>CM034404.1:9383282-12089949 GCA_019925095.2 Dendrolimus kikuchii
ATAAAGCTTACATATAATCATATGCCCACATGACATTTGTATTGTATTACGAGGACACGGATACTTCAATCGTCGAAGAACTAAAATAGGCATTACGCAAATATTCATCTTATTATAGACTAAAGGGATTCTTTTCATAGATTCTTAAATGTTTGTCTTAATTTTTCTTTAATTACACATAACAAAAACGGCAAAACGCGTGTCATTCTTTAACATTTGATAGCGGAATTATAAAAAAAACATGTAACCGAAAATATCCCATTAAAAAAAATACTCCACATATCTTATTATGTTTGAATAAGATATAATTTTGGTTCCTACGCAATATAAAAGGTTAGAAGGAGGTTTGCTTTTTGCAATCACAATAACTATGGACTAGTTAAAAGAAATTTTAAAGGTTCTGTAGCGATTCTGGCAAAAATGGAACCCTTATGGAATTGTCATATCGGTCACTCCGTCTGATTTTATATTTCAATCATAACTTACAAGGGTGAATCAAAAGGTTCTTGGAATCGATATAAAAATGCAAAAAAATAATATTTTATTTTATTTATCTACATAATTTTCCTCCAATGCGCATTTAGAATAACTCGTTTCTAATTTCCTTATTCCATGCGAAAAAAATGTTTTTCTTGCCTTTCGAAAAAATCGCATCATTATCGTCGTATAATTTAGTTACACAAATTTCCTCTTAATTTTGGGAATAAGTGAAAATCACTTGGAGCGTCTAAGTTCGGAGAATATGGTGGGTGGTCAAGGAGATTGAAGCCAGCACAGCGGATTGCTTTAAGCTCAACTTCCGATCAACGAGCGGGAGCGTTATCTTGAAGAAATAACACGCTCAACGACAGTTTTTACGATGTTTTTCTTTAATCGCTTCAGGCACTTTCGGGATTAAATTTGCATAATAGGGTCCAGCAATCGTTTGGCCTTTTGGCATGTAATTAATAAAAAGGGTTCCTATCCCGAAACACTGAGGCCGTAACTTTGCCAACGGTAGGAGCAACTCGAAATTTCTTAATGGACGGAGAGGATGGTCGTTTCCAAGACATGCTTTGTCTCTTAGTTTCATGATCGAAATGGTGGACCGACGTTTCATCCATGGTGACAAGACGACGGCAAAAATTATGCGAACCACACTGGAACATTTCGAGATTACGCTTAGAAATTTCCAAACGTCGCTTTTTGTTTTCGTCGGTTAACATTTGCGGCACCCATCTTGCAGACACTTTTCTGAATCACAGTGAATCAATTAATATGGATTCAATGCTACCAAAAGATATCTTTAGGATATCTATATGTTTTATAGTTTTTCTTCTATCTTCCAAAATCAGATTCTCAACTCTCTGGTTGTCTATGACGCTATCACGGAAAAATCACGTCAACAATTTTGCTGAAATTTGGTATAGGTGGTATGAATGTATGTATATGTAGTTTCTATGCCGATCAATGGACACTGAATAGTTATTTATCCTGATAGTTTTCATTATAAATTCAAATAAATATTCCAGGAGGCGAAAAGCGCCTAAATGAAAAATGAATGCAATGTAACCCGTACGAATATTTGCTCCGAAAATAGAGTCTAGGGTATTCAGCGCTGTGAAGCCGCGGGGCGAATCCTAGTACATAATAATAATAAAGCATAGTTTGTGCGAAAAGGCTTATTAGATATATTACAAAAAAAATCTAAGCGACCGAACCACATTCGAATTACGCAGTCACAATACCAAGCTCTGAGTAATTATTCACACAAATCATATACAAAAATATATGTTGTTGGGGAGTCCTTTTCCTTTAACAGTAATTAAAATTACCTTCCATGATCAAATTGATCGTGTACTAGCGGAAGGTGATGTCAGGAGCCTTAAGAACAGACGAGCGTGCATGACAAGAGTTATGAATGTCAAAGAAGCAAGTGAGGTGTGTAAGAATAAGTTTAAATGGCGCTCTGTTGTTCGTGCCTACCCCGCAAGGGAACCTAACTCCGTTGGCTCAGCGACCCAAAATGAGTCTTGGCCTCCAAAACGAGAGCACGCCACTTTCCTCTGTCCTGCGCAGTGTCTTGCCAATTGTGGGCTTGTAGTGCGGTCAGGTCAGCTTCCACTCTATCCTTCCATCGATACTTGGCACGACCGACTGGTCGCCACAAGTATGCTTTCTTCACTCCCCGATCCTCCTCCATCCGCTCTACATGACCGAGCCAGCGGAGACGGTGAGATTTTATCTCCCCAATTATGTTGGGCTCGGCCATGAGGTCTTCTATTTCGGAGTTGGTTCGGACCCTCCAGCTACCATCTTCTTTTATTGTTGGGCCCAAGATTTTTCTGAGAACCTTCCTTTCTGTGACCAACAATTGGTTCTCCTCCTTCAGTGTCAGTGTCCAGGCCTCACAGCCGTACATCAAAATTGGTCTAATGACAGTTTTGTAGACGCAAATTTTAGTCTTCCTGCTTAGGAGCCTGGACACTAACACCTTATGTAGGGCAGCACTGCACCTGAGGGCATTTTGGACACGGATGTGTATTTCTTCCTCTCGGGAGTTCGTGTCTGTGATCGTGCATCCCAGGTATTTGAAATAGCGGGGATATTTTTAACCACATAGAAGCTTTCATATAACATGTTGCCCAAGTAAATCGATCCCTTTTCTATTGCTATAAATAAATTAGTGGTTAAATTAATAAAACATTTGATCAGTATGTGCAAGTGATACGTAAGTCGTATCGTATGACAGCTCGTCGGCGCCCGATTCATCGAAGCGGCTAACTTCCTGCAGCCGAAGCATGCGCCATGAATAAACACATGTTCCACTGCGACCATTACGACATTGAATAAATGCCTCATTAAATAAAACAAAAACATTTCCAACAATTTCTCTTGTTACTAATCTCACAACGTCCAATACGAAGCAGACGTTGAAAATAATTAAGATGAAGGTATGAGTGGATGGGACATCTTACAATAGGTAAATATTGAAAAAATGAACAACAAGGGTTTTTTTTATTATAATTTTACCTTATTTTTGTTATGAATTTACCTTCTTTATCTATTATCATTTTTACCTACTTGCACAACTCCTTTAATATTTGCTAATTCTAATACCAAGCTCATAATAGTATAGCGTTGTGTTAGGGTGTTGTAATATGGTTGGGATTCATATGAATACCTACATAATATGGCTTGTACTCATATTACACGTCCATGAAATAAGTAAGAAGCTTAAAAATGATACACGACTCCTTCATCAATAATAATATAATAATATCAGCCCATTAATGTCCCACTGCTGGGCTCGAGCCTCCCATTATAGGGGGAACAGACAGTATACCCGCCACGCTTGTCCAAGGCGGCTTGGCAGGTTTGACACATCGGTTATCTCGATGTGCAGGTTGCATCACGATGTTTTCCTTCACCATTGTTAGCACATGGTAATTGTAACAATATGCACATTAGATCAGAAAACTGACTAAGAGGTGCAAGCGTTCCGGCCAGGATTGAACCCGCGCCCTCTGAGCCTGGGATGCGTGTGCTGGCCATTACGCTACCACGACTTCCTTACTTCCTTCATCAACTTTGTCTTTAATTAAATATCGGAAGTCCCCCCGTATTCTCAAATATTTAGAGGCCGTAAAATAAATGTTTGTTTTGCCAGATATGATGGTTTTATTCAAGTCATCAACCAAACCGTTAAGTAAGCTACGACCGGGGAATAGCTATTAGTCGTCCGTGCAGTAGCGGCGTGACAACAACACACAAAGACTAGAAACACAGCCGTTTTAATATTTGCCATACAATTTGTGTATTTGACTAGGAATAGTTTTCCCCGTAAACGCGCGCTTTTACCTGCATTAGCTTTTGTTTGTACTCATGAGGAAGTAACGATTCAGCAGACTTCAGTGGGCAAATGAGTAATGTATTTAGGGCTAAATGTGTCGTTTTTCGTAGTAATTGGTAACTTAAGTATAAAAATAATTAAACATTTATACGAATATGACTGGTTTATCATCAGTGGAACGTGAATGGAGTGTTTCATTTGATTAAATATCCGGTTTAGCAGAATAAACATAAGTCATTTTTAATTTATAAAAATGTGCTTTGAAAACAATTTACATTTTAATGAATAAACAAAAGAACATAAATTTATTACTTATCGGAAATGTATTGTACATATTTTGAAATTCCTATTACATAACAGTTAATATTTAATATGAAAAAATATTTTTCGTAAAAAATGTTTACGTTTTAATTTTCAAAGTCAACGTGATTTAGTATGAAAATCGAAACTGACACATCACCTTAAATACTGTTTAAAATTCATCGGATATTTAAACAGTGCTGCTGGTGTTTGTTGCAGTTGACCTCGTTTGTGTGGCCAGCGTGCACCAGTGGTGCGGAACGCGATGCAGTTTTAATTGCCGAGGCCGTTCGTCTTTCGGACCATTAAGCTATGTGTTCACTAGGCGACATATCGCAAGGACATGTTTCGCGATAATCAAGTAATTTTTGCGCTCCATATGTCACCCAAGGTGTAATGTTTGTTAAGTACTGCTGAAACACAGAGCCAACTACATCCTTACTAAACAAAGTCTGTCCGGTGATCATCGACGGACCTGATACTTCACAAAAGTTGCTCTAAGTCGCACCTACTTCCGACTTGTACTGCGACATGTAAAGGTTGCATGCTGTGTCGAGCGACGTCGTTTTGGATAATATCCTCAAGTAATACCGGGCTGATCATTGCCACGTGATATGTCTCTACGTCTTAGTGGAACAAAGCCGCTCGGCATTGGCCTTGTCCCCATTATCTCGTTGTGATTGAGAAGTCACAAGAATTTTCACAAAAAGTGCCACGATTCGCGCCTCCACGCTTGCGTCGTCGCTCGACAAGTAAATTTCGTTTCGGGCGACAAGTCGCGGGACAAGTGCCCCTAGTGAAAACGGGGCTTACTACTTGAAAGTAATTAAACCCCAAACCGATGACGAATTCACAATATTGACCGGTATTAATATATCCATGGTTAAATTATTATAGAGGATAATGATTTGCCAATACTGGGTATTTTCCTAATAACACACTTACTTGTTGATTTCATATTAAGGAACGCGGCTAAATAACATTAACGTTATTGCAATTCAAGATAATGACTGTTCCGCTGAATCGTATAGAGGCGTCCTTCACAAGTCGTTGACGCGGTTCAAATCATGTGGAACGAGCAATAAATAGCTTATACCACTTATAGATTGATGACAATGTCATGGCTTGCGGTTGACCATCAACGTGAAAAAATGGAATGCACATACATATTTGCGGAAAGTATATCAATTCACCACAATACTGCATAATAACTACACAATATTAGTATTCTAGCAAATAGTTGATTTACTAACTTGATGTATTACTGACCTTAAATAATTAAAAAAAAAATTACAAACAATAATAGTTGAATAACTAAACGTCAAATTTTAACTACAAAGGTGGTTTTATTTCTAAATTTCTGTTTTGTACAAGAGCGTAATTGCTCTTACATTTTGTTATTTTAAAAATAGTACTAATTCCAGTCAAATTCAGGGACCGACATGGGTTGTAGGTTTTAGTACACAAAACTGATCTAAGTTATAGACATTTTATGATTGTAACCACAAAAAACAGTTTAAATATAATTTTTATAATTATTTGCTCGAAATCGTTTTACATTTCTAAATTTACTAAATAATACAAAAACATTAGCCATTTAAAACATGGTATACATTTGGCTTGGCTTGCATGGCTTTACCTAGTGATGGGTTATTTTACATACATACATACATACATAACTTCACGCCAGTTCCCTCGCGGGGTAGGCACGAACAACAGAGCGCCATTTAGGCTTATTCTTACATACCTCACTTGCTTCTTTGACATTCATAACTCTTGTCATGGGTTATTTTACTTCTTTCTTTTACGATCTCGTGATATATTGTTCTCTATTTTGATTTAGTTATTCATAATTTAGGGTAGGCATATGATATAAAGGCATGTAAAAAGTTAGTATATAAGAAAGACCTTTGCCCACAGAGACAAGATGGCAATAATAAAAAAAATGTAATTTTTATGTGTAAATGTTTTCCTGAAATAAATATATAAATAAATAATTAAAATAAAATTGTATAAAAAAAATAGTTTTGCATATTAATGCGTTTAACAAGCAAAATTAATTGCATGACCTATATTTAACGCTAGTCCGGCAAGAACAAGTGTACCTTTCAACATTTAATGTAACATCCTTATAGACCGTGTTTTATGGTAATAAATAAATTTTATTTATCATGAGTGTTTAGACGGAAAGGATCTGGAAAATTCTGAGGATAGAGCTAGCTATACGATAAGTTTCTATACCGATAGTCATGCATAAACCTACGGTTGAGATAATAATCGGAACTAATAAATTGTCACGCGGACCTGTGACACTACATAGGGAAATGCAAAAGCAATTTGGACGGGTTGAACTTTTCACGTTTTGCGCAGGAATAACGACCAACCTACATACGTGCGTAAAACTTATATTTTCAAATTGATATTATATCCGCTAAAATAAATTATATTTTGTATAGGTCAGCAGCTTTTTTGAATTATTAGGTTTATCATTTTAAAATATTTATTCTTAACGCATTTTTGTACCTTTTGCACCATACACATCGTTAGATTAGCTAATATATATATATATATATATATATATATATATATATATATATATATATATATATACACACATACATATATATATACATATATATATATATACATACATATATATATATATATATATATATATATATATATATACACCCGGCAGTCGTTATCATACCCTTAAAAAATAAAAATCTAGAACCCGATTGCAGCACCTTCGACCGGGACCAACTATAAAATTAAATCATTCTCGAATCTACTTCAACAAACACAAAAAAAAAACAACATAATTGGTCTTACCGTTTAGGAATTTAGAGGTGCCATCTACTGGGTCTAATCGTGAATCCAAACCATCCCGGGACCCACTTGAACACACACAAAAAATTCATTAAAATTGCTTCAATCGTTTAGGAAGAGTTCCCTGACATACACACGAACAGAAGAACTTTATATAGAAAGATTCTTGGGCCAAAAAATCTCGCGGGCGTCCTCAGAACATCCTACTAAATTTACCCTATTAAATTTAAATTTCATCAGAATCAATGTTTTTGCTCCTCGCACATTAAGAACAAACATAAATTTTTATAGATATATAGATTATTTAAGCCAGAAACCCTTTCGGGCGTCGTGAGACCACTTTACTAAAGTTTTATCACAATCTGATCATTTAGGAACGCATTGAGAACATACATACAAATGTTCATTTTTATTTATAAGATTAAAGGTGTCCACGGATTTAAAAATATTTGAAAACAAATATATATTACATAACATAAACATATTAAACATATATACATTGTCTGTGGTCATATATTTATAGTGCGTTCAGAAATTAAATTTGTGTCTAATCTCCGAAATGTATGGAAAATAAAATAGAAAACTGCAAATTGATAACACATTTACTATGAGAATATACATAATATGAGATTTGCATTGAGAAAGTAAAATGGTATGAGTGTCTCTGCTACGATCGACACACCTCACTCACTAAAGTTTCAGCCCTAAACTTTAGTGAGTGAGAGAAAGCTTATTGTGCGAGAAAGGCAGGAGACAGGCTTCGTTCTGATCCCTGTTTACGGGATCGCTGGTTACGCTGTTTACGGGGTGAGGTGACACCGGTAGACGCCTGGCGGGAATAACTGATCGAGTGGTAACTGATCAATATGGACCGCCGACAATAGGAAATTATTGCATACATACATACATATATAACTTCACGCCATTTCCCTTGCGGGGTAGGCACGGACAACAGAGCGCCATTTAGGCTTATTCTTAGGAAATTATTAAAGTACTAATATCGCTATTAAAAAATATGTTGGTGGTAGAGGGGTAAAAATTTAGGGTTGTATGCATTTTTTAATGCCGAATCAAAAAAAAAATGTCCTTTTGCGATATTAAAATGGAGTGGGGCGATAAAGAGAACCGAATCGCTGTGATTGCATTACACAAAGTAGGTATGGAGCCAAATGCAATTTTTAAAACTCGCCATACGCTTGGTATTAGTCAAATGTTTATGTACCATGGCTATTAATAGGTACAAAGAGACCTCCTCTGTTTGTGACAGAAAAAGATCTGGCCGTCCACGCTTCTGAATTAGTCGACAGAGTGATGGTTTGATGGGTTGTTAGCTATGAAGGAGTGACTGAGCCATATTTTTGTGAAAAAGGTGTCAAAACATCGGCACAAGTGTATCAAGATACCATTCTTGAGAAGGTAGTTAAGCCCCTTGACAACACCATGTTCAATAACCAAGAATGGTCCTTCCAGCAAGACTCGGCGCCGGGTCATAAAGCTCAGTCCACGCAGTCTTGGTTGGAAACGAACGTTTCGGACTTCATCAGAGCTGAAGACTGGCCGTCGTCTAGTCCCGATCTTAATCCACTGGATTATGACTTATGGTCAGTTTTAGAGAGTACGGCTTGCTCTAAATGCCATGATAATTTGGAGTCCTTAAAACAATCCATACGACTGGCAGTGAAGAATTTTCCCATGGAAAGAGTGCGTGCTTCTTTCTATTGATAACTGGCCTCAAGGTTTAAAGGACTGTATTGCAGCCAATGGAGACCACTTCGAATAAGCTTGTATATTTTAAATTGTTTTATATTTATGTATTAAACTAACACACTGTAGAACTTATAAATGTTATTTGCAATAGAAAAAATAATAATTCTTTGTATGTGACGGGCAATTTGATAAATAGGGAAGCTTCGCTCCGCTTCCACCTTAGCCTTCTAACCTATATTAAATAAAGTGCCAGATAACTATACCCCACCCTTAAATGAATTAATCTTACATATTACTCATAGAAAAATAACCGAATTTATCACATTGTCCAGCTAGAAGTAGAGAAGTATTCATACTGTCCGACGCAAGTGATAAACTCAAGTTATCTTAAACCATGTTTTTTTTTAATGGACCACGGGCCGTTGTGCCTTATTTAATACAGTCCGGCCAGAGTAGTAAATTTATAAAATTAACCGACGCTCTTGATCATTATTTATAATGATCGGTCCATATTAATAATGCCCGATTAATCAATTTACAATTTTACACGAAACAAATACATAGTATAATTTAAGTTTAGTAGCATGGAAAGGATTATACTTTAGGCTATAAGGCCGCCTTTTGTTTCGCCAAAACAGAATTGTACGTAACTTATGATAGGTATGACCTTCACAAAATGTTCTCTAGTGGAATTTATTACAAAACAATTGAATTAACCATTTTTGTAATAATCTATACTAATTTCAACCCTATCCATGTAAGATTTATAAAATAATTAAGTTTTGTCCGCCGCGATACTGGCCAAATGTGCACAAGCCGCCGCCAAACCGTTTTTTAACCTTTGTTTTAAATACAGTTATAATATATTTTATTAGAGTAAAACCCCTGTAAGTCGAACTTGAAGAGAGACGCCAAAAAATTCGAGTTATAATTTTCGACTTATCATTTTTTTTTCATTTATGTTATTATGAAGTAGGCCACTGCTTCTGGTAATTTTCTTAGAATCGTTTATTGTATAAACTTGACATTTATTTCTAAGAAACAATGATGTACGTTATCGGCATATTCTTAAAGTTGGTTTTCAAATAATCCAGTTGTAAAGGTTGTAAAATCAAATATCTATGTTCGAGATACAGAGGTCCCACTTTTTTTCGAGTTATAGAGGGAAAATAAGTCAGTATTTATTGCTAACTATGCTATATTAATAACTAATTATTTTGACTTATAGAGGGTTCAGATATCGAGCAACGAAGATTTTGGGGCTTGAAGGGAAGGGGACACAATGTTTTTTTCTAGTATGGGAGGTTTCCGATTTATCGAGGTTCGACTTAAAGAGATTTTACTGTATAACATCTTTAGATATAAGGCCAAGAAATAAGTTTACACAAGTATACGACCTAGCTCATCTACTTTTCGAATTAATGTTTTCATTAATTGTACCAAAAACATATAAGCACTAATAGACGACGAATTTCAATTAATTCCAAGAAGTCAATTTCATATTTTTAATTCGAATTCTCATTGCGATGTTTTTAGACGGTCACACAATAATTACTAACGAATTTGATGCTCTTAGACAGTTATTAATAATACCGTGTTCTTATAATACATAACAGCGAATATTTGTAAATTATGCAACTCAAATGATTAATTGTGTAATATGTGAATATGAATAAGACAGGCGCGACAGGGGCATAAACTGTTATTAATAGTTATTAACGATGTGCAGGCAAATAAATAGCATGTTCATTATGTTAACTATTATTTGTAGCTTAGTAGCTAACCAGCGTCTCATACCAGAATGACTTAAGATTCGAATATACGCCATATGTAGCTTTCAATGAATGAATCTTTTATTTGTAATGTTGCTGTATTTTGGTATCTGTTCTGTTCTAATATGCATAATGTTAAAATTGACACATGCTGATGTTGAAGACTGAAACCGTGACAAAATCTGTGTGAAACCTACCCAGCCAAGCGCACATGGTGTATCTATTATTCCTCTTCAAAATGGGGAGGCCCAACATTGTGGGACATTGATATGTTAATATTATTATTTTTATGTTATTATAGGAAGAATAAATGTAATATCAAAGGCTGTCAGACTGAAACTGAATCCAATGCGTCAGAAAGTTTTAACTGACGGTTATTTGGGGTACAAAGATCCAGCCGTGCACACTTCGCCAGTTCCTGATAAAAAGTATAGGCTCAAAAAGTACTGGTTCCACGTCATCGCTGTCGTATCATGTGCTATAATGGTCTCATAGTAAGGTATGCCGAAAACTACGCGGAGTAGAGACAAATGGGGAAAATGAACCTTGGGCACCAAATCTCGGAATGTTACGACACAAAACCAGGACAGTTATAATTCCCGGCACGATTCTTGAGTTTGTGATCTTGGCCTGCGTACAAGTGGAATATCGTTTTTGTTTTAGGTATTTATTCCTTTCGAGTAAAGGAAAAAAAAGTAATTCTATTGATATGTCGATAATTCGCGTGATATCGGCATCGCTGAATGCACAAAGCGATCCCTACTATTCGGCTGACTGCTCAAGATCCGTGTCGGAAACTATACTTGAAGAGCTTCCGGTCATATAGTTTTGAATTAAAACTTTAGGGACGCTACTAGTTGAAATCGTATATTAAAACGTTAAGATTGCTTGCGCGTGCGTATGATAGTCGCTCCCGATGTAATCAACATAACGACTGAAGTGAATTATAAAGTGTCACAAATCAAACAATAACAAAGAATGTGAAAATTGGTATGGTCTATCAGAGAATAGGCCGTGCCGTTCGTCAATGCTTACTTTCGCTTGCAAATTTTCTAGTATAACGGCAAGTCTACTATTACGTAATAATCAGAACCGTGGTAAAACGGTTGTAATTATTATTGTAATAGCGTTCTAATATAAACGAGGTCCAAGTAGACGAAGCGTGACACGAAAGCGCCGCCTGCGACAACAAATTTACGTCATGAAACAAATACGCTTAACGGCAAGCTATCTTAATGTGTGACAAACTTCCGAAAGCAATTTATAATACGCATATTAAACAAAGTCGATGTCCTAGATGAACGCTCGCTAGTTATGTTAAATTCAATGCACGAAATATTAACATTTGCCATGGTCACTTATGTCAGTTTAAGGGTTCTATAGTCATTTAAGTAAAATTTGGCAAAATGTATTCCATTCTCTACAGAATCTAGTAAATCGCTAATTTACTAACAATTCACTGACTGTTGTGGTGAATGAAAAAAAAATGGACTGTAGATAGGCACGCGAGTATCGATCGACAGACAGACCTTAAAAACTAATGAGGTGTTTTTGGGACACTTAGTTGGAAGGAAATTTTAAAGACCATCGAAGACAATGGATATTATTTTATTTTAGATCTTTTTTTGATTTGCACTAAATTTCGAAATTGTACGATAATATACAGTGGTCAGCATTTTTCGTTTCGGTTACACTTTTTTTCGCCGAGTAACGTGCGATAAGGAACTTTGTTCCAAAAAATCAGAATAAAGTTTCTGGATAACTTTTTTTCCAAGTAAAACTTGGGGGTGAATTTGACTTCCAAAATCGTGTGTCTCCCCTGTAACTTTTGAACTATGATATTGAAAATTGAAAATAAAACTAGTTTAACAAGATATATATTTTGTCTAAAAAATACATTACATAGCAATGCCTGGTATATAAGATTAATTGCCTTATAGAATGGAAAATTATGATATAATTATACAATACACATTTACATTGAATGTTACTTAACATGAGAACTGAAACAAAATTAGAAATCTCCATTAACTTGGGAAAACCCAGATTAATATTATCATTAGGTATTAAGTGAAGTGAATGTTCTCAGATTACTTGCAGAGCATTAGTAAAATGACACTATGATGGATAATATCTCAAATCATTTTAATTGATTAAATTATGCTCCCCCCAATCAATTACAAGCAAGGGCTAGAAGGAAAATGAAATTGATGTTGCAGCTTGGCAATTCCGTCTACGATACACTGAGAAAAGAGAAACCTACTAGGAAATGTCAGGCATTGTAATAATGAGAAATATGATTAAGGAGGAATCGAACGCAGAAAAAAAAAATTAAGTAAGGGAAAGGGATTTTAAACAATTTTTTATGTGAGACAATTCTGGCTGTGGAAATGTTGCTCTTTAAAACACATGTCATAGGCACAATCAGACAAGTTTCATAAATGAAGATTGAACAATAGCAGTAAATAATAGTGTAGAACATAACCTCCATAATGGTGTTAAATTAAAATACTTGCATTCCAGATTTTCTTGAATGTATCTTGATACATTCTCAGAAGAATGGACTTTGGATGAGGAAGTTCAGAGTAATAATCTGTATTTCTTCTTTCTAATTAGTTTGAATGGTGGGAATTATGGGATAATGATATTGATAAATAAGAATTATGGTTTCCATTAGTCAGTACAATAATCATTCCAATAAATAAAAGAAGAAATTCAAATGTAATAACTATAATGAAATATTGAATACAGGTAAGTATATTGAACAATAATTTCCCAATGTATGTTTACAGTCTATTAACAGTGTAAGTGCCAGTTATAATGTGAGCAAATCAATATTGCTTTCACTTCGCACACAAGTGAAACATGTCGCCTTGAAATGAGTCATATATTTTATATGCCTTCAATATATAATGTTTAAACTGTATTTTATATTCATAAGAAAATTATTAATCCCTATAAAATAATTATTTCTATCAGTAGGTATTGAATTAGAGAGACCTATCTTGTATTTAGAAGTTATAATTTGTATGGTAATTTAAGTAAGATGCTAAGGTTATCGCCATCTATTGACTACAGTTATGTTTTATTTTGTCTTGGAATATAATAAAATGGAGAATATGGTTATACAGTTTTGTTAAAATAAATAAAATTGTAAATAGTCTCAGTGCAACCTTATTATTAGTCAAGGATTTTTTATACCACATACACATTTTTCTACTACTTACAAAATTTTGACAACAATTGAATGGTATTTATGTAAAATTTAAAAATTCTTTCACTGTTGGCAAGCTACACTATACCCGGGTGATATAGGCTACATTATATTTACACAAAAATTAGAGATCCTTACTAAAACTCCAATAATGTAACCCAAGGTGTAAAAAAAATACCTAAAATCACATGCGCTGTGAAAACTATTGATGATACAATAAAATAATGTACTACGACTTTGCAGAACACATCATTATCTACAAAAAGTGTCATGACAGCATATGTCTAACTATTATAGTTATGCCACAATAAGTGTTGTTTTATTTTAAAAATTGAATTAAAATGCCGCGGCTAGAAAAGGCTCTTAATTTGTATCTTGGTATTCATCCTTATCAAAATAAATTACTTCATATTCAAAGCTGGTTTAATGCCTTTATATAACTTTTTGAATTATTCAATTCGGACATTCCATTCGAAAGATATCACAAGTTTAAAAATGTAAGTATTTGAACATGCAGCCGTGACACTTTTTCCTGACAGAAAAATCGTAAGACCCCGTCTATATAGAAGTTTCACTTCAAAAATACAATACACGGATACTATACACATAGATTGGATTTGAGTCAGTCTAAAGCCCCAAAGGATATTGGTTACAATTTTAGGTCTTGTACAGATTGTTACAGGAACTTGGACATGCCTGAGTATCAGCAATATTAGTTTTTCAACTATATAAACGATATCACTCATTTATAATCCACTAATTAATATCTACCGCTGGACATAAGCTAAAAGCTAGTGATCATATGCAGGTAGGTGAATCACGGAACTGGAAGGAGTTTTACACTGTTTGCTGAGACACATTCACCACTTCAGAACATTCTTGCTATATTGACATCCCCATGACATTAGTATTGGGCACATTGCTGCTTTCTAATTTTGCAAGCTATGATGGTAACTTTAGTCCTCACCTACTGGTGATTTCTTTGTGGATTACTCCCACCATAAGTGTCCACAAATTGGAATTATATGTCATACCAAAAATACATTGGCAAGAGGATTTAAGCATTGCGGAATGGTAAATAAGAAGCATGATTGAATGCCTTAATGAATCAGAAAATATATTAAAACTAAATATCATTAATTGCAATGTTTTCTAATCATTAAATTCCATTTGATATTTCCTGTGACAATTTATTATCACACTACACTTTATTATATATGTTTGTTTTTAAAGGAAGTGTGATGTGAGTCATTTCAAGATAAAATTAAAAAGAATAGTCTATTTTATGCTAATGGGAAATAACAACGAAAGTATTAAGTGCTTGCTCATTAATGAGCATATAGAAATGAAAATTTGCTTTTATTGCATTATACATGAAATGTAAATACAAATTTTTAGATGCTAATACTTTAGTTGGAGTACTAGTTTTCTTATAAATATAATATAGAGTCTGGTATGAGAACCATTAATTATTTATGATGTATAAAGTGTTTTCAATAATTTAGTTAGTTTATATATAAAAATACAACTGAAGCAATTCAAATTACTACAAATAGACAAATATTCTATGTCAATATCTCTATTTAAATTACACAGGAAATCATTTATACCTTGTTGAGCTAAACTGCATTAGTGATACCAGTTGGAATTAATGTTTATCTGGTCAAATTAAAAAACAGAGTATGGAAAATGGTGTAACAGTAAATGACAGATAACTTTAACTACTGGTTAAATTATTATATTATGAGAAACATAGTCATAATACTTAGTTACAAAGTTTATTAACCTTGTAACTAAGTATTATGACTTTTTTTTATCTCAATTTAACAAATTTAAAAGTTTTACTATTAGAGCATAATAAGAAAGGAGGTTCACCAACTAAATAGCTATATAACATAACAATCAAGGATTACTCACGGCTCCGCCTCTATAGACTGCAAGCGAGCGACATAGTTTGATGGAATGTATCCCTCTTTTTTGGTTTTCTTACTTCTGGCCAGCCACCAATCTCCTTGGGTATCGTTTAAGATCTCTAAATGCTCTCCCTTTCTAAAACTAAGGTCCTCGTCGGTCCTGGCATCGTAGTCATACAAGGCGACAAATATTCGGGTGGGAGGAACCTCACTAGTATCCGTTCCCTGGTTCACAGTAGAACGTATCGGGTCAGGCGGTGGCGTCGGTACTGGAGTCTGGAACTGCCTAGGGTCTTCCTCATGTGGATTAGCCCTTTCATTTTTGTTTTTAGACTCCTTTTCCCCTGTGCTACTAAAGCAGTTCCCCATTTTCTCTTTACAAGGTGAGGCTGTTATCACTACTTTTACGTCAAATCACACACTTAGAGCCGAACAACTGTCTAAAGTTAAGTTTGTACATCTATAAACATTTTATTTCGTCACATGAGTGTAATCAAATTAAAAAGAATTAAGTGTTTTTATCGTAAACAAAGAATATAAAATTCAGATCGCAAAGCACTGTAGTCGGCCATTTTGATACACCATAGAGAATTAGACATTGACATAGATAGTACATTAGACAATAATCGAAATAGAAATATTTGAATGAGAAAATATATTATTTACAAATAAGTTTTGATTAATGTATATAAAAAAATTAAATTGAAATTCAAAATATTGTGAAATAAATTTATATTAATATAACTTAATGGTTTGTATTGATGTCTAGATAAACGTTACTGAATTACATAATCTAGTAGTGACATCTATGATCTCAAGTAGATACTCAATATCAAGTTTGAATATTTGAAACAATAACTTGAGGTTATAAAAGATGTCGCGTTCTTGTATTTTTAAATGCTGAATAATAATTATCATTTATTTTAAACTCACATTTATATTACTTATTCCCTCCCAAACTATTGGTAGAACTTGAAAGAAAAGATAGAAAACGCAATGAATTAATGTTCTTGGCCACTTGAAAAGGAAAAAGAAGGATAGGATTCACTCCATATTCAACTTCCAATCCAATAAGGATTGGAGTTTTTCTAAGGCCATGTACACATTGAGCCAACAAATATTGCCGGAAATACGGTGAAATCAAAACAATCCATATATTCTATCGTCCGATGAAACGTCGAGCTTACGAAGACCAAGTAAACACCCTTCGTTGGTGGTCTCGGGTTCAATGTATAATCTACACGAGATTACGTTTGTACCCGGGCGCTACACGACTAGAGACGATACTGGATTGGACATGAGTTTATTTATCCTAAGAGATTCTATTGATTTACTCAATTTTTTTTGATAATTATATCATTAACCGGGAGAAAAGGCATCTAATTTTCGTTTCATTATTGAACGTACTGTGTACAGTCAAGTTCATTAATATATATGCATTGACAAGGATTCAAAATATTGTATGCAGTAGAATGTTAAAAAATGTCTTTACAATCTGTAGTTCATTAATATGCAAGTAATAATGCTTCGTTGCCCATACATGCAACTGCCCATTGGGCAACGTCGCGTAACCAGCTAGTGTTTTTAGGTTTATGATGAATATCAATGTGTTCTACTTGTATTACTTAACTCGGTACTTGCAGAATAATGTATAGGAATTTACGATGCCAGCACTACATTTCAAAGGCGTTTATTTTATATCTTTTCGATGCCTTTATAGCCCAGGTACAGAAATATGGAGAAGACAAATGTCTGCACTAAGCGCTTTCATGAACACGTTACCTTTGAAAAAACAAATGTATCTTTTCAACCAGTAACTAACGTTGCCAATCGCAAACTTTGAATATTTAAAATGTGACTGTTCCTGACAATTTAGACAAGTTTAAACGTAAACCGTATTCAAAATATTTATGATTCCATCACTGCATACATAATTATGATCGTAATGCATACATATTATTGAATGGAGTCTGTCACATATTATTGAATCTAAAAGTTGACCATAAATTATTGATGTGTTTGATTGTAAGGATATTTTTGTAGTATTCTAATGCTTACATTATTTTGATTCCCTTCAATACTTATATATTAATGAACTTGACTGTACCTACTGTATGTGTACCTTATAATTAATTGATAATTATGAAGTTTTATCAATTTTATTCAAAAAAAATTACCCTCTGATTTTATATTTTTGTTACGTAGAATAGGGTATTTTAAGATACTAATTTGAATATTTTTGTGTTTTAAGTGTTAGTTTTTTTTAAATTCAATATTGAAAAAAATTCTCCGATGACGTCATTAGGGACAAGTTTACATTAATTCCTTTGCCTATAAATTTAAACTAATAAAACCTGCTAATCATAATAATCTGTGCTACTATTTAAATGTCACCGTCATTACTCATTACATATCGTGATCATTTTAGTGTGGCCAGCTTAGCAATTTTGTCGCTATGTTTATAATTTTTCGTGTTCAACGATTATTATTTTCTAAAGTTATCGGTAAATTATTTAAAGTGACCTTTAGTGAAAAATCAATCTTACAGAGCTTATATTGAATTAGATGCAGCTATAATTTAATACCATTCATTGATTACTAGGCAAAAAATACAGTTATTCTATTAGACATCGCAATGACATTACTTTCTTTATTTGTAATAAAATATTCTTTTCGCGATTAAAACATTCGACCATTAAAATACTTTGATTTGGTATCACATTTAGGTTATCATTTTTAATCTCTGATGCCTATACATGATTCATTATCCAATAATGTTGTCAAAGCAGTTAGAATAAAAAGGTTGTATTGTCAGTTTCAATTGAGGGGAGGAGGGTGGGGTCGTTAGTAAGACTTAAAAATCTCTCAGATGTTGGGACGGCACTTCAGAGGTAAAAACTTAGTATCCCAGAGTGACGGTCACGGGAATTCAGTGCATTTTCCTCACCCCAAAAGTGCCTACAGAAGTTTTTAACTTCAAAAATCATTGCGACGTTCGATAAAGTCTTTTTTAAGTCAATGCGTTGGGAATTAGTTTCATACACACACGTGTGGTATTTACAAAAATTCAAAATTTTAGTGATTTCACTATTAGCAACCTGGCAACATTGGGTATATCGCTTTAGATCAGCGGTTAATGCGACATTTCTGAATTCTAATATTATTAATTACAATTCATTTCGTCCTTAGAAAATAATTCTGGAATCATGCGACAAAAAAGTGAAGTGTTTTATTATTGAAAATATATTAAATATTTTCTTTGTAAACCTGGCCGGATTTTCGTATAGGAGTGTCAACTTTGTAAAAGCTGATTCGCAAAACATACCTAAAGTTGACAATGTGATGTTATTAGAGTAAATAGCTTCCAGTACATAATATTGGAGAAATAAGAGTTAAAATTCTGATGTAAGTAGTTTTGCGAACGTGTCTAAATTCATCCTGTTCGTCCATATCAAGATTCCATCAGACGCCGCTACTTCCTTTTAGAACCTGTGTATTTTATTACTATTACTGTCTGTAAATTTCATCCATGTAATAAAACCAGTAATGTTAATTACTTATTTAATTGATAGATGATGATAAATGTATATTTTGTGTTGGAGTCGAAATTCGTCTAAAATGTGCACCTGTTTTATTCAAAAATGTCACTAATTTATTAGAAACTGACCAATTATTAGAAAATGATTAATATAATATTAATTACTTATTTGATAATATGGTGAAATCAAATAACCAACAACCTATATTACTTTCTTATTAATTTATAATACAAGTAAAGTGTCTCATATAAATACATACAAATAAAAGAACAGACATAGGATTGCACCACTGTCCTGACCATTGTATAGTGTGTTTGATTTCTAAGGTATCTTATAGGTCTGACCATATACAACAACTTACCGGAAAATATTAAACTCTCCAGTAGTTTTAAATATATTCACTTACACATACAGCTTAAAAAGTGGGTAATCGAGCACATCTTCTAAAGCTTGAAGGATTTCATGGAATATGAAGATTTGTGACAAACACCTTATTCATTGTAAATCTCTTAATAATATCTTATCTATCTTAATAATCTTGATGTGCAACATAGTTACTAATATGTAGATTTATGAGTTAAATAATGACTATGCAAATCATTAAACAGACAATTTATATCAATTGTTTTTTCAGGTCATCCAGAAAGAACTAGCCACAACAACTTTTCTGTACAAGCAAGGGTTATGCTTGAACATAGAACTTTATATGAGTTATGCACTGCAGTTTACATGAAAACTTTAAAAAGATAGAGAAAATATCAAATACTCATCATCAACCAAGCGTTAGAAAATACCAAATACTAGCCTGCAGAAAAAAGATAAAACTGAACATTTCTGAAAAGATTATATGTCCTAAATTATTATTAATAAGTGTTTTAAGTAAATAAACAAGTTTAACTGATAAAAGTTATTTAATATTTCATCTTACAAAATAACAAGTCAAAAGATATATCAATCAATTCATATATAAATATATGGCACTCACATATTTATAACTCACAATAGTTTGCTTTCAGTATAGAAAATCATCGAATTCTTATAACTCTTAATGTGAACTCTTAAGCTATATAGTCATTACCTTCTATGTTCATAAGTCTTCAGACAAAATAAAACTGAAATATTTTATGGAGGAATGTTGAATATTCATAATTGTTTACATGAATTATAACTACTAACATCTAGATTTATGTATATATAAAATTAAATTATTCAAAATAGCCATCCTCGTTTTCAATTAATTAATTAATAAGCTTTAAAGGTGTGGGCCATTCTTCTAGGGTGGTTCAAATCTTTTCAATAGGAATCATTTTTGATTTATTGATATGGGCTCGCTTGAGATAAATTCAGATTCTAGTAAATTTTCTGTATGCCATTAGCTCTAATCCAGTTCATAAAGAATAATCCAAAGAATTCAAGTCAGAGTTCAACAATGGCCAATCTTCGCTTCGAACAAAGTCCGGTAAATTGGTTTGCAACCAATTTTAGATAGACTTAGCTTTATGGGAGGGTGCAGAGTCCTGTTGGAAAATCCACTGCTATCGAGCGAATACAGTATCACTTGATGGTTAAATCGTTACTTCCAATATGTGATTTTGGAAATGTTGCGCCTTGAAGTGACCTCCTCATAGGAAACACCTCATCAAACCATTACACTTCCCTGATGAATGCGCTGGACATTGTGTGCATTAATTTCTGGCGTAAGCCGTATTACCGTACTAAACTTTTCTTCCACTATGATGATCTTCTTATTGGTAAACAGGTTATTTTTGGATCGTATCTCTTGAAAAGGTTTCGAATTTAGCTATTTGAAAAACCATTTCGAGGAATAGTGTTCCTAATCATTTCTGTCTAGTTAAAATTCCAAAAAACGTACGATTTCCTTGTATTTTGTAAGAAATGCGTTTGACCTTTATTTGACCTTACTAAATCCTATGACGTCATTAACATCTGGTGAAATGCATATGAATACCGTAGCCATTCAGTTTTAAAACACAAAACGACCGACATTTTCCTTTTTATGTCATTGTGATGTCATACAACATAACATAAACAAACATTTCATTCGACGTATTCCAGTATAAAATTATGTAAATTAGCTCTTCAAACCAATATTTAGCAAATATCTGTATACTAAATACTTAAATATGATCTTAAACTAAAAGTCAAAGAAAAGTGCATTATATAAACGAGCGTTTTCGTAAACTGCGGTTGGAACAAAAATAGCCTGTTTACCAATAAGAAGATCATCATAGTGGACGAAAAGTTTAGTACGGTAATACGGCTTACGGCAGAAGTTAATGCGTCCAGCCTTCTGTACACAATGCCCAGCGCATTCATCATCAGGGAAGTGTAATGGTTTGATGAGGTGTTTCCTATGAGGAGGTCACTTCAACGCGCAACATTTCCTTAATCACATATTGGAAGCAACGATTTAACCATTAAGTGATACTCTATTCGCTGGATAGCAGTGGATTTTCCAACAGAACTCTGCACCCTCCCATAAAGCTAAGTCTATCTAAAATTGGTTGCAAACCGATTTGCCGGGCTTTGTTCAGAGTGAAGATTGGCCATTGTTGAACTCTGACTTGAATTCTTTGGATTATTCTTTATGAACTGGATTAGAGTTAATGGCATACAGAAAATTTACTAGAATCTGAATTTATCTCAAGCGAGCCCATATCAATAAATCAAAAATGATTCCTATTGAAAAGATTTGAACCACCCTAGACGAATGGCCCACACCTTTAAAGCTTATTAATTAATTATTTGAAAACAAGGATGGCTATTTTGAATAACTTAATTTTATATATACATAAATCTAGATGTTAGTAGTTATAATTCATGTAAACAATTATGAATATTTAACATTCCTCCATAAAATATTTCAGTTTTATTTTGTCTGAAGACTTATGAACATAGAAGGTAATAACTATACAGCTTATGAGTTCACATTAAGAGTTATAAGAATTCGATGATTTTCTATACTGAAAGCAAACTATTGTGAGTTATAAATATGTGAGTGCCTTGTATTTATATATGAATTGATTGATACATCTTTTGACTTGTTATTTTGTAAGATGAAATATTAAATAACTTTTAGCAGTTAAACTTGTTTATTTACTTAAAACACTTATTAATAATAATTTAGGACATATAATCTTTTCAGAAATGTTCGGTTTTATCCATTTCTTTTTTCTGCAGGCTAGTATTTGGTATTTTCTAACACTCGGATTATGATGAGCATTTGGTATTTTCTCTATGTTTTTAAAGTTTTCATGTAAACTGCAGTGCATAACTCATATAAAGTTCTATATTCAAGCATAACCCTTGCTTGTACAGAAAAGTTGTTGTTGCTAGTTCTTTCCGGATGACCTGAAAAAACAATTGATATAAATTGTCTGTTTAATGATTTGCATAGTCATTATTTAACTCATAAATCTACATATTAGTAACTATGTTACACATCAAGATTATTAAGATAGATAAGATATTATTAAGAGATTTACAATGAATAAGGTGTTTGTCACAAATGTTCATATTCCATGAAATCCTTCAAGCTTTAGAATATGTGCTCGTTTAGTCACTTTTTAAGCTGTATGTGTAAGTGAATATATTTAAAACTACTGGAGAGTTTAATATTTTCTGGTAAGTTGTTGTATATGGTCAGACCTATAAGATACCTTAGAAATCAAACACACTATATAATGGTCAGGACAGTGGTGCAATCCTATGTCTGTTCTTTTATTTGTATGTATTTATATGAGATACTTTACTTGTATTATAAATTAATATGAAAGTAATATAGGTTGTTGGTTATTTGATTGTACCATATTATCAAATAAGTAATTAATATTATATTAATCGTTTTCTAATAATCGGTCAGTTTCTAATAAATTAGTGACATTTTTGAATAAAACACGTGCACATCTATCATCATCTATCAATTAAATAAGTAATTAACATTACTGGTTTTATTACATGGATGAAATTTACAGACAGTAATAGTAATAAAATACACAGGTTCTAAAAGGAAGTAGCGGCGTCTGATGGAATCTTGATATAGACGAACAGGATGAATTTAGACACGTTCGCAAAACTACTTACATCAGGATTTTAACTCTTATTTCTCCAATATTATATACTGGAAGCTATGTACTCGAATAACATCACATTGTCAACTTTAGGTACACTTTTACAAAGTTGACACTCGTATGCGATAATCCGGCCATGTTTACAAAGAAAATATTTAATATGTTTTCAATAATAAAACTCTTCACTTTTTTGTCGCATGATTCCAGAATTATTTTCTAAGGACGAAATGAATTGTAATTAATAATATTAGAATTCAGAAATGTCTCATTAACCGGTGATCTAAAGCCGATATACCCAATGTTGCCAGGTTGCTAATAGTGAAATCACTAAAATTTTGAATTTTTATAAATACACAAACGTGTGTGTATGAAACTAACTCCCAACGCATTGATTTAAAAAAGGCTTTATCGAACGTCGCAATGATTTTTGAAGTTAAAAACTTCTGTAGGCACTTTTTGGGTGAGGAAAATGCACTGAATTCCCGTGACCGTCACTCTGAGATACTAAGTTTTTACCTCTGAAGTGCCGTCCCAACATCTGAGAGATTTTTAAGTCTTACTAACGACCCCACCCTCCTCCCTCAATTGAAACTGACAATATAACCTTTTTATTCTAACTGCATTGACAACATCATTGGATAATAAATCATGTATAGGCACCAGAAATTAAAAATGATAACCTAAATGTGATACCAAATCTAATTTTATATTTTAATGGTCGAATGTTTTATTCGCGAAAAGAATATTTTATTACAAATAAAGAAAGTAATGTCATTGCGATGTCTAATATAATAACTGGATTTTTTGCCTGGTAATCAATGAATGGTATTAAATTATAGCTGTATATTATTCAATATAAGCTCTGTAAGATTGATTTTTCACTAAAGGTCACTTTAAATAATTTACCGATAACTTTAGAAAATAATAATGGTTGAACACGAAAAATTATAAACATAGCGACAAAATTGCTAAGCAGGCCACACTAAAATGATCACGATATGTTGTCAAGAGAAATAATAACAAATAGATCACTAAGATTTTCCATATAGATAATAACGACAAGCACTTTTTTTAAGAAATTCATTTACAGTATAGTAACACTCCTTGATCAGCTACTTTTTTAAGACTACAGTGAAGTTTCTTGAGAGTATGTTTATAATATTAGTTGGCAAAAAGTTATAAATAAGAGGAGCTATGTAAATACAGTATGTAAATGTAAATGTAAATACAATATACCTTACCAACCCTTCATTTCACTTACTATGATCGGTTAGAATTTGATATAAGCTCGTTGACAAGTAATGTCAAAATTCAACCGATGGTGAGGCAAATGAATGAATAGAAAGATATAGGAACCGGCCATATAGTAATATAAAAGAAGTTCTACATAATAATTTAAAAAGACCTGTTTAGAAGTAATATCAAAATATAACTGAATAATAATAAAAATAACACTTGAATCATGAATAACAGAACCCGAATCATCCTTATGCTGAGCAGCGGGTTATTTAGGACAACTCATAATTTTTGAAGTGGATTTTTTTTAGCCACGGTAGTGAATTCTTTTGATGGGAACGATAAAGGGTGACGACGTGAATTTAATAATAATTTAAACACTAGATATATCTATATCTAGCCTAGACATGTATACAGACAGAATTGGAAATATTTTAAAGTTTTGAAGTTCGTAAATAAAATTGAAACTAGAGCATTTGTTTCCTATTTACTTTATCATAAGTCTCTCTTGTCATTTGTTCAAAGTGAAAACATGAAATGTGAATAATATGTGTTACAATATAACTTGAATATGTAATATATGAAATGTAATATTTTGCATTAAATATAAAATTATTCTTGAGTTTGATAAAAATGTTGTAAAAATAAAAAGCTTATAATTATCCTGATACTCTCTCTATATTTAGTGCATTCTCTCGTAGACTCCTTTTCTGAAGTTTCACTTTTTCCCGTGTTTGAATGCACTGTTTTTGTCTGTTCTTTCAGTAGGTATTTCCACGTTGTACCATGTAAGAAGAATACTATGTATGTATCCTTTTTCCACGGTTGTATTTATCCTAAACTAGCTGTGCCCGCGACTTCGTCCACGTGGAATTTGTTTTCAGTACTCCCCGATTTTGAAACATTTTACATTGGTGCTCCGCTCCTATTAGTCGTAGCGTGATGACATATAGCCTATAGCCTTCCTCGGTAAATGAGCTATCTAACACTGTAATAATTTTTCAAATCAGACCAGTAGTTCCAGAGATTAGCGCGTTCAAACAAACAAACTCTTTAGCTTTATATATTAGTATAAGATAAATAAATTATTTTGTTCTGCGTTTAGTTTAGTTTATAGTAACCAAAATAATATACATATTACTTACCCTTATTCACTTGACCTATTATCATCTTTATCGCAATAATAAAATATATAAAAAATAACAAGATACTGGACTTCTAAAACAAATTAATTATAAATTACTTAATCTGAGTTCTCAAGTCAAAAGAGAATATAATTCCAATATCTCTTAAAACAATAAAATTAAATTTGAAATTTGCTTATTGTTTCCTTTATTACACTTTGAAACTTTTAAATTAAATTAGTGTGAAATTTGAAGGTACACGTTATCAAAAGTTTAGAAAGGGATATAGAGTTCCTTTCATCCAGAAAAAGTAACATTCCCGAGGGATAGACGAATATAGCAGTACATATGGCGCTACGATCGCGTTTTACGGTGCCACCGTTTTAATTCACTAATATATACATCGTCATAGGAACGACAATGACAGCAACAATTTTAATGTGTTGCTCTTACCTTACTGCTCCATCTGGGATAATGTTATGGTTTATTGTTACTGATCATATCACGTAGATGTAGCGATGGGTATAATGCGTTATTTCTGATGCAATATCGATAGTAATTGTCCGTGACTTTAAATATTGACAGATAACGTGTATGTATATATATATATATATATATATATATATATATATATATATATATATATATATATATATATATATATATATATATATATATATATATATATATATATATATATATATATATATATATATATATACATATACTAATGTAGCTATTCGTTAACTGCGTTTTTTTTAACGCTTTAAACAAGACGCATTTGGCAAGTTTATAATAATAACAAAACTGACTTAAAAGTAACTCTATATGTTGTAACTTTGTTGTTGTTCTTTTATGTTTTACTTGATACCGACTTCAAGATGTTGTTGAAAGAAGTCGGTTAAATTTTTATTTGTTGGTTTTTAGTGTAAAGTCGGTTTTGCTTTTGTTAAAAAAATATATACATTCTACTTTTTAGTTGCGCAAATACTTCAGTAGCTTTAGGAATAATACATTAAGCAGCTGTAGAAATTTTACAACTGACACGCATATACAAGATTTTTTTTGAAAAATGTAGTCTCTCGGTGTTTTTTAATAAGGGTTACTCTCGATTTCTCTAGGATCCACTCAACAGATTCTAGCTTGATGACCATGGAACCATCTCGGGAGTATCCATACTTACGAATAAAGAAAAAAATCGATCCACAATTGACGAAGAAGTCACGTATCATATGCACATTGCATATAAACAATTAAGCACCTGTAGAAAATGTAATAATACCTACACGCATATACAAGCTTTTTTCCAAGAACTCCCTGGGATCCGATCCACTCATCAGATCCTGACTTGGTGACCATGGGACAACCTCGGGAGTATAACCTTTCGCTTAAAAGCAAAAAAAATGGTTCACAATTGGCGGAGAAATCGAGTAACGAACATATAAAAAACAGACGACTTGAGACACTCCTCCTTTTTAAAGTTGGTTAAAGATTATCTCAAATGAGTCCAAGCGACATGGTTAGTTCAACTTTCGATAGATGGCGTTACAGGTATTTAACATTTATTTTGAATTAAATTAAGTTCGATATTTTTAAGAATTATAACATGCCCACTTCATGACATAGATATCCTTTTTTAATTAATCATTTTTGGTTAATTAATCAGCAGATAAACAAGCACATTGCATAATTACTGTTACGAAATATATATACTTAACGGACTACTCCGCGGCCGATTCCAGACCAGAGTAAATCACGGAAAGTTCGTATATGCAATTTTTATCATATCGGGAATCAAGCCCGGGACCTCAGAGTTATAGTGAATTAGGTGAAACAAGTCTTATGGCCGGTTCCCAAATCTTGTTGTAAGCTGCATATAGGTCATTTTGACATTACCTATATGCAGCTTACGTCACATTTTAACTGGTCGATAGTAAGGAAAACTAACGGTTGCTAAGATATAGGTACCGGTTATTAAACCACTAGACCACATAGTAGGCAATCAAATTAATATTAGGTTAGACCGATGATCTACGGAAGATCGCTAATGGGGTCTGGATGGTGCAAGCGAAGATCTGTGATAAGTAAGTGGTGCAAACTGGGGCACTATTATGTCCAACAGTGTACTGACGATGAGACCTTACCACTATAGTATTCTTATTCCATGCCACTATATAAAGGCCCAATTAAAAGTTAGCAACAAAATATTTACGCAGTGAAGCAAGCCTTTTCAATGCGAATAAAACTGGGGAAAAACAAAGCTTAATTTAAATATACAAAACAATGTTGAATAACTTGCTTATTTATTCCAGTTTGCTTCGGACTGTTGGCTTGTCTAATTAATTAGTCAAGATTTTTCTAAAGGCTATGTAGATGTAAAAAAATTATAAGAGGTTGTTATATTAATTCAAGAATTATTATACTATTTCCATTTCTTTCAAGTTCAAATTTCCACAGGCTCTGTCATCGAAAAAATAAAGAAATAGAAATAGTATAGCAGTTTTATACAAAACCTTTATTAACATTAAACTCAGAAACTAAATTAACTGAACATGGCAAAAATGAATACAATTAATTATAAAAGGAATACTCATTGTCTACATTTGATTCGTACATGGCCACTACTTGAAATAATTGCAAGGTACAAAGACATTTTTAACCGACTCCAAAAGAAGGAGCTGCTTTGTATGTTTATAGCCATTTTATATACATGTTGTAAATGTTATGTACTAATAGTTATTTTTGTGTCAAGGATTTATCTATTAATATTATGCGTCATTAATTTAATATATGTTTATTATATATATGCATATCTATACCTATGTATTTAAATACATTTTTTTTAATAATCGGCAGACAAACACACATATTGTATATCCCCAAATTAAGCAAGATAGGCTTGTGTCATGGGTAATATACAACGTACTACTCTGGGGCCGATCCCAGACACCCAGACCATAGTAAATAACGGAGAAGATACGTTTCCGAAATTTACTATACCAGGCATCGAACCCGGAGCCTCTGCGTTGCAGTGAGGTAGGCCGGCAAAGGCTTAGCCCGCTCAACCAACTAGGGCCGTCAGACCACAGAGGCAGGAAGGTGACGTACATACAAACTGTGACAAATAGTAAAAGTCTATGTCAAACGCATCTTAGCACTCACTACACAGAATTTTATTTTTTAGTGTGGATGACAAACTTCACCGAACCATTTATATTATATTTTAATTTTTAACTTTAATAATGTTGTTAATGACTTACAGGGGGGTTTTGTGGCAAAGCCTTAGGTGAGTAGCGACACTTCGGACTTGACTTCGGGGGCCAAGGCAAGGCCGCTTCGGAGTTTGCCTTCGCCAGCCGGCACGGAGTAGAGATCGCTAAAGTTAAGACTCAAGCTCCGGGGGTGGATAATGATAAATGGCATAACGTTGGAAGTAGCTTCGGTGAACCTGCAGCCCACCTCTCGACCTCTTAGCTATTCACACCATGTTGCCCTTCGCTAATCTTGGCATTTTAGGGACCCAAGCAGTGAGTGGCGAGACACCGTCTGCCTATTTTTTCCATGTTCCTTGAACATTGCGACAGGCAGACGCCATAATCCCCATAATCTCCGATCTGTAACTCCACTAGCAGTTCATCCCAACAGCCCGATACCTTTTGTTCTCATTCCCTACAATAGTCCTACACTTACCAGGGGTCGTCATTGGGTACATTTTTATATGGTGTAGACAGGGACAATCGCCTGTCACGCCACATTTAGGTTAAATTTGTCAAGGGTCTCTACGTGTTGGCCTTTCCATGGCCCCATTTCTAAAGCTATTCAAGTACGTTACTAAAAGGTAAAAAATATTTTTTTCAAGAAAAACAGAACCAATTTCAAAGTGACTTTGTTATTAAAAAAATATGACGAGATGGTAATAGCAGAATTGAATTGAAGAAAGAACTGGCGTCTTTGGACGATTGTAACCACTTTTCATTACTGAAATGAAAGCAGGTATTTTACAAACTATCTAACACAATTTTAAGTATAAATGGATAACATGAGTGTAATTAATTTATAGTGCATATCTTGAAGTAGCGAGGATGTAGAAAGCGATCATATGGGTTTATGCAGCAAATTAAAACTCGAATGTATTACGGCTACAGAGATTATACTAAAACCACTTTACTGTTTGTTCACTTCCTCACAGATTTGTTCTAAATCTCTTAGAGGTCACATCTGATTGATTACGGGAAGCGAGATTGGCAACGAGACTAAGAGTGTGTAGGTTTTCAAGATGGATTGATTTAATATCGACACTATCGATCTCGTTTTATTCATGGCGAAAGATTTAATTGAAAGGACGTACTTAAAAGCCGTATTCTTGAACTATGCTCATCAAACCAATTCCCTAGATGATATTACATCGTCGAAATAAAAAGTGTTTGGAACCAGCGGTCCTTTTTGAAACAGGAATAATCTACACATAATTTGGGCGGATGGTTTCATGTATGTTATTTATAGTAAACTTTTATCATGAAGGACTCCGAAATCGTAGTATATTGCACCACAGAACATTCTATTGTAGCCTTTGAATGCTTACTAGTTTTAAATAAATTTCTTTCCAAGTCTTGATTGATTTAGTCAAAAAGTTTGCTTTAAATCAAACGTCTAAAAGCTAGAAAAGCTTACCTATGCAGAGAGTCATTTAATCATGTATGATTAAGGAGCTCTTCAGTAAATTTTAGTGTTCTTCTTTCATTTACACGTTATTTAGGTATGTCATCATAACACAGACTTAGTAGCCTTACGAATATCAGACCTTCAACGTTCATATCTCTTCGTTCATAGTAGATTGAACAGTTTAATAGTACATCAATTTGTCTAAGAGAGGTTGGTGTCGTATACCTGATGTATATCTGGATTCCTCACTATATTTTCCTTTAACGTTAGCACGTCTTAATTATGATAATACACACATTGTTGGAAGTAGGTGAGAAAATCACTCTAAACGGTGTACCGTTTAGAGTGATTTCAGAGAGGTCCAGTATTGGTACATACTTCAATCATTGAGCTCTGCGATTGTTGTAGCCAATAAGTCAAGAACCACGCCTCGGTGCTTGCTTTAATCCGATGACATGGAGTGGAAACCGCATGATGTAATTAATGAGCTTCAGAGGTTAAGGTTAAGACGGTAATTCCTAAATAATTAAAATTAACAAGTTGGCGGTAGGCTAAATAAAACTTTAACAATACTCGTTGACACTTGACATCTTTGTCTTCCGTGATCACGGCCACTGAAAAGTACCGAAACGTCGGAAAAACAAAATCAAATAAATTACCGCGCTTAAAACTGTAAAACGTAGTTTTATTAATAAACCGATAGTCAGTTTTTTTTATTGCGAAGCTGCTTGTTTAGATGTTTAAATTGGATAGTTTAAATTGGGTCTTTTTTACTAAGTAACACAATAACAAGAAAAACCTGCTGTAATTTGTTTTAAAAATATCTTGGGACATAATTGATTTTTAGGCTCACTGCCAAAGTAATTACCTATTAGTTATATTGGTGGCGCAAAGTCATTCGCGCGTAGAATTATAACAATATGTGATAATGAATCTCTTGAATGCAAAGTATACCTACTTTAAATTTGTGACTTATACTAATAGTTTCTAACAGGAGGGGTTTTACTAATGTAGTTTTCGGAGAATATCCGGAATTTCAAATCCAGGAAAATGTCAGAACAAAATTTTTCTTTAGATCATAAAATATTTACATTCCTACATTTGTATACCAACCTGACTTGTTTCTGCAAACTTCTGAAAAAATACCATAAATCAGAAAAATAGTAATTATTATATTGTTAAACGCCGACAAAAGTGAAAGCACACCTGCCTGCCATAAAGGACATTTATTACCTGCCGCGGCTTTTGAGCTAATAATATTGAAACTATTTATGACTGTCTTCTTTTGTTTACTTAGAAAAACAGCCTATTGTGTATTGTACTCGTTTATGGCCGTTCGCAGAAATAAATAAGCAAATGTGCGTATTACGTTTTCTGGGAAATTGCGTTGATGCTTGGCAGGTAGACATATTGCATCGGTGCGTTAAAAATCACGGGCCCAATGGAGAGATCGGCAGTCTAGCGATGGTCACAAACGAGACAAGTCGTGTGTACATTCGATAAGCTATATATTGACGGACTTTGCGCATGTTATTGAATCGTGTATTACGTTGTACTTGTTGTGTCCAGTTATATTTATACCTGTGTTATACGTGTTTGTATAGTTCTAATAAATTCTATAGTAATTCCAACGGTATTTTAATTCAAGTCTTGCAATTTGAAACAATATCAAGAACACAACAATGTGTTAAACAAATTAATGTTCATAAAGTCTGTTATTTGTAAATATTGGAATTATAATGGAGAAAAATTCATCTTATAATTATAGGATATTCAATTGTTAAATCAGATAGCCTCTTAATTACCTTATAGATCATTATAGGGTTTGGTAATAAACAAGTAGTTAATAGATCGAATATGTCGCAGGTAATATTGTAAATATCAAAAAAATCGGGCCTAATGTTTTCCAGTTCATCATAAACAGTGTCTGGTAATATTTTCTTAAGTTTTCGCGACTTGTATACATAAACTTGTTAATTAACCGCCAAATTGTTAATTTTAATTCAAATTAACAAATTGGCGGTAGGCTAAATAAAACTTTAACAATACTCGTTGACACTTGACATCTTTGTCTTCCGTGATCACGGCCACTGAAAAGTGGCCGAAACGTCGGAAAAACCAAAATCAAATAAAATTACCGCGCTTAAAACCGTTAAAACGTAGTATTACAGTGTCTGGTATTTATTTCTCTTGATACAATATTCCCTAGACATCTGGTAAGTTTTATTATTTGTAATTAAGTTGGGATACTTGATTCTATTAATTTATTTACTTTTCTATAAGTGTGAATGTTAAAAGCAGCAACAGGGCTATTACTATATATAGTATTATCTATGGCTATAACCTGTGATCGTTCTATCTTAGATGTGTGCTTAATAGCACCTGGGCATCTGCAACAGACAATCAAAGAATCGATTGGACTCAGATATACATACTACAACTTAAAACTACAAATTAATAATCATAATGTGATTCATTGCCATTCGCTACATACAAAAAATAGCCCATAATCTATACACACCTGACATTAAAAAATATGCATGAACCAATTTAAGTCTGATTTCTTGAATAATTTATTTTGATCAAATTATATTCAGCACGTAAAAAGCCTGAAGTAAAGAATGCAAACTGATATTCACGAACTTTTTATTCAGGGTAGTTGAACCATGAGTAAATTACAACTGAAACTTTTAACGTCATTTTCTCGAAATAATTTAATGTTGTTGGTACGTTTTAAGAGTTTTGACTGAACTGGGTCAAATTGTTGAAAAGTTGCTGCCTTTGGGTTTTAGAGCAGAACGATATACTAGATGACCTAATTTGCACTTGCACTATTAAATAAAAACACTTATTCACTTGGTTGCACTGGTTTATTGAACTTAATATCAGTAAAACATCCGCAAGGGGGCTTTGTGGCGAAGCCTTAGGTGAGTAGCGACACCTCGGACCCGACTCCGGGGGCCAAGGCAAGGCCCCCACCTTCGTGCTTGCCTTAACCAGCCGACACGGAGTGGAGATCGCTAGAGCTTAGACTCAAGGTCCAGAGGTGGAAGTGATAAATGGCATAACGTCAGAAGTAGCTTCGCTGAACCTGCAGCCCACCTATCTACACCCTTTAGCCACTCATACCCATGTTGCCCCTGTCGTCTATGGCATTTTTGGGGCCCATACAGGGAGTGGCGAGTCACCGTCTGCCCATTTTTCCATGTTCCCGGAACATTGCGCTGGACGGACGCCCAAGTTCCCATATTCCCAGAGCCCTAGTACCACTAGCATTTCACCCAAATAGCCCAATACTTTTTGTTCTCATTTCCCACATTAGTCCTACACTGGATGGGGCTTGTCCTTGGGTGCATTATTATATGGTGTAGACAGGGATAATCACCGGTCAGTGTCACTGTCACTGTCACGCCACATTTAGATTAAATTTGTCAAGGGACTCCACGTCCACGTAAGCCCTCCTAAAGTCCGTGGCATTTTTATGGCCCGTGGTCTCTACAGACGTACAATAATAGTAAAATACAATTTTTTTTTTTTTTTTGGAGCTGGGCCCAGCTGAATAGCCGTAGATGGCTGTTTCAGCGATACCGGACTTTGGGGGCTTCACGACTCTGTGGGAGCGGAGGCGTTCAGCCCGGGAGCAGCACGCTCGAGGAGGCACCTCCTGTGAGGTTCGACCTCGGCTCGACCGCTGCGGGGGATTGACTCTATATTGAGAATTAGCCGTTAAAGGCTGAAAGAGCTAAGCCAACAGGCTGAAGTGATTGTTTGGGGACCAATTATCGACTCCGCATTGCCGGCGGAGCCGATCCTAGTCTATCACTACTACCGCTTCGCAACGTGTTATAGCTGGAGGAGAAGAAGCGGCGGAAGAAACTCTCCAGCAACACGCCTATGCTAATCATGTATGGCTATTTGTGTCTGTAGTGAGTGAGTGAGATTGGTGGGGTCTTACCTTTGTGTAAGAGGATCCGAGACGGGGGCTCTCCGGCGTCTGTTCTGTCTGCGTCTGTTATGCCAGGCTGATGTTCTGAGCCTCGGGGGGTTCATGGTCGCGAGGAGACGGGTGATTTTATCGGGCTCGTCAATGAGTGCATTGCGAGGGCGACGATTTCTCATGGGAGCGTTCGGTGTGGGTTTATAGTTGACCGTTTCCGTCACTATATAGTCTTTGATGGAGGGAAGCTCCAGATCGCGATGCAGGTCGGCGAGCCGCATATAGCGCGGGGCGTCGACTGCAGCATGCATAAAATGATTCTGGATTCTTTGCAGTCTCCAGATGCTTGCATCGCTGGCGTGGCCGAAGACCACACTCGCATAGGTCATGATGGGGCGGATGCAAGTTTTGTAAAATACAAAAAGGCTAACATGTGTGTAATGTGTGTTAAACAATAGCTTGTATAATTATTGGTCAGCGCCATCTAGTTCTACGTATATTAACTAGTGCCATCTGCGACATACGGCCGGCCAAGGAAATTTCGTGCCAAAATGTACTTAAACAAACATACACTGTACAACGAGCACCGAAGTGGTGGAAGGATTGACTGCAACCCAAGCGAAAATGGCATTTTTTTATAATGATGATATTTGAATTCTTATGACAGCCGGAAAATGTAATATCACAGAACATTCTGGCGTTTTCACAAACGCAGAGGTTATGGGTTGAAAAAGTACTTTATATCAATTCTAAGGTTTTGTAGATAATTAATTCGTTTTTTAGATCTTTTCGTTGTTTCACATACATGACAGTATCTTACAAAAACGAATTTCATATTCTTTGGTTGAAATTTCTTTCATTTTTGATGGGGAATGTGCGTAAAAGCTTGGCTTCCAAAAGTTTTTAAGCGACTTAAACCTACTTTCCTATTAGACTAAGCTTCTTCTTTTTCATATTTTTAACAACTATTTGCAGGTGGCTTGTTCGTTAGGTAAGGATGAAACTTAAAAACGAATGGTAACAGAGCATCATTTTGATTGTTATATAATAAGATCTTTAAAATACTTACATAGAATAGACCTCTGCCGATCCTCAAAACCCTTAAGCTCAAGCTACATTTTCTTGAAAATGAGTTCACTTTCATTTTGGCTACAAATATCGTGATATTTTGAAGCGTAATGAAATTGGGCCTTGATCGAAAGTGCATTCAACCTGCACGAGTGCCATACAACAGGCGTATTTGTAGCGATTGTTTGCATAATCATTTTGCGTTGACAATCCTGCGCAAAGCTATTTTTGCACCATTAGCATATAATGCAACTATGCAGCCACATGCAGTTTATTAGGGACCTGTAGCTATTTTGATTAAAATAAAACGGGAATTTTATGACATCGCTTTTTTGGTATTACTATTTATTATTGGCCGGTTACTACATCTTACTATTCATTCGCTTGTGAAACCATCGGTAGAAATTTGAAAAAACTTGTTTGGAGCTTATGTCAAAATTTAACCGGTAGTCAGGCAAATGAATCGTCGGTAAGATATAAGAACCGGCCATATGACATATCGTAAAGCGACGGGAAAATTTCAGCTGAAAGGTCATTTCAAAATTATTCATAATTAAAGTTTGTAAAATAATGAAGTGGTTCAAAGAGTCAATGAAGTAGGGATGAATAGTTACCCAGCCGATTGTGAGCTGTGTGATGGTAGAAAGATGACGAAGGTAGGTACGGTACTGCATAGCTTGTCGAACACACACGATTATAGAATTTGTACAGAGCATGGATAGATGTGATGTCTCTTCGAAAACCAAGCGTGTCTCAATTTCAGTGAAGGTAGGATCGTTGGCAATCTGAATGATGTAATGACGATCGAGTTCAGATAATTAAGCTGGAAATAGAAACCGGAACTTACTCTCAGCTACGTTTTGGCCAGATCACCAAGACATGTCCTTGTTTGTGCAACAACCTCTGTGGTTTATTAGTTTACCTCTTCCTTAGAACAAAGTAGCTTCGGGTTCGAATCTAGGTAGGTAAATTTCGTGAACGAACATTCCTTTCACAGGATCTATGTGTTTGGCAACGTCTTTAATAATAATATGTAATGGACAACTCGTCCATTACATATTATTCATAACACAAGCATAACTTATTTAGTTTGGGAATATGTTATCGTGAAATAACAACGCTTGTGTTTAGTTTAATATACCTATGGTTTAATATATCTATATACAGGAAATTTCGTTAAGTTCGGTTCACATGAAAAGCCGTTAAAACAAACAATATTAGTATATTCTTAAAATTTATTTTACATTATTATATGATACTAGCTGACCCGGCAAACTTCGTACCGCCTTAGAATCAATAAATAAAAATAAAAAAGCTGAATGACAATTGCAGAATGTTTCAACTTTAGTAAAAAATGTGGTCAAAACCTAACCGGAACGAACATCAAACGTTTGACATTCAAAACCAAAAAAATGAAAAAAACTTCACTTTTAAATTTAATTTGGTCTCTGAACGACTTTTAAACTGAATTGATTTCTAAATGACGGGACGAACATCAAATGTTTGACAGGTAGCAATAGTTTCTAAGGGAAAGCGAAATTGTTGTCTTTACTATATTTCAAGCATTTTTTTTTAAATAAATAATATTCACCTTTTAAACCTTCTCTGGACTTCCACAAATAATTCAAAACTAAAATTAGCCAAATCAGTCCAGCGTTCTCGAGTTTTAGCGAGACTAACGAACAGTAATTGATTCATATGTATATATAGATTAACAATTAAATAAAAAATAAATCAAATTATAAATAAGTATATATACAAATTAAAATTAAACTATAGAATCTAGTCCCAGGCCGGTGTCACTATATTCGTAAGGATAGTAAATACAGGCTTGTCAACAAATTAATGAAAAAAACCAATTGTATCCAAAGTAAATCATATTAGAAATGTAATACGCTAAAAGCTTTAATAAAACATCACTTTTTTCTACAAGTATAAATTTCTTACACTTTTCACACTCTTAAGATCTCTGTATCCATTTGCAATGAGTCCCTGCAGTGCTACAAGATACATAAGATAACAAGTAACTTCCGTTCCCGCAGAGTTGGTTGTTGCTTGGAGTGGCCCCGTTTGGTTTTCCATTACTCCACAAAGGAAATGCACTGTAAAAATTGTATGAATTTTGTATGGTCGCGTTGTCGCCTGTGCGGGGAAAACACTGCACATTGCACGAAGATATGTAGATTTAAATATTTTGTTTTTACATTGTTTTTTATATATATTAATAATGTTATCCTAATGTCCCTCCTCCATCTACGTTTGTGTGTCCAAATGCGTCTCACTTATAGTGTTAAAAATAACGCTTTAATGATTAGCTACATTAGTGTTTACACATGTGTTATCAGACAATATTTGACGTACTGACGTGCGGAGAAGGTTTGCCGATAGCCTCATGATGTCACGCGTTGATGGTCAGTAGGGTTGACAAAAAATGTTACATAAATAGTTGTTGCAATTAATTTATTAATGTATATACGTTACATAAGTGTATACAATGATAATAAGTAATACAATACAATACTCTTAAATAGTCATCGGCAAACCTTCTGCGCGCGGCTTATAATTAATAATGCCCCATATTAAATAATTAAACCATTGGCTACATCTGCGTGAAACAATCACTACCACTAACATTATCCCAGGTGTAGCAGGGACGTAACATGTGATGTAAAACTTAAATAACGTTATAAAATCAAATTGAAATGTTTCTATGTGTTTCAAATCACTAAAGGAGACGGATACGCTTTCATACATTCTTGGGCTCTGATTGTAAAAAGATGAGAGTCATTTTAAGATATCTTTGATGTTTTTTATAATTGCAGTAAGTTTAATTATTTTATTTTGAGTGAATTAATCATGTGGTGGATTCATATTATTTATTGTTGAAATTCATTCACTATTATATTGATTATGGTAATCAATGACTTATTTTATTAGTGATCTTTTATTTTTTAGAGAAGTTTTACAGATAGAATATAGGGCTGATGTTTTCCATTGTTAACCGATTTAAAAAAGGAGGCGGTTCTCAATTTAAGTATTCAGGTATTTGCGCATCTAAAAAGTAAAAAATATTTTTTTTTACATAATAATAATCAATTTCAAAGTTAAAAGCAAAAACTAAATATTTAATCAACTTCTTTACAAGATCTTAAAGTAAAAAAGCAATAACTTTGCAATTTTCCTCTCGATTACGCGTTACAGGGGAATATCAGCACAGGAACTTTAGCCTATGACGCGTTAAGGCCCCACTGATACCTGGCCCAATGCCCCCTGCTTTGGGTCAACCCAGAAAAATGGTAGCTCACATCGCGGTTCCTGAAAACGCGTTAACGAATTTCAATTAAAATTTTACGGATAAAAATAAAAATTCTTATTATCTATCTTGTCATCTATATTTCATTTCGACATCTTGCAGGGTTTAGGAGTTTTTAATGTACACTACATAATGTAGTCAAGTGTCCACGGATTTTGCCGGACCATTCCTAATTAAATCACTACATATTAGGGTGGCGCAAAAAACCGACAAATTTTTTTTTGACTCTCGAGTGGAAAAATGTTACTTTTTGATGTTTTAAGAAAACTTTCCAAAGGACAGCTCAAAAAAAATTTTAAGAGGTCAAGCGTTCTCAATTTTGGACCTTGAGAAGATTCTGCCCGGAAGGGATGACGTCGTCCGAGTCGTAGAACTCAGCACCAAGGATGGCAGCTTAACGAGACCAGTCACAAAGATTGCTCGTCTTCCCCTCGACGACAACAGCACTTAGTCAGCACTATAAATGGGAGCCGTCACCTTTTCCCCGGGCCCCAGGATGTTCACGCCACCGCGTAACGAACGATGATTCCCCGAAAAAGTAATTTACCCCGCACTTCCGCGTCTCAACGATCAGTCTGAATCGACCCGTCGTAAAGACATTCACGCACTGCTGCTCCTGTATCGCAGACGCTCCGGTTACTCAGCTCATATTATTACGGGTGAGTCCATTTATCTCCATTCCCTCTTACCCTTGCACCCTTGAAATCTGGCAATCGGCCAGATCAGGGCTGATGTTTTCCATTGTTAACCGATTTAAAAAAGGAGGCGGTTCTCAATTTAAGTATTCAGGTATTTGCGCATCTAAAAAGTAAAAAATATTTTTTTTTACATAATAATAATCAATTTCAAAGTTAAAAGCAAAAACTAAATATTTAATCAACTTCTTTACAAGATCTTAAAGTAAAAAAGCAATAACTTTGCAATTTTCCTCTCGATTACGCGTTACAAAAACAAAACGCGTTAACGAATTTCAATTAAAATTTTACGGATAAAAATAAAAATTCTTATTATCTATCTTGTCATCTATATTTCATTTCGACATCTTGCAGGGTTTAGGAGTTTTTAATGTACACTACACAATGTACACTACATATTAGGGTGGCGCAAAAAACCGACAAATTTTTTTTTGACTCTCGAGTGGAAAAATGTTACTTTTTGATGTTTTAAGAAAACTTTCCAAAGGACAGCTCAAAAAAAATTTTAAGAGGTCGTTCCAAATTTTTTAAGATTTCAAAAATCGCCATTAACCGTTTTTTTTATTCATTTTTTTCTCGTTACGGTATAAGTTTATAGACCAAAAAAATAATAAGTTTCTGAAAGTTTCAGTTCAAAATTTGATTTTTAAAAGTCGTTCATAATTTTTTTTCATTTACTAGTGCATTAATTTAGATGTTTTCGAGCCTACTTTTAATATTCATATTAATATTCCATATATTTTTTCTTTTATTTAACAATTTCAAACCGCCCCCGGGAGAATACCCGCGGAATACCCGGGATAAAAAATATCACATCATTTTATTACATTAAATTTGTTTAGTTTAAAAAATCGCATTGGATTTCGATTGTTAATCTGGCGAATTTAATTCATTCCTAGAAAAATTTCCGCGGGATTCCCGAGATAAAAAGTAGCGTAGATTTCAAGTCAAAGAATTACCTATCGATCAGCGAATCATCGAAATCGGCCCCGTAGCTTTTACGTGAATCCCGAACAAACAGATAAGAAATCTAAAAAAAATTGCATCGTCTTCTCCAACGTTTATATAGCCTATTCTAGTTGTTTTTTAGAGCTTCAATGTACAGACACGGTATAATTAGAAATTCATAATAATATAGATTATTACTATTATTTAATATTTTCTTAAGTTTTTGCGATATGTATATATATATATATATATTACTATTATTTATTATCAGACATACTGAGAGACAATAGTACAAAAACGATTATTTATAATTAGGCCGCGTATAAATATACGCACGTATAACTACTACTTAATAGTTTTCACTTTAAAATAAACAATACCGGCTCATTACATCCCACTGCTGGGCTCGAGTCTCCCATTTATTTGTGGAATAGATAGTATACCCGTCACGCTTGTCCTAGGCGGGTTTCATCACTGTGTTATCTTTCACCGTCAGCACGTGGTACTTATGAAAAAATGCACATTAGGTTGACGTGATATCTTAGTTTTCATTTAAATAATTGTGTAGTATTTATTTTGAAATCACAATTAGACATCTCAGTTATATTAGTATAGATTAATCCTGGCTGTTGGCAGCAAAGCGTGTTGAAGACAGCCTGCAGAGTTTATACCTTTCAAGCCAATGTAATCGAATGCACGATCTCCAACGTCCCCAATTATTTATCAATCCATTAGTTCGTATGTCCTGCCTCACTTCCTGGGTGACCAAGAAAATGATGATTGACTGGCTATGTGGCTGCTAAACTCAAAACAATTAGTGATGCATCATTTATACCTCTGTACTAATGATATATTTACTTTGTTTTAAATTTGAAATTAAAGATTTGATGTGATGTCACCTAAATATTTACACTGGAAATAAAGTTAATTATATTCTTCTTGTCTTCTTATACGAGAATATAAAATAAATTGGTATTCGTTAGTCTGGCTAAAACTCAAAAACGGCTGGACTAATTTTAATGAAATTTTGTGCGTGTGTTTGCGTGGGCCCCGGGATGGTTCAGATTCACAATTGGACCCAGAAGATAGCGTTGAATTGAAGTTTTAGATTTTTACTTTCAAGGCAGTTCAGCGTTTGCCAGGGCCACTAGTTATTTAGAAAACTGTATTAACTTATCAATGGTATCATTGTAATATTTGTTTAATTTTATAGAGTAAAACCCAGAAAATATGACGTTATCTTGAATAGTTAGTTAATGTTTTGTGTATTTTTGAAGCATGGTATTTGACTGACTCAATAAAAATTTGCTGTGTGTTAAGTTTGTGAGTTGTATCTTGTATCTATTTGGGATTGTGGTAGCATTTACAAAATTAACTATTCCTCGTTCCTTTATAAGTTAAAAGTGATGTTTGTTCTACCTTAACGTATTGGATGTGAACCGACTTTGACAAAATATGGTAAATTATGGTACAACCATAGAAATAACGAATACATTTTTATCTTGTAACAAATTCACGTGTTTTGACACGCAAATTTTTCTATGTAGGCACAAATCTTGAGCGGTCACTTTAGCCTACGCACAGAAAAAGTACGTTTTTTTTCGAAGTATTGTTCCTATCGAATAAAGGAACAAAACAATAGTATTATGTATATGTCGAAAATTGCATAATATTCACTACGCCCAATGTGCAAAGCGATTCCTACCATTTTTCCGACCGCTCAAGATCCGTGCCGGGAACTATATTGTCATTGGAAATGGATGAAGTAGATATAAAGATATTGTTAGATTAGATTACCAAAATTAGTTACCAAATAGAAATTTCTTCTCCAGACTCTTAAGACAATAACGTCATAATTGTAATAATCCTATAATATTCATTATATAGAATTATTGCATTTTGTACATCTTTTAGCTTCATGTGCAAACACAAAATTCTCTTTCTCGCGAAGTGTTCTGTGACGTTCTGGCGATGACAGAAAGAATCATGGTTGCAATTACCACATCATGGTGTTGATTGTATCATAACAAAGTGCATTAGTTCCTTAAGCCAGTTAAGAGACGTCTAAGTTTAGCCCTGAAAAACTGTACTGTGTCCTCAATAGTAATTCGAACCCATACTCAAGGACCTAAAATCCTTGTCCACATCATTTGAATGAGACAAGGAAAATTCTAATAAAGTCATTTCAAAGCAAAATATCAATACAAAATAGATTTAATAATAAGTACTTTCGCCCATCAATTTGGCATAACTACATTACGAACGACAGTCGTAACACTTACTACCACTCTAAAGTAATAGGATATAAAGGCCCTGATAAAGGCGGTTTCAAGTTTAGAGAGAGTCATTGAGCAACAGGCGTTTAGAATTTAGTTCTGGCTTGACTTTACCAGTGTACTGACGATCGTACGCGTCGAGTGATATTCTTTAGCTTGCGAATATTCGCGTTTAAAAAAAAGCAATTTTTCCACCGAACCATAGACAAATATAACTAATCTTGAAGTTTACTTTGATAACAGCCAGCATTGTGCTACTGGATACATTTTGTAAGTAATACTCAAACAATAGCATTTTTATCTCTTTATTGCTACCATAGTACAAATGTAAATATTTAATAAAGTTTTGATAATATTTTTAATTTTTAATTAGAGTACCTAATTTAAGTTAATTTTCTTTTGTTATTTCAATTCTAAAAAGGTTTTTAGTTTTTCCATTTTTTACTATATTCTATCATTTTATCACTGAAATTTTTATTACTAAAATTCTAACAGTTACCCCCAGAGATCTGATGGGAATATTAACTTAACGAGCAATTAATACATATTATTCAATTTATTCTATAAAAATTAACAATTAAGTTTGACTTTAAGTGTCGAAGTATTTTTAAAATATTTCTAAATACTAAGTAACGACTGTGAGGGTAATCATCTGTTATTTTCATAAAAGTACTTTTTAGATTATTATATTATTGCTAATAATAGCGCTTTATTTGGTTAACGATTATATATTTCAACGAATACTTTTCACGATGATTCTCTAACTACGTAAATTTTTCTCCACAACTCAACGAGAACTTTTGCCTTTTTCAGTATATTTTTTTAAACTCTGATTACTACCTTAATCGTTTATTGTCATCAGAAACCAAGCGTTAAATCGCAGTTGTGTTCACAGCATATACTTCGGAGTCCAGTGTCCATTTTTCATCCTTCGTACGTTTTCAACATGCTTTATTATTAAATCAGAGTTAGTATCTATACATAAGATTTGATTAAAAGCCGTTCACATCCACATTGACTCTTGAAGAAGGAACAAACAAATATACAAACAGATAACTTTCACATGTATATGAAACTACTAATTTCAAAGTTTACAATAGAAACACAGCACACATGGTATTTCAAGATTTATCTTAACAAATGCTATGTATATATTTTCGTCACCCTATAACAGAGATGCTAGTAATAGGTTAAGAGAAAATGTGAAATAACAATGTAAGCGTGCTTTGAAAGAAAAGGATAAACATTTTCTTACAAATTGGTATAAACATTGAATAGAGAAACACGTGTAGAAAACAGGGGCCTCTAAAATAATTTGTTTGAGTTTTATTTAGCTTACTTTAACGTAAGCCCACAAACATATTTCTGGACATTTAATTATAAACATAATACGTTTATATTGCTGTTTATTATAGTGTGGTTTTGAGTATACGCGTGTTCTATATTTGAACTTGGAAATAACATTTTTATTTTTTCTGGTATAATTTAAGCCTGGTCATTTGGTTGGTGTATATTCATTGTGTATATAATAAGTAGGTTGTGTCACAGTCAGGTCAAAATGAACTTAATATTATTTACAACGTTTGGCTTCTTTAGGTATAAAATGATGTAAGTCTAAATAAATAAAATGTATAATTGTTTTATTTTTAAACGTTTCGTAATTTGATTGCAAAAGTAATTATAACTAATAATATAGCATATAAACGTAACTTAAATAAATTAAATCGAAACTTATACATTATGTATCAGATCACTGCCAGCGGGAAGCGTGTCCAGAAGGCTGTCTGGCTGGTCACATTACCACGTTGTATAGCAATGTCAATTCTCTGGACAAAATATGAGCCAACCTTTTGTTTACGGGTAGTGTCAAAGAGCTTCTTACAAATGTCTTTAAGGAAACTCTTTGACGATGGACCCCACGGGCCTAATGTTTCAACCCCAAACGGCAAAAATATGTAACCTTTGCCTAAAGCTCGCGATAAAGCAAGAGAAGAATAACAAGAAACCTATGGCGTTATCTAGTCGTATACAATTTGGGAACTTTCAGAGTTAGGTTTTTATGAGGGAGTTGTCATTCTTAGATCATTTCTTTCTTACATGCTACAATCTAAAAAGCAACACGTAATTACTATTAAACACCCTTACCATGACCAAATTGCAGTCATTTTAAAGAGAGGTCTTTAAACTAAAATGTATAAAAGACATACATCATTAAGAGATCAACGAAGCGAGGGATATATGCCAAGTTCGTAGCATGTCGAGATCCATTTCTGCCTACTTCTTTGGAAACACAGGCTTGATAATATGTATATATGTGCCTTCACTAATAAGCAAAATCTCTTTTCTTTCATGTTCTCCAAATTATTTGGGGTTGGTGAGATATCTTTAATTTCCATACTCCTCTATTCCGACTATTTATTTTTTGGTGTATTTACATTATGTGGTATATATACATTTTTACCTATCAATCTTGCAGTTTAACATTTTTTTTAAAGCAAATTGTACTGCTCATATTAGATGGATACACCAAATTGATTCAATTCGATTGAAAGGTACAAAACTGATGGGACTCGACGGTATTCAATGACATTAAATGAATTCAAGTTTATGTTTATACGGATCATTTCGGTTTATTCATCGAAATTGAAAGACAGGAATGTACTATCTAATATCGCCTTAAATGACAAATACTCGCTCTACAAAATAGCACGCTTAAAACTTGCTTCATAAATGAAACATAGTTGACCAGTGACCAACGCTTCCCTGTAACAACCAGCAACAATCTCGCAGTGACAACTAACTATTGCAAATTACTGTTTGACAGATTCACCTGACACATGAGTTATATAGTTGCATACATTATTGCAAGGATTACAATCTACGTGGGCGATGTATTGTCCCGCTGCACTATTTATAGACAAAGTCATAATAACGACGGTGTTATCACTTTGTTTTATCTTATTCTTTATACATTTTTCGGGGGAATTTCTTAGGGGCATACATTTGAACTTTTGTAGTCTAGAGACCTTTTTAATCCGGGTACTTACCTGCTAATTGCTTATTCATGTCTCGAAAAGGTATGTCCCGACTGGCTAAACATTACTGGGCTCAAACCAAGGACTAAAATTCAAAGTGCAGCGTGTTATTTATTTCGTAGGCATCCATCTATATCTGTGTAGGAGCAGAGAAAGAATACAATTTCCTGTGGCCGGGCGATCTATCGTAAGAGGCGACAAAAGAATCCACAGCCAGGTGGGAGGAGGGTATTTATCCGACTGGATGGCTCCCAGACCTGGTCTAGAGTATGCGGCCATAACAAACTTGAGTTGTGTTCCGACATCAGTGACCAGGTTCCAATCTCCCTTAAGAGACCAGCAGCACATTGGTAGCACCTTTGGTGTTACAAATGTCTATAGACGAATGTAACCGGTTTCCATCAGGTGGATGGTCTGTCTGCTGAACTCGTGCAATAAAAAAATCTAATCAGGGGTTTTTAACAAACTAGTCTTTAAAAGCCAGAAGGGCTGATAAAATTTCTATTAGACATTCATACATCGAATTATTTTTGCATATTTTGAGACATGATGCAGTCTCCTTCAAATTTTAACTTTCAACAAAAGAAAGAGTAACAATTTTTTTTGTTTCGATTAACGTTTATATATCTATCTCTCTCCTTCTTTCTTACACTAAATTTACTTTTTTTCTACGTTCTCTATTACACTTGGTTAAGCATTAATAGCAATTTCTCAGAAATACTTTCTATTGCACAAATCAACTATGATATAAAAAAAAATAATATTAAGTAATTTACATTTTTTTTTTGGGTTTCAAATAAATTTAGAAAACATTTATTTGAAAATCAAATTATCGCTAAAAAATATGGCTTGTTTTAAAGGAATAAATAATAAACAAGAAAACGTCACAATGCGATAGAAAAATGATCAGTGGCGCCACCGACTTGTATAGAATTTAGGAACTTTACAAAGCAATTTTTTTGTAGATCAATTGTCATTATTACAATTCTACTTCTAGGAATTAGAGGTCTTTGATACTAAGCCAAAAATCGTTTAAAAATAAACAGCTGGTAATAAGTACCTAAACAATAAATACTGCACGAAACTGTGACATTTCTTAAATTTGAAAACCTTTCTAATTTAAACGTATCATGCTAAGCTTGTTATAAAAGTGTGCATACGAGTTTTGTTATAAAATACAGGCCTAATAGTCTTAATACTAACAACTCAACTTCTGTGTATAAACAAACACTGTATAAACAAATATTAAACGAATTGCGTTAGTGTTATACAAATAATTGAATTACTAAATACTTGTAAATTTTAGCACTTAGAAACCTGTTATATTTGTTAATAATTTCTAAATTGTTATTCTAAGAACATATACTTATTTAAATGTATATAAGGAATCAATTAGCATTTGATAGCGTGAGTTGCTTCGTTGCTGATATTTCCATAATTTGAAATCTGAATGGATGAGAACTAAAACAACTGGTGCGCGATGTCGGCGTCATTTTGACATTAAACACTTGGCTTTTGACACTTCACTGAAATAATAAACAAACAGCAAGGTTCACATTAACGTATTTTGTTCCGCAAAGAAATTCCATTTACCTCATCCATGAAATCGTCATTTTATTTTTATGATTGTATAACAATTTTGGTAACAATGGAACACATAAAATTTCCATGTCCGACTGTTCAGCTGTCTGATTTTTTCAATTTCGATAAATCATAAGCTATGTTTTAAAAGACTATTTTTGTTTAAATTGTGTGCACCTATCTGACTTATGATTATGAGCGATTAGGTGAAAATTCTAAAAGTTAATTTAAGGACTGAATATCGTTGAGCAGTTTTTGATTTTATTTTATTTTATAACATGTCCAACAGGCTGCCAACAGCTTAATCATAAATTTGAACAATAAGCTTTATATAACAATAATTGCGGTAATTATAGGATACTTCACACTTCAATATTTTTGAACAGAACCAAGATTGCTTCGAAGATATCCTTTGAAGTGGTATTGGTTCTGTCTGTCTGTAAGATCGATTATAAAAACAATTTATAAGCATAACACAATACCTACGGAGTTCTCGTCCCAAATAGATCGTAAAATAAATATATAATAATATATGTATGTTGACGAAAAACGAAAACCACGAAAATGTTATTATTACTATAATATATTTAAAATAAGATATTATATATATAAGGTAAGGAAAGGAATGCTCCGGTGGTTCGGGCATGTGGAAAGAATGCATGATGAAAGAATGCCTAAACAGATATACAATGCAAAAGTGGATGGAGAAGCAGAAGTCGTGGAAGGCCACGACACACCTTCCATGATCAAATTGATCGTGTACTAGCAGAAGGTGATGTCAGGAACCTTAAGAACAGACGAGCCTGCATGACAAGAGTTATGAATGTCAAAGAAGCAAGTGAGGTGTGTAAGAATACGCCTAAATGGCGCTTTGTTGCTCGTGCCTACCCCGCAAGGGAACTGGCGTGTAGTTATGTGTGTGTATATATATATATATATATATATATATATATATATATATATATATATAATTTAGTTTAGTTTTTATTTAATTGTTAATATCAAATAGAAATTGAAACTCTAACAAACAAATTAGTATCTAATTTTTGAGCTATATATATACATAAACTACTCAAAATAAAATAGGGCCCACTCTAAGTTAATCTCTAATTTCGTGTAAAAAAAATTGTTAGGCAGTAAATTGTGAAGTTAAATATTTCAGAGTATTGTTGACATGTTTATCTAACGTTATCAATGTTTCAAATCACAAATTTAATGGTAGGTAGACAAAAAAAGTGAAGTACTCCAAAAATCGTTTATTACTCAAATTCTCAGTCACTTGTACTCTCAGTCACATTCTGAGTGTCATAGTCGCACGTCTACTTTTTTCTTTTTGACTTGATTTCGGTGTTACTCGCGATCATTATGCCTGGTTCTCGGCGTCATATGGATGTGGAAACCGCAACAAGAGAAGTGTTTATGCTTCAGGAGGGAGAATCTCAGAGATCGGGGGCAAGACGTCTTGGTGTGTCGCGACGAGCTATTCGAAATGCGTGGGACCGCTTTCTAGAGACAGGTAGTGTCGCGAGGAGACCTGGATCAGGAAGAGCGCGAGCTACAACCGTCCAGGAAGACCGGTATATCAGATTGACTGCACGTCGAGAGCGCACGATTCCCGCCCGCGTCTTACAAAATCGACTGCGGCAATCGACTGGCAAACGAATTAGTGATCAAACCATTCGAAATCGACTCCATGAAGACGGACAACGTTCCAGATCTCGTGTTATTCGTCTAAAATTGACAAGAGCGCATCGTGCAGCACGTTTGAGGTTTGCTCGCGAGCATGCGGAGTGGACAATGGACAACTGGAGAAATGTACTCTTTACAGACGAAAGTAAAGTGAAGTTTTTCAGCGATGATCGTCGAGTGCGCGTGTGGGAAGAGAAGGCGAACGTTTTTCAGAACCTTGCATACATGAAACGGATCGTTTTGGAGGTCCAAATGTTATGGTGTGGGCTGGAATAAGCTTGCTCGGTAAAACTGAGCTGGTAATTCTGGAAGAAGGCTCCATAACTGCCTCCCGGTATGTCGATCGAATAGTTCGGCCCCATGTCATCCCATTTTCACAAAGAGTGGGTGAAAACTTCGTCTTTATGCAAGACAATGCTCGCCCACGTACTGCGCGAACAACCCAGAGAGCTCTCTCTGAAGCCAATATTACGGTTTTACCGTGGCCGGCCATGAGTCCCGATCTTAACCCCATTGAACATTTATGGGACCGATTGAAAAGAAGCCTCAAATTGAACTTCAGTAATGTGACTAATCGACAAGAGCTCATAAACGCCCTAAAATTGTGTTGGGAGCGAATACCCGAGGAAAACATCACCCACTTGATTGAAAGTGTCCCAGATAGACTCAGAAAGTGCATACGGAACAGAGGAGGACCTACTCGCTATTAAGCACCTTCAAACTCATTGATTTAGTCAAGAATAAAAATAAAAATAAAACTTTACTTAAATCAATAATTTTTGTAAACTTTCCTAAAAACTGTAAATTTTGACTAAATTCCATAAAATTGGCAAAATTTACTATTGTTTTTATTCACACACTTTCAAAAACCTTAATTTATTCATTTCTAATCATAAAAATTGAAAAAAGAAAAAGAAGCTGTAAAATTCATTAATAAAACATGGTGGGCCCTATTTTGTTTTGAGTAGATTATTATACATATATAAAAACTTATCCTTTTCCTATCAAATACTTTATTAATTTCTATGAAACAATTTATTATGCGTAGTCTGATACGAACTTAATCTTATTTTTAATAAAAGGTTTCAAATCTACTTAAAATCAGTCAAAAAGGTCTGAAAACAGTTACAAAGCACTTTCCAATTTTCCTGTTCGAAGTTATTCTGCACATGTGACACGTCCTGACATAATGGTACTTTGCTAACAGTTGGAAATCGTATTTGAATAATTAAAACAGATATAAGTACTCCTTTTTCTTCCTGACGGCCTCTGTGGTTGAGCGGGCTAAACCTTTGCCGGCATACCTCACTGCAACGCAGAGGTTCCAGGTTCGATTCCTAGTATAGTAAATTTCGGAAACGTATTTTCTCCGTTATTTACTATGGTCTGGGTGTCTGGGATCGGCCCCAGAGTAGTCCGTTGTATATTACCCATAACACAACCGTAACTTGCTTAATTTGGGGATATACAATATGTGTGTTTGTCTGCCGATTATTATTATTATGTTGTATTTATTATTTATTTATTTTAGACGAGGAATCCTTGAAGATGTCCTATCATCCAGTATATACTTTATATAGATCGGACAATTTAACACTACCTGTTGTCTAAATACCAAAATACTTAATAGCATTTGAGTCTACCACGTTGCAATCCGGAAATTCTTTAGCCTTAGACAAAATTAACAACAACTCTCAGTTATCGAGGCTTGTAGTAATATCCGACCACAATAAACAACATTTCAGCAAGTAGAAAGTGCCTATTCAGTACAGAATTCGACCCCACATCATTGGAATGAGGCAAGGGTGCTTTTAGCTACACAGATAAAACCAGGGCTTAGAAACCCGAAAACAAAGTCGAACTGATTATAGCTTAAGTATATGGGAATTGTATATAGAGGGGTCAAAACTTATAATTAGTTAATAATTATAAGATCGAAAGAAAAGAAAAGAAATTAGGATCTAAGACAACAAAAATGTGTAAAAGTCTATAAGATAAAATAAATAGAAAATAAGTAAAAAAAATTAAATAGTAGATAAAAAATACTTTGTAACCGATACATGTTACAAGAAGAAAAATACAAACACAATAAGAAAATAACACCCTTACATATCGTGTCCGTCAGGAGAAGGAGATTAAACAAATAAAAAAGTATATGGGAGCTTTTTTTTTCAATTTGTTCTAACTTTAACCTCAAGTAAAATGTTTATAGCAAGCAGTTTTTTAGGTTTTGTAGAACTAATCGGTTTCGAACGCTTTTTCTCATATACCTTCAAAGTGCAGTCATGTGGTACAGCAAGTTTCAAATCGCACACAAATACAATATTAGAAAGAGCAACCAAATAAATCGGTTAATGCAGGTTTACATAACACTCTTTTTAACGTTTACACTCCGAACGAAATACGTAGTTGAATTAAACCAATTATAACCTATTTTTTAATTGAATAGGTTCAACAGACAGGCCGATGGCATGAAATTTGTAACACCTAAGGGTCTACCAATGTGCTGTCGCTCTCTAAATGGAGACTGGATTTGGTAACTAATGCCGAAATACAAATCAAGATTGTTATGGCGACATACTCTAGACCAAGTGTGGTACCCATCCAGACGGGCAAATACCCTACCATAAATACCTACCGGATAGAAAAATAGTAATAATAGTAGTAGACAAAAGGCAGTTAATTTTAAGCCGATTTCAAGCTTTGCATAAAGCTACTTTAACGCCGTTTGTGGTTGAGTGGTAAGCCTTTGCTTTCTTAGCTTACTGAAACGCAGAAGTCCTGGGTTTGATTCCTGACATGGTAAATTTCGTAAAACGAACTTTTCGTTACTTACTATGATCTCGGTGACTAGGATGGGTATTAGAGTAGTCCGTTGCATTACCCATAATGCATGAGTAAGTTGCTTACATATATACACATACATAACTTCACGCCAATTCCCTTGCGGGGTAGGCACGGACAACAGAGCGCCATTCAGGCTTATTCTTACACACCTCACTTGCTTCTTTGACAATCATAAGTTGCTTAGCTTGGGGATATACGATGTACAAGGTCGTCTGTCAAAAACTCAAAAGAAAGTTAGTATCTTATTAAATCAGCAGAACTTACTTTTAAATATATAAACTTTATAAACATGTTATTTTGTATTGAATTGGAACTAATAGATTACATCAAAATAAAATTCTTAACAATTAAAGAAAGCTATATGTACGTAGAATGGTTCTTTACTGTGTCTCTACAATGCAGTTTCTCCGCAACATTCCAACAATGAGATAAAACTTGCAATTTCAGCGCATTACCTGCAGAATTTAAACTTGAAAATGGCTCGTAATGACACTGCAAAGTTAATGGGCGAATAAAACCTGCCGGAGGGAAATAGTGTTTAACTGAAGCATTATTTTTATCTAACGTTATTTGCAGGTTGTTTTATTTTGTCTTGGCTTGTTTATCTGATCAATAAGAATATCTTGAAGAAAAACGAAGAATTATAGTTATTAACTGATCGCACGAAGTTAACAGGTTGTATGGTAATTATGACGACTGGTTTCCATAGGAGTAGTCAAACATAATGAAACTTCATTTGCTACGAACTTGCCACACATGGGAAAAAATAAACTGTTTTGTGAAATCTGCTCTTTTAAGTTGCCATAATAACTTCTTTGTTTTGGCACCAAAGAATAGAATAGAATATAATAAAATATTATTTATTGCACACAAGAAAATAATACACATGAGTTAACAATCATTTAACTGATACAAACGGCGGTCTTATCGCTAACAGCGATTTCTTTCATACAAACTTCTGGAGATAATTTCACATTTATAATAGTGGGTCGGTATTCAGTGCGCATAGTTTAAAATATGTACAATCATATATTAATAGTAAATAAAAGAACTTGGCTTTGGTGCTTTATTTGGCTTAGTTTATACCTTTACGATTACATTTGTGTTTATGCTTATAAGAGTTACATTCAAGTACAGCATACGTAGCCATTATTAATTACGTTTAGTAAATCCATTATATCTACACTATAAAACCGGAGGTACTTATTGCGATATAATAAGCGAGATTAGTTTTCTTCATGAATAGCAGTTTTGACACGACTATCTCATTCTAATACCCACGTTTATCTTTTTTACGTTACCCATTTATTAATTTTAACATACTGTATAAAAAATAAATGCCTGCACTTTTCCTCCAAATAAACTTTGACTATGCCAAATCTCACACTCTTCTTTTTGCGCTAAGTTTTAGGTATTGTTAGATAGGTAAGTATTAAAAAGGGGGTCCGAAGTAATAAAATGATAAACAAATTTAAAACACAATATTGTTTTTATTGATTATTATTGCGCTCATATTCTTATCGATTCAGAACAATCCAATGACTTATAAAATTAATGCAAATTGCAATTTAACAAATAAAATGTCTTGTTTGTGGTGACATTAGTACCGTGTCTCGATTCAAGATCGCTTTTATTTGCTTTTGTAAATTAAATAAGATTATATAAGTCTTACGAACGACGTAACTAATTGTTTCGAAATAACAGACCTGTACCATTAGTGTCGGTTTTAGGACTATCGGCGCCCTCGGCGAGATGTGTTACAGACTTTTTGTTCTCCAATTCACAAAAGTGGAAAATTGGAACAAATACAAAGCATAAACTAACACAAATTGGAGATAATTTTTCCCCATTACAAACTTTATATAGTTTCGTATCATCATAAGACATCAAAGTCTTTGTTTTTGTATTTTCATTTTCCACCCTTTTTTGACGAGGATAAATTCCTTTACGGACTTGTCATCGTGTGGAAATCACAGTGAGGGCCTGTGACACTGACCGGCCTGGTAGATATAGGTTGCCATTGACCGGAATACCCACTCCCCGTTGGTCCATCCACTCGCCTATTGCCAGGACCGCGGGTAATGGCCATTGCCGACTCCGCGAGCTACTTACGCCCTTTTTTTATGAGATCAAACCCGATTGAGGGCCATCAGTCGAAATCAGTCAGAAATCGCGGCAGGTGTACGAGATTTGCCAGATCGGATGGCATTAGCTCCTCTAGCAAGAACTAAACATGCTCCCCCTCCCCTCCGCTGGTTTTGTGGTTAATTACGCCCTGCACTAACGTCGCTATTGGAATATAGCGACTTTGAAATATGGAGATTTTGTTATCGTATATAGTAATATATTTTATGAAGGCCACTAAAGTGATAGACTAAAAACGTCTCCATTCAGCCGAGATCAGAATGTTGAGATCGATGTGTGGTGTGACAAAGATGGATAAGGTAAGAAATAAATACATAAGGGTCTCTGACTGAAACATTCGGAGGAAGAAGGAAATAAAATGGTATGGGCGTGCAATGAGGAGGGATAAAAGTCACGTGGCAAACACAATGTTTAACTGGAAAATTGACGGATACAAATATAAAGGTAGACCAAAAAAGGGATGGATTGTATGAAGATAAAAAGGATAACATAATGATTTGTGGTGTGACAAAAGAACGTAGGTACATCAAAATATAGGAGTATGGCAGGAAAAGACGTATTGTGCCGATCCCAAATAATTGGAAGAAGGTGAAAGAAAAGAGTAATATATTTTATGTAGCTACTCAATTTAAAATTGTATATGACAATTTTAAGCAAGAGCGTTTGTCATACAACCCTATCATGTTTCATTTCAACTATTATTTTCCTTTTAAACTTTTTTTGAAAGCTTATTTCCAGGTAAAATTTAAGCATAGTAATCACTTCCAAATTCCAATTAGTACCTCATATATTAAAATAGTCTATAGCCTGATGCGAATTCCTTTAACTTATATGTATATACTTTAAAAATGTTTCACAATGGAATAGAATAGAATTTCTCTCCCTGGAGGATGAAACCTAAAGAATTACAACGTAGAACCAGTACCCCTTGTTTCCCCTATAGATTCAAATTTAAATCCGCCATTGCTACACAGGAAGAGCAATGACCTTCGTTTCGCGCTTATACTCGTAAGTTGTGTTTTCATGAACTTTCTAGGCAACAGTACAATGCCCAGGACACACTTTGCACACAAAGCTGATTACCGGCGCAGTTGAAGTCTATTTACATATCCTGGGACAATGTGCACCCGTATCATTAATGGCCTTTGAGTCACACAGTTCTTGTCACGACATGCCTCGTATTGTTGAATTAGAAAGCTAGATATTTGTATAAATTTCAATCGATTGATCCTAAAATCGGGGAGTTTGTAATTTCATTATGTTTTTACTCGACTACGGCAAAGCTAAATGTATTAATTGAAACCTTTATTTAATGTTACAATTAAAAGTTTAATTCGATATTTTAAGAACTAAAGGAGACGGAAGCATTAAAATCAGAACAAATAATTATACATGTTGACATCATATGACCAGATTCAATCTAGTAACAATTTTCAGAATATCTCTTTAGTAACAAAAGCATTCGACAAAGGAATGTAAAAGTTGAGTGTTATCATCGGGCCACGTAATAAATGAAAGGATTCTTAGTGTCCATGTTCGGTGTGTAAATATTTAGTAACTTATCTACAAAGAAAGTAAATTGTTGAATAATTTATTAAAAAAATAAAAAAAGGGATCCACTTCATTTGTTTCCCAATGCTACCATTAGAAAATGTTTAAAGAATAACGGTCTTCTTCATACAGAGTTACGAGTTTGAAAGATAAAATATAGATCATGTAGATAATTATACTCTTACGGTACGGTTATGGTTACTTTAAGAACCATAAAAAAGCGTTCAAACATACTCTAACGGTCCATGAATAAGACCACTATGGTCTTATTCATATTGAGTTACAATAAGTTTGTAGGCTCCTTTAAGGTTCTTAAAGTAAACGTAACTGTACCGTAAGAACACAATTATTTACATGATCTGTCGTTTGAATTTATATAGAATAACAGCGAGCGATGAGTTTTGTAATTGGGCAGGCGATACATTGTATAATAAATTCTAAAACAATGTTCAAATAAAGGGTGGGTGATAAAATACTATTTTATCATCATACTTATAAGATGTCATGGTAGAAATAATTTTAATTCCTGTTTAAATCATAATAATTATGCTATTTTACTCGTTCAGTATATGCCGTAATAACGTGATACGCTCGTACAAAATCTGAGTGGCTTTGGTGCTTTATAAGATGATTAATAGCCGGTTTCTATATCTTATTAATCGTTCATTCCTAACCGCAGTGGGACTTTGTGGCGAAGCCTAAGGTGAGTAGCGACACCTCGGACCTAACTCCGAGAATCAAGGCAAAGCCCCCGCTACCGTGCTTGCCTCAGCCAGCCGGCACGGAGTGGAGATCGCTAGAGTTAAGACTCAAGCTCCAGGGGTGTAAGTGATAAGTGGCATCATGTCAGAAGTAGCTTCGGTAAAGCTGCAGCACATCTCTATACACGTGTGTATATGTTGCCACTGTCTTCTATGGCATTTTTAGGGGCCCATGCACTGAGTGGCGAGTCACCGTCTGACCATTTTTCGATGTTCCACGAACATTGCGATGGGCAGACGCCATAGTCCCCATATTCCCAGACCCCTAGTACCACTAGTAGTTCACCCCAATAGCCCGGTAGTTGTTATTCTCATTTCCCGCAATAGTCCTGCACTGGCCGAAGCTTGTCCTTAGGTGCTTTATTATATGATGTAGACAGGGATAATCGCCAGTCAGTATCACACCACGTTTACATTAAATTTGTCAAGGGGCTTCTACGTGTTGTCTTTCCCATGGCCACACACAAGCCCTCTAAAAGTATGGGCCAATTTTATGGCCCGTGGTATTCAAAGACATACAAAAAACTATAATAACAGCCCGTAAACGTCCCACTGCTGGGCTCGGGCCTCCCACTATAAGGGAAGGGACAGCATAGTACGTGGTAATTTTATAATAATAGAGTTAAATTGACCAAGGATTGCTTTACCAACTTTACAGCCCTGCCAAGGGTTGTCTGGAATAGATTGCTATTTAGCGATGAGGCCACCCTTGTTACTATTTTTGATCTTTTGTATTTCTGTTTGTTTATGGTTTGGTGTATAGTAAAGAGTTACAATGTGACCATAATGTTTAGAAATCGAACTATTTTTTTTGTCTTCTGGCAATATTCTATCTTATCTATAGTTTTTCTCTTATGTTAATGTATCTACTCTGTGTCTGTAGTCAATGTTATAAGCAAAGCGAATTTATACATCCCTATCCCTATTAATATTATAAATGCGAAAGTAACTCTGTCTGTCTGTCTGTCTGTCTGTCTGTCTGTCTGTCTGTCTGTCTGTCTGTCTGTCTGTCTGTCTGTTCCGTTTTCACGTAAAAACTACTGGACCGATTTGGCTGAAACTCAGTATGTATATATTTTCGATGCCGAGAATGAACATAGGATACTTTTTATCCCGGAAAATGGGATAGTTTCCGGGATAAAAGTATATTTGTCTCTCTGTTTGTTATCCTTTTATGGAAAGACTATTGGACCGATTTGGCTGATACTCGGTACATATGTAATTTGAATACCGAGGGTGGCCAAGGGATACTTTTCATCCCGGATACTGGGATAGATTTTGGAATAGATTTATGTAAAGTTTATCCCGGAAACTAGGATAGGTTTTTTATTTGTGGTTTGCCATTTTCGTCATTTTGTTTATTTTGGTCAATTTGGTCGTTTAGGTAGTTTTGGTAGTTTTGTTTGGCAGTTTTGGTAGTTGTGGTAGTTTTGTTTTGTAGATTTGGTAGTTTCGGTAGATTTGGTAGTTGTGGTAGTTTTGGTAGTTGTGGTAGTTTTAGTATATAGATTTGGTAGTTATGGTAGTTTGGTAGATTCGGTTATTTTGGTAGTTGTGGTAGTTTTGATAGTTGTGATAGTTTTGGTAGTTGTGGTAGTTGCGGTAGTTTTGATAGTTGTGGTAGTTTTGGTAGTGGTGGTAGTTTTGGTAGTTGTGGTAGTTTGGTTAGTTGTGGTGGTTTTGGTAGTTGTGGTAGTTTTGATTGGTAGATTTGGTAATTGTGGTAGTTTTGGTAGTTGTGGTAGTTTTGATTGGTAGATTTGGTAATTGTGGTAGTTTAGGTAGTTGTGGTAGTTTTGGTTGGTGGATTTGGTAGTTTCGGTAGATTTGGTAGTTGTGGTAGTTTTAGTAGTTGTGGTAGTTTTGGTTTGTAGATTTGGTAGTTTCGGTAGTTGTGGTAGTTTTGGTAGTAGTGGTAGTATTGGTAGTTGTGGTAGTTTTGGTTTGTAGATTTGGTAGTTATGTTAGTTTTCGTTGGTAGATTTTGTAGATTTATTTTGGTAGTTTTGATAGTTGTGGTAGTTTTGGTTGGTCGATTTGGTATATTCGGTTGTTTTGGTAGTTGCGGTAGTTTGGATAGTTGTGGTAGTTTTGGTAGTTGTGGTAGTTTTGGTAGTTGTGGTAGTTTTGGTAGTTGTGGTAGTTTTGTTAGTTGTGGTGGTTTTGGTAGTTGTGGTAGTTTGGATTGGTAGATTTGGTAATTGTGGTAGTTTTGGTAGTTGTGGTAGTTTTGATTGGTAGATTTGGTAATTGTGGTAGTTTAGGTAGTTGTGGTCGTTTTGGTTGGTGGATTTGGTAGTTTTGGTTGGTAGATTTGGTAGTTTCGGTAGTTTTAGTACGTTTGGTAGTTTTGGTCGTTTGGTTTTGTTTGCAAGTTTGTATGGGGGACCAATCATTTATCAAGTTTATAGATATAAAAATTCACAATCTTTAAAAAATGCGACTTTCACTCGATCTGTCTGTCTAAATACCGAAAATGGACATAGATACTATTCATCCCGGTAGATGGGATAGTTTGCGATATAAAATGAAGTAAATCTTCCGAGGGCAAATAGCACCAACATAAAAATACAACACAATATATCCTGTATTAACGCCTGCCCTTAAAACAAGAGGTACGCACTAGAGTTTGACGCGCGGCGGAGCCGCGGGGTAAACTCTAGTATTATATAAATTTTAAAGTTGAGGTAAGTCTTAAATCGCCCAAAAAGAACTAAATACGGATATAAGAATACTAAGTGTCGCACGACTTAGACGAGTAGTAATTTTTAAAGTTTACCAAGGTTGTTTAGCGGAATTTGAACCAAAAATATTTTTGTCAGAATTCGACAATATTTACCAAAGAACCGCCAACATGATAGGTTTGCAATGGTTCGTTTGGCTTCTTTTAATCAAATAATTGTTCGGTTAATTATGAGAACAAAAATATAGTCATTATTATTGAAGTAGGTTTGGTTGACAAAATGCGTATGTTGTAAATAAAGCAACTCAATTCATGCACGATATTTTACGTAATATTAAAAATGACTAGTAAGTATCATTATTAATCATGATATAATATTGGAGTTGCTACAGCTTAAAAATAATTGCGAAAGTGGCGCCCCTATTATTTTCTTCTTTATTTTGTCACCCTATATCTATCTATCTTTATTTATAGAGTTAATTAATTCAATTTACCTGCTGGTGCGGCGACGGCGTCGGCGTGCGCGTGGAACTTTCATTTTTTTTCTAAAATAAATGTACCTTAAGATGCTCCGTATAATATTAGCTATCTGCCAGGGAATGACCCGTGAAAATCAGTCCAGCCGTTTCAGAGATTAGCCGGAACAAACAGACAGACAAAAAAAAATAACAATTGAAGTTTTTATATAAGTACCGTATATACTTTCATATGCATTTAGTAAAAAGCTGTTATTTTGACATTACAAACAGACACTCTAATTTTACTTCAATTTTAATTAGCAGGTACAGAAACCACTTCCATATAGAAGCTCAGGTAAAAATAAAATCTGAGAGCCGTAAAAAGGTAACACCTGGCGTTGACCAATTAATTCGCGCGTCGGCAAATCCTATACATCAAAATTATATGAAACGTATACGCAGATGTGTGACCTAAATAAATAATATAAAAATATTCGAACACCTCAAGGGTAAACGGCATATTTGTAAAGCTTCCAAATTAATAATACAAACACATGAGACCCACGTATATCATTATATTATTGGGTACATATTCATAGCCATATTAGTGAAAACAGAACCGTTATAAAATTTTATATTCGTGTCTGTCCTTCTATTCATGTAAGGTTAACATATAAACATTGTTGCCTCCCTCCTCCCGCAATAATTGACACCCTATTATTATATTCAATACATTAAGAAATCTGAATATTTTTTATTTTATTGCTATACAATGATAATAGTATATTTTTATTATTTTCCATAAAATATAAGAATGAAGAAAAATCCTAACTTTATAGGTGAAAACGCTGGAAACTCAAGCTAGGAAGAATGCCTGTCATTATGGCACCCCTGAACCCTCATTTCCATCTTAAAATATACTAACCGACTCTGTTATAAATTCTATATTAATTATATGGTGCATTATTGAATGGTTACAAAATAAAAATATTACTTTTTAAATATTTTGAACAAACTGCCAGAGTTCCAATAACTCCGTGTCAACAGTGTTATAAGTAGTTTTCACTACATTAGTCACAATAGTCTTTCTCAAAAACTACGATTTATGTAAATATAAATTTGCTATAAAGTATTATAATTATATACTACATAATGGTGAAGTGAAATCGTGAAAAAACGAATATATTTAGCGGTGGTTGGTATACATTTTCCTAACTGTTTACAGAGGTATATAATAGGAAAACTACAATGAATATATATAGCTATGTGGAATGTGTTGTATGTGAGGTATAGTTAAACATGTATTAAAGTAATAACCATGTCCTTATAAGAAATTTTGTTTTTAATTAATGAATGAGGTGATATTTATTACAAAATTAGTAAAGTGAACGTGTCCTCCTTTAATCAAGTTGGTGAAAAATACTGAAAAAAATCAAGTTGATATAGTTTAAAAAATACTTTCCACAAAGTGCCGTTTTGAACTAAATCTGGCAGTTAGTATTTGCCTTATTAAGTGTTTCGATTCAATTTTTTTATTTGATTTCGTACTCAAATAACAAAAATCCGGTCTATTTGTCATCACTACGGAACCTTACCCTATTTATACATGGACGACACATTAAAGTATCTGATTCCACAATATTCAAAACTTTACTATGGTTATCTTAATATATTTATGACCAATACGATCCTAAATAAATTTAGACTATCCTGTGGGAATACAGGATAATACAACTGAGTAAGTAATAAAAAAAAATGTTTTTTGTATTCAGCGATAAATATCTTCATTATATAATAATAATAAAGTAAGCATACATTTTTATTATAAATACTAAATTCATTTGTACACGAAAGTGTGGGCTTTAAACTTCTTTAGCTTATTTGAAATATCATAAAATAACTTTAATTGCTGCTTGTAAAAAATTTAATTAATAAGCTACTTATTAAATTATTCCTCATAACATATTATACAATATCAAGAGAGCAGTGATGTTTTGTATGATAATAAACGAAATTATGTGTGTGTGCAGTTCATATGCAGTAGAAGTGAAACAAAGTGTGATAAGGGGTGGGAGGGATTCTACATGACGTCACATTTCCTATATTAGAGTAACTTTCTGCTTTCGACGTATGATATTCTTAATAATATTGTAGTGTAATTACAAAGTAATCAAAGTTAGGGATGGCATTACATACATGTAATTCAGTGAAAAATCAAAAATTGCTATTTATATGGGATATAATTAATAACGAAGAATACTAAGAATGGATTACCATTCTAAAAGATGAGATTACATTAAGTAAAAATGTAACGAAAAATATCATGAACCAGATACATTAGCTTTTGTTATCAAAACTACCTCATATTGTTGTTTACGCGCCTTTTTAGGGTGGGTTCCATGGCCAAATAGGCTACCAATCGATTTTTGTCGCCACTACGAAACCCTCTGTGCATTGATTGACATACACTTGGCAAGGTGTTTATTTTTTTATCGCCATGAAAATGTCCTTCTGATATAACTGATCAATTATTTGACATGCTGTAAATATTTATGTTAAGTGCTAACTATATATATAATAACAGTCTATAAATATCCCACTGCTGGGCTCGGGCCTCCTACTATAGGAGAACGGACAGTAAACCCGCCACGCTTGTCCAAGGCGGCTTGGCAGGTTTGACACATTGGTTATCTCTATGTGCAGGTTGCATCACGATGTTTTCCTTCCCCGTTATTAGCACGTGGTAATTGTAACAATATGCACATTAGGTTAGAAAACTGGCTAAATGGTGCACGCATTCGAACCAGGAAAGGCCCCGCGCCTTTTGAGTTTGGGACACGTGCGCTAAGTATTATTATTTTATTATATTTTATATGAAGGAAACATCGTTAAATAATAAATGCCAAGTGGCGTCAGTACGACGAATCTCGAGTGGCCGTAGAAAACAACATGTCGAAAACGAAATATTATTTAAAGCTTTGTATTTTTCATATTGACATCATTCAACCTTTTTGCAAGAGGACGATCAATATTATTTAATTAGTTACGTAAGATGCCAAAAACTTATCGATGATTTTACTTACATTATCTATTTTTACTAGAGATTTCGTCTTTACTTTTCACTGTAATGAAAATGACAACACTTTGATTACACAGCTATATAGACAAATATAATTAAATACTAAAAATAAACTAAGTTATAAATAAGTTAATATAAAAACTATGTAAAAAAACGTTGCCAGAGGGAAGCATCCCTAGGAAACTAGCTACATTGCCACGCTGTACAGCAATACTGATTCGTTGCGCAAAATATATACCAGCCTCCTCATCAAAAAGTGGGTGGCATCAAAAAGTTACTTTTGAATATGGAATTCATGAAACCATTTTGATTTATTTAAATGGTTTAAATTGCAATTATTGGGCTATATTTTTTAGGAATGCTGCGGCTCAATCGGTGAGTGAGCCTGTAATGCTTAAAAATATAGTTAACTAGCGGCCCCGGCAGACGTTGTCCTGGCCTGAAAAAATAAAAATCTAGGACCCTATTCTAGTGCCTTCTACCGGTTCCAATTGTAAATTGAAACCATCCAGGGACCCACTCAAACACGCAAAAAATCACCAAAATCGATACAGTCGTTCTCAAGTTATGCGCGTACATACATTTCTACGATTCATTTTTATTTTATAGATAAGGCTACGATTGGAATCTCATTGCTTGCTGTAAGCGTAATGTTTACCCTCTTTTAGTTGCCTTATCACGTTAAACTATCCTAAGCTTCTCTAGAACGTTTATTACGCGTACAATTTGATCTGGACGGAACTATTTACTGAATTTTGTCCTCTGCGCTACCCCCTTGTAAAGTTGTACGACGCCTTAACCCGTAGGCGACGGGTGCTTCCCATCAAGTAGGCCATCTCCCTATTTGGCCAAACTTTAATAATAAAGATAGATATTAACACTTTATTTATATTTTTATTCACCAAAATAAGAGACACAATATATTAATTACAATTTTTAGGCAACACAATAGGCGGTCTAATCGCTTAGAGCTATCTCTTCCAGGCAACCTAAGTTATAGGATATTCTAAGCAAATCTGGCGATGAATGTGGTGGACAAAAGTGTGATAAATAATACATTTGTGTATTGTATGGGATAACTTTATACCTCAATAAGAGTTAATTAATTTTGAAGAACCGTATTGGTTTCATAAGTTTTAATATAAACGTCAAAGGGGTTTACCGTTAGATAAATGTGCACTCTAACTGTAAATTGATCAGTAATAGTATTTTGATAAAACGCCCGCAAATGAAGCTTCTGGGAGCGACATCAATTTAGGAATTTGTGTATGAATAAAATTAACACCTGGACATAACATACACAGTTATAATTCGGGAAATATATTTTGGAGATATTGACATGCATGCTCAAATTAATAAAAGTGCTAAATATTGTTAAAATTGTTTTTTAGGTGAAATGTTTGCGCACAATAATCACTATGCTTTTACCGCGGCTCTACTTGCATACTATTTGTATTTTTATCCCAAGGACACTAAGGATGTACCTACAATAAAGAGTTATTTTTCTGTATCTACTATGCCTATAATTTACATACAGAATAGGTAACTTTTACAAGTGGGCCTTTAAAGCGAAAGCCTAAACTATAGGAAATAGCGAAAAATACTCAAAGGATCCTCGAGGTCGATTTTGATGAAAACTAAAGTGATACCAAGACTTTTGAAAATTCAACTATCCCAGTCAGGAATCGCATCCGATGATTTAAAAAATAAAATACATTCTGTATTATTATACAGTTAGTATATATTTCTGTGAAAGAATGTCAAACGGCAAACTAAGGGAAAGGGTCATTTCTTGGACAAAATGTTCTATTTTCCATACATTAATTAAACCTCATCTCTTTTTATTAAATATAGGAATGACGAAAGTTATTTTACCTCAAGTTAGGCCTCGGGACTCCTTTGAGTGTTTTTCACTATTTAGCATAGTTTTATTGCACACCAAAACATACAATTACAAAAACAGACCATATTTACAATATTTTCTAGGCGATACAATAGGCGGCCTTATCGCTCAAAGCGATCTCTTCCAGGCAACCTAAATCAAAAACAAATTTGAATCAGGCGATGTAGGTGGTGCAGGAAAAAGGCAAGGGACACATAAATACTCAAACTAATTTAACAAATAAATATACAAATACATACATATATACATAGTCATAAATATAATATACAAATATATACATATACAATAATATATTACAAAATACATATATTATATAATAAATGTATTAGCATAATTATATTGTGTTAATCAGACATGGCTATTTATGGACAAATAGTGTTTTCTGAGTAAATTTCTAAATGTTGGTAAGGATTTGGCCTCTCTGACAGTAAGAGGTAGCATATTCCATAGTTTGACAGCCTGCACTGTAAAAGAGTTATCATAATAGGATGAAGTGTGTGCAGGTGTCATAAGTTTTCGATACGTATCAGAGCGCAAAATGTGGATGATATAGATGATATAGTCCTTATAGTAAAAATTTGCAAGTGCACCCCGGATCATGGTTATAGAAGGAGTTTATAAAGGCAGCGAACAATCATGCTTTTAGTAATTTGAAAAACGAAAATAAAATATACATATCTCGAAATTATTTCTTAATAATTCCATTATTGGCAAAATGTTTACGGAATCCTAAAAGTAATGAAATAGTTACTGAACCTTTAAGTATAATAGATTGAAATTAATTTTGTAGTTCAGATATCTGAGTAATCAACAAGGATTATCTTCTTAATATCTAGAGTATTGCTACATCCCTTCAATTTTCAGGACCTAACTAACTTCAATATAGTATTTATAATATCGCTATAAAAAAAAATATATATATATATATATTTATATAATATATATATATATATATATATATATATATATATATATATATATATATATATATATATATAATATATATACATATATATATATGTATATATATATAATATATATAATATATATATATATATATATATATATATATATATATATATATATATATATATATATAAGTTGATAAGTGACTTCTATTTAGTTTTTTCTTTTCTTTTTAGGTAACGCGTGAAAATGAGGACTAGTCTGTTTTATTCGCAAAGTTTTAATGTATTGGCGTTGATCTGCCTTCAAAGGAGTAGACACCAGGCGATGAAATACTATATTGCAAAGTAATGTGCAAAGGATATTTCCGTCTCAGTCACAATGTTAGACGACAATGACTCACGTAACTATGGCAATCACACGGACGACACAAATGGCTCTTACAATTTCTTTTTCGACGACCCGAGATTCATATCGCTGCTCAAACACAGAGGATCTAACTACAGTAACAATATTGGAGAGGTGCTACGAGTTCTTGAAGACTGGAGGAATAGGTACAATATCTCCGTCGTCAAAGAATGCGATCGCTCCGAATATTGCTCAGGGGAGTCTCGTGATTTAATCCTCGCTTATAATAACATTCATGGATATGTCAGCCTCCTGGTAAGTCATTACGTAAATCGACATCAATACGTCTGGGATATGGTTGTTTTCAATTTATGAATTCCAATACACGTATCTCTGTATTCAATATTTAGGCGTCTCATCGTTTGTTTGTAAAATCCCCTCTGTTAAATGAATTTTACGAAGAAGAAAAGTTTTATTACCATTGGAATATTATTGAATATTAATTAATTAACTTTCATTCTTCTCTATTCAAAATTGAATCCATCTCTTTTGCTTGGCGTTAACGTCACTAACTCTGATGACTTTCAATACATTGTGAATGTTGTAATAAATATTATAGACAAAGAGAATCTCGGTGAAAATAAAAAGATGCGCTACATCAACAATAAATTTATTAATAACACTGTTAATAATAGCGTACAGATTAGTACTATATCCTTTAAATCTTACAACTAAGAGTTAATTTTGAAAGTTGATAATAACAAACAATTGTGACAAACCTATCAGCTTAGTGCAAAGGTTTAGCATGATGAAATAATATAATCAATTTTCAAAGGATTCGTATTATTAAACTTAAATATTATCTACATTTAACAATTCATAGTAATGTAAATGTTATAATATGTAGTTCAAAATCATACACCTATAGACGCTAAAATAAGATTATGGTTTCAGATATGTTTATTTGGCAGTTTAGCGAATGCTTTAAACGTAGCAGTGTTAACAAGAAGAGATTTTGCAGTCACACCAATCAATAGGTTACTGAAGTGGTTAGCTGTTGCTGACGTATTTGTGATGATGGAGTACGTGCCCTTCGCAATTTACAGATATCTAGTGAGTAAAATAGTCCGAAATGGTAGTTCGACAAAAATAAATATTGCTCGAGTAATATCAAATAACAGAATAATCTAGTACGTATGTATGGTCGAATCTGTTTTGCATCAAATTCAATCATTGCAGATCTTGAAAATGTATCCAGTGCAAAAACATTGTTTATTCTAATTTATAGGTATCTAGTTTGTAGATTTATATCAGTAAATAAAACTGAAGCATCTGTCTGTGAGTTTAAAGTTAAAGTGAAAACTGCTGTTTGTACCATACCTAATACTATAAGACCGTTTTTAGAATATTTGCCTATTAATATGCATCTCTTTCAATAGGTTCCGTTATTTTTCAACGAATTTCATGAAAATCCTATGTATAAAAAAGATTTTAACTTAAATTTACATATAAAGAACAAAGCCTCTTGCTATAACACCTTTAATGTATGTCACATATAATAGTAAAAGAGGGTACATACAAAGAATAGATAAGCACACTTAAGCTAAAAACTTAGTTGTAAGGGTGAATAACTTTAGCATGGTATGAACGCGAGACGAACCCCCATTTGTAAAATTCCTTGGACAAATTTTCGCATTAAAATTCAGGAGCAAAGTGTACGTAAGAAACAGCCCAAACGAGCCTCATTGCCTTTCACTATTTACGCTAAACTGAAATTTCTTGTTTGACTCTGGGCTTTTAGCCAAAAATTCTCGACTACTTAACCTTAAAACGGTTTTTATGTCCCTAAAAGTATTCCCAAGAACTCGTTAAAGACTAGCAAGGAATTTGCTTAACAGATTTTAATAAGACGACCCTTTTTGGACAAGCGTAAAAATGGTTCTTAATAACTTAGATGTCGTTCTTTGATATTCCGGAGCAGGCCGTGCAATTCTTTGCTGTCAAATTAGAAGACATCATTTCAACATTAAACAGTTCAACTTTTCCGTAATGTCTGATATAATTTGAGATAATGAAAACGCTTTTCTAACTAAGAATTGAAAGAATTATATATTAGCGTGATTTTTTTTATACCGATACGTAGGATTGTGGAAGATTAGGAATGGAAAACGTCCATTAAAAATGTAACTCTGAAAATCTTTTGAACTCTACATAATTAAATGGCGCCGGAGGTTTATTTTCTCACGCCTCTTGACGTTTTATTTAAAACATATTTTTTCTTAGATAACTCAGTCAAAATCATGACTTGACATGACAAACTTATTGAGATTTTCGATTTTTACTATAAATAATATACTGACCAATTTTATCAGCTCTTTAAGGTATCACCGATGGACTTTTCCATTTTTTAGGGGAACGGACAGTTTCCTCGCTACATTTGTTCAAGGTGGATTGATGGGTTTCACATATTTTTGGGCCATATAAGTAGATTTGAGTTTAACAACTGTCACACCTGATTTTGTATGATGACGCCGTCTAGGACACTTTGGTTATTTCAAAGTACACGTGTCACTATGATGTTTGCCTCGTGGTAATTTTAAGTAAAGGCTAAACGGTGCATGCTTCCCTGCAAGAATTCGGGCTTTTGTCTTTGGAATTACTGTTGGATTATATAAAAATTTCAACAAGTGAGAGACAAAAACAAGCCCTGGAGGTCGCGTCTGGGTAAGTGTAGTATCGGACGCCCTCCGGCCCGATGGACTGAAGATCTGCGCAAGGTCGCCGACAGGCTCTAGATGAGGAAGGTGGAAGACCATGATGAGTGGCGCCGACTTTGAGAAGCATACATCCAGCAGTGGACTATGATTAGCTGATGACGAGAGACGAATGAATTGTGACGCCATTAAGTTATGTACCGTTTAGAAGCGCCATGCACAATTTGACGTGATAGTATATACGTAGTTCCGTTTTTCACTGGGCGATTGTTATTCCTAGAATAAAATATTCTATGTTACACACATACAAAATAAATTATAGGTATATATTTATGTCTTGATAAGTACTATTTATTTATATACTTTGTATATATATGTATTTGTATGGTATGTATATTACGTATATATCTAATAAATATATTTATAAATGTCTGTTAATATTATAACATTTGTCTATTTATTACTAAAATGTAAGTAGTCGTGCTGTAATTTGTATACCACCATCGCATTTATCATCTCAATTCATTTTTGGGGTTGTCTGGAAGAGATCGCTTTTTAGCGATAAGACGGGCAGTCTTTGTGCATAATTAGGCATAGTTTTGGTTTTTAAGTTATTTTTTTTGTATTGGTGTATAATAAAATGTTATCTATCTATATTCTATTTTTATTGGCTGAGTACATCAGACAGTCTAGCAGCCCACCTGATGGAAAATGTTTACCGTTGCCTAAGGACATTTGCAACACCAGAAGTGTTACCAACGTTACTCCTTTTCTGAATCTTAGAGAAATAATGACTTAGTAATACTTTTATAAATGTGTTAATATGCATCATATTTTTCAGCTTTTCCCAGGACAAGAGGAACGGCCGTACTCGTGGGCACTTTACATGTTATTTCACATGCATTTCACCCAAATCCTCCACACGGCTTCGATATTGCTCACGTTATCGCTGGCTGTGTGGCGATATATTGCTATCAAGTTAGTATTGCGTCGCTATAATGAAAGTGGCTTAGTCGTTAAATTGAAAAATATTACAAGTATATTTTTCCTTTCTAAACAATTATAAAAATGCATATTTTTATAATACTTTCTTGACGAAACAACAATATGCGGTCTACCTGCTTAACAACAACCTAATTTTAATGTTGCTATTAGACTGACCAACCAAATTGACTTACTGGTTGAGAGGCATGGAACTGAAACGATAAGACGGTTTTCAATGACATTGAATGATTCAAGTTTACGTTTATGTAGTTCACTCCGTTGAATTACCCAAATTGAAGAACGGAAATGAGCTCTCTATATTGCTTAAAGGAAGGAAAGGAAAACAATTTTGATGTTATGTAAAATTAATAGTTCCTCCGTATAAACTTTTCCACGTATAAACTGATTAATTAAAATATCCCGTTGGGCACGGCTCGCTCATTTTACGAGGCAACCAAACGCATTCCCCCATGCTTGTTAAAGTGAATTGGCGGATTTTACTAGTTGGTTATCGGGATGTGCAGGTTTCCTCATAATATTACCATTTTCCGTCAGCACTTGGTAATCGTAGCAATATGCAGATAAGGTTTGAAACTTGCCTAAACGGTGTAACAGGTTTTAAAAACTCATTTGAATGAAACGCGGCTAGGTTAGCCACTAAAGTTACTACAATTTATTAATTTGCTAGATATAAATATCTATGTATACCATTGAATTACTATAGCATAATGTTATATATATACCTCAGGAAGGCTCAAGCGAAAGCTTTCGCAGATTCTTATAAAGAATATCACACGTATGAAAATAAACTGGAACATTAATTTATGTTTTACAACTACCAGTATATCTAGGCACATGTCAAAACAATGGTCTCTAGAATGTCTGTACATATCTGTAACAAATTTCATAAAAATTAGTTCCCATTCAAAGTCATCTAGAGAAATTAACAATCGAGTAAATTGACTGTCACATTTGTATATTAACAACTATGTGATAACAAATTTTGCCGGCATGTAGGTACAATGTAGATTAATTAAATTCATCAAGTAGGGTGAAGAGCGAACACAGCTATGTTACGTTTCACTTGAGTTTCAAAATTGTTTTGAATTCCCGTTCAACCCTTCAAATAAGATTGACTAGACTAGTATAGACTGTACTCAGACGTACTTTAAATAGTACTGAAATACAGTGCACATTACTTTTAGGACAATACTTAAATTTTATTCTTGTTTACATGCGGTGGTGACATAGAATTAGGCTTTATATCACAGTAACTGAAATTACTTTAGAAGCGGTGATAGACCCATGACTTTCAATAAGTAATGTGTAAGATTCCATTTTGAAATAAATAGACTCATTTTCATCAAGTCAAATTAAATTTTAACTTGAATTAAAATAATAAAATTCAACCACATATTACTTTAAAAACACTATTGGAATTCTTATATGAATAAACCAAAACACCGAGAGAACCTGTGTCATCATGCTTACATTATTGTAAGATTTCTAACTAAAAACATTTCTACTTTTTATGTTACGTAATGAGCACATTCTTCATTATGCTATATGTTTACATTAATTTGAGTAGCATATTTACCGTAGGGCAATGGTGAATATAGGCCTATTTTTGCCCAAAACACTCAAACCTTGGCCCTTTTTTATAGTTGTGGCGTAAGCTTTAATTCATTTCTTTTTCTCGTGCGTTGCTTGAAGACGTTTAAAAAGTATATCTAATTCAATAGAAACAAATAAATAAAAACAAAACTAATTGTATATTAGTCAATAAAAAATGCAAAAAAGGTACGTGGTGTTTATGTTGCCTATCGGTGGTTCATTGCGATCTGGAACTAGTCAGGATAAGTCATTGTCTTTGGTGACGTTTTTCATCCTAACTCAAATAATCTCACCCTAAAGTAAACATGGAAGGAGATGTTGGTTTTACTTCTTCTTTTTTATAACATGGTTTTGCGCGGTTCTTGTATCTAGCCAGTGTCAAGTATTCATGACTATGCAAATTGTAGAATAAGCGTCACGCAAATAGGCGATAGCCCCTGGTGAACGTCGGAACTGTAGTCCCCGTATCCCATTCATAACCAAGTTATAGGAAATAAAGATATTAAAAGTAATAATACTTCACTAAACGGTTGACAATTCTTCTATAAAAATAATGATTAAAAAAAAAAGTTTTTATTTGAAATTAAGCTGAAAAATGAAACGTAGTATATAGTTTCTGTTAAAAACTCCCGATGTTTTTACTCCATTAATTTATGGAGCGCCAAATTTTAAAGATTCAAGACAACTCTTTAAATATTTTTTACATTTATTGGGAATTTATTTATCACCAGTAATAAACAAGTCACAGCTTGACATAAAACAATTATGATAATAAAAAAGTGCCTTGGAAGATGGGACTTGTGTCAATACTTTGGTGGCTTCCCAGTTTTCATACACAGCCGTGAAAGCCGTAGCTGCTGCCACACACTAGGAGGCCCTGAAGCAACTGAAATATGTGTCCATTGGTAGTGGGTACGTATTTGTGGCTTTCAGAGTTCAGACCCTGAGCTCATCAGCTCTATCGAGACCTATCAACGCGTCTGGTTTATGTATCATGCGTCTAAATTAGGTATCACCTGACCAAAAGGCTGGCTTGCACCAAGGGCAACGCATCAGCTTTGCCATCCAACCTGGAAATGCGGCAAGCATTTTGGGTACGATCCCAATCTTATTAGATTTATGTTATTTTGTAAGTATAGTTTTATTTTAGTTTATTTTGAGTAGATTATCGTTTTTAACGTTGTAGAATATTGATTGTGTTTTGTAATTATAAATAAGTAAAATAAAAAATACATGTAATATGTATACGAGTCCCTAATACGTCAGCTGAGTAATAATAGTAATAATAATTTGCCCTAAACACAGGAGCGCCCTTTGGTCACGTGAGACTTGTCAAATGTATTGATGGATCCCGATATAGTAGATAAGCTTACCACATGGTCCTCGGATTTCGACACTGAAAGCCACAAATATGTATCTATTACAAAAAGAATGCATATTTGCAGTCTTTTACGCCTTCCTGATATTCTGCTACCTAATTATTATTGTAGTTATAAGTTATATGGTCGTTTTACGTCGAACTTATATAAAGATAACTAATATCTGTAATGAATCCACCGTATGAAATTAATGAATACTAGATATTATTATATCTACGAGTACATATATCACCATAACAAAAGTTATGGTGTTTGAAAGAGAAGAAACCAGAACGAATGCAAGGATAATGGTCGATGATGTTATGCTGGAGCAAGTGAATGAGTTTGTATATCTTGGATGTGCTTTTAGCAGGGATGGAAGGTACACCGCTGATATAGAAAGAAGAGTGAATTTGGGGAATAGTTTAAATGGAGCGTTAGGTAAACTTCTAGGCGCTAAGAACCTCAGCCAGAAGGCCCAGCTCGCCGTACACAACGCGGTGCTGGTACCTACGCTCACGTATGGAAGCGAGAGTTGGGTATGGAAGAAAGAGCATGAAAGTAGAGTAAACGCGGTCGAGATGCGACCACTGCGCAAAATCTGCGGAGTGACGCTCGCAGACCGCGTTCGTAATACCGAAGTAAGAAAGAGAGTTGGTCTGAAAGAGAGTGTCGGGGTGAAGGTAAGGAAAGGAATGCTCCGGTGGTTCGGGCATGTGGAAAGAATGCATGATGAAAGAATGACTAAACAGATATACAATGCAAAAGTGGATGGATGCAGAAGTCGTGGAAGGCCACGACACACCTTCCATGATCAAATTGATCGTGTACTAGCAGAAGGTGATGTCAGGAGCCTTAAGAACAGACGAGCTTGCATGACAAGAGTTATGAATGTCAAAGAGGCAAGTGAGGTGTGTAAGAATAAGCCTAAATGGCACTCTGTTGTTCGTGCCTACCCCGCGAGGGAACTGGCGTGAAGTTATGTATGTATGTATGTACATATATCACGATGAATTGAGTCCTTATGTGTTCGCGAAGTATGACCTCGAACTTAAACCATTATCATGATGAACAAAGTTCTACTGTTCCACCAACACTGTGGCTTTCAGTTTAACTTGTGATTACATGTCCTTTATCATTCCGCAGCGCTAACGATAATGGTCAATCCAGATTATTACACTGATTTAATGGAGTTACAGAATCGATCTGCTAATAACTTGCTCTCAATACAGTGATCCGGATAAAGGATGATTTACACCACACCGGGCCAATATTGATACTGGGCTATGATCCTTTTCGTAGATTTGTTAATCGTTTCATACACAATTTCATAATATTTCAGAACAATATGCTTATATTATAATATAACTCGTGCTTATTGTCCATCAGTATAATAAGTTTGTTGTTTAATATTCTCGACTTTTATAGAACTAAAATAATTTGTGGACAGTATAAGTATGTATAATTTATACAATATTTGGTGATGATTTATAATTTATGTGTCCCAAATATCTTTTATGTTTATAATATAATATACACGATGGACGTAGATAATTTAATTTCCCAACAAATCTGTAGTTTTAGGAGTTTAATTAAACCGGCCCACAAAAAATTAAAAATGGTATGTTCTTTTGACCATGATCCATGCATTCTTATGTATTTTGATAGGCTGAATATATTTTGTGGTCCAGTGTTATGAATTATTAATTATCAGGTTCAATACCATAATAAAAATACTTCTATAATAAACCGCATATGACTAATTACCAGAAAGAAAGCAATATAATTATTTGTCTGAACCTGTTCAGAATAGTTATAGATTCATTTCAAATTCATCTATTTATATAAACTTATTTCTGGGCCTTATATAATTATACCTAAAACTTATGGTAATAACATAGTTTCAATTAAAATTAAGGTTACAATTTTTTGGCGGCGGTTGCTGCACTAGAGACTAGGTCTGTATCGCGGCACCCAACACAATTTTATTATATTTAAGTTAAATATAATGGAATTATTCATTAATTAACCTAAAACTATGAGTGCGTGCGTGTGCGCGTGTGTGTACGTGTGCACGTGCGTGTGCGTGTGCGTGTGTTTTGTATGTGTGCCCCTTGTGTTTAAAACTGCCATTTTGCGTTTGTTCACGTTTGCAAAACTACATCTATTTACAAGTCTGTCATTGTTGCCGTGTTATGTGCAAGAAAAATTCAACAAAATATTTATTAAAATCTCTTCGCAGGTACCCGTCGCACAGCCCAGCTCTATGCACGGATAGCCGGTGCACTGTCGCAATATTACTCAGCTTCGCTTTGCCACCTATATTGTGCATACCTTCATATTTTGTAAGTTAAATTCCTTTATCAACCTTATAATTACTACCAGTAATAAATAAAGTGTCTATCTGTGATTTCTATATTAAAGACTTTTATCTGTGTGTCTGTCTGAAAACGTGCATCGATTAAACTATGAAAGAACTCAATGGATTACAGCAAAAATGTTAGGAATTAAACTAGACTTTTGTCTTAACATTTTTCTTAATTTTCATTCATTCCATTCCATTTGCAGCATTCAGAAAAAAGCAAGTTCCGCCCGAATAAAGAGACGGTTATATTTAGTCATTACTAAACATTATTGATTCGTTTATTGCGTTTTGTATAGTCTTGCCACGCAGCTTCGCTTGCTTAAATCAAGGATATGTAATCATCAAAATCTGAACTCTTATAAAACCGTCATTTCCATTCGTCTATTTGTGCATAACACAATCATTTTTCTCAGACACTCATTCTTTTATTGCTCGAGTTCAGCAGACAGGTTGACGGCCCTCCTGAGGGAAAGCGGTTACCATCGCCTATGGATATTTGTAACACCAAAGCTACCGATGTGCTGCTGATTTCTAAAAGGAGACTGGATTCTGGCCATTAATGCCAGAATACAACTCAAGGTTGTTATGGTGGCAAATACTCTACCACCTGGTTGTGGGTTGTTTTGTCGCGTCTTAAGGCAAGCCGCCCGGCCGCAGGAAATTCTATTCTTTCTCCGCTCTTGCACGGAGAAAGCATGGACTATATAACTACTATACTATCATAACTTTAAACTGGAAAATTCTGAATATATTAAAATTTAATTAATAGAGTGGGAGAATACTTTCAATATTACTGTACATTATCCTATTTGTTAACAATATCTATACTCATATATATGTCGGAAACACATAGAATTTTAAATACTTGATGTAGGTGTCGAATATTTTAGCATAGGGTGCGGCGTGGAACTGGGGGTTCCCGCAGACTGCCCCCCGTTGTTGAAGAGGGTGTCCTTCCCGCAGGACACCCTGGGCCGTTATACAGCGTTGAGAAGTCAAAGATGCAGTACCTATTGGTCTAGTTCCTTTCGAATCCCGTGCAAGCCTATAAATTAGGGGTACAAGTTTAGGTTTTGTGGGTAGTTTGACGGCTGACATCCGCGGGACCTCCGCTGGAGGTCACGTTGGGTATATGGCCTGTTCAAGAGTGTAGGTAAAGCCTCCTCCCAGGCACGAGAATGGTGTCCCAAGAAAAGATATTCCCCTGCCTCAACAATAAAGATGTCGAACATTTTCATATTATGAGTGAAAGTTTTGAGGCGGAAATTATACGTATGTGTAACCTTTATTAAAATTAATGAAACAGACATGACAGTTCGTTTTATAGTGTAGTTTAACGATTCGTATGGGTTTGATATGTTGTAAAAGGTCATCAAGAGCGTCATAACATACAAGAACACGTAAATGGGATAGACATGTGCCAAAACATTGGCAGTCTAAACAAAGCATCTACCAAAAATCATTATAATTACAGTGATGAGAAAGTTGTTTGAATTTTACGATAAAATAATTTGTGAAGGCACGTTCTACTTATCACCGGTTAAATAACGGTGATATAAAATAAATCACTTTTTACTCCCGTTACAAGAATAGGGAGAGTCGGTAAATTTCACCCGTTACGGGACACTATTTCACGTGAGAAAAACTGTTAAAGCGCCTTGTAGTACAAAATAGCTAAAATAAATAGTCAAAACAAGCAACGAGCGAACTTCTTTGAGTAATATTGAAACTTATCCTTTAAAACGTTGGCATTCATTTGCTTAAATTATTTATAACGCCGTAAAGTAACGTTGAGAGTACAAGAGTACACGAATTTCATTTCACAATTCCAATAATCGCTTTCAGTTCTAGTGGTCACTCGTTGCGGTACTGATATTTAATCGTCACTTCTAAAATGTCGTGTGGTGATTTTTCACAGGTAATTTTTTTTATTTTTTTTATTGCAGGAGATCAGCAGACAGGCAGACGGCCCACTTGATGGAAAGCGGGTACCATCGCCTATGGACATTTGCAACACCAAAGATGCTACAAATGCGCTGCTGCTCTCTTAAGGGAGACTAGAACCTGGTCACTGATGCCGGAACACAACTCAAGGTTGTTATGGCGACATACTTTAGACCAGGGGTGGTAGCCATCCAGTCGGGCAAATGCCCTACCACCTGGCTGTGGGTTGTTAAGTCGCCTCTTACGACAGGCCGCCCGGCCGCAGGAAATTGTATTATTTCTCCGTTCCTGCACGGATAAAAATCAGCAGTGTTAAAATGAAATAACAACACAGTAGTGATCGATATATTAAAGCAGTTATAATTTCCATCACTAAAAATTATGCGTATTTTATTCAACTAAAGCCGCTTTCAGATTTGTTGGTGCAGCAGCGGTGCAGAGGGCTTACTCTCTAACGTCGTTCGTTTTCATTGTAGACCTCTTTTACTTGTTTTTTTTATATTTAAGTACATTTTCCATCGTATGTTCCATTTATTTTGGTGTTATATAGCTTATATAATTGTAGTTTTCTTTCTTTCTTTTATCTAAAATTTCATTAACTCTTTTGGGCTGATTGGACGAAAAGGATTCACGCAAGGCGTTTGAGAATAAGGCTTGAGACTTGGTATGATCGGTATACGCGGTACCGAAAGCTTACCGAGCATGCCGATTCCACACCACTGCTGCACGGCCAAATAAGAAAAGAGCCTAAATTTTAACTTGTATTATTTTATAATAAAACTACGTTTTAACGGTTTTAAGCGCGGTAATTTATTTGATTTTTGTTGTTCCGACGTTTCGGCCACTTTTCAGTGGCCTTGATCACGGAAGAAATTTATTTTTGCTTTTATTTTCCTTCCACCCATTTTAATATTATATAAAATTATTAGACTAGGCATGTTTGCTGAAGAGTTTCTTGCGCCGCTTCTTCTCTTCAAGCCATGACATGTTGCGAAGCGGTGGTTAATTAGATTAGGCTCCCATTGAGTAAATAATAACCATAAACAAAATTTAAAGTAAATAATTAAAATGAACACGTTGGCGGTAGGCTACATTTATTTTTAAATTTTCATGGCTGCAATGCAAATAGCACTGATTTTGCCAATGTCGGAGTATGAAGAGGCAGGTGAAAATGAAAAAAAAATAAAAAAAAATCTAAAAATTTGGCCAGTAATTTATACACGTTTTCTGCAAACCTGGAGGGAAACGAATACGATATATAGGGTTTATAATATAATACAATATCTGTACATGAAAATATAATTAAGATGAAACATATTAGTAAATATTACAAATATTAAACAAACTACAAAGCTATACTTAGAATAATCCGATAGAAAAGAAAACTTACAAAACAATTTTATTAACAACTAAAAATTTACATAAAATATATACAGAGAATTTGTTAGATAAAGTTAGCAAATACATACATACATACATAACCTTACGCCAGTTCCCTTGCGGGGTAGGCACGAACAACAGAGCGCCATTTAGGCTTATTCTTACACACCTCACTTGCTTCTTTGACAATCATAACTCTTGTCATGCAGGTTTGTCTGTTCTTAAGGGTCCTGACATCACCTTCTGCTAGTACACGATCAATTTGATCATGGAAGGTGTGTCGTGGCCTTCCACGACTTCTGCATCCATCCACTTTTGCATTGTATATCTGTTTAGTCATTCTTTCATCATGCATTCTTCCCACATGCCCGAACCACCGGAGCATTCCTTTCCTTACCTTCACTCCGACACTCTCTTTCAGACCAATTCTCTTTCTTACTTCGGTATTACGAACGCGGTCCGCGAGCGTTAGCAAATAATTTACAATAATAGGGCGAGGATAATCAGGAGGAAGGATATCATACAAAGGAGTAGTAATATTGGAACAGTAAAAAAAGATGTGCTCAACAGTACCTTCACCTGAACAAGGCGATAGGCTAAATAAAACTTTAACAATACTCATTGACACTTGACATTTTTGTCTTCCGTGGCCACTTTTCAGTGGCCGAAACGTCGGATAACAAAAATTAAATAAATTACCGCGCAAAAAACCGTTAAAACGTAGTTTTATTATGTATACAAGTCGCGACAACTTAAGAAAATATTATTTGTATTATTGTGCTTTATTTCTTCAAGCGTAAAAGTAAATAAGAAAATCGGGGACTAAATTTCAACTGACCCGGAAAAATCCATAATATGAGTTTTCCTGAAGAAAAGGTCCATTATAATAGACCTTTTGACCCAAAATAATACATGGCTCGAGTGATTTTTTTTAATATGAATAGATTATAACAATATTTTTCTTATTTGCAAAAATACATCTTCTCTATATTTCAGATTTTTATGATGACAACTGGAATTATGATAATTATATTGTACTACAGCTTTGCACATGACTTCCCTCGCGTAAACTTTACTTCTGTGTCCTACAGAATGTGCATCAAATTCCGGGATAAAAAGTATCCCATGTTCATTGTTACCTAGAATACCTAGAGTATTTTTAAAATCTTCATTCTATGTCTCTTGTCCGGGCAGAGATCTTTTTGTCTTTCTTATTTTCATCTTCTGGGAAAAGAAACTGTGTAAGCGTATATATTTTTGTCATTTCTCTTTTTTATATAAGTTCTTAATTTCTATTACAATATTATCTAGTTCTTTTTTCTATCTTATGTCTATTAGATGTATATTTTTACTGGTTTTTCACATAATATTAGTATGGAATGAAATACTTTATACCAAATTGATGAACGTGGTAGTTAAAGATAAATTCGATACTTTCTCCAAATTAATTGATAAAGGTTTAAATGGCGTGAAGCAATACAGTTTCTATCGGAAGCTCAGGTCAAGGCTAACCAAAGTCACACCTTAAATTAATTGCTTTCTGTTGCTTTATCCACAAATTAATTACGAGTTCCTACAAATGCTATTTGTTAAAAGCCTCGATATAAACGTGAATGTAATCTGTCTTCTTCTATGTATCTATACTATAATAAATCTGTAAATGGTTCGGGTTTATACAATGTGTTTAAAAATGTGAAAATATCAGGAGGGCTAATTCGAACCAGCAAATACCGAAAATACAATTTTTAGAATTTTTGTCTGTCTGTTAGAGTATCACGTAAAAACTACTGAACGGATTTAAATGAAACTCGACATAAAGCTAGCTTATATCTCGGGGGCGTAACTTAGGATACTTTTTATCCCGATAACTGACGTCCTTTCTATAGGATAGACGAAAATAGCGAAAAAGACGGCGCTGTGATCGTATCTTTTTTGGAAACTACTGAACATATATGAATGAAACTCGACTCGGCTTATAACCGGAGTCATAATACATGTTATCATCACAGAATAAAGGGATTAGCAAAACACAATAAAGCTTATATAAGTGTGTATAATAATAATAATAAACGCCTCACTGCTGGGCTCGGGCCTTCCATTTTTATAGAGTGAAAAAATATACCCGCTAACGCTAAGTACAAAGTTACTACCAAGCCATTACTTACCAACAGGAATAGAATAGAAGGTACTACCCACGGCTTACAAGTTTGTATAAATGTTTTAAAATACACACAAAACAACCTTAATCTTAGGTCTTAATTTATAAGGTCGATTTAAAAAAAGTGTTTGAAGTTTAACAAGGCCATAACGCTTTCACTCAAAGAAGCAAAGCAGTAAAGTCCCACAGATATCAAAGGAGATGGGCACTTTTGGGCAAAGAAATGTAACGAGTTGAGATATGGTTTCATAAAAGCTTTATTAAGCGTTTACTTTTCTATTACAAAATGGAAAAATCAGCCCTAAATTCTATCTGGAAGATGAGAAATTTAAAAAATAAGGTCACAAATAAAATAAGTTATCAATTACCTAACAAAATCAATTGATATAAATGAATTTGAACAATTAATAATATACAAACATTTACACCACATAATTAATTAATTAAAAATAACTAAACAGAGTAAAATTATAAAAAAATAAAAAGAAATCTTGAACTCATTTAATCTGGGCCCAAGACTGTAAAATAGGTTTTTTTTTTAATTTTAATAATAATCGGCAAGTAAACACATATTGTATATTAAGCAAGTTGCGCTCGTGTTTATGTAATACACCGGATTACTCTGAGGCCGATTCCAGACACCCAGACCATAGTAAATAACTGAGAAAATTAGTTTTCGACATTTACCATGCCAGGAATGGAACCCGGAGCCTCTGTGTTGCAATGAGCTAGGCCGGCAAAGGCATAGCCCGCTCAACAATAGAGGCCGCCAAATCTATGAAAGCGTATCCCTTACTAAAAATTATTTCACCAAAAATATATTCTCTTTTTCCAGGTATTTACAATACACAAAGATTTCACTTTTGACAAAAATGAGAGCATGCCTTCGAAGGTCTATTTCGTAGACTCTGACTACGATGGCAGCTTGTATCAGATCAACTTTTGGGTTCACGCCGTTCTTATAAAGCTTCTACCTTGCGTCATACTGACTGTTATAAGTGCTTGGCTAATTCGAACATTATATCGGACGAAGAATAGGAAGAAAATTCTAAAAGGCTACAACTCCTGTCCAGCTGAGACTGTTGTAAATGGAAATGGGAATTTCTTCACAAGAAAGTCAACGAAACGGTCAAAGTCTGAGCGACGAACTGATCGGACAACCAAGATGCTGCTGGCTGTATTGTTACTCTTCCTGATCACTGAGTTTCCGCAAGGGATACTAGGTATGTATAGATAAAGTACTGTCTTCGTTATTGAGGAGTGGTATAAGCTTCTTCAATAAAATTCCGAATGAAGTGTTGAATCTGCCCTCCATTAAATGTAAAGCTAAATTGAAAAGTACCTTGCTTAATAAGCGATACACTATTGAATATTTAAATGATAAAACTGGAACTGCTAGCTCCAGCCTTTTATACTATCTTCTGTACAATATTGATATTTTGCATAACATGTAAGGAATCTGTGGCGATTTGTCACAGTATGACTTCTTAATATTCATCATTATTGATACGGTAACCATATTTTTTTATATTTACAACTCCATTATTTCTTTTAAAAGTAATTATAATACAGCTTCTATATGTATTTTAAAAAAGGTATTCCGTTATTAGTGGCCAGGTTCCAGTACCCCCGTCGAAGCCGGTAGCACATTAGTAGCACCTTCCGAGTTACCAACGTCCATAGGCAACGGCGACTGCTTTCCATTATGTTGACCGTCAATCAGTCTAATGTATTGCAACAATTAAAAAAAGTAATTAATGGGAATACACAAAAATGAAAATGGAGCATAATCCGAGTTTATACAATGAATTATATCAGTATTATATTGTACCTATACTGATGTGTTGATGTAAACGAGAAATTTAACAATTGTATGAGTGATTTTAAGTGTATTATTTATTATTATAACGTTTTGGCTACATTTTAGTACTGTGTTCACATCGATGCTTCTCAGAATACGGCTGTTACACTGAAAACGGATGGGTGTAACACTAAAATAGAAATGGAATTATAATCACACTATAAACGATTGAAAGATAGTTTGTATCATGTCTAACAGCCGTTAATACTGAGTCATAAACAAGCAAATTATTACTTTACGGATGACATGAATTTACTGAACTTCTCAATATTTTCTTTTGCCATAACGAATGTATAAAAGTCCGTAGAAAAATTCTACTTTTACGCGTTCCGCGTATATCTTGTTTTGTAAGTTTATTGATCACTTATTGAGTTGATGGTATGAAGGCATAACGTACAAGAGTAACAACATGGTCGTAAAGTTGCACATACATTACGTATATTACTTTTTGTAAATAATTTTCTGCATACTAATATAACAGAGTGGGTTAATAATTTAATATTATCACTAGTGCCGGGTTCCTATATACTATCTGTTGTTTTATCTTATACTTTAGTAGGAAATTGACAATACATACATACATACATACATAACTTCACGCCAGTTTCCTTGCGGGGTAGGCACGAACAACAGAGTGCCATTTAGGCTTATTCTTACACACCTCACTTGCCTCTTTGACATTCATAACTCTTGTCATGCAAGCTCGTCTGTTCTTAATAAGATAATACTTGGATGAAATTTACGTTAAATTTTATACAGTTGTAAGGCAAAGGAAATGTGTAGTTCGATATAAAAATTTGCCAGTTTATTATACGAAAAACTTGGACTTTATATAAATTAACTTTGTAAGACATGGAAATGTATCATAATACGAAAAATTGAATTAAATGTCCTAATAACCCTTAAAATTTTCATTGAAATCCTTTGAGCCGTCCTCGAGCCTAGTCGAGACAAGTTTAATACAGACAAAAGTTATAAACTGTCATTTTTGAACAGAGGTATATATAAATTTTGCCATTAATTTTAATCTTCACAGGCATTCGTGGACTGTAAATAGCCCACCCCTCATTGTCTTGAACAGAATAATAAACGGATTACATTATTGAAGTTTGATTGCTGTTCTGGAAATACGTTGTGTTATTATTCCTGTTAAAAGCATTTAATTGTGAGATAAAATCTATTTTGGTTGGGCATAAAATAACAGGACAAAATAACTCTCGCTTGAATAATGACAGGTTTAAACGAAATGGGGACACAACGAGGGTGTAAATAATATTCTCGTTTCGTTTATAATAATGTTCTATTTATACTCGGACGACATAACAATCGTTCATAAGTTCTTAGGGTTTTGTATACATTAGGACAAAAAGGAACTTTTTTTAAATCGTCACAGCCATATTTCTTAAGTCTGTGACACACATAGACAGATGAAGAGGAAGAGGTGTAACCACGGTGTACTGTTTTTAAAAATTTACCACATGAGTACAGCAGACAGGCAAAGGGCGTATTTATTTGTGTATTAAAAAAAAAGCCAACAGCACATATTACATTTTAACAAACAAGCAACAAAGATACTTAAACTTTTATTAAGTCCTTATCATCGTTTGGACAGATATTTAATTGACAATTTATTACTTGGAAAATTTCTGTTCAAACGATGATAAAGATTCGTCAGATTCGAAAATAAACTAATTACTTACATACATACATACATAACTTCACGCCACGAAACTAATTACTTACCTAATGTTATTGTTAATTAGGCTTTTAGGTCCAGTGTATAATAAATCTATACTAATACTAGCGGCCCCGCAGACGTTGTCCTGCCTTTAAAAAATAAAATTCTAGAACCCGATCCCATAGCCACGTACCGGTTTCTAATTGCGGATCTAAACCATCCGGGTACCTACTCAAACACACAAAAATAAAATCACCAAAATCGCTCTAGGTGATTAGGAGGATTCCAGAACCCGATCTCAGCGTCACCTACCGGTTCTAATTGTGAATCTAAAAGAGTATTATATTTTTTTTTTATTCTAAGTCATGACAAAATAAGATTAAAAATCTTGCCAAAAATTAAAGTTTATAATTAACAAATAAAAAATAGGGGTTGATCGTAGAGGGGTGAAAATTTAGGGTTGTATGTATTTTTTAATGCTGTATCCTAAAAAAAAACATATAAAAAAAAAAAAGATTCTGGTGGACACCCCTTATCACTTAGGGGTTGGAAAAATAGATAGTAGCCGATTCTCAGACTTACTGAATATGCATAAAAAATTTCATAAGAATCGGTCAAACCGTTTCGGAGGAGTATGGGAACGAACATTGTGACACGAGAATTTTATATATAAGACTAGAGGCCCCGGCAGACGTTGTCCTGCCTTTATAAAAAAAAAATCTAGAACCCGATCCCAGAGCCACCTACCGGTTCTAATTGCAAATCTAAACCATCAGGGTACCCACTCAAACACACAAATAAAACACCAAAATCGCTCCAGGTGATTAGGAGGATTCCAGAACCCGATCTCAGCGCCACCTACCGGTTCTAATTGTGAATCTAAACCATCCGGGAACCCACTCATCCCTACTCCGTGATGTTTGCTGGATGAGAGGTGACAACGGTAGACATCTAGCGGGGATAACTGATCGATTGATAGTTAAAAAAAAAATCGCGATGGAAAAATAGGGGTTGATAGTAGAGAGGTGGAAAATTAAGAGTAATATCATTTTTTTTATTCTAAGTCATGACAAAATAAGTTTAAAAATCTTGCCAAAAAAATTAAAGTTTATAATTAACAAATAAAAAATAGGGGTTGATCGTAGAGGGGTGAATATTTAGGGTTGTATGTATTTATTAATGATGTATCCTAAAAATAAAATAAAAAATAAAATTAATCTAAAAATTCAAAAAAATATTTAGGGGGGCTACCCTTAACATTTAGGGGGATGAAAAATAGATGTTGTCCGATTCTCAGACCTACCCAGTATGCACACAAAATTTCATGAGAATCGGTCAAGCCGTTTCGGAGGAGTATGGTAACTATCACTGTGACACGAGAATTTTATACATTAGATTATAAAGACGTAATGTTTGTGACGTTGTAGGGGGTAATCTCTGCATCTACTAATCCGATTTTAAAAATTCTTACTGTTCGAAGGCTACGTTAACAGGGAGTGTCATAGGCTATATAACATGACGCTATATACCACGGGAGCAAGACAGACCGCGTGTTAAACCGCACCGGGCCGCTAGTTTAATTATAAATATTAATATTGCAGTCGTATTGTAGACTTAAAATCCTATTACTTTTAGACATTATAGATTATAATTAAATATATAGATATATATATATTAAAAATAGGTAGACAAAATTTTTAAATAATGTAAAGGATAAATATTAAATTACCTTAGAGTTATTTTTAAGCTGGGGATCCACTATGTTTCCAAACCTCTTGCGCTTCGTCCTCCTGCAACTGATCTACATAGTGGATACGTTCGCGCTCCTGAAGCGTGCAATGGTGCGCGCTCCGTGCTCACCACTCCAGTCGGTAGCGATTTTTGTGCAAACACAAAGGGAAACTCAGTCTGTTCGTGCGTGTTTCTCGTGATGCACGTCCGGTCTCCATCAAAGCAGTAGCAGATGCGTGGAGCACAGTTGCTGCGCGAACATAGTGGATACCTAGCTTTACACATTATGAAAATGTGTGGTAGAAGGTATCCTCAAATATCATTGTAATAACTTTTATAGATAGATAACACTTTATTGCTCACCAAAATAAACAAATACAAATACAAAATGCATAATTACAATACTTCTTGGCCTTGTCGTTAAAAGCGATCTCTTCCATGCAATGAAATTCTTAACGAATCTGGCGATGTAGGTGGAGCAGAAAAAAGATAGGACTGTACAATTTAAATATACACACTAACACTAATTTATAAATTTTATACATACATACATCCATACACATTTAGATAATACAAATATACAGTAATACGTATACGAAATAATCTAAATAAATATATTTATTAACATTATAATATATGATACGCATTTTATATTAACAATAGATAAATAAGTAAATGTTTAATATATTATAGACATATTTTTTGACTTTTATACTACTACATTCTGGCAAAATAAAGCTTATGATTAAAATACAATTTTAATCTTTGTTCTTAATCTTATTTGTTTCAGGTCTTTTAAGCGGTATTTTGGGCCGATGCTTTTTCAAGGGCTGTTACAATCTATTTGGCGAGATAATGGATGCTCTTGCACTCCTCAACGGGGCCATCAACTTTGTACTCTACTGCTCTATGTCCAGGCAATTCCGAACAACTTTCGGACAGATGATGAGGAACAAATGTGCACCGACGCAAAGGGCTAGTTCGCAAACTGAACTACAGACTACATATGTGTGACCCGGCAGACGATATGTGTGAAATGTTTAATAACTGTGTTAACCGTTTTCGGTTACAACGTTGGCTATAGATTTTGACTTTGAGCATTATAGCACTGATAACGTAGGCACTCGTACGCATGGATATGGCTTTGCCTATTTTGATTTGAAATTTGCTAGCACTCTTTCGACAGGTTTAAAAGCTACTACAATAATTAATAGGTTATAGAAATACGTGAGCGGGTTTATTTCGTCACGTTTAGTATGAAGCTCCGTTGGCTTATCGTAAAATCTGTGGATTTTTCTCTTATTACTCTTAGGACTCTTACTTATTGGTGAACGATGTAAGCTGAAGATGCTGTTGTGTTAAAAAAATAATTAATGGTAGATATATGACTTAAGTAAATGTATACCGAAAGCTATTTGTCGGTATAAGCTTGTCCTGTGAAGTTGTTCGTGAAAATAATCGCATTTACTGTTACTTTAGTTACATAGTTATTATAATGTGAGCTTAAATTTTATATTGAAACTAGCTGTGTCCGCGACTTCGTCGTCGTGGAATTTTATTTTCGCGGAACCCCTAACAAATCGAGCCTAAGTAACTCTATATAACATCTGCAATCTGCCAGTGAAAGTCCCGTCAAAATCGTTCCAACCGTTCCAGAGATCCAGCCACACAGAAATACAAAATGTTTAAAAAATGATTTTTTATATATGTAGCGCATATACTTTCATATGCATTTAGTATAAAGCTGTTATTTTGACATTAAAAACAGATATATCAATTTTATTTATTGGTATAGATGTATATCACTCGTTACAGAATTGATGTCATAACTTGCTATGGTCGTACGAAATCTGGACTGATTCTACATTTTATAAGATGATAAAATTGTCATTAAAATAAGCCTATAACACATTATAAGAACAACCCATAAACATCTCACTGCTGGGTTCGGGCCTCCCATTATTGTGGAGTGGACTGTATACCTACCACGCTTGTCTAAGGCGGATTGGCAGGTTTGACAAATAAGTTATCTAGATGTGCAGGTTTCATCACGATGATTTCCTTCACCGTTGTTAGCACATGGTAATTGTAACAAGTAACCCATTGATTGGACTATTATTATAGCTTTCATGGCTTAACTTTTTCTTTAATAAAATACTAGTTTATTTAAGACCAGCGTTCTCGGTAGACGTTGCCCTGCCCTGAAAATAATATCGTAGAATCAAATTCCAGCGCAAAGTATTTTGTTTAGATTTGACGGGTTTCATTTTTGAAGTTTTAGTACGAATCGCTAATTTTTAAATAACGTATATTAATCAGGAATAATGTAGCATTCGAATGGTGGAAGAATTTTTGAAATCGGTAGAGTAGTTTTTGAGTTTATTAGTTACAAACATACAAAATACAAATCTTTCCTCTTTATAATATTAGTATAGAAAGGTGCCATATAATTTTTTGAGGCCGGAAATGCTTATATGTCGCCTGATGTGTTGCAATCGTCTATAGGCGGCTGTGACGACTTCCAGTGGGGTGGGTCGTCTACTTGTTTGTCTATCGAAACCAATAAAAACAAGCTTACTATTCATACAGCAGTTGCAGCTATTGACATCTTCAGGCTTGCGTGGCCTCTATTATGTAAAACAGGGGACAGTTGTAAGCTTGAATAATAGATTTTTCGAAACGAAATTCCTTATCGCACGTTACTCGGCGGACGGGAGCTAGACGAAAGAAGTGTTCAATCAAATTAATAATGATAACAGCTGTATATTATTATACAATTCCGAGTTTTAATGCACTGAAATAAAATCTATAATAAAATAATATTCATCAGTGTAATAAATGGCGTTCTGAAAGTAGAAGGACTTGTAATTGCCCTTATTACTACATTTTCAAACTTTAATGTGATGAAATAAGATCTGAAATAATATCCATTAGCGTAATAATATACGCTATTTTGAAAATAGAAAGTTTTGTAACTGCCGTGTTCATTCGGCCGCATTTAGGCGTTGTCGCTGCTCACGTGCACGTTTTTATATAATTTACTATTTTTAACCGACTTCTAAAAGGAGGAGGTTCTCAATTCGACTGTATGTTTTTAACTTCGAGTTAATTTAATTCCGATTTTAGTCAGTATGTACTGTAAAATTTGTTTGTCTTTCTATACAGACAGTTTTTGAAGTGAAACTTCTTTAGTATCGTAATGATTTGAAACTCAATGAAAGGAAAAAGCGACACTAAAAAGAGATAAACAGATTAAGCTATAGGACTAAGCCTGCAAGAGAAGATTAGAGGGTCAATAAGACCGATGATTAAAAATTGGTCCAATTTAGACCGAAATAAAACTGATAATAATGTTTTTAAGATTAAAACCGTGAAAAAATTGAAAGTGATATTTAAGACACTTATTTTGAATGATAATAATGTGTTGTCGGATGTAGGCTAAAGGAATTATATTTATATTAATAAAAGTTAGAGAAGTTTGTGCGTACATTCTCGAAGTTTCACTTCTACTGCGTGCGAATTGTAACACAATTTTTTTGATACAATTTTTTTGTTTATATAGAATAACATTTTGTACGATATTTTAATATATATTTATATATAGCGACAGGAACTTCGTTCTAATCAGGTGTCCCAAATACACCTGATTAGTTTGTTAATAATTTTTTTTGGTTATAAGGAATATTTTAGTAACTTTTTGTATTCTTAAATTATTGTTGAACATAATTAATGTGTAATGAGAGATAGATTTTGTATGATGTTGGAGATTATAATTACGTACGGTGTAACAGATGTATGTCAGGATAGAAAAGTATGTAAGGGAAAGACATTTGAATTTGAATAGTTTGGGAAAGTTTGAAAAAAAGAGGAACAGCATCGCTATGTAATAAATGGTACACGAAATTCTAGTTATGTGTGTAATATTTATGTATAAAAAGGATACTGTGTATAAATTGTGTAATGAAATTAAAACAATGTGTTTTAATATATTTATATATGAATAAGTTGTTGCTGTTATGAAAATGTTCTTTTTTTGTACAAATTGTGCTAAAATAAAAAGCGATTTTAAATAAATATGATTAGTTCAAATGATTTTTATTTTATTTAAATATTATATTTTTTATACGTTGTGTTTTAGTGAGCCCGGGGTGGTTAAGATTCATATTAGGACCCCCCTGTAGGTGATATGTCGGGACGTCTATCAGGCCCACTAGTTGTTCATAAACTTTATATAATTACTTAATATCTCAAAAATATAAATATGAAAATAAAAAAATAAGCAAAATAATAATAAACACCTTCCATGATCAAATTGATCGTGTACTAGCAGAAGGTGATGTCAGGAGCCTTAAGAACAGACGAGCTTGCATGACAAGATTATGAATGTCAAAGAGGCAAGTGAGGTGTGTAAGAATAAGCCTAAATGGCACTCTGTTGTTCGTGCCTACCCCGCAAGGGAACTGGCGTGAAGTTATGTATGTATGTATGTATGTAAAAAAATAAGTGCAAAACAGTTTTGAAATGTGCTTAATTAAATGATTTTATTTAATTAAACAGTTCAGTCAATGATATTATTCATTTATCAAATGTTATAAATTTTCGCTTTCCTACAATTTTTTATAGATACACAATACTTTTGCTGTGTGCCAAATTGCATATCTATAGCCTTATAAGTTCCTGAAATAATCAGTACATAGACAGAGATCGCAATATCAAAAACCTTATATAACTTATATACAAAGACCAAACCCTGTGTAAATAGCAAAATTGAAATGGCGGGAGGCCGAGTCTGGAAGAAATAAAACGGACCAGAGAACGCGCAGACGAGACCCTGATCCGCCATTGGTCGGAGGAACTAGAATCCCTGGTGGCAGGTGGGGAAACGGTAGAGGCAGTTCGCCCCCACCTATCCCGCTGGGTCCGCAGAAAGCACGGAACCCTAAGTTTCAGAATGGTGCAGATACTTACCGGGCATGGCTGTTTCGGTAAGTATCTGTACCAGATTACGATGCGGGAGCGGACCCCGGACTGTCACGAATGCAGCGCGCCAGTCGACACGGCGCGCCATACGCTGGAAGAATGTGCCGCTTGGGGACCCCAACGGCATGACCTGATGTCAATCATCGGTAGGGATCTCTCGCTGTCCAGCGTGGTTGACTAAATGCTACACAGCGAGAAGAATTGGCTAGCGGTGACCTCCTTCTGCGAGGACGTTATGTACCAGAAGGAGACTGCCGAAAGAATAAGGGAGGAGGATGAGCAGGCGGACCCCTGTCGCAGACGGCGAACAGGGGTTCACAGGCGGCGCTTTGCTCATCTCCTCCCCATAACATAGTGGGACGGGGGGGGGGGGATCCTCCCGACGAGCCACACCCAGTGCCGTGGGGTGCTCTATTCGCATGGTCACCCCTCCTTGTCGGCTTGTATCGAGGTGTCACGGCAGTCATACCCATGGTTACGGTCCCGTGGTGCCTCATTATGATGCGGAGGGACGCTGGAAGGTTTAGTGGGTAGTCTGGCGGCCGGTGCTTGCAAGCTATAACGTTGAAGCTTATGTGCAACACCAGCAGCCGGGAGTCCCACATGCCTCTTGGTGGCATCCCCTAGGGCCCGAGGATATGCGCAAATGCATTCCCCCAGCGTTGTCAAAAAAAAAAAAGTGAAGGGTTTTGTAGAGTTTTTGTTGCAAACAGAAGAACCCCATAAACACTGTTTTTCAAAAGATTCTCAACTTGGATCATGTTCAAAATTTTTGTTTAAATATTTTATAACCTCTACCAGCTAGAATTGTTTCAGAATTTTCACCCTATATGTCAGAAGCTAGAGAATAACGGAGCGGTATGTTTTATGAGTTTCGAATCCTATAACTAACCACCGATCTATTTACTTAATAAAAAATCATTAAAATATCGTTATGATTTTTAAAAGTATGTCTAATAATACTCCGCGTTCCTATGTTGATTTTTTTTCATACATCAGTTTACAGACGTGATGGCCATCCCCAATTATTTTTGGGATTTCGCTTCACTGTTGTATAATAACATGGAAAAAGATAGTTTTCTACGTCTATTATAATAATAACAATAATTTCTTTATTTCAGAAATGTATTTCCATATACAATTAAAGGCATATAAAATTAAACACTAATTATTAGGGTATTTCACCCGCTTCATTATTTAAAGGTAATAATAGCCCAGAATGTATCTAATTCTATCTATGACATACAAAGACAGAAGGACATATTCTATCGAGACCTAACGACTCGTTTAATAAAGGTCTTACGTGACCAAAGGGCTGGCCTGTATTTGGGGTAGCGTATTAGCGTTATCATACAGCGGATAAATGCGGCCAGCGTTTTGGGAACGTTCTCAACTGACGGCGATTTGGGACTCATATAAGTATTGTTTGTAATTTTCATTATTTTGATTTATTTATCAGTTAGTTTATTTTTAATATTTAATTGTATTTTTTTAAGTTAGTGTTATTTCATAGTTTAAAAAAGAATGTATTTGTATTATTGAAAATAAATTGTAAAGATTAAAACGACAAAACGAGATTACAATTTTCTAAGGGTTTCGTTTTTCTAAAATTGCCACAAAGCCCTCAAAATAATAGATGTTTCCCTTTGAAGTGTTTGTGAGGTAGGCGTACGATATTCATTTGTAAATAAGAAAGAATTGAACAAATATTATCAGAAGAAGTAATAGAAAAAAACCTATTTTCAAAAATGTTCACAGATATTTCTCTTATTAATCCATAACATGCAATGGATAAGCCTAATAATAATATCAGCCCATTAATGTCCCACTGCTGGGATCGGGCCTCCCATAATAGGGGGCACGGACAGTATACACGCCACGCTTTTCCAAGGCGGCTTGGCAGGTTTGACAAATCGGTTATTCTGATGTGCAGGTTGCATCACGGTGTTTTCCTTCAACGTTGTTAGCACGTGGTAATTGTAACAATATGCATATTAGATCAGAAAACGGACTAAGTGGTGCATGCTTCCGGCCAGGATCGAATCCGTGCCCCTTTTGACTTTGGGGCGCGTGCCCTAGCCACCACGATTTGATGATAAGCTTACTATGATAAGCCTAGTGGCCTGAAAAGTACTAGTCATATAATTGTGTTTCTCAGTTCGGTTTGTATGATATACGCCACAGAGTACATTGTATATATAAACATATACGGCATCTAATTTGTATCTATTTCTTCAAATTTCATAAATATTTAAATAATTGGGAAAGTCGATTTAAGTATAAGATCATAAGTAACACATAATACTATGATCGTCTTGTTATTCTGTCATAAACTTTTTATGACTCCCAATGCGTCCAAAACAAAACTATATTATCGTGTAAACAATATAAAACTCACCGCTGAAGTTCTTCATACTTTTATCGCACAGACATAATTCATATTGCAGCAAACATCCATATATTAGAAAAGTTTACGAGTGCAAACTGGAAAAAATTGTAATGTTAAACAGACAGCGTCATCAATGATAGCATCAAGGTTCAAATTGCAAGCCAGAAAACTTTCGATGCATATCTCCATTACATAAATGTACTCTGTGGATGCATAGAATAGTCAAGTTACGTATCCCGGTCCCATAGAATATCTTAAATGATTTTTTATGAACTTGAAAATGATTGTTCGGCTACAGCTGTACTCACAAGAATTGTTAGAAATAACATAAAAGCAGTCAGTACACTTCATAAAAGCAAAAAGACATAAGGTGATCCTTTATGATTAATAAATCGACAACTTCTCTTACACATGTTGACTTTTCTATTTCGAGTCTAAAAGTGGATCGAAATTGAGAATTTCTTAGAATCAAACATAAATTAATTTAGTTCGAAACGAATATTCTTCTTCTCTAGCCGGTCCGGATGAGGAAGACGGGAGACAGGGTTATGTGGCGCATACTTGGAGAGGCCTACGTCGAACAGTGAACAAAATGTATATTTTAACTTAACTAAATTTTTATATAAATCTTAGATTCCTTCTGCGCTTACTGCCCCTCCACTCGGAAGCCCCTGGAAGTCGCAGCCCGTGAAATTTTGCCCTCTTTGCCACCCTATTGTTATACCACTGAATAACGGTAATCTCTTTGCATCCTATATATATTTTCAGCCTGTCTGCTGTACTTCACCAATAAAAATATTTGAAATAAAACTATTTTATTACTTTCAGTGTATTTATAAAGTCACCCCGTGACCTACCAACTGGTTGAAAGTAGTCGTAAAACTACCTTTCTTAGATTATTAACAAACTTTAATGTCTAAGATTTAACTACTGTAAATTGTTTATTGAACTGTAAAAATTGTAAAAAATATGGTGTTTGTTCGCCATTAAAATGTATTTATGTTTTTTTAAGCATGTAACGAAATTAAATATAAAATTAGAAATTGTTACCCAGTGAATACATTCATAAATGTTCAATGAAACAGTATGTGACAAACCAAGTGGAACGCGACCTAAGTGACATATAGTTCTAAATCTGCGAATGACGGTGGATACAAACAAAGAGTACATTGTATATATAAAGAGATACAAAAATAGTTTTTTGAAAACTGGTTAGTGTTAAATAACTGTTTATAATATTATTTAAATAGGAATTTCTGTGAATTGACTTTGAATATCGTTTCAAGTAAGCTTTGTGCATATATTGTTAGGTATTACTAACACGAATAAAACTTTGTCTTTTCAGAGAAACACATAATTTTTATTCCATACATTTCTGAAGTAATAAAGAGTTGTCTTATATGCATACGTACATTATGTTTTTACTGATCTGAGGACAATAAAAGTGGTTCAAAAACACTAAGTTCATTGTACGAAAAAAAGGTAGTTTGTAACTATATACGTTCAATGAACCTGCTTGTTTGTTTCATTTTTATTTTCATAAATAATAGCTAGTCGTAGTTTTAAAAGGATATTCTCATATATCAAAGGTCCGCATAAACGGTACGTGCATGTCAGCCCACAAACTGAAAGGTTCAGTAGAGATGAAAGATGATACTGTTTTCGTCAAGTATTTCTTATTATTTAAGTATATTATATATATTTTTCTATATCAACTAGTACACATAATTGACGGCCTCTGTGGTTGAGCGGGCTAAACCTTTGCCGGCCGACCTTACTGCCACGCAGAGGCTCCGCACGCAGAGGTAAATTTTGGAAACGAATTTTCTCCGTTAATTACATCTGCATTTTGCATCTGGGATCGGCCCCATAGTAGTCCGATGTATATTGCTTATAACACAAGAGTAACTCGCTTAATTTGGGGATATCAAATATGTGTGTTTGTCTACCGATTGAAAAAAAAAATGCATTTTAACGGTTTTAACCGTGTTATTTTATTCGATTTTTATTGCGTTTCGGCCACTTTTTAGTAGTCAGGATCATGGAAGACAAAGATGTCAAGTGTCAAAAAGTAACATTAAAGTTATTATTTAGCCTATTATTGAACTCATTTTAATATTTTTTTGTTAATAGTTATTATTTCCTCTATGCGACCGTAATCTAATTTACCACCACTTTGCAACATGTTTTGGCTTGAAGAGAAGAAGCGGTGTAAGAAACACTTAAATTTAATAAAAATATTATGTTTTAAATAATAAGACATCAAAAAGTGAAAGAAGTATCTGTGGTATAGTTCGCACCACGTAAAAAGAACGCTGGCTCTGAACCAGCGCCGTGGGCGTTTTATCGATCAAATTGGTAGTATAAAGGGGGCGAGACAGGGTGACACCCCGCCGATTGTACAGAGATTTTACAATAAAAAAATTACTCATAAAACATTACCCTAGTACTTTAGGATGCGTCTGTACACCTGCGCAGACATACCCCCTCCTTACCGCTCAGCGTTCTTTCATTCACGCTCTAGCGTAACATCATCGACCATTATCCTTGCATTCGTTCTGGTTTCTTCTCTTTCAAACACCATAACCTTTGTTTTCTTCGCATTCAAATGTAAGCCTCTCGCCTGACAGTCATCTTTCATCATTGTGACTAGTGTTTGCAGTTCTGATGGCGATTCGGCTAAAAGCACGGCATCATCCACATAAACCAAGGTGCTTACAACTGTATTTTTTTATTAAGAATCTGGAAAACAGGCAGACGGCCCGGTCCACCTAATGGAAAGTGGTTACGGTAGAAGTTTTCAACACCCGGACTAAAACCAACGCGTTGTCAGCCTTTAGGATCAGTTAGAGGAGGTTAGATAGGAGGAATGGGATAGAGTGCATGTGACAGGGACGTGAGAGGAGAAGGAAGTCCGAGAGTCCGGCAGCACATTGCAAAAGTTCATAGGCAACGGTAACTACTTGTCATCACAGTTGGGCCGTCTGTCTATATGTTGTACTACAGTAATAAAAAAGCTTAAGGCTAACCACTTTACGTCAATATTCTGTGAGAGCTTGGTATGACACCGATCGAGCCGGCCCTGAAAGCTGTAATCGAGATAATAATTCCTGGCTCTTGGCTCTACAACGTAAAGAACGCGATTGGCACTCCCTATATTCTTTGTCTCTGATCAGAACCCTAAATATCAACGCCGGCACTAATAAATTCATTGTAAATAAACACTCTATAGCTTACAGCATATTTTATAAAAATGGCATCGCGTAAAAACGTCGCGACGTTATACTAGCCGCCATAAATCGCTATTCCAGCGTAGGATAACCACGGCATAGGCTTTTGAAACGTAGTATGAACAATATTGTGTTTTTTCCGCTACAATTGTTATGCAGATCGCACGCTAGACCTTTTCGGGAACCTCGATATTTTGCTGGAACTTGTTCAAAAAATATTTTTGTTGTGAAAGCTTTGTAATAAAATTTGTATTGTGTTGGCGGTATTATTATGGCTTTGAAATTAGGACTTAGAATTTAATATGAAGATAGAACAGTAAGGATTTTTGACTAAAATTTGGAGGTGATTCTTTGTTTTATACATTTGTAAAGTTTCATACATTTTAAAATATTAAACTGCACAAGTTTAATATTTAAAAAATGTATAAAGCTTGGGTAAAAATTAATAATAGTTTAAGAAACATTAGCTTAGCGGCTAATGTAACTACTTATTTTTTGTTTTGAATAACTTCTCTAGTACGTAGTATATATAACTCAATGAGTATTAGAGGTCTACACAACTAATAACTACTCCCCATGTACATACGTGCTAGACCAATCTTAATAGACAACAACATTGTAGGAATCGTGTAAGCGGGACAGAGCTTAGAATGCAAATCAAGCAATACTCTGCCTAAGTTGAATATATAATAGATTACTTACGTGTTAAAAAGTGTGTGCCTTACCTGCGCGGACGAAAATTGCCGATTGGAAATATAATTTGTGTACTTTCCACGAAACGATCTACGAACCATGACACAAGCCATCGCGCTTCGAAAGAAACCCCTCCGCTAGTCCAAGTGTGACATGCTGTAATTATACCAATAAATAACATTTTAAATTCCTGTCTATCATTTCAAACCAAATGCAAAAATATAAGAGGCGACAAAATAACCCACAGCCAAGTGGTGGGGTATTTGCCCGTCTATATGGCTACCACCCCTGGTCTAGAGTATGCCGCCATAATGGTCTTGAGTTGTCTTTCGGCATCGTTGGCCAGATTCCAGTCTCCCTTTAGAGAGCGGCAGCACATTGCTAGCACGTGTGTTACTACAAATGTCCGTAGGCGATGGTAGCCGCTTTACATCAGGTGAGCCGTCTGCCTGTCTGCTGAACTCATGCAATAAAAAAAATAGAACTAGGTTTTAACGGTTTTAAGCGCGGTTAAAACGTAGTTTTATTATATGTACTAGTGGTGAAAACTTAAGAAAGCACAAATGCAAAAATGGAAATGAAAACCTGAAATATTTAATTACAAATAACTAGTTTTTAAAGTGTCTGTCTGTGCAAGTTTGTCTTAAATAGGCTTCGTAACGGTTTAACGGATTTCACTGAACATTTTAGTAATTTAAATGTAATTTATATATTAAAACCTGTATATCGTACCCCGATATGTTACAGGGCTTAAAATATATGAATGTAAAGTCCAAACCTTACACGAAAGAAGTCACGAGCATTATTAGTATAGAATACTTTCTAAAGGAAAAAACAGTATTACTTTGCATATTGTTGTAATATACGGTAAGACACGTCCCGGGAATGTAATGCAGGGAAATCCAATTTCATACTTGATGATTAAAGGGATTATGTATTGACTTGAGTTTTCTTTTGAAGTGCGTCATATACATGTTGCGTAAGAATATCAAATTCAAACAATTTCTTTATCAAGTCAAAGAAATATGTATGTATGAAGATTCATAGAAATTTCTTTATCAACTCATAGGAATACATACATACCATTAAGAATATAGATATAATATAGTTCTAGGATTAATGTCGTTGATAAAGTGTAAAAGTGTGCATATTTTGTTCAGCAAATCAACACACAATTTAAAGGAATTATGTTTTACTTGAGTTTTCTTTTTAAGTTCGTTATTATGCATGTGATTTATGTATACACCATACATCAACCAATTACATTTGTATATTAATTACATCGACGGTCCATAATCAATTCCATCTGAGTTTATGTTTGTAACGTCCATAAGCAAGTGGAACGGGAAAAATCGCGTTTGTTAGCGTGGTCGCTGTGAGATTTAAATGGTACGCGCTTTTAGTAAATTGTAATGGTGGCATCAAGAAACCAAGAAAAAGCTAGGCTCTGTGTCAAGTTTCCTTTAAATGCGTTCAGTAGTTTTCACCGCACGCTCGAACAGAGAAACAGACAAAACATCTAAAAGTTCATTTTCGGAATCTGCTGGTCCGAATTATCCCCTGATACTTTCTCATTTTTAAACGCATTTTACAAACTCAACGCCCCCAATAGATTTATTATTAGGGATGGGCCGAATGTGATTTGAACCGAATACGAACTTTGGCTGAATATTCGGTTATAACCAAATATATCAGCCGAAATTTGGTTTAATTTCGCCACGCTTTCTCGAAAGCAACACGTCGTTATTTCTTGATGTCGTGACGTGATAACGCCGAATCTTTGGCGTTTTTACACCATTACCTGCCTCTGGTAAATTTTAAGTACGAGTATGTGGATAAAAGAAGAGATTTTTAGACCTTTGTTTAAAAAAAACATCATTTTATAATTACGCATTATAATTAAGTAGTTACACTACTTACTTATGGTTGTTAGGGGAATAATAAATTTATTTCATTTTTGTTCTAATTTGATGTTTATTTAATTAGGCAAAGACTCTTTAATTAAGAAGAATAATTTTATTTAACTTTTATCACATTGCAAGTTAATGTTTCCTAACTAAAATAAATGACCATGAGTATGTAAAGACTTAATTATATTTTACGGCTATGATAGGATATGATTTTTATTAATTTTAGACAAAATAGTGCAAGTAGTATTTTACTTTTTTCATGCACCGAATGTTCGGCATTTAAACCAAATTTCGGCCGAATGCCGAAGTTCGGCTCAAACTGCCGAAATTAGATCAAGACGAATTTCGGCCCATCCCTGTTTATCCCTATTAATATTATAAATGCGAAATTAACTCTGTCTGTCTGTTCCGCTTTCACGTAAAAACTACTTGACCGATTTGGCTGAAACTCAGTATATATATATATTTTCGATGCCGAGAACGAACATAGGATACTTTTTATCCCGAAAAAAGGGGATAGTTTCCGGGATAAAAATATATTTGTCTTTCAGTTTGTTATGCTTTTGCGGAAAAACTACTAGACCGACTTAGTTGAAATTCGGTATACATGTAATTTTAATACCGAGGGTGGACAAGGGATATCTTTTATCCCAGGTAATGGGATAGATTTATGTAAAGGTTATCCCAAAAAGTGAGATAGGTTTTTTGTGATTTTCCATTTTCGTCATTTTGGTCATCTTTATCCAATTTGTCCTTTTTGTCCGATTTGTCCTTTTTGTTCGATTTGTATGACTATCCGATTTGTCTTTTTTGTCCGATTTGTCCTTTATGTCCGATTGGTCCGAGTTATCCGAGTTGTCCGATTCCTCCAATTTGTCCGATTTGTCCGAGTTGTCCGATTTGTCCGAGTTGTTCATTTTGTTCGATTTGTCCGAGTTGTCCGATTTTCCCGTTTTGTCCGATTTGTTCGAGTTGTCCGATTTGTTCGAGTTGTCCGATTTGTCTTTTTTTTCCGATTTGTTCTTTTTTCCGATTTGTCCGTTTTGTCTGATTTGTTCTTTTTGTCCTTTTTGTCATTTATGTAGTTGTCATAGACGGGGGATACATAAATATAGCTAGGACGGTTTGAAATAAAGGTTGAAAGTTTGAATAAGACCGATCATTTTCTCAAGTTTATATAATAGATATCAACATTCATCATCTATAAAATATGCGATAGTAACTCGATATGTCTTTCCGTTAAGTTTTCACGGAAAACTACTAGGAATACTGGATCGGTTTTGCTGTAATTTTGTTTAAATGTAGTTTTAATACCGAAAATGGACATAAATAAGTACTTTTCATGCCCGGAGATGGGATAGTTTTCGATATAAAATGAAATTAAACTTCCGAGTGCAAATAGCACTAACATAAAAATTAAGTACAATGTAACCTGTATTAATTAACAACTCCTGCTCTTTAAACAAGAAGCACGCACTAGAGGTTGACCAGCGGCGTAGCCGCGGGGTAAACTCTAGTTATAAAATAGAACAATTCATACATTTTATAACTGTCACTTTCATATAAATAAATATTTCTGAAAGTGAATTTATTTGGTACCCCCGGAATTTGTCGGGATTTTATTCATAAAGTGAGGTAAACAATAAAAAAATATTTTTTATAGAAAAAATCACTTTTCAGTTGAATTCTTCAGTATATTTCACAGGAAACGTAACAAATGAAAAAACTAGGGATTTACCATAGCCCAACGTGGGCACGCAAGATGAGGGTATCTAAAAATCTCACGACACACGGTTGTGTCGCCGACATTCCAAGTTATGTTTATTTATTCGTTTTCAGGGCCTTGGGAATTTACCAATAATCATAAATTAAGTTGTATATGTATTTTTAGTAATGAGGATTATTATAGGATATTTTTTATCCTTGAAATGAGTGTAGATCTTTAATTATATACTGACTTTATTTATTTATTTAATTTATTTGGGAAACATAAAATAATTATAATTTTTACAATATAAATTAATACACATATTAGCTAAGTTTCCACTAAAAAATAATTCAAGTTACGCATTTGGCTCATACAACTATAAGAAAATTATAATATATTTGATAAAACGTTGGAAAATTAGATTTAAAAAAAATATGTTAACCTCCTGGCGCCCACGGTCCTTAAAAAAGTACTTCAATGAAATAGTGAATAAACCAATTCATCAAATAAACCCCCAGGGTACTACTTTAGGTACCCTAACTTTAAGCATTGGTGCTAGTTTCAATTTATCGCCTCTCTATAGAGTAGTGGATCCCAAACACATGTTCGAAGGTTTTGTTTGTTTATAACCAAGCAATAGTGCCAACAAAAATAAAAGAAATTTGTCTTTCTTGACTTAGCATCCAACAAGATGATTGAGTGTGAAAATGAATCTTAATTTATTTACAATTTGTTCATATGCTTATCAAAAATAGTTGCTTATCTTTTATATTTGCTGTTTATATAAAAACTTTATATGGGTTTGAAATATAGTGAAAATTATCATAATTCTAAATTTAAGACCTTTTAACCTTTGAGTTAATATAAGGACTATCATGATTGTTTCAAATGTTTTAAATAAATTATAATAAAATTAAATGTTTCTATTAATTTTAAACGATTTTTTGTTTTTTAAGTTTAATTTCATTTTTGATATTTTTAAAGGTAGTTGAAAAAAATTTATGTTGTAAGAAGTATGTTGTTTTAAGTCTAGTGCTGTTGATCCAACGGACTATTATAAGGGTATCTATTTTAATCCTTTTTTCTTTAGTCCTTGTTACTTGTAAAATCCTACTTGTTAAGTTACTTACTGTTAGGCACAATTTTTAAAGTTCAAAGTCTTGGGTTTTTACCATGGAAACCTTTTTAAGGACTTTGGGCGTTTAATTCAATGCAAAACCTGGGCGTTCGGAGGATTTTGCCTTCTTTTAGATTACAAAAAGTATTGTTCTCTTTCTTGGCGGTCGGTATATGTTTCTTCAATAAGATTTCGAATGAAATATTAGATCTGCCTTTCACTAAATTTAAAATCAAATTAAAACCTTTTTGCTTAAAATGGGGTATTATACTATTGAAGAATATTTAAATGACATAACTTTATTTACATTTTATCCGTGCAGGAACCGAGAAAGAATACAATTTCCTGCGGGCAGGCGGCCTGTCGTAAGAGGCGACAAAACAACCCACAGCCAGGTGGTAGGGCATTTGTCCGACTGTATGGCTACCACCCCTGGTCTAAAGTATGTCGCCATAACAACCTTGAGTTGTGTTTTGGCATTAATGACCAGAGGTTCCAGTCTCCCTTAAGAGAGCAGCAGCGCATTTCTAGCACCTTTGGGGTTACAAATGTCCATAGGCGATGGTAACCGCTTTCCATCAAGTGGGCCGTCTGCCTGTCTGCTGAACTCCTGCAATAACAAAAAAACATAGCAGGTCGCTCTAGCTTCTTATACTATCGTTTGTATAACATTTTTATATTGCCAAAAATGTAAGGAATTTATGGAGATATTTTGCAGTATAAACTTTTAGTACGTCTCATAATGATTAAAATGATAATAATATTCTTCTTTCTTTTTATTATGTCTTTGTGTTACTGAGTATGCACTGTTTGCTATATCTCCATTAATTCTTCGAAAAGTAATTTATACTTCTGTGTTCAATAAACATATTTTTGTATATTTTTTTTTAAAAGTGCTTAAGATATAAATAGTAAAAGAAATATAAAGAAAAATGATTTTCAGCTAGACATGTTGCTGAGGAGTTTCTTGCCGCTTCTTCTGCGAAGTGGTGTGCATATAATCTTATCTTATCTTATACGTGTAATAAAATTGTAGAGACCGAATTTCTGTACAATGAAAAAAAAGCTAAAAACCGAGTCATGTCCGGATGTAAGAAGTGAAATAGAACTAATTTAGATTTTTTCAAATTTTTTGTTTGCCTGTGTATCTGTTTATCTGTTTGTACCGGCTAATCTCCGAAACGACTGAACCGGTTTCAATGAAATTTTGTATGGTGGTAGCTTATATCCCTGGTCAACATATAGGATACTTTTGATCCCGAAAAATTCAAAAGTTCCCGTGGGATAGTTAAAAAACCGCACCACGCGAACAAAGTCGCGGGCATCAGCTAGTAGGAAATAAATTATGTTCGATGCTTATGCAGACAAAATAGCTGATAGCTTCTTTATTTCTATAAACTAATTATTTTAAAGAACATAATAAAAGTCCTCAGCACATTATACAAAGGAAAACTTACTTAGACGTTGAAGGTGAAGCAACAAGAATAAATCAAATAGAGATTTTGTGCTGAACTTACTTTATATTATGCGAGGCCGGATTTCGGAAGCGAGACGGGGCAGCTGCTGTGGGCGGTAAGAACTGCGGACGATACCTTGTCAGGTTGATGAAAAGTTTTGCACAGAAGGCAGTCAATCGGCTTTCTGTCACCCCACCCTCCCTCCATTCTGTTCCTCCTAACAAAAACATAGATCCAAGGCTACCCATGTTAAATGTGTGTGTTTGTGTACGAGTGTGTGTAGAGTACGCTTATTTAGAAGATAACTCTGGTAACGGTCTTATTCATATACTTTTTTTATTGCATGAGTTCAGGAGACCGTTTGCCAGGTGGTAGGACATTTGCCCGACTGGTTGGCTACCACCCCTGGTCTAAAGTATATCGTCATAACAACCTTGAGTTGTGTTCCGGCATTAGTGACCAGGTTTCAGTCTCCCTTAAGAGAGCAGCAGCGCATTTGTAGCACCTTTGGTGTTTTAAATGTCCATAGGCGATGGTGACCGCTTTCCATCAAGTGGGCCGTCTGCCTGTCTGCTGAACTCCTGTAATAAAAAAAAGACCGGCAGACGACGCACTTGATGGAAAGCAGCTACCATCACCTATGGCTTTTTGCAACACCAAAGGTGCTAGTAATACGATGCTGCTTTCTTAAGAGTCTGGAATCTGGTCACTAATGCTGGAACACAACTCAATGTTATTATGGCGGCATACTCTAGACCAAGTGTGGTAGCCATCCAGTCGGGCAAATACCCTACCACCTGGCTGTGAGTTGTTTAGTCGCCTCTTACGACAGGCTGCCCGGCCGCAGGAAATTGTATTGAAGTTATTAGGTAGATATTGTTACAGTCAGATATTGAGTTAAAGTAAGCTTGTAGGCTTCTTTAAGAACCATAAAGAAATCTACAGACTTACTCTAACTCTATATGCATAAGACCGAAAGTGTAATACCTATCTGTTGGAAAATAGATAGAATCTTTATTGTACACAATTACAGAAATCTTATAGCTTAAAAATATTCAAATGCGGACAATGGGCGGTCTTATCGCTAAAAAGTGATATTTTCCAGATAACCTGATGCAAGAATAAAACAGATTGAAGGTGTCGAAGGTGGTATACATATTATACGATTTATAAAATAGAAAATGAAATTTTTAAAGCTTTTTCCTTAAGAAATGTTCAATAATTTTAAAAACTCAACACCCCTTGACTGCTATGTACGGAGTACTACTCCCACCTATTGGACTGGAGCATCTGCCTGCCAACTTAATCCCTTGGACTCGATCCAATTTCGCGTTGGTCGCGTTATGGACTTAGCTTGGGGATATACAATGCCACCGGATGGGACGCCGTCTCCTCCTTCTGCGAGCACGTCATGTTTGCGAAGGAGGAGGCGGAGCGGGAGCGTGAGCGTACGTCTTTGCTCCGCTCCCGCCAAAGGAGGACACGCCGACGCCGGTGGTCTGAGGTAGACCTTCGGCCACCGTACGCGGGCGGCGCGGGTGGGGCCCCTAGGGGTATAGGGGTTCTCACTCACCCGCACATGCCGTCGAGATGAGAGCGCGAGTGTTCCGCGCGCGCTCATCTCTCTTCCCGTGGGGCGCGTTACAGACCGCCCCACGCCTGGAATAGACCAAGAAGTAGCCGAGGGACACGTCCCCTGGCATAGGAAGAGGCCCAGTGAGGGGGGCCCACGCCTGCCAGGGCACTGCGGAGTCGGGCAGCCCATTTCCTGTAGCCCTGGCATAAGGCGCAGCACTTAACACCCAGGGGTTTTAGTCGGTATCCCTAACTGAGGAGTGGCAATAGCGTGGCACCGGTTCTGACCGGGCACGCTAGTGCCACCCCCGATCAGGCGAATCCCACACCCTCACACAGGTCGCGAACATCCCTCCAGGCTTCTGTGCCTGTCACGGCTTAATCCTCAAAAAAAAAGGGGATAAACAATGCGTGTGTTTATCTGCCGATTATTTTCATTATTTTAATAGGTCAGTTCCTAAATTCGAGCGTCATATATGAAGTATATATGAATTATTATACAATTGATATGTATAATCCGACTTTAGAATGGAGTTACAAAAGCTGTTTGCAAGCATTGATGCATACATAATATGGCTACAATTGAACATTTTACTTCAAATGTTGTAGAAATTATTATGTTTCCAACTATTCATGCATTGCTTCAAGTCTTTATTGCTCAACTTGACTATGAATGTGTGGAATGGTGTTACATTTTAGTAAATGGTGTGTGATCAAAATACATGCAATATTGTGACACTTCTCATTGCACTTTCAATTTGAGATATCTCTGTGCTTAGAATCTGTTTACGTGGCGTGGGTATTTAGAAATGAAGCATATAATACTAGACTTATACATAATTTATTAAACTAAGACATTATAAACTAATACAGTAAAATAAAACTTAATTTAGTTATATTGTATGCTATCTATAATTGCTCGAGACTAAAGTTCTAAAGTTTCTTGAGCTCAGATTCTATGAATATGACATGACAGCTTTGGATAACTTACCCTTAAACTTAAACTGGACACGAAAAATCAATTAAGGTATACTATAATTGTTCCGTTATATCAAGAATAGTCTAAAGACTTAAATAACGATCTTATTATTTCTATCAACGAAGTAACTCCGATATCTCCGCGACTCAAAGTGAGCCTTGAGCCCCGAAACGAAAGCATGCCACTTTCCTCTACCATGCACAGTACCTTGCCAGTTGTAGACTTCAAGTTAGGTCAGGGCGCCAGTTCCGCTATTAGTATCTGTTCAAAATCGCTGTACACTATTGTCTTAGTCGTAGGTTTGTCTGATTTTGGCTGTTAATCCGAATGGCGTGCCTATGGCACGTGACCCTTATATTTCTAAGTGACATTTCGCGAAATAAATACTTAAAATTTTGGTACATCTTCAATATTGATTTCGGATAACGCCATTTCTGATAATGATAATACCAATTTTTTTCTACTATTATTCCACCTTGGGGATATCGTGAAGATATTGTCGATTTAGTAGAATAGTACTCTAAATATTTTTGTATTGCCAAGATATTGAAATTGGTAAACCATTGTGATTTTATATAAAATATTCATGAATGTTAAACATCTGTATAAAATTATCATTAACTATTTTTAATCTATAAACTTCAAAAACTGTTAATAAAACTAAAATATCCTATAAATAAACCTAACTTAAAAATATATATACAATAGTAAAAAAACTAAAATTAAAATAAAACCTATATTAAAGCCCGTCCAGCCCCACCAGACTACTTTTGCTGGGCATTGTACCTAGAAGGCTGGCAGCATTACCTCGCTATTGAAATAGCTGAATTAAGCACTAGGTTAGTTCCATTCTGTATTTCCAGTCATGTGTACGACGGTCAACCGATCGCCGACCGACTACGCTTTTTTCATACTCCGATCCTCCTCCACCCGTTCTACGTGACCGAGCCAACGGAGACGGCGAGCCTTTATCTTCCAATTAAGTTGGGCTCAGCTATAAAGTTCTCAATTTTTGAGTTGGTTCCTACCCTCCTGCTACCAACGTCTCTTTTTAGTGGCTCAAGATTTTCCTGACAACCTTCCTGGTCCTCCAACATTTTGGTGGCTGTGCAACAGGTGACGAAACAACTTACTGAGACAAACCGAAACTAAGAAAATATGATTTCTATCAATGACAAAAGGATATAATATTTAATAATTCGAAAAGAAATAAAGTCGGTCAAGGATTACGTTGGAGATTTTGATATATGGGTCATATCTCTGGACTAAGTAAGCAACAGCTTTTTTATGTTGATTCAAGTACACACTTTTGCACAGACGCTGAACATCTAAATATAAAATAGTTTTAGAAAAGTATCCTTGCTAAAATAAATTTTAAAGGGAATGTGTCTATTTATTTGTGCTCCAAGGCCACGATGAAATAAAGTTCATTCCCTGGTGTATTTTAATAGAGATGTATGAAACAGTATAGAATAAAATATTTAAATAAAATTTCCAGTTTAGGTAAAAAATCTGTTAATTTGCAAACTGGCAAGTTTAGCCCTTATCGTCGCTTGAACAGTAAACTGATTCTTTATTAACGCAAATGTAAATCAGGTCTTACCGGTGACTTATTTTATTAAAGTTATGATTGCTTGGTTTAGTTAACGCATTTACTTCTCAAAGCCACGTTTCAAATGACCTGATTATCTACGCAGTTATCTAAACTTTCTGACATAATGTGCCTCTTCTTTCAGCTACTACGTGCTGATGTTAAAAGAAAATATTGTGATGAATCAAGATAACATTCCCCTAAAAAATGAGAAGGCCCAACCCTGCAGTGGGAAGTTTATGGGATGATATTAATTATTCCAAATAGAATCCGGAGTAAAAAGGAATACTATTTATACTATTATTTATATTATTATTATGTAATATAATATTATAAATGCGAAAGTTTGGATGGATGGATGTTGTTCAATTACGCCAGGACGACTGGAAAGATCTGGATGTTTGCCACAGAGATAGATTATAGTCTGGAATAGCATATAGGCCACTTTTTATTGCGAAAAATGTACGATTCCCGTCAGATAACATAAATTCAAGCGAAGCCGCGAGCAAATGGTAATTAAAAATAAAGTTTTTAGGATATTGATTCAATACTTGAACTCCTCAAGGCCTAGAAATTGATTAACTAACAAATCAACTTTTTGCAAGTAACTGAGGAATTCTCAAATATACAAAGTGATTCACAAGTTCATAATATTTTCAAAATAAACTGCCCTAAAGATTATTGTTTATTCTAATAAACCTTTTGAAGTAATTATCTTTAAAGTAAAACTGGACATGAGCTCTTTGGTGTTTAATGATTTAAATATAAAAACGTGTCTAAAATAATTTAGTGAAGCGTGATTTCACAAGCTTTTGTGTACATGGTAATTTAATCAGAACTTGTGTGTTACCATTTTATTTTATATTTTTAACTTTTTATTTTTATTGCAGGAGTTCAGCAGACAGGCAGACGGCCCACTTGGTGGAAAGCGGTTACCATCGCCTATGGACATTTGCAACACCAAAGGTGCTACAAATGCGCTGCTGCTCTCTTAAAGGAGACTGGAACCTGGTCATTAATGCTGGAACACAACACAAGGTTGTTATGGCGGCATACTCTAGACCAGGGGTGGTCGCCATCCAGTCGAGCAAATACTCTACCACTTGGTTGTGGGTTGTTTAGTCGCCTCTTACGACAGGTCGCCGGGCCGCAGGAAATTGTATTCTTTCTCCGTTCCTGCACGGATAATAACTAGGATATTAACTAGGATATGCTCGCGACTCGGCCCACGCTTGACTTGAAATTCCCGCGGGATTCCCGGAATACAAAGTAAAGCAGTATTAAAGAAAGAATGTAAGCTATGCTATTGTTTTAGTAATGTGTCGGAATAAGCTAATTTTTATGCACTCGAATTATTACAGACCGCTCCTGGAAAAATTCCCGCGGGATTCCCAGGAGAAAAAATATGACGCATTTTATTACGTACAATTTACCATCGAACACTGAAAAAATCGTATTGGAATTCGTAAAAAAAATTCAACTGGCCAGTTTAAATAATCCCCAGAAACATTCCCGCGAGATTCCCAGGATAAAAAGTAGGGTAGCTTTTAAGTCTAAGAATTTTCTGTCGAACAGCGAAAACCGCATCGAAATCGCCCAGTAGTTTTTACGTGAATCCCGAATAAACAGACATGAAATTAAAAAAATTGCATCGTGTTTTCCCTCCATATAGTCTATTCCAGTTGGTTTTTTTTAATAGCTTAAATGAACAGACGCGGAATGTTTAAAATTTCATAATATTATAGATTTTTAATTAAGAGTATAGAGTTTATTGGGTAATATGAGATTTTGGTTAATGAGGGATCATTAACCAAAAACAAACCATATCAAACACTTTGATAAACAAAGAGTTCTTCATAAAGCGTGTGCCGAGAAATGATTAATTGTTACCGATTAAGGTTGCAGGTTGTGTTTTTGTTATAGTATGTCGATTTCCATTCCCATGTTGAAACGAATGTATATTAATATTATAAAGAGGAAAGATTTGTATGTTTGTAACGAATAAACCCAAAAAATACTGGACCGATTTCAAAAATTTATTCACCATTAGAATGCTATACTATCCTATATTAATATAGGATATATTTCCCTCCCTACTAAAACTTCAATTATATAACCCAAGGTGTAAAAAAAATCGTGTTTGAGTGTGTCCGGGGAATGTTTAGATTCATAACTAGATCCAGTAGGTGGCGCTGGAATCGAGTTCTAGATTTTTATTGTTTCAGGGCAGGACGACGTCTGCCGAAACTGCTAGTAATATAATAATGACATCAATACAAATAAACTTGTCAAAGATCTAATACTGTAAACAATAATTTAAGATTCATAATTATGTATAATTTAAACTATGTGCACTCGATACCGACCCAGCAGTTTGTCCGGAAGAAATCGCTATTATCGATAAGACCGCCAATTGTACTACTTGTAATATTATTATTATTGACCTATACTTCTTTTTTGTGCGCAATAAAAAATATTCTATTCTGTTCTATTTTATTCTCTAAACTAGCTATGCCCGCGACGTCGTCCGCGTGGAATTTGCTTTCAAAACCCACCGATTTTGAAACATTCTTCACTGGTGCTCCGCTCCTATTGGTCTTAGCGTGATGATATATAGCCTATAGCCTTCCTCAATGAATGGGCTATCCAACACTGAAAGAATTTTTCAAATCAGACCAGTAGTTCCTGAGATTAGCGCGTTCAATCGAACAATATTAGTATATTTGGCTACAACACTAATACTTACATTTTAAATATCGCGATATCTTTTGAATGAAACGTCCGAATTGAATAATTCAAAAAGTTCTAGAAAGGTATTGAATTCGTCTTGAATATGAAGTAATTTATTTTGATAAGGATTAATACCAAGGTACAAAATAAAGAGTTTTTGAAGCGACGGCATTTTAATTATTTAAAAAAAATAAAAGAAAGCACTTATTGTGAGATAACTACAATACTTAGACATATGGTTACGCGATATTTTTTGTAGACAATTATATGTTATGCAAAGTGGTAGTACATTGTTTTGTTCTATAATCAATCGTTTTCGCAGCGCACGCAGTGTAAGGATTTTGTCGGGTCATTTTTTTATACCTTGGGTTACATTATTGGACTTTTAGTAAGGATCCCTAATTTATTTGAAAATATAATATAGCCTATAGCCTTTCTCGATAAATTTACTATTCAACACTGAAAGAATTTTTCAAATCGGACCAGCGGTTCCTGAGATTAGCGCGTTTAAACAACAAACAAACAAACTCTTCAGCTTTATAATATTAGTTATTATTCACTAAATATACATTAAATTATAAACTAGAACAATGAAAAACTTATATGGTATTCAACCTACAATGCCTTAAGACCATAAGTAGAATACTGAACTTAGGACATAATATAATTATCATTTTCGATATTTAATATCTCGAAAACGATAATTATATAAGCTTAGAAAAACGCAGGTTAACCAAGTGGGTAAGTGTTTAGCATTGTACTCACAACGAAGGGTTCCGTAGAGTTGATAAACGTCCCTTATTTTCGTTATTTCACTACAGAGCCAAAAAAAGGAATTGATTGAAAGTACCTTATCTCTTAAAAACTACTCAACGGATATTGAATATACAAAGCTACGTTGAAAACATTTTTTAAGTTCTTATACAATTGTCACCTCTATTTTGTTCTAATTCTACTAAAGTATTCTGTACTTAGCGTCTAGATTACATATAACATACTAAATTTCATCCATATCACGAGAAACCTATTGTATGTATTGTTCACAATACATATATTCAGTATATAACGTTTGTTATAAGCGAAATTACTTTGAACGATATTATTGTTACAACTCAGGTCCCGACAAAAACAAAATCCACCTGCAGCTCTGAAACAAAGCACATTTATTACCCGTCGGCATTTGAACTAATAACATTGAAATTATTTTATGATCGTCTTCTTTTGTTTACTTATTGGCATACGGCCTATTGTTGTATTGTAATCATTAGCCACGTGTTACGGATTGTAAAGTAAAAGCTGATTTTGGGATATTCGGTCCACGCTGCCGGGCGGACATATTACATTTGTGCAGTATAAAACAATTACCTGATGGAGGGGGGTGGCAGTCGAGCGCGAACCACGAGCGAAGCGAGACGTGTGTACTACGATCGGGAATCTAATAAGTGACGGACTTTGCGCGTTTTATTGTATTACGACCTTCTGCATTACGTTTGGGCTTTTGTGCTCGGTTATATTTGTACCTGTGTTATATATACTTGTTTGTATAGTTCTAATAAACTCTATAGTAATTCTAACGGCAGTTAAATTCGAGTCTCGCCACTCGTAACATTATGTATACCTACAAAATATTTAAATATATACAATTAAAATTTACATTCACATTAAAAAAAGCTTAATTTATAAAAAAAATACAAAAATTAAACCATAAATCACCGTTACTTGGGAACGTTCCCAAAACCATGGCTACGTTACTACTATATAAAAAAACTGGTGTATTTAATATGAAAATAAATTAAAATAATACTATTGCGTGTAATTATAATTGAGATATTGACAAGAAAAAAAAAACAAAAGAAAAAGAAACATTGTACGGTTTAGAATGCGAAATTTGGAAAACGCCAAATGCACAACCACTTACCTTGCTTGCTGTGCTGCGGGAACCCTTCGATCGTGGATTGTAAATCACATTCACTGGCACGATTTCTTGATTGGCTAGAGGATTAGCTAATTGTAAATTTGAAAACACTTGAAAATGGACGAAAAAACAGGAAGGTCGATGCGGCGCGTGCGGTGTAGAAAGTTGCACTGAATGTCCGCGTGAGGGCAGCATCGGCGTCGATAGCTCACACAGGGTGGCGATGCATTTGTTTTTAAATATACTAAATTGGAAGTTATGAAATACGCGGAAAAATTGATGGTGCTAATATTACGGAACAAACATTTAAATTAAAAAATAACATGAAAAGATTGGTGTCTGGAGGTTTGGACAACCACGTTGTATGGTAACGCTTAAGATGGTATTATTAATCTATTACTAAAAGGATGAAATCCTAGGAAACGTTAACATAATATACTGACATATATGTTATGTAGTGTACTAAGTACTAAATTCCTTTGGAGTCTATAGAACACGAATCTTTGGGGTGGAGCATACAAACGTCCTTGTGTAAACACTATTAACAATACTCCAGGGTAATTAACGACTGACAATGTACTTTGAACTGTTTGTTTACTGTAGACTGTAATGTCCTTGTTTAACTTCAAATAATACATTCATCTTTGTAATCTATGACGTCATAGTTTACGCACTCACGTCTCATGACGTCGGTTTGAATCCTGACCGATGAACAAGTATTACTTGACCAATTTTTCTAACCAAATTACATGTCAGCCATAATGTCACAATTACCGCGTGCTGACAGCGAAGAACATCGTGATGAAACCGATTTGAGATAACTTTTGATGCCTGAAATTAATAAAAGCCTTTTAAGCGAATATTGGCCACCTTCCTTAAACAAGTTACGTAGGTAATTAGAGAGACTCAAGTCAATAGTTGAATGTTTATGGGCTGCTGTATATTATGTATCTATATGTAGCTTGAAGCCTTGTTATACTAAACTAATTTAGGGACCCGGTACAGAAAGAAGGCATGGCCTAGCTAAAAATTTCTACTCTCTTTTATATAACACCACCCTGGTATAAAAAATGAGTTCTGATATTAGTATACTTTCATAATTACTTTAATAAATATTACAGGTTTTAATTTATTAAATAAATCCGGCCACGTTTAGCACTGGCTCAATCTGATATTTTATTACGGAAAATACATTTAATACTCTTCCAGCGCGTTCCATTAGTAGCTACCAAGACTCAAAATGCTCCGTTAGCCGTTCCACAAGGCGACCGCGGTCGTTGTGGTCGTGGCGAAAACGTCACTAATGACGTCATCATTTTCGATCACACAACGCTCACAACGACCCATGTCAAGAGGTGGGTCGAATAACCGTTCTACTTGGGTTTACAATTGTAACGCCAGCAAGCAAGTGGAACGGGAAAAATCGCGGTCGTGAACGCGGTCGTTGTGAATCTCTAATGGAACGTAACCTTCGAGTTTTATGGGCGCAAGCAAACGGAAACTGAATATTTGTACATTAAGAATAAAAAGTATATATGTAAAGCAATTATTCTGCGTCTGGTAAATGTCTTACGTGACCAAAAAGCTGTGGTCTATAACCTCGAGCAACACTATATCGTGGCTATACAAAGAGGGAATGCGCCCAATCTTTTGGGAACGTTCCCAACTGATAGCGGTCTGGCATTGAATTTTCTAAACTAATTTTAATATGTGTATATAATTTATTTTTAGTACATATTAAATTTTTTTAAGGATTCATTTTTAGGTATGATTAATTTAGAGAATAATAATAATATTTCTTCACAAATAAAAAACTTCTTTCAAAATGAAACGTTATGTAAAAAATCGACTAACGAGAGGACACAAACATACGCAAGAATTTTTGTATATAAAGATCATATCTGTTCGACTAGTCAACAACCGGCGTCGGCAAGCCGCGGCTTTCATTGAGCCGGACCGGATATGGGTAAAACTCATTGTCGTATTCTACGAATTGGACTGGGTGTTACTATGGTTACGGATTAGATCAATCAGCGATACAGTACAACGTCCCCTGTAACGTATTTACATTAATTTACAGTCAAATCAACTGAGTCTTTTTATTATCATACAAAAAAACCTCACAGCTTCCATACTTTTGTACGGATGTATTGCTTTATCATGTCATTATTATTTTTCAAATCACTTAGTTCTGGGGCTTCATCTGCGTTAGTGTTAAAGATTTAGCGCGTAATTTAATGCGTTAAAAAATAGCGCCGTTAACACATAGCTATATTAATGTACATACACACGTTATCCATCCATATTTAACGTCATTAACAATGTTGCGTCTCAAGTAACGCATTAAACCTATTGTCATATTTGCGAGAAGGGCCTAAATCTTTAACACTAACGAAAATGAAGCGCCGCTTTTAAACAGTAATAAAAAATATTTCTAACATGAAATTTTGAGAGTAAAGTGATAGCTACGTATTTAAACCTGCTCTTTGCTATTTATATTATCTTAGAATTTATTGTAAGCTGTATCGCATACCTATTTAGTTATCATATTCGACAATAAATTCTGAAATAGTCTGTCTATAACATCGCACAGAAACATTTGAATAGAACATTGATTGCCGTAAATAAGTTATAGTGTTTATGGTGGGCTCACGTTATAAAGCCACATGAAGTTCCCCATATAAATACCGGAGAACTAATTTTGTAACATGACTTTTATGTTTTTTACATTTTTTTTATTGTACGATTTCGGCAGACAAGCAGACGGCCCACTTGATGGAAAGCGGTTAGCATCGCCTATGGACATTTGCAACACCTAAGGCGCTACGAATGCGTTGCTGCTCTCTTAAGGGAGACTGGAATTTGGTCACTAATGCCGGAACACAACCCAAGGTTGTTATGGCGGCATACTCTAAACCAGGGGTGGTCGCCATCCAGTCGATCGATTACAGTATGTACCACCTGGATGTGGGTTGTTTAGTCGCCTCTAACGACAGACCGCCCGGCCGCAAGAAATTGTATTCTTTCTCCGTTCCTGCACGGATAAAAATTGTCAAAATGTTTAAGTCAATATAGGTGGCGAAATATCTATAGGTACTAATGTCGTTATAGTACATTATGGTACTAGTGTGTAACATTGGTGATTACCGCCGAGGCGCCATTGAGACTCGAGCCGTAGGCGAGGGTCTTAAGAGAGCCGAGGACGGTAATCATCAATACACACGTGTATCATACGACGTTTTTCAACACACTTGTGAATAAAATAACAACAAAAACTCATTTTATTTAGTAGATAAAAAAAAGTTATATATGAGTGAAAGTTTTATTTATTAAACACGTACGAGTTAAAATTATCTATTTAAATAAGAAGTTGCATGAAATGAGTAAGCAATAGGAACATTAATTTATTTGTTCTATAGAACACGATCTTTTTTTTGAATAAAAACTTTTTTAAGAACAAAGCAACTCAACCAATAAAATTAAAAAAAAAATCTATAACTCACTAGTGAGTTATAATGTTTTTTACTCACAGTTTGATAATGGGTGTCATTCTGTGCCTAATTGCGGTGACCATAGAGCCACTTTATGAGCAAGTGTGTTGAAAAAATTATATTATGCTTACGTGTGATCCTTATACTCAGTTTCGAATTATGAAATGGAAATCAAGGTAGTGCCATGGAAGTTTAATTTTTTCTGTTTTTTGAAATATTAGATTGTTTTTATTCAATGTTTTTTAGACTTTCGTAACCACTTTAATCGATTCGGCAATGTTTGACTTTCTATTTTGATTCCAATATTTAATCGTATAATTATCGATAGTTCACGTAACTACTAACACCACTTTGATAGATGTCAAAAGTGGCTTTGTATCGTGGCCCTTCTATAGGACCAACAGGAACATGATTCCGCAAAATTGAATATTTCCATTCCGACGCACATTATAATATTAGTCCGTACTGGTATATTATAACGTTGAGATCTCTGTAGAGCGTCCGTAGCGGTATATTGTGAAGTTCGGATCTCTATAAACCCAATATTACGACGACAATGGCGACAGTTTAGGTTTTGTACGGGTATGTTCCGTTAGAGACACAACGACCACGTTCACGACCGCGATTTATCCCGCTCCACTTGCTTGTCGGCGTTGCAATCGTAAACCCAAGTGTGATCGAAAATTATGACGTCATTAGTGACATTTTCGCCATGACCATAATCACCGCGGTCGCCTTGTGGAACGGCTAACGGAGCATTTTGGGTGTTGTGAGCTACTAGTGGAACGCGCTGTACATGATATATATATATTCTGACAAACTAGACAGTTGCACCCTACACAATTATATTTCACAGCTTTGCACACCTAACAATAGGAAAAGATATACTGCATGCACTAAATATTACATATTCCATACTTACGAACCAATTACAGCTCAAAGAATTTTAACACAAAAATATATAAACACACAACACATACACTCAACTCACATCATACTTCACACCGTCTATTTTCTATTTCTGTTGAAGTTGGCTCCAACGCGCTTGGCTTTGATTTTGCCAATGTCATAGTGAATAAATGAATAAATATATAAAAAATGACAGGTGAATTCACTCAGTCTCCATCTGCCAATTCGAGTTTGACATTGACAATACTTTGGTACTACCGATTTTTTTTATTTGTATGTTTCTTGTTTTTATTTGTATTCTGTTATTTTTATGTACACTGAGGAAGTTTTTAGCGGGAATTGAAAAGGGGGGGTTGTGCTGTGCAGTTTTATTTTCTAAAAATGTATAAAATTACACTAATAGGTTTTGAGTAGTAATTATGTGTTCTTGTGAAATGTGGCCTTTCGAGTTATCACAAGAACTCAATTGAATAGCGTCAATTGTAGGCTATACAATTCAACTGCTGTACCTATAGGAAGACTTATACATTAGAATTGGTTTTCTGGACTAAGTTCCTTTGCCTGTTTTTGTGGCGAATTCTACTGCTACTACTGGACGGGTTTTTTAGATATTTATAAATTTTTATTGTAGGTATACTACAGGTGAAATTTTCATGTGGGCTTTTAGGGCCATATACTGAATTAACGCACGCACGTTATTTTACTCTAATCAATCAAATGGATAAACATTGATTGCGTTCAAATAAGGCGCGGTCAAATGACCAGCGCAATTTGATGTTTAATTAATGTACGAAAAATAAACATTTTGATCAGAAACAACCTTTTTTCTTGGTTTGCCGTTTGCTGTTTCTTCACAGTAATTAATCCTTATAAGCTAAACTATAATTTAGTATAATAATACAGAATATGTTTATTTTTTTTTTAAATCAGACGACGATGACAGGGGTAATTGAATTTTCAAAAATCTAATGATGCCACTTTACTTTTCGTCAAAATCGGCTTCGAAACTCCTTTGAGTATTTTTCGCTATTTAGCGTAGTTTAGGATTTGGCTCTGAAGACCCACTTGAAATATTCACCTTGTATACTATTGTAAACTTGAGAAAATAAAGGGATTTTTGGGGGTTCGTAGCCATTTTTATCAAAACGAACCACACGAAAAATGCAAAATTCACCTGTATATTTGTACGTTATTAAATTAATATTTTATTAAAAAGCAATTTATTAGGTATAAATTACTTTAGTTTATAATTTAATTTTATTAAGATATCCTTATTTATTTGTTTTAATTTCAATAAATATTTAAAAAACGTTATCTATATATATAAAAGAAAGTCGTGTTAGTTACACAATTTATAACTCAAGAACGGCTGTACCGATTTGGCTGAAAATTGGTGAGGACATAGGATCCTTCTTATCCCGTTGGAACCGGTAGGTGGCGCTGAGATCGGGTTCTAAAATCCTCCTAATCACCTGGAGCGATTTTGGTGATTTTGTTTTTGTGTGTTTGAGTGGGTTCCCGGATGGTTTAGATTCGCAATCAGAACCGGTAGGTGGCGCTGGGATCGGGTCCTACATTTTTATTTTTCAGAGCAGGACAACGTCTGCCGGGGCCGCTAGTAATATATAATATAAAATAAAATAAAAAACGTTATTACTTTTATTTAAATTTAGTTTACAAAGTAAGATATATTATTGGCTTAGGAGTTGTTGTATAATGTACTTACTGATTATCAAAATAAATGCGCTGTGATCATTGTTAAGTAAATAAATAAATAAATAAATAAAAAATAATCTCACGCCCACTTGCGAAGGCTAAGAGGATAGTTAACACATTACAACTCACAAATAAACTTCTTTGTCGAGAATAAGATCATAAGCTTTTCAGATTAACCGAAAGCTTTTATGAAAATAGGCACTGAACAATGTTAAAACACGTTTTTGGTCGTAACTTTTATTCTAACATCTTCTTTTCTCATCACAAACACTGCTACGTAACTTTACTGTCGAGATTTATTATTACTTTATGAAAATATCAGTGTTTTTATGGTTTTTATTTGAAATTACGTCATAATTTACAAGGTATTCGGGTTGCTGAACTGAAATTATTACGTGACTATATTTCAATATTTGTATTAGCCAACAGTAATTACAAAAGAAGAATAGTAGGAATGACATTGTCTTATAAAAAGAAATAGGGACGCGGACACATGTTACAATAAATTCTAACATCTTTACATATTAAAAAAAATGTGTGCTGTTCACACGCAATAGAAGTGAAACTTCCGAGCATATACTCACAGATAATTCTTCTCTAATTTTATTAATATAAATATAATTCCTTTAGCCTACATCCGTCAACATATTATAATTCAAAATAAACTTCTTAAGAATTTAGATTTTTCCATGGTTTAGTCTATTATTATAAATATTATTATCAGTTTTACTTCTGTTATCTATTTCTCTCGCAGGCTTCGTCCTATAGATTTATGCGTTTATCTCTTTTTAGTGTTGATTTTTCGTTTCATCGAGTTTCAAATCATAACATTTCTAAAGAAGTTCCACTTAAAAACAGGTGTTAAAATAAAGTCTTATCATTTAACTTTTAAAACATCATGATAGAAATCTTATACTAATATATAAAGCTAAAGAGTTTGTTTGTTTGATTGAACGCGCTAATCTCAGGAAGTACTGGTCTGATTTGAAGAAGGCTATAGGCTATATATCATCACGCTAAGACCAATAGGAGCGGAGCACCAATGAAGAATGTTTCAAAATCGGGGGGTTTTGAAAACAAATACCACGCGGACGACGTGGCGGGCACAGCTAGTCATTTATATCCAGGTACATTATTATATCATTACATAGAATAAAAAAGCTTTTACTTGTCATACATAAATCGAGTGTTTGTGCTCATCAAATGTAAATAAGCTTTTTTAAAAAGGTTTTTAAATACAAGCTTTTGAGATCCTGGATATCATGTAGCAGCAGAGTACTAGCCAAGACAAGTAAAACGAGCCCAAACACGACGGGTCTATCTTGTTTAGTACAGGAGTTCCTATGGCCACCTTCTGACTCCATCATCAGATCAGCTCCATATTATTTCATTTTCACGCGATATACATAGCGCGTACAAAATTTCAGCTCAATCGGAAACCGGGAAGTTGGTCAAATTTGACTTGCAAGATTCCACCCGAACTTACATACATACATACATCCATTGCAAGTTAATAGAAAGCTTGTAATAAAGAACCCTTTCGGTATCATTTCGAGGTCTGTCTTTTTGTGTATAACAGTTGATTATCTCAGGAACTACACTGGCTTCAGATATATGATTGGCATATTATATTCATACACGTCTTTTATGTCAGAAATATTGCTGTGAATTTCGTGAAAAATAAATAAAAATGAAATGTTATCTTTGTTGTTCGAGGGCTCAAACTGCAAATCAAAACTCACCACTTGGGCTAGTTTCCTTTTAAATAACTATTTAGCACATTTATTGTATACTAGTGGTCGCCCGTGGTCGAAATTCGACCATAACAATTTGTTGTCAAAGACTATAATATATACTTCTATAATCACAGATTTCGCCAAGGCCACAATAAACGAAAGAGTATATATGCGTGCGTGTGTCAAATAAATGGTAGTGTGTGTAATGTTTTTTTTATTGATTTAATGTATTTTTATGCAAAATATTAACATTCGTCGCTTCGTCTTTATATAAACTATAAGTGTGCGAAATTTTATAATCCTCCGTCTGCGCAATTTTCGTAAAAAGGGGTACAAAGTTTTTCTTTCACGTATTAATATCTCTATATTATGGATAATATAAAATTATTTGAAAAAATATATATATTCAAAGTCATAAGCAAAATGTGTTCACTCCCTGATCTTCAGTGTTTGCCAGCCATTAATTTGAAAAAAAATATATATTCAACTTTATATACGCGCTGTTTTAAACCTATTGTCACTTTAAATTTTATAAAAAAAAGATTTGACTTTAAAGCTATGAAATCTATTTTCAAAAAAAGTAAGATTTATTACATTACTAGAGTTTACCCCGCGGCCCCGCCGCGCGTCAATCTCTAGTGCGTACCTCTTGTTTTAAGATCAAGCGCTAATACAGGATATATTGTAATTGTATTTTTATGTTGGTGCTATTTGCCCTCAGAAGATTTACTTCATTTTATATCGCAAACTATCCCATCTACCGGGATGAATTCGGTATTCAAACAGACAGATCGAGTGAAAGTCGCTTTTTTTTAAAGATTATGAATTTTTATATCTATAAACTTGATAAATGATTGGTCCCCCATACAAACTTTAATACCCGATTTCAACCCGTTCTAGTTTTATTTATATTACTAAATATTGTGTAAACTACACAAACGACCAAAACTACCAAACGTACTAAAACTGCCGAAACTACCAAATCTACCAACCAAAACTACCAAATCTACCAACCAAAACTACCAAATCCACCAACCAAAACTACCTAAACTACCACAATTACCAAATCTACCAATCAAAACTACCACAACTACCAAAACAACCACAACTAACAAAACTACCACAACTAACAAAACTACCACAACTACCAAACCTACCACAACTACCATAACTACCACAACTACCGAAACAACCGAAACTACCAAAACTACCACAATTACCAAATCTACCAATCAAAACTACCACAACTACCAAAACCACCACAACTAACAAAACTACCACAACTACCAAAACTACCACAACCACCAAAACTACCACAACTACCAAAACTACCACAACTATCAAAACTACCACAACTATCAAAACTACCGCAATACCAAAACAACCGAATATATCAAATTGACCAACCAAAACTACCAAATCTACAAACCAAAACTACCACAACTATCAAAACTACCACAACTACCAAAATAACCGAATCTACCAAATCTACCAACCAAAACTACCATAACTACCAAATCTACAAACCAAAACTACCACAACTACCAAATCTACCGAAACTACCACAATTACCAAAACAACCGAAACTACCAAAACTACTAGCATAAACTACCGAAAATAGCAAAACTACCAACCAAAACTACCAAAACTGCCAAACAAAACTACTAAAACTACCTAAACGACCAAATTAACCAAAATAAACAAAAAGACGAAAATGGCAAACCACAAATAAAAAACCTATCGTAGTTTCCGGGATAAACTTTACATAAATCTATCCCAAAATCTATCCCAGTATCCGGGATGAAAAGTATCCCTTGACCACCCTCGGTATTCAAATTACATATGTACCGAGTATCAGCCAAATCGGTCCAATAGTCTTTCCATAAAAGGATAACAAACAGTGAGACAAATATACTTTTATCCCGGAAACTATCCCATTTTCCGGGATAAAAAGTATCCTATGTTCATTCTCGGCATCGAAAATATATATATACTGAGTTACAGCCAAATCGGTCCAGTAGTTTTTACGTGAAAACGGAACAGACAGACAGACAGACAGACAGACAGACAGACAGACAGACAGACAGACAGAGTTACTTTCGCATTTATAATATTAATAGGGATTTATATTAAATCAAATTTAATATCATGTTATTGAAAGCACTTAATTATAAAAGAAAAATCAAAAGATTATTTTCATGTTCAACGTTAAACACCAAAAAGCATATTATGTCGCCTGATTCAGTACGCACAGTTTGATTAATGGAAAAGCGTCTTTGAACTCTAAATAAGCATTCAACCATAAAATATTGCTGGTAACAAAATTAAACGCATGTGTTCATCCATTAAATTGGAGTCGTTGTACTTTGTTTAGTGGCGAATGCAGACAAATTAAATGATATGAGTTTTAAAATGTTTTGGTTGGAATTTGAATTCGGTGTTTTGGCGTGTAGTATTATTTTCAAAAGAAATTGTATACTTACATGACAATCCACGACACAGGGTTTCATATTTCCACATAACACATTCCATAGTTCCTCAAACTAGGTCCGTAGGCATTGGCAAATCGTTTGTTCAAAGAAAGTAAAAAAATTGATCCCACCTGTGATCAGAAGCTTGTTTCGTATTTCGCGCAACGAATCATCTTTGCCATTGGTAATACAGCCAGCTTTCTGGGCACACTTCTCCCTGGCATTGATTTCTTATATAGTTTATATTAACTTTTTTATTACTCTTATACTGAGTTTATTTATAATATTGTTGTTGCTCTGTTGTTCGTGCCTACCCCGCGAGGGAACTGGCGTGAAGTTATGTATGTCGATCGAACACACCACATCTATTACGTACCTTGGTATCCAACTAGATTAAAAATTAAATTTCAAAAGTCACATTGCATCCTTATCTAAAAGAGTCAGAAAAACCATTTACATAATGAAATCCTTCTGTAGCTGTGCGACACCAAAAACTTTAAAAATGGTTTATTATGCGCTGTGCCAGTCGTTACTTCTATACTGTCTTGCTGCTTGGGGAGGAATCCCAAAAACAAACATTATAGAATTAGAACGAGCACAGCGAGCAGTACTTAAAGTTATGCATAAAAAAACGTACAGATATCCCACCAATACACTATACATAGAAAGTGACGTTTTGACAGTCCGACAACTCTATATTTACAAGGTAGCCACAGCAATTCATAAACAAAATCTAAATGCCCCTAACTTCCAATACCTCAGCTCCCGTAGAATTTATAATATACCCTTACCTAAAATACATACATCCTTTGCCAAACGCCTTCCTCCATATATCCATATATTCATTTATAATAAAGTATGCCAACATACTCCGCCAAAGAAATGTCAGCACCAAAGTTTAAACACCAAGTTAGTAAATGGTTAAAAACATTAAATTACAGTGACACAGAATGCACAATACTAAACTAACCACAACACTAGGGGCACACACACAAACACACACACACACACACACACACACACACACACACACACACACACACACACAACCACAACCACACGCGCGCGCACACACACAAAACCACACGCACACACACACAAAACCACACGCACTCATAGTTTTAGGTTAATTAATTAATAAATCAATTATATTTAAGTTTCTATAATAAAATTGTGTTGGGTGCCGCGATACAGACCTAGAGTCCAGTGCAGCAACCGCCGCCAAAAGATTTGTAGCCTTAATTTTAACTACTATATAAGTTTTAGATATAATTATATAAGGCCTAGAAATAAGTTTATATAAATAAATGAATTTTAATTTGAATGTATGTATATATGTATTTATAATATTTAAGTATATTTTTAAGTTAGTTTAGTGTCTTAATAAATATGATATTTTATGCTAAGCAACTAAAAAAATGTTTTCCATGATTATTTCAGGAACTACTCAATGAGTACCTTGAATTCAATTTTAAGCACTCATGTGCACATACACATACTCCCACACACAGATTTATGCACACACAGGCACACCCACTGTATGTGCATGAATGAGTGTGTATGTCTGGCAATGTTGAAAATGGTAACGAAACCCTTAAAAAGCAATTAAAAGTAAGCAATCGATATCGAAATACACCACAGTGAAACACAAACGATGTAGGTACATCAAATCTCAAGTCACTGTATCCAGATAAAACATTTATGGCAGAAATGAGATTGAGTAATCTTATTTCAACACCTTCCTATTATCCTTCCATCGAAGTCAGCAAAGAAAGTTCACGAAGAGTTTTCGCAAAATGTTTTCTTACATTCCTTGAACCCAGTGGCGTAATTAAATTTAGTCAGCATTTTCACCTCGCTGTTACGTATCCTATATTTATGTTATATTCTATATCTTTTTAATGCTTTGAAGTAGTTAACCGAGTTCTAATGCTTTTATTATGTATTGAAACCTTTTTCTTTCACTTGCTGTCAGATAAACTAAATGAGAGCATTAGGCTACACTTCCTGATACGTGACACCCATTCGAAAGATCCTTTTAGAAAATTTCTTATTCTTATTAGGGGGCTTTCAGAAAATCTGTCCCTTTACAATATTATCATGTTTATCTATCCGATGGTTTGTCTGTCTTTTTATGACACATATATTTTTCTCAAAAACTAAAGCCTAAGGACAAACTGTTATCCTATAAAGAAGGTAACATCTTTCTTTAATTATACGTATGTGACAGTTTAGGAAATAAGCCTAAGTGAATAAAAATCCGGATGGTCGTATGGGTATTTCATACGCCGGATATACATGAGGTAGGTACCTAATTAAATTACAAAATTACTAATAAACGAAGGCTGGCTGCAATATGAGTACTAACTAAGAGATGACAGTTCAGTATAACGTCCGTGAACTTCTGAGATCTTCTAACTACTCCAAACAAAATTTTACAGGAGGGACATAAAATTCAATTGTTTCTGACCTTTGCCAAAAGATGGCATCAAAATAAAGTTTTGCGCAAAAAATGCTACTTAGGAGGTATTAGATGTTCACGGACGATAAAGCGTGTAGGTGTTGTTGGATATATCTTTAACAATCACAGTTATTGAAGTGAAACTTCTATATAAACGGGGGGTCTTAGGTCTTGTCAAAGAGGCAAGTGAGGTGTGTAAGAATAAGCCTAAATGGCACTCTGTTGTTCGTGCCTACCCCGCGAGGGAACTGGCGTGAAGTTATGTATGTATGTATGTGTCTTAGGATTTTCTGTCACGAAAACGCATTACGGCCGCGTGGAGGAGTGGCGTAAATTTAGACTAGACGTGGTGAGAGGCGGCATAATTTTAGAGTATACTATGGATGCGTTTTTTGGTTCCGGATGGAATTCAGTTTATTTGTTTGATAAAATAAAATATGTTTAAATAAAAAATGCATTCATTAAAATGTACCTAACCTAACCAAATCATAATTTGCAGTAAACCTGAGAATAATCAAAATGTGTGCTGGGACACGTAATAGAAGTGAAACTTCAACGGACAAGTGGAAAAACGAATGGCAACGGATAAGTGGCAAAACGAATTAGAATCAATCAGTTCTACTACGTGTCCCAGCACACATTTCGATTTTTTTTTAACTGTTTTACTTACGTCAAAAGGTAGAGGGATACTCCCTTCTAAAATATAAAATGTATTTCCGTCTCTTTTGAACAAATTTTGAAACATAGGGTCAAAAATTCTGAAAAATACCGAAGTGACAAAGACGTAAATATTTTCAACTAAAAATTAGATTTATGCAAAAGCCATCAAAGGATTTCTTAACGTATGGTGTTTTTTTTTAAATAATTGAGTTTTTTAGAGTTCTGTAGCTAAATAACAAATACAGTTCGCTTTGTTCATTTACATCTACAGTAGAGTACCCTTCGCTGTGTCTTTGTGTGCATTTTGAAGAGAAAGACTACAATTTCCTGCGGCCGGGTGGCCTGTTGTAAGAGGCGACAAAACAACCCACAGACAGGTTGTAGGCTATTTGCCCATCTGGATGGCACCCCTAGTCTAAACTATGTCGCCATAACAACCTTGAATTGTGTTCCGGCATTAGCGGCCAGGTTCCAGTATCCTTTAAGAGAGCTGCAACGAATTTGTAGCACTTTTGGTGTTGTAAATGTCCATAGATGATGGTATGGTCCATCAGGTGGGCCGTCTGCGTGTCTGCTGAAAACATATTGCGGTAAGTGTTGTGACTGATTATAGACGTGCATATTTTTGAAGAGTCATATTCAAAATTCTAAAGTTTTTATTCAATCAAGTTCTACTGGGAAACACTTTTAAGGGATATATGTATAAAAGTTAAAAATTAAATCTATTTCTTATTCTCAAAAAAATAAATTTGTTAAGACGTTTTATCTTTGACCTTGTAGTAATATCTAGCATAAATTAAAAACATGCCTGACTGATTTGTTTACTATATAACTCACGAGCTGTTTTAGTCCAGACAACACATAAAGCACTAGTCTGCTTACGAACGTTGCCAGCGATGTATGAATCGATTTCTCGTACTATCTATTTCTGATACATTCGCAATTGCTGATATAATACAATATTTATGAGTTAAAAATAATTTGTTATCGGCCGAAGCTGCTTATAGGTTTCATAACTGTAATATATGTAAGGGTACTTCCGAATATAATTTGATATATAAAGGACAGATAAAAGTAAGTACGTTATCAGTCGATACACCATTGCCATGGGCAGAAGTAAATAATGGTTCGCAGGCATGGTGACCTAAAGATAGAACAGCGCATTGTGATGCGCAATGATGACCTCTTAAAGTCATAGTGGCATGGTATATTCATAGTGATAGTCGTGGTAGCGTAATGGCTAGCGCACGCGTCCCAGGCTCAAAGGGCGCGGGTTCGATCCTGGTCAGAACGCATGTACCACTTAGACAGTTTTCTGACCTAATGTGAATATTTTTTCAATTACCACGTGCTAAGAACGGTGAAGGAAAACACGAGATAACCGATGTGTCAAACCTGCCAAGCCGCCTTGGACAAGCATGGCGGGTATACTGTCCGATTCCCCCATAAATGGGAGACCCGAGTCCTGCAGTGGGACATCTATGGGCTGATATTATTATTAGTAATATTATTTATTTATTATATATGTATTTGTGTTTTGTGAATAAGGGTTTTTTGTTTTTGTGTAAAATTTATTGTGAATGTATTATGTATATATAGCGTCATCTTTTTAAGCCAATAAATCTTTGTTTTTCTTTCTGATAAAAAATAATGGCTGGAATAATGCCACAGACAAAAAAAAAAGTTTCATATGTGACGTATTATATGAGTTCATCAGATAAGATATGAATTTGACGCTTGATTTCATTGCAGAAGTAGTCATTTGTTGAAGTAATTAGTCTTTGTTTACTTTCCTCACATTCGAAATGAAAAGGAAACCTCGGGTGAAAGACCTATTTAGGCACTCGAACTATTAGTGCCCTCGCTACAATTGTGTGCCAAACCATATCATGCCTAAACAAGACATTTTCACTTCTTGTGTAACAACCTACTATTATTACAAGTATGTTATTAGTATATAAGTACAAGTTATTGGGACCAATTTATTATATCCATTTTTTGATATTACGCCGTAAATTTCATTTACACTTCTTTAAGGACTTGTTTTTAAATTTGGATGTCTTTAATAATAAATATTTAAAACTTAAATTAATAACTTTACTCATAAAAATAGAACAAGTAGATGTATACTTGTTAAAGGCATCTTTAATATAAAATGCCTATGTATGATACAGTGTAATTTCGAATTTCATAACGTAAAGACCATCTAAATTTTATAGCCTTTTTTATGATAGCAACGAAAACAGCGAAATCTTGATTATTTAAAAGATTTAGTAAAAAAAATTCAAGTAAAAGTTAAATTACAAAACATTTTGCAAGTTCACTTAAATTAGAACTCTTCTTTATCTTCTTAACACTTTGCTTCTTTATCAGTTGATTCAGCTGAATACCATAATATAGTATCGCAGTTATACTATGAACATGTGTACATATGTATGGTAATTTTAGATAAGCACCCCGGTTTAAGTTTGCGTAATAGCTACCTACCGTCGCAACTACATAGGTTGTGTTACATAGGCATGAAAATACCGATTGGTCCTTTGCGTCTTGAAAAACGCATAAAACAGTCATGCACACACACACACATACATGTACCTGTAGTATATACACACACATATATAGATACATATTTACTATATTATATTCAAGATGGTGATCTAGGCTCAGTATTTTACTTATAGTCTTGAGGGACCATAAGTAGAATACAATACAAATAAGTTAAGTTTTCTTGCATTGTATTCCATTAAAAGTGTAAAAAAATTAAGTAAGTATATATATATATATATATATATATATATATATATATATATATATATATATATATATTATAATTAGATTGATGTGTAGTTAAAATTAGTATTTTGTTGTATTATATTCTTAAATATGTTTTCATATAGCACTCAGAATATATGTAGAGCACAAAATGAATAATATGTATAGATACAGAAAATACACGTTGTACAAATTACCTTTAGATACAATGATAACGACAGTCAAGAAAATGTAAAATAATATTAATAGATAAGGAAAGAACCAGTCACGTTTTTAATAAACTGGCCTGGTAGCGAACGACGTTTTTAATCATTTCTGCAATGTATTGTATAAAAATTGTGTATAATCGAGTTAAACTTGGTGGGTTAGTTATAAATATAGGTACATATTTAAATACTAAACAATGTATATATTAACTATGTGTGCAATTTATGAATTTTAAGTAAGCTTATTCGCTTTCACTTTAATATTTAATGTGGTAAAAATATTTACACTACTACATCATAATTATGTCACCAGGTTGGCTACAAATGACGCACTTATAAAAGCAGCCCATTTAAACGAACATATAACTGCTGATCTCGGGCTTACCATTTATAGGGGAACGGAGAGTAAACGCTGTATATTCATCAGTCGAAGACCACTGATTTATCCATATCCCTATTAATATTATACTAAAACTACTGGACCGATTTGGCTGAAATTCAATAGTATATTCGATGCCGAGGATGAACATAGGTATACTTTTTATCCCGAAAAATGGGATAGTTACCGGGATAAAAATATATTTGTCTCTCTGTTATGCTTTTACGGAAAAACTATCATCCATGTCATTTTCGTAATTTTGGTCATTATGGTCATTGTGGTCAATTTCATTTTCGTCATTTTGGTCATTTTCGTGTACACATGTAGTTTTAATACCGTACATGGGCATAGATAACTTTCATTCCGGGAGATGGGATTGTTTACGATATAAAATGAAGTGAATATTCCAGGGCAAATGTGTATTCACGCTCTTTAAACAAGAGGTACGCACTAGAGTTTGACCCGCGGTGCAGCCGTGGGGTAAACTCTGTGGGGGATGTTTGGGGGTACGTAGACATTTTCGGTAAAAATGGAACTGTTCGTCCGTCTGCCTGATCTTGTTTATTCTGAAATAAATTTTTGAATAATATTTTTAATCTATTGTTTGTTTTGAAAATAAAAAAGGTCTATTTCAATATCTAACTTTAGCTGTTCCTTAAGTTGACTAAACACCTTAAAATAGTGTAATTTTACAAAAATCATGTGAGTGTGATGTAGGAAAAATTATCTTCTAAGAAAAAACATTATAGATACATGTTGTATGTTACGTACAATTATTTTTCTCAGAAACAACTAGATTTATGTAGAAGAAACATGGTAGAAATATATATGACATTCTTTTCTTTCTTTTAAATGATTGTACTATAATGTTTTATAACCACAAACTAGTACAGTAAAGCAAACTTAACTATAAGTTTGCTTTACTGTACAATATATTGTAGACTACCTATAATCCTTCAAGACTATAAGTAGAATACTGAGCCTAGGTCATCGAATTCAATGAATAAGGTTCCTAGAAGGCCGGTCACTTTTTGTATGACATATACTGAATATGCCGCTACACAATGGTAGTAAAAAGCCGTATGAAACTGAAGAAATACATTTTTTGCAGATACTTATTAGACTAACTATTATATTATTTACTCAAGTCTTCAAAATCATAACAATGATGTTATTAAGTACAATGGTTGATATGATATGTACATCTAAAATATTTCGATAGATAGATAGATATAACACTTTATTGTTCACCAGAACACGAATTACAAAAATGCACAAAAAGACAATAGTTACATACTTGATAAACAAAAGGCGGCCTTATCGCTAAAAGCGATCTTTTCCAGGCAACCTGATGGACTCAAAGGAAATTCTTAACTTATCTAATTATTACAAATTAATGAAAAAAGGAAAAGAAAATGGGAAAATATTTAAAGACATACATGGACAGCAGATTACCATTTAAGATAAACTAGCACATACATTGTTGCGTAAGGTTAACATAATGTTTCCTGAGTGATTTTTTAAATATGGCAAAGGTTTTAGCTTTTCTGACGTCTATGGGCAAAGGGTTCCAAAGGAATACAGCCTGTGTGGAGAAGGAGTTTGAATAAAATATTGAAGAGTGTGCAGGTGCCATTAACAGTGCAGGTGCCATTAATATTTCTTCTATAACTTTTGAAATGTCAAGTGGAAAAAATCAATTTTCAACAAAAATAATCAAAATATATCAATCAGTCTTTGAAATATAGCGTACTAGAGTTTACCCCTAGTCAACCTCTAGTGCGTGCTTCTTGTTTAAAGAGCAGGCGTTAATACAGGTTACATTGTACTATATTTTTATGTTAGTGCTATTTGCACCCGGAAGATTAGTTTCATTTTATATCGCAAACTATCTCATCTGCCGGGACGAAAAGTATTTATGTCCATTTTTGGTCTTAAAACTATATTTAAACAAAATTACAGCAAAACTGATCGGGTATTCCTAGTAGTTTGCCGTGAAAGCTTAACAGAAAGACCTATCGAGTTACTATCGCATTATTTAGAGAGGAACAATTTTTATATCTATAAACTTGAGAAATTGTTGGTCTCACCCAAACTTTCATCTTCTATTTTAAACTTTCCTAGTTTTATTTATCTATCCCTCGTTTATGAAAATTATATAAATGACAAAAAGGACAAAATCGATCCAGTACTTTGTTCGTAAAATCGCAAAGAGAAACTTTTTTTTCCTAAAAAGTATCCCATTTTCGGGATAGAAAGTTTTTTTTTTATTGCAGGAGATCAGCAGACGGCCCACTTGATGGAAAGCGATTACCATCGCCTATGGACATTTGCAACACCAAAGTTGCTACAAATGCGCTGCTGCTCTCTTAAGGGAGACTGGAACCTGGTCACTAATGCCGGAACACAACTCAAGGTTGTTATGGCGACATACTTTAGACCAGGGGTGGTAGCCATCCAGTCGGGCAAAGGCCCTACCACCTGGCTGTGGGTTGTTAAGTCGCCCCTTACGACAGGCCGCCCGGCCGCAGGAAATTGTATTCTTTCTCCGTTCCTGCACGGATGAAAACGAAAACAAAACGAAGTATCCTATCTTTATCCTCGGGATCGAAACTATATAGGTATATACTAAGTTTCAGCCAAACCGGTCCAGTTGTCAGACAGAGTTACTTTCGTATTTATTATATTGATAGAGATTTTCAGTTACGTGATTTTAGAGCTCCAAATGACAAAAATGCTAGACGTTTTCGCTATGGAACCTTTTAATGTAACAGTCTGTTATGCTCCTGACCACTTTTGACATAATTAATTAAGGTTGCTAGTTAATTCCCTGTAGATTTGGTTTCCTCTTACTTTCCTATTACCTTACGTAATGAAATCTGCAGCTAGTTTAGTGATTTTATTTCCCTGCTCAAGTATTTGTTGCGAAGTTAATGGTCCTTTAATGTCAAGCTAAGTCTGAACCCTAATTACATGATTATTTACTGGTCTAAAACATTTGCGTAGGTTATTCGATGTGAAGATGTAGAATAAAGGGAAATGTTTTAATATAATATTTTTTTCAGTTTTCGCGACTAGTTCACATAATAAAACTACGTTTTAGTGATTTTAAGCGCGGTAATTTATTTGATTTTTGTTTGTCGGTTTTTCTCCTCGTTCGGGATTCACGTAAAAACGATTGGGCCGATTTCGATGCAGTTTTCCCTGATCGACAGGAAATGTTTAGGCTTAAAATGTGCGTTACTTTTTATCCCGGGAATCCCGCGCGTATTTTTCTGGGAATGATTTAATACTGCTAGATTAAATAAAAAAATCAAATTATATTGCACTTTTTTAAGTGCATTTCGGGTGCATAAAAATTACTTATTCCGACCCAGCTTTCGCTAAAACGATAGCTTACGTTATTTTTTAAATGTTGTGATACTTTGTGTCCCGGAAATCCCGCGGGAATTTTCCCAGGTATGGTACAAAATTAGTTAGATTGCATAAATATTTGCTGATTTCGATACGATTTCAAGTCATGCGGTACATTATATTCCGGGAATCTCGCAGAATTTTTCCCGGGAGTGTTTTAAAGTGTTATTATACATAAAGAATGTATAATCCGGGATTTCCTAACTTGGAAACCATGTGATATTATTATTTGCTTAATATGACAATTTATATATTTATTAGATTAGATATCTTTAGTATAACAGATGTAGTGATGTATGCCTTTTGTAACATTACTTATCCCGAGTTTCCACGGGAATCATCGCAGTTCATTATTCAGTCAGTATTTTCATACTAAAAACTCCGATGCCTTGCTGAAAATACCCTTTGAATTTAAATAGGGGCAAACTAACTGTAATCTATGTTACCTGACAAGCGTAGACGATGTTACGGGCAAATCCTTTTATTATTTAAATTTATTAGAGCGAGACATGTTGTTTAAGTGCTTCTTGAGCCGCTTCTTCTCTTCAAGCTACAACAACTTGCGAAGGGGTGCTAAATTAGGTTAGGGTCACTTAGAGTAAATAATAACTAGAAACAAAATTAAAACTAAATAATTAAAATGAACATGTTGGCGGTAGGCTAAATAAAACTTTAACAATACTCGTTGACATTTCATATCTTTATCTGCCGTGATTACGGCTACTGGAAAGTAGTCGAAACGTCGGAATAACAAAAATCAAATAAATTACCGCGCTTAAAACTGTTAAAACGTAGTTTTATAATCATTTAAAATAATAAATTTGACGGCCTCTGTTGTTGAATGGACTAAGCTTTGCCGGCCTAACTCGCCGGCCTCACTACAGCGTAGAGGCTCCGGGTTCTATTCGTGGCATGGTAAATTTTTAAAATGTTCCTTTTTGTTATTTACTATAGCTTCGATGTCTGGGATCGGCCCCAGAGTGGTCCGTTGTATTATACAACACCAACATAATTGCTTGGCTTGGGATTAGATACAATAGATTTATTTGTCTGCTGATTTATATATATATAAAGAATTGATAGCGCTTTGCATAAGTTTATAGTAGCGTTTGACAATTTCAAGATGTTTAAACAATCCGAAGGATCGCAATAGACTCAAAATTACAATCTAGCCAATAATCGACTCGCTCCTTTACTGAACAATCGAGATATTTGCCGTTAGTTACGAGCTAACTTACACGAGTACTGAATGCGTCTATTGATTACGAAGCCCGTGTTGGAATTCGAAACCGTCGACTTTGAGTGAAACAAGATGTTTGAAGCACCGAAATATTCCTATACGTCTATTCATGGGGCCCAATTCTGCTATTACTATTTCATCAAAAATTCCAGACAGTATCGTCTCAATCGTAGGTTTACCTGTTACTCGGTATTCTGTTAATTCCATTGCTGTCCCCGTTGCATGTGACTCTATTTTTATAAATATTTCGGTTAACGCCAATTTTGTTATAGGTAGGATCCTTTTCTATTATTCCGCCGTGACGATATCTAGAGGATATTATGGATTTAGTAGAATACGAATTTTTGACACTATTGCAATATAACCCATTTTTCGTAACGCCGTGTTCCTGAGCAAGGTAGAAGGCGACGGTGCGGCAGGGCAGATTATAGGGCACCTTTCGAGTGCCGTATCGTTGAGGAAGCGCTAGAGTGGCCATTTGCGCATGTAAAGGAAGAAGAGCCGTCGTTGTGCAAGCGTTATACACATATCGGATAGGGACGAAGCCTATGAGCTGATCCGTGTTATCTATAGATTCGTGAATGTCGTCAAGTGTAGTTTTATCCCGGACTTGGACAACGAATCGAACCGACTGTTCAGTGTGAGTTGTACTCGCATTGGCTTAAATAAAGACATATTCTCTTTAGGCCGGGATTTCCTTCTAATCCCGCTACCTACAGCAGTAAACACTATTAATTTAATAGAGTTAGAATAATATTACAATAACCGGATGCACGTTTTGTCTTTTTCTTTTAACTTACGTCCAAATCATCCATCATTTTTTGTAAGATGAAACTTAGCAAAACTTATTTAGAAATGTTCAATGTTTCTGCAAGGCTGAGACAGCTTTAAAACTTAGCCAACTTAATTGCTTACTTTATTACAAACTATAGCCATCATAACTTTCTTCTTTATCGCCATAGACTTGAGCAAACAGATATTGAAGCACTGTATTTATAGACCACTAAAGTATATAATAAATTAAGATTTGGGTTCGATAAATTTTAGAGCTTAGTGGCAAAAGAAACGAAAGTTATTGAATTTCACCATTACAATCATTTAAATTTTTTGTATTTTAATATTATTATAACGGTGAATTCTTTGTTTAAAACAAAACCGACTTCACACTAAAAACCAAAAAAAATATATTTAATCGCCTTCTTTCTACAACATCTTGAAGTCGGTGCCAAGTAAAATATAAAAACAATAACATATTTACAAAATATAGTATTTTTTATGTTTTACTTGAAACCGACTTTAAAATGTTGTAAAAAGAAGTTGGTTAAATATCTATTTTTTGCTTTTTAGTTCGGCGAATACTTCAATAGCTTTAGAAATAATATATTAAGCACCTGTAGGAATTGTACATTTGACAAGTGTATACAAATTTTGCCATCTCACTCTTCGGTGTATATGCTCTTCAACAAGGGTTGCTGTCGATTTCCTTGTAATCCAGAAATCAGATACTGACTTGGTGACCATGGGACCATCTCGAGAGTTAAATAAACAATTTGAAAATTGGTCCACAATTGACGGAGAAATCGTGTAACATGCTTAAAAAATTTTTGCGCCTGTAGAAAATGTAATAACTACACGCGTATACAAGCTTTTTGCTAAGAATTTAGGCGCATGTCGTTCTTTAATAAGGGTAATCTCGATGTCCCTGGGATCCGATCCACTCATCATATCCTAATTTGGTGGCCATGGGACTACTTTGGGAGTATAAACTTACGAGTAAAGAAAACATTTGAAAATCGGTTTACAATTGACGGAGGTATCATGTTACGAAGAAGTTAGTTAACAATTTTCGTGAGTTCCTCTAATTCCTTAGAATCCACTGGTTAAATCCTGACATGGCGACAGTAATACGGTAGTATAACTATACGATTAAAATAAAAAAAAATGAAAATTGATTCACAATTGACGGAGAAATCGAAGAACAAACACAAAAAACCTCGTCCTTTTTGAAGTCGGTAAATAATCATGAAAAATTAATTAGAAATAACAAATTTTATTAAATTGAAATTATTATAATATACACTACCAGCCTTTAGCCCGCGACTTCGCCTGCGTTAATGTTATCCCACGGAAACTGTAAGTTTTTCCGGGATAAAAATATCATGTGTGCTATTATTTCAGACTACAGTCTCTGTGCCAAATTTCATCCAGATCCGTTCAGCTATTCTGGCGCGATTCAGCAACAAACATTCATCCAAATTTTCGCATTTATAAAATTTGTTTCGACATATAGATTTTACAAGCAAACTAAAATATTGTAATTGTAGTTTATTAACTATACCTACAGTTTGAAATGATGGTCGTATAATAACTATGTGTTTGAGTATATTTGTGACTAAAAAGGGCCGCCTGACTATATAACAAGCGGATACGATTGGATCCGAAATCGAAGGTTCCCTACTCAAAATACATTACGTATTTGTTTATTGAGGCGCTATCGTGTTTACGGACTGCCCGTCCGATTTCACTCGGGGAGTATAGACTCAGCAGCCTGAATATTCATTAAAACTTTTCTCAGTGTTACTTCCATCGCCTTCGGCCTGGATTGTGGGAAAATAGTATAGTACCATGAACCCCGGCAGGCGGCGGTCCACAACTCTTTTTCGTGGCTTCTTCTGTTCATAGCTTTTTTAAATTGCGAAACTGGTAAATAGGCAGACGGCCTAGTTGGTGGAAAGTGGTTACCGTTGCTTATCGATGTTTACAACGCCAGAGGCTTACGCCCACCACGTTCCTTAGCTAATGTGTTGTTAGCTTTTACGATACGATAGAGATGATGGTATCTAGATCTGGGGACCTCCTTAGCGACCCATACCTAGGATGCTGCGTGCCTCGGTCTCAGGGGTCCTTTTTCAGGGTAACCGCGAGGCGTCATGAGCACTACCCCATAGCGCCTACATACTGCCTACGGTGTATCCTCTGGCGCCTTGAAAAGATGTGACGGAAGGGTGGAAGGTTTAGTGGGTAGGTAGGCCGGTGGCGGCATCTCACAACTCCTTCAACGGAAAAGAAGTGTGCAGAGCCGGCCGTCGGGAGTCTTAGATACTTCTCGAATTTGTCTCCCCCGAGGCCCGAGGAGATGCGCTAATACATTCCCCCACCGTAATAAAAAGAGGAAGCGGATAAGATAGAGGGACCAAAGAGGAGGAATGGTATAGAGGGGATGGGATTAGAATAGGTGAAAGATGAGACAGGGGAGTGGGAAGTGGGCCATTGGCACTCTCACAGGTCGTACGAAACACGGTTAGCGCAAGGCTAACCGTTTGACGCCGATATTCTGTGAGATCGTGGTATCACACCGATCGAGCCGGCCCTAAGAGCTGTAATCAAGATAATTATTCCAAAACGACTCTTGCACGTGAGAAAGCTATCACCGACCCTGGGACGGGCGCCACATAACATGTACCTCCAGAGAGTTGATGAACGCGCGTGTTACACCGGCGCGTCCTCATCTCGACGGCAGAAAATTATGAACGAAAGCAGTTCTCCGAAAGGAGACGGATAAGCTTTCATACATTATTGGGCCCGGATTGTAAAAAAGATGAGATTGATTTTAAGATTTTTTTTTCATTATATTGATATTTTTTATAATTGTAGTGGGTTTAGTTATTTTGATAGAATTAATAGTGTGGTGCAAGTGTTTTCATATAATTAATTATTGAAATTAATTTACATAAATCGATTGTAGTAAGCGATAACATATTTTATTTGTGACCTTATTTTTAAGATTTCTCGTCTTCCAGATAGTATTTAGGGCTGATGTTTTCCATTTTGTAACAGAAAAATACAACGCTTTTTTAAGGCATAGCTCAACTTAATATTATATTTCCCTGGCCCAAAAGTCCCGTCTCCTTTCCCCGTCCACAGTCATATGTTCACGACACACTACATAACTGATGCTATAACCGAAATCGGTTAATACAAATATGACTAATACATATATTCAAAACTAGTCCGCGTGGTGCGGTTTTTTAACTATCCCACAGGAACTCTTTAATTTTTCGGGATCAAAAGTATCCTGTATGTTGACCAGAGATATAAGATAGCATCCTAGAAAATTTCATTTAAATCGGTTCAGTCGCTTCGGAGATTAGCCGGTACAAACAGAGAAACAAAAAATTTGAAGAAAATCTAAATTAGTTCTATTCCACTTCTTACATCCCCCTGACTCGGTTTTTAGCATTTTTTTTCATTGTACAGAAATTCGACTTCTACAATTTTATTATATGTATAGATATATAAAAGGAATACTTGTGTTCTTTTATTTATAAATTGTTAAGCAAAGAAATGTTGTTTATTCTCAAAGGATGTCGCATACCTTTCATAACTTCAGCTTGCTCACATTTTCTATCAAATACTTGACAGATACATTAGCGCTTTTGGCATATTATAATAATAATTATAGTATGCTAGCTGACAGGGCCCGCTTCGCTGAAACTTTGTCATAAATTTAAAAGATACATGTGACTTTAATGAATTAAAAAGTTAATATTGCATATTTTCTGACATAACAACATTGATCACTCCTATAAACTTTTTATTAAATACAAACTTATATTACAATCTGTACAAATAAAATTGATGTGTTTGTCTGCGATTAATATCACGTTCACTGAGTACGTTGTATATATTCTCCTTTTATATTAATGTAATCTGTGGCATGTATAAAGAATCTGTCATTAACTTAACCGAAAAAAGTCATTTTGAAATTAAATACCATTATTAGTATCATACAAAACCTGTCATTTAAAGGGTAATTTCCGCATATATGTGAAGGACGACTAACTAAAATTACTTTGAAATGTTTGTCTATCAATCTATTTGGGGTTTAATCATGGCGTGTAGGTCGGATGTTTGCCTCAAATAAGTTCCGTAAGGGTGGAATGGATTTCAATTAATAATCTCTTCGAGATCGCGAGACCGCTTTTTAGCGACAAGATCGCACTTTGTGCATAATTAGGTGTAGCTTTAGTCTGTAACTTCATTTTTGTATTAGTGTACAATAAAGTGTTATCTATCTATCTCTTTTTTTTTCACCTTCTTTTCCAATTATTTGGGTTCAGCACAATATGTCTTTTCCTTCCATACTCCTCTATTCTGACATACGTACTCTGTCTGTCACACCACAAATTATATCAATCTTCACAGAATCCATTCATCTTTTAAGGTTTAAAAAAGAATATTACCTTAAATGTTATTGTATGATTCAATATGATATCTTTCAGTAGATATGAATAAATTCAAGTCCCATAACAACGAAGTGGCGGATGTTATTAGCATTATGCCCCTCTTCCATCTTGCGTTAGTATTAGTGACTGTAACGAATTGCGACTTACTTACAGCCTTAAAAGTAACGATTAGCTCCATTAGTTTATATGTACGTGGGACACTCCGAAAGTTTTGCGAAAATAAAAATAAAAATGTTCTATAGGTAAATATTTTTTTATTAAACCTTTTCAAAGTACTCTCCACCAGCCTGTATACAAAGTTTCATGCGTCTGAACCAGTTTTCGAAACACTTTTTCCAGTCCGCCGTAGACCCCTCGTTTACAGCTGGCTAAAACGCTAACAGCGCATCATCCGCTGACGAAAATTGTATCCATTTGAGCTGATTTTTTATTTTCGGTAATAAAAAGAAGTCACTTGGTGCTAGGTCAGAGCTGTAAGGAGGGTGACCCAGGAGTTTGACCGGCGTGCTGTACAGGAAGTCCCTCGTTTTGAGCGCGGTATGGGCGGGCACGTTGTCGTGCTGGAGCAGTAGCCCGCGGTGCCCTGTGTTTGACCGCTTGTTCACAACAGAGAAAACTTCTGCCAAGCATTTGGTAGTATACCATTCGGCGTTGATGCTTCTTTGGATTGGTGGTAGGGTATTTGTCCGCCTGGATGGCTACCACCCCTGGTCTAGAGTATGCCGCCATAACAATTTTGAGTTTTGTTCCGGAATCAGTGGCTAGGTTCCAGTTTCTTCTTCAAAGCTGGCAGCACATTGGCAGCACCTCAGCTATTCCTAATGTCTATAGGCGACGGTAATCACTTTCCATCACAGTTGGGCCGTCAGCCTCTCTGCTGTGCTTTAGCAATAATAAAATAAAAAATTACTGTCTCATCAAAATCGTCGGATACTATCCTTTTAATCGTTATTTGATTTCGGTATTCTGTTCATTCCAATAGCGTGCCCGTGACACGACACTCTATCTTTATAAATATTTATAAACAAAAAGGCTCGAAATAATTATTCAAAATTTTTGGTAGGTTTTCTATGTCCATTTCGGCTAATGCTGTTTCTGCTAATTGCAATATTATTATTTTTCTGTTATTATTCTGCTGCAACAATATCGAGAAGGTATTGTAAATTTAGTAGAATACGAATTTTTGACACTGTCTCGATGGAATCGTGCTTTGAATATCTTCGCAACGCCAAGATATTGAAATTACAGAATTGGGCGCCTGGTGTTGAAACCGTATATAGGCGTCGATATTTACTTTTTATATTTTTATTGCATGAGGTCAGCAGATAGGCAGACGCTCCACCTGATGGGAAGCGGTTACCATTGTCTATGGACATTTGCAACACCAAAGGTGCTACTCATGCGCTGTCACTCTCTAAAGGCAAAATTGAAACCAGGCCACTATGCCGGAACACAACTCATTAGTCAAGGTTGTTATAGCGGCATGCTCTAGACCTGAGGTGGTAGCTTAACTAACTGTGGGTAGCACTTAACTGTGGGTTGTTTTGACGCCTCTAACGACAGCCCGCCCGGCTGCAGGAAATTGTATTATTTCTCCGTTACTGCACGGATAAAACAGCACTATTCCAGTACATGGGCCGCTTGCTTGTTTACCAGGTTCACAATAAAAATAATACGCCATTTTACCTATACCAAGTTATTGCTGCGACGTTACTAAGATTAGAAATAGTATCTGAGCTGATTTGATTCTTCCCTACCCTATTTTTACAATGTACGGTATCATATATAAAACAAGCGAAGTTTTAGAAAGGGCCTAGTTATTTTACAAATAGACCATAGCTAACAATAATCATGTAACAAATGTAAGTCATAAAAATGGTCCAAGTTCACTTTATTAGCAGTAAACAATGTTGATCGCGCTATCTCAAACTTTCTTTCCACTTCTTAGCCTAAGTTATTAGACTTCGTGATACTGGAAAAAAGTTCTCCAAGAACTGCGCAATCTGATACATATTGAGGTAAACTTTATCATAATATTGAGTGACAAACTTCACACGAAACAGGATATTTAATCGGATATAGTTTGCGAGAAAAACATCTAAATGGACTTAGAAAATATATTTACAGGATTTTTCTTGTGACTTTATCCGCATAAACTTCCTTTCCGCGTCCTGTTGGTAGGTACTATCGTTTTCGGGAATTAAAAATCCTATTTTCATATCTATAAATTATTAATTCTGCATGTTTATAATATCTTATACATCTCTTTCTGAGTTTCATAATTGCGCCGCTTGAGGGTTTCATCTGCAGCAGATGTTCCATGCAACATAAACGGCTGTCCATTGAGTAATACGATGCCTTTTAAGTTTTGTCGTTTGAAGAAATAAACACAACTAGAACCTTATTATTGTTTTTTATTGTTCGTACTCTCGTCTTCGTACAAAACAATAAATCGTACTTTTTATTGTTTTTCAAAGTATTCACCACGTAGCTTAATACACTTTTCCATTCGCTCAAACCACTTATTATAACATTTATGCCACTCTAAAGTGGGGGTGTTCAAATTGGCTGACTTGGAAGCGTCGACTGCTTCTTCACCGGACTGGAACCTTTGACCACGAAGACTTTTCTTAATTTTAGGAAATGTAAAGAAATCGTTAGGGCTTAGGTCAGGACTGTATGAAGGATGGTCAAGAATTTCTACTTTTTCCTGCTTCAAATACTCAATCGTTTGTCGAGCGCTGTGTGAGCTTGCGTTGTCGTGGTGCAGGATGATGCGTCGCTTTGAGTTAGATTTTCGAAGTTCGGCGATGACTTGTGGTAAACAAACTGTGGTATACCACTCTGCGATAGCCGTTCTACGATCTTCAAGTGCAATAATTGCAACATGGCCGGTTTTTCCAACGAACGTGGCCACCATCTTTTTTGAAGTGCTTCGAGAACGAACAACTTTAGCCGGCTTTGGATCGTCTTAAAAGACTCATTTTATGTCGCAAACTATCCTATCTACCGGGATGAATAGAATCTATGTCCATTTTCGGTATTCAGACAGACAGATCGAGCGAAAGTCGTATTTTTTTAAAGATTGTGAATTTTTGTATCTATAAACTTGATAAATGATTGGTCCCCGATACAAACTTTAAAACCCTATTTCAACCCGTTCTAGTTTTATTTATATAAATAAATATTATGTAAACTACACAAACGACCAAAACTACCAAACATACTAAAACTGCCGAAACTACCAAATCTACCAACCAAAACTACTAAATCCACCTACCAAAACTGCCACAACTACCTAAACTACCACAATTACCAAATCTACCAATCAAAACTACCACAACTACTAAAACTACCACAATTACCAAATCTACCAATCAAAACTAACAAAACTACCACAACTACCAAAACTACCACAACTATCAAAACTATCAAAACTACCACAACTACCAAAACTACCACATTTACCAAATCTACCAATCAAAACTACCAAAACTACCACAACTACCAAAACTACCACAATTACCAAATCTACCAATCAAAACTACCACAACTACCAAAATCACCACAACTAACAAAACTACCACAACTACCAAAACTACCACAACTACCAAAACTACCACAACTATCAAAACTACCACAACTATCAAAACTACCACAACTACCAAAACTACCACAACTATCAAAACTACCACAACTACCAAAACTACCACAATTACCAAATCTACCAATCAAAACTACCACAACTACCAACGTCACCACAACTAACAAAACTACCACAACTACCAAAACTACCACAACTACCAAAACTACCACAACTATCAAAACTACCACAACTACCAAAACTACCACAACTATCAAAACTACCGCAACTACCAAAACAACCGAATATACCAAATCAACCAACCAAAACTACCACAACTATCAAAAGTACCGCAACTACCAAAACAACCGAATAAACCAAATCGACCAACCAAAACTACCACAACTATCAAAACTACCACAACTATCAAAACTACCACAACTACCAAAACTACCAAAACTACCACAACTACCAAAACTAACACAACTACCAAAACAACCGAATATACCAAATCGACCAACCAAAACTACCACAACTATCAAAACTACCACAACTACCAAAATAACCGAATTTACCAACGAAAACTACTATAACTACCAAATCTATAAACCAAAACTACCATAACTACCAATACTACCACTACTACCGAAACTACCAAATCTACCCAAACTATCAAATCCACCAATCAAAACTACCACAACTACCTAAACTACCACAATTACCAAATCTACCAATCAAAACTACCACAACTACCTAAACTACCACAATTACCAAATCTACCAATCAAAACTACCAATACTGCCACTACTACCTACCAAAACTACCAAAACTACCACAACTACCAAATCTACCGAAACTACCAAATCTACAAAACAAAACTACCACAACTACCAAAACAACCGAAACTACCAAAACTACCAGCATAAACTACCGAAAATAGCAAAACTACCACAACTACCTAAACTACCACAATTACCAAATCTACCAATCAAAACTACCACAACTACCTAAACTACCATAATTACCAAATCTACCAATCAAAACTACCAAAACTACCACAACTACCAAAACTACCACAACTACCAAATCTACCGAAACTACCAAATCTACAAAACAAAACTACCACAACTACCAAATCTACCGAAACTACCAAATCTACAAAACAAAACTACCACAACTACCAAAACAACCGAAACTACCAAAACTACCACAACTACCAAAACTGCCAAACAAAACTACCAAAACTACCTAAACGACCAAATTGACCAAAATAAACAAAATGACGAAAATGGCAAACCACATATCAAAAACCTATCCTAGTTTCCGGGATAAACTTTACATAAATCTATCCCAGTATCCGGGATGAAAAGTATCCCTTGCCCACCCTCGGTATTCAAATTACATATGTACCGAGTAACAGCCAAATCGGTCCAATAGTCTTTCCATAAAAGGATAACAAACAGAGAGACAAATATACTTTTATCCCGGAAACTATCCCATTTTCCGGGATAAAAAGTATCCTATGTTCATTCTCGGCATCGAAAATATATATATACTGAGTTTCAGCCAAATCGGTCCAGTAGTTTTTACGTGAAAACGGAACAGACAGACAGACAGACAGACAGACAGACAGACAGACAGACAGACAGACAGAGTTACTTTCGCATTTATAATATTAATAGGGATGTATGTATTAATCCTAATACTTTCAACTGTTTTGAGTTCAAAATTTAAACACATTCGAATATAGAACAGTTCCAAATTCAAAATTGCCGGGAAATATGGAAACGACAGAACTTAAAAGGCATGCCTAGTATAAACATGATTGTATATATATACATAATCTATAGAGTTATTTGTTAATGTTTGCCTACAGCATTAAACCTTGCCTTCATCACACACAAAATAGTAACTACATGAACTGCCATTTATTAAACTTTCTTTCCCGAAATTCTCATTTAAGGCAAAACATTTTAAAGCTTTGACGTAGATAAAAAATGTAATAGGAAGGCTTTGAAACCCCCATTAATAGCAAATCGTATCACTATCTGAAATAATGTTGAATTACATGTAAGAAAATTCATGACGGCCCTTGGGAATAACATTTGCCGTCACCAAGACCACTAAGACGGAAGTACACAGATGTTCTACGCGCGCCCTACTTACTTTTGAACGTGATTTAATCACATGCTGAGGGCGGCGTTGAGTGACCCCCCAATCCCGTATTAACAAGTGTAGTGTGGTTGTAAACTTATTCGGGCAGGCCCACACTTGCCACATTCCTGGCCGCGATTCAGTTATATCCGCGATCTTTGTTCAGTTGATATGAAAAAATATCGGGAGGGTATATTAAGTATCTTGACAGTCAACCAGGACATCTTTTTGGTGTAGAAGAAATCCGCTCGAGGACAAACAACCGTGAGGGAAGCGCGTGCTTATGTGGGATTCGCCGCATCGGGGTGGCACTAACACTACCGTAGAAGTGTTATTGTCACCCGGATCGAGGATGCACAGTGAAATCTGTGGCCGTTTCTTCATACGCCCCATATCCGGGCTGTGGACTCGTTGGCGCATACACCTCTAGCCTGAACAGGTTGCAGGGGTGATCAGAGTTATCATGTAAGTATGGAACTTCTGATCACACCCACACTTACGCCTGTCAGCGTGATGATAATACTTAGCTGTATAATGGTTGTAGCAAGCGTCTTCTTATTCAATAATACCAGGTTCAATCATAAACGTGGATTAATTGAATACAGTATTTATTACTGCTATTTACAAAATATTCATATTCACTGATTCTAACGTTACTCAAGAGATACAGTTTAAAATAGAGAATGGCTTTTGATTTTAAGAACCTTAACGGGCAGAGTGCCGCCGTTGGATTTCGCGAATACTGATTGACGTGTGGCCTCTATGGTGATCTTGCTGTGTGTCTTCCTGCATGACGTTATTGACGACGCAGGTGGTCCGCGCAGTTGAGTCATCGTTCCAAAGGACCGTACTCGCCGCAGGGCCGCCTTCGGTTTGTTGCTATGGGGAAATGACATGATATGATCATGATTAAATGATGGATGCCTAGTGCATCACCATACAACTCCCCTACCGAGATCCTTGCTACGATCGATAGTAGTCTAGAGGTCGAATTCTTTGACCGCTCCTCGTCTGTCTGGTTAGACAGCTGCTTGGCGCGGCTACAGCCGTGTCAGTCGGGGCCTCAGGTGAGTGTGTGGTTGCTGGCGGAGTTTGGTACGGCTCAGTTGACATGTAGGCTGGTTTTAATCTGTCAATAGTAATGGTTAGCGTTTTGTTTTCCATCCTAATGTCATATGTTTTTAAACCTCGTTTCAGCACTTTATACGAACCAGCATAAGGTAGCTGTAATACCTTCCTTATCTGGTCCTCTCGTAAGAAAACATATGTGGCTGCACTCAAGTCGTGAGGTACGTAGAATGGGCTACATGGGTTGTGGCAAGTTGCTTGTGTCTGCTTAAGCTTTGACTTCTGGCTACGCAGTCGTTCACTGAAGATGGTCATGTCGACGATCTTGTCAGTTTGTGAAGTGAAAAATTGTCCGGGCAAACGTAATGGTTCACCGTAGACTAATTGGGCCGCTGCACTGCGGCCCAATTAGTCTACGGTAAACCATGTGCTGAAATGAGGTTCAAATACATTATGGTGCAAAACAAAACGCTAACCATAAGCCCTGCACTACCACTTTGTTTGTACTCCTCTCTCGGCAGCGTTCGTGCCTCAACAACAAAAATACGTCAAAATAATAACAATTTATATGTATTAGTGTTCTAATAGTCGCCTAGACGAATAATAAAACTGTGTACACATAAATTGTGCATGATTTTTTTGCAGAAAATATTTTTATAAATGTGCTGCCATTTGTCCAGGTTTTTCATGCAATTTGACAACGTCTTTTGACCGAGAAGCCGGTCGTTTATCGCGTCTATGGTGGTAATTTTTCTTCTTAAGCAACACCTATAGGTCAACGCTTTTGACAGGTGCTTTGAATAATATGTGACTTGTTTATGTAACTATTAGTATTGTATTAAGACATATTATAAGCATGGTTTAAAATTGTATTCATAAAGTATAAAAAAAATTTAACAAAAACAAAACCGACTTCACACCAAAAAATGAAATATTTAACCGACTTCTTTCTATAAAATCTTGAAGTCGGTGCCAACACAAACATAAAAGAACAACTACAAATTTAGAAAATATAGCAATTTTTATGTTTTACTAGATACTAACTTGAAGTTCTTGTAGAAAGAAGTCGGTTAAATTTTTTTTTTTTTGGTGTGAAGCCGGCTTTGTTTTTGTTAAAAAAATATTTTTTACTCTTTAGTTGCGCAAATACTTCAATAACTTTAGAAATAATATATTAAGCACCTGAAGAAATTGTACAGCTGGCAGGGGTATACAAATTTGTCATCTCACTCTTCGGTATATATGCTCTTCAACAAGGGTTACCCTCGATTTCTCTAAGATCCACTTATCAGATCCTGACTTGGTCACCTTGGGATCGCCTCGGGAGTATATACTTACGAATAAAGAAAAAAAGATCAAAATTGATCCAGAATTGACGGAGAAATCGCGTAACATGCATATACAAAAAATAAGCTCCTGTAGGAAACGTAATACAAAAATAAATACAAAATAATTTACTTTCAAGAGTTCGAAAATTGGTTCACAATTGACAGAGAAATCGAATAACGAACATACAAAAAAAAACATACAGAAGAATTGAGAACGCCTCCTTTTGGAAATCGGTTAAAAATTGTATTAAGTAAAATAAAATTATAGATTAAATCTTTTTTTTGCACACACTACACATTGATTTTGACGATGACGAGCATTGTGAATGAATATGGCGTTCTGACAGTCCTACTCTTTCTTATTTGATTCGCGTAACACTTACCTTATAAGCGCGTCTTACCTAAGATCATGTCTGATTTAATTTTTATAAAATTTAATATCGGTATGTCTTTAGTTTTAGTACCTAAATTAAAAGGCAACTCATAATAGGTATTATCGTAGTTTAAGTATAATAGCCAGTTTATAAATATTAAAACCTCAGCAATAGCCAAAACTGCATTATATTGAAATTGTCGTATAAATTCAGTAGCATCCATGTTGAAAGTATTCATACTGAAACTAACCAAAATAAATGTGCCTTTCCGTGATCTGTCATGTATAATATTCAGAGCGTGTTGTTTGGTCTAGACGGATATGTCTGTCTAATGGACTTGTATTATATTTTTTCAACCGCTAGTCATATTATGACTTGCGAAATGTGTTTCATCACAACATATCAAGAGAAATGACTCCCATATTTTTGTCAGACTTATTTAGTTTTATAACAATTATGTATACTTTTATTTAATAAAATAAACATAATATATTGTTACGTGTGAGCCGAGGTACGCTTTTAGGATTGGAAGAAAATACCGGTTTTTTTCCAAGTTAACGCTTTTATTGTCTTACACAATGGACTCTTTCCTGTAGGGTTGTCCCTTCACACACACACTGTTCCGACGATGAGTAAGTTACTCACAATACCGTCGCTAATATTGTGTAGACAACCTCCTGCTACTGCAGTGCTTACCTCCTTATTAACCGCGCAGCTCACTTCTGGATCTTCTCTTAAACTCCTCCTTTACTGAATTGCCCACTTAACTCTTCACTTAACTCTGCACTAACCTCTTCACCAAATTATCCACTAACTCGTCACTGTCTTCTACTAAACTTTTTTTCCAACTCTTTAAGCACTATTTTCTATTAAACTTCGCTTCCAACTCTCTCGTATCACGATTGTCGCATCGCTATCTTTAACTGAATTCCTCGGTAGGCGCGCCTTATGCTGCTTGAATACCCGGAAGAATCTTTTGGAACCCATAATTTCATTTTTTGCTGTCTATCCCTTTCTTAACATCTATCTTTCTCTGTTGTCTTTTTCATCTTCTATTCTAGAATTTCGATCTTCATTTTATGATTATTTTGTTCATCATCTTAAATTTATCTGTCCTTGTCTTTTTCTACCAGAATCCTCCACATATTTTTGCAACTCCTTAAACCAATTAAATCGTTCCTTCATCGTTCGCCTGGATATGTGCGCATGTATCTACCTACCTATAAATGTATACTTGACTAAATGAAAAAATAGCCAAAAACACGGGGCTGCGATCGCATCTTTTTTGTAAACTACTGAACGTATATGACTGAAACTCATCATAATGCTGGCTTAGAAATCGAATCAACACTTGGGATACGTTTTATCTCGATAAAAGACGTCTTTTACTTGGAATAGACCGGATTAGCAAAATAGACGGCGCTACGATCGCGTTTTTTCAATTCACTAATAAATACCTACGTAGTCATAAACAGCACGTCATTCATTATATTACTTCAAATCAGGTTGGCTTCGACTCGTCTGTATGTTGTGCTGGGCACTTGTGTAGACTGTATAGACTTAGTTTCTTTGTTCTTGTAGTGAATTTAACAAGAAAAAGTAAAGTTTTAGATCTAAAAATTACAGAATGTATCCTCCTTTAACTAAATATGTTATTTAGAATAAGAATATCCCATCAGAAATCATTATTCGTATTTCATAAGTTTTTTTTAGTTAAAATGCATAGTAGTATAGTATTTAGTTTCTTTACCTGTTATTATACATTCTTTATAACATAAAAATGACAGTATTTTTCTTCCGAGATAATGTTATCGTTATTGACTGTTTCACGCAGATGTAGCGATGAGTTTAATGCGTTTTGTGTGATGTGATATTGTTATTAATTGGCGATGGCGTTAAATATTGACAGATAACGTATGGTAAATTTGCATAAAGGCGGAACCCGAAAATTATGCGTTTTTTTTTATATAGAAGATTATAATTATGGTTTTCTATGGTACAATAACGAAATTAAAATTGTCGGAAAGCCTTCATTTAGGCACATAATTAATAAACACTACAATTACCTTAGAATATACATAGACTGCCTACTATGCTAATATTATTATTGTAAAGTAATAAGGCACGTTGCTAAACACTTGTGAATTTGAGCACAAACACATAAGTTAACTTAAAAACACCAACATAAGTTAATTTTACTTTATTAAATTTTAAAGCACATTTTATTAGGTTAAAAACTACAAAACACTTCCCAGATAAAACCGCCATGCTACATAAAGTAAACTACACTGCTAAAGAGTGTTGAAACTGCTAAAGACAAATCTTTTTGTTGTAATTTAGTTCATCAGAGTGGCAGGCAAAGGAACCCACTGTCCTTGCCATAACCTTCGAACACCCCTCACACCTATATATTGTTTGTCTAACATTAGTATTGCATGTTGTCGGTAATTATATATACAAACTACAAAAATATAATAATGATCTTAATTACAATAATGTGAAAAATCTAAAATTCCGTATTTGTATGTCATTCAAAGATGTTCAGTTTGATTGAATAATATTGATATTCATGCTGTACGGATTTAGTTCCTTTGCCTGACATTTAGCAAAGTGAGGTAAAAACTTTGTCTCTCAATATTATTAATCTGAGGTTTTACTTACAAATTACAAAATGTCGTGATTTTTTTAGCAATGCCGTAATATTTGATTTTATAATTATTAATTATTTTGATCATGTCATATATGTTACATTTGCAGACTAATCCCAAAATTAAAATAATTGTGTTTTTATTATAATTAGTAAGTAAGTCGTCACACTAAAATTGAACATTATTTCTAGCGATATAATGCACGTATTTCGTACCTAATTAATTGTATTGTTTATTAATTTTTTGCCTAAATGATGGCTTACCGATGATTTTAGTGTCGTTATTGTACCATAGAAAACCATATGTAGTCTTTGAATACAAAAAATGCATAATTTTCAGGTTCCGCCTTTATGCAATTTTACCTAACGTATGTATACACAATAATGTAGCTATGATTTTTAAGCGATTTTCACCTTCAGTTAGATACATTTTCATTGAGGATTTATATATAGATATTAGGTATAAAAAATCTAACTAGGTTTTTATGTAAATATAATAAAGCTACTAGCCAGGGTTTTTCACACGGCGTAGCCGCGGGGAAAACTCTGTTAAATATTAAAACAATATATTTATAATTTATATCCAAAAAAAAATAATAAATACATTACTAAGCTTTCCCATAAAGAGCAAACGACAAGCATTTTTTTTTTTGAGATTTTCATCTAGAGTATAGAAACACTCTTTGATCAACCATTTTTTAAGAACACGGTGGATTTTCTTGCAGGTACATTTATAATTTCAGTTGCCAAAGGGTTATAAATAAGAGGGCCAATACTTTAGATATTAAAAATAATAAGAAGTCAATAAATAGTATGACATATCTTTCATTATAAATATATTTTTATGTCATAGTAAAAGTTAAGTGATACAGGGAAAAAATAACAAAGTAGGTCGAGTAAGAAAAAATGATTTTTCTTCAGTCTGAGTTAAGACGTCTAAAAGCGTAGCGTAGGTGTCAGTATATAACATTTTACCTGAGGGATAAATATTAATTTCCGCATAATTTTTATACGGGAGAATTTTTGATGAAAAATAATTTCAAAGCGTAATTTTTTGGCAGGGCGGTTACTACTAACAATTATTACCTTGTTGTAAGTAATACAAAATTAATAAAAACTCGTAACAGCGTCTTAGTTTACGTAGAGTTTATTAAATTATTACACGGCATATTATGTGGCGACTATATTATTATTAAGATACTTGTCAGTTAATTTTATTATGGAAATATTTCTTGTGAGATAAGCGAATAGAAAGACAACAATTATTTCACTAGAATATTTCTGGAGACTTTTTGTTGTTAATTTTTAATTAAAATAAAATATTAATAAGTTTCAGATGTTTTAAAAATGCCCAGGTAAAAAGTACCTATAATAAACTTGTATGTATGAAGAGTTAAATGAAAGTAGATGAAGCAAAATAGGTATGTCAAGATCGTATCAATTGAAAATATATGTCTATACGTTTGGGAAACAGGCGTGATAGTGTGTAAAAGAAACTTACATACATATGATGTAAGTTTCTTTTTCATTTTCAGGTAATTTGGAAATATATACATAACATTGTTTTTAATAATAACAGAAATACAATGCAAAAGTGGATGGATGCAGAAGTCGTGGAAGGCCACGACACACCTTCCATGATCAAATTGATCGTGTACTAGCGGAGGGTGATGTCAGGAGCCTTAAGAACAGACGAGTGTGCATGACAAGAGTTATGAATGTCAAAGAAGCAAGTGAGGTGTGTAAGAATGGGCCTAAATGGCGCTCTGTTGTTCGTGCCTACCCCGCAAGGGAACTGGCGTGAAGTTATGTATGTATGTATGTATGTATTGTTTTTAATACATCAATAAATAAGTTATGTATGTATGTGTATGTGTAATAAATAAGAGGTGAATGCTGATCATTCATGAGAGCTATGTAGGATTGAAGAGTTGTTCAGAGTTATTTAAAAAGCGATCGTCGTACCTAGCTTTTAACAAAACTACGTTTAACGGTTTTAAGCGCGGTATTTTATTAGATTTTTATATCGATGTTTTGGCCAGTTTTCAGTAGCCATGATCACGAAGATTTTATCCGTGCAGGAACTGAGAAACAATACAATTCTTCGTGGCCAGGCGGCCTCTCGTAAGAGGCGACAAAACAACCCACAGCCAGGTGGTAGAGTATTTGCTCGTCTGGATGGCTACCACACATGACCATATCTCCGAATTTCGTAATAAGCTTAAATGGTTGCCAATTCGCCTTCGCCGGAATGTTCACTTACTCTCACTTCTGCACAATATCCTTTTCAATCCTTGTACTCCCCCATATTTAAAGGAACTTTTTAGTTTCCTCTATCAATCTCATTCCTGTAATTTGCGTTCAAATGAAAATCTTCTGCTAACGATACCTAAACACACTTCGTCCTTTGTAGGAAACTCTTTTGCCGTACAGGCTGTTCGCCTGTGGAACTCCCTTCCCTTGAAAATCAGACAAGCTACATCCATTGGTACATTCAAACACTTGATCACTGACCATTATTTGTCCGCTAAATAAAATGTGTTGCAGTAAATGGAATTCTATTATTATTCGCATGTAAGTATATGTAATTTATATTATTTTAATTTAATTATGTATGTCTTTATTAGTTTATTATTGTTTTTTTTTTCCTTCAATTACGATTGAATTAGTTTCAATTTAGTTAAGCCACCAAATATTATTTAATTTTCTTGCAATATCTCCTTAGACACCGGGTTGCCTGGAAGAGATCGCTATAAGCGATAAGGCCGCCCATTGTTCTAATTTAAATGTGTTTGTAATAAATATCTAGGTTTAAGTTATGGTGAACAATAAAGAGTTTTCATTCATTCATTCATTCATTCATTCACACATGATCTACAGTATGCCGCCATAACAACTTTAAGTTGTGTTCCGGCATTAGTGGCCAGGTTCCAGTCTCCCTTTGGGGAGCGGCAGTACATTGGTAACGCCTTTGGTGTTACAAATGTCCATAGGCAACCGCTTTCCATCAAGTAGGCCGTCTGCCATCTGTTGAGCTCATGCATTAAAAAAAGACATGTAAGTTTATATTTACCCCATCGTGAACTTGTTTATTTTAATATATTTAGATTTGGGTTTATAGAACTTTATTCTCAAAAGAACGTTACAGTACACTTATATGAGATACAACAGTTTACATTCTAACGTAAATCCTGTAACAATTTATAAACAAACTATGTGAGCAATGAAATATTACAAAAATAAAAAAGTAATAATAATTAGATAACATTTTAAATGGTTACATAAATGTTTCAATTGAGGTCAGTGTGAGGCTTTAAATATTACGTTTTTGAAATATATTTGATTTGGTTTCCTTTTATAAAAAAAATTAGTTTTACACAACTTCACTGCATTAGGTAATTTGTTGTAAATATTGGCTATTTATGTCACGGAGACATAAAATATTTCATTTGCCATATTGTTCCGCTTTCGGTAGTCATACAATAATTTTATTAGTATTCCTCAAATTGTGCTTGTATATTTTCTTTGAAAAGTTAATGTTGATTTGTACAAGAACCTTAGAGGTTCACTCTAAGGTTCTTGTACAAATCAACATTACTAAAAAATTTTCAAAAATAATTTTTGAAAAACTAACATATAATAGTTGTACAATTATTAAAAAAAAAAAAAAATGCATGTATTATATTTGTATAGTTAATGTACATTTAAGAGTTTAGTTTCTTCGTATATGGTTTTTATCGTTGTAAAGAAATGGTAGTAGTCATATGTAAGTTTTTGATTATTTTATTTTCTGTTGTTTGTAGTTTTTAAATTAGTTCTTGAAGTTGCTCCTCAAATTTCGATAAGGTATTCTAAGTGTGATTTTGCTAATGAATTGAATATTGTATTTCTAATTTTATGTGGTATACAGTTTCTTGTGTTGCGTAGTGCTCCAGATAAAGAGGATAACTTAGATCTACTATGTCCAATATGAAGTGTCCAGGTTAATTTATCATATTGTCAATTAGTGGAGGCATGAAATCGGGAAGCTTTTTTATTTTTTTGCTGTAAATATCATAATTATGAAATGTTATTTTGGAACTAATTGTTCAAAGAAATATTTAGATTAAATTTCTATTTATGGTTATTATTTACTCCATGGGAGTCTATTATAATTTTTTACAATTGCTCCGCAACACGTTGTAACTTGAAGAGAAGGATCGGCACGAAAAGCTTTGCAGCGACATGCCTAGCTCTAGTACATACATACATACATAACTTCACGCCAGTTCCCTTGCGGGGTAGGCACGGACAACAGAGCGCCATTTCGGCTTATTCTTAGACACCTCACTTGCTTCTTTGAAATTCATAAGTCTAATAGTTATATATAATATTAAAATGGGTGGGAGGTAAAATCAAAAAGCACCTGCAAGTACCGCCTGTTTGGGATCCGATCATCAAAACGATTAAGAACCAAACCCAGCGGCACCAAAGTAGGTATAACTGTAGTCTGTGGGTTCCTTAAGCACAAAATGAATACAAAAGACAACATATGAATTTGTATTGCGCTCCCAAAAATCATCTTTTATAAAAATGTTAAGCATATGGAAATTCTTATATCGTCTACGACTTAATTATATTTTCTTGCGTTCAACCTCTGGTGTAGGCAAGTCTTCTATTTACAGTTGGTTACTAACTAATCTTCATTAGGTAAATTGCAGACTACACGCTACAACAATCTTATCTTAAATGAAAATGGCGACAGCGAATTACGCCTCTCATTATGCTTTGTTTTTCTTATTGCTTATTTTTTTTTAAAATCCAGTTATTTCTAAGAAATTCTAAAATATTCTAATTGGATATTTTCGTATGAAACATTTTCGCGAAAATTATTTTCAGGTCTCAAATAATCCTATTATAGACAAAATGGATTTGCGATTGAAAATGTAAAATACTTTACCCGAGTGCTTAATGAGATTATCTTTTATTAAAGAAAGATTGTGTCTCTATTAGAAATTATACATTAGAAACCCTATTAAGAACGTATGTTGTAAGGGGTCATCCATAAATTACGTCACACCTAAAGGGGGAGGAGATCCTAAACTTCGTGACGTCAAATTTAAAAAAGACTTTTCTTTCAGTCACCAACAGCTTGTTCTCCTCCTTCAGTGTTATGGTCCAAGCCTCACATCTGTACATCAATATTGGACGTATGACAGTTTTCTATATACGTATCTTGGTCTTCCGGCTGAGAAGCTTGGATACCAACACCTTATGAAGCACAGCGGTCATCTTTGGGTATTTTGAATTCTATTGAATACTATATACGCGCTTATACTAGCACGTTAAATAAGTCAATGATCAATTACAATAAATATTATTGATAAGTCATTACCCAATACCGTAAGTAATATGAGCAAAAGCTTCTACAAATTCAATTAGATTCTCAGACTTATTTATTTAATGCTAGGCCGATTTTGTTTCCGCATGATTGAAAATGATTTATTTTAAATTACTGTTGGCATATAAGTAACTTCTGTTGGATTGGAACAAACAAATTAATCGCTTTAGGTTATGTTTATTATTGTAGTCCAGAAAACACGTGTAAGTATTGATTATAAGCACATATTTCCTAAATATTATCTTTACACAAACCGATATTACTTCGTTGAACTCAGATATGAAATTAATTAAAGAAGATATGGATATCGGCGTATAAATGCGAATATATTTTTATAGCAACAGTAAACTGTTTAAAAGTAGGTATACATAGGCTTCGAAAGTATATTTGATTCCCGAGACTCTTTTTTGAGGTTTTAAGTATTATTTTAAAAAATGGTTTCAATTTGTTCAATTGGTTACGTTCAAATGAGGTGCGTGCAGTCCAATGACCGGCGCAATTTGATGTTTAATTAATGTGTAGAAAATAGAACATTTTGTTCAAATACAACCATTTTCCTTGGTTTGCCGTTTGACATTCCTTTATAGAAATTTATCCTTACAAACTACATACACATACAAAATAATACACGTGTATTTATTTTTTCAAAATCGGCCGATTTGATTCCTGACATTGATTTTTCAAAAATCTAATTATACCATTTTAGTTTTCGTCAAAATCGGCCTAGGGACTTTTTTGAGTCTTTTCGCTAAATTAGTTTAGGATTTGGCCCTGAAAGGCCACTTGAAAAAATCACTGTGTACAGATTACATATTTCTAGTAATATTAAAGCTATACAGACGCAGCAGTTTTCGAGAAAAATGACTAACATGCAAAAACAAGATTGCAGACGAATGAAAATCGATACCTTGGGGCTCAAAGGACGTAACCACCATTTCGGCGAAATTTACTTTTTAATACAGCCCTACTTAATTTTTTCTCCTCTATCGATCAGTATATGTAGTGTTCCAAATCCAAACCAAAAAATGGTGTTTAGGACCCCATTTTTTGTAGAAAATAAAACATATATTTTTAGATTTTGTGTCGTAACAGCAACCAATGTTAATGATCATAAACGCGAGAGTAGTAAACGACACCGTAGATGATTAGTTGTCTGAGTTGATAAATTGATATACTAAGTTAATAAATAAAATTGAAATGAAATAGGCAAATAAAGAAAGAAAAGAATTTCTTATTTTCTCTCTTTACTTGATATTTAATCAACTGAAGAAAACAAAGCAACAGTCTACAAACTGATAGAATTAGTAGGCAAATTGGCAGTTACAACCATCTCTGATCACACATCCATAGATTTTTAGGGTGTAAACAAAATAAAAAAGACTTTTGGTTTTAGAATGATTTATTTAGGCCAAGAATCAAAAAAGTTATGTCCGAAATAATATTTTATATTTTGTTTTTCGGCTCTCCTGAAAAATCGAGTTTTGGTGCTTACATCCTTTGGGCCCCGAGGTATCGGAATGAACAGGACGATTTCATAAGAGCTTTGGTTTTTGTCAACATAGCTACGAAACTCTCCACCGTTAGTTATAAATGTTAAATTGGTTGTCTCTTATATATAAAAATGAATGTTTTTCTGTATGTCGTTTATAGAATCGTAATCTATATATACATTTGATCATGTGATGAGCAAAGTTGTTGTGCATGAATGAGCCAAAGAAGGTTTCGGAGTTGGTCCACAATTGGATCCGGTAGGTGGCGCTGCTGTCGGCATATCGATTGAAGCTTTTCCAGGCAAGACGACGTCTGCCGGGACAGCTAGTAATATATAAAAATCAAATACTTTTGCTAAACGGGAAAATCTTTTTAAATCGCACATGCATACATGTATAGGTCAATGTTTACACGTTTGTTTTCGTAGGGTATTTTCAATGTTCCGTTTTATCGATATTTCCTAAAGGTATGCTTAAATTTTATCTCTTTAACACTGTCCTTGTATATAGTTTTGTTTACATGCGAAATGTAAACATGATTACATTTAGAAGAAATCTTCAAATTATTTCCATCCATCCATTTAATTAATTTTAACTTCATATAAAACAAAACCAACGAAAACAAAACCAGGTAAATGTAAAAATATTTTCTTAAGTTTTCGCGACTTGTATACATAATAAAACTACGTTTTAACGGTTTTAAGCGCGGTGATTTATTATATTGTATTTTTTTTATTATATTATATTGTATTGTTAAAGTTTTATTTAGCCTACCGCCAACTTGTTCATTTTAATTATTTAGTTTTAATTTTGTTTATGGTTGTTATTTACTCTATAGGAGCCTAATCTAATTTATCCCCGCTTCGCAACATGTTATGGCTTGAAGAGAAGAAGCGGCTTCTTCTCTTCAAAATATAATAAAACTAAAACTTTAACAATACTTGTTGACACCTGACGTCTTTGTCTTCCGTGATCATGGCCACTGAAAAGTGGCCGAAACGCGGGAATAACAAAAATCAAATAAATTACCGCGCTTAAAACCGTTAAAACGTAGTTTTATTAGGTAAATGTATCCCTATTTTGAGATTGATGAGTAATTGACAGTAAAGTCTGATTTACTTTTAATTTGAGAAACTACCGAAACCTTAACATCTTTTGTACAGGTATCTACTTAAGCGATGACTTAATACTTAACTGGAAAATGGCCCTCTAAACGATGATAATTGTTAATTTAGCAGTTCCGCAAGTTAACCTACTTAATTGATGCAAAGTCAAAGTAATTTATTTTGTTTGAAACATGGAAATTTTTGCAGATGTCATGCTAGAATGGTAGAGACTACTACAGTACATTTTTCCCCGTTCACAGGTATGTAAAAAATGTACTTTGGGTTACAAGCTATTTGTAATTACAAGTACTTATAATTATTACATGCAAAACTGAAGTTCAAACGTCACGTGTTAGATTTAATGGAACATTATTCAACTCTGCATGACACAAATCATGAATCACATTAAAAATCTAAATATTTGAATTCTAATAATAATCTTCTAAATGTCAAACCTCATCGATCCGTGTTTCATGAAACTTTCACTGACTGCTTTGTATAGTCGTGGTATGAAAATGTTCGTCAATTTTCAAATTTATTCATTTAACGTTCCACGAGCACATGTTACCTTTTCAAACTAAGTCGCAGAACAGACTGTTCCACAGATGATGTTCCACAGAACTATGTTTATCTATTTGACAATAAACTTTAAAATTACTTAGATCAGAGTTGTTTGATTTGCTATTTTGTGTAAGAAGATTTTTTAGTCATGTAAAACCTTTTTATTTTTATTGGTTTTAATATTCATGTTAAGCGTAGTGCTCATATCCTCTTTGTTTCTTATTGTTAACCTCAACGTCTGTAATTGTCACATTGTAATTTTCTTTATTTACGTTTCTATATTTTATAAACGTAACATTTATTAAAATGTTGGAAACAGTATTGTTTCTTGTACTCGTGGAAGCAAAAGCCGACTTTAAAGTGACGAACATTTTCATTCTGCGACTGTATACTCGATGTTTTCGAAGCTTGTTCGGATTTTCGAATAAAGTTATACTTTATGCGATACCAAATGACACCAGGTAATGGTTACGCGCGGCTTATCTGACGACAATTCAAGCCTACGCCATTATGCTGGATATAAGCCGCTCCTGTGAACATGCCAAATTATCAACCTAAATTTTGTCATGAAATTGGAACGCCGTGGGAATTATGTCCTAACATTATTACAAAAATCCCCGTGCTAAGTCAATAAGTCGTGGTAGCGTAATTAGCGTAAACTCAAAGGCCGCGGGTTCGATCCTAGCCGGAACGCATGCACCACTTGGGATTTTTTCTGACCTAATATGCATATTGTTATAATTACCACGTGCTAACAACGATGAAGGAAAAAATCGTGATGCAACCAGCACATCGAGATAACCGATGTGTTAAACCTGCCAAGCCGCCTTGGACAAGCATGGCGGGTATACTGTCCGTTTCCCTAGTGGGAGGCCCGAGCCCAGCAGTGGGAAATTCATGGGCTGTTATTATAATTATTATAAGATAATGATGATATATAGTTGCTTAGGCCGATACTAGACGGTTCATTTCTCTCTATGATATTTTTATTTCGAATGTATGACAGACAGGCTGCCGGCGCACCTGATGTAAAACGACTATCTAACCGTGGCCTATGGACATTTGCAACACGAAAGATGATTACCAATGTGCTGTCAGCCTCGTAGAAATTTTAGGGCACCTTTTTGTATATAAACCTTTTTTATGTTTTTTATAGATACCTACTACTACCATCGTTCTCCAGAAATGAGAACCTTTGAGATTGGCCAGTATTTTTACAATTATGCGTTATTTAAGCTCTCTGCGTGCGATTAGTATAGATAATATGAAAGTCGACTGTAATATTAAGCCTTATCACAGCAGGTTTAATATTAAGTTTTAATTAGGGCTTGTTTGTTAAGAACATTAACTTCAGAGTAATAAGTCTTTATAAATAAAATAGGTCAAGCGCATTCCGGTCCACGCACAGTGAAAGGTTCTGTAGTGACGACGAACATTCACTTTTGTTGTTTTGTTACTAGAAACGGAAAGCTAGATAAAACTCAAGACAGGAATACTCTCTAATTATCTGGACTATTAAATGTATTTTGTTAAAATTAATTTTGGTCAAAAGATTTTTCAATTTCTTCGATCTGGTTTTTTGTAGAATTTTTGCACCCTATAGTTCCGAAGTTAGAGGGGAAGAAAGACTACAAATTCAGTAGAAAATATTTTAGCACCTAGTAACTTAATAAAACAAGTTAGTTAGGTAGGAGAGGTGAACTTAACATAGTACAGATTAACTAATTACTTTAAAAAGTAAATGGAAATGAATGTATTTATTTCAAAATGGAATCTCAGGGATTACTTATTGAAAGTCATGAGTCTAGGCTACCTAAATAAAAACGGCCTGACCAATATGAATATTTATTTTCTGTTTTGTTCGCTCTAATCCAGGGTTTAAAAGAAAAAAGAAAAGCATTTGAATTGCGCTTGTATTATTTCACTCCTCATAAAGTTTCCATACCCCGGGATTTGAAAAGAAAATCTATGTTATAAAATTCTAAACATGTAGTGTCTGTACATTGAACCATTGAAAAAAAAAACTAGAATAGACAATATAACCGCTGGAGAACACTATGCATTTTTCTTTAGATTGGTTGTCTGTTTTTCTGATTGTTCGGGATTCACGTAAAAACTACTGGTCCGATTTCGATACGGTTTACGCTGGTCGAAAGCAAATTTTCAGATTAAAATCAGCGCTACTTTTTATCCTGGAAATCACGCGGGATAATTTCTGGGAATTATTTAAAATAGCCAGTTTGAAAAAAGAATTGTATTCTAATGCGATCGTTTTATTGATCGACAGCAAATTTAATGTAATAAAATGTGTGATTTTTTTATCCAGGGAATTCCGTGGGAATTTTCCCGGGAGCGGTTTGTAGTTGTTCGGGTGCATAAAAATTTGCTTTTTCCGACCTAGTTTCTACTAAAAGGATAGCATACATTATTTTTTTTAATGCTGCGTTACTTTGTGTCCAGGGAATCCCGCGGGAATTTTAAGTCAAGCGTGGATGAAGTCACAGGCATATCCTAGTAATATAATAAATATCTACATCTAAATGTTTTTAGAATATTGTGCAACAAAAACCCTGTGTGTCATATTTCTCTCTCCGTACCAAGGTTACCTTGAATAGATCACTATCAGCGATAATATCGCCATTTGTACATATTCCTAAACTGAAGACCCCAGGGAAAAAGACGAAGTTGTCAAGCAACATTGATTTTGAGATATCGCATTTTTAACGTTTTGGAACCTTGTGCTTCAGAAATCCACACGTATCACAATAAAACATATTAAAACGAAATTACACTTAGAAATTAAAACGGTTTGAAGTACAAAAAAATTAAAAACTATTTTAAGTCAGACTTAGCAGGGAAAAGTGACATTTTATATCACTGAAAACCTGTATTTTTCTCTGGACTATTTAAGTATGTTATGCTACTTTTTCCCTGTATGCGATTTTTAAACGTCAAGAACTTTAAGTCTAATTCGAGTTTTACCTTGTCCGGTTTACTATCGTATAGTAACGGAAATTCCCTACAAAATCGCATTCACAGATTAGTTTTAAAAAAATGACGAGTTCGTCTTCTTCCCTTAGTATTCGCCTGCTTTTGTGTATTGTTACCTTGGTTTGATTGTATAATAAAGTACATGTATTTTCTTCTATAACAGTTTTTGTCATTTGTCTACAGAACCCTTAAAACGGGTAAATGTCTACTCTGCACGCTTCAACGCGCAAACAAGCTTCATTATGTTTAAAATTAGTTTAGTATTAGCGCTTTCCACCTAAGCTGGTCCTAAAAATTATTTGAATACATAATTAAGAAGTTAATTCCAGTATGATAACAAGTTTGAAATATTTTCCACAAATCTTCATTACACACGAATGAGCTTTTTAAAACGGCTTTCGTTTTAAAGACACCCTTATCAAATTTTAAGACTTGTCTGGGGTCGACTGTGTTTCATATAAAATATAACTGTTCCCGTGTCTTCCAAATCCCAAACGAATTATATCCCGGAAAATAGGGAAATGTTCCGAATTTCATTTGAACTCACAGCTCAGTTGTTCATTATCAAAACCTAGTAACTGTGCATCTATCGTTATGCTGCGACATTTGCTGATGTATTGCACTTGCCAAATCAAGTAAAAAATGTATCTAAATATAATATTACTCCTAGGCAGATTAATAAATTAAAACAAAAGAAAACCTAACAAATATATACCCTATGAGCCTATAAGATAATAAACTAAGTTCGGTCCAGCCCGACCAAACCGCAGTCGTAGGGAAATGTACCTAAAAGGCTGTCAGCATTACCTCGTTAAATACAAACACTAATTCACTGAGCGAGGTAAGCCCCAGTCTTCCCGATGGCATGTGGCGTCGACTAGCCGTTTTCTAATATGTTTAGAAATGGGCACTGGGTCCCCAGGTAGCCAATAATATTATAGTGTGTATATTAGATAGGTTTTTTTTTGTTCTAATTTATATGTATTAGTTTTGCCACTAATTGTTAATTGTTGTTGTTGAAGTTCATAAACATTTTTTTATGTTGTGGTTCATACCTCTTCTTGAAATGCACTTGCTAGGTTTTGAAATTACACAACTGCAGTTGTCTATACTAGTCTATAGCAAACTGAAAATTATATTTCCTACAAATTATTTCACGGATTATTTTGATGGCCTCTAGCGTTAAGTAGACTTTTACCTGCCTAACTCATTATAATGCAATAGTCCCGGGTTAGATCTAGGCGTAGCAAATTTCGTTATTTAGGATAGTCGGGTGTTTCAAATCAGTCCGAATCAGAGTTATCCGTTATGTAATACCTATAACACAACGTAATGTTTTGGTTGAGGATTATAGAATATGTGTGTTTGTTTGCCAATTATTTATTTATTTCTTTGTGAACATTGTTAGCTTGCAAATGTCCTACTACTGTCTGCCCACATGTATTTTATATTGAATAAAATATTACCCATATCTTGAATCATATATTAAGAAAAATTATAATAATAAGATAATCCTCACATGTCAACGCGCGGGCACTATATTCATAATTTAATTACTTTCTTTAATACCAGTCGTGTAATAAACATACATATTAACATAAACCGTTCATCATGCATCTTCAAGCATCAAACTACAGTCCATCGAAGCACAGTCGGAGTCTCAACAGGCTAAGACCTTAACACCCGGTTATCTCTGCGTTTCGCCAAAACTCTAATTTACACGGGAATTTTATTATCGTTGAATCGCCAACGATCGCATTGGCAACATTCCATTTACTGAGATAGGCGATCATGCAACGTAATCAAGATCAGGTCCCAAGTCTGCCATTACAATTGTGTCCGAATGTTCAAACATTGACTACATAATTGATTTCCGACAGTTTTGGTACTGAAGTCGGTGATCAACAATTTTGATAATATTGTAACGCTCCTGCCCCACTTGGGATAATGTTAGTGACTGCGTCACGCGGACGTATTATACAGTTTCATGCATTATTTGAAATGCGACATTGTTAATGACTTTAAACATTGACAGATTATTCATGTATATTTTTTTTATTGCATGAGTTCAGCAGACTGCCATGTGATGGAAAGCGATTACCATCGCCTATGGATATCTGTAACATCGAACGTGCTACCAATGTGCTGCCGCTACCAATGTGCCGCCGCTCTCTAATGGAAAATTGGTCTTGGCCACTAATGCTTGCACACAACTAAAGTTCGTTATGGCGGTTTGGACCAGGCAAAAGCCCTACCACCTGGCTGTGGGTTATTTTGTCGCCTCTTATGACAGGCCGCCCAGCAGCAGGATTGTATTCTTTCTCTATTCCTGTACGTATAAATAGTAATAAACGGAGTATACAGGGGGGAATATTTCAGCGGGGCGGTAAGGGGAAGTACCTTAATGGTTACAGCTACTCAAAAATGGTCTTAGAAGACTATCCATAATTTTTCGAGAATTTTTGTTCCCCAGTCGTAGATTTTCAAAAAAAATTACAGTTATCAAGAAAATGGCCATTTAAAAAAAAAATGCCAATCGATCCTGTTTCTGATACTGATCAAAAACTTCTACCGGACCAACCGTCGTTGGAGTAATAAAAGAATTAGATATCGCAAAAATATATCCCATACATCTTTTTAGAATTCCAATTTACCTCTTTTATTTATTAAATCTTTTTGTTGACTGAATAAAAAATAAAATTGAAATAAAATCACACAGAGCTTTACTGACACAACAAACTATTAAGGTTGGTTTTTGTTTGGAAAATATAATAATGAGTTTCAAATTTGTTTCTTTTTTGGTTAAGGTACTGACTTCTCTTTTCTGCCCCGCTGCAAGTTTCCACCCTGTATAGACTAATGTAGCTAATTGGTTAAATTTTAAAATTCCCAAAAATATGCTATAGACGTTATTAATAGGGCACACCTTAATTAAGATACATCACTTCAAAGCAGTTGAAAATTCAATAACATTTTCGCATGCTAGAGCAGAATCATTTATACTTACTTAATTATTATATGTTGTAAAGCGGTTACTCTCAAGAACCTTTAGTTAGAAAACATAACTTCAACATTTTCACCTTATTAAAATTTAATAACAATGTCAATCAAAAACAAATTTGATTACTTTGAAATTCTCATTATATATAAACTTTTTGAGTTCTGTTTTCGACGTTTTTCAAAATCTCAATTAACGCCTAATTGAGTTTAGGAATACTATACTTATTAAAATCTCTATAATATTATAAAATTCTAAACATACCGTGTTTGTATATTGTAGTTATTAAAAAAACCAAATGGAATACACTACATAAACAATGGAGAACACGATGCAATTTTTTTAGATTTCTTGTCCGTTTGTTCCGGATCACGTAAGAACTGATGAGCCGATTTCGATGCGGTTTTCGCTCATCGACAGTAAATTCTTAGACTTAAAATCTGCGCTACTTTTTACTCTGGGAATCCCGAAGATTTTTTCTGGGAGCGGTTTGAATTTGTTCGGGTGCATAAAAATTAGCTTAATCCGACACAGTTTCCACTAAAACGATAGCTTACATACTTTTTTAAATGCAACGACACTTTGTGTGCTGGGAATCCCGCGGGAATTTTCTACGTCAAACGTGGATAAAGTCGCGGGCATGTTCTAGTTAATTAATAAAATTATAAAATCTATTTTATTTTTCCAGGAATGTTCTTGATTGTTATTTTTAAAATAGCTAAGGTTTTCCTTGAAGCTTCGCTCATGTAAATTTAACGAGTTTGTGGTATCAAACATTTCTAGACACGTAACCTTTATTTATCTCTAATATTGAAAGAATATATCGAATTTCGAAGAAAACGGCTTTAGACTCGAGCACGAAAAATGTCGAACTGACAAAAAATATCAATAATTATCTGATCTATTTTTGTCTTTTATTAATCTATAGGTATAATATAAAAATCAATTGCTGTTCGTTAGTCTCGCTAAAAGTCGAGAACGACTGGACTGATTTGGCTAATTTTGGTTTTGAATTATTTGTAGAAGGGAAGGTTTAAAAGGTGAATAAATATGAAAAAAGTACTTGGAATATAGTAAAAACAACAATTTCGCTTTCCCTTAGAAACTATTCCTCCCTGTCAAACATTTGATGTTCGTCCCGTCGTTTAGAAATCAATTAAATTTAAAAGTGAAGTTTTTTTTCATTTTTTTGGTTTTGAATGTCAAACGTTTGATGATCGTTCCGGTTAAGTTTTAACCACATATTTTACTAAAGTTGAAACATTCTGCAATTATCATTCAGCTTTTTTATTTATTGATTCTGAGGCGGTACGAAGTTTGCCGGCTCAGCTAGTAAACTTATACTAATATGTTTCGGTATTATTAATAAGATGCCTATAAAAGTTTTCCACTGGAAACTAATATTTTGCTTATATGAAAAGTAAATTAGGTTATATATATTTTTATATCTCTTTAGTGACAATTTATCTAACTGATGGTGAAAACCGTTTAAAACTCCATTGCATGGTTTAGGCGGAGTTAGCGGATACAGACAAACAGATGCGGAAAGCTTTATACTATATAAAAAGTCACCAACCCTTTGTAATATAATGTAATACCGTGTGTTGCGTGGGTATGAAGTCCAAATGTCGCGTGAACAAAATTACGGACGCAGCTGGTTTTATAACAAAATCAAAAATTCTGCAGGTTTCTCTAAAACGAAGTGAATTTCACAAAGATATCACAATACTAGACTTAAAAAATGAATCGTAAAATGACCGTGACATGGACATATACAGACAGAGGGACATAATAAAATTATAGTGGTTCACGATTGGCCATTTGCCATTGAAACCCCAACAAAAAAGAGTATTAATCTTCTGAATTTTCATTTACCGCACGAAGTTACAATTTCACGCCCATTAACTACTAAAGCTTGATAATACTCCAGACAAGCCTCCTCAAACGACTGTATTCAAAATAAAATTGAGACTCATTTCATTATTTGTTATGGACGTGGTAGTGGCAAGCTGGAATAATTATTATGATTACAACTCTTAAGGCCGGGACCGACTGGCGTGATGACTCTCTCACAGAATATGGGCATCAACTGGTTAACCTAAAGCCGGCGTCAGATACATTCAAACTTTTGAATACTTCTTTGAAAACACATTTAAACATATTTGACAGATATGCTTTGTAAACATTTTTCTCCACAATATGCTGGCAACGACAAACAAGATGGACAAAAAAGTTTGTGGACGGAGTATGCCTTTATTATTTAAGTGCTTATAATTATTTATGACAAGTGCATAATCTACCAAAACGGCCGAGAAGTAGACGCGAACGGATATGCGCAACGGTCGCCCAACCGGACTTGCGCAATTGTAGCAGGTTACGCAAACATTTGAACACATTCTAACTTTGAACGCTTTGCGTGGCAGGAATAAAACAGATAGTATTGGCAAAGGTGGTTGGTATAAATAAATATTAGAGGTTATGCAGTTACTTACATATATTTTATTTATTTATAAACATATAAGTATGTGAAATATTATATAAGTAAGAATTATACTTAATAGACACATATAAATACACCTATTGATATCACATACATAAATATATACATATCACATACATAAATATATATATACATATACATAAATATACGTAAAAATATCAAATATCACTATGTTGTAGGTAATGCTTTTTTGTCATGTTCTTAAATATTGTTAGTGATTTAGCTTGTCTAACAGTAACAGGTAGCTCATTCCAGAGTCGAATAGCCTGTACAGTAAAAGAATTATTGAAGAAAGATGAATGATGCTTGGGAGTACTAAGTCTAAGTTTCGTAGAAGGTCGTAAATTGTGAGAGGAAGAGACGAATTCAAAGCGTTCTTTGAGATAATACGGGGTTGTGGGGATAAACAGCACACTGTAAAGGAGTGAAAGAATATGAGTATTCCGGCGAAAACGAATTGGCAACCACTTGAGTTTTTTACGAAATTCAGAGACGTGGTCATATTTGCGTAACCCAAATATGAACCTTATACAAAAATTTTGGAGGCGCTCAAGCTTATTAAGTTGCTCTTGAGTCAAATCAATATAGCTGGCGTCAGCATAATCAAGAATGGGGAGTAGTAAGGACTCTGCAAGCTTAACTTTGGTGGTTATGGGCAGGAAGTTTTTCAACCTCCCGAGGGATTTCGAAGAGAGGAAGAGACGTCGACTCAATTCAGTTATGTGGGGTCGCCAAGATAGCTCCCTATCAAATATGACTCCTAGATTTTTTACTTTTTCACTAACCGGGATATGTGTACCATTAAATGTGAAATTTGGTAAGCAGGTCCAGTCAATTCTACACAGCATCCGTGAACTACCTATGATAATTAGCTGAGTTTTCTCGGGATTTACTTGTAGTCCATATGATTTACTCCATTGTGCTATGTGATCGAAGTCCGTGTTTATTGTTAAGACTGCATCTTGTAATGTCGCAACAGGTGATTGTGTATAGATTTGTAAATCGTCTGCATAGAGATGATAGGAAGAAGTAAGTTCATTGGAGATTGAATTTATAAAAATAGTGAATAGTAAGGGAGATAAAACGCCGCCCTGAGGAACGCCAGCAGAGAGATCACGCCATGACGAATAGTCATCATCGACTCGAATCCGCTGCCGGCGACCATACAGGTAACTATGAAACCAATCGATTACTGTAGGAGATATGTTAATAGAGCTTAGAACCCTAAGCAACAATTCAAAATTTACATTGTTGAAGGCACTGCTGAAATCAAGCAGCGATAAAACAGTCAGCAAACCGTTATCCATGCCATGCCGGATGTCATCAGTGATTTGGACGAGAGCTGTGGTTGTACTATGGCCAGGACGGAAACCGGATTGATATGGATTTAAGAGGGAATTACGGTTCAGAAAGAAACTTAACTGTTGATGAACTAGACGTTCAAGGACTTTAGAAAGGAAGGGGAGTATAGAAATAGGACGAAAATGAGAAATTAAGGTAGGATTTGGTTTTTTTGGAAGAGGAATGACCTGGGCTTCCTTCCAGGCAGTAGGAAAAACACCAGAGGTAATAGAAGCATTAAGGATATGAGTAAGGATAGGATTAATGACATCCAGTATGGGTAAGACCATATTGCGACTGATGCCATCGCTGCCGACAGCATTAGATGTAATGGATTTTGTTGCTTTTTCAACATCACTATCAGTGAATCGACTAAGAAGAAAAGGAGAATGTTTGGGTGTTGGCATAGAAGTGATTTTGTTTAAAGTGTCAGACTTAGTTACTATGTCAAAGTCAGAAGTAGTTGTGAAATGTCGATTTAAATCATCGATGTTGAATATTTTAGAAATTGGACAATCTGCTTGTTTACCAACTCCCAGAGTACGAAGAAATTTCCAAACTTTGGCTGGATTATCGTTTTCAACTGATTCGTGGATGTAACGGCGTTGAGCGTCCCTACACATCCTATTGCAGCGATTACGAATCTTGACAAAAGCCGTTTTGTTTTCCTCTGTTGGTTTCATTTTATACCTAGTTTTAGCCTTAGACTTCTTATGCATTAGTAATCTAATATCGGCAGTGAGCCACGGTGCCGGCAGATGCTTGAGCTTGATACGGCGTAGAGGTGCATGAGTATCGTACAGCTTTGTCAGAGCTGCATGAAACGCATGCACCTTCTCATCAATAGTTGGTACATTGAGGACCCCTGACCAGTCTACTTCCTGGGCGTCCTTAAAAAGGGCGTCCAGATCCATACCACCAAAGTTGCGCTGAAGTATGATTTTGGGCTTGGCTTTCGGTGGATGCAGATTATAAGAGAGGAAAATCAAATCGTGATATGAAAATGCATCCGCCGGGCACTGACCATGATTGGAAACATGAGAAAGCGATGAAATCAATATTAGATCGAGAAGAGAAGGGGTTGAGTTAGGAAAGTGATGAGTTGCACTCAGGGGAAGAATATGTAAGTTAAGAGATCGTATTAATGTTTCTAAAGAAGAAGAACGTTGGTCATGTTTCAAGAGGCAGGTATTAAAATCACCCATGATAATATTATGTGTGTATAAAGGAGAGAATTTTTCTAAAATAGTTTCGAAAGAAGTGAAGTAATTTACGCGAAGGGAAGAGGCGTAAAAAACTCCAAGTAAAATTTTGGTGTGCGCTAGCTCCACTTCTAGGAACAGATGCTCACCATTATCCAGTGGCGGTGGCTGTGAGGACGCGCTTAAGATTTTGTAAGCCAAGTGGGAGCGGAGGTAAATGGCAACACCTCCACCGCCACTGCCAATACGGTCATTACGTATTAGATGAAAACCTGGTAAGCTATATGAAGTTGAGGACAGGCAAGGCTTCAACCAAGTTTCTGAAATTAATATAGCGTGTAAGGAAGTTTGATTAAATGACGCCAACATATCTGGGAAGTGAGCTGGAATACTCTGAGCATTTATGTGTACTACATTGAAATGACTAGAAAAATGTGAAAAATGACTTTCAATAACATCTTGAAGCGGGAGTATACTGGAAAAACTGTCGCATGTATTGCTAGACAAAGACTGACAAGATTGAAAATCTGTACTGGAGTCGCTAACACTATCATAATGATCCATAAAATAGTTTATATATGTATATGTTACAATAAAAAAATAAAATAAAAATATATATATAACAAAAATATATATATATATATATAAATATACTACAATAAATATGTGTATTATCTGTAAAGCAAAACGCAATTTATCTGCCAAGTGTGTGGATGAGATAGCTGAGAAAATTAAAAACTAGTGAACTGGTAACAAAACAAAGCAATAACAAAACGCATCCAAAAGTATGCAATATTGACATTGACAGTTATACGTAAATTTGTAGATAGAAAAAATAATAAAACATAAACAAAACAATATCTCAGAAAAATGAAAAGAAAGTTATAGTAGTTCATAGTTTACAAACATAAAGAGAAAAAATGAAAACGTCGGTGACGTATAAGATAAACAAACATTTTAGTAAAAGGAAAATGAACGGAAAAATTCAGAAAAAAAATAAAATAATTAATATCTCTTGGCTCCTGTCGTAGGCCGACGTGTCTTAGCCAAAAGATCAATCAATAAAGAGTTATTGATTGATCTTTTGGCTTACAGATCAGAACCGAGCAAGCCGAATGTGTAGTTAGAAGACGAACCGTTTTGCGCCTCTGGGTGCTGCGCCCGGGTTCTACGCAACCCTTGCCTCTACCTCTGGGTAAAGACGGCCCTGCTAACAACTTTCCATCAAGTGGGCCATCTGCCAGTTTGCGCGCTTCAGGCAATAAAAAAATAATTGCGTGTGTTGTGCAGTTCACACGCAGTAGAAATGAAACAAAGTGTGACAAGGGGTGGGAGAGATTTTAATTTTCGTGACGTCACATTTCATATATTATATCGTTATAATGAATTTGAGCTTTAAAACACGAAATTTGAAACATTAACAAAAAACTTCAAAGCATTTCCAACTCTATCTGTATGGCCATTGTGTTTCAATGATTAAATATAATGTTTTCTATCTCATTCTCTCGCAGGTTTAGTCCTATAGACTTATGTGTTCATCTCTTTTTAGTGTCGCTTTTTCGTTTCATCGGGTTTCAAATCACAAGAATTCTAAAGAGGTTACACTTCAAAAATGTATCCAACCGTCCAACCTTAATAAATGGAAACTATTGGTAAATCCATTTTAATATAAAGGGACAATATTCCAATGTAATTCTGTTACAGATTAAGAACCTACACTTATGAAATTTTCCATGGAGGTTTTATCCTTGGTTACCTTTTGTATGAAAATCGATCTTGATGTGGGTGAAATAAAAGGATGAGAATTTGTATGGGCAACCCTCAAGGATTTAAAAAGTACTTAGGCTTTTAGTAAGTACCTAACAAACAAGTTCATGTTTCAGCGTTACAAATACGTATTTACTTCATTCTGAAAGCGAAAATTTCAACAAAATGGCGTGGAAGCTAGTATAATATAATAGTTAGGGTACATTGTGTTTAAATATACACTCATACACAAGAATGTCGCTAAATGATGCAGCTTTAATAAATGAAATAACAATGTTTACGTGTTAATAATTGGACTCATAAAACACAAGATCTTTGTTGGTTTTCAGGAGGGAAATGTATAGAGAGTTTGATCAGTTGAACGCCGCGATCGGTTAGTGAAGTACGCGGCTATCTCCGTAGCGACCTAAGCCGTGTGGTGTTTACAAATCTCCTATTTATACTGTAAACACTAAACATAAACAATTTTTTTTATTACTGATTAACCTTTTTAATCAATTTTTTTTGTGGTTTTTTTAAAATTATGACACGACAGTGATGTGTTTTTTAATAACATGCATGGTTTGTAAAGTTTTTGCATTTGGAACTGACCGTAAATAGGTTTTGTTGTTTATTTTAACGGAGTTTTCTAAATTTGAAAAGAAGAATTCTTTTACAAATAGCTTTCTGTTCATATCATTATTGTATTTTAGAAACACGCGGTTTATCACGTTATTTGTTAAAAATTTGGAGTTTCCTGGACCATTATTAAGGTAAATACTGCATGAATATAGTCTACATTATGTTTAACAATTTTTAATATTAATTATATAATGCTCTGATAAATTTAATACTTTATTGCTTACTAAAATAAACAATTACAAAAATACAGATTAAATATATACAATACTTTAGCATTGTAAGAAATAGACTTTTTGCTAGTAGGAACTTTTTCAGGCAACATAAAGTGTTAAAGGATATTTTTAGCTAGTTATCCGATACAGCAGGTGCAGAAGATGATAGAATACTTAAATTTTTTACCTAGTTGAAGCTTGAAGATGCTACATCTGGAATAATATAGTTATTCGTAGTGACTGTCACGCAGATGTAACGAAGGGTTTAATGCGTTATTTGAGATGCGACATTGTCAATGGTGTTAAGCATTTCATTCATCTATTTACAGTAATTTACACTAATAGCTAATTGTTAACACTTTATTTTTTACCGCTACAAGTAAGACGTATTTGGAGATAGTGACTAACACTAACGCAGCTGAAACTGTTGTATAAGAAGATCATTTTAGTACTTCACAGAAATCAGGAACATTTTTGCACAAAATCACTTAGACATGTTTAAATGTTTTATTCAACTTATGAAACACTGAAAGTTAAATATTGATGCTAAAAATTTGTTAAATTAACTGTTTGCGGAATTTTGTTATATTTTTATTCTCAACCAATGTTATGTATAAGAAAAAAACAAGACATTTAACAATACGCCGAAGCTTCCTAGATTTTGTGTGAATAGGAAGTTGTGACGTCACAACTTAAACGATTCAAATAGCATATTATTATTTATTTATTATTGTTTCTTTAATAGCTCTCCCTCTCCTGACAAATAAGTTGGCCAGGGTTTAGTTTCTCTTTTTATAGTATTTTCAATTATATATATATATAATATATATGTGTATATATATGTTATATATATGTATATGTTACATGAAATTAAAAAGTCTAATAATGTATATATTAGATTTTTCCATTTCTTTTTATGCCTTTTCTCTATATTGCTTTTTCTTTATTTACAATTCTTTATTCTATTATTATTATTGTTTGTCTTTCAAGACCACGGGCCATAAAAATGGCTCGGACTTTTGGAGTGCTTGCGTGGGGCCATGGGAAGGCCAACACGTAGAGGCCCCTTGACAAATTTAATGTAAATGTGGCATGACACTGACCGGCGATTATCCCTGTCTACACTATATAGTAATGCACCCAAGGACAAACCCGCCAGTGTAGGACTATTGTGGGAAATGAGGACAAAAATTACCGGGCTATTGTGGTGAACTGCTAATGGTACTAGTGGTCTGGGAATATGGGGACTATAGCGTCTGCCCGTCGCAATGTTCAGGGAACATGGAAAAATGGGCAGACGGTGACTTGCCACTTCCTGCATGGGCCCCAAAAAATGCCATAGAAGACAGAGGAAACATGGGTGTGAGTGGCTAAGGGGTGTAGAGAGGTGGGCTGCAGGTTCACCGAAGCTACTTCTGACGTGATGCCATTTATCACTTCCACCCCTGGAGCTTGAGTCTTAGCTCTAGCGATCTCCATTCCGAGCCGGCCAGCTAAGGCAAACACGGAGGCGGGGGCCTTGCCTTGACCCCCGGAGTCAGGTACGAGGTGTCGCTACTCACCTAAGGCTTTGCCACAAAGCCCCCTGCCTATTATTATTAATCTACCAGGATATGCCCGCAGCTTCGTCCACGTTTGACTTGAAATTTCTGCAGGATTCCCGGGACACAAAATATCTCAGTATTTTAAAAAAGAATGTAAGCCATCGTTTTAGTCGAAACTGAGTCGGAATCAACAAATTTTTATGCATCCGACAATTTTAAACCGCTCCCGGGGAAACTCCCGCGGGAGTCCCCGCATAAAAAGCAGTGCAAATTTTAAATCTAAGAATTAGCTGTCGAACAGCGGAAACTGCATGGAAATCGGCCCAGTTATTTTTCGTGAATCTCAAACAAACAGACAAACAGACAAGAAATCTAAAAAAATGCATCGTGTTCTCCATCGTTTATATAGTCTATTCCAGTTGTTGTTGTTTATTTAAATAGCTTCAATGTTTAGATTACATAGCATTTTTAGAATTTTATTTTAGTTAGAACTTTCTGGCAGCATAAGCCGGTCTCAAGACTTTACAAAAAGGTAAAAGATTCTAGAATAGAAAGTTCTGGAAGGAGAGACAGAGATAGATAGATCTTTAGAAAGGGACAGACAGTAAATAAAAGAACAACAAAAAGAAGATCGAAATTATGGGTCCCAGAAGATTCTTCCGGGTATATAAGCGGTGCAAGATGTGCCTACGGAGTAGTTCTGTTGAAGACAGCAAAGCGAGAAATGCGATACGAGAGATGTTTTAAGTAGAAGACAGCGACGAGTTTAGTGGGTAGTTTTTTTTATTTTTTTTTTATTGCAGGAGTTCAGCAGACAGGCAGACGGCCCACTTGATTGAAAGCGGTTACCATCGCCTATGGACATTTGCAACACTAAAGGTGCTACAAATGCGCTGCTGCTCTCTTAAAGGGGACTGGAACCTGGTCACTAATGCCGGAACGCAACTCAAGGTTGTTATGGCGACATACTTTAGACCAGGGGTGGTAGCCATCCAGTCGGGCAAATGCCCTACCACCTGGCTGTGGGTTGTTCTGTCGCCTCTTACGACAGGCCGCCCGGCCGCAGGAAATTGTATTCTTTCTCCGTTCCTGCACGGATGACGGGTAGTTTAGTGGAGAGTTTAGTGAAAATTTTAGTGGGCAGTTCAGTGAAGGAGGAGTTTAGCGTATATTAAGAAGAGATCCAGGCGCGAGCTACGCGCGGTAAATTCGGAGGCAAGCACTACAGTAGCAGGAGCTGGTCTACGCAATATCGGCGACGGTATTGTGAGTGAGAGATCTCATTGTCGGGGCAGAGCGTCATTAGTTATGCGTGCAGAGGCAACCCTGCAGAGAAGAATTACGTACAGCTGTGTAAGTCAATAAAAGCATTTAGTTGAAAAAAACTGGTGTTTACTTCCAATCGTAAGTGCGTACCCCAGATCGCAGGTTATTATAGATTAGACGTAGAGTAACGTATTATAACTAAACTCTAAGTTTTTCCCGCTGTCAAGCCCTGGCCAGTAGCTTTATTTTAATTACATAAAAACTTAATTATATCTATATATACTGCGAGCGAACTCACGGCCAAAAGTGTTATATATATATATATATATATATACTATATATGACTGATGGTGCATACCGCTTAAATTTCCGTTGCGTAGTTAGCGGATATACAGACAGACAGACGCGGAAAGGGACTGTTTTATGCTATGTAAAGAAAATATTAACGGGTCCGGCAAACGTTGTCCTGCCCAGAATGAAATAAAAATCTAGAACGCGACTGCAACACCATATACCGGGTTCAATTGTGAATATGAACCTTCCACGAATCCCGCTCAAACAAACACTCATAATTTAATCAAAATCAGTCGAACATTTTGGAGTTTTAGCGAGATTAACGAACAGTAAATGATTTTTATATACATATAAGAAATCTGGTCCGCATTGTTACGAAGCATGTGTGTATCATTTATTTCAAATTTTCTTTTTAATTGAATAGCAAGCTTCTACTTGGAATTTAACCCACCGTTCGATTTTCTTTGTTATAAAAGCTATTAGCACGTGTCACTCTTATGACGTCAATCCAGTATACCTACGCAATATTAAGTTGGTGTACAGGGACCCATTCCCCAAATCAGGGTGTTGTAATAAGAAAAAGAGAGGAATTTCTAAGTAGGTCACGCTCATCCTATATACCAGGGGGACTAAAGCAGCCAGTTTCACAAATTCATATTACTAATACAATAAGTATTAAAATAAAACGGAACTTTATGTTATGTCATACATCTACCAGTATATATAGACGACACATGTCAATTTCACGCGATTCTCCATAAGGTTCTCCGTATGTTAGTGGTAGAGTCATAGTGGAATCATTCATTATCTTGAACAAAGCACTTGGGCCTGCAATATCGGCGTTAAAGGGTTAGCTTTGAGGTAATCGCGTTTCGTGCGATGAGTGAGAGTTCCGCTGGCCCACTTCCCCCTCCCTTTTTCTCCCTCCTATTCCTATCCCATTACTCCTTTCTGAGTTCTCTATCTCATCTCTCTATCCCACCCTAAAAGTTGGCAATGCGTTGACTTCGACCCTGATGTTGAAACCATCTATAGACAACGGTAAACACTTGACAAGAGTTGGGTCGCTGCTGCTTCGCATAAAAAGTGGCCGTTTCAGGCCCCCTAGACTTCGTTTAAATATATTTATATAATTTGTTTGGAAAACATACAATAATTAATATTTTTAAATATAAAATTAATACATATATCAATCAAGTTTCCACTAAAAAATAATTTATATAATAAAAAAAATGGCTCAAACAGTTAATTACAAAAAAATATATATATTACAATTACACGAAAATTACATAAAATATCTATTTAATTTACGAGAGGTCAATATTGAACAAAAAAAATGTAAAACTCTATGAAAGAATAAAATGGCAGAATCAGCATTTCTCCTCTACTGCCAAATTCGATAGTCAATCCAAAGCTGCAACTTTAAATTACCTTTTTAATGTACCAACTCCTGCGTATCCTTCTTTTAACTTCTGTCAATTTTCTGATTGTGATGTTAAGAAGAGCTTCATGTCTATCAGCTCTAATGCAGTCGGCAGCGGCAGTATTAGCCGCAATATGATTATACCTATATTAGACGATATCATTCATGTGATCACCCACATTCTCAATGCTTCTATATCTTTTGGTATATTTCCTGACTCCTGGAAGGAAGCTCAAGTAATTCCATTACCTATAAAACCCAATCCTTCTTCTTTTTCCGAATATCGTCCCATTTCCATCCTACCTTTCCTCTCTAAAGTACTGGAGCGGCTTGTACACAAACAACTCAGCGTTTTCCTTAACACCAATTCACTTATCAATCCTCTACAATCTGGTTTCCGTCCAGGATATAGCACCACTACTGCACTGGTTAAGATCACTGAAGATATCCGTCATGGTATGGAAAATGGTCTATTGACTATATTGTCGTTGCTTGACTTCAGTAGTGCTTTCAATAATGTTGATTTTGATGTCCTTCTAGGAATCTTGAGTTCTCTTAACATATCCCCAACAGCTATTGACTGGTTTCGTAGTTACCTGTTTGGACGCCGGCAACGCATTCGCATTGATGATGTTTATTCATCATGGTGTGATTTGTCTGCTGGTGTTCCTCAAGGCGGCGTTTTATCACCTCTATTATTTGCTATCTTCATTAACTCAATTTCCAATAACCTTTCTTCGTCATACCACCTCTATGCAGATGATTTTCAGATCTATACACAATGCAATTCTAATGATCTTTGTGAAGCTATCCACACAACTAATAAGGATTTCATTAAAATACTCGACTGGAGCAAAGCCCATGGTCTTATAGTGAACCCAAATAAAACGAATTTTATTATAATCGGTAGTTATAGACTTATTTCCAGAATTGATTGGTCGTCACTTCCCCGTGTTGTATTTGACAATGTAGACATAGAAATCGGTGAAACTGTTAAGAATCTGGGAGTTGTCATTGAAAGAGTCTTGGCGGCCTCATGTAACTGAAATTAGTAGGAAACTTTTCGCGTCATCTGCTTCACTCAGAAGGTAGAAAAATTTCCTACCTACTGCTACTAAGGTTATGCTTGCACAATCCTTGCTTTTCCCCTTACTTGATTATGCAGATGCCTCCTATCTAGACATAACCCAGGAACAACTAAATAAGCTAGAACGCCATCAAAATGTTTGTATCCGGTTCATATTTGGTTTGCGTGAATATGACCATGTCTCCGAATTTCGTGATAAGCTTAAATGGTCACTTTCAGTGAACGTATGTACATATATGTAAACAGATAGACGTGTAAAAGCATGGCACAGAAGTTGCAAACCAAAAGCATTGACTGTTAGAAAAGCACCTTGCTATGTCTCACATTAAATGGGTCATGAAATTTCATTATATTAGTTGACATAAGCTGGTATGTGGCTTTGTCTTTGGTTACATAACATTTTCGTGTTAAAGGATACTTGTTAGCGTCGAATTTATTTCAAAATGCAATCCTTGTGTAGTGTAGGGTTTTTTAGATATGACGAACGTCAGCTGTTTTGGTTATTTGACCATGAACCCTAAAATGATTTAATCTAGAATACTCTATCTCTCAAAAACTACTCAACGAATTATTTTAATCTATTTTATGTCCACAGTATTTCTTTAACTACATCACCATAAACTTTTCACATTTTTCCATAGCATAATTCAAAAGTTAAGGCTGATTTACATTGATCCAGTTACTAACTGACTTAGGGAGTGGCCTTACTTCTAAAATATTCAATCGGGAATATTGAAGTCAGCTTTGACTTTAACGCATACTAAATATTGTCACTCCAGTTTCCCAATAGGGTAGGCAGAGACGATCGATCTTCACCTGTTACGATCTTGACAAATACTTTTCACTTAATCAACTTTCATTAATTTCTTCATATATGCAAGTCTATTTAAAGTTCTTTTTATCTGGCCTTTCTTCAAAATATCTTCAGTTTGATCATGGTGAGTACGTCGTGGTCTACCGGTACCAACTCTACCAGCCACATTGCTGTCGTACACTTGTTTTCTGATTCTGCAACCATACATATACTTTTAAAATGTCTCATTTGACTTTCGTTTATCCTGCTTTCATGCTTCTTCTGTCGTACCCAACTTTCATTGGCATACATTAATGTTGATACTAACACCCCTTGATAGACAGCTAAGCGTGCTTTTATAGATATCTTTTGATGCAGTCTTTTCATAACGTTGACTCCTTTTTATTCCATAAAGATCATGCTATTTGTCTTGGAAAATATTACGACTTCTATCTTTGCTTGTGTGGACAAAGTCGCTGGCAGTAGTGAACTTAGTATAAAGCAAAGTACTATAACAGCCAGTACCTCTACATTCCCTTGCCTTATCGTCGGTAGAAGCGTAATTTGATATTATTTGTATGAACAAGTAATATCAAATTACGCTTATGTCAAATTTTTACCGTTAGGCAAATGAACAGTTGGTAAGACAAAGGAACAGGCCATTAGTGAATCCTACTTACGTAACAAAACTAACAAAAAGGTGTCCTCTTAGAGACAATAGATATTGTTGTCATATTGTCTGTAGTCGGTCTTTAGAAGAAACAAAAGGATCCTGGAATTGTACTTGATATCATTCATTTTGAATCATTGTTATTTGTACTGCCTGTTTCTCAGATATCAATGGATATATACCTTTGAGAATATTTTGTTTACAGTAAAACATCTGAGAATATAATTTAATCAAAATATTATTGGAATTGCCTTTGCATAATTGAAATTTAATAATTCTGAATATCAAATGCTTATAATTTAACAACAGATTGTATCTGATTGACGTATTTGGCTAAATAAGATAACTATGAATACCTACTCTGACGTACCATCACTCATAAAAATGTAACTACGATAAGCCTCGAAATCTTATATAACTATGTATGACACTTGTCGCTTTAAGATGCGTTAGTATTTAATCGTTATTTATAATACTAGTATGGTAAGTTGGGTTTTACAAACGAGTAGACGAATGTAAGCCCAAGACGAAGTCAAGGGCTTAGTCACGAGTTTGTAAAAACCAACAACCGCGCGTGTGTCATACAACAACGTTTTTAACACATTTGCGAGAAAACAGAACAGTAGGTAATGAAACAAACATAAATATCACTCGGGAAGTCGCAACAATCTTTGACGTTTCTAATATGAAAATGGCGCGCATTGGATATGATGTCACATGCGCGTGATTAAAATTCATACGTCTTTCATCTCATTTTCTCTACAGTACTAAAGTGAGACAAAAGTATTGATAAAAAGCGCTTCCAAAGACGTTTGCTTATTCAGCTTATCTATTCTCATAATGTGAAACTCTTTGGTGAAATTCTTACATATTTTTTTCACCTAAGTATCTATTTTACCGTACGTTCCGTTGCATGGTGTGTAATTTTTAACTTTCAAACAATATACACAGGCTTCGTTAAGGCATTTTTTGAGAAAATGTGTTGAAAAATATGTTTTTTAAACCAAATCACTTAAAAATTGTACCTACGCATATCTTGGGAGTACCTTGTAAAATATCTGTGGTTTATTGAACAATAAATAACAAATACAACTAAAATGATTTATAAACAAAGCTCAGGAAGTCTTTCTTCAGAACTCATTACGGCTTGGATTGGAAATGTGGGTAGATTGAGGAAATTAAAATAACGACTTTTTCTGAACTGAAATAATTGTACTCCTCTAGTCCAATAAAATAAAGTTTCCACTGCGAAAATAACAATTAGCACTCTTGATATCCACACTAATTATGTTATATAATTCACTTTGATTAATAGATAGCGATTCCTTAAAAATTTAGTGCTCTGACAACCACTCTCAAAGAAGTGATTGCTCTTTCTAAGATGGTCACCTTCTATCAAAAACAAGACCACATCTTTATTACTCTTGACAATGATATTCCGATGATAGTCCTCCATCCAACATGTATCATTGAGAACCGATTTTCATGAAATTTACTATATAAATACTTTAAAAACAGATGATGGATGTAGAATGCGTTTGATTGATTCGCGTGGGAAGACTAATTCATAAATAGGCAACATTGAATTACCAACTTGGGCCTCTTACTTAAGCAAGTTCACTGAACATGGTGAACAACTAAGTACAAAGGTCGGCTACACATTAACACAGGCGGCAGACTAAAAGCCGATCACATTGTTCCATACTTACGTAACATACTTATAAAAGATTTTAGCTTTAGACGTGGTTTCGCTCGGATACGTTTTGGATGTTTATCTTTGGAACTCTTTACCAACCAGGTTGTCAAACGAGGATTGTCCTTGCCACAGTCAAAAACTAGCTGAGTTCGCTGCTTTGTTTATGCAGGATTTTGATTTAATTTATACTATTTTCTAAACCCTGTAAGATTTTGATGTGGAATATACACAAAATCTTAAATAGAATACCTGATTTAAATTGTAATATTTTTATTTAAAAGTTTCAGTATGTGATTTTCAGACACATTGATAGACAAAAATCCTAAAAACAACCGTTTGTACCTAGTCATTAGCAGCTTTGGCTTAAACATTTATTTGAAGTGAAACTTCTTATCGACTAATATTTAGAAGAGTATTAAAAAAAGCCAATGTTTTCTTACAATGTTATATCGTCTCGGCTATATGAATGTACAAGAATTGATAAATATACAGTTTAGTATATATTACTTTTTTGAATGATTATTAATAAGTGCGTGGCAGCCCATGTACTATGAAGGGTTCCATAGAGATGACAAACGTCCAATGTTTTTGTTATTTGGCTATTAAACCCATTTATTATAAACTAGAGTTTGCCCCGCAGCTACACCACGTGTCAAACCCTAGGAAGTAGCTTTAATTTACTTACATAGAAACTTAATTCGGTTTTTAAATCTATACTATAATAAATCTGTAAATGGTTCGAGTATGTAATGCATTTAGAAATGTGAAAAAAATCAGAGGGGATAATTTGGACCAAGAGATGCCGAAAATGTAATTTTAAGAATTTTTGCCTGTCTATCTGTCTGCCTATCTTCCTGTCTGTCTGCCTTTCTGTTTGCCTGTCTATTAGCTCATAACATGAAAACTACTAAACGGATTTAAATGAAATTCGAAACAGAACTAATTTATATCACTGTAACTTAGGATACTTTTATCCCGATAAATGACGTTGTTTCCGTGGGATAGACGAAAATAGCGAAAAAGATGGCTCTGCCATCGCATCGTTTATGGAAACTATTGTAATTGTAGTGAATTCAACAAAAAACTTAAGTATTGAAGGTTAATAATACATACATACAGACATACATAACTTCACGCCAGTTCCCTTGCGGGGTAGGCACGAACAACAGAGCGCCATTTAGGCCCATCTTACACACCTGACTTGCTTCTTTGACATTCATAGCTCTTGTCATGCACGCTCGTCTGTTCTTAAGGCTCCTGACATCACCCTCCGCTAGTACACGATCAATTTGATCATGGAAGGTGTGTCGTGGCCTTCCACGACTTCTGCATCCATCCACTTTGGCATTGTATATCTGTTTAGTCATTCTTTGATCATGCATTCTTTCCACATGCCCGAACCACCGGAGCATTCCTTTCCTTACCTTCACCCCGAAGGTTAATAATTATATATATAAAACAATTAGATTTTTATGTACGTAACATAGAGCTAATTAGACAAGGATTTTTACTGCGAGGAAAGCTCTAGTATAATAATATAATTACATATAATAATAACAAAGAAACTAAGTCCATATAGTCTATACAACTGCCCAACAAAACATACAGGCGAGTCGCAGCTAATCTGATTTGAAGTAATACAATGAATTATTGTTGTTTATGATAACGTACGTTGTTGTTAGTGAATTGAAAAAAAAACTATTGCAGCGACATCTGTTTTGCTAATTCATCTATTCTAAGGAAACGACTTAATTTATTGGGATAAAATGTATCCTAAGATACGCCCCAGGATATAAGCTAACTCTGTGTCGAGTTACATTTAAATCCATTCAGTAGTTTTCACGTGATGCTCTAACAGACAGACAGAAAGACAGACCGATAAAAAATTGTGATATCTCGTAGAGAAGTTTGATTTCGTACACAAATACAAATTATACAGTTTTTTTTATTTATTACAAAACACGTTTAATTTATAGGACTTGGTTAAAAAATATTTTCTCCTATTGAAGACCCCAGGGAAAAAGACGGCCTTGTCAAGCAACATTGATTTTGAGATATCACATTTTTAAGTTTGGAACCTTGTCCTTCGGAAACCCATAAGTGTCACAATTAAACAAAAATATAGGTTGAATCACTTAAAAATCAGAAAGGTTTCAAGCATAAAAATATTAAAAACTATCTAAGTCAGATAATAGGGAAAAGTGACATATAATGTCACTAAAAACCTGTTTTTCCCTGGATTTTTTAGGTATTATGCCACTCTTCTTCACACTAGCTCTAAGATTAATACGTGTTTTACGCTGTTCGGTTTATTATCGTATAGTACCGGAAATTCCCTACAAAATCGCATTCACAGATTAGTTTCGAAAAAGTGACAAGTTCGTCATTTTCCTTGGAATTTTCAATTGTAATTAGCTTTTTGCATGTGTTATTATGTACGTTGGTCTTTTTTTTATTATAATCTCAAGAACGTAAAACCTAATAATACTTTTAATATTTATATATTAATATGTGGATAAACAAAGGAATAAGTTAGATTGTTCCAAGAAAGTTTTGTAAGGCTCTTAAAACAAAACATATTCCAGGATTGAATATCGCTACGAACTTTTGGTTGCAAAATATACGTGTTTCTGTACAGACTCTGGGTAACAATTTGTAACGTAATTAGAAGGCTAATTAGGGCATGTTTAATAAGTAAGAAAGAAAAAGTTTATTTGAAGAAATAACGAAGTATTTACATTGTTTACATGTGATTAAAAAAATGATATTTTGAGAATTTGTGTGCTGCATTTCAGCAAACAAAGTTTGTACTCAGCTTATTGCTGTGCCGGAATTATATCCGATACAACGCTGATTTTCAGTGCAAACCGTCCTCTTAGCGTGATCTTAGGAAAACGACCCAAAGAAAATATTTTTATATTAAACTAATTTGTATATTACTTATATGTGTTATGTACTTTTTAAATTTAATTATACTGTAGTCCACTGATTTGCTATAGTCACATACGTTCTGATTGTAATTATGCATCATGCACCTTAGTTTGTTTAATTTATGCATTATATACTTTTTATGTCTGTCTACAAGTAAGCAAACTGGCTAACGGTTCACGTGATGATAACTTGTCACCATCGCCTATGGACATCTGCAGCATCAAAAGCCGATGTATTTATTGCCTACCTCGCTGAAATTTTTAAAATCTGTTTGCACTTTTATTGAACGTTTTTTATATTAGAACACTCTGGGAAAACTTCAAGGGAAGTGGATGCTATATGCGGTAGCAGAATGTTGACGGGTCACCAGCTCGAATAGCTGTTTGGAGCACTCCTCAATTTTATTTTTGAGTCTTATCAATGCCTATAGTCTAATCATCGTTTCTCAACCTGGTTGTCGCGTTTATTAATACAGGGGGTCGCAGTCTGTTAAAAAAATAAGACCTATACGCAAATTAAACTTATAAATAGCCTTTTATTACGATTAAAATATTATTATAATTCAGTAGTGAAGGGGTCGCAAGAATTTTTACTTAACTTTTTGGTATTTCTTGAGTCGCGACATAACAATAGTTGAGAAACAATGCCCTAGATGAGGAAAGTGGTATGATGACTGGTACCTAGGACCTACCTAATTATTTTTTAGCTTTTAATCATTATTATTTTTCTTTTTAATTAAACCGTTTAAGTTAAAAATGTGTGTGTGTATGTGCAGTTCACACGCATTACAAGTGAAACTTCAGATAATATACTCCAAGATAATTCTTCTCTAACTTTTATTAATATAAATATTTAGCCTTTGGCCTTTTTCTTATTGCAGGAGTTCAGCAGACAGGCAGACGGCCCACTTGATGGAAAGCGGTTACCATCGCCTATGGACATTTGCAACACCAAAGTTGCTAATGCCGGAACACAACCCGAGATTGTTATGGCGACATACTTTAGACCAGGGGTCGTAGCCACCCAGTCGGGTAAATGCCCTACCACCTGGCTGTGGGTTGTTTTGTCGCCTCTTACGACAGGCCGCCCGGTTGCAGGAAATTGTATTATTTCTCCGTTCCTCCACGGATAATAAATAAGCCTACTGCCGTCAAAATATTATAATTCAAAAAAATCATTCTTCATCAGTCATTCATAAAGTTCAAATTTAATTTATTTCCAAGTTTTTTTATTTCGGTACTTAATTAATATTTTAATACTGTACTGTATTGTACTAGTCAAGTCCTTTCATTTGATACCCATATTGAGAGGGTTGTGAAGAAATACGTAATCCGCCATTTTGTGGCGCGGGCCATCTTTGAATTCAATGATACTGAATATATTCAATTGTTTTGTCATCAGAACTAAAGGTCTGTACAAATATCAGACCAATTTGTCAACAGGAAGAGGGTAAAGTTTCAATTACTAAATTTGACTTAAACAACAAGCTAAATAAGACCGCTTAAAAACCAGTCTTAATTCTTGAAACTTCAATTGTCGGCTCAAGGCATTCTCTCTAAAACTTTTGATATATCTACATCATTCCTTATCAGAAAATTGTGGAAGATCACTAGCCTTGTTTCCATATAATGGAATAAAATTTATGGCGTGGAAATGTACATTGTTAGCTAATCAGGAATTTAGGGTTAACTTTGGCATTAATTCTGGGAGAAAGTCTACGACCGCAAAGTTACTCCAATAGATTGCCGAAAACTAGGGTTAAAAGGAAAACTTAATTATGTGATTGAACCCTAAACTTTGTTACTTAAAATACAATAAGACTTATCCAGAATTTAAGCAAACATTCTCTAACATTTTGAATCCGTAGGCATGGAAATAGAATAGGTACTTTCTAAGAATAACAATCGCTAAGTATAAAACGCAATTGTAAAAACCTTAGTACTAGATGACCATATATTATGGCGTCACGGATAATTCTTTTATAGCTTTTTAATGTCAGTCAAATGTATTGAAAAGATAGTTTCAATTAGGTACATCAGCATACAAAGAAGTGGTCTGTTCATATGACGAGATTCACCTATTTACATGAATTTCGATGGGCTGAATCCGAATCTGAGGTCCGTTTGGCTCTTATACCCTCAAAATTTTGAGTAGATTGCGAAAAACCGATAAAAAAGGTAAAAATTGCGCTTATGGAAAAATTATATTATAGATATTTTTATGTATGATAATGTTACATGCCAACAAAAGTGAATGCACACCTGCCTGCCATAAAGCACAGTGTATCACCTTCCCGCATTTGAACTTCTTTTGTTTACTTAGAAAAACAGCCTATTGTGTATTGTACTCGTTTATGGCCGTACGCAGGAATAATTAAGCAGGTGTGCGGATTACGTTTTCTGGGAAATTGCGTCGACGCTTGGCAGGTAGACATCTTGTATTTGTATAGTTTAGTATAAAACAATGCCCGAATGTAGGGGTGAGGCAGTCTAGCGAGAACGGCAGTCAAGCGACGATTACGATACGAGCAAGATGTGTGTACATTCGATGAGCTATATAGTGACAGACTTTGCGCGTGTTATTGAATCGTGCAGTTTGTACTGGTTGTGTCCAGTTATGTTTGTACCTGTATTATACGTGTTTGTATAGTTCTAATACATTCTATAGTAATTCCAACGGAATTTTTAATTCGAGTCCCGCACTCGTAACAATAATAACAGTGGCACACAAAATAAATGGGCTGTTCATTTGAGCTAATCCAAGTACCTACATTATGTCTCTGTCCTGCCCTATGACGGAGAACCCCGGGTCTACAAAAAAAAAAAAAAACTACCTACATGTATTTCGACGCGCTGAATCCGACACTGAGGTGCGTTTGGTCGTACATCCTCAAAATATCGTGTAAATTTCGAAAAATCGCTATAAGTAGCTAATTTTTTTTCGGTTTTTCGCAATTTACTCTAATATCTAAGAGATTACAGGTCAAATGGACCTTTGATTCGGATTCAGCACGTCGAAATATGTGTAGGTAGTTGGGTCTGATCAAATAAACAGATAAATTTCTTTGTGTGCCATTGTCATTAACCAATTGATGAATAATTACCATTAAAATTTCCGTATATTATAAAACCAAGTTTGATTTACCGACAATTTTATACAATGTATCGAATTACGATAAAAGTAAGGTAATAATTTAAAATATTCTGTAACACTTAGCGTATTTAAAAGAAAAACATTTATAACCAAATTTTTCCGCTGGCTACGGATTTAATTGGGGGTCTTGTCTCGGTATTCAAAAGGTAAAATGCCCATTAATTTAACGTGTATTTATATAAATTTCCGGATATTATTCGATTTGTATTTAATATTGATGATATTTTAATAAAGACCTTAGTTGGTGTTGATATCCTTTAAAATGTTCGTGGAAGCACATAATGAAGGCTCTTGACTAGAAAGATTTTGTCATATAAACATCCAAGTAATGCTGTTTTTATACATCATCTTTATTAAATACGTGTAACGGAACAAAGTAGACAAATTTTCTAATAAAAAAAATTATAACTAAAAACAAAAAAAAATATATTTTTTACATTTTGAAGCCGGTGCGAAGTAAACATAAAAATTACTTTTTTTTTCGTATTTTACTTGATGTCGATATCAAGATGTAGAAAATATTTATTTCTTACTTTTTAGTTACTCTTGAAATCCTTTTTTAGGTTAAGTATGGGGGGGGGGGGGGTATGGAGAGACGGTTAAAAGAGTATGATGATTTCATAAGAGGTCCGATTTTGCCAAAATGGCAACGGAATCCTAAATATGTATCACATATATAAAGAAGACGCGTTTTTAAAATTAATTTTTGATTTGTTCCAGGAACCAAGAGATTGCTGCTATTTAATAATATTAAAATTGGTATCATTCAACAACTGAAATAAGTTATGCCGCTTGACATGTTGTCGCGAACACGCACCGCAAAAACATGTCTTCGGAAGAAACTTCTTCAAACATAACTCAAACTTTGACGAATTTATTCGAAGAAATGTTGCTAGAAACGGAAATGTCGAGAAACAGAAGCAACGTGGACTTTTCTCATTTTCTAATGGCTTTGCGGGAGCAATCATCCAAGAATAGCAGCCATGAGCCCCTCGACTTTGGTACTTTGGTGAAATTGGTGGATGGATTAAGAACTAAATTGAACTTGAGCAAGCCAGCAGAATCGGCCTGTACCTACTGTGCGGGCAACTTGAGAGATGTCATTTTAGCTTACAACAGCATTCATGGATATATCAGTCTCATTGTGAGTATAATTGTTCAATATACAAAGATAGCTTTTTACAATCATAATTTAATTAGCAACCACCTTATGGGTGAGATTGGATCAATTTTTTATCGAATTACGTACATTTCATATTTATCCATATTTTATTCAAGGTACAAAATTCTTCAAATTTTATCCGAGCAGGAACGGAGAACGAATACAATTTCCTGCAGCCGGGCGGCCTGTTGTAAGAGGCGACAAAACAACCCACAGCCACGTGGTACGGTATTTGCCCGACTGGATGGCTACCACCCCTGGTCTAAAGCATGTCGCCCTTGAGTTGTGTCCCGGCATTAGTGACTAGGTTCCAGGCTCCCTTAAGAGAGCAGCAGCGCGTTTGTAGCACCTTTGGTGTTGCAAATATCCATAGGCGATGGTAACTGTTTTCCACCAAGTGGGCCGTCTGCCTGTCTGCTGAACTCCTGCAATAAAAATTCAAAAAAACTTCTTCAAAGAGGAGATTATCTGCTACAAAACATATCTCTATAGGTACATAAGCAGGGTAAACTATTCAAAATCAACCAATCCTTTGGGGGTTTGCCAACAAGGGTACCTATAGATGCGCGCTATAGGCTTAAAAAAGGATAAGAAGATTTCCTTCTTCGTATTAATATCTATTATAATACATGTACAATGTGTATAGATACTGACGTTGGTCAAGATGTTAATATTTTTTAACCGACTTAAAAAAAATCTAACAAAAATAAACCGAAAAAAAAGAAAATATAAAAATTACCATTTACATTGTCACAAGAACAAAATATTGCAAATTTTTTATGTTTTACTTGGCACCGACGTCAAGACATTGTAGAAAATTTTATTTTTTTGCCTTCTTTGACTCTTGAAGTCGGTTTCTTTTTTGTTAGAAGTTTTTTATTGCTGGATTACAGCAGACAAAATGACGGCGCAACTGTGATGGAATGTGGTTAGCGTCGCCTATGAACATTTGCAACACTAAAGTTGCTACCAATCTGCTGCCGGACTCGTAGATGGAACTGAAACCTGGCCAGGTTCCTAATGCCCAAACTCATTTCAAGATTTTTATGGAGGCATACTCTAGACCAGGGGTGGTAGCCATCTAGTCAGGCAAATGCCCTACTACTTGGCTATGAGTTGTTTAGTCGCCTATTATGACACGCCACCTAGCTGCAGGAATGAGTATTTTTTCTCCGTTGCTGCACGGATCAATGCTACAACCTTATTAAAATAGTTCCTAAGGTAATAAAAACAGTTATTTGCTAAGGAGGTTATACTGATTTATTCATTTTCAACTTTAGAAAAGAAAAATGAAGCAGTTGAATAGTATGGAATAGTACATAATATTTTAAAACCGACATATACAGTGGACTTCTACCTTTTAATGCAGCTTAAAATTTTCCATAAGCTCCATACAATAATAATGTAAAATTTTCATCAATGGTAACTTTAACATGTGTTAAGGTTACCATGAAAAATGATAAAAATGTTATTTGTGTATGTACACAGCGGCACTGGTTTATCTGTACTTTCCATTCCTGTGACGTTTTAGGCCTTGTACTAAAACTGCCGTGTGGAGGCACCAAGTCTATTAAGCCCCGTTACATTTTAAAAACTAAAATTCTTTTTTCGCATATACATAAAATAGTTAATGGATTTTTGTTTTCTTTTGTGCAGTACTAGGCCAAGATAACCCCCTAGGCCAAGGGATATATTCATGTTTTTTCTTCACTGAACCAAATTGAAGTTACGCCCTTCGCTCCACAGAGAAGTCTATGTCTTTCTTAGCTGCACCGCAAGTGAAACACATTCGGGGCGATTTAGACCCCGTTACGCATTACACGTGTAAAGAACAAATTGTGGGCTGTGAAAACGGAATTTAAGAATAAATACTTACGAGAGCTTTGGGAACGTTAAAACTTCCATCGGATTTTTGGTCCCATTATAATATTGCCTACAACTGCTGGGTATAAGAATGTTACAAAGAATGACCGATATGTGTTGAAAGATTGATGAATCCTTTCTAATCTGACAAAAGCTAGCTTTTAATCTCCAGATTATACAAATACCGATATCAAGGAATTTTCATTAATAAAAATTGTTCTTGTAAACGTTTTTTGTAATAGTTTATAGTCAATACTATAAATGACTATAATCTAGCCCGACTTAAACATTCCTTAATAACAACTGTACAAAAAAATACTATAATGATATGCATGCAGGTGGGAAGTGGCAATATAGGTAGGTAGGTATATAAAAAACTGACTTCACCTGTCGATTTTTTTATATCACATTCAATCAATCACAATACATCTATTTATTAGTTATCTAACCTTTAGTGAGATTTTGGCGTGAACTTCGAAAGTAGATAATGTCTTAATGAGCACTTTTGTTTTTTTAAAGTATACAATATTGGTCAAAATAAACAACTGTAAAATATTGATTATTTTTTAAGTAATATTTGTGTTTTTGTGTGGAAATGTGTATTGATTACTGAAATGTACAGGCATGACATGGCAGCCCGTAATTAAGCTGCTTACACTTAGTAAGATTTAAGTGTAAACTTAATTATGGAAAATCATTAGTAATATAAACCCGTATATAAGACTTGTTGGTTTCTCCTAAATAAAATTGAAATATGATTTTTCGAGTTACCATAAAAACTCCGTTGTTTACCATTAATCAAATATCTACAAATTATTCTTTATTACACACAAAAGTTAAGTGCAGAACTATAAAATAGTGGTGAGGTACAAAGGTGAGCTTAACCCTAAAATAGTTTTATTCCGGCAAACCTATGAAACCTAGCGAAAGTGGGTGAAACAAAAGGCAGGGCTGTGTACACTAATATATTTTTATGGTCTAACTATATAAATATAATATTAATATACTAAAAAAACTTAACTACAAAATTAGAATATACACTATAGAATAGATCAGCTGGTTCGGCGGCGGAAACAGCTGAATCACTCAAACGGCGTAAATATGCTTTTATGTTTTTTATTATGTTTGTGCCGTCTGCTGTTGAAACGCTTGGACCGTGGGGTCCTGAGGCCATGAGCCTCCATAAAGATATTTCAAAAGGACTTGTTGACTCTTCGGGAGATCAGACAGCTGGTTCCTACCTCAGACAGCGAGGTAACGTAGCTAGCCTTCTAGGACCCTACCCATTGACTTCGATGACCTAGGCTCAGTATTCTACTTATAGTCCTAAGAGATTTTTCGCTATACTAGTTTATTGTTATCTATACTAATATTATAAAGAGGCAAAGTTTATGAGTTTGTGACGTTGTAGGGGAAAATCTCTGGATCTACTAAACCGATTTTAAAAATTCTTTTACTGTTAGAAAGCTACGTTAACAGGGAGTGTCATAGGCTATATAACATGACGCTATATACCACGGGATTGGGACAGAGCGCAGGTGAAACCGCGCTGGGCCGCTAGTAATCTATAATTTAGATTAACTTAGAACGGAATGTAAATATTAATTAAACAATACACAAAAACAGCTTAAAATTAAATTCAAATGGCGGTCTATCTCTGACAGCGATCTCTTCCAGACAACCTTAGGATGGAGAGAGAAATATGGCATGAAAGCTAGGGCAGGGTTATCACAATATTTTTAAAATATTACATATTATATAATACACAATATTTATATGTTAAATAAAAATTTAGTGAAACTATTACGAAAAATAATGTAATTACTACATTTGACCGGGCTTTACAAACTTAGTTTCTTTCCTTAAGAGGAAATAAATAACAACAACAACAACCTAAAGTAACGTATGTAGCACATTCTATTGATTTACTTTATATTGATATCCATTGCCTAAGTCACTTTCATTAAAAAAGTACTTACTGTATCTTTTTATTATAATTTATACGTTCACTTTTCCGAAAGCCTCAGTCCCTTAGACTTTTAGTTCATGTTTTTTCGCCATTTACGGTCGTACAGTAGATTTATTCCATATGGGAAAAGCTGTTTTCACAAAAATGTTTACTATATGTTGGGAATAAATTCAACGGACCATTAACGAATTTGTTACTGTTACACATAAACTGGATATAAAAAAGCGTACTCAATTACACATGAATGTTAAAGTCGTAAAAAGCCAGCTTTTACATGCATAGCACTAATTATTATCGTAGTCTGTTTTTTAAGAAGTTATACTAATAATCGCTGGCCATACTCACAGTGATATAATGTACTTTAGAATATGGTGTTAATTTAATCCTTATTTCAGTGTATTAAAAAAAGACTAATTTTATCAAAATTAATATACCTAATATTTACAAGCTATCACTCTTTTTAATTTATATCTGTACTAGTTAAGTAGTTACAATTTGCGAAGATGGTCAATTAAACCTTATCATCGTTTGGATAGAAATTCGACAGTTAAGTAATACGTTGCAGGTGTCTGTTCAAACGTCGATAAAGGTTTAACTCGCTAGTTTCGTAAGTTAATTCGGGAGTTTCACAAGTTAATTCGGGAGTTTCACAAGCTAACTCGGCAATTTCACAAGAAAAGTAGGCAGTTTCACAAGTCGAATCGCTAGTTTCGCAAGGTAACCCACTACTTAACTAATGCAAATGTTAATCAGGCTTAATAAGGGTTGTGTGAATTTAACAATTAGGTATTGAGTAAGAAAAACATGTAGTATATATCTTTATATAAACTGAGTTTATATGTTTGTACGGAATGTAGTATTAGTATAGTGTGAATAAAAAACTTTTATTTTTTTTATTTGAATTTTTCAATTGAGCCGTCAGCGAAAAATCACAAGATATTAAAATAAAATATACACTATATTCAAACAATTTTATTATAATATCATAAAATAATTAAATTATACACATACGATAGAACGGTGTCCTTTCTTTTGGCTATGAAAATAGCAATCTACATCTGATACCTAATTTATATGGACACAAACGCTGTGAACATGAAATGCATTTTTATTGCTTTTTAAAACGAAGTGGTGGATCATTGCTCGCACGTGTTAGCCATGTTACGAGTAGCTCAACGTTCATGAATAAATATTCCCATTTTTCTGCGTAGAGTTCGTCTATCTATATATTTATCAACTCCTGTTTGTATTTTTAGATATAGTTTATACTTCATGTTTTTTACAAGTTTAAATATTGAACGCAGTATTTATTCACAAGAATGTGGTGTTTTTTTTAGTTCTTGTTAGATTAGTTATAGAGTTTGTCTGGTCGCGTGCAGTGTGTCCGGTCGGATGAGACTTTCTGTGACTGGTGCGACATTACTGCAGGCGTACCGCAAGGTGGCGTTCTTTCTCCACTTCTATTCTCTGTTTTTATTGACTCTATTACTCAGTTAATTTCTTCTCACTGTCATCTATACGCTGATGATCTGCAACTTTATCACCATTTCAAAGCAAATGACGCACACAATGTTATAATTAAAATTAATAAAGATCTGGACAATATCAATACATGGGCAAACAATTTTGGTCTCCTAGTAAATCCATCTATTAGGTTGGGGAAAAAGTTTCTTCGCATTTTATATAAAAACTCAAAAGGTTTTTTTATAAAGTTTATTTACATTTGACTAAAGTATGTAGGTGCCATTTTGTTGGATAACTTTTTGCCATCTTGTATTGCTATAAAAATTTTGGGGCTTCTGATCAAAAAACTGCGACAAGTGGTTTTGGCAGTCCTCTCGTGATGTTAACCTGACACTGCCTAAGGAATTCTGCAGAGACCGAAACAGGTGAAAATCTGAAGGTGCAAGGTTAGGACTATACGGCGGATGCATTAACACCTCCCAGCCAAACTCTCGTAACTTTTGCTGAGTGGCTAAAGATGTGTGAGATCTAGCGTTATCATGGTGAAAAACCACACCCCTTCTGTTGATTAAATCCGACCGCTTTTTTGCTTTAATCTCATCAGTTGTTCGCAGTACAGTTCAGAATCGATGGTCCTGTCTGGCGGTAACAGCTCATAATGAATAATGCCCTTCCAATCCCACCATACACACAGCATCACCTTGTGGCGAGTTAACCCGGGTTTCGCCACAGTCTGTGAAGCCTGACCGGCCTTTGACCACGATCTTTTTCGCACGTTCTTATCGTACGTGATCCACTTTTCATCACCAGTTATCAGCTTCTTCAAAAATGGTCCGGTTTCTTTACGTCGTAATAAAGAATGACAAATGAGTAAACGGTTCATTAGGTTTCTTTCAGTGAGCTCATGAGGCTCCCAAATATTGAGCTTTTTTGTATACCCAGCTTTTTTCAAATGCATCAAAAACATTTTGTAGTTAATTCCCAGTTCTCCAGCTACATCGTAACTACTAATATGCCGATCTTGCTCCACTTTTTCAAAAATGGCATCAATTTTGTCCATAACAGGGTGACCGGAGCGACGTGCATCTTTGATATCAAAATTTCCGGATTGAAAATGCTTAAACCAAATTTGCGCTACTCTCACAGATACTGCATTAGGTCCATAAACATCACAAAAATTTTTCGCGGCTTGTGTTGCATTTTTACCTTTTTTGTAGTAAAATTTTTAAATGTATCGAATTTCTTCATTAGATTCACTCATTTTAACAATAAGAAAAACAAATGAAAATCACACATTTTCCTATTTTGAATTTGGAATTGTCTTCTTTAAAGTTAAAACTTTTTAATGATACCAAAACCAGCCAGATACAAATGGTATAGCCAAGGAGATCTTATTACAAGTTCATACATACTATATGCGAAAAGTCTGTTTCCCCAAACTATTATATCTCAGGCTTTGATTATTGGTAGTCACTACATGTTAAATATCGGTAATACCCCCAGTTATGTTAAATGGCGAGTTGATACCTTATTCTAGTAGTGCGAAAAACCTAGGCGTTATTTTTGATTGTAAGTTGTCGTGGGCCAGCCATGTAAATGAAATTAGCAAAAGAATTCACTTTTCTTTCCAATCTCTAAAATGCTTGTAAAAGTTTCTTCCCTTTGTCACCAAAACTATTCTTCCTCAGTCCTTAATGCTACTTCTTTTAGATTACGCCGATATATGTTTTCTGGACGCTTCTGAAGAACTTCTAAATAAACTCGAACATCTCCAGAATTTGTGTATTCTCTTCATTTTTGGTCTGCGAAAGTTTGATTATGTTTCTGCATTTAGATCGCAACTTAAGTGGCTGCCAATACGTCGTCGACTCGACCTTCATGTAGTTACATTTTTGTATAAAATCTTACATAACCCTCTTTCTCCTTCCTATCTTCGTCAACGTTTTGAATTTCTTGTTCCTTCTGACAAACATTGCAGAATTTCTAAATCCCTTATTCTCAAAGCTCCCACACACTCATCGGCATGTTATAGTGGTTCTTTCTCCGTCCACGCAGTTAGATTATAGAACACCCTGCCACATACGATCCGAGATAGCTCATCGGAGAGCAGTTTAAAAAAAAAAGTCAAAGAGCACTATCTATCTTAAATTATCCTTATATATAGACATATACATTACATTTTACATTATATATGTATGTATGTATGTATCTTAAGAGTATCTTGTATATAACTTATTATTTTTTGTTAATCTGTTTATATTATATCTTATATCGTTAAATATCTTTTGTGTACACAACCCTGCCTTTTGCATCTCCCCTTCTCGCTAGATTCATAGGTTTGCTGGAAGAAAACTCTCTTAGGGTTAAGCTCGCCTTTGTACATCACCACTATGCTATAATTTTGTATGTAACTTTTTGTGTACAATAAAGAATAAAGAGTTTATATATCTGTTTTGGCCAAAATGGAGCTCTTATTCAATCGTTTCGCCTGTTCGTGTGATTCGCCAGCTTTCCATATCTACTTCATTCCGAAGTCGGTCCATGTATGTTACATCAGTTACAGTCATTTTTTTCACAAAATATAAATTTGACAAAATAATATTATTGTCGCTTTACTACGATGTAGTGAAATTGAAAAATAAAAGAATTTTTTATTTAAATTACTTTGAATTCATATAAAGGATTGTGTGCTGTTAAGTAAGTATTTAACTTTACTGCTAACTCAAAAAATAATGTAATACCAAAATTTTCATTTTTATTAAATAATTAGGTATACTATTTGTAACATATTTGATTTAAATAATTTTAATTGCACATCAAAACAAAACAAATGTAGAGACTAATTGTAGCTAAGCTATTATGATTAGAAGTATTCCTTCCAGACCAATAACAACTCGTGAGTGTTAAATGGCTCTTGTACCTAAATATATTGTAGATATTTTAAGAGTAATATATTTTTTTTATTGCCTGAGGCAGGCAAACAGGCACACGGCTCACCTGATGGAAAGTGGTTACTGTCGCCTATGGACGTTTGCAACACCAGGGGAATCGCCAACGCGTTACCAATCTCTAAGAAATTTTATAACGCCCTACTTAAAGAAACCCTTGCCATAACGCAAAGGGAAAACCGCGACGGGAAGTTCGTGGAGTAAATGTTCTAGAGAACAGTTGCGTCGTTGAGCGTCGGAGCTCAAGGAAATGGGGATGAATAGATAAAAATACAATACTTATAAAACCTACCAAAAACCCAAAGATCTCTTTTGTCATTAATATGCAAGCCCAAATCCAGCAAGTATTAAATTTCATTAATCTATCAATAAATTAATAAGCTTATATCGACACGTGTTTACGAAACGGGAACATTACTGTTAATGAACTGTAAATATTATGTCCCTCAGTGTCGTATAACGCGCAATTAAGGCTATTAATGATCTTTTGATGGACAGATCTTTATTTTGTCGAGAGCTTGGTTTCCGGGGCTTTTGTTTATTTACACTGACCTATTTTTGAAATAGACCGTCGGTGCTGCGCGTTTAATAGATTATCGCGCAGTGCCATGTATTACATACAAAATTATTTCGTTGAAAGATATATGAAAGTTGAACAAGCGGAACACTCATTCGCATAATTCATACCTATATCTATTTTATACAAAAAGCGGCTAATGCATGTATTTTTGTGAAGGCTAAAAACAAAATATTATAATTAATTGAAGAATGAATGGGTGACAAATAGAGCCGCCGATATAGGGAGGAGCTAACAGCGTCCGTCACTAAGTTTTCTTCCCGAACGCGGCATGCGTCAGCAGGATTATCATGAGAGTCGGTACAACGATCCTGACAACACAGATTTTCACAAGACAAGGCGGATTCTCCGAATATTCAACTCACTTCAAATTTAAGGAGAATTCTTCGTGTGCCTGTAAACCTATAGTAAAGACCCTTACATGTGTGATGTTCGAGTGTCCTCTTTGCTCTAGAACGTTATAATACCGAAAGTGTCATGAAAGTCAACATCAAACGTGTAAACATACAGGATCTTCTTGGCAAGAAGGTATGAGAAGGATAAATAAAACTCGCAAAAAAGTGTTATAAAGGTAAACAAAAAAAAAATGGGTCAACAATCAACGCTATGTATAAATTAGTATATAGACAAGTTCATTCTGCTCAAGAAGTCGTGGTAGCGTAATGGCTAGCGCACGCGCCCCAAACTCAAAGGGCATGGGTTCGATCCTGGCCAGAAGTTAGTTAGGCAGTTTTCTGACCTAATGTCCATATTGTTACAATTATTAAATACTAACAGCAGTGAAGAAAAATATCGTGATGAAACCTGCACATCGGGTATACTGTCCGTTCCCCTATAGTGGGAGGACCGAGCTCTATTACGTATTTTTTATAATGCAGAAAAGATTTTTATTATGAAGTTTAATTTATATAGAACTTATTCGAGATCGGCACGACATTGAAAGCACCGTTGGTGTTCAAAAAGTTCATATGGGACGTGAACCGCCAGGTGGGCCGTCATTCTGTCTGCTGTATTTTATATATAAAAAGGAACTAATTTACGGTGAAGATTCATTTACTCAAATAATATAATATGCACATATTAACAACCTTTATAATTTATGTTATGTGTATATCAAAGTGCTATTTTAGAAATAAAAGACAAACGAAAATTTAACATTAATGTTTTAAAACGTATGAAATCAGTAGGCGTTATATTATAGGTCTGTTTACTCTATTTAATTAATAAATCTCCTTAATTTACATATTATTATGACGGCTATCTTTTATTGTAAGCGACGGGCGGCCATTCATCCATTATGTTATGAATGGTAGATGTGTCGCATTAATCTAATTAAATGAACAAATGGCTAGTTTATGTTACGAGCAATTGTTATATGTAATTTATAACACGAACTCATTCTTATTTCGGTTACATTACACGAACTAGAGCTTTCCCTGCGGCTACGCTGTATGAAAAACCCTAGGTAGTAGCTGTATGTTATTCACATAAAAATACAAGCTTTTTAGATCCTGGATATCGTGTAGCAGCAGAGTTCTAGCCAAGACAAATAAAACGAGCCCGAACACGACGGGTCTATCTTATTTAGTACAGGAGTTTCTATGGCCACCTTCCGACTCCATCGTCAGATCAGCGCCATGGTACTATATTATTGCATGTCACGCGATATACATATGCGTGGAAAATTCCAGCTCAATCGGAAATCGGGAAGTTGGTCAAATTTAACTTGCAAGATTCCACCCGAACTTACTTACATACATACATCCCTTGCGAGTTAAATAAAAGCTTGTACAAATTAGGTTTTCATATATATTAGAAAACTTAACTGTTTCTTGTTCAATTCACTACAATAAAAAAGAAACTAAGTCAACATAATATAGTCTAAAGTCTAAACAGCTAGGTACCTGTATTGTGGCACGTAGCCGTAGTCTACACAACTGCGCAGCGACAGAGGCGAGCCGCAGCGAACCTTTTTTTTTGTTTTTTTTTACAAGGGGAAATCCATTTGCGGACCCCCCGCCGGGGAGACTTCGGCGGGGGAGTGTAGGACTCGCCGGCTAGAGAAGCCGGAATACCCACTAAAACCCCTTGGTGCCACCTGACGCCATGAGCCGGGGTCACGGGATATGCGTGAGCTTTTCTTCCGCGACCCCGGCTAGCGTGGGCCCACCCCAGCAAGGACGGGCCTCTCCGTGCTCAGCCGCAGCGAACCTGATTTGAAGTAATATAATGATGTTGTTTATGACAACCTAGGTATTTGTTATTAAAAAAAAAATGCCATTGCAGCGCCATCTATTTTGCAATTCCGTTCATTACATGAAAACTACATCGGGATAAAAAGTATTTTAAGTGTTAACCTGGGTTATAAGCTAGCACTATAACGAGTTTTATTCATATATACTCAGTAATTTCCAAAAAAGATGCAATGGCAGCGCCATCTTTTTCGCTATTTTCGTCTATCCCATGGAAACGACGTCATTTATCAGGATAAATAGTTTCCTAAGTTACGACCCGGGATATAAAGCTGGCTGACAAAAATTCTAAAAATTACATTTTCAGAATCTGGTCCGAATTATCCCCCCTAATTTTTTTCACATTATAATTACAGATTTATTATAGTATAGTATAAATAGATAAAATGGATAATAGATGAGATATATAAGATTGTAGATTATGCCTAAGAAATTAGAATACTGTTCAGTAAATGAATCTATGTTAAATACTTTTCTAATATTTGAAATTACAAAAACAATCCCTTACATTTTTTATTTGGTCTTCAAAACGATATAATATGTAGATATTTTCATATTTCTAATCTGAGTTATATATATCTCTAGAATACTTCGACTTACATGTCTATTGTTTGCAAAGCTCCACAATTTTACGAGTGATCGTGTGGGTGTCGGGTTTACCCATGAAGAATGTCTCTACAAACAATTGCAGGTATTTCTAGAGGCAACCGGATTAGCGAATATGAAGTTTTATTCAATCCGACTTTGAAACGAAAAAAAATATATGTATAACATGTGAGTATTACCCATTTACATCACTCGCCGACATTACTGTCACGAAAGCAAAAATGAATTAGGTCGTGTAGTATTTACGGCTATATATCATGACACGAACATCTTAATATAATTATATAAAAAATCATAAGCTAAATTGATCTAAATAGAGCGGCTTAAACTTTAATTTCATTATACAGGTTTCTCTAGATTTGTCTTGTTTGTGATTTGTATAGAATCAAAGGGATTTGGTTCGACACTTTTATACTTACATTCTCCTTCTATCTACCTTTCAATTCCCAAGATCTTTCTCTTATCTTCATTATAGACATTGTTCTTTTTAAAATTTTGTACTTCTTTTTCAGGTATGCTTTTTCGGTAGCTTGGCGAATGCGCTGAATGTGGCTGTGCTAACAAGGCGAGATCTTGCCGCGGCGCCTATCAACCGCCTGTTGAAATGGTTGGCTGTAGCTGACGTGTTTGTTATGATGGAATATGTACCATTCGCTATCTACAGATATTTAGTAAGTACAATAGTTTATTACATCATTTTTAATTACACATATTAACAGGGGAGGGAAGCTATGACATTGTTGGCACCCAAGTGAATGGCACCCTGTCAATTTAGCCAAAATATTAAGAAATTTTAATATTGTTTATATTGTATACATACATTAATATTATATTGTATGTCTTTAAAGACCATGGGCCATAAAATTTTTGGAGGGCTTGCGTGGGGGCATGGGAAGGCCAACACGTAGAGACCCATTCAAAAATTTAATATAAAATTTTATATAAAGAAAAACAATATTTAGCTAGACGTGTTGCTGGGGAGTTTCTTGCCGCTTCTTCTCCTTTACAGCATCAACACGTTGCGAGGCGGTGTACATAGAATAGGAAGTAAAAAAAATAAATTTTAACTTACATGTATGACCTTCAAAAAGTGTTCTCCAGTGGAACTTATTTTGAATAAAAACTTTTGAATTTGAATGTAATGTAATTGTGGCGTGAAACTGACCGGTAATTGTCCCTGTTTACACCATATAATAATGCACCCAAGGACAAGCCCCAGCCTGTGCAGGACTATTGTGGGAAATAAGAAAAAATGTACCGGGCTATTGAGGTGAATTGCTAGTTGTACTAGGGGTCTGGGAATATAGAGACTATGGCGTCTGCTCGTCGCAATGTTCGGGCAACATGGAAAAATGGGCAGACGGTGACTCGCCACTCCCTGCATGGGCCCCATAAAAAATGCCATAGAAGACAGGGGCAACATGTGTGTGAGTGGCTAAGGGGTATAAAGAGGTAGGCTGCAGGTTCACCGAAGCTACTTCTGACGTGATCCCAATTATCACTTCCACCCCTGGAGCTTGAGTCTTAGGTCTAGCGATCTCCACTCCATGCCGGCTGGCTCAGGCAAGCACGGAGATGGGGGCCTTGCGGATTATTATTATCGCTGTATAGCTAGAAATATCCCAAATTATAGAATACTTAATGGACAACTGCACGAATGTTGCCTACGTTAATACTGCTACTTTTTATGGAAACCAGCCAGCTAATTACGTGGGGAACGAATATCATAGCCATGCCCCCTCTGCGAGGTCACGGCGGAATAGGCATGCCGGCAACCTGATAACGTATTTGTTATTGAAAGTTCATTAGTTCACCATGTCAGGATCTGATGAGTGGAATCCAAGAAATTAGAGAAACCTACGAAAATGTATAACAAACTTCTTTGTAAAACAATATCTCCAACAATTCTAAACCGATTTTCAATTTTTTTTCTTTACTCTTAAGTTTATACTCCTAAGGTGACGCCATGTTCAGCAAGTCAGGGTCTGGTAAGTGGATTCCAGGGAAATCAAGAGTAACCATTACTTATTAAAGAACGCTGTGCGCCTGAATTCTTGGAGAACAGCTTATATACGCGTGTAGCTATTACATTTTCTACAGGCGCTTAACTTTTTATATGCATGTTACGCAATTTTTTAGTCAATTGTGGATCGATTTTGAATTTTTTTCTTTATTCGTATGTATGTATACTCTCGAGGCGGTTCTAAGGTCACTAAGTCCGTATCTGATGAGTGGATCCCAGAGAAATCGTGACTTACCTTTATTAAAAAAAGCCGAGAGCGTATACTTTAAAAAAAACATGCATACGCGTGCTAGTATTACTCATTCTACAGGCGTTTAATTTTTTTGTAGGCTTGTTACGCGATTTTTCCGTCAATTTTGGACCTATTTCCAAATTGTTCTTTTTAACTCCCGAGATGGTACCATAGTCACCAAGTCAGGATCTGATTTATGTATCGTAAAGAAATCGAGAGTAACCCTTGTTGAAGAGCATATACACCGAAGAGTGAGATGGTAAATTTGTATACGCGTGCCAGTTGTATAATTTCTACAGGTGCTTAATAGATTATTTCGAAAGCCATTAAAGTATTTGCGCCCCATAATAAGGTTTTTTGTAACATATACATATAGTAAAATATAAAAGAACAACAAAAGAAAATATAGTAATTTTTATGTTTTTTGACACCGACTTCTAGATGTTGTAGAAAGAAGTCGGTTAAATATTTATTTTTTGGTTTTTAGTGTGAAGTCGGTTTTTTATATGTTAAAAAATATATTACATATTTACTTTTAAAATAATATCTTATCATTTTACTTTTAAAATTGATTAAAAAATATTAGTGATGATTGATGATTATTATTGTTTGAAAGTACTTTTAGAATTGCGTAGCAAAATGGTAAAAACCGTATGTTTTACGTTCATTGCCTTAACGGAACTACGCACATTATTTTTCTGGAACAAATTCCATAAGTATATTTTTATGACTGCACATTAAATACCTAACAAATTCGGGAAACTTCCTAAATGTTACATTTCCAATAATGGCATTGTACAATGAAATAAAAGCCACCATTTATTTCATTGGAAAAACAGTAAAAGTCACTTCCCCATTTCAAGAGCGAAAACAAACTTTGATCATTAAAGTAAATCTATAAATAAAGCAATAAACTTTTGGTAATACTTTGTCCAACTTTGCTTCATTTGGAAAATCTTAGACCATTTTGATAATTCATTAAACAATGTATGTAAAAATGCGCTCAGAAAGTTTTATTAACAAAATTTTAAAGACGAATGATTTTTTTAAACAATAATCTTATATTTAAATATAAATGCTTCTTCGTTTCGCTTCATCTTGTCTGGTAGGCACTGGCGAAGAGTGAAGTAATTAGCCGGAATCTCTTTTTCCTAACAAACACTTGCAGTCTTTAAGATACGAGTGAATAGGTATCTTCTAGGTAAGCGTGGTCCTGTCTAGACAGATTAATAACTCAACATCTGGTGACACAGTAGTCAAACGCAAACCTATATATCCATAAAAAAAATTGAAATGCTTAAAACAGTAACTTAGCTTTTGGTTCTGAGTTTGAAATGAGAGAGAGAGAGAGAGAGAGAGAGATAACACTTTATTGCACACCAAAATGATTATATGAATGAACGAAAACTCTTTATTGTTCACCATAACTTAAAATTAAACAGCGAAATTAGTTATTAAATTGTAATATTTATTTACTTCATTGATGTATTTAAACGCAAAAGATTGAATATTAAATCGTAAATAATAATTAACTGGACTAATTTCTGTTGTATTACAGCGAACGCAGTGTATTGTGAACTGCATTGCATTGGTATATATTTTTACGTAGTTCGTAAATCATAAATTAGTCGAGGTAATAATGACACTCTGTTCAAATACGAAACTGGAAAAAAACGGTTTTTGTGTAAAAATATATTTAAATAAATAATAACGTTAACCAGTGAGAGAAAAATTACCTGAGGCTCTTAACCACTTATGATGTATGTTTACACGATATACACTGTTTTCTTTCATTAATCATTAAGTTATAACTATTTTTTGTGGGATTTTTATTTAATTAAAACCACGGACGTCTCCCTCGGAATACGTATATTTTTAGTCTCTTTTAATCTCATGTGGACTGTATTCACACAACGTTGCTATTTCACCACAAATAATAAAAACCATAGAAAACATATTAAACAATGTATGTCTTAAGAGCTTTCAAAGGTAATTTTTTTAGTTATATCATAAAGGAACAATAGTTAAATCAACTGGATACCGTAAATATCACTGGCGTGTTTATTCGTTTGGTGCCAGTAGACTATTAAAATTTTGCCACCCCTACCGACATCTCAATTTGATTACCCTAGTTCACAATCATATTAATCACATTTTTTGACAATGAAATTGTAACTTTATGATTTGTTTGTTACCGTCCTAATTTCTCCACCTTTTTCTTGTAATTATTATGATTGTTGCGAATATCCAAATTGTAAAAATATATCTAAATGGTGAAACATAACATTACATGTTGAATTGTTTGTGTGAACCTATTAACAGTTAGACCGCAAATTTACCGCCCTAATTGTTATTTTATTTCAAGAAAACATGTCCCATGGCTACAATACATTAAATTAAGTGACAATTATAAATAGTTAATTGGTCCTACGATACATATTCACATACATTGCCAAGTTATCTTTTAGGTGCATTATTAAGCATTGCGCAATTACATTGCAATCTGTCAGCGATAATCGTCATGGGGTGGAAACAATCCACTCGCCCGAGTTGCTGCAATAGCAAAGTTGTTCCAACACCGCCCTGAACGCGTTATTGTATTGGACACAAAGGGCCGTCCGTATAGCTTCTGTGTGAATAATTAGACTCCAACCTACTCAGCCTGCTGGTAAATACGCGAACAAACACTCCTTTTAAATAATGATAAATATCACATTTTTAAATTGTACACCTGATCAAACAAATGTGACCGGCCTGCAATTATAAAGTTGCCAGCAACTGTCACTTGCTTTGGTTATACTACAAGTATCCTTATTTAGGATCGTTGTCCCTATATTCGGACAGAAAAATGTCAATCTAATTTAGGGTTTTAACGAAATTGAGAAGATACCCATTGGATCTGCAAGTGGTTTCTGCAAAAGCCCATTGGGGACACTATTCTTGTTTCCACAAATTGCGGATCGCCTATAAACTATTTTCGGCGTCTCAATGTTTTTAGCTGCTTTTTGATTGCTTTGCACGGGAAATGAATATTTCCTTATGGAGGTAAATGTATAGTCATCTATAAAAAAATGTGCAGTGTGTGCAGTTCACATGCAGTAGAAGTGGTGAAACTTCAGAGAGACTATATGGAGATATAGATAGATATAGATGTACTCACATAGAGAATATACTCACAGATAATTCTTCTCTAACTTTTATTAATATAAATATAATTCCTATAGCCTACATCCGTCAACAAATTATAATTCAAAATATACTTCTTAAGTATCAATTTAAATTTTTCACTATTTTAGTCGAAAAAATATTATTATCAGTTTTATTTCGGTCCAAATCAGACCTATATTTAATCATCGGTCTTAATGACTCTCTAATCTCACGAAATCTCGTATCTCATTCTCTCGCAGGTGTAGTCCTATAGATTTATGTGTTTATCTCTTTTTAATGTCGCTTTATCGTTTCATCGAGTTTCAAATCACAACGATTCTAAAGAAGTTTCACTTCAAAATGCGATAGTAACTCCATCTGTCTCGATCTGTTCTACTGTAATTTTGTACATATATAGTTTTAATACCGAAAATGTACATAGATACTTTTCATCCTGGGAGATCAGATAGTTAACAATATAAAATGAAGTGAATCTTCCAGGGGCAAATAGTACTAACACAAAAAAAAAAAATAATGTAGCCTACATTAATGCTTGCTCTTTAAACAAGAGGCACGCACTAGTAAAAAATAAACCAACCAAGTGCACGTTAGCTCGTGCATGACAAAATGTTTCGTAGAGTAACCAACGTCGGATTCAACTCCGTCTATAGATCTTGTTATTTGAAAGAAAGCCCTAAAAAGCTTTCAATCGAAAATGCTCCCTAATTATATCAAAAACTACTCAACGTACATATATATCTTGTTAAACCGATTATCCTTGAAAGTAGTATAATTTTTTTGAATTGACTATTTAATAATTTAATATGTAGCATGATGCTTTATTCAATATTTTCAAAATAAATTGATTTAAGATCTAAGGGGCATCTGCTTTAACGATATTACATAGATGGCGTAATAATCAGTAACAATTACTGATTATTACGCCGTTTTTTAAGTTGAATAAGGATGCAATAAAAAAATATTTTAACGAACATGGTTTGGTAATTATATTATATAGATAAGTACCGAACATTTTATTGCTCACCAAAGCAAACAATTGCAAAACATACTTATTGTATTTAATTTATTATAGTAAAACAAAAATCTCGTTTGCTATATTACATGTTGCTGTTGTATTTATGTATCTATACTTCATTTTATTTATAGGAAACCTGCCTGTGTATAAACAGAAATAAATATAATATATTCGTACAAATAATATAAACCTTTTATAATCTTTGTTTGAAACATATTGCTGATAGCGATGTCTTGTCTATAAATATAAAAATCAATTGCTGTTCGTTAGTCTCGCTAAAACTTGAAAACGGCTGGACCGATTTGGCTCATTTTGGTTTTGAATTATTTGTAGAAGTCCAGGGAAGGTTTAAAAGGTGAGTAAATATGAAAAAAATGCTTTGAATATAGTAAAAACAACAATTTCGCTTTTCCTAAGAAACTATTTCTACCTGTCAAACATTTGATGTTCGTCCAGTCGTTTAGAAATCAATTAAATTTAAAAGTCGTTCAGAAATTAAATTAAATTTAAAAGTGAAGTGTTTTTTTTTCATTTTTGGTTTTGAATGTTAAACGTTTGATGTTCGTCCCGTCGTTCAGAAATCAACGTTTTGATTTATTGATTCTGAAGCGGTACGAAGTTTGCCGGGTCAGCTAGTCTTAGATATTTGTACAACTTTTTCAAACGTATTATTCAAATGTTCCATAACAAAAATATTGCTATTCTGTAAATATAATGATCACAACATAATAGTTGAAGCTTGAAGTACCCTTGAATCTCTTTATCACAATAACTTTAAGGGTCAGTTTGACAAGAGTTCGGTATAAACCCCTATAACAAGTACTTTGGACAGGCAAGAGAGTGATTTCAACAAAACAGATGCCAGAGCTTCAGTTACAAAATACATAACTTTAACGGGCAAACAACAATCAATACCAAAGTTATTATTAAATACCATCATCTTAAAGTAATACTGAGTTTTGGTTTACTATTGCGAGTGTCAATAAACTTTGATTAAACGTCGACATTGATTAGGAGTATCTTTAGTAAGCTAAAATATGAAAAATTATTAAAAGGATAAAATACGATAGCATGGATTTAAAAATGACAGTTGTAAATAATGAAGCCATACATACACGTCCAATACCTAGTACTTTCATATAATAAAAATGTATTTTTCAGTTTTATGTCTAGTAATATTTTAGATGAATTATTCGAAAACACTATCTTATCATATCGGTTTACAAACAGAGGAGATAAAAAGAACATCACCACTTAAGTGTCATATTATTAGTTACAAAAACCAAAATAGGTTTGATTATCATGATATCATCTGGATCCTAGAGTCCGCTTACCTGGACATAGGAGCTTTTCTTTAAGTCAATAAAACGTTTTCTTAAAAAAAACTTAACGATTAACGCACTGACATGCCAAACTCGAATGACGCGAATTCGAATCCTGGACGGAAAAACATACCCTTCCTGACCTAATGGTCAGGAAGGGTATACTATTATAGGTAGGGTAGTGATAATTGTACCAATATACACATTAGTGTATATTGGTACAATCAACAAGTGCTGTGATGGTCAAGAAAAATGTTATGAAACCCGCAAATTGAGCTAACAGATATGTCGTGGTGTGGAGTGGTGGAGAAACGGGGCGTGTACGTTGTCCATTCCCCTATAACGTTAATTAATGACAAAAAATTCAATTGCTCCTATTTATACGAAGTTTATAAAAAACTAACTGCTGCGGCTCAACTACCCAAAATGAGTCCTGGCCTGCGAAATGAGAATACTCTACTCCTTCTTGTTCAGCGCTGTCTCCTGCCAGTCATCGCCATGAAGCCCTCGCAGATCAGCCTCCACTACGTGACTCCAGCCTTATCTGGGCCGACCAAATGGTCGCCGTCCCGTTGGTCTGCCCAGACATGCTCTTTTCACTGCCCGATCCTCCCCCATTCTATATAGGTAGCCAAGCCAGCGGCAGCGATGTGCCTAACTTTCGCCTATTATATTGGGCTCATCCACCATTGCTTCCCCGTGTCGGACCCAGGATCTTTCTTAGGATCTTTCTTTCAATCCCCAACAGTTTATTCTCCTTCTTTAGTGTTAAGGTCCAAGCCTTACATCCGTACATCAATATTGGAGGTTTATAGGTTTCTTAAAAAGTGATATTCATACAATCGCATTCCTAATGCGATTATAAGTAACACTCATTATTAACCTTTTTTTTCAATAAAAACATAACTATTATGAATAAAGGCGTAACGTTTTAACATTTCAAAATGATGCAGATCAGAATATCACTTAGTTCTAAGTTCTGGAGACTACGGTTTCTGAGTTTTAGGGTGAACGATTATATACCCGCCTCAATTTTCAGTGATATCACAATTTTGATCTTTGTGATTCGACAAAGTGAAGTCATGCGAAAGTACCAGCGTAGAACGTAATTGACAAACTTTATGCTCCTTGATTCAGTAATTTATGAAATGGAAACTAACAATAGCATAATTTACATGAAGCGTCTTCTCTTTGTGTGAAACATCTTGTCATACAAAGCGAGTGTATGAGTAAACGATTTATAATTGAAACCAGAACTTTAATTAGTTACTTTTAATAGTTATATTCGTATTTATAACTAAGGTGAAATCCTCTTTTACTTGGTAAAATATACGTGAGTCAGATTAAAATTGCGATAAATATAATTTTATTCAGGCTATTATCCTATTTATCAATCCCATAAAACACGTTTCTATCAACATTTCAAATAAAAGTATCCTACGGTCATTCCCGTTATTGAAGGTATATCTACATTTCATTCACTCATATAAATTTCAGAAATTAATTTCGATAGTTTCAGAAATACGAGTAGATATTATCGCTAAGAATATTCATGAATTGATGTCCAAAAAACACCGGAACAATTTTGTTAAATACTGCATAGAAATTGTAAGTGTGAACAATAGAAATAAATAGATAAATAAGTACTGCTTAAGACTATACTACATACATACATACATACATACATAACTTCACGCCAGTTCCCTTGCGGGGTAGGCACGAACAACAGAGCGCCATTTAGGCTTATTCTTACACACCTCACTTGCTTCTTTGACTATAGATATACTAAGACTATACTAAGGTATATTATATCTTCTCCTTCTTCTTTTATATAAAAATCAATTGCTGTTCGTTAGTCTCGCTAAAACTCGAGAACGGCTGGACTGATTTGGCTAATTTTGGTTTTGAATTATTTATGGAAGTCCAGGGAAGGTTTAAAAGGTGAGTAAATATGAAAAAATGCTTGGAATATAGTAAAAACAACAATTTCGCTTTCCCTTAGAAACTATTCCTACCTGTCAAACATTTGATGTTCCTCCCGTCATTTAGAAATCAATTAAATTTAAAAGTGTCGTTTAGAAATCAAATTAAATTTAAAAGTGAAGTATTTTTTTTTTCATTTTTTTGTTTATGAATATCAAACGTTTGATGTTCGTTCCGATTAAGTTTTGATCACATTTTGTACTAAAGTTGAATAATTCTGCAATTATCATTCAGCTTTTTTATTTATTGATTCTGAGGCGGCACGAAGATTGCCGGGTCAGCTAGTAAGTAATAAATAGATTTATAGTAGCAAATAAAACAAAAATCCGGTAAATATAGACTATAAATTAGTAAATAAACAATAAAGTAATAAGTAAATAAATTTCGAATAAAGGGGTACTTTTATATATAGCACTAGCGGCCCCGGCAGACGTTGTCCTGCTCTGAAAAAATAAAAATCTAGGACCCGATCCCAGCGCCACCTACCGGTTCCAATTGTGGATTTAAACCATCCGGGGCCCACTCAAACACACAAAAACAAAATCACCAAAATCGGTCCAGGTGATTAGGAGGATTCTAGAACCCGATCTCAGCGCCACCTACCGGTTCCAACGGGATAATAAGTATCCTATGTCCGTCTCCTGGTTCTAAGCTACCTCCCCACCAATTTTCAGCCAAATCGGTACAGCAGTTCTTGAGTTATAAATAGTGTAACTAACACGACTTTCTTTTATATAAAGATATAAATAACATACGAGACGAAAACTTATGAAAATAAAGAAAGAGTTAAAAACTAGAAAAAGAAAAATATTACCTGACTAATCCGAAAGTGAGAAATTTAAATTAAAAAAACTGTGTCAGTGTGTTTACTATGTCACGGAAATGAAGACATTATTCAGACTGACGCAAATGCAGGATTTCATAACACAGCGCTTCCGCTTGACTACTCCAAACATCCGCTGCACTACAGGCCACGCTTCATTGTCATACAAAAGGACAGGCTTTATTACTGGACATAAATATAGTATCACATTTTAATATACGATACATTGAAATGGGTTTATGGTTAAATAAGCGGCAGTGTGCGAGTTGGATGCGCCTATATGTTCCTGTAACAGTTAGAAAGAAGCTAAAATCTCAAATGTTAATAGATTTAAGTTTAATTATTTGATTATATTTAAAAATAAGTTACAACGGGACTAACACATTACCTATATATATATGAACCTGATTATAAAACTACCAATATTGTAGATACTATATTAAAAAGCGAGAAAACATAAAACGCAAGTGATTATAAATTACAAAGTTAGCCAGCCATTAATTACTAAATAGCATGGCAAAGCGTTACTTGTTTGTTCAGCCCTTAGCAATATTAATTTAAATTTTGTGATTAACGATGGTCTAATTATCATAAATTATTATATTCATTTAGAAGATTCTGAAGAATCTGTGAATATTAATTTATAGAAATAATACCGAAACTGGTATAAACATTAGAAATATTTGAAAAATCAATTTTTATCTATGTAGTAAGTATAGTTCAAGTGGGATTATTTTTTCCAAATTTTGGCTGGCAGAATTCAGGTAGGAACGGTCTAGCTGAATCTCACCGCTCCAATGAACATCAACGATCTAATAAAGGCCCTGAGATAGCGCTTCTCTGTATTCTTGCTCGCGCGTCTAGTAAAGTACGTGAAATCAGTAATACCCAGTCTACAAAAAAAACGGCCGCAATGGGCTGACGCCGTCAGCGTTATCAGAAGTATTTTTGGTTCCCGAGCCTATGACGTTACGGCGTTGCGATGGAATACCGGGGTGATTTAGTTAGTAGGGCGGTTAGGAGCCCATGATGGATTACACCTCGTTAGAAAAAAGGGGGCGACCCAGCTCTAGATTTATAACCTCGTTCCTGAGATAATAATCAATTGTGAGACACAAGCAGAGAGACGGACACAAAATTGAGACAATAAGTGTTCTTATTTTTTTGCTTTTCTAGATACTTCCCGGTCAACGAGAGATGCCATACAAGTGGGCTGCATATTTGTTGTTTCATATGCACTTTGCGCAGATTTTCCACACGGCCTCCATCTGTTTGACACTTTCATTGGCAATCTGGCGATACTTGGCTATAAAGTAAGTAATACTAGTTAATACTATATTTCATTGGTTCAACTGTACGAGTATGAGACCTATCCTATTCACGGGTTAAAAACCACCAACCATCGTTCAAACTGTGTTGGAGTTTATTGATCTCATATTTGTATACCAACATACATTTTAATCTACGGTGTGAAAAAAGGCCGTAGCCGGTGTTAATAATTTATTAATTTTACTGAAAAAAAACAATCTTTTATTTTTAAAAACGAGCGAAATATACATTACAAATACATTTAATTACTTTTGATAAATTATCTGGAAGAACCCGCTCTGAACTTTCAGATCGCCTATTGTGTTTATCGTAACAATTAAACTTACTTAATAATTGTTGAAGTAATGTGTACAAAAAAGAATATTCTATTCTATTGAAATCAAGCCCGTGGTTCTCTAAGTAAGCGCGTTCATAAACATGGAAACAAAACTATTTTATACTTCACAACGGATCAGTATAGCGACCCATCGAGATAACTAACTTAAAAGCTTTCTGGGTACCCTATCCATAGATGATGATGATCTAGGCTTAGTATTTTACATATATCCTTAAAGGAATATAGGTAAAATGCAATGTAATTAATATTAATTAATTAAGATTATTTAAAGTGTAGTTTTTTTTTGTAATAAATATTAGTTACTTTTATTTATCACATAATTATTTCAGCTTTATTATATTTAATATAGATATGACAATATCCAATATATTTGCAACTTTGGAATTTCAAAACGTCAAGGAAAAGGACCAATCCATAGTAAGGTCCTGTCTGTCTGTTACATTTAGCAATTTATCACAATCCGACAGAGAAACGGAGAATAATTTCCGGTTTGCCAATAATTCAGGCGTATATTATTTATCTCCTTTGACAGGGGGTTGGTTAGTCGAGAATTTTGGCACGCAAACTTCTACAAAAACGACACGTATGCTTACGTTTCCAAATAAGGATATAAGGCTGATATAGATTGTAGCGATATTTATATTGCCTACGTATATATACTACACTATCTACATAAACTGTCTAAATAAAAATAAGTGAATTTTTATGTGTACTAGTTGTATGAGTTAACGTAATTTAAAGTGCATTCACAGATGCATCTATCATTGACGATTCGTTATTAATAACAATGTGTATGATACAGCTTACATGGTTGCATCTGTCTGTAATGCGATTTATCATAACGATCCATATTTTTAAAATATTCGTTAACGTGTAAATACGGTCATAGAAAGTCATCATTATTAATTATTCTAATCTTAAAATATTATGATTAAAAAGCATATATTATACCTACATCGCCAAAGTCAAATTTCTTTGGTTTAGGTTGCCTCGGAGAGATCACTGAGCGATAAGGCCGCCTATTGTATTGCCAAGAAAATATTGTAAATATGGTCTATTTTTGTAATTGTATATTTTCGTGTGCAATAAAATGTTATCTGTCTCTCTCTCTCCCCATATATTAGAATACAAGACACTTATTTATTTTCTATGTTAATGGCATATCTTTTGAGTTAACTCGCGAAAACGTAATGGTTTTTCATTACAATTTGTACACTAAAAAATGAAATACGATAGATACTTATTTGTTAAATTCTCTTTAAGCACTTTTAAAAAAATTAAATATTAGGTCCTTACATATGAAGTTGGCGTTTTGTCGTACTGGCCACTTTGATCTCAAATATCTCCTCTTTGGTTAGGAATTCCAATTTCAAATGTATACAGCTATTCACTTATGCTTTTGTGTTTTGAAAACCGTAATTCATTTGTTTTTTCCTCTTTTGGTTTTTTCTTTGCGTCACTCAGTTTACAAAATGGAAAACTTGAAATATCACATTATTTACGAGTACGAGTTCTATCGTGGCCCCAGTGCTGTCGAAACGGCTCGCAGGATTAATGATGTGTATGGCGGCGGTGTCGCAAAAGAAAACACAGTGCGTTTTTGGTTCCAATGTTTTCGTTCTGGAAATTTCGACCTGCAGAACAAGCCCCGTGGACGGCCGGAGACTAAAGTTGATAATGCAGAATTGAAGGTTATTGTGGAAGCAGATCCATCACAAACCACGTCCGAGATAGCTGCAGGCTACGGTGTTAGTGATAAAACTGTTTTAATCCACTTAAAGCAAATTGGGAAGGTGAAAAAGCTTGAAAGGTGGGTACCTCATGAATTGAGTGCAGCAAACCGACAAACGCGCGTCGACTGCTGCGTTACATTACTCAACCGGCACAATAATGAAGGGATTTTAAATCGAATCATTAGCTGTGATGAAAAGTGGATCCTTTACGATAATCTGAAATGCTCATCGCAATGGTTGAACCCTGGCGAAATAGCCAAATCCTGTCCCAAGCGAAAATTGACTAAAAAAAATTACTTGTGAGCGTTTTGTGGACTAGTGCCGGTTTCGTTCACTACAGCTTTCTTAAATTTGGCCAGACGATTAAGGCGAATGTCTATTGTCAGCAACTGCAAATCATGATGGGAAAGCTAGCTGCTAAACAACCGAGGCTGGGCAATCGCTCTAGGCCACTGCTGCTTCAGGACAACGCTGGACCACACACTGCACAACAGACGGCTACCAAATTAGAGGAGCTTCAATTGGAATGTCTAAGACATCCACCGTACTCCCCGGACCTTGCTCCAACAGATTACCTTTTTTTCGAAATTTGGATAACTTCTTGCAAGGGAAAAAATTCAACTCCGATGGGGCAGTCCAAAGCTACATATGAGATGGCAGAAGTGCATAGATAGCAATGGTACATACTTTGATTAAATAAATATATTATATTTAAAAAAAATCGAATTTTCCTCCCTTACAAAAAGCCAATTTCAATTGTAAAGACCTAATAGTTTTCTAGGAATTAGAATAAGTAATTTGGTTTGATAAGTAATTAAGTTGTATTAACGAGATTATCTGCATAATTAATTTATCCGTGCAGGAATGGAGCAAATACAATTTCCTGCGGCCGGGCGGCCTATCCTAAGAGGCGACAAAACAACCCACAGCCAGGTCGTAGGATATTTTCCTATCTGGACGGCTATTACTCATGGTCTAGAGTATGCCGCCATAACAGTTTTGAGTTATGTTGTTGCCGGGTTCTAGTCTCCCTTTAGAGGGCGGCAGCATCCTGGTAGCACCTGTAGTGTTACAAATATTTATCGGCGATGGCAACCGCTTCACATCAAATGGGCTGTCTACCTGTTTCCTGAACTCATGCAATAAAAAAAATTACTTGTTGCACATGGGAACAGTCAGTGCTAACTCGCACATATCACTTCTTAAAAATAAATTTAAAGTAATATTTTAAGACTTTCATTTGTAAATGTTAAGACCTGTATAGCCAATTAGTCATTTAAAATTCAGTAACATTTCAAAGTCATTCCTATTCTTGTTACGATAGTAATAATTATTATTCAATAAAAATCAATAACTCTGGGCAAACTATAAATACTTTGTGCAAAAGTACACATGGACAATCAAGTGCCTGTATCTTTTTTGTAAATATTACTGATTATATTTATATAGTTATCATATTATTATGCTCCTAGTATTACTTTTTAGGGTTTCGTAGCCGAATAACAAAGATGGAACCTGTAGAAAATCAGCATCTGCGCTCGAAAACTGCTCTTAAGAAATATATTTTCAAAGAAAAATGTATTCCGTATGTAATGTATTACGTTTAACGTTCTGAGAGATGATAAAAGCACCTAAGTTGATTTTCCTGTCAATTAAGCAATTTATGGAACCATTATTCACGCGCCTGAAATTATTTTCAAGTCTCACACTCGCTACTTTTATATTTAAAAATAGAAATGTCACTCAAAGAATGTTGATGTCTATCATATGAAAAGATTAGTGTGAGCTCGCACGGAATTTATATGACAAATATTATTTGACGATGTCAAATCTAGAGAATTTTTGTTTTTCTCGAAAGAAAAAGTGTATATACAAAATACTATATATCATAGGATAAGTACTGAAAAAGATAAAATGTAAACAACCTTTTTCTTATCCTATCAATATTTGATGAAAACATAACAAGTTGTTACCTTTCTCTCACAATGGTTGAAAAGAACAAAATAAAAATGGTCTTAAAGTAAACATATATATTTAGGTACAATTTCCAAGGAATCTAGACAAGAACGTTGTTTTTAGGATCTGTAACCACTTTGAACGAGACGGCACTATACGAGTTTAGTAGCACTAGTATTATACGAGTAAGACTTCTTATCGGTATATCCGTCTGTACGTCCGTCTTCGGGTCGTGTGACATAGTCATTGTTCTCAAAAATTGCTGATCCTATGTGCGTGGATTGTATTTCACAAGAATATATTGTCTATATCTTGCTTCACAATGGTGTAGTAAGATCGTGAAAAAACCAAGAATCAGATATAACCAACCTACATTGAAAATGAGATTTGAAAAAATCCTAATCCTACAAAATAAAATAGTAGACCAAAAATATTTCTCAAGCGAGATGAGAATGTTGAAATAATGTGTGATATTACGAGAATGGTTATGGTGAAGATCGAGTGCATAAGAAGACTTTATTGAACTGGATAGCTTATGAATATATGAATTAATGTAGACCAAAAAAAGATAGATTATGCAAAAGATGACATAGGGTCGTATGGAAGTTTTCTACCCCTTACATTAATCCACATGATTAGAGGGTGCCCCCACTATCAATAGCACCCCTGAGTCATCGAGTCAAGGCAATCATGGCGAAATACTGTTCATTAATCCCCGTAGCAGCACATAGGTAGCACCTTTGTCGTTACACATTTCCATAAGAGATGGCAACTGCTTTCTATCTGGTGGGCTGTCTGCTGAACTCAGGCAATAAAAAAAAAATGCATTCATATTTTATTGTGACCAAAAATGAAGTAGTATTTAAAAAGAAAAAACAAATTATTTATCTGTCTTTTATAAAATGCAGATATATTTTTATCCCGTTTTCATAAAAATTGAAGGAATAAAATGGTTTCATGTCAATAATTTGGAGGAGATTTTGTTTTTTTTTTTAACTTAAAGTAACTATAGAGACACCAAAGGTGCTACAAATGCGCTATTGTCCTCTAAAGGGAGACTGGAACTTGGCCGCTAATGCCGGAACACAACTCAAGATTGTTATGGCGGTATACTTTAGACCAGGGGTGGTAGGCATCGAGACGGGCAAATGCCCTACCACCTTGGGGTTATTTTGTCGCCTCTTACGAAAAGCTGCCTTGCCGCAGGAAATTGTATTCTTTCTCTATTCCTGCACGGATAAAGATTGCATGATTATATTTAGAAAACAAATATAAGTATGACATAAATGATTTTCACCGTATCTTTTGTTACAGATATTCAGACAGAAACCACATCTTATGTACAGAAAGACGGTGTAGTACGGCGATAATAAGTAGCTTTTTACTGCCCCCTATTTTGTGTATACCGACCTACATGGTAAGTCGTTACGTTTACTAAATTGCGTGTATTGTATTAGTAATATAGAATCCTAACATTTTCTCAATTACTCCTCTTTATATAACCACGTAAAAATATAGAAAGACAATCATCTTATAAAAACAAACTAAGATCTAAATGTTACATAATTAAACAGCTTCGATATTTCTTTATAAAAAAATATATTTAATATACGAGACGAATTTTTCAAGTGGGCCTTCGAGGCTAAATCCTAAACTATACGAAATAACAAAAAACATTCAAATGAGTATCGAGGCCGATTTTGACGAAAACTGGAGTAGTACCATTAGATTTTTGAAAAATCAATTATCCTAGCCAGGAATCGAATCGGTTGATTTTGAAAAATAAGCACATACTGTATTATTCTACCAAATTATAATGTAGCTTGTTAGGATCAATTTCTGTGAAGGAATATCAAACGGCAAACCAAGGGAAAAACTTTTTGAACAAAATCTTTTATTTTCATACATTCATTAAACTTCACCTCATTTTCATCAATATGGAAATGATGAAAATCATTCCATTTTTTAATAGGTATCTATATATTAATAATCAAAACGCACGTTATTTCACCCCACTAAATCAAATCAGGCATTGGGTAAATATTGATTGCGTTCAAATGAGTTGCGGTCAAATGACCGGTGGATTTGATGTTTAATTAATGTATGGAAAGTAGAACATTTTGTTCAAAAACAACCCCTTCTCTTGGTTTTCCGTTTGACCTTCTCTCATAGAAGTTGATCCTTATAGGCTACACTATGATTTGGTATAATAATACAGAATGTGATCATTTTTAAAAAATCCACCGATTCGATTCCTGGCAAGGACAATTGATTTTTCAAAAATCTAATGATACTTTAGTTTTCATCAAAATCGTCCTCAAACTTCCTTGGGTGTTTCTCGCTATTTCGTACAGTTTAGGATTTGGCCCTGAAGACTCACTTGAAAAATGTAACCTGCATATAAAACCTTGAGATATGTATGGCAGCAGCGGGACCTGGAACTCAGCCTCCAGAGCAAGGACCCTCACGATTCGCAATTAACATTATTGAATTAATATCAGAAAAATTATTATACATGTACGTATAGTGTATTTATCTAAAATGCCTAAATATCATAAAATAATACTGCGGCAATCGTGGCTAGCGGTCATCCAGACCTTTTCACAGCCCATTTACTCCTTTACAAAGTAGATCCCTCCGAAAGGTTAAAGCTAAACCTTTCCACTTGATTAATATTAAATTGTAAGTATCACTGAGAAGATAAAATAAGTTTATATGATGAACACATATTGGAGGTTTATTACGCAAACACACAAGAGGTAAAAAATCGCCTGTACACCTTTTCATGGGAATTTATGAAAGCTGACGACGATACGAAAGTAATACAAAATAGCTACGGGTCGACCAATTGAGTAGAAAATAATAAAAGCGACACTTTCGCAAAGTCTATACTCTAGCACTCAAATATTAATTAATAAGTCAAGAGGATTTTTAATCTATACAAATAAATAAAATTCAAGTGTCTGTTTGTAATGTCAAAATAACAGCTTTTTACTAAATGCTTATAAAAGAATATACGGTATTTATATTTTTTTAAATCATTTTAAAACTTTTGCCTGTCTGGATGTTCTCGCTAATCTCTGAAACAGCTGGACCGATTTTGACGGGATTTCTGACGTTATAAGGAATAACTTAGGCTACTTTTTAGGGTTCCGCGAAAAAAATTCCACGCGGACGACGTCGCGGACACAGCTAGTACTTGATATATATAAGTCAAACATCTTGCAAGTACAAAGTTTCTTTATGTACGATATACGTCTTTTGTAAACATAACCTATGATGTTTACTGTAAATAATGATGTCCATAATATTGTAAACAAGAGCTTTAACACCTTGTAATAATAATTAATAAAGCAATCATTCTATTAAAAGAAGCAAAACTAACTATTTATTACAAAGCTGTCATGTCTGCGGTTCTTTGATAAATATTGTCGAATTCGGGCAACAAAAATATTGTTTCAAATTACGCTTGACATCCTTAGTATTTTTTAAAAATCACTGCTCATGTGAAGCTTGGTATTGTTATATCCTTAGTTACTTTTCGTAGATTTTAGGCTTGGATTAATATTAAAATTAAAATAACATAGATAAATTCTCTTTCAATTTATAGTTCACTGACATTGACTACAGACAAGATGGAATATTGCCAGAAGGCAACAAAAGTACTGTCATATTCCACACGTTATGGCCAGGTTCTAAGTTCGGCTTTTTTAAATTATAAATCCTTTATCACTTATAAGTAATAGCTAAAATGACTCCAGTACTTATACTGTAGTCATTCTTTGCTTTCTTCAGCTATTGAAATAAGGAAAGCTATTGAAATAAGGAAAATAGTCCGCAAAATTGCGGTTAGGATCTTATTCGTTGGTCTGTAGTAGTAAAGTAAACAACTTGAATTAATTAAGGTACACCAGTTTTCGCTAGTTTAGGCTATCACCTTAATAAGCAAACCGCAATTTTGTAGAGTATGGGAAGGACTATGATAGCACTCGAACATAGCCTTTAATTATATAAAATAAAATACGATGACATTGATGATTACTGCAAATACGTATAAGTTAATCTAATATAATAAGTAAATCTTTCGCGCAATATTTAACATTATCCATTATTGATGTACTTCTTTTTATCAAAGCTGGCATTTTGTTGCAGTTAAAACAAAATTATGTGGATAACTCCGTACTAATATTATAAATGCGGAAGAAACCATATATTGATATATTCATAGCTGGGCATTAACTCGTTAATCCGTTAATCGTTAATTAACGAAGTTAACTTTTCGAGTAACGGATTAACTTTTAAGTTAACTTAAAAAACTGAAACTTAAAAACTTAATTTAAATGAATGAAAAAAACATGGTTTGTCAATATGCCTACATTAAACACTCTAATAATCATACCCGTCTTTTTTTGTTTCTAACCTGTTAATTTCCAGAACCAACAGTTTTTATAAGAAGTTGCAATTTTTATTACGTGTTAACGGATTAACGATTAACGTTAACTTGCGTTAAATTTTCTGAAATGTAACGCTTTAACTTTTAACGAAGTTAACTTTTTCAGTAACGGATTAGCGATTAACGAAGTTAACTATTTGATTAACGGTGCCCAGCTATGGATATATTATATTTGTTACGTTTTCATGGACAAACACCTGAACCGATTATAATGAAAATAGATGTCGATTTTTTTACAGACTAATGGTCTTATTCTTATTGATTCAGTGTAAGTGTGTAGGCTTCTTTAAGAACCTTAATGAAGACACCAAACTTACTCCAATTCAATATGAATAAGACCATAAAGATGGATTTATTTTTTATCTCAATAAAGTAATATTTCGTATGGGATGTGTGACCGAAGTTTTAATTTGTAAAATCACGGCCGATACTAACATAGTTTTTTTATTCGGCAGGTGTTTGATATCCACACAGCAATAGTGCTAGAACCAACCGGACCCATGATATTATACCACGTAGACTCCGACGAAGAAGGGCAGTTGTACCAAATAAATTTTTGGGTTCACGCTGTACTCATTAAATTACTACCTTGCTGTATACTTACTGTCATTAGTTTATGGCTAATCAGGGAAGTCTACAGTGCCAATCAACATCAGAAGAAAATTCGTATCTACAACGCATGCCCGCCCAATAACAAGGCTATAAAACGACAATGTAAAGCAGATAAAAGAACAAACAGAACTACGAAGATGTTAGTTGCTGTTCTTCTTTTATTTTTGGTCACGGAACTACCACAAGGGATTTTGGGGCTCCTGAGTGGACTTTTAGGAAGGTGTTTCTTCAAGCGCTGCTACGATCTATTTGGCGAATTGATGGATGCTTTGGCGCTTCTAAATGGAGCAATCAACTTCATTCTATACTGTTCGATGTCTAGGCAGTTTCGCATGACTTTCGGGCAGATGATGTGCCGAGCTCACCTCCACCGTTGGCCTCCACCACAACCTTCACAGTCTGATGGCCAAAACACGTAAGTTATATTGTACACTCATTTAAGGTGATTACGAACATGTCTTTATCAAGAAAGTGACTGAATTTTGTAGGTAAAAAACATTAGGAGTATGTTCTTTAATTAAGTACTTTATCATGCAGAAGTCACGGGTTTGTTGTACGTGGACAAGCGCATAGTGATATTAATAGATTACATTATAGGTTGTGTATGTGCGGAATCTGCAGGTAATAAAAAAAACCGGATATTTCAGGGTTCCGGCACATGAAGCCGCTGAAGATAATAGTATAATTTTGTTGCCTTCAGTTGTTGTGTAAATGTTTTTTTTTATTACTGAAGCACAGCAAATAGGCTGACGGCCCAACTGTGATGGAAAGCGATTACCTTCGCCTATGGACATTAACAATACCAGAAGTGCTGCCAACGTGCTGCCGGCCTTGAAGGAGAAACTGGAACCTGGCCACTGATGCCGGAACATAACTCAAAGTTGTTATGGCGGCATACAATAGACCAGGGGTGGTAGCCATCCAGATGGGCAAATGCCCTACCACCTGGCTGTGGGTTGTTTTGTCGCCTCTTACAACGGGACGCCCGGCCGCAGGAATTAGTACTCTTTTTCCGTTCCAGAATGGAAAAAAAATGTTTGGCGAATAATAATAAATAAATACATTAATTAGATAGACTCACCCAAACCCACGACTCGGCTAAGAACCTGCCTCGGCTTAAGAAGTAGATATCATACATGCACGGTGACTGAAACCCCCCTTAACCAATCATTCAAACAATAGCAATCATTTTTCAGGGCGGCCGCCATTTAGTTTGTTTCAATAACTTGCTGCATTTGCCAAAAATCTTATTATTTCTTACATGTCTATTTTTTAACACCGCAAACGAATCCGAAGACAAAAAGGCGACGTCTTCCATGTTGTAAGGTAAAATTGGGGAGACAGAGCTAGATATACATACATATTATTAGACAAAAAGAGAAGGAATATGTATGTATCAAGAATATGTATTGTGGTTTGAATGGCGGATTATTCGAAAACCATAGTTCAATATTAAATAATAAAAAGTTTGGATGAATTAAAATTAACCCAATACAGCTTTGGATGAGCCGAGTGTCGACTCATTCTTACTGACTATTTTTTCTAAGCTGATGTGCATATCGTTACAATAGAAGTGTGCATATTATCTATCTATCTATCTACTATAATAAATCTGTAAATGGTTCGAGTTTGCACATTGCGTTTGAAGATGTGAAAAACATCAGGGAGAATAATTCGGATCAGGAAATTCCGAAAATGCAATTTTTTGAGTTTTTGTCTGTCTGTTAGAAAGATGGCGCTGCGATCGCATTCTTTTTGAAAACTACTGAACGTATATAAATGAAACTCGGCACAGAGCTGGCTTGTATCCCGAATCAATACTTAGGATACTTGTTATCCCGATTAATGATGTCGTTTTCATTATCTAAACAGATTAGCTAAATAAATGACGCTGCAGTGGCGTTTTTCAATTCAATAACAAATACCGTTGTCATAAACAACATGTCATTGTATTACTTCAAATCAGATTGGCTTCGACTCATATGTATGTATGTTGTGCTGGGCAACTGCCCATATAGTCCATATAGTGTCCAACTGCCCATAGTGTCCATATAGTCTACACAACTGTGTAGACTATATGGACCTAGTTTCTTTGTTATTATTATATGTTTTTATATTATATGTAAACAATGAAATTAGGTTATTTGTAAGTAAAAAGTGTTATAATAAGTTGTTAGATTATTTACATATAAAAGAAATTATTTTTATTACTGTGTTGTGTGTGTGTGTGTGTGTTTACACTTTTGATGTCATAAGTTTAAACGTTCGTACAAAATCTATTGCGGCTGTGACGTTTTATACCATGATAAAAAGTACCTATCTCAGTTGATTTGAGTGTCCGTTCCTCTATTACTACGCGCTGATGTTGGAGGAAAATATTCTGATGAAACATGCACATCAAGATTATCGATAAGCCAATAAGCTAGTCCCAGCAATCCATATTCAACAAGCGTAATGGTCATATCGTTCGTGGCCCTAAAAAAGGGATCCGAGCCCAAATGTGAGACGTTTGTGGACAGATATTAATATATTCAATAATGTCCAGTTCCTATGTCGTCGCTTAGATAACAATACCGCACAAGTAAAAAATGGACTTATTATGTTTTATATGTTACTAGCGGCCCGGCGCGGTTTCACCCGCGCTCTGTCGCGCTCCCGTTGTATATAGCGTCATGTTATATAGCCTATGACACTCCCTGTTAACGTAGCTTTCCAACAGTAAAATAATGTTTAAAATCGGTTTAGTAGATTCAGAGATTACCCCCTACAACGTCACAAACTCATAAGCTTTACCTCTTTAATATTAGTATAGATAATAGTATAGATTAGATAGCCACTTTCGGGGCGCATCCAATGATGGTACAAACATAATATGTACATTTTTTTTTACTTGTGCGATATTGTTACCTAAGCGACGATATCTTACTATGCATTCGCTTGCCTTGCCATCGGTTGAATTGTGACATTACTTGTATCAGCGTGGGCGTAACTACGTTCTAAGTCTCACGCTCTTCCTGTCATAAGCGCGGGGCACATGGGAGGAGGGTGGTTTTAGTGGAATATTGAGTAGTCGAGTCTCCACACAAGCCGGCGATTTGACTCTGGTAGGCCCATTCGTGGGTGTCACCTCTCGTCGCTTTGGTCTAATCCCTAGTAAAGGACCCGGTAGTGTGCAAAACGCATTTCCCCCGCCTCAAAAAAAAAATGATATTACTTGTATAGAGCTTATATTAAATTTTAACCAATAGTAACAACGCAAATGAACGGATGGTAAGAATAGGAATAGGCCCTAATATACAACTTGGGTCACGATATTTTGTTAAAATGCTAATTATCCAATCAATGGTGGAGATCACGGATGTAAATCCCTCATGGAATGACGTCATTGGAATACACAGACTGCGTTACATTGTAGTATAAATAAAACAGAAATAAATGTTGAATAAATATAGTCTCAGCTAGCAACTATTTCTAGAATGCAAATATCTCGTTTGGATGTTAAAGTAATTTATTGGGGAAACACAAAGTTCACGAGCTGTAACTGGCTTTTTCTTATATTTTAGAAGCATCTAGCTAGCCAAGTAATATTGTGTTATGAATTTTTCAGTAGCTCAGGGTCATAACTCGTGAAATTTGTGTCTTGAAAAGTTTCTGAGGTTTCTGAGGGTACTCGCGCGTTTTGCTACGAGCGGTCAATATTTTACGTGCTCATAATTAATTGTGTTAAACCATAATTTAAAACTATTCTAATGATACAAAACAAGTATATATAGTTACTAGTGTCCACTAATCATATTAATTTAAAGTCAAAACTTTATAAACAGTGATAAAATCCTTGTTTTCTACGAAACTACATAAAGATAATATAGTGTTGTTAAATAACGAAGTCCCCAGAGGTCTTACTAAGTTGGACAGTTCGCGTTATTGTACGTTTTTGTCGATAAACGTCCAGTTATACTGACCCTTGGTTAACTGTGAATAAGATCCAGTTTTATTTATATTCATTGTTCTTTCTCATAAGACTAATATTATACGGCGATGGCATCAACGCGTAAAGGATTGAAAAAAATGCGTGATTCTTCCTCAGAACCTGACTTGCATCTATCTCCCGACACGGAGGTTTTTGACTCAAATATAATATTAAAAAGGAAAAAAGTAGCAGTGGATTCTCTTGAAGGTATTTCTAAGACCATGCAAACTATGTTCAGTGGCTTGCAAGTGATGTTCCAAGACCTGAAAGCTAGTCATAATGAACAATTTCTACAAATAAAGAATGACATGAATTCTCTAAAAGAACAAAACGAGCATTTGCTGGCATCGAATTTGGAAATTAAAAGCTCTGTGTCGAAGATTATACAAGATCACAATGAACTTAAAACCCGAGTAGAAAGTCTCGAGAATAGTAATACAAAATCAGCTGATTATATAAGGACCCTAGAACAACAACTGGAAACTGTGGATAGAAAAATAAGAGAAACCAGCATTGAAATTCATAATCTTCCTACGGAAAATAATACGCAAATGCTATCCCTGATTGGCAAGTTGCATACATTTCTTAATATTAACTACAAACCTAGTGACTTACGTAACGCACTTCGCTTGCCAAGCAAAATAAATAAACCCAGACCTATTATTCTTGAATATACGAATATGGAGAAAAAGATGGAATTTCTCCGAGCATACAAGCAGTTTATTAAAAATAATAACGAAAAGAAATTAACCTCAGCTTGTTTAGGTTTATCAACTGAAAATAGGGCATTTATGTCAATGACCTTCTAACCAGGAAAGCAAAAAATTTACACTACTTGGCACGTCAGTTTGTGAAGAGCATGAACTGGAAATACTGCTGGACCTCTCGAGGAAAAGTATTCATCAGAAAAGATGATGGTCAACCGTCGGTAGAGGTCAAAAGTGCTGAACAAATTGCAAAACTGTATAAGGATATGCTGTCAGATATTTGACTAGGATTATTACAATGCAACAAAGATATTCATACAAAAACACTCTATTCTTATTCTATCTTAGTTTTGTCAATAATTATTAAAACTTTTTGCAATCTTTATTATTTTAGTTTTAAAGTTAGTTTTATACATCTACATGTGTCCACATTATATTACTACACATATTCACAATTATACATCCATTATTTACATATTATACATACATACAAACACTTCACTATTTTTCTGTTTAATACCTTTCATTATCCTAATTTATTATGTATTATATATATTATCACTTTCCAAAGTCTGTTTCTTCTGAACCCTAAAAAAATATTATTAATATGTCTTTTCTTTTACCATAACTTTTCTAATCAAATATGGACATTTGAACGAATTTATTTTGCTTCTTATTCTGAACACTACTATTTCATGTTATTCGATGTATTTTGCTTAATATGACTTTGAATGATGTTAGTGCCTTATCTTCAGAATTAGAAGCAATAACAATATCTAAATCAGTTACATGTCCTCCAGATCAATGCTATAATTATACTATAGACGAACCTAAAACATTAAACGACGCAAACTGCCTAGTCTGCATAATCAATAAAGAATTTGTTCTATTAGCCGTCTATCGATCACCTTCAGTTGTAAATGCCGATGCTTTTATTACAAGCCTAGATAATCTACTATCAACTTATAATAATTATAAAAATGTTTGTATAATGGGAGATATTAATATTGATATAAAGGATAATAACTGTGATAATAAATCAGAAGAATATCTCAATCTGACAACTACTCATGGTCTTCTACCTGCTCATACTTTACCCACTCGAACTAATAATTGTTTAGATCATATATTGTTAAAAACCAAATGTGAGTCTATTGCTTTAGTAGTTCAGTCGTTTATTACAGATCATTGTCCTACTATATTGTGTACGTCATGTAATATGAAAATCAACACTCCGCCAAAAATACGTCCAATAGTAGATAGTGATGCAATTATTAATGTACTTTATTCAACTGACTTTTCCCACATATTCGCTATTCAAGACCCAAATTTAGCTGCAAACAAACTTATTTCCAAAATATCAAATACTATCAAGGAATATACGAATTATTCTTCAGTCCCACGCTGCAAAAGAAACCTAAAGCCATGGATCACTCCTGGCTTATTACGCTGTATTAGAAACAGGGATGCCATGCACCTGAAACTAAGGAAAGATCCCGATAACGCTATTTTGAAGCTCACTTACACCCGTTATAGAAACTTCGTAAACAAAACATTGAAAACCCAAAAATCAACCCACCTTAAAACTCTGTTAAATAATGCAAAAAGTCCCAAGGTTGTTTGGGATATTATTAAAAATGTCTCAAACATACCTGTTAATAAATCTTCCTCCTCAGATACACTTTTGCAAACTCACTCCAATCCTATAGAATCTATAAATCAAGTTAATTACTTTTTCGCAAATATAGGTAAGGAACTTGCAAGTAAAATTAGACCTAGTACAACTTCTAACAGCCATGCATCAAATAACGACTCTCTAACCCATCGTGATTCTCTTGCTTTGCTTCCTGTTGATCAGGAAGAGATAGAAAATATTATTGTTTATCTTAGAAATAATTGTGCAGTTGGTTTTGATGGTATTCCGGCATCCTTACTGAAGTCTTTAAAACATGTTTTAGTACCTTTAATAATACATATTTGTAACCTTTCCTTGAATCAAGGTGTTTTTCCAGATATTTTTAAAAAGGCTATAGTGCATCCCATTCACAAGGGCGGTAATGAAGATATAGTCAATAATTATAGGCCTATATCAGTTCTTCCAAGTATGTCAAAAATTTTAGAAAAAGCTCTAAATAATCGCTTAATTGATTATTTAGAGGCCAAAACATTAATTGCAACCAATCAATATGGTTTTCGTCGAGGCTTATCAACTAATGATGCAGTGTCAGCTTTAGTCGACAGTGTGGTGGCACACTTTGACAAAGGTGAATCCTGTCTTGGGATTTTTCTAGATATCTCTAAAGCTTTCGATACAGTATATGTACCTAAACTCTTATCTAAACTTAAAGCTTTAGGTGTAAGAGGGATTGCATTAAATATTTTTTCTGATTATCTCGAGAGACGAAGTCAGTGTGTTAAGATTAGTAATTACATAAGCGAAAGTGAAAATCTGACAGTAGGCGTGCCTCAAGGCAGTATTCTGGGCCCAACACTTTTTACGGTGTATATCAACGATCTCTGCCAGCTACAAATTCCCAACTGCAAAATTTTCACGTATGCCGACGATACGGCCCTATTAATCCATGGAAGTGGCTGGGATGAAGTTCAAAAAAATGCTGAACTTGCACTCTCGTGTGTAATGAACTGGCTATCTTTGAATTTACTTACCTTGAACTTAACTAAAACTTTATTTATTCCCTTTGGTATTAGATCTCATAGTCTCCCTCGTGATCAATTATTTTCTATTAAAGCACATTCTTGCACTAATGCTAATTTTAATTGTACGGACTGCCCACAAATCACCAGAGCGTCTAAAGTAAAGTACCTAGGAGTTTTTATTGACCAAAATCTAAAATGGATTGAACACATAGATTATCTCAGCGCTCGTGTTAGGAAACTTATTTATGTATTTAAAAACCTCAGGCATGTTGCTGATATTAAAACCATGAAAATGGTATATTTCTCACTTTGCGAATCGATGATTTGTTACTGCAACACTGCTTGGGGCGGAGCATATAAGACTCATATTCTTAAATTAGAGAGAGCACAACGGGCTGTCTTAAAGGTTATGTCTAGCAAACATTTTCGATACCCAACCTTCCAATTATACAAAGATATATCGCTATTAACCGTTAGACAACTATTTATTTTATAACTAATTTTGAAAACGCACGGTAAATTAACATTTGACCCCACCATTTTTGAACTTAAAAGAAGACATGACGTAATATATCCTACCATACGTTGTAGAACAACAGTAGCAAATAGCTACGTTTCTTCACTAGGCAGTCGCTTGTATAATAAAATAAATAAAGCTTTAGAAATTTATCCACTCACAAAATATAAAATAAAAAAACAAGGTCTTTGAATATTTACTCTCGCTTAACTATGATGCTACTGAAGTGCTTGTTAAGTAACTTAATAAGATTAAAATCTTTTAAACTTTTATCCCACTTTCTCTCTTCTCTATCTCCTTCTCTACAGAAACATACACGCACACACACACATCCTAATATATATGTACATGAACATGACCACATACACACTGCATGGAGATCTTAAATGTTAACACTGGCAATTGGCGTGAGGAACCTCTGATTGACTCATATTACAGGTAAATTATGCCTAGTTTGAGAGTCAGAGTCAACTTAACATTTTGTGTAGTGTTTTTAGCCTCTAAAATGTGTTTCCTTGTTCATTCTTTCAATTTTTGTACTTTGTTTTTTCTTAAAGGCTTAATAAAGATATTTTGTATTTTGTATTTGTATTTGTATTTGTTAACCACTCTTACCCATCTTGCCCCTCGCTAATCTTGTACGGCATTTTTTGGAGCCTTTGCACGGAGTGGCGAGTCACCGTCTGCCCCATTTTTCTATGTTCCCCAAACATTGCGACAGGCAGACGCCATAGTTCCCATAGGGTAGATCCCTAGCTCCACTAACAGTTCATTCCAATAAGCCGGTTTCGTTTGTTCTCATTTTCTATAATAGTCCTACACTGATTGGGGCTTGTTTTTGGGTACATTACTATATGGTGTAGACAGGAATAATCGCCCGTCAGTGTCACGTTACATTTACAATAAAGTGGCCTCTATGTGTTGGCATTCCCATGGCCCTACGCAAGCCCTCCAAAAGTCCGGGCCATTTTTATAAACCATAGTCTTTAAGGACATACAATATAATAATCATAATAGCCCCCACCCCCACTCCCTCTCAGCTGGCCAAGATCAGTTTTTTTACTTTAAAAACATATTAATATGCAGCGAGAATATGTAAATACAACAAAATTATATTGAACATATCATACTTGGGCTGTACATTTCGCTCGCCACCTTTCTGCTTGCCGCTATGGAAGTGAGCATGATCTACACGAAATGAAACACACGAGGCTTCGACGTGTATAATTAGCTGCCACTTGCAGACCGGAATGGTTATAAAGTTGTCGATTTAACTGATCGTTCTCGAATATAGGTACGTAAACAAATTCAAAAACAAATGCGATTAAAATTCTCAACCCACATATCACGTGGAAGAAAAAAACTCAAGGTGAATAGTAGATTGTTACACGAGAGGTCAAAGTGATCTATTTAGGCACGAGATGGTTTGGCGCACGAATGTAGCGACGGCACTAATAATTCGAGTGCTAAATAGGCCTTTCACCCGAAGTTAACACTCTGCTTTTCATTTCGAATATGAGGAAAGTAAATAAAAAGTGATTATTTAAACAAACAACTACCTCTATAATAAAATCAGGCGTTAAATTCATATGAAACGTCAAGCAATTTTTTTTCTGTGGCATTTTACTAGCCAGTTTTTTTTGTCACTGATGATAGTAAATGTTTAGCTCAATTTGTAAATTAAACAATATTTTTGAGAAAAGTAATGTCGAAGTATAAAATGATGTTCCAAAATTGTTGATATTTTTTATTACATATTATGCCGCGATTTAACAGTGTCTGTAAAAAAAGTTGGTACATGAGTCGCATATATTGTCTATGGCTCGCATAGGTTTCTAAATTTTTTGACAGCAGGGAGAATCGTTTCCCAGGGACAAAAAGTGCTGTTTTCATCTCGGCGATTAGGCAACTTCAGCGTACTTTCAGAATATGAGAAATGAAAAAGCACTTTACATGTCAGTGAAAAATTACTTCTGTTTTATATTTTCTGATATATTAATACCACTAAAAAGGTCAGCAGTTTTACAAAATCTATTAGAATTTTCAAGGGTAAAAGCTTTTTGGGCGATTTAAAAAATATAAAAGAAATTAGTATTCCGTATTGTAATACTTCGTAATTAACAATCACCGTTTTTGTCATTTCATTATAAAGGGCAAATAACTTACCATTTCAAACTTTTTCAAAAATTTCCCTTGAAAAAGTTGAAAAGGGAGGGCATTCTTACGGCTCTAGAAGGCCATGATTAGTTTTGTGTTACATTATTCAGCTTAACATTATAAAGTTGTACGTCTCTGCAAACCGGACTTTTGGAGGCCTTGCCCCACGTAATCAATTAATTATATCTAATCTAGATTTTATCCCATTAATATCACAAATCTCCGTTATAAATTATATTATATCCTCATCTTAACTCTCAAAAGGAATCGTCGCAGACATTCTACCTTGATAAACTTCCTTTATAATTAATTATACCACAAATTGCTAAACTGTGTCAAGCATCTACTTTCCTTAATAAAAAGGTCGCTAATTAAAACTTTCTAGAAATTTCGCAAACAGACAGCTTTTCTTTTATTATCAGACAAATTGTGGAATGAATTAATGAATAACCTCATTGGGGAACGATCCCATACTGCGTGACCCGTTCAAGGGGGAGGGAGGTCTTGGACCACGTTTGGTCACAGGGGCGATCTGCTTAGGTTTTCGTCACGTAGTCAATATTCTATAGGGCATACTCGCGCTTTTTCGAACTAGCATATTCAAATATAGCGCGTAGCGTTTAGTACTTTTTAAACGGCTAAGAACCAAATTTTAACTGTCTGTCTGCTCAAATGATTTAAAATCATATATATGAACTAGTGTTTTCACCGCGGCTACACCACGTGAAAACCTCTAGGTCGTAAGTAGCTCTATGTTACCTACATAGAGCCACTTACTACCTAGATACATAAGAATGAAAATGCAAAAAAATGAACCTTCAATGAAAATTTATCTAACTGATAGTGAAAATCGCTTAAAAATCATAGCTTCATTATTATTGTATAGAGATACGTTATCTGTCAATATTTAACGTCATTAACAACAAATAACAATATCACATCACAAATAACGCCTTAAATTCATCACTACATTTGCGTGAAAAGGTCAAAACTATTACATTATCTCAAATGAAAAAGTTGCATAAGCCAGAAGGTCATGAACTAAACTGGCATGTTTATGTTTTAAAGCATATATAACAACAGGCAAAAGAACTAAGCTCATATAGATAGTAAACTAAAAAAGCTTATGAAATATGAATAATGAATGATTTATGACGGAATTTTATTACTAAAAAATATATTTGTTAAAAGGAGGTCATGTTCTGTAATTTTTTAAACCTAAAACTTTGTTGTTTCTTGTTAAATACTACAGTAATAAAGAAACTAAGCCCATATAGTCTACACAACTTTTCAACAAAACATGTAGTTGAGTCGACGCCAATCTGATTTGAAGTAATACAATTAATGACGTGTTGCTTATGACTACGTAGCAATTTGTTAGTGAACTGAAAAAACACTATAGTAGCGCCATCTATTTCGCTAATTCGTCTATTCCAAGTAAGCCACGTCTTTTAGCGGGATAAAACGTATTTTAAGTGTTGATTTGGGTTATAAGCCAGCTTTATGTCAAGTTTCATTAATATATGTTCAATAGTTTCCAAAAAAAGATTCGATCGCAGCGCCATCTTATTCTCGTCTATCCCACGGAAACGGATAAAAAGTGTTCTAAGTTATGCCCCGTGATATAAGTTAACTACGTTTCGAATTTCATTTCAATCCGTTCACTAGTTTTTACGTGATGCTCTAACAAACAGGCAGACCAATGGACAGATAGACAGAAAGATTGACAGACGGACAAAAATTCCATTTTCGGAATCTCCTGGTCTGAATAATCCCCCCTGATATTTTTTACGTTTTTAAACGCATTGTGCAAACTCGAACCCTTTCCAAATTAATTATAGTATAAATTACTACTTGAAAACTAGAGAGGAGGGGTAAATTAAAACATATATTATAATAATGGGTCACGTAATATGGGTACGTTCCCTAAAGTACAATGGGCGGACTTCTCGACGCTGGAAATCGCGTCCAGATATCCTGTAGAATTATTATATACACCGATTTTAGAATATTTGTTAAGTAGTTATTAAATGGCATAAATTACTCTACCTTACTTCCTCATTTCCGTCCTATTTCTATATTCCCCTTCGTTTCTAAAGTCCTTGAACGTTTAATTCGCCAACAGTTAAGTTTCTTCTAGAAACGTAATTCCCTCTTAAATCCTTATCATCATTTCCGTCCTGGCCACAATACAACCACAGCTCTCGTCCAAATCACTATTCGGCATGGCATGAATAATGGTTTGCTGACTGTTTTATCCTTGTTTGATTTCAGCAGTGCCTTCAACAGTGTAAATTTTGAATTGTTACTTAGCGTTCTGAGCTCTATTAACATATCTCCTACAGTAATTGACTGGTTTCCTACTTACTTGTACGGCCGCCGGCAGCGGATTCGAGTCGATGATGACTATTCGTCATGGCATGATCTCTCTGCTGGCATTCTCCAGGGAAGCGTTTTATCTCCTTTATTATTCGCTATTTTTATAAACTCAATCTCCAATCAATTTACTTCTTCCTATCGTCTTTATGCAGACGATTTACAAATATATACACAATCACGTGTTGCAACATTACAAGGTGCAGTCTTAACACTAGACTCCAACTTCGATCACATAACAAATGGAGTAAACCATATATATATGGCCTACATGTAAATCCTGAGAAAACTCAGCTAATTATTAATTATCATAAGTAGTTCGTGGATGCTATGTATAATTGACTTGACATACTTCCGACATTTCATATTTAATGATACACATATGCCCCGTAGTGAAAAATTAAAAAAATCTTGGATAAATGTTTGATAGGGAGCTATCTTGGCGACCCCACATAACCGAATTGAGTCGACGTCTCTTCCTCTCTTCGAAATCCCTAGGGAGGTTGAAAAACTTCCTGCTCATAGCCACCAAAGTTAAGCTTGCAGAGTCCTTACTACTCCCCATTCCGAGAATACTGACGCATTCCAAAATCATTCGAAATTGAACTAAGTATGCAGAACGATCATAAATTGCTGATATTTTATCATGAATTTTGACGAACAGTCAATTTCGCGCTAGCGTTCGCTAGAAAGAGAGAGCGTCACTATTCATTTGAGCCAAAATACGCTATGGTATATCACAAACACAGGCTCAATTCAGTTGCACCGCCGACAATAGAGAGAATGCACTTTCGATTATCATAAATACAGACGTTTTTAGAGTTCGGTTGCTATAATTGTCACACATTTTTAAAGAATATTGACATATTTCGTAATTCGTCAATGTTTTTGAAAAAAGTAAGTGCTTTTTATGCCCTATTTTGGTTTATGCCTGTATTCTTGAATAAATACGAACATTTTTCTTGTTATATCGTATTATATACTGGCTTTGTTTGATTTTAGTCTTTATTCACGAAAAAACGACAAATTTTACGTTGTTGTAATTAAAAAAATGTCACTATTCTTGAAAAAATGTAAATGAAATTATTTCTTATAAGGAAATGCGTCTATTCAGGAAATTTTGTTATATTTTGGAGTATTATGTTTTTACGTTATATATAAAGTTATGTAATTATTGACGTTCTATTATTTGTTTAAGCCAATTTTATCCAAAGGTAAAGGAATCTAGGAACATCTAGATGGTAGAACGAATGATTTTTTTGAAACTGAAGGAAGCGGCCAGTAAAAATCATTTAAATGAGGGTCAACATAACATTTCAAATGATAATGAATGAGAAAGTAGTTATTCTTCCTTTATTGGCGTCAATGGTGTAATAATATTTTTAGTTACCGATATCCATAAAAATAGTAGGCAGTCATCTTCAAGAAGGTACAGTGAAAATGTTGAGAACAATATAAATTATATTAACACATCAGGAAATAATATTATCAGTTGAAATAGAACATAATAACTATGTTTTACATATATTTATTATGTTAATAAATATTGCTTATTACATTTTAGACAATAAATAATACAGATAGAAATAGGTTGATTTTGCGACACAGATCACATCATCGTGTTCTTCAAGAAAATCTTCCTGCTCGTGTTCTAGTTCAAATTCTAATAATAGAATAATAGTAGAGTGTAATAGAGAAAACGAAGACATGACTAATTCAAATAATGTATATGTCAATAGCCATAGTATAGAAAATGAAACCAAAGAAAATAGGGTAAGCATAGAATACGTAAATATTAGTATGAAATAAGACACGCAGAAACAGATAGCAATTTACAAACATAAAGTGAACCACAAGCGGTCAAATTTCAGCTGTGAATGTTGGAAATAAAGAAGCTAAGAAAGAAAAAGAATTCTCATAGGATGATAGTGTCATAGATCGGAATTTTCATGTTGAAAATAATTATCCGTCGTCAGATTTGGATGAGAGAGTAGAAGAGAATTTAGAAAAACGTAATTCAATCCAAATTTTAATACTAAAGAGGAAAGCGAAGCCAGAACTTTGGAAAATTAATGTGCCAAAACGTCTACGAAACACAGAGAAGAATATGTAAGTAAAAATAAGAAAATTGTACGAGAACGACGACGTCGACCATCGTGTACAGAAAAGTTTTTTATTTTTCTATTGCAGGAGTGCAGCAGACAGGCAGACGGTTCACTTTATAGAAAGCGGTTACCATCGCCTATAGACATTTACAATACCAAAGGTGGTAGAAATGCGCTGCTGCTCTCTTAAGGGTCACTGGAACCTGGTCACTAATGCCGGAACACAATTTAAGGTTGTTATGGCGACATGCTTTAGACCAGGGGTGGTAGCCATCCAGTCGGGCAAATGCCCTACCACCTGGCTGTGGTTTGTTAAGTCGTCTCTTACGACAGGCCGTCCCAACGCAGGAACTTGTATTCTTTCTCCGTACCTGCACGGATAAAACTTACATTTTGAGGTTCCAACTCGTTTATTTTTTGGATGACAATGTTAAACATTTTTTTTTTATTACTTACTAAGTTAAGTTGTATGTTACATAATTGTAATTTGGTTACTGCATGTGCAAGTTATGCTTTAAACGATTTTGTAGATCTTGTTTTTGTTCTATTAGGAGCCTTTAACGCTAAATTACGTTGATTTTTGTAATTAATAGTTTCAAGAATAACGACTGATGTCTGATCGGGAGTTTATTTCACGTTTTTTTTCATAATTGTAATAAAAAAATTAAATAATTTTTAGTTTTTTTATTACCTCTATAAGTTAGTTTTTATTTAGTAAAGGCAGACCTTCATTAATCCAAATACATTCTGAGATATCGATTAAAACGTTTTAAAAAAAACTTAAAAACCTCATTCTCTAAAATCGTCATTTTTTAGTTGGGCCGGTATTCTCGCAAAAAATAAACATACCGTATCAGTACAATGAAGCTATTTGAAAAAAAAAGTGGCATAGATTGTATAAACGGTGTAGAACACGATGCATGTTTTTTAGGTTTCTTGTCTGTTCGTCTGTTTGTCAGTTTGTCTGTTTGTTCGGGATTCACGTAAAAACAATCGATTTCGATGCGGTTTTCGCTGGTCGACAACAAATTCTTAGAATTAAAATCTGCCCTACTTTTTATCCTGAGAATTCCGCGGGAATTTTTCTGGGAATTATTTAAAATGGCCAGTTGAATTTTTTTCTGTATTTCAATGCCAATTTTTCACTGATCGAAAGCAAATTGTATGTATGTGATATTTTTTCTCCTGGGAATTCCGCGGGGATTTTCCCAGGAGTACTTTAAGGTGATAGTATACACAAAAATTTGATGATTCGATCCAATTGATACTAAAACATTATAATCCGAGACTTTTTATATTTTCCGGGATTTGGTAACTTCGAAACCACGTGAACTTGCATGATATTAAAGTTTTTATATTTATTAGATATCTTTAGTAGAACATATGTAGTTATATATATATGCCTTTAGTAACATAACCTATCCGGAGTTTTTACGGGAATCTTTGGATTTCACATATTTTAAAATTTTAAAATACCCTTTGATTTTAAATACTGACAAAATAACTTTAATCTACGTAACCTGAAAAACGTGGACGAAGTCGCGGGCAATTCCTAGTAAAAATATATATTTGTACGTAATATCTTCTCTTATATATATAAAAAAAAAACAATTGCTGTTCGTTAATCTCGCTTAAACGTGCAGGAACGGAGAAAGAATACAATTTCCTGCGGCCAGGCGGCCTGTTGTAAGAGGCGACAAAACAACCTACAGCCAGGTGGTAGGATATTTGCCAGTCTGGATAGCTACCACCTCTGGTATAGAGTATGGCGCCAGAACAACCTTGAGTTGTGTTCTGACATTAGTGGCTAGATCCCAGTCCCCTTTTAGAGAGCGGCAGCACATTGGTAGCACCTTTGGTGGTACATATGTCCAAAGGCGATGGTAACCGTTTTTGATCAGGTGGGCCGTCTGCCTGTCTGCTGAACTCGTGCAATAAAAAACTCAAAAACAAATTGACCGATTTTAATGATATTTTGAGTGTGTGTGATTGAGTTCGTTTCAAGATTGTTTAGATTCACAAGAGTAACCGAAACGAGGGACCACAATCGGAGTTTAGATTTTTATTTTTTCAGGGCAAGACAACGACTACCGAGCACGTTAATTAGCTATAAGTACGCTTTATTGTATTCTTAAACCAATGTATTAATATGATACATTTTTTGCTTCCAGGGCGAAATCTTCGGTACCTTGAGGACGGTTCGTACAAGAGAAACATGCAAATGTTCTACAGCATTTCCTGTAAATACTACAGAGAATGCTTGCGACATGAGAACCACAAAATTGCAACATATTTCTAGTCATTAATATTAAAATACAAAAAATATTAAGACAAGTGTCTATAAGCGTTGTAAAGACTATGTTATATACGTTATATGTTGAATTCAATGAATTCGTTTTCAGAGATTGCTTAATGTATAGAGAGAGATGTTCACTTAAGGAGGACCATCAGTGGATAAAAAGGTATCCGTCAAAATAAGGGTGGCGCTCCTCCTGGAGTTAGAGGGTAAATTTTAACAAATATTAAATAGGAAAACAACGATATGACACAATGAAATAAAATCACTTTAATGTATTATCAACAATTCACAACAACAAAATAACTTTCCACGTTATTTTACAGCAGAGTTTTAAATTATATTTACAAAATTATTTTTCACTAGGTAACTGGTTTTTGTATAAGGCGGCTTAAATATTTCAACTAAGCACCGTAATGTTGTCGAATTAATTCACAAAGATTGCTTGATGTTTGAAGACGTTCACGAAGATCGCTTGATGTTCAATTTGAAAATTTGAACGCTATCACGAAGATAATCTAATATATAAAATTCTCGTGTCACGGTGTTAGTTACCAAACTCCTCCGAAACGGCTGAACCAATTTGTTTGAAATTTTGTTTCCATATCGGGTAGGTTTGAGAATCCGCCAATATCTATTTTTCATTCCCCTAAATGTTAAGGGTAGTCCACCCCTAATTTTTTTTTTAAATTTTTGGATTAATTTTATTTTTTTATAATACAGCATTAAAAATACATACAACCCTAAATTTTCACCCCTCTACGATCAACCCCTATTTTTTATTTGTTAATTATAAACTTTAATTTTTTTGGCAAGATTTTTAATCTTATTTTGTCATGACAGAATAAAAAAAAATATATTATTCTTAATTTTCCACCTCTCTACTATCAACACCTATTTTTCCATCGCGATTTTTTTTTAACTATCAATCGATCAGTTATCTCCGCTAGATGTCTACCGTTGTCACCTCTCATCCAGCAAACATCAAGGAGTAGGGATGAGTGGGTTCCCGGATGGTTTAGATTCACAATTAGAACCGGTAGGTGGCGCTGAGATCGGGTTCTGGAATCCTCCTAATCACCTGGAGCGATTTTGGTGATTTTCTTTTTGTGTGTATGAGTGGGTACCCGGATGGTTTAGATTCGAAATTAGAACCGGTAGGTGGCTCTGGGATCGGGTTCTAGAATTTTATTTTTTAAAGGCAGGACAACGTCTGCCGGGGCCGCTAGTATAATATATATATAATATAATAATTGTTAAAATAATTGTTCTAATCTGAAAGCGGTCAGGAATGTAAATGGTTTTAGGTTTGATTTGCATTACTTTTAATTATTTTTGAGCTGTGTCTAAAGTTGAAATGCGTTGTATAGTCTTCTTACATACTCGTTTAATAAGAACTCGGTAACTACAATTATTCTATACCTATATATATATAGATATAGTTTTCTTAAATTGGAGGCTATACTTATATAAATTAAGAAGTGTGTGTTTGTAACTATATGTATGTTTGTGCACAGAAAATGTTTGAATTCAAATTAAATTTGACCGAAGGATACATTTTAAAAGTTTCGTAGGCATTTTGACAAACAAAATTGTCATATCCATTTATCAGTCAATACGTGTATGTCATAGTTGTTTGTTCAAATATACTGATCCACATACACAAATTTACCAGCAAATTATATAATTATAGTGACGATACAACACAATGGTACAGAGAAATTACAAAAAAAAAAATATAGGGTTGCCTGTATACATAATCTGAGAGATGAAAAATTGTGTTCCAATAGTCGTGTATGGTGTCTTTAGCTCGCTAGTTAGTCATCAAAACATACGCGTTAATTAATTTTTTCAATGTCATTAATACGTCAATATTTATTTTCAAATTAATAAACAGGACTTTCTCCTTTTTTAATTTTCGAACTATGTAAAAATTCTGAAAAACTATTTGATTTGAACAAGATCCATTATGTAGTTTTTTAGATATGGGATATTTTGATTAATTATTTTTTTATAGTTCCATAGCCAAATTACTAAAACAAAAAGATTGTCGTTCATTATCTTTACAACAACCTTTATGGTATGTGAATTGCTACACACTTGATAGATTTTTCTATTCCTCCTAAAGACACCAAAACGCTTGCTACTGTCTATCAAAAGTAGTTAGTAAGTTATTATACGTGAGTATTTAGGTAGTTAAATTGTATTAAAATATGGATTTTGGATGTTAAATATAAAATAAAAATAGCAGCTGTATTGACGTCCGTTTAGACATAATTCGAAATCCATATAATATTATGTATATTAAGGAGCCATTACGAATTTTGGAATTTTATTACGTTAATGATCTTGATTTTAAAAATCAGGGGGCTAATTCGGACCAGCAGATTCGTAAAATGCATTTTTAGATTTTTTCTATCTGTCTGTTAGAGCATCACGTGAAAACTACTGAACGGATTTAAATAAAACTCGACACAGAGCTAGCTCATATCCCGGGTCGCAATTTAGGATACTTTTTATCCCGATAAATGACGTCATTTCCGCAGGAGAGACGAAAATAGGGCAAAAGATAGCGCTGCGATTGCATCTTTTTGGAAATTACTGAACATATACAAATGAAACTCGGCACAGAGGCGGCTTATATCCCGAAATAACACTTAGGATACTTTTTAGACCGATAAATCACGCCGTTTCTATGGAATAAACGGACTGGCAAAATAGATGGCGCTGCAATTGCGATGTCATTCAATAACAAATACCTTGTCGAGTTGCCCACATGTCATTCATTACGTATTAGCCATGGTATTAGCTGGTTCAAATCAGACTGGCTACGACATTTCTTTATGTTTTGCTGTGCAGTTGTTAACACTATATTGACTTATTATAGTTTCTTTGGTTTATATATAAGACACCTAATTAAATTTTTGTGTACGTAACATCTATAGTTGTTGTGTACGTAAGATCTTGTCTACGTCTTGTGTGCGTAAGATCTACTACCTAGAGTTTTCACGCGGCGTAGCTGCGGGGAGAATTGTAATTATAATATATATAGTTTTTATTATATTGTTTTATTTATAAATACCTATAAGTATTAGTAACTGAATATACTAATGCTGATTTAGAAAAAATTGATGTATTCTTGTTCCTAAATTCCATCCAAAGGTTGTCTCGAAAAAATCGTTAACTGTAGGTACTTAAATATTTATTTTCATGTGGTAATTTCTTATATTCTCTTCTTAATATCTGTGCCATGTTCGCTTTTTGTTTGTTAAACGCGATGATCTATGCCATATTTGTATGAATAAGAATTCTTAGTTACACTTCAGTCAAATTAAGTTTGAAATCAAAATGTATCACTCAAGTGTGCATTTTTGATATAATGTAGTTTTAATGATGCAAAAACAATGTGTAAAGGTTTTCGCGTCTGCAACCCCCTGTAAAGGCTATAATAATAATAATCGGCAGACAAACACACACATTGTATATCACCTAATTAAGCAAGTTATGCTTGTGTTATGGTGTTATGGATGGTTACAATGGACTACCTCTTGGGCCGATCCCAGACACCCAGACTATAGTAAATAACGGAGAAAATACGTTTCCGAAATTTACTATACCAGAAATCGAACCCGGAGCGCCTCTGCGTTGCAGTGAGGTAGGCCGGCAAAGGCTTAGCCCGCTCAACCACAGAGGCCGTCAAATAAAGGTTGAATTTTGCTTTTATAAAAGTCGCTGCTGATGAAAAATATATTTATTGTCAATAACTAACTATAGTTCTTGAAGTTTCAATTCTATCATATTTATTTATTATCACTTGTCGAGAATAACTTCTAATATAGGATTGCATTACGAGTGCTTTAAAATACAACTACCTTCTGTGTATTAAGAGTAACAATACATCAATACGTCATAGAATAAGGACTTCTCTATTAAATAATATCGAATAGTTTTTATATAAATTAAGTTTCTGATGTCACTCGAAATTTCAAACTTCAAGTTTGAAACTTTTTCAATGGTAACATTTAGCAAATTTTACGAGGAATTCAAATATGGCAAACAATCATTAACTTTTAAGCATTCAAATTGTTATATTTTTTTTTAACAATAACAAAAAAAAACTGTATTTCTAGAATTTAAGAACAAATTAATAGTCATGTGTACGTGATACAACGCCATTACCTATGACAATTACATTATTAATTAAATAATATCTAATTAGGTACATACATACATACATACATACATAACTTCACGCCAGTTCCCTTGCGGGGTAGGCACGAACAACAGAGCGCCATTTAGGCCCATTCTTACACACCTCACTTGCTTCTTTGACATTCATAACTCTTGTCATGCACACTCGCATCTAATTAGGTATTAATTGTTAATAAAATTGCATATAATCGAATACAATTCAAGAAAACTTAACTTGTTTGTATTGTATTCTACTCATAGTCCCTCAAGACTATAAGTAGAATACTGAGCCTTGAATTAAGAATTTAAGAGTAGATATTTGTAAGCAATTTATACATAAAAAAAAATTTGACCGTAAGAAAAAAAGTCATAGAATCTTTTTTTATGTTAAAATGTTAAATTCTCCAAATTTGTAATAGAAGTTTTACCGTTTTCGAGAAAAAAAAATTCAGACCTTACCCCGTTGGGGTAGCAAACACAAAAATCTTTACACATTGTATTTGTATCATTAAAAGTACATTATATCAAAAATGCACATTTGAGTGATAAATTTTGACACCAGACCTAATTTGACTGGAGTATTAGAGCTACATATACTTTAAAGTACAGAAATCTAGTATACCCTTTCTTTCTCCATTACAATCTGGAATGTCGGCGAGGAAACCGTTTGTGTCGTGACCTTATATAGCTACCCTCATGTTACGTGTCCACTGTTGAGCATTGGAAAAATCCCGAATTTTGCCGTTGGTTACGTTTCCTATGAAATATAATGAAGATTTCAACTGAAACGTCATATCAAAAAAATATTATTTTTCTTCGTTTACGAAAAAACGTCTGGCATTCCAGGGAGACCCCAACTACTTACTACAGCAGACTCTATATTGTCATGACGTGTATGTTGTAATGTTTTAAATTTTAAATAAATATCTGTGTATATTACTTAATAATCTTTAGAAGCCTAACATTTAAATGTTGGCGTTATATATACTCGTATCTGTCCTTCTCTTTTAGATGTAAATAATATAGTAAAGTTGTAAATGTTTCTCTTGTGCTCGAACCGGCTAAAACGCTTGAAATGTAAGTTATATGTAGAAATCTACAAACATATTTAACAAATAGCTTATAACATATGCTTAGCTTAATAAAGGAATAATGCTCATGTCAATATAGTTTAATGTTGTACATATCGTTTTGCTAATAAAGTTTGTATTGGAACTAACATCGATGTTTTTATTTCTATGTACTAACTAATACACTTTTCATTTCTCATACATCTGAAAGTACGCTTGAAGTTACCTGATCGCTCGGTTGAAAACAGTAATTTATGTCCCTGAGAAACAATTTTCCCTGCTGTCAACAATTTTAAAAACTATGCGAGCCATGTTCAAACTTTTTATACAGCCACTATTAAATCGCGGCATAAAATTGTAATTAAAAATATCCATAATGTTATATAATAAAACTACGTTTTAACGGTTTTAAGCGCGGTAATTTATTTTATTTTGGTTTTTCCGACGTTTCGGCCACTTTTCAGTGGCCGTGATTAGGGAAGACGGCCACTGAAAAGTGGCCGAAACGTCGGAAAAACCAAAATAAAATAAATTACCGCGCTTAAAACCGTTAAAACGTAGTTTTATTATGTATACAAGTCGCGAAAACTTAAGAAAATATTATCCATAATTTTGTATCATTATTTTATACTTTTCTTTTTTTAATTTATATAAATTTTATAAATATTTATTTCTAGCTTCTGCCTGCGACTTCGTCCTCGTGGAATAGTTAAAAAAAAGTAAGTTAAAAAAACCCTCCCGATTTTAAAACATTCGTCATTAGTGCTCCTCTCCTATTGGTCTTAGTAATACCGCCAATATCAATACTTAATTTGGTGCATAAGTTGTATAACAAGCTGTTTAAGTAATTAAAGTTTTTTTATCTATCCGACGAGTACTCTTTAATTTTTCGGTATCAAAAGTATCCTATATGTTGACCAGGGATATAAGCTACCAGTAGACAAAATTTCATTGAAATCGGTACAGTCGTTTCGGAGATTAGCCCGTACAAACAGACAAACAGAGAAACAAACAATTTGAAAAATATCTAAATTAGTTCTATTTCATTTCATACATCCCCCTGACTCGGTTAAGCATTTTTTTATTGTAAAGAAATTCGAACTCTACAGTTTTATTATATGTATAGATATTCAACGACAAAAAACACTGACTGGTGAAATGCCATAGAAAAAAAAAATACTTGACGTATTAAATGAGTTCATCAGATTTAATGGATTTTACGCATGTTTTCATCAGAGAAGTAGTTATTTGTATAACAAATCAGGTTTTTATTTAATTCCCTCATATTTGAAATCAAAAGCAGAGTGTTAATCTCCGATGAAAGGCCTATTTAGGTACTTGAACTAATAGCGCCCTCGCTACGCTTGTGCGCCAAATCATCTCGTACCTAAATAGGTTTCTTTCATCGCTTGTGTAGCAATCTACTGTTGCCTTCCAATAAATGCGCTTTCGGTAGGGGATGAATAAGTAATTGTCATTCTAAAAAGACGGAATAATTATCGCGCAAATGCGAAGAAGTTCGATGGATAAGTATTAAGAGACCCTTATATTAACAAAGACAAAACCTCAGTAAGTAGTTTTACGTGCTTTTAATCGCTTAAAATACGTACAGCTTCTTCAACTTCTTTGGGTAATACAATGAGGTTACCTTTGATAGGTAAGTACATTACTTCTACTATTTCATATGTAAAAATCGCCCATCTTCAATTAACAGGCTTAGTTTACATCCATGACGTGTAGGTTACATACAATTAAACCAAACCCAAATTTGAATTTGTTTACAATAAGATATGCAAAGCTGATTATCAAAACGGTTCAGCGATTCTTCATGTGATCGGAGGACTGAAACCTATCTTGAACAACGGATGAGTGTGGCAATTCAACGAGGTAACGTAGCCAGCATTCTAGGCACCTCACCTATATAGCTTAGCTAGCGTATTTTACTTATACTCTCAATTCATTTTCCTTATTGTATTGGTTTATAATATTTTTATTATTAATAAATTAGTATAATAAACAATCTGACAGTTCATTTGAGTAATACTCGAGCTTCAGTTTTACCTACGTTTTCTGCAAAATCATACGTTGTTGATATTAATTAACTATTCATCATAGTATACTGAATCATTTATTTCAATGCTATAGATGTTGTGCGGAGCGGCTCGCTCTATATTTCACGTACTATTTTAAAACATATATAAAAAAAGTTCGTCTAAATATATAGATATACAATATAAGTATATACATTTATACAACGAATATTTAGCAACAATTTAATATTTGTATCTGTCATTCAAAACAATATAGAATAAATTTTCCATTTTTACAATTCTATTACCAAGTATTTTACCTCTGTAATGCGATATGGGAGCATATAAGAGGGTTTCATATTTTTTATGTTAACAACGCGTTGGTGACGAGCCTGAATTACAACCGTCCATAGGTCTGTCTGATTCCGGAAATAAAGATTAAAACAAATTATTAAATATCCGTACTCTATGCGAAGTTATCTACGATTAATAATTGTAAAACAACAAAACAATATTTGATCTCCATTGACATTTGTGTGTACATACAAAGATATTCTTTCCACTTCAGTTGATTTGGGATTAACATTCCCTCCCTATCCTGTTGTTTACTTTCGAACATATTACAATATTTTAATATGCGTATTCTCGGCCAGCGAATCCATTGTACGGTTTATTGATAATCCTTTCCGAGTATTCAGGTACTTCAGTTATTTGATTGTACCCTTCCATACATTTCGAGAAACCCTAATAGTAGGTTGATTTTTTATTGTCAAACAAATTGGCAGGCGGTGTACACTCGTAGCCAGGGGTGAGCTCACGTCAGCTAGGACAGCGGCGTCGGCTACGACCTGTGGCCCATTTCTTCTACTTCAATATCTTGGGCTTGAGAAGATATTCAAAGTGCGATTGCATTGCGATATTGTCAAAAATTCGTATTCTAGAAAAATTCACATTATCTTCTTGGTATCGTCGCGGCAGAGTAAGAGTAAAAAAATGGTATTACCATTAGCAGAAATGATAATTAGCAAAAATGAATATTAAAAACCTATCAAAAATTTAAACATTTATTTTGCGAATTTCAACTATACAATACAACTATATATACAAAGATAGAGAATTAACAGAATACCGAAATCAGGCAAACCTTCGATTGAGACGAGAGTGTCTGGCGATTTTGATCAGTTAGTAATAGTAGAATTGGGGCCCCTGTTCTCGTAGCCCTGGCATGTGACCAAGAGGAACACCGGGGTGTTTAGTCGGTATTCCGGCAAAAAAATGCGGCGAGTTCCATACTACCCCACTGTTATACATGTCTCCGAGTAGTAAGGCGACCGCAAATGGATCCACCTTGAAAAAAAAAACGAAAAAAGGGTATCTAATGCCACATTTATATTATGCACATTTTCACAGCAACCTTGGTCATCTTTCTACCTTAGCATCGCTCGCCATCGTTATATCTTTGAAATATCATGATAGAAATAAATTAATTACTGTTTAAATTATAATTAACAACGGTATTTGCCTCTTTGTGGAAATGACGTCAAAATTTGTAACGCTCAAACAAAATGTAGGTGGCTTCGACATTTTGTAAGTTGACAAAATGTTTATCAGTTGATTTGACTGTTAACTACGCTGTTTAATGTTGCATCTTTTATGTTCGGGCCGCACGCACGATAATGGTAAAGTTATTGAATGTGGCCAAGTGTGTCTTATTTATAGATTTAAAAGTAACGTCGGCAACAAATAGCCGCATTAGTGTATAATATACATAGATTATCTGTCAATATAAAACGTTATTAACAATGTCGCATCTCAAATAACGCATTAAGCCCATTACTACCATATATCAGCGTGAAGCGGCCTGCCTATATCTATAACATTATCCAAGATGAGACCCCAGCCTTAAGAAACATTATATATATAAAAAAAACTGTCAGTCGTAGGACTGCACGTAAGAAGTGACAATTTTTTATCTGAGCGTGACGGTCACACGAGTTCACTGTTTTTTCCCCATCCCAAAAAAGAAAAAGACACACACACACACCCATACAATAGAGCGCGTAAACACGCATGCACACTAGCACGCACAAATAAACACACATCTGTATATATTATGCATCTGAGCGGTAGTTACGCATAGTTCTATCCGTGCAGGTACGGAGAATGAATATAATTTCCTGCGGCCGGGCGGCCTGTCATAAGAGGCGACAAAACAACCCACAGCCAGGTCGTAGGGTATTTGCCGGACTGGATGGCGACTACCACTGGTCTAGAGTATGCCGCCATAATAACCTTGAGTTGTGTTCTGGCATTAGTGACCAGGTTCTAGTCTCCTTTAAGAGAGCAGCAGCGCATTTGTAGCACCTTTGGTGATACAAATATCTATAGGCGATGGTAACCGCTTTCCATCAAGTGGACCGTCTGCCTGTCTGCTGAACTCCTGCAATAAATAAATAAATAAAGTCGCGCGATCACGCGAGTTCCGAGTTCAGAGCTTTTTCCATCTCAAAAGTGTCTAACGTGCCTGAAGAAAAAAGATTAATAAAACGTTTCAAGTATTAAAATGTAATTAAATCAAAAGCATTATCTCTCTCCTTCAATAGTCCTTTTAATTTCTTTGAAATGAACACCCGCTAACTATTCCCGACAAATTTCCTTTAACAAGCCGTTTTTACTTTTATTGGGCTGTCTTTCCAATTTAATAATAGGTAGTTAATGAAAATTCCGTTTCCAATTTCCACGCCAATAATGTCTAACGTCTGAAACGGATATGTTGGAGGGAACTAAAATGCATTTTTCTCTATTCATGACACTTCAGACTCTTATATGAAAGTAATAACACTTACACCGTTTAGTTCTTGTTATTTGGCTACGAAACATCAAAAACTACTTAATCAATCTTCTCAAAAACATTTTTAATCTCTACCATCTTGTTTTTTTTTTTTAGATCTTTTCACTGTTGAAAAGTTACATAATAGGGATCGATACACTGGCTGTATCATTCATAAACAGACGAACATAAGAATGGACGGACAAACTATAATGGATTTCGTGAGCAAGCAGCGTTAACAACATTTTGGTCTTTACGTAGCTTAACACAAAGAAGCGTTAACGCATGACTGAACAGGCTACGTTTAGCACTAATCGGTTGGACATGTGCCAATGTAAATGCTTGTCACATGGCTCAACTGAAACGCGGCGTGGGCATACTCTGACTGTTCGCTATATGTTATATGCGTTCACCTACGCCATAGATTTCTAAAGTGGGCGATACTATCCCTAGACAAAGGAGTTATATATGGAGGCGGAAGAAAATCTAGAGGCAGATAAAGAATATTGATGTTCTCAAGAGGGCGAATAAATAAACTGATTATAACCAATATTTTTAAATATCATTATTTTATCTAACTTTCTCTAGAACATATCCCTCTATTTATCGATATTTGAACAAGAGTATATATGTATTCTCAGCGAATCAAGGTGTTGCAAAAAGTTCCATTCATACGTAGGGCGTTCAATTAAAGTGAGAATGAGTATGTTGCCGGTAATTTATATGAAATGTTATTTTTATTACTATTCGATATAGTCGCCTCTTAGCTTTTATTATTCGATATAGTTGCCTTTGACTGACGTTAAAAAATAAGTTATAGTTGTTGGAGCACGTACGGGGGGAGACGCGCGGAGGAGGAGGGGCCGCCCCACGACCACGGCTGGGCCACAGGCGGCGGCTGGTCAGAAGAGTTCGAAAACCCTGTGGCCGGCATTGGGACAGTGGAAGCGGTGCGCCCCCACCTGTTGCGATGGCTCTCGCGGAAACGAGGGACCCTGACCTTCAGGATGACGTAGATACTTGCCGGGAATGGGTGCTTTGAAAAGTATCTGAATCATATGGTGGGCTGCCTGCCTTCACCCTAATATCGCCAGTGTGGTGCACAAGACACGGCGTTTCATACGGTAGTCGAGTGCGCAGCATGGGCACCACAGAGGTTTGAACTCGAGACAATAGTAGGTCAGATCGATTCGCTCGGCAGTCTGGTGCAAACGATGCTGCAGAGCGACGATCATTGGGTTGGTGCGTCCAATTTCTGCGAGACTGTAATGTCTGGGAGAGAGGTACAAGTGCGCACCATGCGCCTCACGGGTACCGACGTCAGTCAGGGGCCCAGAGGCGCAGATATGCGCAAGACTTCCCTCCTTGAAAATACCGCTGCAATGGCCCTCTAGCATCTAGGGAGCAGAGGAGTCTTCACCCCTGTTGACGAAGTGAGCTTGCACTGCTTCCCGGAGCATTCTCAAGCACTGATGCGCTAGGATCAGCGTGGGCGTAACTACGTTCTAAGTCTCACGCTCTTCCTGCCATAAGCGCGGGGCACATGGGAGGAGGGTGGTTTTAGTGAAGTACTCGAGTCTCCACACAAGCCAGTCGATTAGTGTTTGGATTATCCCCTTAGGAATGCCTCCACAATCGACTATAGTCTAATCCCTAGCAAAGGACCCGGTATGGTAAAAAAAAAAAAAGGCAGCGGCTGCCGTGGAATCGCGGTACACTCGCCCGCACGACGGCCAGTGCGACGGACGACAATAAATTATATATACCATATCATAACTTCGATTACACCAGCATCTATCTACATCTATCTTTTATACAATAAGTTAACCACCTCATCAGTGTATCTGCTAGACAGGCATACTCTTCTACAATAGTAATGTGACATTGTTTTGTGCTTCTATAATGATATAGTTTTACATTAATTTGATTGGGTAATTTATTGATTAATTCATTAATGTTATGATGGCCTGGCACCATTGCAATTGCCTGTATTGTACGTCGGAAAAGACAAACTGTAGTTCCAACAAAGAAGTCGACACCCCTGTAATTTTAAATTTGTGAAAGTTTATATAGTTATACAATAAATTTTGTTTATTCTATTCTATTCTAGCAATAATACACTTGTGATATCTTTATCCATGCTAAAAATTCCTTTCTTAAAAAAATTCTTCATCTTGAGCTAAAAATTCCTGTACTGCAGCGACTACTCTTCGTCATTTTGGAATCTTTGTTCTCCTAGAGACTCCTTCCAACTCGAAAATAGATAGAAATCACTAGCAAGCAGCAAGGTCCGATGAATATAAAGGACGCTCATGTATTGGCGAAGCTAACATCTCGAATTGCATCCATACCAACCTATGAGCATTATCTTGATTGAATAAATCTGCGGAAAGCAGGTGAAGCCCACCTAAAAGACCGTTTAAGACTTATGAAATTAATAATATTATAGGTTGCTTTATTCTTAAGGCACCTAAATAAATACGGGAGCGTTAATAAAATTGCCAAACAAGTCGCAGATAATTTTTCTTAGCAGAAACGAAACATTAAACAGATTACCATCGTACAAACGTTGAATTTCAAATGAGCAAACAAGGCAAAAGTGTTTTCCTCTATAACTAATAACAATATACTTACATAACAACTTTGTTTCTACGTTCCGTAGACAAATGGCAAAAATTAAACTCATCTATCTATACATATAATAAAACTGTAGAGGTCGAATTTCTGTACAATGAAAAAAAATGCTAAAAACTGAGTCAGGGGAGTGTAAGAAGTGAAATAGAAGTAATTTAGATTTTTTTCAAATTTTTTGTTTCTCTGTTGTCTGTCTGTTTGTACCGGCTAATCTCCGAAACGACTAGACCGATTTAAGCGAAATTTTGTATAGTGGTAGCTTATATCCTTGGTCAACATATAGGATACTTTTGATCCCGAAAAATTAAAGAGTTCCCGTTGGTTAATTAAAAAACCGCACCACGCGGACGAAGTCGCGAGCATCAGCTATTAAATACATAAAATTCTGTTTGTATGTTACAGGCATTTATTTGAAAACGATTTAAGTGGCAACACACAGCTTGACATGGCAGTGATTATGAATCGTTATATATTTAGAGCTCATTCACACACTGCTGAATCGTTAAGTTAAAATTAAAGAAAGGTATTATTATTACTTAAAATGACCGTATTCGCATGCCTACGAGTCGTGATTTTTCACGATTCGTAGGCATGCGAATACGGTCATGGTCAAAGGTTATCTCAAAAAATACGAATCGGTAATAATGAATCATTTATGGCCGGTTCCTATATCTATACATTCACTTGCCTTACCGTCGATTGAATTTGATATTACCTGTATGGAGCTTATGTTAAATTCTAACCGATAATAGGCAAATAAACGATCGTCTTGCCATATTACCTTTTTGTCAATTTTATTTGCGGTGCGTCTTTAGTTTGGAATTTTGATACTTTGTCTTTGAATAATTGTTATCTTATCGTAAATCACAGATTTGGCTCAAGAAAAAAACGTCTCCAGTGAATAAGTCCATATTTAGCACGTTTCTTCTACTCATAAAGAAGATACATATGACTATATCTACTAAAAATATGAATATTTATAACATTTTCATGGAAAAATAATGGGCCTTCTCATAAAAAAAGTATCTCTTCCAGGCAAACGAATTTCAAGAAAAGCTAGAACAACATTTTTGAAAATTATAGGTTGCAGAACAAAACAACACTTAATGAAAAATCAATTTCAACACACACACACCCACACACACTGTTTTTATTTATTTATTTTTCTAATTAGATACATAAGTTTCTATTTGACATCCCTGAAGATTATTATATATAATATTATAAACATGCCATTTCTGTACATTGAAGCTATTAAAAAAAACAACTGGAATAGACTATAAAAACGACGGAAAACACGATACATTTTTTTAGATCTCTTGCCTGTTTGTCGTTTTGTCTCTTTGTTCGGGGTTCACGTAAAAACTACGAGTGGTTCGAAGCTATTCGGATGCACAAAAATTAGCTTATTTCGCCATAGTTTCCACTAAAACGATAGCTTACATTTTTTTTTAATTCTGTGTCCCGGGAATTTCATGTCAAACGTGGACGAAGTCGCGGGCACATCCTAACACTAATAATAATAAAATATTATTTACCTAGTTAGAACAAAATATGCAAGTGGGTGATTCTTTTGCGTCCAACTACGCGCGTCATTAGCCGCAACTAGGTTTTCTTTAAATCAAGCTTTTTAAAAAAATCTTTTCAACTGCTTTGTTGATGACAATTATGATCGCTTATCAGTTAATTGTAGTCAAACATGAATGAGCTAGCGCTAGTTTTAAAAAACCGTGGCAGCCAATGATGCTTATTGGACATTCGACCGCCAACAAGATTTAAGACGTTCTTACATTTTACTTGCCATATACCTACCGATACGCACATAGTCGATTTTCAAGGTACCGTAGTCACATGTTAATAACAGTAAACATTGGTGACTTCTGTGGAACACTTCACTGTAAGTCAATCAAAATGCGCTTTGCCAGAAGTTTTTGTTTCACCTTGATTTTTTTACTATTTCCCACAATATTTTGCGAAAATGTAATTTATTAAACAGGTAATTTATCTTAATATCTTCCTGGGTTTGTCGTGTAAAATAGTTACAACTTCGTTTTTTAAATGGTTACGTCGTAGAGTAAATAGCACAGTGAATTTGTAAATTTTGAACAAATATTGAATATATTGTTACAACTCAGGTCCCGACAAAAACAAAATCCACCTGCATATCTAAAACAAAACACATTTTATTACCTGTCGGCATTTGAACTTATAACTAATAACATTGAAACTATTGTAATTATTTTATGATCGTCTTCTTTTACTTATATATTGGCATACGGCCTATTGTTCTATTGCAATTGTTTACTGCCGCCTGCAGCTGTAATCATTAGCCAGGTGTTACGGATTTTAAAGTACAAGCTGATTCTAGGAAATTCGGTCACGTTGCCGGGCGGACATATTGCATTTTTATAGCATAAAACTATGGCCCGATTGAGGGAGGGGGCAGTCGAGCAAGAACCAAGATCAAGACGAAACGTGTGGACATTCGGTAGTGTATTACCGTTACCGTACAGTACATTGTACCTGTGTTATACGTGTTTGTATAGTTCTAATAAACTCTATAATAATTCCAACGGCATTTTAATTAAAGTCCTCCAACTCGTAACAATATATTGAAATGTATTATATAAGAGGTTATTTTTCTTATATTATATTATGAAAATATATCTCCACTATAAAGTGGACATATTTTCACCATAAAATACAAAATTACAGACACCGGTATTTTGCGTAGTATATAACTATATCTATCCCTATATTTTAAATTTTAGCATGCTTTGTTTAAACGTCTATACTTATTGAAATAGATTGTGACACGTTTTTTTTTATTGCAGGAGATCAGCAGACAGGCAGACGGCCCACTTGATGTCAAGCGGTTACCATCGCCTATGGACATTTTCAACACCAAAGGTGCTACAAATGCGCTGCTGCTCTCTTAAGGGAGACTGGAACGTGGTCACTAATGCCGGAACACAACTTAAAGCGTGTTATGGCGACATACTTTAGACCACGGGTGGTAGCCATCCAGACGGGCAAATGCCCTACCACCTGGCTATGGGTTGTTTTGTCGCCTCTTACGACAGGCCGCCCGGCCGCAGGAAATTGTATTCTTTCTCCGTTCCTGCACGGATAAAACGTGTGAGTTAGAGCGCATATTCTTATCAAATTTCCTTAAAAACTTATTATTTATTAAGAAATTGATTGTTACATACATACGGATAAAAAATGAATGAGACAAAATTGTGAGAATTCCTATTCTGTCCTTAATTTGGCTACGAATCCCTAAAGAGTAAACCTCAGTCTGAAGAATCCTTACTACGTACATTGAATAAAAGTGTAGGCTAAAAAGCCAATAAATGAGACGAAATTGCGATTATTTTGCAAAAGTTATTGACGAAGATAAAACACTGTGATTTTTTTTTATTGCTGAATCAATATGGTCGGCCATGAAATATTACTCTAATGTCATAATTAATACATAGAAAAGTCGTGACACCGTATAACCAAAGGACACTAAATAATAGCAACTCGACTCAATGTACGATTGAAAACATTCCACTATTAGGTTGGGCGCAAACGAGTCACCGAATTTTGCGGCAGCGACGGTGGTGCACGACAGCCACCGATATTCGGAATCCGCCACAGTAGGGAAGCGGACAGTCAAATCAATTAAGATAATTATTATAAACTAACAAAACGTCACAGCCTCATAGATTTTATACGAACATACCAACATATGACGTCGTAAACAGGTGCAAATAAAAAGAGTCGTATAAAATTAAGTTCATTTCAGTCATGATATTTTAACAATTAGATGATAACAAGTTATTCTAGCGCTTGTTCTTTAATATATAAAAATATTAGAATTTATCCTAACATATATCAACATCCCTATTTAAGTATAACCCGTTCTTTGCTGTAAAGTGTCACGATGGACTCCGACAAGGAAAGCTTCATCAATCAAATATATAAATATCCATTAAGACTTCATGCTCCATAATGACACATGTGGTGCCAAGGATGTCTAACGGTTTACTGAGTGTGGTTGAGAAGGAGATGAAATGGCGCGCTAGTGGTGAGTATAGGCGTATTATGTGGCTCGTAGAGAGTCGTGACGGATGCTGTAGTGCGTGGCCGCCACCGTCCACACGTGTTCGGCGAATCCCTGCAAAATATATAAATATTGTTAACCGCTAGCCGCAGTTGGCTCGTTTGCGCCTAGCCTTAGTACATTTTTTTACATTATTATTAAGGCAATGCTATTAATACGCTTTAATTATTAAGTGAATTTTTATTTAAGTATTTTTAGGCTAATACAATGCCTATTGTGAAGCCTACGCACAAAAAGCGAGACATGACGTAGGCGTAGATGAAGTAGTAGGTTCGCTTATAACCCAAACTGCGAACGACCCCTAAAATTATGTTTAGGATTTATTTCGAAATGAAATTAAAAACACTAGTTTTTGTCCGCTGGTTCACTCACGTTAATATTATCCCACGGGAATCCTACATTTTTCTGGGGTAAAAATTAGCCTATGTCCTATTCCAGTAAACTTTTTTTTCTAAATGTAGTTTTAGGTATAAGTACCTCTATTCTTATACAAACAAACTTTAGTGTACACAACCCTGCCTCTTCTTTTCCCTTTCGCTAGACGCATAGGTTTGCTCAAAGAAAACTCTTTTAGGATTAAGCTCGCCTTTATATATTAACACTATTTTACAGTTTTATATGTAACTATTTTGTGTAAAACAAATAATAAAATTAATAGAAATGAGTAGAAATAGCAGACCTCACAGATATATTGCAGACTTCGTCTATTTTACCGACAATATTAGGTTACCAGCAAACTTCCCCGAGATCTTACTACACATCTCTGCACACTAGTTCTACTATATTAGGTGCCATTCACAAATTATGGCACACGAGTTATATGATTTTTGACCCCTCCCTCGTTCTTGTCACCGCTAGTCACATTCAGGAAATTCCTCCCTCCCTAGTGTGACATCACATATTTTGCAATGAAATTAGAAAATAAAACTAAATTATAAATTAAAATAAATCCTTAAAAATAAACTAAATTATAAATAAATTAATATAAATTATGTAACAAATTGCTGCCAGAGGGAAGCGTGCCATGGCAATGCTGATTCGTTGCGCAAAATAGGAACCAGCCTGCCTTTTGATCACGGGTGGTATCAAAGAGTTCCTTACAAATTTCTTTGAAGAAACCGAAAAAGCCGATGAACCCCATTACTAAATTAAAACACCAGGTCCCTAATTAGTTCTATTTGCATTTAAATAATTATGTTTTAATAATTTCAACAGTATATTCATACAAATAGAGTTGAAAATATTTTGAAATATTTCGTTAATAGTTCAAATGTCGTGCTTTAAAGCTTAAAAAAGCGTTTAAAATGTGACGTCACGAAATGTAGGTCCCCTTCCACCCTTTCACACACAACGTCACACTTTATCGACCCCCCCTCTAAACGTGTGAGACGTAGTTTATAGATGGCCCTTTATGTAATAATGTTAGAATTTATTGTAATATGTGTCCGCATCCCTATTGCAACAGTAACCACCTTCCATCTCTACTCTTGCAATAAAAAAGGAAAGCAGACTAATGAAGAGTGTTTTTTATAAGAATTCCATTTTTATCAAAATCACTAGGAAACCCACCCACTAGACAAAACCTTTAACAGGATACAGAGTCGCTGGATATAATAAGTGCGAACAATAACTGTCTAGTTTGGGTCTCCATCAAGTCTCGTTGTAGTTTTGTCTCGTCCAGCCAACTTCGCAATAACAATATCTTAACCCTACAGGCACGTGATTCATAAGAAACAGTTATTCGTATTCTTAGAAACCCCTCGTGCGTTTAATTTCATAACAAAATATACAATAATCCTTTGATTATATTACCTCTAATCAAAGCAATAATCATAAGAGTAACATTTATGCCACCTTCAGAAACAAACTGTCTAGTCATTATCCTTATTTTTTTACTTCTTTCTAAATTACTAGTGGTCGCCTAGTGACCGAAATTGAAAAAACATTAGAAAAAAAAATCACCAGAGTCGATCAGGCAATCGATTTAAAAAATGGAATCAATGTTAACTCGTTTTTAAATAATTGAATCTCATTGGGTTTTCGACTACATTCACTCGTGCAGGTCTTATAAGACAGATCAATAAGAAATTCAAGACGGTGTCCACTAAATTGAAGAAAATGTAAATTGGTCCGTGATCCGGGTGCAGATACAAGCCGTGATAAGAATGTTGCCACCGTACTCGCGGGGTCTACCGTTGATTTATGATTTGTAAAATTATCGCTAATCCTCTAAGTGTTCTTATGATTTTGCAATATTAGTTAGGCTTAGTAAAGCGCGAATAATAGAGGAAAACCTCTTAAAATACAACTAAAATATTTAGTTTATGAACGCAACGTAATAGCTTTGACTATCTACATTAGCATGAATATGTCATCCATAATTTGTACAACCATTGTAGTGTGATTATTATACAAAATAACTAAAATAGAAATGAATTTTATTTAAAGAAGCTTACATCGTGTTCATATTTTTTTTGTCCTTTTCAGTACAATGAAGAGTTTCGTAGAGTTGTCTTTATGTCCACGGTTTTTGTCATTTTGCTACAAAAATAAGTATCATTTAAGCACAAATGTGGCATAATTTAAAAAATACTGAACGGATTTTCTTTAATCTAATTTTTCTTGAAAGCATTTTTAAACATACATAGCTATATAGCCATAGCAATATAGCTATAGCATATATAGCTATAGCAACATTTTTGTCCATTACATGTTTATGTACACTAAAAAATTCATTGAAACCGCGGGCAAATACTAGTTTAGATATATAAACTGTTTAAAGAGTAATGAAATATATCTATTTGATAGATTCAAACCAAATTAAAAACCGTACGTACAAGAGCATTGTAATTTTTTAAACTTACACAAATTGGCATTTTGTAGTGTTTCATCAAAATTATTCGGTATTTGATTAATTAAGACTCAGAACCATTGTTGAAACGGTCTTTGAAGTGATATAACTCCCAGTACTCGTGGTTGGGTCAAAATTAAATGCTGTGTTGAGTAACCTTTATTGTTTGCTTTCTATACGTACTTTGTATTCGTTTCAAATCATGTCAAATTAAATTTTACACTATCACTAATTAGCTCCTTTTCAATTTCATGAAATTTTCGAAATACATACAATAATACGTATTACAATAAACATCAATATATTTACCTCTTGTCATCTAACTTTTGAAATATCGTGATAAAAATAATTTTATTGTACTTAATGTATGGAAAAAAAATATTCAAAAAGAACCCTTTCCTTTGATTTGCCGTTTGACATTTCTTCACAGTAATTGGTCCTGACAAGCTACACTATGATTTGATATGATAATACAGCATGTTTTTATTTGTCCAAAATTTGCCGATTTGATTCCTAACATGGATAATTGGTTTTTCAAAAATCGAATAACACCATTTTAGTTTTCGTCAAAATCGGTCGTATATAGTCTATATATAATTGGAACAAAGTTTTAGAACGAAGTTCTTTTACGCGGTTTACAAGAGTGAACTGGATGGAACACTGATAGAGATCGTCACGTAAGGAAAAAGTGTTATGCCCCATCCAGATGACCTTTAAGGTAATTTTTACTATACAATTTTGAACTTTAATGCAGTAACATAAGATCTAAAATAAAATAATATACATCAGAACCAATGAAACCATCCATCAATTTTAATTTGTATATATAGTTTTATTTGTATAATTTATAATATACTTTTAACAAAGAGTAAATGATAAAAATATCCATCAGTGTATTAAAATTAGAAGTATTTGTAACCGCCCATATTCGGCCGCATTCGGGCGCTGTCGCCGCGCTCGTGCACATACTTTTATATCATTTAATTTAATAAATTAATATTTTTCGTTTTAACGTATGGAACTTCGTTCCTGGTGGGAATCACCGACGGCAGTTTTATTTTTGTTTTATAAGATATTGTTTAAAAGGATTCAAAATATAAAATAGTATCAATTCCGCATGATCGAAGTCTCGAGAACAGCTATTCTAATAAAAATAAAAACTATTGACTCATTAGTGGGTTGGCCCAATTCTACAATAAAAAAATAAACTTAGTTAATATGATGCTGTATAATTATCAAATAATACGCGTGAAAAGCAAAAAGTAACAAATAGGTACGGTTTTTTTATAAACGATGATTTTCAAGTTTTTCTATGCTTATAAAACAACTTACGGTAGACTATTATAAATGAATGATAACTAATACAAAAACGTGTGCTATCAACATTTACGTTTAATGTTTATTGTTTTTATAATGTTCTCTGCCTTGTTTCTTTTTCAAGGAAACAACTTTTTGCACTAAAGTTTTATACGGAGTCTGTTAAAACTGTAAACATGAAAATACAGCACCTGACACTTTATAAAGAGTGGAATTTACGGCTAAGATAAATAATAATCAAAAATCATAATAATGTTCCTTCAGGACTTTTTGTATTTGAGTTAATAGGTGATAAAATAATAAGCTCCTATAATCGCAAATATTGTCTCCTCTAATTTTTATACTATAAGGTGGAAAAATTTGTCAAAAAATCAATGTCGAAACTTTAAATGTATTTTCAAAGAATATGCATTATTTATAAATAAATGAAACTTAATAAAATGAAATCTTAAAATAAATAAATTAATAATTCTAAATAAATCTTATGGTGACATTTAGATATTACATATAATTTGGTTGTTCAAGGTAATCTCCGGTAATACTGATCCTATTTTGAAAATGATTTCACCAGTAGAAAGCTATATTATTCCCGAGTGACATAGGTTATATTTGACTGTGATTAATAAATCAAAAAAGTAAAAATGTTTTGGTCCAGCGAAGTGGACACGGGAACACCTGTCAAATATGTTACAGCGATAACAATCCATGGAAGAATTGCGCATATGCTCGTACGAGGTACTGCGAGTGCTTTCTGTGTTTATGAATTAATTGAAGGTTACAAAGCTTAGTGTTTTAGCAGGCATTAAACATTGATATACGTGCATGCGTGTGTGTGTGGGTGTGTACGTGAATTTTTTAATGATTTTATAAACTAATACAATAAATGAAACTTAACTTAGTTATATTGTAGTCAACCCATATTCCGTCATGACTATAAGTAGAATACTCAGCTTAGATCACCATCTTCTATAAGTAAGGTGGCCTTCTGTATATCTTATTATACTACTTATATATATATTGTAAATAAAAACTATATGTATAATTTGGTTTGAATAATCCGTTGAGTAATTTTTGAGACAGGCTGTATTATTTAAATGCTCATTTTTACGTTTTTGGTTCCAACTAATCAAAGTACTGACTAAAATCAACGCCTTATTTATAACACGAAAGGTGCTACAAATGCGCTGCTGCTCTTTAAAGAGATTACATTCTATACACACTGAGTCGATTGATGGCCGGTTCCTAGATCTTACTATTCATTCGCTTGCCTTATAAATTTTAACCGATAATAAGACAAATGAACGGTCGGCAAGATAGAGAAACCGGGCCTTATTAAATAACCTTCAACAGATCTTTAAAAATATTCATAACATTACTCTATATCTAGGTATTAAAAGCTATTTTTTAAACGACATTTTGTGAGCCAATTAACATAATTGTTGTTTTTTTCATCCGGATCTCACAACTCGAGAAAATATAAATAATCTGATGTCCAATAAAAATCGGTACGTCGTCTTCTTCAAATATGTTACATAGTTTATTAATTAAGCGTTTCTAAGGGTCATTTAAAGCCATAGTAGCTTAGTGGTTCCCGCACTCGCGTCCCAAACTGAAAGGTCACAAAGAGGTTCGAATCATGACTTGAAAGCATTCGCCACTTGGCAGTTTTTTGGTCTAATGTGCATAGATAGTGCTGATGAAAGCTGCATATCCACATAGCAGATTGTCAAACTCTCCAATCCGCCTTATATAAGCATGGCAGGTGTATTGTCCATTCATTATCAACGGGAAGCCCGAACCCAACAGTGAGACGTTTATGAATTGTTATTATTATACAGGTCATTTGAAACTTTAGTCTTCTCATTATACATTTTTTCAACACACTTGCTCATAAAGCGGCTCTATGGTCACCGCAATTAGGCACAGAATGACACCCATAATCAAACTGTGACTAAAAAACATTATAACTCACTAGTGAGTTATAGATTTTTTTTTTAATTTTATTGGTTGAGTTGCTTTGTTCTTAAAAAAGTTTTTATTCAAAAAAAAAGATCGTGTTCTATAGAACAAATAAATTAATGTTCCTATTGCTTGCTCATTTCATGCAACTTCTTATTTAAATAAATAATTTTAACTCGTACGTGTTTAATAAATAAAACTTTCACTGATATATAACTTTTTTTTTAACACACTTGCTCATAAAGTGGCTCTATGGTCACCGCAATTAGGCACAGAATGACACCCATTATCAAACTGTGAGTAAAAAACATTATAACTCACTAGTGAGTTGTAGATATTTTTTTTTAATTTTATTGGTTGAGTTGCTTTGTTCTTTAAAAAGTTTTTATTCAAAAAAAAGATCGTGTTCTATAGAACAAATAAATTAATGTTCCTATTGCTTGCTCATTTCATGCAACTTCTTATTTAAATAGATAATTTTAACTCGTACGTGTTTAATAAATAAAACTTTCACTCATGTATAACTTTTTTTTATCTACTAAATAAAATGAGTTTTTGTTGTTATTTTATTCACAAGTGTGTTGAAAAACGTCGTATGATACACGTGTGTATTGATGATTACCGTCCTCGGCTCTCTTAAGACCCTCGCCTACGGCTCGAGTCTCAATGGCGCCTCGGCGGTAATCACCAATGTTACACACTAGTACCATAATGTACTATTATCTACTAAATAAAATGAGTTTTTGTTGTTATTTTATTCACAAGTGTGTTGAAAAACGTCGTATGATACACGTGTGTATTGATGATTACCGTCCTCGGCTCTCTTAAGACCCTCGCCTACGGCTCGAGTCTCAATGGCGCCTCGGCGGTAATCACCAATGTTACACACTAGTACCATAATGTACTATTATCTACTAAATAAAATGAGTTTTTGTTGTTATTTTATTCACAAGTGTGTTGAAAAACGTCGTATGATACACGTGTGTATTGATGATTACCGTCCTCGGCTCTCTTAAGACCCTCGCCTACGGCTCGAGTCTCAATGGCGCCTCGGCGGTAATCACCAATGTTACACACTAGTACCATAATGTACTATTATCTACTAAATAAAATGAGTTTTTGTTGTTATTTTATTCACAAGTGTGTTGAAAAACGTCGTATGATACACGTGTGTATTGATGATTACCGTCCTCGACTCTCTTAAGACCCTCGCCTACGGCTCGAGTCTCAATGGCGCCTCGGCGGTAATGACCAATGTTACACACTAGTACCATAATGTACTATTAAAATCTCGCATAAAAGAAATAGCCTTCCATCCATCGATAATTTTCAATTATTGTCTTTATATCAGAGCTAAAGACTCAGTTTAGGCGTTTTATGGAGCCTTTACCTTCATATATAAACGTTCGATGGGTGCTACGAAAAAGGGTGCTTATTCGATTTATTTCAATAGATTCACCCCGATCACACTTATCCAACTGGAAAACATATTTTTGGATTTTCCAACTCATTTCATTTCAACAATAGGCATACGTTTGCATTTAAAACGCGTCGTACATTGGCCTTACTGTGATTGTTATTTCCGGGTAGCCTTTGCAAGGTGGTGTACCTTCTTAATAGTTATGTTTATCTATAATACATACATACATACATACATAACTTCACGCCAGTTCCTTTGCGGGGTAGGCACGAACAACAGAGCGCCATTTAGGCCCATTCTTACACACCTCACTTGCTTCTTTGACATTCATAACTCTTGTCATGCACACTCGTCTGTTCTTAAGGCTCCTGACATCACCCTCCGCTAGTACACGATCAATTTGATCATGGAAGGTGTGTCGTGGCCTTCCACGACTATTTATCTATAATAATAATAATATTATACAATTCTAAACATACCCTGTCTGTACATTGAAGCTTTTGTAAAAAAAAAACAACTGGAATAAACGATGATACATTTTTTTTAGGTTTCTTGTCTGTTTATTCGGGATTCACGTAAAGACTACTGGGCCGATTTTGATTTGGTTTTCATTGGTCAACAGCAAATTTTTAGACTTAAAATCTGCACTACTTCTTATCCCGGGGATACCGCGAGAATTTTTCTGGGAATTATTTAAAATCGCCAGATTGAAAAAAAAAATCTAACTCAAATGCGGCATTTCACTGATCCATAGCAAGTTTTACGTAGTAAAATGTATGGTACTTTTTATTCCGAAAATCTCGCGAGAATTTTCCCAGGAACGGTTTGAAGTTGCTCGAGTGCATAAAAATTAGCGTATTCCGACACAGTTTTCTCTAAAACGATAGCATTAAATTCTTTATTAAATGCTGTGATACTTTGTGTCCTGGGAATTTCAAGTGAAGTGCGGACGAAGTCGCGGGCATATCCTAGTTGTAAATGTATTTTTATTGCGAAGCTGACAAACAGGTAAACGACCCAGCTCATAGAAAGTGGTAACCGTTGCCTATAGACGTTTGTAACACCAGGAGCGAAGCCAACTCATTGGATTAGGATAGAGAGAGAGTTTGGTATATGGGACTGGAGTTGGGGGATAGGATAAAGAAGATGGTGTAGAGGAAGGGGAAAGCATCGGAACACTCACTCATTACGCGAAATGCGACTAGCGGAAGGCGAACCGTTCCACGTTGATATTCTGTGAGAGAATTGGCCCAAAGAGGTGTTATCAAGATATGAGTCCAGCTTGCCCTACCAAGTAAATTCTTTTTTTTTATTATGGGCGATCAGCAGACAGGCAGACGGCCCACTTGATGGAAAGCGGTTACCATCGCCTATGGACATTTGCAACACCAAAGTTGCTACAAATGCGCTGCTGCTCTCTTAAGGGAAACTGGAACCTGGTCACTAATACCGGAACACAACTCAAGGTTGTTATGGCGACATACTTTAGACCACGGGTGCCAGCCAGTCGGGCAAATGCCCTACCACCTGGCTGTGGGTTGTTTTGTCGCCTCTAACGACAGGCCGCCCGGCCGCAGAAAATTGTATTCTTTCTCCGTTCCTGCACGGATAGAAGAATTCGAAGACGGACGGATAGAATTCTAATATATTGCAAATAATGAGAATTAAACAATAAAGATATATTGTAGATAGGTCTATAAAACAGACGACTTAAAAGAGCTCTCGAACTCCTTGCGATAAAGCTATCAGTTTTTCCTTTCCTGTAAAAATATGTTGGCTGGTTTGATTTGATATCGAAATATTCGCCTACTGTAATAAACTACACGATGTTTTAACATTCTTGTGTACCGAAACAAACCGTAAAGTTATCGAGGAAGTTATAAACGGGCTTTTTGTTCGCCTGATTTACAACCTCAGTCCAACATTGTAGGTGTGCTAGCAATGTTTTTGTGTACCTAACTAAACAATACGATTTATATCGTTCTACTAGATAAACTGTTTTCCTTTAAGCTTCGGTGACACAAGTTGTAAGTCAGAGTCTAGTAATATTATAAACAGTATATATAATATTACAAAATTCTAAACATGCCGTGTCTATACATTTATTATTTAAAAAACAAGAACAGGAATAGACTACCAAAATCCCATACGTAAAGCAAGACGACAAAATATGTCGAGGTGAATCAAAATGTTCTTAGAAGTGCATTTAAAAAACCTTTTTGGAAGAAGTTCGATTTTCAAATTATCTTTAATTTGATGTCTCTCGCACAGCGCGTACGGAGATCCTGATTGATTCGATCTTACCCACACAGCGCGCGTACGGAGTTCCCGTACGCGCTGTGCGACAGAGATCGAGCCCGAACGTTATCATTCTGTCTTCATCGGTCACAGGCGGTGTTACAGATTATAAAGAACCTATTAATTTCAACTTTATGCTCCTGCTTCATTTGGGGTAATGTTATAGTTATTGACGTAGAAATGCGTAATTTGAGATATGATATTGTTATTAATCATGAATGAAATGTTGACAGATAACGTGTGTATAACACACTAATGTAGTAATTCGTTAACGGCGTTATTTTTAACGTTATAAAAAAAGACTCATTTGGCCACAGTCTAACTATAACATTATCGCAAGTGACTTTATAGCAACATTATAAATTAAAATTCATGTAAAAAGAATTCAATACATATAGATTTATTTGGACTGATATTTATTTATTTAATGGTGACAGCATCTGCGATAATGTTACAGATATACGCCGTTTCATGCAGATGTAGTCAAGGGTTTAAAGCATTTTTTGGGGATGCGGCATTATTAATTACGTTACATATTGACTGATAACGTATGTTTAAACACCAATGCAGCTATTCGTTAACGACTTTATTTTTAATGCTTTAAATAAGACGTATTTGCTCACAACGTAAATCTAACATTAATCGCAAATGTAACAGCACCACAACTATTCGCGTAGTGTATAAACGAGACAGTATCCAAACAACATTCGGTTATTTTCGCCTGCATTTGCAATCTACCGCGTATGACTGCTTAGACAGACCAGCGCCTAACCAGTTTTGTATGTTTCTAAAGATTAAACTGCTGAATAAAGCCACCTTTCAATTTCCGAAAACCCCTGTCATTCATTTGTTTCTGAACCATTACTTTAATAATAATATTTTACGTCTATCTCAAGTAAGGTTTGAATGTAAACGTGTTAGGAATAATACATATAGCGTAATATTCCTCTCGTAATTTATTTGGGTGTCAAACTGTCTCCGAGGGTTGGCTTCTTATGGCGAAATTTGTCTCAGGAGAGTGCTATGTTTATTCCAGTGTTTTTTACAGTGTAACATTACATAAAAAAAGGAATACCAGGTATGATAAACACTCAATAAAAAACTAACTCTAAAAATGCTCCCGAACTAAGACTGATGTTATTGATGATAAGCACAGGTCATTTCTTCGTTGTTTTCGATTCGTTCGTTTTTAATGTGTAATTATTTAAAACATGTTTTCTTATCTCTTACTTGGCATCGACTTTAAAGTGTAACAAGTTCTTAAAAACATACAACCAGTTTAAAATAATACCGAAGGAACTAGAAACAAAAAATAAATATTTTCAACAACATTTAAGACTTCGTGTTTTTATTGTTATCTAATGCCAAATAAAATCATAGACTCGTTTTCTTGGCATCAACTTAACAATCCGATGATGGACTCAGCCCTCCTCAGTTTTTTGGGAGAAGGCATCGTATGTGACCATATAACGAGTTGCACACATCGGCTATCTCGATGTGTAACTTTCATTACAATGTTTTCCTTAACCTTAGAGTTAATTGTAATATGTTCACCTTCTATCCAATTGCAGTCCACTGCTGATTGTAGACCTCCCCAAATTGGCGCCAAATATCCCAGTCGACCGCTTTCCTTATACTTATTAATTATTAATTAATTATTATTAATAAAGTTAACATTCATCAAATATATAAATGTATTAAACTTTGACACAAAGGTGACAAAATTGTGCAACGAATTGTAATAATCTTAAATGACTATTAATTAAAAAATATATGATGTTTATAAACCATATTAGTTTTTAAGAAAATTTGTATGCCAGCAAATGGCGAAAAATGTTCTCACCATATCATAAGCCCTTCTAATCCATGTTTCATACAAATAAAGATTTTATTTCATTTCACCCACGGTTGGCGTCCTTGCGCAAGTCATCGGTCTACTAGGCCATAATATATCCTCCACTACGGTTACCAAAAAAGATTGACCACTCTAGGACTCGTCTGCTCCATGGGCCATCGGTTCTGTAAGAAACATGACCGACCCGCTGCCAATTTAATTTACTTCCTTTTGCCAATATTAAGAACTATATCGGCAACTTTGGTCTTTTGCAGATATATCCATATAAAACATCCAGTATAGTTTGATAAATAATTGTTAAGCGACGTTAAAGTTGTAGATTAGTCCTTTTTTAGGGAGGGTAACTCCATCAAGGGGAAGCGCTGTGGGGACGTGAGGAATTCACCAGCTTTGAGTGGCATTAACACCCCCGAAGAAGAAGTATTGCCACCTGAGTCAGGTTGACCAACGAAAATTCATCTAATTTACTAAAACATGTTGTATAATAAACATTATTTAGCAAAAACCAGCTGCCAGACCTCAAGACACTGTGAGCTCTTTTGGCGTACATCGGAACATAAACCAACTTGACTGATAATTACTTTTATTTTTCCTTGCACCCATTTTAATGTTATATAAAATTATTAGAACTAGGCATGTTTGCTGAAGAGTTTCTTGCGCCGCTACTTCTCTTCAAGCCATAACATGTTGCGAAGCGGTAGTAAATTAGATTAGGCACCCATAGAGTAAATAATAACCATAAACAAAATTAAAACTAAATAATTAAAATTAAGAAGTTGGCGGTAGGCTAAATAAAACTTTAACAATACTCGTTGACACTTGACATCTTTGTCTTCCGTGATCACGGCCACTGAAAGGTGGCCGAAACGTCGGAAAAACCAAAATCAAATAAAATTACCGTTAAAACGTTGTTTTATTATGTATACAAGTCACGAAAACTTAAGAAAATATTCCAGTGATGAGTTCTTGGAGCCACGGACGGCTTACCAAAGCTGATGTTTAGATAGCGGGCTTAGCATAGGCTGTAGCAGCAACTTGGTCGGCCACTTGGTGGTGTCCAATGGCCATCTTGGGCTTTAGTTGGTCTTCAGTAGTTTTTATTGACTTCTCTCCAGCTTTGGGGAGTTAACAACCTCTCTGCATTAATCTTCTCTGAGTATATAAAGTCATGGGGGATAGGTCGCCTGGGGCATAGATAGACCGTATAGATCTATAATAAAACTACGTTTTAGCGATTTTAAGTGCGGTAATTTATTTGATTTTGGTTATTCCGACGTTTCGGCTACTTTTCAGTGGTCGTGATCACGGAAGACACGGAAGACGTATAGATCTAGTATGGAGAGGGTTACACCATCATTCGATTATTATTGTCCTTCCAAATAGCAGAATATCTGCAAGATTGATATAAAAGATACCACCTCGTATAATTTACGTGTTCTTATTTGTAAGTTAAATAAAGCTTTCCCACTAAACAAGATCTTTACTAGATTTATCAATATATAAGTATACAGGCACCTTCTCTTTCTGAAGTTTGCTCATTGAGCTTTTTTAGTGAAACCATTTCATTTCCGGACGTAAAAGGGACCCCATATTCTTCACCGTTTTCGGAAATTTATTATTAAGGTTGTGATACTGGAATGACGTTTGCGCAATGGAAGGCATGAAAAAACTCATTATATATGGGTAAACAAACAGTATGTAGAAATGATAGATTTTTTGAAGTTTTATGGCCTCTCCACGGGCTTGGGTTTAGCGACAAGCTACACGAAGTGAACGAACGTCGCGGCGACGAATTTGGGCGTGCTTCATACATCTTAAGTTTTGCACAACTAATGATTCCTCTCGATATACTTGCGTAGTAGACCAATTTTAGTAGCGCACCACACTACGAATCGTGTATACGGAACAGAGTTAAGAAGGGTCAGCAAGCAAAACTCTGCCTTTTATGCTTGCAAATAATGTTCAATATAGATTATTAGCATGCCGGAAACCGACCTGCCTTTTCTGCGCTAACGAAAACTGCCGATAGGAATTATAATTTGTGTAACACTACTTGTGTTTTTATCGCCCGTCGCGTTGCACTCAGTTGTCCCCCATGACGAGCCTTCACCCAAAAACGTTTATATTTAAATTATATTCTTATAAGACATTTTATGTAGTTAGCATTGTTTATTATAATTGTAGTTTAGAAGGAAATATTTTTTTGGAAACTCATTTTTATGATATATATAAGACTAGCTGATGCCCGAGACATCGTCCGCGTGGTGCGGTTTTTTAACTATCCCACGGGAACTCTTTAATTTTTCAGGATCAAAAGTATCCTATATGTTGACCAGGGATATAATCTACCACCATACAAAATTTCATTTAAATGGGTCCAGTCGTTTATAATAATACATTGTATTCTCCTTAGTAATTTAAACTCTATAATTAAAATAATCATTAGTAAGTAGGCTTAATTGTTAACTTAAAAGCATTTAGCATTTATTCAATACATCGTAGCCATTCAAGTGAAATCTATCCTCGCAGCATTTCTATTTGTACTTTGGGTAGATTTTTCATCGAAACCTCGCTATTATTAGAATCCACTGTTATTGTTATACTCTTAGATTGCAACAATTTTCTTTAATTTTTATTCTACACTAGCTGATGCTCACGACTTCGTCCGCGTGGTGCGGTTTTTTTAACTATCCCACGGGAACTCTTTAATTTTTCGGGATCAAAAGTATCCTATGTGTTGACCAGGGATATAAGCTACCACTATACAAAATTTCATTTAAATCGGTCCAGTTCTTTCGGAGATTAGCCAGTACAAACAGACAGACAAACAGAGAAACAAAAATTTGAAAAAAAATCTAAATTAGTTCTATTTCACTTCTTACATCCCCCTAACTCGGTTTTTAGCAAAAAAATTTCATTGTACAGAAATTCGACCTCTGTAGTTTTATTATATTATGTATGTACTTATATAGATAATATTATTATTATGAGTATTTAACACTGTTTTAAAATTAGCTACATGAAGGTAAATAGTAGCTTGTTTGATGGAGGCTGGAACTGAATATCAACGATGTTTAGCTCCTGACACAGCATAATGCTGAATCATCAGCTTATTGCCGTGAATTTTATGTACATACGCACATATTTCTTAAACTATATTTATTTATAAGTAAAAATCCTTGTATTTTAAGTGTATGCATTTAGTTGCACAATCAATATTTTTATTTATTTCTATCTTTTAGTGTGGCTATGCGTTAACGGCGTTACTTTTTAACGCTTTAAATAAGACGCATTCGGCCACAGTCTCAATCTTTAACACTAACTCAGATGAAGCCGAACCATCAAAGCGACGGCAAGGCCAACATAGAGAGATCGATGTTTGACAATTAAATCTTATAGAGGCGTGACACTAATCGACATCTGTATTTCTGTGTGCTATGCCTAAGAATCAGCCCCACCTATTTAAGATAGTTGCAGAATAAGATAAAGAAAGAAGTTGAGTTGTGATTTTAGTTGGTTTAAGGGTCTGTGAAGTGGGATTATGGAAAAGACTACTGTATCTAGCCATCGAAATGTTAGAAGACCATGGATAATACGGATAGGCGGTGAATTGCCACTACGTAGGAGCGTTCACACTATAAACAAAGTTTCAGGTGACCAGATATCCTGAAGATTTAATATATCTTTGTAATTTCTTTAGGGTCCATTTTGCATAAATGTACAAAAATTTTTTTTTTATTTAGTCGCTCGACTTGGGATCACATATAACTAGTCGAAAATACGTAATAAATCTATAAACCCTGATATATTTCAAAATAAAAACAAGAGGTAACATCGTGTGAATTAAAATATTAACATTATAACCGTATCCATGAAAATGTAAAATATCAACATATAACTTTGCAGACAATTAATTCTTCAACGTGGCAGGTTCAAGTTAATAAATTATATTTTTATCTTCCGTATAATCTTTATGTTACATTGAAATGTTTAGAACAATAAATGTATCATCAGTCGTCATTGGTTCACTTCTTTATAGAAAACTTAGGAAACTTATAGTACGAGCATTTAAATGCGTCTTTGAACTTCGCACATGTCAGTGCAGGCATAAATTATCAGATTCGTAAGGTAGTACATACATAGCTAAGGGGGGGAGGGTACACTTGAAATAGCCCTCTCTATGTAAGGAGAGGGCTATTAAGGCTATATAACATGCCACCGATGACGTCATCTGAAGCCGATCGGAAGCCAAGAATAGGGTCTCCAGATTCAGAGTTTGTTTTTATAAATATGTGTATAATATACTTATAGATACATCATAATGTGTAGATACTGGCCCTGTAACGAAATGTGTTGGGGGGCCCAAAGGAAAATAAAGTTTTTTTTTATAAAAGAAACAAAAAATGCTTGAATTGAATTAAAATAATTATATAATGATTATAAGTTAATAATTATAAGGTTTATTACTTTTATAATATATTACCACCTTCAAAAATTATTTTATATTTTAATACAAAATATTACATATTTAAGATACAAGATTGAATCTAAATTACACTTTAAATCATTAGTATAAAGTTCAAAATTCAATGCTGTTACGCACAATTTCCTTTGGTCTACGAATAAAAGAATATCTGCCTTAAGTATATACACATATAGCTAAAATTAATTTGAAATATTTTAAAGAGAATTTGAAGTGAAAATTAATACTAACGGACAAAGAGAAATGTGTTTCACTTTAAATTAAATAAGGTCGCTTTTTTCGTTTCATCGAGTTTCAAATAACAACGATTCTAAAGACGTTTCACTTAAAAAAATTATGCAATATAACCTTGTAAATGCTTATTCTCTAAACGCGGGTTCCTATATCTTAATAATCATCCACTTGCCTTACCATCGTTGAATTTTGACAATACTTGTATGGAGCTTATGTCAAATTTTAATTGATAGCAAATAAATGGTCGGTAAGATATGGGGACTGACAATAAAAAGTTACGCAGTAGAATACAATCTATAATTTTCGTTTTCGTCGATAAGGTAGAATAGTTTTCGATATCTAAATAATCTATATTGAATTTTATTCATAAGCGCAAAAGGCAGAGTGTTGCTTGCTAGATATTCTTAACACTGACCTGCTTACACGATTCCTACAATGTGGTTTTCTATTAAAATTGGTCTACTGCGCAGGTACATGGGAAGAAATTATTTAGTTGTGCAGACCTGTGTACTAGGATTTGACGCGCGGCGAAGCTGCAGGGAAAACCCTAATAACTATTGTATATAAACACTCAAAGTAAATTATTGCAAGAAATGAAGCACTAATATAAGGGTTCTAAATAAATCGATTAGACAAGAGTCATTGCCTACGAAAATTTTACAAAGTCATATAATGATACCTACTAATCTCACGAAGACATCATTACGTGTACAAAAAATTAGCCAATTACGTAGTATATGTATGTAAAATAAAGTGACCATATCCCGTACCGTATACATTGTTTAAAAAACACAGAATGATTTCAAAATAATCATTGGACAACTCGGTTTTGTTTATTTGCTAGTGACAATACGCAAAAAAATTGACTTAAGCATAATAACTAAGAAATAATTGCAATGAAACCCAACATTATAAAACTTGTAATAATATAATGATTAATGCGAGAAACTATTTTGGAACTTCTGGAATAACCAGTAGGGAATTAGGATGGAAGATTTGGAGACCCTGGTCTAAGTTAAAGCCACTTACGGCGGTTTCTGTCTTACCAACCGTTCATTTGCTTTACTATCGTTTAAAATTTGACATAAGGTCCATACCAGTAATGTCAAGCGATGGTAGGGCAAGTGAATGAATAGTAAGATATAGGAGCCGGCCATCAATGAAGAAAACTGTATCGTTACAAACTCGTTAATATAAAATACTAGCGGACCCGTGCCTACTTCGCTGGGGCGTCATGTAAAAATACTCACACATATATGCGCACACACAGGCACGCAAATCAAATATAGCCTATATCACTTGGGAGTGATGTAGCTTTTATACTAATAAAAGAAGTTTCATAATCGGTTCAGCAGTTCAAGAGACTAACTACTTTCTACAAACCACCAAACCTTTAAGCTACCTCCTTATAATATTAGTATATATATATATATATATATATATATATATATATATATATATATATATATATATATATATATATATATATATATATATATATATATATATATATATATATATCTGTGTGTGTGTGTATAATATACATTACATATATATTATTTTCAAAAGTACTTTGTGTCAAGCGTGGACGTAGTCGCGGGCATGTCCTAGTAACAACATAATTATTCAAATACTTATTTTGAATAGGATTGAATGGGACATTTAAAATTATGTCTTGTAATCTCAGGTATTAAAAGCGTCTTTAGTTCGTTAAAATAAGTAAAATAATGAAACTGGTTGCGCATTATGACGTTGTTTGGTATTTATTATGATGGTATATAAGACGCCCAATGATATAATTGTACATTAGATCTTGCGTGGTTCTCAGACGGTAAGTACCTATTTTAAGCGAGGTCTTGACTTTGATTTGTTGTTAGGTCCGATACGTATCTAGAACAAAATTTTGAAAAAGGATTTATAATATCGAAATTTTAATAAAATTCTTTTAACACTGGCAGCCCTGTTAGTACCCTAGTTTTGCTAGAATGAGTGTCTAGTGTGCCTTTAGTCTAGACTTTATGCGATTGTTCACTTTTTAATTTCCGTAATTTTAATTTCTAATATTTAATTGTTCAAATGATTATTATGGATCTTTGTGTCTGAAATAACTAAATTTTTTTTATCGTTACTTTAATTGTTTTAAGAGCACGGGCCATAAAAATGGCCCGGACATTTGGAGGGCTTGCGTGGGGCCATGGGAAGGCCAACACGTAGAGGCCCCATGACAAATTTAATGTAAATGTGGCGTGACACTAACCGGCGATTATCCCTGTCCACACTATATAATAATGCACAAGCCCCGCTCCGTATACAAAAAGTACTGCGCTATTGAGGTGAACTGCTAGTGGTACTAGGGGTCTGGGAATATGGGGACTATAGCGTCTACCCGTCGCAATGTTCAGGGAACATGGAAAAATGGGTAGACGGTGACTTGCCACTCCCTGCATGGCCCCAAAAAATGCCATAGAAGACAGAGGCAACATGGGTGTGTGTGGCTAAGGGGTATAGAGAGGTGGGCTGCAGGTTCACCGAAGCTACTTCTGACGTGATGTCATTTATCACTTCCACCCCTGGAGCTTGAGTCTTAGCTCTAGCGATCTCCACTCCGTGCCGGCGGGTTAAGGCAAGCACGGAGGTTGGGGGCCTTGCCTTGGCCCCCGGAGTAAGGTACGAGGTGTCGCTACACACCTAAGGCTTCGCCACAAAGCCCCCTGCGGATAAAAAATATTATTATTATTATCATAGGGACAGCTGCCAGCCTATCTGCTGCACTCGAGCTATAAATATATTTGCCAATAATTTTTAACCGAGTCGAAAAAAGGAGGAGGTTCTCAATTCGTAGCGTAAAATTATGTCTGAATAAAAAATAAAAAAGTGTTCTAAACTGATTTTGATCATTGTTCTTCGTTGGATTCAGTAGGTATAACTTTAGTGGGTATAGTTTCGTATAAATTTAATTTTTATTAGATACCATATACTATGTAACTTAAAAGTGAAAAATACAGATTTTCTAGCAAAAAAGAAACTGGCTTTATGAGTAATTCAATAGCAAAAAATAACTGTTTTCTACCTCTAATCTATGATATTGTACAATGGTAAAACTATTCTTTTGTTTTTTTAAATTTTTTTTGTCTGTTAAGGATTTACGTAAAACTTACCGGGCCGATTGCGACGCGGTTTTTGCTAATTGATAGTAAATTTCCCGACTTAAAATCAGCAGTGCTTTATACGTTTGTAAAAATACCTTACGGGAATTTTCTTGAGAGAGACTTATGGTGGTCAACTGGAAAAAAATTGATTCCGATAGGAAATATTCACTGATCGTAAAAATATTAAGTATAATTTTTTTTGTTATGTATGCCTTTAGTAACATAACTTTTTTTGAGTTTTTCCGGGAATTTCTAGGATTCATGTATTTCATACAAAAAAGTCCATTACCCTACGGAAAAAATAACCTTTGATTTTATCCTTACCAAAATAAATGTAATCTTTATTACTTATCCAACGTGGACAAAGTCGCAAGCAAAGTTAATTGTTTAGATATATATAAATTTTTCACCTCAAATTATATTTTTATAAAGGAGAGCGCACACTCCTATCCTTGCAGGAACGGAGAAAGAATACAATTTCCTGCGGCCGGGCAGCCTGTCGTAAAAGGAGACAAAATAACCATAGCCAGGTGGTAGGGCATTTGCCCGTCTGGATGGCTACCACCCCTAATCCAGAATATGCCGTCATAGCAACCTTGAGTTGTGTTCCGGCATTAGTGACCAGGTTCCAGTCTCCCTTAAGAGAGCAGCAGCCCATTTGTAGCACCTTTAGTGTTGCAAATGTTCATAGGCGATGGTAACCGCTTTCCATCAAGTGGGCCATCTGCCTGTTTGCTAAACTCATGCAATAAAAAATATATAAAAAATTGCTAAAGGTATTGAAAATTACACGCTTTTGTTTTAGTTTTACTGTTGAGTTACTGTCATTTTATATGTGTTTATTAGTGCATTGAAGTGTACCTTATATTTAACTTAATTATAATTCTAGATTTTACAGTGTAGCGTGTAAGATGCATGTTTAAGTATTTAAGATAATACTGTGTTTCTTTTTATCATGTTGGTGTATGTACAATGAAGATTATTGTTAACTGACTTCCAAAACGAGGAGGTTCTCAATGCAACTATATGTTTTTTCTATGTTTGTTACGCGATTCCCCCGTCAATTGTGAACCGATTTTCATCTTTTTTTAATTCAAAAGAGCATACTCCTGAGGTGGTGCTATCATCAACGTGTCAGGATTTAACGAGTGGATCCCAGGGAAATGGAAAGGAATCCTTGTCAAAGAGCACCGAGCGTCTACATTCTTTGAAAGGCAAACTTGTATACACGTGGCAGTAACACAATTTCTACAGGAACTTCTATTCCAATATTTGTGCAACTAAAAAGTACAAAATATATTTTTTAACAGAAACAAAACCATCACCGAACTAAAAAGCAGAAATTAAAAAACTTAAAGTCGATGCCAAGTAAAACATCAACTCGCAACAACAAATTGCAAAATGGACGAATTTCAATATGTTGTAGAAAATACTTATTTTTTTGCTTTTGCATGCTTAGCTTCACCTAGTTACTAAATTTTAATTTTATATTTTTTTTGTTTTTTAAAACTACCGATTTTTATAAATCAGTAGTTTAAAAAAAACTGTGATATATGTAGAAAGACGAATGCAAGAATATGACAACCTTATAAAGGTTTTTTATCCGAAACTATTAAAGAACTAAAAATGACATGAAAGATTATCAAAATTTCAAGTTGAATTATTCCAATATTGATACCGTTAATAGATATTTTTTTTATAAACAGGAATATATCTTCAAATATGAAATTCGTGGTGGTAATGGTTGTCATCGCCGTCGCGGCAGCTCGACCCGGCAATCCCTACGAAAAATTTGACAACCTCGATGTAGACGAAGTGCTAGGCAATTCTAAACTAACCACTTCATTGCTTAAGTGCATGGTTGACGATGGAAGATGTTCTCCGGAAGGAACCGACCTTAAAAGTAAGAACCTACGTTATGAAATTTCGATTTTTGAATTTTGACGCTATGATTCAACCTTTATGTGTTTGATTATTGACTCGGTCCTTGTGTGTAGACTCGGTAGCAATATTTGCAAGTCATTGCTAAGACCTTGTTACAAATCGTATATTACACCTAGCTACTATACCCGATATAGATGTTACATCCGAAGTCGCTATAGCCAATTTCTTTCCTCTAAAAATATACTTTAAATTCAAGATACCTGAGTGTGACGTCGCTATAACCAAAATGTGGTTACAACCGAGATCGTTATAAATGAAATCCACTCTAATTGTTTTATTTGTATTATAAAATCGTCGACGTGGTAGTGCCAAGCTGGAAGCATAATCCTGATTTCATCTCTTAGTAGAGCAGGATTGACCGGCGTGATACAACGTTTTCACAGAATAGTCTTAATATACACAGTTAATACAAAATAATCTTGTTTCTCTACAAGTAAGAGTTCCAGTAGACCTCTTTCTCCTCCTATCATATTCTCTCCCCTATCACACCCTCTATTCCATTCCCTCTATCCTATCTCTCCGATCACATCCAACTTTATCATATCTTGAGGCTAATAACGTTGACCACATCACTCGTGGTGTTAAATCTCTGAATTTTTATACCGTTTGTATAATGTGAAATGTTCGAAGGAACTGTGGCGTCCTTCTATTACTACACCACTCAGCACTGGCGCTTGATTCGCTACGCTTTTATAGAGTCCATGCCTTAAAAGAAGTTCCACAGATGCGGCAGTGCAATCGCCGTACTTAATCCTGGCAGAATAATTATTTGCTAATCCATAAATCAATGTAGGTAATTACTGAGTCATAAATATAAAATAACCCATAATTAAAGAAGTAAATTTATTTCCTGGCTACTTTACGAAAAAAATTCTATCAAATAGCAGAGCTGCCACTTTTAGGTCCTTTATTTTCCGTGGGACTTCTTTTGTGGCACGGACTCTAAGTGTACACAAAGGTTTCCAAGAGCGTTTTTCTTGCGCATAGTAGTAATTTGAAATAAGTTCTGAACCGAGTTTTTCCTACAGCGCTAGAATAAGGGTGTTTTGACCATTATCTAGCCCCCTCTATCTACTCCCGCCCTATTCAATCCTGTCTGTCACATTTCTCCTATACCTAGAGACTGGCAACGCATTGGCAGCACCTGTGGTGGTGCAAATGTCTATAGCTGATGAAAACCACGTCCCAAGACAAGGTGGATCGTCTGTCTATTTGCCAGCTGTCTGTCATGCAATAAAAAACTGTTTTTATTAAGGGGTGTTGTAATAATATGCATAAGATAGAACGGCCACTCGTGTCCGACGCAACATGCGTTGACATTCTAGCACTGTCACATCTTCCAATGACTTAGTCAGAGGCTGGCAACGCTGCTTCAACAGATGAAGGTTTCAAAGGGCGCAATTATGGAACCCTAGAAAGGGGTTACATATTTTTGACGTTTCGATTTGAAATTCGTCCGTGGGGTCCATCGGCAATGGTTTTCTTCAAAGAAATTTGTAAGAAACTTTTTGATGCCGTAATGAGAAGGCTGGTTCAAATTTCGTGCAACGAATCAGCATTGCCATATAACGTGGCAATGCAGCCAGCCTTCTGAGTACGCTTCCCTCTGGCAGCGATTTGCTACATAGTTTATATCATCTTATTTATAACTTAGTTTTTTTTTTTTTTTTTTTTTTTTATTGCAGGAGTTCAGCAGACAGGCAGACGGCCCGCTAGATGGAAAGCGGTTACCATCGCCTATGGACATTTGCAACACCAAAGGTGCTACAAATGCGCTGCTGCTCTCTTAAGGGAGACTGGAACCTGGTCACTAATGCCGGAACACAACACAAGGTTGTTATGCCATCGCCATCTAGTCGAGCAAATACCCTACCACCTGGCTGTGGGTTGTTTAGTCGCCTCTTAAGACAGGCCGCCGGGCCGCAGGAAAATGTATTCTTTCTCCGTTCCTGCACGGATATTATTTTTAGTACTTATTTAAATATTTTTTTAGTTAGTTTAATTCAGCCTATCAATTCTATCTTCACATCGACAATGATGTGGATCTACTTGAAGGAGTAAATTTAATAAGTGTATAATGACACTAATCGTTTATTTCATTTACCAAGACCTAGCCCCTGGAGCCGTCCAGAATAAATGCGCGAATTGCACAGCCGAACAGAAGACCAAGGCAGCCAAATTCATGAGGGCCGCCAAAAAAGATTACACGGAGCTATTCAACAAACTCGTCAAAATACATGACCCCAATAATGAACACACAGCGGAACTTGATGAATTCTTAACTCAAAATTAATAAACATGTTAAATGTTATAAACCATTTTGATAAAACAGTTGTTTCTATTACGTCGTTTGCTTCATTTTAATATAATAAATACCTTTTGATTGAACATGACTAATTGTGAAAAACACCCACTTCAGCTGACCTAGTACGACAATTCTAACATTTTTGCATATTTATCAAAAACAAAACAGAACAGAAACAACACCCCTTATAAAATCGTTGGGTGAAATCAAATAGCAACAGAACTGAAAAAAACACACACTTTGTACTCAAATCTCACTGTAGAAATAAAGATTTGTACACAAATTTAGAGCATACGGAGAGTAACACTTGGTGGAGCCTATCCGGTTCTGATCTGTAAAGACCCCGAGCCACCTACGCTGCGATCACATTAAACCATACATGGTTTTCTTTGTCGCGTAATAGGTATCATGGCGTATAAAGAAGTGAAACAGCTAGCCGAGAAAAGATATGTTTAAAGGAGAGTCTACCGACAACAGTTAAAATCTTAAAAGTTATGATAATGATAATTATGATGATGTACCTAATGATAAATACCCGTAACGCAATATAGCAAAACGAAGGTGGAACTAACCATGAGACAAAGACGTCAAAATTGTCGTGTTCGTGCCATTGTTGTTGCTATGGTGATGTATTTGTAAGTAATTACAACGATGGCATCAATAAATTATACCTACCTAATATCTGTAGTGTGGTCGGAATAAAATTCATATATTTATTAACAGTCCACTGATTACTTCAACAACCCTATACCAGCCAGGGAGGAGAGCCCAGACACACTTTAGTAAAGTGACAATTTCTATAGATTGTAGTAGTACTTGTCAAATTAATTTGAAATTTTAATTGAAACTCCTAAACGTCTAGAAACTTTTGTAATAACTACTATGAACTAAAGATTTCTAATAACTTTAATGACGAAGCACATTCGACCTTCTTAGTCTCAATATTTTGTTTAATCTCGGACCTTGGCACTCTCTATTAAAATTTAATACAAATTATAAAATTTTAGTGAAAATCATTAAATTTAAACTAAATAATTAAAACTTATCAAAATTTAATGTAATATATTACTAATTAAGCATTTTTCAAAAATTTTTAAAATAGTAATTTTGTGGATTTTGTTCATTTTTGCAAGAGAATAAATAATAGCCCATTAATCATACAGGTCAATATTTAGTTTTGGATACTCCACAACTTATAATATTAAATTAAATTAAATAGTAATAGTAATAGCCTAAATGGCACTCTGTTGTTCGTGCCTACCCCGCAAGGGAACTGGCGTGAAGTTATGTATGTATGTATGTAGTAATAGGTTTTATATTTTAATATTATTAAAATTAATATTTATTTAGTAGGTAAGTTTAGTAAATGCTACGAATTACGTTTTATGGGTGCGTCAACCATACCTTCCTATTTAAATAAACTTTACGTGGAACGTATGTACTTCCAGCTTTGAAATTTAAAAAAATGTATATACCAAAGATCCGTAACAATCGACTTCGCTTGTCGCTTGCGAGACTTTGTTGCATGAATATTTACGAAATCCTTTTTATAGCGGAATGACGGATGAGGCAAGGGTGAAAAAATTAAAAAACAAATTTTAGAGCGCCATAAAATTAGCATACCGTGATATAGACGACGGGTGTCATGTTTGCGTCCTGTGAATTACGGCAGTTCGCGGCAGGCAGGCTACCTCGTAAACTCATCATATTATACGCTGCCGTAAACTTTAACGATAGTTACCTATCATGGGTAAATTTGAATAGCTTTTATAAAAAGCGAACAAATGTGTGGTTGACCACGCATTTTGAAAGGGTTCTTTTAGGGTTCTGTAGCCGTTTTGTAGCCATGTTTTTGTTAAAATAACAAAACCAAAACTCATAAAACCGTCAAATGCATCTGTAAGTCTGTTTTTTTTATATTTCATAGTGATTTTTCTCAGAAACTACTGGGTCTGTTGTCTGTTGATTTATTGTTTGATCGGTCATCTTGCATGCACCCAGCATGCTATTTCGGCCAGGATTCGAACGCGCGCCCTTTAAATTTGGGTTGCGTGCGCTAACCACTAAACCAGCAGGGCTTATACATGAGAGATGGAGATATATTTTCTATAAAATCGAATCGATTGATAAAATCAGTCGTAGTAGTAGACTATTAGTAGTAATAAATAGCCGTTGCGCAATATATTTATACTACTGCGAGCAGATCACGAAAAATATTGTCATTTTTCTGCAACCGGAATTAAACAAAAAACATTTAAAAAATATTTGGTTAATTAAACAAAGAATATCCTGAATATTGTATAATAGCAAACTTTATTCAACGAAACATTAATACTTTTATTCAAATACTAGCGGTCTCGGCAGACATTGTCCTGCCCTGAAAAAATAACTATGTAGAACCCGATTCCAGCGCCACCTACTGGGTCTAATTGTAAATCTAAACTACCCCGGGGACCCACTCAAACGCACATAAAATTTCATCAAAATCGTAGAACCCGATTCCAGTGCCAAGTATTTTGTTTAGATTGATGAGTGATATTATTGAAGTTTTAGTAGGGATCCCTATTTTTTATATAATCCATATTAATCAAGGATAATATATAATTCGAGTGGTGAAAGAATTTTTGAAATCAGTCCAGTAGTTTTTAAGTTTATTCGTTACAAACATACAAAAATACCAATCTTTCCTCTTTATAATATTAGTATAAGTCAAAATAAGTCAAACTGCCATTATGGATTTTTAATAAATCACCTTGAACTAGAATCTGAACCTATGGCATGTGAAAACAAGCACCTTGTACTATTACCATACTTATCCTCAGGATCAATTAGAAGGATAAATTTAATAAATAACATAACGTACCATAGTAAAAGGTCTCATTTTGAGCAGTTTATCAAAGAATAAATACTTTGAATTTTTTTATCCAAAAATTTAATATTCATATTTTTTTTATCGTCAATAATGATTTCCATTCCATTATTTATTTGGTCCTATAGAATGCGATCCATTATTCACACAAACACGTTTAAAGCAATCTCTACTTGATGACCAGATTAATTGATAAAAAGTAAAACAACAGTACTACAGTATGTAATCTATTTTCTAAAATAACAACACTCAAGTAAGACCTGCCTGAGGCAGTCCTGCCGTACCCATTGGGCTTTTATCGGACCTCAAGACATAATAGTACCGGTTTTTTATTCTTCGCGTTGCTTCACAGTGTTTGTGCATTTAGCCAGTATAAAATATATCTTCTTGGAACCCAACAATAAGGTTTAAAATCTTCGACATGATTACGTGCTGTCCACAAATAATATTTTAAACTAGAATACTCCCGCGACTTCGTCCACGTTTGACTTGAAATTCCCGCAGGATTCCCGGGACACAAAGTAACACAGCATTTAAAAAAGAATGTAAGTTATCGTTTTAGTGAAAACTGTACCGGCATAAGGTAATTTTTGTATATCCGAATAACTAAACCGCTCCCAGAAAAAATCCCTCGAGTTTCCCAGCTTAAAAAATATCACAAATGTTATTACCTGAAATTGCTATTCAATTTTTTCCCGGGCTATTTTAAATCTATCCAGAAAAATTCCCGCGTTATTCCCAGGATAAAAAGTAGCACAGATTTTAAGTCTAAGAATTTGCCGTAAATCACCGAAACCGCATGGAAACCGCCCCAGTAGTTTTTACGTGAATCCCAAACAAACAGACAAGAAATCTAAAAATGATTGCATCGTGTTCTCCATCGTTTATATAGTCTATTCCAGATGTTTTTTTTAAATAGTTTCAATGTGCACACACGGCATGTTTAGAATTTTATAATAATATCGATATGGAACGTCGATACTGTTATGATTTATCAGTGTAATTTTTCTTCTCTTTAATGCCACTGCTCCACCTGCGTTAATATTTAATTACTGTGTCCAAATGCGACTTACTACTTGACAAGTGCGCCGTGTTGAAAACCGCGGCAGGGGTGGCGCTGGTGACTTGCTGTCGGCGGCGGCTTGATAATTTCAGGCTTTGTTAAGTTACTGTATTTAAATATATTCCATCTATGTTTGCCTCGAAATATAGTCGAACAAAATTCGGGCACCTAAAAGTGTGATCTGAAAATCGGGAATAAATAAGCATATTTAAAAAATGGGAACAGTAACGTTGTTATTTTTAGACTGTTGTCCATTTGTTCTATGTCATTTTGACAAGTGAATGAAAGCTCTAGGTGTCTATAAATATATAAATAGTATGGAAAGTGTTTACAGCTCAACCAACGTCCACGCCGCGCGCAAGTGGCGGTGGCGGCGGCGCCACACCAGCGCAGCGCACATGTCTAATTACTACTAAAATACTGAGTGCTAAATTCGTTTCCCAAATTGTGAGATCTATTTTTTAATATGTATTCTGATGTTTTGTGTGTGTCGCATTTTAAAAATAAATATTTTTATTTCTTTCTTGGTGGGATTCGAAGACGCATTCCAACTCGGTAGCCAGGCCACACATTATCTTTTTTAAATTTATAAACCTGATATTGTAAATGTCAGTGTCAAAATATAGTGAGAAGAGGTAGTCCATGAATAAACGATGTAAGACTGTTCTAAGGAAGTTTGTTTTGCTTTTCTTCAAACAAAACCCACAACTTTATGGAGGCTCGTGCCAGGATCATGCCAGGATCATACCAGGATCATGTAAGAATCCTGCGAAGCATTGTTTTAACGTGAGTTTTGATCTGAAGATTACGAAACAACCTCGAAATTAAAATTGAAGACGAGTCATTGTGTGCTGTTTTACCGACACTAATTTGCATAATGATACCAGCGCATAAAATTTCCCAGAATTTGGAATAAAGACTATTATTTTTCTTTTATGAAGACGTTTTATGAATTGGTTATTTTTTACGACTGAAAGACTTACAACCAATCATACAAGATGCCACCGAAGAAAAATAAAGATATCGAAGACTCAGATAGTAATTGTTCAGAAGCTGGTTACAGAGTACGAATTTCATTTAGCGACTTGGAAAAATCAATGACACCGTTCACAGGCGATGATACCTACCCTATTACGAATTGGCTGACCGATTTTAATGACACTGCAAATTTAATGGAATGGAATAATCTTGAAAAACTTATTTACGCGAAGAGACTGCTTTCAGGTACAGCTAAATTATTTTTACGATCGCTAGGCTCTATTACGTCATGGGATACATTAAAAGAATCTTTATTAGAAGAATTTGGTTCGAAATTAAATAGTGCTAGCATTCACAAGAAATTAGCATCACGCAAAATGAAACCGGATGAGACATATCAACAGTATTTTTTACATATGAAAGAACTGGCGTTGCATGGAAATTTAGAAGATGAGGCACTTATTGAATATGTTATTGATGGAATTCGTGATTCTGAAATAAATAAGGCCATTCTTTACGGAGCCACTGATATCAAACAATTTAGAAAGAAACTTGAAGTATATGCACAGATTAAAGAACACAAGATGCAACAAAGACCTATTCAGATGACAACCGGACGTAAAAATCATACCATCAAAAGATGCTTCAATTGTGGTGAAACTGATCACCAATCACCAGCTTGTACTAAAGGTATAAAATGCTTCAAATGTAATGGATATGGACATAAGTCAAAAGAATGCCAAAGTTCTAAGAATAAGACACTGAAAATTCAAGATGAGAAAGTTAGTACAGATGTTGTTAAGCCATATAAAGAAGCGAAAATTAACGGAGTTACAGTTAAAACCTTTATTGATACTGGAAGCGATGCGAATTTGATTTGTGAGAGTTATTACAAACAAAATTTTCTCGAGAATAATGATTATAATATTAAAGATACTCTCAAATTATCAGGAATAGCCGAGTACGAAGTTTGCACGAAGGGATCTTTTATGGCAAAAGTTGAAATAGACAACGTTTATTTTGAAACCTTGATGCATGTTATCGACGATGATGTAATACCTGTTAATGTCATACTTGGAAACCCGATATTAAAAGACGTTGAAATTATTTTCTCTGCCGACGGGATCTCTGTAAAAAGAATATTACACCTTACACAAATTAACGACTACGAAGAAGAATTTGATGAGAAATATGATATCAAGAAGCTGAAATATAAAGACAAGATTAAACATTTATTGGATAATTACAATAACTTGAAGACTAGAAAGAAGGAATCAAATGTTAAATTGAAAATCATACTTACTGATGAAGATCCTATACACCAGACTCCACGAAGGCTGTCACCACTAGAAAAGGACATAGTTAATAAACAGATACAAGGATGGTTAGATCAAGAAGTAATTAAACCTAGTAAATCGGAATATGCAAGCCCTATCGTGTTAGCGAAAAAGAAAAATGGAAGCTACAGATTATGTATAGATTTTAGAAAGCTAAATAAGAAGATTATAAAGGAAAGATATCCACTTCCACTCATCGAGGATCAAGTAGACAAATTGAAAGAAGCAAGAACTAAACTGATTGTTGTACCTAAAAAAAATGCAGAATGAAATAATAAGAAAATGTCATGAAAAGGGTCATTTTGGAATTTTGAAAACAGAAGAATTAATTAATAGAGATTACTACATAGATAATTGTAAAGAAAAATTTGAAATTCAACGATTAGAACTTATAGAAAGGCGAGGCAAAATATTCAGAAAATTCAGGAAGAAAATAGGAAAGTTTATAACAAAAAGAGAACACAAGCTATACAGTACGAAATTGGAGATTTAGTTGCGATTAAGAGAACACAATTTGTACAAGGATATAAGTTAAACCCGAAATATTTAGGACCATATAAAATTATAGAGAAGAAGAAAAATGACAGATACGTTGTAAGGAAAATTGGCAATGGCGAAGGACCTATGAATACCACCAGTTCAGCAGATTTGATGAAACCCTGGTCCAATGGCGATGAAGATGAAGTATCACATTCATCTGGGTCAGATGAATAATGCAGGATAGCCGTGTGGGATTCGAAGACGCATTCCAACTCGGTAGCCAGGCCACACATTATCTTTTTTAAATTTATAAACCTGATATTGTAAATGTCAGTGTCAAAATATAGTGAGAAGAGGTAGTCCATGAATAAACGATGTAAGACTGTTCTAAGGAAGTTTGTTTTGCTTTTCTTCAAACAAAACCCACATATGCGGCTTGGCAGGTTTGACACATCGGTTATCTCGATGTGCAGGTTGCATCACGATGTTTTCCTTCACCGTTATTAGCACGTGGTAATTGTAATAATATGCACATTAGATCAGAAAACTGACTAAGTGGTGCATGCGTTCCGGCCAGGATCGAACCCGCGCCCTCTGAGTTTGGAACGCTTGCACTAGCCATTACGCTACCACGGCTCTCTCTCTCTATATATATATATATATATATATATATATATATATATATATAAATATATATATATATATATAAATCAATTGCTATTCGTTAGTCTCGCTAAAACTCGAGAACGGCTGGACTGATTTGGCTAATTTTGGCTAATTTTAAATTATTTGTCGAAGTCCAGGGAAGGTTTAAAAGGTGAGTGAATATGAAAAAATTCTTGGAATATAGGAAAAACAACAATTTCGCTTTCCCTTAGAAACTATTCCTACCTGTCAAACATTTAATGTTCGTCCCGTCGTTTAGAAATCAAATTTCATTTAAAAGTTAAGTTTTTTTTTTCATTTTTTTGGTTTTAAATGTCAAACGTTTGATGTTCGTTCCGATTAAGTTTTGACCACATTTTTGGCTAAAGTTGAAACATTCTGCAATTATCATTCAGCTTGTTTATTTATTGATTCTGAGGCGGTACGAGGTTTGCCGGGTCAGCTAGTTATATATAAACGGATAGAATATAAAAAGGAACATGAAAATTGTATGAATGGAAAGAAGGGCTTTTCTGTTTTAAATGTTTATCTTTGATATGCATGACATCAGGTACACGTTTAAATAAGGGTTGAGATAAGGTTTTAGTCGCTGCAATTCTGACACTATTTTCAGGAAGGTTTAAACATAGAAAAATAATGTAAGTGCGACTGCAGCGCATAACCTAGGGTTCCATAAAAATCACAAACCTCTGTGTTTTGCGTTATTTGGCTAGAAAACCATAAAAAGCATTCAATCGAATAAATCTTATATTTCAAAAATCTGCTTAACAATTTTCCTTCAAAGTATTTTTAAGCTCTTTAGTTTAATAACCTTGATTTTATTCAGAATTTTGCCTTTCATAGTATAATTAATAATACAATTTTCATGACTTTGAGAATGTATATCTCGCCATCTTCATTAATTAAGAAACAAGATTAAGGGCCACCCACAAATAACGTTACACGAATTTCATGATTTTTTGACACCTCCCCCATCTGGTTACAGTTACAGCTGGTTACATTCGTGAGACTCCTCCCTCCCTGGTGTGTCATCATATATTTTGCAATTTTACATTAAGTAATTACAAAAAATTAAAACAGCAGTTCTGTAATTAATTTTATTTACATTTAAACCAGTTTTTAATTATTTGAACACTATAGTCATATAGATAGAGTTGAAAATATGTTGAAGTTTTTTTTGTAGATAATTCGAATTTCATATTTCAAAGATTAAACATTTTATATTTAAAATCCGACGTCACGACATTTAGGACCCACCCCTTGTCACACAATATCACACTTCGTGGACGTTCTCCTCCACGTGTTTCCAAGATCTCACTAGCGATACCCCCATAACTATGTATAAGTCGTCTAAGTCGCAACCTCTCTGAAAGTCTCAGGGATCTCGAATTACTGTGAAAAAACTGAAAACGTTATTTAAGATAAGATTACTTACACCTTCTTGTCAAATGTTAGCCATGTAGACCCTACAGTTTCTGTTACACCTGCAAAGCGCTCCATGAGTGAACTGACACGTACTTGCTTGCTTTTTTTGTAACAGAACGGGTATCCCTTTGAGATTAATATACCTTCATATCCTGACAAAGACTATTAATGCTCTTAATATTATTGCTTACCGAATCGTACATGATCATCGCACAGCCTAATTAAGGTTACTGGGTAAGGTAAGCAATAAATTATACGCCTATATCATTACCACTCAACCAACTTGAGACCCGATATTTGTAAGGAAAATCTTCCGTAGTGACATCGCAATCTATATTTACCCTCATTAACGATACCACCTTCACACGACACCGTCCCTTCCTTTGTCTTACATTTCAGCCGTCTTGGAATAATAGCTTTATTTGTGCTAAGACGATGGAAGATTTTAGTTATGCGTCATATTGGTTATTGTATGGTATTAATACCTACAGGTATCAGGTCAAGTCAAGCGTGTGTTCGCGCACAGTAAAGGATTTTGTAGATAGCGTCTCCACGGTAACTATTGGATATTTTCCTAATTTCATGAATTTATTACGCCAAAAGTAAAATAACACCAAAATGTATCTAAAATTTTGCCTTAATTGTTCATGGAGATGACGAATGTTCAGGGGATGTGACATATGTTTACGGAACCGTTAGAAAAGCTTTAATAAAAAATTATCCCATATCCACCAACTTCTGGATATTATTACCATTGGATTAGCTGCTGATTATTATAATAGCATAATTATATGACAAGTATATTCTTGTGTCAGTCTGAAGCGCCACTTGCGACAGTCTCTGGAAATGATATTGCTAACTGAAATAACTTTTTAGTTCACGCAATGCATTGACTATAACTGATTACCACCAAATGGGCGCTAAAACAGGCACTGAATAAAGAAGTGAACTTCTGTTTGTTTTTTCCTCCAGCAATACGAAGGCCTAATCCCAGCAGTGGAACTTTGGTTTAATGAACCACTTACAATTTTATTAAAATATAAGCACTTAGTAATACAATGTACGTCTTAACATTAATGCGATTCTATGTAGTCTTCTTTAAATGTCAGTTTTAATATAGGTTGATTATTTTAATAAAAAAAATATATTAATTTTGAACTTTACACAAGAAACTGTTTTTTTACTAACTCAGAGATAAGAAAACTAAGTGAAGCTTAAGGTAATGACGGTGTTATGTAGATACAACTAAAATGCAATTTACGTTAGATACTAACATTACTTACAGCAAACCTTGGCCAGTCGCCAAATGCAGAAATCTGATAAATTTGCATAAAATTAATGCCAAAGGCGTACAACTCTCCTATTACATTAATGTTGAACGTACTATAACCATCTAAATTAGTGATGAGCAATTTCGAAATGTTTAAGTAATCGAAAACAATCGCAACTGACTCAAAATTACCTTCATCATGCTCCTAAACTTTCAAATCGAGTTATTCTCCGATTGTTTTCAGTAAACAATTTTTTTTCCTTCTCGTGTTTGTTCTAACTTTAATCCATGCTGGAACGGAGACATAATACTATTTCCTGCGACCGGGTGGCCCGTCGTAAGAGGCGACAAAACATCCCACAGCTAGGTGGTAGGGTATTTTTGGCTGACTGGATGGCTACGACCCCTGGTCTAAAGTATGCATGCCGCTTTATAACCTTGAGTTTGGTTCCGGAATTAATAGCCAGGTTCCTGTCTCCCTTTAGAGAGCGGCAGCACACTGGTGGCACCTTTTATGTTACAAATGACCAAAGGCAAAGGTAACAGCTTTCCATCTGGTGGACCGTCTGCCTGTCTGCTGAACTCGTGCAAAAAAAACTTCAAACAAACGGTTTTTGGTAACAAAAGTTCGTTAAATAGGTTTTGTTAAATAAACCTATTTAGAACGGTTTTGTCGCACACCTTCAAAGCGCAGCCATATGGTACAGGAAGTTTTCAGTCCTACACAAACACATGTTTATATGTATTAGAAATAGTTACCATATAGACAAAGTCATTCTCACGGAATAAACCGGTTAATGCAGGTTTACATAGCACTCTTTATGAGGTTTACACTCCGAACGATATTGTTGACTAAAACCAGTTATAATCGATTAATTTTAAACCGAGTTTGAAAAACCTTGCTCGGAACTATTAACTACGAGCATGAACCGTCGAGGTTCGAGATGTTCTAGGAATCGAAACAACTGACTTTAACATCTCCGTATCGTGCATCACTTATCTAAATAGGATCAGATTTCGTAAAGCCAACTCGAGTCGATCTTATTTCAGTGCTTAGAAGAAAAGACCCTAGTACACACATTGTCATGTAACCATATATTCGGCAGATATATCATAAGGATGTCGTCATTGTACGCGTATTATTCTAATTTCGAACTTCATTAAATTTGGGTTAATTTGGCCACAATATTTCAAATAAAAATACAGGATTCTCTCAGAATCTGGTCCCTTTTGTCATTGTAATAAGCTAGGTTAAAAAATAATGTCATACTCGGTATTCGTTTACCTCCTTGTTGTGTTAATAACTTTGTAGATTATGGACCTAACCTTTATTACACCTCATTGGATATCTTAAAAAGTGTAGAAGTTTCTTAAATATTAAATAATATGCACGCAAAATTTATTAGCATTTTTTTCGAGATACTTATCTATTTCAATAAGAATTGCAAAAAGTTGACTTTGTTGACGTTGAAAGTTCTTCGTGTATTTCGTCGTGTCTAATTCCAAAAATCTTCCAATTGATTGATACCTATTAAATGGGAATGAATGACTAGAATACTCAGTATCCAAATCTTATACATCCAAATCTTATAATATATAAAGCCTTTAAGACTTTATTAAGACTTTATTTATTTGAACGCGCTAATCTCAGGAACTACTGGTCTGATTTGAAAATTTCTTTCAGTGTTAGATAGCCCATTTATCGAGGAAGGCTATAGGCTATATATCATCACGCTAAGACCACTAGACGGGGAGCACCAATGAAGAATGTTTCAAAACCAGGGGGGTTTTGAAAATAAATTCCACGCGGACGACATCGCGGACACAGCTAGCTAGTTAATAAATTTTAATTGATTGCCTAGTTTTTTTTTATAATGTGCAAAGTGGCGTAAGTGTCATTTTGAGAGAAAAAAATATCTCCGAACCGGTTTATTTTTGCACAGTTATAATAGGGTAAATTTACTGGAATTCACCCCCCTTATGACCTCTTAACAGATAAATCCAATTACCAATAACCCAGTATACATGCAGGGTGAATTTTTCAAGTTGGCCTTCATGGCCAAATTCTAAACTGTACTAAAAACACTCACTGCTTTGAGTGTTTATTACTACTTAGTGTAGTTTAGTAAGGAGTGTCGTATTATATTACTATCGTCGGATTAGTAATTCTAATAATTCTATATAAATATTACAAGAAATGTATCCAAGGATGGATGCGCAAGGAGCTGCAAGGACAAGACGTGAGCAGCACAAGGTGTCCGGAGATGAGGAAACTGGCATCTAAGTACGGCATCTAGACGAGTTTGTGAATGTTCCAATCAAGGCCGATTTTGAATAAAACTAAGTAATATCATTAGATTTTTGAAAATCAATTACCTTTGTCAGGAATCGAAACTGCTGATTTTGAAAAAAATTACACACCTGTATTATTACATCAAATCATAGTGTATGTAGCTTGTAAGGATCAATTTCTATGAAAAAATTTCAAACGGCAAATCAAGGGAAAGAGTTATTTTTGAACAAAATGTTCTGTTGTCTATACATTAATTAAACATAAAATTTTGCTGGTCATTTGACCGTACCTCAGTTGAACGCAATCAATGTTTATCCACGGACTGATTTGATTGATTGGGGTAAAATAACATGCAGTTCGAATATTAGATACGTATTAAAAATAGAATAATTTTCATAATTTCCATCAGGGCATTCTATTGATAGCTCACAACGCCCAAAATGCTCCGTTAGCCGTTCCACAAGGCGACCGCGGTCGTTGTGGTCGTGGCGAAAACGTCACTAATGACGTCATCATTTTCGATCACACAACGCTCACAACGACCCATGTCAAGAGGTAGTTTGAATAGCCGTTCCATTTGGATTTACGAATGTAACGCCCGCAAGCTAGTATATCTAATAAAATCGTTAAAACGTATTTTATTAGGTACTAATAATTGTATAGATAAAGAGTCAAACAAATAACTTCCTGTGTTAAATTACGTATCATTTTGTCCGTTAATAATGTATTTTCAGATGTTATCTGACGCGGAGGTCGTAGCGTGAGTGTTTGTCATCCGAAACGCCTCATTGTATGCCCGTTTTATTGCTTTCACTTGATATATGTCATCCCTAACGCAATTTCGTCGCTAGTAGTAGCAAAATTACGTATAAATTTGTATCGGATGTAATAAAAATTAATTTAAATGTATATTCTATACATACCTATGTATTTACTATACTAGTGTTACGACCTACATGCCGACAAAAGTGGATTCCCACACCTGCATACCATAAAAGCACCCTTTATTGCCTTTATGCATTTGGACTTCTTTTGTTTACTTTGTGTTTAAAATTTGTGATTAGAAAACAGCCCATTGTGTATTGTAATCTTTTATGGCAGTCATTAGCCAGGTGTGTCTAAGTGATTCTAAGAAATTCAGTCATACGGTCGAGCAGACATATTGTATCGATGCAGTATAAAGTAATGGCCCAAAGGAGAGATCGGCAGTCGAGCGATAACCAGCGGTGAGGCAAGACTTGTGTAGATTAGGTAATCTATTTAGTGACGGACTTTGCGCGTGCTATTGAATCGTGCATTACGTTTGCACTGGTTGTGTTCAGTTATATTTGTACCTGTATCATACGTGTTTGTATAGTTCTAGTAAATTCTATAGTAATTCTAACGGCATTTTAATTCGAGTCCTGCAACTTGTAACACTATATAGATATTCCAATTCTGTAGTTAGGTTTTTTAATTTTTATATTATACTAGAGTTTACCCCGCGGCTGCGCCGCGGGTTAACCTCTAGTTCCTGCTTCTTGTTTAAAGAGCAGGCGTTAATACAGGTTACAATGTACACCATTTTTATGTTAGTGCCATTTGCACCCGAAAAATTCACTTCATTTTATATCGCAAACTCGATGCTTGATATATTCTCATGCCGATCTCCTGGCATGAGTATATATGTCCATTTTCGGCATTAAAACTACATTTAAACAAAATTACAATAAAAACGATCCAGTATTCCCAGTGTTTTCCGAAAACTTAACAGAAAGACATATCGAGTTACTATCGCATTTTTATAGACGATGCATTTTTATATCTATGAACTTGAGAAATGATTGGTCTCATCCAAACTTTCATCCTCTATTACAAACAGTCCTAGTTTTATTTATCTATCCCCCGTCAATGAAAACTACAAAAATGACAAAAGGGACAACATCAGCAAAAAGGACAAAAAGAGCAAAAGAGCAAAAGAGCAAAAGAGCAAAAGAGCAAAAGGGCAAAAGGGCAAAAGGGCAAAAGGGCAAAAGGTCAAAAGGGAAAAAGGGCAAAAGGGCAAAAGGGCAAAAGGGCAAAAGGGCAAAAGGGCAAAAGGGCAAAAGGGCAAAAGGGCAAAAGGGCAAAAGGGCAAAAGGGCAAATGGGCAAAGGGGCAAAGGGGCAAAGGGGCAAAGGGGCAAAGGGGCAAAGGGGCAAAGGGGCAAAGGGGCAAAGGGGCAAAGGGGCAAAAGGGCAAAAGGGCAAAAGGGCAAAAGGGCAAAAGGGCAAAAGGGCAAAAGGGCAAAAGGGCAAAAGGGCAAAAGGGCAAAAGGGCAAAAGGGCAAAAGGGCAAAAGGGCAAAAGGGCAAAAGGGCAAAAGGGCAAAAGGGCAAAAAGGCAAAAGGGCAAAAGGGCAAAAGGGCAAAAGGGCAAAAGGGCAAAAGGGCAAAAGGGCAAAAGGGCAAAAGGGCAAAAGGGCAAAAGGGCAAAAGGGCAAAAGGGCAAAAGGGCAAAAGGGCAAAAGGGAAAAAGGGCAAAAGGGCAAAAGGGCAAAAGGGCAAAAGGGCAAAAGGGCAAAAGGGCAAAAGGGCAAAAGGGCAAAAGGGCAAAAGGGCAAAAGGGCAAAAGGGCAAAAGGGCAAAAGGGCAAAAGGGCAAAAGGGCAAAAGGGCAAAAGGGCAAAAGGGCAAAAGGGCAAAAGGGCAAAAGGGCAAAAGGGCAAAAGGGCAAAAGGGCAAAAGGGCAAAAGGGCAAAAGGGCAAAAGGGCAAAAGGGCAAAAGGGCAAAAGGACAAAAGGGCAAAAGGTCAAAAGGGAAAAAGGGCAAAAGGGCAAAAGGGCAAAAGGGCAAAAGGGCAAAAGGGCAAAAGGGCAAAAGGGCAAAAGGGCAAAAGGGCAAAAGGGCAAAAGGGCAAAAGGGCAAATGGGCAAAGGGGCAAAGGGGCAAAGGGGCAAAGGGGCAAAGGGGCAAAAGGGCCAAAGGGCCAAAGGGCAAAAGGACAAAATAACCAAAATGAAGAAAATGGCAAATCACAAAACCAACCAACGCCTGTCCCACTTTTGGGATAATCTTTACATAAATCTATCCCAAAATCTATCCCATTATCCGGGATGAAAAATATCCCTTGTCCACCCTCGGTATTCAAATTACATATGTACCGAGTATCAGCCAAATCGGTCCAAAAGTCTTTCCGTAAAAGGATAATAAACAGAGAGACAAATATAGTTTTATCCCGGAAACTATCCCATTTTCCGGGATAAAAAGTATCCTATGTTCATTCTCGGCATCGAAAATATATATATACTGAGTTTCAGCCAAATCGGTCCAGTAGTTTTTACGTGAAAACGGAACAGACAGACAGACAGACAGACAGACAGACAGACAGACAGACAGAGTTACTTTCGCATTTATAATATTAATAGGGATTTATATACTTATATCATAAAGATATTTTCGTGCAAACAACCTTGCCTTTTGTTCCTACCCTTCTCGCTGGACTCGTAGATTTGCTGGAAGAAAACTTTTTTAGGGTTAAGCGCCACATGGTACGTCACCACTATTTTATAGTTCTGTATGTAAGTTTCTGTGTACATACAATAAATAAAGAATAAAACTGAATGAATGAGTATGCTTTATTGTGTGTTAAAAGATACAGTAAACAGAAATAAAATGTTTACAATACATAGGAGGTCTTATTGCTATTAGCGATTTTTTCCTGACATCTTTTGGATGAACAAGAAGTTTGATAAGAATAGTGGACATTTTTTATGTTCTAGTGGCCTTTTTAATCGAGGTGTAATCCGTCATGGCCATGTGGGAATGATGTATCTTGAACGCATGATGTGATGAATGTAAGCTTTTATTTTATTGAAACTGTACGGTGTTCATAATAGTAAAATATAAGACTAAACACACGTGCATCGCTGCAACTCGTAAAGTGTTGTTTTACTTGCCAGCCATTATCCCCACAGACATGTTATAGCTGCCAGTAGCTTCATGCCCATTACCGAAGATAAAGGATGGAACATCGACTGTTACTTGCATCACATTGATGAAAAGTCGGAAACACGCAGGTGTCCCGTACGCATCTTTGTAACTCTATAAATGCACCTAAGCTCGCTCTGGGCAATCCTTCTTGGGTATATGGAAAGAGCCTATTTGCGGGGCGTCGCTACCTAAGATCGTAACGATAACTGATCTCTCTTCCTATGACTCTGGATTGAGGTCATAGAACATAAGGGTCGATTTAGTACATATCCCGCAGTCGCTGTGAGTACCACAACACATGACTGTTTGTCTTTGCATATTTTACTCATAGACAAACTGTGTGACATAGACAGTGAAACATAAAGTATTTCAGCGCAGTGAAATTCCACAACCTAGCGATTGATATTGCTTTTTTTTAAGTGAAACTTCTATATAGACGGGGTTTTAGGATTTTTCTGTCACGAAGAAGCGTTACGGCCGCGTGGAAGAGCGGTATAAATTTAGACTAGCTGTGGTAAGAGGCGGCATAATGTTAGAGTAGACTATGGATGCGTTTTTTGGTTCCGGATCGAATTCAGTTTCTTTGTTTAATAAAATAAAATAAAATATGTTTAAATAAAAAATGCATTAATTAAAATGTACCTAACCTAACCAAATCATAATTTGCAGTAAACCTGCGAAAAATCGAAATGTGTGCTGGGACACCTAGTAGAAGTGAAACTTCAACGAACAAGTGGAAAAACGAATGACAACAAAATTTTAACTTTAAGTTTTACGGGCAAGTTTTCAAATTGGACAAGTACATTAACAATCTGCACGTAAAACTTCAAATAAACATTTTGTAGCCATTCGTTTTTCCACTTGTCCGTTGAAGTTTCACTTCTACTATGTGTCCCAGGACACATTTCGATGTTTTTTATTAATGTTTGTGTATTTGTCATCTCTCTAGGCATTTGCTGTCGTATTGTGCTTAGTAAAAATCTAAAGACTATATCAAAATATGGTATTACTCCCAATAAGTTTCTTAAATAATATTGAAATGGCATATTGTTGAAGTTCATGAATTTTAGTTTGTGTTGTGGTCTAAAATTTCTTAGAATACACTTGCTAGGTTTTGTATACCTACTATCCTAGTGTATACTTTTAGGTATACCATCTTGTTTGAAAAACGTTTCACACGTGTTCAATAAATAATCGGAAGCATTTACAGCTTCCGAGGCTTGTTGTCATAGCTTGTTGATCGCAGCCAACCGAAAATCGGCCAAGTGCGAGTCGGAGAATGAACTCGATCATGATCTATATAGTGCATCCCACAAAGGAAATTTTTGCAAAATGTGTGACATCCGGAATGACATTTTATTTTACTTTTAAATTAATTAGCAGCAGATAGTCATCTCCTTTTTCCAATATAAGTATTCATGTACCAAAAATAAACAGATAATCTGTTGCCAAAAATATGACATAAGGTGTCAGCATATAGTTTATGACTAAATACTTCGCTGCGTTCCGAATCGCGCACAATTCATTGTTTTTTTTTAATTTTATTAAAGCGTTGTATATAATATCGAATTCAATAGACCGTGAAAGGGTGATGTCACAAGTCACATTAAGGTTGTGGGCATGCCTATCGTGCCCACAACGGCGAAACCGCGCTTGTCTAGCATAGGGCGATTTTATGAAACACCGGGATAGCAGAGGTTGTAGGTATATTTTTTACAAGGTAGAAATTCTTTTATGCAAATTACTCAGAGTCAATTAGCAGTGGAGTATTGTTCATTGCATTGTATCATAGTAACAGAGGTATACAAAAACCATAAAGATCGTCGACCAGTCGTCACGCAATCCATGTCTCTTGCACAGCAACTATAAAGCATTTAGGAAAATTTAAAAATAAAAAAAGATAATCCAAAAACATCATTTATTTACTAGTAATAAAAATCCTTCAAGCTTTAATACCGATCAATCAAGATAAAATCTAAATTATATACAAACATAATTGTATTTTACTAACAGATACTAACATCGCCTTTTTAATAATATTACAAGCAAGTAACTATATGAATATTTAAATTATAACATAGGTATTTAATATTTACTGTCAGTAATTTACTATTCAATTTTGTAATTCGATAATTTATCAGTCTATTGAAGCTGTTCTCAAATCGCCCTTGAAACTACTAGCGCAAGAGTTCATGCTTATATTAGGTATAATTATTTTTATTGCCTAAGCAGGCCAACCGGTGGATGGCCCACTTGATGGAAGGTGGTTACCGTCGCCTGTGGACGTTTGCAACATCAGGGGCGTTGCCAACACGTTGCCGGCCTCTAAGAAATTTTATAACGCCCGCTTAAACGACCCGATGTCGTAGCGCAGAGTGAAAACCTCGGCGGGAAGTTCTCTCCAGATCATTGTTGTAAGCGGAATAAACGTTCTAGAGAACGGTTGCCTAGTTGAGCGTGGGTGCTCCAGGAAATGGGGGTGAAGATCCCGTCGATGGCGAGAATAATTTACATACTATATACACCATTCTTACTATATTTTATCCGTAATTAAGCGGTATGCACCATCAGTCATATATAGTATATATATATATATATATATATATATATATATATATAACACTTTTGGCCGCGAGTTCGCTCGCAGTATATATAGATATAATTAAGTTTTTATGTAATTAAAATAAAGCTACTGGCCAGGGCTTGACAGCGGGGAAAACTTAGAGTTTAGTTATAATACGTTACTCTACGTCTAATCTATAATTACCTGCGAGCTGGGGTACGCACTTACGATTGGAAGTAAACACCAGTTTTTTTCAACTAAATGCTTTTATTGACTTACACAGCTGTACGTAATTCTTCTCTGCAGGGTTGCCTCTGCACGCATAACTAATGACGCTCTGCCCCGATAATGAGATCTCTCACTCCCAATACCGTCGCCGATATTGCGTAGACCAGCTCCTGCTACTGTAGTGCTTGCCTCCGAATTTACCGCGCGTAGCTCGCGCTTGGATCTCTTCTTAATATACGCTAAACTCCTCCTTCACTGAACTGCCCACTAAAATTTTCACTAAACTCTCCACTAAACTACCCGTCATCCGTGCAGGAACGGAGAAAGAATACAATTTCCTGCGGCCGGGCGGCCTGTCGTAAGAGGCGACAAAACAACCCACAGCCAGGTGGTAGGGCATTTGCCCGACTGGATGGCTACCACCCCTGGTCTAAAGTATGTCGCCATAACAACCTTGAGTTGTGTTCCGGCAATAGTGACCAGGATCCAGTCTCCCTTAAGAGAGCAGCAGCGCATTTGTAGCGTCTTTGGTGTTGCCAATGTCCATAGGCGATGGTAACCGCTTTCCATCAAGTGGGCCGTCTGCCTGTCTGCTGATCTCCTGCAATAAAAAAAAAAAAAAAAAAAAAAACGATTTTGTTCAAATCAAATGTCAATCCATGGGTATTGTTAGTTACATATAGAACGAAAGCTCCAGAATACTTCTTTTTTAAAAGTATTTATTGCACAGCCATTTACTGTTAAGAAAGATTAAAATTAGATGTCATAGTACAAAATTTGGCCCAAAACATCGCGGTAAAATTATGTACCGTATAGACTATGACAGATACACTCACACATGCATATTGTCTACCTAAGCGAATTACTGTATTGTTAGTACATATATGACGGTTAACCCTAGGACTAATTCGAGACACTCAGACTACAAAACGAGAAATTCATTTACGAAATTTATCTCACTGGGAAATGAATCTTAACCTAAATTAGTTATAAAATAGGCATTTGTCATTTTACATAATAAATAATATTTATTTTTCACATATATTAACAATAATGTAAAGATGTACTTACATTATGTCGTGGATTACTTTTTATCAAACTTAGACCATTGCCTGTTAATTGTCTAAGCAATTAATACAAATATTTTCAACGTTTCCTATTCTCTAACAACATTTATTTCAAATATACAGTCATTAAAAATTTGTTGTCGTTACGCTTATACACGCTAATCTCCAAAATGGCTGAAGTCATTTGAAAGCGATTTTCAATGATTTATTATAATGAGCTTGGGGTAATATACATGCATAAAATATCACTTTTATTTAAAATTGAAAACAAATTTAAAATATTTATTACATTTGTGATATTGTGAAATTAGGATTAATTCCCTCTCCCGTACTCCTATCTCACGAGAGATTTCTCAAAATGTGTGTTTTTTGTGTAAATGCATTGGGTTTATTCTAAAATCACATAATTTGCTTAATATTTTTATTTAACCCTCAAGACTAGTTAATATTGCGTGGGACGTAATCTAGAATCACAATGAGATAATTGAATAATAAAATACTTAAAAAATAACTATATTCATAAAAGAATATTTATTCTAGTTCAGTCCACGAGGTCTCATGCACGGTCTTGAATATTGGAACCAACATGTCCATGTGATTTCAACATGTCCTTGCAATTTGACACATTCGGCAAGGCTGCAGAAAAAAATTACGTGATATTCGCCGAACCCCCCTCTCCTTAAAGTAAGATTAGATGAGATTCGGTTCGACTCCCACCAACCCTTAAATGCCCCACGTAATCAATGGACACCCCCTAAGGTGTAACCTAACTTTAACAATAATATTTTTGAACAAGTTCAGAATGATATTTCACACTAAACTTGTAAAGGGAAACACTAGTAGAAATTTTCAAAAATTGTGTTAAACTGCCATCCACGTCAAAATTACATAAACTACAACATAAATTTTACACGTTAAAATCGTTATTTATTGCAATAGAAACCCTTTAAGCGAGATCATTGTTTATAAGACGTCCAATATATAATAATATAATACAATTAATTTATGATGTTATTTAATTTTATGTATATTTCACAGTAATATTTTCATAAGTAGTATAAAGGAAGAATTATGCCAGACCGTGGCGGGCGCGAGCCGTGTCCGAGCCCCGTACGGCTACATGTTCATATTACACCGACTGTGTGCCGAGTTATTACACCGCCGCGGTTACTCGGTTACGGACGTAGTGTTGTGACTTCTTATTGTATTGACTGCTCATGTTGCAACAAGTCGAAAAGGGCGATTGGCGAATCCGTGCGAGGCCGCATGGTATGGCATGAACTGCGTCATATAAAATCTTCGTGAAGTTTTGAATCCGTGCCTCGTACGGGGCACGGCTCGTGCTCGCCGCGGTCTAGCATAATTCATCCTTTAACGTCTGTAAAAGCGAATTTAGATGGTTCATTTCTGTCATTCAATTTGCGTGACAATGGCATGAAAAATAAACGAACTTAATTATTACACCTTTTTTTAATAAGTGCCATTGTTTAAATATATAAGCAAACGCTTTTTAAACTGTTTAAATAAACAGTTCAAATACGCGCTTATGAAAAATATTGTAAAGATTTAAGTTCGCTTATTATTATTTTTTTGACATTTTGCCTCATTTCTATCATTCTATAAAACACAAGTAATGCCGTGTAATTTAGATTATACAATGAAGGTCACATTAAAATGAACTTTCTGTTCTAGAACTCGAAAGTTTTATTTGAAACGACAAAAGTATACATGCAATAGATCGATTTTTGCAATTCAAGAACACAGCTTGTATAACAACTAGGAAAGGAACTTGAACGTTGACTTCAAGCAAGTAGGAATAGTTTAACCAATCAAATGGTTTACCATAACAAATCTTTTAATTATTTGAGCTCCTTGTATATCATTTTCTATTTTATATAATTTATAAGGACGTATTCTAGAACTGTTTATACATATATGAAAAATTGATGCATGCGATGACAACTTAGATTTCAGATAGATTTCAAAGAGTAGATAAATTCGAATTCTTAAGGAATCAAAGGCCAACGTGACATTAAATAATAATAATCGGCTGCTAAACACACATTGTATGTCCCCAAGCTAAGCAAGTTAGGCATGTGTTATAGATAATATACAACAGACCACTTTGAGGCCGAACCCAAACACCCAGACCATAAGAAATTTACCAAGCCAGGAATCGAACTCGGTAATGAGCTATGTCAACAAACGTTCAGTCCACTCAACCACAGACGTTAAATATATCGATTAACATCTTCCAGTGTCGGATAGTGTATGGTTCCAAAATATGGAACTTTCATCATAAATATTAACATCTTTCCGCTGAATACTTTTATTGTAATTAAAATCAATAAATTAACATAACATACATTTTATCTTTTTACAGAGTACAGCCGCGGTATGAAAAGGTTCGCCACCTTGAAGTCGACTTTTGCTTGCACAAGTAAAAGAAACAGTACTGCCAAGATTTCAATAAATATTACGTTTATAAAATATTACAACGTGAAAAAAGAAAATTGCAATGTTGACAATGATAGACACAGATTAACAATAAAAACAAAGAGGTTATAATCACTACGATAATCATAAATATTAAAAGTAATAAAAAGGCTTTAACATCTCTAAACAATCTTCTTAGACAAGATAGAAAATCAAATATCTTTGATCTTAGTAATTTTCAACGATACTGTCAAACAGTTAAACCTAATTTTCTATGGAACTGTCTGTTCTGTGACTTAGTTTGAAAAGGTAACATGTACTCAATGCATGTAAATGAATCAATTTGAAAACTGGTGAACCTTTTCATAACATGACTGTACTTAATAAGCTTCCACTTTCGATGATGCAAATATCCCGATTGTCTTTTGTAACATAATATTGTATTAAACTAGATAAGACTAGACATTTATTAACACTTTCTTACTGTTATCCTCTCACATATCACCGTTAAAATCTCACTAGTTCAAATTTCTAAAGAAAATGTTCACAAACTTTAGGAGTGTTCACCTGTTTCATTCTTCCTCAAGGTACAGAAGTCTTTGCACTGTAACAAATTACAAAAATTTAATTAGGGAAATATTTTACAATATATCAAGTTTCATTGTTATATTGGTAACTTCTATACTGTTTCCAAGCGTTTATTTTACTTTTGACATTTGCACGTTTATGAAGTTACTTATTTCTTGACAGTAAAGCCCATATGAAACCAATGACATAATTGTCGTACTTTATTCCTGTGGGAGACGTAAAAGTGATATTCTGTGAGTCATATAACACACAGACTATGAAACTATCAACACTATACGTAAATAAATCGAAAGTAATCGACTTGAAAAAAAAATATGATCCATAGCTGTCAAAAGTAAAATAAATGCCTGGATAAGATATAGCTGTTCGTAGACACAAAATATTTAATGGTAACTTGATTTTCAACACAAACACAATTCTTGCCCAAAATCAATATTCAACAACTCTGGTTTCTGGTTTCCTTTATTAATATCCATACATTAGTATGACATCATCAAGTCATATAGGATTTAAAAGATTTTAAAACCGGGTTTTCATTATTCTTCTCCAACGCCGTCGTTATGTGACAACTGTTACAATATGGACATTAGGTCGGAAAAACTGCCGACATCACGCTCCCCACCGCGGCCAGCCAGGATTTAGATATTTCCTTTATGTCGAATCTCATAATAAAAGTGATTTTACGTCGAATTTGGTGATCTATATATATAAAAATCAATTGCTGTTCGTTAGTCTTGCTATAACTCGAGAACGGCTGGACTAGTGTGGCTAATTTTGACTTTGAATTATTTGTGGAAGTTCAGGGAAGCTTTAAAAGGTGAGTAAATATGAAAAAAATGCTTGGAATATAGTAAAAACAACAATTTCGCTTTCCCTTAGAAACTATTCCTACCTGTCAAACATTTGATGTTCGTCCCCTCGTTTAAAAATCAATTAAAATTAAAAGTCGTCCAGAAATCAAATTAAATTTAAAAGTGAATTTTTTAGTTTCATTTTTTTTGGTTTTGAATGTCAAACGTTCGATGTTCGTTCCGGTTAAGTTTTGATCACATTTTTTACTAAAGTTGAAACATTCTGCAATTATCATTCAGCTTTTTTATTTATTGATTCTGAGGCGGTACGAAGTTTGACGGGTCAGCTAGTCTATAATAATTTTATTTAAAAACTAGAGTTTTCCCCGCGGCTACGCCGCGCGAAAAACCCCTAGCTAACCGGCTCTATGTTAATTACATAAAAACTAAAATAGATTTTTTTATACATAATAGACCTAAAACTTATTTGTTTTTTATTATTTAATTCACTACATTAACAAAGATACTAAGTCCATATAGCTTAAACAGCTGCCCAGCAAAACATACAGATGAGTTGAAACCAACCTAATTTGAAGTAATACGTGGGTCACTCAGAAAGTTGTGCGAAAACAAAAAAAAATCTATGTTTTGATTATTATATAATCAAAGGTTCTATAGGTAAATATTTTTTATTAAATCTTACATAGTGTGTTGCATGATTTGTAAGTATAAATATATTTAGTTTTTTTACTAGTGTACGGCAAATTCTGTGTTGATATAAATAAATATGACCTTTTCTTATATATTTTTTTATTACTAATAGACGTTTTCCTGCCCTAAAAAGATAACATTTAGAACCCCATGGCAGCGCCACCTACCGGGTCCAATTTTACATCTAAACCATCCCGGGGCCCATTTGAACACATACAAAAAAGCAACGTGTGTGATGTGTGTGTGTGCAGTTCACACGCAGTAGAGGTGAAACAAAGTGTGGGTGGAAGGGATTCTAAATTTCGTGACGTCAAATTTTATATATTATATCGTTATAATATGTTTAAGTTTTAAAACTCGAAATTTGAAGTATTAACGAAAAACTTCAAAACATTTCCAACTGTATCTGTATCAGTATAGTGTTTAAATTATTACTAAATAAAATGTATTCTATCTCATTCTCTCACAGACTTAGTCTTATGATTTATGTATTTATCTGTTTTTAGTGTCGGTTTTTCGTTCCATCGAGTTTCAAATCACAACGATTCTAAAGAAGTCTCACTTCAAAAATTTCATTAAAATCATTCCAACCGTTTAGGAGGCGTTCAGTGAGATACACTCGAACAAAAGAATTTTATATATAAAAATAAAAATCAACAAATATACTGTTTGAAGGCATTACATATCTAAAGATGTTTGTCCTAAATTTGACATTGTCTCTAAAAATGCTTTGGTAACAATTATTCGTCATAGAAGAGGGCACGCAGGTCAGTGATAAGGCTTGTGAGAGGAGAGAGGGCGGGTCCGTCGGCAAAAGTGGCAACACTTTACAGATCGCAAAAATACGATATAATAATCTATACGTATACTAAAACTGTAGAGGTCGAATTTCTGTACAATGAAAAAAAATGATAAAAACCGAGTCAGCGGGATGTAAGAAGTGAAATAGAACTAATTTAGATTTTTTCAATTTTTTTGTTTCTCTGTTTGTATGGTGGTAGCTTATATCCCTGGTCAACATAGAAGATACCTTTGATCCCGAAAAATTAAAGAGTTCCCGTAGGATAGTTATAAAAAACTTTCCACACAGACGAAGTCGCGGGCAGAAGCTAGTAATTCTATATATACGACAATTTCATTTTTACGTACTTATTAATTTATAGTACTTTATTTATCTGTTACTTTTTTGTTTATGACTTTCGATGTAAAGCTATTTTCATGACATTTTAGGTCTAAATATTGGACGACGACGGGAGAATCACATAAAATACTGTCAAAAATTTGAAATTACCCGCAGGACATGAAACCGAAGTTTATGCGAACGAAGCTATTGTTAAAATACTTAGTAAATAAAAATAAAATGATTTCTATCAATATTTACAATAAATCACTATAATGTTCCCATAGCTAACCCTCACAAGACATAAACTAACAAATAAAATGGATGAATTCTTACAGACTTCAATCTTGATTGATGAATGATGGCAGGCAAGCTTTAGAAAAAATAAACGTTTGCTAAAGTTTTTCTCCGGAACTTTTTAAGTGTTAATGTTTTACTGTGAAGTTTTATATTGATACGTAACAGTTGTACTAAAAATAAATAATACTTTTAAGGCATTTTTAGTACTGTCACAAGACCTCCTATGTTTTGTGTATGGAGAGTAGAGGTAAGAATAACCATATCTGTATATGAAAAAGTGTCCATTGAAATGCATTAAATTTTAGGGTGGTGCCACATTAGCATCAGGGTAAATTTTAAAGAAAGCGCCAAAAGTTATTAGAGTAGTATTATAAAGTATTTTAATTTCATAAAATTAAATTTTAAAAAATCACTAAGCATATTACTCAAAGTTCACGACATTAAATCACTCTTCACGTTTTACATAACAATAATTCTTTGAGGTTATACAATATATACTAAATTATTTTGTACTACGTAAATAGTTCAAATAGCATACAATCACCAACTACTCTAGTCATTAAAAATATTAATTTTTCTAACTCGGTATACTTCAATCCGTTAACAACTGCTACATATGAGACGGTTCTCCTTACCTCTACCCTCCATAGTTAGTTAAAAAATATTATATTACTATAGTTACAAGCATACAGCTTTAATTATACTAAAGTGCTGTGCAGTGCTGTGTGGATTAACTTTCGGCATAGCAATATACTGAGTGCCAACCTCATTCTTCGAATTGTGACATGCAACTATAAAATTGTTTTCCTTCATTAAATTAATATCTATTTCGTGTTTGTCGTCTTTGACAAATAAACATTTTTCTTTCTTTCTAATGTAATAAGGAATTATTTAAAGATGACTTTCAAACTTCAATGTTCATGAATAGTTTTCAGTGATTCGATACATAAAGCGTACTATCATATTTATAACGAATAAGAACTGATTACTAAATGTTCACAACGTTTATAAATCAGATACTTATATAATAGAAAAAATCAGAAGCAAGTCAACATGTGCGAAAAATTACCACGCACGAATTCCCAATAAGGTTGCTGCGCGTAACGTGAGCGAAATACTAACAACTAAACGCTACATATATTTATTATCACCAAATGTTGACCCGATACTCCATCCGATACCGTCTTTACTGCTTACTAGGCTTTGCCCACGACTTCGTACACGTTATCTGCGGAATTCTCAGAATATAAAGTATTGCATCACTTTAAATCAAACTTAGCTATCGTTCTAGTGAAATCGTATCGAAATTAGCTAATATTTAATCTTATCTAATTAATTTATACTATTCCTGAGAAAATACCCGCGAGGTTCTCGGAACACTAAGTACCATAGAATTTAAAAAATAATGTAATTATATCGTTTTAATGAAAATTTTATGTGCCCCAACATCTTTATACCAATCCCGGTAAAATTCCAGTGGGATTCCTGAGATAAAATAAAATCACACATTTTATAACATAAAATTTTCTATCGATCAATGAAAAAACCGCATCGGAGTTCGATTTTTTTCCGTCTGGCCTCTTTAAATAATTCCCAGAAAAATTCCCGCCGGATTTCCGGGATAAAAATTAGCACAGATTTTAATTCTAAGAATATACTGTCGATCAGAGAAAATCGCATCCAAATCGGCCCAATTGTTTTTACGTGGATCCTGAACAAACTGAAAACATACAAGAATTTTAAAAAACTTGCATCGTGTTCTCCATCTTTTATATAGTCTATTCTAGTTATTTTTTTTAATAGAACGTCATGTTTGGAATTGTATGGAGTTAACTATCGCGCTCGCGCAATACTACATTTTGAAAAATATAAATGGATAGAATTTGCATACATACATATTATCTCGCTTGTTTACCACAGGGGTAGGCAGAAACGATGGATTTCCACTTGGTACGATCTTGACATATATCTTTTGCTTAATCTACTTTCATTAATTTCTCCATACATACACGTTTATTATACGCGCTTTTTACCTGGATTTACTTATGAAAAATCTGTATTCTGTGAAACCCCACAATAATATTACGAATATTTCACAGAAATTTGATTTATGTTCATATACATTTTATATATAATATAAAAATCATACAGACATATATTAGCTTTCTGCTACCTTGAGACTACGAAATAAACTGTGTTGCCCTGCTCTACTATATGTGATTTAAATATCTGCCGCATAGAAATAAAGGTAATGAACAGTGAAATCAAAGAGAATGTTTATTTTTTAGGGATGGTGAACCTGTGCACAATCGTCGATGTAGTAAAGTTTATCATTTTTAGGAGAAACATGCCACATACATTACATGCAATAAACTATGGAATACCATTTGTACTTAAGGCTCCTGTTAGCGCAAAAAGTCGAAAGGGGGGTGTATTTATGGTTTAATAATTTACCAAATACATTATCACAATTCACGATAACGTGATTTTTTCATAAATTTTGTACAGGTATTTTAAGTTAAAGTTCACCAAATCACCTCCAAAATATTAACATGAGAGTATTTTACTCCTTCATTTTTTACCAAAACGGGATAAAGAAACATCTACATCTTTACAAAAAAGAGATCAATAATTTGGTTTCATAATTTTTTAAATACTACTTTATTTTATTCACAATAAAATAATAATGCATCGCAGAAACAATCGCGTTTATGGAATCCCCGCTATCGCCCGAAAAGTCAGTGCTCAAAATTCCTCAGGGACGTTGGCGTTGCTACAAGCCTTAATGACTGTTATTATATTATTGCTCATAATTTTATGAGATGAGAAAGCAAGCAAGGTTACTCACGTATCTGGCATTAAATGCATCCAGGCTGTAGTTACCTTTTTATCTTTTCCGTGCATCTGTAGGGAGGAAATTAATCTCTCATATTCAAAGTATAAAATGCAGCTTTAACAACATTGCATGCAACATAAACAAGACCATATTTTTGTTGCTGTTATGATGAGAACCTAATTTTATTTTCTCTCAATATTAGATTTGTATGTTCTATGAATTACCGTCTATTGCTCTACTATTTGTTATAAACCAAGAGTGGACATAAAATTTGGCGCGTATGAATAATTTGAGCGCACTTATGCAAGCCGGAGTCAATTCACAATTTTACCACACAGGCTGGTTCCAAATTGCATGTTGTATAGGTATATGCTAAAATCATTCAACCTATTTATCTTTAATATATTATCGAAAATATTCTATCGAATTTATTATATCGAAAATAGTTATCCCTAAGCCTATTTTAACACACTCTTTAACTAATAATCCATATTCAAAATAATTTTCACTGCAGAACAGTTTTCAAGGGTCATACATATAAGTTAAAACTTAATTTTCACTGTTAAGGAGAAGGTGTGGGAAGAAACTCAGCAATACGTGCAGCTTTTTTTAAATGAATAATATACAGAACTATTTTACACGAATACTTTTCGAAGAATTAATGGAGTTGTAGCAAACAGTGCATACTCAGTAAGACAGGGATAATAAAAGGAAAGAAAAATATTATTATTAATACATTGGTTGCCTGGAAGAGATCGCTATAAGCGATAAGGCCGCCCATTGTTCTAATGCAAATGTATCCATATCAATTGTCTAGATTTAAGTTTATGGTGAACAATAAAGAATTTTCATTCATTCATTCATATGTATAATCTTAAGTAAATCGGGCTTTACATGTTTACACAACTTTTTATCGACATCTTGATAAGGTTAAAACTGTCCTGTGAATGTGATCCAGTTTGCATAAATACGTGCTCTTATAATATCTACGTAATACAATTAATTCGAAGCGAATGCGTTCTTTGATGCAGTTAACGAATAAAAGTTCCCAATACAAAAGAATAACTGAACATTTGAATACTTACGTGTTAGGATTATGAGAATCCGAATGCGAAGCCGTAGGTGGAAGGAATCTAGCGAGGGGAGGCTGCAATAACATCTGGCGGAATGTCTGCCTGAACTGTCGCGACATCGAGCAATAAAGTACGAAGTTTATTGCCCCGTTTAACAATGCCAAAAAATCCATTAGTTCCCCAAACAAATCGTAACATCGTTTGAAGAAACACCAACCCAGTAAGCCGCTCATCAATCCGAGAATTCCTTGCGGCAACTCTGTCACTAGGAATAACAATAAAATTGCTAGCAACATCTTTGTTGTTCTGTCTGTTCGTTTATCTGCTTTGTGCTGCCTTTTGACCATTTTCTCACCAGCTGGACAAGCACTGTAGTTTCTTAAATTTTTCTGATGCTGATTTGCGTTGTACAAGGCACGTATGAGCCATATACTTATAACAGTTAAGATTGAGCATGGGAGTAACTTGATGAGTACAGCGTGGACCCAAAAGTTTGCTTGATACAGTCTGCCTTGGTAGTCCGAGTCGACGTGATAAGCGATGTCTGGGTGGCCTTGGGCGTTGGTCACGTTCTTCGTGTGAATATCAAACACCTGGTGAATAAACAAATAATTTATTTGCGTATGGATGATAATTGATATTGTATGGAAAGTAGTGCACATTATTTGTTAGGTGAATGCGTTGAATTGAAACCAAACGATACACGCACGCAACATTTACTTTGCCATAAGAACTAAAATTTAATAATTATAACAAATGCACAACTCTTACTACCCTTAAAATTTTTATTTTCATAAATAAAATATAATTCATTTTTAATTAATTCCGAGAATTTTAGCAAAAGGATTGTTTAATATTTATAAATATATTTTTTTATCATATCTGACTCTATCAAATTATTCTCGATAGTATTTACTAAACTAGCTAATTTCTTTAAAAAATAAATTGTTATTTATGATTTTTTTTTCTCTTGTCTGTAATTATTTGCTTTCAATAAAAGAGGTTGTTTAAAAAAATTACTACTAATCCACAAAGTATCTATAGTCTCAAGGGATTATAGATAGAATACAATATATGTCAAGTTTCCTTCACTGTATTACATAATTTATAGTTATAATGTATTTATAATAACTAGTGGTCGCCTGTGGTCGAAATTCGACCATATTAACTTATAAATTTGAACATTCATAAGGTTCTATTGTCAAAGACTATACCTACTACTATAATCACAGCTTTCGCCAAGGCTTCACTGTTAATTTGACTTTAACAATAAACAAAAGAGAATATATGCGTGTGTGTGTCACATATATGGTAGTGTGTGTAATATTTTTTTATTGATTTAATGTATTTTTATGCATATTTAAAAAAATAGCATTCTTCACTCCTTCTCTATATAAACTATAAGTGTGCAAAATTTCATACTCCTCCGCCCGCGCAATTTTCGTAAAAAGGGGTACAAAGTTTTTGCTTCACGTATTAATATATAGATAAATTTAATAAGTGCACAAAATGACTTAGTTCTAGTTTAAAAAGTTTCTATGTTGTCCAGTGCACAAAGGTCTTTTTCGATTTTGTGGCGGCACAAAATACGTCATCTCACATGTATGCCCAGAGGATCGATGATTCACGCGCGCTCACCATTGAGGACTGGATGAGGAAAGTGGGATGTGTCACAAACTTGAGGAGGTCTACCTCCAGCAATGGACTACGAATGGCTAACGTCAAATACGCGACCCCGTGTGCGGCCTGGCTATAAAGAACTAAAGTCAATAAAAACAACTATCCTTTGTTTGCCTTTGAACTCACCATGAACGTTGGCATACACAAAATCGGGGGCAATATAAAGCTGGCCAGTATCGCAATGCTGCAACGGCGTTCTGTACACAAAATGTGGCTTTTATCCGAATACCTGAAACAAAAATACCCTTTCAACTTCCTCGAAAATCATTATTGAGAATAAAATTCCTTTGATTATAAGTATTATATAACTTCGAGATTAATTGGAGGCTTAATTTGTTTTTACAGTAATTAAGGCTTCGCGTTACTCCATTTTTAAAGGAATATCGGAGCGTTTAATTACGGAGTTTATTTTAAACATTAATTTACGTTTATTTTGAACCCAAACAAATTCTGTAGGTAATATTCCCTTTCACTTACTTTATAGCTAGGTATCTCCATATGGCCAGTGAAAGTGTCAAACATATTGACGCCGTATGCAATATTTGAGCAAAATGCATATGAAACAGCAGGTACATGGCCCAGGAGTATGGGAAATCCAATTTCTCTGGCAGCACCTAAAAATAATATCACAATATAAGATTAAATAATGATACTATCTAAACCGATTTCGGTTACAACAACCGCATTGTACTGTAGATATTAGAACTATTTCCCACCCGGTGGTGGACGCATGTCGTGTAATAATGAATAAATCGGCATACAAATACAGATATTGCATATCCCCAAGCTAATTAAGTTACGATTGTGTTATGCGTAATATAAAACGGACTACTTTGGGGCCGATCCTAGACACCCAGACCATAATAAACAACGGAAAAATTGTTTACCAAATTTATCAAGCCAGGAATCGAACCCGGAGCGTCTGCGTTCTTATTAGGAGTTAACCGTTCTTAACAGGATATTGTTTTCTGCAAGATACAGTATTTGTAGCTCCAATTTTGAAAGAGGAAGAAAGTCGTAAATATCTTTGTTACTATCTTTTACTCATAGGAAGACAGAAAAATTGCGAAACTTTTTTAAATAATAGCATCTTTTGTGACTTGCATTACCTTTTGTATGCGGTGTATCGGTATTGTACACAATACTGGCTTGAGACTCATAACTGGTACTATATCATACACCATAATGGAATAAAAGTGCCATTGTGATTCGAAATTATTCAATTCAGACAGTTAAAAGTGTCCCTTGATTTTAAATTACACAATTGAATCTAAATGCACACATTACTTTGAAGTTATTTCAACGTTTCACAAAGACTGTCAATAAATTTTTGCCAATTGATAAAATAATAATAAAAGAAAATAAAATTAAATAAAAGCTCTTTAGGTTGCATTTTTAGAGTTAGGATTATTGTTATTTTATCAAGACTAAAGAGAAAAGATTAAAGACTTAGACTGACTTAGAAGTTCCTATGTTTACGATAGTTTGGGCATATAATGAGGAGGGATGAAAGTCACGTGACAAAAAGAATGTTAACTGCAAGATTGATGGGTACAAAGGTAAACGTAGACCAAAACAGAGATGGATGGATTCTGGGAAGGATTTATAATGTAACAGAGGATGAATATCAGAATAGGGGAGTGTGTAAGGAAAAGAAATATTGCGCCGACCTTTGCGGTCGTAATTAAACATAGGAACCTCTTTTCTTTCATTTTCTCCCAATTAGCAAATAATTGGGAGAGGTTCCTATGCCTAAAGGTAAAAAGGAATCGGTCAATCTGGTATCTGTTTGTTTATAACAGCTGATTAGAGATATAAATCAAGCTTAAAATTATCAGGTGGCTATGAAAATTCGTAGAATGTTCAGTATTGTGTACTATACCGGTATACCACATACAAAAGGTGTCGAAAGAAGCTAAAAGAAACATGTAAAGGGATTTTTTTTAATTCATATATTTACATTCATTAGCACTTAACAAAATTATTTTTCAATTTTTTATAATATAACTTATAACCACGTTGCTTGAGCTCATTGAAACGTCACATCTCTATCTCGCAAAAACAAAAAAAAATTAACCGACTTCAAAAAGGAGGTGGTTCTCAATTTGATTGGTTTTTTTATTTGTTTATTTTTTATGTATGTACACCGATTACGCTGAGATTTATATAGTATAAAAGGATTAAAAAACATAGTACCATAATATCTAAAATAATTGTACCTATATCAAACATGCTTTCATTTGAATCCCAAGGGCGTGAAGAATGAACAAATAACCATCTAAACAGACTAACCGCTATTCTATATGTTAGTATAGATTAATGTCAAATACGAGCCCCACATATATAATACGAAGCCCAGTTCAATGAACAAATAAGCAAATTACGCAGCAGTACCTACTCTTGATAAATTTATAATTTAGTTTAAGAGAGATCTGTACGGAACCCAATCTAATTAAGGCCCTAATAATCTCTAATGATGGCAGGATTGCTTGATTGCTGAATTAAGTTTGAACTTAGAGCACTCAGTTTGGAAACAACTATAACAGACGCCAGTAATTTATCTTGATCACATTGTCTTTGTCAAATGATTACAGTTCCGCCAAATGTCTCTGGAATTAATCAAGAGATAGACGTAACTTTCCGACATTATGTGTCCCTATTTGACAATCCAAATCTATCTAAAAAAAATTATTATAGACCTGAAAGTAAATTTTTAGCGTGCTCTTTTTTCTTTTTAAAACTGTAGTCTTTTGTTTTTTTTATATATTTTTTGTGTTTGTCTGTTTGTTCGGGATTCACGCAAAACTACTACGACCTAACTGTGTGTTGTTCTGTCGCCTCTTGAGCTAAAACTGTACTATTTCTCCGTCCCTGTACGCAAAAAAATACCTAAATACCAAAGAAGCCAGCGTATAGCGAATCTCATTGCGATTTTAAATCCATTTATACCCTTTTTATATGAGCCATGTATCACAGCGCTCTTATAATTAGAAAACCTCAGTTAAATTCAGAACTTGCACAAATACATATGTTAGTACAGTGGCCGACTGCAAAGTGTCCAGGAAGGGAATAAGGTTGTATACGAATAGCAAGGCACATTTAGTGTTTCTCCATAAAATAAAATGCGAATTAATGGGTAGTGAAAATTTGTTTTAGTAAACGGCTCTTTAGCTACTATTCATACCATTATTCTTCTCCCTTGGTCAGTGGTATTGTAAGCCTAAACATATTTTTGATACGCATTCCCTTGTAGTGTACAACCACCTTTTTTAATTTTTTTTTATTGCAGGAGTTCAGCAGACAGGCAGACGGCCCACTTGATGGAAAGCAGTTACCATCGCCTATGGACATTTGCAACACCAAAGGTGCTACAAATGCGCTACTGCTCTCTTAAGGGATACTGAAACCTGATCACTAATGCCGGAACACAACTCAAGGTTGTTATGGCGACATAATTTAGACCAGGGGTGGTAGCCATCTAGTCGGGCAAATGCCCTACCACCTGCGTGTGATACAATGTACTGCCCAATATTTTCATCCTCATACCTTAGTTTACCATGTTCAACTACGCTACGTAACTCTAGAAGTTCTAATTCTCGTACAACAACGAAGCGGTTTTCCCTCTGTTTTACTACATGGGTTTTTAGGCTGGCCACGTGTTTGCTGTATATACCCTTAATGAAAAAATGTACATAGACGGCTGTGAATAGTACTGACTGAATACTCTCCAAGAGATAAGCCATCGGCCTGTCTGTTTATTTCTAACAATAAAAATATTTCTTATAAACTTTTATATTAGTTTACTTATACGATATAGTTTATTAATAAACTGTACAGTATTACCAAAACTTACTAAATCATTAGAAGTAATACAATAAAGTAAACTTAATTTAGTTATATTGTATTCCACCTATAATTTCTTAAGAGTTTAAGCAACACAAATATTTTAAATTTTCTTACCAGATGCCTGTAAATAACAAAGGGTACATATTCAACCATGACGAAGACATCTGCTACTGCAAGCCATTTCAGAAGTCTATTGATCGGTGCCGCTGCCATGTCCCTTCTCGTTAAAACTGCTATGTTCATCGTGTTTGCCAAAACACCTATCGTACACACCTGAAAAACATATTCAAGAATAAAACAATTTTTTCATAAGTTTTGCGACTAATATACATAAATAAGTTTAACGGTTTTAAGCGTGGTATTTTATTTAATTTTTATTTTTATTTCGACGTTTCGGCTAATTTTCAGTAGCCAAGATCACGAGAGACAAATGTAAAGTGTTAATGAGTAATGTTAAAGCTTTTATTTTGCCTACCCCCACTTGTTCTTTTAATTAAATAATTATAAAAATACTAGTACATAGTCCAAAGTCGATGTTGTACGGTTCATTTCTGTCTTTTACTATTTGAATGAATCAACCAAAGTAATCCATATAAAACTAAGTTTGAATAATTCAATGTCATTCAATACATTCTATACGGGCATAGCAAATTATAATGTCATATCTTCAACGAGTCAAATAGTGCATTAAATATTCTTTAAGCAGTAACTAAAAATATTTTTATCATGACATTTTAATAGTAAGTTGATAACGAGGTAGTATAAACCCTGCTCTTTTATACAAACATCGTTTAACGATATATAACAATATAATTAAGTTTTTATGGAAGTTAAATTGAGTTACTTATTAGTAGATATATATTGTAATTAATTTACAATATTATAAATGCCGAAGTTTGGATGTGTGTTTGTTACTCAATCATGCCAGAAAAATTCAACGGATCAGAAAAAAATAAGATAGATTATAGTCTGGAATACATAGGCTACTTTTCATACCGGAAAAATGTACGGGTTCCGTAGGATAACATTAATGCGAGCGAAGCCGCGGGCAAAAACTAATTTAAAACAATGTTAAGATATGAAAAAGACTTCTATTAAGAAAATGTTGGTTACGCTTTAAATTAATTACCCTCTAAGCTTTCTAATGACGATACTTAAAAATTTAAGACTCCCAGCACTTCATAAACTTTGTTGAAATAACTTACCAATTACCTTACAATATAGTTAATTAAGTTAATTAACGAAAATCTCCTACAGTTAATGATAAATTCTCGCTGAGAAGAATTGTTTAATAATAATTATTAGGTAATTGGCTAATTTTCGAATCGAAATGTTTTGACGCGGTACAGTACAAAGTAGTCTTAATTACCTTATACCTTACCTTATGTATTCTTCTTCTAAAGGTCATTATTAAACGCTGGATTTCTTTTTATTGTTGTTCAATGTTTACTTACATTCATTCTTGGAAAGGAAATTGTATAATATTTAATGTGTTAAAAAAACCAGAGAGAGACCAATACGCAGTAAAAAAAAAATAACTTGATGTGTTGCTGGGGAGTTCCTTGCAACTACTTCTCTTTAAAACCACAAATATATGTTGCAAATTTGTGTACATATATTAAATCAAATCATTATTTATTGCGTAAAACATGGTACATAAAAAAAATGGTATGAATATTCCATAAGTTCACATGTTTTTGCCTCTAGGGCGTGCAAAATGTTGTGTCTATTATTATAATTAATAATTCTTATCTATTTGGTATTAATATTACATCAATATTACAACATTAAATCAATTAATAATAATAATGTTAGTAAACCCGCAGGGGGGCTTTGTGGCGAAGCCTTAGGTGAGTAGCGACACCTCGTTCCTGACTCCGGGGGCCAAGGCAAGGCTTGCTCCGTGCTTGCCCTAACCAGCCGGCACGGAGTGGAGAGCGCTAGAACTAAGACTCGAGCTCCAGGGGTGGAAGTGATAAATGGCATCACGTCAGAAGTAGCTTTGGTGAACCTGCAGCCCACCTCTCTACACCCCTTAGCCACTCACATCCATGTTGCCCCTGTCTTCCATGGCATTTTTAGGGGCCCATGCAGGGAGTGGTGAGTCACCGTCTGTCCATTTTTCCATGATCCCCAAACATTGCGACGGGCAGACGCCATAGTCGCCATATTACCAGACCCCAGTACCACTAGCAGTTCACCCCAATAGCCCGGTACTTTTTGACCTCATTTCCCACAATAGTCCTACACTGGCCGGGGCATGTCCTTGGGTGCATTACTATATGGTGTAGACAGGGATAATCGCCGGTCAGTGTCACGACACATTTACATTAAATTTCTCAAAGGGATTCTACATGTTGGCCTTCCCATGGCCCCACGCCAAGCCCTTCAAATGTTCGGGCTATTTTTATGGCCCGTGGTCTACAAAGACATACATTAAATGTTAGTAATAATTAAATTAATTCATTATTTTAAGACAAACATCATAAAAATCAAAATCAGTCCATTAGTCAGTAGTAAATAATACATTGTATTCTCCTTAGTAATTTAAACTCTATAATTAAAATAATCATTAGTAAGTAGGCTTAATTCTTAACTTAAAAGCATTTAGCATTTATTCAATACATCGTAGCCATTCAAGTGAAATCTATCCTCGCAGCATTTCTATTTGTACTTTGGGTAGATTTTTCATCGAAACCTCGCTATTATTGGAATCCACTGTTATTGTTATACTCTTAGATTGCAACAATTCTCTTTAATTTTTATTCTACACTAGCTGATGCTCACGACTTTTTTTAACTATTTTTTTATAGCGGTTTTTATAGCGGTTTTTTTAACTATCCCACGGGAACTCTTTAATTTTTCGGGATCAAAAGTATCCTATGTGTTGACAAAGGATATAAGCTACCACTATACAAAATTTCATTTAAATCGGTCCAGTTCTTTCGGAGATTAGCCGGTACAAACAGACAAACAGAGAAACAAAAATTTGAAAAAGAAATTAAATTAGTTCTATTTCACTTTTTACATCCCCCTGACTCGGTTTTTAGCATTTTTTTCATTGTACAGAAATTCGATCTCTACAGTTTTATTAGACGTATATTATTATAATCATCTGTATGTATATGTATAGATTTAACAACAGAACTAAAGGGAACTACCGACGAGGTAACCCTCCCTCTACGCTACAAAAAGCTGTTACAAAATTTATTCGAGGTCGGCATAACCCTGTTGGCATAACCCTGGCGTGCAGGAGCGACCCGGGGGGGGGGAGGGTCTAGGAAACTCGGGCATCCTTAGGAGTATAGCCCTGTACGGTGCCTTCCCCTCAATGCCGCCAGTGTGGCGCACGAGACACTGCGTTTCATACAGTGATCGAGTGCGCAGCGTGGGCACGGCAGAGATTTGAACTCGAAACCCTCGTAGGTCCGACCGATTCGCTGGACAGTTTGGTGCAGCCATGCTGCATAGCGACGATCATTGGGTGGGTGCGGCCAATTTCTGCGAGACTGTCATGTCTCAAAAGGAGGACGCGGAACGAGAAAGGGAGAAAGGTGCGCATGCGTCTCGCAGGTACCGATGACAGTCGGGGTCCCGGAGGCGCATATATGCGCAAGATCTCCTCCCGTAATACCGACCACTACAGGGAGCGGAGGAGTATTCACCCCTTTGGACGAAGTGAGTTTGCACTGTTTCCCCGGGCATTCTAAAGCACTGATTCACTAGGATCAGCGTGGGCGTAACTACGTTCTAAGTCTCACGCTCTTCCTGACATAAGCGCGGGGCACATGGGAGGAGGGTGGTTTTAGTGGAGTATTGAGTATTCGAGTTTCCACACAAACCGGCGATTTGACTCTGGTGCCCATTCGTGGTCTCACCTCTCGTCGCATTGGTCTAATCCTAGTAAAGGACCCGGTAGTGTGCGAAATGCATTTCCCCGCCTTAAAAAAAACTTCAACGGACAAGTGGAAAAACGAATCGCAACGGACAAGTTAAAAAACGAATGGCAACGGATAAGTGGAAAAATGAATCGCAACGGACAAGTGGAAAGATTCATTTTGTCACTTGTCAGTTGAAGTTTTTCCACTTGTCCATTGCGATTCGTTTTTCCACTTATGCGTTGCGATTCATTTTTCCACTTATTCGTTGCCATTTGTTTTTCACTTGTCCGTTGCGATTCGTTTTTCCACTTATCCGTTGCCAAACGTTTTTCCACTTGTCCGTTGCGATTCGTTTTTCCACTCATCCGTTGCCATTCGTTTTTCAACTTATCCGTTGCGATTCGTTTTTCCACTTGTCCGTTGAAGTTTCACTTCTAATATGGGTCCCAGCACATATTTCAATTTTTCGCAGGTTTACTGCAAATTATGATTTGGTTAGGTTAGGTAAATTTTAATTAATACATTTTTTTATTTAAACATATTTTATTTTATCAAACAAAAAACTGAATTCAATCCGGAACCAAAAAAAACATCCATAGTCTACTCTAAAATTATTTATAAATATTTTTTTACACAGACCACAAATAGAGGCAGTGATGCCCAGCCACGTGGAGAGCAGAGGTACAATTCGATGCAAACTTAAGTTTGCTTCCATTAATGGCGGTTCGGAACATCGCACTTTCCGATGCGAAGAACGCGATTTTAGCTATTAGAGGGACGAGGTCGTCGGAGGACGAGGTATATCCTCGCTCGCTCTCCCGCTCGCTTTCTCGTTTACGGGACTTCCCCAGTGCTCGGCTCACCAGGACTGTCAATTTAGCGCTTTCGGAGCTAGATATAGCGCTTTTTAGGGCAACCCAGCTCCCAATTTTATTAAACAACTTCCAGCGCAAAATCTTGCGCTTTTTATAATATGCAAATATCTAATTAATTTTATAATAAATATATATGAATATTTATACTAAGATTATAAAGAGGAAATATTAGATTTTTTTGTTTGCATTGAAGAGGCTCCGAAACCGATTTGAAAAAAAATGTCACTGTTGGCAAGCTACACTGTTCCCTGGTGACATAGGCTATATTATATTTACAAAAAATTAGGGGTCCTTACTAAAACTCCAATAATGTAACCCAAGGTAAAAAAAAATACCTAAAATCGCGTGCGCTGCGAAAACTATTGATGATAGAATAAAATAACGTACTACGACTTTGCAGAACACATCATTATTTACAAAAAGTGTCGTGACAGCATATGTCTAACTATTATAGTTATGCCACAATAAGTGTTCTTTTATTTTAAAACTTTAATTAAAATGCCGCCGCTAGAAAAGGCTCTTGTATCTTGGTATCCATCCTTATCAAAATAAATTACTTCATATTCAAGACTGCTTCAATATCTTTATATAAATTTTTGAATTATTCAATTCGGACATCCCATTCGAAAGATATCACGAGTTTAAAAATGTAAGTATTAGAACATGCGGCCGTGACGCTTTTTCGTGAGCAAAAACTCGTAAGTCCCTATATAGAAGTTACACTTCAAAAACCCTGGTGTTGCAAACATTCACAAACGAAATAACCCAAACACAGTATAAAACTCAAACCTCTCAAAACCAAATACATAAAAAACAAACACAAGTATTAGAATATAAACATCTCTAATAACAACAACAACGTTTGAAGAAAAGTCAATAAAAACCTCGTCAAAACAATACTGTCGTAGATTTTCTATTACAACATGTTACGAGCAATGGTAAAATAAATTTCAGAGCTTTAAAACAACAATGTATCAGTATATAAGAATTGAGTACTTTAAAAGCAAGACTTCGAAAACAGCAAGAATTTAACGATTGTCTGGCAGAAATTTAAAAGGTATTAACTTAATAAGTATTATAATTAGTACAAACAACATTTTTGGGAATCTAATTGGAATTTGTTGTCATATTGTTCCGCTACAATATGTGTGATAATTAAATACGATAGGAACTCGACTGTGCTATCAACTAAGACATTTTCATCGTCTTACAAAACGGCGAAGCCTCCTAGAATGTGCGCGAGCGTACAAGTTATGATATCATATCTTTGTCGAATCAAATAGCGTATTATTTATGGCTTAAACAGTGATTAAAATTATTTTTATCATTATATTTAAAAAATAAGGTAATAGTATGATATTTTCGCTCGCACTCTTTTATTGTAAAAATAAGCATATTTGGCAAGAAAATTGCCTCAGCGACATTTGTTTTGCGGCCGAGATTATTCATTGTTATAAAACGCGAATACGTCATTCATTAAACTACAACAATTTATGTAGGTATAATTTTACATAATATTTCCTCATCACGTACAACGTTAAATCTTTCTGACTTACGATTCAATCAAAGTTATACCAAATTTTATAACTAACTTTAAAGTACTGCATACGAGATAAAGGTGTATGGTTTAGGGAACATGTTTTATAGCTGTCATTCCAAAATTGTGATAGTGACATAAAAATATATATAGATAAAAATTGCTGCCTTGTTGATGCTCGACGTGAGCAACTTAGAATTTGATGTATGCTGATAAATAGTTTAGTGTGTCAATTTTTATCGTCTAGAGCGAGACTAACTAGATATTATAATTTATGCTGATAGGGTAAATCATTAATCAATTTATTACTTTCGTAGTATAGATATGATCTTCATATGGAATAGTATTTTTCTGGCCGTACCGATGTACCGATTCCAGCTTTTTAAAATATTTTATTTACGAATTTACGTTTAATAATACGGGACAGGCTTATCCAAAATAGATTGACAGGTGTCACACTTTAATATATTTATTAAAAAATAAATTCTTACAGATTAATTATTAAAAGTCATGAATCTACCATCACACTACTTCCAAAACCATTTCAGTTACTGTCGCATTTAATTTGATTTGATTGAATAGGTTTCTTTACGATATTTTATGATGTTTTACCGCTAGTGATCGTAATGAACAACGTCAGGCGGGCTAAAATAAGCCAAACCGGTTCGTTCCTCTGATCACGATTCACGATTTAAACGCACGTCATTTGATTGGGACCCGAGGGTGTCTTTACCTACTCATTGGTAAGCATCAAATGAAGTGTAGTTTAACATTTTAGAGGCGGTAACGCGTCAATGATCTCCTGTTCGCAACAAATAACAAACACATAGTGCAAGAAACCGAACACGCAATTCAAAATATGAAAGCTTCAACTGTTACCGGGACTTCCCCGTTTTCAAAATCTCAGTCTTTATATCAATACACGCGATTTGCTTTGTCAGTTTTTTTCATTTCAAATATCTACTTAAAGACTATCTTCACCACATTCAACCCCTTTTTTTTAGGGAGAGGAGGGGAAATGGGGAGGAAGAGTATGTGGGACTCGCCACATTGGGTTCATGATAACACCTCCGAATAAATGCTATTACTACTTAAGTCCCACTCGGTGTTCCATCCTTCGCCGTATGCTAGGGCCACTAGTATAAGGCCTGGCTATTCCACAGGCCGTAAAAGGATCAGTGATTCCCCTGGTGTTACAGATGTCTTTAAGCGACAGTTACAAGTTGCTATCACATCAACCATTTCCTCCTTTTAATAATAAAAAATATGTATGTGCAACTACAGTGTACATACACTAACACATTGTTGGAATCTCCAACAAGAAGTTTTTATTGTGGTTGAAAAGGGCTTGGAACTGGCCACAGTATATTACTTTAAAATATAGAACGTTATTGGCCCTTAACAAGTGACATTAGCGCTAAACGAAATAAAAATGTACTGAAATGACATATCGTTACACTATGGGCACGTTACTCTAATCGCTCACCACGCTCAAAATGCTCCGTCAGCCGTTCCACATAGCGACCACGGTTGTTATGGTCGTGGTGAAAACGTCACTAATGACATTATTATTTTCGATCACACAGCGCTCACCGTTGTGACCCAAGTCAAGAGGTGGGTCGAAGTGGGCGTTGACCACAGAACATTCATTTTCTCTATCAATTAACAATGAAGAAGGCGCGATTTTTTAATCGTCCAATGACATTTGTGATATATTACGTCGTTAATGACATCAATGCTCCATAATCCGTTCCACTGGAGTTTATGATTGTCACGGCCGCAAGCAAGTGGAACGGAAAAAAACTCATTCGTGAACGTGGTCGTTGGGAGCTTCTTGTGGAACGTAGCCAAGTATTGTGTCATTCCAATACGTTTTAGTTTTATTCGTTTAGCGCTAATGCCACTTGTTTACAAGGCCTGATCTTTTCTATTTTTGTATTATCATATTTTCCCTCTATATTAAATCGTAGTATATTCGCACGTGCAGTTTTCAGAATTGAAATAATCCCATTCCGCTAAGATATTATATTATTAGATAATTAAAGAAGTATTTTACATAAGTATGTTTATTAGATTACATATCTTTTATCTATCTATCTTTGTATGTTATGTATATTAAGTACATATCTATTTAATATATAAAACATCTGTATATATTTCATTTATATATTTATTACAAAAATGTAATTACTCGTACGATGCTATTATGTATACCACCATAGACATTATAATCTCAATGCATGCCTGGGGTTGTCTAGAAGAGATCGCTTTTTAGCGATAAGACATTAAGCCCTTTGTGCATAATTAGACGTAGCTTTTGTCTGTAAGTTCATTTTTGTATTGGTGTACAATAAAGAGTTATTGATTGATAAGTTGTTAGTCGGATTTAAAATATTATTACGAACCATTAATAAATATATAATACTAGAGCCGAATTCACAATATAATGTAATAAATATTGTATTTCCAAAGCATTATTTTACAACGACTTTGTGGTGTATACGATCATTGATGATGTTATATTAATAATTTCATGCATATCAAACTGGAAGCTTGCGTAATTCTAAATAAACAGGACAATGTAAACAAACAAGGGTTGGCTATAACGTAAGCAATATGACGAAAATAAACCGATATATTTAGAACAATAGGGAAAAATTTCCGTGATTGTACAATTGTCGATACAGCATCGCTTTACTCGTTATTTCTACTTAAAAACATTTGATAGAACCTAAACAGATTATTGAGCGTACATGTCGCATTTGTTATATAGAAATTAGTTTACTTTTACCATAATTTAGTTAATAATTCATCGCAATATGTACCTTTAAAATGGCCATACACGCTACGGTGTACTGGACAAGTCTACTCGACACTATTTGAAGGTCAAACATGTAAGTCAAAATTTAAATCTACTTCCTATTCTATGTACACTGCTTCGAAACTTGTTTTCGCTGTTTAAAGGAGAAGAAGCGGCAAGAAACTCTCCAGCAACACGTCTAGCTAAAAAAGATTTTTTCATCATAATTATTTATATATTATCTCAGGCTCTTTTTTTATAAATACATACAGAAGTTATTTTAAAATTAGTTTTCAAAAAATGAATGGAGTTGTAAGAAACAAAAATTGTTGTTACAGTCCCAATAATGATATACTAAGAATTCATACTGCAACAAATCTCCATAGATTTCTTACATGTTATACAAAATATAAACGTTATACAGAAGATAGTATAAAAGGCTAGAACGAGTAGCTATAAAAATTCAGTTTTGTCATTTAAATATTCATCAATAGTGTATCACTACAAGGTACTTTTCAATTTAGCTTTAGGTTTACTGAAGGACAGATCTAACGTTTCATTCTAAATTTTATTGAAGAAGCGTATACCAACCCCCAAGAAAGAAGAAACTACTTTTTATAATCTGCAAGATGGCAGTATCAGCCTATTATTATGTCTGGTGTTGAAATTGTGAACATCCTTATATTGTTTGTAGGCATTCATATTATTACGAATGAAAATTGTATTATTATAAAATATGTTGGCAGGCGACCGTCATAATTCAAATTTCTTTAAAGCTTTCTCTATAACTCTGTCTGTAAGTCTCTCTCTCTCTGTTCTCTTATAAAACGAATAGAACATAAAATGGACGGGAATGATATATCGGTACGCTTAATATTATATCATTCCCATACATTTTCTATTCTATTCATTTAGCGCTAATGCCACTTGTCTACACGGTCAGGTCTATTCGTATACAGAGGAGGGACGCGCGCCGATTCTCGCACCCTTCCCACTTTAATGTGATGAGACTCGAGGTGGTCAGGGAGACCCAGATCTCCGTCCAGCAAATGGTGGGGCCGGCCGTTGTCCATCAGGGCTAGAGGTGAGCACGCGAGCGAAAAAACATACCGAACAAAGGACGCTCGAGGATCGGATAGGGGTTTTAGTGGGTATATCTAACTGCGGCGTGGCAATAACACTTCACAGGTGCTAGTGTCACCGGCGAGTCCCATACAAGGGTCTTGACCTTCCCCCCTCGCGCGGCCTATGATCCTCAAACGGATTTCCCCTGTATAAAAAAAGTCTATTATATATCTATACCTGCAAAGTCAAATCTATCCAGTGGCCCATAGAATGTATAGCTACCTTTAATAAAATGGCTGACTTTACGAACCTTTATCATGAAAAATAGAGGATTAATACTAAAGTTAGTCGAAAATAAGTATGTAGAAAATCCTAGTAAATGCAATGAAATAAATCTACATTCTAAATATAGCTTTAGTAAAAGAAAAGCTTCCACTTTTTGCTTTTCCACTTCTAAGAATGATTAACTTAATTGAGATTAATTCAGGTCCCGTGATTGCGGTTCGGGGCTTTTGGAGGTCGGTTTACAACCACATAGGTTACGAGTAACTACGTTGAAACTTGATAATACTTTCAGCTCTTTGTATAAAAACAAATTCGCACAAAGCCTGTTCATTTATGTGTTATTAGGCCAAATTAAAGACTAATCTTATTAAGAGATTCACGACTAGATTCGCTAAAATCGCTTTCGTAAGCTCAGGATACTTAGTATTTGATTAAAAATTCAGAAAAGAAAGTAATGATTTTCGTACGAATCGGATTCGTTGCATGGAGTTGGAGTCATGGAGGTTTGTACAATAGTGAAAGAGACAGTCCAAACAATTGAAATAGTTTTCGTCTTACAGAACTTCGCAGCCTCACAAATTTTAACCGAGCGTACAAACTTATGATCATAAGTTTGTACAAATACTAGGAGTCTAATAACCCATATTTATTTTTCTTTAGAATTATTTATATAATGATAAATAAAAACGTAATATGCTAAGATAGAAGACTGTGACCTAGCCTCAGCATTCCACTCAGTCTTCAGGGATTATAGTTACAATACAAATAACTAAGTTTTCTTTATTGCATTAGTTTATAATCTCTTACTTTAATAAATACTAATATGAATATGTAATCTATATGCCGCTACACAATGCTTCTGACTTATATATTAATAATCGCATTATTACTAGATATAAATTTTTATTCAATTTTCACCCTAGAAACCCATGATCCGATTCAAAAATAAATGTTTTAAGAAAAACTCGACCTGATGTATTATTTATTTGTTGGATATTAAGTGGAAAGCGGTTGTTTAAAATAAATCATAAAATAGTACAAAACAGAGTACATTATGATTTGATCCGTCATTTTTCATCAACTTATCACTGAGACGCGAAACGTGAGGAAAACAACCTTGCCACTTCATTGAACAATGGAGTCCGGGAGAATTAATAGATGGTGTCGGGTCACTAAACTGTTCAGATGACCTAAAACACGATCAACTAAAATAACGAAGAGACCAAAATAGATCATGCCTTGTTTCTTCTTACGACATAAGTTTTCTAATAAAAATTTTAGTTTCCCTTAAGTGCGGGCGCGAGGCGATGGCCGGGAGAACCCAAAGGGACGTAGAGGAAGAAACAAGAGAAAGAACTTCACTTTTCACACGGGGGCTTCACACATCACTAGGATTTAACTAAGGCGAATAAACTTGTGTTAAATAATATGTGATTTTCTTTAATTTTCGTGTGTTCCAATCATAAATAAGTATTATCTATAGTTCTAACGATATAGGGCGACGACATTGATATACACGACGTAAGCGTTTTGTTTGAGCGCATTCTTCATTTAGGATGTTTATTCCACAGAGTACGTTAATATAATAGGAGAGTTTATTCTTTTTCTTGATGGCGAGGTGGAAAGGGAAAATTTATAAGGAGGTGATCCTTGGCGCAACCTAGTATACATAATTCATACTACATTATTCATTTTTATCTACAATAATCAATAGTTAATGCTCATTATTATTACCAACAAGGGAAAAATTAAGATGCAAGATTTAAAAAAAATGTATGCCGTGGACCAAAGGCAGATGATTGGGGGGGCATATTCGCAGTTGATCATTCCGTTAAACAAGCACACTATCGCAATGTGCACTGTGCATGTACATATATTGCACGCGTTCAACTCGTTCGTGAATTGCAAGAACTATATATATGCTTGGTATATGTTTCATCTTGTAATGCTAAACAAAATATTTATTACTTATATAACTAAAATTCTTACATCTGTACAAAGTATGTACAATAGTCAGGATTTTACAAGTAAACAACCGCGGCCTAATTCTTATAACAACACATTTATATTTGTATATTTTCGGTAATAAAATCAGTGTCATTACAGCGCTCGTTGTGTTTGGTATTTCTTGCATTTTACCCTTCCCTCCTAATCTCAAACTGTATACACACTAAAACATCCATAGTCTAAAGCAGACAATTTATATGTATTGATTAAATATAATAATTGCATGTCCTAAAAACCGACAACAGTACTAACAGTTTGTTAAGTTGTAGGTAGTTAAGTAGTTACTATATTAAACTATGTAAACATCCGAATGGTTAATAGCAAAACTTCGCGACCCGTGTGTGGGATTCGCCAGATCGGGGGTGGCACTAGCGCGCCCAGTCAAAACTGGTGCCACGCTATTGCCACTCCCCAGTTAGGGATACCCACTAAAACCCCTGGGTGTTCCGTCCTGCGCCTTATGCCAGGGCTACGGGTAATTGGGATTCCCGGCTCCGCATGCCCTGGCAGGCGTGGGCCTCCCTCACGAGGCCTCTTCCATTGCCGGGGGATTAAATCCCCAGCGTCGTCCATGTCTAGTCCGGGCGTGGGGCGGTCTGTAACGCGCCCCACGGGAGGAGAAATGAGCGCGCGCGGAACACTTGCGCTCTCATCTCGACGGCGTGTGCGGGTGAGTGAGAACCCCTATGCCCCAAGGGGCCCCACCCGCGCCGCCCGCTTACGGTGGCCGAAGGTCGAAGTCCGCCCTCCGGCGTCGGCGCGTCCTCCTTTGGCGGGAGCGGAGCAATGACGTCCGCTCACGCTCCCGCTCCGCCTCCTCCTTCGCAAGCATGACGCGCTCACAGAAGAAAGAGACGGCGTCCCATCCGGGTTTGCTCCCGACCATGGTGCGAACCACGGCCGGGAGCGAGGTGTCAAATCCGGTAAAGGCGACGAGGTCTCGGCGCTGCTCTGTCCATGCTGGACAGTCCTGGAGTGTGTGCAGCGCCGTATCCTCGTCGCCTGTGTCACAGTGATGGCACCCTGACGTTAGCTCGCGGCCGAGGCGACACAGGTACCTCCCGAAGCAGCCGTGCCCCGAGAGGACCTGCGTCAGCCTGAACGTCAGGGTGCCGTGACGTCTATTAAGCCATTCGTGCAGGACGGGCCTCACCGCCTCGATGGTGGCGGGGCCCGCGCTGGGGCGTCGAAGGCGTTCTTCCCAGACCCCCACGGCAACCTGGCGGAGCTCCGACCGGCACGCCTCGATCTCGCGAGGCGCGGGTCTGGTGCCCCTGGCCAGGGCCTCTTTGCGCCACGCTTTTGAATACTACGTAGATAGACGGTGCCATCGATAATTCTTGTCTCGCTTTTTGGCCTTTCATTATTTTAAAGTAGTTTTTTTAAATCGTTAACTAATTTGGCAGAAATAATTATCTTAAATATCAAAAGTTTAAAAAGCGAAAGAAAAATTACTTGTGGCGCCCTTTAGTCGTGTAAGGTTTAGGAGCTTTTCTGATATACGTTTCATATTAGGCATTTGGATAATTCTTAATATTCTTCTCGCATATCAATGCTAACACGAAACAATACCATACTAGAAATTTTATGTCCGTTGCACTTGGAACATTTTCAAATAAAAATGTAATTTACGGAATTCTTTCTACAATTTCATACTACGTCTATTGGTTGTAACTTAGTGGTTAAACTCACCACCGTCCCATTGTGGTAGGTTCATGTCTCAGCCAGAGAACTGAACTAATGTGCACATATTCTTACTCTGACAACGCGCTCTTGCTAAAAGAAAACATGGTAAAGAAACCTGCATATAAAGAATACCGATGTGTTAAACTCGCTAATCTAACTTGGATAAGCAAGGCGGTTATACAATTCGTTTCCCTAAAACTAGAGAGCCTTAATCCCAGCAGTGATACGATTACGGTTTGATAGTAATATTTTATTAGCTTATCATATAATATAATCACTTGCTTTTGATTGCGGCTTCGCCCGCGTTAATGTCATTTTATTTTAATTCATTTTATCAATATGTTCAGGTTAATTTCTGGATGAAAGGTAGTGTTTCATTTGTCGTTTTCTATACTCCTAATAATGTGCATACAAAATTTCATGACGATCGGTTTAGTGGTTACGGCGTGAAAGCGTAACAAACAAACGCACATTCGCATTTATAATTCTATAATTAGGATACATACCAACAGACTGATATATCCATGTATGCCGTTGTAAGCCATAATAACATCACGAAAGTCCCCTTCACAATATCCGCACGTATCTGGTTTAAGGGTTAGATTGAGTTTGCTCTTCACATCTCTCATCATCTTCACCAGTAAATATTCAAAGTCATCACTGGCACCCGTCTTAGCTGCTTGCTCCCGTAGAACCGATACAATCTGAGTCTCATTGATAGCACTATCGGATGAATTCCCAGATGCAGCTAAAATTTCTTGGAATATATCCAAAAGTGTTTGCGATTTGTTGGACATCTTTATAGATCTCTTCGCTTCACTATGAAATGTTTGGATATTATCTCAGTCTAATATATTGCGGAAACTCATCGATCATATATGTTCTGTGCGTCTTGTGAATTCATAGTCTGAAACAAATAAGAAATAATTGGAAATATGACTATACCATGAATATGTCAAAATGATTCTTAGCGGTAACTTTATTTTAAAGAATGACTAAATTTTGCATGAAATAGACTCATAATAATAATAGTGAAAACGTCATAGTCCCCATATTCCCAGACCCCTAGTACCACTAGTAGTTCACCCCAATAGCCCGGTACTTTCTGTTCTCACTTCCCACAATAGTCTTACACTGGCCGGGGCTTGTCCTTGGGTGCATTATTATATTATGATGTAGACAGGGATAATCGCCGGTCAGTGTCACGCCACATTTACATTAAATTTATCAAAGGGCCTCTACGTGTTGGCCTTCCCATGGTCCCACGCAAGCCCTCCAAATGTCTGGGCCATTTTTATGGCCCGTGGTCTTCAAAGTTATACATGATAGTGAAAATATTTATTCGGCTTACAACAAGAACGCCGTTGTTTGGCGTCAGGAAGTTTTATTGATACAGCTTTAGCGTACTGTCATTTTGCTTGAAGATTTATGTAAAACTTGAATCTTCCTGGGCACTTAACACCAGATAGATAGAAAAACTTTGCAAATTGTTAATTTTTTAATATTGCTATTTGTATAACTCCACCATAAAATTTGTAATTTGAAATGAATAATAATTATTATCAAAATAATTCAAGAAGCTTATAAAAACTAGAAAAGTACCTTAAAATTATAATCATACCTATATACCTACCTATGAAATCAAAATTGTCACGTAAAAATAATAACTATAATATACTAGTTGTAATTAATATATGTACTTAAGTAGATACTAACAAAATTTTCGGACGCAAATATATGATAATTAAGACACCCATATTAATCACGCTTGGGAAATTACACAATACGAGTATATATTAATTTAACAGAAACTAAGTTATGACGTAGTATACTATATTATAACAGTAACGTGTAAAAAGATATTTGTATCAAATATTAAATGCATTTATTCTTTTCCAACGGTAGTTTACAAGAGATCGCTTTTTAAAGATAAAGCGTGTGTTGTATGAGTTGTATGATGTTTCTTGTTACTCTATCTTTTGGTGCAAAGAGTAAAGAGTTATCACACGTACAAAGTAATCTCCTTCCCAGTTTAAGGCGAACTAACAGAATATCCGCCACGTTTGTCCAAGACGGTTTGGCGAGTTCGACGTATCGGTTATCTCGATACGCAGGTTTCACTACGTTTGCTTGCTGCCCGGTAACAATTGAAACCCACATCCTTTAAAACGCGAGGACTTACGTTAGCCACAAAGCTACTACAACTTCTGACATAACATTACGTTTTTAAAATGCCCTGCGGAAATTATTATATATATCGTCAAGACGCTGTGTCAATATAATTTAAATCTACTTAAAATAATTGGTATTTTAATGGATTAATGCGGAATATGAAAGTAATCTATCATACAAGATGTCTTAGATATATACTTTTCTTTGGGAAGCCCGACTGAAGGCCATCAGTCGCGCATAGAGGGAAAATCGCCGTCGGTGTGTGGGGTTCAACAGGTCGGCATGTCACTAGCTCCTCTAGCCAGAACTAAAGATGCTTTTGCCACACCACAGTTAGGGATACCCACTAAACTCCTCGATATTCCGTCCTTCACATTTAGTCCCAAGGCTACGGGTACATGGCCTAGCACCTTCGCCGACCCTGGCAGGCAGTGGCCCAACGGCCTCATCCACTGCCGGGGAACTACTTGTTGTCCTCCGGCCGTTTCAGACTCTCATTACATGGTGCGGTCTGTAACGCGCCCCACGGGAGGAGAGGTGAGCGCGCGCGGAATACGTCGCCTCATCTCGACGGCATAACGGCGAGTATGAAGCCTTTCCCCTGGGACCCGCGCGTAACTGGCTCCGCCCGCGGCGGCCGAAGGTCCAAACTGGCCTTCCGGCGCAGACGTGTCCGTCCTCCTTTAGCGGCAGCAGAGTAAAAAGGTCACGCTCCCGCTGCGCTTAAATATATACTTAAAGCAACTCCTATTTTTAAACTGTTACGCCATTTTACTATACTTATTATGAACTGCCTGTTCAAGAAATAACAACCTCTTTTGCCTATAAATGTTAGTAGTCTATGCTTCTTACATTTGTTACATTACATTTACAATTCAAAGATGCGAATACCTACTACCTCTGTTCTTTTCAGACTATCATCCATCTGTTTTATATCATTCTAACAATTTAACTAACCGTTTTAAAACCGTTACCGTTCGTTAAATTATTAGCTCAGTAATTTTTAATACTTAAAATGCCTATAGATATAAAAGTAGTATGGAAATTGTTTACAACTCAAACAACGTGCTACGATACCGTACGCGCCGCGCGCCGGACTAAAGCGGCAGCGCACATGTCTTACGAGCATATTAGAACATATAACATACTACATATAATAAATAACTCAGTAGTTTGTGGAAAAAATATTGAGACATAAAAACACAGACGGACAAGCGAATGGACAGACACAACTTTTATTAGTAAGGGTTCCGTTTTTACTAGACTGATCACATAACTCTGAAACGAGTCTTCTAGATTTTACAATCCCTTATATCACAGCTCTGGTTTTAAATCTCAGATTTTTTAGTAGGATCACTTTAAAATATCAACTAGTCTTATTGCGATACTCAAAAGAGAATTCAAAGCAAATATGAGAGTCTAGATTATTTTCACTGAAACCAGAAAGCAGCACAGCCAAGATCATATTTAATTGTACATACTAGAAAGATTTATTAAGTATGCTTTCTGTGTTTGAGTTAGTTTCGGAAGACAACAGCTGAAAAGAAAGCCTATAAGAAGTTCCCAAACTTTTATTTAGGTAGTACTAGATACCCACAAACAGCTCTTATATTATGTTTGTATAAGGAAAACGAGTAATAAAGGGAATTACAGATTTCTGTTTAGGCTTTCGTAGCCATTTTAGCGAAAGCGGAGTCCTTATTAAATCGTTATGTCCACCCGTGTTTCCGCCTATTTTTTATGTTATAATTACTTGTCTCAGATACCATTAGGTGAGTATATGTGGGTAAAATTGACAAGTATAAAAGAATGTGAGCAGATATGACAATGAATTCTAACAATATATCTTTTATTATTGCGAAGATCGCAAACAGACAGACGGCCCAGCCAATGGGACGTGATCACCGTTGCTTATAGACGTTTGCAACAGTCTTTAAATTGGGATGGGAGAGGTGGGGTAAAGGGGATGAGATAGGGGGATAGGATAGAGGAAATGAGGATAAGGGAATGGAATATGGACATATGATAAGGAAGATGAAATACGGGGAGAGGGAGCGAGCCATTGGAACTCTCATTCATTCATCAGCAAACAGGCAAACGTCCCACCTGATTGAAAGCGGTTGCCATCGCCTATGGGCATTTGTAACACCGGAGGTGCTACCAATGTGCTGCCGCTCTCTAAAGGGAATCTGGAACCTGGGCCACTAATGCCGGTACACAACTCAAGGTTGTTATGGCGGCATACTCTAGACCAGGGGTGGTAGCACTTGACTGTGGGTTGTTTTGTCGCCTCTTACAACAAGCCGCCCGGCCGCAAAAAAATTGTATTCTTCATTGTACTCATTTATTTCTAACTGTTGTACTGTTGTTCGTGCCTACCCCGCAAGGGAACTGGCGTGAAGTTATGTATGTATGTATGTATTTCTAAAAGAACAGGTGGTAAAATAATATCTTATCATCTCTTTTTCAATCATGATATATAATCATTTTAATTACTGTATAAACTATAACTATTGCGCTGTTTGACTCCTTTTATTTTATAAAATTAGGGGCCGATTTTTCAATTGCCAGACAAAAGCTATTAAAAAAATTAAAATACAACATGGAGAAATTAAAAATGTCAATTTAGAGAAGATCCAAGAGGTTAATCGGTAGCGTCCAGCTTGTCAATACAAGGCTTCAAAGCCTCTAGACTTAGAGCATCGACGCCCGGTTGCGAGTCTTTCGGTTTTTTATAGGATTCATTTCGCAGAGTATACGGTTGAAATGTTCGACCTGATTCCAACTACACCATTCCATCTTCGGAGCACAAGGCGCTCTGGTCTACGCCAACGTTTCGCCTCCACGTTCCTTCTACATACGGCAGAATAGTGTACACTACCAGAGTCCATGTTTCCCGAAAAGTACAATCCGGGTATCTTCAAGTCTCGTGTGAATAGGTACTATTAGGTAAGCGTGCTCCATCTTCGACCGCATCATCGTCCGGCATTGGACATGACCGTGGTCAAACGCAAACTTATTAAATATAAAAAAAAGTTTCTCGAATAAAATAGTTGAATAGTTTCACTTTTGAATTTACTCAAGTTATCATTTATTGGACTGATATATTTTATCTGACAATTGAAAAATCGGTCCTTATTCTAATAAAAATACTTTACGATCCCTGAATAGAGTTGGTGTTTGCGTCAAGGATTTAATGTAAGAAAGTAGGATATAAAACATTCATATTTTTCCATTATTGATCATTAATACAAAGTCTTAACGAGTTTTACAAAGCTTTACAACTTGACGATCTCTTTCATAACCCCATAAAATTCAAGGTATATCTTTCTTATTATAAAAGTACATTTTACGAGTCCGAGTCTAAAGGGAGATATAATAAATGTTGATTGATCCAACGAAGGTGAGGGATTTCCTTGAAGAATTTTTTGATGAGCGGAAATAATTCTGTTTTGAGAAACATAAATATATCTGTATTTTCAACTAGGGCTTTCGACGTGGCGTAATTTTGAAACCTTATCACAAGGGAAATCTGTTCTTTGTCAATTCAAATTCAAAGTTTTTATGTAAACCAAGTTCCACTGGAGGCCATGTTTTGGCGGTCGTAATACATTGTACGATTCAACGTATAGCGTTTTGCTGACGCTGCGGTCTACTTTAATATAACCATAATATACTAAAGTAGATCCTTACAAGCAACACTCTGATTTGGTATAATAAATACAGAATGTGTTTATTTTTTAAATCAGCCGACCTGATTCCTTACAAGGGTAATTGATATTTAAAAAAAATAATTATACCATTTTATTCTTCGACAACATCAGTCTCGAGACTAGTCTAGGATTTCGCCCTGAAAGCCCACTTGAAAAATTCACCTGTATATACAAACATACTTAAATAAATATATAGTACACATACATAATGATAAAATATATTTATATGTATACAATAATTAATAACAATTGCAAAAACATTAACGCGGACTTAACTTTATCTACGAATTGTTTCAGTGGTTAACCGCAACGAATTCAATTATCTTCCTAAATTGTGCGGAAAATGCTGAATCTGGCTCATAATTGAATAAAAATATACAACTTTTTTCCGCATTGACTTTCACGTTTTTCTTTCAATTATGTTTTTTTTAGTCAAATTCTAACTCTCAGATTCTAATCAAAACGTTCAACAAACAGTCAGATTCATACGCACTGTGATGTTTCAAGTTTTCGTTGGAAAACTATACTACCGCATGCATCATTGAACATTTCCGATGGTGCCAAATCATCTTGAAAGATACGAATATTACGTAACGTATGTACATGACGTAACATGACAGAGGACAGTGTTTGCATTATCTTTTTAGTTGTAACACTGTTCAATAAAAGTTTTTTTTATAGATTTTCTTAAAATGTCTATGAAGACCGCGTCTCGACAAATAGCGCGCCCTGCAGCTTGGTGGACTAATGACACGGTTAAAGCTGCGATCACATTATAAGTCGTGGGCTTCGGGCGCAACTAACGTGGACAATTAATGCCTATTGAAGTGTGTAAACTATAAGACATAAATCGCGGACATGAGCTTGAGTGTTCGGACATTTCATAGCAATCCGGTGGGTGATTTACGATTCTGAGTGTACACTGATCAGTCGTTTCTAGTATTGTCTAAGCACGGACGCATCCGATAAATTGCTTGAAGCTTACGGCTGCACGCAGCTGCTGGATAAGTTATATGAGGGACCAGAGCTCCAAGTCTGGTATAATCCTGTCGGAATGTTTATTTACTGGTGTAATAATGGCACCAAAATGGTTGCTTTTGTATACAAAAGTATACACAAGCCATCCCTACCGTGCCGTTATATCGAAAGTGAAGGATGATTTTGTCACGATTATAAGAACAGACATATATAATAATGATAGCTTAAGAAATGTGGCGCAAACTTGAGAAAATCTACAACCAGCAATTTATTACCATTGACTGAGCACGATTGTTTTTGCGATACACAAAATTCCATTAGCATTGATTAATAACTTTAATAACACAATATTATAAAATGAATATAACACCGTTTATTAGCAGCGTTAGCAATATAAATTTCATTAGGCATTTTAGGAAACTCGCGTGTAAATTTATAGTTGACTTTTCCAAGTCAAGCGCGGCGTTCATGTGACCTAGTTTACGCATGAGCTAATATGCAGCATAGACAAAATTGTTCATTTCAGAATAAAATTTACTTTAATTTTATATAGTTTTAGAAAAATCGGACTGAATATTTCCAAAATAATAAACGTAATTCAATTAGATTCATGAAAATAGATGAAGCGTTAATGTGTATGTAATTTAATATTAATCAAAGTTAACAGATTCATGTAATGAATGAATATAAAGTTAGTTACTTATTAAGTTACTTTAACTGACAATATTATTTGTTTTTACACATTTGATCAAAAAAAGCATTTACGAAGCCTATATACATTGTTCGAAAGTTAAAAATTACTCATCATACAACGGAACATGCGGAAATAGGTACTCTCATCTAAGTACCTATTTTGGCACGTCGTACCGTTCGGTGAAATATGTACTTAGGTGGAAACAAATATATAAATGACTATGATAAACCCTCGACTTCGTCTCAGCTACATTCCTCTCCTCGTTTGTAAAAACCAACCTACCGCACTAGTAATATTCACTAAAATAACAAAATCGGCTAGTAAACAGTCAACTTCATTTAAATTCCTTATGCCATCTCACAAGTCATAGCTTTCCTGCTTTTGTATGAGTATAATGCATTGTGATGTCACAATACAACTAGTCAAATAATTCATTGTTTGGAAATGGCATTTAAAACGATTTTTTATATTAATACCTTAAAGATAAAGTCATCACAAGGTATTTCAACGTCCGCTCTTGTATTATTCTATAATTTATTGTTAAATTAAAATCAAATATAATAAAAAATATCAAACTATTCAAATCATCATCAGTCCCTGAAATCTATAGGTAAGTAGATTACTGAACCTATTAGGTCAATATTTTACTGGGTTAAGGAGAGATGGCGTAACAATACCATTGTAAAATATTAGATAGGTAAATATAGTAGATACAAAATGTAGCAATAATACTCATAGAATTATGAGAATGAATTATGAAGAGCAGTTATCTATAATAAGATAGCAGGTAATAAATAGATCTAAAAAAAACTTAGAAACAACAATTAGATTTAAAACAGAAATGAGATAATACAAACCAAAATACCTAAAACTATATACTACTAGTGGTTCTGGCAGATGTTTTCCTGCCACCAGCGCCACCTACCGGGTCTAATTGTGAATCTAAAGCATCCCGGGGCCCACTCAAACACACATAAAATTTCATCAAAATCCCAACCAACAGCTTGACACCAACCATTCAACACCTTGGATTACATTATTGAAGTTTCATTACGGATCCCTAATTTTTCTAGTAATAAATATAGCCTATAAATCTGGGATAATGTAGCAACGTATGGTAAAAGAATTTTTAAAATCAGTTCTATAGTTTTTAAGTTTATTCGTTACAAGCATACAAAAAATCAAAAATACTAACCTTACTACTTTATAATATTAGTATAGATAAATAAAGCCAGATAAAGGAAAAAAATACACTATAAACTACAATCGGTCCAGCCAGACCAGACCACTTTCTGGTCGGGCTGATAATAAAAAAAGTAGAAATGAAAACAAGTATTTATTAATAAGCAACAAGAAAATTTAAGATAATACGTACTCTGATAATGGCGTTCGTCAGAACTGTAGATTATTTACAAATAAACAAGGGACGTGGCAATTACAATTGCTCCGGTTTTTATTTAATTTAAACTTTTAAATATAAAATTATAATCGAATATAATACTGCTCCTTTGAGAGAATACTGAGGCAATTAAAAATGTATTCAAAATAGAATCGAATATACAAATAATAAATGTGAATAGAAACTCAATTCCAAGTTCGTGGTAAAATGAATGCTAAACGTAATTATTCATTTGGATATACAACTTCATTATTCACTTATAACGAAATTTAAAAAGGCCCTATTGTAAAACCCAAAGCACACTAGAATAAGTAATACTCAGAGTTACTCATACTCACTAAGCACTCAGTGTAAGGATTGTCTTTTATTTATTCTGGGAAAAACCATCATTTTAGTTGCTTCGATGTTCTTACCAACCAGCGATGTGCATTTCGGTACTAAAATCTTGGCAAATGATAATAACAGTTATTGAAGAACTTGCCGCTCGATAACATCTCAAATATCCAATACTGTTCGTCGTAAGGCGAGTCTTTTCAAACGATATTGTACTCATGATGACTTTGTTCGAGACACTATCTATATGGTATGGCAGATAGCCAACCAATTACAGTTTTAAGACAATGGGCACTGATTTCTAACGCTCTCATGCTGTAGGAATTTCTGAATCTTATTTTTGAAATAACCTGCATAATCTAATTGGCCGAATACTCTCGGTGGTCTTCTTCGTCTTTGGTCATTTGAGGCGACCTATTTGCCCCAGCTTTTCTTTCTGCAGGCAACTACTAGCCGGTGGCGAGGTTCGGACCCATTGAAGGCTTCCACATAACGGTGATCTTTAAACGGGATGTGTTGGCTTATCTGCAACATCCAATGGCCATATAAAAGTCCAGTGGCCCTCACGAGCTTTGCCTTGGCACGTCTAACGCTTAGTTGACCATTCGATGGCCATCTTGAGCTTTGGGTGACCCTCTGTGGCTTGTGGTGGCCTATCAGCGGCTTTGTAGATGCACGCACAGTGAAGGCGTGGCTTTATATGAACATCAAATATTTTATAAATAATAATACACCATAATGTCCCACAGCTGAGGTCGAGCCTTCTCATTTTAGGGGGAACGCGCAGTACACCCAGCACGCTTACCCAAGGCATATTGGTGGGTTTGACACATCAATTATCTCAATGTGCAGGTTTCATCACAATGTTATTCTTCACCGTCCGCACGTGCTAGTTGTACTGGTAATTAATTATATACTTTGCACCAATCTAATTGCCACAAAAATACAGTATTTCGTTGTCGTTAGATCAGAAATTACAAACCTTTTTATTTGGCATTATACTTAGTTGGATAGATAAACATCGAAAATTAATTAATACTATTTATATATAATATTTCGATTACATTTGTATATTTTGACTAATGAAAATGAACATATAGTTATTTCAAAATAGAATCTTATAGATTACTTTTATAAACTTGAGTCTACCACCGATTCCAAAATAACTTCAGTTACTGTTAAAACCTGGAATGTCAGCAACACAAATGTTAGTATCGTTACTTTTTAGCTACCCTTATGTTGCGTGCCCACTGTGGCAATGGTAAATTTGGTTTTTGGATCATTTTAGTAATTTTGTGTCATTTATGTAGTTTACAGATGATAGACGGAGGTAGATAAATAAAACTAAAAAGGTTTGAAATAGAGGATGAAAGTTTATAAAGGAGACCAATCAATTCTCAAGTTTATAGATATAAAAATTTATCAATCAAACTCAATCTGTCTGTTAAGCTTTCACGGAAAAACTACTGGGAGTATTGCATCGGTTTTGCTGTAATTTTGTTTAAATGTAATTTTAATACCGAAAATGGACATAAATACTATTCATGCCGGGAGATGGGATAGTTTGCGATATAAAATAAACTGAACCTTCCGTGGGAAAATAAAACTAACATAAAAAATGTATACAATAACCTGTATTAACACCTGGCTTTTTAAACATGAGGTACGCACTAGAGAGGTTGACCCGCGGCTCAGCCGCGGGGTAACCTCTATTATAAATACGCTATATTACTGTAAAGTGTTAATAAAATCCGTATAGTAATTTTTGTATGATAGATCAGAAAACATCCATTGCCAGAAAGTTGCTCGTTTACAATGTTAATAGTATATAAAACAATGGCTATTTTATACACAAAACAACTTACAATATGCAATGTTATTGTGCCCCGGTCCACCGATGTGTCAGAAAATATTACGTGACCCATTGTCTGACAAATGCGGAATGGATAACATAAAAATCGTTACAAGGGGGTAACTACAATGTTGATGAGACAAATAAAACTGGCATGGAATGCCGTTAGAGGGCAAATTGGTTTTCATAATCTTCCGGAGCTTCCGATTGAATCGTTTTTATAGCCTTGTTAAGACATTTGTTTTTGACAGAGGACACATTCTTTGTCCTCTTAAGCAAGTGTGAATATAGATTTGTAATTTTTTTGTTTAATAAACAGGTACATTTTTTATTTAAATATGATTGAGTATATAAGGGGATCTTTGAAAGTTGCACCCGTGACTGAAAAATTGAGAGGAAGAAGATTAAAGTGGTATGTGCGTGTAATGAGGAGGGATGAAAGTCACGTGACAAAAAGAATGTTAAACTACAAGATGGATGGGTACAAATGTAAAGGTAGACCAAAAAAAGATGGACAAATAAACATATTTAATAGAAAATAATCGATATCTCGAAAACTACTCAACAGCTTTTGTTCAATTGTCGTTCAAAATAGTTTTAAGTTCTGCTATCTTTCCCAGACTTTGACTAGAGTGATTTTTCAAAAATCTAATGATACTGCCTTTACCTTTCATCAAAGTCGGTCCCGAGAGTTCTTTAAGTATTTTTCGCTATATTTAGTTTCCTATTTAGCCAGACCCACTTGAAAAATTCAGCCTGTATAAGGACAGTTACAACAGTGAAATAAAATCGTATATCCTCATAACTCCGTTTTCATCCGTGCAGGAACGGAGAAAGAATACAATTTCCTGCGGCCAGGCGGCCTGTCATAAAAGGCGACAAAATAACCCGCAGCCAGGTGGTAGGGTATTTGCCCGACTGGATGGCTACCACCCCTTGTCTAAAGTATGTCGCCATAACAACCTTGAGTTGTGTTCCGGCATTAGTGACCAGGTTTCACTCTCCCTTAAGAGACCAGCAGCGCATCTGTAGCACCTTTGGTGTTGCAAAGGCGAATGTAACCGCTATCCATCAAGTGGGCTGTCTTCCTGTCTGCTGAACTCCTGCAATAATAAAAAACTCCATACCTATTCACACCAAGTAAATTGAAGATCTTATCCACACCATAAATTATATAACCTTTCACCGAGTCATGTCATGGATTATCCAGCGCTCTTTCTAAAGAAATACTAAAATAGTTTCCTATTTAAAGTAAATAACGCATAAATAACTGTGATAAATTACTCTTTGCGCTTTAATCTATCTAAATAGGCTATAAAACAGAACACTTTGTTCTATTATTAACTAGAATTTGTATTTTATATACAAAAGTTAATTGGATCGATTTATCCTAATATTTAATTCCGAGAAAATATTTCAGTCTTCTTGGAAAAATAATCGTGCAGGTTTCCTATTGCTTTCTAAGTCAATTTGTTTTAAAGTTATTTATGCAACAAGGATCTCCTTACGAGCTATGTGAATAAGTTATTTATTGCAGAGTAGGTTCGCTTTTGCTTACTACTTTAACTTATGCAAAGTGCTGTCTAAGGTTAGGCACGCTTGCTTAGTCACTGGCAACTAGATAACTTCACCAATTATTTTGAACGCGTTTTTATATATACTTTTTTTATCCGTGCAGTAACGAAGAACGAATACAAAATCCTGCAGCAAGGCAGCCTCTCGTAAGAGGCGACAAAACAAACCACAGCCAGGTGGTAGGGCTTTTGCCCGGCTGGATGGCTACCACCCCTGGTCTAGAGCATGCCGCTATAACAACCTAAAGTTCTGTTCCGGCATTAGTTGCCCTGTTCCAGCCCCACATATGAGTCCGGCAGCACATTGTTACCACCTTTAGTATTGCAAATGTTTAGGCGATGGTAACCACTTTCCATCACAGTTGGGCCTTCAACTTGTCTGCAATCCAGCAATAAAAAAAACTTACCTTCGTCTTTTTGTTTATGTTCAAAAATTTATCATTTACTTTTAAAGGTTCTGTAACCATTTTAGCTGAAACAGAATCCGTCCTTCATTCCGTCCGTTTGTAGAACGTGTCATAGTCATCTGTATACAGAGGCGTGTGAGGTAGGTAATCTTAGCTTTTGAAAAATGGTAATTATATTTGAATTATTTTAAGTCAATAGGTGGTGAGATATTTACTTGAAAAATTCTAAAAGTCTATGTGTCCTCTAACTTGTAAGTTATAGAATAGAAACTTCTTTAAAAATTCAATACTATACTTTAAATTCTCTAAAAGAAATTTGCTTTGAAAAAAAATGTCATTACATTGATTAAGAGTTATGAATACTTTAATAAATATTTTTTAGCCGTGCAGGAACAGAGAAAAATACACTTTCCTGCGGCCGGGCGGTCTGTCGTAAGAGGCGACAAAACAACCCACAGCCAGGTAGCGTATTTTCCCGCCTGGATAGCTACCACCCTTGGTCTAGAATATGTTGTAGAGTACCTTGACTTGTGTTCCAACATTAGTGACCAGGTCCCAGTCCCCCTTCAGAGAGCGGCAGCACCTTTGGAGTTAGTGGTCAGTATTTGGTGGTGGTTTAAGATAAATGTCCATAGGCGATGGTAATCACTTTCCATCAGGTGAGTCATTAGCCTATGTTCTGTAGACAAATTACAAAAAAAGCAAAACGTTAATCACCTCTACGAATTACCACCTAGCCTTTGTTTTTCCTACTGCTTATACTAGTTTCGAATATGGTCCTAAGGGTATACTTTAGAAATTCACTCTATATAAACTTCCACGGAACTAAATGTAGATATTTTAACAACTGTATCTACTTGAGAGGGGAAGCCGACAAAACTCACTAATTTACGTCTATTTGTGTTTTCAACTCAACAATTGAACACCTGCGGACTGTTTGGAAACTAGTTAGAAAAGTTATTTCACGTGTCACCACAACCTATAACACTTTCTATCATTCTTTTATCACGTTTTTGTGCTGGCATAGACCCTATACTGCAACTTCACTCGCCTAAACTTCAACACAATATCACTATACACACATCACAAGATACTTCCCAGGATGTAAGTTTTCAAAAGTAATTTAGATGCATAGGAAATCACTTTCTGACAAACCACACATACGTCAATACGTCTAGCCATCTGCGAGTCGGCCTCGCGCAGTATAATAAGGGTTCTTCTATGCTTATTGTATTTTAGTATATCCAAACCGATTTCGGTTACAGTAAACGCTATATAATGTGATCATAAAAGCTTTGGTTTAGAGCCAATCGTTTGTTCGCGTGTAGCGTACTGTCTATAATATTTTTTTATTTAGGAACGTGCGATCACATCTCAGTCAGATCAACATGCTACTAAAATAATTGATATCATTGATATATGATAATAGGAAGATAGACAGACCTATTTGTCGACAGATATAGTATCGTGCTCCTTTATTCCCTTCTCTTCAAAACTCTGGATATTTTGTTATATTGGACGCCTCTACTCCATTAGTAGCAGCTGATTCTCAATTCTATGGGCTGTAGTCACAATTTTTCATGTTTCTTTTAATTGTATCTTTGTACTATAGATTTTGTCGGGATGAGATCGCTTTCAACGATAAAACAGCCCATTATTCATGCGCTTTTATTTATAAGTAAAGCTTTTCTTTCATTTATATGTGTATACAACGAAGTGATTGAAACCCGTAAATTGTATTTTGTATCCCATAAAGTTCAATTCTACTCTACAATATTTAGATTTATAAACCAAGAATAATTGGCACTTCGTTAAGTCTGCAGACTCAACGAAATGCCAATTAAGTATTCTTATAATATTAAATTTCAATATACATTTTAGATTCTCCAACTTGATTCAGATTGATATCGAATAACGGCTTAGTATTTTAAACTTGCATAGATCAATAAATATATTATATATAAAGATAAGGTTAATTTATATGATATTATATAATAAGTTTTCAGTTTTTTGGTAATCAAGTTGCATAAGCCACTTTTGTGTGGTTGCTTTGATTTCATGTCTGTTTAAATATACGATGTCACATTTATCATGTATATGAAAGATATCAAAGTACTCCTCAAAAATCACCCAGTTGTGCCCTTTTGTATCGTTTTTATCTCATGTCCAAAAAAAGTCCTATCTGTTGTGTGATGGCCTCGTAGTCCGCTGTTTGATGGATTATGACCTTGACCACCCTTAGATAAATCACAAATATTACAATATCGTAGTCAAAGTCAACCTAAATTTTATACAGCGTTTTCTTTTATATCTATTTGTCTCACTTAAAAGCTATGCTTTTATGAGTGAAGGCTCCGTCAATTTCCTCTATTATGGACTATTTACTTTTTTCTGACATCCGCCTTTTAACTAGATCAAGGTAGGCTTTGGTTTATGCTACCCTTTTCATTCACTTTGCATGCGATTATTGTATGTACATCAGAAAGTGTCGTGTCGTAACAAACGGATTGTCCCCTTTCTTACCACGAGAATTACAACAAATTCTCATTTCACAACAAAATTTGATTAATATTTTTAAGCTACAGTGAAAAGTTATATGGAATTAAATAAATTAATATAAACTAAAACTATACCATAAATATAACTTACATACAAAATAAGAATCTATAAAGAAAAATTAGACTCCAGGTCGCTGTCGGCGGGAGCGTGCCCAAAATGCTGGCCGCATTTCTACGTTGGATGGCAACGCTTATGCATTGCCCTAGGTGCAAGCCAGCCTTTTGGTCACGTGAGACCTCAATTAGACACATTGACAAATTCTCTATTTTGAATACTAGGAACTACACTAAGAAAAAATGTTTTTAATACTCGTCAGTATTATAGCTTGGTTTTATATTAATTATCTAGTCATGGAGGATTTAGAAGCTTTTACAGCAAAGTTTTTATTGAAATATTACTTTCCTAATTTTTACTAGATTACTCTTCATTATTATTAGTAACAACATCTTGTTCTATTGTTTTCTTATATTGTATTTTTCTCAATATTGTTATAGATAGACTATATTCATTCTTAATAAAACAATTCTTTCTTGTCACTGTACTTTTCAATTATTCATATTCCGGGTAGCCTGGAAGACATCGCTATAAGCGATAAGGTCGTCCATTGTTCTAATGGAAATGTATTCTTATTAAATGTCTATGTTTAAGTTATGGTGAACAATAAGGAGGATTCATTCATAATCTTTTTTTAACAAGAGCTATTTGCAACGAATAAAATAAATGTTGGTTGGCAACAGTTGGAAACTTTGGTCTATCGAAACTGTAAACATTGAATTACATATAAGAAAATAACAGAATGCTCCAGTGGTTAAGGTGTTTCATTCTAATGATATCCATTCGAATCTTGGTAAACTGTTATCGACGAAACTAAAGTTGGTGTTTGAAACATTAAATTTGCAGAAAAACTTTTATTATAAACACACGATGGTTATAGTTTAATACGCTTGTTGAGAAATCGCTTCGTGAAAATTTGCGGCTTAAGGTTTAAGCAAATTTAATTTGAACCGTGAATTTGTATTATGGCACCAGCTTAGCTCGAAAGTTTGCGGTTGCATGAGTGTACTCGTATATAAACGGTTTAAAAAGTTAAGCACCGGCTATTCCGCTGCTTGACTTTTCAATTTACTAGAAAATTCATAACATGACCAATGGAACTTACCGTCAATTTACTGTCGTTTCTTTACAAACTTTCAGAAATCATTTTATTGTTAACATTGTTATACGTGTTAACATAATTGTTCTTAATTATTATCTGTTTTATTACTGCTATTGAGCTAAATAAATGTAACATTCATCGTCTAAAAGTAATTAATGTTGGTGTACGATTTACTACTTTTGATCTATGTATGACTCACAAATTTATATCACATATTTCTAGGTGTGGTAATTCTTGAAATAACACCGGGCTACAAAAAAGTAGTCATGTTCTTTTGACAAGACCCATCTCTATTCTTATGTATTTCGATGCGCTGCATCCGCATCTGGGGTCAGTTTAAGATATATTTTTTTCAGATCCATACACCCTTAAAATTTGATTTTTAAACCAAACAAGTACAGACCATTTTTTTTGTGGGCCGGTGTAATCAGTGTTACACAAAACACATTGCACACAGACACTGAAGTGAGATCATACGTCTTTCATATTACCTTTAGGTCTCAGAAGAACGAACAAAAGTATAGACGGAGTCTACGTCAACAAATGCGTCAAATGAAGTAAAGCACCTTTTCAAAACTTGTTTGCGTAATCTTACGTAGTAGTATACAAATAGTTTGCATCAGTGTGTTTAAATGTAATATAGGAGTCACTGTATCTACTGAAAACTACTCCACCTTTATCCGTTCTAATTCGATTATTTAATACTCAGTTATCGTAATGCACTGCTGCGCGATCAGCTTCCTTTACGATCACACTGAAAGCTCAGAGCTCGCTACCTATTTTGTTTGTTGAGCTTTAGGTATATTAACACTATAAACTAAAAGAAACCATGGCAACCTCTAGACTAGTTGCAAACAAAGACTGAGTAATTGATGAAATGCTGAATCAATTCTATCACCCTTCTTTACATTAGCGTAGGGAAACAGGTTCCAATCTTCATAATTACATTACACAATTGGTAATTCGATTACAGCGTTCTTCATGTTTCCTGGAATCAATTGAATTATTTTCACAACTGACTACATGGAAAATTGGAAATATCTACAGTTATTTCACAGAAGCGTTGATACTCATTTGGTTAGGAGTGTTGTTATAGTCGTTCAAATTTAATTTTATTCCTGAAAAAGACATAATGTTGAATATATACCAGGACCTGTAGGCAAGCCTTTAGTATATACACTTTATTTCACCCAAGAAGCTGCGGCGACATTCATTTTTAACATACATTAGACGAAATAAATTACTATACGACACTAAATAGGTATACAACGACAAGTGATACAACTACTTCATACAAACATTGATTTAGCCTAGTTTACAAAATTTAGATATTGAGAGAAATTTAGATATATTAGATAGTTTCGTTTTGTGCTTGGTAGTCATTGACAGCGATGTTTACATAGATAGTGTAGTTTTGTGTGCAATAGTCATTGACAACGAAGTTTACGTACTGTCGATTTTTTTTTATTGCGAAGGCGTCAAACACGCAGACAGCTCATGACTTGCAGAGTGATTACCGTTAATTGTCGTCGTTTGCAACACCAGGGGCGAATTCAGGCCGGACTTTAGGATGGGTAACGGGCAATGTAATAGGAGGGATGGGATAAGGACGGATCTCTTATCGCTTTCACTCACTTTCACTCATTGCATGGAACAACATTAGCTTAAGACTAATCGTTTCACGCCGATATTCTATGAGAGCGTGGTATTGCACTGATCAAAGCGGCTCTAGCATGGCTCTACCAAGTAAGCGTTATACTGTTATATATATATATATATCCGTTATATATCCGTGCAGGAACGGAGAAAGAATACAATTTCCTGCGGCCGGGCGGCCTGTCGTAAGAGGCGACTTAACAACCCACAGCTAGGTGGTAGGGCATTTGCCCGACTGGATGGCTACCACCCCTGGTCTAAAGTATGTCGCCATAACAACCTTGAGTTGTGTTCCGGCATTAGTGACCAGGTTCCAGTTTCCCTTAAGAGAGCAGCAGCGTATTTGTAGCAACTTTGCTGTTGCAAATGTCCATAGGCGATGGTAACCGCTTTCCATCAAGTGGGCCGTCTGGCTGTCTGCTGATCTCCTGCAATAAAAAAAAAAAAAAAAAACTGTTACAACTTAGGCCCCGACACACATAAATTCCACGTACAGATCTGTAAAAACACATTTTATTACCTGTCGGCATTTGAACTAGTTGTAATCCTTTTATGATCGTCTTCTTTTGTTTAATTATTTATTGGCATACGTTTCTAGTTTTTGTGGAGAACAGCCTATTGTTCTATTGTACTCTCTCAGGAGCATCATTAGCCACGTGTTGCGGATTAAAAGTATAAACTTATTCTAGGAAATAGTGTCGACGTTGTCGGGCGGGCATGTTTGCATTTGTGAAGTGTAAAACGACGGCCTGATAGAGATAGAGGGTCAGTTGAGCTACAACTACGATACAGGCGTGACGTGTGTACATTCGGGAATCTAATATGACGGGCTTGCGCGTTTTAATGAATTACGGCCTTCTGCATTACGTTTCGGATTTGTTGTGTTCGGTTATGTTTGTGCCAATGTTATACGTGTTTGTATAGTTCTAATAAACTCTATAATAATTCTAACGGCATTTTAATTCGCGTCCCGCTACCTCGTAACAATACTAATAACTGCGTATACTTAGTACTTCTTTCATTATAAGGGGGAATATACGTTACCAATAGGAACCGCAAATAGAACACAAGACATCCACCGGGCAGTACGGAGTAACTTTTTATATAATGTGTTTACCAATGCAGTAATTGCTGATCACTGTTCACATACATCACATCCCTATTAATATTATAAATGCGAAAGTAACTCTGTCTGTCCGGCTGTTAAGCTTTCACGGAAAAACTTATAAGAGTACTGAATCGGTTTTGCTGTAATTTTGTTTAAATGCAGTTTTAATACCAAAAATAGACATAAATACTTTTTATCCCGAAAAATGGCATACTTTCCGGGATAAAAATATATTTATCTCTCTGTTTGTTACCTTTCTCCGTTCCTGCACGGATAAAGTTAAAACTTAAAATGGATATTTAAAAACGTCAATACAAATATCATATCTTATGTTTAAAATTAATAATCTGTAGCCATAATATTAATAAAAATATTTAAAATAATAAAAATATTTTTTCTCTTTCTTTCTTCTGTGCATAAGTTCTTACACAATAAATCTTAATTTATAACTAGAATTCTGATTATTTCATGGCTGGTTCCTATATCCTTCTATTCATTCAATTTTCCTACCATCGTTTGAATTTTGACATTAGATGTCAAATTTTAACAGATAGAAAGGTAAATGAACGGTTGGTAAGGGAGCAAGAAATACCAGGTTACATTATTGAAGAATGTTTTTAACAAATTAGGTTTATAAACCTAATTTCGTAACGTGCTACCACATAAATGTGGTCACGTAGTTTTCATTAATCAGCCTTTATTAATCAACAAAATTTTCAGTAATTTTCAGTTGAATTAATTTCGTTCTCAGATAAGGGTTCAATACAAGCGATCATTTATCAGATGTTGTTGAAAACTCGTCCAAACTTATCCCGTTTGTTAAGCGGTTTTAGTGAATATTTTAAATAATATGTACAGTGTAGGACGCCGAACTTTCAAGCTCTAAACACAATTTCAATCATCGACTTTACACTACACTTTAACCCTTACAAGTTCACGAATCATGGTCGACTAACGCGATTCCAATAAATACTAGCAGTTTTTATATTTTTATGCTAAAACCACCACCACCCAACGACTTCTGTAAACAGTTGGTGTTTCAAGCGGCGCCATCTTTAAATAGGGAAAGTCGACGGGAAGAAGGTTTTTAATAATTATACTACTACTTATTTTCACAACTGTCAAAGTTATATACATCGTATACAATTACTTACATAGTTTCATATAATCTAGTAAATTATACATACATACATAGCTTCACGCCAGTTCCCTTGCGGAGTAGGCACGAAGAACACAGCGCCATTCAGGCTTGTTCTTAGACACCTCACTCGCTTCTTTGACATTCATAGCTCTTGTCATGCACGCTCGTCTGTTCTTAAGGCTCCTGACATCACCTTCTGCTAGTATACGATCAATTTGATCATGGATCTAATCAATCAATGTAATAAATTATGCCATTATTATACGAGTAATTGCTTCAACTATACTTTTCTGATATCTCCTATAAATACATATTAGGATGCCAACAATAGCTATAAAAACATATAACGTATTTGATGAATGGATTATTTTAAATTTCTCGTAGGTACATAACTGTCACTTTCCACAAAGGAACTGTTTCATGAAATGTGACTTTTCGACAAGAACTCTTTTATTTTGCGTCAATTAAGACTTTAATTTTAACTGAAGATGCAGCAAAGAATTAGTGAATCCAATTCCCGCCTCGTATATATTTGCTTGAGAATTATTCTAAAAGGTGCATGTCACGCATACTCATCACTGGCTATTTCCAGGAACTATGTGAATCCATACTTAAAAAAGAATCACAAATCCAAATACGTTTTAAGTCTAAAGATGTTTTATCAAAATTTTTAATTATACTCGTTACCTCACAAGTTTCTTCGAATAAAAGTTTAAAGTAAAGTACATTAAGCTATCGAATAGCGATTACCGTATCTAAATCGGTTTTGTAATTTCCTCTGGAGTTATGTCCTAAAAACACTCAAACAGGCGAGATACGATAAATTGAAAATATTTAGAAAGCTGGTCATATTTTGAACTGTTTGATATAATTATATGTTTACGACAAGATTACTTTTAAATCTAGCTGTGCCCAAACTTCGTTCGCGCGGGACGCGTGTTAACCGCTAGCTAGATGTCGGATAAACAAATATATTCACATAATTATATACTCATGCTGTTCCGGAACTTACTTGAGATAAAATATTAGCCGGAAAAAAATATAAAAACGGTATTTATCATCTAATGGACATTGTATAAATAGCAGGTTTTACTTAATGTACTCCATACAGCTTTCTCCGATATATTAAGTCTTCAGTATAGGTCAGCCAACGTGTTTAGTACTCTTACTATTACATTTTCTTTGTTTTTATTGGATGAGTTCAGCAGACAGGCAGACGGCCCACCTAATTGAAAGCGGTTGCCATCGCCTATGGACATTTGTAACATCAAAGGTGCCACTAATGTACTACCGCTCTCTAAAGGGAGATTAGAATGTCGCCACTAATTCCGGAACACATCTCAAGGTTGTTATGGCGGCATACTCTAAACTAGAGGTGGTAGCCATCCAGGCGGGTAAATACCCTACCACCTGGCTGTGGGGTGATTTTATCGCATCTTACAACAGGCCGCCAGACCGCGAGAAACTTACGCTAAGTATTATATCATTCCCATATATTTTCATTCTATTCGTTTAGCGCTAATGCCACTTGTTGGCATGGCCAGTTTTCACTTAAACTTGATATTTTTGAAAACACAAACAGAATGTTCAATTTTATTTAAAGAGTTATAAACTTGCGCAAGCAAAACTATTTGAAAACCCGTTTTCGTTTAATAATACAAAATAACTGTCACAGACCTATTTATTCTAGGATCCATAAGTGGGCACTAACTCGTTAATCCGTCAATCGTTAATTAACGAAGTTAACATTTCGAGTAACGAATTCACTTTTAAGTTAACTTAAAAATATGTTAACGGACTCGTTAACTTCCGTTAAATTTTCCAAAGTCCGTTAATCGTTAATCCAGCAACAAATCTTTAAAGAGCAAAGCTCAAAGGCTCGTCAAAATATGGCTAAACATAAAGTCGAAAGACTCGTTAAATGATGCGGTATTCCTCGGGGAACAGATATTCGCAAATCTGTTTATTAAATACTAGAGTTTACCCCGCGGCTCCGCCGCGCGTCAAATTCTAGTGCGTACCTCTTGTTTTAAGAGCAGGCATAAATACAGGATATATTGTATTATATTTTTATGTTGGTGCTATTTGCCCTCGGAAGATTTACTTCATTTTATATCGCAAACTATCCCATCTACCGGGATGAATAGTATCTATGTCCATTTTCGGTATTCAGACAGACAGATCGAGTGAAAGTCGCATTTTATAAAGATTATGAATTTTTATATCTATAAACTTGATAAATGATTGGTCCCCGATACAAACTTTAATACCCTATTTCAACCCGTTCTAGTTTTATTTATATAACTAAATATTGTGTAAACTACACAAACGACCAAAACTACCAAACGTACTAAAACTGCCGAAACTACCAAATCTATCAACCAAAACTACCAAATGCACCAACCAAAACTACCACAACTACCTAAACTACTCAAATTACCAAATCTACCAATCAAAACTATCACAACTACCAAAACCACCACAACTACCAAAACCACCACAACTAACAAAACTACCACAACTACCAAAACTACCACAACTACCAAAACTACCACAACTACCAAAACTACCACAACTACTTAAACTACCACGACTACTAAAACTACCACAACTACCACAACTACCAAAGCTACCACAACTACCTAAACTACCACAACTACCAAAACTACCACAATTACCAAAACTACCACAACTACCAAAACCACCACAACTAACAAAACTACCACAACTACCAAAACTACCACAACTACCAAAACTACCACAACTACCAAAACTACCAAAACTACCACAACTACCTAAACTACCACAATTACCAAATCTATCAATCAAAACTACCACAATTACCAAATCTACTGATCAAAACTACCACAACTACCAAAACCACCACAACTAACAAAACTACCACAACTACCAAAACTACCACAACTACCAAAACTACCACAACTACCTAAACTATCACAATTACCAAATCTACCAATCAAAACTACCACAATTACCAAATCTATTGATCAAAACTACCACAACTACCACAACTACCAAAACTACCATAACTACCAAAACTACCACAACTACCACAATTACCAAATCTACCAATCAAAACTACCACAACTGCGAAAACCATCACAACTATCAAAACTACCACAACTGCGAAAACCATCACAACTATCAAAACTACCGCAACTACCAAAACAACCGAATCTACCAACCAAAACTACCCTAACTACCAAATCTACAAACCAAAACTACCACAACTACCAATACTACCACTACTACCAAAACTACCACAACTACCGAAACTACCAAATCTATAAAACCAAAACTACTACAGCTACCAAAACTACCACAACTACCAAATCTACCAAAACTACCACAACTAGCAAATCAACCGAAACTACCAGATCTACACAACAAAACTACCACAACTACCAAAACTACTACAGCTACCAAAACTACTACAACTACCAAAACTACCACAACTACCACAACTACCAAAACTACCATAACTACCAAAACAACCGAAACTACCAGCATAAACTACCGAAAATAACAATACTACCAACTAAAACTACCACAACTACCAAAACTGCCAAACAAAACTACCCAAACTACGTAAACGACCAAATTGACCAAAATAAACAAAATGACGAAAATGGCAAACCACAAATAAAAAACCTATCCTAGTTTCCGGGATAAACTTTACATAAATCTATCCCAAAATCTATCCCAGTATCCGGGATGAAAAGTATCCCTTGGCCACCCTCGGTATTTAAATTACATATGTACCGAGTATCAGCCAAATCGGTCCAATAGTCTTTCCATAAAAGGATAACAAACAGAGAGACAAATATAGTTTTATCCCGGAAAGTATCCCATTTTCCGGGATAAAAAGTATCTTATATTCATTCTCGGCATCGAAAATATATATATACTGAGTTTCAGCCAAATCGGTCCAGTAGTTTTTACGTGAAAACGGAACAGACAGACAGACAGACAGAGTTACTTTCACATTTATAATATTAATAGGGATAATACTGCTATACTCTCAAGCGCTGCAGTTGAACGTCTTTTCTCCACGGGCAAGGATATACTACAGACGAAACGAGCCTCGCTTTCAGACGAGAACTTCAACATATTAGTGTTCATGAAGGGGAATATTCATATTATGCCAGATGACTAAATTGACAGATAAATTGGACGGGTTAGTATCGTTTCGTCTAATATGTATGTGGTTTATGTAGCAATTCGTCTAAATAGCAATTGGTCATTATATTACTATCAAATCATCTTAAAATTAGTTCGTCTAATTAGTATTTCGTCCAGAACGCAACTAGTATATCTTAATAAAATAAATTCTAAACCTTAATCCAAATTAATGAAAAAACATTGTTTGTCAACATGCCTATATTAAACACTAATAATTATACCCGTCTTCTTTTTTGTTTCTAACCTGTTAACTTCCAGAACCAACAGTTTTAAGATGCAATTTTTATCACATGTTAACGGGTTAACGATTAACATTAACTAGCGTTAAATTTTCTGAGATATAACGCTTTAACGAAGTTAACTTTCTCAGCAACGGACTAGCGATTAACGAAGTTAACTATTTGATTAACGGTGCCCAGCTATGTTAGGATCGCTACGAAAATGTTGGAGTTATTTTACTTGGATATTTTTTTTTACTTTATTGAACCTTGATTAAATAAATATAACCCCAAACTTGATCGTGTATTTTTAAAGAAAAATATATAAAACTCGTAAGTCCACTCTCATCTTTAAATAATAACGCGCGAAAAATAAAAGATGTTGGAAACACGACCCTTCTTAGGAAGTTCTTATGACAAGTCATTCGTTTATACGCCCACGGCTTTCAATGTCGACATTTTTAAATGAAACTTTGAATAAAGAGCGCTAACGTCGCGCCGTTTGGTCTTTTAATATCAAATATCTTACTACATTTTGTTATTATGTAATTTCTTTGTTTTTGCTTTCTGTTGTTAGCATATATTTAAATTATACATGTTTACTGAGCTATTTGAGGCCAATTCGGTGTTGTAATTTACAGAAAGTAACGTGACACATATTAAAAGTATACACAAAACCAGCATCATTTGTAATTTATTAAATAAATTCCATTTCTTTCCTCTATTTCATTAGTAATTATTGTGGTGACATGTTTTTTTGTTTTTTTTTATTTAATTGAATTGTAAATTAAATAGACATTTTATGTAACTTTCGCATAATTGTAATAAATAAACTAAACTATACTATAAATAAAGGTATACTTACAAAATAACGTAAATCTATAAATGAAAAATTGACTCCAAATCGCTGTCGGCGGGGAGCGTGCCCAAAATGCTGGCCGCATTTCCGCGTTGGATGGCAACGCTAATTCGTTGGCCTAGGTGCAGGCCAGCCTTTTGGTCAGGCGAGAAATAATAAATTGAGAAATAAATGTATTTGAACTACTATTGAAATTCAAATCTTGAATTATAGTATATAGTACTGCACGTACTGTACCGTTTTTGGTTAGAATAGAGAAGAAAAATCTGCATCTAGCTACTATTTATTACCTGCGAGGTGGAAATGCTTTAGTGCTTAGTACACACCCCACTGCTCAAAGTCAGTGAGGTATGGAACTAGCGATGACAACCAGTCAACCAAATACCTATTTAAACCATCTTGGTGTTTCTACTGTCACGTTTTCCCTGACTCGTGGGATAACTGCTTAACCAGCGCCAAGACCCTGGTAGGAGCGAAACCAGCAGGCAGGCCTATTTCTATATTGCAGGGATCGGCCTCCCTGCGAGCTACTTCTCACTTGTAAAATGAGTAGAACCCATCTTGCCTTGCAAGCAGCTTTGGTGAGCACGACACCTGATGGTAATTTAACTACGATAGTTATTTTTTGTATAACTACTTTCTATTAACTTAATCATAATTCAAAACTTTATCTTATACTTCTAAAAGGTTTTGTTGTAGTTTCCAACATAAAAAATACAACCACAAATAAACTCAAGTTAAGTAATAAACTTTTGTAGTTATAATTAAAACTCATTTAGCATCTCTTTAGGAAATGGCTTATAAATCTTACTGAAGGAAAACAATTAATAGAGCCTTAAAGTTTTCTTTGTAAAGAAAATTAGAAAACTTAAAGATTATGGTTGATGAATGAGAGTTTCACAAAGATTTAATGTTCTTTGGAAACAGGCTAATACGGATGTCTACTACTTTTATCTACTACATACTATTTTTGCATAGCTGGGTAACAAAGGATCCCAAATCTCATTTACTTCATTCACGACTTAACGAGTTAAAAACTTTTTTTAATAGGTAGGTACAGCATACACACAGTCGGCTTAGTCAAAAACCTAAGGCCAAATAGTGGTTATTACTGACGCCAAACAACAGGTCAAAAATTTACATTTCAGGAAACAATTTAGATTTTCTACCTGAAATATTGTTCGTAATTATTACTCTTTCTTAATTACTAAAAATATTGTTCAATTTTTCAACAAAATAATAACTCATTTTTTAAATTATATCTTCATCTAATATATACATACATTGTCAATTTTCAGTCAAAATTATCAAATTTAAAACAATTAAATACACATAGTGCTTATTTTATTATCAGGCACTGCGTTTTCACTCCCAACTTTACGTATGTATTGCGTTGTTCCCCCCTTTGGAGACATTCCTATACATACATACATAACTTCACGCCAGTTCCCTTGCGGGGTAGGCACGAATATATATATAAAAATGAATATTTGTCTATATGTCCTTTATAGAATCGTAAACTATATACATTTGATCATGTGATGATCTTTAGCAAAGTTGTTGTGCATGAGCCAAAGAAGGTTTCTGAGTTGGTTCACAATTGGACCCGGTAGGTGGACCTGCTGTCGGGATATCGATTGAAGCTTTTTCGGGCAGGACGACTATTATAAAAGTTTCTTTCATTTGGTGTTTGATTGTTTCTGATCACAAAATTCGTTTTTCTTCACATTTGTTTTATTCCTATAAGTAAATCTTAGACAGCCTAAAATTAGAATCTTTTGAAGGATCTTATTCAATTTTACTCTTTCTTACAATCCTGCTTGAAATGGTATAGTGTGATGTCGCCCCACTCTTGACACATAGTGCATCCAGAACTACTACTAAGCTTCGGTTTGCGAATGATATCTAAAATACAGGCACAAGTAATGGTGTAAACTTTCTAATCTTAAAGTAAAGCTACCATTATCTAACCTTTTAAGTGCATCTCGTTTAGTGACATTTTATTTCGAAACCACAAAGCATGGCCGCTTGTTTGCATTAAGTTTTCATGTATCATGTGTTTATTTGGATAACATCAAATTTATCTAATAATGTATTTCAGATCATCGGTGAACATTGGTTAATTTTTATTTTCGAAATTTCATTCCTCGTAGTACACACAGCCAAAGTTATCGCAGTGAAAAACCACAGTAGAAGTTATAGAATAAAAAATAATATTTTGCAAGCTTTTATTTAACTTGCAATGGATGTATGTATGTAAGTTCGGGTGGAATCTTGCAAGTTAAATTTGACCAACTTCCTGGTTTCGGATTGAGCTGACTTTTTGCACCCATATGTATATCACGTGACATTGCAATAATGTGGTACCATGGAGCTGATCTGATGATGGAGTGGGAAGGTGGCCATAGGAACTCCTGTACTAAACAAGATAGACTTATTGGTTGTTGGGTTTCACTTGTCTTGGCTAGCACTCCGCTGCTACATGATATCCAGGATCTCAAAAACCTTTTTAAAAAACCTTATTATAATACACTAAGCTGAAGCTATATAAACATTTCATCAACAATTGTATGATAGACAGTCTTATAGCTCCTGATATTGATTACTTCCATAGCAATATAATTTTTAAATAGGCAATAAGCAAGAGAAAATGTCCTTGTTTTATTTTATAACCATGTTTTTTTATATTTGCTTGTAGTTAATTTGATAATTTCCATTATTCATTGCCGTCTGCGCTACGGGAGCCAATACATTGCCTACATTGTTGAAACTTAAGATACTTGTTTACTCCTTTTTTAAAGAGCCCCATATTGTAGCGGTATGAATATTTTGTTTATTGAATAATGCGTTTAATCGTGATACATCATCGTATTGTAATGTATCGTCATCATTAAAACAAAACAAAATGATTCAAAATGCAAAATTTCCCACCATATAGGTCAACTATTCACTCTTCTGACAAACTATTTAGTCACTTTTACGCATTACTACAACTATATGATCCTTGATTTAGTTAACTTATTAGAAATTTTTATACATCTAATTAATACTCGGGCGTAGAAAATTAAGCAATATTCATTTTTAACCAATATGTCTGTTTATTATTTCGTAATAAATGCCAAATTTTAAGTGAAGGCCACTGCTATAATGAATAGATTCCAAAATAATTCAACGGATATTAATAAAAATTGTTGTAGGTCTTGACACGTTTCAATTTGATATTTTATAGGGTTCAGAAGTTTTGAATAGGTATATATAGGACACACCTGGTATGCAATAAGATTACAAACTCTCAGTTTTAATGCCAGTAATATTATGGTCATGGTATCAAAGTAGATAGTTATGGAATTAATAGTTCTAGTCTCATCTCGTGTAGTCAACTGCGAGAATTCGAGAATAATAAGGAAAATCCCTAATTTTGTAGGAACGCAACGTCACTTCAAAATTAATATGAGTTAATGTCTATGACGACAACGGGGTTTTTCCTCTGTAGTCATTAGAGCCGATGAGAAAAGAGTTACGAAGTGATCGTCTATGCCCCCGTTTCAACTCGGCTGGCAATTGGCGATCTGTAACTAAGTTCGGAACCGAAGGCCTCTCAGATCTGCGTCTGATGGCCATCATAGGCTTGGGCTAGCTTAGTAATGGCTATGCGGGCTTCTCGATCTCATGACGGTCCCCTATTAGGCGACCATCAGAGATTGCTGGGGTTTGGCAGCTAGGGGCTTCGGTATTCTGGTAGAATTTTATAACACATTGCTATTTTTGTGATTTCTACCCGATTTTGAAAAATAGAGTTCGACATATCCATCCATGCTATCTATAAATTTGTTACAGCAATTTTAGTTAAGAGTAAAACGACTATAACATATTATATAGACAGTGACTATATATGTGGGAATATTTGAATGGTTTAGGTACTTTACTATGATTTAACCTTTGTCGATTTTGCGGATAAATAAGTACAATAGCTATTTTTTTTTAAATTAGTAAAAGACGTAAGATTAAAAATGAAGTCCTAATATGTATTGTAAAAATTAAAATACTCGTATAAGTTTACTAAAGATGATCTGCTTCTAATCAATTCCACGTTCCAACATATACACAGGTACATAGATAAACTCAGAGAAATATGTCTTCTATAAGCCGCTATGCAATGATATAGCGAAATGTGAAAAAATGAGAGCTGTCCGCCACACATGTCACATATGGCGGCCATCTAAGGGCCACTGAGGGATGAAATAAAAATTCAGAGCACAGAAACGTATGGTGCATACTTAGACCGGTGGGAACTTGCCAAATTATGACGATATTAACAAAGCGATTTATTTTATTTAGGTAAGCTTATAAAATGATGCTACATGCATATCTAAAATCATTACTACAGAACCCTTAACTGTGTTGTAGTATGCAATTGAACAATTTTTGTTCCTAGTTTTTTATTCTTCTTTTCACACTATGATGACTTACTTAAGAAACTATTTAGATATAAATTAAATACCATATAATTAATATACATTTTGATATGATATCTGAGCTGGACCCAAAGGAGCCAAAATTATATATATATACTAGGATATATCCGCGACTTCGTCCACTGTCGACTTGAATTTCCGCGGGATTCCGGGATGTTTGATTGACATGATTCCCATGTTGTGACAAAAGATCACAGTATTAGAAAAATAATGTAAGCTATCGTTTTAGTGCAAATTGTGTCGGAATAAACTAATTTTTAGGCATCCGAACAACCACAAACCGTTCCCGGGATAAAAAAATATCACACAATATTACATTAAATTTGATTTAAATCAGTAACAGAATCACATTGGAATTCGATTTTTTTTAATTAGACCATTTTACAACATTCGCAGAGAAAACCCCGTGGAATTCACGGAATGAAAAGTAGCGCAGAGTTTAATTCTAGGAATTAGCTGTCGATCAGCGAAAACCGCATCGAAATTGGCCTAGTAGTATTTACGTGAATCCCTAACAAACAGACAGAACGACAAACAGACAAGAAATCTAAACAAAAATACATCATGTTCTCCGTCGTTTATATAGTCTATTCCAGTTGTTTTTTTTTTAATAGCTTCAATGTACAGACACGACATGTTTAAATAAACGCCATAATAAAATAAAACGCCATTTTTTTCCCTACGTTCGAATTGCAATCACAGAGTACAATTTATATTTGTAAAGAACCGCAAACAACTCGGTTTTATTTCAATTAAGTATCATAAAGTGAAGATCAAGTGGCCAGTATTATTAGAATACAAACAAATAAATACCTAATCTACAATACTGTTGGTGTATACACTGAAATGGAGCAGAACCGGATATTTCGAGTATGTAGTACGTAGAACAATTACGTGGACGATCGCAAACGGCCTAAGGAGTGCTTGTAAGTCAACAACGTTTGAACAAGTGACCCTTGTGCACACTACGCCTTGACACCTCGACGTAATGTATGTTACGGGGTTATCCACCTTGTTATATAAGACTATCTATAATCTACATTTTATACCTACACTTACTAGCTAAACCCGGCCACGCTTAGCTGTGGCTCGGTCTGACATAAACTATTAGGGATGTTATAATGAAAGCGGAGTCGTTTGAAATCGAATGTTACATCTGTCGGTATAAGTCGTATCCGTGGAAGTAGAACGTCTTCATCTTTTTGAGGTGTATGTAACACAAAGACATACCTACTTATTTTATTAATATATTTAGATAAGTTTTTAACCATTAAGTCTTGGGACCTATTCGAAAAAAACTAACTTTTACTAATTATACAATATAATTACAATTTAATAAATGGGTGGCGTTTAAAATTTTTCCCTATCTATGTTTATAAAATGCACTAATGATCCTAGCGATCGATGGAACGGTATTAGTATCGTAACGTAACCATATAACCTTTTTTGGCTACATCCTCTTTTCTTCCATTAAGTTTAATTTCTGCGTTTAAATTTGACGGCGTGTTCCCTTTTTTGCACGCACGTCAATTCATTCATGTCATATCATCAAGCATAAAATCGCTCCGCCTTATAAAATATATTATATTATAATATAATATAAATTTAATTATTCAAAATATATAATATCGCGACCGCACTGCTTATACTCTGTGTAAATATCATAAAATATAACTATATACCGCTCCTAACCGCGCCGCAGCAATATATTTATATGTCTTGTTACTAAATAAACAATAAAATTACAGAAGTGCATTTGTAAGAAGTGGAATAAGAGAAGCCGAGGAGCCGCCGATATTTCATTATCAACCAGGTGCTCTTGCTTTCCTATTTCCCTCATCTAAATTGTCCGACATTCCCTCAACTAAATACGGTTCATTATTGTCATTAAATCCATTGTAGCCGCATCAGGTACATACTTCGATGAACTGCAGCGCCATTTAGGATTATTTTATTGTCTAAAGCGGGCCAATAGACAGACGGCTTATCTGACGGATGTTGGTAACCGTCGCCTATGAACATCTACAACATTACGGGCGATGTCAACATGTTACCTCAAAAATATATAAAACTATTTTAGTGCCAAGTTCTAGTAAAATAGATGGCGGGAAAATATTTTCCGTCTTCGACTATATTTTTGATTTAATTTGATTCTAATTTTCATAACTATCGATATTACCCGGATTGGTGGGAAATTAATTTACCATTTAATTAGAGGTGATTATGGACTGTATGTGTGTGTGTGTGGGTGTTTGTGGGAGTGTGTGTGTGTGGGTGCGTGGGTGTTTGTGGGTGTGTGTGGGGGGGAAGGCTATGGGTGGGTGTGAGTGTGTGTGTGGGTGTGTGTGTCTGTGTGTAATAGATATGGTTTCAATTTTTGGGAGTAGAAGGAACTCACCGTATGCTCTTAGTCCACTTCTTCAGCCGCAGCAACAGGTCCGACGCGACTTTAATTATATATTATTTATATATTTGTCAGTTCGCGAGACGGGCGCATAGTCTTGTTTGTAGAGGCGCATGGTACGAACGACGTACTGAGACGGACAGGGGCTTGCGGCTCTTGTCGTAGCGTTTTTATTATTAGTTTTCAAAATGGTGACATATTCTCTTTTGACGCAATCAACCAAATTGAATCAAATTAGTTGAAAGGTACAAAACTGAAAAGACACCACGGTACAAAATGCCATGGAATTATTCAAGTTTATGTTTATATGATTTGGTTGATTCATTCAAATTTAATATCAGAAATGAGCCGTATAATATCTGCTTTAATTTACATGGCGATTGTTAAATTGGTTTAGAGGCTGATCCTCAGCAATGCCATCTATCAGCAAATTATCACGTTAGGATAGATATAAAAAACACTCTTCTATAAAATGCAATGTTATATAAAAATTTCAAGTCAACAAGAATTTTTAGGACGCTGATTTTTTTATATATGTATAAAGACAGGGAGGGGTTGATAGGTAAGATTTATCTTCGCTCACACGGTACGATACACTTGCACACACGAGTGGGCCGCTTCACGTGTGCAAATATATTATGCATCGCTGACATGTACAAATATGTTTACATATTTTCATTTAATGGTATTCAGCAGGTTATTTTATTTTTATTCCGATTTTTTTGGCCACTTAACAGTAGCCTTGATCACGGATAACAAAGATATCAAGTGCCAATGAGTAATATTAAAGAGTATTGTATGTCTGAAGACCACGGGCCATAAGAATGGCCCGGACTTTTGGAGGGCTTGCATGGGGCCCTGGGAAGGCCAACACGTAGGGACCCCTTGACAAATTTAGTGTAAATGTAACGTGACACTGACCGGCGATTATTCCTGTCTACACCTTATAATAATGCACCCAAGGACAAGCCTCGGCCAGTATAGGACTATTTTGGGAAATGAGAACAAAAAGTGCCAGGCTGTTGGGTTGAACTGCTTGTAGTACTAGGGTTCTGGGAATATGGGGACATGGCGTCTGCCCGTAACAATGTTCGGGGAACATGGATAAATGGGCAGGTGGTGACTTACCACTCTCTGCATGGACCCCAAAAAATGCCATAGAAGACAAGAACAACAGTGGCTAAGGATGTATAGAGATGTGCTGCAGATTGACCGAAGCTACTTCCGACGTTGGTCATTTCTCACTTCCTCCCCTGGAGCTTGAATCATAGTCCTAGCGATCTCCACTCCGTGCCGCCTGGCTGAGGCAAGCACGGAGGCGGGGGCCTTGCCTTAGCCTCTGGAGTCAGATCCGAGGTGTCGCTACTCACCTAACGCTTCGCTACAAAGCCCCCTGCGGCTATACCTACTAAAGTATATTAAAGTTATTATTATTATCTTATTTTGTGTACTAGTCGCAAAAACTTAAGAAAATATTATATTTTTATTTATCAACTGATTTAGAAGTAACGAAGGCTTCTTGGTGATAAATTGAGAATTAACATTTTTCTTTACATCATAACTTTCAAGTCTTTAATTGTTCTTAAAATGAAACAATAGTTGTGGAAAATAAACTATTTTGAAAGTAGTACAGTTCAAAAGCGTTTGTGTAGAAAAATCCTTTGGTAAAACGCGATTTTACGGTTTCTTGTGGCTGAAATGTCTCAACAGATTTCAATTCAAGTTTTAAGACTTACAACAGACTTACTCCTCTCCCATCCCACCCCTCTTATTCCATGCCTCTTATCCCATCCCTCCTCTCCCATCCCACCTGTTCCATCCCATCGTAAAGGCTGGCAATGCGTTAGCTTCGCGGGTTTCGTTCTTGACGTTGCAAACATATAGCTATAGAAATAAGAATTGAATGCCTAGTAATAATATAAAGTAAGGGAGATTTCTTTTGTCTCAAAGTACTAAATACATACATACATACATAACTTCACGCTAGTTCCCTTGCGGGGTAGGCACGAATAACAGAGCGCCATTTAGCCTTATTCTTACATACCTCACTTGCTTCTTTGTACTAAAAGTAGTAAATAGACACAATAAAACAAGTTCCTACCTTTCACGTACGACAAAGTTCATTTTAGGTCACTTAAATTCCTAAGATAAGTCCGTAGTTTAACAGAGTTTGGAGTTATGCTCAAAATCCCTGTCCTGCCGTAAAAGATCAATAAATTACACATTTGTATTTTTTTTATTGCACGAGTTCAGCAGACAGGCAGATCGCCCATTTGATGGAAAGTGGTTATCGCCTGTAGACATTTGTAACACCAAAGGTGCCACCAGTGTACTGCTGCTCTCTAAAAGGTAACTGGAACCTGGACACTTATGCCGGAACACAACTCAAAGTGGTTTTGGCGGCATACTCTAGACATGGTGTGTTAGCATCCAGGCGGGCAAATAACCTACCACCTAGCTGAGGGTTATTTTTCCACCTCTTAAGACGCCCGGCCGCAGGAAATTATGTTATTTCTCCGTTTCTGTACGGATAAAATTGTTTATTGTAAACTAGCGAACTAACAAAGTCAAAAGTAACGTTAAGAGCCTATAAAGACCTAACGCACGAATTTTTTATCAAAACCGTTTCATCACCCTACCCCTACACGGTAAATTTTTGTTATTATTATGAATTAGGCTGAAACTCATAACGTCTTATTGATAAAAGCGATGTCATTCCAATGAGGTGAGTTCTAATTTCAGTAAGTTTGCTTAACAAGATTTTCTGGCTTAATGTGTGTAATAATTACTACGTAAAGACTGATGGAGGAACACATTATGATAAAACCTACACATTGCGATTACTCATCTGAGAAACCAGGTAATCGGGTTTTTATAAGCGAAGCGAGTAAAACAATTATTCTCAGGAAAAGCTAAGGTGTATGCGCTGCAGCAAGATTTTATTATATTCTTCTATGATGATATACATAAAATTTAAAGAAAAAAACAAGCAAGAACACAACAGTAACAAAATGACTTCGCTCGCAAATACTTAGGTACTGATTCCCACGAGAACTCCACGATCTTTGTGGTAAAAAATTTCCTTTTCATCTCCGCTCTCTAAGTGTCATCGTACAAAATTTTAAAAAATCTATTAAAAGTTGTGGGAGTGAATAAAACGAAAAAAATTCAAAAGAAAATCATACTTAGGTACATATAAATCATGGTCATTAATTGGTGGGATGACATTATCTCTATTTAATATTATAAATGCGAAAGTAACTCTGTCACTCTGTCTGTCTATCTGTTACGTTTTCACAGCAGAACTACTGGACCGATTTGGCTCCCAAATGGCTTGTGTGCCAATCCTCGCCAGAAAGCATGCACTGGCTGGGCAGTTTTTCTCATCTAATACGCATATTGTTATAATTATCACCAAGTGCTAGCTGTGAAAGAAGATATCGTGATGATATCTCCTCCTCGAGACAACCGATACATGAACCTCGCCAATGCGCTTTGGACTATTTAGTTTGATGACTGAAATTATTCTTATAATTTTCAAACATAACAAATTACACAAACGCACATTTAGAATTGTTTCTTGGCAAAAAAAACAGACCCTTTCTCCCGCATATCGCTCAACGATCTGTTCTATGAAACCTAACAAAGATACGTAAATAATAATATTACCACATAAACGTCCCACTGCTAGGATCAGGCCTCCCATTTTTATAGGGAACCAGAGAGTATACCCACCACGCTTATTCAAGGCGGATTGGCGGGTTATCCTTGGTTATCTCAAAGTAACAAGTTTCACCACAATGTTTACTTCACCATTAACACCTGATAGTTGTAACAATATGCACATTAAATCAACAAACTGCCTAAGTGGTGCATGCTATTTCAGCCACGATTCGAACTCGCACCCTTTGAGTAGTAATGCGAGCGCTAACCACTAAGCTACATGGCTTCCACGAATGAAAATATCATAACGAAATATCCTTCTAGAGACAACCGATGCGTGAAACCCGCTAATATGCCCTAGACTATTTAGTTTATGGGCTGAAATTATTTATTAATTTTATAACATTTTATTGTTTACCAAAATAAAGAAATACTAAAATGCACAATTGTTTATTAGCACTAACAACAGGCAGCCTCTTCGCTAATAGCGATCTCTTCTAGTAACCACCTACATAGACTACACCGCCTACCTAAGACGTAGGTGGTGCTCCAAATGACTGCTCAAAAGATATAAATAACACTTATTTTACTTCTTATATTACGCATATATTACCAATTTATATCCGTACTAAATATTGAAACTGCCAAAATGGTTAAAGTTAAACGTGACCAAGACGATCAGACAGACAACAAAAATATAAGATAAACCATGTTGAAAATACTGCCTTTCTCGGTTTTGGTTTCCAGCTGGAGAGAGACCTCAATGGGAACCCATATACACAGGCTGTGCTCCAAAGTAGGGATTGCATGTTACGCACTACGCAGGCTGCCGCGCGTGGAAACCACTAACGCAGTTCGGTCGTGCTATTTTGCAACGGTGTTCTTATTACAATATGACACAGAGCTGTGGCTGCACGCTACCGACTTGCAGCGGGTGTTTCGAATACAGAAAGGGCCGAAGTGCTATTCTTGGGTTATCTAATAGCAAGTCAGCAAAACCAATTTCAAAAAATTAGGCTAACCATTCCTTGCCTATTTATATATCAAATAGCCGTCAACATCATGACCAATGATTCTGTGTATATGAAGCATGGAGATATTCATTCGTGTGAAATTCAGAACAGACGCGGGATTGCGCCACTGCCAAGACGATTGGAGAAAAACGAACACAGTAACACATGTTATGGGTCCCACCATATACATCAAACTACCGATAAGTATGAAACTCTCCGGTAGTTTAAATATATTCACTTGCCGGCTTAAGTGGCTAATCGAGCACAACTTCTACAGCTTGAAAGAGTACATGGAATATAGATAGGTTGTACACATGCTCTTGCTTGTAGTGGCGGATGCTGGCAGTTGTTGGTGGAGTGCTGGTGCTTTCTTGCATTAGGGTGAAGTAAATACACCTTATAGCTTACAGGGATTTAGTCTAGTAGTAGTTGAGCTTGGATGCTGATCCCTGGATGCAATTTAGTGGTAATAGCAGTGGCATGTTACGACTAATAGAGACTGGTGGCTGTTTGTAACAAGTCCTAGCAATGTAATAGCGACTCGATCACAAAGTCTTTTTGAGCGTTATTTATAGTAAAAACCCGCAGCATCAACGACACGCTGTACGTTGAACCCTACAAAATATGAAAATTTATGGCATTTTATTAAATATGAAAATTTGCTAATGTGTATAAATCGTTCACGTGTAACAACACTGTTATAAATAACTGAGTTTATGTTATATTTATAAGTTCATGAGGAGCATTACGTAATTCAGGTCGTTGACATTTTCTTGGGAATACATTAGTCTCTAGAGATTCATCATTTTCCAACTTGTACTGTTAACTAATTCATTTATGTTTGCTTTACTTGCTATAATGAAAGTTAAACAATACTGCAGAACATAACTGAAACTCGTAGTTTCAAAGGGATTTCATTCCAACTTGAACTGCTTTGATGTTTAAAAAATATTTCTTTTTATTATTTAAATTTCTTGTACCTTATGTACAAGTTGTGTTCTTGACCGCCCATTGTACTTATTATTACTATTGTATGTACGAATTTATTTTGTAACATTGCGTGCAATAAAGTATATTCTATTCTATTCTTATCTTATAAAGCTTTTCTAGTCGTACCAATACTAACAGAAGTAAAAATAATATCTTGAAATAAAAAGCAAAAGCCACTTACTGTATATATATAAGCAAGGTATATGTGGTACCGAAAACTTACCGAGCACCTATATTTTATGAGCATTACCTGACAGCGCCTGGAAACCGATAAAAAATCGAACCGGTTATAACCACTTTTGTTTTCGGTTTTGCTTCACCTTTAACCCCGGTTAAACGGTTTTTAGCAACAAAAGTTCGTTAAATAGATATTCTTGAATAAACCAATTTCAAACTGCTTTTGCCGCACACCTTCAAAGTGCAGCCAAATATAACACCAAGTATTCAGTCACATTCAAACACATATTTATATTATAAAGAGTAATCATAATATAAAGAAAGTATCATAATAGTCTCGGAATTAACCGGCTTAGTGGAGAGTCATTTTAACGTTTACACTCCAAATTATGTACGTGACTAGCTTCTGCCCGCAACTTCGTCCGCATGGAATAGTTAAAAAAAAAGTAAGTTAAATAAAAACCCTCCGATTTTGAAACATTCTTCATTTGTGCTCCGCTCCTATTAGTCTTAGCGTGATGATATATACTGTATAGCCTTCCTCGATAAATGGGCTATCTAACACTGAAAGAATTTTTCAAATCAGACCAGTAGTTCCTGAGATTAGCGCGTTCAAACAAACAAACTCTTCAGCTTTATGTATTAGTATAAGATTAAAACCAATTATATACTTGATTAAAACCAATTATAACCTATAAAAACGGTTAGTTTTAACCGGTACCAATCTCCATATTTCCTGATTGACCCGGTATCGGTGCATAATAAATACAAATACACAGATAATAAATAAATATAAATAGTATAATTTAGAAATAAGTAAAATATCTATAGTTGTTTATTTTTTTGTTTCTTTAATGGTAATTAATTATGATTGAATTAGTTTTAATTTAATTAAACCAAGTATTATTTAATTTTTCTTTTAAAGTCTCCCTGGACACCGGGTTGCTCGAGAGTGATCGCTCTAATCGATAAGGCCGCCCTTTGTTCTAATGGAAATGTATTCATATTCTTTGTTTCACACTATGTAAAGATGAACCTGACTAAGTGAGCCTCCTAACGGCCGAATACTGAAACGTCCCTCAAATATTTGACGGCTTCTTAAATATTTGAGCATCTCCTAAAATCCAAATTCATATTCTCAAAAGACCATTTTAAGTGTCCGTTAAGAATAGGAGCTGCTCAAATTAAGTGGCTTTCAAATGCCAGAATTCAAATTCCGTGAAATTATCGTAAACTGGAACGCCATTCAACGCTATTTAGCTGTCAACTGTCAGATGAACTGTCAAATCGATTTCAGTAGCCCCAAAATTTGAGAGTGGTCGTTAGATATCTTAAATCTTATTATTGTAAATTAATATTCAAGTGCTAAAAATGTATTTATCATATTTACTTCTCTTTCGAGTCATGAAAGACGTAATGTGAGTCACCGAAATGTATAAAAGCTCAACGCTTTTGATATCACACAAAATCCCTAACTTTTCGCTGTTTTAAAATTATTTTGGAGTTTGCTTTTTATTTTCAATAATATTCTGATATCTGAAAACATTTAACACCTATGAAATACACAATACATACCTCTTTTGTAATTGCAAAATTAAATTAAAAAGAGCCCTTATCATCAAAGTGTCTGCGTCGTATTTTTTGTTTACTTTTTAATAGTTCTTTTTTTATTGGATGAGTTCAGCAGACAGGCAGACGGCTCTGATGGAAAGCCGTTACCATCGCCTATGAACATTTGTAACCCCGAAGGGCTACCAATGGGTTGCCGTTCTGTAAAAGAAAACTGGAACCTAGCCACTGATGCCGGAACACAACTCAAGGTTGTTATGATGGCATACTCTAGACCAGGACTGGTAATCATTCCGACGGGGAAATACCCTACCACCTCATTGTGGGTCGTTTTATCGCCTCTTACGACAGGCCGCCCGACCACAGGAAATTGTATTCTTTCAGCGTTCCTACACAGATAAAAGTTCTAAGAGAATATCCTTCTCAGATATTGTATAATTACTGCCACGTTTCTCTTTCTCTTACATATTTCTTTGTTTGGTGATTTTATTTATAAAATTAGTACCCATTTCACACTGTTTTCGAAATGCCTATAAACTTTATAAACACCCGTGCTTGTCCGTGTTCTATTCTACGAATAACCAATTGTTATAATTTTTTTTTTAGTATTACCTGTTTCTATTACATGTTTAACAATTAAATAACATAAAATAAACACAATAAAAGTACGTTTTAACGGTTTTCAGCGCGGTAATTTATTAAATTTTTGTTATTCTTGGAATAACAAAAATCAAATAAATTACCGCGCTTAAAACCGTTAAAACGTAGTTTTATTATGTATTCAAGTCGCGCAAACTTAAGAAAATATTATAAAATAAACATTCAAAGGCTTTTTTAAACGAAAATATAGGTTGCTGTTATATTTTTCAGTATAATTTTTTGCCTCAATCGTTGTACTTAGTCAAACAAATATGCGTGAAACATAAAGTAACATAAGTTAAATCAGTTCAGTAACTAAGAACATACTTTTCATGTAAGTATTACCATAATGTAAAAATTTGACGGCTCCTTACCTAATCACGCGCTCAAACAACTTGAGTTCGTTTCTGTACATACATACATACATACATAACTTCACGCCAGTTCCCTTGCGGGGTAGGCACGAACAACAGAGTGCCATTTAGGCTTATTCTTACACACCTCACTTGCCTCTTTGACATTCATAACTCTTGTCATGCAAGCTCGTCTGTTCTTAAGGCTCCTGACATCACCTTCTGCTAGTACACGATCAATTTGATCATGGAAGGTATGTCGTGGCCTTCCACGACTTCTGCATCCATCCACTTTTGCATTGTATATCTGTTTAGTCATTCTTTCATCATGCATTCTTTCCACATGCCCGAACCACCGGAGCATTCCTTTCCTTACCTTCACCCCGACACTCTCTTTCAGACCAACTCTCTTTCTTACTTCGGTATTACGAACGCGGTCCGCGAGCGTCACTCCGCAGATTTTGCGCAGTGCTCGCATCTCGACCGCGTTTACTCTACTTTCATGCTCTCTCTTCCATACCCAACTCTCGCATCCATACGTGAGCGTAGGTACCAGCACCGCGTTGTGTATGGCGAGCTGGGCCTTCTGGCTGAGGTTCTTAGCGCCTAGAAGTTTACCTAACGCTCCATTCACACTATTCCCTAAATTCACTCTTCTTTCTATATCAGCGGTGTACCTTCCATCCCTTCTAAAAACACATCCAAGCTATACAAACTCATTCACTTGCTCTAGCATAACATCATCGACCATTATCCTTGCATTCGTTCTGGTTTCTTCTCTTTCAAACACCATAACCTTTGTTTTCTTCGCATTCAAATGTAAGCCTCTCGCCTGACAGTCATCTTTCATCATTGTGACTAGTGTTTGCAGTTCTGATGGCGATTCGGCTAAAAGCACGGCATCATCCGCATAAAGCAAGGTGCTTACAACTAGATCACTCATCCGCACCCCAACATTCATCAATCTTATTCTCTGGAGACAATCGTTCAGATATAGGATGAACAGCAAAGCCGACAGCACGCAGCCCTGGCGGACGCCAATATTGACGTCAAACCAGGGCGACAGGCTGCCTTCCACTCGCACGCATGCCATACAGTCCTCGTAAGTGGACTACACAGCACGCATCAATTGGCCATTAATCCCATATCCGGGCAATATGTCCCAGAGGTCCTTCCGCACAACCCTGTCAAATGCTTTCTCTAGATCCACAAAACCGCAGAAAACCTTCCGGCCCATAGCCAGCTGCTTCTCTACGATATTGCGGAGAGAGAAAACTTGATCCATACATCCCCTTCCATTTCTGAAGCCACCTTGTGCATCCCACAGTAATCCATCGGATACATTACACGGATACAATTCGTTTCTGTATACTACATATTTAGATTTGAAAGATGCCTTTTAGGAGGGCTTCAACTGAGTGACGGATTTGAGAGACGTTTCACTATTCGGCCATAATAAGCCTCATAAAAAATCGAAATGTGTGCTGGGACACATTAGAAGTGAAACTTCAACGGACAAGTGGAAAAACGAATGGCAGCAGATAAGTGGAAAAACGAATCGTAACGGACAAGTGGAAAAACTAATGGCAACGGATAAGTGGAAAAATGAATCGCAACGGACAAGTGGAAAAACGAATCGCAACGGACAAGTGGAAAAACTTCAACTGACAAGTGAGAAAATGAATCGTAACAAAATTTTAACTTGAAGTTTTACGGGCAGGTTTTGAAATTGGACAAGTACATTAACAATCTACCCGTAAGACTTCAAGTTAAAATTTTGTTGCGACCCCGTCTATATAGAAGTTTCACTTCAAAAATAACCTTTCCTGCCTACTTATTTTCTATTTATATATTGATCTAAAATGGATTACGTAAAGGGATAATTTGGATGAATTTACATTACACTCCTTGGGCCAGAGTGGGTGTTCTTATGGAGGGTTATAAAGGACCTCAGATAACGAAGTTCCCGATTGATTATCCTCCATTTTATACGCCAATATTCATGCAAATTTATTGCAAAATAATACATAATCTAAATTTTATTCCACGACAAGTAAGCAGCTTTGGAAATTAAATATTTCAAATGACTTTTTATTGGTAAATAAAATTTAGATAGTGTAATAATTAACATTTTATACATAAAAATTACCATATGCGTGTCAGTCTACGTGCATTGAACGATTCGATAGAGTTGATGAATGTTTTAATTTGACTTTTTGTTACGATATCCTAAAAGCATTTTATAGAAAAAACTTCATATCTGAAACACATACTAAATAGATCTTATTCTTGTGAGCTTTCGTTAAGTAGTTATAAAGCAATACAATTTAATTTTTTTTTTTAATTTTCGTAACTGTGTCAAAGTGTTAGAAAGAGGATTTTAAATTTTGGAAGCATGTGTATGACGACCTATTAAATGAAAAAGTAATTAAGAAACACGATATTTTTGAAAATCCGTTTAACGATACCTCACACTCTTATATATGTATGTAAATACATTGACTTTTTTTAATCTCTCACTTTTACATATGGTGCCCATGGACTTTAAAGAGGGAGGAGGTTCACAATTCGATGTGTACATATGTTGTTTTATGTATGTTCAATCATAACTTTTTTGTTTCTCAATCGATTTTGATGATTCGTTCATATACATTTTATAGGAATTAATTATTATATACGTAACTTAAAAGTGAAAATAATAATTTTCTACGAAAAAAGGAAACTGACTTGAGGATAAACTAAAAAGCAAAAAAGTTAATATTTTCTCAAACATCTTGAAGTCAGTGCGAAGTAAAACATAAAAATTGCTATGGTTTGCAAATTTGTTGTTCTTGTAGATTTTTTTTCCCATTTTAGTTAGGTACTCTTGAAGTCGGTTTTATTTTTTGCTAGATTTTTTTCCTATTTCAATACTACATAATGTTGTATACACAACAATGTTGTGTACTACATAGAATGCATGTTTCTGCCTTTTATTTCTACACACAGTAGTTTTTCATATAGCTACACATATTATGGTAGATATAACGTTTTTGTAATAGTTACTATACTTTGTTGATCAACCAATAGGCAGCTTTAGCGCTTAAGCCGATCTCTGCCAGTAAACCTAACACAAAGGATATTCTTAACTGATCGATGTAGGCGGTAGTGTTGAAAGATTTTGCTTTGTAGTCCCACGAATATTTAATATGATACTTTTATTGCTATTTCTTTAGGATACACCACAATTCATATATTTACAATGCAGATAGCAACTTAATTAAATGAAGCCTTGCAAATTTTTAAGTAATTACTACTTTTTAATAAACTTATAATAATAGTCTATACTAATATTATAAAGAGAAATGACTTGTAGTTTTGTCTGTTTGTAACGAATAAACTCAAAAACTACAGGACCGATTTCAAAAATTCTTTTACCATTGGAATGCTACAATATTCCTGAGTAATATACGCTGCATATTTTATTACTAGGAAAAAATTAGAGATCCCTAATGAAACTTCAATAATGTAACCCAAGGTGTTGATTGGTTTGTGTTGTTAGTGATTTTGATGAAATTTTATGTGTGTTTGAGTGGGTCCCGGGATGTTTTAGATTCACAATTAGACCCGGTAGGTGGTGCTGGAATCGGATTCTAGATTTTTATTTTTTCAGGGCAGGACAACGTCTGCAGGCACAGACAGCTATTTTTTAATAAGCTTATAATAATAGAATACTAAGATTAAAAATAATTAGGTTTAAAATTATATATAAGTAAAACTAGGTGCAACACAAAACATTGTAATAGCTCAATCTTGCGTTTAATTACTGTAACAGGAGATCGAATCCTTCTCGAGGAGCCCGAACCGTTTAGGTAGCTTTTTAAGCTTATATGCTAAATAAGCTTAAAAGCTGTCTATATCTTACTTCAGGTACCACGTGCTGACGGTGAAAATATCGTGAGAAAACTTGCACATCGTAATTGTCGATGTGTGACACCCGCCAATCTAGCTTAGACAAGTGTGGCGGCCATATCACCGAGCAACTCGAGGCTTCCTGTTTCAGTGGAACAGTCGGTATACCAGCCTCTCATATCCAAGGGTACTTGGCTGGTTTCCCCATTCGGTAAACAACTGTCGCAATTGAAAATTAATTTTAATTAGAAAATAAAATATTTCAAAGATTATAATTAATTAAGAATCATGTTGAACTCAATTATAGCTATCGTATCGCACCTAATAAAACCATAAGAAACCCACGCCGGAAGTCATAACGTAATCAAAACAGCAAATTTTAAGAATAGACTGTTTCTGTTCGCGATAGCCGTCAATCCATTTCCATGGCTAATAAAGCTGATATACTGCTGGGCATAAACAACGAGTCGACCACCACGATGGAATTTTTACGATTAAATATTAATGGATTCAAGAACTTAGGCACCTGAACTTATATGTATACCTAGTCGTATGTCGATTATTTATCCATATACATAATACATATATCTATAAATATCTAACTACGAAACTGTAATAATTGAATTTGCACGCGTAGTGCGGGACCTGTCAATACTCAGGTTTACTATATTTCATTATCGAAAATGAATCTTTTATATGCGTATATATATTATAAGTTTCATACTGATCAGTTCATTTGATTTCCCTCGCGTAAACTTCGAATCCGTATCTCATGGAATGTATCTTATTTCTCAGGATAATCCTCAGTTCATACACCAAAGCATAGATAAACGAAAAAAACAGATCGTAGACAGCCTGTAAGGATTGATAGATTTCAAATACGTGTTACATACTGACTGTGGTGTGGTTTATAAATAATAATAACTATAATTGAATTATGATAAGATGTACTTTGTAAATACATACATATTATAAATAGGTATATATTTGTATATTAGTACCTATGAATTAGGTATGCTTTCGGCTTATGGCCGGTTACCACGTCTAACTATTCATTCACTTGCCCTACCATTGGTTGAATTTTGACGTTACTTATATGGAGCCTAACCTTACCGTGGAGGAACGGTGAAATAATACAATTTCCTGCGGCCGGGCGGCCTGTCGTAAGAGGCAACAAAACAACCCACAGCCAGGTGGTAGGGTATTTGCCCGTCTGAATAGCTACCACCCCTGGTCTAGAGTATGCCGCAATTATAACCTTGAGTTGTGTTCCGGTATAAGTGGCCAGGTTCCAGTCTCCCCTAACAGAGCAGCAGTGCATCTGTAGCACCTTTTGTGTTGCAAATGTCCATAAACGATGGTAACCGCTTTCCATCAGGTGGGCCGTTGCCTGTCTGCTGAACTCATGAATTTAAAAAAAAATGGAGCTTATGTCAAATTTTATCCGATAGTAAGGCCAAGATAGTAAGGTCGGTAAGATATAGGAACCGGCCATTAATTATTACAACAAAACTGATCAAATTTAATAATGTAGATGATTTATAAAATAACGGTAGATCGTAAGAATCTTAAATTATTTTTAACAAAATACAAAATTATTTGTGGCAATGCAGCCAGCCTTCTGGGCACGCTCCCCGTTGGCAATGATCTGCTACATAATGTATTTTAGTTTCAATGTCTAAAGAAAGAACTAAAATCTATACATATTTTCCTTTTTTAATTGAAGTCCAAAATTATTTGTCTAAATAAAATTACTATTTCATAGATCACTACTTTAACTCAAATTGATAACAACAACCAACCAAAATAATATAATATAAAGAACGCCTGTTATTATTAATCTACAAAACAAATTTAGGGTGGGTTATAGTTATATGGCACGTTTATTTATTATAAATAGATCTAAATCTTCTTAATATAAGGTTCGTGGTTATTTTTTATAACCACCCGACACTCACTTTTATACTACTACTACTACTCAAATTTAGTCTTTCATATGTCACTACTATAACTTAAATAGATAATAATATACAAATAACGCATAGTATTAATCTACAAAGCTATGTAATATGTAAATAATAATCTAATAAAAAAAGTGCAACATTATCAAACTTACATTAGCAGACTACAACGATGTAAACACAATTAAAATTTAGATAAGTTATTAAGTTCTGTCACTTAGCACTTATAACAATGTAAAACTAGAACACATCATAAATTAATAAGTGGATGTAAAAGTTTATTTCGCCGGTGTATTATGAGTCTATTCGGTTAGACCGCGTCCCGTCTCGCCGCGAATACGTAACCGACTGAAAATGAGGCAGTGTCGAAGGGCCGCTTCACGTCGCCGCTTATCAGCACTCGTGCCGTCCTACAAATTCACCCTGACAATGACCAGTTAAATTTGGTATACGTCATCATTGCTAAAATTTAATTATAATTCTTCCCGAACATTTTGCAAGGGAAATATTTAACTGAAGAGAAATTTCAAGAAACATTTTCATTAAAAAACTTTTTTGGTTGTAGAAGATTTTTGTCACTGATTTGAAGTTATTGACCGTGGCTAAATGCGTCTTATTTATAGAGTTAAAAACAGTCGTGTAATAACGCCGTTAATGAATAGCCACATTAGTTTATATACATGTGTCATCTGATAATATGTAACGTCATTAACAAAGCAAAAGCAATATCACACCACAAATAACGCATGACACTCATCGCCACATCTGCGTGAAAGGGCCTAAAACAGTAACATACCACAGATGTGGCCCAACGTATTGCGGCTTAGATATTTGTACTCAATTAATTCATTACGAAATTGAAAATAAGAACCCATCGATAACTATTATTGCTTAAAAGCATAGTGCAAAGTTTATTTATTTATGCACCGTATATTCACACATTTATTGAAATGTAACAATAAAGTTCAGTGGCGATTATGTCCTTTGCGACACCTTCACATATTAATGTTATATCGCATATAACGTTGTCCAACTGTTATCAAGTCATAAATTATACGGAAAGTGTTTTTAGAGATCTACGAAACTTTATTTAGACTTCATTGGATAACAATTCATAGTTTAATAATATTCTGAAATAGTTATTTAAGGAATTATTTCACCATTACCTGTGCAATGAGTGTTTTTTTTTTATTGCAGGTGTTCAGCCGACAGGCAGACGGCCCACTTGATGGAAAACGGTTACCTTCGCCTATGAACATTTGCAACACCAAAGGTGATACAATGCACTACTGCACTCTTAAGGGAGACTGGAACTTGGTCACTAATGCCGGAACACAACTCTTGGTTGTTATGGCGGCATACTCTTCTAGATCAGGGGTGGTCGCCATCCAGTCGAGCAAATACCCTACCACCTGACTTTGGTTTGTTTTGTCGCCTCTTACGACAGGCCACCTGGCCGCAGGAAATTGTACTCTTTCGCCGTTCTTGCACTGATGAACGGTATTTAATGTAACACTCATATTTCGACTCATAATAATTGATTATAAAAAAGCATTACATAATTATAATAAAGCATACATAAGAAGCAAACAATTGAACTCCCTTAATTTTCATCAACTCGGGATTAATTTGTTTCTCCGTTTCGCTTGCAATATTTTTTGCTAACTTCTATAAAATAAGAAGTTTTAACTCAGTTATTCAGTGTCTATTCATCAAATTTCAAATAAATTCAATTATGATTTATTAACATCGAATAATAGATAAAGTTCAAAGACATTTATTATATCGTTGCGAACAGATGATCCTTTACAGGTGTTTTAATAAATCTTTGGATTTGAGTGATCTCTTGTTCACGTTAGTCCTTTCTACGTCCCCGGTAAGACGTCATAAATCCTCCCTTCTATTGTTTCTATTCATGCACATTCTTAGAAGCCATAAGGGGCATAAATTAAGTATTTATAGGGATGGTGGGCATGTTGCTAGGAAGTCATGTCTAACTTATAATTATATAAGGTCGTTCCGTCGTGGTGGAGTCAGTTGGTTTTCAACTGCGATGGAGGCGTGACCTAGTATACATTCGGAGCGAGTTCCTATAACGACGGAGTTTATGCGATTTATGATTACGGTTTTCTACTCTTCGGTTTGGACTTGTTATATTTGATTGTACTTGAAGGAACTGTGAATATACTAATAAATTTTGTGATAATTCTGACAACATTTTAATTTACATCCCACAAATTCGTAACAATATTATAGGGCTTATAACATTTACTAAGACGGTATAAAAATATCTTTGTAATAATAAAATATTCATGCTATAACAAAACCCAATACAAGAATGACAAGTAATTTTAGACGTTTTTTCAATGTTACATTTTACATAGTAGAGTCGCCCCACCAAAGGAGTCCCACGGAAAATAAAGGAACTAAAAGTGACAGCTCCGCTATTTGATAGACTTTTGTTCGTAAAATAGGCCGGAAACAAATTTTCAGCTTTAATTATACAATATTTTGTATTAGTCAGTAATTACATACATCGATTTACGGATGAGCAAGTAATTACTCTGGCAGGATTAAGTACGGCGATTGCCTGGCGTCTGTGGTTCATTCGTAGTGCGGACACTAATCTCTAACTTCTCTCTGATTACATACTTACCATGCGATTGTCATTCCTAGTACAATGTTGTTCTTTCATGATAGAGCTATTAACAATGTCATCTAAAACAGTCATCAAAAATTAAATATGTATATTCCACATACAGAACTCTATGCGTGCGAATAAATTTAATATGCAGATAATATACGCTATAGAATTTTCCACTGAAGGCAAAGCACCCGAGCACGACAGTATTTTGTAATATTGACAATGTTATTAGACTAATCTAATAGATCGTAAACGCAATTTAGACTTCTAATAACACAGTCTGTTTATTAATTTCAATCAAAATTATCATTTCAAATTGAGCGATAATTGGAGAGCGGACATATGTCACAATAAATTCTAATATTTTATATATAAATTAGGATATGCCCGCGACTTCGTCCATGCTTGACTTGAAATTCAGGAGGCACAAAGTAGGTATCAAAGCATTTAAAAAAGAATGTAAGCTATTGTTTTAGTGGAAACTGTGACGGAATAACCTAAATTTTATGCATCCGAACAATTTCAAACCACTCCCGGGAAAATCCCGCGAGATTCCCGGAATAAAAAATATCACACATTTTATTACATTCAATTTGCTATCGATCAGGAAAAAAACACATTGATTGGAATTCGAATTTTTGACTGCAACTCAGTTATTCGGTACACGAATTTTAAGTAGTGGGTGGACGGAGTGGTTAGGGGGGGAGATATACTTACCCTTTCTGCTACCTATAAGGTCCTGAGTTTTTGAAATTTTAATTTTAGGTAAATATAACGTCACATATTTTTTCAGTAATATTATTGTGATGGGTGGTGAAAAGTCGCGACCAGTGACTAGAAGAGGGATTTAGGTTAAATTAGGTTAGCTTCAGACCAAAGCGCACGAGACTGAAGAGCAAAGCGAGCATGCCGCGGAAGCGGGCGGCGAGTGTTAGATCCGACTGGTTACCATTTACTATTTATTTCATATACACGATTTATAATTTTGTCTTTATTGGCTGCCATTTTGAATATTTTTACGGTTACTCTTGTAGTGTATGTGAATGTGATATTGTTTTTTTTTTTCATTTTTTGACGACTTACACGGTGTTTTGGTTCTTTTTGTGGCTGGCTTTCTTTTGGACTTTGAAAGGTTTGTTCAACTTTAGACCTATGATATAAATGCAATATTAGTGAAATAATAAGTAAGGTTATGTTTATTAAAAATTAAAATGTCCGGACCATAGGGGTTGAAGTAAGGGTAAGTATACCTCCCCCCTCCTCACACCACCACACCGCTCTTAACATTGGTGTGTCAAACATCTCTAGATTTACCAATTTTTTTTAAATCTGGCTATTTTAAATCATTCCCAGAAAAATTCCCGCCTGATTTTCAGAATAAAAAGTAGCGCAGAGTTTAAGTCTAAGAATTAGCTATCGATCAGCGAAAACCGCATCGAAATCGGCCCAGTAGCTTTTACGTGAATCCCGAACAAACAGACAAGAAGTCTAAAAAAGATTGCGTCGTGTTCTCCATGGTTTATATAGTCTATTCCAGTTGTTTTTTTTTAATAGCTTTAATGTACAGACACGGCATATTTAGAATTTTATAATATTATAGATAGAAGAAAGAGCATGCTTACAAAGAATATCTTATTATCTAACTTTTAAAATATCTAAATTATTTAAATTATTGTTTGAACAATAATATTTGCGCTATTTGATTCCTTTTTCATGTACCTACTTATAATGTCATAATTAAGTACGCTCGTACAAAATTTAAGAGACTGCGACGTTCAGTAAGTAGATAAAAAAGTATCTCAGTTGATTCGATTGTCCCCTCACCTATTCATTATATGAATATGTAAGTGGTAGAAATAAAAGCTTTTATGTTAATTGAAATTAGTTTTTAGTGACCTTTACTCAACAAATAAGATTAGTCTGGGTAAACGTAATATTAATTTTAACGCTACCATTGCCGGTTTATTTAATTATCATAAGTGTTTAACTGTGTTTAACTAATTATTTGAAATGTAAATTATCTGTCAAAATATTTAAATTAATATTCGTGGTTACTGAAATTTTGTTGGTCTACAAAAGAATATTATAGCGTTGAAAACTGTTTAAACATGGTTTTTATGGTATTTATGTGCAATGTTAGGTAGAAATGCCTACTATTAATATTATAAATGCGTAAGTAACTCTGTTTATCTGTCTGTCTGTTATGCTTTCACAGAAAAAATATTAGACCGATTTACCTGAAACTAAGTAATTTTGGTCATTTTTGTAGTTGATATAGATGAACTACAAAATGATAGTTTAGTATATCATCTGTAACAAGATGATAGACGAGACTTGTTATAGGCTATCTACTACTTTTTATCACAAAAATGAAACTAGACCGAGTTAAAAATAGGGATTAAAGTTTAAATCGAAGACGAATCATTTCTCAAATTTATAGATATAAAAAATTATCATCTACAAAAAAATGCGATGGTAACTCGGTCAGTCTATCTGTTAAGCTTTCACAGAAAAACTACTGGAGTATAGGATCGGTTTTGCTGTAATTTTGTACATATGTAGTTCCCGAAAATTGACATAGATACTTTCATCCCGAGAGATGGGATAGTTTGCGATATAAAATAAAGTAAATCTCGCGGGCGCAACTAACATAAAAATTTAATACAATGTAACCCGTATTAATGTTTTCTCTTTAAACAAGAAGCACGTACTAGGGTTTGGAAAAACTCCAGTAAAATTTGTCTCATGGGTATAAAAAAACTCGAATATTTTCCTTAAAAAATATATCGAACTTTACATGAAAGTTGTAGGAAAATCGTAGTTCAAAAACATAAGATATTACGTTACTGTGGCGCTTATGGAATTTTACTTACATACAGCAAAGTAGCATGGAACCTTCAAAAGAACTGCTTTATTAAACGTTACCCCTCGGTAATTTGCATTTCGGATACAAAACTTCTTTTGTGTAGTAAAATCTCATATAAATTTTGATCATATTTGGGCGACGATATTTATAGACGGTTGAAAACTTCGAACAATATTACCATCACTTTGCTGATCAACATATTATGAATAAACAATTACTAAGATAATATTTTTAGCACATAGCCGATGAAGCGTAGGAAGTCTTCAATGAATCACCTTTTGTTCGAGAAATGAATGAATTTCGAAAATTGGCGGTTGGCCGTAGACAAAGAGTGTTTGTCATAGTAAATTAAATGATGAGCGTTACTGTTTCATGCCCGGCTGAACCGGTGTGTACCTGCCTTGCAAATAGTGCGGCGACAGCCGATTTGTTCAGTAATTGAAAAAGTTACAAGGTTTTTATTTCTATATACCAGCTACCTACTAATAAAGACAAAGTGTCTGTTATTAGAAAATAAATTACTAAATTAAAGTGAAAACTGCCACATGTTGCTAAACCATAAATAACCATTTTCAATTATAAATCTACGTGTATACTTATTTCATTATTTTGCAGAGTTCATTCTTGTTCTTCTTTATTTAGAGAGGGCTTTGGCCACGTCACCCCTAAGGGTTCAAAATGTATAAATACAAGCCCAAGTCCTGCGCAAACGAAATGGGGAACACAACTTGATTACAGTAACTGTAATTAATATTACTTAATTGATCTCAATATATCAATCAATAGATGTTTTATGTAACAAGTATTTTACATATTAAGTAGGTACTTTAAATAGTTACCTATAAAGCCTGATATTTTTCAGCCGTTTATTAAGAAAATAAAAACCTTCAAAAACATCAACATAGTTTTTAATCTAAGATAAGGCCGCTTGTGTGGGACATTACCTGTGTCGACACACTGGCGCCTTCTCATCTCCAGGAGTTCAAAGTTGGGGCCGGTCGCACTGCCACTTCTGCCGAAACCTCATACGGCTCAAATATGCAACCCTTGTGACAGGTTACATATTTGAGCCGTTTTGGGGTAGAGACTTTGGGCCCACGGGGGCCAAGTGCCCACAAATTATTTCAAAATATTAAAAAACGCCTGGTCGATACAACAGGAGACTGGAAGGCTGGAGCTTACCTCGCTCACAGGATTAGCCTCTGTATCCAGCGAGGTAATGCTGCCAGCCTTCTAGGTACAATGCCCAGCGACAGTGGTCTGGTGGGGCTGGACGGGTTTTAATATAGGTTTTTATTTTAATTTTAGTTTTTTACTATTGTATATTTATTTTTAAGTTAGTTTTATTTATAGGATATTTTAGTTTTTATTTTAACTTGACTACTAATTATATTTATGTTTCCTGAATTAGATAAGTTTGCTTTATTATACTCGAAATATCCTGCTGTCTTAATTGCAAATGAAAATTAATATATTTATCTAAGATAAATGGAATTGTATTATTATTCGCATATAAGTATATGTAATTTCTATTACTATAATCTATTTAATTTTGTATATCTATATTAGTTTATTATTGTTATTATTTTGTTTTTGCTTTAATTACGATTGAATTAGTTCTAATTTAGTTAAACCACCAAATATATTTTTTTCTTGTAATATCTCCTTGGACATCGGGTTGCCTGGAAGAAATCGCTATAAGCAATAAGGCCGCACATCGTTCTAATGGAAATGTATTTATATCAAATATCTAGGTTTAAGTTATGGTGAGCAATAAAGAGTTTTCATTCATTTATTTAGTCTAAGATTTTGTTTCTCCCTTCGACTATTTAAGATTTGTCGAACATTTTTGCATTTTTTATTCACAAATACATTCGTTTCTTCTCAGTGGATATAGTCTGTTTATTGTATATTTATTACTTTAAATATATATTTTTCTTAATATCACTAATACAACACTATATTACATTAGTTCCTTATTAACTAAGTTCATAAAGGAGGAGATTGTTTTTTAACATCGTCATTATCACCAAATAATGCGAGTTTTAAAGCGTATTAAATATTGTTACAACCTAGACGCCGATAAAAACAAATTCACACTTGCATACCTGTAAAAACATATTTTATTACCTTTCGGCATTTGGACTTCTTATTTACTTATTTATTGACATGCGTTTACTAATTATTCTAGAGAACAGTCCATTGTTTTATTGTACTCGTTTATGGCCGTTGCGGCCGACTCATTAGCCAGGTGTGCCGGATTTAAAGTACAAACTGATTCTAGAAAATTCAGTCCACGCGGTCGGACGGACATATTGCATCTGTGCAGTATAGAGCAATGGCCCGATGGAGGGACGAGGCAGTCTAGCGATAACCATGAGCGAAGCAAGACGTGTGTACTACAATCGCGAAACTTTTAGTGACGGACTTTGCGCGTTTTTATGTAATTACGACCTTCTGCATTACGTTTGGACTTGTTGTGTTCGGTTATATTTGTACTTGTGTTATACGTGTTTATATAGTTCTAATAAACTCTATCATAATTCCAACGGCATCTTAATTCGAGTCCCGCCAAACTCGTAACAATATTATAAAACTATTGATTTCTGAATCGTAGAAAGTGTCTCCTTATCGTGCAATTATTTACCACTAAACTAAGATTAAACGTGACATGCCTCTCGAGCAAAGTTTATTAGGATATTAAGCAAAATATTTGTATTTTCTGTTCACTCAAATATTTAATCGATTCAACGTCACTACGGTGTTCTCTGGTATCTTATGACTTCATGGATCATGTGTCAACGTTGCGTAATTAAGCACGCATACCAGAGCATGTTATCATTGGAAATTAATTGTATTTTGACAAGAGATAACTTCGTTTATCATTTTTAGCTCGTGGTAAAAAATTGGATGTATTTATTATTATGATACCATATACCTCGGAAAGTATCTTAGTACCTTGTTGAGACATGAACCAGAATGTATGTCATTACTGTCATACAGACATGCGGGCAGAAAACTACTTGTATTCGTGGGGGCTTCACCTGCGATAGTGTTACGGATACAGGCCGTTTCACGCTGATATGGCGATGGGTTTAATGCTTTATTGTAGATGCGATCTAGTTTATGACGTTAAATATTGACATAAAACGTATGTATATACATACACTAATGTGGCTATTCGTTAACAGTGTTATTTTTTAACGCTTTAAATAAGACGCAGTCAGCCACAATCTAAATCTTTTAACTGTCATAGATGAAGCTGCACCATATAAAAATGCATTACTAATGTACTGTAGTTTTGATATTGGGTAATAACTGAGAAAAAAAGGTGGAATTTTTAACCAAGTTCAAAAAAGAGATTCTCAATTTGTCTGTATTTTCGTTACTCGATTTCACTGTCAAATATGAACCTATTTATAATTTTTTTCTTTTAATAGAACGGGTATGCTCCCAAATTGGTCCCATTGTCACCATGTCAGAATCTGACGGATAAATCCCAGAGAAACCGAGAGAAAACCTCGAAAATTGTTAACCGTCCTCTTCGTACACGATATCTTGGTCAGTTCTGAAGCGATTTTCAATTTTTTTCTTTATTCGTAAGTGTGTACTCCCGAAGTGGTCCCATGGTCAACCAATCAGGATCTGATGAATGAATCCCAGGGAAATCGAGAGTAACTCTTGTTGACTAGCGCCTACACCGAAGAGTGAGATAGCAACCTTATCCACGCGTGCCAGTACTACAATTTGTACATGCGCTTAATATATTATTTCTAAAGCTATTCAAGTATTTGTGCCACTAAAAAGGATATATTTTTTTAACAAAAACCACGACTTCAAACTAAAAAGCAAAAATAAATATTTAACCGACTTCTTTGTGCATAAAAATTACTATATTTTGCAATATTTTTGTAGTTTTTTACGTTTTACTTGGCACCTACTTCAAGATGTTATAGAAAGAAGATGTTTAAAAAATTATTTTTTGTATTTTGAAGTTGTTAAGTTTTTGTTTATGTTATGTTTATGTTGTTAAATTGTCATGTCCGCAAAATAATACTGGCAACTTAAATTGAATAAACAGTATGTAGTGGAACACTTACAAGCTAATAGATGGCACTGGGCAATAATTGATGTCACAAACGTATCCCGAAACATACAAAGAATATATACAAATTTTCAACTATAACAGATGGGCCTAGGCCTGCGAGGAACAGCAAGAAGCCTCGTAGGAAGATCTTCCTTTGAGACGGAGGAGCATTCCATTTCGCTCCTCCACCCTCTGCGGGGCACCCCCTTCAAGTAAGTTTATAAAAATCTGGTATAGATAGGTATAGCTCAGAATAACAACTGAGGTTCTTGTTCTAATATTGCTGCTCCATCTGGGATAATGAGTTATTGACCGCTTCATGCATACGCACGCAGATAGTATTATTAATAGTAAATAACTTTTAAAGATTGACGTGTAACGTATGTATGTACATATATAACACTAATGTAGCTATTCGTTAGCGGCGTTTTTTAACGCTATAAATAAGACGCATTTAGCCACAGTCACTAACATTATCCCAGATGGAGCAAAGACATTAAGTTTATAACACAACAATGTAAGTATATGCACCCAAAAGTGAGTATCTGTTAAATGTATACCTACGTAATACGAATTAAACCACAAATTACACCCTCATTATCTCTGTCAATGTTTTTCTTTAGAGTACATACAGTACTTCTCTAAAACGGTTTATAGCATGAAAATAATGTCTTTTTTTCATAATCGAAGAAAAAAGAGCAAAGGTGGTACAACAATTATTACGTTTAGATGTTTCTAAACAATGCTTAGGGATTCAATCTGCTCGTGACGGGCGATAAAATGGATTTAGCTATAGCTTTACGGAGCGGGCTAAAAATAGCCAATTTGTCACAATCGAAACAGGAAATCGTTATTAAATAATAAATTTAAAATCGAATTAATTATCCGTATTTAGATTTGCTTAGTTATGGTTAACATACAGGATTACTTTGGGATCGATTCCAGTTACTCACACCAAAGTTCTGAGAAATCTTTTATAAAATTCGCCCTTTTTTATTGCAGTAGTTCAGCAGACAAGCAGACGGCCCACTTGATGGAAAGCGGTTACCATCGCCTATGGACATTTGCAACATCAAAGGTGCGCTGCTGCTTTCTTAAGGGAGACTAGAACCTGGTCACTAATGCCGGAACACAACTCAAGGTTGTTATGGCGACATACTTTAGACCAGGGGTAGTAGCCATTCAGTCAGGCAAATGTCCTACTACCTGGAAAAATGAGGACCCTGCAGGAGATCGACCCTAGGACCTCTGTGAAGTAGCAAGTTAGGTTATTAGACCATCCGAAGCCCATTAAGGCGAGGCAAGGACGGGACACCTAGGGTTTTTAAGTGGGTATTCCCGTCCCAGGTAGCAATGGCACTAGCTATTGCCACCCCAACGTGTCGAATCCCACAGTCCACACCACATTTTCCCCCGCGATGGATAGATAGTCCTTAAACAGATTTCCTCTCGTAAAAAAACATTAGTAGACTATAGAAGTTAGCCTGTTTTTACGAAGCCGTCATGTTGTGGCAGGATGCTACTGTGAGAGTTAAGGAGGAGGGCGAAGCGCTGTGATGTAAATAAGTAGTTTAAAACATTTACTGCAGCAACGCAAGAACAAAACTTCCCAAGTTTGCGATACGAGTCATATTTTTCTGTATTAAGAAAGCTAGATTTGCGGTACGAATTTTATTTTCCCGTATCAGGTCCAGATCCTGACGTCAAAGGTTCGTAAGTAATTGAAAATTAATTGCTTATGAAATTGATTGATCTAACTAATTGGTTACATCCTTGTGTATATATAGCTGCCGTTGCACAGGGTTAAACATATTCAAAGAAAGAATATCAGAAATAAAATTATATCTTACTAGGTGCACGGAAACTAGGAAAATTCACTCCCGCATCCGGGGCAAATCAACGATAACTAAGTGAATGTGTTAATAACAAAATAGGCCTACAAATGTGCCACACAAATGTACATGAGTATATGTGGCATTCTCATAGTCCACGAGCACCGGGAAACACATGATAGTATGGATGAAAAGACAGCACGTAACGTAGCATGTGGTAATTTTATTTTTTTATTTATTGCATGAGTTTAGTAGACATATAGATGACCCACCTGATAAAATCGCCTATGGACATTTGAAACACGAAAGATGCCACAAATGCGCTGCTGCTCTCTTAAGGGATACTAGAACCTGGCCGCTAATGCCGGAAAACAACTCAAGATTGTTATGACGGCTAACTGTAGACCAGGTATACAATAGGCATCCAGACGGCAAATACTCTACCACCTGGCTGTGGGTTGTTTAGTCGCCTCTTACGACAGCCCGCCCGGCCGCAGGAATTTGTATTCTTTCTCCGTTGCTGCACGGATAGAATTATAACAATATGCCGTGATCTATATTGCATGTGAGTATGTAAAAGATATAAAAGGCACTTGTGGTTGAACAGCTGACATATGCCAGGACAAAGTGAATGGCAATAGCATGGTTTTTTTTAACTCAGGGGGAATGTTTTTTTTTCTGACACACACACGGATCTTGGATACAAGGAAAGGCCATAAGCGCCACCTAGTGCCGATTCCTATATACTACCGATCGTTTATTTGCCTTACTATCCGTTAAAATTGACATAAGCTCTATACGGGTAATGTCAAAATTGAACTGATGGTAGAGCAAATGAATGAATAGTAAGTTATAGGAACCGGCCATAAGCTAGCACGGGACACGATTTTATAACACGCTATATATACCTATGCATATGTAGATGGATAGCAATATTACTAACCGATAACATTTATTGTAATATCATTGATAGATGGACAATATGAACAATTTATAATATTATAAAATTCTAAACATGTCGTGGTTGTACATTGAAACTATTAAAAAAAACCAACTGGAATAGACTATATAAACGACGACGAGAACACGACGCATTTTTTATAGATTTCTTGTCAGTTTGTTGGTTTGTCTGTTTGTTCGAGATTCACGTAAAAACTACTGGGCCGATTTCGATGCGATATTCGCTGGTCGACAGCCAATTCTTAGACTTAAAATCTGAGCTACTTTTTATCCCGGGAATCCCGCGGGAGTTTTCCCGGGAGCGGTTTGTAGTTCTTCGGGTGCATAAAAATAAGCTTATTCCAACACAATTTTCACTAAAAATTACTAGTCAAGCATGGACGAAGTCGCGGGTATATCCTAGTTAAGATAAAATTGATTTCAATCAAATCCTAAGTTGTAAATAATAGATTTTATAGGTACAGTTTAATTTTACTGTAATAAAAAAAAACAAGTAAAACTTGCCTCGGTGAATGAATTAGCGATTGGGCCCCCAGTCGCGTTTAAGAAACGTGACCTAACTACACGACAATTTCAATCAAGACGTCTGTTTGACTGTCACGAGGCAGATTTTCTACGCATTTATCACGGCATTCAGGTTTCCTAAGGATTTTATTGCCACTTTTAGTCAAATAGGTAATATATAAAAGGTAGACGTTTTACTTTAACATTCTCTTTAATTTATTTTATTAATGCTTTAATCAAGCCACATTCAAGAACACGAACAAGGTAAACAAGTTTACAATTTTTATAGAAAATCTAAATCTAAATCTACACACTTTTATATTATATTATATTGGTATAGATTATAAAGCAACACATTTTTTGCCACCAATGAAGTTGAGATTATTGTAAGAAAATGCATTTTTATGACAATATTTATATTTAATAAATCAGTTGTTATAGCTAGACAACGAATCAGGCGATTCGGCAAGGAAGCGTAGCCGGCCTTCTTCAACCTTACCCGTAGAAGACGGTGAACTAGGCTCAGTATTCTACTTACAGTCTTCAGGGACTATGGGTAGCATACAATATAAATATTTCCAGGTGGTAGGGCATTTGCCCGACTGGATGGCTACCACCCCTGGTCTAAAGTATGTCGCCATAACAACCTTGAGTTGTGTTCCGGCATTAGCGACCAGGTTCCAGTCTCCCTTAAGACAGCAGCAGCGCATATGTAGCACCTTTGGTGTTGCAAATGTCCGTAGGCGATGGTAACCGCTTTCCATCAAGTGGGCCGTCTGCCTGTCTGCTGAACTCCTGCAATAAAAAAAAATAAGTTAAGTTTTCTTTCATTATATTAGTTTAGAAAGTCATTGTAAAAAATATCTTTAATTAATTTGCTACTTCTTTTAGCGAGTTACCGTTACATAAATTACACCACTATTAATACCTAAATATATTATATTGTAGCAGAATATATTAATGACAAAACAATTAAATAAAGTCATGGGATCCTCTTTGAAAAATTTATTAAATAAACGAATTGGCATAATCCTTTTGATATGCACATTTATTTAAAACTAGAGTTTGCCCTGCGGCTACGCCGTGTGTTAAACCCTAGATAGTAGCGTTATATTACTTACATAAAAACTTAATTCGGTTTTTTACATATAATATAAAAACATATAATAATAACAAAGAAACTAGGTCCATATAATCTAGACAACTGCCCAGCATAGAGGTGAGTCGAAGCCAACCTGATTTGAAGTAATATAATGAAGAACAATCCCGGGAAAATTTCCGCGAGATTCCCGAAATATAAAGCATCGCATCACTTAAAAGAGGACTTAAGTTATCGTTTTAGTCAAATCGTATCGAAATCTGCTAATATTTATGCAATTAATTTGCACCATACCCGGGAAAATTCCCCTGGAATTCCCGGGGCACAAAGAATTGTAGCATTTAAAAAAAATGTAAGCTATCTTTTAAGTGAAAACTGTCGGATTAAGCAAATTTTTATGCACCGGAACAACTTTAAACCGCTCCTGGGAAAATTCCCGCAGGATTCCCGGAATAAAAAATAGCACACATTTTATAACATTAAATTTGGTATCAATCAATAAAAAAATCACATGGTGATTCGATATTTTTTTTGTCTGGTCACTTTAAATCATTCCCAGAAAAATTCCCGTGACATTGCCGGGATAAAAAGTAGCTCAAATTTTAAGTCTAAGAATTTGCTGCCGATCAGCGAGAACCGCATTGAAATCGGCCCAGTAGTTTTTACGTGAATCTCGGACAAACAGACAAACAGACTAGAAATCTAAAAAAAAATGCATCGTGTTCTCCGTCGTTTATATAGTTTATTCCAGATGTTTTTTTTTAATAGCTTCAATGTACAGACATGGCATGTTTAAAAAATTATAATTTATACATAACTAGAGTTTACCCCACGGCTGCGCTGCGGCTTAACCTTTTGTTTAAAGAGCAGGCGTTAATACAGGTGACATTGTATTAAATTATTATGTATTTCCCCGGAAGATTCACTTCATTTTATACCGCAAACCATCTCTCGGTATGAAAAGTATTTATGTCCATTTTCGGGATTAAAACTACATTGAAACAAAATTACAGCAAAACGGATCCAGTAGTCCAAGTAGTTTTACAGTGAAAGCTTAATAGATCGAGTTACTATCGCATTTTTTTATAGATGATGAATTTTTATATCTATAAACTTGAGAAATGACTGGTCTCCCGTAACAATTTTCATCTTCTATTTCAACCCGTCCTAGTTTTATTTATCTGTAAAATACATAATTGTCAAAAAATGACAACAATGAAAAAATTATCGGAATGACCGAAATTACCGAAATTGCCCAAATTCTAGAAATTCCTAAACTTACCGAAATGGCCGAAATGATCAAAATAACCAAAATGACAAAAATGGCAAATCACAAAAAGCAAAACCTATTCTACCTTCTGACATAACCTTTACATACATCTATCCCATTATCCGGGATGAAAAGTATCCCTTGTCCACCCACGATATTAAAGTTACATATATACCAAATTTTAGCCAAATCGGTTCAATAATAGACAAATATATTTTTAGCCCGGAAACTATCCCATTTTTCGGGATAATATATATATATATATATATATATATATATATATATATATATATATATATATATATATATATATATATATATATATATATATATATATATATATCCGATATATATATATATATATATATATATATATAACGGAGGAGGAGCCTCCGTCGTGTCTTTAAAGAGTGTGACGCCAGCATTCTTGGTACGACCCATATTTGAGTCCTCAAAATAGAATTTCAAGAGTAAGAGTACTCGGTGTAGTATATCCCAAGAGTGTTACGACTTCCCAGAGAGGTCCGTCCCGTTCGGCGGCTCGAGCAATAATGACTGAGTTTTTTTTATTGGACTTTACTTTATGTTGTTGGTCCGAAGTCCTTACAACTTTACCGGGGTTTTTGGGGCGAGCCCGGGGACAACTTGTTCGAGGGAGCTCCCTAAGGAGTTTTACCTCGGCTGGACTGTTGCCATGAGAGAGGGATGAATTTAATGAAGCCCACCATAGGGCGACACAAAGCACTAATTGAGAACGAGCGACGGGTAATATAAATCCCGAGGGGAAGGATCCCGGCGGGCCGGGATCGGCGGTTCGCGGCGACCTAGGCTATCTTACTGCCGTTTCGCAACGTGTAATGACTGAGTGTCGAAAGTACGGCCGTATTCATAGGGCTCGGAGCACATCTTGGGGCACGTGCACTTGATCACAAATTTTAGGTTAAGTATTGAAATTACAATAAAAACGTCGTTTTACGTTAATTTCATATTACAATAAACTCATAGTAACTAAATAAATTATTATTGTTTTTAATTGGTGTATTTGCGCCGACATATATATATATATATATATATATATATATATATATATATACATAGTCTTGCCATAAATATTATAACAAAGACTATTTTTTTCTATTGCAAACAACATTTATTAGTTTTATAGTGTGTTAGTTTAATACATAAATATAAAACAATTTAAAATATATAAAGCTTATTCGAAGTGGCCTCCATTGGCTGCAATACAGTCCTTTAAACGTTGAGGCCAGTTATCAATAAAAGCACGCACTCTTTCCACGGGAAAATTCTTCACTGCCAATCATATGGATTGTTTTAGGGACTCCAAATTGTCATGGCATTTAGAGCAAGCCGTACTCTCTAAAACTAACCATAAATCATAATCCAGCCAATTAAGATCAGGACTAGACGACGACCAATCTTCAGCTCCGATGAAGATCGAAACGTTCGTTTCCAACCAAGACTGCGTGGACCGAGTTTTATGACCCGGTGCCGAGTCTTGCTGGAAGGACCATTTTTGGTTATTGAACAAGGTGTTGTTAAGGGGCTTAACTACCTTCTCAAGAATGGTATATTGATACACTTATGCCGATGTTTTGATACCTTTTTCACAAAAATATGGCTCAGTCACTCCTTCATAGCTAACACTCCACCAAACCATCACTGAAAACGGATAATGCCCACGTTGCACTCTGTGGACTAATTGAGAAGCTTCCTTAGAATTTTAAGCATAAATACGGTCATTTTGTTTGTTAAAATGTTGCTCAATGGTAAAAAATTTCATTAACCTCCCTTTGCGTACCGCTTCAGTAGTTGTTTCGATTTTACCACCCTATTCTTTTTTAAATTATGAGTTAAGAAATTACCAGTGCGTCTCTTATAGGCTGTAAGTCCTAAGTCGTGTTTTAAAATACGCGACATGGTTCTAGGTGATATCTTTATTTCTCGAGATAAAATCTTTTGCTTTCGGACAGAATTTCTTCGAGTTCTTTACCTTACTGCTTTGACCACCTTTTTCGTGGGAACACTACGTGGACGGCCAGATCTTTTTCTGTCACAAACAGAGGAGGTCTCATTGTACCTATTAATAGCCCGATACACAAACATTTGACTAATACCAAGCGTATGGAGTTTTAAAAATTGCATTTGGCTCCATACCTACTTTGTGTAATGCAATCACAGCGATTCGGTTCTCTTTATCGCCCCACTCCATTTTAATATCGCAAAATGTTGTACAATGTATTGGCGCCAAAATGATAAAACACAATGGACAATCATATAAAAATGACAGATTCCAAATTCAAATGTAATATTTTGTTTCTTTTTAATTGTAAGAGTATTTATGGCCAGACTAAGTATATATATTATATATATATATATATATATATATATATATATATATATATATATATATGTATATATATATATATATATATATATATATATGTATATTATACATACATACATACATAACTTCACGCCAGTTCCCTTGCGGGGTAGGCACGAACAACAGAGCGCCATTTAGGCTTATTCTTACATACCTCACTTGCTTCTTTGACATTCATAACTCTTGTCATGCACGCTCGTCTGTTCTTAAGGCTCCTAACATCACCTTCTGCTAGTACACGATCAATACGATATATATATTATATTATGTATATATATATATATATATATATATATATATATATATATATATATATATATATATATATATATATATATATATATATATTATATATGAGTATACTGAGTTTCAGACAAATCGGTCCAGTAGTTTTTTCGTGAAAGCATAACACAACAGACAGACAGACAGAGTGGCTTACGCATTTATAATATTAATAGGGGTTTGATATAATTACGTATTTTTTGAGATATTACATAATTATAATAATAACTTACGTTATGAAGAGAATGATATAGGTAACAAAATGGAGCTATTAAATGTGTAAGAGTTCTTACTTACTTATGTCTCTACAAATAAATACTTATACTGATTGATTGATACTCACCCAATAGTAAAAGTGCCAGTGCAGCCTAAATCTAATAAACGTTTAAACATCTAGTCCCACAGAATTGAATCCAAAATTCAATTTTTCCCATTCGTCCATAACCTATGTTAATTATGCTTCACAGAGTCACATGGCGCAAAGCACATGAAAATTTACAACGTAATATGAATATTTTAGTTTGCATTAAGTAAATTGCAATACCGATAAAGTTGGTCAAAATAGTTTATTTCGTTGGTGCTTTATGTACGTCGAACTGCCGCGCTTCACAGAAATTTCCAATAACTTCAAAAACTGTTCAAATAAAGTCGAAAGAATTTCTTTTCACGTTTCGTAGTATCGTGCTGGTGGAGTATAATAAAAAGTTACAAAGATTTTTCAATTTTATCTACACCTGAATTATTAAAAAACAAGTTCTTTCATTACCGGTTCCTATATCTTCTACCGTTTATTTGCCTTTACTATCGGTTAAAATTTGATCTAAACTTCAGACAAATAATATCAAAGGAGATCGATACCCTTTCATACATTCTGGAGTCCAGATTGTAGAAAGATGAGAGTCACTTTAAGATTTATTTTTATCATGTTGATATTTTTTATAATTGTAATAGGTTTAGATATTTTAAATGAATTAGTGGTGTGGTGTAAGTGTTTTCATATTATTAATTGTTGAAATTCATTCGTGTAAATCAATTATGGTAATCGATTACTTATTTTATTTGTGACCTCTTAAGTGGTTTTCTATTTCGAGACAGAATTTAGGGCTGATGTTTTTCATTTTTTAAAAGAAAAATATAATAACGCTTTTTTAAGCGATATCTCAACTCATTACATTTCTTTGACCCAAAAGTCCCCGTCTCCTTTCCCATAGTGGTTAGGCAAGAGAATGAATAATAAGATATAGGAACCGCCCATAAATATTTTGAAGACAAAACAAATTTGTGTTTATTGTACGTCCATTATGCCTCGAGATTTTCTAATTTAGCGAATTTTATGACATCAGTAACAACGCGGACTGAGAAAATGTTGGAAGAATCTTTATCGAGAAACTAATAATAGAATAGTTAAAAAGTAATGAAACCTATCAACAGTTATTTTGTGAAGCATCTCCGAAGCAAATATGTATGTATGTACAAGTAAAATCATCATCCTAGCTTAAGCGTCGCATCTAGACATTCTTTTCGGAGCCTATGTAGGTGCACGGTTTTTCACTTTTACTTCTTCACTTCCTACGGTCTTCGGAATGCCTGGATATACAAGTAAAGTATGAAATTATAATAATAGTTGTGTTGTAATAATAGTTGTACAATTGTACACAAATAATAACTCCTCCCGATGTACCTGCTCAATAGACTAATCTTACGACACACGACAGTGTTGAAATCGTGTAAGAGGGACAGTTTAGAATGGATAGCAAGCAACAGTCTGCGTTTTGCGTGTGTGTAAAGCTGTAATTATCACGACAATTACAAAATATTTCCTTACTTAGCTTTTCGAGACTATTAGACAAAACTGACGGCATGTATGTCTTCTAAGCGCTAATGGCGTGCCTAGTGTATTAAACACAGAAGTTTCTAGTAAAGCGAATAACATAATAATATAGAAACTCTCTAGTATTTTACTCTGGTCCGAGTGTTAGAATCGGGTCCGAAAGTGTCCATTGTATAGGCCAGTATAGTCTATATCTTATACTAATATATAAAGCTGAAGACTTTATTTGTTTGAACGCGTTAATCTCAGGAACTACTGGTCTGATTTGAAAATTTCTTTCAGTGTTAGATAGCGGAGCATCAATGAAGAATGTTTCAAAACCTGGAGGTTTTGAAAACAAATTCCACGCGGACAACGTCGCGGGCACAGCTAGTAAGTAATATCCAAAAAACTCCAGTTCACATAATTTTCAGAATTATACAAATGTCATATTCCACATAATGTGTAATTATATAATAGGTATACAAAAAAAAATCAACATTGAGTTTATGAAGGACCAAAATATACAATACTAGAGTTTACCCCGCGGCTCCGCCGCGCGTCAAACTCTAGTGCGTACCTCCTGTTTTAAGAGCAGGTGTTAATACAGGATATATTGTATTGTATTTTTATGTTGGTGCTATTTGCCCTCGGAAGATTTACTTCATTTTATATCGCAAACTATCCCATCTACCGGGATGAATAGTATCTATGTCAATTTTCGGTATTCAGACAGACAGATCGAGTGAAAGTCGCATTTTTTTAAAGATTATGAATTTTTATATCTATAAACTTGATAAATGATTGGTCCCCCATACAAACTTTAATACCCTATTTCAACCCGTTCTAGTTTTATTTATATAACTAAATATTGTGTAAACTACACAAACGATCAAAACTACCAAACGTACTAAAACTGCCGAAACTACCAAATCTACCAACCAAAACTACCAAATCCACCAACCAAAACTACCACAACTACCTCAACTACCACAATTACCAAATCTACCAATCAAAACTACCACAATTACCAAAACCACCACAACTAACAAAACTACTACAATTACAAAATCTATCCATCAAAACTACCACAACTACCAAAACTACCACAACTACCAAAACTCCCACAACTACCAAAACTACCACAACTATCAAAACTACCGCAACTACCAAAACAACCGAATATACCAAATCGACCAGCCAAAACTACCAAATCTACAAACCAAAACTACCACAACTATCAAAACTACCACAACTAACAAAATAACCGAATCTACCAAATCTACCAACCAAAACTACCAATACTACCACTACTACCAAAACTACCACAACTACCAAATCTACAAACCAAAACTACCACAACTACCAAATCTACAAACCAAAACTACCACAACTACCAAAACTACCAAAACTACCACAACTATCAAAACTACCGCAACTACCAAAACAACCGAATATCCCAAATCGACCAACCAAAACTACCAAATCTACAAACCAAAACTACCACAATTATCAAAACTACCAAAATAACCGAATCTACCAAATCTACAAACCAAAACTACCACAACTACCAATACTACCACTACTACCAAAACTACCACAACTGCCGAAACTACCAAATCTACAAACCAAAACTACCACAACTACCAAAACTACTACAGCTACCAAAACTACCACAACTACCAAAACAACCGAAACTACCAAAACTACTAGCATAAACTACCGAGAATAGAAAAACTACCACAACTACCAAAAATGCCAAACAAAACTACCAAAACTACCTAAACGACCAAATTGACCAAAATAAACAAAATGACGAAAATGGCAAACCACAAATAAAAAACCTATCCTAGTTTCCGGGATAAACTTTACATAAATCTATCCCAGTATCCGGGATGAAAAGTATCCCTTGGCCACCCTCGGTATTCAAATTACAATTGTACCGAGTATCAGCCAAATCGGTCCAACAGTCTTTCCATAAAAGGATAACAAACAGAGAGACAAATATACTTTTATCCCGGTAACTATCCCATTTTCCGGGATAAAAAGTATCCTATGTTCATTCTCGGCATCGAAAATATATATATATATATATATACTGAGTTTCAGCCAAATCGGTCCAGTAGTTTTTACGTGAAAACGGAACAGACAGACAGACAGAGTTACTTTCGCATTTATAATATTAATAATAGGGATAATGTTTACTCTTAAAATAGATTATTCCTTTAAATACCACAAACAACGTTGGAGCTTAACCAAATACCGACACCCGAAGGACGGAGACTCTTCACGCATATTAATCAGCTTAACCAAGGATTGCACAACGTTTTGTCTACCATACCACCATGACAGGCATTGACAAATTAATCTGGTAAAGATTAAGATCTCTCGGATATATCAGTAATCGATGATAAATTATATATAGTACAGTAATCGATGATAAGTCATAAGCCTATTTACGATGTAGTTCTATGGCGGATTTACACATTTACCGCATGTAGCCTGTAGGCTATTCAAAACAACTTTAAGTGGTGTTCCGGCATTAGTGACCCGATTCCAGTCTCCCTTAAGAGAGCAGCAGCGCATTTGTAGCACTTTTGGTGTTAGAAATGTCCATAGGCGATGGTAACAGCTTTCCATCAAATGGGCCGTGTGCCTGTTTGCTGAACTCAATACTGCAATATTTTTTAACCATCTCTGTGTTTAAAAAGTGTCCGTCAAATCACGACTAATGCGGTAGCATACGATACATTTTAAAGGAAGCGCCAAAAGTAATTAGAGTGAAACAGAAAAATAAACAAAGACTGAAAGATTTCCGCTTTGTTTTTTATTATTAAAAATTCACAATAATTACATCACTCTACCAGTTTTCTCACAGTATCTTATTTACTAAATTATTTTAGATCACGTTTAGTTGAGATGTTCAATTTGGCATTTTATTCATTTTATGGCTAGCACTATTGTGGTAGGTATTTGAACCTCTATTTGCAGCATACTGCTGGACACTTTTTCAAATTTCCTCTCCATATAAGATAGTACTCCTTGCCCAGAGGCAAGGCTAGGCGTGGACGGTAGACCCTCCTTACCGAAACCATGACAATCCGGAACTTTGGTCCTACTGGGCCAAGCAACCCAATACTGAGATCTTATAACGTGTGTTAATACTGCAATAAATCTCAAACTTTTTTAAGTATCATTAACCTAAATCAAAACGAATTTGTAAGAAATTCGACACAGAAGTTTTAACACTAAAGGATAAATAAAAAATTGTGTTTACGTCAACAAACATTATACAATAATACTCGTAATATTATTTGCAGAGTACACCGTATTCTCAATGTCTGAATGAGATGAAAGCCAGAATAAAAGGCGCCTTGTAATTTGTCTAATTTCCGAAACATCACCTGACATGAATTTATAACGTGACATTTGCTAGAGGAAAAAAAGAAAGAAAAATTAAGGTAATAGCATGTTATTTATGGTAAGTGTTTCCCCATTAATTTGATACGTAGAAATTCGTCAGCCTGGATTATTAATATCTGGGACACAAGACTGGCTTTATTTTGTGTATTAAAATATTATAGGTACATTACAATTAACTAATAGCATGGTAAGAGGTATAATATTTATAATTCAGGTTAAGTTGTCTTTGTTGTATTACTTTCAAATTGTATCTTTTGATTTTAATATACCATCACTAGGGTCCGGCAGATGTCCTGCCCTGAAAAATAAAAATCCAATTACAGCACTGTTTATCCAAATTTTATAGCAGCCCATAAATGTCCCACTGCTGGGCTCGGGCCTCCTCCTCATAGGGGAACTGACAATATACCCACCACGCTTGTCCAAGGCGGCTTGCCAGGTATCCAAATTATTATAAATTTATTATTATTAATTAACCATCCACCCAAAAATAAAAAAATCATCAAAATTCTGGAATCCAATTCCATCGGTACCTACTGGGTCCATGTAGCTGTTATTCCGTCGTTTTTTAGAGAAAAGATAATAGGTCTATAACCCAAATAGGCGGGTCCCATACAAAAATTTAAAAAAAATTCTATGGGTCCCCTATTTTTTTATTTTAAACACCCCCTGCGTTAAAGCGAACAAAACAACAAAAAAACAATTAGGTCAAGCCGTTTTTGAGTTTTAGCGAGACTAACGAACTGCAATTGGTTTTCAGGTGTAGGTATATAAAAGATATATAACATAGACGATACAGGTTAAATCCGGGATCGTGAATGTAAGTTTACACTGTAGCTTCAATATATTCATATTTTAAAAGACGTTTATCAGACATCAAATACCATATAACTGTGAAGTAAACAATATGTTTATATATTTATATGTTGCTAACAATGCTAACCTAACCTAACCAAACATGCAATTAGATCATTTTGCAATATCTAAAAGACATTCTCAGAAATGTGGTAACAAGCACTATTAAATCTGAGATCACAATCGTTCTAATTTACTGTTGCACTAGGCTATGAGGACCTAGAGCATGAAGATGTCGGGGGACTAAATGTAGTTCCCCCGGCAGTGAATGAGGCCGCTGGGCCTCCGCCTTCCAGGGCCTGCGTAGGGGCTAGGCCATGTACCCGTGGCCCTGCCACTGTGGGCGAAGGACGGAATACCGAGGCGTTTTGGCGGGTATCACTAACTGTGGAGTAACAATAGCATCTTTAGCCCTACCTAGAGGTGCTAGTGCCACCCCAACCTGGCGAATCCCACACACCGGCAGCCACTTTCCCCCATCGCGCGGCTGGTGGCCCTCAATCGGATTTCCCCTCGTTACAGAAAGTCTCTGAAGAGCTGACAGAGAATTGTTTTAATGTTCAGAGAAACTCCTATATAGGATAATCCTATTAATAAAAAACGAGGTAGTTTCTAAATTTAGATTTATTTTCTAGACTACGAACTCTAGATCCTTATCATTAAGAATAAAATATTTGTTATTTTACTTATTTCTTGAACGCTAGAATTTCTCTCCGTCGGCTGAAGCTCCCGTCGTACTGCACCGTCTACCAGGCAGAACTGTGGGCCATATGTAAGGCGACACAGGTGATCCTAGAGAGGCCAGAAGAAAGGTTTGGCATTTACAGCGATTCGCGCTCGGCATTACAAACGGTGATCAATTGGAGCACCACGCATGAGCTTGCCGTCAAGGCTAGGCGGAACTTAAGACGGATTATAGCAATAGGGAATGGGGTAAGCCTGTTCTGGGTGTAAGCGCATATCGAAGTGAAAAAAAACATTAGCTCTGGCGAAAGCCGCTGCTCGTACCTTAAAGGTAAAGTCGCATTATGACCGGTGTCCGGTTTCATCATGGTCCTCTATAATAGGGACGCGACATATTGTTCTATACGTACAATTGCTTATACAAATAGCATCCATTTTGAAGGCACACACATAAACATATATCTATCTCGTTCTTACTCAGCACTGTAACTCGCAGGAAAACAATATAACAGTATTTCAGTGCGTACATAAAGTGGAACATGAATATACGTAAATACCTAATGAGGCCGAAAATCCGCCATGTTTAGTGCACCAAATGTCATTATCAGTCAGTGCACCCGGTACTTGTCTTGTCAAAAAGTCGTGGTATAAATCAAAATAACTAATTATCTTTCAATATTTTGCTTGTGATTTAAAATAATTGAAGCCAAATATAAATAATTACGTCGCAGATATGTCCGTGTGCAGTGTAATAGGGTGCGGCATAAGAAAAACACCAAATCAGTCATCTTTAACCATACACAGGTACGCTGTAAATAACATTAAAAATATTGCTTATTGTTAATGTTTCCGGGCAAATAAAGGAAGATTTTCATTATAATTAGCAAGGTTCTTATGTGCAGTTATAGGTCATGAATGGATTTAACTTATTTAACTATATTTTTACGCTTAAATAATGTTAATTTATTAGCTGGGGTTGTACATTATTTATCGACTTTAATATCGATGTAATATGATTGCTTATATAAAATTTCTTATTTTATCATGCTACCCCGCTTAAAACATACAAAAATAATAATTAAAACATATTTTATACGATCCCAAGAAATGAGCGTATAAAGAAAAAGTGGCTGGAAGCCATTGGAATGGAAAATATAAAGCCAAATGCAAAATATATTTATATTTGCTCGCTACATTTTGATGATAAATGTTTCAACAAAACTCTTGATATGACTCGACTACGAGATGATGCCGTGCCCTTCAAATTTGTAAGAATAAGTTAATACTGTATATACTTTTATAGTTAGTATTGATATACTTTTTTTAATTATATACATATTTTAATACATACATATTATTTTATAACAAAACGTGCTATAAAAGGATCAAAATTAATATACAAGTTTTGTATGGTGGGACGATGATCAGCAGGATAGTGGTTGGACTGTCGGCTTATTATATAATTCCTGCTCCGTCTTCGCAGTCGAAGGCCTTAATATGTCTTCTCGTGCCTCTCATCCTCATGGAGACTGCTCGTATAATTGAAATTTGTACTTTCACTTTTAGCCTTTGATATACTTGTTGCTGCTACCTTGTTACTGATATGCTAGTTACTAGTTGTAGTCTATGTCATTCTCATTCTATATAACTATTTTAGAAAAACTTATGGGTTTTGTGGCTGTGATTCCATCCAAGAAATGTATTTGCCCAATTTGAATGATAATGTCATAATTTAAGCAAATTTTATGAAAAAAATACTGTGGACACAATTATTCTAAACTAATATTTCAATATTTTGCAGCGACATGCCAGCCAACATAAAACTGGTATATTAAAAGAAAACCAGTTGGAAACAATTTCTGTTTTGGCCGGTCCTGACACCTCTACCTTGGTAAATGCTGCACATTTAAGGATTCTGCTGTTCTTTAGCTTCAAGAGAAGATGTTAGATTTTGTATATACAGACTCTTTATAGTGAAGCTATTGAACCTACTTAGATAAAAGTAATATGCTTTGACATCTTTAGAGGAATAAACCAAAACTGATGGTGTCACTTCTTTGAATTTTGTATTCCATGTAAAACATCTAAGGTACAAATAAAACTCATATTATAAACTTATGCTTTTATTAGTTTTACTTTAATAAAAACTATTGTAAATTCGTTAAATTTTTAATAATTAAGTGATTTTAGAGCGGAAGTCATAAGGAATGACGTTTTTATATTAAATAAATGTTCTGAAGGTGTTTTGTTTTTTTTTATCACGCGGCCCTTAATAAGTTTAAAATTTGAATCACTCTCACTTATGGTGCAGCGCACCTATCTTGAGGTGCGTTGCGGTAATGTGTTACGGACTTTAGAGTCAGCAACACAATTAAAATAGATTGTAATAGAGAGGTAAGTAGTTTAGACTACTTACCTCTCTATTACAATCTAATTTATCTGTTTTGGATATCAAAATAAGAGTACGTGTTTTTCATAGGAAAAACACGTACTCTTATTTTGGTATCCAAAACAGCATAGCTAGCTAGCATGGTAACATTTTATCGCCGACATAAAGCTTCCATCCCTTTCCGGCATATACGCAAGTGCGAGCGAGACGGCAACATAAAACGACGATAAAATTTAGCATGCTAGAGATGGGCAGATAGCACTGTACTACGCCATATGTTTATGTTTTGTGGTCACTGTCAAACGAGAACTTTATCAAATCAGTGTAGCAACTTTTAAAAATCGTCATATCGTTTACTTGATAAATTTGAAACACGAACTTGTCTTAGATTTCACACATCTAAATCAAAGTATCTTTGCACATAACAATATACTTACTTCCTATTAAAGTATAAATTCTACAAATAATTAATACTCAATAATATTTAAAATAAAATGAGCCAAGGACGTTTATCGATAAAACCTAATAACATTAAAATCTTCTGGACAGCACTAAAACCGCCATGTTTAGTGGCCAGATGACGTCACAGTGGCACGCATTTTTTATTGACGTTTCATTTCCATAGGTTTCCTACTTCAGTGGGTTTCATTTGTCGAGAGGATGTTTCGAATGGAGACCCCGCACTAACGCACGGACCTAGTAAGGGACAATATACGCGACCTTTTGGGTAAGAGGCTGCGGGACGAGTTTATGAGTTTTGCAATCAGGATTGTATCAAAGATGATAAATAAAAAACTGGTCTATGAATAATGCTGCAGGCGTATAGTGGCTATATATACGCAGCCGCGAGCGTTGATTAATATGGTTGCAAATAAATCAATGTAGTCATGCTAGCCAATACTAAAGTCTTGTATCCTATACATCCTAAATAGATACAAAATTTGTAATAAATTAGCGAAAAAAATAAATAGACAATAAATATACATAAAAAAATATATATTTAAAGTACGAAAGAAATTGACAGTAGTATGTAAAATCCTTCCTATAAATCCTATCCTACAATCCTATATCCTATAACCCTATCCTATAATATCCTATATCCTATAAATCCTTCCTATATCTCTATAATCTCCATCTCTATAAATATTGTTATAACCTAGGCGCCGACAAAGACATAAATTCCACATACAAATCTGTAAAAGCACATTTTATTACCTGTCGGCATTTGAACTAATTGTAATCCTTTTATGATACGTTTCTAATTATTGTGGAGAATAATAGCCTATTGTCCTTATGTACTCGCTCATTAGCATCATTAGCCAGGTGTTGCGGATGATTTTGCATTTGTGAAGTATAAAACAACGGCCTGGTGGAGAGAGGGGGGCAGTTGAGCGACAATTACGATAAGGGCGTGACGTGTGTACATTCGCGAATCCAATAGTGCGGACTTTGCGCGTTTAATTGAATTACGACCTTCTGCATTACGTTTGGATTTTTTGTGTTCGGTTGTATTTGTACCTGTGTTATTCGTGTTTGTATAATTCTAATAAACTCTATAATAATTCTAACGGCATTTTAATTCGAGTTCTGCTAACAATAACAACTCGTAACAATATTATAAACCCGAAATTTTGTAAGAATGGATGTATGTTTGTTACTCTTTCACGTAAAAACTACCGAATGGATTTTGATAAAACTTTACAGTAATATAGCTTACAAATCAGAATAACACATAGGCTATAATTTATAAAGATATAGTGTGAATTATCCAAAATGTAATGATTTACCATCACCACGCGGGTGAAACCGAGGGCGCAGCTAGTACATAATAAATGTACTTATTAGTAGTTAAGGAAATATTGTAACAGAGAGTAACATTTTTATATAAAAAGAAAAATGTGAAAAGAAAGTGGAAATGAAAACTCTCTAGCCTAAAACATAATGGAGGAGGAGCCGATTAATAAAAAAAACCATACAGTTGAAGGGTGCATCTACTACCAAGAGCAATCAAAAATCATCCGGTTGAAACATCACAGCCTAGGTACTACATGTTACGTAGCGCTACTCTAGAACGCTGACGCCATGTTTGGTTTTTAGTGACTAGGCTAAGAAGCTTCACTAATCCCACTTACCCAACGACTGATCCCCCGGCCTAGATGGAATTGCGGAATTACCTTTTTAAAACCCTAAAATGTCTCAAAGTTGCTGCAATAAAACCGATGATCAAATCGGAATAATAAATTGAAAATAGTAAAGTAACGAGCACAAGATATGAAGAGTGCGCACGTTTATTATTGCATATCACAGATAGCATAGCTGGGCATTAACTCGTTTATTAAATATTATACTTCTATACCCTCAAGCGCTGCAATTGAACGTCTTTTCTCCACGGGCAAGGATATACTACATCCGAAACGAGCCTCGCTTTCAGGCGAGAACTTCAACATATTAATGTTCATGAAGGGAAATATTCATATTATTCCAGATTACTAAATTGACAGATAAATTGAACGGGTTAGTATCGTTTCGTATAAGATGTAAGTGGTCTTGTAGCAATTCCTCTAAATAGCAATTGGTTATAATATTACTATCAAATCGTCTTAAAATTAGTTCGTCTAATTTGTGTTTCATCCAAAACGCAACTAGTCTATCTTAATAAAATAAATTCTAAACCTTAATCCAAATGAATGAAAAAACATTTTTGTCAACATGCCTATATTAAACACTTTTTAACCTGTTAACTTCCAGAACCAACAGGTTTTATAAGAAGATGCAATTTTTATCACGTGTTAACGGATTAATTATTAACGTTAACTAGCGTTAAATTTTCTGAAATGTAACACTTTAACTTTTAACGAAGTTAACTTTTTCAGTAACGGTTTAGCGATTAACTAAGTTAACTATTTGATTAACGGTGCCCAGCTATAACAGATAGTAGGTAAGCTTAGATTCAGTTCGTGTGTTCTCTTACAAATTGCAAATTGTCATATATCAAGTGTCAGTACGTCAGGAAATTTGAGTAAATTAACATAGATATTTCAGCACATACACATTCAGGATTCTGAAATTAATTAATTACGTATGAATTGCAAATTCATAGATAGCACTTTGCAGTATAACCGGGGGAATCACATTCACAAACAGAATTATTCATTGTTAGCTTTTCAAATTTAATTGTGATATTAAAGCAATAATTGAAATGTTTCCCGCTTATTATATAGACTCTGATAACTTTGGGTGGATCTTAAGTACAGAAAGACAACTGAAAAGTCGTTTTTAGTCAAGCTGATTTTAGACAGAACAATCAAATTGAATCAACTTAAGGCACTGAAATAAAAGGAGTCGATGGTATTCCATGAAATATCATGCACATAACGATTTAAGTTTATTTTTATATGGATCACTTTGATTGATTCATCTAAATTGAAAGACAGAAATGAAATTGATTCTTTAGTTGTTCCGTTTAATATCAGCATAAAGAAATATCGCCTTAGCGCAAATAACATTACTATTCTGTTAAATTTTATCCCTTTAAATGATCACTTTTAAACGATATAATATTTTCCAGTTCATACTAGATTAAGGTGTTATATATTGTTACGAGTTTAGTGGGACTCGAATTAAAATGCCGTTGGAATTATTATAGAGTTTATTAGAACTATACAAACACGTATAACACAGGTACAAATATAACCGAACGCGCAAAGTCCGTCATTATGGTTCCCGATTGTACACACGTCTCGCCTTGATCGTGGTTCTCGCTCGACTGCCTTCTCTCTCCATCGGTCATTGTTTTATACTGCACAATTGCAATATGTCCGCCCGACAACGTGGACCGAATTTCCTAGAATCAGCTTGTACTTTAAAATCCATAACACCTAGCTAGTGATTACAATACAACATTATTACATAGGCCTACATAGGATTACAATATTACATAGGCCGTATGCCAATAAGTAAACAAAAGACGTTCGTAAAGGAATTACAGTAGTTTCAATGTTATTAGTTCAAATGCCGACGGGTAATAAATGTGCTTTATTTCAGATGTGCAGGTGAATTTTGTTTTTGTCGGGACCTGAGTTGTAACAACAAAATATTTATTTCTGGAAAACCTACGGCTACCAGATAATACCTACATACATAATATAATATGGCTCTTGCTACTCGTCCGCTAACTAGACTAGACGATTAGACACTTTATTATTATCGAGTCGTCCGGTTAGTGGACGACTATTCGATATAATACATTTGAATAAATAACTTCAATTAACAACAGAAAGTCAATGACAGGTTTTCACTTATGACCTATTGAATAAAATAACAAGCAGACCGTAAGAAATGCACCGGGGTAGTACCTAACTTTTAAAAAACTTAAGGCAACTACTTGGCGTCTGAATTACTGATTACAACCGAGTCAATATCGTCGTATACACAATAATAGTTAATAAACCCATTGTAGTCCGAGTAACAATACTATGACTGGACAGATTGCCGCCTAGAGCACCGGGTAATCTATCAATCCGGACGAGCCGTCAGTGCAGCGTGTGGTCGAACTTCCCGTTGATGACCATGCCATGTGACTATATTACGACCCCTGTGCAAGGCAATATGTCATGTCGCACCTTTTGCCCGAACACGCTATAAATAACTACCGATAGCGCCGATATGCCAGTAGTTGTTCATATTTCAATTTCTTTTTTGCAGAAAAATTGTGAATGAGAATTATTTCCATGTTAATAAAAATTTACTAACACATTGAAAAACACATGTTTCAGGGTCTCGTAGCCAAACATGTAAATTTTATAATTCATTCATACCCTTCTATGTATATCACAGCTCTGTCTTATATTATTGATAATGCATGTTTAAATGGAAAGTGACTTGTACATGCCGCTAAACAGCTAACAGAGGATTTTTTTTTTTCGAACATGTGTGGGATATTTTTAGACAGGTATTGAGAACGAACAACTTTTTATTAATGACTTTTTATAATATAATAGTAGTGAACTGTATGTGAACAGACCGCACTTGCGGACCTTTTTCCAACTAAATTGGTTACGTAATCCTTTTATGTAAATTTTCTATAGTAAAATACAAATAATAGGAAAAACGCAAAATATAGAAAACTTTGTAAGCCTTTATGAATAAATTTAAATCTAATTTCTGAGCGCATACTAGACATTTCCATGCGGCTGTACTCGCGTAGATTACCTATTATTCGATATTCCTCTGGAATTCACTTTTCCCATGTATATCAAAAATCGTACCGTACGTATAGATATCCTATTTCCTAGAATCTACTCAGCCTGGTTGCAGTAGTGCCATCCCAGGAGAAAGAACTGTTTACTGGTGCCCCTGGCGTAAGGGAAATGAACAGCGAGGGGTTTTAGTGGGTATTCCAGAGTCGGATGGACATAGCATTTCTTCGAGGGTACTATTACCACACCAACGTGACGAATCCCACACAACCCCATCAGGCTTCCCCCGCGATGTATAGTCCTCAATCGGATTTCCCCTCGTAGTGACGGGTTCTAATAAGAGTATTGCGTGTGTGAAAACGCGTAGAGTTAAGAACAATTTAAATGTGTAGAAACTGGAAATTCCTAATCTATAATATTGTACAGTTCTAAACATGCCGTGTCTGTACATTGAAACTATATTAAAAAAACTGGAATATACTATATAAACGATGGAGAACACGATGCAACTTTTTTTTAGGTTTCTTGCCTATTTGTTCGGGATTCACGTAAAAAGTACCGGGCGAATTTCGATGCAGTTTTCGTTCTTATACTTAAAATCTGTGCTACTTTTTATCCTGGGAATCCCGCGAGAATTATTCTGGGAATGATTTAAAATGGCTATATTAAAAAAAATCTAATTCCAATGTAATTTTTTCACAGATTGATAGCAAATTTTATGTGATAAAATGTATATTTTTTTATCCCAGGAATCCCGCGAGAATTTTCCTAGGAGCATAAAAATTACCTTATTCTAACAGTTTTCACTGAAGTGATAGCATATATTCTTTTTTAAATGCTGCGGTACTTTGTCTAGAGAATCCCGCGGTAATGTAAAGTCAAGAGTGGACGAAGTCGCGAGTATATCCTAGTTATCCATAAATTTATTTCACTACAAACTACTTTTCTGTACTTTGTTACCACGCTGAGGGTACTCTGTATTAATATCCATCGTAATTTAATAAACGCCTACTAACGGCCCGGCATCACCTTTTCGTTATTGCACGAGTTCAGCAGACAGGCAAAGGCAAGTGGGCTTGATAGAAAGCGGTTGCCACCACCTATGGACATGTGCATCACCAAAGGTGCTAACAACGTGCTGCCGCTCTCTAAAGGGCTACTGGAACCTGACCACTAATGCCGGCTCAACTCAAGGTTGTGGGTACGGAGCTAAGCGACGGAGATGACAAGAAAAGAAAATACAAAAGTTCAGTACCAATAACAATTTATTTTAAAAATTCATGGCAAATAACAGAGACACCATGCAGCTTTAAAAAATATTAAAAAAATATGATGGTCCACAATATTTCCCCTTAAATTGTCCATTACGTCTTTTATTGTACTTTGTCAGTGGCAAATATATTTTCAAAACCGTTTTTAAATTCATATTCATTGATCGATAAGCGAGATAAAATGTAATTAAAGGCACCTCGTAAGCGATGCAATGATCAATAAAGTTCATACAAATAAAAATTTGCACCCCACATACAGACCCTACCGTCCAATAAATATGAACTGTTTATTCATTGAATACATTTTTTACATTTCTCAAAACCGCATCAAAGCTCAATTTTATATTAAAACCAAATTAATGTACATTTCTATATTATTATTATTATATTTACAGAAACATTCAGATTCACAACAATATTTTAACATTTATTACATTTTTTTGTCTCGATATGACTATGTTCAACGGTTCATAACTATTGTATATTTAATGCGTAAACTATAATGTAAAATCAATCATTGAACGTACTTTTATAATTCATGATAAAAAAATTCATACATTTCATTTTAAGTATTTACAACAACTTTTAATTCGAAACTTATTTTAAGCATAGAAAATATAGTTTTATAAAACGACATTGAAATGCTATCTAGTAATTTTAACTGGCAAAAAAAGTTGACACAAGAAACGTATTTTAAAATTATAAAAAATACTGTTATTTATTATGTGAATGCAATTAAAATAATAAAATAATGAGCGTCTGATGAAATGCCTTTTGCAGTTTTGTCTAAAAATGTAACACTAAGTCGGCGGTGACAATTCACCGTCATTGTTCCCCTGTGTAATTAGCATCTTTCTACCTTATGGAAAATTTGAGTATAATATTATATTATATTTGACGTAGTGAACCATTTTAATAGACTTGTGTTTACTATTAATTAATTTGGATCTAAATTACTATACTAATTACATATATTGTGGGAAATACGTAATGATTACTCGAAACTCATCTGTAGGAGACCTCACACATAGTCAGTACATAAAAAATTATTCCATCTTTAGAAAATCAGATCACTTTTTACAGATTATTTGCTAAATTTTATTTATTCGTTGTTGATTTAAAAAATGGAGTAAAGATGGATCAGTGCTTAAATACGTTAATTTATATTTTATCTCTATTTATTTAAATTTCAATTACATATAATTGACTTAAAACTGGACGTGTGTTTAAAAATGCAGTTTTGAACATGAAAATATAATGGCATACACGTTTTAGCACCAGTGCGTTTCGAAATCACGGTTTACGAACTCGCTACACCCCGAGATGCGTTGATAAAATGTATCATCGCCTCATCAATTAATCATCTCTAACTACACTATGCTTTTCTTATGTTTCATGTTTTCCCGAGCGGTTGGGGTCAGTACAATGCGTGTTGTTCATACCATTCTCCTCTACTCTGTCACACCACAAAGCATGTCATCCCTACACACAATACATCAGTCTTTTTTGATCTTTATTCTTACATATATCAATCAATCTTCCAGTTGAATGTTTTTCTGTCACATGATTTTGTTACTTCTTACTGCATGCCCCTATAAGTTACCTAAATGGACTTTGCTACCTCGCTCGCGTATGACCACACGTTTGAAGATATAAGTTGACAGAACTTATCAATAACACCTGACCTACGGCGCTGAGACGGGGACACTGAGGGCAGGACTGGTCCACAAATTCCAAGTCCCTCAACGGGCTGTGGAGCGAGCTATATTGGGTGTTTTTTTAATGGATAAAATTATAAATGATATCCGTAAGACAACCAAGGTAATCGACATAGCTCGCAAAATTAGCGAGTTGAAGTGATAGTGGCCCGGTCACGTGTGTCGCAGGACCGATGGACCGACAACTTGCACAAGGTCGTCGGTAAGCGTTCGATAAGGAAGGCGGAGGACCGGGATAGTAGCGCCGACTTGGGGAGGCCTACGTCCAGCAGAGGACTGCGATTGACTGACGACGACAACCACAAACTAAATAATAATATTATAAATGTTTCAGAAATAAATTATTTTGAATCAGATAAGGTTTCATACATACAAAATATTTTTATTTATAGAAATGTATATGATTATTTTTTGTGCAACGTTCGTAATTTTACTGCTAAATTTTGCGAAATACTGATTTGTCGTAGATAAATTCTATCAATTTATATCTTTAAGAATGTGATAATGAGCAAGCGGAATAGCGAACTTTATTTAGGGAATTCCTTAACATTCTTCATCTCAATTTTTAGACAGGGATTGAACATCCCTGTCCAAACATCCCTTACACTCGATTCTCATATCATCCAAGCTAGTAACACCACATATAATATAACCTAGATAGAGTACGCGCCACAAAATAAGTTCTATAGAAAATAAAGGAACTATAAGTGGCAGCTCGGCTATTTGATAAAAAAACAAGTAGCTAGGAAATAAATTTACGGCTTTAATTTTTAATTATTTTGTATTTATTATTCAGCAATTACCTACATCGATTTACGGATTAGCAAATAATTACTCTGACCGGATTAAGTACGGCGATGGCAGCACCGAGTCTGTGGGCGTCCTTTCGTGGCGCGGACTCTACACTATGCAGACTGGTGATAAATTGCAAATATTTGCCATTGACATTTTTGAAGTACTACAGTTGACTTGTTCCAAGAAGCCCCATTTGAAGTTTCATATAAATATTGACGAACTAACTTTGTAGCAGTATCAAAATAATTTATATCAAATTAAAACACTGTAATTAGCTTACTTCTTCAGAAACGTAACACGTAACAATGTTATGTTAGCAACACTTTTTTTTCTCAAATATTAGTGACGTGAACTGGTGATTGATGTGTAATCGAAAAGTTGAAACAAAAATCGTGTTTAGGTATTCTATGAATATTTTCAACATTTTAAACGTAAAAAGACAACAAAATGCACGTAAAATATATTTTTGAAGTAATTACCTAATTTGTTTTAATCTATTCGAAAATGTGTGAATTCCTATATCGAATACAATTCTTAATTGTAATTGTTGTAATTTCGTTGACCGACAGCATGTTCTTACGACTTTTTACTATTTATCCTGGGAATCCCGCGGGAATTTTCCCCGGAGCAGTTTATAGTTGTTCGGGTACATAAAAATTAGATTATTCCAACACAGTTTCCACCAAAACGATAGCTTACATTCTTTTTTAAATGTTACGATACTTTGTATCCCGGGAATCCCACAGGAATGCCAAGCCAAGCGTGGAGGAACTTGCGGGTATATCCTAGTAAATTATAACCCGAACATAACAAAGAATGTAACAATTATCATTATGCAGACAATATTTAATACATTCTTTGACATGTAGATTAAAAAATTAAAATTATTTTAATCAAGATAATGAGAAAGTAAAGTTACAGCCAGATATTATAAGGCTCGTAAAATTATTTAGAATTGATTATAAAAATGTGTCATTTATGAAATTATTTGCATACACGATTATCATTATTTTTATAAAATGTCAAAACCTCATGTGTAAAAAAAACACTTATGGCCGCTTGCATAACGATCGTCTTTAAATAAAATTAGTTAATCATATTAAACTGCCTAAATACGTTTTACACAAAACGTATTGACAGTTCTTTAAACATATTTAGCGACAAATTTTGCGTTGTGAAGACGCTAATTGTATTTAAGGATGTTAAATACATTTTGTGTTTCTTAAATAAATTTAAACCACCTTATGCAAGCGGCCCTTATTATTCTAAAAAAAGATTTATAGAAAACTTGTTTATATCTCAAAAAAGATCCTAGAAATTGCTGTTCGTTAGCTAATAATTACATGGATATTTATTTTTTTATGATTGCTTTATAAATTATAAATGTCACAATTTGCATATACAATCACATTATTCCAAGTTTAATACATATTGATTTCAACGAATATACAAGGCAACATTTTTATCTTCTTTCATATCAAACATCACAGGCATTATAATATCATGCCTAATGTACACAAAAGCTGCTACAAATCGAAACGCAAATGCATTCATCTTCATTATAATTGTTTTCGCATAAAAAATATAAAAATTAAACTTTGCCAGTAGGTCAATTATTTCATTATTATTGATTTCATTTTTTACAACGATATAAAAAACCTGTTGTATTAATTTTGTAAAAAAAAAATACATTGTACAATATTACATAATCAAATTAAAAGCCAGATTTTTCTATACTGTGTTCGATTTCAAAAAACTGTTTATTTTGCAGCATAAGTATATTAGTATATATTCGGGGAAGCAAAGTCGAGTGAAAAATACTTTATTATGCTATTACAATAGCAAAACGGAAATTTTATGAATATTCGTCACATCGTCGGCGTCAGTCAAAATTGTTGCATATTACATGTTCAAATTCCAATTTAAAAGTTTTTATTCAAAATAAGTTCCACTGGAGAACACTTTTTGAGGGTCTTATACATAAGTCAAAATTTAAATCTACTTCCTATTGTATGACTGACTGACTTCGCAACGTGTTATCGTTGTTCAAAGGAGAAGCGGCAAGTAACTCCCCAGAAACACGTCAAGCTTAAAATTCTCTTATCATCATTGTACTACTACTGTCATGATGTACCTATATATTACAATTATGACGAATAAGTCACCAAGAATGCAGTTACAAGGTATTGCTCTGAGCAATGAAATCGAAGCGATAACTTATCTCTGTCCTGCGCAATTTCTTTCCATTTGAAAAAATCCTTTTTTTGTACAGAAGTATGTAATATTGAGTTCAGCTGAAATGACCATTTTATAAATTCAGACCAATGCAAACACACAACAGACCTCAACGCGGTATAAATAAAATCTGGCAGTCAAGTGCATATAAAACATTCATCACGACAGTGACTTGAAGAACTTAACATAAACCTTACAACATTTTTAAATATACACAATAAATTCATTAAAAAATAAAAATTATTCTAACATAATAATTATGATAAGATTTAATATCATCTTTGGTTTTATAATAGCAATGCACGGTGCAGGTTAATGTATTAAAAAAAAATCAAGGCTACAAACAATAGAAATATATATATACATATATATATAGAACCTATTCCTACAGTCATAAGAAATTTACAATCTCTGATAGCTAAATTATAGACAAATAAAATTCTTAAATATAAACAAATTATAATTCATGACTTACAATAAAAAAAAACTAATAAAACCTTATAACTCCGTGTAAATAAGAAAGAAAACTGTATCAAAACGAAGACTTTGCAATTGCGATAAAAATAAAAACATCAAAAATCACTAGTTTCACGGACAATTAATGAGTTACAATTTAAAACAATTATTTTCGAAATTATTACTTACATAAGAACGTAAGTGATATAGCCTAATACTTACCCTAAAATTGACTTTCATTAAGTCAAAATATATAATTTTTATTTTAAACTCGGCAAGTTGATTTGTCGTTTTTAAATATATAAATAAACAGATAATAGTTTCTTAAAACTGTGATAAAAGCAACAATGCGTGAAAATTTCTATTCGAATAATAACATTTGATTGCACAATATACTTAAAACGATAAAATAGATTGTATATAATATATATAATTAAATTCTTAATCCAAATGAGTAACATATTTACATGAATCTGGCAAGTCTTTATCTCCATGTAAATCGCCTCTGTTTTGCAAACCATACAAACGATACTTGGCCAATTCTTACATCTTACTAACCATTCATTTGCCCTACTACTGGTTATTTGACATAAGCTCCATACACAGGTAATGCCAAATTTCTACCGATGGTAAGACAAGGTTAAATGATGACCAGTTCTTAAATCTTACTATTCATTCAACTTGCTTTATGTATCGGTTGAATTTCGACGTTAATTGTATGGAGCTTATGTCAAATTTTAACCGATAGTAAGGCAACGGGATACGGTAAAAAGGGTGATGTTCTTCATATAAAGACTTTCTTTCATGAATGAATAGTAAGATACAGAACTGACCAACTATATATTAACCGAAAGGTTAGTAAAAATATGATTTGTAGCATATGAATAGATAGAAAACATTCAACAGAACCTATCGTGTGTACGAGCCATAAGACTAATGGCCGGTTCCTATATCTTACTATTTAGTCACTTGCACGACCATCGGTTGTATGTTGACGTTAAATGTATGGACCTTATATCAAATTTTTACCGATGGTAAGGCAAACTAACAGTCGGTAAGATATAGGAACCGGCCATAAGAGAAACCGATTACATTGATATCAAGGTTGGGAACGCACTTCAGACTTTTAATCGACCAATTGAATCTTATTACCTATCTAAATAAATAGGAGTAGATTATAAGATCAAAGACGGAAATTGGTCGACTAAAATCTAAGCCTACATGCACATGAAAACTTACGGAACACATACGGAACTAATGCAAATGCTTTAAGGAACCATAAAAAAAATTATAAAACATCCCCTGTTACACCCGCCTTGAACAGTAAAACATATCATCTAAATAATTAATTAATTAATATAGAACAGTTACATTTAAATGTCAAATCTATAAATAAAGCATCATATAGTATTCATATAAAATTCCTTAAAATATTTATCGTTATGTGTTCTAACTGTTTAAATAAAATTAATTAAATTTCATATATTTTACCATTTTATAGACATTTGAAATCACAACTCACAATTAAAAATTTAGACTGTGCTGACTATGAAATACTGGGTCAAATTTTATATAGCAACATTTTTAATTATTTTTTTTAAACACAATAGTTCTAACATATAAATGCTATTATTGTATGTTAGATGCAACAACCCAAACATTCGTAACAAACATTTTCTTCAGGACAAAAGTTCTCTAATCATTCTATTTCTGCTTAGCACTTATCATAAATTTACGTCAATAGTGTCATATAGAAAATATCGAAACATACATACAACACAACAACATACAATATATATATAGACAGAGAGAGAGAGAGAGTATTACTTGTATTCGTCCATAAATCTCTTGCACATGTGAACGAGGTCTATGAATTTTGGCCTCAGGTTAGGGTCTAAGACCCAACAGTCTTTCATTAAATGCCTGAATATTTCTGACGGGCAACCCTCCGGTATATGAAAACTGAAAACATAATAAAATTAAATTAAATTAAAAAAAACATTATATTGGTTAAAAATGAATGATACGTATAGGGAATTGCCAGTATCACCAAAACGTGGCGAATTGCACGGTGGTTGTTGCTCAATCGGATTTTTCCCGTCTAAAAAGAGGGTATATGGTTATAAATAGTGAGTAGTGCGCACCATTTTGGTAACTATGTTTTTTTGTGTTGTCTGTACCTGTCATATATCGAAATGTCATTCGCTTCTTTATATGTCATGTTCTTCCTGGAAATATACTTGGCGTAATAGTAAAATCGTGTTCCTAAGTTATATATTTCCAAATCTAAGTTAATTGGTAAAATTGCAATTCCACAACCTTTCAGTATAAAGTTGTGTCTACTGATTATTTATTTATTTTTAGAACGACGTTCTTTTACACGGTTTACAAGAGTGAACTGGGATAGATCGTCACGTGCAGGAACGGAGAAAGAATACAATTTCCTGCGGCCCGGCGGCCTGCCGTAAGAGGCGACTAAACAACCCACAGCCAGGTGGTAGAGTATTTGCTCGACTGGATGGCGACCACCTCTGGTCTAGAGTATGTTGCCATAACAACCTTGTGTTGTGTTCCGGCATTAGTGACCAGGTTCCAGTCTCCTTTAAGAGAGCAGCAGCGCATTTGTAGCACCTTTGGTGTTGCAAATGTTCATAGGCGATGGTAACCGCTTTCCATTAAGTGGGCCGTCTGCCTGTCTGCTGAACTCCTGCAATAAAAAAATTAAAAAAAAAACGTCAGAGAAAGTTGTGGGCGACCTTGAACGTTATTTTTATTATACAATTTTAAACTTTGATGCAATGAAATAAGAGCTAAAAATAATGTCCAGCAATGTAACATACGGGGTATTGAAATTAGAAGGTTTTGTAACAGCCCCATTTGGCCGCATTCAAGCGCTGCCACCGCGCACGTACACATGTTTATATTTCAGTAAATGAATATTTTTCATTTTAACGTAAGGAAGTTCATTCCTGAGGGGGGAAGGGGTATCCCTCGACCTTTGTTAATTTACTTAATTGACAGAGTTCAAACGGACGCTGTCCTTACCACGACGCACGCTCCCTGGGCCTCTCGACGTCGAACTTGGGCACCTCGTGGCGGGCGCGCGTGAATATCTCCCACGCGGTCACGCCGTACGACCACACGTCGCTCTTCGTCGAGAAGTGCCACGGCTCCACCGCGGACTCCGGCGCGTACCTGGTTACAAAACAATTGTGAATAAAGCAGATATGTGACAATACTGTTGGCAACCTAAATTTATGGCAGCAAATATATGTTTATAGGAGATATTATGAAGCTACAGTTGTAGGCGTTACTTGTATAATAATATCATAATTTAATAGAATATATTAGATATCACGAAACAATAGCTATTTGAAGGTAGATGTTTATTGATCTGTTGCAGGGAATAAAGGATTAGTTAGCAAATACGATATCGTCATAATTACTAAATCTTTTGGTGGCATTTGTAAGAGGTATTAACAAGTTGATGGATATTTTTCATTGCGAACATTTAATTGACGGTACTTTGAAGAAATTTTTAGTATTTAACCGGTGCGTGAAGCTAGGCAGATAGTTGTTCTAACATTCGCCAGGCGCTACGGTCTTCAGAAAAACTGAAGAAGTGTTACATTTGTTTTTGATTAAAATTTTTATAAAATCGTTTGTGTTTAAATTCCTATAATGTTGAGATGATACTTTATGTCAGACAGAAATAGTACTGAGAAATAGTGAGTTGTTAAAGTTGTAAGGAACGGGGTGACTGTAAGGGGAGATTGGAGGTCACCGGGCCCATTCTTTGTCATCTTATTAATATATCTAAATACGTATTGAATAGAGGTATTCTTTCTAATGTTTCTGTGATTACGATATGTGTTTATTGATTTATTACGCGAAGTTTCGATGACGCTTACAACTTGTAACTTGATTTTCTATCAGGTACACTTTAGAGACTGTGCAGCTGAGCTCTTTGATCTGATCCCGCCTCCTCCCTTCCATCATCAGACAACCAGACGCACCCATATGTGGTAGATATTCCACTTATACGAACATAGTTCTTCGTGTCTACCTTCATCATGCGGACCGAAAAAGAGTGGAACTCATTACCGGAGCCTGTCTTTTCTGATACTTATAACCTGGGTGTCTTCAAGTCCCGTGTGAATAGGTACCTTCTAGGTAAGCGTGCTCCATCTCAGACTATATCTCCGCTCTACATTGGGCAAGAAAATGGTCAAATGCGAACTTATACTACTAATAAATAAAATACACTTGATTCAGAGCTAATAGAGGATAAACAGAAACAAGATGAGCAGTGTCTAACGATTTAACGATTAAGTTAGTATAAGGGAAATTGGGCACACAGTATAACCTTGATATAACAAATCTGGAGAACATTAAAAAATATTCGTTATATCCAAAGTTTGTTATATAGAGGTTACTTTGATCTAACAATCGTTTTATTACGGTAAGCAGCCTTAATTTTTTTTTATTAAATTATAATTTCATATTTATTTACCTTACGACATAAAATATTAATTTATTAGAAAAGTTTAAATTTCTGGATTGTCTTACGGTCAACGAATATGTTTGAACCAGCGAAACGTGAATTTTTGTTTAGATAGATTGGTAGAATATTTTATGCAAAGGTTGTTGTAGGCTGAGAAAGATATACAGAGATTAATTATACTTTCTATTTACGATTTGCAATTATTGAAAATTCGTTATAAAGAGGTTTTACAAGAGTGTATTCGTAATGTAAAAGTATATTTTGTGTTAAATCTTACGGCCGGTTCTAGAGGATTACTAAGAATTTGTTAATACAAAAAATCGTTATAAGTTTTCACTGTATAATTAGAAGGGATGAAAATATATGGGACAGATGAAACACATGTGACTGGAAAATGAATGGATGGCACTCGTCCTTTATACATATAAAGGACGATTTCAAGTATGACGGAGGATATATGCCAGAATGGAGTATAAAAGGAAAAAACCAACCATGCCGATCCCTAAAATGAAAGAAAATATAAAGAAAAACTGAAATATTCTTACTTTAACTCTTGTACTTGGCACTGCCTTACTCCACGAAGAAGTCAATGCCTTATTTAAAACAATAGAAGTGAACATAATTGTGGAATTAATTAAACACTTACCAATTAATAGGCAGTAACCTCTCAGTCTTAAGTCTGTATGCACTCTCCTCTTTGGGTATAATTCTCGCTAATCCAAAGTCTGATATCTTAACATGGTATTTGTTCACTACTAAAACATTACGCGTCGCTAAATCTCTGTGGACTACGTTTTTAGCTGACACGTGATCCATACCCTAAAAAAACAAAAGAAAAATCTACAGTCGTTTGAAGTGTTATGTTCTGTTTTGCACATTTATTTTCAAAATCATATACATCACTCTAATTATTATTTACATACATACATACATAACTTCACGCCAGTTCCCTTGCGGGGTAGGCACGAACAACAGAGCGCCATTTAGGCCCATTCTTACACACCTCACTTGCTTAATTATTATTTAATATTACTAAACTATTTTTAGGACACAATTATTTGTAAGAGCCTCCCTCTCATATAGGGTAAGTTTAAACACCTTATTTAAATAAAAATATCACTATAAAACATTAATATAACCACCACCCACTTCATTTAATATTATATAATATCACGATAAAAACAAATTTAATTACTACCTAAAACTACGTTTCAACGATTTTGATCGCGACATTTTATTTGATTTATAATACTAATAATGTTTGGAAAAGAAAAAAAGAATAAAAATCAAAAAAAATGCTGTGCTTCAAACAGTCAAAACGTAATTTTATTTATGTGTACTAGTTGCAAAAACTTAAGAAAACACAAATTTTAATTACTATTTAAATAATAATTTAATACGCTATTTGACTCGTTACAGTTACGACGTCATACGCTTGTACAAAGTCTAAGAGCATAGCCTACGACTAGTACATTAAGAAAAGTATCTCAGTTGATTTGACTGTCATCTACCCTATTGGGCGAAAATATTATGAATTAAAAATAAATGCCAACTTACCGATGCAATATCTTTGGCATATTTGAGCAGGTGCGAGATGCGCAGCTTGTCTCCTTGGAACTTGAGGTAGTAGTTGAGGGAACCCTCCTCCAGATACTCCATCACTATGAGCACGTCGTGCTCCCACGAGTACCCGAGGATCTCCACTATGTTTATATGTTGTAACGACTACAACAAATGAGATATAAACACATCTACTTATCCATAATTGTTATACGAGAATCATCAGCTCATTAAGATGTAGTAAAAATAAGTGTTTTTCTTCATAACCTTGAAAAAAAACTGACCATCATGAAATTTGATAAGGTTCTGTTTGTTTGAAATAGGCAGACGACCCATTCTTAGTAAATGTTTCTGAAGAACCCGTAAAGTTGTATTCCTTTAATAAAAAACATATAGTTATTAAAATATACTCCTCGTTGACAATAGATGTACACAGTCTAATAAAAAAAATTGTCCTTTACTGGTTGAGTCTAAAAATACGTTTGAAATCTTTAACATGGCTCCATCAATTTTTAAATACCGTTAGATTATATTGTATCTCGCGAGATTGTAAGCTGTCGAAATATTGCGAACCGTAACCTGCTGCTTACAATTTAACTCATTAGTTTTCGATAGGTTTTAATCTATGTACGTTAAATCGTTAAATTGTGAAATAGCATGCGATGGAACTAAATAATAAATACATACTTGATTGAACAATTTTTGAAGTGCATTTTGTTTATTTGTCTGAAACCGTTTTATTTCTAACTCTATGGCCACAGAACGACCTACCGTTAGAAGAACAACCAATCAGCGCGCGAGGTACGTTCCACCTCATGTATGTCATTTCATCATAGATTATAATGTAAGGGTATTTAAAATTTGGCGGTGACATAATATAAATGTGTTTCCGGGATAAACTCCAAAATCACTACACCGATTTTGATAAAATTTTACAACTATGTGTGATTTGGTCCAATTTAGAAGATAGGACGGTTTTTATCTCGATTATTGACCTCAATTATAAAATTCTAATTTTAGTGTGTATGTCACTGAACTCCTAAACCCCTGGACCGATCTTAATTATATTTTTGTATGTGTTTGAGTGGGATGGTTTAGATTCACAATTGGAGCCAAAAGGTTGCAAGGCGCTGCAATTTCTAAATTTTTTTTTCAAGGCAGCAGAACGTCTGCTGGGACCGCTAGTAATCGATTTATAAATAACTATGAAAAAAGAATCAACAATGTAGTCATGTGAGGTGCAAGAGTATAAGTGTGCAAGCTGTAGAACGATCGGGAGATCGTTCCCTCGGTATTCCCAGAGCGCTACAATATGGAGTTCTTCAAAAAGGGTGTAAACAAACATTTAGTCTCAAAAAGGTAGGCAACGCGTCAGCAACTTTAGTGTTGCAGATATCCATGGACGACGGTAACCATCTACCACCAAGTGGACCTTTGGCCAGTTTTCTTACAAGAAAACATAGAGCTTTAAAAGTTGCGTTTTTTAAATTTTGTAAAATACCTTCATAATTTCAAGTTCATTCTTAAAGTCCTCATATAATGTGCCGTTCCTCTCGGAGGCCTGCCTCGTCAGCTTCTTGACAGCTACTTCTTTCCTTTGAGATTCTTGATTATCACGCTCCATCCAGCCTTTGAACACGTGCCCGTAATTGCCCTGGTATTTATAAAATTATTAATATATTAATATTAATAAAACATATCGCTATACAACACGGAACCAACTTCACGGAACTTCAACTTCTTCAACGGAAGAATCTCTTCACCAAGTCGAACATAATAAGAGGAATACGGTAGTTGACTCATATCATATCAATTTAGTGAAGAGTAATTTATAAGTATAAAATGATGTTACAAAATTGTTGATATTTTTTTATCATAATTTGTGCCATGATTTAACAGTGGCTGTAAAAAGTTGGGACATGACTCGCATGTATTATCTATAGCTCGCGATATTTTAAATTTCATGACAGCAGGGAAAATCGTTTCCCAGGGATGAAAATTACTGTTTTATCCTCCCTCTGATCAGGTAACTTCAAGCATACTTTCAGAGTATGAGTAAGTAAAAGTAAATAACGTATACGACTGTATTGTACAAAGGATAAAAGATATTATTTGATATTATTAGATAAAAGCTCTTTAATTCTAAGAAAGAAATTCTTATTATAAACAATAGGGGCCCAATTTTGCTATAACTATCGCATCAAAATTGCCGGACACTATCTTATCAATCGTAGCTTTGCCTAATTTCGGTATTCTGTTAATTCCAATGTCGTGTCTATAGCATGCCATTGGAATTATATATCTTTATTAGCTTCTGCCCGCGACTTCGTCCGCGTGGAATAGTTAAAAAAAGTAAGTTAAAAAAAACCCCCCGATTTTGAAAAATTCCGACAGATCGGGATTGAAATTTGAACGTTTCTTACTCTTGATTTCAACACTAGCGCCAAATTGATTTGAGATTGCGTGTCAATTTGGAGAACTAAACGAAATCGGAATCGGGATCTTATCGCTACTCTCGAGTTGATTTTGACAGCTGTGTATTGCGACAATATTGTGTTGACTATTGTGATTTTTCCAATAACAAAAGTGTAACTTTTTAGAAATTGTTTTGCGTTTTAAGTGGTTTTTAATAAATAATAAGTTCCTAATATGGCTAAATTAGTACTAATATCGCACATTTTACGTAAAATGCACAATAAAAACTACAAGAAAGAAGAAATGAGCCTCGTATAATGCGTTATACAAATAGCGTATTTTCAATGATTGAAGACGAATTTATAGCGAATTATAGAGTGAGCTAGGACTTATTTGAGGAAGTTTATGAAACATAAAACCCTTTTTATCAACTCCGAAGTGAAGTGATATACCGCCAAGTAGGTTTGTTGTCCTTGTGTATGAAGTACGAACACAAAGCCCACATTGTAGTTTATCTAATGAAACAAAACATTCTTTGCATTTAATACAGTACTTATCCTGGTTTGTAAGTGTTTACTTTAATATTATATATGTTTTAGAATTAATAAAGAAATAAAATACCGCGCTTAAATTAAAATGTAGTTTTATTATAGTAACTAGTTTTTACCCTAATAAAGAACTTTTTGAATGGATTCAACAATTCCAGAGATTATGTTATACGATAAAACAAAAATATTTTTCAATTTCAAAACTATTACTCTAATCACCTATTTATATTGTCATGTCCCTTACGGGGTAGACAGAGGGGATTATGCTACTAAACTTTAACTACTTGTATACAATTAAATTTAACACGTCCTGAACATTATATTATAATTGAGATAATTCAATTATTTGTATTTTTATTAAAGTATAAATTAAACTACCTATTTTTAAATAATTATAATGAAACAATATATAGAGTTATTTAAGATAAAAAATATATTTAATTAGCAATTATCAAGGCTCTGGCATTTTCCTGGCAATTTCCAAAATGGTATTGGAGATTAATACGAGAGCATTTTCTACATTGCCCAGATTTTCAGACATTTGTAGAAATTCCTGTGCAAACTGCTTCATCTTCTGTTTTCACAAATTGCAGCACATTATCTTTATCTAAATATCTGCACGGGGTTGAAGGGTAACATCGGCAGGATTGTGGTCTTGTGCCTCGAAGCGGAGTGGTTGCTGGTGTATCTAAAATATAAAAAACAATAATGTAGAATCTTAGTTGGTTAACTTATTGGTTAATACAAATCAAAAGTTCAGTAAAAAATACTAAAGCGTATTTTTTTGTTACGACCTAAATATTTATCACAAAACACTTCAATTATGCATACTTAATTGGGTTCTGTGAACGATGGGTTGTTATTTATGTTTGGCATTCCCAAACATTTTAACAAAAACTTTCTTGTGTAATGTGCTCTCATCAAGTGACAAATAAACAATAAGATCGGCAAAATAAGAAAGAAACACAAACAACTAACAGCTGCTTTGAAGTACGATATTAGTATTACTTTAATATATTAAAACGGATTGAGTTTGTACTTACGACTTATTAGATAATTGATACAATATCCTCTATTACAGTTGGATTCCACTTGTATAACTGTCTTAAATCACGGCTGGCACACAATATATCTCTGAAAATCTAATTCCACTTACATTTGGAAATTCGACAGAGAACTGAGAGAACTTTGAGTATTATGATAGTGTAGGCAACGGTCACAACACATACAGTTAAAGTCATGAATGTATTTATGATTTAAACAATGTTGTTTTTCAGATTTTAATTTAAAATGCTACAATTAATCAGTCAAACAATCTTTACTAATATATCTATTTATTACTCGTGTTATTTAAAAGATTAACTATTTTAAAGTCTTACTAGCGAATTATTTTGATGTGTTGACCAACACCAATGCGACGCTTTATGGAACTAACTTCACGCGTCCTAAACAATCGCAATCTAATCTTAATTTTAATCCAATGTTGCTTCAGTAGTACCGAATCACGTCACTTCAAAATTGACATTGGGATTGAATTGGTCTTGTATTGGTATTGAGATTAACTTGGAGAGTAAAGGGCCTGTCGTAAGAGGCGACAAAACAACCCACAGCCAGGGGGTAGGGTATTTGCCCGTCTGGATAGCTACCACCCCTGGTCTAAAGTATCCCGCCATAAAAATCTTGAGTTGTGTTACGGCATTAACGGCCAGATTCCAGTCTCCCTTTAGAGAGCGGCAGAACATTGGTAGCACCTTTAGTGTTACAAATGTCCATAGGCTATGGTAACCGTTTTCCTGTCTGCTGAACTCAAGCAATAAAAAAGGACGGCTGTATATTTAATATGCTTTCATGGAATAGATACTAATCGATTTTGATGAAAATTTACAATAAACTACTTTACAATGATGTCAGTAAAATTGGTCAAAACATAATGCCAAATGTCGTAGGGAGAACTCCATTACTTCTGTTATTTGGCTAGGAAAGACTTAAAATAAGCGTTTAATTAAAAATAACTTGATAGATCAAAAACTACTCAACAGATAAAATTAATACCAGTTTTATACGTTATTTTTTTTAATACAGAGACCAATACTGATAATTTGCAAATTCAATATATGCAATAATACGACTGAAAATAGTATTGTCCATTTCTCAGACATATAGTACTGAACACCTCAAGTTTTAGTTTTTTCATTATGTCACTACTCCGTCGTGTTGTGCGATCCAAAATACACTTTCCAGACAAATCTCATTTACGTACATAGATCTTTCTTTAGAAAAGTAGCTGACAGAATTAAACAAACGGACAGATTTGACCACTTTTTAAGAGTTTCAGAACCGTATCAACAATAAAATATCACTAACACTAGTAACTAAATCTTATTCTACATGTACATTAACGGTCATATTCATAATGGGTAGAGTAAGTTTGAAGCCTTCTTTAACCCTTTTGAGGGTACAATATAAATATTATTTTTGTCCAAAGCTACCATCAAAAGTGCCGTGCCAAAACCAAGAGAATTATATCGTCTCTTTTACTCTAATACAAATTCTATGTAGTTAGAGGGAGAAATCATCAGTTCAACATTCGTTTCAATTATCTGTATTTGACCACAAATTTGTGGTGGTTCCTTCTCAAAGGGTTAAGATTCTTAAATAAGTTTTTTTCAAACTTACTCTAACTCAATATGAATAAGACCGCTTGTCTCAAAAAAGTACTCATGTAATTTTAGGTAAAGATTTCTATATTTTATCTATCCACTCCTTTACCTGGACAATAGTAGAAAATGGAGATTATTTGTAATAAGGAAAATAAGTGGGTAACAAAATATAGTAATCCGGCAACCATGCACTTACTGGATTGTCATAGTGATCCGACATTGTGCCATTCATCGACGGAACACTGTTGTCCGAGATCAAAGACTTGTTACTGCCGGCGTCACTTAATTCACTGGGAATGAACCTGTCACCTAAAAATATAATAAAATATAGTAGCCTTTATTCTACAATCATATTACGAAACTAGGATATGCCCGCGACTTCAACCAAGCTTGTCTTGAAATTCCCGCAGGATTCTCGGGATAAAAAATATCACACATTTTATTTCATAAAATTTGCTATCGCTCAGTGAAAAAATGACATTGGAAGTCGTTTTTTTTAATCTGGACATTTTAAATAATTCCCAGAAAAATTACCGCGGAATTCCCAGGATAAAAAGTAGCGCCGATTTTAAGTCTAAGAATTTTCTGTCGATTAGCAAACACCGGATCGAAATTGGCCCAGTTTTTACGTGAATCCCGAACAAACAGACAACAAATCTAAAAAAATGCATCGTTTACATAGTCTATTCCAGTTGGTTTTTTTTAAATAGCGTCAATGTACTGATACGGCATGTTTAGGAATTTATAATATTATAGACATACAACTTATTGAATACCCTTTTAAATTATAATCTTTTTAGATTTATAAGCTATACTCCTGAAAACAATGTATTACCAAGGTATAGTTTCTACTATATTTTCTTAATTTCCTCTATATACTGTGCTGTCTACAGTCTAGATCATAGCAGTCGAATATGTATTATACACAGCGACAACACGTTGCGAAGGGGTGTACATAGAATAATGTTTGACCTTCAAGAAGTGTTCTCTAGTAGAACTTATTTTGAATAAAATCTATTGTATTTTGAAATTAAATTTGAATGTGCGCTTATCAGAAAATAAATTTAGAAAAAAATTATACCGAGAAATTCGTGAGGACTTACTTGAAACTGTTTCTGCATGTTCCATATGATTCAAAGATATTCTTGGCTCTTCGTAGTCATGCAGTGGAACATATTCTAAAAAAAAAACAAAGTGATATATCTATCACGATATAAGGAAATACGAATACGTTTATACAGTAAACTATTCCCTATCTCTTTCTCTACTCACATAGAAAAATATTGCCATCGCATTCACATGTATGAATGCAGATGTATAAACCAGGTCAAATGTTCTATGTAATAAATAGCTGCACAATGAAGAGTATTTTATATGAGCATTTCAAAAACAAACAAAGTAAATCAGAAAAAAATTAGAATATTTCACAAAAGTGACATATAAAGCCGCTAATATTTGAAACCAGTGTCTGACCCAAAGATATAACGGTGTGATAGAAGGACAGAAGACGATACCTCTGTGCAGCATGTGATTGACGTCTCGCATGATCTCCTGGGGGCGCAGCGGGTCGCTGTTCCAGCACTGGCGCATGAGCGCCCACACCTCGGCCGGGCAGCGCGCCGGCCGCAGCAGACGGTCGCCCATCTCGTAGCTCTAAGAGCAACACACTTCTGACTAAAAGAGTTTATTTAGTGGCTTGGCAGCTAGGCCTTTACGCCAAATCTTAGATTTTTTCTTATCTCCATTATGGGGCAAAATGGAGCTCTTGTTTTCTTTATTTAATTTTTATTCTTTTTAGTAAAATAGAAATTTTGGAATAAATAAGGGGGGGGAAATCTTTTATTTTTATATGAAATGTTTACAGTGGTGCCTAATATTTATCCATTTACCTTGCATTCTGTCTGATCAATTTGAAATATAACTAATTACAATTTTGAATATCATTATTTATAATAATTTAGAAAAAAAAACATTGTCTGATTTCTTTCAGTTTTGTCTTTTATTTTTATATTGCCTCAAATACAATACAGTTTCTTAATTTTCTTAAGCTTATGTATATATAGCTCAGCTGAATTGTAGGTTATCAACTAGGTTCTTGTGACAACTCGAAAGGCCACATTTGACTATACAGTTCACATTTCTCACAAAAACACATAATTACTACTCAAAAACTATCGATATCCTACAACTACTATACATTTTAGAGTAATTTTACATATTTTTAGAAAATAAAACTGCACAGCACAACATCTCCTTTCAGTTCCCGCCAAAAACTCCTCTTTCTAAAACATTTTACTTCCGGGTAGAAGTGGTGAGCCCAAGAAATGCAGGCTTAACGTCATGAGCAATAACCAATGGCCTAGCAAGGGTTACCGAAGTCCGCGCGAAGTCGAGAAGAATAGGAAAGCGAGCACGAGGTTTCGCTAGGAGCGCTACAAACGTTACCCGGATTTAACGCTCGAATGATGACAGGCACTTTTGACTAGGTTATAATTTGGTAAATATATTTATGTGGAAATTATGTATCTTGAATGCATGATGTGATGAATGTAAGATTGTATTTCTGAACGAGCCCATAGTGTGAAAGAGATGACTAATGATAGAAGAGAATAAACTACAAATGGACGACGTACGCACGACACAAAGACGCACTTGTATAATATTAATTTTATTTAAGTTTTCCGGTGTCAATATTTGTAATAAAAAATATTATACAAGATTAACGTACGCGTATCGCTGCAACTCGTAATACGTTATTTCACTTGACAACCACTATCCCCACAATTATCTACATATTGAATGAATAATTGTCCAACTTAATTTGTTTTATTTATTGCAGGAGTTCAGCAGACCGATAAACGATCCACCTGACCTGATGAAAAGCGATTACCGAAGTCTATGGACATTTGCAACACCAAAAGTGCTATAGCAATGTGCTGTCGCTCTCTAATAAAGAGTAACTGAAACCTGACCATTTATGCTGGATTGTTATTGCGGCAATACAGACCAGGGGTGGTAGCCATCCAGACGGGCAAATACCACCACCTGGCTGTGGGTTGTTGTCTGTCTCTGTTTCAACAAATATTCAAAAATATATTTAGGCTCTTATAAAAATGGGTAATAATGTTGTTTGTATGATAATCCGTTATTTCTCTCCTTTTTAAAAGATATAAAATAGAGAGTACTGGCCAATCGTTAATTTTAAAAGATCAGCCAAGTGCGTGGGAAACCACGATCTGTGAAGGGTTTTTTTGAATTTTTGACTTTTGCCACAAAACCAAAATAGAAATTAAAGAGAAATAGCCAATATCTCAAAAACTATTCATCAGATATTATTTAAACTAAATTTGATTGAAGTATTTATAAGTTCAGTTTCATCAAGCCTTCGTTTCCGTATTAGAGAAGCTAACTTACTTACCAGTGATAACATATTCATAGCTTAAAAGAGTAACATTAAAAAAATAGCAAAAAAAAATTCAACTTCAAAAGCAGCAAGATAAAACAAAAAAGTAATATTTTCTACAACATCTTCAAGTTACTGCCAAATAAAACAATAAAACGTACATCCCAAAACTACTACACAAAAAGAAATGTTGAAAAATATAATTTTAAGTACTTTGGAAGTCGGTTTCTTTTTGAAAAAAAAACTCTATTAAGAGACTCACCCTCGCTGTTAACACTGGATTCGTTTCAGTAGGCGACTGTCCGTAAGAAAACACCTCCCATAAGGTGGTTGCAAACGCCCATATGTCACCGATGACAGACCTCTTCGCTAGACTCATGTCAGAGAAAAATTCAACCGGCATCCAGTGGACACTAGAAAGATTTTAAATATACTGTTACGAATTTGTGGGATATAAATTCAGTATGCCGTTGGAATGATGGCAAGGTTTATTAAATCAGAAATATCACATAAATCGCGCAACGTCCGTCGTTATAAGATAATCGTTCCGAAAGTACACTAGGTAACGTTTCCTTCGCAATCAGAATACGACCGCCTCATTCCCTGACCTTACTTCTTTGTAAAATAGCCTAGCAACGTGCCCACTAGGAATTCTTAACTTGTCAGCTTATTGACTTCTTTGCATGAAATACAAACAAAAGGAATAAGGTTTTCTGACGTCTAGCTGCGGCGTAAACAAAGAGATTAGCGCGAACAATAGATTACTCAGATTCAAAGGGGTAATAAAACACCTGCAAGGACCGGTTTGCAGCAATACTATACATTGGGTTATCTATTTGTACATTGTAGCAAATTCCATCTGAGAAACTCCACTTGGAGACAATTAACTTAAAAGTTTCAGGAAAAATTCTACTTACCCGTGACTACACCGCGGGTCAAACCTTAGTAAGTAGCTTTATTTTAGTTACATAAAAAATAAACAGGATATCGCGCAAGCTAAGTCGCGGGCAAACGCTAGTATATAGGTAGAACTTTCTTAAAAATTAATTAACTAATAGTGAAAACCGATTAAAAATCCGTTGTGTGGTTTAGGAGGAGTTAGCAGATATACAGACAGACGCGGAAATCGACTTTGGTTTATACTATGTAAAGATATAAATCACCTCTGTCGTAAACTGGTCCAACCATTTGAACTCCAAGCTGAACAAGCTCAATGGAACACAGAGAACCCGGGTTCAACTTCTTACGTAGTAAATATCGTAATTTAATATACAATGTGTGCAATTGTCTACTGATTATTATAATAAATTATTTTTAAACCTTAAAAGAATATGAGTTCACCTCGCGACGTCAGGTGATTTATCAAAGCAAGGACCTATCTTGACACTCGACGTCGCATGATCGACATTGAAAGTGTCGATTAGATACTTACTCTTGATGCGTGTACTGAGTGAGCGTAGGTCCGGACAGCTTGACGACGATCCGATCCGCGTCGTGCGCCGCCAGCAGCAACCTCCTACAACGGATGCAACCGTGTACCACGCCCGCCTCGGACAAATCCCAGAGCGCGCGGGCCAGACCGGCCGCCACTTTCTTCAGGTGGATCGGTTTCACCCTATCTTCATTCTCCCTAAACGAAAATATGACACGACTTCATCTTCTCTGTGAATATGTTCTGCATAATTTGTGTATCAAGCCAAGCATTCACGAAAATTCAAAGGAGACGGATACACTGTCATACTTTTCTTGAGCCCGGATTGTAAAATGACGAGTGATTTTAAGATTTCTTTTTATTATGTTGATAGTTTTTTTTTTTATAATTGTAGTGGGTTTAGTTATTTTAAGTGAATTAATCGTGTGGTGTGTTTTCATATTGTTTATTGTTAAAATTCATTCCCATAAATCGATTATAGTATTCGATTGATTATTTTATTTGTGACCTTATTTTTAAGAGATCTTGTCTTCTAGATAGAATTTAGGGGTGATATTTTCCATCCTCATCTCCTGTAAGAATTTAGTCTTCAGGAAATGACTGAGTCAAATTGTAGGTCTTTGTTTAACGCCAAACAAAGCAGCTAAACAATGAGATTTTCAACGCAAACGCACAATACTCTCCAGTGAAAATAATAATTATCCAACTACAAATATAATTCTCCACTTTTAACCAATATCGCGCTTTTTTTAAATCCTGAACAGTAAAACATCATATTTTGAGTTCCCGTCAAAAACTCTGAGATCACGACATATCACTCATTATAAACAAGCAACAACGTTTAAAAGTTTTGGAGCTAAGAGCATATTTCCGCTTTTTACTCCTTATCCTAAACTTTAATTAAATTGTAGATCTTTAACTGAAGACAAACATAAGTCGAAAAGTCTTAATCATTTCACTCAAAAGTTCAGATATCTACAAGAACTCTTGCAAAAATCAAATAGAAACAAAAACTATTGTTTGTTTTCAAAAATATATACTCTAAATTCAAACTACACAGCAAAATATTGCAGTCTAGTATATCCCATAAACATTTAAGAGCATATTTACTTCATAAAAAAATTGACAGAACTAGATCCTCCTAGCGTTAAACTTCAATTGTATGCAAATCGCACGAAGTTTTGGAGCTCAGGAGCTAATTTCTACTTTTTCATATAGACCTCACACTGCCTGCATTCCTCTTTGATACACCGTAAGTACTAAATAGACCGCCCTTTGTACATAACTAGATATAACTTTAGTCTTTAAGTTCATTTTTGTATTGGTGTATAATAAAGTGTTATCAGATATCTAAATAGACCATTTCGAACAGCTAAATCATAAAAATTAGAATATTACTATTATAGTATATTAAAACAGATATGAAATATGGAAAAAATACCTGAGATAATCATCAAAGCGTCCATAAGGTAAGTACTCCAAAACCATGGCGGTAGGCGAACTGAGCGTGACTCCATATAGCCGAACTATAGAACTTGAATTCACGCAGGCCCACTTACTCGCCAATTCGACAAAGTCCTACAATTGAAAGGCCTTGTAACAACAACCTCCAATATGTATACAACTCACTGTACTGTACTCGCTGTATTCAAACAAATTCGATTCCTGACGTGGTAAATTTTGTAACAACACAAGCGTAACTTGCTTAGCTTAGGGATTATTATTATTATTAAAACTTGGAATGTTGGCGACACAACCGTCCGAGTCATCAACTTTTAGCTACCCTCATATTGCGTGAATACTTTTGGGCAATGGTAAAACCCCGAATTTTGCTACTGATTACGTTTCCTGTGAAATATAGTGAAGGATTGAACTGAAAAGATTTTTAAATTTCTTTTATTATATTTTTACTAGTTCCCGGCAGATGTGGTCCTGCCCGGAAAAAATAAAGATCTAAGACCCGATCCCAGGGCCACCTACTGGTTCCAATTGTGAACGTAAATCATCGGAGGACTCACTCAAACACACACAAAAAAATTTATCAAAGTCGTTCTTAAATTCTGCGCGTACACGTACATTTCTACGACTAATTTTTATTTATATACATAGATAAATAAAATTTTATATGATTTATCTAATTTTACGAAAAAAAAAGTCCGGCATTCCAGGAAACAAGCGTGTGGCTTTTCTTTGTTGTTGATTTTGTCATTTATAGTAATCTAATACATAACTAAAACTGGCATGACCAACAATAGGGCGGTGGACAATCAAATCAACTCAGTATATAAAGTATTATATCATCAACTAAACGCCACAGTCTCATAGATCTTGTACGAGCGAAGGTACAAACAAAATTATGACTTTATGACGACTATTGCATTTCGACTTGTTTTTGTGAATCATTCCTAATATTATACCCCAATGGGTTCATAGAATACAAGTTAATTTTCTTATTTCGGAAAATTCACTCAATTTATATCTTTAAAAATGGGTTAATGCGCGAGTGAGACAGCGGACACAATTTAGGCAAGTTCTAAAAGTGGTCACATTTATGTATTAGAGAAAAAAGAGAGTACTACGAATGATACGGTCTAGCAAAAACTACCATTACATTTATCGAAAGATTTTTTTATTGAAGACACATTGTTATCCTTAATCAATTAGTTTAATAAGTATGTAAACACACATAAAATTTTGATAAATCAATACTTGTATGTATAGTGGATAAAATTAAAAGAATCGAAATTAATACTCTAATATACTTCGAAGATTAATAGATAATATTCATCAAGATATACTTTACCTTCAAATGGTCAGCAGCTTTTTCCCTCTGTAATGTCTTAAAAGCAACTAGCAGTTTCTTTGTTTCATCTAGTTTCCAAAGAGCTTTGTATGTAGCAGTAATGTTTTCAGATCCCATTTTCTCAGAACCTATAACAAATGAAAAAAAATCATAAAATTTTGAATATGGGTAAATTCTATTAAAATTAATATTCAAAACAATGTATAAGAACATAATGGGTATCACCAATTTCACTGGCGGGTTTATCACACTTATAATCACGACGTGCAAATTTGGCCACAATGTTTTCTTTCACTTTTGTACCTGACTGTACAATGCTCATGCATGCCTATGCACCAAAAAGAAAGATGGATGGATTGTGTGACGGATGATATGATGATATGTGGTGTGACAGTAGATGTATGTCAGAGTAGAGAAGTGTGGAAGGAAAAGACATATTACGCCGACCCCAAATAATTGGGATATGGTGAAATAAAAGAGAGGTACAATAATGCTCATTATGCAAGAAAATGCATCTCTCCCACACAAATGCGCGTGCGCGTGTACTTGCACACACACAATTTTTAGTCAAACAGTAAATTATTTTCATTAGTATAAGTCATCAAGATCTACCCAAATTTTGAAGACCTTGTACTACAGGTCTATTTTAACAAAATTCAGATACCAGCCTCTCACGAAAAACACAACGGATTGCTAACATTAAAATTTATAGGATATTTAAAAGAGGAAATAAAGAATTTATTTCTTTTTAGTGATTAGATCCACTCTACTGACTTCAAATTCGAAGAAAGCCAGTGCTGAAGCTGACTTCATACTAGCATCATGTAAATTTATTTGAAGTCAATACAGCACAAATCTGACTAACTTCAATATTCCAAACTAAAAAATAATCAATGTAAATCAGCCTTTACAATGATTTGGAAATGTCATACCTGTATAAAGCAGAATGTCTTTATTGGGCAAACACCGCGGGCTTTTGTTATCCTTGAGTATCTCCTGCAACTCTGCTTGATCAATTCTCACGCCTCTTTTCACTGGTTCACCACACAATAATAATTGTGATTTATCTATAAACAAAAATATGAAAAAATCAAAACAAATTCGTAATTCAGCCGCTTTTCAGTAAAAATAACACCATCAAATGATAGTAAACCCAGACCAGAGTAAATAAGAAAAATATAACACCATCAAAAGATAGTAAATCCAGAAAAGGTATTTTTAACAACTTTGTAATTTCGTATAAAATCTCCATTTTCGTTTAATTCGATCCAATGTCAAATATTTCTCAATATTAACGTTTTAAATAGAATATTATTTAAACAAAAGCCTCATTCAAATTGTAGGTCTTTCACTGACGCCAAAATAAGAATAGATAGAAACCACATGAATTATTAGTTATTGATCACCCTGATACTCAATTACAAAAATGAGTAATTATATTTTGCTTTATAAAACAAATAAGATTTCTTATTGTCAGACCGAAAAGGCACATTTCACTAAACAATTGAGATATTCAACAAAACAACATGATTCTATGTTAAAAACAATAAATATCCTACAACGGTTGTTCAATTATAACTAATATAATCGTTTTTTTAATAAAACTTCACAGAAAAACGTAATGTTTCAAGATCCCACCAAAAACTCAATATAGTACCATCAAAAATTTACTTTATACCTTGCAAAGTGGTTCACCTTTTGGAAAAGTAAACTAAATAAGTATTAAGTATTCTCTTACCATATTCAGACGGTGGTATACATTCATTTAAAAATATCCTTCCTTCAGGGTTCTGGTGGCAACTGACTAGTCTTTCAATGCTGAAGTATTCTTCTGTATTGAATATGTAACAATGCCCCTTAAACTCTATTCTGTATGTCTCTGTAGTGCTGTGATAGATTTAGATTATTTTTTCAACTATACACAAAATGTTGTAATATTTTTCAATGATTTTTTTAATTTTTTTTTATTGCAGGAGCTCAGCAGACAGGCAGACGGCCCACTTGATGCTAAGCGGTTACCATCGCCTATAGACATTTGCAACACTAAAGTTGCCACAAATACGCTGCTGCTCTTAAGGGAGACTGGAACCTGATCACTAATGACGGAACACAACTCATAGTTGTTATGTCGTCATACTTTAGTCTAGGGGTGGTAGCCATCCAGTCGGGCAAATATCCTACCACCTGGCAAAATCCTCTGGTCATAAAGGATTTAAGCTACTACGAAAAGAAATACTATGAAAGACAATTTCAGTAGGCAGTTTAATAAGGCGTTGCCTTGGTGGTCAGTTTCACATTATTCACTAAATGTCGCTAATGTGGATCCTCCTTAATTATAAATACGTAATATTCGTGGAAGTTTATTGATTTAAATTTAATGATCTGTGATATGAAATTGAGTAAAAAATTATTAAGACTATAAAATTCTGATTGACTCGACCAAATTGCACGTCTTTGCTTAATCAAAGCGAATGGAAAATGGTTGCTGTCGCCTTTTTTTTATTGCACGAGTTCAGCAGACAGGCAGACGGCCCACCTGATGGAAAGCGATTACAATCACCTATGGACACTTGCAACACCAAATGTGCTACAAATTCGCCGCTGCTCTCTAGAGGGAGACCTAGCCACTAATACCAGAACACAACCTCAGGTTGTTATGGCGGTATACTTTAGACCAGGGGTGGTAGCAATCCAGACGGGCAAATACCCTACCATCTGGCTGTGGGTTGTTTTGTCAACTTTTACGGCAGGCCGCCTGGTGGAAGGAAATTGTATTTTTTCTCCATTCCTGCATGGATATAATATGCCTATAGACATTTGCAACACCATGGGCGAAGCCAATGCTTTACCAGCCATTAGTTAGGATGGTATGAGGAATAGAATAGGAAGTATAAGATATGATGTGTGTTGAGATAGAGCAATCAAACAGGAGAAATGGGATAGACTGGATAGGATAGGGGGATGAGATAAGAGAAGGGAACATGGGCCATGGGAACTCTCAGAAACATTACACTAAATAGTACAAATAATAGTTAAAAATCAATATTTTACAACTAAGTATTCTTCATTACAACAATTCTTGATTTACATAACAAAACATTACACTTATAGTTCTGGTTTAATAAAAACTTTATGTGTGTGGGTAACATGAAAAATACAAAGTATACTGACCTATTTTTCGTACAAACATCCAAATAATATACATTATAATCATCCTGACACTGCCTTAATATGTAACAGCCGTGTTTTTTGGCCCGTTTCTCCTCCAACTTTCTATATGAAAATGCACCACTGTGGAAATAAACAATACATATTCAATGAACCCAGTTCGATATACTGAATAAATATTGGGGTCAGTGGAATATTTCATTTCACCCAACTTACCCGACTGGTCCATGACACTTTATTCTTTGGAGCTCTTTCAGTGACGGAGTTTCATCATCTTTCGACAGATTGAACGTCCATTTCACCATTAATCTATTAAAAAATACATTCCATAATTTTTATAATTTATCATAATGATTCAATTCAATTAGTTGCTTAAAACATGGTGTACAAAATATGGCATTTTATTACATCTTCCTGCTGGGTAGGCACGGAAGATATCTATATCTATATATATAAAAATGAATCCTATTTCCCTAGGTCACGCCATCACGCGTGAACGGCTGGACCGATTTCGCTAATTCTTTTTTTGTTGTGTTTGTTATTGTCAGGAGAAGGTTCTTGTTCCAATATTTAGGTGAAATTATTTTAGTGTGTGTTCAAGTGGGTCCCGGGATGGTATAGATTCAAATTTGAACCTGGTAGATAGCGCTGTAATCGGGTTCCAATATTTAGGTGAAATTATTTTAGTGTGTTCAAGTGGGTCCCGGGATGGTATAGATTCAAATTTGAACCTGGTAGATAGCGCTGTAATTGAGTTCCAATATTTAGGTAAAATTATTTTAGTGTGTGTTCAAGTGGGTCCCGGGATGGTATAGATTCAAATTTGAACCTGGTAGATAGCGCTGTAATTGAGTTCCAATATTTAGGTAAAATTATTTTAGTGTGTGTTCAAGTGGGTCCCGGGATGGTATAGATTCAAATTTGAACCAGGTAGATAGCGCAGTAATTGAGTTCCAATATTTAGGTAAAATTATTTTAGTGTGTGTTCAAGTGGGTCCCGGGATGGTATAGATTCAAATTTGAACCTGGTAGATAGCGCTGTAATTGAGTTCCAATATTTAGGTAAAATTATTTTAGTGTGTGTTCAAGTGGGTCCCGGGATGGTATAGATTCAAATTTGAACCTGGTAGATAGCGCTGTAATTGAGTTCCAATATTTAGGTAAAATTATTTTAGTGTGTGTTCAAGTGGGTCCCGGGATGGTATAGATTCAAATTTGAACCTGGTAGATAGCGCTGTAATTGAGTTCCAATATTTAGGTAAAATTATTTTAGTGTGTGTTCAAGTGGGTCCCGGGATGGTATAGATTCAAATTTGAACCAGGTAGATAGCGCAGTAATTGAGTTCCAATATTTAGGTGAAATTATTTTAGTGTGTGTTCAAGTGGGTCCCGGGATGATATAGATTCAAATTTGAACCAGGTAGATAGCGCTGTAATTGGGTTCCAATATTTAGGTGAAATTATTTTTGTGTGTGTTCAAGTGGGTCCCAGGATAGTTAAGATTATAGATCTGTCAGTAGGTGGCACCGCTAGTCTTCCTAAACGGTGGGACCTATATTGATATTTTTTTTGTCTTTATTAAAGTGGATTCGAAAATTGTTTAAGCTAACTATTGGTCCCGGTAAATGTCGTTGCAATCGGGTTCTACATTTTTATTTTTAAGGGCAGGACAACGTCTGCCGGGTACAGCTAGTTTACTAATAACTATTGATTTCTGGTAAAACTCGAATATTGTTTGCAACTTCATCTGCGTTTTATCCGTGCAGGAACAGAGAAAGAATACAATTTCCTGCGGCCGGGCGGCCTGTCGTAAGAAGCGACAAAACAAGCCACAGGTAGGTGGTAGGTTATTTGGATTACCCGTCTGGATAGCTAGCACTCCTGATCGAGAGTATGCCGACATAACAAACTTGAGTTGTGATCCGGCAAATTATATATATAATAAAACTGATTAGCGCTCATTATTCTTATCATCAAAAAGTTGAAATGGAAATGTTCTTAAAGAAAACCTGGTTGCTGCCAATGCGATTAAATGCGGGAGAATCACCCAAGGGGGCATGGATGTGTCAACAAACAAAAGAATAGGGGAGCGGACTGTTAAATCAATTGACATACATTCTATAAACTTATAGAACTTCGCGGCGTCGTAGATTTAGAAGTCAAATAGCGCATTAATTATTGTTTGAAAAGTAATTTTTTTATCGCACAAGAGATTCTTTTAATTGCGGATAATGAGATAGGTTTATGTAAAGGTTATCCCAGAAAGTAGGGTAAACTCTGGTATCTTTATAAATGTGATAATGCTCGAAAGAGATAGTGACATTCCATCTAGGTAGTCAGTTTGCGCAAACAGGCCACCAATCACAGTCACGAGTGGTGGCCAGATGTGTACGGCGAATCTCTATAAAATGTATGCAAAAGCGTGTGAACTGTTGCCCACTGATGGCTGTGGTCGGTGGCCAGGTTTACACCCAGCCTAAGAAATTCCTTCTACAAATAAAATTAGTAACATTTTACTGACCTATAATAACCATCACAGACAGATATGAACGAAGATATTTGTTCTTCAGATTTGAATTTGAAAAACAGTGGAGTACCTCTTCTTGAAACTTCTAACAAATGATCCCCATTTCTGGTCAAATAAATTAATTCCTCTATTGAACACACGTGAAACCACTGAAACAAGAATTAATAGTTATTAATAGAAATATTTTCATGATCCTAGAAGCCCACACGGCTTGGGTATTCAATTTATGTAAAATGAATTTCAAAAATAACTTGGATCAACAAAGACAGTTCTGTTGAAAAATATAATTACGCCGTTAATGGAATTAAAATTCTTTGTGGGCGTCTATGGGAAGTATTATTTGAATACATATTATTATACTGACTATAAAGAACGAATTATTCAAGTGAGTACTTATTAAGGCCAAGCCCTAAATTATATGATATTGCGAAACACTGTAATAAGTCTCCGTGCCGATATTGACGAAAACTAAAGTGAAATCATTAGATTTTTGAACAATCAATTACCCTTGTCAGGAATCGAATCGGCTGATTTTGTAAGAAAATCTACACACATTACACCAAATCATAGTGTACCTTGTAAGAATCGATTTCTGTGAAGAGATTTCTAACGGTAAACCAAGGAAAAGAGATGAATTTTTAATAAATCGGTGTATATTTTCAAACATTCATAGACTGCGCTTTAATTTTTCAAATTATTCCAAGCAATATTCATTTTGTTAACACGGTTTTTTAAGGTACATACATATTTACCGAATATTTAGAACATGAATCTGAACTGTCAATTTAAATTTTAAAACAATCTATTGAACAATTATTTGGATATTTTGTGGTTCCTAGATGCAGCATAATTACTGCGTCTACGTCTATTACTTGAGATCAAGGAGAGAATAACCCAATCAATGGTTACCCATTCATTGATTTGATATTTTGGGGTAAAAAAAAGTGTGTTTGAAAATAATCTCAATTTATAGATAGATATAGATGCCTATAGAATCATTTTTATCATTTCCATATTGGATAAAATTAGGTGCAGTCAAATGACCGGTGCAATTTAATGTTCAATTAATGTAAGGAAAAGAATAGAGCATTTTGTTAAAGCACTCGCACTTAATGGCTCCATTAAGCATCAAAATATTTCATACGTGCGAGTGCTATCAGAAAATACGTTGCTTTACTACCCGCATCAATTGGTACTGGTCGGGTCCGATTTATCCACACTGAAAACCTGTATCTTTATGCAAGTATTCTGAAGCACGAGTTTACTTACTTCCCGCTTGTGCGTGTTATACAATCTGATGCCAGGCTGGTGTGGATGAAATGGCGCGACCATCACACGTACTGGCACCACATCACTGCCATTCTGCCACAACACATTGTCATATTCCTCCGCCAAGTAATTTGGCGCTAAAGCATACAACTGCTGTAGGTATAGGTTCTTCACATAGCTGAAATTTTCAATTCGACTTCTGATGGTCAATGCATTTACAGGGTCACTAGCAGGAAGAAAACCCTTATAATCTCAAACTAATTATTTTGTAAATATATAAAACGCAAATTAATTCGGGTCAAAATATAGAGCCGCTCTTAGTAGGCAAAACAGCTACGCCATATGAAAATAGACGATTTTTCATAGAAATCTAATAAATGATTAACCTTAGGCACTTAATCTGAAGCAATTTATTCATATTATAGATAATGGTAATATTTATATCAAAGTATTATACTTTTCTAGTCATAAATTGATTATACTGCAACTAGTTTAATTTAATTAATTTTTTTTTTGTAGTGTTGATAATAATTTAATTCTTAAAATAGTTTTATATTAAAATCTTCAGGGTTTGAAACTGCTGATGACTTGGGGAGTTAAGTTGCACATTTTACATTAAATCTCAATATAGTATGTTATTTAATGTGAAACTTACTTGACATTATGCCCCACTGAACAGAGCTGAGGTAGGTAGTCGTGGGCATACTTCTTTGGAAAGGGCCCATGCCTTCTCACTATTACCTTAGGAACATATTTCTTATAATTTCTAACTACCTCATTAAGTGGTAGTCTTTCCTCTGATATAGCTCGAGTCCTTGAATTAAATAACAAATTAGTTTTTTTTTCATTTATTAATAATATGCTGTTATAATAATCCTAGATTATTATTAAAAGTACATATTGCTTTACTGTCTCGAACTAGTATCTTGAAAAATTATTTCTTCAAATCATAAGAAATATATACAAACGATTAATTATACAATTTATCTTATTTATGCCTAAAGCATAATCTTTAAAATTTTAACATCATACTATAAATAAAATATTTTGTTCTGCTCATTACAAATCTCATTTTTTGAGATGAGTTAGTGAACTAAAGATATATGTTGTTCAAATATTTTAGTATGGGTGCCAATTGACCTGATACTAGCAGAATATAATTGATTTGAATATATCAATGTTAGTCCATTCCACTACTGCATTCAGACCTTTCTGACATAAAATATTGACCTTAAATCACTATACATGTGAAATGCTAGCCTGCTGCCAGCTGATAGCTGACTGGATAACAAAGTTTATGACCTAAATCAGGCCAAAATTATGATCCCGCGATTCCTCTTATGAAAAGAAGGGTAGATCTCAGTAAAGGCAATATGTTTTGAGAGCTCATGTTCCTAGGGCGTTAACCCCACAAAGACAAAACCATTTAACATTTCCTGCTGTGAAAATGAACTATTATTAAAAGAAACTTTTGTTATTACAACTATGCTCATCTTATAGCCAAATATGGTCAGAACATTACCCAAGAATTCAATTAAAGATAAGGAAACAGTCTTATAAAATTTATCAAAATATAAACTCAAATGGGTAAATTTAATATATAAATATGTTTTAAGTAAGACAAAACACAGGATATAATTATTTTGAGAGGGCACATGTTAATTAAGTGCTTTAGATAATGATTGTTCATGCAATACAATTGTTTACTATATTATACTGAAGTGGTAAATATATTATGGACTTAAGGATGCAATTTAATATAACATAATACTAGACCAAGAGTAGCTCATAGATAGATTGTATAAGCGTTGACCTAGTTTTCATTCTTCATGGTTATCTCCTATTCACAAACTGATAAAATTCAAACACACAGAATGGTAAAAATAAATAAAAATCAACCTTTTGCATGTCTGTCCACATGTAATAGATCACAGAGGTTACAAAGAGACTCATAGATGGAGTCTATGTGAAAAAAAGCATCAAATGAAGTGAAGAAATTTTGTAAGAAAAAAAGCATCAAATGAAGAGAAGAAATTTTATGTAAATAAACTTCTGTAGTATACACGTGGTTTGCATCTGTGTGATTAATATATCCAATGAAAACTATTCCAATTTTATTTTTATATTTTTATTGCATGAGTTTAGCGGACAGGGCCATCTGATGGAAAACGGTTACCATCACCTATGGATATCTGTAGCACCAAAGGTGCTATATGCTATAGATGCGCTGCTGCTCTCTTAAGGGATACTGGAACTTGGCCACTAATGGCGGAACACAACTCAAGGTTGTTATGGCGGCATACTCTAGACCAGGGGTGGTAGCTAACGAGACGGGCAAGTACCCTACCACCTGGCTGTGGGTTATTTTGTCGCTTCTTACATCAGCCTGCCCGGCTGCAGGAAATTATATTATTTCTCTGTTCCTGTATGGATACATCTATACTAATTCGGATTTTTAGTACGTTCTTATAATGCAATATGATACAAACAGCTTCCATATCCAAAATCGGCTTGTTTTAGCCGGATGCACTTTGAGAGTTTGGGGCTTGGTCTACCTATTTGAAGTCGTTTGCTAATTGACTACAGAAACCACCACCAAGCAAAAGCAGTTAATTAATTTTTACAATAAAATTGATTTTAGTTAAAAATACCCCTACTCCATTAATTTTGTTCCAACCAATTTGAATGAAAGCAGATTAGAAGTTCAAAAAGTAATTCTGTCTAGATTATATATTAATATCAAATATTTTTATTCATAAATTAAATTCAATATCTCCAGGTATAACTCACTATCTATTCTTTTATCTTCCCATTGATAGAAAATTTAAATAACCTGTATGGAATTTATGTTAAATTTTTTAAGTAGTAAGGCAAACAAATCAACAGTAAGTAAGCAATCTGGCACTAATGAACAACAAACAGTTTTATCTGCCTACTGTTTCAATTAAGCATCAATTTCATCGGGACTACATATATTTTATATCTGGCCTCTGATAGCTTCTGTTAATAAATGTTTTTTATTATTTAGTTGTCAGATGTAATTTTATGAAAATTAAAACAATATTACCCTACATGGCTCAGTACCTAGAAGCAGTCATAGAAGAATATGAGGCCAATAAAAAGTGGTTTTCTATCCCATTTTATCAATTCTGCACTAAAGGGAAGAGAGTAGCTCTTTTTCCTCTTTGGCTCATTTCAATAATACATACTCACATATCAGTGATCCCAAGACCTAGTAATTCTTGCTTATGCTCAGGGTATTTAATTTCAGGTATTTTATTTTCATTAACATCATTTCGAGCCTGTTGAAAATAATAGTCATATGTTGTTTCATCCAATGTAATCAGTAAACCCAGCCTTGGTACCTGAAATTTTTATTCCTTTATTATCTGAATCAAGTGTATCACTTTCTTAATGGAAAATTCTCACTGTCACATACTTGAAACACTAAGGGTCTCATCGACATATCACATGTATAATAAAAAAAAATATAAGGGCAAAATTTAAGAGCTTAGAGATTTACTAATAAAAAATGTGTTTATTCCATAGAAAACTCTAGAATTTGAAATATAGCACATTTATAACGAGTGTGAGGCAGATGCCCTATTGCTTCTCTCTTTTTAACTAACATCAAATGTATTAAGTGTCTAATAAAGCACAAGATTTATTAAAAAATCTGTAGTCTTAAATTTTGACTTACATCTTTCTTTTATTAACCATCGTTAACTTACAATTACATCTTACATGAATCTGTGTTGTCCAAATTAACGAAAAATCATTTCAATTTAGATTTCTACATGGCTAAGATATTATAGAGAACTGTTGCATAAATAAATATGGTATGTAATTCAGGGAAACCTTTGCTTCAAGTGAACCTGCCAACAAATATAATACTGGATATAGCAAAGCTCAGTGCTTCTTTTTAACTCTTCAAGGACATCCACCAAAATATAACCCAGGACCCTATCACCTAGCTTGAGAGCTATAATATTAAAAATATAAAAGGAACAAGGATATCTTGTTTTATTGTAGTTTACCTCTAGACCTCTAGGATGGAGCACACTTACCTAAAAGGTACCAAGTTACCTAGAAGATTTTCATATGTAATTTGAGGACACCAATTTCAGGTTGGGAGACAAACTCTCATAATGACTTCCACTCTTTCAGGATGCACATGACAAAAAAGGACATGAAGTACTTTGTTTGTGTAATACCACATATCTTTGTTTATTAAAATATACAGACAAGCACATTATTTGATATATAATATAAACAAGAAATTATTAAGATTATTAATTTACACTATTTTTGCACAAATAGTTGAATAAAAATTAATACATAACAACATACATTATTTTTTATTATTATTATATATAATAAGATTGATTATAGGAGCTACATTCATGCCTATTTAAATATAAAACAAACAACTTTAAGTATTTCACAACACTAGCACAGTGATAACATTTTGACACACCGATCTTATCAATATCACTTTTTAATAACTACTTTGAATATTCATAATGAGGAGCCATTTAATGGAATATAACAATGTCATGTTACCTTAAAACGAATCCTTAGCTCGTAATCCCTGGAGCTAGACAAGACTTTGTTGTTATCTTTAAGGAAATAATCTGTGCCTCTAACTCGTAATGCAAACAATGTACGAGTCAACGGAGGTATATTATACTTCTTGCATAGAATTATACATAACTCCTCTGCGGTTACAGTACCAGAACAGCGTACTGTATTTGGTGTGCGGTCGATCACGACGGAGACTTTAACTGTTTCCTCAGTTGCAGCCATCCTGAACTTGAAACGTAAAAAAACAAGAGGACGCGACGCCAATAGCGATAAGGTTCAAGCCCCTTTTAATAGATTTGAATTGATTCCAACTAATTTATTCATCGTGGATTTTTATAACACTTTATTAAACAATACAAGAATAACCAATAGTCTATATTCTTATGTTAATTTCAAACATTTGTACAAAGTTACGTTCCGCACAATATTTTTTAGATTCTTTTTTAGTCACTCGATATTTATTTTCACATACTGCGTGACGGCTTTGAATTTTTAATTTGACATTAAAAATTTTGACATTCAAAGAAGTAATGTCAATTCTGTACCAATGGTAAAAGCTTCTCCACATTATGGCGAAAACTAGGCGAGAACGCGGAAAACTGAGAATGTGGAGGCCTCTTATGTTCTCGCGATGATGTTCGCGAGACAATGGAGCTGAGAAGGAGAACGTAGGGTAGCTAGATTTAGCAGAATTCCGCGATTTTAGTGGAATTAAGCCCTAAATTTAGAAAAGATATAAAAATGGGCGAATGGATGTAACGATTTTATAAAAGTTTTTTTTACCATAATAGCTACGGAATCATAAAAATAAACAAGTTTTTACAGTATTATATGTCTAACAGTCATTAGCAAATAGGAGAAATACATAAATTTTACGCTGTTATAAACATGTTTAATTTAGTTCAAAATTTAACCATTCTTTATAAAAATATCAATACTGCAGATAAAAAAAGTTAACGAAAGATATGTTTGACAACTATCACATAAACAAAAATACTACATCATTTTTACTTGTCTTTTTAAGTTATTATTGAATAAAACAAATAAAAAATATTGTTTTTTGCTTATGTATTTATATGTCCATACAAAAAGTGAGTTAAGTATATGTAATTTTGTGATTATTTTGTGAATATAGTAAACATATGTCCAGGCAGTTAGCAGAATCTTCAATTCAAAATTGCCTACATTGCGAGAACGTTCGCATTAGTAGTAGCAAAGAGAATTTAACACTACGCGATAATAGCATACGAGATGCCAATGGTAGTAGTTTTGTAGAGTATGATTTGGGCATAATAATGATCGCGGGTGGGGTATAGATACACGGCACATTTATTTATTATGAACAAATCCGAACTTTTTTAATATAGGCTAAGGCGGGTGCGAAGCGAAGTGGAGCACCCGCCTTAGCCTTCGTGTTTTTTTTTATCACCACCCAAAAATAATTTTATATCTCAAGTAATAAATAAATGTGCCGTATATCTATATCTATACCGCACCCATGATCGCGAATTGGTCAAGGATCTAGAATTTTAATATCTTCAGTTTCTTTACTTGTTTTAAAACGCTTTCATATATGATGGTATTTTGGCGCATATTCTTTTGTCAATGATTTTCTAAGTTCATTGACAAGATTATGCTCGAATATACGATAGGCCTGCAAGTTGGTCATCAAAGATAATGTATGAAATTATAACGATTAACGAACATGAAAATATAACTAAAGTTGCTCACGACACAATAAAACAGCGGTAAAGGCGCGATATGTAATTCTACGTACATGGCCAAGCTGTGGATTATTCATACAAAAAAATTAGATACAATAATTTTACCTTTTTTTTAAATAAAATTGCTTAGCCATATTTATTCAAGGCACGAAAACGCCGAAGTTATACGAGTTCATTACTGTGTTTACAATTATATACAAATAGGTCTTAAAGAATAAGACAATTTTAAATCTTAAAATTAACTTCCTTTTCTTTAATAATTAAGTTCGTTAATCTTTAAAGTTGCCAATGCCTCATTTCTATCAAAATTGAAAGACACGTCTATTATCGGCATTAGCGGATTCTTCAATTTAAATCTGGTCACATAACAGACCTCTCAACCGCTCACTCTGACGCCGGCAGATGAATCGACCGCCATTGTCTTTTTGAAATTTGTCTTTGTTCCATCAGCATCCAGACATATTTGATCTACATATCAAGAATCTGCTTCAAATTGCTTTTATAAATTTCTTATCGGTAAGTTTCAACTATTTTCTCGTATTTGATAGTAATTTTACTGTAAGCATAGGACCCGAAGCACCCACGTGCAACAATCTAGTCATTGCAAAAAGCCGGTGTCGGTTTTGCGTATCCCATTTAGCCTTTCTAACGGACCGTTGAAGTGTGATTTATCATTATTACTTTCCTTTTAAATTCCTTTAAATTTTCTTACGGGCTATTCAAAACAATAGTAATTAATGGTCTAACTAACTCATTCAACATTTTTTGTTTAACAAGAATTTACAAACATGTATATGAATAATTAATGTAGTTTTTATTAAAAACAAACCACTTATTATTTAGCTCATGTGCTTTAAAAGAGGTTTTCATTGTAAACTTTATCCATTATTTGCGTTACAGAAGTTTAAGAGCTTTACTGATTTCCTAAAAGTTTTAATAAACCTACCTACACAAGAAATCTACATTAATTTCTTTCGAATTGTGTAAATCTCTTTGAATACCTAACTATCGTTAAACAATAAAGTATTACATGATAACCTCAGCAATAGTTTAACTTGTACTTCCTTTGTAAACAAAGGTACTAAGAAATATGATATGAGTTACACACTTCATAATGAAACCCTTTAAAGACAATATGTAAAATAACTTTTGACAATATAATGTTGAAAGTTTGCAGCAATATTGAATGTGCATATTGCATTAAACATTCCATTTGTAGTTTTTCCCATAAATATACTGTGAAACATGAGTATAATCACCAGCACAGGTTTTGTGCAATTGTCACATAACCTTGGCATATGTGCATTAATGTAATTTGACTCTTGAGAACTCGGTAAAATTTGGTTTAGTATTGGTGCACTTGTGGGTCTACTTTATGTTATAGTTTTTTGTATAAAGCATTCCCATAGAATTGTTAAATACCTACTCAAAATTGTGCCACTCAATGATTGCTTCAAATGCAATAAATAAATAAATTTAGTAGAAAGACCAAAAAAAGGAAATGAACAAAACATATACTACAGTATAAGAAACATGTAAAAAGGATTGAAATAAACATACTTATAACCCAGAGAAAAAAGATAAAAGTAATAAATATATACACAGTCAGAATGACAACCACAAAAAAAGAGCCTCATACTTGGTAAGAAGTTTTTACTTTTGGCTGAATTTTATAAGCTGGTTCATGGTTGCATGTTGCAAATGTTCTAAGTATTTTAGCATTTTTACGCTTGTATTTAAAGTGCAATACATAATCTCAGTATAGTTTTTAAAAAGAGTATATTGGCTATTATTGAAAGATGAGAAGGACAGTGTTGTTGAACTACAATGGACTATACTACTTTTCCTGCTAGAGTTCAGCTGATAGGCTAGCAACCCACCTGATGGATAGTGGTTACAGAATTATCAATTGATATATAGATAGATAACACTTTATTGTACACCATTACAGAAAAAAATTGTATAATGTTAAAACAACTCCTTTACAAACATTGTACCTTCCTCGTTTGTTTTTTTGTTATTGACTAATGACTGGTTCTTATATCTGATTATTCATTTACTGGCCTTACCATCAGTTGAATTTTGACATCATTATATGGAGGTTATGTCAAATTGTAACTGATAGTAAAAAAAATTGAAGCTTTAGTAAGATTTTGGAATGTGCCATTACTGATTTTTTAAAGTTACCCTTAAAACTTAGAATTTCCTTTTTAATGAAAACGTTACAGGATTCTAAGAAAAAGTGGCCTAATGGTGAAGTTAAAGTTTGCATTGACCTGAAATAAAAATATAGTATTATTATTAAAAGCCAGCGATAAGCTGTAAAATTATAATCATACATAGTTATTTGGTGCACAGATACATAAAATGCAGTTAAAAATGTAAATAATACACAAAAAAGTTTATAAACAGAGTATAAATTATAAGCCAAGGTCACTCATATGTAACGCTTGAATCACAAGTTGTAATCTAAGTTAAAGATCTCACTTTTATTTTTATTTATTTATGGTAATGCTTTTTTTTCTTCATTGCAGAAAATGGATGATGATTGGGATGATTCTTCTGAAGTTGTGAGTTTTAAAAATTGTTATAATGCTAGAGCTTTACATGTGGCTTACCCTATGATTTTTTTAATTCTATAAAAACTAACCAATTTTGGGTTTTAAGAGTATCCTAATTCTTATCCTATCTTCTTTTCTTATCTATTCTTTTTATCAAAAATATAGAGTGGTAAACAAACAAATTTCCTTACTTTTTGAAGTATATAATCCACACCAAACTTAATAACTGCAATTATTTAATAAAATAATAGCTACACAATAGAATGTTGTAAGTAATGCAAAATGAAGTACATCAATTTGCAATATTGATCCTAGCATCTGTCCAAATTAATAAACTGCAAAGCTGAATGAGTCAAAATTAAATACCATACAAGGTTTCTGTTATTTGTTACATAATTATATTAATCTTTTTTTTAGGCGGTCGTACTTCCATCTCAAGAGAACAGAAACTATGATAGTGTTGATGCAGGCCACAGTCTATCAAAAGGCAGAGGATTTTCGACATTTAATGATGATGATTGTAAGTGTTTGTGAGCTTTGAGCTATTTCTTAATTACTAGGTTTAATTAATAGCATTGCAAGAAGTGGAACTCTTTCACATAGCCGTACTCAAAGTTTTTTTATACGGGCCAAATAGACTTACTAGATGAGATACTATGGTATCTCGTCTAGTAAGTCTATGTGGCCCATATAAAAAGGCACAGGCTGCAACATTACATGTTATAATATTTAGGTGATGTTTTGCTACTTGAAAACAGCAGAGAAATTGAGGGCCCACCTGATGGAAAGTAGTTATGTCGCTATGGTCAATTGCAACAGCAAAGGTGTTACCAACGTCAATCCAGTAGGTATATTATACAAGGCCGCTGGTTAAGTGTAGGCAGTCTATCACAATTAATATAAACTAGGGTGTCTTACATCCCATGTGACTAGGTTTGTGCCTTCTATATAAGTGTGCTCTACTACTAGATCACATTTCTCTTTGACTAAAATCATAGTCAAATCTGAACAGTTACTACCATAATAAAATTCCATAGTATCTTTGTTTTTTAATCAACAAATATATTCATAACTTTGGCAGACAAATATTGCATATTCCTAAGTCAATTTAGCCCATCTAGAATTAATCTGGGACTACTAGCATTCTAATGAAGAGTGGAATCCACTCAAACAACAGATATCAGTCTAATAAACATTTTGGTTTTTATAAAATCTTGTATAAATTACATTCATTAGTCATATTTGTAGTCATGTAAATAAGTGTCTTGAAAAGTTTGCTCATACACATTTGATTATATACAAGTACCTACTTAATCAAAGCTATAAAACCTTTAAAATTTCATTTTGTTATTGGTCTCTATCAAGTTTTTAACATAGCACGTTCATATAAATAGCGATATGTATTAAGGGTAATATACAACGGATCTATCACTCTGGGGTTGATCCCTCAGACATCCAGACCATAGTAAATAACGGAAAATTTACCATGCCGTGAATCAAACCCGGAGCCTCTGTGTTGTAGTGAGGTTGGCCAGCAAAGGCATAGCCTGCTCAACTACATGGGGCACCATTAAATTTATATATGCATGGTGCAAATATAAACTTGGATATAATAATAATAGCAGCCCATAAACTTCCACTGTTGGGAAGTGGACAGTATACCCGCCACAATTTGCTAAGGCGACTTGGCAGTTTTGGCACATTGGTTATATTGATGTGCAGGTTTCAGTACGATGTTTTTCAACACCACTGTTAACATGTGGTATAGCAACATGCACATTAGGTCAGAAAACTGCCTAAGTGGTGCATACATTTCAGCCATTACACTATCACAACTTATAAACTTGATATTGGAAGTAAATTTTATTTCCACTTTTAAATAATCATTCTTTAAGCTCTATATGTATGGCCACAATGATATTAATTGTTTTTGGGCATACCAAAGTCTGCTTGAAAGGTTATACTTGGTTTCTGCATACATAACATTACTTTGAAAGGTTACTTATCAACTCACTTATACAAAAAACATCTAGCACTCCAAAGTATACTTGTTAAAAGACATAAAACTTGAAAATCACTTATGGATATGGGCACTTATTGAACATAAATTTATTACCAACTGAAAGGATCACTAGACAAAAATGAATGGTAATATTTAATTTCTTAATTACCCATGATTTATAAAATATATCTCAAGTATTTCAGTTTTTATACTTAAAAGTTATTATAATACTAAGAAAACAACAACAGATGAACAAATACAGTTCTATCGGATGTGAAACCTGCAAGTTTCTTTATCAGATTTTTGATGCCATAAAAAGTTGAATTTTAATAACTTAAAAGAAATTTTTAATATTGTTACGTGCGAGTGGAGGTACGCACTTACGATTGGAAGAAAACACCAGTTTTTAACTAAACGCTTTTATTAACTTACACAGCCGTACGTGTTTTCTCTCTGCAGGGTTACCCCTCTACAAGCACAACTAACGACGCACTATTCCGATGATAAAATGTCTCACTCACAATACCGTCGCCGATATTGCGTAGACCACCCCCTGTAACTGCAGTGTTCACCTCCGAATTAACTAATTAGTGAAGATCGCTTCTAGATCTTCTCTCAAAGTACGCTACACTCCTCCTTCACTGAACTCTTCACTAAATTTACCACTAAACTCGTCACTGTCTACTATTAAACTTCTCTTCCAACTCTTTCGTATCGCACTTGTTGCTTCCTGTCTTGAACTGAACTCAACTCTAAACTGCCAGGTAGGCGCGCATTACGCTGCTTATATACATGGAAGAATCTGGAACCCATAATTTCCATCTTCTTTTCGTTATTCTTTTATTTACTATCTGTCCCTTTCTAAACATCTATCTATCTCTGTCTTTCCTTCCAGACCCTTCTATTTCAGAACTTTAGTTCATCATCTATCCCTTTCTAACATCTATCTATCTGTCTTTTCCTTCCCGAACTTTCTGTTCTGAAACATTCGTTTATCGTCTATCGTTTTCTAACATGTATCTGTCCTTGTCTTTTCTTTCCAGAATCTTCTAACTTTTTCTAAAAGTTCTTAAACCAACTAGTTTATTCCACCATCACTCGCCACACTATTTTCATTGTAATTATGATAAAGCAAATATTTTTAAATAAAGTCGCAGTGTTGGACGTGTGCCACCCCATTTTTTAGGGAAAGGATAGTGATCCTACACAATTGACTAAAACAGATTGGCAAATAATAATAATCGGCAGACAAACACACATTGTATAAGCTAAGCAAGTTACGCTTGTGTTATGGATGATATACAACGGACCACTCTGGGGCCGATCCCAGACACCCAGACCATAGTTAATAACTGAAAATTCGCTTTCCGAAATTTACCATGCCAGGAATCGAACCCGGAGCCTCAGCGTTCCAGCTAGTTCGGCCGGCTAAGACTTAGCCCACTCAACCACAGAGGCCGTCAATATTGTCTCGTGGTATTTGCCTTTGCCATCAGAATATGATAATTGTAACAATCCACACAATAGGAGAGAAAACTGGCCCAGTCTCCGATATATATATGCCCTTGGCCAGGATTTGAATCCACGTCTTTAATGGCCCGTTCCTATGTCTTACGAACCATTCCTTGTGCCTTATTATCAGCTACTATCTTATTAAAGTTTGTCATAAGTTACATACAAGTAATAAAAAAAATCGAACGATGATACGACAAGTGAATGAATAGAGTACAATACTAGGCATAAAATGACATGTGGAATTATGGACTACCATTGACTTTTGCTTTGTTTTAGACAAGGATGTAAGCAGCAACGGCTATGGCGACAGACGCGGTCGAGGAGGCCGAGGCGGCGGGCGCGGGAGGGGCGGCAGGGGGAGCCGCGGCGGAGGCCCTCCGCGGGAGCACCGAGACTATGAGACTAACGGTGGTGGGGGTAAGTCTACTTTCCACAAAATTAAAAAGAGAAATTTTTGAATTTTTCTGGTAAAGTTGATCAAATGTTTTGATAATATGTAGTTGGTAATTCCTATTTTTTCTACTCCACTTCACGCGGTATTCGGCATCCCCGTTTTGAGACCATTGGTACGCTTGTCATCCTTCACAACGTGAAGCCAGCATTTCTTGGATTGGACCCTTGCATTCGACCGGGACTCTGCGAAAGTAGCATGGTTACACATTTTTTACCCACATAATTAGTCGGACTCAGTAAGACGTCCCCGTACTAGCATGAGCAACTCTCTTGCAGTTTGTGTGCTATATCACGGACATGAAAACTGCTGCGGATGCGGGAATTCCTGACCCTGTCTTTCCATGTGGCTCCACAAATTTATCGCAATATATTCGTCTCCGTGCATTCAGCTCTTGCTTGTGCCTCTTAAGTATAAAAGGGCAGAAGTCTAATAATAGATTTATAGACCTGTCCTAATAACTTGGCTGGCATTTTGTCACCTCAAGCTGCTGTGTGGCCTTGAGGTCGCGGTCGATGTCTCCGGACGCGCTAAGTACAGATCCCAAGTACTTAACTGGTCCGTGTGCTCGACCGTATTTTCGCCTATGCGCATGGATGTGGGATCTGTAGTGTTACAAGCCAAGTACTCATATATGCATTTAATTAATGTATACTTTATTCAGAGGATTACGAAGATCGCGGCGGCAGAGGGGAACGCGGTAGAGGCAGAGGCCGTGGAGGTCGGGGCGGGGGTCGCGGGGGAGGCTCCGGCGGCGGCGGCGACTTCGAGGCGGAAGTGGGTGAAGACGGAGAGGTGAAGAAGCCCCCCGTCACTTACGTGCCCCCTGAACCTACTGAGGACGAGACCGAGATATTCAGCAGCACCATCAGCACAGGAATCAATTTCGACAAGTTCGATTGCATTGCTGTTAAGGTGAGAAACCCGGTCATATTGATAAATGGACTGCAAAACATAACTTATTTTTCCTACATCTTCAGAAGAGTGTGTCAAACTAAAAGAAACCTCATTCCATTCTGTTAAGTGTGATTGACATTCATACCTTGAAAATTTAAGTCAATAAGGGGGAATATTTAGATATTCATGTGTGATTGATATGTTATTAATAAATGCTTAACTCTTTGTGAGTTATAATGATTTCTCAGGACAACATTTTGAAAATCAACATTGTAATGTAGACATAAGTTTCATTTTCATTTCATTCATAATGTAAGTTTTGAATGAGGAACCACTTGTCTAGTTTTACTTATATGAAAATATTATAACTAAGATTTAATTACTCATTTTCTACGATAGGTCAGTGGCGAGAATCCCCCGCCACCTATAGAGTCATTTGAAAAGGGCAATCTTCGTAAATACGTGGTGGAAAATATATTGAAGGCGGGGTATAAGAAACCTACGCCTATTCAGAAGCACGCTATTCCTATAGTCTTGGCTGGCAGGGATCTCATGGGCTGTGCGCAGACTGGCTCGGGAAAAACGGTAAATATACATAAAATATCATTTACTAAAATAATTACATATTGTTTTTTGTGTATCAGAAGAGCTGAATCATTAATTATTGTGTCATATTTAAACATTTCCTCAATAAGTATTAATGTTATGAAGTATATAAAATTGATTCTACTCTGCCTTATATTTATTGTAATCTTCATCCATGTGTCACTTAGTTTTATTCTTTTTAAGTCCGGTTGCTAGTAGAATTTATTTTTACCAAGAAATTACTGTAACTAAGAATTTTTATAATCATTTATATTGTAGAACTATCTATGCTTTGGTGTACACACAGCAAAGGGTTGTCAATTTTTTTTCAGGCTGCCTTTTTGCTGCCCATTATTCACATTCTGCTACAGGACCCGCGGGATTTGGTCGTTGCTGAAAAAGGATGTGCACAACCACAGGTCAGTGAAAACACAATGGCTACATATTCACAGTCAAAACTAAAACTGACACTTCAACGGTCTCTGTAATGTAATAGTCTCAGTGTGATTCACTTACCTTACTGGGAAAGTTTTCAAATAAACTTTCGTTTTTATTCTGGCGTGGATGTTGCTGGGATCAGCCGTTTTTTTTTTATATTCCAGGAGAGAGCACAGGCAGACGGCCCCCACTTGATGGAAAGTGGTCACCATTGCCTATGGACATTTGCAACACCATAGGTGCTACAAATGCGCTACTGCTCTTTTAAGACAGACTGGAAGCTGGTCACTAATGCCAGAACACAATTCAAGGTTATGGCGGCATGCTCTAGACCAGGGGTGGTAACCATCCAGACGGGCAAATGCCCTACCACCTATCTGGCTGTGGGTTGTTTTGTAGCCTCTTACGACAGGCCGCCTGGCCACAGGATATTCTAGTCTTTCTCCGTTCCTGTATGAATAATTTAGTTAGTTTGAGAACTATAATAATTATTAAAAATTAAAAACGGTACTCCAGCAGTATGGATATTATATCAGCTATGAAAATGTTTGTGTGTATATCTCCTGGGGGACCCTTGAAAGGAGTCTAGTGGAACTTATTTTGATAATACAAATTTGAATTTGAAATCAATAGACTGATGTAAGTCTAGTACTATTCTTTTGACATGTTTTTCATTTCTTAGTGAAAGAATCTATAAAAGGTTAATTTAAATCATACAACATTTTGTAAAACATTTCAGGTGGTGATAGTGTCGCCCACTCGCGAATTGACTCTGCAAATATTCAATGAAGCCAGAAAGTTCTCATATGCATCCACATTGAAGATTGCAGTTGCTTATGGTGGCACTGCTGTGCGCAACCAAGGAGATAATATTGCTGTAAGTTCCGATTTTGACAAAAATGTAAAGATTAGATTATTTAGACGTTTAATACGTCTAAGTAATCTAATCTTAAATTGCAAGGATTTCACCTTAAAATGGCATAATTTCTAAGTGTATTTTCCGAATTGTAAAGACATGTTAAATAAAAATTCAATTAATAGAGTACTAGAGTTTACCCCGCGGCTCCGCCGTGCGTCAAACGAGTGCGTACCTCTTGTTTTAAGAGCAGGCGTTAATACAGGATATATTGTATTGTATTTTTATGTTGGTGCTATTTGCCCTCGGAAGATTTACTTCATTTTATATCGCAAACTATCCCATCTACCGGGATGAATAGTATCTATGTCCATTTTCGGTATGCAGGCAGACAGATCGAGTGAAAGTCGCATTTTTTTAAAGATTTAAAATTTTTATATCTATAAACTTGATAAACGGTTGGTCCCCCATACCAACTTTAATACCCTATTTCAACCCGTTCTAGACAAAAATATTGTGTAAACTACACAAACGACCAAAACCACCAAACGTACTAAAACTACCAAATCTACCAACCAAAACTACCAAATCCACCAACCAAAACTACCCCTACTACCTAAACTACCACAATTACCAAAACCACCACAACTATCAAAACTATCGCAACTGCCAAAACAACCGAATATACCAAATCGACCAATCAAAACTACAAAATCTACCACTCAAAACTACCACAACTACCAAAACCACCACAACTAACAAAACTACCACAACTATCAAAACTATCGCAACTGCCAAAACAACCGAATATACCAAATCGACCAACCAACAAACCAAAACTACCACAACTATCAAAACTACCACAACTACCAAAATAACCGAATCTACCAACCAAAACTACCATAACTACCAAATCTACAAACCAAAACTACCACAACTACCAAAACTACTACAGCTACCAAAACTACCAGCATAAACTACCGAAAATAGCAAAACTACCAACCAAAACTACCAAAACTGCCAAACAAAACTACCTAAACGACCAAATTGACCAAAATAAACAAAATGACGAAAATGGCAAACCACAAATAAAAAACCTAGCCTAGTTTCCGGAATAAACTTTACATAAATCTATCCCAGTATCCGGGATGAAAAGTATCCCTTGGCCACCCTCGGTATTCAAATTACATATGTACCAAGTATCAGCCAAATCGGTCCAATAGTCTTTCCATAAAAGGATAACAAACAGAGAGACAAATATACTTTTATCCCGGAAACTATCCCATTTTCCGGGATAAAAAGTATCCTATGTTCATTCTCGGCATCGAAATATATATATATATACTGAGTTTCAGCCAAATCGGTCCAGTAGTTTTTACGTGAAAACGGAACAGACAGACAGAGTTACTTTTGCATTTATAATATTAATAGGGATGAATATCTACTAACTATATCTCAAAGAGAACTAAATTTTTTGTTTGATTTAGAAAGTGTAAATAATTCGAATACTAACGATTAACATTTGGTCGGCGAAGGTGCAGGCGAGATACCTTTTGATTTTATATACTGGGAAAATAACTGTAATCTACGTTACCTGTGGAGCGTGCACAAAGTCGCGGGCATATCCTAGTTAAACAATAACAATGTAATGTTAATAATAGGGTCAGATTATAATCCAAACCATTTGCTAATTAGAAAAACGACAAAATGGATATTAAGTTTTTCGTATTTCCTTTTACAAAGACGAAACTCAAAAGCAACTGAAAAATCGGCAATAGATATTATAAACGATTACTGTGTGAGAGAAGTTTTTTTGATATTACTGATAAACTTAAATTGTCTACAACAAAAAAATATCAATATCCACATTTAATTTGGTGATTATGATCAATGTCAAATATATAAATATTTATCATTAAAAACTTATATGTATATACTAAGATATACCCACAACTTTCATGCTTCACTTGAAATTCCCGGGACTATTAGTTTTAGTAGAAACTGTGTCGGAAGCTAATTTTTATGCATCCAAATAACTTAAAACCACTCCCGAGAAAATACCTGCGGGATTCCCGGGTTAAAAAGTATCACACATTTTATTACATTAAATTTACTATCAGTAAAAAAATTACATCCAATGTTTATATTATTCGATATTTTTTTAATATGGCCATTTTAAATCATTGCCAGAAAAATTCCCGGGATAAAAAGTAGCGCAGATTTTAAGTCTAAGAACTAGTTGTCAGTCAACGAACACCGCATCGAAATCGACCCCATAGTTTTTGTGAGAATCCCAAGCAAATAGACAAGAAATCTAATAAAAATTTAATTGCGTTCTCCACCATTTATATAGTCTATTCAAGTTACTTTTTTTTTAAATAGCTTTAATGTACAGACACAACATGTTTAGCATTTTATAATATTATAGATAAATAAACCGACCCCTCATATTTAATGAATATTTTTTGTTTGCATAATGATCAGAAAGGGTGCCACATCTTGGTGGCGACGCCCGGCCGGCTGCTGGATTTTGTGGAACGCGGACGCGTGTCGTTCGAGAGCGTGCGCTTCGTCGTGCTGGACGAGGCGGACCGCATGCTCGATATGGGCTTCATGCCCAGCGTCGAGAAGATGATGGACCACCCCACCATGGTGCCGGCAGTGAGTCCACGATCCAACACTTATTATTGTACTTTTGTCCATATTTCTAAACACAGGTGAAAGGTGAACTTTTGTTGTTTTTATGATGTCCTTTTTATTAATTAAAACTCCATTTGATTATTTCTGACGATTGAAAAATCTACCCTAAATCGCATAATGATATTTTGACATGGACACACCCTTCTTCTTCTTCTGCGAGCGGGCGGTTTCCGTAACTCGACGACATAGCGCCTATTTTGCGTGCGAGTGTGGATGAGGGTTTACTCCATCCAGCCCAGATTCTCCAGGAAGTCCACCAGTTTCTTGATGTTGCTGAAGACTTCTCGGAGACTACCTGCGGTGTCTAGATAGTTGAGAAACCCTACATTCATTCAGATTGTTTTAAACAATGTAAACTATCATCCAACATAATATTTATATATGAGTCAAGAACTGGATCGAAGTGGCCGTTGACTTGACTACAGAGCATTAAGTCTATATCGATTTATATTGAAAAAGGCGCGATTTTCGACATTTGCGTATTTCGTCATTAACGACGTCAACGCTCCATAATCCGTTCCACTAGAGTTTATGATTGTAACGCCCGCAAGCAAGTGAATCGGGAAAATCGCTGTCGTCATCGTGGTCGTTGTCGTGAGTGTGGAACATAGCCATCATAGTTTATTCTCAGGACGCGTTTTTCTTGTGACTCACAACGCTCAAAATGCTCCTTCAGCTGTTCCACATACCGACCATGGTCGTTATGGTCGCTGCGAAAACGTCACGAATGACGTCAGTATTTTCGATCACGCAGAGCTAACAATGACCCATGTCAAGACGTGAACATTGACCGCAAAACATTAATTATCAATATCGTTACATTGTTAAAGGCGCAATTTTCAAATCAACCATACAGCTACTATGTTTAACCCCTTATAGGGTGAAAGACAAACATTGATGTTTTCGGCCACCTTCCCTGAAGATATCCAGCACTTGGCGGCTCGGTTCTTGAACAATTACCTGTTTGTGGCTGTGGGCATAGTTGGTGGGGCCAGTACTGATGTTGAACAAATATTCCATCAAGTCACAAAGTATGAGAAACAGAATTTGCTTAAGAAACTTATTGAAGAAAATGGTGAGTTACGCAAGTTTGCTAATATAATAACACATTGTCATCACCCCTGGTGTTGCAAAAAGTCTACAGGTAACGGGAACCACGTTCCATTAAATTGGCTATCTGCCTGTTTGCGAGCTTCGTAATAAAAGACAATACGACAGTTATTAATTATTATTATTAGTTTATTCCGAACATCAAAAAATTTGAATGATTTTTATTTTATAGATATAAACGGTTAGACTATAATCTATCTCGCGAGATTGTAAACTCATGATATTGTGAACTGTAATATACTGCATACAATTTTACATATTATTTTTCGGTAGATTACAATCTATCGACATGAAATTGTGAAATGACATGGGATGGAACGTGCCTTGCGCGCTGATTTGTCAGTCTTACGGTAAGTTGTCCTGTGTCCTTAGAGTTAAAAATAAAACAGGTGGCAGTCAAATAAAGTAAATGCACTTCAAAAATTGTGATAATCAAGTATTTGTTTATTATTTAGTAGGTAAATAATAATTCTGACATAATGGTGAGATCAAGTATGTGTTTATTGTTTAGTAGGTATTTAATAATTCTGATATAATGGTGAGAAAAATAACGACATGTTCCCTTAGAAATAAAAAAATAACAAAAAAGAAACCGACTTCAAGGATAACTAAAAATTAAAATATACCATTTTCTACATCTTGGAAGTCAGGGCCAAGGAAAACATAAAAATTACTATGTACATTCTTACAACAGCAAAATGTTTCAAAATATAGTAATTTTTATGTTTCACATGGCGCCAACTTCAAGATGTTGTAGAAAATTTAATTTTTTGCTTTTTAGTTACTCTTGAAGTCTGTTTCTTTTTTTAGAAACTTTTTTTTACAAGAGAAAATTTTGTCATTTTTTTTATAACGATTATCTCAGAATTATTGATTACCTACTAAGCAATAAATACTGGGGTAGGCCGAATGTGGTTTGAACCGAATACGGGCCGAACATTCGGTTAAAACAAAAATTCGGCCGAACTTCGGTTTGATTTCGCCACGCTTTCACAAGAGCAACACATCGTGACCTGTTGACAACGTCAACTTATAACACCGAATTTTTGTCTTTTTTACACCATAACCTACCTCTAGTAAATTTTAAGTATGAGTAGGTGGATAAAAGAATAGATTTTTAGACCTTTGATTGAAAAAAAATCACCATTTCAGAATTCTAATTTATAGTGTATAAATCCGTAAAAAGTCATTTCAATCAAAATTAAAGTTACAATTGCCAATGTCCCTTAGAAAAGTTATTTTTTTTAATTCAAGTTACATATTATAATTAAGTAGTTGCACTACTTACTGATGTTTCTTAGAGGAATAATATGTTTATTTTATTTTTGTTTATTATTATTATTATTATTTGATGTCTATTTAATTAGGCAAGGACTCAATTAAGAACTAATTTTATTTTGTCACATTGCATGTTAATATTTACATGTTCCCAACTAAAATAAATGACCATGAGTATATAGATGCCAATGTTTATAATACGGTTATGATAGATATGATTTCTATTAACTTCAGTCAAAATAGTGGAAGTAGGTATTTTACTTTTTCCTGGCACCGAATTTCGGCCGAATGCCGAAATTCGGCTCAAGCTGCCGAAATTTGGTCAAACCGAATGTAAACCGAATTTCGGCCTATCCCTAATAAATACACAATTGATGAAGTGCATTTAATTTATTTGACTGACGCATGTATTCCATTACTAACTATGGACACAGAACGACCGACCTACCGTAACGGTCTTACGGTTACCCGACGTATCAGCGCGCGAGGTACGTTCCATCGCATGCCACTTCACAAGTTGACGATTTCACGTCGATGATTATAATCTACTGAAAAAGAATACGTTAAATTGCAAGCAGTATCACACACAGTTCACAATATTTCGACAGTTTACAATCTCGCGAGATAGATTAAAACCTAACGGTATTTACAAATTGACGTTGACATAGACATACTTTAATATTTTTTTGTATGTTGTGGTAATAATATTATTGTATGGCTGCAAAATAACGAATATTAAGATCTCTCCATACATTGAATAATTCAGTGTCAATCATTTGTTGTCAACTGATATAGATTATCCTAGATAATATGTGTTTGCATTGCACACAGACGGTAAACGCGTGTTGGTATTCGTGGAGACGAAGCGTAACGCGGACTTCATCGCGGCGATGCTCTCGGAGCAACAGATGATGACGACGTCGATCCACGGCGACCGCATGCAGCGCGAGCGCGAGGAGGCGCTACACAGCTTCAAGGCCGGCCGCCACTGCATACTCGTTGCCACCGCGGTCGCCGCTAGAGGGCTCGGTATGCCGCTTACCATATCTAGACCCATTTCATAACGTAATATGTAATTAAAAATGGTGAGGAGTTTCTTGACGTTTTTTCTAAAATATCAATAACACATTGCCAACATATAGAATAAGCAGTAGACATTAAAGATCTATTTCGACGAAAAATATTCTCCAGTAGAACTTTGTGCACAGAGATAACACATTCCCCACTTACAAAAAAAAATATAGGAGAACAAAGAAAATGATGCTGAGAGTAATTCTATCTCTATTTATATTATAAATGCGAAAGTAACTCTGTCTGTCTGTTACGCTTTCACGAAAAACTACTGGACTGATAGACTGAAACCCAGTATACTTTTTATCCTGAAAATTGGGATAATTTCCAGGATAAAAGTATATTTTTTTGTGGCCTGTTATGCTTTCGTGGAAAACTATTAGACCGATTTAGAAACTCTGTATATATAGTTCAATATCTAGGATAGACATAGGATACTTTTCATCCTGAAAAAGAGATAGATTTATGAAAAAGTTATCCCAGAAAGTAGGATGGGGTTTTTTGTGGTGTATCATTTTAGTCATTTATAGAATAGATTGAAATAGGGGATGAAAGTTTGTATGGAAGACCAATCTACCAAACCAAAAAAAATCATTACTCAAGTTTATATATATAAAAATTCATCATATATAAAAAATGTGATACTAACTTGGTCTGTCTATCTGTTGAGCTTTCACAGAAAAACTACTAGAGTACTGAATCAGTTTTGCTGTAATTTTGTACATATGTACTTTTATTACAGAAAATGGACATAGATACTTTTGGGATTAGATGGGATAATTTGCGATTTAAAATTAAGTGAATGTTCCAGGGGCAATTAAAACTAATATCAAAATGTAATGCAAATGTAACCTACATTAATGCTTGCTCTTTAAACAAGAGGTAGGCACTGGGGTTTGAGCCGCGGTCTGAGGGGAAACTAGTCTATCATAACTCAGAACAGGACAAGATAGATGTCAATATAATAATGATGATTGTTGTATCAGTATTGAAAACTAACACTACTACATAAATTATTGCTTTAATTTGATTCACAATGTAATACATATTAAAAACTACTTCAAAATATCTAGTTTATTCAGTTGCTAGATGGTGACATAATTTATATGTAAGAAATTTATTGCATTTAAGTCTTGTTTACACAAAAATACTTTTACTTAATAAGGAATAAAGAGATCAATGTACTTCTTTAATTAATACTATATGCAAATCAGAACATATTCAGACTTAATATTTTCTTAAGTTTTCGCGACTTGTATACATAATAAAACTACGTTTTAACGGTTTTAAGCGCGGTAATTTTATTTGATTTTGGTTTTTCCGACGTTTCGGCCACTTTACTACTACTACTATATGCAAATCAGAACATATTCAGACTTAATATTTTCTTAAGTTTTCGCGACTTGTATACATAATAAAACTACGTTTTAACGGTTTTAAGCGCGGTAATTTTATTTGATTTTGGTTTTTCCGACGTTTCGGCTCACTGAAAAGTGGCCGAAACGTCGGAAAAACCAAAATCAAATAAAATTACCGCGCTTAAAACCGTTAAAACGTAGTTTTATTATATATTCAGACTTGTAAATTATGAAAATTAAAAACAACAAAATGCACATACTTCTTCAATCCAGGGGAGCATAGATTTAAAGCTCATTGCTGTCTCAGTAAAAAATGGATTTGATGCACTTATTGTGGAACTTTAGTCTCTTGTATATTGACGGTGATTGGTTTCTTTGCCATCAGCATGTGGCATGTGTTTGAAATTTTTTGCACATTAATTGAGGAAAATCAGTGCCTGATCCTACCATGAACTTATTAACACCATGACTTTTTATAACCAATAGATATCAAGAATGTTGATATAGTGGTGAACTACGACTTACCGAAGAGCATCGACGAATACGTCCACAGAATTGGTAGAACCGGTCGCGTCGGGAACAGGGGTAAAGCTGTGTCCTTCTTTGATTCAGATCACGTAAGTTTGTTTATGTACAAGTGACGTTGAGTAGTATACGCGGAATTATAATGTGACCGCAAGCACTATGGTACAGTTCCCATACCTTAGGTGGTGACTAACATGTGGGGGGAGGGAAATCCAAAGTATGGGTTCAGGTGAAACCTTTATTATAGGATAGATCTTGAGGTATTCACACACGCATTATATGCAGATCACAACAATAAATATGCATATTTATTTTAGTAGTTTCTATTAAGTGTTACATACATACATACATAACTTCACGCCAGTTCCCTTGCGCGGTAGGCATGAACAACAGAGCGCCATTCAGGCTTATTCTTACACACCTCACTTGCTTCTTTGACATTCATAGCTCTCGTCATGCACGCTCGTCTGTTCTTAAGGCTCCTGACATCACCTTCTGAATCCATCCACTTTTGCATTGTATATCTGTTTAGTCATTCTTTCATCATGCAATCTTTCCACATGCCCGAACCACCGGAGCATTCCTTTCCTTACCTTCACCCCGACAAGTGTTGTACACTGGTAATATCACATTTTACAGTGACGGGCTAGTTATATGTGAAATAAATGTCTAACTATGCCACATTTACTGGGTCACGGTAGGAGAAGTAACTAAAAATTACTGGCTTACACAGGTCACAATAAGGGATGCTGAATATTGTGTTATGTGCTTATTTGACAAAGAAAGCTTAGGAAAGCAAATCCCAGATTCGAAGTAAACACAACCGACGTTTAACACTTTGGTTAAAACTTTAAGAAAAGTGAGAAACAAAAATTGGTAATTCAATTAATTGTATAAAAACAAACTATGTAGGGGTAAAATTAATCAAACAAACAATTTTTACATAAATTCCTCTTCATTTCTGATCTTGTTGATCTTAGCAAATCTTTATACAGTTATCTTTATCTGTCTTATATTAAGTATTCTGCTGCAATAATAACTGAAGGTTTATCATCCTTTGAGTTTGGGACCTGAGTGTGCTGCCAGTAAGCTACCACAGCTACTTCGTCCCATGAGTGTATGACATATTAGTTTGTTATATGCATCTCTAGTGAGTTGCATATAGCAAACTGTAATATGTCTGCATAGTTGCAGCGATTTAAAATGTGGTGGAACACTCGCTGTCATGTTATACTTAAATTCGTGAAATGTCTTGGGAACCAGATACTAAAAAAAAAAACATTTTACTCACAGGACATAGCATTAGTGGCCGATCTGGCCAAAATCCTCCGTCAGGCGGAACAAACGGTGCCAGACTTCCTCCAGGGAGGTGGTACGGCCACTTATAGGGGCAACAAATATGGAGGCAGTGATATTAGGGTATGTATTTTTTTAAACCATCCAAGTGGCATTTGCTTCAACTCTTCAAGTAAAAGGTGATGTAGTGGAACATACAAAGTGTTGACTGGATGACATTATATGTTTGAATACATAACATATTTTGACGGGAATGGGTTCTAAACTACATTGCAGTGCCACAGGCATATCTTGAAATTAAATTTAACATGTGTGCTATCTGGAGAAAGAGCATATATCTTATCCAGTACTAAGAGGTCTAGGAAGAATATTGGTTGTTGAAAACTTATTATGGAAATCTATGATTAATTTTGGATTTTTTTTTATGCAATCTATAGAGGAGTGGTTTAAATGAGGTACTTAAGTTAATTTTCAATTTAAAAAGAGCAATTAAAGTTTTTTAAAATTCCTGATTCATATAGCTCTTATATCGAGCCATTACTGCCAATGAAACATTATTTTTGTTTCATTAGGGTCTAGTGAAACATGTCTTTATCAAGAGTAGATTGTTACATGAGGGGTGAAAGTGATCTATTTAGGCATGAGACTGGTGCACGAGCATAACGAGGGCTTTAATAATTCGACTGCCTAAATAGGCCTTTCACCTGAGGTTTTCGTTTTCAATATGAGGAAAGTAAATAAAAACTGATTAGTTAAACTAACAACTTCTTCTCTAATGAAATCAGGAGTTATATCCATATGTAAATCTGATGAACTCATTCAATATGTCACATATGAAATAACAAGTAAATTAATTTTTGTGTAGCATTCTACCAACTAGTATTTTTTGTCACCGATGAGAGTAGTAAATACTTAGCTCATATTTATGTAAATTAAATAATAACTTAGTGAAAAGTAATTTATGGTATTTGAAAGAGAAGAAACCAGAACGAATGCAAGGATAATGGTCGATGATGTTATGCTAGAGCAAGTGAATGAGTTTGTATATCTTGGATGTGCTTTTAGCAGGGATGGAAGGTACACCGCTGATATAGAAAGAAGAGTTAATTTGGGGAATAGTGTGAATGGAGCGTTAGGTAAACTTCTAGGCGCTAAGAACCTCAGCCAGAAGGCCCAGCTCGCGATACACAACGCGGTGCTGGTACCTACACTCACGTATGGATGCGAGAGTTGGGTATGGAAGAGAGAGCATGAAAGTAGAGTAAACGCAGTCGAGATGCGAGCACTGCGCAAAATCTGCGGAGTGACGCTCGCGGACCGCGTTCGTAATACCGAAGTAAGAAAGAGAGTTGGTCTGAAAGAGAGTGTCGGGGTGAAGGTAAGGAAAGGAATGCTCCGGTGGTTCAGGCATGTGGAAAGAATGCATGATGAAAGAATGACTAAACAGATATACAATGCAAAAGTGGATGGATGCAGAAGTCGTGGAAGGCCACGACACACTTTCCATGATCAAATTGATCGTGTACTAGCAGAAGGTGATGTCAGGAGCCTTAAGAACAGACGAGCGTGCATGACAAGAGTTATGAATGTCAAAGAGGCAAGTGAGGTGTGTAAGAATAAGCCTAAATGGCACTCTGTTGTTCGTGCCTACCCCGCAAGGGAACTGGCGTGAAGTTATGTATGTATGTATGTAAAAGTAATTTATAAGTATAAAATCATGTTATACGATTTTTGAATTTTTTTATTACAATTTATGCCGCGATTTAACAGTGGTTGTAAAAAAAAGTTGAGATAGGTACATGTTGCATGTATTATCTATGACTCGCACAGTTTTTAAACTTTTTGGAGAAGCTTTTGGCGGGAACTAAAAGGAGATGTTGTGCTATGCAGCTTTATTGTCTAAAACTACTCTAAAATCAACAGTAGTTGTAGGATATTGCTAGTTTTTGAGTGAAATGTGAACTGTATAGTCAAATGTGGCCTTTCGAGCTGTCACAAGAACTCCGTTGAAAGGCGTCAGTTGATAACCTGCATTTCAGCTGAGCTATACATAGATTTAAGAATGAAGAAACGATTGTAATCTAAGATCTGGCTTAACGGCCTAGCTGCCAAGCTATAAACCTAAATAATATTAAACTTTTTGACAGCCGGAAAAACCAGGCTCGAAACTGTTTTTATCCCTCTGATTATGTAACTTCAATCGTACTTTCAGAGTACAAGAAATGAAAAATAGTTTCGAATGTTGGTTACCATAAAAAAACTGTTTATGTAAAAATATCTCTTACAATAAATAAGTATGCAGGAATAATTCGGTGGGATGGTGTGTTGTAGTCTATAAATGGATATTTAATTATTTTGATAGTTAGACTGTTTTAAAAACGGAATTTCCAGTGTCAGTTAAAATTTTAAAATCTAATTAAGACTATGGTAGAGGGTCTGGTCTGGCTTCTTTACCTGTTGAAGATTATTTTTAACAAAGTATGTTTTGTAGAACTGACAAAATATATAAATATTGTGACTGGTTTTTTTTTCAGGACTTTAATAATGCAACCACAACAGTGGATCAAGGCCAAGAACCAGATGAAGAGTGGTAATTTAGTGGGACTTCTTGAAAATATACTATTTGTTTTTTTTTTATATGTTCACGTTCAACTGGTGGTGCGTGTAGATATAACAGTGGTGCTTATGTAAAACGTGCGTGTGTGGTGATAACAAATAAACACTTTTGTAAAGGTGCGTACACACAACCCCAAAAAATAGGGTTTGATGGTGGTATATATTAGTGATTGCACATTTCTCTAGTCACTAATTATTTAATGTATATTATAAAGAGGTAAAATTTGTGACATTGTAAGTATTAATCTCTGGATGTATTAAACCGATTTTAGAAATTCTTTTACTGTTGGAAAGCTACGTTAACAGGGAGTGTCATAGGCATATACAATGACGCTATATACCACGGGAGCGGGACAGAGAGCGGGTGTAACCGCGCCGGGCCGCTAGTGTATGATAAAATAAATCACTTATCACACACCAGTTTAAAGAAACAACTGTTCATTTCACGGGGGTATGACTTCATATGATTCCAGCTTTAAACAAAATAACATTATCCGAGACAGAGATAGATGTATGTCTGTGCAGATATGCGAGTGAACCTGTTTGAGTAAAATGGAATCTTATTCATTGCTTTAATTTTTAGAAGTTTAAGAAGAATAAAATGTGTACATGTAGGCATTTCGTTTTCGACTCATATAAATGTGGTGTGATAAGTCTTGTTAAATAATTAGTAACTAGTGAAATGTGCAATGACTAACATATACCAACAATGTTGAATGCTTCCCTTTAATATTATAGATTGTTGGTCAAGGCTAATAAACAATCGTTGGTCTCCGTTAGGCCCGTGTGTATACAACCTAACAAATTATATTATATCGTTGGTCTATATGAACAGGGTATTAACCTAAAAAGAAAATTTTCAGAAGAGCTATTTGAAATTTTTAAGTCAATATTTTTCTATATCTATAATTATTTTATTAACTTCATCTATAAGTATAAACTTAGTATATTATCATGAAATTATGACTATGTTTTAGGTTAAAAGTGGTATTTTGTGATATCCTGTTCATTCAAACAAGCGATATCTAGAACATTACAGCCAAGTAAAAATTGCTTTACTTTTTACTCAATAAGGAAAGTAAATATATTTCATAAGAATCTTGTTGAATAATGATTAAAGTTGGATTTAAAGAGTATGAATGTTACAAGTTACGCCTTTTTAATGGGCGGCTGTTATTTAATTAAGGCTCTATTCTACATTATGCAAGTATACCAGCTTTTAGTTGGCGAATTCACTATATGCTAGTAAACTCGCCCAGTGTAATCATATTCATTCCTTAACAAGCAGATTTTAAATAATTTACGAGAGATGGTGGTCTATTTTACTCTCAACTCTTTCATTTACTATGCTTGTAAGCTAGTAAAGTAAACGAGTGTCATGGTAGTTGTGAGTTCAGTATTACACAACTAATAATTCCTCCCTATCTATGTGCATAATAGACCGATTTTAATAGCCGACCAAAATGTACGAATCATGTAAGCGGGACACGGCCAAGAATGCATAGCAAGCAACTCTGCCTTTTGCGCTTGCAAGTAAAGATCAATATAGATTAAATAATCTACATGTAAATCATGTTGGCAACATCTGCCTTATCTGCGCGAACGAGAACTGCCAATCGGAATTATAATTTGTGCAAAACTGTACATCTCTGTTATTTGATGGCAAGGTCTAGAAAACGTTGACGGAATTGATTCGCGCGGGAGTCGTTGTAGTCAATGCTATCAAAAAGGAATTGAACAAAGAAGAGACTTGCTAGCTAGCTGATTTGCTAGTTACTGACTACCGAATGGAAAGATTTGTGTCATCGGCACTATCGCACTAGCTGCCTTGTCCGCTTTTGAATTTGCCAACTAATAACTAGCTTTGCTAGGTGGTAGAGTATTTGTCCGTCTGGATGACTACCATCCCTGATCTAGAGTATGCCGCTATAACGGCCTTGAGTTGTTTTCCGTGATACTGGCCAGGTTCCAGGTCCCTTTAGAGAGCGGCAGCAGATCGGTAGCACCGTTGATGTTATAAATGTCCATAGACGCTGGATACCGCTTTTAATCAAGTGGGCCGTCTGCCTGTCTGCTGAACTCGGGCAATAAAAAATTGTAAACTCGCTTATTGTAATCGACCAAGTAATCTATCTATCTAGCATCATTGGTTTGAGGATGAGGGAGGAACTCGTTTAGCCTCGCGAGAGGTACCTCAAAGAAGACGAGGACGCACCCGATGCAGCTTCAATAATAATGCTGATATTAGATGGATCAACCAAATTGAAACAATGTGGTTGAAAAGCACAAAACTGATAAGACACGCTGGTATTCACTGATATTGAAAGGTTCAATTTTATGCTTATATAAATGGCTTTGGTTCATTATCTAAATTGAAAGACAGAAATATCGGCTTCAGGCAACTCTTACAAGTCCGTGAATACTCGTAACGCATCGCGTCATTCAGTCGACCTTGCTCTCGCATGACTACTGTATGAAAAAGAGACATACTTATTCACATTATATTCATGCACATATTTCCTTTCTCTTGCTAATATTGTTTTATTACAGTGTCATAATTGCAAAGACCACGCATACCTTAATGACATGAAGTAAAGTGAGGCGTTACAAAGCTAAAAGCGATTAACGGTTTTACGTTACCTCAATGAGCTGGTCTACCAATAGCCCTTAGTATTATTCTTTTATGGCTTGGATGATGCCCTTTAATAGCAAGTCTGATCTATTGAAAGTAGTAAAGCATTTTTTGATGGACTGTATACATTTTTTTTGTGTGCCTACCTGCAATCAGTACACTTAAAATATGTTTTTATACCTACAAATAGTAATTATTGGTGATTGAAACTGTATTATATTGAAAAAGTTTATTTAAAGAGAACTTCAGTTATAAATAATAAACGCAAAAGAATACATAACAACACAATATTTAAGTTAGCTTTCGTATGTCTATGCAGACATGTTCTAATAATAATAATTATTATTATTATATTTTTTTAAGAGTTGTTTACTTTATTATTATTTTCATTTATGTACTGGAAGGCATATTTTTGTTTTGAATAAAACTTGTACAGGAGAGTTTCTCATATATACTATAACACTCTATCCTTATCGTGATTATGTATTGTAGTGCCACAATTTATTTAGGCTTTCTCCAGATTACTAAGAAAAGGTTGCACGATATTCGAATTCATATGGAAAACCGCGTATGAGATAGCCATGTGATGCTTACTGAGCGGCTTAAAACATCAGGACCATATGTACCCTTCGAGAGTTGTTTGCACAAGTCTAGGCAGGAGTTAATGTTTATTACACCTGACAGTGTAATGCGAAAGAGGTAACATTGAGTCCGAACGAAACCGCAATACTTCCATTTCAACTCTGTACGATGTAAGATCTACATAATTTAAATCCGATGCGCGGAATTAATTTCGCAAAATAAAATCGCAACGTAAATTCGTAGAGCGCGTAGTTTTACAAAACTAATAACTCCTCCCAATGTACCAGCGTACTAGACCAATATTAGTACAATGAGTCGTGTAAACGGAACAGAGCTAAGAATGCATAGCAAGCAACACTGCCATTTCTGCTTGCGAATAAATTTAAATATAGATTATTTACATGTCTGAAACAAGTCTAAACTTTTCTGCGCAAACGAAAACTGCCGATCGGAATTATAAGTGGTGTAAAACTGTACGGACTAATAGTATTCCACTCAATAACAGTAAAGTTTTGTTCAGACTATTAATTTTTGACAAAGTATTCTAAGAATAAGCTTAAATGGCACTCTGTTGTTCGTGCCTACCCCGCAAGGGAACTGGCGTGAAGTTATGTATTCTAAGAAATAGTACAGCTCCAGTCACTAGTTGTAATAACTTGGCACTAGGCCTCATCTACAAGACTGTATGTTATTTTGTCAAGTATCTTATATAATATTATAATAATAAGCATCTAATTTTAAGACTACCCATGACTATAACAATATAATAACCTCATCTAATGCATAATGCCCATTGTATAAATACATACATCAATCTGTTGTACTTACATGTTATTTTTATTCTTTAGGCTGATGGCAGTCATTTTTTTTTATTACCATAGTTATGTTGTAGTTTTTTGTTCTTCGTTTAAGTTCTTAAGTCCGATTAGAATATATATAATCAAAGATAACCTTTAAAACAAAAACATCTGTGATTGATAAATTAAAAGTTGCTCAGTTTAAATTTTAAAATAGTTATTTCGTGAATAGTTTTATAGTTTACATTGTAAATATCTAACCAGTCCATTTATTTTTTATTTCGAAATCGGTAGTTGCTATTAACGGCAATTTTGTAAATGACTTGACAGAAATTTACAGAATCTCTATATTTACCTATGAAAAACATAATTGTATTTTTTTAAGAACGGCTAATTAAATTGTTTGCACAAAGCCACAGACCTACGAAGAACATAATTATATTTTTAAGGACGGCTAGTACTGAATCATTTGTACAGAGCCATTAATAATTTAAAAAAAAACTAGAATGTTAAATTTATAATCTGTGATGATTATTATAGATAGATATAAGGTTCCTTTTATTGTTAAATGCCATAGGTAAAGTTTAGTTCAAAATCTAGTGTTTAGTGTTGTTTTGAAGACGTAACGTAAGAAGTTAAAAGAGCGAATTTAAATGTTCGTACAAATAACATTGATTTTTCAAGACCAGTTATCTCTTGTGTTAATCTTTACTCATTATGTAAGTTGTTTTGAATAATTATACGATGCAAATGACCTTGAATTTTATTTTCCGTTATAAAATTGTCCTATTTTTATATGTAAGAATGTTCACGCAGCTGCAATTTTGTAAAAAAAATACTGAGTGAGGGCGGACCCCGCATCGCGATTGCAACAGTGAGGGGGAGCATTACGTCATAAGGAAGTTTTCCTAGTTTTGACAATGTTATTGCTACGAAGTCCTAAAAGTTACGTGTAACCAAAATATCACTAAATTATTTGGTATACTAGGATTTGCCAGCGACTTCGTCCATGCTTCACGAGTTGTTATTTTGCCAGTGTTTTATTTCAGCAGAGCAAAGAATTTTTTAGTATGAAAATAAATTAATTCCAAAGTTTCCCGTAAAAACCCGGGATAAGTAGTGTTACTAAAGGCTGCATATCTAAATCTGTTCTACTAAAGATGTCTTATAAACATAGAAACTGACGTCGAGCAAGTCGTGATATCATCTGGTTTCGAAGTTAAGAAATCCCGGGGAATATAGTTTTGGATTATATTGTTTTATTATCAATATGATCTGAATCCGCTAACTTTTATGTATAATACCTACTTTATAAAAATCTAAGTATTTGCTGTCAATCAGCGAAAACCTCAAAATTGGCCCAGTAGTTTTTACGTGAATCCTTAATAAACAGACAAGAAATCTAAAAAAAAATTGGATCGTGATCTCCTTTATATAGTCTATTCCAGTATTTTTTAATAGCTTCAATGTTTAGAATTTTAATTTTATAATATAGACTATACTCATGCCAATTTTTGTTGCATTTAAGTTGAAATAACTATAATTTACGGTGAATCGTTCCGATTGCGCCAGAGATATTCGTTTCGGAGCACGAAGATCGCTTTCTACTTCGCACGTTCTTTCGCGAAATTACTCTTTAGTTTTTTAGCATTTGGCTACGGAACCCGAATATAACAACAAATAAAACTGCATCATCAACACTTTATAATTATGTAATAAAATTTCACCATAAAAAAAATTAACTAGTACAAAAATATCACGTTTACTTTATCACAAACACGGTGCATTTTGTAAACACTTTTCCATATAATAATAGTTTAATAGGGAATATGCATGTATTGTAAATCTAATATAGGTCTAGTATATTAATTAAGAATCTTTAACGTTATAAATTGCGTTTTTGTAATGGATTTCAATTAAGAAAAAAACGGTTTTATTTTTTTATTGCAGGAGCTCAGCAGAGGGGCTGTTATTAATATGCGAGAAATTTAATATCGCATAAATACTTATTGAATCGTGACGTCAAAATACAAACTGCAAAAGTGCATTCACTACTGTTATTTGTATAATTTACAAAATGCCAATGTGCATAGCGCCAGATTCCTACTCTGGTAAGCGCGCCAAAATGTCTGTAAAATAAATAGCCCGAATCAAATTTTAGTTTTTAAACATTTTGAAAAATTGTAACATTTTTATATTATACACGACTATTGACTTATGCAAATAATTAATAAAACAACATGCATGTTTCCTATTACTAATTCTTTCAGGTATGTACCTAACTATTATTTGGAAAGATAACTAGGAGTCACAATCGTCCAGTATAAAATGAAATTCTGTCCTCTGAAAAATTAGTCTATAGCTTTTATTTCTATTGCTGACCAGAGGGCGCCATTGGCCAATTATTTTCATATAGAAAGATACCACTATAACTGACAACCAACTACGTTTTACTATTAAAAGCATATTTTAGACTAAATTATTTAAAAAAATGAGTCTACAATTTCTTTATCAAATTTCTTTAGAGTTTTATATTCAGAGTATCTGAATTAAATTAGTCCTTCACAGATGTTATGTACTTAAAATTATAATGAGTCGATACAAGTCACACTGAGCAACTATAATGAAACTACAAAAACAACGTGTATTTATATTTCAAAGATTGTCTTTCGTCTAGTAATCTTCTCCCACGTTATTATCATGGCTTAAAACTACTAATATCCCTAACGTTCTTAAAGTAACTATAAACTAGTTTAAGTACACTTTGATTCAGGCACATTGAATTCTCAATTTCATCATCAATATATGTATAGATGCGGTATGAAAAGATTCGCCAGTACATACACTTACATATTCAGATTTAAAATATCTGAAAGAATTTTTATGGAAAATATAATGTGCAAAATTCCTAGAAGATACAATATTGTTTTATTTGATTCCTGGTTCTAAGAACACTGGGTTATAAAATTATTTAGATATACATCAAATACCCATAAGAACTATGCTTCCCCATGATCAATGATAACCATATGAATGGTTTTTTCGCGAAGCGACAATGCTTTATGGACACCTCCCTTACTGCTCTCTAAAACCACCCCTAAGTTCCTTCTAGTCATGGAACAACAGCTTATCAGGCATAGATAGTGATCTTTGATAATATTCTTTATTTTACATAAATAAGAACAGCGGGCCACCGTTTCCGTAAAATATGAACCCAATTTTAACTACTACTTATAAAATTATAAATGAGCATTATAGTCTATACTAAGTTATACACACGACTTCTCTTGCGTAAACTAACCTATTTTCCAAAATAAAAATATTTTGCCCATCCCCATGATATAATTATGTCAATAGATTTATTTTCAGGCCTTTGAGGAACAAATAGATAACCAGAGACACTTTCACATTTATAATTTCTCTAAAATTTCTGTACATAGTATAAAATAAAGTCGCTTTCCGCGCCTGTCTGGCTGTCTGTATAACCACTAACTCCTAAACCGCGAAATGAATCATGAAGCGGTTTTCACCGTCATCTGATGATTTTTCACTGAAGTTATACAATATACAAAAAAATCGAATTAAGTTTTGATATAAGTAAAAGAGAGCTAATTCTTAGGGTCTAGGGTTTGACCCGTGGTGTAGCCGCGGGGAAAAGTGGTAATTTATAAAACTTCGACAACTTGTGTTAACTTCCATTTGTCTATAACGTAGTAGTTACGCCGCCTGCCCTGCTGGTATTTTCCGCAAGCGGTATAACGACCAAAAAATATATTATTATTGCTTGATTTTAATTTTCGCTCTCTACTTATATTTATTATCTTCAATGTACTTGAGAACACCTCGAGTTTGGTGAACAATATGGCGAAAGCATTATTTACTCCAATGGTAGGTAGGTAGATACCTAATGTATTGTAGGTATCTCTAATTATAGCTTTATTTTTATTGTCCTTAATGTAATGATATGTCATTGGTCGTTATTTTTTGATCCCTGTCTAGATTATAAACCAGTTATTGTATGCCTTCTTCGTAATGCAACGGCTGGTAAGGCGACGAGACATTCCATCGGTAGTATTGAACAAATCTGGAAAAGGTAATGTCGGTTAAGAAAGTAGGTTTAATTACGATGGAATTTGTAAAGATGTGTAAGTATTTATATGGCCTTAAACATATTGCGAATATTTTTGTAAAATTCGTTTTGCGACTGATTTCATCGCGACATAGTTTGACCATATACCAAGCAAGTAGATACGGTTTTATGGATTTCGAAGTCTCTAAGTGACCCAAAGTATTTCCACTCTTATTATAAATATATAAATACCGCAGAACGTCATATTCATATGATATATATCTAGTGTGTATTTAAACTTATCAACGATAAACTTGTTTCTAATCACAAAATAAATAACTCCTTAAGTATATACTTAAACTTATATATTATTAGATCATCGTTCACAAAGTCACCTTCGATCGAAAATCAAAACAGTCGCAAAAATTATTATGAGTTGTTCTTTTTTTAATCAAAAATGTCAAGACCCGCATAAAGGACATGGAACCATGTTTATAAAAAACATTCGATAGTCGGTTATTTAAAAGAATGAGAAACATTTTGGTTTAATGGGTTTTTATTTACGATGCGATAAATTTTTCAAAATGTTTTTACGAGTAAGTATGTAATTTTAACATTCATTGAGAAACCCTCCATATGCGAGTCCGACACGCACACGGCCAATTATTTCAAAATACACCTTTTAAATAATATCTAATTAGAAACATGTTCATTAAACATTTGTTATGGTTTCAAATTACAGTCAATGACATATCTAATAGAAAAGATGATGGGCGTTTCGGTACCCACTTCCAATCAAGATGAGTCATACATCGTTGGATGGGCTTTTTCAAGTGAAAAAAAAATACTATGACGACAAAACCTCACATATTATCCGTTTTGAAATATACCTTTCAGAAAATCTGGATTTTTGCTCCAAATATAATTAAAAAGAATCAAAAAATCATGTCTCCGGTTCAGTTTGACCGACTTTGATGATTTTTGCGGAGAATTTAATCTATGAAAAACTATTTATCGATGGAAATCACACCAAACTCAGTTCAGTATTTTAAAGTTACGTTTGATCTATCTGATCAACAAAAAAATACAAATTCATCAATTGATATTGATACAACATATTCAAGCAAGATTTTTGTTATTATTACTTTTAACCCTGAGTGTAAGTAAGTAGATGACTAGTAATGCAGGAACCGGTTAGTTCCCTCCCCCGCTCTGAAGCAGCGAGCATGCTGAGACGCTTTATTAATAAATAATAATAGTATTATTTATTAATAATAATACTGTTCCAAAATGGAGAAAAACGTCACAGTTTGAAATACTTTAATAGAAAGTGGTGGTAGACCCATGACTTTAAATAAGTCATCTGTAATATTCAATTTTGAAATAAATACATTAATTTCACTAAACAGGACCAGCGTGTACATAATAAGGAATAAAAATACTTACCCTACAAATATAACACAGAGTACACTTATTGCAGCACTGAGGAAATAGATCGCTCCAGGGAAGGTACCAATTGTAAACTCGTACAGTGAGTTGTACATCACTGGTGATAGTAAAGGACATAGTGCTTCAACAGCCGACATCAGCGCGAATACTTTTGCTATGTCCTCAAGTGGTAAAATTTTTGTCAACAGTGACCGTATTAACGGTGAAGATAATCCTTTGAAAACGGCTACTCCACCAGCTAAAAAAATATATTATGAATCAGCTATTTACAATAGTAAACAAATAATAATTTTCCAACATCCCACTGCCGGATTCGAGCCTGCCGTATTTTTAGGAAAACAGACCACTGTCCGTTTCGCGGGTACACTTACCCGCAACACTTGTCCAAGGCGAATTTGCCAGTGTACAGTGGTTATTTCAATGTGCAAGTTTTAACATGATGTTTCCCTCACCGTCAGCACATGGTAATTGCAACAATAGGTATTAATATTAGGTAAGGAAACTGTTTAAATGGTGCAAGGTTCGCGAGTTCGAGACACAAATGCGTGAGCCATTTAAGCTACTACGGCTCTAATCAAATAATTATAATAGTACTGAATCTCACTCACGAGATTACTGCCATGTGGAACTTGGACTCTACAATCATAGTAACGATAGTGGTGTCAGTGAATGGACTAATCGCGAAAAGCCTTGACCGACACCTTTAGAGGCTCTCGCTTGGTATCTGGGTGAATGGTCGGATGCAGAAGGCAGCCCTGCTGGACACGGCCCGTATCGTGAGGATGTTCCTGTCTCTGGAGCCTTAACCACCGGTAGCTTGGAGCCTAGGCCCTGCTGTCGGCGGACATCGATTTTTTACATACATACATAACTTCACGCCAGTTCCCTTGCGGGGTAGGCACGAACAACAGAGTGCCATTTAGGCCCATTCTTACACACCTCACTTGCTTCTTTGACATTCATAACTCTTGTCATGGACACTCGTCTGTTCTTAAGGCTCCTGACATCACCCTCCGCTAGTACACGATCAATTTGATCATGGAAGGTGTGTCGTGGCCTTCCACGACTTCTGCATCCATCCACTTTTGCATTATATATCTGTTTAGTCATTCTTTCATCATGCATTCTTTCCTCCTGCCCGAACCACCGGAGCATTCCTTTCCTTACCTTCACCCCGACACTCTCTTTCAAACCAACTCTCTTTCTTACTTCGGTATTACGAACGCGGTCCGCGAGCGTCACTCCGCAGATTTTGCGCAGTGCTCGCATCTCGACCGTGTTTACTCTACTTCCATGCTCTCTCTTCCATACCCAACTCTCGCTTCCATACGTGAGCGTAGGTACCAGCACCGCGTTGTGTATGGCAAGCTAGGCCTTCTGGCTGAGGTTCTTAGCGCCTAGAAGTTTACCTAACGCTCCATTCACACTATTCCCCAAATTCACTCTTCTTTCTATATCAACGGTGTACATTCCATCCCTGCTAAAAGCACATCCAAGATATACAAACTCACTCACTTGCTCCAGCATAACATCATCTACCATTATCCTTGCATTCGTTCTGGTTTCTTCTCTTTCAAACACCATAACCTTTGTTTTCTTACCTAAATGACATGCATAATATGCAGTGACTCAAAAAATTATATTATTTGCTAACAACAGTACGATTATATTTGAAGGATTTAATACTGATATTTAGAAACACAACATAAATCGTGCCTTCCATAACATAATATCATGGTCAAATAATAATAATCTACAGATCAATTTGACAAAAACAAAAATTATGCACTTTAGAATAAGAGTAAATAAAAATTTGTCCGATCGTATTGTAACGTACTGTGGACAAAAAATTGAAGAAGCAAGTAGCACTATTTTTTAGATATTCATATTGATAGTCATTTAAAATATAATACTCATATTAAAGACTTATGCAAAAGGATATCCCGATTTTCTTATAACTTGTATAACTGCATATGATGTTGTTTCCTTGTTACGATACGGTCTCATATTTTGGGGCAATAGAACTGGTAAAGAACGTGTGTTTATAGCGCAAAAACGGTGTATACGTGCATCTTGTAAACCACACTTTATATGGCTAACACTACTGGCATTTCCATCGTCATACGTTTAAGAAGTTGCATTATTTATTAAGCTTTAATTATAAAAATAATAATATAATTGAGAGTTCAAGGCACTTGGAGTTTAATAATTTACCTATATGTCATAAAATTAGGTAATCCACCAATGATGATGGACCGATCTATATTTTAAAAATACCAATGGACACGTTCATAAAATATATTCCAATGGCAACAAAAGAGAATAATGAAAATATAACTTTCGAAGAATAGGTATTTTTTGAATGTTATTCATACGCTCAAATGGAATTTATCATATTTGAGTCTGATACCGGGAGTTAGAATATAAACTAATTAATATGTATATTATAATTTTTTGTATGTATATAATTTATAAAGTAATTTAAGTATATGTATTTAATTTATAAAATATGTAGTTTAAGTATGTCTGTTTAAGTGCTACTTAATAATCTGCACCGTAACTATAGGTTAATTATTCCTTAAGTTAGGTTGCCTGGAAGAGTTTGCTTTAAGTGATAAGGACGCCTATTGTTTCTACAATTACAATATTGTAATAGTACATTTTTGTAATTGTATATTTGGTGAGAAATAAAGTGTTATCTATTTTATTCTAAATTTTAGTTAGGTATATTACTTATTACAATGATTTTATAGATGAGTAAGAAAACTTTACCTACTTATATTGTATTCTACCTATAGACCCTCAAGACTATGTCTTCTATGAGTAATGTGCCCAAAAGGCTGGCTAGATTTTTTTGCTGGATCGCCATACATTCCACAGTTAAACTTATCAAATGGGACCCTATAACTCTGTTATTGTCATAAACAGTATTCTCAACGAAAATTAGAGAAAAACAATTATTATCTCATTTTATACGCAGTGTGCTTATGAAGACGACTGAGGTAGTATAAGCATGTAATGAGGAAGTATGAAAGTCACGTGAAAAAAAGAATGTGAAACTGCAAGATTGATGGATATAAATGAAAAGGTAGACTAAAAAAGGACGATATGATTTGTGGTTTGAAAGAGGACATACGTGAGTAAAGAGGATTATGGAAGAAAAACCCATATTGTGCCGACCCCAAGTAATTGGGAGATGAAAGAAAAGAAAAAATGATAAGCTGTGTGCAACAATGAACAAATCATAAAGTCGTAGATAAAAAGTATTCATAATCTTTATTATTAAATAATTCGTGCATAGTAATAGATTAGATTAACATTGATAGACGTTACGTGACTTGAATAATATTATTATAAAAACATCGCGACAAAACCAATGATAAAACTCAATATATAAATAAAGCCTAGGTAAGTATGACAATCGTCTAATAGAAAACTTAAACTTTATACAACTAGATAATACAATATCACAGCCACACGTCATGCGTTTCTCGCTTTTTAACATTTTTTGAATAGTACATATTTTTGTGTGGGTGATAGACTTGCGAGTAAGTACGCATTTACGGCTCGGTGACCTTTTTCATCCATCTGTCCCCGTAAGATCGTAAGTACCTAAGTACCGTCAAACTCCTTAACTTTGCCTCACGTCCTATGTTTGCCGATATTGAAAAACAAGCTTTATCTTTTTTAATTTATAAGTCTGGAAATGTAAATTTTAGTAGTTTTTAGACTTACTATATGGCAACACAAAATAAGTGTCATTATGCTGGCAAAAGTATACATTTTTGACAATTGACCTTTTTTTTTTCAGGCGGGGGAAATTCTATTTACGCACAATACCGGGTCCTTTGCAAGGGATTAGACCATAGTCAATCATGGAGGCTTTCCCAGAAGGGGCAATCCAAACAATAATCAACCGGCTTGTGTGGAGACTCGAGCCCAAATGGCTAATACCCACTAAAACCACCCTCCTCCGATGCCCCGCGCTTATGGCAGGAAAGGCATGAGACTTAGAACGTAGTTACGCCCACGCCGATCCTAGCGCAATAAGTGCCTGAGAAAGCCCCTGGAAGAGCTAACTCACTTCGACGACAAGGTTGAAGACTCCTCTGCTCCCTTGATGCATGAGGGCCCCTGAAGCGGTAATGATCATCGCTCTGCAGCATGACTTGCACCAGGCTGCCAAGCGAATCAATCGGACCTACTATTGTCTCGAGTTCAAACCTTTGTGGTGCCCAGGCTGCGCACTCGACTAGCGTACGAAACGTCGTGTCAAGCGCGCCACACTGGTGGCATTGGGGTGAAGGCTGACAGCCCGCAATCTGAAAGTCAAAGCCCCCGTTTCCGCGAGAACCATCGCAACAACTGCGGTCGACCGTATCAACGCCGGCCACAGGGTTTTCCAACTCTACCGACCAAGATTAGCAGAACCGCGCTGGGCGGAGCAGAGCTCGACGCTGGCGGTCGTCGTCGGAAGGGAGGGGTGTTTGGGGAGGAGGTTTGGGAGGAAGGGGAAGGAATACAAGAATTTGGAGTGGATAGGTGGGACACCACTGTCACGGAATGAAGGGGAAATGTGACAGTGGCCGCTAAGGGCTCCGGGGACGCAACCCCTTTTACCGCTTCCTGGACGGAGACGAGTCCAGGGCGGCACCCCCTGGGGGATGACAATTGACCGTTAAACCAACGTGTATCAAGGCGGCTACCGGAGTTGTGGACAAACTTTTCTAATAAGTCTATGAAATAAGTTTTATTCTTAGTTCTATTTAACTCATTCTATAAAATATTGGTAATTTAATCACTTTTAATACTTAAACATGAAAATAAACGAATATTAACTCTAAAATACTGATTTAGGCAAAGTTTGGCACGTTTTACAAACAAATGTACCAAACTTTGCCGAGTCTAGGGTTGACGCCCTTGTCACTATTTTTAACCGTCTTCCTAAAAGGAGGAGGTCCTCTCTCAATTCAATTGTATGTTTTTTTGTTTATGTGTGTTACCGCAAAACTCTATTACTTTTGTACCGATTAAGATTTTTTTGTTGAGAAGGAGATAAGTAATTCAAGGTGGATCCCAATGTCACAATGTAAAATGACGTCACGTTTCCATTTGATCAGTAGCGTTGCGTTTTGTGATTTTACATATCCCGCGCATTTAACAATTTTTATTTATTAAAATCTGTAAATTAAAGGAATTAAATAAAACGATAACCTTAGACATATAATTATACAGCCATAAAGACATCATATAAAAAAATTTACTCATATTTGAATTTCATGCATATTGCTCATCATAACTTATTATATTTATTATTTTTGTCAAATATTTTATTTTTATAAGAATGATTTTATAATTTTAATGATTATTGCTCACAGTGAATGAATGCTATAAGCATGATGTGTGTGATATTATTTTTTCTTTTTTGTTTGATTTTGAATTTTATAGAGACAACCCTACTCATTGATTTTCAATGTATGGAGGTTGTAAAAAATTAAAACCCATCATTGCCTATAGTAATACTTCGTACTAAATACAACAAAATAGGTTATTCGAAATTGATTTGTATTCCTTCGTTACTAAGCCACATTTTAGATTGTCCTAAAATTCAAAGCATACGTTAATTTTAGTGTAAACGCATTGGGCAATATTAGGAATATGAGACATAACTTTGTCTGATTTTTTAATTATTCAAAAATATTGTTAATTTAAGCATAATGTCTAAATTAAATGAAAATAATAAAATTCTAGTTTCTTTTTTACCTTATGATATTTGAAGAACCTACAAAGAGTCAATATATTTTTTTTTATTATGTTTAAGGCTTGGCAACTAGGCCTTTAAGCCAGGCCCCGTTGTATTGTAGGCTACAATCGACGTCATTCAACGGAGTTCTTGTGAAAACTCGAAAGACGACATTTGGCTATATAGTTCACATTTCTCGAAAAAACACACAATTACTACTCAAAAACTATCAATATCCTACAACTATTGTTCATTTTAGAGTAGTTTTACACATTTTTAGAAAATAAAACTGCACTGCACAACGTTTCCTTTCAGTTCCCGCCAAAAACTCTATATTAATTATTATTTCACGACAGTCAAATTTTATAAATATCTGTGAAAATTTAGGGCACTTGACGGTACATGAACTTTCAGAAGTGAAAATAATTGTCGAGCCACGAGTATAAGAGTAAGTCCTTGCTCGCACGTCTATCAACTACTTTAGATCTAATCTAATCTATTTTGAGATTTTACTCCTGATTTAGTCCATTAAAAAGATAATGTAAAGTTTAAAAATTCTCTTATCTCTGTGTTTTTTGGAAGTTGCCATTTCTAATATTCGTGTTCTACGAAAGATCATATCGATGAGGGAATTTATAACTTTTTTTTAACTTGATTGAATAACACTGGGGTTGTATGGAAGAGATAGCTTTTTAGCGATAAGACATACAAGTATCCATAGTAGTTTGTGGCTAAGACAGCTCTTTGTACATAATAAGACATAGTTTTAGTCTGTAAGTTCATTTTTTTTATTAGTGTACAATAAAGAGTTATTGATTCTCTCTTTTCTTTCACCATATCCCAATTAATTGGGGTCGGCACAGTATCTCTTTTCCTTCCACACTCCTCTATTCTGACATTCATCTTCTGTCATACCACAAATCATCATATCATCTTTCACACAATCCATCCACCTTTTTTTTGGTCTACCTTTACATTTATACCCATCCCCATCTTGTAGTTTTAACATTCTTTTTGTCATGTGACTTTCATCCCTCCTCATTATATGCCCATACCAACTTAGTCTTCTTCTTCTTTCAAAGATCTCCTTATGTACTCATTTCTCACCTTATCCATTCTTGTAACACTACACATCCATTTCAACATTCTCATCTCAGCTGAGTGGAGACGTTTGTGGTTTATCACTTTAGTGGCCCAATATTCGGACCCATATAGCATGACTGGTCGTATGACAAATTTATATATTTGACCTTTTAGTTTCAGTGACATTAGTTTGTCGGACGTCACACCGGTTACCTGTCTCCACTTTAGCCATGCTACATTTATTGTTCTCCTTACATCCCTCTCTATATCATAAAGTTAAAGAGTTATTGATTGACTGACTATTAATTAATTCATCTGAATTATATAAAAAAAAATTATACAATTAACTCTTCTCAGTAGTAATTACATACCATAAGTAAATATGAAACACAGTTTAATAATAACAAAAACAGAACTGAATATTAATGCAAAATGTGGTTTGTGTTTTATCATTTTCTTTGTTATGAATTTAGTTGTTGTTTAATTATAATTAATTGCGAAAGTACTATTCATTATCCAACAAAAGAACTATGAATTATGTCAACAGAACGTGGTTAATTGTGTTTTTGAATTTATCAATTTATTTTGTTAACTAATTACTTCACAGATCCATGAGCATGGAAAACCAGTGAATATTTTAATAATTCTGGTTTTTAGAGTTATAAACATAAAAATAATAAAATTATCTCTTTGGTTAAGGGTTTATAAGACAGAAGAAGAACAAAAATAACAGAAGAAAAATAACAGTATATTCGTCTGATTTCTAAGAAAAATAAAACGAAGAAGAAAAGTAACACTTTTACGCTCTCGTTCCGCAATAATTTAGGAACAATTGCGAATGGGAGCGAGCGTGAAACATTGTCATAGCATTTTGACTGGATTGAGTAGTTTATAACCTTTTTCAAATTAAAACTGGCTAAAAATAGACGTAAAATTGACCTCCGTTTTCCTCGCATCTCGGTAATTTCGCATAATATTTCACAATTGTTTACGCATCTTTACGGAAATTTCTTGAAGCTTCCTAGAATGATAAATATGATATTCACTCTTGTTGCGAAGAGTGAATATGCTCATGTATCAAAAATCACCAAAAAAATATTGCAGTCGTGCAATATTCAGAGTGGACTTATGAGACACTAAAAATTATTTATGATTATTATTATTACAACTTGAATTTAATTTAAATAATAAAAACAATTATTAAGCAAAAAACGTGTTCAGTGTGTAATGTGGAGTATGAAAAATATAGTTTCAGTAGTACTAAAAAAACAGCAGCAAAAAACTCACCTAAGTACATGTGCCAAGATTCCACCGCTAACGCTTTGATGACGTATTCTGCTATTGTAGATAAAAACGCTATGTTCACAAAGGTCAAATCCCCGACGTGTAAAAATCTTTGCACTACCATAATCCCAAAGAATCCTCCAATAAATGAAATCATTGTGTTGACTGCTGAGAATATCGTGTAATTTTTAATCGACCAATGGAGTTTCTCCCTTGTATATAAATACTCCAAAGATATTAATCCATAGAGTATGAAGATTGTTAAACTGTTCGCAAAGGTAAGTAACAGTATTTGCGCCCTTCCATGGTTAGGGCGTTTTTTGAAACATTCACGGGTCATTTCTTTTACTAGTAACCAGTCTAATACGCTATTAAGGCCGCCCTGAAAACAAATCAATAAATAATATTTGGCAGCGTTCTTATTTACGAAAAGGTAATTTTGGCTTTGCAATTCACGCATGTAATTCATAGGTAGAGACTCTTTACCATGAAAATGTCATCAAGATAATATAATGACGTAGCAATTTTAGCCACTAGTTAACAAATAAATTACAGCGGTTTCATAAGGCAATTTATTAATTAATTTAATATAATGAACGCTATGAAATAAATTTATATTTTTTACTTAAATATAACTCGGTATAGATATGTGATTTCTTCATGAAGGTTTTGGGAAAAACTGATTCAATTATCATAACATCATAGTTTCCCTAGAATTTATTTGACGCTAAATTCGAAAGCTAATTCGCTAAGTAAGCGAAGCAGCATGAAAACTGGTATAAAAATTAAAGAAGAGTTAATAAGAGACTGATTAATTACAAAAACAAAATTCCTATTAAATGTTCACCGCGTGACAAGATACCACTATTTTGAGACTGATAATTAAGACTTACATTCATAATAAGGCTGATATGAGAAATATAAAAATGTTATCTAACATTATGTTAGACTAGATTGCCCCGCGGCTACGCCGCGTATCAACCCTAGCCTAGTAGCTTTATTTTACTTACTTACATAAAAACTTTATTAGTTTTTTTACATATAAAATAAAAACATATTACAACAAAGAAATACAAAACATAGAGGTGAGTCTTAGCCAACCTAATTTGAAGCAATACAATGAATGACAAGTTGTTTATGGCAATTTAGGTATTTGTTATTGAATTGAAAACGCGATTGCAGCACCATCTATTTTGCTAATGCATCCATTCGCAGGAAACGTTGTCATTTGACGGGATAAGATGCATTCTAAGTGGTAAACACATTCAGTAGGTTTTACGTGATGCTCTAACAGACAGACAAATAAAATTAAAATCTAAAAATTGCATTTTTTGAATCTCCTGGTCCGAGTTATTCCCCTTGATTTTTTTCACATTTTTAAACGCATTGTTCAACCTCAAACCATTTACTGATTTATTACCTATAGTATAGATATATAAAGAAAAATGATAATTATACTGAAATGAGGAAGAGATCATTTTGAACCGCCCGGCCGTCCATTATTTAATAATAAACTTTGTGCTGAGCTATGAAGACTTCTTAATCATGAACATGCGTTCACCGAACGTGATATCTATGATGAACCATGCAAATTAACTGTTGGTGGTGATGTTGAAAGTAATAGATTTTAAGTGCGTAATTTCAGTAAATTACATCCAGTAGAAAATGTAAAAAAAAAACCAATTACCATTGATATCTATTAAAATTATGTTTGCTTTACCTAGGCCAGATGACCGAAAGCCCAACAAGCTGCGAATTGCTGCATGCAATGATTCATTTATAAGTTATGAATTTTAATTGGTGTTAAGGTGGTTAACTTCGAACAACAACAAATGATAACAGAAGTTGATATACTTCTGTGGAATGTTATTAAACTACATAGATACTTATGCAAGGCAAACAAAAATTAGATCAATGAAATGTCTTCATTATTATCCTGGAGATAAATTTATTTGTATAAAACATCTATTTCAGAATCTATTGCTTTCGCGTTATCAGTCATTGATACCACTGGCATATGTATCTTCACGTATTCAATCTAAAATTTTATGAGACTACCCTTTTACCGAAATATAAAGAAAGCAACACGGCTACGCATTTGTTGCACATAGGCAACTCTATTTCTTTTTGTCTGCTATGTCGTGGACATGAAAGCTGCCGTGATTGCAGGCCTGCACATTTCGCATACCAGTCATCTGTGTGGCAAACAGATTCTATTTGTGACCTTTCTGTCATGTCCAGGCCAGTGACATGTTTTTACTATCCCTTTTGCTAAATCACACTCAATAAACATAAAAATAAATACGATTTACTTTCATTAATGGGTCATGGAAAATTGTTTTAGTACCATAGGTTGTTACCATACCTGAACGGCTCCAGTCACTGATTCTTTTAAACACACATTGGCAAACGCATACGCAAATACGTTAAGTGTAGTCATGATTAAAAGTAAGTAAACTTGTCCAACAGCTTTAAGCACGTAAGAACTAAGTAAAGATCCAATAACACTTCCAACTGACACGCTCGCTTCCAAAATAGTCATTCTGGAAACAAATAAGAATTGCAATTTCTTGATAAAATTTCTTCGAAGGAATTTATGATAACACAAGTGTGATACAGCCAGGACAAAAGAAATATCCAAAAGATTCTAAATTACGACTGCTATTAGAACAACATTATATATTTTGTGAATTCTTTAGTTACTTATAAATTACAGAATATTATATAAAACTTCTAACATCAAGAAAATATTATATTTAAAAAACTATAGGTAGAATACAGAATTTACTGTATAGATGCATAAAATCCATTCTTGTCGTTGTATTAGATTCTACTTTATTATATATATTATCTGCTATATAAACGTGAAAGTTTGCTACTACGTAAATATAAAAATAATTAGACATTTAAAGATTTACCTACAACACAACGATATATACCTAAAGGGTAGCCTTATCGCAAAAAGTGATCCCTTCCAGACAACTCTAGACTAGGGATTTAATGACATCATAATGAATCAGCAAGACTTTTATCCTTGTTTGTTAATTCTATCCAGATTTTTATGATTGTGTCCATTATCTTTTATCACAGGTTTTATTTTCAATTGGCCTGGTTGTATCATCACTTATCCCTCTTTTTCTTTGTGTTACCTAAGAGATCGTTTTTCTTTAGTTGTGGAATCACTCATATAACAATATGCGCCAGTGAACAAAAGAGTAAATCCTCCGGTAAGTGAGTAAGGTACTACGGTCAGGATGTACCACCAAGGACCTAGGTTATTCATCATGCTGTAGACAACAGTCAACATTCCGGTTATCGCGATACCTAAAATATATCTTATCTTTTCCGTTAAGATATCGATAATTCTATAATTATGATATTTTTTTTCTGCACAGGCCGTGTAGACGAGTGGCATTAGCGCTAAACGCATAGAATGAAAATGATATTACGGTAACGATATTACATTCCCATATATTATCTATTCTATTCGTTTAGTGCTAATGCAACTTGTCTACAAGGCCAGTTGTTCTACCGATCGTCATTCCTTCAATATTATATCTCTCTTATCAAATATTACATTACGATAGGACTAAGTCGTTAATCTCAAACGCTTTTCGTCGTTCGCTTTCGTTCGACCAGCCCGAAAGAGACAATGAAATTTTAGACAGAAGAAAGGAAAAATAAAGATTTTTTTATAACTATAATAATATAGTCCATGTAACACAAAAATAAATGGAAATGCACTTAAATATGAAAAACTAAACAAAAAAATTCTAAAACGAATACGAACGACGAAAGACGTTTGAGAATACGCCCTCTGCATATAATAATGCAATAAGTGTTGTGTTATGTAACAAATATGGAACTAATCTAGGATGTTGATACGTTTATCCGTTCTTCGTGAACTTGGTAATGAACAGTTTATTTGAAATTTGCTACATCATGTACTTCCATAACAGAGATCAATTGTAGGTGCTTTCTATCGTCAAAAAATTACACAGTGTTCCCAGAATAGATATTTAAAATTTACGCGAATCTAAAAGAATAGATTCTAACGATACAGAAGGTAATATGAGTCGACATTTTTTCTTAAAATATGCAGTGAATATGAACATTGATAGCCATAAGTACGGTTATGAGATATGTAAGTAATTTAGGTCTACTTTAATCTATGTATGTAAAAAGATAACAATCTTATTGTACTGAACTAGTTTTATTTTTAACTACAAACAACAATATCAAAATTGCAATAAGTATATACATGCTATATTGTGCACAAATAACTATTCAAAATAAGCTTGTAGAAAAAGAAAACAACTTGAAAAACTGGTTAACCTCCATCGTACCCTACATTTGTAAGAGATACTTATTTAAGACCGTAGAACTTTTTTGCAAATAAGCAATTACATATAATAATTTACTATAATGAATACGTGGCACAACCTAGTGGACAAGATCCAATGCTCTCGCGTGTTATTTCAGTGACGTTTGTTTGAATCCTGTCCGGGAAGCATGCTCGTTAAGATGATTATATGAAATAATTTTCACAATTACATATTATTAAAGTGATCACGTGCTAAAATTGAAAGTGACATCGTTGTGTTTTATCCTAGAGAACAAAAACTAGACCATCGGCACACAGATCACGCGCCAATGCGGCCGTATGCCCAATGCAATCTAATCTAGTGATCCTTGACATATTGTACTTACAAATCGTAATAATTAAACGCAAATTGTACATTACAATTAGTAATTGATCTATGGCTGGTTCCTATATCTTACAGACCGTTCATTTGCCTTACTATCGGTTAAAATTTGACATAAACTCCATACAAGTAATGTCAAAATTCAATAGATAGTAAGGCAAGTGAATGTATAGTGAGGTATAGGCAGAAGCGTAGCTACAAAACATTGGGGCAAATAGGACACTAGCCTCGGGCGCGGTGCATCTATCGAAGTGCGCGCAATATCGCCAATTAATAATTAAATTTATAAGTCAAAATAGGGCCTGGCAATGCTGCTTCAACTGCTGAAGATCTCAACCGGCGCAAATATGGAAACCTGGGAAGGGGTTACTTATTTGTAACGTTTCGAGTTAAAATTTTACGTCCGTGAGGTCCATTGACAAAGTGTTTCCAAAGAAATTCGTAAAAAACTCTTTGATGCCACCCGTAATCAGAAGACTGGTTCCTATTAGGCGCAACGAATCAGGATTGCCATACAGAGTGGCAATGCAGCCTTCTGGGCACGCTTCCCTCTGGCAGCGATTTGTAACTTATTTATAATTTAGTTTATTTTTAGTATTTAAAAGTCAAATTATACTACAGTAAACTATTTCATACCTTTATATTTATTTCGTGATTTCAAACCAAACAGGCACGTTCGTGATTCCCGAGCTTGGCGAGGACCAAGAAGGATATGATGATCATTTACGAAGGAGCGCAACTATGATGCGTGCCCTAGGCGCCATTTTTTATTACTACGCCCCTGGATATAGGAACCCGTCATTAATAGCTAGCGTTACTTAAGTAACGTCATGCAATTAATTAAAGAAGCAACCTTTCTGTGAATGAGATATTTTTCTCGTGATGAAGTTGATATCATGGTACCTAATCAGAGAAAGTACCATCACACAATTGCACCTATATGAGGTTGTCGCCTCGTCACAAACATGGTTAAAAATCCAATTTTATAAAACTGTTCTAATTTATGAATGGGGGAATTTTCAATATTTTTATACCTAACAACAGCAAAATAAACGTTGTACTGCTGTTCTCGGGCGTCTCCATTTACAGGAACGAACAGTAGATATAACCGCCACGCTCGACCAAGAGCTTGGCATGTTTGGAACATCGTTTATCTCATTGTGTTGGTTTCATCACGATGTTTTTCTTCACCGTCAGACGTCATACAACGTCGTCGTATCTTGTAGGTCACGCATATTAGGTCAGAAAATTATCGTGTTTCCGGCTCGGTTCACACCTGTCACATGAGAATCGAATGTCTTACTAAGCTATCACGCCTTGTGATTGTAATCTAATCTTAGGCCATCAATATACCTAAGAATTTAATTTAATATATTTTAACACTATAGTCTTATGTTTTAAATATAAACCTATAATAATTAGGAACTTGCCATTTATTTTCTTTCAAATATTTATAATTAACAATAATAATTGAGTTAAAGTTACTACGATAACTGTTACTAACCATATCACTTTTAAGACAAAATTGAATGCGAGAAAATAGCGAAAAATGTTTTCAACGTCATATACGACCTTGTATCCATGTTTCATATAAATAAAGATTTCATTTCATTCCAAAAAATATATATCCAGAATATGTAACCGGCAGCTCAATTTTAAAACTTACCGAACAATGGCCAAACAATAAGAGGTTTCCTCCCATAGGTATCAGACCACACACCCAAAAACATCGAAAGTAGAGCTGGTGCTAAAGATTCTATAACACTTTTGACAGTATTCACCATGGTAGCATATTGTTGAACCTCATTTTCCAAGTGTTGTGTTTCGTTGTTTTTCTTTAACGATAAAAAGACACTGCATTCCGACTCTGTATGATTCAATGAGTGTACGCATGTCCTGTATAGGATCAAGTTGCTTATAGCTGCACCTAAATTGTTCCGAATAAAATAAAATATTCATTATACATAGTCTATATTATTAATGTATTTATAACTTAGTTTACTTTTAGTATTTAATCATAGTGTTTTAAAATATGTCGCAACGTCATATAGCAAGATAATAAAAAAAAATAGAATTATAATATAGATAAATAAGAGACAAATATATATTTACAACATATTTTTACAATTATTTACTCGAAATCCTCCTCCTCCTTGAGTCGTGTTCCTCATTCCCGAGGGTCGTGAACTTGACCCATTACTTTTTTTACTACTATTTTTCGCCATTGGAGACGATCAACGGCAATATGCAGTGCGTCGTACATGGAGTCTTTGAAAGTAGTGCGGATCTTGCCGGACTAATTAACGCATCGGACTACGGCCTCGAGATCTCTTTCCTTCTACTTTGCTACTAACGATTAGTTTTTCTAAATTGTCACCTTCTTTTCTGGCTATGTGTCCAAACTACTTAAGGAGTTTACGGAGGTAGATGGATGATTTACAACATATAAAAAACCTAAAACAAAAATTATTGCGAAGCTGGCAAACAGGCAGACGGCCCAGCTGATGAAAAATGGTTATCGTTCGTTGTCTATAGGCGTTTGCAACATCAATGGCGAAGCAAACGGGTTGCCAGCTTTTAGGATGGGATAGGATAGATAGAGGGATCAGACAGGAGGAATGGGATAGAAGGTATTGGATATAAGATTCAGATAGAGGGATGGTATAGGGAAGGTTGGATAAGGGGAGTGGGAAGTGGGCCATCGGAACTCTCACTCATCGCACGTAATACGATAAGCACAAGGCTAACCGTTTCACGTTGATACTCTGTGAGAGCGTGGTATCACACCGATCAAGCTAGTCCTTAACAGCTGTAATTAAGATCAAAATTCCAGCATTTTTTTCCACGGTACATAGCTTTTTAAAGTTAGTTTACTGAGAAACAAAATTCCGTAATTTATTGGATTAAGCATAGTGTAAGTAAGTAGTATTAAAATGTATTTTTTGTTTAAAATTTTAAACTACTTTGTTTCCTTCATATAAATCGATGTAATCTCAATATAACACAAAATTAATGTCTTAGTTTTTGTTAGTGGTGCTGCCTACGTATTTTAGGGGAACGAACAGTAAACCCACCACGCTTGTCTAAGGTGCGGCGGCTAAGCGGTTTTGCCACATCGGTTATCTCATTGTGCAGATTTCATAACGTACCTAAGTAAAGTTTCCACTCCTAGTCCCATACGACCCCCTCTTCTTAATATATAGACAGCCGCGCACTTGCCCATTAAAAATGGACGTTCAAGTTCCCGCCAAAAAATCTAATAATTTTTTGTACTATAAACTAACATTAATATTTATATAGAACAATTGAATAGCTTATCCTCGTATCTTAACTAATAATTATATATCAACTGAAGAAAAATATAAGTACCTGCAAGTCCGAATGATAACATATTAAGAAACAAAGGAAATTCCACTGTAAGTGAAAATGGTTTCCCGGGTATTTCACTAATAGTGATAGTATTTTCGTTAATTTCAGTCTGGCGTGTTTCATCTTCCACATTTTGAGACATCTTCTATAATTATTTAAATTTGCTGCAGATAAATTCTGTTTTATAACAAGTAAAATAACGTAAACAAAGCGCTATCGATTTTTTATAAATTTTAAGGACACATAATTTATTCAAATTAAATTTGCTGCTGTAATAAATTAATTGAATATTATCTTGTTCCTTTTATTCAACAAAGAGTTTAGATTTTTACATTTGTTTTTGTGCAATTGTTCTAAAAATCAACAAAGTCACGGATCTAGCAAACAACAAAAATAACACTAGAGGATTCACAACATTTTAAAACCAATCTCAATATCACAAACTACTATGGATACTATGCTCAATACAATACCACAACTACTATGGATCTACGTATATATAATACTGAGTACTGACTGACCGATAGGCCGGTGACCTCCAAATTAGCGATATCGATTGATACTAAAAACAATCGAATTATTTAATTGTTCCGGTTATTCGATAGCGATCGAGAAACATTTAATGTTTTTCGATTGTGCGTCGATTGTCATTTATGTGCTAATAGTTTGTGTTCGCGGCTCACAATGATTGTCAATTGGCATGCGCTCTATTTCTATTGTTTATGATTACTAATCCGCACCGCAATCGAAGATCGCGCAGGACGATCGGTAGGATATGTTGAACTGACTGAGACTGAGAGCTACTAAAACAATCGAATAATCGACTACCGCTGCCCCGTTCAGCCCGTGCTTGCAGTGCGCTGTAATTACTATTTATCGCGATGTGTGCAATTATACTCGATTTTTAATTTACATTCGATTGTTAATTGGCGACAACGAATGAATCGACAATCTAATACGCGCTTGCACAATGGTCAATTCATTCGATGTTTTTTAAAATAACAATCGCAAATCGTTTCTCCAAATGTACTCTGTGCTATGCGTAGACAGAGAAACCTATAGACAAATTGATATCTTATGTCGCATTCATACAAGAAAAAGAACAAGTTATGCCGATGTCGTATAAAGAAATGAGACAGAAAGATTCTATTTTTTGTTTCACGAGCGTGCCACTGTTTAGCACACAGGTTTGCTAAACAAAGTTGACACTTGACAGCTGAAGTGCAGATAGCTACTGTCGTCCTATAAAATACAGTTTTTACGTAGTTATGTTAAGTAATTCATATTATATTTTGTTTTGAACAATTTAGACTTACAATTTCAACCTTTTTTTAAAAAAACATGGTGCGGTGTAGCCTTAAAAGGTGTAGAAGTGATAGAGGAACGAAAATGCCAGGATTGTCTTTTCATTCGTAAGTATACTACTGTTTATCAGTTACTAGGCACATTGAGTAACATTTTATAATGTTCATATATTGTGTATAATGTACTCTAGACATAAAATCATCGTTAAAAAGCACAAAAATAACAATTATAAATTTCAACCTTTAGTGTGGCCAACTTTTCTATAAATGAATCCCACTATTATAGAAAATATTAATATGTATTCTGCATCGTGTATTAACGATATATCTGAAAAAATGTAATGGCTTGTTGCAGTTTTCCTGAATCTGATAATTTACGTCGGAATTGGATTGTAGCTACAGGACGAACAAATTGGACAACAAAACCGTCATCAAAAATTTGCAGTAGACATTTTGACAATTTCCATGCACTAATTTGAACTGCGTATACATCACGCAACAATAGGATTTGAACCTACTCATAAAGTTAGAAACATTCATACCAAGCTTGTCTTATTTAAAGGACAATAACGTGTAAACTAAATAAAAGCTAATTAAAAATAAATACATGCTATTAATTATCCACAAAGCCAGAACCTACTAACACATGAGAAACGGCACTTATTTAGAACCATATCATTCATTGTCACTCAGAGTCACTCTCCTGCTCTCATCGCAATTAATTTGAGTTACGCAGTATGTCTTCTCCGCATAGCATGCGTTTACCTATCGATGAAAATCGATTTGTCAGGTCATTTTACAGGCTTCCTTACATACAAATTTCTAATTATCATAATTATTTTTCCTCACAAGGTACATACATACATAACTTCACGCCAGTTCCCTTGCGGGGTAGGCACGAACAACAGAGCGCCATTCAGGCTTTTTTTTTTTGTTTTTGAGGCGAGGGAAAATGCTTAACCGGTTTACGCACAAACTGGGTCGTTGCTAGGGGAACGACACGCGTCGGTCGGGGGCGATAACACTGCAGCAATAGTATGCTCTTGGCAGCGCTCCGTCCGCGATCGACGTCACAGAATAGTGTGGAAGACTCCGAGCGTTGCTACACGAGCGAGCAACCCCAATACCCACTAAAAACCCCCTCCTCCCTGACGACCCTGCGCTTTGTATGTGTTGGAAAGGCTGAGATTTAGAACATAGTTACGCCCAGATTCTTACACACCTCACAAGGTAACCCTAAATATAGTGACGTATTCTTTTTTGTCCCTTTCTGCGACACTAGCGGTGTCTATAAGTTTCTCTGTCTACGGTGTTATTTATTTAGGTTTATGACTTGGCAGCTAGGCCTTTCAGCCAGATCTTAGATTACAATAATATAGTTTCTTCATTTTCTTATGCCTATGTATAGCTCAGCTGAACTGTAGGTTGTCAACTGAAGCCATTCAACGGAGTTCTTGTGGCAACTCGAAAGGCCACATTTGACTATACAGTTCACATTTCTCACAAAAACACATAAATTACTACTCAAAAACTATCAATATCCTACAACTATTGTTCTTTTTAGAGCAATTTTACACATTTTTAGAAAATAAAACTGCACAGCACAATATCTCCTTTCAGTTCCCGTCAAAAACTCTTGTCTACGGTGCCATGTGTACTGACTACAGAACACATTTACCCTTACGGGATACGCAGGATCATAGACAATACTCTATATATAAGACTCGTCTGTAAACCGCGATTGATAATGTGCACGGTTTTCGATGTTCAGTGTTACCAACTCTCGTTACAGAAAATGCGCTAATCTACTCTTAAAAAGCACTAGATTGGAACGTATTTCGAAAAAAAACCCACTAAAAATACAAAAACAAGAACAAATAAACTACTTTAGTTATAATAATATTCCGCTAAATGTTGATATTGTAGTAGAATATCTGTAGAGTCACAGATTTTTTAAAAAAATGCTAAATAAGACGCTAAATATTTTTGAGATTCGGTTGGCTGATCTGTACACACCACAAAGTCCTAGAAAAGGCCATCAAGCGTTCGACTGCTCGTTGGCGCGGCGTTTATCGCAATCCACAACACCACGTGAAGATTATTCATGGGAAAAACCACTCACCAAGAAGAAAAGAGTCATATATATCTTTTTGATACAAAGATATATATCACTCTTTTATATCCTTAATTCTTTATCTTTACATTGAATAGTGTCAGTGTCAATTGCAGACAACATGAGTTATTATCTGTGAGTGATATACTGAATACTGATAAACTGATATGAAAAAAATATAAACAAATGGAGTGAAAAATATAATAAAATTAATTACATTAAAACAAAATTACACCATAAAACTATAGTGTTACCATTTATTTTGGCTTGCTATTATATTCGGTTTCCTATAGTCATCGCGTTGAACAGGAATGAACTAAAGAGTTAAAGATATAAAGAAACATTTTGAACGCAAGTGATATACAGATCTAATCACTCTTCACGTCGGATATATATCTTTTGAGTTAATCACTCAGGAGTTACACACTGCTAGTGGAGATAGCATCAAAGGAATCGCCCAAACAGCTTATTAGCAATACATCTACACGGGGCCAACGAAGCCCTTCCAGTGTCCATTGGCTTTCACTAGGGCTATATGTACTTGGCCTAAAAATACGTAAGTCATAGACAACTGTCACTGTGAGGTTCTAATGAAGATGTATTCACAGCTTTGATTTTGTATTTAAAAAAATATTGTCTTGTCTGTGCTTAAACGGAAAGCAAAAGGTGAGCTTTTTGGAAAAATTAACGTTTTGAATACTTTGTGTAGATTCGTTAAATAAAAAACTACAGAAACTATAAGCCTCAGATCTAGTTTAACGTAGGTATGTGCAATTCGTTGGACAGTGTTTTGTAGTGAAGATTTTTCTTAACTGAAAATGCGGTAATGGATTTTGATGAGTCGTCTCGACTCTTCGCCTGTCATATCGCTACATCCGCTACGTTAGAGACAGGTTTACAGTTACTTGTGTTTCAGATTTACTTGTTTTGATAATATTTTCTTTTATAGTTTTTATAATAGTACTTTTACAACATTTTACGTGGTCCATTGGAGATGCACGTATATGCCACGACCTATTTTTAGACCGGCTTTCTTTTTCCTATCCACATCAGTATCTGCTATTTTTCGATGTTTCATAAACATTCCTTTGAGGAATTATTTTTGAAGTGTCAATGATGATATGTTGTAGGATAAATACGTGAAAAAATAAGATGGCTGTAAATGTGTATTCCACTAATGTCACATCTGAGAATCTATCGCGGCATGACATGCTGGCGTGGGTGAATGACTGCCTGCATTCAAACTTCGCCAAAATTGAAGAACTGTGCACAGGAGCCGCTTACTGCCAATTCATGGATATGCTCTTCCCAGGCAGTGTCCCTATGAAAAGGATTAAGTTCAAGACAAATTTAGAACATGAGTACATACAAAACTTCAAAATTCTTCAAGCTGCATTTAAAAAAATGGGAGTAGATAAGGTATTAATAACATAATATTTTACAATAATGATAACACATGCTGTGAGTGTTTGATTTTTATATTTGAATTAATTGATATTTAATATTCACAAGTTATTACTTAATAAATTTATAGGTAATACCTGTGGACAAGCTGATAAAGGGCAGATTCCAAGACAACTTTGAATTTTTACAATGGTTTAAAAAGTTTTTTGATGCTAATTATGATGGGCGCGAGTATGATGCCTTTGATGCACGTGGGGGCTTCACAATCGGGTCAGGAGCTTGTGAATCGGGCTTGCCTCTGTGTGTGAGCAATCCTGTGCAACCTCCTGTGAGGCCTGCCCGTCGCCCGGCCCCCATCCAACACTCTGGCAGTATGCATTCCCTAAATACTCTTAAAGCACAACACACCAACACCACACTCAGAAATGTAGTCATTTTCATGTCAATCTTGTCCTGTCATTTCTTAGAGTGGTAAATGTGAATATTAGTGATAGGATAGGTTCTCCCTGTGTATGTACTGGCACCCCATGGCTACTTATCAATTCTTTTGTTTTGATACCTTCCACTTTTTCTTTTGTAGATAGTACCAATTGACAAACTGGTGAAGGGTCGTTTTCAAGATAATTTTGAATTTTTGCAATGGTTCAAGAAATTCTTTGATGCCAACTATGGAGGCACGGAATATGACGCTGTGGCGCAGCGCGAGGGCCTACCTATGGGCCATGGGGGCGCCTCTGCTCCCCGAGGCCTTGCTGCGGCTAAGAAGCCAGCCGCCCCAATCGCCAAAGTTCCCGCTAGACCCCAAACCAGTACTATTTTGTTTTCTTTAATTGTGCATTTATGTGTCGCTTCTCTCTTCTGTTTGTATTGATGAGGATTTATATTTAAAAGGATAAATATGTATTTATGATACATAGTTTCAGTGGAACCATTGCATTTTACCTTAAGTGTTCAATTTATTTTGCTGTTTATTTTGTTGTATCCTTATTTATTACCTATCTGCACTACAATGAAATAGGAGTTGAGTGTAAATAATTGCCTTTTGTTATAATAACACATTTATGTAGAACTTTATATTGTATTATATCATATCACACAGATACTGTATTGCAATTTTACTCATATTTGCACAGCATGTCTAACATGTCACACCTAGTTTTAACATCATATTTTAGTCATAATAATGATTCATATTATTACTTATTCTCATTATAACTATATATAGTAAAAGCAATTTTGGAAATGTGTCACTAACAATATAACTTTGGTATTAAGTATTTTTGTGATGATTAAATTATTGCCACAAATCAATAACATTGGTAAATTGACTTATTTATAAGCAATTGTTTATAACTAAGTCAGCTGTGTAATTTTAAAACCTAGCAAGTACATTATGAGAAGTTAATTAACAAAAATGTAATGTTCACATATAAATGCTATATATATACCTTTTCATAAGCTTATTGGGAGTCATATTTTGATACAGTTCTTTTTGTGTGTTGCCAAACATAATACATCAGCAAATACCTACTAAGACAATAAATGTACAAACATTCATTTAAATAATAATGTCAGTAGCTAGGTTTTAGATATGCACTGCTGATGTACTATTCGCAAGAGTTAACTTGAAACCTGAGCGACATGTGCGCTCCCCTCCCGACGCCCGCCTTCTTACCGCTCTCGCCATCGACGCGTCAGTACCTCGCGCTTACGTCATCCGAGCGAAGTCTCAAGTTAACACTTGCGGGTTGTATACATCAATACCATCTATGTAAACCATGCTAAGTGATGCAAATATTGTACGCAAAAATCAACTTCCATGCATAAAATGGCCACACACAAATGTGCTAAGTCCAGTTGTTTGTAGTACCTGTTTGGCTTAGGGTCTTTACATTTTTTGAACAGGATGCTCCAATGGCATTGAAGCTGATTTAGCTAATGTCACAAAAAATAACAAGTTGTGGATGAACTGCAATTGCTACTAATAGTAACTCTTATATTTTTTTTTATTGTATAAGTTCTGCAGACTGCCACCTGATGAAAAGCGGTTACCATCCCCTAGGGACATTTGGAACACCAATGGTGCTACCAATGCGCTGCCACTCTCTAAACTTTAGATTCCAGACAGACAGGTTCCAGTCTCCCTTTAGAGTCTAAAGGGAGACTGGAACCTGACCACTAATGCCAAAACACAACTCAAGGTTGTTATGGCGGCATATTATAGACCGGGGGTAGTAACCATTCAGATGAACAAATACTTGGCTGCGGGTTGTTTCGTCGCCTCTTATGATGGGTGGTCTGGACACAGGAAATTGTATTCTTTTTCCGTTCCTGCATGGATTCATAGAATTAATCAATTTGGTCTGTTTTTTATTAAAAGTACTATTACTGCAAACTAACACAGCTTACATAGATGGTGTTGAAATAGGTCTTAACATAATGCTTGAGATATGTTAATCTAGTGATGTAGTCTTGAATATGGTGGATGGCATAGAACATTCAGGCAGTTTTGTTGGCCTAAAGTGCATATTATTACTATTTTACATACAGTGGATAAAAACATTGCTATCAATGTGTGTAAGCTATTCATCCATCATCAATGGGTGTGGAGTGTTAACTATCCTTTCTTCTGAAATCATGAAGGAATAACAATTACTCAGTAAAAAAAGCGTCGCAAATAGCCTACTGTTCTAGAAGACGCCGCAAATCTCTTCAATTAGATATATAAAAACACCAAAGTACATTCGACCAAATCAGTAAAAATATTGTATGAGAAGAAAATTTGTTAAGACTTCCGGTCTTATTCATATTGAGCTAGAGCAAGTTTGTAGGTTTCATTAAGATTCTTAAAGAAGCCTACATACAAACTTGTCATGCCTGAAATGAATTTCGGCAGCACTTTATGAGCTGAATAGTCCACTGGTGGGATGTTTTTGGGTCGATATAATTCATAGATTAATATTATCCGTTTTTTGACAGTTGGAAAGGCTAACACCACAACTAGGTCACCACCAGTGAACCTCTCTAGATTAAATCAAAGCGCGAAGGGTGACTCCAAGGCACTTGATGAGCTTAATCACCAGGTAATACTTAATTTCTTATATTATTACTATTTTTAAGGTTGAATAGACATCAGACAATAAAACTACATTTTAATGGTTTTAAGTGTGGTATTTTATTTGATTTTTATTCCTACGACCTCTTCAATAGTCAGTTTGACAAAATTATTATGTTATTTAAATTTGACAGTATGCAATTGCTCTTTGTGCAAATGCGGCTTAGAAGAAGGAACAGTGGAACATATCTCTTTTCACTACCCTAAAATTACCACTCATATATATATTACATTCAGAATGTGATCGTCCTGTGTATGTAAATTAATTTGCTGTTAACTCTTGTTCATATTACATTTGTATATATTTTGTGTAAATTTGTATTTATCTATATATATAAAAATCAATTGCCGTTTGTTAGTCTCGCTAAAACTCGAGAACGGTTGGACTGATTTGGCTAATTTTGGTTTTGAATTATTTGTAGAAGTCCAGGGAAGGTTAAAAAGATGAGTAAATATGAAAAAAATGCTTGGAATATAGTAAAAACAACAATTTCGCTTTTCCTTCGAAACTATTCCTACGTGTCAAATATTTGATGTTCGTCCCGTCGTTTAGAAATCAATTAAATTTCATTTTTGTTGGTTTTGACTGTCAAACGTTTGATGTTCGTTCGGGTTAAGTTTTGACCACATTTTTTACTAAAGTTGAAAAATTCTGCAATTATCATTCAGCTTTTTTATTTATTAACTCTGTGGCGGTACGAAGTTTGCCAGGACAGCTAGTTAATAATATTTATTTATAATGTAGTTTAATACAATTATTATTCTTTGGTGTTGTCCTCAGATTATCAGAAAATGTTATTCACCACTCAGAGTTGTTAATATAATTAAATATCTGATCACCCTACACCTATCATTTTTACATAGTCACTCTGACATTGGCAAAATCAATGCAAGCATAAAGTGTTGAAGCCATCGCGACGAAGACTAGAATAGAATATATTTGACAGCCATTTTTCTTAAAGATACTTGCTTTTATGGTAAATCTGTATGCCACTATATAATGATGTAGTGAAAATTGCTAAAGGATAAATATTACATGTGGCCACCATACAGATAACTGGGTGAAGTGTTTTTTTTTTTGCATAAACATCGAGGGTCTTACAAATACATATAACAACATAATTTATGAATCTGCAAAAGTGACTTTTCTACCCACCTGCATTGTAAGAATGATTGCTAGAAACCATGGTAGCATAGTAGCCACTAGGCTAGCGCACGCGTCTAAAGCATAAAAGGCGCGGATTCTAATCCTGGCCGGAAAGTATGCACTCCCTAGGCAGTTATGTGACCTAATGAAGGTGAAGGAAAACATATTGATAAAACCTGTACATTGAGATAACCGATGTATTAAACCCACCAAACCGCCTTAGACAAACTTGATAGGTATACTCTAAGTTCCCCTATAATGGGAGGACCGAGCCCAGCAGTGGCATGATTATGGGCTATCATTATTACATACATACATACATAACTTCACGCCAGTTCCCTTGCGGGGTAGGCACGAAGGGGCTATTATTATTATTATATTATATATTATTACGAGTTGCAGGACTCGAATTAAAATACCGTTGGAATTATTATAGAGTTTATTAGAACTATACAAACACGTATAACATGAGTACAAATATAACTGAACGCAACAAGTCCAAACCGATTACCGAATGTAGTACACACGTCTTGCTACGCTCGGGGTTATCGCTAGACTGCCTGATCTCTCAATTGAGGCATTGCTTTATACTGCACCGATGCAATATGTCTACCCGGCCACGTGGACCGAATTTCCTAGAATAAGTTTGTACTTTTAAATGCGAGACACCTGGCAGTGATCACAATACAACAGTAGGCCGTAAAAGATTACAATGCCCAATGGGCTGTTTTTTTAATCACAAAAAAACACAAAGTAAACCGAAGTCCAAATGCCGAAAGGTAATGAACTGTGTTTCTACAGGTATGCAGGTGTGAATTTGTCTTTTGTCGGCGTCTAGGTCGTAACAATATTTATAGATTGAAAGAAGAATTAATAACAATAAGATGCATATTTATTTCTAGATAAATGAATTGAAAGCAACAGTAGATGGTTTGGAAAAGGAGAGGGACTTCTATTTTGGCAAGCTCCGGGATATAGAGGTGATCTGTCAAGAGATGGAAGACCAGCAGAACGCTCCAATTGTGCCCAAGATTTTGGATATCCTATATGCAACTGAGGTACCTTACAAATATTGTTTTAAATCATCTCACATATATACAAACGTGTTTTGACCTTCTGATCAACCTTGGAAATAATATCAGCAAACACATATTGTATGCTTTTCAAGATAAGTGCATGTTTGTGTGATGGGTAATATACGACATAATATATTACCCTAAAGCAGTGGTCGACTAAGTGCGGCTCCAGAGCCGCATGCGGCTCTTTGGCTCCTTAAGTGCGGCTCTGGCACAAATATCCATGGAAGGCACAATAATAAATCTTATTGATGAGAATTTGGAATTGTGCCTAAAATAACAACATGAGATGCAAGCACATTGTTAGCATTCATAAATCTATTAAGTAATCTATTAAGTATGAAATTTAGTTTTATTTAGTGTACTACTTATTTAGTGTAATAAAAGTTGATTAAACAAGCATATTTGGCTCCCAATTTTTTTTAAATTGTTGTAATATTCATATTTGGCTCTTTGGCTAATAAGTTTGCCAACCACTGCCCTAAAGGGATTAGAACCTCAGTTGGGCTATTTTAATTAACTAGATGTATGTACACCAGACACAATAAAATAAACCCATTATCGTTGTGTGGCACTTTTAAAGTTTCTTTGATATGATTTAGCAATCATATTGGTTTATTCGACGATGTGAGCTCGCTGGCCTGAATACTTTAATTATTCCATTTTACCAATCAACATTTTAAATACACTTATTTGCACGAATTTTGATATTTTTAATCATCATTGTCAATGGAATGTCTATAAGAGGCACGAGTGCTGGTTTGTTCGAAAATACACACAACATATACCTATACTATGACATGTAACTATCGTCACAATAATCATATTTGGTATGTAAATCTAAAGGAGATGAAAATATGTTATTTGTTAATCTTAAAAGGATATATAACTACAGGGTACAGATTAATTTACTGTCAATTATTATAATATTTGTTGAATTTTATAACATTTGATTACATGCATACCTGACTTTGCCTTGTAGAGAAGTGTCTTGTTCATCCATCCAATCCATCCATCTGATGATAAGGGGAAGCATACTTTAAATCTTAGTTGGCATCCCTCATTGCATTTGTTACTAGCTAAATAAGTAAGTTTAATGTGTGTTGTAATTCGTTGTAGGATGGGTTCGCGCCCCCAGAAGAGATAGATGGCGACAACCCTCACCCGCACGAAGAAGACGAATATTGAACATAAATATTGTATAACATCAATGCGTATCATAGTGCTCTTTGTATATTATATCAAATCGAAATTATATCGCTTTATAATCATCGACTGTATCGAGTGCTTAGTATTTCACAGCCAATGAGTCGTAATCATGTAGGTTTAGGTCTGCATTAGATATGGGTAATTCAGCGAAATTGTTTACTTTAATTCAGTGACTCATGTGCAGCTTTGAGTTTACTCAAAAAGCAAAATAGTACACGCCGTGGAAATAGCAAAGCGCGTCTACTGACTTTTGTGGATAGCACAAACGGTATTACATTTTGGCTTGAAGTTTTTTCATAACATTTTTGAGTTAAGCTGTGCTGAAATGAGTTTGCACTATTTTGAGTGAATATTATACAAAGTGAAATGAGTTAGCCCAATTGCACGAGTATGCCCTTCTCTAGTCTGCATAGTAGTGGCCCTTGAAAAGCCTTCAATGTGTAACATCGTCATTATCTCATGCAAGTCATCATCGCGTTTTGCATAATGCTATTGTAACTGTTTTAATGTTTTAACTGCATCAACCATACTACATGTTAGGGTAGTACTTATTTTAACAGTTTTAATGCTCCCAGAGGCTTCGAGAGTTCGAAATTTAAATTTCGAAACTGAAAAACATTTCTTCAATATATATATCTTTTTAAATTCAACTCCATATAATTATAACCCAGATATCAAAAACATAGTAAAATCAATACAATCAGTCGCGCGCAGGTTTTGCCGTTGATCGCCCCTTCCGCTTCCTACGACTCTTGTGGCCCCGGTCCGGTGCGGTGGAGTGAGTATGTCATTTTCGACAGACATTGTGTTTTCATAATCCCACTGTCCAAATGGACGTGGAAAACCCACGCCACTTTTCTGCTAGTTCTGAAATTTCGTATAATGTGTGAGGCGTATAAGGCTCGGGGAGCATAAAAATTATTAAATTAAATAAACGGTCTTGGCTGTTGCTTAGATATCCGGTACATGAATTTTAAATAGTGAGTGGATAGAGAGGAGCTATACTTATCTTGTCTGGAATCCATAGAGGTTCCGGAGGTCTAGAAATATTCATTTTTTGCTTAACATAACCTCACTTATTTTTTCACTAATATTGTGATGGGCGGTGGTAGGTCGCAACAGTAACAGACTAGAACAGTGAGATAGGTTAGATTAGTTTCAGACCAAAGCACACGAGCCGAGTGAGCGAAGCGAGCGTGCTTTAACAGCGGACGGCGACTGTTAGAACAAATTGAAAATTATTTTACATACATACATGAAACATTTTAATCATCCGTTTAGCGGACGACTATCAAGATGCTTTTTTTTTATCAATGAATCAATATCGATATCGATTTTTAAATACAATGCAGAACAGATCCGATTTTTTTAATATGGGTTAAAAATAATTGCGATTATGAAACAAAAATATCGATGTATAATTCCCGACTCTATTGGTTGCCATTTTGAAGTTTATCGTTTCATTTTTCTTGTAGTATGCGAATGTGCTTTGCTATGTTTTTCTTGATTTTTCGACGACTTTAGCAATTTTTTGGTTATTTTGATTCTTTTTACCTAGAATACTGGCTTTCTTTTGTACTTCGATTGGTTTGCTCAAGTTTGGACCTATAATATAAATGCAATATTAGTGAAAAAATAAGGAAAGTTGTGTTTACCAAAAAATAATATTTTAAAGAACTCCGGGCCATAGGGATAAGTAGAACTCCCCCTGCCCCACCCCATCCCACAATACTTAAAATTCATGTACCGGATATCTATAGAATTACCACGGTCCATATTAACACATGCTTATACAAGGGAATATAGTTACAGTAGAAAAACATGTCATGGATGTATTGCATCAATTATTTCAAAGCATGGCTGTGTCATATCTAAGTACATTCCTATATACTTGAGGAGCGCGGTTTCTTGACTGAATTTATTTCTTATCTTTTATATGTCCGACCGAAGGAGCTTTGTCCGATGGTTTCTGTGTCGTCCCCATAAACTTATGGCGAATATTGATGTTTTCGTAATACGTATGTGAGAGTTTGTCTTGAACCATTTCTGGGCCACTGATGCCTACTGATTAACGTGCATTTAATAGTTTGTTAAATTATTGGAAGAGATTTACTGTTACTTGTTTAATCGTGTTAATAATATTGCCTTTGGCTGAGATTGCAATTTTCGATTCTAAATTAGTATTATCAACGTGTAAACGCCTAACTAACGGTGGTATGTGGATGAGATCTGAAGAAAATTAAGTATTAATGGTATGTTTAATAATTAATGTCATACGTGTTTTCTGACAAACATGGGTCCTTTCCAACAAAACCAAATCGACAGAAAACTATGGAACTTATACGCAGTACAGTTTTACAATGGAAGAATCTTACTGCGCATGCGTCTGTCTGACAGTTTTGGCTACTTGTTGGAACAGGTTGTATTGAAAGATTTTGACAGGTTTCATGTAACATGTTGTCTGTCCTAACACAATTTTAAACCAGTCGGGACAATAAAAAAACAATAATTATGCTGTGTTAATTTTTATTTATATAAATGCGGATGGCATTCTTACGAGAACGCAAGAAAAGAGAATGTGAAACCGTAGTAATGTTCTTTTCTGTCAAGTTTCTTATTAGAATGTGGACCGCCTTCAAAACCGGGCGTGCATTCGATTGTTTTACGACTTGAATTCGTGTTAGATCAGAATATCTATTATAGGTTTAAAAAGAAGACGAGACGATAATTCTGCACATTTTAATTATTATTATATAAAACAATTATTATATAGTTTTCAAACTGCCACGCGACAATTAACGACTTGTTGGCGGAAAAGATGTTATGCTGGTTAAGAAAAATAGATAATTTATTTACTTTTATAGAATTCATAAATTGCCTTAACATCAAATATTAATTGCCTCTGGTTTTCTGTGAATGTCTTATCGAATAAAAATAACTTTATTAGTACCGTGTTTTTTTTTGTGAATTCAACTCCTCTTAATAATGGCTGAGGAATTCGTGATAGTCTAAATCTAAACACTAATAGCCGGTTTCTACGTTCTTTTGCCTTACTACTGGTTAAAATTCGACAAAAGCTCTGTACATGTAATGTTAAATTTTTACCAATATTAAGTCAAGTGAACTAATACAGGAACCGGCCATAAGACGGCAGTATACTTCAAAAGACTTTGTCCGAATCCTGGTAGAGAAGAAAAAATATCGCGTGTAATTAACCAGGTTTACCGATGTATGAAATCTGCCATCGACAAGTGTGACATACCCTTGAAATAACGGAACTGGGTTGGTATTGAAACATTCATGGGCTTCAGAATTGTTTGTGAGATTCTGAAAGCCCCGATTTTGGGTGACCAATAGCAGTGCAATCTTGCTGCTTTGCAAAGTAATAATAAATCCTATCACGTAAAGAGGTGATATCGACGGTTTAACTACATATCAATAATACCTGTCACATTTTTTAGCCATCTGCTTTTTTTGATTTCTGCATATAAAATGTTACAGTCAGAGAGGAATAATCCCTGCACGGTTTAGGGCATTTTCTTTACGGATCGCGTATGCTCGAGCTTGCGCGCGACCTCGCGAACCTGCGCGAGTAAACCGTTCTGGGTTACCACTCTACAGTAAACATGCCAGTTTGTCGCGAAGTTCGTCAACGATTGGTGGATTGGGATATGATTATAATTGTGCTTTTGGCGGAAGAAGAAGAAATAGAAGAACATGTTAATAAAATAAGGCGTCAGAAACTTAGACGAAGAACATGAGTCGAGGAATGTTGGCAAGAAATGTATAGTTTTGGTAAATTTAATTCACTGTACGACTTACCATCGAAAGGAGTTTTGTTTTAATATTACTATAAAATGGATTATGAAAAATTTCGAATGCTTGTGGATATGTTACGTCCATATATTCAAAAGAAGACTACTAATTATCGTTCAACCATTTCTGTTGAGGAACGCTTAACCATATGTTTAAGGTAAGTAAAATATCAAATATAAGGTAATTTGTTTTTTATTTATTGATATTTAAAAATCAGAACATTTTTAAGATACGAGAGATTTCTCATGTTGGAAAACAAATTTTTCAGATAAAAAAAGGTACGGTGATGTTTGGTAAAGTTTCTATAGACGCAATGGTGATAAAGTAGCGTTGTTGTTAACTCTTTCAACGCCACAATCTTATATATCAGACAACAAAATAGGTAAAAAGGAATTATTTTTTCTTCAAGTTCTCGTACCCTTTATATCTGGAAAATGGTAATACTTTGTTAAAACTAAAAATATAACGGGATTAACCGCGAACTATTTTTAGTTTTAACAATGTGTTCAAACCATAAAAGTTTAAAAGATCGAATGGTAATACTTATTCAAAATTAAGAGCATTATCGGAATCTTCAGTCGAATAGTTCGTTTGTCTTAACAAGTATGAGTTACTTGTATCTATGGACGTATAGTAACTTTGCATAGTTGGATTGTCTGTATTCGAAGTTATATTTTTAGTTGTATGGGACTTTCTTGAAATTGAAATGAAGTACGCGGAGCGACTGATGATGGTGTGTACGTGTATTGGGGAGTAGTATTGCGAGCACAGAATACATGTACTCTAACGAGGCCGGAATGCAGATGAACATGACAGACAAGAATGCGTATTCTGGTTTCAGTAAAAATAAAAATAGTTTTGCCTTATGTTAACGCTATTTCAGTATGAAATTCATCTTCGATGTTGCCTTAATATCTAATGATCCGAGGCATAGGAATGTTAAATGAAATTACATAAATATAATTAAACAATAATTATTTAATATTTTCAATTTAATATTATTTCTGTAATATTTCTTAACGCTAAAATTTAACTCATTTGTAAAATATATCTCAAACTACATAATTAAGATTTTTTTTTAAATAAGACTGCAAATTAACACAGCTATTGTATAATTACAAAATAAGTTATACTTGTTTTGGGTACACAATCGATCTTGTAACAGATCCCAGATAAAAATAGACAACGCAAGTTCGTTTACGAAATTTACACTGCCAGTATATAAAACCAGGACCTCTGCATATTAGTAGTGAACTAGGCGTCCAACATTTATGTGGTTCTTAAATCTAAATTCTAAACAATTCTTTGTACTATCCACAGAACTTAACTGTTATTAAAATGTAGGTACTATTCTAAACGGGAATCATATAAGACTGGTATTATAAAAAAATGACACGGGGTAAAAACTATACCAAATTCTTAAGTTTTCGCGACTTGTATACATAATAAAACTACGTTTTAACGGTTTTAAGCGCGGTAATTTATTTGATTTTGGTTTTTTCCGACGTTTCGGCCACTTTTCAGTGGCCGTGATCACGGAAGCCAAAGATGTCAAGTGTCAACGAGTATAGTTAGTTTTATTTAGTTAGTTAATTTTAATTATTTAGTTTTAATTTTGTTTATGGTTATTATTTACTCATCTTAAACGTCGGAAAAACCGCATAAAAACACGGGTAAAAGAACACATTGCTGACATGAAGTCTGCGATCAGTGAACACACGCTAAATAAACCCAACCACTACATCAGATTCGATAACCCACAAATCCTCGCGAAAGAGAATCGTTTCATACCTAGAATGATGCGTGAGGCTATTGTAATAAAAAAACACCCAAATTTCAATAGAGAAGATGGTTGGCAAGTACCACCTGTTTGGGATCCAATCATCAAAACTATTAAGACCCAAACCCAGCAGAAACCAGCTGCCAGACCTCAAGACACTGAGCTCATTCTGCGTGCAACGGATACCGGAACACAAACCAACTTGACTCATAATTTCTTTTATTTTTCCTTCCACTTATTTTAATATTATATAAAATTATTAGAGCTAGGCATGTTTGCTGAAGAGTTTCTTGCGCCGCTTCTTCTCTTCAAGCCATAACACGTTGCGAAGCAGTGGTAAATTAGATTAGGCTCCCATAGAGTAAATAATAACCATAAGCAAAATTAAAACTAAATAATTGAAATGAACAAGTTAGCGGTAGGCTAAATAAAACAATACTCGTTGACACTTGACATCTTCGTCTTCCGTGATCACGGCCACTGAAAAGTGGCCGAAACGTCGGAAAAACCAAAATCAAATAAATTACCGCGCTTAAAACCGTTAAAACGTAGTTTTATTAACTATACCATTGTTGACACTCCACTCTATGATATATACCCAGACAATTTATTAAATATATTAAGAAAATATAAATAATATTATTATTATGACAATATGCTTGTCATACTTATTTACATGGTTTTATATATAGGTAAGCTTTAAATGTTTTTGGATTTATGTATATATTGAATTCATATAATTAGTGTAAGTATGTATATTTAATCTAATCCGTGCAGGAACGGAGAAAGGATACAATTTCCTGCGGCCGGGCGGCCTGTCGTAAACAACCCACAGCCAGGTGGTATGGTATTTGCCCGTCTGGATGGCTACCACCCCTGGTCTAAAGTATGCCGTCATAACAACCTTGAGTTGTGTTCCGGCATTAGTGGCCAGGCTCCAGTTTCCCTTTAGAGAGCAGCAGCGCATCTGTAGCACTTTTGGTGTCGCAGGCGACGGTAAGCTTTCCATCAGGTGGGCCGTCTGCCTGTCTGCTGGACTCATGCAATAAAAAAAATAAACTGTTATACAATCCTGTCTTATTTTCTGCTCTACTTACATAGCCAGATTAGTTAAGAATTTGCTTTAAGTTAGGTTGCTTGGAAGAAATCGTTTTTAGCGATAAACCGCCTGTTGCTTTTCCAACAAGTATTGTAATTCTGTGTTATTTGTAATATTGTAATAGGTGAACGGACTGTCAAATCAACTGACATACTTTTTATAAAATTACAGAATGTCGCAGCCTCATATATTTTGCACGAGCGTACCTACTTAAGACGTCATAAGCAGGTCGTAGAAAAAGGACTTAAATAGCGCATTAATTATTGTTTGAAAAGTAAATAAAATTGTTTCTATCATGCTATTTTAAAAGTCAGATGATAAGATTTTATTTTAACGCCTGTTTTGTTACATGTAAAAATATTAGTATTTATTATAACATTTGTCCACTCCCCTACTGTCTATTATGGTGGGAGTAAAGTGTTATCTATCTCTCTATCTATTCTTCTTCTATGACTAACAAGAAAATAAATAATATTTCTTAATGTGTCAGGATCCTTAAGAACAGACGAGCGTGCATGAAGAGTTATGAATGTCAAAGAAGCAAGTGAGGTGTGTAAGAATAAGCCTAAATGGCGCCCTGTTGTTCGTGCCTACTCCGCAAATTTTAAGTACTACGGATACAAACTATTATATTAAAATTCACTTTAAAATCAAGTTTATTTTTCCCCATGATTAAAATAATTATATTAATATAGCTTAAACTACCAATAATTATGGCGTTTTCCTTATACGATTATAAACTAATTGTTAAAGATATTTAAACAATATATTAACAGTTATTCAACTTGATATCTGATGTTGAATGAAAATTATAAATAATAAATTAAAATACAATCCATGCAATAAATTTGTTTACATACAAGAAAACCAATTGACTTATAAATAGAAGAAAATCTTATTAAACAATCTTTCTTTTTCTTTTCGCTAATCATTTAGGTATTGAAAATCTATTTTTAATCTATAGAGAACAAAACATAAAATCATTAATTTGGGCACAGTATATTTTTCTTTTATACTGTTACCATGGTTTCATTCTATATTCTTATCTTGATTACAGCTCTTAGGGCCAGTTAGATCCGTGTGATACCACGCTCTCACAGAATATCTACGTGAAATGGTTAGTGTTAACCTTCTTCCTATTCCATTCTCTCAATTTTAAACCAGTTTCCCTCAAGCCTATGTAAATGCACCTCCTCTGTTACACTACAAATTTACATGTAAATCTTTACACAATCTATCCATTTATTTTTGGCCATTCTTTATTTTTATAATCATAATCTTCCAAATTCTATTTGCAGTTAATGTTATGTTTATATTCTCCTTCTCAATTCAAACTTACTAATTCCTAATATTTTCTTAAGTTTTCGCGACTTGTATACATAATAAAACTACGTTTTAACGGTTTTAAGCGCGGTAATTTTATTTGATTTTGGTTTTTCCGACGTTTCGGAAAAACCAAAATCAAATAAAATTACCGCGCTTAAAACCGTTAAAACGTAGTTTTATTACTAATTCCTATTAACACAAAAAGGTATCATATACCATTCCCGTTTCATAGGAAGGGATGTTGTACTAGCCACACCTACCTAAGGTGGATTTGAGAAATTCACAGATCAGATTTCCGAAATAAATTTCCTTCTTTGTCAGTACATGGTAAATGTAGCAATGTAAGGGCCAGTAAACTTAAGTTATGTATGTTGTTTGCCAAGATTCAAATTCACGTAATTTTGAGATGTGATGACTTCCAATAAAATGTTTATAATTTTTAATCCTTAATAAAGGCTGAGACAAATTTTTATGAATAATTTTTGAAATTTATAAAAATACTTGAAATGGTCAATTATTTCATGTATTGGTTATAATTAAAATCCTAATTTCTTTACCAAAATTATACTGAAATAGTTCACTCACAAGTGAAACTCCTGTGAAATTCACTATTTTCATTTGAGTGTTAGGGTTTAAAATAACCTCCTTGTAGTTGTTTATTCTTTACCACAGTATCTTACTTTACATATTGTGGCGTTGCAATGTCGTATGTATAGATATCAGATGTCTCGCGTCATTTAAATAGCAACGCAACATTTTGCGTGAAGTAATAACCTAATCTGAGAGTATCAAATATCATTTCAAAATGCTCATATCCTTAGAAGTATTTAAAGCCTTTGATCTTCTTGTTTGTACAGTTGTATTCAGTAGCATTTTATTGTCACTTGTGTTTGCTTTATTTCTTATAAAGTTCATTGTCGATTTCCCATTTTGGTTGGAATAATTTTTTACACAAAATGATTTAATACTCCCTTGCATGTTATTTTGGTTTTTTTTTATAGGTGTCACTTTCTTTGTGGTATTGATGGTCAGTGAATCATGAGACAGGTTTACTATTCGTGATCGTAAACATTTTGATAAATCCAATTGGTCAGATAAAGTTGATTGATTTAGTTTATTATTAGATTTCTTAGAAGCATTCTTTTTAGGTGTTAGTAATATTCTATTTCGATTACTTCCTTTATTTTTGGGATCTGTTACAAGTGTTCCATTTTTTGAAACAGGGAATTTATTATCTGTGTTCTTTATAACTTTACTCTTTGATGTAGTTCTATTTTTTTGTTCCTTATTAAACCTAGCTGTGATTTTGCCACCTGCTTCCACACTAGATGTATGTCTCGTCAGTTTATTACTTATAGATGTTTTTTTATTTTGATTTTTTGGCATATCACCTGTACTTGTCAGTTCACCTGTATTATTCTGGTGTTTATCTTTATTTTTCGAGACTAGCTCTTTATTTGCTTCCAGTTTTGAAGTTACAGCGTCATCACAACAACTATTTTTCGAAAGGCGCTTTATTCTTACTCTGAGATTGTGCATGTTTTGTAAATCATTGGCTGAATTTGATATCTTATCAGATTCTTGTGCCGGAGTTTCCGTGTTTCCATTAAAAATAAAAATATTACCAAGTCTTTCAGAGCTGTCCTTATGCAAAGTAAATACTGGTCTATTTTTAATGGCACTGCCTCGGTTTACTGCAAGTTCTTTTTGAGTAACTCCTGAAAAAATAATTTACATTAACATAAAGTCTAAATAAATGAAGAAATTTAAAGCTATTTCATTTTTATTTGCTTTTTCAACATTACCAAAATTCTTTTTAGGTGTAAATTCAGAATCAGTTTCCAGATCGGTGTCCCAAAATGATTTAAAAGTTGTCAGTGCAGTTTTCTTTGTAGCATCTAAAAGTTAAAAACAAAATTAAAATAAAGGCAGAGTTTGAAAGGAGTTGTAAAGAAAAGCTAAGGAGCATGATCTTTTCCTTTGAAGGGCAGTAATACTGAAAATTATAATTCGTTGCTTTATATTCGCAAGCACAAGAATAAATTAAAACAATTATAAAAAAATTTATGTAAATATCCAAAACAATATGTATAGGGCTCTCTGCACAGCTTCACTCACATTAACCATCGACCTTTGTTCTGGGAACACTATCCCATTGTTCAAGATATAAATTATGTAATGTTCAATGTTGATGTCCATTATTGACAGTTAATAGAAAATAAATTGCAGTCATAGTAATCATAATTGTTATTTTGCATAAGATACAAGCATTAAAGGAACATGATTCAAGCGCATATACATACCTAAAACGAATTCCTTTAACAATACTATTAGAAATGGTTATTGTGTATTATGTATTTAATTTATAAAATATGTAGTTTGTCCATTTAAGTTCTATCTGATAATCTGCACCCTACATTAACAGATTAGGTTTAATTATTCTTTAAGTTAGGTTGCCTAGAAGAAATTGGTTGAAGGGATAAAGCCATTTATTATTTTTACCACGACAATGTAATTGTATATTTAGTGAGCAATAAAGTAGTATCTATCTATCTATCTATCTAATTTTAGGCCATGATGCTTAACAATTAAGATGAATAATTTCTTTGAGGGAAGCTTAAATCGAGAAATTACTTACTGTTTTTAGTAGGTTTTACACTAAAATTTTTCGGTGGTACTGTTTGCTTAATTAGTTTGTCATCAGTAACTTCATTTTTAGCAGTAGATTTTTGAATTTCTTGCTTCTTATTTTTAATCTGATCTGTTACATTATTTTTGTTGACTTCAAAATTTTCATCATCAGTGTATGTTTCACTAACAGCATCAAGATTACATGTAGAAATAATTGATACAATGTCCCAGTCATCATCACCATTATTTGACTTGCTGTTCTTACTTTGTCCATTACTAATATTTTCTTTATTTCTACCATTCACAACAGGTTTCTTAATTACAGTATCTTGTTTATTTATATGTTCAGCTGGAACGATTTTAGAAATCAGATTATACAAATTATTATCTTCCTTGTCTAAATCTCTAGTCAAACATGACTGTGTTGTTGTCAGTTTTCTTGGTTTAGTCTTATCTTTCTGCCTCACAGAATGTCCTGTTTGTGGAGATTGCACACTATCTGTACTAAGATTTTGTTTTTCAGTCACTTCTAGCCTCTGTGTGAAAAGCTTCCTTTTAATAAAACTAGGTCTCATAGACACATCACTTGTATTTTTATTATTGTCCCCTATGTTATTTTCATTAAGTAGGTCACTATTTGTTTCATTATCTTTAAGCCTTTGTGCCTCTTTATCTGAAATGGTTTTAGGTGAATCTTCTATAGTTGAGGTACTTGGATGAAGTACAGTTGAACTAATTATTTCTGCACCACTCTTCCTTGTTGTTGCAGATTTTCGCACTGGAAATTTTGGTATTACAAAATTAAAACCATTTTCTTTTGTGTTAGGTATATTCAATATTTTTGGGTTTGGAGAGATTTTTTGTTTTTTCTTTTGAGGCACATTTATATCTTCATCATCATGATTTCTTTTGTGTCCAGATTGATTAGATTCATTATTATGTAATACATTTTCATTGCTCTCTTGAATAGTTGAACGATTGAACCTTTGACTTGGTAAAGCATACCCTTTTTTAAATCTATTTTTGGGCATAATAGGAATATTTTGTCGGTTTTGAGCTAGTTGTACATTTACTTGTTGAATTGATGAAATATTTCCAAATACATCAGCTTCAATATTTCCAGAGTTCGCTCTGAAAGTATTATTAACTCTCATATTTGACTTTGGTAAAGTAAAATTTGATTTTGTTGATCTACAGCTTAGGGTATTATAGTTATTGTTTTTTAAACCCTTTCTTTGAGACTTATCTTCACTGCTTGAAGAGGATGAGTCACTTGTTAAATCTTCAGATAGATCCTGAGAATTAACCTTATAGTGTCTACCAGAAGTCACCTGGTCCTTTTTTTTTGAAATTTTTCTTCTCATATTTTTCTTCATGAATTTTTGGTATGCATCCTGAATTAATTTCAACTCGTTACTATTAAATTGATAATTTTTATAGCTCATATCTATTTCAGCCTCTCTGAAAGCTAAAGCTATTTTTTTGAGGCATGCACTGATTGTGGATTCTGAAATAGTCAAGATATTTATAAGATATTTTTCCAATAGCAACATTTTTACCTACAATACGTTTATCTTATCCTCTCAAATTTTAAAATGATATTCTTCAAGAACCAAATGAAAGATTTGTAACTGTTTCAAGTATTTATATTGTTAGGGAGTTCATTGCATTTCTTCCCATTAAAATAGCAATGATACATTGTGTTGTGGACTGTTATTATTTTACTGGTTTATTTTAAAGTAATTGATAGACAATAGTATTGTCTGTTGCACTAGTCGTTGTGCGGGCGAGTTCGTGGCGATTCTATGGCGGTCACAACCAGAGAACCAGCTATGGTCATTGGGCAGCCCCTCACACCTCCACATATCTTCAGTGATTAACAGTGGTGAATCAGAATTGCTAAAATAGTAACTAATGGACTTGGCAGTTAGATTTATAGAAACAGATATATCTATCTGTTTCTATAATTGTTTGTTTGACATTCATAACAAGAGTTATGAATGTCAAAGAGGCAAGTGAGGTGTGTAAGAATAAGCCTAAATGGCACTCTGTTGTTCGTGCCTACCCCTCAAGGGAACTGGCGTGAAGTTATGTATGTATGTAGATATATCTATCTATTCATTGTGCCTTATATTTATGATATTTATTACTAAAGAATGATCCAAATGACAGTACATGCAACAACATAATTTAGAGGGAATATATAATCTTTGGTAGGACTGGAGAATGGCATATGTAAAGATTTTGATGTCTGTTCCCCACATAGCAAAGTATCTTATGATATCCTATTTGGGGCCAGTATGCATATTTGTTTAGTTTGATTCATACTAATATATGGATATGAAGGTTATTTTCCTTTGGACTTTTGCATCTGTTAGTTCTTTCACAAATCACACAAAAAACTGGTTAGTTTTAACCATAGAGCCAGCAGTATCTTTCGGAAATAGTTAAATCAATTAAAATTGTACATTTTATCTAAACAAGCAATACTCAACCTTTTTTATAGGGGCCACATAGATATATTAGATGAGGTACAGCAGGCCACAATATTTTATTTAAGTGTTTATTACTTCTAGAATACACAGCAAACAGACTGCTGGAAAATGGTTATCTTGTCAGGTGCGGTTTGGATATGAGACACTTTTATTTATTATTTGAGATATAAAGTGAATTTTGGGTGGTTATAAAAGAAATATTCATAAGGGCTAAGGTGGGAGCAAAGAGAAGCAGATTCGCTTCGCTCCTGCCTTAGCCTTCGTGGTTATTTTCTTAATAACTTATATTATTAATGTTCAGATCTGTTCATAATAAATAAAGTGTCCCATAACTATACCCCACCCATATTGTCTATTGCAACAGTAGATAACCAGACAATTGCAACATCAGAGATTTTAACAATGTAAATCCAGTATATACTACTATAAACAAATGCATAGAAAAGTATGTTATGATTATTATTTGATGTAGGTACCTCTACTTCTTACAGACACTGGAGAAACACCTCTACCACTAAACATTTGAAAATTCAAACCATTTTGATGGGAATAATTCCTTGGAATTTCAACTGCGCTATATATTGATATTGGAGATATTTCACGTCTATAACTTCTTTGATCTATACATGATTTTGCAGATCTTTGTCTGTTGAAGTTTGGTTGCAGTCCTGGATTGTGTTGAGAATTTCTTATATTCATGTTGGTCATATTGACATTTGGACCTTTTACTGAAAATGTCTGTAAAAGATAAACATTTTATTTTATTACACATCCACTGAGGTCACAAACTAAAGGTTATTTAATCATTTGGGATAGGCCTAAGTTTAGAAGGCTGACTATGATTAAAAATTAATCTCATGGAAGTTTACAACATAATAAAGTGGACCCATCTGTTAAAATTATAATTGTTTAAAAGTGTAATACTTACTGTGCTTTCGTTAGGATACCTAAAAACATTTCTGCTAAATAAATCTTCATCACTTTCAGTCATTTTTTTAGCAGTTTGAAAATATATTTTTATAAACACCACAAACAAATCTACGACCTTTTTAATTGTTGAATAACAAATTGAGGAGCTGGAACGATTCTTTTACAAGGAGTATTTATTATTATTATTTACTAGAAGTGTATTCGTTTTCAATACTACCTCTCCAATAGTCTCAAAATTCTCAAACAGTAAATATCCGTCGATAATGTACGAATATGATACAATAGACGTTATAACAACGCTATTTTACTCTATGACTGTCAAATGTCAAGTTACTTAGCTATTTAAATTTCTAACGTATTCTTTTCAGTGTGACCATATTTAAATTACAGACTCTGCCAACTGCTGAAATAAAATCTCAAAATTCCTAATATTTTTAGGTAAAAAAATTAAGTCTGTAGCATACATAGATAGAATGCGTATACTATGCCTTTATACAGGGTATTTGGCGCATGGGCCGACAAAATTTTTTGGGGATTGGGTGGATCAAGAGCTATCTTTAACCCATAGATCCCTATGTCCTAAGTGTCACTGTAATCGAGATATTTTTATTTTGTTTGTTTTTGAAAATTACCTGGTTCATCGTCTTTAAAACGAAATATTATTCTAGTTTGTTGTTGTAATTGAACCAAATAACTTTTATTGCAATCTTTAATGTATGATTATTCTAAATTAAACATTAATTCTTAGCATTAGATAACAAAAAATACTTGACGAGCTTTCAAACTCTTAAAAATGAATTAATTTATGAAAAACGTCAAGTTTAAAATTAATTATAAAAAAACTGAAGGTATTAAGAATTTCATTTGATTTAAATAAAATCAGTACTTAATATCCTTTCCAACGATATACCATATGGCCTTGAAATTATTCATGTGATCACAAAACAAGGTATTACTCAACCAGTGCAGAATAAAGAAAACACCTTGTTTGTATTTTAAGACGTTTTAATTAAATTTTATTTACAGATTGGCAAAATCGTATCTCGATTACAGTGATGCTTAGGACATAGGGATCTATGGGTTAAAGATAGCTCTTGATCCACCCAATCCTCCAAAAAAATTTGTCGGTCAATGCGCCAAACATCCGGTATATTCTTCTTTCTTGTTTGTATGATTATGATTTATGGCTCCAACGCACAGTGTAGATATAATGTCAGGTGAATATAAAAATATAATAAAAAAAATAAGAGAAAAATTTGGCCCTTAATATATTTGAATAATTCTCTATACTGGTGACAGGTTTAACGTGTCTTATGTAAATATTTTGCAAAACAAATGTTAGAGTATGCTACCTATATATATGATCTTTTTTGATAACCACCAGTTTTTTTATCCTTTATTATACTGACATGTTCAATTTTTTGATATTTTTGCTTCTGTCATATTTTTGGCTTTACCGTGTCAATATAATTTTTACCACAAAATTATATTTATTTTCTTATATAGTTGTAATCTATGATTAGTAGGCGCATTCAGCACCTACAGGTTATGGTCCTATAATTCATAGTGAATAACTATTGTGTGGAAAATGGATAGAGTTAGAGATAGTGAGAGCGGAGGCTCCAATATCGAGAAGAATCCTCTGTCGGACACGGGTCTAAATATACAAATAGAAAGACTGGAAGGTAATAGTAACTATAGTACCTGGAGATTTTTAATGGAACTTTATCTTATCCATGATGATCTGTTTGAGTATACACAAATAACTCCCAACTCAACTGATCTAGCAGGCATTAAACGAGACCAGAAGGTCAGAACAAAAATATGTCTAATGATTAAACCTCATTGCTTAGTGCATGTTTTTTTTTTTTTTTATTCTCTCCCGACGAACTAGATTGTCCGGGCTGTTCACTATTTGTTTCTTTTTTATATGTAAATATACTATTATAAAATAACCATATGACGGAAGTAGTCAATAACCGGATAGAGTATTCCTGTATTCTTTCATGTAGTAATCGGAAGTTGTTTAACTGGATGTCGACGTAGAAACATTTATTATTAAGCTAACGGATATCGGAAATGGAGTAACCGGATCTTGGAAGTTAATACGGATGGCGGAAGTTGGTTTTATGAAAGAAGTGTGTGTAACTGAAGTGGCGCCACAGCATTACCGGGTGGTGTCACTGCGGTGCGCTACAAGGACCTGTTAAATACGCGGTGTTCGGGCAGAGGAGGGGCAGTCTTCAACCGGCAGTCTTAAACCGACAATCTACGAGTCTACAACCAAGTCTTAAACCGACAGTCTATACGATTGTCTACACGGATAGTCTTGGACGAGGAGCACATAATAATTACTGCTTGATAATAGCAGTATTCTTGGAGGGCAAATTGCTGCTCGACACCTGACAAGCGTGGATGCAACTCTTGGAGTTGTCCTAATATTTCTGTGTATTATTGCGCAATATTTAATATCGTAATTGTAATAATTCTAGTGTAACAAACTTTGATTATAATATTTCAGTTTATTATTATGTTATTCTCGAAGCGTCATTCGTTCGCTCCCGGCGTGAACCCAACATATATATATATTTGTTTTATTTATTGTTTTTATCTTTTTCATCTTATATTTTATCTTTTTTTGTTTCATCTTTTTATTAGGTAAATATTACAAAGGTCCTTACTTCTAACTAAATCTTATACAGAGTCTTCTAACTTTTATTACATATTTCCTATTTCCTACTTCTTAGTTTATATAGTATATTACAGTTTACTCTTTTATGTATGTGATGTCTTTTATTTCTATGCTAATTTATATTTTATTTATTTACTATATAGCTTAGTGCATGTCAGCCAATGTAAGACTGCTAAGGAAGCTTGGGAAGCTTTAAGAACTGCTTTCGAAGATGGAGGTCTAAATAATCGATGCAGGCTATTATCAAAGCTAGTTAGTCTAAAACTGGAACTGGAACAATTTACATCAATGCGAAATTATGTCACAACGGTCATGATGGTAGCACAACAGCTGAGAAATATCGGGAAAGCGATTGATGATGAACTTCTCGCCGCGCTGATGCTGCAGGGACTGACGGACAAATTTCAACCGATGCGTCTTGCAATAGAAAATTCTAATAAGCAATTAACAACGGATATCATCAAAACAAAATTAGTACAGATGGAAGATCTACATAGTGCTAGTATAAGTGACAATGCTGCACTTTTAACTGATAACAACCATCATTTACATCAACACCCAAGTTCAAGCAAAAGGAAACAAGAAAATTAAATGTTTTATATGTGGCGGTCTGCATAAAGCTAGGTTTTGTTCAAACAAGTATCAGAAAAATGAAGCTACTATGGTACTCGCCTTAACCACTGCTGGAAAATCTGATGAATGGATACTAGATTTTGGAGCGTCTTTCCACATGACGAACAATAAAGATCGTTTGAAGGGATATAAGGTGTTTGATAAGAGAGTATAGATAGGTTGTGCGAATGGAGGTAAGTTATATGGTATTGGATCGGGACATGTAGTGATTGATGATTTGAGAGGTGTGAAAGATGTTGTGTTTGTTCCAGGCTTAAAAACGAATTTGTTGAGTGTGAGTATGATTGTAAAAAGAGGTTTTACAGTTTTATTTCATGAGAGAGGTTGTGAGTTGTTGAAGAATGACAAATGTGAGATGAAAGATGAATCTGATGTTACCGCATACAAAGGTGTACAGGAGAATGGAGTTTATAAATTGAAATTCTTTTCACAGAACCATACAGCCGTGACTATAGTAGTTGAAAATGAACATGGAGTAGACCAAATGCAGGATGTTCATTTCAACGCTAACCAGTTTCCTGATAATCAATCAGATAGTGAAATACAGGAAAGTACTCCAGATATTGCAGATCATGAAGCTGAAGAGTGGTTTCATTCAGATGAATCGGAAGATATCAACGAAGATGTTGAATTACCAAACGAGAGACGTTATCTTCTGAGAAATCGGAAAAGTAAAGAGTTACTTGACTTCGTAACTTACACGACTGAAGGAGAAAGCGAAGAACCACTAAGCATCAAAGAAATCTTTTCTAGACCTGACAAAGAGCTGTAGAAAACTGCAATTAAGGAGTTAGAAGCTCTCAAAAAAAATCAGACTTGGTGAAACGACCAATGTCGTGCAACGTCGTTGATTCTAAATGGATATTTAAAATCAAAGAAGAGGCGGGGGGAAGTAAGAGATATAAAGCCCGACTTGTGGCTCGTGGATTTAGACAGAGGAAAGGTATTTACTATCTTGAGACGTTCTCGCCCGTAGTGAGACATAGTTCGTTGCGTACACTATTCGCATTAGCAGTCAAGCTTAACTTGACATTGGACCAGATGGATGTCAAGACAGCTTTTATTAACGGATCTTTAGAAGAAACTGTGTATATCGCATTAAAATTGATCAGGACGGTTACATTGAAAAAAATCCTAAGTAAATTTAATATGGAGGATTGTAAGCCCGTGCCCACACCAACAGCTTAAGGTCAGACATTGGAGAAATCGTCTAATAGTCATCAACCTAATCCCAAAATACCTTATCAGGCTTTGATAGGATCTCTGCTTTATCTAGCAGTATGTACTAGAGCGGATATTGCACATACTGTGAATAGACTGAGCCAATTTAATAGCTGTTACAGTATTAATCATTGGATGGCGGCAAAGAGAGTGTTGCGTTATTTAAAAGGGACTAAACATATTTCCCTCAATTATTTCAAAGGAAATTATAAAGTAGAAGGCTATGCAGATGCAGATCATGCCGGAGACTGGGATCGTAAGTGGAACAGTGGTTTAGTATTCCTATCTCAAGGAGGAGTTATTTGCTGGGAGAGTCGAAAGCAGCGGATAATTGCCTTGTCAACAGCAGAAGCTGAGTATGTGGCAATTTCTGAAGCTGTAAAAGAAGCTTTGTTTCTTCGGAGATTTATTACAGAAATATCTGGCAAAAAGACAGAAGGAGTGAGCAAATGGTAGCGGACGTGTTGACAAATGGTCTTGCGAGAGTGAAGCATGAATGGTGCATGTACAGTATGGGATTGAGAATGGGTGAGGTGGTTAAGGAGGAGTGTTAGAGTATGCTACCTATGTAACTATATATGACCTTTTTTGATAACCACCACTTTTTTATCCTTTCCTATTATACTGACATGTTCCATTTTTATATTTTTGCTTCTGTCATATTTTTGCCTTTACCGTGTCAATATAATTATTACCACAAAATTATATTTTATTTTCTTATATAGTTGTAATCTATGATTAGTAGGCGCATTCAGAACCTACAACAAATGCAGAGTTATTACGCTGTATATTTTTTTATTTTTACATTAGCGCTACGTTCGGTCAAACGGAAAACATAACAGGTGGATCATTATTATGAATTGAGTTACTTTGTAGTTTTCCATGAACAGGAAGGATTTTTACTGTTTTCTAATTGCCTAGAATATGTTCAATCGGAATTCAAATAAATCTTTACAATATTGCTGTTCTATTGCGAAGTACATTAGCTGAATCTGTATATTCGTGATAGGTATATACTTTCATGCTTTATCTTTGATGACCAACTTGCAGATCTATTGTATTTTGGCGTATTTTGTTTTGTGAATAAACACAGAAATTCATTCACAAAAAATATGCACCAACGTACCATAATACCAGGTTCCAGTTTCCCTTAAGAGAGCAGCAGCGCATTTGTAGCACCTTTGGTGTTGCAAATGTCCATAGGCGATGGTAACCGCTTTCCATCGAGTGGGCCGTCTGCCTGTCTGCTGAACTCCAGCAATAAAAAAATAAAAAATAAAAATAAAATATATGAAAGCGTTTTAAAACAAGTGGGGATAAAGAAAACGATGATTTTTTTTATACTCGACTAATTCACGATCATTATCGTACTCCAATCATACTCTACATAATTACTATCATTAGTGACTCGTATGCTACTGAATACTGATATTAAATCTGGCAGTGTGGCCAGATTCAAATAGAGGATTGAGCTAACTACTCAAATAAAATATAATAGGTTGGGGAAAAACGTCTTTTCGCATATGTACTATATGTATGAACTTCTAATAAGATCTCTTTGGCTATACCATTTGTATCTGGCTGGTTTTAGTATCATTAAAAAGTTTTAATTTTAAAGAAGACAATTCCAAATTCAAATTAGGAAAATGTGTGATTTTCGTTTGTTTTTCTTATTGTTAAAATGAGTGAATCTAATGAAGAAATTCGATATATTTTAAAATTTTACTACAAAAAAAGGTAAAAATGCAACATAAGCCGCGAAAAAAATTAGTGATGTTTATGGACCTAATGCAGTATCTGCGAGAGTAGCGCAAATTTGGTTAAAGCGTTTTCAATCCGGAAATTTTGATATCAAAGATGCACGTCGCTCTGGTCGCCCTGTTACTGACAAAATTGATGCCATTTTTTAAAAAAGTGGAGCAAAATCGGCATATTAGTAGTTACGATGTAGCCGGAGAATTGGAAATTGACCACAAAACGGTTTTGGCGCACTTGAAAAAGGTTGGGTACACAAAAAAGCTCTATATTTGGGTGCCTCATGAGCTCACTGAAAGAAACCTAATGAACCGTGTACTCATTTGTGATTCTTTATTACGACGTAATGAAACCGAACCATTTTTGAAGAAGCTGATAACTGGTGATGAAAAGTGGATCACGTACGACAAGAACGTGCGAAAAAGATTGTGGTCAAAGGCCGGTCAGGCTTAACAGACTGTGGCGAAACCCGGGTTAACTCGCAATAAGGTGATGCTGTGTGTATGGTAAGATTGGAAGGGCATTATTCATTATGAGCTGTTACCGCCAGGCAGGACCATCGATTCTGAACTGTACTGCGAACAACTGATGAGATTAAAGCAAAAAGTTGAGAGAAAGCCGCTGGAATTAATCAACAGAAGGGGTATGGTTTTTCACCATGATAACGCTAGACCTCACACATCTTTAGCCACTCAGCAAAAATTACGACTTTGGCTGGGAGGTGTTAATGCATCCACCGTATAGTCCTGAACTTGCACCTTCAGATTTTCACCTGTTTCGGCCTCTACAGAATCCTTAGGCAGTGTCAGGTTAACATCACGAGAGGACTGCCAAAACCACATGTCGCAGTTTTTTGATCAAAAGCTCCAAAATTTTTATAGCAATGGGATCACGTCCCTACCTACAATATGGCAAAAAGTTATTCAACAAAATGGCACCTACATACTTTAGTCAAATGTAAATAAACTTTATAAAAAAATCTTTTGAATTTTTATATAAAATACGAAGAAACTTTTCCACAACCCAATAAATTATACATAAGTCACTTTTTGTATGAATATATGAATAAATATGCAAAAATAATATTTTTTATTCACTATGAACTAAAAAAGACGAATCGTAATTACGTAGTAAGTATTTTTGTTTATGTAATAGTTGTCAAACAAATATTGTCTTAATTTTTTTTTAATGTTTACTTATCTGTAGTAGCGATATTTTTATAAAGAGTTACTGAGCTTTAAGCCAAATTAAACATGTTTTAATGGCGTAAGATTTAGCTGTTCATTCTACGTTTATAATTATTGTTAGACATATAGCACTGCAAAAACTTGTTCATTTTTATGGTTGCGTAGCTTTTCTGGTAAAATAAACTTTTATGAAATCATCACATTCGTCCGCCCATATTTATATATTTATCTCTTTATTATTTAATGGAGCCATGGTTTTCAAGTTATGGTACCGTCATATTTTGTTCAAACCACAATACACATTTTTGATATATAGATATTCCTTCTCTTTTAGTGCAATAGTATGAATGTATATCTTTTTGCCTTGATACATGGAAGACGTCATCATTTTGTCATCCGACTCGTTCGTTGTGTTATAATGACAGACATGTGAGAAATAATTAGATCTTTGGCAAGCGCAGTGAGTTATTGAAACAAACTAAATGGCGGCCGCCTTAAAAAGGGATGATGATTGTTTGAATGATTGGGTAAGGGGCTTGCAATTTCCGTGTATGTGTGATGTCTATGTCTGAAGCCAGGGTAGAGTTTCTTGGTCAACGAGGGTTTAGGTGAGTCTATCTAATTATTCTATTTATTTATTGTTATTTAACTAATATTTACATAAGAACTGACGGCAACAAAATTACACTATTATCTTCAGCGGCTTTGTGTGTATGGAATATCCGGGTTTTTGTACTCTCGGATACCGGACAAACAGGGAAATTTTACTAAATTCAGGGCCTAATTTAAAAAAGGGTATAATTCTACTGAACATGGCCACCCTAAATTCTCACGTTCTCAGATCCATTAACTCGCGACAACGTCACAGAACACGCGATGAAAGGCGATCACATTGTTTCTTGCGAGAATGTGGAGAAGCCTTATAATTAGGCATTCAGTTGTCAAAAAAGAAAAGTTAAAGGAGTTTTTGGCGGGAACTGAAAGGAGACGTTGTGCTGTGCAGTTTTATTTTCTAAAAATGTGTAAAATTACTCTAAAATGAACAATAGTTGTAGGATATTGATAGTTTTTGAGTAGTAATTATGTATTTTGTGAGAAATGTGAACTGTATAGTCAAATGTGGCATTTTGAGTTTTCACAAGAACTCCGTTGAATGGCGTTAGTTGTAGCCTACAGTACAATTGCGCGACCATTATACGAAGACTTAAACATCAGAATTGGCTGTATGGACTAGATTCCTTTGCCTGCCTTTGTGGCGAATACAACTACTACTACTACTACTACAGAAAAGTTAAAATATTAGAGGTTATTCAAGTTGTCGTTTTATTTTGCTATTCTTTAAACTTAAAAACTTATGGGAAAATACTCAAGTAAATTTGTATTATTAGATGAAAATGTCTCTTAATATTATACGTTATTTTGTTCCTAAAACAAAATGTCATTTTTCCTGGAAAAATCCTATCATACAGGGAACCATTCAATATACCACGGCATCAGGTTCCTCAGATGTTTTTAACAACATGACTGACTGGGAAACTCTCAGTAAGAAAAAAAAAATCAGCAAAGCTATGAAAGCATATTTAGAAAGGGCCAGAGAACATGATGACTTTATGAAGAAACAACAATTTGAGTATAACATCGGGAAGCGGCATTTAGCAAATATGATGGGAGAGAATCCTGAAACTTTTACTCAAAAGGACGTTGATCGAGCTATTGAGTACTTATTTCCAAGTGGTATTTACGATCCTGCTGCTCGGCCGTTGATGAAGCCTCCAGAAGAAGTTTTCCCTGCACGAAAAGCTGCCGAATTCGATGAAGCCGGTAGACCCCACCATTTCTTATTCTATACTGGGAAACCAAATTTTTTTAAACTATTATATGATGCTGTAGAGAATATACAGCAGGCAAATAATTTTGAAGACCGGGTAATAAGAAAAAAGGCAACTCCTGATCCTAATGGCAAACTTGATTTGGGTGGGAGTGTATGGCTCACCAAAGAGCAACTTGAAATGGCTCTAGTAGAAAGCATTACTGATTTGGAGTATGACAATTTCAAGGTGGTTATGGAACGGCTCGTTTCATTGCCATATTCATATAGACATAAAGAATTCATAGAAAAACATAGGAAACCTCTTGCATCTCAGAAGTTTGCTTTGGAGATCCCTAAACCCAGTTATGATGATGAAGGTAAAGCTTATATTACAACTTATGAGTGCTTAAGAAAGAAAGCCAGAGGTGATGTTACTATTAAATCTCCTGGTACAGGCAAAATAACCATTAATGGTAAGGATTTGTCTTATTTTGAAGACACTCAATCTAGGGAACAAGTTCTGTTTCCTTTGATTTTTACTGGAATGCAAGATAAAGTTGATGTTATATGTAACATTGAGGGTGGTGGTCCATCGGGTCAGTCTGGTGCTATCCGGTGGGGTATTGCTTGGAGTTTGCGCAGTTTTGTCGAAAAGGATATGTTGGAGAAAATGCAAGTAGCTGGTTTGCTAACCAGAGATCATCGCAGGCGGGAACGCAAGAAGCCTGGACAGCCTGGGGCAAGAAAAAAGCCTACTTGGAAGAAGAGATAATTTCATACAAACTTGAAATAAATTGTAGTTGTTATTGTCTTATATTGTATTTATGATTTATACAGAAATATTAAAAATCCTCAGTAAAGTTAAAAATTATTAGTATAATTAACTTTTCTTTCTAAAACTCTTTTTCATTGTCTTCTTTCTTCCACCAATTTTCTTCTGGAACATTTGATTCTTTCTTTCTTTGTTGTAAATTCGTTTTTTCACTAGGGACTTCAGTTCTCTTCTTTCTTTGTGAACTTCTGATGCATTATTTGTGGTGAAAAAGGCCAGACCTTCTGAAATATTAAGAATTCAAATATGTTCATATTAATCATTATCTCATTAAAATTAGGGAACCCGATTCCAACACCACCTACAACATCTAATTGAGGTTCTAAACCATCCTAGGACCCACTCAAACATAATTTTTTTTTATTTCATCAAAATCAGTCCAGCAGTATAGAATGAGTTCAGTGACAAACATATATAGGAAAAATTACATATATACAGATATCAAATAAAAATCAGTAAGGCCCCTACTGGAGAAAACAGCTCTAGACTGCAAACATTGGGATAAGCTGGACTCTTCTCCAAGAGGCATTCTGGTGATATTCACAAGTTAATTTAAAATAATATAGACAGGAGTTCGGGGCTTAGAAATATAATGAGTTGGTTGGTTATGGCTTAAAAAAAGCTTTATATATTTCTATTACAAAATGAAAAACATTAGCCCTAAATTTGATCCAGAAGAAAAGATATCTTCAAAATAAGGTAACAAATAAAATAAGTTATTGATCAGTTTATGTGCATATGAAGTTCAACAATTATAATAATATGAAAAAACATCACACGATTAAGAATTAATTCCTACAAAATAATTAGTCTCACTACAATGGGGATTGTTCACTTTTTTTCAATTTAGCTATTTGAAAAACCATTTCGAGGAATAGTCTTCCTAATCATTTCTGTCAAGTTAAAATTCAAAAAAACGTACAATCCCCTTGTATTTTGAAATAAATGTGTTTGACCTTTGTTTGACCTTACTAAATCCTATGACGTCATTAGCATCTGGTGAAATGCATATGAATACCGTAGCCATTCAGTTTTAAAACACAAAACGACCGACATTTTCCTTTTTATGTCATTGTTATGTCATACAATATAACATAAACAAACATTCATTCGACGTATTCCAGAATAAAATTATGTAAATTAGCTCTTCAGACCAATATTTCGCAAATATCTCTATACTACTTATATACTTAAATATGATCTTAAACTAAAAGTCAAAGAAAAGTGCATTATGTAAACGAGCGTTTTCGTAAACTGCGGTTGGAACGATGTCGAAACCTTTTCAAGAGATACGATGCAAAAGTAATCTGTTTACCAATAAGAAGATCATCATAATGGAAGAAAAGTTTAATACGGTAATACGCCTTACGCCAGAAGTTAATGCGTTCAGCCTTCTGTACACAATGTCCACCACATTCATCATCAGGAAGTGTAATGGTTTGATGAGGTGTTTCCTACGAGGAGGTCACTTCAAGGCGCAACATTTCCAAAATCACATATAGGAAGCAACGATTTAACCATTAAATGATACTCTATTCTCTGGATAGCAGTGGATTTTCCAACAGGACTCTGCACCCTCCCATAAAGCTAAGTCTATCTAAAATTGGTTGCAAACCAATTTGCCGGGCTTTGTTCGGAGCGAAGATTGTCCATTGTTGAACTCTGACGAATTCTTTGGATTATTCTTTATAAACTGTATTAGAGCTAATGGCATACAGAAAATTTACTAGAACCTGAATTTATCTCAAGCGAGCCCATACCAATAAATCAAAAATTATTCCTATTGAAATGATTTGAACCACCACAGAAGAATGGCCCACACCTTTAAAGCTTATTGATTAATTAATTGAAAACAAGGATGGCTATTTTGAATAATTTAATTTTATATATACATAAATCTAGATGTTAGTAGTTATAATTCATGTAAACAATTATTAATATTTAACATTCCTCCATAAAATATTTCAGTTTTATTTTGTCTGAAGACTTATGAACATACATAGAAGGTAATGACTATATAGCGTAAGAGTTCTCATTAAGAGTTATAAGAATTCGATGATTTTCTATACTGAATACAAACTATTGTGAGTTATAAATATGTGAGTACCATATATTTATATATAAATTGATTGATACATCTTTTGACTTGTTATTTTGTAAGATGAAATATTAAATAACTTTTAGCAGTTAAACTTGTTTATTTACTTAAAACACTTATTAATAATAATTTAGGACATATAATCTTTTCAGAAATGTTCGGTTTTATCCATTTCTTTTTTCTGCAGGCTAGTATTTGGTATTTTCTAATGCTCGAATGATGAGTATTTGGTATTTTCTCTATGTTTTTAAAATTTTCATGTAAACTGCAGCGCATAACTCATATAAAGTTCTATGTTCAAGCATAACCCTTGCTTGTACATAAAAGTTGTTGCTGCTAGTTCTTTCCGGATGACCTGAAAAAACAATTGATATAAATTGTCTGTTTAATGATTAGCATAGTCATTATTTCACTCATAAATCTACATATTAGTAACTATGTTACACATCAAGATTATTAAGATAGATAAGATATTATTAACAGATTTACAATGAATAAGGTGTTTGTCACAAATCTTCATATTCCATGAAATCCTTCAAGCTTTAGAAGATGTGCTCGATAAGCCACTTTTTAAGTTGTATGTGTAAGTGAATATATTTAAAACTACTAGAGAGTTTAATATTTTCCAGTAAGTTGTTGTATATGGTCAGACCTATAAGATACCTTAGAAATCAAACACACTATACAATGGTCAGGACAGTGGTGCAATCCTATGTCTGTTCCTTTATTTGTATGTATTTATATGAGATACTTTACTTGTATTATAAATTAATAAGAAAGTAATATAGGTTGTTAGTTATTTGATTGTATCATATTATCAAATAAGTAATTAGTATTATATTAATCGTTTTCTAATAATCAGTCAGCTTCTAATTAATTAGTGACATTTTTGAATAAAACAGGTGCACATTTTAGACGAATTTCGACTCCAACACAAAATATACATCTATCATCATCTACCAGTTAAATAAGTAATTAATATTACTGGTTTTATTACATGTATGAAATTTATAGGCAGTAATAGTAATAAAATACACAAGTTCTAAAAGGAAGCAGCGGCGTCTGATGACATCTTGATATGGACGAACAGGATGAATTTAGACACGTTCGCAAAATTACTTACATCAGGATTTTAACTCTTATTTCTCCAATATTATGTACTGGAAGCTATGTACTCTAATAACATTACATTGTCAACTTTAGGTAGGTTTTGCGAATAGGCTTTTACAAAGTTGACACTCGTATGCGAAGATCCGGCCATGTTGACAAAGAAAATATTTCATATATTTTCAATAATAAAACACTTCACTTTTTTGTCGCATGATTCCAAAATTATTTTCTAAGGACGAAATGAATTGTAATTAATAATATTAGCATTCAGAAATGTCGCATTAACCGCTGATCTGAATCCGATATATCCAATGTTGCCAGGTTGCTAATAGTGAAATCACTAAAATTTGGAATTTTCGTAGATAGACACACGTGTGTATATGAAACTAACTCCCAATGCATTGACTGAAAAAAGGCTTTATCGAACGTCGCAATGATTTTTGAAGTTAAAATCTTCTGTGGGCACTTTTGGGGTGGGGAAAATGCACTGAATTCCCGTGACCGTCACTCTGAGATACTAAGTTTTTACCTCTGAAGTGCTGTCCGAACATCTGAGATTTTTAAGTCTTACTAACGACCCCCCCCCCCCCCCCCTCCTCCCCTCAATTGAAACTGACAATACAACCTTTTTATTCTAACTGTATTGACAACATCATTAAATAATGAATCATGTATAGGCCAGAGATTAAAAATGATAACCTAAATGTGATACCAAATCAAAGTATTTTAATGGTCGAATGTTTTAATTGCGAAAAGAATACTTTATTACAAATAAAGAAAGTAATGTCATTGCGATGTCTAATAGAATAACTGGAATTTTTGCCTGGTAATCAATGAATTACAATATTAATTCGTAATACCGAAGTAAGAAAGAGAGTTGGTCTGAAAGAGAGTGTCGGGGTGAAGGTAAGGAAAGGAATGCTCCGATGGTTCGGTCATGTAGCAAGAATGCATGATGAAAGAATTACTAAACAGATATACAATGCAAAAGTGGATGGATGGAGAAGTCGTGGAAGGCCACGACACACCTTGCATGACCAATTTGATCGTGTACTAGCAGAAGGTGATGTCAGGAGCCTTAAGAACAGACGAGCGTGCATGACAAGAGCTATGAATGTCAAAGAAGCGAGTGAGGTGTGTAAGAATAAGCCTGAATTGCGCTCTGTTGTTCGTGCCTACCTCGCAAGGGAACTGGCGTGAAGCTATGTATGTATGTAATCAATGAATGGTATCAAATAATTAAAAAAAAACTAACTCTTAAAACACAAAAATATTCAAATTAGTATCTTAAAATACCCTATTTTACGTAATAAAAATATAAAATCAGAGGGTAATTTTTTTTGAATTTCTTTCCAAACCGCTTTAGGTTCAGATATAGGTAGGTCTACTGTAACTTTATTTTCAGTAGCATCTTCATTTTCTGAATCAGAAGAGTCATACACAAAGGGATTTGTCTCACCAGGGTCTAATGGATTTTTAACTTTTGGTTGTTTAGGTGTTTCCAGTGGTATGTAATCTGTTTCCTGTTCATTCATTTCTAGAAATAAATTTAAAAGAACATGTTTAAAGGTATATAAGGTATATAGTTCTTGCAATTTACGAAGACAAGCAGTCTTTGGCTATGGCAAATACATATAAAAGTGTGTGTGAGACCCAAAGTGGATATGATTGGACTGCACATTCGCAATTTTCTTTATCCTGCAGGAACCGAGAAAGAATACAATTTCCTGCGGCCGGGCGGCCTGTCGTAAGAGGCGACAAAACAACCCACAGCCAGGTGATAGGACATTTGCCCGACTGGATGGCTACCCCCCCTGGTCTAGAGTATGCCACCATAACAACCTAAGTTGTTCTGGCATTAGTGACCTGGTTCCAAACTCCCTTAAGAGAGCAGCAGCACATTTATAGCACCTTTGGTGTTGCAAATGTCCATAGGCGATGGTAACCGCTTTCCATCAGGTGGACCATCTGCCTGTCTGCTGAACTCGTGCAATAAAAAAAAATAGAATGTTCCATCAGATATGCACACTATCACAATGTACAATTTTAAAGTGAGCTCGTCCCCATGTATTGCAAGAATTAAATTACTAAATTGTTGTTTTGTTTCAATCCCTATTTACAGTTTCATCCACTTTTCAGAAGCCCCAGAGATAGGATACTGCTAAGTAGTTAAAATATCTGACTACTATGGCAGAAAAATACTAGGAATGTCATTTGTTTAGTAAAAATGTGTTTCTCAAAAATCTCTAATCCTACATTTTCAGAGTGCTATGGGTCTTCTCTTGTTTTAATATAGAAAACTCCCTGTAGTTAGACCTCATAGCGCCTAAGACAATTATGGTTGGACATTGTGAATGGACTTACATTGCAGTTGAAGATCTAAAGTGGAGAAAATTAGTAGGAAATCAGAATTCAGCAATAGTTGGAATAAATGCCAGGATAAATAAAAAGAATCATGAAAACCTGGGAAAATAATATGTTTAGAGGTAGTCTAAAAAGACTATATATAATATTTTTTAATTGCTAGAGTTCAAGAAACAGGGTGATGGCTCATCTGATAGATAGTGGTTACCTTTACCTATAGACATTTGCAAAATTGCAGCCGGACTTGAAGGGAGGGGGGGGGGGGATTGTTGGAACCCGACCACTCATGCGGGAACACAACTCTTTGTTATAGGGCCATACTCTAGTCAAATTGAATAATTTTTAGGTGATTTTGAATACACACCCTGAGTAGTGTCGTCTGCTGTTGGAAACAGGCTGCGTAAACTGAATGTATTAGATTGAGCAATTGCATCCTTCAAAGTTTCACTGACTTTATAAAATTGCTCTTTGGACACTTCTACTTTTTCTATAACAGGTTCAGGTATTTCTTCTTTATTTTCTAATTGCTTTTCTTTTGATTTCTTTTTTACTTTTTTATTTATTTCTTGTGGCTGTTCTTTAGGAACTAAGAACTTTGCATGCTCTGGATGGGTTGGGTCAAAGCGAAGCATACCCAGCTTTGGTCTGAAATTATAGATTTAAATCAATAGAATATCAAAATTCTCACTCTCAGATTTAAAAAAATAACAAATAAAATAAGTGTTCAACCGGGATCAATTTGGAAAAATAAAGAACAAATCTGTATTTTTGGTTTATTTATGGTTTTGAATGTGCAACCACCATAAGGAAATAATTGTATCATTCAATAAAAATATTCTTATTAATCAGGATCAAATTCTAGAAACCATGATGAAAGATGAATTTTTTTAAATTACTTATTTTGTATATTCATTTTGGTACACATATAGTAGATCAAAGAAATAAAAACGATTGTTACAATGAGACAAGCAAGAAAATTATACAAAAAGGGCTACAGCTCGACATCTGTACAAATAGTGATAATGAAATGATGAAAGAATGATAATGATGGAATGTGGTGATAAATGATAGTCACTCGGATGGTTATAATGTTGTATATTAAAGAAAGTAGTGCATACCTCTTGTTTAAAGAGCAAGCATTAATACAGGTTACATTGTATTAAATGTTGTTAGTGCTATTTGCCCCTGGAAGATTCACTTCATTTTATATCGCAAACTATCCCATCTCAGAAATAAAAGTACATAATTGTACAAAATTACAGCTAAACCGGTCTAGTACTCCTAGTAGTTTTTCCGCGAAAGCTTAACAGACAGAGATAGAGTTAAAATAGCAACATTTTTTAATGGATGATACATTTTTATATCTATAAATTTGAAAAATGATTGGTCTCCCACACAAAATTTCATCTTCTATTACAATCGATTCTAGTTTTATTTATGTTTCATATATACTAAATTTCTGACAAATTGGTTCAATAGTTTTCCGTAAAAGCATAATAAACAGAAAGACAAATATACTTTTCTCCCGGAAACTAACCCATTTTTTAGGGTAAAAAGTCTCCTATGTTCATCCTCGCTATTGAAAAAAGTATATATACTGAGTTTCAGCCAAATCAATTAGTTGAGTAGTTTTACTGTGAAAACGGAACAGACAGGCAGACAGTTACTTTCGCATTTATAATATTAATAGTGATTCTAAATGATAATTGATAATGATTGATATAAATTATAAATGTTAAATGAAAGTATGATTAGTGTGCTGTACGCGACATGCGAGAATGACCAAGCGTGTTGCAAGCAAGTGCTACTTGTTTCGAACGCTGCTGTGTTCAGATGACACAAACACTTATAAGTATGGGTTTTTATGTAAAGTCCATACATAATGTACATGGCCAATACAATATCTTTATAGGTAATTTATAATAAATTATATTGTAATTGATTTCTGTGGTATAATAATAGTGTCAGCCAGTTTGTTTATTGAATTCAGAGGTTCAATTCTCAATAGAGAAAATTAAAAAAACACTTTCAATTATTGACCATTGACAATAACATAAATAACTTGGGAATGTACTGTGTGTGTGTGTATGTGTAATTTTGAAATACACTCACTTAGATTTTTTCCCATCTAAATCTTTATGACTTGTCTTTATAGCAACTCCAAGTACATCCTGCAGAATGTTCAATTGTTTCGTTTTTTCATCTGCCTCTGCTATTTCAACTTCATCATCATTCTCTTTTTCTATGTCTCGATGTTGGTCATCTGGATTATCTTCAATGAACCTTTCATCTAATGTGAAACGTTTATCAGATTTGTATCTTGATTGTAAGTCTAAAACCTAAATAAATCAAATTAAATATAAATGAACAGCAAATGTGCCTACTTATCTAATGCCACAAAACTACATTTAGGTATTAAATTATTTGTTATGATATAATCAGGCCTTTTTTTGTCACTTTTTTGGGGGCACGGTAATTCTCGAAAATTAAAAAATAGTCCATATTTTTTTGTTGTTGTTTCATTTTTTTCAGTTTTTATGGCAATTTTTTGATATTTTAGAAATTTTATTTAAGGGCACTGCGTGCCCCCACATCACCTCACGAAAAAGCCCTGGATATAATTGTACTGTGTACTGAGAATTTTATGTATTAGGATGGGTTAAATTGATGTTATTCCAAAACCCAATGAGGCTGTAATAACACTGATATATTTATATATATCAACTGAATAAATAATGCTAAATTAGGCCACAGTTGTTGTTATACAAAATGCTAAAAAAATAAACAAGAAGTCATGGATAGCAATCAAAGTAAAGGGTTAATAAATGTAAAATTAATTAATAATGTAATAAGAATTTTATAATAAACATAAAATAATAATATAAAAGCACACCAAGTGCGTTCCATTAAGTTTCTTAATGATAATAATAAATTTAGTGAAGACGGAGTTTGCTTCATTAATAGGTAACTGTTTTGGTGTCTAAATTAACTTGTCAAAACTTAACTCCAATAAAATAGTTATTTTTAAATGGTTAGAAGTAAAACTTTTATAGAACCATAGCCATTTTGGCAAAACCCTTATGTAATATCCTGTCAATCCATATATGTCAGAGTCAATTTTCTGTGAAACTTCTAGTGCTACAAAAAAAATTATGCAGTGAAATCACAAAAAAATAAAGCCTATATGTAAATGTTACACATTTGTAATATCTTTATCCATAAAGGTGGCAAATGTTATAAATTTTTACCTTTTGTCCCTTCTCGCCTTCAAAGTGTTTTTTAATTTCAAAATTTACTTCTTCATCACTATCCTCCTCATCAAATAATGTGTTTTTATTTTTTTGTTCTTGCTTGTTTTTTATTCTATTAGATTCACATATTTCACTTTCTTCTTCCTCACTGTCAGAGAAAATAACTTTTTTATTTGGAATTTTATCCTGCAAATAGAATTACTTAATTTTTTTTATCACTTTCAACATTTTGATGGCTTCTGTGATTTAGTGGTTAATATCTATACCTCTCCAATTCATAGAAATGCAGAGGTCCTAGATTCTATCACTGGCAGAGTAAACTAATTGTTATTTATTTTGGTTTAGGTTTTTGGGATTAACCCCAGGTCTGTATTGCTCACAACACAAATGTTGCAAACAAACATTTGTGTTGTACATACCTGTAAACATTACAGACCTGGAGTTAATCCCAAAAACCATTATGTTATTATTAAACAAAAAATACAATTGTAAACTTTTACTAACCACACCAGTCAATCCAGTTTTTATTATCATCTGCTTGGCTCTGAACTCTTGCCTTTTCCGTTTCATTGACTCCAATCTTTTCTTTTCTGAATCCTGTTTTTTATTATCTTTTTCTGTTACAACTTTGTTAACTGGTTTATCACTAACATCTCCATTTTGCAAGTATGGTTCTTTAAATTTCTTTCTTTCATATATTTTAGTGGCTCTTTTTTCTGGCTTCTCATCATCATACTCATCTGTTAGTAGTTTTCTTTTACGAGGGTTCAAATTTTCACCTAATTTGATTATTGGTTGTTCCTTTGGTGATGTTTCTTGTTGCTGCTCCTTAAATTGTACGTATTTATTATGAGAATAAAATACATGTAACATGTTAATTATAAGATGTTTTTGAATAACATTTTAGTTGTGTATTTAGATGGTTAATTTAAAACATTTTTTCTACTTTAATATCTAACTTTGGTATATAGTTACTTATTTTATATAATACATTTATATATAACTATATTAAATAATGTAATTGATTGCAAAAATCGTGTGTGTGTGTGTTGTAGTATAACAATCTAAGGAATAACAAATGTATGTTTTATCATAAATATTAAAAAAATGGTAAAATCTAAAATTATATTTTAATAGGCAAGTGAGGTGTGTAAGAATAAGCCTAAATGGCACTCTGTTGTTCGTGCCTACCCCGCAAGGGAACTGGCGTGAAGTTATATATATATATATATATTAGATTTCTATTGATTAAGGCTCGTATACTATTAAACAAAAAAAGGTGGGACTTAAAGTATGGAGCCATCTATATGATGCTTATGTAACTCAACTTGACAGTGGAACTCATACTTACCAACCTCAGTTCCAAAAAATAATATTATAAATTAAAATGAAACTTGTCCTATGTCCTAAGTTGGAAAAATTCAGCAAAATGAAAAAATCTTCAAAATTGGTTGAGTAGTTTCATAGTTCATTGCGGTCAAACACTGACTAGGAATTTTTATATATATAAGATGGTGGTACCTTTACTGCCTCCTTCTTTTGGCCCTGTTCCCTTTCCCTCTGGAGCCGTTCTAAAAAGCTTTCCCTAGCTCTAGTCACATATAGTCTTGTTCCATTAAAGTCTTCAGAGGAAAAGTGTTTTATGCCTAGGAAAGATTAAATAATGTTATATTTTGTTACTTGAATACTGCTTTAATTTTATATCATAATAATGAGTGGAAACAATGTTATAAGGTGCAAAATATTACTTGGTTGTTTATTTACAGCAAGTTTTCGATTAAATGCTTGCAAACTTATTTTTTATATTAACCTGTTATTCGGACAAGGTAAATGTATAGCTTCTTTATACAGGAATTTTAAGTAGTGGGGTAGTGAAGTTGGGAGGGGGGGAGGGATACTTACCTTTACTACAACCCCTAAGGTCCGGAGATCTTGAAATAATTTTTTTTTAATAAACATAACCTCACTTATTTTCACTGATTTTTTCGCTAATGTTGCACTTTTATCATAGGACCGAAATTGAAAAATCCTTTCAAAGTTAAAAAAAAGCCAGTAATCAACATAAGAAGAGCCAAAATAACCCAAAAACCAGTTTAATTGGATAAAAATGAAGAAAAAACACAATAGAGCACATTTAAATATACTACAAGAGTACCCATTCAAAATCGCGACCAATAAAGATGATATCATTTTTTACATAATTGCATTAATTTATATTTAACCAATATTTAAAAAAAAGCAACAGTGTATTTAATAATAAAATTGATATCAATAATATATTGATTCATTGTCATATTAAAAGCCAACTTGCTAGTCCTCCACTAAATTGATAAACAAAATAAATGTTTCATATGAGACTTTCAAGGCGTCGTAACTGTGTGTACAAAAAAAAAATAGTAAATGGTTACAGTCGGTTCTGGCACACGCCGATCGCTGCCGCGGCATGCTCACTACGCTTGCTAAGAAAGCCAGCAGTCAATGTAAAAAAGAGGAATCGAAATTATTATAAAACACAGCACAAGTCGTCGTAAAATCAAAAATTAACAGAAGAAAGCGCATTCACTCAACTACTAGAGAAAAGGAATAAAATGGTGGCAAATAAAAAATTTTTCAATATTTTTTTTCATATAAATATATCGATTTCCGAAAATTATATAAAACAATATATTAATTAATTCTAAATCTTGAGCTACAAGATTTCGAATTTCTTAATTACAAATCGATAAGCATTAATGATATATCAATTAATTTATTTTTATAATCACAACTTGTTAGCCAAGCCATTAAAAACAAAAGTGACACTAAAAACTGTCACTTTTTAATCAATCGATTATATATGTCTAGCATGAATTTGTATTTATGCGTCAATTAAATTTGAAACTTTATTTCTACATTAAAAAACAGTTTTAGTGTTACACAAGGCTAAACTTTTGCACAGAGTGTCATCAGATTAACGGAAATTAAGTTTAGGGGTATACATACGCCTTATATATAGACACTAGACCCGTTATTTGGGCTAGGAAACAAGTTTTTAGGGTCCACCAACAAGTTTTGAATGAATAATGGGAAAAATAAAAATATGTTTGATAAACAAGGTTATGTCACTTTTGTTGAAAAAAAATTTGATTTGTGTTTAGGATTACATTTACACCTGATATATAAACACTAAAATTGTGTTTTAATTTAGTAAACAAGTTTTTAATTAGTTATTATAATTTTAAAGTTCATAATAATAAATCACAGTACTGTCACTTTTTTTTACTTCACGACGACAATAGGCATAAGAAAGAAAAAAAATGTTAACTATTTGATATGTCAATAATATCGATTTTTAAATACGAAAATCATTTGATACATCAATAAAATCGATTTTTAAATACTAAAATTGTTTTTTTAAATAATATATTGTGAGTTTGAATTAGTAGTATTTTCTAAACAATTTAATTTTTATTAAAAAAAAAGATACATAATTTGCTTTAGTCTATTTGCCACCTTTTTTATTCCATTTTAGATTTGAGTTAGGGATATCCTTACATTTTTTTTATAGCCACTAAGGTTGTGAAGGGTGATCGAAAGTCGCGACCAGTCACTAAAACGGTGAGTTGGTTAGGTTGGGTTAGTCTTTAGACCAAAGCGCACGAGCCGAGCGAGCGTGCCGCAGTAGCGGCCGGCGAGTGCCAGAACCGACTGCTCACCATTTATTTATTGATAACTATTTAAACGATGGTTACAAATCGGTTGTGACATTTGCTGACCACTGTCATGTCACACTCGCTTTGCTCGCTCAGCTTGTGGGCTTTAGTCTGCGTTTTTAGACTGTTTTAAATGTTTTTTACATTGACCACTACTTTTCTTCTGCATTTCTCGTCTTTAGAAATAAGAAATAACTACACCATTTTGAAAAAAATTAGTTATGTTTACAAAAAAAATCATATCTCCTAGACATGGGGGTTGCAGAAAGGAGAAGTACTCCTCCCCTCCGCGCCCCCCCCCACTACTTAAAATTCAGTGACTACTTTTGTAAAGTTTAACCCAAATCATGGTTTGTTATTATCAAAAGTGGCACAATTTTACTACAAAAATAAGTGAGGTTATGTTTATAAACTAAAAAAGATTTAAAACCTCCGGACCTTAGGGGTTGTCGTAGGGGTAAGTATACCTCCCCCCTATTCACTACGCCCACCCACAACTTAACATTTGTGTATTAGATTCCTTCGGACAATCAGCATATTGGAAAAATTACTCATATGACAAGTCATATGTGATTCGCCTCTTGGAAGGTAACTACAAAATTGGTAAACAACTCATTACAACTTACATGATTCTATATTGTAGTTTGACCCAGAAAGTGTTACAAAGGCGAATTTTTTCTGCTCTTTTAATTCATTATTTGAAGATTTAGTTTTCAAATCTAGATTAGTGATTTCGCCATAAGCTGAGAAAGCTGCACGTAAATCATTTGCCTCTGCATTATCTGGAAGATTGCCGACGAATAATCGAGTACACATATTAAACTTTTGTAATAAGTTCAATTTTCGGAGGTATGTTTCAAATGGTCTGATGCTAATATTAAGTTACTTCCGTTTTTAAACACACGAATATAATATTAGAAACGTCATGCTTGGAACACCCCGATCTTCGAGGTTATGTTTACGACTTGTATCTTTAGTTTTTGACAAATGACAATTGACAAATGTGATTATTTTTTATGTTTATTGTGATAATGATGGCTACGTTCCACATGGCGCGCGCGATCCTCTAGTAGCTTACAACGATCAAAATATTATTCAGCGTTCCCAACGACCCACGTCAAGAGGTGAGTTGAATAATCCGTTGAACTAGTTTACACGGACAAGTGGAACAGGAAAAATCGCGGTCGTAAGAGCCGCGATTTTTCCTGTTCCACTTGCTTGCGGGCGTTACAATCATAAGCACAGGTGGAACGGGTTATGGAGCGTTGATATCATTAACGACAAGTTACACAAATGTCATTGTTTGATTTGAAAATCGCGCCTTTTTCAATGTCAATCGATAGACAGAATTAGTGTTCTCTGGTCAACGCCCACTTCGACCCACATCTTGACATGAGTCGTTGTGAACGCTGCGTGATCGAAAATAATGACGTTATCGATGACGTCTTCGCTACGACCACAATATCATACAACGACCGCGGTCCGTATGTGGAATGGCTACCGAAACATTTTGAGCGTTGTGAGCTTTTTGAAGGAACGCGCCCAATAAATACTGCGTACAACCAAAGACAATTAGGTTAGGACACATTCACTTGCTGCTATATCTGCTGCTCGTGCTGCCATAACATCTCGTTTACGTCGTGCTCACTGCCACGGCCGCGGCAGTAAGTACAAAGTAGAACACAGCGGATAACTAATATTGAAATAAATGACGCTTACATGCTCGTGTTGCCCATTTCGCTCGTAACTTTCCTGCTTCCTGCCGTAGAGTGGATAGAAAGTAAACGAGGGATACGGACTATCATTTAATCTTTGCATGTTTGCTTTTACAGACTAATAAAATTGTAAGCTAGAAGCAAGACAATATAAATTATTTCAGCTATTATTTGTATTTTCTCGTACTAGTGCATATAACAACAGTTAATGTTAAAAGGACGCATTACCATTTCAAGCTAAAACTGATTTTTAAATTACATAGAGTACAAGTACACAGAACTGTTCATGCCATCGATGTCGTTATTTATTAAACTAGTAAGCTGTTAGGAACGGCCTTAACGAAATATTTTGAATAAATCTAAGGCCTAACTATCTAAGCGTCCTGGGCGAGTACCTACCAAAATTACGAATGTTGACATTTGTGAGGATGTATCGATCCATGATTGTCACTTTTCCCACACAAAAAATACTGACCGAATTTTGATGAAACTAGTTTAGCTAATGTACATCAAATATTAAATGAACGCGCGCGACGGCTCGGTCAGCCGCCCCACAGGTTACTTATACAGTTACTTATATTTAAGTCTACTATGAAATATGGTCCTTAATAATAAATAATAATAACTGTCCCATTGCTGGGCTCGGGCCGCCCACTAGGGGGAACGGACAGTATACCCGACAGCTTGTCCAAGGCGGCTTGTCAGGTTTGACAAATCGGTTAACTTGATGTGTAGGTTGCATCACGATGTTTCTTGATGGAAAGCGGTTACCATCGCCTATGGACATTTGCAACACCAAAGGTACTACAAATGCGCTGCTGCTCTCTTAAGGGAAACTGGAACCTGGTCACTAATGCCGGAACACAACTCGAAGGTTGTTATGGCGACATACTTTAGACCAGGGGTGGTAGCCATCCAGTCGGGCAAGTGCCCTACCACCTGGCTGTGGGTTGTTAAGTCGCCTCTTACGACAGGCCGCCCGGCCGCAGGAAATTGTATTCTTTCTCCGTTCCTGCACGGATGAAAATAAATAAAAAAATAAAACAAGCTTCGTATGAATGTTTCTAACTTTATGAGTAGGTTCAAATCCTATTGTTGCGTAATGTATACGCAGTTCAAAATAGTGCATGGAAATTGTAAAAATGTCTACTGCAAATTTTTGATGACGGGTTTTGGTGTCCAATTTGTTCGTCCTGTAGCTACAATCCAATTCCAACGTAAATTTCAAGTTCAGGAAAACTGCAACAAGCCATTACATTTTTCAGATATATCATTAATACACGATGCAGAATTCATATTAATATTTCCTATTATAATGGGTTTAATTTATAGAAAAGTTGGCCACACTAAAGTTTTTAGGTTAAAATTTATAATTGTTATTTTTGTACTTTTTTAATGATGAATTTATGTTTAGAGTACATTATACACAATATATGAACATTATAAAATATTACTCAATGTGCCTAGTAACTGATAAACAGTAGTATACTTACGAATGAAAAGACAATCCTGACATCTTCGTTCCGCTATCACTTCTACACCTTTTAACGCTACACCGCACCATGTTTTACTTTTAAAAGGTTGAAATAGTAAGTCTAAATTGTTCAAAATAAAATATAATATGAATTACTTAACATAAACTACGTAAAAACTGTATTTTATAGGACGACGGTAGCTATCTGCACTTCAGCTGTCAACTTTGTTTAGCAAACCTGTGTGCTAAACAGTGGCACAGTGCAGTGGCAACAGTGGTTCTGTCTCATTTCTTTATACGACATCGGCATAAGTTGCTCTTTTTCTTGTGTGAATACGACATAAGATATCAATTTGTCTATAGGTTTCTCTGTCTAAGTCTACGCAATATGCAGAATATGCACAATTGCACATTAGATTAGAAAACTGACTTAAGTGGTGCATGCGTTCCGGCCAGGATTGAACCCGTGCCCTTTGAGTTCGGGACGCGTGCGCTAGCCATTACGTTACCACGACTTGGTCTGGTCCTTAGATATTAAAAATACGCATGTGGGATTGTTAAGCAGGTAGTTTTGCTATAGTCACAAAATAATATAATCTAACGAACGTGTATTTTTAATCATTTTTCCAGAATTAATATAAGACCATTTAGAAAAGATGACTTGAACTTCAGTTAAGCTACCTATGCCAATTTTTGGAAAAAATAAAATACTAGAATATTATGGATATCTATAATTTACACCAAGTTCATAACATTCCACATAATAAATACTGTAAAATTTATTGTTAAATCAATCACAAATATAAAGATAAACATTTAAGAAAACGATTTAGGGCCGATTCCTTTATGTTACCCATCGTTCATTTGCTAGGGCAAATTTTAACCGTTAGTAGGATATCGGTTAAAATTTAACATAAACTCCATACAAGTAATGTAAAAATTCAACCGATGGTATGGCAAGTTAATGAATAGTAAGATATAGGAACCGGCCATTATTGTGTGTGTATTATTTATTTTGACATTATGGCTACTCTCAATTTTATAACATTATACAATAATAAAATAAACATTCAGTGTTTCAAAATAATATAACCATACTAGGTAAGTAAATATAATTATGATTTTCAATAAGTTGTGGTCAATAAATATAGTTGCCTACACAGGTTGAAATAGGTAAGAATCTAATCACATAAAAATTGAACAAAAACATAATTGATGTACATTTACCACTTTTTACTTCATTTTCTGTTGATTGATACTGAAAACTACCTACTTTGGTAAGTAAAATTAGTATTATAACAATTTAGGTACATTGACAAAGTTAAATAGATCATTATTTGACTTATAGCGCGTTCCACTTAACGATTACAACGCTCGAAATGATTGGTTAGCCGTTCCACATGATGACCATGGTCATTATGGTCGCAGCATAAACGTCACTATTGACATCATGATTTTAGCTTAAGCCGAGCTCACACCTCAAATGGGCAATGAGAAAATTTGCGAAAATTTCAAAGACGTTTATCGACGTTTTATCCGTGCAGGAACGGAGAAAGAATACAATTTCCTGCGGCCGGGCGGCCTGTCGTAAGAGGCGACTAAACAACCCACAGCCAGGTGGTAGGGCATTTGCCCGACTGGATGGCTACCACCCCTGGTCTTAAGTATGTCGCCATAACAACCTTGAGTTGTGTTCCGGCATTAGTAACCAGGTTCCAGTCTCCCTTAAGAGAGCAGCAACGCATTTGTAGCACATTTGGTGTAGCAAATGTCCATAGGCGATGGTAACCGCTTTCCATAAAGTGGGCCGTCTGCCTGTCTGCTGAACTCCTGCAATAAAAAAAAATAAAAAAAAGACGGCCATGAAAAGCCAGGTGGTAGGGCATTTGCCCCACTGGATGGCTACCACCCCTGGTCTTAAAGTATGTCGCCATAACAACCTTGAGTTGTGTTCCGGCATTAGTGACCAGGTTCCAGTGACCCTTAAGAGAACAGCAGCGCATATGTAGCACCTTTGGTGTTGCAAATATCCATAGGCGATACTAACCGCTTTCCATCAAGTGGGCCGTCTGCCTGTCTGCTGAAGTCCTGCAATTAAAAAAAAAGAAAAATTACGTTCGTTATTCAAAAGAATCCATACACCGTAATCACATTAAATCAAATTTCGACGTTTTGAGGTCTTAAAAAGCTATTCTGATTACCGCTAACAAGATTTTTCATGAGTTTTACCATTTTTGCAATTCTTTGTAACAATAAAAAAACAATAGGTACATATTTTTAACTAATAATTATTATTAAAATGTTACACATTATAACATACTCTTTTAAAGATTTTGATTTACTTTTAAAGTCGCCATTTGCAATGTTTACAACAACAAAGCTTATAAAGCTCCCTAATCCATTCTACCTGCGCAAGGAAGTGGAATTGGAAAAATCGCGGTCGCTCGGTCCTGAGCGCATAGTTGGAGGTACCCTGATCCGTCCCGTGACCAATGTATTTTAGGCCAGTATGTATTCTAGAATAAAACTTCACAGTCACCTAAGATAATAATACATAGAATTTATAACCAAAGGCGTTGGAGCCATCAACAACAAAGATAGAATAGAATAGAATTTATAAATGGAGCCTAGTGATGATGCCTCGTGCATTCAAAAATACATTTTAATTAAACGAGAACTGCCAACCTAAAATATGATCATTGTAGTTTAAATATTTTTTAATAATATAAAAAAATTAAAAGCTTATCAAATAGATAAGCTTAACATATTAACGTTTTAGCGAGAGGGCCAAATAAAAGTATAACAGAAAAATAACAGGCATAGAAAAATATCTATTTCCAAACAATTAAGTACAAATTTAAACTTAGGACTTAGCTTATTGCTAGCTTGTATTGTAACAGTATAGTTTTCAAGAGATATAGGTGTTGGCCTTATGCCAGGTTTCTGAGGTACTTTTAACTGTAGTTTATCTATTCGTTAGCGCTATCGGTTCAATAACATAAAATTGCGTTTTTGAACACACTATAGTACGATAGTTCAGGTTCAATAGCTTCACTATAAAGAGTCTGTATATACAAAATCTAACATCTTCTCTTGAAGCTAAAGAACAGCTGAATCCTTAAATGTGCAGCATTTACCAAGGTAGAGGTGTCAGGACCGGCCAAAACAGGAATTGTTTCCAACACGTTTTCTTTTAATATGCCAGTTTTATGTTGGCTGGCATGTCACTGCAAAATATTGAAATATTAGTTTAGAATAATTGTGTCCACAGTATTTTTTTTATAAAATTTGCTTAAATTATGACATTATCATTCAAATTGGGCAAATACATTTCTTGGATGGAATCACAGCCACAAAACCCATAAGTTTTTCTAAAATAGTTATATAGAATGAGAATAACATAGACTACAACTAGTAACTAGCATATCAGTAATAAGGTAGCAGCAACAAGTATATCAAAGGCTAAAAGTGAAAGTACAAATTTCAATTATACGAGCAGTCTCCATGAGGGTGAGAGGCACGAGAAGACATATTAAGGCCTTCGACTGCGAAGACGGAGCAGGAATTATATAATAAGCCGACAGTCCAACGACTATCCTGCTGATCATCGTCCCACCATACAAAACTTGTATATTAATTTTGATCCTTTTATAGCACGTTTTGTTATAAAATAATATGTATGTATTAAAATATGTATATAATAAAAAAAAAGTATATCAATACTAACTATAAAAGTATATACAGTATTAACTTACTCTTACAAATTTGAAGGGCACGGCATCATCTCGTAGTCGAGTCACATCCAGAGTTTTGTTGAAACATTTATCATCAAAATGTAGCGAGCAAATATAAATATATTTTGCATTTTTGCATTTGGCTTTATATTTTCCATTCCAATGGCTTCCAGCCACTTTTTCTTTATACGCTCATTTCTTGGGATCCTATAAAATATGTTTTAATTATTATTTTTGTATGTTTTAAGCGGGGTAGCATGATAAAATAAGAAATTTTATATAAGCAATCATATTATATCGATATCAAAGTCGATAAATAATGTACAACCCCAGCTAATAAATTAACATTATTTAAGCGTAAAAATATAGTTAAATAAGTTAAATCCATTCATGACCTATAACTGCACATAAGAACCTTGCTAATTATAATGAAAATCTTCCTTTATTTTCCCGGAAACATTAACAATAAGCAATATTTTTAATGTTATTTACAGCGTACCTGTGTATGGTTAAAGATGACTGATTTGGTGTTTTTCTTATGCCGCACCCTATTACACTGCACACGGACATATCTGCGACCTAATTATTTATGTTTGGCTTCAATTATTTTAAATCACAAGCAAAATATTGAAAGATAATTAGTTATTTTGATTTATACCACGACTTTTTGACAAGACAAGTACCGGGTGCACTGACTGATAATGACATTTGGTGCACTAAACATGGCGGATTTTCGGCCTCATTAGGTATTTACGTATATTCATGTTCCACTTTATGTACGCACTGAAATACTGTTATATTGTTTTCCTGCGAGTTACAGTGCTGAGTAAGAACGAGATAGATATATGTTTATGTGTGTGCCTTCAAAATGGATGCTATTTGTATAAGCAATTGTACGTATAGAACAATATGTCGCGTCCCTATTATAGAGGTCCATGCTTTTGTTTGATATAAATAAATGTTAGATATTCCTTCTTAAATAGATCCATCTAGTGGCGAGTTGCAGGTTAACAGTAAGTTTATCTATTACATAACTTTATAACTGGTAACCTCAGAAACCGGGCATTAGTGTTTTACTCATATTTGCAACAATTAACGATCACTATAACCGGCCAATTATTCCAGCATAGATTTTAATTACATTTAAGTATGTACATATCGACATAGAACTGTCACAATGGCCATCCGGGCCGTCTTTGTCTGGTTCCTATATCTTACTGACCGTTCAATTCGCTTACTATAGGTTAAAATCTAAAACGTGACATAAGCTCCACATACAAATAATGTCACAATCCAACCGATGGTATGGCAAGTGAATGAATAGTAACATATAGTAACCGGCCATAAAGTTTATTAGGCGCCGGGGTGCCAAAATAATCTTGTCCCCCCCCCCCCCCGGCCCTGCGAACAGTAAGAAATAGCATTTAATTTTTTAATTTCATTTTCAATGATCTTTAACCATTTTGGCAAAAGCCCTATGCATTCGTCATATCCCGATTTTCATTTTTTTTTGTTGGAAGTCACTGTCATTTTTCTCGGAAACTACATTGGGTTTATATATGCTGGCTACGTTCCATTAGGGATTCACAACGACCACGTTCACGACCGCGATTTTTCCCGTTCCACTTGCTTGCGGACGTTATAATCATAAACGCTAGTAGAACGGGTTATGGACCGTTATATCATTAATGTCATACGCATTACGCAATAGGCGTGGGAGAAATGTCACATTTTTGTGATTGGAACATTTGTATCTGGAACCAAGAAGCTTTCTGGAACAGTAAAATGTTCCGGATCACTGATATGTTTCATTTGGAACATTTGGAACATTGAGTCAAAGATATAAAATCATGATTGTCTTGTTATGGTACGTCACGGACTGAGGCTGAGAAACGGGCTGCGGTTTCATTTGAAACATCTATATATATGTCATGTCGCAGGCATATTGAGGCAGACGGTTATAAAGTTGAAACAAAGATGAATATTCATAGTAATATTTGAAAAAATTACAAATTGTGAGATCATTATTAAATTATAATTTGCTTATATTTTATGGTTTTCCTGCTCTCTCGCTACGCTTGTTGCTCTGTGATTCATTATGCTCTGGTCGGTCTCTCTCACACGTAAGCGACATGATCGCGCTGAACAGAGTCAGAGTTCGCGATGTTCCAGATCCAAATGATGCATTTGAAACATTATTGATGTTCCAATCTTTTGGAACACCTAAATGTTTCGGATCAGTGAGTCGGTTCAGTAAAGAGTTACACACGCCTATTACGCAAATGTCATTGGTTGATATGAAAATCACGCCTTTGTCAACGTATTGACAAGAGAGAATTAATGCTCTGTGGTCAACGCCCACTTCGCCCACTGAAGTAGGAAACCTAAGAGGTCCATGACTTCGCCCACCTTTTGACATGGGTCGTTGTGAGCGTCGTGTGATTGAAAATGATGACGTCATTAGTGACGTTTTCGCCACGACCACAACAACCGCGGTCGCCTTGTGGTACGGCTAACTGAGCGTTTTGGGCGTTGTGAGTTACTTATGGTACGCCCTTTTAGTGTAGCCATAAATACTGTTACAATTAAAAAGAAACAAAATATTTCATTTGAATTTGGAATCTGACATTTTTATATGATTGTTCATTGTGTTTTCTCATTTTGGCGCCAATACATTGTACAACATTTTGCGATATTAAAATGGAGTGGGGCGATAAAGAGAACCGAATCGCTCTGATTCACTGAAGTAGGAAACCTAGGTCCATGCTCTGATTGCATTACACAAAGTGGGTATGGAGCCAAATGCAATTTTTAAAACTCTCCATACGCTTTGTATTAGTCAAATGTTTGTGTACCGGGCTATTAATAGGTACAATGAGACCCCCTCTGTTTGTGACAGAAAAAGATCTGTCTGACCACGTAGTGTTCTTACGAAAAAGGTGGTCAAAGCAGTAAGGGAAAGAATTCGAAGAAATCCTGTCCGAAAGCAAAAGATTTTATCTCGGGAGATGAAGATATCACCTGGAACCATGTTGCCTATTTTAAAAGATGTCTTAGAACTTGCAGCCTATAGGAGACGCACTGGTCACTTCTTAATTCATAATTTAAAATGAATAGGGTGGTAAGATCGACACAACTACTGAAGCGGTACGCAAAGGGAAGTCACAGAAAAAAAATTGTATACGGGTGAGAATTTTTTTACAATTGAGCAACATTTTAACAAACAAAACGACCCTATTTATGCTCAAAGCTCTAAGGAAGCTTCTCAATTAGTCGACAGAGTGCAACGTGGGCATTATCCGTTTTCGGTGATGGTTTGGTGGGGTGTTAGCTATGAAGGAGTGACTGAGCCATATTTTTGTGAAAAAGGTATCAAAACATCAGCACAAGTGTATCAAGATACCATTCTTGAGAAGGTAGTTAAGCCCCTTAACAGCATCATTTTCATTAACCAAGATTGATCCTTCCAGCAAGACTCGGCGCCGGGTTATAAAGCTTGGTCCACACAGTCTTAGTTGGAAACAAACGTTTCGGACTTCATCAGAGCTGAAGACTACCCGTCGTGTAGTCCCGATCTTAATCTGCTGGATTATGATTTATGGTCAGTTTTAGAGAGTATGGCTTGCTCTAAACGACATGATAATTTGGAGTCCCTAAAACAATCCATACGATTGGCAGTGAAGAATTTTCCCATGGAAAGAGTGCGTGCTTCTATTGATAACTGGCCTCAACGTTTAAAGGACTGTGTTGCAGCCCATTTTGAATAAGCTTTTTATATTTTAAATTGTTTTATATTTATGCATTAAACTAACATACTGTAAAACTTATAAATGTTATTTGCAATAGAAAAAAACAAATTCCTTGTTACAATATTTATGGCAAGACTAGGTAGATGCATTGTTGTTGCAGGTTAGATACGAAGATGTAGTCTATACGGTGCAACACATTGGTGTAGTAAAAACTGAGTCGTGTTCGTTTCGTTCGTTGTTAGTTGGATCTTGATTAACCATGACGATATTAGTTAATTATTCTTTCATTGAAATCAATCGACTTGCGCTCCCAAGTCTGCGCCTGGGTGCCACACACGGCACACCTCTTGCACACCCGGGTAAAGACGTCCCTGGTGACCATCTTGTGAAAAGCAGCTACCTCATGAAATTTAGAACAATGCTTTTGCTTTATATGTGGAGACGCAATCAGGCAAATCTCCGCGGGTAGGGGGTTATGTGCTCAATGTATGGCCATCCCTTATTCCCCAATTAAGAATTGGTGCCCGGAGAATATAGAACCTTGCACTTACCTCGCAGTCAGCCACCAGCCCACGACAGCGCTGGTTCAGGGTTCTGCCGGTGCTTCTCGCGTGGCGATAAAGGTGGCAAAGTTCTTCTACACGAGCCCCGGGGCGCAAGGGACGCAGATACACTGATCACTTAAATTTATTATTGGTTGAGGCGAATGTCCTAGTAATTAGCTACTGGACGCGGAAATCTTCGATAGCTAATAATTGTATTTATGCGGGTGCGATACGAGTTTGTGTGCGTCGCGGTAGCGTGGCGTTTGACAACGTACTGACTCACGCGCCGAGCGAGCGGCGGCAACGTACGGGGGTTGCAAGACGCTATAAACCCAAGACACAATTGGTAATTGGGAAATAGGTGGCGCCAACATTACTCCCGCCCTTAAAGGGTTGCCTTTAAAAAGAGAAGGGATGTACTTACTTGTACAAAGCGGAAATATAAAGTATATAAATAAAAATAATAGATTATAGCGGATATAGTATGCGTGAGTTACAATACATAATTAATAACAAAAATAAATAAAATAGATGTAATTAAAAATAAGGTAAGCAGGTGGTTGTTCAAATAACAACCAACCAATGTTGCGGTAAATATAGAGAAACTATTGGTTCGGTAGCGGACATAGTCGCACTACAGGACGCAAGAAAGTTCCTTTGGCAGTTCGTACTGAAGCTACGCGGACAGTACCATCCTTAGAAAGATCGAGTCTATCTACTATACCTAGCGGCCACGAAAGAGGTGAAGCGTTGTCAGTTATAATTACTACAACCGTGCCAAGAGCCCCAAGATCAGCAGACAGGTTCGCCTTATCCGGAACTCGCAAAACGTGCCAATAACGAGAATAACCGAGGATCCATCGCTTCCAGAAAGGCTGAACTAATTTGACTAATAGAATATGTCTATTAAAGAGCGGTATAACTTTAACTTTAAGTGCGGATAAAAATAAAAGCGATAATTTAAATAATAAATAATTACTAAATGCGGTTAACTTAACAAAGTCTAAAGTAAAGTAAAAAGCGTGAGTGATATTTACGCACAAATATGCTGTGCCAACCCTAACTTTACGATGGGTTAAAGGCGAATTTAAAGTTACACCTGCATTTGCGTAGCCGGTGTGCATGAAGCCTATAGTGACACATCGAACTCGAGCGTCCACTATGTTAGCGTTGAACAAAAAGGCTAAAGGAGCTTTCGACTTGAAGCGTACATTACGTCGGTGAACGCGCTGACGAACGATGCCACTCGCGAATGGAACCCAGAACTGTTGCGTTAAAATGTAGGAAAGGCAGTAATAATCTATACGATTTTGAAGCGGTATAACTATGAAGCACTTTAGTAATTTATTTTTTACTAATCGAAAGCTACTTGCAGTTATACTTGTTGTTAAATTCGGTTGACGCGGAAATATTTTTAAGAATTTAAAAATAATATGACTTCTTAAAACATGGTTCCATGAAGAACAAAGCGCGGTCAGCGGAAGAATGACAGAAGTGTTATTTGCGGGGAGTGTTATAGGTCGCGGGAATGATTTTACTTCGCCGAGTCTATAAGGGACGTGGTCAATACCTATAAGACCCCACTGAGTGGAAGGCAAAGAGACCCGAGGTGGGCCATTGTTCCTCAATAAGTGTGAATTTAATTTAGCGGGTGATGAATAACATGAGTGTCAATCATCATCTATCACACTGATAGACGCTGACGAATCATCTGGAGGTGCGGGTGAAATATAATCTTGACGGACAGTGTCTTCGATTATCGGATGGTAGACCGCCTGCAACTTAGACGAAGATTCAGGCTTTCCTATTCCTTCTGAACAAGGAAGGTGACTAGGTGCGGTTTTAAAAGTATCGCTGAAAATGTCTACATAAGAATGTAGAGTGACCATACTTTGACTACACAATGAGTCACATGTAGTGGTGGCGCGGTGAATCTCAACATCGCACTGATGCTGAGACTGAACTTGAGAGTACTTCTCAAGCTCAATTCTATTTTTAATTGAACTGTCCATGGGCTGAGGTTGCACCACAGAGCAGCACGATATCACTTGTGCACAGCATGTAACAGTTGTCGTGAGCGCATTGCCCATGACTACGTAACCTAAAACGGTTTCAACTGCCACTGGACCAACGTCGTCGGAGCTGACGACATTGGGCAGCAGCAGGTGCGGAAATACCGAGGCACCGATGAGCATGTCAATTGGGCCCGGCCGCGCGAACGTACTGTCGGCGAGCGATAAGCCTTCCAAGTGTGGAAGAGCGGTTAAATTTATAAAAGCGGTAGGTAAACAACCAGTAATGCGATCGACAATCAAAGTATTGATATCGAATTTAATGTTTTTATCAAAACGAGAATAAAATGTTAAGTGTGAAGAACCCTTAATCACTTGTTCAGAACCTCCTATCCCTTTAACAGAAGTGTAATGTGTCTCGTTAAGTACAATACCTAAGCGGTTAAAACATTCGTGTGTTATAAAATTACACTGCGAACCACTGTCTATTAGGCAGCGTACTGTATGCGCACGACCCGAGCTGTCATAGATAATGACTTGCGCAGTTGCCAGCAAAACTGTACGACATTCATCGCTCGGCCGAGCAGCGGCTGCGTGCGCGACGATAGTATTAGACGCGGGCATAGATATCGAACAAAGCGATACATTAGTCGGGTGATTAAGGCTGGACACATGCGAACTTAAATTAATATTTTCGTTCGAAATATGTTCTTGCGAATTTTTACCGGTTATAGTTACGGGTTTAAAATTGACCTTCTTCGATGAGCTTGAATTAAAGTGTAACATACTATGATGGTTTCTTTTACATACTACACAGTGTGTACTTGAATTACACGACGAAGTTTTATGTTTTAAGCTAAGGCAATTTATACACGCGTTACGTTCCTTAGCAGTTTTAAAGCGTGCCTCAGGAGACATATTATGAAATGAAATACATTTATATAAGTGTGAATGATGGATATTTTTACATAAACAATTACTTTGATTTACCGTACTAACAAAACTTCGTATCTTTGGAATATTATTTGTGCGAGGTTTGTTAGTACTTTCAACCCTCTTTGTCGCACTTAACGAAGTAGGGGTGCGTTGTAAGATTTTAGACTGATTTTTTATAAAATCCACTAAATTATTAAATGAAGGTATGGCGGTGGAACTATTTTCCATTTCGAAAGATCGAACAGTGTCATGATCGAGTTTCTTTAAAGCGATTTGTAATAATATTAAATCTGACAAATTATCTATTTTCAAGTTACTTAAAGCCCTAGCGGCGGTTACAAAATGATCTAAAAAGTTATCAAAATTATTTGCAGATGCGGAAGTTAATTGTTTAAATTCAAATATTTGATTTATGTAAGTCGAAGCTAACATTCGCTTATCTTCATATTTATCAATCAACGTTTGTAAAATTAAATTGTAATTTTCAGCACTCGGCGTAATGCCGGCACAAGCAGTTTGTGCTTTGCCACTAATTTTACCTAAAAGACAATAAAGTTTTTCGGAATCCGTAAGCGATGCATTCTCGTGTATAGTCGACCTAAAGCTTGCATAAAAAACCGGCCACGAACGAATGTCACCGTCGAATGCGACTAATTCTATAGGAGGTAGTGCGGGCCTATTTCTTGTAAGCGCGGTGTTTTGCGATGACGACTCTGACGAGAACTGCTTCCTAAGGCACTTGATACGGCTGTACAATTGCTCAAAGTATATTAAACTTTTGTAGCTAGGTTTAGCGGATGGATTAACTAAAAGTAAACGTTTGTTATAATTGTCTAAAACTTCCGTAAATTCGGACCTAAGTTTTTCAATATTTGAAGTTGCTCCAAGGAAACTTTCCATGGAACCTTTATCACTAGATTGTAAGGATTTATATTCGTCGTATATTTCTTGGAAGTATTCAAATATTGCGTTACGTTTACTTTCCAAAATGGTTAATTCGGCATCTACAACCGAAGAATCTTTACCTTTAGTAGTCATTTTGGAAACTGATAAATAAGTGAGTTATAATAAAAAGGTAAAATATATGCGGGTCAACTTTGTAATTGCAATGTAGTCGCCGCGGTCGAGTGTAAGCGGTGACCAAGCGAGGCGATGCTACTTATGCGATTACAAACTACCTACAGAGCGAGATTTAAATGTATCGTTTTATGAATTTGCGGGTTAATTTATAAAATAAACGTATAATGCGATATGATATTAATATAAAATAATAATATATAAGTATATATACGTATATAAGGCGGTAATATAAATATAAATGCAGTAAATATAGGACAAACAAGGTGCAATACCTATGCGGTGTATTGAATAGGAATACAATGCACTTTCCTAGCAATTAGTATAAGTTACATGTATATTGCGCTATCCAATACTTAATAAACTCTAACAATTACAAGTTTATTATGGCTGCAGTAGCCTAAAGCGGTGAAATTATAAAATAAAGGGGTATAAAAGTAATTTAATAGGGCGGTACGAGTTGGATTTGGGATAGAAAAAACCTATAAATGAGGTATATTAAATTACAAAATATATCGAAGGACCAGTATAGGAATACAATAAAGCGGTATGTGGCTTAAAGGTGCCAGAAATAAAGGTATATACGGCTCGGAGGTACCAAAATAAAAATGGAGACGCAATCAGGCAAATCTCCGCGGGTAGGGGGTTATGTGCTCAATGTATGGCCATCCCTTATTCCCCAATTAAGAATTGGTGCCCGGAGAATATAGAACCTTGCACTTACCTCGCAGTCAGCCACCAGCCCACGACAGCGCTGGTTCAGGGTTCTGCCGGTGCTTCTCGCGTGGCGATAAAGGTGGCAAAGTTCTTCTACACGAGCCCCGGGGCGCAAGGGACGCAGATACACTGATCACTTAAATTTATTATTGGTTGAGGCGAATGTCCTAGTAATTAGCTACTGGACGCGGAAATCTTCGATAGCTAATAATTGTATTTATGCGGGTGCGATACGAGTTTGTGTGCGTCGCGGTAGCGTGGCGTTTGACAACGTACTGACTCACGCGCCGAGCGAGCGGCGGCAACGTACGGGGGTTGCAAGACGCTATAAACCCAAGACACAATTGGTAATTGGGAAATAAGTGGCGCCAACAATATGGATTTTCTACTTAACTGAAACTTTTAATATCCTTACTCCACCTGCGTTGGTGTCAATGTCTATATGTATTTTATTTATAGCGTTAAATATAACGGGTTTACGATTAGCTACATTAGTGTGTTATTTAGTGCATATCTGTGTAGGAACGGAGAAAGAATACAATTTCCTGCGGCCGGGCGGCCTGTTGTAAGAGGCGACAAAACAACCCACAGCCAGGTGGTAGAGTATTTAGCCGTCTGGATGGCTACCACCCCTGGTCTAGGGTATGCCCCCATAACAACCTTGAGTTGTGTTCCGGCATTAATGGCCAGGTTCCAGTCTCCCTTTCGAGAGCAGCAGCGCATTTGTAACGCTTTTGGTTGAAATATAAAATACAAAATACAGCGTTTCAAGTATATGTATTTAAAATACAAATACAAAATACAAATTACAAAATACCGTCAGGTGTTAGTTTATGTAAATAAAATACTCACAAAAAATCAAATAATAATTATTATTAGGTCCTTGCCTATGTAACTGCCGTTTTTTTCTGAAATAAGTTAACCTAATTTTATTATATTTTTTTTTATTCTAATCTCCACGGCCTTGAAGATAGGGATATTTCCATCTTGTTCTTCTTGTTCTCCGTCGTCACACTCTTGGCAGAGTGGTCGTGGTCCTCATGGTACAGGGGTGGTGGCAAGCTTCACAATTCGTCACCATTTCCATCTTGTAGGTACGCGTAGATTTTGGTGGTTCCACCCGGATCTATGCGTGCTTATATCGGTCCCATGGCAGGGAATGCACAAGGACTGAAACAGCTCGCTTTTTTGAACTCGTTCATGAGGTGACCGACAAAGTTTTTGGGCAGTATCCTTTTGCAGAGGTAGTCATACTCGAGAATTTTAATGCTCATTACGCTGAGTGGTTGGGTTCCCCGAGAACTGATCTGTCAGGGACTACTGCCTACGAATTTGCTCTCGCCAATGGATTCACTCAGGTGATTACGGAGTTTACCCGAATACCGGATAGAGTGGATCATGAGTCTTCTTTGCTGGATCTTCTGCTGACCATACACCCGGAGAACTACCAGATCTCCATCAGTGCTCCACTGGGAACCTCTGATCATTGTCTGGTATCTTTGGTGGTGCCCCTTCCTATTCCCGATCGGACTCGTCCCGCTGGACGACGGAAGGTGTGGTGATACAGGTCAGCAGATTGGGATGGACTCCGTGAATTCTATGCATCCTACCCATGGAGGCAGTTATGTTTCTCGTCGGAAGCTTCTGATCCGAGCACAGACTGGATCGCCGATGTAGTACTGCAGCGAATAACATGTTTAATTCCAAACTCAACTGTACCTATCGGTGGTACGAGTAAACCACAATGGTTCAATAAGCACAGCAGTGAAGCTGTAAAGCTAAAGAAACAGGCTTATCCAGCCTGGACTGCAGCGCGGGCTCGTCAGGCTCCAAGTTCCTCTGACCTGAAAAAGTGATACAATGCCGCCCCCAGGTCCCTCAAAAAACAGCTCGCAAGAGCAAAATTCGATCACATCGGCAGAATTGGTGAGCGCCTCTCTAGCCACTCTTCTGGGACTAGAGCTTTTTAGGCCCTCACCAAAGCTGTCCAAGGAAACTTTTGTCGGGCTTCTCTTCCACCTCTGCGCACAGTGGACGACCGTCTGGTACACGCCGCCAAAGATAAAGTCAATCTTCTGGATGAAATCTTTGCGGCCAATTCAACTCTTGAGACATAGGAGAAACTCCACCTACAATCCCTGAGTGTGAGTCTAGAATGTCGGAGGTGCGCTTTACTCAAAAAGCAGTCCGATGTGCTCTCCTCTCCCTCGACGTCAAAAAGTCTTCTGGCCCTGATGGCAATCCTGCCATTGTGCTGCAGACGTGTTTAGCTGAGCTGTCCCCAGCCAGTCCTTGCCCGACTTTTCACTCTCTCTTACTACAAGGGTTGTGTCCTCGCTTCGTGTAAGATTGCCCATGTACACCTTGCCCCCAAAAAAGGGGACGTAACAGACACGTCGAATAGGCCTATAACAATAACCTTTTTGCTCTCAATGGTGATGGAGCGTATTATCAACACGCAGCTCTTGTGTTACCTCGAAGATTCCCAGCTGCTAAACGATCGGCAATACGGCTTCCGCCACGGTCGCTCAGTTCGGGATCTCTTGGTTTACCTAACCCACCGTTGGGCTGAAGCCATTGAGAGCAAAGGGGAAGCACTGGCAGTTAGTCTAGAATTCTAGATATTGCTAAGGCCTTCGACCGGGTCTGGCACAGGGCTCTTCTATCGGAGCGGCCATCGTTTGGGATACCCGAAGGGCCTTGCACCTGGATATCCAGCTTTTTTGATGAGCGCAGCATTCAAGTCGTTGTCGACGGTTGTTGCTCAAGTTTCAAGCCCATCAACGCTGGTGTGCCCCAGGGTTGTGTGCTATCGCCAACGTTGTTCTTCTTACATATCAATGATATGTTGTCTATTCGCAACATTCATTCCAATGCGGATGATAGCACAGGCGATGCGCAGTACTCTGGTCGTGCAAACTTCCCTCGATCATTTATGGAGGAAAGTTGGGTTAGATTTGTATCTGAAGTAGAGTATTCCTTAGAGTGAGTCTCTGAATGGGGGAGACAAAACCTTGTCCATTTCAACCCCAAGAAGACATAGGTCTACGTATTCTCTGCCAAAAAAACTCCATTCGAGCAATCGCTTCAGTTCCAAGGAACTCCCCTTACCACCACCAAGAGTATTGGGATTCATAGTTCAGGGGCCATCTTGAAGGCAAGGCAAAACTCGCCTCTAAGAAGCTGGAAATGTTAAACGGGTCCAAGCAGTATTTCACACCGCGGCAACGCTTTGGGCTTTGTAAAACCCAGGTGAGCCCGCATATGGAGTACTGCTCACACTTTTGGGCTGGAGCACCTGGCTACCAACTCGATCCCCTAGACTGTATTCAACGTGGAGCCATTCACATTGTTGATGATTCCACACTCACAAATGGTCTAGATAGGCTTGGCCTTATGAGAGACTTCGCTTCTCTCTATGTATTCTACTGACTGTATAACGGGGAGTATTCGGAAGAACTGTATAGAATGGTGTATTCGTCCTCTTTCTACCATCAAACCGCTCGCCATGTGTTGGGATTTCACCCCCACTTCCTTAAGCCGCTTCGCTCATGTACGCAACGGTTCTGTAGAACCTTTTTCAAAAAGGGTGTCATAAAATTTCTTCGAGGCTGGCAGCGGATTCATGAAATCTCTGGTGGTGCAAATGTCCATAAGCCACAGTAACTGCTTTCCATCAGGTGGGCTGTCAACCTGTCTGCTGTACTCCAGCAATAAAAAAAAGGTCGAAATTTCCAGAACGGAAGCGGGCAAACCAATAACAAGGGGTGCGTTCATTGTAGTGTTCGCTCATAAAGGTCGTTGATGTTGCTTGTCGCTCTTGCCGCGTTGCTGCCACGACGGTACTCTTATTCCATATGTACTCGAATTTTTAACTATCTATGATGACGAAAAATATTCAAATGCGAAGAAAACATAACACTTATTAATAAATAAATGACTAATTTTTAAAAAAGAATTCGTGTTTTCAAAGTAAAATTAATTTGAAATTATATATCTTAGCCAAACAAAAATATTTATTTTAAATGGCCAGTACTGCAGAATGTACCTAATATTTAGCGGTCACCATTTTGCCTATGAAAGCTAAAATTACATTTTTAAGAAGTAATTGAAATACAAATACAAAATACGTATTTGTATTTCAATTACGTATTTCAATTACAAGTATTTCAAATACTGCCCAACCCTGCCCTCTGGGGCGATTGGGTCATGGGCTCTCGCCTTGTGGTGCATCATCAAGATACAACAGGGGACATCCACCATCGACACACCACACCAAATCAACCCACACATAATACTTTATCTATAGCAAAAGATGTATAGGCATAGCTATAAATATAATAAACAAAAATATATATTGATTTTTTTGATAGTTATCTCGTATGTAATTCTCAAGGTGAACAATGTTCAAATCAAACGCATACACTGTTAACCGCGAATGTGTATTTACAAGAAATAAAAACTTTACATGCGAACTTAAAAATATTATATTGCATAGTAATTTTTATTTATTTATATAATTGCACATTACTTTTTAATAGATGGAAGTATCCCTATTTAAACATTTTAAAATAAGTTGCGTCACGTCACCAGTTTGAAATTACAACGCATTTCAAGTACAATGCACATTCTTGTTCAGTTCTAACATTCAACCAAAATGATTAGAAAATTACGAGACTAATAATAAATAAAAAATATGTTTAAAGCTCTCAGCGTCATATATTGGTCCATTAACTAGCAATAGTGGTGACAGTACTTTTCCTTTTACTTATTTAAGTTGGTATTTTGCTTGATTTAGTAGCAAAATAAATAATAACTTGTGAATATTGTCTACTTATAACCATTTAAAAATACGAAAATGCCAACTATCAATAATTAATAGTTAACATAATTATTATATGTAGTTTAATTAATATAAATTTTCATTGTTGTTAACGTCAAATAAATTTGACTTTGTTGTTAGTTAGCCACATTTCTATTCCAATGGCGTAGATTCTAATCACAAGTGAAGTAAAATATGTTGATGAAATCTACACGTCATTATTACCGATGTGTTAATTCTGCTAATCTGGTTAGGATAAGCGTGTGTAATATATTATCTATCCCTAGTGAGGTGATAGGGAGGTCCGAACTACGCCGTTAGACATATTATTAAACGATCTTAAGCTCTCTGATTGTGGCCGCTGGTCTATTAGGCTAGGTTTCCAATAAAGCGAAAAGGAAGCAGATATGTGTAAACAAACAGTGTATCAGGTAAAGTGTCTTCACTAATGCAGCGCGCATAGCTTGTTAGAGCGCAAAAGAGCTATTTCCAACTTTTGACAAGAAACCAGTTAAGCGCATATTTCACGTCTCTATTCCAAATGTGTTTTCAAAAAAGACTTCTGTCGTCCTATGTTCTGAACCTAAGCTTATAAAAACTGTAGTTTCAGTAAATCACCTAGGAAATATTATGACATATGTTTATGTGCCTATGATCTAGTAGTTTATAAGATAGCAAGAAGTTTATAAGACATCGCAAATGCGGCGCGACATGCAACAAAAACAAAGTATTAAGAAGTATGAAGTACGCCACGACTTATAGCGCGCGACGCGGTTTCGTACCGCTCGCCGCTTCACCCGAGTTCGTGGCCAGGCCGTAAAGCACAAGAAGAAAGTGTACTAACCAAGACTCAAATAAAGTATATAATAGTTTTAATCATTTTAAAAACATTTAGAACATTTGAAATTGTCTTATTTCGAAATTTAAATTTACAATAAAGTACTTAAAATATAATTGTGACATAAATACAGATACTTCCTTACATAAAATAATCTATAAAAATACTTTGGAATGATGTCCGTTACTTAATGGTTAACATGCCTTAAACTTTAAATATCATATTACAATTAGACTAGGATTAACAGGGTGTCCAAATAACAAACCCAAAGTGCTTTCAAACAGTTTAACACACTATATTCACAGTCATAATGCAGATCAATTTTTTTAAAATAAATGCTGAAATTTTTATTTACATGTTAAGGTTCGAATTTCTATGAAACTTATGAGATAATAATATCGTATGAAGGGTTTACGTCATATATTTTATACGTCAAATTATTGGCATGTGAATGTAGTTTAATAATCGTTTTTGTAATTGTAGATATTAAGCAAAGTAGGACTATACTAGGAATGATATTTCCAGTACTTGAATGTTCGACAGATGTCGCTATTATCAATTGTAATTATATACAAATAACATCTGTTTATTTCTTACACTTTTTAAAAATATAAAACCGAAGACCCCGTTTTAACCTGACTTGGTCTAGAATTGTTTTAAATGATGACGGTCTTATAATAATAATGAATTGTAATCAAGATAATGATTCCAGCATTGCTGGAATCATTATCTTGATTACAACTCTCAGGGCCTACTCGACCGGTCTGATACCACGCTCTCACAGAATATCAACGGGAAACAGTTAGCCTTGAGATCTAATCGTGTTTCGTGTGCCCACTTCCCCCAGCCTATCCCCTCTATCTCATCGTTTTTATCCAATCCAAAAGGCTAGCAAAGTTTTGGCTTCACCTCTGGTGTTGCGAATGTCTAGGCGACAGATACGACTTTTGACCAGCTGGGCTGTATACCTGTTTGTTAGCTTCACAATAAAAAAAGATGTAACGTGCTTAATATAAACTTGCACGGATGGCGCCACTGTGTCGCTGTCTACCCCTCCCGCTCCTCATACGATACGTCAATACCGGCGTTTGGGCGGGCCGGCATTTCTCTGTTACGCTTTATTGATTGTACTTCGTTTCCACACGCCATATCCTACTTTTTGCAAGGTACATTATCAAACATATATCTGTACAATAAGGGACACGTCATAAAGTCTTATTGGACAATTGTCATTCCTAATATTCTTCTACAATAATTATAGTACAAGCAAAACTGATATACGCTCTTGAAGTTCGTACGAGTTTTGCGCAGAACACATTCGTTCGTCAATCAATCGCCGTCCACTGCTGGACATAGACCTCACCAAGTCGGCGCCACTCATCACCCGGCAGAACACAGTTATAAGGTTCAAAGAGAGAGAGGAAAAGGGAGTGTTGCGTTCTCGCTCGGCCGCTATACGGAATCGCCTGGACGTGCGTAAACATACAGACCTAACTTCATTCGAAGCGTATTTAAGTTTTGCGCGTACTGTATTAATCATGCTTTTAGGCGAATAGTGTAAGTACAATTTAAATTTTTATTGAATGTTATACAAATAAAAGCAATTTATAGTAGTAGTTTAAAAATATATTCAACTTTTTGAAGCCCTCACAGAGAGCGACGTGTAGTTTATACAAACAAGCTTAGTTTTATCTCCATATCTCGAAAACAAATCTTTTAGTACCCTTCGGAAATAATTTATTTTAATACAACGGAGATATATTTCACTTTTAGAACACATCGGAAATAGAGTTGTCTACCTTCATGCAAATTTTATAACTGCATCAAATCAGTTGCCCCATTTTAAAACTGAAAATACTATTTTTTCAAATAATTTATGTCATAATAAAAAACCGCACTAAATTCATCAAAATTGCGATTTGTAAATATATATATTTAGATTCAATAACTAAAAAAAAGCATGAGATTATGTACAAAAAGAAAATGACAACGTCCCGAAAATATCCAATAATTGTCCAAAATTGTTCAGTTATCTAGTAACTGATCAATTTTTGAAATGGGGCAGCTGAATTCCCTAATTCTTGAAAATTGTACTAATATTACATGAACAGTCACGAAAGTCCAATAGTTTTCTAGTTAAGGCGGCTACGTTTAGCGGAACCCACGTGTGTTGCGACGCTACGTGGGCTCGTCTGATGACATCAATGCTTCCGATTGCTCGTCAAGTTCAGGAATGTTTCTTATAACCCTGTTGAAGTTAAAATTTTATAATTTTCCACACATTTTTGTGGAATACGCTTCGTTCGCATAGAATATTTCTTGCGTGATGTAGGTTTCCGTACAGCGCCATCTCTTAGATATCTTACTTAAATGGTATTTCCTAAGATACAAAGTAAAGTAAAAGTAGTAATGATATTCATTTGATATATCAAATATACTAAATTTCATGAAAATGAGTTCTATATCCTATATATTGAATAGGGAACAAACAAACATCCAAAAAAGATTACTATGTAGATATGATAAATGTGCGATTTGTGCTCTGCACTGCAAATGTGACTATTATACCCACACACTTGTTTGATTCATTTATTGTTCGTCGTGTGTTTAAAACTATGGTAAAGCACGGTTTGTATTTAGCCACTGTGAATTTTTTGAATAATAATAAAGGTTTAAAACAACCTCCGAACAAAATGTTCGTACAAAATCTATGGCACTGCGATGATTTGTAAGACGATAAAAACTTTTTAAATAGTAGATAAATCATACTATTCTTGGCACCTCAGTACAATGATTAGCACTCTATTTTATCAAAAACATTGAGAATTCTTAATATATTTTTTTATTTTGTAGCCATACAATTATAATAATAATATTATTATACCTGCAGCGGGACTTTGTGGCGAAGCCTTAGGTAACGACACCTCGTACCTGACTCCGGGGGCTAAGGCAAGGCTCCCGCCCCTGTGCTTGCCTTAGCCAACCGGCACAGAGTGGAGATCGCTGGAGCTCAGACTCAAGCTCCAGGGGTAGAAGTGATAAATGTCATAACGTTAGAAGTAGCTTCGGTGAACGTGCAGCCCACCTCTCCGCACCCCTTAGTTACTCACACCCATATTGCCCCTCACCAATCTTGGCATTTTTAGGGGCCCATGCAGTGAGTGGCGAATCACCGTCTGCCCATTTTGCCATGCTTCCCGAACATGCGACTGCGACGCGCGGACGTCATAGTCCCCATAGCCCCAAATCCCTAGTTTCATTAGCAGTTCATCCCAATAGCCCGGTACCTTTTGTTCTCATTCCCTACAACAGTCCTACACGGACTGGGGCTTGTCATTGGGTGCATTTTTATATGGTATAGACAGGGATAATCGCCGGTCCGTGTCACGCTACATTTACATTAAATTTGTCAAGGGGCCTCTATGTGTTGGCCTTCTCATGGCCCCATGCAAGCCCTCCAAAATTCCGGGCCATTTTTATGGCCTGTGGTCTCTAGAGACATACTATTGTATGGGTATAAAAAACAATACTAAGATATTTTAATATATTGAATAATTTAAGTTGCCAATCATACTTTTTATTGAAGTGTCTGTTGAATTGACTGTCCAGTCCCATTAAAAAAAAGCAAATAAGTATGTATGAACTTACGAGAAACCGTCGGCCGTCCTCCATCTGCGGGCGAGACCGGCAAAGCAGGGCAGGGCGGCGAGGCGCGCGAGGGGCGACAGGGGCGCGACGCCCGCCACCCAGCCCACACCCGCCGCCACCGCCGCCGCGCCGCGCCACGCGCCCGCCCCCCCGCGCCACGCCTCCGCGCACAGCGACAGCGGCAGCGCGAGCCCCATCACGCCCGAACCCACCTGCGGCGACGTCAACGACAGACCCCTGTTACAACGAAGGCGATATTAATAGGTATACGGACACACAATCTATAATACAAAATTCTAAACATGTCGTGTCTGTACATTGGAGCTATTTAAGAAAAACGACTGGAATAGACTATATAAACGACGGAGATGCACGATGCAATTTTTTTAGATTTTTTATCTGTTTGTTCGGGATACACGAAAACTTCTAAGTTGATTTCGATGCGGTTTTAGCTGATCGACAGCTAATTCTTAAACTTAAAATCTGCGCTACTTTTTTTCGAGAATCCCGCGGGATTTTTTCTGGGAATGATTTAAAATGGCCAGAATACATTTTTTTATGGAATTCCAATGCGGTTTTTTCACAGATCGATAAAAAAAATTATGTAATAAAATGTGTGATACTTTCTGTTCCGGGAATCCCGAAAGGATTTTCCCCGGAGCGGTTTGATGTAGTTCGGGTGCATAAAAATTAGCTTATTCCGACACAGTTCCTACTAAGACGATAGCTTAAACTATTTTTTGAATGCTGCGATACTTTTTGTCCCGGGAACAAAAAAAGGGTGGACGAAGTCGCGGGCATATCCTAGTAACAGTAAAATATGTCTGAAGTGCACGTCTTGTTATTTCATTTTTAAATTGAGATAAAATTTCTTATTAAAGAACTGATCGATATACGACGATTGTCTCCAGAGACAATCGTCGTATATCGACACACCTTAAACACACACAAACGACACACTTTAAACCATGCATTTTACTTTTAGCTATCATAAGTTTCTTAATATACTTATGTATCGAATATCGCAAAGCTGATATAATAATGAGTGAATTTGGGGAATAGTGTGAATGGAGCGTCAGGTAAACTTCTAGGCGCTAAGATCCTCAGCCAGAAGGCCCAGCTTGCCATACACAACGCGGTGCTTGTACCTACGCTCACGTATGGAAGCGAGAGTTGGGTATGGAAGAGAGAGTATGAAAGTAAATTAAACGCAGTCGAGATGCGAGCACTGCGCAAAATCTGCGGAGTGACGCTCGCGGGCCGCGTTCGTAATACCGCAGTAAGAAAGAGAGTGTCGGGGTGAAGGTAAGGAAAGGAATGCTCCGGTGGTTCGGGCATGTGGAAAGAATGCATGATGAAAGAATGACTAAACAGATATACAATGCAAAAGTGGACGGATGCAGAAGTCGTGGAAGGCCACGACACACCTTCCATGATCAAATTGATCGTGTACTAGTAGAAGGTGATGTCAGGAGCCTTAAGAACAGACGAACGTGCATGACAAGCGCTATGAACGTCAAAGAAGCAAGTGAGGTGTGTAAGAATAAGCCTGAATGGCGCTCTGTTGTCTAATTGACGCAAAGAAAAAACCAAAAGAGGAAAAAACAAATAAATTACGGTTTTCGAAACACAAAAGCATAAGTAAATAGCTTTATAAATTTGAAATTGGAATTCCTAAACAAAGAGGAGATATTTGAGATCAAAATGGCCAGTACGACAAAACGCAACTTCATATCTAAGGACCTAATATAATCTAAAATACTAACCAAAGCCACAGTGACTCTAGAAGAAGCGGTCCAAGTGCGGCGTCCATCAGCAACCAGCTCCATAGGCCCGGAGGGGGCAGCTCCACCTTCTCAGCGTTGAGGGCCGCCAGCAGACCACCCAACGCCCACAACACGCACCCACATCCACAACCCACTAGGCCTACGTATGCGGATAATATAAAACTAACATTATTACCAAACGGATGCCTGGCCTGGCCCAAAGTCTGCTATTACAATCGTGTCCGAATGGTTGACCACTGGCGTCATAATGACGTCAGTGCAGTAAGTGGTCGCTTTTGTGTACTATACTAAAGCAATCAATGTGGTGGAATTATGATACTAATGAAATAATTGGTTGTTTTTATCTATCTATCTATACTACATAATAAATCTGTAAATGGTTCGAGTTTACTCATTGTGTTTAAAAATATGAAAAAAATCAGGAGTTATAATTCGGACCAGGACGTTCTGTAAGTGCAATTTTTAGAGTTTTTGTCAGTCTGTCTGTTAAAGCACCACGTGAAAACTATTGAACGGATTTAAATGAAACTCGACATAGAGCTAGCTTATATCCCGGGGCGTAATTAAGGAGGATACTATTTATACCGATAAATGACGTCGTTTCCGTGGGATAGACGAAAATAGCGAAAAAGATGTCGCTGCGATCGCCTATTTTTTGGAAGCTACTGAACGTATATGAATGACACTCGACATAGTGCTGGCTTATAATGCCAGTTATATCCCGATAAATGAAATTCTTTCCTTAGAATAGACGGATTAGCAAAATACATGGCGCTGCAATCGCATTTTTTCTATTCACTAACAAATACCTATGTTATAATATAATACCTATATAGTCTACACAACTTTGTAGACTATATCATATGGCCTTAAAATAAAGCTACTGTCTAGGGTTTGACACGCGGCGCAATCTGTGGTACAGTATGTTAAAGCAACAATTATGGGACCAGTGAAGTATATGGTTTCTTTTGTGTACTATACTAAAGCATTGTGGTACCATTATGATACCAATGATCAACCATTCTAACACGATTGTAATAGCAGGTTTGTGGCTTTGGTCACTCAAACAAATTTTAGTAACTTTAACTTAATCAGAACAACATAGGGAGAAGTGTTCTGGAGCTAAAATTAACATGGAGACAATGAATAAATTAACTAAATTCAAAAACGCAGGGAGAGTAATAAAATAATTAAAATGGGACAGGAGATAATTTTCATGAGAGATAATTAAAAATCATAGGCCTGTTCGCACTTTGTTCGAAACCCGCATCAAATTACCGATGTGTAGTAGTAGCTTTTGGAATGCAAATTTTTTATTGCAAACACATCCTTTGACCCCTCAAAAAATTAAATAAGGTTACGATTGAAACCCCTTTCAATCGTAACCTTATTTAATTTTTTGTAAGCAATAATACCACCAACAAATTTAAGAAATAATACCTTTTGAATGTATGGTTTTTAATCATTTAAATTATGTCTGTAATTTATTAAAAACATATTTCATTATTTTTCAATGTTATATTAATACACAGTTATACTTATTGTTAGCAAACAAATATTTTTTGATAAGAACATTTGTTTCAATACCAAAGTCATAAGCAAGCAGTTTCACACATCACGATAAAGCTGTAATAAAATTTTACATACCTACAAGTAAAGGTGAGTTGATCCCATCGCCCTTTTGCAATTCTCGCCTGAACATTATCAAATGTACAGCGTAACACAATGCTGAGCCCAGAGCGGAGAGCACTCCGGTCCAATTGCTCTGATGGCTCTCAGACACACTCAATATTACCTGCATGACAATTCATGTGTTAATATTGTTTCTCTGTTTATTCTACACCAATACAAAATAACAAAAGTATCAAAAACCAAAACCGACTTCAAAGGTAACTAAAAATTGCATAGGTGTATGGTAATAAGGTGTGATTACGACTATTGCTACGATGATGATATTTAAGAATAACATATTTATAGTAAAAATATCAACATACCAATCCACAAGCAGTGAAGAGTACCGACACACACTTGGAGAGGTTAAAACGATCGTTGGCCGTCTGTGCGAATATCGCGCCCAGGGACAGTGCGAACGCACCGGCTGTAGAAGTGTAGATTGTTGCTGAACTCGTCGACGTATATAGTAGGCTTAACCGATATAGGTAGTTTGATATGAACCACTGAAATATCAAACAATGGTGGTTAAACAGTAGCGACCAGGAGGGCCTAAAGCGGTCGCTTGTGAAGAATCTTTTAGTGTAAATAACACGTGGCTAGACATACAGGCAGGTAAATTACATGACATAAATATCTATGTTGTTTTGACATTTGTCATATTCATTATACCAATCTGCGAAAGTGGCCACTGTAAACCCCCGATATGTCATATTAATTAAATATGAAGTGTGTTTGTCAAAATCATCATAATCACGGTATGTTAGATTTTACATAAAATGGAGTGTCAAATTCCTGTTTAAGAGTTGTTCACAATAAGTCATAAGAAAGTCGATCATATAATTTAGTAAACATTATATGGTGATCATTCATAATGAAAAACATTTGTTAAAATAATAACTTTACACCATAGTTATATTAACTTAACGCTATTTGAACACAATTTTATGCTGTTATCCATTCTCACTATAGAAATATGAAAATTACTTTATTTAGATGTTTAGTTAGATCCTTCTTCATAACTTCGAGTATGAACCAATTCATCAGTGCCAAGTACTTCCGACAGCGGGGAATAATATTGGAAATGTTACCGTATTTTGTTTATTTATCAATTGTAATCTATTTTGTTTTGAACCTGTATTTTACAAAAAAAAATCTGTTAGTAAATTTCGGAGATATGGATACACATTCTGGTATATGTAATATATTAAATTCTTAAAGGTAAATTAGATTATTCCCATACGCCATAGAGTAAATAATTACCATAAACAGAAATTAAATAATTAAAATGAACAAGTTGGGGGTAGGCTAAATAATAACTAACATTACTCATTGACACTTGACATCTTTGTCTTCAGTGATCATGGCTACTAAAAAGTGGTGAAAATAAAAATCAAATAAAATGCCGCGTTTAAAACCGTTTAAACATGGTTTTAATTATCTTAAATTCTAATACCAACCTTTAAGCCGTGCATCCAACTTTGTCCAACTGAGCATTGTGCTGGTCCACTTCTCCCTCCCCTCTTTTATTCCCAACCGCCTCCTTTATTCTATTCTCTATTCATCTCTCCTATCTAAGCCCTTTTACAGAATGGAAATGTGTTAGCAGCGCCCTGATATTGCAAAGGTCCAAAGACGACGGTAACCATTTTGCATCAATTGGGCCAATGGTTTGTTTGGCCGCTTCAAGGAATAAAATAAATAATTAAAAGCAGTTACGGGTATTGAGAAGACGACAGCGAGGCGCAGATGTCTCCTGGTGGCGGCGGCGGCGGCCCTGCGCTGCGCGTGCTCGGTGGCCCGCACCGAGGCCGCCCAAGACAGCCGCGCCAGCAGCGCCTCGCTTGCCATCGCCGCTGACATTACGCGCACCTTATTAAAGATAGGCAAAACGTTCACTTGGATACATTGCGAGATATTACACAATAAAGAGAAAAAAAAAATGTGTGGCAGGTGTTAAAATGGGTATTTCTCACATTACAATAAATTCTAAACTAGTTTTCACATAACATCAGATATCAAAATATGTTGTTATTTACTTCCAACAGTTCATCATAGAAATAATTTTAATTATAATTTAAACAATAATTAATAAGCTATTTGACTCCATGAAATTGTGATGTCATAACGCAGTATTCTCATACAAAAACCTGCTAGATGAACAACATGACTGTGACATTTTGTGTGATGATCAAGTTTCTAAGTTGATTTGACTGTCAAGTACCGAATTCTAAATATATTCAGAGTGAACACTTTTAAAACCAGATCTGCTTTTTGTAGTTCTCTTAAACACATCACAATCTTTGCCATCTCTTATTATATACATCTTTTTATTATTATAAGATTATTGGCACACTTATCATCAAACCACTTCATGATTTCAAGCAAGCATTTCTTTGGTCTACACTTTTAAATAGCATGTCATCTATTGAAAAAATTTTTTTTTCATGCCATAGCCGAGTGTGACTATTCAAATTGTAGAAAAATAATCTAATTGGTGAAAAATATCTCATGTTCAATTGTTTGTGTGGACTTATATAAAGATAACAATATCATAAAGTGTCTGTTTAATTTATACAATAGTTGAAACAGCTCACCTCAGCCACCTTATTAAACCGTACCGCTCTTGGAGTAGCATCATCACTATCAGTTGTTTCACCGGCACGTACAGGCACAAATGTTGAATCCCCCTACAATAGACATTTTATAAAATAATAACTAAAACCTGATTTCAAATCATATTATAATAAAAAGAAAAAAAAAATAGTGATATGCAATTATGTATGTAAAAGTAATTAATTGGTATAATAGGTTGGGGAAAAGGTCTTTACGCATATAGTATGTCTGAAATTGTAATAAGATCTCTTTGGCTACACAATTTGTATCTGGCTGGTTTTGCTATCATTAAAAAGTTTTAGTGGCAAAGAGGCAAGTGAGGTGTGTAAGAATAAGCCTAAATGGCACTCTGTTGTTCGTGCCTACCCCGCGAGGGAACTGGCGTGAAGTTATGTATGTGTGTATGTATGTAAAAAGTTTTAATTTTAAAGAAGACAATTCCAAATTCAAATTAGGAAGATGTGTGATTTTCATTTGTTTTTCTTATTGTTAAAATGAGTGAATCTAATGATGAAATTCGATACATTTTAAAATTTTACTACAAAAAAGGTAAAATTGCAACACAAGCCGCGAAAAAAATCATGTTTATGGACCTAAAGCAGTATCTGTGAGAGTAGCCCAAATTTGGTTTAAGCGTTTTCAATCCGGAAATTTTGATATCAAAGATGCACGTCGCTCTGGTCGCCCTCTTACGGACAAAATTGATGCCATTTTTGAAAAAGTGGAGCAAGATCGGCATATTAGTAGTTACGATGTAGCTGGAGGACTGGGAATTGACCACAAAACGGTTTTGGCGCATTTCAAAAAAAGCTGGGTACACAAAAAAGCTCGATATTTGGGTGCTTCATGAGCTCACTGAAAGAAACCGAACCATTTTTGAATAAACTGATAACTGGTGATGAAAAGTGGATCACGTACGACAAGGACGTGTAAAAAAGATCGTGGTCAAAGGCCGATCAGGCTTCACAGACTGTGGCGAAACCCGGGTTAACTCGCAACAAGGTGTTGCTGTATGTATGGTGGGATTGGAAGGGCAATATTCATTATGAGCTGTTACCGCCAGGCAGGACCATCGATTCTGAACTGTACTGCGAACAACTGATGAGATTAAAGCAAAAAGTTGAGAGAAAGCGGCCGGAATTATATAACAGAAGGGGTGTGATTTTTCACCATGATAACGCTAGACCTCACACATCTTTAGCCACTCAGCAAAAATTACGAGAGTTTGCCTGGGAGGTGTTAATGCATCCGCCGTATAGTCCTGACCTTGCACCTTCAGATTTTCACCTGTTTCGGTCTCTGCAGAATTCCTTAGGCAGTGTCAGGTTAACATCACGAGAGGACTGCCAAAACCACTTGTTGCAGTTTTTTGATCAGAAGCCCCAAAATTTTTATAGCAATGGGATCACGTCCCTACCTACAAAATGGCAAAAAGTTATCTAACAAAATGGCACCTACATATTTAGTCAAATGTAAATAAACTTTATAAAAAAACCTTTTGAATTTTTATATAAAATGCGAAGAAACTTTTTCCCCAACCTAATATTATAAAATTTTAAATATTAACAATTTTTATTCTATTCTGAATTAGAGGTAGAATATAACAAGATTATTAACTTACCAAACTATTCCCAGACTCTGTGAAGTAATTTTCATCATCTGTTTCGGCTGTGGGCTCCAGTAATTGCTGTAACCAAACAAATATTGTCATATTTAATTTTTTAATTAAATATTAAATTGCAGATTAAGATTATATCTAATCTAAAAAGATAATTATAACATGGAGGTTTTATTCATATAACCAACCTCTACTAATAATTATGAATTATTGATGTAAAAGTAGACAATTTCCTAATGTCCACTGTTTAAGATTTAATTTTATAGTAGCTTATATATTTAAGCTGCTAAACGAGTAATTAAAACATAACACAGCTGCAACTTAACAAACCAGTGCACAAATTTTAAGTATTGGGTAGGCATAGTGGGTAGCGGGGAGGTATACTTACCCCTACTACAACCCCTAAGGTCCGGAGGTCTTAAAATATTATCTTTTTGATAAACATAAGCTCACTTATTTTTCTTCTAAAATTGTGTCACTTTTGATAATAACAAAGCATGATTTGAGTTTATGAATGTACTCACAAATTTCATATAGCCACCAGAACTTTTTGTAACACTAAAACTGTTTTTAATGTAGAAATAAAGTTTTAAATTGAATTGAGGTGTAACTACAAAATTCATACTAGACATATAATCGATTGATTAAAAAGTGACAGTTTTTACTGTTTTTTTTAATGGTTAACAAAGTGTGATGATAATCATAAATTATTTGATATGTCAATAATAATTATCGATTTTTAATTAAAAATTCGAAATCTTGAGCGATTCATTAATATATTGCCGCCATTTTATGCCTCTTCTCTAGCAGTTAAGTGAATGTGCTTTCTTCTGTTAATTGCACACGAATAGTCGGTTAGGTTATATTCAGACCAAAGCACACAATCTGAGCAAGTAAAGCGGGTGTGCAGTGTAACCATTTACTATTTATTTTATACACACAAACAGTTATGACACCTTAAAAGTCTCATATGAAACATTTGTTTTATTTATCAATTTAGTGGATGACTGGCAAGTTGCTTTTTTAATATGACAATGTATCAATATATTAATGATATCAATTTTTTTATATGTTGCACAACTCTTTAAAAGTATAGGTTAAAAAATATATATAAAAAAAAACATGTGATTACATTAAAAAAAATCATCTTTATTGGTTGCCATTTTCAATGGTTACTCTTGTAGTGTATGTGAATGTACTCTATTGTATTTTCTTCATTTTTAACCAATTAACCTGTTTTTTGGTTATTTTGGTTCTTTTTATGTTGATTACTGGCTTTTTTTGGACTTTGAAAGGATTTTTCAACTTTGGACTTATGATAGAAGTGCAATATTAGCAAAAAAATAGGTAAAAATAAGTGTGGTTATGTTTATTAAAAAAGTAATATTTCAAGATCTCCGGACCTTATGGGTTGTAGTAAAGGTAAGTATGCCTCCCTCCTCGCCACTTCACCACCCCGTTACTTAAAATTAGTGCATCGGATTGCTATAGATTTACATATAACACAATTAACTAAAGGCACGGAAGAAATATACTATAACATTTTTCAAACATTTAGATGTTGATTGCAGGATTTTTTATTCCAAAGCTGGCAAACAGCCCAACAAATGCAAAGTAGTATACCATGTATGTGTTCAGTGTGGTAAAATAGCCAGTTCTTTTAGCATGTTTTCCTCTAGGACCAATTTGTTAGATAGCTAATTTTAATTTATTTATAACTTAGGTTACTGTTAGTATTTAAATATAAAAAATAAATTGATTCATTAAAATAAATCTTATATAATATTGCCATTATATGGGCCATCGTCATAAGTCAACAAACTGAATAAAATTGTTTTAAGAAATGCATTTAATAAGACATCATTTCTGATAAATTTCTTATAGTAAACTTACTGTGTAATCAGCTGGCCGGCACGGGTCGCGCGTTGGAGGTGAAAAGCATAATACTATCAAATAAATAAACAGAAGTGAACTCCTCACATAGGTCACCAAGAAAGGCCTCTCCAAATGTTTTATTTCATATAAATACTGCAACAATACCATTGAAGTTAGAATTTTTGTTTGCATTTAAACTAATTAGGATTATAATACAAATTCCTTACTTTTGTAAACTCTGCTGAAACTACCCATAAAACAACAACCAGCACAAGAATGAAAACGCCAAACGCGAATTTCTTTTTACTGAAATGTTGTCCCACATCTTTATTATTCTTATTATTGGTGCAAATACGAAAATAATTGTGGCATAAAGTCAACATGTAGGCGAATTGTAATTCACGAAAAACAGAACACAAATTATTTCCTTATTATTTTCTTGTTTTCATATTCCTACTGGAACTCCTCTCTGGAACAGGTAGCACATTGTCAGAATTTGAGTAGATAAAGAAGCTTTAGTATTTGCAGGAATAACTAAATTATATTCAGGACAGTTTTTAAAAATTTATATTTTGGTGTTTATAACCACTTTATAACAAAAAAAATCCGACCACTTTCCGACAATTTGACAGCTGTCAGCACTAACATTTATATGCTGTTGTTGTTTTATTTGGCACAATTGTAGACAAAGGAACTTAGTACATACAGTCTTTAAATTTTCAACATGCTGGTGTCAGTCAAATCCACATTCTGTATTTTTCAATCTTGATCTGACGAGTGACGTTAGTAAACGGAGTTCTTGTGACAACTCGAAACGTCACACTTCACATTGTTCACAAAAACATATAATTATTACTTAAAAAACATATAATTATTGTTAGATACGCTTGTTATGTGTGTACGGTCGTTTCGGACGCGGGTTCAGTGTTACCAAGTCTTGTTAGAGAAAACGACCTTCTTCACTGAAATATCGATGTGTATTGGATTGCTAAAAACAAGACTTTTGGGTTGGGTATATGTGTCATGTACTAAATAAAAAAAAAACTATCAGAACAGATTAGTTGAGATTAGGTTTTTAAAGGGTTTTTATAAATATAAGTTAGAAAGCTAAAGGGTAGCTTTCGTGGTTGTTTTTTTTATAACCATCCAAATATTAAATGGACACGTATCTACTGCACCTAATTTTTTAAATAATTTATCTTATATTTTATGTTCTTATTATATCTTTAAAGCTTTTTCTTTTTCTTCTTCTTTTTTCTAGATACCTATAAGTCGCTGCTGAGTGCTATCAGCTGCGATAAGTACATAATTTGTTTAAGATTTTACAAATGAAAGACATTTCTTAATCTACGATTTATGATGCTAATTTGCTAATGACATTGATTTTGTTAATATCAAAGTTTGAACTTGCATATACGTAGTCATAGCAGTGTCTCCATGTACACGGTAATTACCGTAGATGCACCGTAATCCGGTCTTTATCTACCGTCAAGGTAATAATGTATTACCGTGTCATATATCACCGTATTAGCGTTGTAAATTATGTTGTAACAATTTCATCATGTACTGTGTAAAAGAAATCTTAGTCACTTAAAAAATATTGTAATAGCAACACTGCTCCTGGTTGCTGGGAGTCCCAGAGAGATGCACCAATATCCAAAAGTTTATCTCCACTTACACATAAATAAAACTTGGCAATCTATTCTCGTCCTTATTTCAATATAGGAAGGAGTGAAATTTGTGAGTGTAATGAAAGAATGATGTAAAATTACGTTGCTTTGTTTTAGTAACCCGTTGCTAATACTGTAATAAACATTGAATTATAACGCTAATTCTATGGTAATAAACATTTAAAACAAATAATTTTTCAAGTTCAAGCTTTTATCTCAGAATAATCGTTATTTAAATGTTATAGACGAGGGTTTACGGTTCTAGGTTTAATATTTCTTTTAGTATTGTAAGTGAGTGAGTTGACTAGGGCTAGATAGAAGGTTCAAAATGGAGAGTGACACTGAAAGTAATGATAGCGACACAAGACCAACTTGTTCTACTAAAAAAGCTAGAGCTGGAATAAAAAGGAAGCATTATAAACAAAAGTTTAAAGCTGAATAGTGTAAACTGAAAGAGTTTTATTTAGAGAAATTATTATGTATAATTTCGTATGTTTCATGCAATTTAAATTTTCTTAAAATAGACTTGATTTGGTTAATAATATTGTCCTTTTTCCTTGAAAAATTACACGGTACACTTTTAGTAGAATCACCGTAATTTTATGTAGAAACACCGTATTTTTACCCTTGCAACACGGTAACTCTCGATTGACACATGGAGACTGATCCATACGTAGTATCCATTAAGGTAAAAACAAGCTGATCCCACGTACGCTACGTATGTGATGCAATGTGGGAGAGTTGGTGTGCACACTTGTCCCGCGTACACAACGCAAATTGACGTCAGACTCATAAGTAATTTCTTCAGGTGCTGTTGTGTACAATGTTTTCCAATTCTGAGAGCTATGGTTATCCCCTCCACCATCCCACGCCGATCTGAATTAATAGACCTGACGTTGCATGGACGCGTGTGATAGCGTTGCGTATGACAAGTGTGTTTCTAATTGAACGGTTTTCATACAAATTCAAGAGTCTAGATGTCATAATGCGTGGCATACGTTGTGTACGTGGGCTCAGTATGTTCCTACCTTTAGTAGTTTGTGACTGATCCATAGTAGTTTGTGCCATACATACAATATATAAGATTATTTACAGTTATTTGGTAAATGCAGATTCCATTCGTGTTAAAATACCAATTTTGTGAATAAATATACACAAAACTACTATAAAAACTTAAAACATGACTGCCTGCAATGTAGACGTAATAAAAATGCTAGGAAAGTATTTCAATACATCAGTAGGAACAGTGTGTTACAATACTGATAAGGTAAATAATCAAATAATATTTACGATAAATTGTGCGAGTGATAATTATTGACACCTAAACTCTATAACAGCGTTTTTACCTATCTTTTTTAACAGGTTCTTACGACAGTTTTAGACAGTCAAAATATTGAAGGTTTTGCCAGTATCGTTTTACGTTTAGCTGCGAAAAGTGACTCTAACACAAGTCGCAAAGAGACGTTGCTTAACTATCAGTGGTTGGAACATATTGCTATGTATGCTAATCAAGCAGCAGCGAATCCTACCTTTGCTAAGAGTTTTTTACAGGTTAGTTGTCTTTTGCTATCATTCAAACAATCTTGTTTTAGAGTTACCAGACATTTGACATAATATACTAGGTCAGTCTTGTAAAAAAATTGAAGTAGATTGGCACCACATCGAGAGGCAAGTCAAAAGATTCTGTTGGGTTAGGTAGTATTTGGAAAATTATGCAGGTTTTTCTTTCACATTGTCCATGTCATTTAAATTTGATAATGAAAGTCTTTGAATACTGTGCTCTACCGGTCACAGCCATGACATGGTGTTTTTAGTGACAATAAGTTATAGCAGGTTATGATGTGAGTTATGTTGAGTATGTCTCTTATCACTCAGAAATGAGTATAGGCATTAAAAACTATAGTAACATAACAGTAGTAGTGCACATTTTACATTGGATGCTTTTGATCCTGGTGGACTAGTAACCTGTGCTGGTTTGGTGGTGGAGGCTGAAGGACTGGCTAACAATTAGGATATGTGACACAAGCCTTTGTTTATATTTTTTTATTGCAGGAGTTCAGCAGACAGGCAGATAGCCCACTTGGTGGAAAGTGGTTACCATCGCCTATGTACATTGGCAACACCACAGGTGCTATAAAGGCGCTGCTGCTCTCTTAAGGGAGATTGTAACCTGGTCACTAATGCTGGAACACAACTCAAGGTTGTTATGGCGACATACTTTAGACCAGGGGTGGTAGCCATCCAGTCGGGCAAATGCCCTACCACCTGGCTGTGGGTTGTTTTGTCTTGTTTTGTTGTTTTGTTTCTCCGTTCCTGCACGGATGAAGCCGCCTAAGGCATTAAACCACCCTAATATCTGCTAGCATTGGGTTACAATTGCTGATAAAATATTTATTATTGTTTAAAAACAGTCCGTGAAGAACTTAACTCTATAAAGCTAAGAAAACCTCTTTTGTACATGCACTTCAGAGCCAAAGTTTTTGTCTCCCGAGAGTTTTGAGTGATATTTATGCTTGTTGGTTGGGGAATCTTTGTTCGTTTAATCTTCTTGAAACAATCCAGTGTCATGTAGTTCAGTGTTAGAATTACCCTGTCTATATGGCACATAGAGGTTTATATTATCAGATATCACTGGAAAGTTCTGGGTTTATTATATGTGTATTTGAATATTTGTATTAAACTTAAACTTGTATTAAACATTTTCAGAATATCAATAAAGTACTTACCTGGAAAAAATCCAATGTCATGCTTTTTTTATTTTTTTTTTATTTTATTGTAGTATAGGTTCGCGTTTGACCACAATCTTGCCTTATGTGGGGTGAAGATATGGTCTAGGATGGAGCACGCTTGCCTAGAAGGTACCTATTCACACGTGACTTTTTTGGTGTTAGATTAGTACCTGTGTGATAATTGTGTTACCAGACAGCCCTGAAATGGGTAAATGTATAGATGTTCGATACACAAATTTAAAGTAGTAACGGAGTTGGTAGGGTAATTTTAGGCAAGGTACTTTTAAATAAACATATCCTCACATATTTTTTCACTAATATTGCAGTTATATCATAGGTCCAAAGTTGAAGAATCCTTTCAAAGACCAAAAGAAAGTCAGTAATCAATAGAAAAAGAGCTAAAAAAACAGAGTAACCATGAAAATATTCAAATTAGTGGCCACGAAATTATAAATTGTGTATATAAAATAAATAGGTAAAAAGTGTTATAGTCAGTTTTGCCCTTTGGTCTAAAGGTAACCTAACCTAAATCACTGTTCTAGTCACTGGTTGTTCCTTTCACTACCCATCACAATAATATTAGTGAAAAAATAGGTGGGGTTATGTTTACCAAAAATTAATATTTCTAGAACTCCGGACCATAGGGATTGCAGAAAGGGTAAGCATACCTTCCCTCAAAAATTTGTGTATTGGGTATCTGAGTATGAAATATTCTGGACTCATTTTATTACTAGACATACATTTGAATAGTATACTTTGTATTTAAATGTTTCAGGATATCAACAAGGCATTAGAAAAGAATACATATTTAACTGGCCAATATTTGTCTGTGACAGATGTAGCTGCGTATTATGTTCTCTATCCAATATTAGTAAGTTATTAATGTTTATTTTCCTAATTTTAATATTTCTGCTCTAACCCTGGCCTCACATCTGTAAATTTTGCTCACATAAACCCTAAAAGTTAAGTTACAACAACACACAAGTTTACAAGTTATCAATAACAGACTCATCATTATTTTATCCATAATTTTGCATTTTTAGCAACTCATTGTACAAAACAATTATTATGTGTGAACAATCTAAGAAAAACAAGTGACAGTTGCCATAAATATTGTATAATTGACACTCTTTAATTTGAATATGGAACTTGTCCCAAAAGGGTTTGTATATATGCACTTCTAAGAACTGATTGATTCACCCTGATAAGTATTATGTGAAGCTACCTCAATAGTTTTCATTGTTGTTAACTATTTTCTTATTTCTTTCCATAGGAGCGATTGGCAGTTTTGGAAAGAGAATCTATCATACACGTGTGCAGATGGTCAAGGCACATTCAAGCTCAGCCAAGAGTGTGCATGAATAAGCCACCACTTCCATTAAAAACTCTGAATCTGACAGTATTGGCTCCGTCCGTACATTGAATTATTAATTGAATTTTGATTGTGAATCGACTGTTTTTATTATAATTTATTATTAAATTAGAAATTCTCCCTTTTTATTTTCTTTTTTTTTAAGTAAACTTTTATAAATTATTTGTTATCCTTTGGGGCCATCCACAAATTACGTCGCACAAATTTCATGATTTTTGACACCTGCCCCATCCTTTTTTTTTTTTTTTTTAAGGCGGGTGAAATGCTATTTACGCACAATACTGGGTCCTTTGCAAGGGATTAGACCATAGTTGATCATGAAGGCTTTCCCCTTTGATAAGGGGCAATCCGAACACTAATCAAGCCAGCTTGTGTGGAGACTCAGAGAAGTTGCACGGGCAACAGCCACTACCCACTAAAACCACCCTCCTCCCATGTGCCCCGCGCTTTTTATGTAGGAAAGACTGAGACTTAGAACGTAGTTACGCCCAGTCCGATCCAGTGCAAAAAGTGCCTGAATGTGCCCCGGGAATCAGAACACATTCACTTCGTCAGCGGGGGTGATGAATCCTTTGCTCCCTTGATAGCTAAAGGCCCCCCGAAGCGGTATTATTCAGGGTGGGAAGTCATGCGCATACCTGCGTCTGCGGATGCCAGCCAACCGCCGGCGTCCGCGTGGAGTCGCATTAGTACGCGCAATAATACTCCTCTCCCTATCTCGTTCGGCGGCCTCTTTGAGAGACATTACCGTCTCGCAAAAAGTAACCGCAGCCCCCCAGGTATCGCTGCTATGCAGCATGGCTTTCACCAGACTGTAGAGCGAGTCGATCGCTCCTACTTGGTCTCGAGCTCGAAACGCTGCGGCGTCCATGCCGCGCACTCGACTAGCGTGTGAATCGCCGTGTCGGGTGCGCCGCACTGGCGGCATTCCGGGGAAGGCAAGCAGCCCACAATGCGACACCTGCCCCATTCTTGTCACAGCTGGCCGCATTCGTAAGACTCGTACTTCCCTAGTGTGACGTCATATGTTTTGCAGTTTTTCATCAAGAAATTATTAGATTAAAACAGCAGTGTCGTAATTAGCTTAAATATATTAGATTTTGTTCATGTTACACTGTTAGAATAGTTTCATTTCTGGTTTAATATTGTTATTACTTATTCCACAGAATTTTTGTTTTATTAAATTAAGAATAATATTGTACATACCCCTCGAAAACCAATCTTGCGCTAAAAGTTATATTATTGTAGTGACCATACCAGTGTATGACAGCATTGTGAATGGTAGAGTTGGTGCCGGTACATCGCGACGTACATGACATCAAACAGCAGAAGTGTTAAAAAGAGCGAAAGTTGTTTATCAGGATCGTCGCAAGTGGATATCCATAATAGTCTCTGCCTACCTCCATGAGAAGCAGGCGTAATATCTATGTATGTATTTTTTTTACGAAAATTATACCAAACTTCATGAATATTGGTTCAAAAGGCCGGTAACAAACTAAAAATGAAACTTACATTCTTGTATGATCGATAAAGGACACATAAAACATAGACTCTAATTATAGATTCGCAGGCTAGTGCTACACGTGTATACATTTCCAATTTGTTTTGTAGTTTTATGTTTCAATGCTATTGCATTAAACTACCTACATTACATACAACTGCCTATAGGCAGTAGCGGCGCAGGGCAGGGCGCGATTGTGTTTTTCAGAGGCGCTATGCTAGAGGGGATGCGCAAATGCATCAATGAAAAAGCGACACTAAAAAGAGATAAACACATAAAATTCAATCTTATTTAATTTGAAACAAAACACATTTTTCTTTCTCCGTTAGTGTTTACGTACTTTAAATAAAACTTAAAAGATTTCAAATGAATTTTTGCTCTATCTGTATATTGTTAAGGCAGATATTCTTTAATACGTAAATCAAAGCAAATTGTGTGTAACACTGCATTGAATTTTGAACTTTATGCTAGTGATTTAATTTGCAATTTAGATGGAATTATTAGGAATAAGGGTTAAAATACCTTAGAATAAAGACATCTATAATAGAATAGAAATGCGAAAATTCATCCAACTAAAAAGAGATAAACATATAAATCTAAAGGACTAAGCCTGCAGGAGAATGAGATACTGAGTTTTACATTGTGCAGCACAAATTAGAGAGTCAATAAGACCGATGAATAAACGTAGGTCTAATTTGGACTGAAAGAAACTGACAATAATATTTTGAAGTGAAACTTCTTTAGAATCGTTGTGATTTGAAATTCGATATAATGAAAAAGCAACACTAAAAAGAGATAAATCTGAAACAAATAAATCTATAGGAATAAGACTATCTCAGCTTGCGAGAGAATGAGATAGAATACATTATATTTAATAATTTAAACAATGCTCATACAGATAGAGTTGGAAAAGTTTTGAAGTTTTTAAAGTGAAACTTCTTTAGAATCGTTGTTATTTGAAATTCGATGAAACGAAAAAACGACACTAACCATTAGCTAATCATTTTGGTAATTTTGTATTATTGTATTGTTTGAGTTATAAAATAATTTTAAATTAGGTCATTTTGGTCACTAGTAGCTTTTGTAAGTAGTTTTAGTAGATTTGGTAGTTTTTGTAGTTTTGATAGTTTTGATAGTTTTGGTGGTTTTGGTAGTTTTGGTGGATTTGGTAGTTTTTTATAGTTTTAAGCGTTGTAGATATTATTATGTTCGCCTGTATATTCTCTGAAGTTTCACTTCTACTGCGTGTGAACTGCACGGACTTTAGAAAGAGGGCGCCGCGCTATATGGAAGTGTCCACGGTAATGCTAAAACCGGCACTGGCAATTGGGTAGTTCCGTATTTACAACGCCGACTATTTATGTTGGCGTTGTAAAATTAAGCGTGGAATAGGTACACGTTGAAATAGATTAAATAAATATAATAAATAATAATATAATATATTCAGTTTTTATATAATAGATTGCGGTCAACCTTATAGTAGACAGGTACTTGGAGAAGAAACCTCATTATTATAAATATATCGACATATCTTTATAATATTACAATTATTTGTTCTAAAAAAAAAGATGATTTGGCCGAAATGTTATTTCATAAATATTTTGCTATGTGTTATCCTTACAGTAAGTAATTACGTTTTAATTAGCTTTTAATGGTATTTTTTTTATGATTTATTATAATTTGTTATGTTGTAAAGCTAAAAAAATGCCAAAAAGCTGCCAAATGGTTGACACCAGAGAGAAAAGAAAACCGTCTCACATTTATCACCGCGCCGACGCGATGAGCTTAGTATTAAAATAAAAAAAAGTTCTCCCTACAATGAAGATTAGAGCTGAGGAATAAAAACTATTCAGTTAGTATATTCTTAAGTTTTTGCGACTATTACACATAATAAAAGTACGTTATCCGTGCAGGAATGGAGAAATAATATAATTTTCTGTGGCTTGTCGTAAAAGGCGACAAAACAACCCACTGCTAGGTGGTAGGGTATTTGCCCGTCTGGGTGGCTACCGCCCCTGGTCTAAAGCATGCCGCCATCAACAGCCTTGAGTTGTGTCCCGGCACTAGTGGCCAGATCCCAGTCTCCCTTTAGAGAGCGGTAGCACATTGATAACACCTTTGGTGTTACAAATGGCCATAGGTGGGCCGTCTGCCTGTCTGCTGAACTTGTGCAATAAAAAAAAAGGTTTTAAGCGCGGTGTTTTATTTTATTTTGGCAACTGACATCGTTGTCTTCCGTGATCATAATTCATGGCTACTGAAAAGTAGCCGAAACGTCGGATTAAAAATACAAATAAAATATCGCGCTTAAAACCGTAGTTTTATTAATTATTCAGTTTTTGTCATACGGCTATAGAACCCTAAAAAGGTTCAAACCAATTCTAGCAGAAAAAATAGAGTTAGTAGAGATTAAATGCTCTACTAAAATCTGACATTTTTCAATAATTTCAATCTTATAGTTCAAAGGTATTTATAGTTTCATTACGACTGAAATCCGAATCGACAGACTTTCAGAAGCAGCCTCTTTTGGCAGGGTTAAAGTCATTACGACACTTTTTTGACAAGGAGAAATCCACTTATGTATGTCTCACATGTGGGGATCCGGGATCACGGCGTGGATATGTGGGGACTAACATTACCCGTGTTCAAAAGTTTAAAATTGTTTTTATTATGACATTTTTAAAGTAAAATATTATTTTAACGTCTGTTTTTGCATTATGTATAAATAACGTTAAAATTTACAGTAACGTGTGTCCGTATCACTATTATTTTTGTATTGGTGGAGTAGTGGTTCTATTAATATTTAAACTTGTACTGATATGCATTGGCATTATTTTAAATTGTTTCATAGGATTATATCTTTTTGTATTACAGCAAACTCAATCTGAAAGTTATAATTCTCGTCTTAAACTGCCAAAGCCGGTGTATCCTCATGAGTTAAAGAACATCATTTTGGAGAAGCCTCTAGTGTACCATCCTCAACCTTTCGCATATCCAGGATACCCTGTTATATTGTACTTGTGAGAGTATGAGTCGAAAATCGATATTTCTGTAATAAAGTGCTATAATTTTATCATCAGCCTACTGAAAATTGGACAATTAGCTTTTTTTAAGCCAATTACTACTAAGGGCGAGTTCCTCTTGTAACTTACTTTGTCCAAAATGCTCCTTTAGTCGTTCCACATAGCGACTATGGTCGTTATGATCGCCGCAAAAATATCACTAATGACGTCACGATTGTCGCTCACGTAGCGCTCACAACGACCTGTATCAAGAGGTGGGTCGAATAACCCGTACCACTTGCGTTTACGATTGTAACACCCGCAATCAAGTAGAACGGGAAACATCGCGGTCGTGAGCGTGGTCGTGTGAGGCCTGACGGAGGTTGCTCGAGTTAACATACCATGACGCGTTTACAAACTTTCAGTACTTTATTTTGGAAGCATTTTATGATTCCTATATTTATATGTAATATTAATAATTTCTAAATTAATATGAAATAATGTAAAAAATTTGGAAGCAGGACTTTGTACGAATGTTAAAAAAGCGTGTGCGTCTCGGGACGCCCGACAGAAGTGATAACTTAAACTAATCTAAGGTGAACTATTTAATATTTTAATTGTTTAACTTGAGAAAAGCTTAGGTTATAAGGTAAATTTTATGTATATTATATGATAATGTAAGAAAAGGCTATTTATTAATAAAATCTTTTATTGATTGTAAAATATATTTTATTCTTACTTACAATTCTTGAATATGTACATTAGAATTTTGTGTATGTTACATTATTAGTATCATTATTTAATCTAATTACCGAAATACGGCTAGCACTCTGGGTTAGAGGGAGAGAGGAGGAGCCTGCCTACCGCTGCCGTATGCGTGAGAGAAAGAGAAGCCAGACCGTACCGCGTTACGTAAAGAAGGGGTTTACCCTCCCACAAGAAGTTATCACTTAAAAAACCAGTGAGGTCATTATTAATTTATCATTTTTTTAAATTATATATATTTGTAAGTAACTAAAAGTAAAATAAAAGAAGAACAATAAAATTATGAACTATAATAAAATACTTGCAAAATTAAAATATACTATAAATTAATTGTCGTCTGTGGACATCAATCACTATGTAAATAGTGTGTTCTGTGTAATAAAAATATTTTAGTCTATGGCAACATTCCGGTGTTTCATTACATTATTTTTTATTAGTATTTTCTTATATAAATACCTACAACGAATATTTTAGGGCCATAGACATTTTTAATTCTTCTACATAAATATTTAAGTCATTAGTTGTTAATAACTTTATTAAGTTGTTAATAAGTTTAATAATTAATAAGTGCTTGCAGCGCCGAGCGGTCCGGATTGTCGACGATCCCAAAATTACAGACGGCTTAGAGTCTCTCAGCCATAGAAGAGACGTTGGCGCTCTAAGCGTGTTCTACCGTCTGTACAACGGGGAGTGCTCTGGTGAGCTATTTGATTTGGTGCTTACGTCGCCATTTTATTATCGCACCACTCGCCGGCGATTGGGAGTTCATCCACACTTTCTAGACACTTGGAAGTCCTCCACGGTACGTGGCGGACGCTCCTTCATGCCATATGTGTCCAAGTTATGGAATGAACTTCCTCCCGCGGTTTTCCCAGAGCGCTACAATATGGGGCTCTTCAAAAAGGAAAGGGCGTGAACAGAAGATACCTAAAGTCTCAACGAGGTAGGCAACGCATCGGCTCCCTTAGTGTTGCAGATGTCCATGGGCGACGGTAGCCACCTATTACCAGGTGGTCCGTTTGCCAGTTTGCCTACTAGCAAACATAAAAAAAAAGTTTCAAAAGGAATGTAATGTGTATATAAACCTAAAATTGTGCCAACGGAATGACTTATACTTTTCTCTTCTTTTTTTTTAAACTAGGGGAAATCCGTTTCAGGACCTAAGCCGCGCCAAGGGCAGAACATTGGGGGCATAATTCGCGACCCGTGTGTGGGATTCGCCAGGTCGGGGTGCAGCATGCCCAGTCAAAACTGGTGCCATACTATTGCCACTCGCCGGTTAGGGATACCACGAAAATCCCTGGGTGTTCCATCCTGCGCCTTATGCCAGGGCTACGGGAAAGCGGAAAAACGGTCCCAACTCCGCGTGCCCTGGCTCGTATATATTTCTATTTTGATATATTTCAGAAATATTTTGCGTAGCGTCTGACCTGACTGCGTTTTCAAAACTGTAAAAAAAATGTTTACCGACCCACTTTGTACCGACCTGTATCATAGTAATACGTCTGATTTTCGAAATATAATTATTATTGAATGATAGATCTAAAATACCGGGAAAACGTTTGTCAGACGCTAGTAGTGTAGCGCCTACCCAGGAGACCATTTGAGAAAGTGATAATGAGACGAAATAAAAATATTACAGCAGCCCGTTTGAAAATCTTTCTTAACCCACTTCGAAAAAGAGAAGGTTTTCAATTCGTCGTGTAAATATTTTTTTGTATTTTTTTTATGTATGTTCAGTCATAATTTTGCTGTTTCTAAACAGATTTTGATGATTATTTTTGCGTTAGATTTAATAAAGCTTCGAAATGGTTCCATATAAATTTTATTGCGACCAGACTTTGGGTTCCGAAGATATAGCAGAAAAACCCTCGAAATCAGTTTGAAATGCGAATCTTTTGCGGTTTTTCAGTCATAATTTTTGAAGTGAAACTTCTATATAGACGGGGTCTTACGATTTTTCGCTCACGAAAAAGCGTCCCGGCCGCGTGTTCTAATACTTACATTTTTAAACTCGTGATATCTTTCGAATGGGATGTCCGAATTGAATAATTCAAAAAGTCATATAAAGGTATTGAAGCAATCTTGATTATGAAGTAATTTATTTGGATAAAGATGAATACCAAGATACAAATAAAGAGCCTTTTCTAGCGGCCGCATTTTAATTAAATTTTTAAAATAAAATAACACTTATTGTGGCGTAACTACAATAGCCAGACATATGCTGTCGCGACACTTTTTGGAAATAATGATGTGTTCTGCAAAGTCGTACATTATTTTACTATATCATCAATAATTTTCGCAGCGCACGCTAATTTAGGTATTTTTTTTTACACCTTGGGTTACATTATTGGAGTTTTAGTAAGGATCCCTAATTTTTTTGTAAATATAATATAGCCTATGTTATCCGGGGATAGTGTAGCTTGCCAACAGTGAAAGAATTTTTCAAATCAGTTCAGTAGTTTCAGAGCCTCTTCATGCAAACAAAAAACAATCTTATCTTTCTTCTTTATAATATTAGTATAGATATTCATATATACTTATTATAAAATTAATTAGATATTTGCAGATTATAAAAAACGCAAGATTTTGCGCTGGAAGCTGTTTAATAAAATTGGGAGCTGGGTTGCCCTAAAAAGCGCTATATCTAGCTCCGAAAGCGCTAGAATGGCAGCCCTGGTGAGCCGAGCGTGGGGGAAGTCCCGTAAACGAGAAAGCGAGCGAGAGAGCGAGCGAGGATATACCTCGCCCTCCGACGACCTCGTGCCTCTAAGTCGATTACCTAAAATCTCGTTCTGCGCATCGGAAAGTGCGATGTTCCGAGCCGCCATTAATGGAGGCAAACTTAAGTTTTCATCGAACTACCTCTGCTCTCCACGTGGTTGGGCATCATTGCCTCTATTTGTGGTCTGTGTAAAAAAAATATGTTTAAATAAAAAATGCATTCATTAAAATGTACCTAACCCAACCAAATCATAATTTGCAGTAAACCTGCATAAAATCGAAATGTGTGATGGGACACATATTAGAAGTGAAACTTCAACGGACAAGTGGAAAAACGAATCGCAAACGGACAAGTTGAAAAACGAATGGCAACGGACAAGTGGAAAAACGAATCACAACGGACAAGTAGAAAAACAAATGACAACGGATAAGTGGAAAAATGAATCGCAACGGACAAGTGGAAAAACGAATCGCAACGGACAAGTGGAAAAACTTTTAACTGACAAGTGACAACATGAATCGCAACAAAATTTTAACTTGAAGTTTTACGGGCAGATTGTTAATGTACTTGTCCAATTTGAAAACAGTTGAAGTTTTACTTCTAATATGTGTCCCAGCACACATTTCGATTTTTTGTTTCTGAACCGATGTTGGCCATTCTTTTTGTGTTCGATTCATTATAGTTTCATTGGTATTAGATTTTGAGACCCGAAGATATAGCAGAAAATTACTCAAAAGCAAATAGTAAACGTATTGAAAATGGCGTTAGGTTTATACATACATACATACATACATAACTTCACGCCAGTTCCCTTGCGGGGTAGGCACGAACAACAGAGCGCCATTTAGGCTTATTCTTACAGGTTAGGTTAGGTTTATGACAATCTTAAAACGAGTAGGTACCTAATTAAGATCAATAACGTGTTGTATTAGACTCAACTAAGACTACGAAAGCGTATAATGGAAATCGATAACGATAAACAGCTGACACCTGACGATGGGAGTAATCATTCAATTAAATCATTTTCGTCAAGCACTTGTAAAACAACGGACAAAAGTGGGTTGTGAGACGCGGTCGAAGGTCGCGTCGAGCAGTTGGTTTTCTGTAAACGTAAATGCACGAGCCACGCCGCGGCAGCGGCCGGCGAGTGCCAGAACGAACTGATATACATTTATTAACTGGCCAGCATGTGCTAGCCATTATTTATTAATTTAAATTTGACGGCACTTATTTGAGGTTCATAAGTGCATATAATTTACCTTCAAGCTGTGCTTAACAACATTTTCTGAATACGCTTCCGTTTCATCAGCTATCGTTTTCGCCTTCGAGAAGCTACCTTATGTAACTTAAAAGTGTAAAATTAAAATATTCTAACAAAAAAGAAACCGACTTCAAGAGGAACTAAAAAGCCAAATTTAAAAAAAAATACATCTTGAAATCGGTGCCAAGCAAAACCTAAAAATTACCATATACATTGTAACAACAACAAAATATTGCAAAATGTACTAATTTTTATGTTTTATATGGCACCAACTTCAAAATGTTGTAGAAAATGTTATATTTTGCTTTTTTAACCGACTTGAAAAAGGTTAGTTTTTTGTTTGTTGTTTTTATCCGTGCAGGAATGGAGAAAGAATACAATTTCCTGCGGCCGGGCGGCCTGTCGTAAGAGGCGACTAAATAATCCACAGTCAGGTGGTAGGGTATTTGCTCGACTGGATGGCGACCACCCCTGGGCTAAAGTATGCCGCCATAACAACCTTGTGTTGTGTTCCGGCATTAGTGACCACGTTCCAGTCTCCTTTAAGAGAGCAGCAGCGCATTTGTAGCACCTTTGGTCTTGCAAATGTTTATAGGCGATGGTAACCGCTTTCCATCAAGTGGACCGTCTGCCTGCCTGCTGAACTCGTACAACAAAAAAAATAGGTTCTCAATTCGCCAGCATGTTTTTTTTGTATGCTCGTTACTCGATTTCTACGTCAATTAAGAACCAATTTTTGAAAATCTTTCTTTTAACCGAAAAGTTATACTCACTAATTGGTCCCATAGTCGCCATGTCAGGGTTAGATAAGTGGACTCCAAGGAATTAGAGAAACCTATGAAAATTGATAATTGTCTTCTTTGTAATACGATATCTCCGTCAACTCTAAACTGATTTTTTTTTCTTTGCTCGTAAGTCTATACTCCCGAGGTGGTGCCATAGTCATCAAGTCAGGATCTGGTGAGTGGAATCCAGGGAAATCAAGAGTAACCATTACTTGTTAAAGTACGCCGTGAGCCTAAATTCTTGAAGAAAAGCTTGTATACATCGCGTGTAGCTATTACATTTTCTACAAGCGCTTAATTTTTTTATATCCATGTTACGAAATTTATCCGTTAATTGTTGATCGATTTTGAAATTTGTTTCTTCATTCGTAAGTATATTCTATTGTCTCCGAGGCGATTCTATTGTCATCAAGATAGGATTTTATGAGTGAATCCCAGAGAAGTGGAGAGTAACCCTTTTTAAAAAACGCCGAGAGCCTACATTTTTCCAAATAAAAGCTTGTATACACGTGCCAGTATTACACTTTCTACAGGTGTTTAATTTTTTGTAGGTATGTTACGCGATTTCTCGGTCTTTGTGATTTCTTTTTTAACTCCCGACATGATCCCATAGTCACCAAGTCAGGATCTGATTTGTGGATCGCTAGGAAATCGAGAGCAACCTTTGTTGAAGAGGTTAAATATAAATTTGTATACGCGTGGCAGTTGTACAATTTCTATAGGTGCTTAATATATTATCTCTAAAGCTATTGATTTATTTGCGCAACTAAAAAGTAAAAAATCTTTTTTTATAACAAAAACAAAACCAACTTCATACTAAAAACAAATAATAAATCTTTAATCGACTTCTTTTTAGATCATCTTGAAGTCGGTGTCAAGTAACACAGAAAAATTACCTTATTTTCTGAATTTGTTGTTGTTCTTTTATGTTTTACTTGGCACCGACTTTAAGATGTTGTAAAAAGAAGTCGATTAAACATTTATTTTTGATTTTTAGTGTAAAGTCGGGTTTGGTTTAGTTCTTCTTGAAGTCGGTTATTTTGGCTTAGTTGATACGAAAAAACAATTTTCACAAGAAAATATAAGCACCTAATGTTTTGAGACTGTTTTGAAAATGTTAAGAGATTTTTACCGATCGGTAACATATCAGTCTCTCTGGAAATTGTTCGACTTGATGAAATAAGTTATCCAAATGTATAAAAAAATGATATCACACAAATTTAGTGTAGTACCTTACTTATCAGACAAATGTAGATAGTCAGAAATTGTTAAAAAATCCGATTGTGGTGTATTCAAGTTTATTATCCATGCAGGAACGGAGAACTCCGTGCATGAACGGAGAAAGAATACAATTTCCTGCGGCCGGGCGGCCTGTCGTAAGAGGCGACTTAACAACCCACAGACAGGTGGTAGGGCATTTGCCCGGTTGGATGGCTACCACCCCTGGTCTAAAGTATGTCGCCATAACAACCTTGAGTTGTGTTCCGGCATTAGTGATCAGGTTCCAGTTTCCCTTAAGAGAGCAGCAGCGCATTTGTAGCAACTTTGCTGTTGCAAATGTCCATAGGCGATGGTAACCGCTTTCCATTAAGTGGGCCGTCTGCCTGTCTGCTGATCTCCTGCAATAAAAAAAAAAAATATTAAGCCAATGAAAAAGTTGCCACCGTCAAATTTTTGGATAGTATTTTACCCGAAACTGTCGAATTCAAGTTGAAGGACTTTTTTAATAAATTGAACAAAAGAAAAGTGGGATAAAGTTTGAAAAATACTGTTTATTAAAAATGTGGCAAAATATGATATTTTCAATGCTGTCGGATTTATAATTATTATCGTCGTCATGAAGATCATTGTTTTCATTCTTCACTGCTAAGATTATCATCAATCTCTTTCTTTAAAAAAAATAGTATTAGTCGAAATCACTGATTTTTTTAATAATACAAGTCATGCCAACTTTACCTTTTGTGCATGTTGATTCTTCGTCCAAAATAACGTCGCTCAACTCTCGTAGTTGCTTACCAGAGAATCACGAAAATTATGACCGAAATCGGTAAGGTTTAGTATCCGTTGAATTTTATTGTATGAGCGTTGCTCCATATTTGTGCAATACATTTTGTTCGCAACAAATACTGTTGCAATTCTATTCTGCACGGTTGCAGATTGGACCACGAGCTAACATACACTGGGGAATTGGCCGTATGAGTCCGTAACGTTTTTTTCGTTTTTGGAGATATAGGCAACATTGAAAATGTATGAAAATTATATTTTAGCAATCCCGGCAGCCATATAAAAAGTTTATTTTGCCGGCTTGCTATAATACAGTACGGTTAATATTTTAGACATTTTTGAAAATACTTTCAGGGTATGTTCGCGCCGCTTATTTTAAAATCCTGTCCTCTTGAAATTATTTCCACAACTACCCTCTTTCCTAACCGCGTTATCCAATCACCTTGTCCCAGCCGCCATCTTCCATTCCATTCGACTATCCTTGTCGTACTTATCGCTGTGCTAATACTGCTCGTTTTTACGAGTAGTCTGCTGTCGACCCTCGTCGCACATAGTCTGCTGTCGACCCTCGTCGCACGTAGTCTACTGTCGCCCCTCGTACGACAACCCGCATATCTTTCCCGCCACAACTTATTATATAAGTGCAGTTATACCGCGCCGCGTATGTACAATTGATTATCGAAGGCCGCAAGAAGGAGACAAGCCAGAAGATTCGCTGCAAGGCTCACGACTTGGTGATCAGCACGCATAGTTAGTGCAGCCTAGAGGCACGCAGGTTAGTCTCCCTTCTTATCCATACCAGCAATCCTACCACCGCCATTTTGGATACGCGTTCAGTACCTATTACTGGGCTGCCGCGTTGACAGGCTAGATGCTACGCGCACAATGTCTGAAAATATTTTTTTTCGTAATAAAATGATAAAAGCTGTGTACTTTGTTAATATCAGACGTATTACAATGATAACGACTGCCTTTTTTTCACATAGCAGAAATGGCTCCTCATGAATTTGCTACATTTTTGACCGTTACAGCCCGACTGATCTGCTTTAGAATCAAGTAATCGAACGATTATATACGGATTTGGCCGTAAAAAGATGATGCATGGTTTTGATCGTGGCCTCTCATACTATAAAGATAATTTATAGATATAGAGATACTCTGTCTACAATATTAATAGATTTAAAATGAAATGCGCATTGGTGTCTGATTTTTTATTTTGCAAACAGGTATAATTTCTTAAAGCTGCGTTGACACTATCCAAGTGCGCTTGGACCTAGTTTAGCTACTTAACTGCTAGTTTTATCATGGCAACTGGCAATCCGAGTGCACTTGAACAACTTCGTCTGGAGAATTATTTTCATTCTTAAGAAACGTTTACTAGTTTACACGAATTACTATAGAAATACTTCTATGAAGTTATTGGATACAAGGATGCTCGATCCAAACGTGCCAGGATCATGTCAACGTGGTTTAGGGTGAGTTACAAGAGTCAACGTCCATATAACGTAGCGAAGAGGGCCAAGTTGACACCGCTGGGATCCGCAGGCTTTCGGACAGTAGGATTGGGAGGGTTTCCAACTTCTCTTTTAGCGGGCAAGCCTGCTGCCATCGCTATTACAGCTACTATTAGCATTAGCAATGCAAACTGAAACAAAACCAGAGTATTAAAATTGGGCAAGTACCTGGTAGTCCAAGCGCAGTGAAGGGTTCCGTAGAAGTGACAAATGTCATTTGGCTACTGAACCATCAAAACACATTTAATTAAAAACGCCATACCTATCTATCTATGAACTATGCCATAGATTCTGTGTGAAACAATTTTTGCAAAACGTATTCTATAACCGTAAAATTTTTATTTACTGGAATATGCCCGCGACTTCGTCTATGTGTGACCTGAAATTCCCGCGGGATTCCAGGGACAAAAAATATCACATATTTTATTACATTTAATTTGCTAAGGATCAGTAAAAAAATTACAATGGAATTCGATTGTTTTTAATTTGGCTATTTTAAATCATTCCCAGAAAAAAATCCGGAGGATTCTCAGTATAAAAAGTAGCGCAAAGATTAAGTCTAAGATTAGCTGTCGATTAGCGAAAACCGGTTCGAAATCGGTTTAGTAGTTTTTACGTGAATCCCGAAAAAACACACAGGAAAAAAAATGCATCGTTTATATAATCTAATCCAGCTTTTTTAAATTGCTTTAATCAAATAATAAATAATAATAATAATAAAAAATTTATTTATTTCTCAACACAACAGATTCACTACGAAACCTGGTGTGTGAGACTGGTGCCTGAAATAGATTTATAAGAAATCTTTATGACAGGTCACCAGTTCTCCACTCCATGACTACCGAAAATAAAAGATTCTTAAGATTAACTTAATTAATTTAAGCTTACACAGTTAAGACACTGAAATAAAATGTTAGAATGAAAGATGAATGTATTAGTGTGTGTGCGTGTGTGCGTGTGCGTGTGCGTGTGTATATGTGTGTGCGCGCGTGTGTGTGTGTGTGTGTGTGTGTGTATGTGTGTGTGTGTGTGTGTGTGTGTGTGTGAGAGAGAGAGAGAGAGAGAGAGAGAGAGAGAGAGAGAGAGAGAGAGAGAGAGAGAGAGAGAGAGAGAGTGGTTGCGCGTGTGTGCCTGTGCGTGTGTGTTGGCATTTTATCCGTGCCGGAACGGAGAAAGAATACATTTTCCTGCGGTCGGGCGGCCTGTCGTAAGAGGCGACTAAACAACCCACAGCCAGGTGGTACGGCATTTGCCCGACTGGATGGCTACCACCCCTGGTCTAAAGTATGTCGCCATAACAACATCGAGTTGTGTTCCGGCATTATTGACCAGCTTCCAGTCTCCCTTAAGAGAGCAGCAGCGCATTTGTAGCACCTTTGATGTTGCAAATGTCTATAGGCGATGGTAACCGCTTTCCATCAAGTGGGCCGTCTGTCTGTCTGCTGAGCTCCTGCAATAAAAAAAAAGAAATGTAGACTTGGGTGGGTGAGGGTGTATACGGGTGTGTGTAGGTGCGGGTGTGTATATAAGTAGATGTGAATGTTTGTGGGTATATACATTAATAACTTTAAATAAGCAAACTAATTTAAAAACTTCTAATTAATAACACATTAGTTTTTTTGGTATTTTATATAACTGGGTGAAGCTGATCTTCTGTCTCATTATTTTAAGTCATTTAGTGATTTTTTATTTGCAGGCGTATTTCTGTAGAGAATATACTTGTAAAATATTGTTTACTTTATTGTAAAGGTATGGTCCTAGAAAGTGAAATAATCTTTGGACCAGGTTCGTCTGATAGGTTCTTAAGTTACAGACAGCAGTTTTCCTGCGCTTGTCGCTTAATAGCTGTGGATCATACTGCAACTGTGAATGTTTCTTGAGCAATGTAAGTAATATAAAGATTGATTGGTAGTTAATATACCTACCCCACTTTTCATAAAGTTCGTTGGTAGGAAAACAGTATGGAAGGCCTAAATTAACTTTTAAAATTGCCCTTTGAGCTCTCTCCACTACAATAAGGTAAGTTTTTCCTGCACCCCCCCTCAACAAACAAGACAATATTCAGTGATGCTTTGGAAAAGTGCAAAATAAACCATTTTTATTATCTTCTTGTCAGCGATGAATTTTAGGGACTTGAAAATGTAAATTAGTGTACGTAAACGAGGAACTAGAGAGTCATCAATATGAGGTTTAAAAGTGAGAGTCGAATCTAGTATGATGCCAAGATATTTATAATTTAATTGTCTCAGGAATGGGCAGTCACAATTTGAGGTCGAATTTTTACAGGAATGTGCAACAATCGACAAAGTAGGTGGAGGAAGGAGATTGGATTTTGGAGAAAAGGGTAAGTATTTTATCTTACTGACATTAAGTGCTAATAAATTAGATTTTGAGCCAATTACAGACCTTGTTTAGACCAGTTTGAGCATCTACAAACAAGTCACACCAGTTATTGTCTATGAAGAAAATAGGGGTATCGTCCGCAAAAGTGCAGATTTTGCCATTAGTTATTGGCATGTAGCACAGATCGTTGATATAAATGAGTAAAAGCGTTGGGCCAAGAATACTGCCCAGAGGGAGGCCAAAAGTGAGCACACGCTAATCACTTGTCTATTTATCAATTTTTACGCGCTGGGTCCTATCATTCAAATAACTATTTAATAATTTTAAAGGCAATCCCCTAACGCTAATTCTGTCTAACTTAGATATGAGGTGTGCAATAGAGACTGTGTCAAAAGTCTTAGCAAGGTCTAAGAAAACTGTGAGTCATTTTTTCTTATGATCAATACTGGTCACTATATTACTAAATAGTTCTAAAACAGCATCACTAGTTGATCTCCCAGAACGAAAGCCGTATTAGTTTGCAGAGAGTAAATTATTATTTTCTAAGAATTTTGTTAGGCGTTTCTTGATCAACCGCTCCAGTATCTTAGATAGTTTAGGTAAAATCGAATAGGTCTATAATTATTAACACAGTTTCTATCCCTTCCTTTATAAATTGGTTTAATAAGAGCCGTTTTAAATGTCCTAGGAAACTATTCTGTAGAAAATGCTAGGTAATATATATACGTTATGGGAGTAGCTAGTATATCGACATATCTTTTAATTAACATACCAGAAATTTGGTCTACGCACTTTTCTTTTAATCCTAAAATAAGCTGCTTTACTTCTTTATTATCAGTAGGCAGGAGAACTAATGACTTGGAGGGAAAAATCATATGGCTGGAGATATTATTTTCAGTGGCATTATTGGAGACCGGAATTAGATTAGTTAGATTTTTACCTACATCCGATTTTTTTTTAAATAATTTATGTCAGAAGAAGGCGCTACTTTTTTTATTTTTTTTTACAAGGGGAAATCCGTTTGCGGACCCCCCGCCGGGGAGACGTCGGCGGGGGAGTGTGGGACTCGCCGGCTAGAGGAGCCGGAATACCCACTAAAACCCCTTGGTGCCACCTGACGCCATGAGCCGGGGTCACGGGATATGCGTGAGCTTTTCTTCCGCGACCCCGGCTGGCGTGGGCCCACCCCAGCACTGGGGCAGGCCTCTCCGTACTCATAATTGAGGGGCGCGCGCGGGCACTGACGCGGCCCCTACTCGGCGGCTTTAGATGTGGGTGACGGCCTTATAGCCTCCCCTGACCGTCACCCGCGCCGCGCGTTCATGGCGGCCGGAGGTCCGTATTCCTCCGGCGCCGAGACCGGTTATTGCGGCGGGAGAGGAGCGCGGCTGCTCGCTCTCTCTCCCGCTCCGCCGCCTCCTTTGCGGACATGACGGCCTCGCAAAAGGAGGCGACGGCGTGCCATTCAGGTTGGCCCCCGACCATGGCCTGGACCACGGCCGAGAGCGACAGGTCTGGTCCGATGTTTGCGCCGAGGACACGGCGCTCCCCATCCCAGGCTGGACACTCCTGCAGAGTGTGCAACGCCGTGTCCTCGACGCTGGCACTGCAGTGCTGGCACCCTGACGACGACTCACGCCCTATCTGACACAGGTACCGGCCGAAGCAGCCGTGCTGCGAAATTAAGATGGACGAGTAGTCAATATCTTTTTTGTTTCCTCTGATGTTTGTTATAATATCCCATAATTGTTTTTTGTTATTATTATTTTTTTCTATTTCTTCTTTGTCATATTGTCTTTTAGCTTTTTTAATTATAGCAAAAGTTTCTATATCTCTTATAAGTACATTTCAGTACATCATTATTAGGGTCATTTTAAGTTTTTTGTGTAAATTATCTCGGTTTCTCATGCATTTTAAAAGGCCACTGCTAATCCAGGGTTTAAAGGTTCGCTTTCTATTTCACGTTTTAATAAATGTTGTATTGGATTTTAAGGCAATACAATTAGCTCCATCAATTTGTGGGAAAGGGACACACTAGGGAAGGAGGAGTCTCACGAATATGACCAGCTGTGACAAGGGGACAAGGACGCGGAAAACGATTTTTTGTAGTATGTACATAAGCATGCCTAATTTGGTGAAAAGGTCGCAAAGCTGAGAATGCATTGCTATGATCTGACATTGACATGCAAATCGATGAAATATCTGATAAGTACTGTGGTCTATAATAATAACATGTCACAAACGTTCCATGCTAGGATTGCAGTTCCCTTAAGTTTGCTTTTTTTGTAGAATGTACGATAACGGATATATCCGTCACGTGTGGCCGAGGTAGATTGGCAGGCTTACATATTGATAATCTCAGTGTTTAGGTTTCTCTGCTATGTTTTACTACATCATCAATATATGACGTTTGTAGGAATATGTAGGCATATCAGGTAAGAAAAACTACCTACGCGGTGCACACCTCACCTTAGTTAGGATTTGATTTCGCCTCCTTGTATTGAGACATATGATATCCAATAACATTAAAAAATATATGAAACTATACTGAATCCAACACAAAAAGAAGGATCAAATCGGTTCAGAAACAATAAAGTTATGACTGAAAATCCGCAAAAATTTCACATTTTCGATTTTAATCTACTCTATCTTCGGAACACAAAGTCCAATAACAATAAAATTTGGGACCATTTTAAACCTGTGCTGAGTTTTGGCTGAACATACATAAAAGTAAAACAAAACATACTAGACGAATTGAGAAGCTTTCTTTTTTAAAATAGGTTTAAAAGGGAATGAAATTGGGTTGTAAGGGAGCAAGAAGACAATGAATGTGTATTACTAGTTTAGATGCAATACCGTCTAAGTTGAATGTTGCAAGTAAAGCATTCTTCGAACGGTAGATTTAGTTTATTAAAATTATTCTAAATAGGTAACAACCACAACAAGTAAGAGAGCTACCAAATTGATTTTAACTTGATAAATGTACCTAATAATTTGCCAAAGAATGGCATTACAGTGGGAATGATTCCTTATTAATAAACTAATTCGCACATTTAATAAAAAAAATATGAGTTTTAATTTAAGACTGAGGAGATCAAAACCGTGATTATAGCATGAAAAATTTATAGAATACGGCAGCTGAAAGTGAGCTAAATGCATCACTACTCACACATCACTCCTCTCTTTTTGATTAAAAGAAATTATAGGATGGATAGGAGGACTAACAAATACGCATTTTACTAGTAATTCTTGTCTTAAATGTATATAACTACACTAGGATTTGCCCGCGACGTCGTTTACGTATGACGGAAAAAGCAAATTTTGACGTGTCCTAAAAATCTGCAACCGCTCCCGAGAAGAATCCCGCAGGAATCCCGAGATATAAAGTATTATAGATTTTATAATAGAAAATTTGCTATTGATCAGTGAAAAATTACATCGGAATCCGTTTTTTTTAACCGGGCGTCTTTAACGGACCCAAGAAAATTCCCATGGGATTCCCGGGATATGGAGCGCAAAATTTATGTCCGGGGATTAACTATAGATCAGCGAAAACTCCATCGAAATCGGCTAATTAGTTTTTACGTCAATCCCGAAAAACAGACAATCATAAAAAATCTAAAAAGCAAAATACTATATTTTTCAATTTTATGATATGATTATGAGAGGGTACTCGCGCGTTTTGCTACGAGCGGTCAATATTTTACGTGCTCATAATTAATTGTGTTAAACCATAATTTAAAACTATTCTAATGATACAAAACAAGTATATATAGTTACTAGTGTCCACTAATCATATTAATTTAAAGTCAAAACTTTATAAACAGTGATAAAATCCTTGTTTTCTACGAAACTACATAAAGATAATATAGTGTTGTTAAATAACGAAGTCCCCAGAGGTCTTACTAAGTTGGACAGTTCGCGTTATTGTACGTTTTTGTCGATAAACGTCCAGTTATACTGACCCTTGGTTAACTGTGAATAAGATCCAGTTTTATTTATATTCAGTGTTTCTTTCTCATAAGACTAATATTATACGGCGATGGCATCAACGCGTAAAGGATTGAAAAAAATGGGTGATTCTTCCTCAGAACCTGACTTGCATCTATCTCCCGACACGGAGGTTTTTGACTCAAATATAATATTAAAAAGGAAAAAAGTAGCAGTGGATTCTCTTGAAGGTATTTCTAAGACCATGCAAACTATGTTCAGTGGCTTGCAAGTGATGTTCCAAGACCTGAAAGCTAGTCATAATGAACAATTTCTACAAATAAAGAATGACATGAATTCTCTAAAAGAACAAAACGAACATTTGCTGGCATCGAATTTGGAAATTAAAAGCTCTGTGTCGAAGATTATACAAGATCACAATGAACTTAAAACCCGAGTAGAAAGTCTCGAGAATAGTAATACAAAATCAGCTGATTATATAAGGACCCTAGAACAACAACTGGAAACTGTGGATAGAAAAATAAGAGAAACCAGCATTGAAATTCATAATCTTCCTACGGAAAATAATACGCAAATGCTATCCCTGATTGGCAAGTTGCATACATTTCTTAATATTAACTACAAACCTAGTGACTTACGTAACGCACTTCGCTTGCCAAGCAAAATAAATAAACCCAGACCTATTATACTTGAATATACGAATATGGAGAAAAAGATGGAATTTCTCCGAGCATACAAGCAGTTTATTAAAAATAATAACGAAAAGAAATTAACCTCAGCTTGTTTAGGTTTATCAACTGAAAATAGTGCAATTTATGTCAATGACCTTCTAACCAGGAAAGCAAAAAATTTACACTACTTGGCACGTCAGTTTGTGAAGAGTAGGAACTGGAAATACTGCTGGACCTCTCGAGGAAAAGTATTCATCAGAAAAGATGATGGTCAACCGTCGGTTGAGGTCAAAAGTGCTGAACAAATTGCAAAACTGTATAAGGATATGCTGTCAGATATTTGACTAGGATTATTACAATGCAACAAAGATATTCATACAAAAACACTCTATTCTTATTCTATCTTAGTTTTGTCAATAATTATTAAAACTTTTTGCAATCTTTATTATTTTAGTTTTAAAGTTAGTTTTATACATCTACATGTGTCCACATTATATTACTACACATATTCACAATTATACATCCATTGTTTACATATTATACATACATACAAACACTTCACTATTTTTCTGTTTAATACCTTTCATTATCCTAATTTATTATGTGTTATATATATTATCACTTTCCAAAGTCTGTTTCTTCTGAACCCTAAAAAAATATTATTAATATGTCTTTTCTTTTACCATAACTTTTCTAATCAAATATGGACATTTGAACGAATTTATTTTGCTTCTTATTCTGAACACTACTATTTCATGTTATTCGATGTATTTTGCTTAATATGACTTTAAATGATGTTAGTGCCTTATCTTCAGAATTAGAAGCAATAACAATATCTAAATCAGTTACATGTCCTCCAGATCAATGCTATAATTATATACGTATGTATAAGTTTAAAAGATCCTTAACTATTATTCATCTAAATATCCGAAGTTTAAATAAAAATCTTGATCAATTTAAAATACTTCTTGAGCAATTAAAAATAAAATTTGACATTGTTATACTAAGTGAATGCTGGTTACATAAATGTCCCTTTGTACCACCTCTGGATGGTTTTAAAACGCATTATACATTAAATCTTTCTAACCAAAATGATGGTCTGGTTATCTATATCAGAGAAGGTTTGAACTACACTATAGACGAACCTAAAACATTAAACGACGCGAACTGCCTAGTCTGCATAATCAATAAAGAATTTGTTCTATTAGCCGTCTATCGATCACCTTCAGTTGTAAATGCCGATGCTTTTATTACAAGCCTAGATAATCTACTATCAACTTATAATAATTATAAAAATGTTCGTATAATGGGAGATATTAATATTGATATAAAGGATAATAACTGTGATAATAAATCAGAAGAATATCTCAATCTGACAACTACTCATGGTCTTCTACCTGCTCATACTTTACCCACTCGAACTAATAATTGTTTAGATCATATATTGTTAAAAACCAAATGTGAGTCTATTGCTTTAGTAGTTCAGTCGTTTATTACAGATCATTGTCCTACTATATTGTGTACGTCATGTAATATGAAAATCAACACTCCGCCAAAAATACGTCCAATAGTAGATAGTGATGCAATTATGAATGTACTTTATTCAACTGACTTTTCCCACATATTCGCTATTCAAGACCCAAATTTAGCTGCAAACAAACTTATTTCCAAAATATCAAATACTATCAAGGAATATACGAATTATTCTTCAGTCCCACGCTGCAAAAGAAACCTAAAGCCATGGATCACTCCTGGCTTATTACGCTGTATTAGAAACAGGGATGCCATGCACCTGAAACTAAGGAAAGATCCCGATAACGCTATTTTGAAGCTCACTTACACCCGTTATAGAAACTTCGTAAACAAAACATTGAAAACCCAAAAATCAACCCACCTTAAAACTCTGTTAAATAATGCAAAAAGTCCCAAGGTTGTTTGGGATATTATTAAAAATGTCTCGAACATACCTGTTAATAAATCTTCCTCCTCAGATACACTTTTGCAAACTCACTCCAATCCTATAGAATCTATAAATCAAGTTAATTGTTTTTTCGCAAATATAGGTAAGGAACTTGCAAGTAAAATTAGACCTACTACAACTTCTAACAGCCATGCATCAAATAACGACTCTCTAACCCATCGTGATTCTCTTGCTTTGCTTCCTGTTGATCAGGAAGAGATAGAAAATATTATTGTTTATCTTAGAAATAATTGTGCAGTTGGTTTTGATGGTATTCCGGCATCCTTACTGAAGTCTTTAAAACATGTTTTAGTACCTTTAATAATACATATTTGTAACCTTTCCTTGAATCAAGGTGTTTTTCCAGATATTTTTAAAAAGGCTATAGTGCATCCCATTCACAAGGGCGGTAATGAAGATATAGTCAATAATTATAGGCCTATATCAGTTCTTCCAAGTATGTCAAAAATTTTAGAAAAAGCTCTAAATAATCGCTTAATTGATTATTTAGAAGCCAAAACATTAATTGCAACCAATCAATATGGTTTTCGTCGAGGCTTATCAACTAATGATGCAGTGTCAGCTTTAGTCGACAGTGTGGTGGCACACTTTGACAAAGGTGAATCCTGTCTTGGGATTTTTCTAGATATCTCTAAAGCTTTCGATACAGTATATGTACCTAAACTCTTATCTAAACTTGAAGCTTTAGGTGTAAGAGGGATTGCATTAAATATTTTTTCTGATTATCTCGAGAGACGAAGTCAGTGTGTTAAGATTAGTAATTACATAAGCGAAAGTGAAAATCTGACAGTAGGCGTGCCTCAAAGCAGTATTCTGGGCCCAACACTTTTTACGGTGTATATCAACGATCTCTGCCAGCTACAAATTCCCAACTGCAAAATTTTCACGTATGCCGACGATACGGCCCTATTAATCCATGGAAGTGACTGGGATGAAGTTCAAAAAAATGCTGAACTTGCACTCTCGTGTGTAATGAACTGGCTATCTTTGAATTTACTGACCTTGAACTTAACTAAAACTTTATTTATTCCCTTTGGTATTAGATCTCATAGTCTCCCTCGTGATCAATTATTTTCTATTAAAGCACATTCTTGCACTAATGCTAATTTTAATTGTACGGACTGCCCACAAATCACCAGAGCGTCTAAAGTAAAGTACCTAGGAGTTTTTATTGACCAAAATCTAAAATGGATTGAACACATAGATTATCTCAGCGCTCGTGTTAGGAAACTTATTTATGTATTTAAAAACCTCAGGCATGTTGCTGATATTAAAACCATGAAAATGGTATATTTCTCACTTTGCGAATCGATGATTTGTTACTGCAACACTGCTTGGGGCGGAGCATATAAGACTCATATTCTTAAATTAGAGAGAGCACAACGGGCTGTCTTAAAGGTTATGTCTAGCAAACATTTTCGATACCCAACCTTCCAATTATACAAAGATATATCGCTATTAACCGTTAGACAACTATTTATTTTACAACTAATTTTGAAAACGCACGGTAAATTAACATTTGACCCCACCATTTTTGAACTTAAAAGAAGACATGACATAATATGTCCTACGATACGTTGTAGAACAACAGTAGCAAATAGCTACGCTTCTGCACTAGGCAGTCGCTTGTATAATAAAATCAATAAAGCTTTAGAAATTTATCCACTCACAAAATATAAAGTAAAAAACAAGGTCTATGAATATTTACTCTCGCTTAGCTATGATGCTACTGAAGTGCTTATTAAGTAACTTAATAAACTTAAAATCTTTTAAACTTTTATCCCACTTTCTTTCTTCTCTATCTCCTTCTCTACAGAAACATACAAGCACACACACACATCCTAATATATATGTACATGAACATGACCACATACACACTGCATGGAGATCTTAAATGTTAACACTGGCAATTGGCGTGAGGAACCTCTGATTGACTCATATTACAGGTAAATTATGCCTAGTTTGAGAGTCAGAGTCAACTTAACATTTTGTGTAGTGTTTTTAGCCTCTAAAATGTGTTTCCTTGTTCATTCTTTCAATTTTTGTACTTTGTTTTTTCTTAAAGGCTTAATAAAGATATTTTGTATTGTATTGTATTTGTATTGTATTGTATATTACTAGGATATGCCGCGACTTCATCCACGCTTGACTTGAAACTCCCGCGAGATTCCCGGGACAGAAAAACATTGCAGCATTTAAAAAAAGAATGTAAGCTAATGTTTTAGTGGAAGCTATGTGTGTGGAATAAGCTAATTTTTATGCATTCGAACAACTTAAAACCTTTACCGGGTAAAATCCCCGTGAGATTCCCGGGAAAAAAAATATCACACATTTTATTACATTAAATTTGGTATAGGTCAGTAAAAAAATTACATTGGAATTCAGTTTTTTTAATCGGGCCATTTTAAATCTTTCCCAGAAAATTTCCCGCCGGATTCGCAGGATAAAAACTATAGCGGAGCTTAAGTCTAAGTTTAATTGTCGATCAGCGATAACCGCATTGAAATCGACCCAGTAGTTATGTGAATCCCGACCAAACAGATAATCGGACAAACAGACAAGAAATATATTAAAAAATGCATCTTGTTTTCCGTCGTTTATATAGTCAATTCCAGTTGTTTTGTCTCCTATGTACACCACAGACACGGCATGTTTAGAATTTTATAATATAGATAAATAAGATATACCTTTTTGTCACGAAAAGTGTGATGTTAATTCAGGCTATCAACAAAACTAGTTGAAGACTTAAAAATAATAATATTGATGATACTCACCCACTTCATTGTAAAAGATGCAATACACAACTGTATTATAATATCTTCAGTGTAGCCTATTTTATAGACGTTAAAGTGAATATATGCATAAATAAAACCTGCAACCTGTTTAAAACTTGATCCTTCATTTGATTTGAGTTTTTTGTATTTAAATCTGGTTATAGTGACCTTTTTCGGATGGTAGACAAACCTTTGGCATATTTAAGTTGTTTTACGTGAATCGTAATTGCGCATAGATGGGTCTTCTACGAAATACGTATAGATAGATAACACTTTCATATACTTTCACTTTCACTTTTTAAGGAATGTTTCAACTTCCTTCATATATCACACACCTTCGATTTGCGCTTCTCTAATAACCTCCTGTTAAAGGCATCTGCACATTACTCAAAATTTTACTCCAAACCTTCGCTGTGCAGGCTGTCTGCCTTTGGAACTCTTTACCTGTAGATGTTATAAAAGCTAAATCACTTGCCATATTTAAAAAATCTGTCAAAAACCATTACCTTAGTTTATAACAATATATATATTTTTCTATTCTTCTTAACTTAGCTGTTTACTATCCATATTAGAATAGAATAGAAAACACTTTATTGTTCACCAAATAAACAATTACAGAATAAATAATTACAATAATTTAACGGCAAAACAAAAGGCGGCCTTATCGCTTAAAGCGATTTCTTCCAGGCAACCTGACTGAGAGGATACTTTTAACAACTTATGTCTAGGTGTAATGAAATTATTAAGAAGTAAAATAAAAAAAAGAACAGTAACATTGTACAATGTGGAAAGTAAACAGTTAAGTTAAGAAGAATAGAGAATATATATTTTATTATAAACTAAGGTAATGATTTTTTACAGATTTTTTAAATACGGCAAGTGATTTAGCTTTTCTGAAATCTATGGGTAAAGAGTTCCCAAGGCAGACAGCCTGCATAGCGAAGGATTTGGTGTAAAATGTTGAAGAATATGCAGGTGCTTTTAACAGGAGGTGCTTTTAACACTTGAGTTTTTTGCGATGTTCAGAAACGTGGTCATATTTTTTTTTGTACTGTTCCATTGTACTGTGCTTTCTTTTTTGTTTTACTTCTTATTAAATTCAGTATACTTAGACATAAGTTCGTAAAAATATCCTCTCAGTCAGGTTGCCTGGAAGAGATCGCTTTAAGCGATAAGGCCGCCTTTTGTTTTGCCGTTAAATTATTGTAATTATTTATTCTGTAATTGTATATTTGGTGAACAATTAAGTGTTTTCTATTCTATTCTACGCTTTTAGGGCGGTCCATTAGTAGCTCACAATGCCCAAAATGCTGAGTTAGCCGTTCCACAAGGAAACAGCGGTCGTTGTGGTTGTGGCGAAAACGTCACTAATGACGTCATTATTTTCGATTACACAACGCCCAATTAACTTTTACATTGCGTTTAAAAATGTGTAAGATATTATTATAATTCGGACCAGGAGATTACAAAACTGCAATTTTTAGAATTTTTGCCTGTTTGTCTTTCTGTCTGTCTGTCAGAGCATTACGTGAAAACTACTGAATGGATTTAAATGAAACTCGACACAGAGCTAGCTCATATCTCGAGGCGTAACTTAGGATACTTTTTATTCCGAATAATGTCGTCGTTACCGTGGGATAGATAACAATATCCAAAAAGATGGCGCTGCGATTGCATCTTTTTTGAAAACTACTGAACGTATATGAATGAAACTCGACACAGAGCTGGCTTCAGTGGCGTAGTGTAGTGGGGGCGGCAGGGGCAGCCCGCCCTGGGCGGCACTTTTTAGGGGGCGGCAAAATTTCACAATAAATAATAATATTTATATATTTGAACCATTTCATATTTTTATCGCAACTACAAATTCGGACCGATTGAAAAGAGCACGGAATTTTTCATTACCTATTCTGTGACGAATTCGGAGAGTCCCCTTTCTTTGAATGATATTTTGTAGCAACTGCTCGCAGCACAAAAGAAAAGGAATTTTCAAAATTGGTTCAGTAGATCCAGAGATTACGTCTTACAATATTACAAACACACAAACTTTACCTTTTTATAATATTGGTATAGATATAATATACATTAAATTGAAATACCTAAATAAAAGGACGGCCGTCACCCACGCCACACACCAAGCCCAGCAATGCAACGTTTATGGGCGGGCTGCTACTATTATTATTAAGCCTTAGAGGCTTACCTACGCAAGCAGAACTTACTGGTGCAAGTCCGATTTTATACTATGTCGTAAGTCTGGATCGCTGAGCTGCACCTTCATTATAAAAATAATAATATGTAAAGTAGTAGGAACTTTGGACAAACGGGTTTTATATATTGATATTCAAATAATAGACTACCTGACGTTTTAAAATGCGCAGTATTTATTGATAAAGTGTTCATGAACCCTACTCACTTGCGGTTGCAAAATATTTTGGCAAAATTGCGTCACTCGTTTATAATTATGTATTTGAATGCAACAAACGGCAATGATTCAGATTTTTTAATTTTTTAAAGCAATTTACTTTTGCAATATCGATTTACCTGAGAAGTACGTAACAATAACTCCCAAAACAGACTAAACAACGGAAAGTTCGTTTACATAATTCATTTTCAGAAACCCAGAACTTCTTCTTATACTCGTACACAGAACGATAAAGATATTTTATGTTTTTTGTCCATCTTGTTAGAAAGAAATCACAATGTTAGGGCTAAAACAAAATATTGTAGTTATTTAGTAACTTATGATGTTTTCAATAAAATATGTAGGAGTATTTATACCTAACTATAATCTAATCCATGATCAGATTACGTCGCAACTAAGAGCAGAGCGAGCATTTTAGTGTATATAGATGTATAGAGTAAAAAGTCTGGTGTAGATTAAAAATATAACGGAATTGGGAATGAGGCCTACGCCACTAGGTCATAGAGGCCCACAAAAGAAAGTCGATATAGGCGCCATAAAAGGAAGTATAGGCTATAATATTACTAGGATATGCCCGCGACTTCGTCCACGCTTGACTTGAAATTCCCGAGCGATTCCCGGTATACAAAATATCGTAGCATTTAAAAAAGAATGTGAGTTATCGGTTTAGTGACAACTGTGTCGGAATAAGTAAATTTTTATGCATCCGAACAACTTTAAACCGCTCCCGGAAAATTTCCCGCGAGATTCTCGGCATAAAAATATCACAGACATAAAATTTGCTTTCGATCAGTGAAAAAATCGCATTGAAATTCATTTTTTTTTCAAACTGGCCATTTTATACAATTCCCAGAAATTTTCCCGCGGGATTCCCAGGATGAACAGTAGCGCAGATTTTAAGTGTAAGAAGTTGCTGTCAATCAGCGAAAATCGCATCGAAAGCGGCCCAGTAGATTTTATGTGAATCTCGAACAAATAGACAAACAGACAAGAAATCTAAAAAAATGGAGTGTTTTCTCCATCGTTTATATAGTCTATTCTAGTTGTTTTTTTAATAGCTTCAATGTACAGACATGCTTAGAATTTTATAATATTATAAATAGAAGATATATAAGTGTGTGAGTGAACTGGCAGAGATCGTCACGTAAGAAAAAAAGTTTTATGCCCCCTTCAGACCTTTAATGTAGTTTTTGTTATACAATATTAAACTTTAATCCAATGAAAAAATAAAATCAAATAATATCCATCAGTGTAACATAGTCTTTTGAAATTAGGTCTTGTAACCTGTTTAAAACTACAAACAACCTGTCTATAAACATTTTTTAATAATACATTCTTAAACAATGTTTATTAAACATATTATTAAACAATGTTTATTTATCAATTTTTATAGTAAACGTTCATTATATGTGTTTCTTTATCCTTTTCCGTAATGCCCCCATTTGCCATTTCCCCAACCACTCCATCCTGACTTCACGCCTGCATTAAATATTTTAATACCAGATTGATCTGTTCCGTACGTTCCATAAGCACTTCCGGCCAATCCTGTATTTTTGTATTTGATTATATCAGGATTTCCTGAAGCCATGCCCATGTAGCTCGTAGCGACAACTCCTGGTGAGTTGTCAGAATATCCTCCATACGCTCCGGACGCGCTAAAAGAGAGTGGTACCGTCCTCACACCATGATAAGTTGCACGAAGACTCGGCCAAAATGTCTCAGCATTTTCCATTACTTCACCACTGTCATACGATTTTGCATCCGCTGAAACCAAAAATATTTATGCATTATTCTTAGATCATATACTTAAACGTGTTATAGCATTATTATTTTGATAAAATAATTTGAACTTAACAATATTTATTAAACATTTGAACTTTATTATTAAATAGTGGGTTTGGCAAACGTCGTCCTGCTATGAAAAAATAAAACAACTATAAAGTGACTGCAACGTCATCTAGTGGGTCTAATTGTCAATTTAAATTCTAAAGCATCCCGTGACCTACTTAAACACACACACAAAAAATTTCTTGAAAATCGTTCAAGCCGTTTTTGAGTTTATGCCAGACAAACGAACAGTAATTGATTTTTATACATAAGAAGAATTAACATTAGGTTTCAAATTTCTTGAAGTATGTATATGATAGAAAGTAGTGAAGTACCGAAGACCGAACTTGCTGGAACGCAGAGACTCCGGGTTCGATTCCTGTGATGGTAAATTTCGGAAACGAATTTTCTGTTATCTGCTGGTCCGAATTAGCTCCCCTGATTTTTTTCACATTTTTAAACGCAATGTACAAACTCGAACCAATTACAGATTTATTATAGTATAGATAGATATGCCTTCTTGCTAAATTTCATAAATCTTCTATCCGTGCAGGAACGGAGAAAGAATATTAATTCCTGTGGCCGGGAGGCCTATCCTAAGAAGGAATAAAACAACCCACAGCCAGGTACGACATTTACCCGTTTGCCGGCTACAATCCCTGGTCTAGACTATGCCTCCGTAACAACCTTGAGTTATGTTTCGGCATTAGTGGCCAGGTTCCAGTCCCTTCGAGGCCAGCAACATGTCAGTAGCACGTCTATAAATATCCATTCGTGACGGTTACCACTTTCTATCAGGTGAGTCGTCAAAATTTTTGTTCAGCAATAATTAAAATCATTCGGCGATAATTTTTGAGAAAAATTAAAGAAGTACAGTTTCACATGACTTATGAAATACCCATCGAAAGTTTCCGTTCGCGCCAAAAACTGCAGATCGGTTTCCACCATGGAAATAACTATATTGCACTTTACTCGAAAGGGGAAATAGCAGTGTTGCTTGCTCTGCTTTCTTAACTCTGTTCCGCTTATAAATACGACTCGTAGACTGTTCCACGCTTGTTAAATTGGTCTACTATGCATGTAAAACGGGAGTAATTATTAGTTCTGTAAAACTGTATAGAGACGCAGACGAGATAACAATTTTTAAGGCGTTCCGTTTTTGCCATAATCACCACCGAATCCAATAAAAAAGAGAAGATTATTTATTACGATCGAGTTGTTCGTGTATGAAAAGTTGTTATACCTAACCTGCCTTACCTGTGAATGAATTATTATTACTGATATTGCCAATTTAATTTTGTTTACGAAAACATAATTTTAGCAGTCATATGTCTGCCGGTCAGCGCCCTTGGAAGACATTTTGAACATTATTTACAAACTATATTTTTATTTATGTTAATTGCTCTTTGAAGACCACGGGCCATAAAAATGGCCCGGACTTTTGGGGGGCTTGCGTGGGGACATAGAACGGCCAATACGTAGAGGCCCCTTGAAAAATTTAATGTAAATGTGGCGTGACACTGACCAGCGATTATCCCTGTTTACATCATATATATATAATGCACACAAGGACAAGCTCCGGCCAGTTTAGGACTATTGTGGCCAATTGTGGGAAATAAGAACAAAAAGTACCGGGCTATTGGGGTGAAATGCTAGGGGAACTAGTGGTCTGGGAATACAGGGAGTATGGCGTCTGCCCGTCGCAATGTTCGGGGAACATGGAAAAATGGGCGGACGGTGACTCGCCACTCTCTGCATGGACCCCAAAAAATACCATAGAAGACAGGGGTGACATGACACTTCTCGAGCTTGAGTCTTAATTCTTGCGATTTTCACTCCGTGCCGGCTGGCTAAGGCAAGCACGGAGGCTGGGGCCTTCCTTAGGCCCCCGGAGTCAGGTCCGAGGTGTCACTACTCACCAAAGGCTTCGCCATAAAGCTGCGGGATAATTAATTAATTAATTACTCTTATTATTGGCTAGCTGTTGCTTGAGGCTTCGCTCGCGTAGATTATAGAGCCATGATGGAATTATTGTCTTGATTATAACTTTTAGGTCGAACTCGATCGGTGTGACACCATGCTCTCACAGAATATCGGTGTGAAACGGTTAGCCTTGAGCTAACAGTGTTTCGTACGATGAGTGAAAGTTCCGATGGCCTCATCCCGTCCCCATCTCCATCCCACCTTCCCTATCCTCCCACTCCTACTGTCTGATCCCTCTATCCCATACGACTATCCCATCCTCTGTATCCTATTCCAAAGGCTGGCAACGCGTTGGTTACGCTCTCCGGTGTTGCAAACGTCTATATAGGCGACCGTAACCACATTCCATTAATGTCTGGTTCCTATATCTTACTATTCATTCACTTGTCTTACCATAGGTTGAATTTTGACATTACTTGTATGGAGCTTATGTCAAATTTTAACCGATAGTAAAGCAAATGGACGATCGGTAAGATATAGACACCGGCCATAAGTGAGACATCTGTCTCGTTGCCAGTTTCGCAATAAATAAAAAAAACAAAAATAGTCGTAGTAGTAAGCAAAGAAAGAAAGAATAACTTTATTTGAAGAAATAGCGACGTAATTACATTATGTATACATACATATATATGAGCAAACGGTCTATTCCTTTTTTACCACTGTGGGGGTTGAATTTTCAAAGATCCTATTTTAATGCGCACCTGCAGTATAGAAAGAAACCGCATGTAATTTTTCATGGTCCTAGCGACGGTAGTTTTGGCTGTGCATTGATATCTCAGTAAGTCAGTAAGGTCAAGTAATTATATATGTATAATTTGTTATCTGTTGTGTCGTCCAAATAAGTAAATAAACCTTTGATTTACCTAGCGTTTTTGGCTTGTGTTGGGTATTTGACTTCGAAACCCATCGTTCTTGTGGTGACACTGTGTACCTAGTAGGCAGCATAGGAGGAATGGGCTCTAAGAAAAGTGCCGGGTCTAAAACTTCTCTATCCACCGCAGCTATGGACTCCAAAATTATCTGGTTTAAAACAAACAAAAAATGCACGAGTCTTCAGCCTGATATAATAGGTTGGGGAAAAAGTCTTTTCGCATATAGTATGTATGAACTTGTAATAAGATCTCTTTGGCTATACCATTTCTATGTGGCTGGTTTTGGTATCATTAAAAAGTTTTAATTTTAAAAAGGCAATTCCAAATTCAAATTATGAAAATGTGTGATTTTCATTTGTTTTTCTTATTGTTAAAATGAGTGAATCTAATAAAGAAATCGAATACATTTTAAAATTGTACTACAAAAAAGGTAAATTGCAACACAAGCCGCGATAAAAAAATGTGATGTTTATGGACTTAATGCAGTATCTGTGAGAGTAGTGCAAATTTGGTTTAAGCGTTTTCAATCCGGAAATTTTGATATCAAAGATGCACGTCGCTCTGGTCGCCCTGTTACGGACAAAATTGATGCCATTTTTGAAAAAGTGGAGCAAGATGGCCATATTAGTAGTTACGATGTAGCTGGAGTACTGCGAATTGACCACAAAACGGTTTTGGCGCATTTGAAAAAAGCTGGGTACACAAAAAAGCTCGATATTTGGGTGCCTTATGAGCTCACTGAAAGAAACCTAATGAACCGTGTACTCATTTGTGATTCTTTATTACGACGTAATGAAACCGAACCATTTTTGAAGAAGCTGATAACTGGTGACGAAAAGTGGATCACGTACTACAAGAACGTGCGAGAAAGATCGTGGTCAAAGGCCGGTCAGGCTTCATAGAACTATTCACATTATATTCACAGTACTGCGAAGAACTGATGAGATTAAAGCAAAAAGTTGAGAGAAAGGGGCTGGAATTAATCAACAGAAGGGGTGTGGTTTTTCACCATGATAACGCTAGACCTCACACATTTTTAGCCACTCGGCAAAAATTGCGAGAGTTTGGCTGGGAGGTGTTAACGCATCCGCCGTATAGTCCTGACCTTGCACCTTCGGATTTTCACCTGTTTCGGTCTCTGCAGATTTCCTTAGGCAATGTCAGGTTAACATCACGAGAGGACTGCCAAAACCACTTGTCGCAGTTTTTTGATCAGAAGCCCCAAAATTTTTATAGCAATGGGATCACGTTCCTACCTACAAGATAGCAAATAGTTATCCAACAAAATGGCACCTACATACTTTAGTCAAATGTAAATAAACTTTATAAAAAAACCTTTTGAATTTTTATATAAAATGCGAAGAAACTTTTTCCCCAACCTAATATATATTTGCATTAATTATCGCACGCTTAACAGTATACAGACCTAAATCAAAATTCTGAGTTATTGGATTTTAATATCTAGTGCATAAAAATAAGGCATAAAATTGAAGAACTTGGTATTTCTAATTAGGTCTCTATAGAATACGAATAATATTATTTTGGAATGTTGTTTTTAAAGCAAAAATGTGTTTGTGTAGACCAGTGGTTCCCAAACTTATTTTGTATACTGCCCACTTTGAGAATAATTTGTTTTTAACGCCCCCATTTTTTCACCTACATAAAAACCACTAGAACGTCAAATTAAATTATTTGATTATTGTGAGCTATATATAGTATATTAGCGGAGATTAAATATTCATTCTAAACGAGACTTTTACTATAGCCCGCAAGAGTTAACTTGAGACCTAAGCGCAGTAGGTAGTACACAACGGCGCTGAGGTCTCAAGTTAACTCTTACGGGCTACACCTGCCAATGACAATGATTATTGAAACGCAACGTTATAGTATTCAGACAGAGTATCTTTTATTCAAAATAAAACAAACATAATCGATTCTTATATAAAAACTAATGTGAAGGATGAACCTGATGCTGTTTAATAAGTTTGTTGATATCAGGTTCCAATTTACTCAAGAACAGCCGCAAGTCACCACGTTTGGTAACATGCAAAGGATTTCTCTTTTTAGTAAACAGCGTTGCCATAGCACTAAATCCACGTTCACACAAATATGACGATGGGAATGCTATCAAGAATCGCTGAACGATTGACCACAATGCTGGGTACAATTGCGGGATCGGTTTTTGTAGCCAAAATTCTTGGTAGTCATTTTTGAACTTGACTTTTATTTCCTCGTTTGTTGTCAAATCTTTAAGTTCTTCTTTCAGCTGAGGTGACATTGCTGTGTTGACATTTGAAAACGGATCCAACAGCCAGTCTGGTATTTTCAATTTCAAAATGTCCTGGTATCGTTCGGTGAAGTCAATGTGGAGGTTTTCCAAATGTTGGCAGTAGGCAAGCAAGTCATCGTTACTGCAGGATACTAATAAATTCGGAAAACTGTGAAACTCACGTCTGCCCATATTCTTTTTGTGTAGAAGCAGTTTGGCTGCGAAAGCAGCAACAACATTTTTGTTTTAATTAAAGTTAGTTCATCGCCTTGCAGTTGGAGATTCATGTCGTTGAACAATTTATACAGGTCTGTCATGTCAGATATATCATTCTTTGATTTAATGAGCTTGTTGCGCAATTCTGTATCTTTAGTTTCCAAGAACTCTATCACAGAGTCAAACAGGTTGTAAAATCGAGTCAGACAATTGCCTCTTGATAACCAACGAACTTCAGTATGAAACAACAAACGGTTGAAATCTTCGTTATTAGTAACACAAAGCTGATGAAATAATCTATCATTCAAAGAGCTGTTACGGATTTTATTGACTGCTTTGATGACATATTGCAGTGATTGAAATAGTCGTTCACTTAACATTCTAGCAACCAAATGTTGTCTATGAATAACGTAATGTACAGCAAGGACATCTGGAATTTTATTTTTTAAGTACGCTATGTAGCCTTTATGGCACCCTGTCATAGCCGGAGCGCCATCCGTAGCAACTGATATAATATTGTTACGAGTGTGGGACTCGAAATTAAAATGCCGTTGCAATCACTTTAGAATTTATTAGAACTATTACAAACACGTATAACATAGGTACAAATATAGCTAGACACTACTAGTACAACTGCACGATTCAATAACACGCGCAAAGTCCGTCACTATATCGCTTGTCGAATGTACGTCTTACTCGTATCGTAATCCTCGGTCGACTGACCCACCCTTCCGTTCGGGCATTGTTTTATACTAAACTGTATAATACCAACAAACGGCCGCGTTCACTGAGTTAATCCGCACATCTGGAAAGCTTCGACGCAATACAATAACAACAAGGATTAGTTCGGCCATAAAATAAGTACGATAACAATAGAATGTTTTTCTTCATTACAAATTCTAAACACAAAGTAAACAAAAATATTCCTAAATCCGAGAAGGCAATACTGCGTTTTAGCACAGCCAGGTGTGCGCATTTCTTTGCCGGTATGTAACACTATTTTTCAAGGGAATCTCTTTCTCATCACAAAACTTTTCCAATTTATCCGTGCAGGAACGGAGAAAGAATACAATTTCCTGCGGCCGGGCGGCCTGTCGTAAGAGGCGACTTAACAACCCACAGCCAGATGGTAGGGCATTTGCCCGACTGGATGGCTACCACCCCTGGTCTAAAGTATGTCGCCATAACAACCTTCGAGTTGTGTTCCGGCATTAGCGACCAGGTTCCAGTTTCCCTTAAGAGAGCAGCAGCGCATTTGTAGCACCTTTGGTGTTGCAAATGTCCATAGGCGATGGTAACCGCTTTCCATCAAGTGGGCCATTTGCCTGTCTGCTGATCTCCTGCAATAAAAAAATAAATAAAAAAAATATTGAATATGGTTTCGCCTTTTGTATCGGTCTCTAAATTTCTAGCAAACAATAGTTCTTCACATATTTTCTCATCCCTATTAATATTATAAATGCGAAAGTAACTCTGTCTGTCTGTCTGTCTGTCTGTCTGTCTGTCTGTCTGTCTGTCTGTCTGTTCCGTTTTCACGTAAAAACTACTGGACCGATTTGGCTGAAACTCAGTATATATATATTTTCGATGCCGAGAATGAACATAGGATACTTTTTATCCCGGAAAATGGGATAGTTTCCGGGATAAAAGTATATTTGTCTCTCTATTTGTTATCCTTTTATGGAAAGACTATTGGACCGATTTGGCTGATACTCGGTACATATGTAATTTGAATACCGAGGGTGGCCAAGGGATACTTTTCATCCCGGATACTGGGATAGATTTTGGGATAGATTTATGTAAAGTTTATCCCGGAAACTAGGATAGGTTTTTTATTTGTGGTTTGCCATTTTCGTCTTTTTGTTTATTTTGGTCAATTTGGTCGTTTAGGTAGTTTTCTTTGGTAGTTTTGGTTGTTTTGATAGTTGTGGTAGTTTTGTATTGTAGATTTGGTAGTTTCCGTAGATTTGGTAATTGTGGTAGTTTTGGTAGTTGTGGTAGTTTTGGTTTGTAGATTTGGTAGTTATGGTAGTTTTGGTAGTTTTGGTAGTTGTGGTAGTTTTGGTTTGTAGATTTGGTAGTTTCGGTAGTTGTGGTAGTTTTGGTAGTAGTGGTAGTATTGGTAGTTGTAGTAGTTTTGGTTTTAGATTGTTTGTTTAGTTGGTTTGTAGATTTAGTAGTTATGGTAGTTTTGGTTGGTAGATTCGGTTATTTTAGTAGTTGTGGTAGTTTTGATAGTTGTGGTAGTTTTGATAGTTATGGTAGTTTTGGTAGTTGTGGTAGTTTTGGTTTGTAGATTTGGTAGTTTCGGTAGTTGTGGTAGTTTTGGTAGTAGTGGTAGTATTGGTAGTTGTAGTAGTTTTGGTTTTAGATTGTTTGTTTAGTTGGTTTGTAGATTTAGTAGTTATGGTAGTTTTGGTTGGTAGATTCGGTTATTTTGGTAGTTGTGGTAGTTTCGGTAGTTGTGGTAGTTTGTTTTGTAGATTTGGTAATTGTGGTAGTTTTGGTAGTTGTGGTAGTTTTGGTTTGTACATTTAGTAGTTATGGTAGTTTTGGTTGGTAGATTGGGTTATTTTGGTAGTTGTGGTAGTTTTGATAGTTGTGGTAGTTTTGGTTTGAAGATTTGGTAGTTGCGGTAGTTTTGATAGTTGTGGTAGTTTTGGTAGTTGTGGTAGTTTTGGTAGTTGTGGTAGTTTCGGTAGTTGTGGTAGTTTTGTTATTGTGGTGGTTTTGGTAGTTGTGGTAGTTTTGGTTGATAGATTTGGTAGTTTCAGTAGTTTTAGTACGTTTGATAGTTTTGGTCGTTTATGTAGTTTACACAATATTAAGTTATATAAATAAAACTAGAACGGGTTGAAATAGGGTATTAAAGTTTGTATGGGGGACCAATCATTTATCAACTTTATAGATATAAAAATTCATAATATTTAAAAAAATGCGACTTTCACTCAGTCATATCTGTCTGTCTGAATACCGAAAATGACATCGATGCTATTCATCCCGGTAGATGGGATAGTTTGCGATATAAAATGAAGTAAATCTCCTGAGGGCAAATAGCACCAACATAAAAGTACAATACAATATATCCTGTATTAACGCATGCTCTTAAAACAAGAGGTACGCACTAGAGTTTGACACGCGGCGGAGCCGCGGGGGAAACTCTAGTCTTTAATAAACCTCACGTAAGACAGCAACAATGCTTCATTAGTTGGTAAAGTGGACACATTGAGCTGAATTGAGAATTGACTAGTTCTCAGATGATTGCACAATGATCCTTCAATGTTTTCAGCCATTTCATCAATTCGTCTTTGCACAGAATTATTACTCAAAGAAATTTTTCGGATAATATCTGCGGCCGGTTTCTCAAGCACAGTAGTTATTACTTCCTTTATTGCTTGCAAAAAAATTAAATGTTCTCCGATGTAGTGTTGTTTGACTTTTTGAGCAATTAACAAAGAGATATTGTACGAAGCTCGAAGTCCGTCGTCATCTTTTTGATCGTCATCGTACTTAATGAAAATATTTAAGTGCAGTAACTATTATTCTAGCAATACAATATGATAATGTAATATTTTTTTTGTATGATTATTATGTTTTGTACTTAATGAAAATTAAGTACACTAACTTTATTTACAATAAATACAATTAAACAATTTATAATAAAATAATTTTAATATCAATTTTATGTCATTTATAGCTTGAAAATATTTTAGAAACTTTTAAATACAATAATATTTAAGGTATGGAAGAGAGGAATCTTCTGATACAAGTAAATTTTGCTTAAAAGAAGATTCCAGCAACTGTCTACAAATTGTGCATGTGTTTTCTAAGAAATAAATATTTTCATTTTCATCTTGCTTAGCAGCCGCCGAAAATGTTTTTGCTACACTTACTTGGCTGAGTATTATGCTTCTTCTCTAGGTCTTGAAAATATGCTACATTCTTGTCTTTCTTATGTGGATGCATTTTATTGAAATGATCTTGCAGTCTTAAAGGCTTCATTGCTTCATTCGTAAATGATTTTAGACATAGAAGGCACAACGGCGATGATGGGTTTCAATGAATCCGAATTTAATATATTCCGCACAGTATTGCCGTCTTTTCTTTTTTACTTACGACATTGTTTTGTTTTGAGCAATACGTAAGTAAGTATTGAACTTAAGTACTGCTTATCTATTACGCGCGAAACCGCAAATTAAAATAAAATAAATATTACGTTGTTTATATAGGATGGCATAAGAACACGCACCGACAGAAATAAAACAAACATGCATAAACTCGTTTATCTCATTCGACGCTCAATTGTACTCAACAAGTAAGAACAAGTATTCTATGAATCAGCCGATTGATACAGGAATGCACAAATCGGGTTATTTAACAAAAACTTGTTAAAACATGTTTGCCCGCGGTCTATTATTTACGAAAATTACCTATCTAGGAATACTAATAACTATTAAAATGCGAAAGTGTGTCTGTTACTTTTTTATTTGTTTAGTTTGTTCAGTAGTGTTTGTTTGTGTCTACTTTCATTTCGGAACGGAGCGACCGATTGACATGATTTTTATTTCATTTATTCAATAAAACAGGACAGACATATGAACTAGGTACGTGGAGAGAAATATCGAACCAAGTTTGAGCAATCTCTTAATTAATATTAGTTGATGTTCACAAGTTATAGTCGGGAGTCGAGAGGTCAGTCGGTGTCTAAGAGTCCTCCTAGTTAGATGAAATTACAAATCGCCCCCCAAGCCTCTACACAACGCCCCCATTTTTTTTCTGGATCTCTTACCGCCCCCCTTTAGGCCTAAAGCGCCCACAAAGGGGCGTTATCGCCCACTTTGGGAAAGGATGGTGTAGACCATTTCAACTATTTTGTGAAAGGTAACTTTCCAAGTTGTGTCAAGGACTTTAGCCTGTAAAAGATAGATATCTGGCTGAGGCTCGATTTTGACAAGTAAACAAGACTTCGGTTAAAGCTCTTTGACAAAGGAACACACAATCCCTTTAAATTCGATTCAATTAAGTATATGTTAGTAAAGCTGGGACTCAAAGATGGATACCGCGCAATATGTACAATAAGCATGTAGCAAAAGAGTTACTGAACTATTACTCCGAAACAGGTAGTGAAAGGACAGAAAAAGAAAAAACATTAAAGACAGGATATTTCCGGCAGCCTGGATCGCTAGAGAGAGGCAGCATAATAATATTTATACAAACGAAGGGGGGGGGGGGGCGTTGCGGCGAAGCCTTAGGTGAGTAGTGACACCTCGTACCCGATTCCGGAACCCCACCTCAGTGTTTGCCTTAACCAGCCGGCACTGACTGGAGATCGCTAGAGTTAAAATTCAAGCTCCAAGGGTGAAAGTGATAAATGGCCTAATGTCGGAAGTAGCCTGGGTGAGCACCACCACCTCACCGCACCGCTTAGCTACACACACCCATGTTGCCTCACACTAATCTTGTACGGCATTTTTTGGGGCTCACACAGAGAGTGACGAGCACCGTCGGCCCATAGTGCCAGATCCCTAGTTCTATCAGCAGTTCATCCCAATAGTCCAGTACCTTTTGTTCTCATTTTAAACATTAGTCCTTTATTATTGACCGGGGCTCGTCCTAAAAGTCCGGGCCATTTTTATGACCCATCTTATTTTATTGTCTTCAGGGACATAGATCACATAGATTATTAAAAAAATAATATATCTCTATCAAGCGCGAGTAGGTTCAAATATTTCTCTGGAATATTACAAAAGTCATAAATTTTTATCTTTATAGTTTTTCTTGTATGCGAATTGTGAAGTGGTTTATGTAGTATTATTTATAGTAGCAAAATAGTCTCCAATTTTCGATAGAATACACGTAGCTAGACAACTTAGTTTTTATGTAAGAGCCTTGACCTATTATGCCATGTTTACAAAATTAATATTCAATATATTTTGTCAAACAGTACTACTAATCACCGGATGTTACAAATCCTCATTGACGCAGTGCATTCTACCATACTTATTATAGTGTGCAAACAGGTGTATTTAAAACTAGTAATAAAAATGGTCCTGCATTTTATTAATCTATAGGTATAAGGCAATAAATAACAATTATCCAAGTGCGAAATGCAATATATTCTATAGGCAAAGCCAGTCCACCAGATTCGACTTCAAGAAGGTTCCATGAATAGGATAATATGATTATTGCAAATCTGATCTAATAAGGCTTCATTTGGTCAATATCTAACATAATTAACAATGTCGCATTTCAAATCGCTCATTAAATCCATCACTATATCTGCATGATATGGCCTAAATTTTTAACACTTACACACATGAAGTCCCTTAAGCCGGCTTAAGAGATCATTCATACAACTCGGGATTAAAATTACTTGAACAGCATTTAACTTTTATATATTATTCACAATATGCATTCCTGGTCGGTAAAAACATGTGAAACCCTAAAAAACCACATGTCATCTTATTTGTACACACCATGTATTGGGCAAATAAATTATTTGATTGAGTAAATTGTATATTTTTATTTTCATTTTACAAAATCTGCTATTATTTACATCAAACGAAAAAAACTATTAAACTATGTTAAAAATTCTTTTACGGCGTAAAAATTAATATTTTTGTCTTTGAGACTGAGTGCAATACTCTATGTGAAAATCAATTTGAGTAAAATTACACAATGTGTTTTACACAAGGTTTTTTTGGGAAATAAAAAGTATCGATAAATTTTTCAATAATCGTGTTTTTACTTTTGAATTAATAGTTGAAGTTTCTTTAGTCTAAATAATAAACTTATAGCTTACTAAACTAGCAGATATTGATGACTATCACCATTGTTACCTAGGGTATTTTCATATAGTTTTTCCTTATAATAAGATAATACTGCTCCCATTTTGAACATAACAATAAGATTGGGTAAATTCATTTTCAAAGTGTCACTATTCACTACTCGTGTATCATAACTGTTAAGTATTTTATACGACTCTCTACGACACAAAGAAACCCATGAGGTTTTTGCGCCACAGTCGGAATATATTTTTATGTATACAAATGTATAAATGTATTAGCAATTTACTAATAATAAATATATTATATAGTACTTACCAGTGATACACAAAAGATACACATGTAGCTCAACTTTAAATAATGCATTGTTCACACTAGTGTGAGGTATACTAGGGAATGAAACGATTTCATCGGGATTGCAACATGATCATAGGGAAGGGGAACTTTCTCTCACTTTTATAATCATTATTTTTAAGCTTGTGTGACCACATGCCTGTCCGTAACCCAGTGTATAAGGTCAAGGTCAAGGACTTCTTCGTATAAGGTTGGTGTGCATAGACATTTAGTCGACACTTAAAATAAAATAATCACTGTTTAGGCATATATTTTTAGCGTTTATTTTAACCATCGGTTAAACGGATTGATAAATTTCCTAGGTATCTTCATTGATAAGCATATAAACTGGAAAAATCATATCAATCATCTATGCGGAAAATTAAACAGATTTATATATGTGTTAAGACGATTAAGACAAATAGCTTCTAAAGAAAGGGCTTTCTGCGCGTACAATGGATATGTGTCGTCTGTTCTTAGTTATGGAATTATTCTATGGGGGAATTAAATTCAAGTTAATAGAGCATTTATTGTAGAAAAGAAATATATCAGAGCAATTACATGTATCCATTTTTTAGATAGCTGTAAACGCTCATTTAAGTCTTTAGCTATATTACATCTACCATGCTTATATATTAAAGAAATATGTATATTTGTAAAGAAACATAGTGATAATATTGAATATAATGACAGTAAGCAAACACGAAGTATTATAGGTTAGAAGGCCTTAGTCTTCGTTGTTTTTTTTATAACCACCCAAAATTCACTTTATATCACAAAAAATAAGTAAAAGTGCCATATCACTATACCCTAATCTCATTTAATAAACAAGAAACTACAGATCATACGTGTTTGTTTTTTAGCCCGAGATAAGGTTGTCGTTATTATACTTACCGGGAAAAGTGATTAAACATGCAGTTTTATTTATATTGCCCACTTGATAGGGGCACTAAATACATTATGTATACAGACCGGTTATTATTCATAGTGACCTGATTTATCAAATTGGCCGTAACATATACATCTGTAAAAAAAATGTAAAAGATAGGTAGATAAATATGTAGTAAAATGCGGTAACATGGTATAGTCAGAAGCATGGTTATATTATATAATAATACTAACAAAACTGTAAAATAGATGCAAGAGTTTTTGCAAAAGAAAAGTAAAGGAGCCCTTTTTCCATAGAAAGAAGAAAATAAAAGATGTAAAAAACACCTCTGCCTCAACCAGCGCCAGAGGAGCTGGCAATAAAAATACATATAGGGTAAACTATATCATTGGTGCCACCCCACTCAATGATTACTCAAGGTGCCAGGTGGTAGGGCATTTGCCCGACTGGATGGCTACCACCCCTGGTCTAAAGCATGTCGCGATAACAACCTTGAGTTGTGTTTCGGCATTAGTGACCAGATTCCAGTCTCCCTTAAGAGAGCAGCAGCGTATTTGTATCCCCTTTGGTGTTGCAAATGTCCATAGGCGATGGTAACCGCTTTCCATCAAATGGGCCGTCTGCCTGTCTGCTGAACTCATATACAATAAAAAATTTAAAAAGGTATGATATTATTTGTTTTATACACATTGTATGGCTACACAATAAAAGAAATATAAAGATATCTTCAATCGCTGAGGGGGTGGTGCCAACAATGGTATAGTTTCCTCTATATCCATGATTACTCGATTACAAAACTTACTGCACCGTCGCCTCGTGCCGGTGTTACGGAATAACCACCACAGACTACTATAGGATACCTAATACGTATATATTATTAATTATTATTATGACCATGCGATAATTGCACGTGTGGCACTAATAGCTATTTTAATATAGGTATTTTCGACTTTATTGGATTATATGAAAGCTGAAATTTACACTCAATCTTTCTTGGATGGCAACCCTTATGCGTTGCCTGCCCAAAATACCAGCCAGCCTTTTGGTCACGTGAGACTTCTATCAACAGTGTAGATAGGTCTCGGATAAAGGTGGTGAGCTTCTGGACTCATGGCCTCCGAGTTTTGAATAGTCTTTAATATTATATTTTTGGTTATAAATTGGAGGGTGAGAAATCGTATTTTTAATATTTTTGGTCATTGAGTATTTTCTCTTTCCTCCTCCTTTTTCAATATTCAATTTTTTTTCATCTTTTACAGTAATCGTCTTACTTATAAACACCTATTAATTATGTCTAATGCTTAAATACCTGTCAAAATTAACTAACGCTGAGACCTATTCTAAGCAATGGCTAAGATATAAGACTGAGATTTTTATTTGAATCAGTTAAAAGTCACTCGTCGACAGTTTGTCAAAAATCAGACGTGCTCTGAGAAGATTAATTACGTGCTGAACATCAGCTGTCGTAAAAAGATAAAGATTAAAAAATAGTAGTTTTGAACTTTTGACAACTATACCTATATTTGCTCTTCTGTTTTTAAGGATTATATTACTTAATTACAACCATATTTACCATTCAGATTTCTGTTATCTGTACGCCTTTTGGATAAACAACAGCTAATTCATGTTTATAAGTAAAAAATATAAGAATTGGTTAGGAACTTAAGATACGGTGTTTTTAACATTCTTTAGCGAGATTTCTATAAGGCCTATTTGTTTAATTTAATACATAAGCATTCTACATATTTGTTGGCTCGTAGTTTCTGAGATAATTATCTGTGACATACAGACATACATATGTATACCGGTGTAAAACATTTGGGTGTCGAAATACAAATACAACTACCTATATAGGTATTACGGAACTAATTTCGACCGTGATGAACTTACAATAATTCATTGTTGTTATAAAGTATATACTTCTATTTTGTAGCATAGTCCTTGAAAGTGTAGCTAATTTGTTCCTGGTTGGTCTTCAAAAGCGTAAACTGTCTTTGGATTTTACGCAGAAGGAGGTAATATACAGTCTATTTCAAATAGTACGGTATGGGAGATAATACAATAGAGATTATTATTAAATAATAACGCTACCAGTTACTCATGAATGCGTCAGCCATACTGTCCTATTTTAAATAGTCTGGTTCATCGCAGTCAAGATCCAGTAAATTATGACAGGTAATACTGAGAGTTTTTTTTGCACTTATCTGCTCAATCCATATTAATATTAATATTTAAGAAAGGATAAAACTAATAAGACAAAAGAGATCAACAATTATATTTTCATAGGAAAGATTGTTAAAAAAATACATAAACGTGAAAGTAATTTTATAAATATTTTTTTTCGTTGCGCTTAGGAATTATGTGACTATAATAAAATTTGATACTTACTTTGTATAACAAGGTAAAGCTTGAAAGTTGTCACAAAATTCTCATAATGCGCATTCAAAGTTTACCCAAGCAAAACCATTTGGCAAGTTTTAGCAAAAATAAAAAATCGTCTGTTAATAAGTTATTCTATAATTATTGCAATAAAAAGAATCACAGATAGTTAAATGTTATAGTGTTCAACTAAATTATTGTCTAATTCACTCAGCGTCCCCATCCGTAGCCGCCGCCGTAACCACCGCCGTAACCACCGCCATAACCACCGCCGAAACCACCTCCGAAACCTCCGCCGAAACCTCCACCGAAACCGCCTCCGTATCCGCCACCATATCCACCCCCATATCCGCGGCCGCCCCACCCACCACGCCAACCGCCGCGTCTGCGCCACCTGGACTCATCTGCATGCAGGTTTTCTTCGCGTTCATCTTCCTTCTTTACAGCTATAGTGGCTGTGGAAGTTTCATCCACTGGTACCGCTGCAGCATAAGCTAAGCATGCGCAGAGGAGCAGGCCAATACAGATTATCTGAAAAAAGTAGTACTTTACTGTCTGATACGCCAAACAGACGGCACACTTGAAAGCGGTTACCGTTGCCTATGGTCGTTTTGACAACCAGGGGCGTTGCCAGCGCTCTGCCATCCTCTAGGATGGGCAAGCGGAAGTCTTACTCACAGTAGGAAACACGATTAACTGAAGGCTAACCTGAAATGGTTAATTGGTCAATATATTGTGTGTGATATCATACTGATCGAGCCCTAAGAGCTGTAATCAAGAGAATGAATGATTCCAGCATTGATGTACGAAGGTTGAAATCTGTAGCATATTTAAAGACAAATTTAAAAACGTTTTTGGAGAGTTAAATTAAATTATATTAAATAGTAATAATGTTTTTCCAGAATATTATTAGCTCATTACAGTCCCACAAATGCCCCTGCTCCACCTGCGTTAGTGTCAGTGACTGCGATTAAATGCCACTTACATATAGGGTTAAAAATAACGCGATGACGATTAGCTGCATTAGTTACATGAGTTATGTTCATCTATCAATGTTTTGTCAAATAACGCTATTAACCTTTTACTACATCTGCATGACACAGTCACGACGCAAAGATTATCCCAGGTGTTGCAGGTCCCGGGTATATTGTGTATTGCCCTAACATTGCATTGCCCATTGTTAGGGCAATACATAATATACCCGACACACTTATTCAAGGCTGAGTGGCGGGCTTGACATATCGGTTATCTTGATGTGCAGGAGTCATAACGATGTTTTCCTTCATCATCATCAGCACGTGGTAACAATATGCACATTAGGCCAGAAAACAGCTCAAGTGGTTCTTGCTACCAGATTAGGATTCTAAACCACAACAATTGGAACTCCAGTTCGAGCTACTAAGTTACCATTGTATTTTATTATTGTTATGCACATTTAACTTTAATTTCCGTGTTGTAAATTATTATTCTGATATTTTTCTATTCAAAACTTTATGATTTTTTAATAAGTATAAAATTATCATTTAATTACATATAATTATATTTTATACTAGGATATGTCCGCGACTTCGTTCACGCTTCACTTGAAATTCCCGCGGGGTTCTCGGGACACAAAGTACGGCCATCGTGTTAGTGAAAACTGTTTCGGAATAGGCTAATTTTTACGCACCCGAACAACTACAAATCGCTTCCGGGATAATTCCCGCGGGATTCCCGGGATAAAAATAACATACATTTTATTATATTTTTGCTATCGATCAGTAAAAAATCACAATGGAATTAGATTTTTTTATTTGGCCTTTTTAAATCATTACCAAAAAAATTCCCACGGGATCCCAGGATAAAAAAGTAGCGCAGAGTTTAAGTCTAAAAATTAGCTGTCGATCAGCGAAAACCGCATCGTAATCGGCCGGTCTAAAAAATCGAAATGTGTGCTGGGACGCATAGTAGAAGTGAAACTTCAATGGACAAGTGGCAAAACCAATCGCAACTTAATTTTAACTTGAAGATTTGAAGATTAGTGGCAGATTGTTAATGTACTTGTCCAATTTGAAAACCTGCGTAAAACTTCAAGTTAAAATTTTGTTGCGATTCGTTTTGCCACTTGTCCGTTGAAGTTTCACTTCTACTATGTGTCCCACAGCACACATTTCGATTTTACGCAGGTTTACTGCAAATTATGAGTTGGTTAGATTAGGTACATTTTAATAAATGCACTTTTTTATTTAAACATATTTTATTTTATGAAACACAAAAACTCAATTCCGAATTCCAAACTAAAAAACGTATCCATATTCTACTCTAAAATTATGCCGCCTCTCACCACGTCTAGTCTAAATTTATGCCGCTTCTCCACACGGCCGTAACGCTTATTCGTGAGAGAAATATCCTAAGACCCCTGTTTATATTGAAGTTTCACTTCAAAATTAAAAAAAAATTGCATCGTGTTCTCCTCTTTTATATAGTGTATTGCAATCCTTTTTTTATATAGCTTTAATGTACAGACACGGCATGTTTAGAATTTTGTAATATTATAGATAGATGAGGTTTATTTAATAAATTCTAATTACATGATCCAAGCCAAACTCATAAACTGCACTAGGAGCGGATTATTTCGTTGTATAGTTTTATTTTAAAAAACAAGTTGTAGGATTATTAATTATTCTTAAGCTAAAATTATTCTATTATAATTTCAAGGATTTACTGAAGTGGTTGCACTTGTTGGATTCCATTTCGGTCGGTATGTTTTTAATGTCAAGATTTTTCACTATATAGAAAGAACTACGATGTTGTTTACGTCATTTTTCACTACTTCGAAAAATTACATCCTAATTTTAACTAAAATCACTTACGCACTTATAAACTCAATCTTCAAAGTGTTGTTTATGTACTTTTTAACACAAAAATTCACACAATATTTTTCACTTTTTTTCACAAAACCACAATAGTTGTAAGATATTGATAATTTTTGTGTAGTAATTATGTGTTTTTGTGAGAAATGTGAACTGTATAGTCAAATGTGGCCTTTCGAGTTTTCACCAGAACTCCGTTGAATGGTGTGGATTGTAGCCTACAATACAACTGCGCCTGGCTTAAAGGCCTAGTTGCCAAGCCTTAAACATAAAATAATAAAAAATATAAATGAAATGAATGAATGAATGAAATATTTATTCTTGCATAAATGTAGTTGTATACAGTTGTTATTCATCGGCCTAATTGAGGTAAAAGCAGAAAGACAAGCCCCGGTTTATCCCGCCCTTAGTCTAATTGGAGGTCTATGACTGGTATCATGCAACCGAGTTCTTTTGTGCAACTTGAAAAGTCACATTTAACAAACAATTGAGATTTTCCACATAATTTCGCTCAAAAAAACAAAAACAGATTTATATAGGTATAGGTTTCGATATATAAAGGAATCTTATATCTACCTAAGTATAATGAAAAAGGGGTCTGAAAGAGAAAGAAAAGACTTAACAGTTAGCAATATCAATTAGTGCAGTGACAAATGACACAGGAATTTAGTTGTAAATTATAAAAATATTTTTTTAATATTTTATTTTTTGAGTTATAATCGAAAATAACCGCATAACGATAGTTTGGCGTTAAGTAGCTCAATTGAAATATACATTTTTATATATTATACATACCTACATTTACTATAATTTATATTCGAAGTTGAACAGTAAGTATTTTACTTTCCATCTTCTATTTTAATAAGAACCATTTATGTGTGAGGCCGACTCGCACACATGAAAAACATCCCGCCAAAACCACCCCCTCCTACTTGGTATTCTAAACAATATAATTAAAACTTTCTCATATATTATAATTGTATTTAAAACTTTTCATTAATAATAATAATTTATTTGTCAAATGCTACAATTGCTATATTTCTATACACTTGTTATATAAATTAATATTTTTATTTAAATTTCAATATCTGTTGTATAAGATGTTTGAGAGAATAATAAACAGATTATTAAAAAATAACAATTAAAAATGAAAATATTAAATGACATTTGTGTAATTATTTAGAACGTTAATGTCTCACAGAGGACGGAATCACGGATCTCAAGATACCTGGTCTGTATGTCAATATTTAAGAAATTACTATATCAAGCACTATTCTAAGTTAATATTTATTACTCACAGTCTTCATTGTTTGAGGTTCTGTTCGAAAATGACGCTATCCGTTGTTTAAGTATACCTTTTATAATCTAATCACACATCACTGAGTTTTTATAAATCGTTGACACTAAAGCATTTTTTATGCCGAAGTATGGGTAAATAACCGCACAATTATGACAAGAAAATAATAACATATTTTAGCAGTTTATCTATTGAAAATGGGAATCCCATTGTCATCATTTCTATCGACATAATGGATAGAAGTTCTCACGATCAAGGGCCCTCTGGGCCTCTGGCCGGTATTTAGGAGGCAAACTTAATTAGCGTAGTGATCCATCTAGAAAATGTCGTCGAATTTAGGGAACGTTTCCTGCCGACAACTGCCAGTAATATTATCTATTAATTTTTATATTTATTTTTACTTGTAGTTTTCTTTTTAATATAATTTTAAGTTTTAATTTGTAAATAATAGTTTTTTTATATATAGCATGAGTTTAGCAGACAGACACACGGCCCACCTGATGGAAAGCGGTTACCATCGCCTATGGACATTTGTAATGCCAAAGGTGCTGCTACCAATGTGCTGCCACTCTCTAAAGGGCACTTGGCTGTTAATGCCGGAATACAATTCAAGGTTGTTCTGGCGGCATATTTTAGAGCAGGGGTGGTAGACATCAAGAGAGGCTACGCCACCCTGCTGGCTGTAGGCTGTTTTACCGCCTCTTACGACAGTCCGCCCGGCTACAGGTAAATTGTATTCTTTTTCCGTTTCTGCGCAGATAAAAAGGTATTGAGGTATATTTGTGATTTTAAAATAAATATAACAAGTGAAAATGCTATTAATACAACACCTAATCTATAAATACTAGCAAAGGGTTGCCTGAAGTGATCGCTTTGTAGCGATAATGCTAATAAATGCTAATGTTAGACGGATTAGCCAAAATGAATCAATTTGCTTTGAAAGGCAGAAAACTGAAAGGATATGACGATAATAATTTACATATATATATTTTTTTTGACATGATTCAAGTTTATGTTTATACGGATCCCTTTGGCTGGTTCATCCAAATTGCAAGACAGAAATGGAGCGTCTAATATACGCTTAAAGCCCCCTGTTGTAATATTTTGTATCTTTTTCTTCTTTTGATTGTCTATGCTTCACACCAATAAAGAGTTATAATTATTATATCTAACTGTGTAGATAATTATAAATGGCCGTTTTTTAAGTTTTAGTCTTACAGTGTCTGAAAGTTTTTCTGGAGTAGACTTCGAAATGGCTCAACAGATTTCAATGAAAATGTTAGGGATTATAATAGAAATTTTATCTTAAAAATTTTGATGTCGCAAAATTAAAGTGACGTGTATTGCAGCTAGTATTGAAATAAACATGGAATTTAATTATTTAATGACAATTAATTCGCGCAAGACAACTTTATTGGTCAAGTTTTAAAAATTAAATACATTTTAGGTTACGTGTTGTGGTTAAGCGTCTTCCGTATATCCGCACATAAACGTTCCATTGGCCGAAGGCTTGGGCGTTCTTCTTCATAGGGGGGAGTGGATAATATACCTGCAATACTTGTCTAAGGTGGACAGACGGGTTAGCTGGTAGTATGTAATTGTGATATATGCATTTTAGGTGTAAGTAGCGGTCAGTGCTACACAAACAGGGTTCGAATCTACCTCGTATAATTTTCTCCACGTATTATAGAAAAAAATTAGGTCAGGTAGGTCCAAGAAATACTGGCTAGACGACGTAAAGATGACATGAGTACCAATGGTCTCACAATTAAAAATGCCGAAGACCGCAAAAAGTGAAAAAGAAAATAGAAAATAAAGGTGGGTAAGTCCAAGTATAATTATTATTCGGAGCTGCATCCTAACATGAATCCCTATCTAGAGATGCATATCCAGGTCTCGTGTCTGTCAGACCCATATGGGTTCGGCTGATAATCGTGCGCAGCGGATTATGATGTATACTGATCCGTTAAACCTTTATTTAGGTCACTTTTAAATTGTAATCATCGATATGGGCGCGATCTGCCACTCTGCACTCGGATGCATGTGCATGTGGATGCAGGTCTAGTGATGTGGTCCCCCGCAAGGTTACCAGTACTGTCAGACTGGTATCCGTGTTGGTGTTGGTTGTACATGCTTCAATAACGTAACCGATGCTGGTCCGAGAATATGTATACATCCGGACTGGATCTACCCACCTTCTAGTAAGAAAGCGAACCTCGTGCTTCGAGGCCGATACTCCGAAGCGACTAGGATTTAAAACTTAGACGAAGAAGATTATAGGAAAAGTTTAGCGTTTATTAATAAGGTCATTGCGCAGAGGTATGTTATTCTCAGTTCTATAATGACTAACACAGGTATATTGACTCAGTTAGTTTGCATTGAATTAAGTGATCTCTGAATCATCTTTCAATAAGTGTTTATTTAATTAAGAAAACAGTCATTAGTACCTAGTCATTATCGATGGCGTACTATGCTTAATAGCAAGGATGAATGATGGAAAACCCAGTGTGATTTGCTCTCAAATGAAAATGTATCCAGTTGTATTAAATATCAATTTCTTATTAGCAGATTATTAGATTCGTAATCTGCAGAAATATTTCTTGTTATGGACAGACAGTTGTATAGAATGTTTACAGTATCGTTAATCTTTATGTTTTTTATAAGATAAATAAAACTTTGAAGTTACATATGAGTACGTGGTATTAACTTGTTTATGAATACAAATATGGATTTTCTATGTTACACATAAAGACCGTTACACTTCTGTTATGTGTATTGTATAAAAAGACAACTGGAGCTTATTCCAGTAAAATTCAGACCGGAGTTAGTTACATCAATTCGGAAGTCAAACTCACAACCTTTATATGTTTGTGAGCTGAGGGGCGAAGGTTAGAGATGTAAAGGAAGTAAAATAATGGTGAAAAGCTAAATTAAAATACAATAATTTAATAAATAAAATGTAATCTATTATAGTTAATCCAAATTCCGTTTTGTATTCTATATAATCGCTCCATACAATAAATAGAGTACTGAGCTTAAGACACTTGCTACAGTTAAGCTGTCTAGAATGTTGGTAACTTTATTTAGTTGGATCCGCATTTCTAATCTACTTAATCTTAGCATTAGCAGAAGAAACCCTCGAAGACATTGTGTTGATAAGACAGACTGTATTGTTTGTTACGATTTTTAATAACATGAATATTTATTTTGCCCTTATTTCGTTTTTGCTGCATTGCACATTTAGGAAAAACATTGGTAAAGCATTGTAGCAAAAACGATATAACGGCATTATAAATATTGATGTTATTGAAAATCATAACAAATAATAGAGTCTGTTTTATCAACACAATATCTTCGACGGTTTCTTCTACTATGTTTGAATATAGCTCGTCTTACATTAATTCCCAATAATTTAGTACTTTTAGATAATATGGGTATAAACGTTGACGATGTTTTACCTAAAGTATTAGATGTTGCTTTAGCTTTAGTAAAGTTTGTTACAAAAGTTGTTTCTTCTTCAATTACAAATGGGATTGAGGTCAACTTTACCGATTCTGCTGCTTTTTTAAAATTTGTTGCTGTAATATTATAAGAAGGTGATTTAGAATTAGGACTAATTGATCCTTTTGTCATGTTTTTTCTGTCTATATTTGTTTGAAGGGTGTTCTCTGTATTTATTTCTGTTTCTTGTTCGATTGTAGTACCTGCTGTGCTATTTAATGCTGCTATTCTTGTATCGTATTTCAATTTTACTAAAGGTTTGGCAATTTGTAATGTAGTATCATCTTGCTTGGAACTGAAACTGGTATGACGTTTTTCTGCCTTGAAAAAAATTTGTGTCTTTAATTCTGGTGGTACACTTGTTCTTGTAGGTTTGACATTAATATAACGTAGTTTATGTAAGGTTTGTTCTATTTCAGAGGATGAGTCATCAGCAGGTGGACGTCGATGATTGAGATATGGTTTTTCTAAATACCCACATTCTAGTCTTTCCCCACGTATTCGACATCCATTACCTATGTTAATTATTTCATCCTTCTTTGGAGAACGTTTATTTTTGTTGTAACCACAAAGTAACCTATTGTTTATGTATTTACAAATTGTATCATCGAAGTCGTACCCTTGACAGGGGATTTTAAAGAAATCATTTTTCGCTCTGTTACTTCGTGTATGACTAGATTGATCATTAGAAGCGAAAAGCTCGTTACTACTCTCTATTTTATTTTCTTTTGAACTGAAGCCGTCGTTTTGTCTACGGCTTATATTAGATGCACGTATTACGTAAATAGACCCACAAAAAATTACAAACGCGACCTGAAACACGATAATAGGTGTTATTTTAATTATTTTATTTTAATTGTAAGACCCCTGAGACAGTAACCCCACCTAAATCAACTCATTGAATGATAATCGGACCAAATAAAAAAATGTTTCGGAATTGTTACATTTATTACTTTCGAATATAATTTTGGTTTGCAAATGTGCGTTTATAAAGCTGGTCAAAACTAAATAGTGGATTAATGTGTTTAATCATCTTTAGAGCTCTTCTGTTATCACTCACCTTTAAAAATAATGGCATGTCCTCTTTTTTATGAATTTACCTACATTATACTAGGAGCGTAATTAGTAAAAGAGTTGATAGCGTTTTACGTATGTATATGTATTGAATTTTCATTTATTTATCAACATGTTTAAATTTCACGCTGGGATACAAGATCGTTATGAAATAAAAAATGAAAGGCAACTTTTCTTAGGTTTTAAATATAACATGGACCATATGCAAAGAACTTGTAAACTTTGATAAAATTATAGCAGGCTGTGAAATTTAAAACCTTTTAATTTTTAGTTGAAATTAATTTATTTGAATTTATTGGAAAGCAATTAGTTTGGTATGGTTTGATTAAAAATTAACAGTTGTGATTCTACTTTATTCTTAATAACTCAACCTTCTTCTATTAATGTCATAGATATTTTACAGTTAGATCATAACAGTCAAAAGTCAAACCATAGTCATGAAAATCATTATGGCACTACACAATAAGATAAAAACATATAACTGAATTATTCGCAAATCTACAATATTACACTTTGGCAACGTCGAAATGGATTCAGTAGAATATGTATTTGTCTAAAAATTGACTAACAAAATGAAGAAGTTATTTTTCACATGCCAAAGTTAACGATAAAATCATGAAATGTGTCTCTGGAAGGGTAGTAAGTATAAAATTAAATCTTTTAAAAAAATACTTTTTATAATTAACAAAGATCGCATAATTATACCGTTTTCGATAAATACTGCTTTAATACAGGACGTCGTAAGAACAATAAAAAGTATCATAAACCGACTCAAACAAAAGGAAGAAAAATCCCTAAATCCAAATTCAAAAGAAAGATTCGTGGATGGCTTTGGAAAAAAATGCTAAAGCACTTTAAAAAAAAAGTATTCGGTTTACCAGATTCAAAGCTAAAAGATTATGAGATAGCTGGCGTGGATCTTGATGACATTACGGGCAAAATTAAGAAAAAGGGAAGTACTACCTCCCTACGTAACGTGCCCACTGTGCTATCTTTATTCAGAAATCCAAAAAAATTAAACGAATCTCTCAAAACTATTGGACTACTTTACGATTTAGAAGAAAAAAAGATGAAAGATATAAAAAAGAAGTATTCAATTAAAGGCTCTAAAGAAAAACTGTTAAAAGATATGATGGACGATTACAAAGATGGAAAACTTTCTGTTACAGTATTATCAATCCATAAATCAAAACCAATTAATAAACTTGATAAAGCAACAATGAATCAGATACTAGAAAATTACAAAAAGACAAAAGAGAATGATCCTGATATTGAGGCTGTAAAGAAAAAATATTCTTTAACAGGGTTGAAGGGAAAGAAGTTCGATCAGATGTTGGAAGACTATCAAAAAGGAAAAATATCTAAATTAAGATTATCAAAAAATAGTAAATTAGGCAATGTCCAGATAGATAGTATATTACGTGATATTGAAACAGCTAAGAAAAAAAAGAATCGAGGCCGTTTCACAAATATATCGAAATTAAAAAAGTTCAATATTTAAAGACTCATTGAATTATAATTTTTTACTGTATACTGACCAGTATACTATCCACTAATATGGAAATATTTTCAATAAAGTAACAAATTATTCTTTTAGGAACTAATATTTACTTTATATAGATTAAATGAATTATATTATATACTAGTTTGTTTTTGTTGACAGGTAAACAAATTCGTGCTCCCCAGAAAAAGAAACTCAAAAAGATATCTAAACACAATCAACAAAAGACTAAAAATGACCGAAATTTGGTTAAAAATACAAAACCTGTAAAACCTAACAATAACGATACAAAGCTAGAAGTTCGACAGAAAGTAATACATATTTCACCTGGAAAAACCGTGAGGGCTCAGACTAAATTAAATGCTAAAGAATGGGAATTAATTAACAAAAAAGTTTCTCCAGTATTCTTTAATAATAGCCAACAAACGAAGTCTAAGGAATCTAAGCCTACAATAAAAGGTCAAGACAGTTTGCAACCTGCGAGTATTCGCAGTACGCCTAGTAGCGAACGTAGTAGCTTGACATTGAATGCTCCTGAAAAAAGCAGAAGTTCTATAAAACGAATACTAAGAAAACAGCTCTGGGAGTTATCAAAGAGTAGTATAAAAGGAAGCAATCACTGGAATTCCTTGTTAGCAAAAAATAATATAGATATTGATAATATTAATATAGACAAGATTGACCTTAGTCTGATTAACGTCGATGCGTTGGGTATTCAAAACAAATTGCTAAAGAGAACTGTTACTTGGCTTCTTAAATAAAAATATATCTAAGCATACGCTCAATAACCCATTTTTTTTTTGTAATCTATACCTAACATTTGGTAAAGTTAATTGAAATTAATTTATGATAAGGAAACATGCGGATATTTGCCAGAATGATTACGGTTAGTTTCTTTTGTGTGTTATATAAAACTATTACGATGTTAGCAATATTAGAAAATTTATTAAGATTACGAGTATACTTTGAGTAAACATAATTTGTCACATATATTTGCAATCAGGATATTAAAATTTATTATGTCCTTACAGGTATTAATAACGACTAGGTATATATCAGCAAGAAATTGCAACATGAATGCAAACCAAATAGAAAATCCCGTAACTACAACAGATCAACTCAAATATGTTGTAACGAAGACTGTCGATCAAAATATTCCAACAGTTAGACCAAGAAATAGGTGTTGCCCTTATGATTTTGATAGTAGTTTGTGCAAGACAGTTGGTGACAGATTATTGTGTGGCTACAATATGAATAGGGGACATCCATATAATAGCCACGGGACGTTACACTTGAATGATGGCTGCCGTCTACGAGGTGGTCGGCTCGAATGTGGTTACGAAACTGGCCCGTTTACAAACCCAAGAAGACCTCCTCCTGTATGGGATGACCTCGTTCAGTATTCTGCTGAAAAACTTGGCCAACAAGTCAGCGATGAGTTCATCGAGGGTGAAAACGATGTAGATGATATTCCAGCTTTAACTGTGACACCGTATAACTTGAAACTCCATCATACTAAACGAAGGCAACGTAGAGTAACGCGTTGTGTGGAGATACAGAGTCGTATTGTTTGTCGCCACTTGTAATTTATTCAAAGCATTGGACTGTAATAAATATGTACATATTATAAGTAAATTATATTTGAAGTACAATCAGACACCGTGGTCTACAGTGCACGCTCTTTTAATTGATAACATTATTTCAAACCTCAGTAATTACCTATTTATTATTAGAGCTTTTTAAATTAATAACGTATTTGACTTAGACGAAAGGATTACGATTCAAAGACAACTGAAAATTCAATTTTGGTAATAATTCTAATCAAATGGTTTGTCATAACGCCTAAAGTAATTACTTAGCAACCAGACACGGATCTGGGATATAGAAAAAGCAAATATGTTACATAATAAAAAATTTAGTAAGTGTGTAGACATCATAAAAGCTTTGGGCCTGAAGTCCTTTATCCACTTAAACATAAAGATGGGACTAGTCTGGCGAACCTAGGTTTAATAACATTTATCCGCAGCCCTGACTTACTCTCTTTATATTGCCCCTTGCTGTTCTTATAAAGCATTTTGGCCGACTCGTGCAATGAGGAAACAGTCAACGCTTGACCATATTATAACTGTTAAACCTCTAAATGTGTAAAGAAATTTCTTAAATATGATATTTCACTTAATAGTATTGCTAATTATAAATCAATTTCAATTCAGTCTTTTGGGCTCGCTAGTCTATACATCAATATAAAATTATTCATTATTTTTATCATCTGGGTTCTTGTAACGATTCTAACTGTACCATTACAGACACCCTGTAGATAGGTAACACTAGTGTTAAACGAATAAAATAGAAAATGTATAGCTGTGACATGTCGTTACGTTAAGTATTATGTTATTCCCATATATTTGTATTATATTCGTCTAGCGCTAATGTCACTTATAGTGCTATAGTGGGAGGCCCGAGCCCAGCAGTGGGACGTTTATGGGCCGTTAGTATATTATAATATATCATGCCACTTGACTACAGGGCCAGGCGTTTTTAAAAGGAGAATTGTATGGATGTCTATTAAAGTCAATATATTTTTTATCAATACAATAAATAAGTACTTAAGGCTAAAAACTATGTGAATATGTACATTGACTAAATTAAATAGGCATTTTATTCTCCTAAAAATTCTAGTGCATCTGTTTTCTCTTCAGCGTCGTGGCCTTCTTCCGACAGCATTTCAAATATAGTCTTCAACATTCTTGTTTCTGTATCGTCTTTTGGATATAGCGCATCTAAATATTCAGTAATGGCATCCGATAAACTTCGTTTTCCATTTTGTACACCAAAAAAATAGCCAAACATGTCATGAAGTATGTTTCCTTCGCAAGTGCTTAGAATTATGACCAAAATGAAAATTGCGGCTAAGAATTTTGTGTCCATGCTTCTGAAAGTACAATATAGTTTTATTATTATAAAAATATTTTTCTTAGCAAACACATGTATGTTTGGTATCACTTAGACCAGAGCAAATATTGTAAAACTTGTTTTACACTGGGGACCAAATACGGGTTCTTAACGGAAATACAACGTGAACTCCGTAAAATCCAGCCATAGTCGAACAAATACTTTCCGCCTCGTATGTAAGTAGATATATGTAAGAACGAAACGAGACAACTATGGTAAATATTTATATACAAAAATAGTATGTAGATTTTTATATATGCGTGTGTGTTCGTTATATTACTATATTATAAATTACTGAATCGAATACCTATTGAGTAAATAATGTACCCATAAAGCTTTATCTATTGCATCATTACTGGCATATAATGACAAGGGATGAAAGTCACATGACAAAAAGAATGTTAAACTAGAAGATTGATGGATACAAATGTTAAGGTAGACCAAAAAAGATATATGGATTGTGTGAAGGATGACATGATGATTTGTGGTGTCAGGGGACGTATGCCGGAATAAAGAAGTATGGAAGGAAAAGAAATATAGTTGTGGGGGTATTCAGGTCTTGAAACATCATAACCATATTTTTTAACGAAAAATATGTCTACAGCTCTCTGACTGTGTCTGACTCCAAGGGGAACGAAATTTGATTTGAAAATATCCATGAGGTAATTTTAAAGATATGGGATATAATGATAATTAAAGCCCGGGCCCCCCAATTTACGGAACGGACAGTATATCCACCACGCTTACTCACGGCGGCTCAGCAGCTTTGATACATCGGATCTCGAAGTCCAGGTTTCATCAAGATATTTTTCTTCACATTTCTTACCATTCACATGGTAATTGTAATAGTATGTACATTAAGTTAGAAAACTCCTTAAATAAGTTATCCAAAATATAACGATTTTCCATCACCACGCGGGTGAAACCACGGGCGCAGGTAGTATTATATAGTTTTAGCTAGACGTGTTATTGGGAGTTTCTTGCCGCTTCTTCTCCTCAACAGCAACAACACTGCGAAGCGATGTAATATAGAATAGGAAGTCAAATAAATAAAATTTAACTTATATGTACAACCTTCAAAAAGTGTTCTCCAGTAGAACTTATTTTGAATAAAACCTTTTGAATTTGAATTATGAGATATTTTCTATTAAACACATGTTGAACTTTTTTAGCCAAATGACAAAACCACTGGCCTTTCGTTATGTTTACGGAACCCTTCAATGTGCTTGATCCAATATGTACTTGGCCGATTTAATTACAAAATAAATCAAGAATGCAATAAATAAATAATGGTCATATGGGCACATGTTACAATAAAATAGAACAGGTGTTAAAATAACATATCATCATCTTATTTTAAAATACCATTATAGAAATAATTTTAGTTACTGTTTAAATAATAATTAATGCGCTATTTGGATCTTTTTACTTGTACCTACCAACTTATAACTTCATATTGTTGTAAGTAGGTTTACTCGTACAAGATCTACGAGGCTGTGAGGTTTTGTAAGATGATAAAAAATATCTCAATTGATCTGATTGTACGTTGTACTTACTTGATAAATAATATTCCTTGGTTTAAATATTAATTCTATGGAACCATCTCCTGTTTTCCGTCCATCATAGATTGTATTCCACTTTAACTTATTACGTTCTACCCAATATGTGACACCTACGCTTTTCCTGTACGTACTGTTCTGCTCTGCGATTTTGCTGCTACCACCACCACACCACATGAGGTCGAAATAAGTTCACTTTCTTTTGAAGTCGATAGGCAGGAAGTACTTTACGGTGGGGATATGTTTGTGGTATAAATTTGAATATTCAGAATAACGACTCTACTAATGGCATACTATGCACATATTAGAAGAAATATTGCCGGTATTATTGTAAGTTATGACTGATCTATTCGCATTTTCATACACATCTCCACATATAATTATTATCTACGTATTCTCCTAAGGGCTATCTGCAAAATAGCTAACGAATCCGTCTCTTTTCCGTAATGATTTGTATTCTAGGCGAGGAGTATGCACAATATAAGCAGTTTTTTGAACTGTGCTTAGTAAAATTGCTACTTCATGCTGACGGTGTAGGGAAATATGGAAACTAAAGACGTGAAAAATCCACCAATCTGCCTTGAATAATAGCGATGAGTAGGACTGATATTTTAAGTGATATATTATATCCAATATAATTACGTTTGTTTTATTTTTCTCTACGATCCTAGGAATGTACTGAATGTAGAGTGCTTGTACTTTTGATTACGGGGATGAATATGGGATCCTTATTGCCTTGGAATATTCGTTTAGAAGAAATTTTATGCGAAGCTAAGAAAACAAACTATCATGAAGTTCGGTATGTACAATGTATACACTTTCGATAAAGGGAACAATTTAAAAAAACTATTCGCTATGTATTAAACTAATTGTAAAAATTTAGTGAAATCCAGTATTCAATTATATAACTTTGTTCGCATACAAAAATTTGCTTTCCACTGAGAATTTCGAGATTAGCTTATTACGTTTCGTTTACAAAATGGTTAGTACATACAAATGTAGGATAAACAGTGAATTTCACTGACGTTCTACCAAATAAATAACTAGAATGTAATTAGTATTCATAACGTGGTTCTCGCTGTATTTTATATTCTTTATACGTGCTGTATCGAGTACTTTGAATAAATTAATAATTTCTTTTAAAAGTATTTAACTACTATATTCCACCCGCATCTAGGTGCAAGCCAGACAAGAAAAAGTTATGAATATTTTTATTATTTATTTATTTTAGTAAGGCTTACAGATAAACAGTTGTATTATGTAATGTATGTCAAGACTTATATGTACTTACTCAGGTTATTAGTTTAGTATATGCAGGTGAATGTTCAAGTGTCCTTCAGGGCAAAATCCTAAATTATACAAAATAGCGAAAAAAACACTTAAAGAGGTCTTGAGGCGGATTTTGAAGAAAAATAAAGTATCATTAGATTTATGTAAAATCAATTGTCCTTGTCAGGAATCGTGTCGGCTGATTTTGAAAAAAATATATAGCCTGTATTCCAATACTAATACCAAATCATAGTGTAGCTTGTAAGGATCAATTTCTATGAAGAAATAAATATCAAACGGCAAACCAAGGCTAAGGGAGATTTTACAAAAAGTTTAAAATCATCTATACTGTCCCTGGGTTTCGAAGGAGACCCTTCGAACGCAGCCGAGATTTAACGCTAGAATGACGGTTTTTATTCGTCATTTTTCATCACAGTTAAATAAACGCGAGACAGTTAGAAACATGTTTAAACTTTTCATGGCATGACTGATTTGTTTATAATATTTTATAATGAAATAGATTCATAGGAAAAAAGACAGGTTTTAACTTATCCGAAGCTGATTGTCTAGAAATCTTAACCTTGTCTCGACTTACGAAGGTGGCATAGCGTGTTGCAGTTTAAAGGTTATTGTCATAATTACTTTTTTTTAACCCTTGATAGGAAAATTATTTAAAGCAGGCGTAGCAAGATCTTTTTTTATTTTTGTTTAGTCATTGATTGCAACGACATGCATTTTATTCAGGTACTTGTTAAGTGTGGTGTAAAAATCAATAAAAAATATTAATTAACTATAGTGAAATGTTTCTGATTTCAGGTTTTCGTGTTGTATCTTGCGACTAGTTCTAATATTATCAACGTAGAATCACTTTTCCAAGGATTTAGTATTAAGAAAGAATTTGACGTGTCTTTGAAGCCCTTTGTGTGGAAACCAATATCGTTCATCAAAGAGAAGTTCTCTCCATTCGGAAGGTTTGGGGTGAGACATGGAATACAAAAAAGAGAGTTAAATGCAGTTGCACCAGCACCAGTAATAGAACATGATTTACACGTGGAACCACCTGCTTCAATTGGTCCATTTTTGACTCCGGTACCAGTAGTTAAACCAGATGATGTACTTTCTCCCGAGTTAATTATTACACCGAAACCTCTTTTAGATCAAAAGCCTTCCAGTTTACCCCTATCTTCAATTATTCCTTCTGGATACACAGCAGTAACTCCGTTTAGACCTGGTGCTTTATTTACAATTCCACCATTTATTCCAAATAATTCAAGTCCATCATCTGCTGTATTAGTAACCCCAATACCTACTTTTAGGCCGGTCTCCCAAAGCACACCAATTTCTTTGCTAACACCCCAAGTAGTAAGTTTAAAGCCTATAATAAATCAAACCACGTTGATAACACAAAGCGACTTGCCAGCAGCTTCAATAGTACAGTCGTTATTGCCTGTATCGACACCACCAGTTGGAACTCCAAGACCATTTAATTTTCTTTTCGATACTTCTGTACCACTGTCCATGCCACCCTCTAATTTTGGAGTTGGTAATTTGTTAAATTTGAATCCAGGTATATCAGAAGTATCACAAATACAAGTATCGACCCCATTGACAAACGCTGAACAGCTTCCTGGACTTTTGCCAGATCGTGCACCATTAAATACGGTTTCTACTGCTATTCCAATAGTATCCTCAGTAGTCCCTAACGAGGTACTCCACCAGCGGGTACTAGGAGAAGGTACGCAGTCTTCTGGATTACTTACAGATATTGGTAAAGCTGACTTAATTAATAATTATTTAAACGCCGTTAATCGTCAGCCTATTTTATCAAAACCTGAAGTTAAAGATATGCCTCCTATATCTAGTAATAGTATAGTTCCAGAAACTCCAAGTGACAGTATATTCGATAACAGCGCTCTAATGCGAGGCACGCGATTGGCTTTACATTTTAGTAATATTTTTGTTCAGCTAATGTCGCAATTTTTTTCAAACGCTCGCTTAACATTAAGTCAGCTCCCAGAATTAAGGCTTAGAGAATAAACAATCTTAGTCAAAAATAAATTTATTCAGTCATTTATATTTATTAATTTACAATTATAACTTTGTTTGACAAGACAACAAAATTACTAATAACAAATAAGTATGTTATTTTCATTGTGTTAGATATCTATTAAATTTATGCTCAAATTCTATCATTTAATTAATATTAAGTTGCTAATATATACATTATATTTCCTTAGAAGTTCTTTTTACCAAACATTACAAACATGATTTTTGTAATGAATTACACTATTTAATAATGTTTAAATGTCTTAGACAACTTAAGCCACATCTTAAGTTAGATATTATAGTAGAAAATGTTTTATATTAATCATCTAAAGACACAATTTAAATAAAATTGTATCCAAAAATTTAAGTTTAAGAAAAAACAAGGTACGTATAGAACTGTGCAAACCAGTTGACTACTTTTATATTGTTATTATCTATCCGTGTGTATTTAAAGAATCTGTCAGGTAGCTCCGAAACACTAAAAGATAAGAATTATAAAAATAAGCTAGATCTAATAACACTAAATAATATAACTGTTTATGGTCTTGTTTATTTACATAATGCCAACTATTGTATCCGTCCAAAGATTTTATTAACAATTGTATGTGTACACTTGCTAATCATTTCATTCTTTATCGTCCAAATCCGCCTCGTCCGAAGCCATCTTGTTCGTACCCCCCTTGGCCGAATCCCCCTTGGCCGAATCCCCCTTGTCCGAATCCCCCTTGTCCGAATCCCCCTTGTCCGAATCCCCCTTGCCCGAATCCACTTTGACCGAACTGGCCGTACCCACTAGGCCCGAATCCACCACCAAATCCACTTTGACCGTATTGATTATATCCGCCCAAACCATTTCCTCCGAATCCTGGTCGTCCAAAACCTCCCCCGTAACCCTGTCCACCGTAGCCGCCATATCCACCGTGACCACCTCCGAATTGAGCAGATGTAGTGGCTAACAGGACACCCATAGTTAAAGTGATGAGAGTCAACTGTAAACATTTTATAAAACATTAATTATTTAAAATAAGATCCAGTATTTTCAAGTTTAATATTATTTTTGAACAAGAATTACCTTTAAAGAAAAAATAATACGAAAGTTGCAATAAATTTCAATTAAGATGAGGTGATAATGGTCTGTTAAATGATTTTCATTGTTATGTAAAAGTTTGTATTGCATGAAATATAGGATATATAATAATTTATAGTAAATAGTTCATTTTAAGGCTGATTTCTCAATCAATGAAAGTCATTCAAATATTACTTTAAAAATTAAAAAAGATCTAATCATTTATGATTTATAATTTAGTTATGGCTTTATCTGTTGGATATATAATTGGACCTCAAAAATAAGAAAAGAATAATGTGATTTATACGATTGAGATGTTTATGACTTTGAAGCATAAAACTTAAATGTATTGATAAAAATGTAATATTAAAATTAGGTTTCGGAGACTAATACCACTTTCTGAAACATTGAGCACTTTTACTGCTTTCAAACTCATAGATAATTCTTTAATAAAAATATCTTTCTTATCAAAGTTTTCAAATAAACCAATGTTTAAAATTCAAAAAATATCACTTTCACATGTCTATAGTAGTTGGAAGTTTGATAAAATAATACAATGTTTTTTATTATTTCCCCTTTAACTCACGTCCCATTGAATTTATTCATTTCGTTTTCTAACACTTATATCACTTACTTTATTAAACAACATTGTAGGATGTTTACACGTTCAACTTCAATAAAATGATTGACACGACGATTCGCTCTAATGTTTATATAAGGTGTCTCACTACATATGGAAATTCACGTGTATTTAAATTAAATCCACGAAATATTACTTGACTATTAAATGGTAAGTGGTTCTCAAAATTTCATGCAAATGAATAAAATCTCGGAGCATTTCTTCACCCTAGTGACCCAACTTTTAATTACGGAAACTTATTATTGGCACTCTATAGATATGCAGGATTTAAGGGTTTTTTAAGAGTAATTTTTTTAAATGGACCATTGTTATATCTGGACGTCTGTCACACTTTTCTTTCATGATTAAAATTAACACAATTAGATAGTAATAAACCAGTTGCCTTGCCAAAGCCGTGAATAGGAAACAAGCATTCGAACAACACTTTCACGTTTATTTCGTGCTGATTAATTAATTTAAGGTTAAACTTAACATTTAATGCAACCAATTATTACTATTGTAAATATATACCTAATACTAGCTGTCCCGGCAGACGTTGTCCTGCCCTGAAGAAATAAAATTTAGAACCCGATTGCAACGCCACCTACCGGGTCCAAATGTAACCTATCCTATCTTTCAAGTCGGATCAAACTGCACACGGTGTGCAAATTTGATTGAAATCGGTCAAGTAGTTTAGGAGTCCATTGAGGACAAACATTGTGACACGAGATTTATATATATTAAGATTATACTTATTCCATATTATATTAAGTTTTATTTACTTTCCCTTTTGTTTAATAAGTAGTTCGAGACGGTCACGAATGCACAATTATAATGGAAGTATAAATTACACATGTACTTTCTACTAAATTATAAAAAAGTAAAATTAATAACTAAATGTCAAGTCCAATTCTTTGTTTTTAGCGTTAAATATATATCTTTGAAATCGCATTTTCTCCCACTAATAAAAGTGGGGTTAGAGTGTTACCGCCTTATTCATAACAGTTATACGAACTTTAGAGGTGTATGTATAATTTAATGATACATATACGAGTAAATATGAGTAGGAGCTAGCTGTGACAGAAGTCACGCGGTTAGACAATACTCCTACATTTGTATAGAGAGTTTCTGTCCAACTTCCAATTTTGGTAGGAAGTACAGGTTCATCATATCTGATCGGGACAAAAATGATGGTGGCATCGTAAAGGATATGCGTGTCAACGATCTCATAATAAGGGATGTTGAAAACTTTACGCAATAGAGAAGGTAAATCACGAAAGAGGACCAGAGATTTCGAAGCAGACTCACTAAAAGCGGCTGATATAATAATAATGGTAATGTTTCCAATATTAAAAAACCCTGCTGATTACAAGCTTTATAAGCACGCGCAGCGCATTCGAAATATGGATTGCTTGGAGTATGAATATAATAATATACGAAAAATTTGAGAATCTTTTTTAATTAGCTAGAAACAGAGATGCTAAGTTGACATATCTAGCAAGCGGATGCCAATTTATAAAAAATCCATATTTAAGCGAACTGATGTCAAAAATAAGGCGTAAGATTTGAAGGATTTTATGAATTAATTGACTTACGAATACGCTTCTGGCGTGGGTTTTTTTTACGGTGGTTATGCAAAAGAGAACAAAGATAAATATTTACTTTTATTATATGAGAATACATACAAATCAACTGTTTTCTATAAAGACCTATTTTGTGTATAGCGAAGAGCTGCATAACAAATGTTTGATGTCAAAGGCCTGAAGAAACAACAGACGATGATTCCACGTGCGTTCGCCTGATAGGATAAAATTAGTTAACAAAAACTTTGAGCTATTAAAACGACTCCTCTACTCTTCAAGTGATCAAAGAGGTGATGTCTATCTCGGGCAACAGATCGAGCGATGTAGCCAGCTTTTTGGGCACTACACTAGACCTAGGCTTATTGTTCTAATTACAGTCTTAAGGAGTTATAGGTAGTATACTATATAACTAAGTTTTCTTTATTCTATTAGTTTATCATAATTAGGTATCTTAGTTTAATAAATTTAAATTTGTTTTATGTTGTTAAATAAAAGAGATGCTAACAACGGTGAAGGAAAACATTGTGATGAAACCGGCACATCGAGATAAACCTATATGTCGTACCTGCCAAGCCACCTTGTAAAAGCGTGACAGGTATACTGTCTATTTCCCAATATTGGGAGGCTCCAATCCAGCAGTGGGACGTTTATGGGCTGTTATTGTAAGTGTTAACCTGTGTGCCATTTTAATGTCTACCTATCCTATATTATTTTATATTTTATCCTATATTATGTGTTTCTCATTGGTGTAAGGGTAACCAGAGACGATGGATTTCCACCTGTTACGATCCTGATAAACACTTTTCGCTTCATCAATCTATTCATACTTACACGCTTATTTAAAGTGCATTTCACATCACTTTTCTTTAAAATATCTTCTATTTGATCACGGTGAATACGTCGCGGTCGACCGGCATCGACTTTATCACTCATTATACTCTCATATACTTGTTTTGTGATTCTGCTTTTATTCATTCTCTCTACATGCCCAAACCACCTTAACATTCCTTTTTCAAGTCGTGTCACAACATCCTCTTTCAATCCACGACGTTCCCTTATCGCACTGATTCTTATCTTATCACTTACATTACCTTATATATACTTCTCAAAGATCTCATTTCAACTGTGTTTATCCTACTTATATGATTTTAATATATAATTAAGATGTTTGCTAGTGTGTTTTGTGTTTTATGTGTGTATTTTCTACTGGCTAAATATCTCTAGTTGTGCGTCGGAGCTGGTATATACGTTTTTTTTAAGTTTTATTATTCCTTGATGTGAGCAAACAGATAGACGATCCGCTTAGCGGAAAGTGGTTAACATCACCTATGGACGTTTGTCATACCAGGGGCGCCGTCAACTCATTGCCTACGTCTAGGATGAGATAGGAAGGATGTAATGGAGGGGACGGTATAAAAGTGCGGGGATAAGCAGGATAGGATAGAGATGATGGGATAGGTGTGGCTGGGATGGAGGGTGCGAAAGTGGGCCACCGGAACGCAACCTTACTAGGCGCCTTCTTCATGCATATTGTATTTTTTTTTTCAATATTACCTCTTTCATGGTTTAAGAAAGAGGGAACTATGGATCTAGAACATTTTTGCTGATACTGTATAATAATTTAGAATAATCTGTTTTTTCTTTTTACATTAGCCACTTTATCTATTTAGTTTTTATTTATCTATCGAAACGCAGGTCGATTACATCTAATATCCTATCCTTATATATGTAACAATTTATTCTTTGTTAGTATGTATAGTGGTATTACTAATTTATTTATTATTTATAACATTAATGCTGACGCTATGAAAATATATACAACTATATATCTATAGTGTCAATTGTGCCACGTTTTATATTACTATTACTTATATTACTAATATTTAATTTGTATTTATTCGCTACTTATTTGTTGTTTCACATATTCCAATCGCTAATCTGTCTGTCTTTTCCAGGTATCCTACAAGGGCTTCACCTACCAAGTCTTCGCAACTTTGGGAACGTTCTTCGCATGGCGGACCATTTTCTATCTTCATTGTCTAGGGATCACAGCAGTAAGTTTATATTTGTTATTTATTTTTACGTATTTTCTTAATTAAGTTATATATGAATCTATGTTATTATATCTTGTTTGTATTATGTCTGTCAGTAAGTTTGTCTGTTTCTAATTGTGTATGTGCGTAAGTCTGTCTGTGTTCTGTTTGTTTGTCTAAAATTTTCCTTTTTTTACTGAGTAAAATAGGTTTAGTTTCGACTTCATTTACCGTTTGAGATTGTGTGAACTTCATTGGTGTACTGCGTGTTCTTTCCGTCTTTCGCTCGTTCACGCTTCTTGGCGTCCTCACTGCACGTCGTGAGGGCGACGTAGCTCGTCAGAGTTACGCCGTCTTTCATGTCGTCCTTGGTCGGGGTGTCATTCTATAGATTGCCTGGGTAATTTTCCTCATGAGGTCCATTCAGCAGCGCGCAGCGTGCGCATCGATGCCCACTGCTGATCGCTATCCACCGGTCCCGCACACGATGACCAGAGTGTAGACCCTCCCCGTCGCATGTGGCTATCGCGAACTATAAATGTATATATACTACCTGTATATATATTTGTTGCCTTGTATTATTTGTAATTCATGCGGCGAGGTAAGGCTTTCACCTCTTTATCATTGTGTCGTTTTCGGTAGCGCGGTCAGCAGTAGGCTACCGTTGCGCGCACTATAGCGTCCCACCTAGCCCTAACTGGACATGTCTCGCTGAACGCGTTGTGGGTCGTATCAGGTTTCTTTTCATACGCGCAATTGATACATGATGGCGGTTCTCCCGCTAGGTGGTCCTCACGCTCTCCCCTCATATGGGGGCCGCCACAATGGTTACATCGAGCCTGGGTTTCGGTGCATAGCTTCCTGCCATGTCCGTAACCCAGGCAAATGGTGCATTGTGTAAGTGGGGATCGGTCTGCATGGTCTGCAGGTCTACTCTGACAGATCCTACACTGGTCATTTCCCTCCAGAGACCCGGTGTTACTCTGAGAATTACCCTGTTCGTACGGGGGTTCCTTCCTCTAACCTTGTATGCCATTTCCATGTGGTCGTCGCCCTCTTTCAGGTCCTCCAATATATCAGTGTTTTGGTTCCTAAGGGCCTGGAAGAGGTCGACGTCCGCTAGTGTGCGCGATACCCCGACGATCTGCACCAAGGGATTTTTATTAGCTATATCTTCGATGGAAAGATTAACTTTCCTCGTCTTTAACTTCTGCTTAACACTTTCTCTTTCCTCCTGGGTACTACATGCTATGATAAGTCTCCCGTCTCTTGCTCTGCGAACTCGTTCTACTTGCACTCCTCCCTTTCTTGCGTTGAGTGCTTCCTTTATTTCCTTGAGAGTCTCTTCCCCTGATTGGCTGCTCCCTTCCGCCTCGACCGCCATGGAGTGTAGGGTGCGATAGGCCGGGATTTAACTCCTCGTGGTCCCGCCGCCGCACTCGCATAGTTCGCCTTTGATTCCTTCACCTCGCTGATTTCCGCCCTATGCTTATCGATAGTTTGTTGTAGACTATCGATCTTTTTAAAGCTTTGCTCAATCAGTGAGGTGTGTTCTTGCAATTTGCGCATTAGTTTTACCTCTTCCTTCTGTTCTTTCTTTCTACCTTCTTCTTGTGCCTCAATTGGCTCTTCCATCTGCGTTTCAATATTTCTAGATTCCCTATATTGCCATAGTTCTTTACCTTCTGCTTCTCTTTCCTTCCTGTATTCTCTCCAATCCTTCATTGCACATTCGAAGGCCTCCTCGGCTTCTTTAACCAAACCATACAGGCTGTCCATCGCAGCCTGTATACTGTGTCTGGCACTCTTGCTTATCTCTCTGTTTGGCTTTAACTGCGAGTTGGCTTCCGTCATAATTGCCTTGGCTTCTGTCATTCTTTCATGATATACCGGTTTTTCTGGCTCTTCGGGTGTTGTAGTTTTGCTATGGGAATAGGTCTTTTTTCCCGGTGGCATTAGTGAGGGGTGTTTTGTACATTAGAGTGGCTGTTTTCTTCACCTGTGTCTGCGACTCTAGGAGAGGGATGGACTTCTCACGTGCCCGGGTGCTCCTTCTCGTGCTTATAGTAAGAACATTCGGAGGGGGGGTTCTCTTGGTTTTGGTTGATTTCTCTGTTATGTCAGTAGGCGATCCCTCCACTGAATCTGGATATGTATATTTTTTCGGCGGACTATACATTTTATAAAATATCTATATTACGAACGGGCTCACAGCAGGGCAGCGATCAGTAAGATGTGGGGAAAACAAAGTATAATGTTATTTAATTCTAATGAATTAATCCGTCAATTAGTTAATTAATAGATTAGTGTTTCTGCAGGTGGCGGGGCTGATAATGTCGGCGTCGGCTGCTGCAGGATGGCGCGGCTGGAGTGGAGTGGTCGGGACTCGTGCATGCGTGACGCCTGTACCTACTTCACGAACCCAACAAGGCGGCTGTGTGGACTAGAGCGGCGGGCCCGTGCTAGTTGAATGTGACTTTAGCGACCGGCAGCGAATCGAGTCGCTCTGAGTCGTCTTGAACCAGCGCGCCGATCTCTCGTCTACAACTCTGCGTCGACTTGCCTGTATCAACAGACCAGTGTAGGTAGGCCTCGCTGAAATTGTTCTTCCTGCCGTTTCCTTGTATATATCTCTGTCAGTATTCTAGCTAGACTTCTGGGAGTTTTATATATTTATTTGTCATTACTTAGCGGTTCTTTCAGTGATATTCGTTTACGCGGTACTCTTCGCTAAACGGTCGAAATACGATTTTAAAAATCCTTAGTTGGTCAACTTACAGTTCTCTGGTAGTAGTCCTATCCCACCCGGTGAGTAGGGAATTTAGGGAATATGTCCTACATAATTCGCTCCAAATTGCTAAGAATAGCAGTTTCCGAATATTGTGTTACCTCCCAAAAACTCGCGAAAAACGCTATGGCAGGCTGCGGTGAATGAAGCCAGACGGTGTCACGCTTCTGGCTCCGTGGTTCTTGGTTAGATCTAGATAGCACTTATATCAACGCATGCACCTTTACAACCTGCACAACCACATATAATATATCGCACGGGTAAATTACTGCGAGGTTTCTAACAATTATTAACTTAATTTGCGGAGCGCGTAATATGTCGAGCGTTCTCAACGGGAGTTCGAGGTCAATTTTTGCATATTGTATTAGAGTCGAGAGCGAAGAGATCATTTATACCTACATTTTATTACCCATACAGGCGTTTACCTTGCCATTGGTAGAAAATTAAGATTACTTTTAAGAAGTCTGTTTCATGAAGTATGGCAAATGAATGGGTAAGTCACAGAAACCTGTCATAAGATTAATTCAGTTTAACGGTTTTGTTTGTACCATGAGATGCTATTTTATTATTAGAAATAAAGGACAAATTTACTTTAATCACCTTACTTTTTCGTTAATTGTGCATTGATTTACCCGGTTTTAGAAAATTTTGCTATGTCATTTAAGTTATTACACGTTATTTGCTTTGATTCTATTGTATCAAAACATATTAATTTTTACCAATCAATAAATATTAACATTATAGGCGGTATCCGCGACCTCGGCCGCGTAGAATTTCCTTTTAATTTGCCTTCCCTTGTGGCGACGCGGCCTTTAAATTTTTTCTAAAATAAGAGTAGCCTAAGTTATTCCTTATAACATCAGCTATCTGTCAGTAAAAGTCCCGTCAGAATTGGTTTCCGGAGATTAGCCGGAACAAATAGAGAGACAAAAATTAAAAAAAGATATATATTTTGATATAAGTACCGTATGACTAAACAGATATACAATGCAAAAGTGGATGGATGCAGAAGTCGTGGAAGGCCACGACACACCTTCCATGATCAAATTGATCGTGTACTAGCAGAAGGTGATGTCAGGAGCCTTAAGAACAGACGAGCTTGCATGACAAGAGTTATGAATGTCAAAGAGGCAAGTGAGGTGTGTAAGAATAAGCCTAAATGGCACTCTGTTGTTCGTGCCTACCCCGCAAGGGAACTGGCGTGAAGTTATGTATGTATGTATGTATGTATATACTTTCATATTCATTTAGTAAAAAGCTGTGGTTTTGACATTACAAAGAGAAACTTCAATTTTATTTATTTGTATAGCTATAAAAAATAAATAATAATAATTATTATTATGTAATCTATACTATACTTAATCTGATCTGTTGGGGGCATTGAGTATGTATAATTAACTCCAAAATGAGAAAAAAGTCAGGGCGCTAATATCTATATGATTAATAACAAAGGTCTGGCTTATATTTAGGGCAACGTATTAGCGTTGCCATACAACACGGGAATGTAGCCAGCATTTTGGAAACGCTCTCCACCGACAGCGATCTGGACTACATCTTTTACTTGTAAATATCTTCATAATAGTATTTATTTCTAAGTTTTTTTTGTAGTCTGATTTCTAATTTATAATTTAGTTTATTATTAAGTATTCAATTGTAATTTCTATATGTGAATATATTTAGCGTAATAACAAAGTATCTTCTGTATTTTTATGGCTCTTTTTATTTGTGACTGTTTGCCTAGTAAAAATATAAATGTACCTGCACGAAACTTCACTGTGGTCTTAAAAGTGACTGATCAAAGAATGTTTTTATACTGTACTTAGATGATACTGTAGATTTCTCAAAAAAGTACTTCTCGTTATTACCTACATATACCTATGGAAAAGCTTTGTAATTTATTTATTTACTTTTGGATATAAATTATAATTATATTCATTTCTTATTATTAAAGCTTAGCTCCCAAGTTCCTGAATTAGTATATCACAAATAATATAGAAAAAACAGTGAAAACAAAAAATAAACAAACTGAACTATAGAAGAAGTTTTATTTGATATAATACCAAATCATGAATTATACAGGGTCAAGTGAAAAGTTGCTCATCTATCATATAGCGGCCGTGACGTCTCCGTCATTACTTTCCACCATATCTGCCATATCTGGCACCATATCCTTGTTCAAAGCCTCCGCCATATCTGTTATTGTAGGCACCTTCATAACCTTCTTGATTACTTAAACTGCGAGCGTAACGTTGTTGATAGTTTTCGTAATTGTAATTGTAATTAGGTGCGTTGTATTGATTTCTAGCAGATACTATTTCTAGCAGGGTAATGAAGAGGCCAAGAATGAAGATAAGCTGGAAATGTAAAAAATCATATTAGTTATTATAGGTTTAACTGGGTAATGCATAAGGGTATTTAAAATAGGATGGATTGTGTGAAGGATAACAAGAGGAATTGTGGTGTGGTAGAGAAGATATTATGCCAGAACAGAAAACTGTACACGGAGAACATAATATACTTTGTCGATCCCAATAAATCTGTTTTAAATACACAATCAATCTATTTTAAATACACAATAAATAAACATTGTTTTAATAAACAATAAAACTTGTCCCGACTGGCGTGGGACTACCATTCCAAGCAAGCCTCTCCTTTCTTAATCAGAGATTGAGAGGGGCGTGCGTGGAACTCGGATACGAGACATTGTCCAACCTTTTTTAATCCCTATTTCATATTTTCTTTATTAAAACTAACGTTAATGTGTATTATAAAAAAGTTTTAAAATCTCATTCTTTACCTCTAATTTATGTAAATTATAAAATAATTTATAAGTATAAAATGATGTTACAAAATTGTTGATAGTTTTATTACAATTTATGCCTACCCTAATTTCCACCCCGCATCAATGAAAATGTCCAATCACTCACACCCTATTTTCAGAAGCCTCATTAAATATATTATTAGAAATTGTTAAATGGAGAAAGAAATTAAAATAAGAAAGAAATAATAAATCTTTACATACCTGGAAACTTTTTGCCATTTTTGTCTTGTTTCTGCACGTTCTGTTAAAATATCTATTTGCAATAATAACCACGAACGTATCTACCCTGACTTATATACCCGAAATTGGTAATGTATTCTGAACTATTTTCAGGCGATTAATTAATTATATTTTCAAGTAAATCCTTTCAATTTATTTAGTGTTCCGGGTTATAAATGAATTAATATTTATTTCTCAAGTTCAAGGTATTCCTACTGTCTTAATAATTAGATTTCGCTCGACTTTGAACTAGATTTGAATTTATAAAGAATCAAAGTTTTTCTTACGTCTTTGTCTAATAAATTTTAAAGTTTCAAAATATATTTTATATTTTGATTCAGAGTATATAGTCTTTACCAATAAAATTATATATATACTTAGGTCTATCAGGTGTTATAGTCGTCTTAGGGTAATGGCCACCGCACGCATGTACCGCTTAGGCAGTTTCTTTGACCTGATGTGCATATTGTTACAACCATCAGGTGCTAACAACGGTGAAGGAAAACTTCGTGAAGAAACCTGCATATCGAGGTAACCGATGTGTCGAACCTGCTAAGCTGCCTTGGGCAAGCGTGGCAGGTATACTATCCGTTCTCCTATAGTGGCCCAAGCCCAGCAAGCGGACGTTTAGGGGCTGTTATTATTATTATTATATAGGTGTACCATGGTCATGGTCATTGCTGTACTCTTTGTTTCGAAAGTACATATATAGTCAAAGGTGGCGCAGTCCGTCAATAGGGTAAGTTCATAAATCGCTCGTTTTTTATCCTTTTTAAACGGAATTTAAGGCCAACTACGATTCGCAGACAGAATTCAATTGTGTCTCAGCTTCACTCACTGATTTGTTGTCGTCGTAACTATTTAAACACGGAAATAATGAGAGGTGTTTGGAGTTCCCCCACTGACGGACTTCGCCACCTTGACTATATACGATAATACATGTAAATTTTTGTTTGAAAAAACGCCACGTTATTGATTTTGTTATTGCCTGAATCGAGAAAATAGGGATGTCTACATGAACCATCAGATCAAACTAGTAATTGTCGCATATGGATGTTTGCGACATCACGGGCGATACCAACGTATTGTCAGCCTTTTTGTTATATACGTGCTCAGTGATAAATCTACAAATCATTAGCCGCTAAAGTTTATTTTTTTATTGCAGGACTTCAGCAGACAGGCAGACGGCCCACTTGATGGAAAACGGTTACTATCTCGCCTATGGACATTTGCAACACCAAAGATGTTACAAATGCGCTGCTGCTCTCTTAAGGGAGACTGGAACCTGGTCACTAATACCGGAACACAACTCAAGGTTGTTATGGCGACATATTTTAGACCAGGGGTGGTAGCTAACCAGTCGGGCAAATACCCTACCACCTGGCAAATACATTCCTATAGTAGTTATCAAAACACGCATTTATAGAAACTTTAAACTTATTTTGGACTAGCTTCTGCCCGCGACTTCATCCGCGTGGAATAGTTAAAAAAAGTAAGGTAAAAACACACTCCCGATTTTAAAACAGCCTTCATTGGTGCTCCGCTCCTATTGGTCTTAGCGTGATGATATATAGCCTAATTGTTTTTTAATGTATAAATTGTTTTATTGTATAACGATACCGGCAATATCAATACTTAATTAGGTGCATAAGCTGTATAATAAGCTGTTTAAGTAATTAAAGGTTTTTTAACTATCCCATGGGAACTCTTTAATTTTCGGGATCAAAAGTATCCTATATGTTGACCAAGGATATAAGCTACCACCATACAAAATTTCATTTAAATCGGTCCAGTCGTTTCGGGGATTAGCCGGTATAAACAGACAGACACACAGAGAAACATACTATTTGAAAACATCTAAATTAGTTTTATTTCACTCCCTGACTCGGTTTCTAGAAATTTTTTCATTGTACAGAAATTTGACCTCTACTTTTTTATTATATGTATAGATTTTGGATGACAATTAAAAATAATTACATTAGATCATACTTAATGTTAATAGCCGTAGAAGGAGAAATAAATAGAGAAAAATTCATGTGTACCCGATAAAGACAGAGAATTACTACAGTTATCCTTTTTTATTTATTTAATTTTTTATTGAGACTTTTCGTCACCAGTGACGATATCAGCCTCATAGGTGATGGCAAATTTAAATTTTTTAATATATTAAATAAACTTAAGTATAATTTTAAACTTAACTGTAAATAACTCTATTTTTAAATATTTTAATCTTACTTACTTACTTACTCTGTTGGCTCAGCGTCCCAAAGTGGGTCTTAGCCTCCGAAACGAGAGCATGCCATTTTTCTCGATCCTGTACGGTTTCTTGCCAATTACTGGCTCCTAGCTCCGACAGATCCGCCTCTACTCTGTCCTTCCAGCGATATTTAGGACGGCCAACCGGACGCCGACCTACCGGCCGTCTCAAATGTGCTTTCCTCACGCTACGACCCTCTCCCATCCGTTCTACGTGACCGAGCCAAAATATTTCAATCAGGAACTTAAATAATAATCCCGGCTCCTTGCTGAAAGGGTTGCTTAGAATAATATTTATTCCTTACAGTTATCCTTATTATTTATTCTATAATGTGACAAGTACTACGACTTACCATGTTACCAATGCAACAATGTCTATTCCAAATTCTCAGATTTCGTTAAACTGTCATGCAATATGACAGTTGCATTGATTTCAAATACTGAAAAAATAAACTGCCGGCGTTATGAAAGGTATCAGAAAACGTATATATCTATATAATAAATAAGTAAAATAATTTTCTCAAAATAATTTTATACACACAAATAAGGCCATCCTCTTTTCAAATTTTTTTTTTATATGTGATGTGCTCATCTCATCCAATCGGGGGGACAAACAGTGAAGTAATGTAGGACTTGCGACGACTGCTAGATACTCATTGAAACGTTCCCGGTGTTCCTTCTATTACCTGAAGCCAGGGTCATGACAAAACAGCTTACCTAGCGCCATGACCCTTGCAGTGTAGGCTCTTATGCAAACCCCTTGTATATTGACGGGGGATTAGCTTCCCAGCGAACTTAGTCTCACTTATAGAGTGAGAACTCGCACAAAGCACCTACACTTTCCCCATTTCGGCAGCACTAGTTCAAGTGTCAGCTGATATTGTACCCCAAGGGCCGTCGGCCATAGAATTATGTTTCTTACCTATGTCTTCTCTATATACTACCCCTACATTCAGAAACCATAATTGAGACTGTTATTATATCATATCCGGTTGAGGGGATTTTACCTGTTTAACCCAATGTCACCTACAAAACACGTAGAATACTGCATGATATATTGAACTCTATCGTGAATTATTGAAGTAAATACACGTAATGATTTTACGACCGCGAACACGCTGGGTTTTTTGTTACTGAGTCATAAATTATTATTATTTTTTTATTTATTTATTGCAGGAGTTCAGCAGACAGGCAGACGGCCCACTTGATGGAAAGCGGTTACCAACACCTAAGGTGCTACAAATGCGCTCCTGCTCTCTTAATGGCGACTGGAACCTGGTCACTAATGCCGGAACACAACTCAAGGTTATTATGGCGACATACTTTAGACCAGGGGTGGTAGCCATCCAGTCGGGCAAATGCCCTACCACCTGGCAAATTTATTTATGGTAAACATACAAAAAACTTCTAGAAATTTTATCTTCGTCTGAACGTGATGATAATGATTACATAACGACGATACGATAAATATGTATGACTGTAGAGTTATCTAAATAATTACAGATGTTATATCTAGAAGTATAGATTTGTATATGCTTTTGTGTACAGAGTTCAATCTTGATAAAGAACAATGTATTGTACTACACTAAAACAAAGACTGCAAAAAAGCAGAACTAAAACTATAGATTCTTCATTCTTGTCTGGGATTGTAATTATTTATATGTGTGTTTAAAATGGGAATTTGAGTTTAATGGGTAAATTATTTTGAAATTAAATAATATTAGGTAATTTTTAAATCTTGGTGGCTTAGTAAGATAAGTTCAAATTTCATTCCAAAACTTCACGGGTTTGAATCATGGCAACGAGCCTGTACCGCTTAGATAGCTACAAGTAATTCCTAATCGGTCTATGACCACTTTCTACTACTCTTAACACTGTCTACGGTAGCTTTCACTGTAAACATTGGCAGACCATTGGCTGGGGTTTGCTTATCTGTCCATTCTTGTTCACTTAGCGTGGTCTGCCGCATCCCTTGTCGTGAGAACATTAGCGCGCATGAGTCATGACGTCAAGCCAACATTTCTTGGGCATATTTTACGGGGTCTTATTGTAGGCGGCGTGGAGAAATGTTAGATTTTATTGTAACTTACTGGCTTCTGTAAAACATGTATGTGCAAGTACTTAATAAAGTAGATGACTGGAACTCTCTTGCGATTTAGTCATGGTAGCTTAATGGTTAGCGAACGCGTCCTAAACCCAAAGGGCTTAGGTCCGAATCCTGGCCGAAAACGATGCACCATTTAGACAGTTTTCCGACCTAATGTGCATATTATTATAATTACCACGTGCTAATGGTTAACAAAAAAATTGCGATGAAACCTGAATATCGAGATAAAGAACTATATTTTTTCCTTTTTTTAAGGTACAGACCATACTATTTATCTGCGTGTTCCATCTGGGGTAACATTATTATTAGTGACCGTTTCGTGATGATGTAGCGATTGGTTAAATGCCTTATTTATGGTGCGACAATGTTATTAATTGTTAATGACGTTAAACACAGATAACATATTATTTATACAATAATGTATAGTTTTTGCGGCATAAGCTCAGCTTATGTGTGACAGCTTGCGGTACTAAAGGTGAAGTGCGGAAAGTGCGCGGTGGCGAAGTGACGCGGAGGGACGCCTTCCCCGCGCTGCGCCACAAGCCGTATCTCTCGCTACACTACCCGTTTGCACTAACACATAGCCAAGCTGAGCTTTTACTGCAATGTCTGTACCATAGAAGGCTGGGGGATTCTCTGCTTTGTGGACTTAATTTTAACGCTATAAACAAGACGCATTTGGCCACAGTCACTAGCACTAACATTATCGCAGAGAGATCAGGGACATAAAGGATACAACAAGAGGTTTTGTTTCCAATCGACAGTTAAATAATGCAGCAAAGCTGTCATGAACGACGGAGATGGTGTAAATTCTGTCACAAATGAATTCAATATAAAATTTATGATCTTTTAACGTGAGTAGTTAAATTAAAAAATACTCTAGTAATTGTATTAGGTACATGACTAGTCAATATTCAAGTCATCCCGTGACTTAATTTTTAGGTTGCTCAGTGTGTCCCATCTATACCTGATGTACGTGGTAGAGTCATGCTGGAGCCGTTATCATATTGATTACAGCTCTAAAGGCTGGCTTGATCGGTATATCACGCTCTCACAGAATATCGGCGTGAGATGGTTATTATTGAGTTTATCGTGTTTAGAGCGATGACTGAGACTTACAATGGCCCAATCCTCCCTCCTCCTATTCCTTTTATCCTATCCCTCCTATCCCATGCCCTCCCTCTTAAATGCTGACAACGCGTTGGCTTCGCCCGTGGTGTTGCAAAAGTTTTTAGGCGACGGTAACGACTTTACATTACTTGGGTCTGACTTTCCAGTGGTCTGTCGCAAGCTTCGTGATAAAAAAAAATATAGGTCAAATTGAACATGTCTGACTTTTTCACATACATCTATAAAGCAATAGCTCTTAAACCCAATTTATTACAAATTTATTCTATAGATCAAATTGATCGTGTACTAGCAGAAGGTGATGTCAGGAGCCTTAAGAACAGACGAGCTTGCATGACAAGAGTTATGAATGTCAAAGAGGCAAGTGAGGTGTGTAAGAATAAGCCTAAATGGCACTCTGTTGTTCGTGCCTACCCCGCAAGGGAACTGGCGTGAAGTTATGTATGTATGTATGTATGTATGTATTCTATAGATACTTTTAAGAACGAATGAATTTCTTATTTTGTTTTTCTTTGGTCCCACTGCTGTTATTTCAATATCTTGGCGTTGTGAAGACATTCGCAGTACAATTCCATTGTGATAGTGTTACAACTTCATATTCTACTAAATTTACAATATTTTATCGATATCATCGCGGCGGAATAATAGTAGAAATAAATGCTATTACCATTAGCAGAAATGGCGTTAGTCAAAATGAATATTGAAAAGCTACTAGAATTTTCAATATTCTCTCGCGAGTTTTCGCTTATAAATATTTATAAAGATAGAGTGGCTCGCCACGGGCACGCCATTGGAATTAAAAGAATACCTTAATCAGGCAAACATACGATTGAGACGACAGTGTCCGGCGATTTTGACGACATAGTAATAGTAGCATTGGGCCACTGACATATCGTTTAGGAGCTGGTTGTGATATTTCACAATTGTCATTCGCCTTTCTGTCTACACTCATCACATATGTAGTCTGATTATTAAGTACATAATATTATTTATCTATAAATCTCCAAATAAATATAATGTAAATATTTTGCTTAAAGATTAAGTATTGCTATTCAACGTGGTAACGTCGCCAGCCTTTTGGGAACGTTCCCGGCAAGTGACAGTGGATTAGGACCAATATTTTATCTATAATTATGCCCTTTTTGTTTTAGTTTTTAATTTCAGGTTTCTTTTTCATACTGTAGTTTAATTTATGTAATAAATAAATAACATCATAATCTAATGTAAAAAAATATTTTAAAAAATACTGCATAACATACAAAAATAAAAGTGTGAAATCATAGTAATAAACAAACAGAATAACAGAAGAAATTTTATTTAATACCAAATCATGAGTTACATAAGGTCAAGTGAAAAATTGGTGATCTACCGTCGAACGGTTGTAACAACTCTCGTCGTTACTTTCCTCCGCCGTACCTTGCACCATAGCCTTCAAAGCCTCCACTATACTTTGCATCGTATCCTTGTTCATAGCCTTGGCTATATGGGCTATTAAATCCTGCTTCATAATTATCTTGATTACTTAAACTACGGGCGTAACGTTCTTGATAGTTTTCGTAATTGTAATTAGGCGCGTCGTATTGACTTCTAGCGGATACTATTTCTAGCAGGGCAATGAAGAGGCCAAGAGTGAAGATAAGCTGGAATTGTAAAAATCCATATTTGGTTACATAGATTTAGATAATAAAAATATTTGTGGTGTGCTAGAAGATTAATGGCGGTTGAATGCCAAATAGGAAACTATGCAAGGAGGGTATTAACGAAACTGCTATTTACATCAATATATAACAAGTTGGTTAGACAATATATTACATTAATTTAATTAAATTTTAATTGCTTAAAATAAATATTATAAGAAAAATCTAAATAAGTAGTTTAAAACACTAATTTAGAGAATTTTGATATTTTCGTATTTCGACCTGTGGTTATTTGTTTTATTTTTTATTTTTTCAATGATAATTATAATAATGGTATTATGTTGTTATTCGGCTGTTACCTTATAATATGTAACTTTTAGATTAACATCTGTTATAAGGTTATAGTTATCTATATTTCTGAAATTATATTCATCTTAGGTTGGTCTAAAGTATAATAATTTGTATTTTCATGTGTAAGCCATTGAATGCCAAACAAATGTTAGATATATTCAATCTACTGTATAAAAAAATAATGAGTTAACAAACCCATTATAACTATACATTGTATTCCTTTGAAGTTTATTTCAGCACAACACACAATTTTTGCATCAGTTACACAATTGGGCCGATTTTTCAATAACCAGATAAAAGTTATACAAAAATATAACATAAAAAAATTAAAAATGACAGTTGCTTGAGTTAAGCAATTGAATTGTTACATTATTAAATATAGGTATGTATATAATTTACATACCTTCCATGATCAAATTGATCGTGTACTAGCAGAAGGTGATGTCAGGAGCCTTAAGAACAGACGAGCGTGCATGACAAGAGCTATGAATGTCAAAGAAGCAAGTGAGGTGTGTAAGAATAAGCCTGAATGGCGTTCTGTTGTTCGTGCCTACCCCGCAAGGAAACTGGCGTGAAGTTATTTATGTTTGTATATAATTTAATTTTCACTTTTATGTGAAGTGAACACAGATTTAAATATTCTCACGTATTCTTTAGGGAAATTCAAAGAAAGTGCGTTTAAATGTATTTACTAACACAATAGGCTAAGGATAAGGTGCCTTAGTCGCCATAGTTGTGAGACTGTTATGACATTGTAATTAAATGAAATAAATTTAAAAAAACCCCAGTAAGGTTATAGTTTATTCGACCGATAACTTTTATCTGATGATTGAAAAATAGGCCCTTAGTCAATTTAAGGAAATCTAAAGTTAGATATTGAAGCAGAAAATATTTTTAAACACGCATAGTGTTTATTTAGATTTATATGTGTATTTAGATAGTTAAATATTCAAATAAAATTTTATTCTTTTTATACAGTAAGGAAAAACATGGCATAGATAGAATTGTTAGACATAGTATTGGAAATTATTCACTGGAAAGAGGTAAATAAAATAACAAAATAATAAAGTTCTTGTTATCATACCTTAAATCCTTTTGCCATTGTTGTGTTTTTCTGCACGTTCCGTTCAAATATATGTTTGCAATAATTACGAATGAATCTAGGCTGACTTACATACCCGAAATTGTTAATGTATTCTGAATTATTTTTAGGCGAACAATTAATTATTTCTTCAAATCAAAACCTTTCAAAATGTTCAATGTTCCGGATTTATAAATCCGTTAATGTATTATTTAACGATGTATTTTTAATTTGTGTACCAAATAGGGGTAAAAATTATATCATGGTTGTTCCTTAACGTGAGAGAGAAACGTGTCTGAAGAGAGAAAAAATGCAGACGACCCACCAGACGGACAGTGGTTACCGTTGCCTATGGACGTTTGCAACACCAGGGGCGACACCAAGGCGTTGCAGTTTAGGATGGCATAAATATAATAGAATAGGGGGATGGGATAAAGGGGTCATTCAGAGGCCCAATACTGCTATTTCAACATCTTGACGTTGCGAATATATTCATATTAACATTCCATTGCGATAGTGTCAAAAATTCGTATTATACTGAAACCATAATATCTTATCGATATCGTCGCAGCGGAATAATCGCATAAAAATGGCATAATTATTAGCAGAAATGGCGTTTGCCAAAATGAAAATTGAGAAGCTACCAAAAATTTTAAACATTTATTTCGCGTGTTTTCGCTTATAAATATTTATAAAGACAGAGTGGCATGCCACGGGCACGACATTGGAAATAATAGAATATCAAAATCAAGGAAAACTACGATTGAGACGACAGTAACCGGCAACTTTGACGTGATAGTAATAGCAGAATTGGGCCCCAGGATAAAATGGATAGAGGGGATAAAACATGGAATTGGAATGGATAGGATATTAAAGATGGAATAAGGGGAAGAAACTCGTACTCGTCGCACGAAACACGATTAGAACAAGGCTAACGGTTTCATGCCTATATGTATTCTGTAAAAGCGTGGTATTACACTGATAGAGCTGGCCCTAAGAGTTAAAATCATAAAGAAAGAAAAAAATTATTTGAAGAAATAGCGCCGCTTACATTGCTAACATGTATCTTAAAAATAAAAACATATTTTGAGAATTTGTACGCCGCATTTTCCGCAAACAAGGTTTGCACTTAGCTTATTGCTGTGCCAGCATAATATCCGACACAACGCTGATTTTTAGTGCAAACCTACCATAATTTAGCATAATAATGACTCCAGCTTGGCTCTACCACGCAGATTTTTTTTTTACAGTAATATGAGAAAATTACAGTCCCAGTTAAAACACTTCGCGAAACACCAGCCAGATAAAAACTAAAAAGACCCAACTTTAATTCTGTCTAAACAAGGACTATTTCTATTTTAAAACAGCAAAATCAATTTAAGCATTATAATTATTTATTATCATAATCCAGTATAATAGTTGAAAACTAGTAGGAAAACCTTGGTTTTAATTATCCTTGACAGAATTGCTCTTGTTGTAATGATTGAAGTGAATGAGTGAAGACCTCATTATTATTTATTGACGTTTAAGGGACTAACTACATTTATTTAGCTCCATCCGTTTTTCGCTGGACGATTTTGGTCAAAGGTATGCAGCGCCGACTCTACCAGCCGCGTACAGCAGCGTAAAATTGTAAAGGTTCTCATAAAGGGTTTTCTTTGCTGAAACGCCGTCTACCGTGTACAACGCTGAATAACTGAGAAGCGTACATTGCTCTCTGATTTGATCATCAAATGATAATCAAATCTGAACCTATTCAAGTCGACACCTGTCGAAAAAGTGTTGTAGGTAGTTCGCATGCAACGATAAATGCGGCGGAAAGCTGAATAGTTGCGACAACCTGAACTAATGTGTACGTATATCTTCCAATAAAACTGGTGTTTTCTATAGACAAAAGATGAATTGAGCTGAATAAGTGTAGTTAGTCTCTTAGACGGATTAAAAATTCATTAATGCTTTAATTTAATTTAGTTTGTAAATGAGATTCTATAAATTAAAATACTTTTTTATTTATTGCTGGAGTACAGCACACAGGCTGATGGAAAGTGGTTACCGCCGTCAATAAAAAATTGTAACAACATAAGTATTCAAATCTGCTTGCACATAAACCTGTTTTCGTTGTTTTTCTATAATTTCAATATTTTTTTTGTGTTTTGGTCTGTTATACTGAAGCCGTATCTGTGATAACGTTAAATATATAGGCCTTTTAACGTAGCTGTGGCAATGCGTGTAATATGGGTTTCATAACAAATGGGCGTACAGACAAAAGTGCAGTTTTACACAAGGGACAAAATTGTGAATAAAACAAAATTAGTTGATTGTATAAGGCTGAAATTTGGTATACCCTTCTAGTTATGTACACTTGCATACTGGTAAGACTTTCTAAATTGTAACATTTCATGCCCTATCATTTGACTGAGGGTTGTTTGTATTGGCGTCTCTTACGACTGGCCACCCGGACGCACAAATTAAAACACTCTTTCTCTATTCCAGCACAGCTTCTGTAAAACATGTATGTGCGAGTACTTAATAAAAGTAGATGATTAGGACTTTCTTGCGATTTAGTTACGAATTCGCGGGTAAAGCTTATTATTACCAGCTCGTTATTTATGGTGCAACAATGTTATTAATTGTTTATATACCTAAATAATATATTATCTGTGTGTTAAACACAGATAATATATTATTTAGGCATATATAGTAATGTATAGACTTTGCGGCATAAGCTCAGCTTATCTGTGACAGCTTGCGGTACTTAAAGGGGAAGTGCGGAAAGTGCGCGATGGCGAAGTGACGCGGGGAGACGCCTTTCCCGCGCTGCGCCACAGGCCGTGTTTCTCGCAACACTACCTGTGTGCACTCACACATAGGCAAAACTCAGCTTATACCGCAAGTTCTATACCACAGAGGGCTGGGGGGATTCTCTGCTTTGTGAACTTTATTTTTTACGCTATAAACAAGACCCATTTGGTCACAGTCACTAGCACTAACATTATCTCAGATGTATCAGGGACTAAAAGGGTATAACAAGAGGTTTTGTTTCCAATCAACAGTTAAATAATGCAGCAAAACTGTCATGAACGACGGAAATGGTGTAAATTTTTTAACGTGAGTAATTAAATTAAAAAGAACTCTAGTAATTGTATTAGGTACACGACTAGGTCAATATTTAAGTCATCACGTGACTTAATTTTTAGGTTGCCCAGTGTGTCCCATCTATACTTAATGTACGTGGTAGACCCATGCTGGAGTCGTTACCATATTGATTACAGCTCTAAGAGCTGGCTCGATCGGAATATCACACTCTCACAGAATATCGGCGTGAGAAGGTTACCATTGAGCTTATCGTGCCTAGAGCGATAAGTGAGAGTTACAGTGGCCCACTCCTCCCTCTTCCTATTCCTTTTATCCTATCCCTCCTATCCCATCTCCTCCTAAATGCTGACAACGATGTGGCTAGTGGGGTTGCAAAGGTGTGTAAGCGACTGTAACGACTTTACATTACTTGGGTCTGACTTTCCAGTGGTCTGTCGCAAGCTTCGTGATAAAAAAGTCTATAGGTCAAATTGAAGATGTCTGTCTTTTTCACATACATATGAAGCAACAGCCCTTAAACCCAATTTATTACAAATACATTTCTATAGATGCTTTTAAGAACGAATGAATTACTTATTTTGTTTTTCTTGGTTCCACTTCTGCTATTTTAATATCTTGGCGCTTCGAAGACATTCGCAGTATAATTCCTTTGTGATAGTGTTAAACCTTCATATTCTACTAAATTAAAAAAAAATATAGCTGTCTATCAGTGAATATCGCATCGAAATCGGCCCAATAGTTTTTACGTGAATCCCGAACAAACAAATAAGAAATGTAAAAAAGTTACATCTTTTATATTATATTATATATTCCAATTGTTTTTTTTAATAGCTTCAATGTACAGACACGGCATGTTTAGAATTTTAATATTGTTACGTGTTGTGGGTACTGTGTTGTGGGGATTGGAAGGAAACACCGTTCTAAAAGAATATGCTTATATTAAAGCCAATGCAATAACTTCTCGATATCATTGCGGCGAAATAATAGTAGAAATAATTGCTATAACCTTTAGTAGAAATGGCGTAAATCAAAATGAATATTGAAAAGCTACTAGAATTTTCAACATTTTATCTCGAATTTTCGCTTATAAATATTTATATTGATAGAGTGCCTCGCCACGGGCACGCCAATGGAATTAACAGAATACCTTAAACAGGCAAATATACGATTGAGACTATAGGGTCCGGCAATTTTGACTACATAGCATCAGCATTGGGCCTCTGATGTACCGTTTACGAGCTAGTTGTGATATATCACAATTATCATTCGCCTTACGATCTACATTAATCACATACGTAGTCTGATTATTAAGTACATAATATTATTTATCTATAAATCTCTAAATAAATATTAAACAGTGTGAAATCATAACAATAAACAAACAGAATCACACAAGAAATTTTATTTAATACCAAATCATGAGTTACATATGGTCAAGTGAAAAATTGGTGATCTACCGTCGACCGCTTGTAACAACTGTCGTCGTTACTTTCCTCCGCCGTACCTTGCACCATAGCCTTCAAAGCCTCCACTATACTTTGCATCGTATCCTTGTTCATAGCCTTGGCTATATTGACTATTAAATCCTGCTTCATAATTATCTTGATTACTTAAACTACGGGCGTAACGTTCTTGATAGTTTCCGTAATTGTAATTAGGCGCGTCGTATTGATTTCTAGCAGATACTATTTCTAGCAGGGCAATGAAGAGGCCAAGAGTGAAGATAAGCTGGAATTGTAAAAATCCATATTTGGTTACATATATTTTGATAATAAAAATATTTGTGGTGTGCTAGAAGATTAATGGAGATTGAATGCCAATTAGTAAACTATGCAAGCAGGGTATTAACTAAACTGCTATTTACGTCAATATATAATAAGTTGGTTAGACAATATGTTATATTATCTAACCACCTTTCACATAATATAATTGCTTAAAACAAATATTATAAGAAGAGTCTAAGTAAGTAATTTAAAACACTAAATTTAGAGTATTTTAATATTTTCGTATTTGGACCTCTAGTTACTTTTTATGTTTTTAAAATTTTTGGCCAATGATATTTATAATAATAACTTTTAGATTAATAGCTGTTATAAGGTTAGTCTGTAGTTCAAAAAATATAATTATTTTCATCACAGATCGTTCTGAAGTATAATAATTTGTATTTTAATGTGTAAGCCATTGAAGGCCAAACCAATGTTAGATATATTCAATCTACTATGTAAAAAAATAATGATAATAAAGCCATTATAAATTCGTTTAAAGTTTATTTTAGTACCACTCACATAATTTTTGCATCAGTTACACAATTGGGCCGATATTTTTCAATCACCAGGTAAAAGTTATACAAAAATAGAAGGTGAAAAAATTTAAAATGACAGTTGCTCGAATTAACGAGTTGAATTGTTACAATTTCAAATGTATATATATAATTTAATTTTCACTTTTATGTGAAGTGAACGCAGATTTAGATATCCTCACGTGTTCTTGAGGGAAATTCAAAGAAAGTGCGTTGAAATATATTTTCTAACACAATAGGCTAAGGATAAATAGTCGCCTTAGTTGTAAGACTGTTATGACATTGTAATAAAATAAAATAAAAAACAGTAAGGTTATAATTTATTCGACCGATAACTTTTTTCTGATGGTTGAAAAATAGACCCTTAGTTAATTTAAGGAAATCAAAAGTTAGATATTGAAGGAGAAAATATTTTTAAATTACCTATCTAAATATGTGTATTTAAATGGTTAAGTTTTGTTATTTTTATATAGTAAGGAAAAACATGGAACAGATAGAATTGTTAGACATAGTATTGGAAATTATCCATTGGAAAAAGGCAATAAAAATAACAAAATAATAAAGTTCTTGTTATCATACCTTAAATCCTTTTGCCATTGTTGTGTTTTTCTGCACGTTCCGTTCAAACATACGTTTGCAATAATTACGAATGAATCTAGGCTGACTTATATACCCGAAATTGATAATGTATTCTGAATTATTTTTAGGCGAACGACTAATTATTTCTTCAAATCAAAACCTTTCAAAATGTTCAATGTTCCGGATTTATAAATTCTTTAATAGACTATTTAACGATGCATTTTTTATTTGTGTCCCAAATAGGGGTAAAAATTATATCATGGTTGTTCCTTAACGTTTGTTTCGAAATTACATGTACATATATTATTGATTGATAATTATATTGACGCGGGTATAATTCCGTAGTATTTTTCTTATTTATTTTGTGTTGTGCTTATAATATGAATTTAAATTGTACATGGAAATCCTCCGTTTCCGGAAATAAATGAATTATTATCACATATTTATCTTGAATTCAATTTATTTATATATTTTTTATTTTGTTTTTAAAAAATTATAAAAAAACTGATCTTCGCCAGCAGTAGGGCCTAGGTGCCTACCTACTAACCTACCGGTGGTCAAAGCTCCAGAGACAGGAGTATCCTTACAATACGGGCCGCGTCCAACAGACCTGCCTTCTGCATCCGACCCTTAACCCAGATACCAAGCGAGAGCCGTTCAAGGTGGCGGTCAAGGCTCTTCGCTATTAAACCATTCACTGACACTGCTATCGGTACTATGATCGTATAGTCCATGTTCCACATGGCGGTAACCTCGTGAGCAAGATCCAATATAATTTATTCGTTTTTCTTTCTCGGCATTATCTTATACTAATATATAAAGCTGAAGAGTTTGTTTGTTTGAACGCGCTAATATCAGGAACTGCTGGTTTGATTTGAAAAATTCTTTCAGTGTTAGATAGCCCATTTATCGAGGAAGGCTATAGGCTATATATCATCAATATCGAATGTTTCAAAATCGGGGGATTTTTAACTTCTTTTTTTTAACTATTGCACGCGGGCGAAGTCGCGGGCAGAAGCTAGTTTGTTATATATTTCTCAGAATTATATGAAATTTTACGCGATATTCTTTCGTTTCCACCAAAAATTAACCTTATTATTATTTATTTATTGCCTGAAGAGAGAAAAAATGCAGGCGACCCACCGGACGGAAAGTGGTTACCGTTGCCTATGGACTTTTGCAACACCAGGGGCGAAACTAACGCGTTGCTAGCCTTTGGGATGGGATAAATAGAATGGAATATGAGGATGAGGTAGACGGGTCAAAAAGAGGCCCAATTCTGCTATTTCAATATTGTGGAGTTGCGAATATATTCATAGTGCCATTCCATTGCGATAGTGTCAAGAATTCGTATTCTATTAAAACCATAATATCTTATCGATATCGTCGCAGCGGAATAATCGCACAATTTTTTTTTTACAGTAATATGAGAAATTTACAATACCAAGTAAAGCACTTCGCGAAACATCAGCCACATAAAAACTATAAATACGCAAACTTTAATTCCGGAACAATTAATGACTATTTCTATTTTAAAACAACAAAATCAGTTTAAGCATTACAATTATTTATTATCATAATCCAGTATAATAGTTGAAAACTAGTAGGAAAACCTTGGTATTAGTTATCCTTGACAGAATTGCTCTTATTGTAATGATTGAAGTGAATGAGTGAAGACCTCATTATTATTTATTGACGTTTAAGGGGCTAATTACATTTACTTAGCTCCATCCGTTTTTCGAGGACGATTTTGGTCAAAGTTATTCAGCGCTGACTCTACCAGCCGCGTACAGCAGCGTAAAACTGTTAAGGTTCTCATAAAGGGTCATCTTTGCTGAAACGCCGTCTACCGTGTACAACGCTGAATAACTGAGAGGCGTACATTGCTCTCTGATTTGATCATCAAATGATAATCAAATCTGAACCTATTCAAGTCGACAACTTTTTTTAATTTTTTTTTTATTGCCGGAGTTCAGCAGACAGGCAGACGGCCCACTTGATGGAAAGCGGTTACCATCGCCTATGGACATTTTTAACAGCACAGTTGCTACAAATGCGCTGCTGCTCTCTTAAGGGATACTGGAACCTGGTCACTAATGCCGGAACACAACTCAAGGTTGTTATGGCGACATACTTTAGACCAGGGGTGGTAGCTATCCAGTCGGGCAAATGTCGACAAAGTGTTGTAGGTAGTTGGCATGCAGCGATAAATGCGGCGGAAAGGCGCTGAATGCTGTCGTGAGCGTGCGCATGATAAAAACACACTTATCTATAATAATGTAATGTAATATTCTTTCTCCATACCAGCACAGATCGAAACATAATATATCATACTAAGATATGATAAAAAAATATGATAAGATATACCTCATCTATGCTTCATTTGAAATTCCCGCGGGATTGCCAGGAGACAAATTACCGCAGCATTTGAAAAAGAATGTAGGCTATCGTTTTAGTGAAAACTGTGTCGGAATAAGCAAATTTATACGCAGCGGAAGAACTACAAACCGTTCCCGGGAAAACCACCGCGGGATTCATAGGATAAAAATATCACACATTTTCATACATTAAATTTGATATTGATAAGTAAAACAAACACATTCGTAGTCGACTTGTTTTAATCTGGCCTTTAAAATCATTACCAGAAAAAATCCAGCGGGATTCCTAGGATAAAAAGTAAGCGCAGAGTATAATTCTAAAAATTAGCTGTCGATCAGCGAATATCGCATCGAAATCGGCCCAATAGTTTTTACGTGAATCCCGAACAAACAAAGAAGAAATCTAAAAAAAGGTGCATCTTTTATATATTTCAGTTGTTTTTTTAATAACTTCAATGTACAGACACGGCATGTTTAGAATTTTAATATTGTTACGTGTTGTGGGCACTGTGCTGTGGGGATTGGAAGGAAACACCGTTCTAAAAGAATATGCTTTTATTATTATTTATTTTATTAAATTTATTATTACGTTTGTTCTTTGGATACAGAAACCCAGGAAGCGTATAACCGAAAATACTTTATATCTTTAATACGACTAGCTAGAGTCAGCTAGATGCATATTTTCATAGCAATTACCTATAGTTAAAAGTTTCTATAAGTTCTATAGCTTTTTATACTTCGAAATTTTTAGTAATAAGTCTCATGGTTCAAAAGCTAGGGGTAGGTCACATTGCCTATTAATTTAAAATCTGTCTAACGATACACATATGGTACATACACACACTAATGCCATACGGCAGGTAAAGTCAGGTTATGGCAAGGAATTTTGACGCTCATTCTTTAATATTGTTGCATAAATATTGTTTTGAAATCAAATTTTTTTTTTAAATAGTTTAGGAAAACAAAGTAATATTCATACATTTATTTTTTATAAATTGCGGTATCAAACATTACACAACTTAATAATAAAGTAAGCTAACCCGCAGAGGGTTTTGTGGCGAAGCGTTAGGTGAGTAGCAACACCTCGTGCCTGACTTCGGGAGGCCAAGGCAAGGTCTCCGCCTCCGTGCTTGCCTTAGTCAGTCAGCACGGAATAGAGATCGCTAGAATTAAAACTCCAGTTACAGGAGTGGAAGTAATGAATGGCATATCATCGGAAGTAGCTTCGGTGAACCTGCAGCCCACCTCTTTACACCTCTTAACCACTTATACCCATTTTGCCCCTCTTGAACGGTATGTTTTTGGGATCCATGCGTGTTGAGCGGCGAGTCACCATCTGCCTAATTTATTCATGTTCCCCGAACATTGCAACGGGCAGACGACATAGTCCTATAGACCCAGGTCTCTGGGTCCACTAACAGTTCATCCAAATAGCCCGGTACTTTTGTTCTCATGTCCTACAATAGTTCTGCACTGACCGGAGCTTGTCCTTGGGTGTATTATTATACGGTGTAGACATTGATAATCGACGGTCAGTGTTACGCCACATTTACATTAAATTGTCAAGGGGCTTCTACGTGTTGGCCTTCCTCACGCAACCCTCCAAAAGTCCAGGCCATTTTTATGACTCGTGATTTTCAAGGACATACAAGTAAGTTAGTAAGTTAAAGCAGTGTTTGAAGGAGAATATCCTTACACATTATTATTAATCCTTGTATAAAGATACCTACGCTTCATCGTTTTCCTTTTTCACATAATGTTTTCCGTAGTTATTATAACCCAAGTGGTAGGGATAGCTTGCCTGGTACGCTGGAACATTACTATAAACGTAATATGGAAACGTGTAGAGCTTAGTCGGCTTATTTATTGGTACATACGGCTTCACAGTCTCCTTTTGGACGTACAGGTTACTTTCATGGTGAGATTCTTCCTTCTTAGGATCTTCATAACCCCCATAAGGCCCATACACTGGCCGCCATGGCGAAGACTCGTAAGGATGGCTTGGTATAAACCGTTGATCATCTTTCCTCCCGTACACTACTACCATTAAAAATAACACGAGAAGACAGTATTGCATGTCTGAAATTTGTCGTTTAAATAGAATTTGCTGTGCAGACGCATATAAATGTTTTTTTCGGGTTTTTCAATTAGTGTTATCGGAGCAAAGTAAATTGTTTTGCAGTTATTATGTAAGTTATCTACTGCGTTGCTGGTTTCATTTGTTGCAAATATAATTTTCTTGTGAGTTTTTGGTGTAAAGTTTTGGGTAGATTAGTATCGAAATCCGTTCAGAATTTGATTTAAAGTGTGTCGAGATTGGTATTGCAGTAGCAGTAGATATTAAATGTGCGTTAATAAACAGTCATAATACATAAATACTAGATACTAAAGGCTCACAGGGCTGGTTTTTAATTCATATCTATAAAAATCCTTCGTCACAGAATGGAGGAATTCTTATTCGTCGGTCAGAATATTTTTAACTTTCTTTATCTACTTAAATGTTGCGTTTCGAATTATCACAAGAACTTCGTTGAATGGCGTTAGTTGAAAACAGTTCAGCTGAGCTATACGTAGACTTACCTATGCATCAGAATTGGCTGTATAAACTAAGATCCTTTGCCTAACATTGTTGCAACTACTACTACTACTCTCTCTGCTATTTCTTTTTCTTTAGCGTTGTTGGAGGTTGATGTACAATTTATTGTAAAATAGATATTTCAGTGATATTATTCAATAGAGTAACCTGGGCATTCTACACTAGTATAAGTCTGTATTCACACACTCACGCGTTCACATGTACACAAACAAACACATACATTCACACATCTATAGATTTCCACATACGTTCATTACAAATGTTAACGCGAAGGAATTTTTAAATGGATAAACTTGAAGATAAATTTCTTTTTATAATGTATGATAATCGAGTTCTCTGGACTGGAAGTGTGCGCTAACAACTGCAAAACAGTATATACTACAGCAGCAATACCATATTGTTTTCTTTACGCTTAGTGCTTTTGAATAAATTTGTCTTTAAATTCTTATGAAAGAAGGAAGACGAAGAATAGAAATACCCAAATCCTATTGACTAGTTGGGAGCAAGGTAATTTTCTCTCGCTTTCTGTTATTTTATTAATTACTAGCTTTTTCCCGCGGTTTCAGTCGCGTTAAAGTAAAATCTTATAGACAGAGTTATCCCGTAAGAACCGTACGGGATAGCAGTATCTACGATAAAAGTAATCTTGTAGTAGATATAAATTTTGGTGTCTGTGATGGTAAAATTCTAGCTAAGAACTAAAATATATTTAATAATGTTGACGGTCTGGATGTTCATGCTACTTGTGACAATAAATTCATCGAATTTTAATGGCGAAATTCTAAAACTCAATCTGGAAACACTAATGTAGAATTTAAGAGGTTTTCAGTTATTAGGGCAATTGTTATTCTTAGTATTTTTGGAACGAAGATCTTTTATTCGGCTTATAGTAAAGTGAACTGACAAAAATCGTCACGTAAGGAAAAGGCGTTATGCTTTCTCCAGGTGACCCTTAACTACGGAAGAAGAATACTATCTTATTCCATGCCTTTAACGTAATTAACTTCTTTCCTGAATTCAATTTTAATTTTTCTTTAGTGGTAGTCATTGCGTCTTTATTTCAAATTCAATTTCATATATAGTGAGTAAGTGCCTTTAACCCATAATTTGAAATTACGCAACTACAAAACAAAGTGTGAATGTAAATTGGTATTTGGAAATTTCTGTCATCAAGTTTAAAAAGTTTAAATGCAGGAAAATGTTCATGTACCTGATAATATTCCTTTAGTGTGAATAATGTTTGGTGTGTTATTGCTGTAATTTGGGAGTCAGGTTCAGACTAATAATTATGGTCTTCAGGGACTACGTGTACTGTAAAAATAGTGCTCTGGTAATTTGGAATTAGCGGAACACTATTCTAACGCCGCTGCTCCACTTGCGTTAATGTTAGTGACTGTGGCCAAACGTGTTGACGATTTAGCTACATTAGTGTATATGTTACAGTCAAATGTCGAAGCTCTGGCGCTCCCAGGTTTGACTAGTTAATCCTCAGGTCTGACATAAACTCTTAGTCAAAGTCTAAATAAATGACGTTTTTCTGCCTTTAACTAACGAAGTTTTGTCTAACGTAGGAGAGACTAATTTATACAGTGAAACGCCGAAACTCAATTTTATGAAATCGGGATTTGACCAGTCACACATTAATTAGGTATTGGAATGTGTTAGTTTGTATGATTAGGTATAATAGAACTACATTTTTATTTTTAATATTTATTGTTTCAATATCATAATAAACAATTGACAATTCCGAAAAAGTAATTACATTTTTTATTCTTATTTTATAATTAGGATTGACAGGAATTAAAAAAAGCATTAGTCTTTAATTTGACAAGGTGGTGCATTTTCAATTGCATAATACGTTTGATCTTTTACATTTACAAAATTTCGAAGAGCATTTTTTATCAAAGTAGCATTTTATAAAGCCTTGGCTTAGAATCTTTTGAACTGATTTCTTTTAGAAACAGCTGAAAGTCGGGCACATCTTCGAAATTAAGAAAATTCTCTTTGCACTATTGTATCTGATTCCTAGAAAAAGTGTGTTTATTATTCTGTGTTCGTCTCTACTCCTTATAAACCATCAACTGTTTTATCTTGTATGATACCCAAAACGTTTCGCGCATCTACTTTGGCTCTATCGAAGCTGGGAATATAGGTATGGCTTTGATCATGTTATATCTCAGTGAGGTATGGTTACAGTTTTTCTAGTCGCGATGTGCGGAAATTTTCGCTCAGTTAATTGTTTCATAACATTAGCTTGAAGACCTTCAATAGCCTTTTTTAAAACGTATTTTTATATTTTCTGTCTGTGCACAATGCATGCATGTAACTTTACTTCAGAAGCCTTCGTCGTCTGTACTAAGTGTGCTTGGTATCAGCGCACACTACATGCAAGATCTGTGTACAAATTAAGCACGTATGTGCGCCTGAACTCTCTTTTTGGCAAATACAACAAAACGAATCGACGTTTAACCGAGTCTGCCTTAGTCGCTACTAGGATAGACTAGGCAAAGCCTGAAACAGATTGTTTTACGTTCGACGTTGAACTAAAAAATTAGGTACTTCTAGGTTTGACTAAAAATACTTAAATCGAAGGTCGAAATTGGAATTTATTTCGGGTTTTGTCGAAAGGCCTTGGTCAAACCTAGGATAAATCAGTTATTCCGGGAAGAGACGGCATATCGACCTTTGACTATAACATATATATATACATGAGTAATGAATTAATATTTAACGTCAATAACATTATCGCAGATCAAAGGACGCACCTTGCCTACATCTGCCTAGTCTTTACTAGTGTGTTAGTTAAAGCGTTACAAGTGCATCATGTGTAAGCAACAGATATGAACATTAATATTATTTATGTAGGTATAAGATTCCTAAATTATGGAAGTACGAATAAAATATCTCTTGTTTATTGATTATTTTGTGCGAATACTACAGCTTTGAAAAATACATATAACTTAATATAAGTTAGTTAATTGCGATTTCCCAAAAAAGTAGGAATTTTAGACACCCAAGTATTCATATCTTTTATTACGTTCGGTGAGTTTTGAACATTGAGTATCTGTCCTATATTTTCGAACGGGCTTCCTGAAGACTCTTCGTCAGGTTGTGAATCAGAATCTTTGTCAGGTTTTGAATCTTCTTTTTTGGGTGCTTCAGTTTCTGCGGCTTTTGTTGTAGATTCTGCTGGCTTGTCTTCTTCTGCTTCACGTTTAAAAATATTAGAACAATTCCCTTTGTCCAAAAGAACAACGGCACATATCAGAAGAGTTACGTAAATGAATTTCATCTGTAACAAAATATTGACTAACATTAGAATTATTAAATAAATAAAAAGACACAGAACACACGTTATTAGGTTTTTTCCCAACTTAATATGGATAACATGCAACAGATCGATAGGGCCGATACTAGTGACATTCAGACCAGAATAGATATCGAAAAATTTGTTCAAGCTCAGTAAATGTATGTTACTGGGAATCGAATCCAGAACCGAGAATGAATGAGTTCTTTAATGTTACTTGTTATATATCTCTGGTCAATCTTCCTTCACTTTTTGACGTTTACATTATTGAAAACATATTTTTAGACCAAAATAGGACCAACGCTTAGGTCCTCAGATTACAGGCCATGATTGATAGAGAGATTTTTTTATTGAAATTTGCTTTCTGAACACATTTCTTGTACCACGAATTTATTTTGTATTACTTAGCATGAGCAAATAATATCACGGTATAGTGTAGAGAGAAATGTTTATGACAGGCGTTCTTTAGAAAATTTTCTAGTTTTTCGTCAATTTAATACTGTCAGTTTTAAGAATAATTGCAAAACACAAAATTACAGGAATAAGGCTCTTAGGCGTTTTGTCACTTTAATGTGTTTTCAATTGTATTGAGTTACAATAAATGACTACATTCAACGTAATAATAAAACTATTTTCAAATATTATTTTCAACATAAACTAACATTTCATTGTGTCTAAACATACAGATAAGTAACAAATATAGTTAGGACATAACATGACATTGAAAAAATATATATTTGTATACATTCTTCCAGCGTCAGTAAATAGGTAAATGTAATAAATAAATAAGTAACAATAGATTGTATAAGATAATAGTAGCTAGAGAATTAGATCTAAGTGTATAAAATATAAATAGTTACATACTAATGTAGTAACTAACTAGGTTCTAATTATGATTACATAGTACTGCATATTATGTTATGAGATACTAGGATATGCCCGCGACTTTGTCCACGCTTGACTTGAATTTCCCGCGGGATTCCCGGAACACAAGGCACCGCAGCACTTAGAAAAGAATATAAGCTATTGTTTTGGTGAAAAATGAGTCGAAATAAGTTAATTTTTATGCAACCGAACAACTACAAACCGCTCCCGGGAAAATTTCCGCGGGATTCCCGGGTTAAAAAATATCACACATTTTATTACCCACTTAAAATTTACAATCGATCAGTGAAAAAATCACTTTAGAATTCGAAATTATTTTTTAATTCGGCCATTTTAAATCATTCCCAGAACATCGAAATCGGCCCAGTAGTTTTCACGTGAATCCCCAACAAACAAACAAACTGACAAACTGACTGACGACAAATCTAAAAAAAATTGCATCGTGTTCTCCATCGTTTATATGGTCTATTCCAGTCGTTTTTTTTAATAGATTCAATGTACAGACATGGCCTGTTTAGAATTTTATAATATTATAGATATATTATTGTTGGACGTATATTAGAATAATGTAATAGTAAGAAGAGTATAAACGTAGTATTAGAAGAACAGTATTAGTTTTTTTTTTTTTAATTTAGAAGCATTGAAAAGTGCTTGTGTTTTTCGTGTCCGTTAGGGATATCAGTGCTGACTTATAAAAAAAACATATAGCTATAATTTATTTTAAAAGTCTTTAATCTTTAGTCTAATTAAAATGAAGCAGGTTTGAGTGTGAATTTGAGAAGCAATCACCATTTAAGCTATTTTTAGGTATATTTTTCTTTGAGAAATTATTGGGATATAGTTAAAAAAGTGGCGCTGCGGTCGCGTTTTTGTTTTGGTACTGCCGTGGCAATACTCTAATAAATACTTGTGGTCACGGAAACGCAAATGAAGTTTCATTGACACGTGGTACTCAATAGAAAGAATATAGATTATAAAACAAAAAAATGTGTTCACTCACCTTTAAACAGTTTCAAAAACTCACAATAGCGATGCAGTATTCGTTATTTTTTTTTCATTTTATACTTTTTCATATCTGTTTTAAACGTAATACCATAATTTTCAGTATTAATTGACACTGTTGATAACCTAAATTTATCAGCAATGTTTGCTGTTTAATTGGAAAACAATTTCCTGTCGATTTGTTTTAATTGACAACAGGTTAATATTTTATTTTCAGATTACGTACTGCTTAATGGCGTATTGTGCTAATGTTTTAGCTTGCTAATTTCGCAAATTATATGTAAGTTCAAGATGATAAATTATAGAAAAAACACTTACTCGGGTAACTTATAATAAATCTTCAGCATTGTGAGACCATTAACATATAATAGTTACGATGTCAAGTCAGCCTTTCTTAGAAATATTTCACCTTTTACCAGGGCTTGGCCAAGGTAGTATGACTAAAAATTTATTATCCTTACTAGCTGTTCCCGCACCGTGGATTTTTTTTCGCCAAATGCGAAAAAAAGTAAAAAAGTAGTCTAAGTTACTCCTCATAACATCAGCCATCTGCCAGTGAAAGTCTTATCAAAATCGGTTCAGCCAGTGCAGAGCTGGAAGACGGAACACTAAATAAAAAAATAAAAATGTGTTAGAGCAATTCACACACCGCAGAAGTGAAACCTCAGAAAAGTAGTCTCAGACAGAATGAGATAAATAAAGACTATTAGGATAATTATAGGGTTTATTATTTTTATAATATTTTTAACAAGCTCAAAATTTATTTTATATTTTAATGCAAAAATTATACATATCATATATTAGATATTTAAAATATATTATAACACATATTATTCAGATTCCATGCTTTCACTTTGAACAAATGACACGAGAGGCTTATGATAACTAAAATAGGAAACAAATGCTCTAGTTTCCATTTGATTTATGAACTTCAAACCTTCAAAATATTTCCAACTCTGTCTTTATGAGCATAGTGTTTAAATGATTAAATATCTCTTTTTAGTGTCGCTTTTATTTCGTTTCATCGAGTTTCAGTCCAGTCTTTTCAGAGCTTAGTTAGAACATCCGGACAGACGGACACACAATCAAGCATTCTATACATTGCATTTTCGGAATCTTCTGGTCCGAATTATCCTCTCTGATTTTTAAAAAAAATTTACTTTGACTTTACATACATACACTTCAATTTTATTTATTTGTATAGATAATTTACCGGCTTTCACAAGTTTGTCTAAATCACGGGTAGCTGCCGCGGAGACCGGACTTCCTGATGTGGTCTTCTCCCTGCACCTGTGTAACATGATGAACTTATGCATAAAAATTAAGCAAGTGCTTAAGAGAGCAGCAGCGCATTTGTAGCAACTTTGATGTTGCAAATGTCTATAGGCGATGGTAACCGCTTTCCATCAAGTGGGCCGTCTGTCTGTCTGCTGAATTCCTGCAATAAAAAAATAAAATAAAATAAAAAGTGCGTGGCAACCCCCGAACTATGAAGAGTTCGTAGAGCTGAAAAATGGCCACTGCTTTCGTCAGTTCGTTGCTCAATCATAAAAAAGGGTAAAGTTGAAATATCCTATATCTTGAAAACTATTTAACATATTTTATTCTAACCGATTTTTGTTGAAAGCATTTTTTAAAATGCTTGCCACTTGCCACCTTGATGTTTCAGAATTTTCCACCTTCAAAAGTTAGAGTGGAGAAGGAGGTGACACAAATTTCACGATTTAAAAGTTCTCACCGCCTATTTCTTTAAACATTTTATTAAAAGGTTTGAATGACCATTAATTTGACGATGTAGTCTATGTATATTGAAATTTTTTATCAACCCTTGGGCTGAAAAATGTTTTTTCAATGTTACATACGTCTATTTCGATCATAATTGTACATACATGGCAGCCATCCATAATTTTTAGTTATTTCGTGTTTATACTAAACAATTATGTAGCACCATTATATTGTAGATTACGCTGTCTTATTCAAATTCATCCATGTAGATCCATTAGTTGCAGAGAAAAATTAATGTGACACATAAACCAACGGACAGACGGGCGCGGATGTGAAGAAAACATAAGGATTTCTTTGGCAAAATTACAACCGAATCATAATAAATGCATCCGATATCACTGACTGCAGACATTGTTGCGCAATCATTTAAAATAATAAGTTTAACATTTCGAATTGGTTCTTTTTGGCTACGTTCCACAAGAGAGTCACAACGACCACGTTTATGACCGCGATTTTTCCCGTTCCACTGGCTTGCGGGCGTTACAATAATAAACTCTAGTGGAACGGATTACAGAGCGTTAAGGCTGGTTTACATTTCCATTAGTTAAGTAGCAAGTTACGACTGAGAACTTGCGTTTAAGTAGCAAGTTGTGTCCAAACGTGTGCTGTATGCGAGTTAAGCTTCAAGTATAAAGTATGATAATGTAAAGTTATGACAATTCACAAAATGTCGATAAGGCCGTGCGCGCACCACTATGCTATTTTTTCGCATAATATCTATGATCGGATTTAAATTCTGTAATTTGGTAAAGATCTGTCTAAAGACTCATATAAAACCCCGCACACTACTGAATAAAATCCGCAAATCGCTACATTAGAGAATAGTAAAAATGAATATCTATCAGTATATCATGTATAGACAAATGGAGGGACGGACACAGACGGACAGCTGGATATTACGACTAGCATTCCGTTTTTAACAAAATAGCTACAGAACCCTAATAAACATATATGCGAAGTTTGGTGTCATAGTCTACATCCGTTTTTATTCTACAAAAGTGGCGAAAATGCATTTTTTTCCCATTGTGGATTTAAAATAATTATTGTAATGCGCGCACGACCTATAGTTATAGTTTTTTGGTGTTAACTTCTGACTAAAATGAGGTTTATATAAATACGATCGGGAGGCGACAACATAATGTACCGTAAAATGGGGTGAATAGAAATAGCGGGGTGAATAGGCAAAAATCGGTATTACGATTCTCATAACAGTAAATTATATAAGCCACCAACCATAACTTATGAAGTAGCAAGAATATATAAGTATAGAAGGATCGTTATTTTTTAAGTTAACAGCAGTTATTTGGCATTAAGTTATAAATAAATTATTAAAATATCACACTAAAGTTCGGATTCAAATTGCAAGCTTTTAAGTGGTTTATTAACTTGTCTGTTTGCAAGTTTAAATATAAGTACAATTGAAATATTATTTTATAATAAAGTGAAATTTTATATTATTCTTTAATCTTTTATATATTAGGGACGCAATATTTAATAAATAGGAATGTACATGCATGTCAAGAGACAGTAAAGGGATTATATGGACATGATTACCTCACGATTTATGAAATAAGTAGTACATGCAAATTATCCTATATTTTCTAATTATGATTTTGACATTTTTAATTTTTGGTTCCTCAAAGATACAAAAATGTTTGTTATATGGTTTAAAATCCATATCTCTTTGTTTTTTTGCATTTCTATCTGTGTCATCGTAACTGACAAAATCGGTTTCAATGTAGTTACTATTGTTACTATTGCTGTTACCTATATTCAATCGTCTGAATATCATCAGCTTCTTTTATAATTAGTTAAGGGGTTTCATGCCGTTGAAGATGAGTATACAGGTGATTTTTTTAAAAGAGTCTCTGCCTCAATCCGAGACTATAAAATATAGTGAAAAATACTTAAAGGATTATTCGGACCAATTTTAATGAAAAAGGCAGCCGATCCCAGACACCCAGACCATAGTGAATAACGTTAAGAAATTAACCGCCCTAAGAATAAAACTCGGAGTATCTGTGCTCCAGTAAGCTTGAGCGGCAAAAACTCAGCCCACTCAAACACAGAGTTGTAACTTTGTAGATTTTTTAAGAATTTTAGATAGTCTAAAAATTTACTCAACTCAATATGAATAAGATCGTCAGACATTAGTACTTAAATACTTTGCCTTAACTAAATTGTAACAGCCCTACGGGTTTTTTCCTATAATCCCAATAGTCGTCCGTAATAACCCCATTTCAAGTTTAAATAGGAAGGACCTATATTTTAAAGAAATATGTAAAACTGAGCGTTCTAAACGGTTTAAAGGATAGTTTTTAGAAATCAACTCGATGCAACTCAAGTTTTCATACTAAATGCAATATAATAACGCAACGTTTTAATTATAACTAGGTATTTTATGATTAAAACGTATTATAAATTATTATAAACGTATTATATAAATTTTAAACAAAGTTCAATGCTGTGCGCATTTACCCCTTTTTACGGAATTTATTTTGCACTGTAGTAAATTCTCCTTTTTACAGGCCTGACAATTTAATTGTCAGAGTGAGACGCGCAAGCGCGTTGCACTTGTACTTTACTCGCAAATAATAGAGCTTGGTTCTATCTTGTAATTAATTGTCAACTTGCTACTTATGGCACATTTCTGTGCAACTTACGACCAGTTGTAGTCCTACTTGTTAGTGTGGTAACACCAGGTAATGCCGGTCAGGTGATAATACCCGTCACTACAATTACTCTCATATTTCTGCCTTTCCACGGAGGCCCACCTACAAAGGGGGTAGCTAGATCTACCCCAAAAAGACAATGCCATTTAAATGCACCATGGACTGAAGATCAATTGCAAGCATGAATCTTGTTAGAGAAACAGTTCGGTCTATTGAAGTGCTATTGTCAATTAGATTCAAAAAAGTTTGAAGGACAAGAATCGTATCAGCCACAGGCAGGTAGTCTTCACAAGCGAACAAGAAGATAACATAGTTTCTCAAATTAAGATCCTGGACCAGGTATTAAATGGGATAAGAAGATGATACTGCCATTGATGGGGATTTGGATAATAAATTTATAATCTGCGATCATTATGGGCAAAACAATGAACTGTGTTATATAGTCGGCTTTAGTGCAGGACGTTGTAGCTATATTTTTGGTGACATAATTTTATTTCATCAATATTGTTGCATAATACATGTATAGATATATCACAATTTTAGAGAAAAAAATATTTCACCTAACAATGTAGTTACAAGGTCCTGCTCTGACGCCGACGATATTATGTGTTATGCTATGTGGTTTCTGGGCGTTCGTTTAGTTCTCAGGGTATGACTCTCCTCAGGAGAGTAACCCTCAGGGTTACGTTTGCAATTTTTGCCTGAACAAAGCTTGACCGGTAATATCAACCCAGTGATCGGTATCACCTGCCATGGTATTTAGTACCGGTCAAAGTCGACTTAAGAAAAAATGTCGATTATGTCAAATTTATTTTAATTATTGATCTTAATTATTATGATTTTGTTAGAAGAATAGAGAATGCTTAATTAGCAAAAAGATTAATAAAAATTATTGAAAATTACCTAAACTATGTTTATTTTTGCTTAGGTGACCGGAAATACCTGTACTTACCCTAAAATTTTCAACTGATTAAAGAAGCGAGTTGAGTTTGACAACTTGCGTTTAAGCAACAAGTTCGGTCCAAACGTGCTATTTGCGAGTTAAACTTCAAATATCACTTTTCCATTGCGCGTGTACACATATAGTCGTCTCATATCCTGCGCTCGTTAAATTAGTACCGTTAGCAACAACGTTCCTAACCATAGCAAATATATCGAAAAAGAGCCGAGTCTACCGACTGGTATTAACCAAACTAAACCAAACCAAAATTGAATAAATTTGATTGAAAGGCAGAGAAGCTTAAGCAGCTAAAGCTTGTGGTTAACGCTCTCAAGTTTCAAACTAGCGTTTGATATAACGTGGGTTCGAACACTATGGAGGCCCGAGTCCAGCATTAAGAAGTTTCTACCATCACGACCAAATACGTAGCAGTTCACGAACTAAATATGACGCGTTCTGAAGAGATGATAAACAATTTTGTCAGTTTATAGCTTGAGCTGATCCCTGGATAGTTTAGTTTCACAATATGACCCGGTAGAGGGCATCATGACTTGGTTCCGGATGTTTTATTATTTTCAGGGCAGGAAAATATCTGCCGGGCCCACTAATTCTAAATATAAAACAAAAATGATATATTGCAACGAAATTCGACTTCGTAGGTGTAATAGATGTGTACACAAATAAATAGGTTTTTTATCTTTCAATACATGAAGCGATATCTTAACTAGCTCACAAAAACGTAAAAACTGTAGCATAGTCGCCTAACATTTAAACCATAAACTACTAAACTATACCTTTAAACCATAGTGAAAAATTCAGAAATAATTCAAGTCATTATTACTATAAAATAATAAATACTTTCAAAAGAAAATTAATTTGTTTACGATCTGTAGAATAGTTTTTGAGATGTGGGGTATTTTTGATTATTATTCTAGGGCTCAATGTTATGTTTATTTTTGGATTTTATAGTCAAATGACAATTGCAGTGCCTGTCGGTCAATTGTGCGAAATTCTTGAACGTATACGTGATCCGAAACGCACTTAGCCGATTTTTTACTTATTTCTTTTTTTTTCAACGCTACCGAGAAACGGTGTGTGACGTCTACTTGCGACTTGCGAGCACATGCGAGCGGGGTGTATTTAACTCGCGAAAATTAGAACGTGCATTTGTATTTTCTACTTCGTCGTCAACTTACGACTTAACTGAAAAATGTGTGTCCAAACGACGATATGGTCTTAACTCGTAAGTTCTAAGTCGCAACTTGCTACTTAACTAATGGAAATGTAAATCAGCCTTTAATGTCATTAACGACGAAATATACAAATGTCATTGGTTGATTTGAAAATGGCGCCTTTTTTTCAATGTCAATCGAGAGAATAAATGCTCTGTGGTCACGCTCACTTCGACCCACCTCTTGACATGGGTTGTTGTGAGCGCTGTGTGATTGAAAATAATGACGTCATTAGTGACTTTTTCGCCACGACCATAACGACCGTGGTCACCATGTCGAACGGTAGACGGAGCATTTTGGGCGTTGTGAGATACTAAAGGAACGCGCTCTTTGTAATCACTTTTCAATCTGCCTACGATAACAAAACCTTATATTTTTTCTCACAAATGATATGTCACATAATTACGTGACTCATTTATATAACAAGAAAGATAGGGAGTTTATTTAATGTAATTCGTCTTATGAATTAAATTATTAATACACAGTATTTCTATTTATTAGAAATGGGACAGAAATTCATGATTCTGATATTTATGGTATGTTTCTTTTTATAATTACATTTATATTGCGATATGTTTTTAAGTGCTTTAATGCCCGGTTACTATATCTTGCTCATTGCACATTTGCCTTACTATTGGTTAAATTATGACATAAGCTCCATACAAGTAATGTTAAAATTCAACCGATGGTATGGCAAATGAATGAATAGTAAGATATAGGAACCGGCCATAAGACATAGGGTTAATAGCTGTCTATTACTATTTTCTTAAGTTTTCGCGACTTGTATACATAATAAAACTAACGTTTTAACGGTTTTAAGCGCGTTAATTTATTTGATTTTTGTATTCCGACGTTTCGGCCACTTTTCAGTGGCCGTGATCACAGAAGACAAAGATGTCAAGTGTCTACGAGTATTGTTAATTATGGTTATTATTTACACTATGGGAGCCTGATCTAATTTACCACCGCTTCGCAACATGTTATGGCTTGAAGAGAAGAAGCGACGCAAGAAACTCTTCAGCAAACATGCCTAGCTCTAATAATCTTATATAATACTAGCTGATGCCCGCGACTTCGTCCGCGTGGTTTTTTCACTATCCCACGGGAATTCTTTAATTTTTCGAAATCAAAAGTATCCTATATGTTGACCAGGGATATAAGCTACCACCATACAACATTTTATTTAAATCGGCCCAGTCGTTTCGGAGATTAGCCGGTACAAACAGAGAGACAAACAGAGAAACAAAAAATTAAAAAATCTAAATTAGTTCTATTTCACTTCTTACATCCCCTTGACTCGGTTTTTAGCATTTTTTTTCATTGTACAGAAATTCGACCTCTACAGATTTATTATATGTAGGTTAGATTATAATGATAGATTAAAATGGGTGGAAGGAAAAATAAAATAAATTATCAGTCAAGTTGGTGTGTGTTCCGGTGCACGCAGAAGAGTTCACAGTGTCTTGAGGTCTGGCAGTTGGTTTTTGTTGGGTTGGGGTCTTAATCGAAGCGGCCTCGCTACTCGCCGGATCCCTCCCATGGGACCTGGAAGCCAGGGTCCTGGCGTCACTATATACGTGGCGCAAAGAGGCCCTGGCCAGGGGCTCCAGACCCGCGCCTCGCGAGATCGAGGTGTGCCGGTCGGAGCTCCGCCAGGTAGCCGTAGGAGTCTGGGAGGAACGCCTTAGACACCCCAGCGCGGGCCCCGCTACCATTGAGGCGGTGAGGCCCGTCCTGCAAGATTGGATAGGACGTCGTCACGGCACCCTGACGTTCAGGCTGACACAGGTCCTCACGGGGCACGGTTGCTTCGGGAGGTACCTGTGTCGCCTCGGCCGCGAGCCCACGTCAGGGTGCCACCATTGTGACACGGGCGACGAGGACACGGCGCTGCACACACTCCAGGAGTGTCCAGCCTAGACCGAGCAGCGCCGGGAACTCATCGCCCACACCGGATCTGACACCTCGCTCCCGGCCGTGGTACGCACCATGGTCGGGAGCTGCACCGGATGGGATGCCGTCTCTTCCTTCTGCGAGCACGTTATGTTGGCGAAGGAGGAGGCGGAGCGGGAGCGTGAGCGTACATCCTTGCTCCGCTCCCGCCAAAGGAGGACGCGCCGACGCTGGAGGGCGGACTTTGATCTTCGGCCACCGTAAGCGGGCGGCGCGGGTGGGGCCCCTTGGGGTATAGGGGTTCTCACTCACCCGCACATGCTGTCGAAATGAGAGCGCGAGTGTTCCGCGCGCGCTTATCTCTCCTCCCGTGGGGCGCGTTACAAACCGCCCCACGCCGGATTTGACCATGACGTCGCCGGGGGGGTAGTCCCCCGGCATTTGAAGAGGCCCAGTGAGGGGGGCCCACGCCTGCCAGGGCATGCGGAGACGGGAAGCCCAATTCCCCGTAGCCCTGGCATAAGGCGCAGGACGGAACACCCAGGGGTTTTAGTGGGTATCCCTAACTGGGGAGTGGCAATAGCGTGGTACCAGTTCTGACTGGGCACGCTAGTGCCACCCCCGATCTGGCGAATCCCACACACTCACACAGGTCGCGAACATCCCCCCAGGCTTCTGTGCCTGTCGCGGCTTAGTCCTCAAACGGATTTCCCCTGGCAAAAAAAAAAAAAAAAGGGGTCTTAATAGTTTTAATGATCGGATCCCAAACAGACCACCTGTTGCCAACTATCTTCTTTATTGAAATTTGGGTGTTTTTTGATTTCAATAGGCTTACGCATCATTCTAGGTATGAAACGATTCTCTTACTTATAAAATATATTGTTTTTAAACTTCACGTAAAATCATTGTATATGAATGATTGAAGGAGAGATATTCTGCCGTTCTCTCCCTTTAGAGAGCGGCAGCAGATTGTTTGTACCATCTTTAGTGCTTACTAATGTCCTAAAGTGCTGCTTTCCATTAAGTTGGCCGTCTACCTGTCTGTTGAAGTCATGCAATGAAAATAGGAATGAAAACTCTTTATTGTTCACCATACACTTAAATCTGGAAAATTCTTTCGGATACATTTGCATTAGAGTAATTGGCGGCCTTATCGCTTATAGCGATCTCTTCCAGCAACCTGGTGTCTGGTAGATGAATACCAGGTATTGTATTGTACAGGTACTATAGACCAAGCATGATCGTAGTATAGTTACCCCAGAAAATTCAAAGGATAAATATATTAATTAGCAGGTCATAAACGACGTACTGCATATACACATGATGATTATACCCACCACGCTTGTCTAAGGCGAATTGGCGGGCTCCATACATCGACAATATGTGTAGGTTCTTTGAATTCTAACAGTATATGGTCCGAATAACCTAAGTGATATGTGCTTCCTGGCCAGAATTCAGAATCCAAGTCAAAGTCTTCACTACAAATATCACATAAGTTATTTGTAACGATTTCTTTGTTTTCAGGTGATTCTTCTTCAATCCCTATATCCAGTTGAGTCTGCAAGGTCGCGAGTCAAGCGGCAAAGCTTACAAAGCTTTATGGACTCTGTGAAAGATTTTGGTAACAAAATCATATCTTCTGCAGAAAGTGCTGGAAGCAGTGTGAAGTCGTACTACAATCAGGCTAGAAAATGGGTCCAAAAGAATTTAGGATTTTAAATTACTGTTTTTATGTTTTGCGGGTTCTCTTGCAATACCCCTAGTATGGCAAGTCTAAAGCAGTCGATTTTGGTGAATCGATTAGTGAAATCGACACGTATGTAGATATACAGGTGGATGTCAGTCATAATATAAAGTTCCACTTTATTTTGATACTTGTCATATAATCATACTTCGTAATAAGAACGTGCGAAAGCAGCCCCTTTAGGCTCCCGTTTCAGGCATTCGATGTGTTATAAGAATTTTTAGATTTAGAAAAGACTGTGAAATGTGATATGGCTTATAGTATAAACTTTTTAAATGATTAATTTGTTTCATTTAAACTATGTTTTTTAGCAGTTTGGGTTGACTTTGTTTTTAGTCTCACAAAATAAAGACACTTCTGGTCTGTAAAATGTAGTATAAGAAAATTCTAATAGAATTTAAATGATTCAGGGCAATCCAATTTGATTCTATAATTTTCCATCCTTGGGTGTTTGCGTATGAAGGACAATCTGAGTAATCAGATCACTGAATCATGTTATCGTTGCGTTGTAGATAGCATGTCATCTCCGGTGGACGATTATTCAATTTGTATGTTCATCGGGTGTCCAAAATGTATACTATGGTTGTCATATATTTTTTGTATTTATTTTTATATGGGGTTCTCTCTGTTTTCTTTCACCTTCCCCCATTATTTAGAGTCGTCAAAATATGGCTTTCCTTCCACACTCCTAAATTCTGACATAAGACCTCTGTCACACCACAAATGATCATAATATGTTTTATATTTTTTATTGCAGGAGTTCAGCAGACAGGCAGACGGCCCACTTGATAGAATGCGTTTACTATCGCCTATGGACATTTGCAACACCAAAGGTGCTACAAATGCGATGCTGCTCTCTTAAGAGACTGGAACCTGGTCCCTAATGCCGGAACACAACTCAAAGTTGTTATGGCGACATGCTTTATACCAGGAGTGGTAGCCATCCAGTCGGGCAAATGCCCTACCACCTGGCTGTGGGTTGTTTTGTCGCCTCTTACGACAGGCCACCCGGTCGCAGGAAATTGTATTCTTTCTCCGTTCCTGCACGGATGATGGTAATATCATCCTTCACACAATCCATCCATTTTTTTTTGGGTCTACCTTTACATTTGTATCCATCGATCTTGCAGTTTAACATTATTTTTACCGTGTGACTTTCATCCCATCTCATTACATGCCGATACCACCTTAATCTCATCCCTCTCAATCTTTCAGTCACGGATGAAACTTTCAAAGATCCGCTTATGTATACTCATTTCTCACCGTATCCATTCTTGTAACACCACACATCCATCTTAACATTCTCACCTCAGCTGAGTGGACACGTTTGTGGTCTATCGCTGTAGTGGCTTAACCCGTATCGGTGATCGGTTTTTAATATGGGGTTCACTGGTAATTAAATCAGGAAGAATTGTGTTGGAGAGGTTAAGTATGATATCCGTTGTATGTCATTCTTATCTGTTAACGAAGGGGACGGAGTACATTTTATGAATATCTTCATAGCCGCATGGAAGAAGAATACTTTTCCCATGATAGTAGTTCATCACGAACCTTAGAACAGTTATTTTAGCGCGAATTGTATCGCGCTAAAATTATTAGGTTCTCCAGATGAGTTACAAATGTCTGCGTAATATCTGATTTTGTGCCAACAATCGTCTGTTGAGCAACCTTTTCTACTGAAAACCAATACAACCAACCAAACCAAATATCATAAATCATATCATAAATTGTTAGTTTCATATATATACTTTTCGCCTGATTGCAAATATTGCAAAATTCATAGTTATTAAAAAAAGCTGTTTTAAAATAATGCAAATTATATTATGATGACGTATCATTTGAATCTCTATTTGAAGATAAAAATACCATATTTATAAATAACTAGGAATCGCACGCGACTTCGTCCACGTTGGACGGAATAAGCTAATTTACAGTTCACAGATATTTAATCCAATACACTCCTAAGCGGATCAGCGAAAATATTACATTGGGATGGATTTTTTTTTCAACTGGGCCACTTTAAACCGCTCCTAAGAAACTTCCCCTGGGATTCCCAGGATATAAAGTACCGCAGTCCGGGAAGTTGCTGTTCATCAGCGAAACCTGCATTGAAATCGGCAAAAATAAAAAACAGACTAATGCAAACAATCTATAAACTAAAAGAGTACGCTTTTACAGTTTTCTACTATTATATATAAGTACACTAATAATATGATTATTTTATTTTAAATCAGTGAATCGATTGACATTGTGTGTGTCCAACTTATATTAGTAATGCTTCTCCACCAACTGATGAATGCAATGTGGAATGTAGTTTGTTTTTCGATATTGTATGTATGTATGATTCTTCAATAAATCGATGTTTTTCACCCATTGTGATTTTGAGCATGAAAATTACTATTTCAGATTTGGAATTCTTTTGGACGTACTTTAGATTGTTATTCAGAAATTTTGTTTTATCTACCTCTATAAGTAGTATAATTTATTTAGATTATAAATATTGAAGTATTTTTGTTTCGTAGTCTTATATACTTTACGGTATTTTTTACTGAACCTTTGACCAATAATCATGGAGTTTGTTATATACCATGAAACAAAACTAGGAATGACAATGCTAGTAAAAAACCTAATCTGAACTAGAAAAAGTCGAAAATTCTACATAGTAAGATAGCGCTACGGGTCATTCTTCTTCTGTTAACGTTTTAATATTTAAATCTTAATTTTTAGACTAAATCCGTTTAAAATCAAAAGTATTAATAAGATTTTATTTTAATTTTTGACTGATTTGGCCTAAGAAAAATAATAATGATTTTTAAATAATAAAACTTTGGATAACGAGACAAAAATGACTTGGGATTCGAATTGATTTAGGAGTATTTGAAGATTATTTGATTATATTAGAAGATTGTCACTCCTAATATTTTTCTTCAACGGTCTTCTAATAGGGTTCTAATGAGCACATTAGAAGTATACATAAGAAATAGAATGTCTTACGTATACTTTATCAAAACTAAAAACGATTTAATCAATAACAGCAAATCGAATTGTAAACCATATAAGTACAAGAATATTGATTAAATTCCCATATTTGTTGATTAAATATTGATCAATATTAAAGCAGAAATATTTATGAATTCTTCTATTGGTTTTAAAGAGTTAAGTGTACAGCCCTTGTGCTATTGTCACCAGTTATTTGGTCTCCTCTCCTGATTTCTGTAACGCGCATGTGTGACCAAAACAAATTTAGACCTTCCTGTCAGACCTTTGTAAGTACAGTACAGTAAGAGTCAGACCTTGGTCACATCAAGAGCTAAACTTATTGAAGCAGTCGAGTATTAATATATAATATTGAATATTAGAAAAGATCCACGTTTATTTAGAAGACAATGGATTTTAAACTAGCGATCATCTTGTGCATTGTAAGTGATAGAACTTTACTTTACTTAATTAGATACAAGAGATTATAATATCTTGTATTTGCAATGTGTATCCTATTTTTTAATATGTATAATGTTTTAATGTCCTTTATGACGAAGCATGGACTTAGCTGAATATCAGCATTTGTTGTAACTGAGCAGTACTTGATCAGACTATAGACTAGAGACTTTTTGAACAAGACTTTTTAATTATAGTGTTTGTTCATGCTAAGTTTTACAATAATGTAACTGACCTAAATAAACCGATTTTACTCCTTACTTCTTAGCTCACTTTCTTTCTTCTATTTCTTTATCTGCTTCAAATTATTGACAGAATGTGATTATATTGTGTGAAGGTAGCAATTTGAACAAAATATGTAAAATTTATAGTGACACAGGTATTGTTAAACTATTATTTGACAAGAACGTTTCATTGCAAATAAAATTAAATATGTAGGTAGGTATGTTCCCCATTTTAAAATTTACATTTAATTTTATAATAATGTGAATTTAGAACATTAGTACTTCCAAATTCAAATGATGTTTTTATTAGCTTAGACTTGTAATAATGGCTTCCGTATTTATTGTTGCTCACTGTTGATCTCATGTGCTGTTGGCCTTTCAATAAATCCTCTGAGACAACAAATACTAAATTTTGACTATTGTTAAAAGCAGCCAAACAGGCAGACGGGCCCCCTGATGGAAAGTGGTCACCCTCGCCTCTTTACGTTTTTAACACCAAAGGCATTGCCAATACTTTGTCGGCCTCGAAGTTTTCTGATGCTCTTTATAAATGGACTCATTTCTTAGTGCAGACGAGAAATCTCTCGGGAGGTTTTCCCTCTACGTCACTATTATATATGGAATGGGCGTTCTAGAAAACCGTTGCGTGATTAAGCGCGGTAACTCAAGAAAATTAGGGTGAACACCCAGACTTATTTATAGTCTTACTTTTACTCTTACGAGTTTATCTGTCAATCTTCCAGTATTTTGTGTAGGCGTAAAAATAAAATATATAGACATAAATGGAGATATAAATAAAAAACAAGTTAAAGCACATGTAATAGAAATAAGGTAGAAATAAGATTAGATAAGTATAATATATTAGAAATTAAGAGTTATTTAAAAAAGAACAAGAAATAAACACCACTATTTTCCTATATAATAAGACTAAAGTAAAAAAAAGACTACAATAAAAATTAAGCCCATTTCTGCCCGTCCACAGACATAGCGTGGCGAATCATAAAAACATATTTCAGTTTAACGCTCTTTTGTCACATCTGCTGCTGAGACGGCTTTAAGAGTATATAATATTTATGCTAATTTTAAAACGTATGCCGATATCAATCTAGAAACCGGATGGACACTTATTTCTTGGAAGAGGGGACAGCCGCTTGGGTAGGGGCGACTTGTGTCGGTACTTTGACCCCGTCAAATCTTCCACGACTGAGTCAGAGGCTGGCAACGCTGCTTGATCAGCTGAAGCCTTCAAACAGCGCAAATATGGATCTTTAGAAAGAGGATACATCATTGTGCCACTTGGAGTTGAAACAATAGGTCCGTCGGGTCCATCTACAAAGAATTTCTACAAAGATACCACTCATGCCAGAAAGTAGGGGCGTAGTAATAAAAAATGGCGCTTAAGACACGAATCATAGTTGCGCTCCTTCGTAAATTATCTTAATATAAAAAACAGGTATTCTGACTGAATACATAAACCTTACTTACAAAACATAAAATATTTATTTACTTCTTTATAACGAAAGTTCGTGAAAACTTTACATTTACAACTGCACCTTTCTGGCCTGCGACGCAAACATTTCGACGATGTTTTCGAAATTAGTTTTATCAGTCTCGTCTTGCTCTACATTGAGCAAAGCTAGAGCACATAACTGTTCTTGACCCATTGTAGCCCTCAAATACGAAAGTATTAATTTCAACTTACGCTCACAATTTGCGATGGATATTGCAATTGTAAGCAGAATTTGAATAGAAATGCGCAGATTTGGAAATACACTTTCATCCACGCACTGTAAAATGAATTCGAGTAGCTCTTAAGGTTTATTTTGGTTGACGATTTCTTCAGATATTAGCATTCGAACATCCAATATGTTGTTCTTGTTCTTCGTTAACATCGCAACTATAAAAATCTCCAAATTCTTTACAATTATTTTTCAAATCTGGCAGAACGCTGGTATATACTTCGCACAAAGCGTATTGCTATCCGGCATGGCAATGTTGCCAGTCTTTTATGCATGCTTCGCTCTGGCAGCATTGTGATACAGTTTTTAATTAGCTTATAGTTTTTTTAATATACTTTTATTGTAATATGTTTTATCTAAAACTTGTATATTTACTGTTACTATTTTGAAGTACAAAAGTTAGAGCAATTCAGAGAGTTTATTTACCTAGGCTCCTTGTTTACCAGAGACGGAAAGCATGAAAGTGATATTAAAAGGAGAGTAATGACAGATAATAAACTGAATGGAGCGCTAAACTCTTTTATGAACAGCCGTAAAGTGTCTGTAAAGGAGCGCCTGGTTGCTCAGCAAGGGGGGTGTGGTGACAACACTAAAAGTATGGTAGTGAAAGTTGCGTATGGCAGAAGAAGCATGAAAGTAGGATAAATGCAGTAGAAATCAGATCTTTGAGAAGTATATGCCAGGTTAAGTTGAATTATATGGTAAGGAACAGTGTGATAAGGAAACGTTGTGGATTAAATGCTAAGGTAGTTTGAAGATGTAGAGAGAATGGATGAAAAGAGATTGACAAAACAAGTGTATGGCAACAGTATGAGTGGGTAGACTCGGTGCTAGTAGATCACAACGTACTTACCCAGTAAAAATTGCAGATATCTTAAAGAATGGCTAGGTAAATAAAAGGCTCCTATAATAAACTTATGAAATTAATTAATATAGATGAGGCAAAAGATGTATGTCAAGATCGTACGTAGCATGTGAAAATCCATCGTCTCTGGCTTCCCCTATGTGAAACAGGCGAGACAATATGTATGTATGTACTGTTTTGAAAGCGTTACATTAATTTGAGACAAATTTTTAAATGTTAGTATAAGGTCAAGTAGTTATACACATCGCACTGTTGGATATAGAGTACAAACAGTGTTATCCTAAAATATACGAAACTCATTTTGCCGCAGTAATTAATTAATTAATGGCCGGTACTTATATCTTACTAGTCATGCACTTGCCTTACCATCGGTTGAACTTTGACATTACTTCTATGGAACTTGTTTTTTAACCGATAGTACTGAAGGCTAATGAACGGTTAGTAAGATATAGGAAATAGGGTTAAGCAGTTTAAACTTTTATTTAAAATGTGGTTTTAGGTAAACTGTTTGCTTATTTAACGTCTGTCTTGGTTAAACCGGATTAAAATGTTAATATTTTGTTTAGAAAAACTTGAGTAGTTTTATACAAACATTACTTCCTTGATTCAATTCAAGCGTTACGAACGACTTTTATTGTTAAATACAATGTAGCGCATTGTGTTGTATGTAAGCCATGGCGTCGCGGTTCATCGTATTGCACGCTTTGGTGAATAAGTAAGGCAAAGGTAGATTTTATTGCGGTCAATATACCTAAATCGTAGTGGATCAGTGCCTAAGTCACCCGCTTGTTATGTAAATAATAATATGGTGGTCTTGAAATACATACAAGTATAATAATGATTGCCCATTTTTTCCATGTTCCCGGAACATTGCACGGGGCAGACGCCATAGTCTCCATAGTCCCAGATTAGTTCCACTAACAGTTCACCCCAATAGCTCGGTATCTTTTGATCTCATTTCCTAAACTGACCGGAGCTTGTCCTTGGGTGCATTATGATGTAGTTTAGATAGGGATAATCGTCGGTCAGTGTCACATTGACATTAAATTTATCAAGGGGCTCTATGTGTTGGCCTTCCCATGGCCTCTCGTAAGCCCTCCGAAAATCCGGGTCATTTTTATGGTTCGTGGTCTACAATGACAAACAGATTTCATAATAATAATAATTATTTAATCCAGACTAGGTCCGTAATAAATTACAAATTACATTATTGCTATTATAATATTAAGATATTATTATGCCACGATATAGTTTCATCCAATGTTCTATAAATGGTTCATTCACTTAAAGCAGAGCAGCGACTATTTTATTCTGGGAGTTTTAAAATCTTTCTCTTGTGTTCGATACTCTACGTCGTATTAGAGCCGGTAAACCGTCTTGTTTCCGTGAACATCTCTGAAGCGCTACAGAATTTAGGTAACCGTAACATGATACGTAGGGCATTATTATGTTGTACTTTACCTGCGTTAATATTACCGACTGGAGTCAAATGTCTATATTCGTTTTGTTTATAGCGTTAAAAATAACGTCTTCAATGATTAGCATGAGTGTTTATATAGTTACATATCTTATCTGTCAATATTTAACGTTATTAACAATGTCGCATTCCAAATAACGTATTAAACCCTTGCGTCTGCGTACCATAGTCATTAACACTAACATTACCCCAGGTGTAGCAGGAATATTACAAGTACACGTGTTGGCGTTGACAAAAAATATCAGTAGGTATAAATAAAATAAGTTGATGTTTATTTGATAAATTAAATTATGTACAATTTCTTTTAAAAACGTTACAAATAATATATAGGTTCTAAATCGCTGAAAGTTGGGAACGTGCCTAAAACGCTGGCTGGATTCCCACACTGGATGGCAATGCTGCACCGAAGCGTTCCCACAAGTACAGGCCAGCCTTCTGGTCACGTGAATAAAATAGTTTTTATTGCATGAGTTCTGCAGATAGGTAGATGGCACAGCTCATGGACATTGGTTATCTCCGCCTGTAGGCATTTGCAACACCTGGCCCTGTAGACAAGTGGCAATAGCACTAAATGAATAGAAGAAAATGTCTAGGATTTTTTTATTGCACGAGTTCAGCAGACAGGCAGATGGCCCGGCCCATCTGATGGAAAGCGGTTACCATCGCTTGTGGACGTTTGTAATACCAAAGGTGCTACCATTGTGCTGCTGCTCTCTAAAGTATAACTGGAATATGGCCACTAATGCTGGAACACAACTTAAGGTTGTTATGGCGGCATACTCTAGACCAGGGGTTGTAACCATCCAGGTGGGCAAATATCCTACCACCTGGTTGCGTATTGTTTTGTCTCCGAGTAGTAAATGAACTTTTTTTATTTACTCTGGTCTGGGTGTTTGGGAGATAGGCCACAGAATAATATACCCATAAAAGCGTGACATGCTTAATTTGGAAATATACAACGCGTGTGTTTGCCTGCTGAATTCATATTCAAAACATTGCGTTGTGTTGCAGGAAAGTTATGAAGAAATTGACACATTAATATTAACTATTAGAAAATCTATCATTCCGCCATGGACAAGCGTAGTGGACACACACTCCTCTACTTCAAAAAAATCGCGATGTTTAAGTTATGTACTGTATATTCATAGGTTATTGACATTATTATAAAGATATATTTCATTGGTAATTGGAACTAGCGTAGGATGATGTAGTTAGCGAGGCAAATAAATGTACTCACACGTACATCTGTATATATATGTATCTCTATATATATCTGTATAGTACACAAATGTACTTTAGTGCAGTCTAGTGTGCGAAGACGAAGCATTAATTACACGAGTATCAATTAAATTAAAGAGATCTTGCGACTTTGGACTGTAATATTACAACTCAAAATCAGCTATCATTAATTGTTCTTCTTACTTTGTATATAGATTGGCATAATGTGTAGATTTAGCTTTGTGTTGAGTGATTTATATAGGTATTATCAAGATTTAGATTAATCTTCTTACAAATATAATCTTCGCGGCTCGTGACGGCAGGCACAAAATGTCTGCAAAAACACTTATACTGCTAAAGCCCCAAAAAAAAAACAAACACAATACACGACATTCAAAAATATATTTCAGTTCGTTCACTCTAAACTAGAAAATATATGAGTAGTGAAATCAACAAGTATACAACACGTATAGACAGGGTTCTGGGAGTAGAAAGTTAGATAGAAGACTTCTTTTAGTTTTCATAAGCTTCGATGGGGGTGGCATTCTGCGAGTTTGCCCTACGGCGGCAAGAAAGCTAGAGCCGGCCCTGTAGGCAGTCGTCAAAAGCCGGGTTCCCTAATAACTCTTTTAGGAAAGCCTCAGTTAAATTATAACTCGTTGACAGATGGCAAACAACGGAGTTGTTATGACACCTCAATAAATCATACCTGCAGTTAACAGTTGAAATTTTCCACATATGCACATAATTATTTTAATTCAAACAAACGATATTTTACAGTTTATTCTTCATTTCTAATCAAATTTGTACATTTGTTTAACAAAAACTCTCATTATTTCTTATTGGTGTTTTAAAATTAGAATTTATATTAAAATTTGAAAACTGTGTTTAATTTGACAATAATTGTTTCCCACCCTGATATTATGCGGTATGTGTCTTTAATTAATTTCAAATTGTTGATAATAATGTAAAACAAACAATACCTGCTAATGATAATTAAAATAACAAGTTATTTAATTTTATTGTACTTAAATATTAAAAAATTAGCGTCCGTAAGAAATTAGTGTATGAGAACATTTGATCGCTACTCAACTCAAATAATTTGCGACCGTAGACAAATATTAATATTATTAATAATAGAAAAATATTTAAATATAATATTATTTTATATATATTAGCAGATAGTACCTATCCAGTCTGTTAAATGATTACCTTTACAGTCGACCTTTTCAGAATAATAACTGTCATTTTGTATTTTTAAATAATAATATTTTAAAGTCACGGTAAATGCCTAAGGCTAAGGCTGAGTGCATTTCAGTCCAACGTCGGATCAAATCCTGGATGTACGTACCACTTATAGTTCTCCTAACCTTCCCCCCTAGAGAAGTGGCATTAGCGCTAACCGCATAAAAGGAATATGTATGGAAATGACATAGATAAATAGAAAAACTTTATTGTTCACCAATTACACCTAATAGTAAATAATATACAATCATTTCGTGTCAAGGCAGGAACAAAGTGCGGCCTTGTCGCTTTAGAGCGATTTTTTCCCGGCTACCCGGGCTATGGATCGTATGAAAGTACTCGAGAGTGTATGACGGTGGTGTGCAAATCAAATACATGTAAATAATAAGATACATAAATATATAATATATATAAGTAAAAAAAATAAAAAATAACGCATACTAATAGTTTATATGTATATACCAATATATACATGACATACTACTACTAATACTAGCGTAGCGATATACCATTTACATAGGTAAATACATTTTCTATTCTATTCATTTAACGCTACTTGTCTAGGGGTCTGATGTTCATATTGTTATAATTACCCCATATTACTAATTTGTATTACTCCCTAGACTATTTTCTAGCGATAAGACTTACCGTTGTGTACAATTAGAACAGTACTTACTAGCTTGTTTACCTTTCTGTAACAGTATACTGCTATAAGAAGTTCGCTATTATGATTGAACGGCTTCCAGACGCAAGGAAACTCAGTTTTACAGATTATAATACTATAATATAATATAAGAGTTTATAGATATGTGTAATAATTTATTAATTACTTCAACTTATACTGCCAGAAAAAATCTTAAAGTACCTACCTTAAAATAGAGAATAAAGTGTTGCCAAAATGCAATATCAGGAGCATCATGAGCTACCATGAAATAAATGTTTGAAATCTCGAATATAATTTACATAAAAATCTTTCTTAAATGCTAGTGAAAGGAAACCTGACTTTTGAAACCGGCTAATGTGCCTTGGATAAACGTGGTGCGTATACCTACTCTTCTATTAGAAAGGCTTAACTCCAGTAGTGGAATACTTATGTCCTTATTAAATAATAAGTTAAAATTAAATTATATTTTATAAGTTAAAATTAAATTATGTTTTTTCCAGTGCCTTGCTACAATTGTCATGGGAATTCCTTATGAGTCACCAAACATCATTCGAGAAAAGCGCGATGTGATGGAAACAATGAAGAGCACCTGGAGCGACGTGGTAAAGTCATTAAACGATGCTGGAGATGCAGTCGTCCACGTCTTCAAACCTACAGAGAAGAGCGTCGTCAACAAGATGGCTGATGGAATTAAAAGCATCACTGAATAACTACATTACGCTGTTATTGGCCCCCATATCTATCATAATGTATATTGTAAACTAGAGATACCACGAATATTCGGTTGTTATTCGGTATTCTGACGAATATTGTGTACTGTTCTGCCGAATACTGAATGCCAAATCGTGAAAAAATACCGCACATATTACACAAAAATGTAGGGAATATATTTCAATTACAAATTATTAGTTAAACTACGTTTTAACACTGTTAAATGCGATTTTAATCAAATTTAAATTTTTCGTTTCAGCCACTTTTTAAAATATCAGAATGTCACCTTACACACCTTACGCCGAATATTCGGCGTTTCGGTCGAGAAAATTATAGACCATTTGGTACTCGGTCAAACCATAATTCGGGGCATCTCTATTGGTAATGTTTGCAAAGAGAGTGAAATATTCTGTAATGTAACCAGTACTATCTGGGCCTATATTCACCAGTAAAATATCTATACTATGTACTGATGTTTCCACACTAATATTCAAAATGTGAAAATAATTCTGTTTATTACTTTTTCACGACTAAAAGTTAAAAAAAATAAAGCATAATAGTATTAATTTCATTAAATTAATTATTATAGTATATATAGTATTAAAATGTTGTATGGGCATTTTGTTGAGTATAGTTTTAGAATTTTCAATAACAATGAAGGTACAAGCTAAAATGAAAAAAAATAAGAATTATCTTGTAGAATACAGAATATTATTATGTGGTATCGACAAATGAGTATATGTATACACCATTATACATAAACAGAAGTAGACAACGCAATGGCAAAACTATAGTTTAATAAAATTTATATAGATGTGATACTATGTTACGCAACATCTATAATATCAATAAAGTTATACGTGTATGTCTGATACAAGTTAAGCTGGTTTTTACGATATTGTTTTAAAATGTTTTTATAGCACATGTTCTCGTATGCTTCGATACAAACACTACGATATCGGTTGTGATAATATTAATAATTTTGGATATGCATGCTCATATTACATTAGTTAGAATACAAATGTAGCATTTGGCACACAATTAATTTTTATGTCGAAAATTATTATATACGAATTTAATGTATTGGTTTATATTACAGGGAAATAAAAAATAACTTTAAAAACGTAATAATATATGTTTTATTAAAAATAATAATGTTAAGAAGTTTTAGTGTATTTTGTGCTTATATTTTGAAGGTGATTTTCATACACTATTTGATATTAAACGTTAAATAAACTCCTTTACACGTCACTGTGGAATTTAACATGACTATCAACTTCGTAAATTCCATCTTTGTAGTGAACATCAGCACTTTCATTAAGCATCTCTATCAGTTTCTCCGTACTAGGAGAAGTGAGAGACACCGGACCTTCAGGGTAATCTGGTCTTTTCACATAATCATCTTTGTCCTTATGCCGCGATGGTAAGTAAAAGAATCCGGCTGTTATTTCTTTGTTTTTCTTCGCATCCGGCACTTCGTCCTCCTCCTGTGTATGCAAGTAATTTCTGTGCTGCAAATCCGATATGTTGTACTGATAGGATTCTGATTTGTGCCGCTCCCTGACGAACATGCAATACGCTATCCAAGCGACAACCAAGGCCGCCTGCAAGAGACAAATATCGAAAATGTTAATAGGTTTCTAAGCGACTCGACGTTAAATGTATTGTAAACAGTAGGATTGCGTCAAAATAAACTTACCAAGATAAGAGCGCATATAAAGCCTGCGATGTAGACGGTCATGTTTATCGATATGTTGGAGATAATATTTAATATGTTGTCGAGAATGAGACGAGTATTGCAAACGAGGTTACAGTGGAACAGTCGCCCGTGGCGGCCAGTCCCGCGGACGGCGCGCTCAATTAATGCCAGTTGAAACTTGTATCTCCTTTAGTAAGTGATGTCACTGGGAATGATTGTTACCCGCTTCAATGAGCACAATGGGATTTATCTCAAGTACTGTAAATTAGGAGGACTCTTGAAAGTATTTTCTAAAAATAACCTATAGATTTTTAAGTTTTAATAGTTAATATTTTTTGCAACGTTATACGTAAAACGAGTTATTTCACCACTTTGTATTTGTATTACGTATTTTGCAAATGATTCAAAGATATACGTTTTACGATTGAGGAAAATGGATAGAAATTCAAAGAAACTTTCGTATAATTGCTTAACTAAGTTTATGATTTGACGGGCTCTGCGGTTAAGAGGGCTAAGCCTTTACCGACCTAGGTCACTAGAACGCAAAGGCTTCAGATTCGATTCCTGGTATGAAACATTCCGTAAACGAACTTTCCATTATTTACTATGGTCTAAGTGTCTAGGATCAGGCACAGAGTGACGCATTGTATATTAATAGCACAGGGGTATGGTGATTAGTTTGGGGATAATATTATGTGCATTTCTCTGCTGATTAGAATATTATTATTATTTCTTTATTAGACGTCTTCTTTATTTAGAGATGACTTGTCAGTGATTTAAACGAAAGAAACAAATATACCAGGAATGGGCATAATCAAGTAGAAAAGTTACTCTAAAAATCTCCTAAGTCTTTTGTTGTTATGAAATATATTTATTGCATGAGATCAGCAGACAGGCAGACGGTCTACCTGATGGGCAGCGGTTACCATCGCCTATGGATATTTGTATCACCAAAGGTGCTACCAATATGCTCTGCCGTTTTCTAAAAAAAGGAGTTACTTTTTTTACAATTTAACCTCTTTTGTGGTTCAAGTAAGAGTTCACAACTTAAGATTTTTATGACGGTATAACCTAGACCAGGAGTGGTAGCCATCCAGACGGGCAAATACCCTACCACCTGGATGTGGTATATATTATATAATCCATTATGTTACTAGTTAGACATAGGTTTCATTTCAACTTACTAACTTTTAATAAAAAAATAGTTTAGGTGTAATATAATATACTTATTAATTTAACTATACTATTAATGAAACTAATAATAAGCTATATATACAAATTAAAAATTAAATTATAAAATGTAGTGCGAGACCGTGACAGTTGGAAACGTCCGCAAGACACTGACCACATCACCTCGTGGAATGGCACGCAAAATAGGCGCTAGTGGTCGACTTGCGGAAATTTGCCGAAGAAGAAGAAGTAGATGGCGCTCCAACCACGTTTTATTGGCACCATAACAACGACAATGATATGACAGCGACAATTTTAACATGCTGCTCTTAATGTTAGTTTCACTTCCGCTTCGCTAGATGGCGTTACGGGTATTTATCATTAGGTACTTTGAAAGAAAAGTAAAGTTCGACATTTCTAAGAAATATAACATACCCATTTGATGACCAACATATTTATTTTCAACGCGAACGATGCCGCTGGCAAAAGCTAGTTGTAAATAAATAAGTTGAATTCAATCTTTTGATTGCCATTGACCTATTGAATTGTCAAAGGTCAAATAAATGTTTCGTTGATTGATAAGCTAAGATTACAGTTATTTTTGTATGTTGTAATGATTTTTTATACTTAAATAAAAAATAATTAGTATGTAAACCTATAATATAATACAATCGACTAAATAAAGCATAAAGACCACCTCAGAGAGGAAGTTGAAAAAAAAATACACACATAGTTGAAAAAATCAGTCAAGTGCATGTCAGTCCACGGAAGATGAAGGATTCCGTTGATTAACCTTAACTTTTAGTAAACGATGTTTCGTAGCCAACCTTAATTTTTATTTTATTCGAGATTTTACTTCACAATTGCATAATGCCATCTTTTTTTTTTTTTTTTTTTTTTTTTGCAGGAGTTCAGCAGACAGGCAGACGGCCCACTTGATGGAAAGCGGTTACCATCGCCTATGGACATTTGCGACACCAAAGGTGCTACAAATGCGCTGCTGCTCTCTTAAGGGAGACTGGAACCTGGTCACTAATGCCGGAACACAACTCAAGGTTATTATGGCGACACACTCTAGACCAGACCATCTATACCTGTATATCTGCAAACAGAGATCTATTTAGTCATTTATTGATTAAACTTTATTCTAAATTTTATCCTTATGCACTAGTATGGAATAACGCTAGTTTCGTAGAAAAATAGCCATGACATGTGTACATGGACAGGCGGACAGAAGGAACGATTGTTTAAAATTTTCGCTTTTGCCAAAATGGTTACAGATCTTAAAAAAGTTGAAGAGTTTTTCTTCTATGTGATTCTTTAAACAATATGTCTTTAGTAGTTTTGTGGTGGTATAGAACTATAAAAAACTATACATGAACAAATACAATAACACCCACATACAAGATAAAAACTATTAAAGCTTCACTACGTTCTGTTATAACGAGATTCAGAAACACGTTTTTAAAAAAGAAATTATTTAATAGCTAAAAGAAATACACTTTAAATAAAATATCTCTTGGCAACCGCATTGAAAGAAAGGAGAACGAAGACTGACTAAGATTGAATCTAAACCTAAAAGGTGTACTTGGACTGCTGAGCTAGCTCGGCAGTCTCAGCATTATAATAAACAGGTAAGGGATGTAACACCTCCCCCTTTAGATGAGACTTTGGGGTAGTGTTTAAAACAAAGTCTCTAATATGATTAAATCCTAGTTCTTATGGGAGCATCAAGACAGCTCATTTCTAAGTTGTTTCCATTAATAGGCGGGTCTTCAGTTTCGCCAAGTTGAGGGGAGGTCTTAGATCTGCCGAATGTAATATTTAACGCGGGTCGGTTGCCGCCAGATTTACAGTAGTATTTATATATAGTGATACTACACAAAAGTAACATTAAAATGAACATAATAACAGTTATGCTGGAATAATGTACTCCGTACCTGATTATATGGGGGCTTTCTATTGAATTTACATCTTTTAATATTGATTTTAAAGTCTCTTTACCTTTCATGTTAAAGTCATCTAACTCTATATTCTGTAGTTTTATCGGCTGTACATTATTCATTATACTGCTTAATTTATTTTTATTGCAACAGGTATCGTTGATAAGGTTAAAATTAGGGAAATGATTTATGGGGGAAGTTATATTTAGTATTTTATACTTAGGTATGAGTGTGGTACTTTTACAATAACCGATACAGTCTTCGGGTATGTTGATGATACCTGTTCCGATAATAGTTGTTTCATATAATTTTGAATTTAAACAATCAATAGAAATTTTGTTAAGTTGTGATTGTACATAAATCCACTTATTATTGTTTATAGACTTCCAGATATCTAATTCCCCTACTATAAATTTCGTTTCACATTGTACCGGTTTTTCATTTACTACTTTTGCCAAAAGTTCACTTTCGCAAGTAGGTCTCGCATCTGTAGAGTACACATTTTGTATATCGCAAATGTAGTAGTCGGGCCTCACCGTAATACAGCTTTCAAGGTTGTCGAAACTGCAGTAATGTGTGTTGTCTATAGTCGTCGCTATGTATTTAGTACCGGGAATGATAAGACTGAATGAGTTCGGTTGCCTAGGGTTGTGCGGTATGGGTAATCCAATATTATGGAATAAAATATATTCTCTTATATTAACTAGTGGTATTTGTAATACAAATATGATCTTATTATTATAACAGTAGGATATTAATTTTGAAATGCTTAAAATAACATGCATGTTATTTATATTTAAGTCTACAGGCAGTTCGAGGTCATTATGTAGATGACGGTAACTATCGGCAAGCTCTCGGTAGAGTTGATTGGGTGTGATAATAGCAGGATGTAAGATGTTTCGGCTACTAAATAATATGGCGTTAATTATGTCTTCCATTTGGAATGACAAAGTAAGTATTGATGCTTCGAGTGTGTTTAGGAGCTCGTTAATGTTGGTAAGTATTTGTAATCCATTTGTTGTTTCAGTAATAGTCTTAATATTTAAAGAGAGTTTGTCGATAGTTTCGCTCAAATGCTCTTCGTTACTCTTTATCTTGTTTAGAGTATCGTTGTATTGTGTTATTATAGATGTAGTAACTAAAATGTTTTCTTTCATTAATGTAATTATTTGTTTTTCATTATTTTGTAATGATGCTATTGCCTCATCGTATTTAAGAGCGTCATCTTCGTCCAAGGTACCAAATATGTGTTTCATTATACTTCCAACACCACCTATCCAAGCACTACGTTTGACTCGGTTATCAGTTAAATGGGAGATAGATGAGAGGTCTCTTTTCAGATCTGAATATCGTGCTGTCAAAGGTTCTAGCATATTACGACATTCCAAATCAACTTCGAAAATTCGGGTCTGACTACATAACTCTCTAGTAGTTTTTAGGGCAATTTCGATATTTTCTGTGTGAGGTTCAAAGTGTGAGATGTCTACTGGTATTACGATTTTTAATTGAACATTGTTAATTCTAAGTTTTCCTAGATAGTCATAATAAATTCCAGATGCTGAAGTTAGTGGTTTGACGAAATCGGCGGTTTGAGCTTGAGCTGAACTGTGAATTAATAATTATAACTAGGTAAGTATCTTATATATATCTTAATTAAACTAAACGTAGTTACAAATATTAACTATAAATATACGGAAGTAATTAATCTTATTTTCTATTTTAGGCACTTAATTTATTCTTAATTCTAATGTATTAGTGGTTCTGTTACAGGATCCCTCGGACATCAGCGGGTTTCACCTGATCAAAGTGGTGTGTGACATGGCGCCGATTGATGAGTAAAGTAAGTGTATTATTTCCATTTATTCTGATTATTTTGTAAGGTCCTTTCCAGATAGGTGAAAGTGCCTTACGTAGCCTAAGATGGTTTTTTAAATATACGTAGTCGCCGGCTTTATATTTAACTGGGCGAGTGTGATTGTCGTAGTAGTTTTTGGAAATCTCTTTAGTTCTTCTAATGAACTCCAAGGCTTTCTCTCGAGAATATCTTAGTCTATTTTGTAGCATTCGGACATAATCAGGGTATGTTGCTCCTGAGGATTCATTGTAAATGGAATTGGGGATGGATGGTTTGCAACCAAATACCAACTCATATGGTGTAAAATGAGTTGTAGAATGAACAGCAGTATTGTAGGCTAGCATAGCCGTATAAACATAACGTGGCCAATCGGTTTGCTCTTCGTTGACATACGATTTCAGGTATTCCTTAAGAGTCGAGTGGCTTCGCTCTAAGGCACCTTGAGTTTGAGGATGGTATGGGGTACTCCATAGATTCTTTATTTTAAGAAATTCACAGGTTTTTTTGAACAAATCCGAAGTGAAATTTGTTCCCTGATCCGTGAGGATAAACTTAGGAATACCAAAGGTAGATATGTAGTGGAGCAGGCAGTCGCTTGTTTCTTCGGCAGTAGTACATCGTATTGGGTATGCAGAAGAAAACTTTGTAAGGTCATCTTGAATGGTTAATATGAACCTTAATTTTGCAGGTCCGGATTCTGGGAGTGGCCCTACGATGTCTAATGAGACTCTTTCAAAAGGTTGTGTGGATGTTGACGTGATCTGCATAGGAGCCCGGTTAATTCTACGAAGGGCTTTGTTTTCTTGACATAACTGGCATTTACGAACATAGTCTTCAACGTCACTACGCATGCTTCGCCAGTAGTATCTTTCTTGTATTCTGCTGAGCATTCGGTTGGCTCCTAAGTGACCGGAAATGGGAATATCATGATTTTCTTTAAGGATTTTTGCAATTTCTGTCATGGTAGGATAAATTACAGTGTTTTTATAAATATGGATTTTTATATTAGTATTGTGAAATAGATACATAAACATGTTATATATTTTAGTGAAGGAATGTTTATCAAAAGGATTTCGGAAATCTGTGATACTAAATTCAATAATGTTACATTTTAGTAATTCAAACTTTAAATTATTGATACTTTTAAATATGTCTTCATAGCTGTTATTATCATAATAATAAACTTTTACGAAGAGTAAATAATAAGTTACATTATCTTTTCCCGATTTAATAAATGAATATAAGGTTCTTTCCTTCGCGATAAGTTCTTCAGAGTCTGGAAGATTACTGATAATTTCCTCTACATACTGATTTGATTCATTTAAATCAATAGAGGTAGGTACGACTATGTGTTTAATTTTTGTTTTTAAAAGGTTTTCATTATGTTCTTCGATTTTTGTATTCAAAACTAGTGACTTATTGTTTATTTGTTTCAGGAATTTACTATATGTTTCGTCGTTACTAGGAACTTCTTCGGGAGGTGATGGTGCTGGGGTATCAAGATTGGCAGGAGTGTCTTCGACTTCAGGGATGACAAAATCATCAGGTAAGTAAGGTATTTCAGGTAAGTCAGGTATTTCGGGGTTTGTTACTACATTAGGATTATTTGCAGGTGTTTCTTCTGGGACTACGAAGTCGGGTAGATCAGGTAAGTCTGATAAGTCAGGTAAGTCAAATAACTCGGGTAAGTCAGATAATCCAGGGAAGTCGAATGGTTCAGGATTAATTTGGACACTAGGATTCTCTAGCGCAGTTTCGTTGGGGAGCAATTCATTAGGAGCATTCGAATCAGAAGGATTATTCTGAGGAAGTGGGTTTTCGGGAGGAGAGGTATTATTTGCAGGAGGTATCTCTCCTTGAATAGGATGTAAAGGGTATCGTGAAAGGGCGTCAGCATTAGTATTAAGTTTCCCTTTCTTATATTGTATTTCGTAATCAAATTCTTCTAATTTCAGGCGCCAGCGGATCAGTCTGGAACCTGGATCTTTACAATTAAATAACCAATTAAGAGGTTTATGATCGGTGAGTATTTTAAATCGGCGACCAAAGATGTATGGGCGAAATACTTTTGTACCGAAGACAATGGCTAGGCACTCTTTCTCTGTTACATCATAATTGCACTCGGCTTTGTTGAGTGTTCTGGAAGCGTAGGCGATTGGCCTATCTTTACCGATTTCGCCCTGGGATAAGATTGCGGAGATTGCATAGCTGGATGCATCACACGTCATGATAAAAGGCTTTGTGAAATCAGGATATATCAGGACTGGGGCTGTCACCAGCTTTTGTTTTAATTGTTCAAAAGCTAGTTGTTGGGCATTGGTCCACACAAACGGGACATCCTTTTTGAGGAGTGTAGTTAGAGATTTCGCGAATCGAGAGAATTCTGGAATAAAGCGACGATAATATGAGGCTAAACCTAAAAAGGACTTGATGTCTTTCGGACATTTGGGGACAGGGAAATCAACTACTGTTTTTATCTTTTCAGGATTTGGCTTAACGCCGTCATCAGTGATTATGTGTCCGAGATAAGCTACTTCTTTGCGTAGAAATTCACACTTCTCGGGTTGTAGTCTGAGGCGGAAATTTCGTAATCTTTCGAAAACGAAGGATATTTTCTCCATATGAGAGGTAAGATTATGTGAGTAGATAACAATATCGTCTAAATAGACAAAACAATGGATGCCTTGCAGGCCGGATAGGACTGTGTTCATAAGTCTCTGGAACGTGGCAGGCGCATTCTTCAAACCGAATGGCATCCTATTGAATTCGAAATGTCCTTGTGGGACACTGAACGCTGTCTTGGGCGCGTCATCTGGGTGGATTTTAACTTGATGAAAACCAGACGCTAGGTCTAGTGTGGTAAAATATTTACTTTGACCAAGTTGGTCAAGGATTTCAGTAATTTGGGGAATAGGATAATTTTCCCCGATGGTAATGTCATTGAGTTTGCGGTAATCAATAACTATTCTCCACTTCTTTTGTCCTAGCGAGTCCGCCTTTTTGGGAACAATCCAAATAGGAGACGACCAGGGAGATCTAGAGGGTTTAATTATGTTTTCAGTTAACATTTTATCGATTTGTTTCTTTACTTCTTCTTTATGGATTTCCGGGAATCTATAGGATTTTACATTAATAGGTTCAGATGATGAAGTTCTAATTTCATGTTGAATTGCATCAGTACTACTTAATATATCATCTGGTAGATGGAAAATATCATTATACTCACTACAAATTCTATAAAGGTGTTCAGTTTCTTCAGGGTTTAGGTGGGATGTTTTCAAGAGCTCAAATAATGTTCGGATTCTGCCGATGCAATTATTTGTTGACTTATTATAAGAATTAGAAGGATAGGATTCCGTGTAATCAATAGGATGCAAGGTGAGCGATAAATTGGATTTAATAGTTACAGGGTTTTCGGATATATTGAGTATGGTTAGATTTATTCGGTTATTTCCTTTCACTTTAACAAGGCAATTTGAGATGAGTAAAGAGTCGGAGATATGTTGATCAACTATTACACCTTCTTCAAGTTCAGGATTTTTGACGGAACATTCTATTACTGTTTCGGTTCTTGGATTAATTGTATAGGATGGTTCGTCGAACGATAGTTGAATGGTTTCGTCTTCTATTTCTAAATTATCGGAACTATAATTTATGCGGCAACCATGGCGCATAAATAAGTCTGTGCCTATGATTCCGTCATAGGGGAAATCGATGTTATCGAAAACATAGAAGGTATGTACTAATTTTAACTTTGGGTTGAACTGCAATTGCAGTTCGAAACTGCCTGAACTGTTAAGCAGGTTTTTAGAATCGATGCCTTTAACTTTTAGGCATGTGGGAAGGAGCTGGATAGGATTGGTAATACATTTCTTTTTCAGTACACAGATCGATGCTCCGGAGTCGATTAGTAAGATTAGGGGTTCAGGATTTACGGGAGTCTGGACTTTTATATAAGGTAAGAACCTCCTACTAGTAATAATTTCATAAATTTCAGGTTTTGGATGGGCACTTATTTGGGGCTGGTTACCCGTGTGGTCCCTTTGGAGTGAGAGGGCGCTTATTTGGGGCTGGTTACCCGTGTGGTCCCTCGGAAGTGGAAGGGCGCTTATTTGGGGCTGGTTACCCGTGTGGTCCCTTTGGAGTGAGAGGGCGCTTATTTGGGGCTGGTTACCCGTGTGGTCCCTCGGAATTGGAAGGGCGCTTATTTGGGGCTGGTTACCCGTGTGGTCCCTCGGAAGTGGAAGGGCGCTTATTTGGGGCTGGTTACCCGTGTGGTCCCTTTGGAGTGAGAGGGCGCTTATTTGGGGCTGGTTACCCGTGTGGTCCCTCGAAAGTGGAAGGGCGCTTATTTGGGGCTGGTTACCCGTGTGGTCCCTTTGGGATGAGAGGGCGCTTATTTGGGGCTGGTTACCCGTGTGGTCCCTCGGGAGGTGAAGGGCGCTTATTTGGGGCTGGTTACCCGTGTGGTCCCTTTTAATGACGGTGTCGAAATTGGAGAGCCGTCTCGCCCGACACCGAGGCAAGACATCTATTCGTTTAAAGGTTGTTGGTCTACCTCATCTTGTCCGGACTCTTCATTCTGCTCCAGGTAGTTTGTCCGATGAGGGGGCCGGAATGAGCTTTGGTTATTAGGATCTTGATAGAATTTATATCTGTTGTTGTTAAACTCCCGCTTTTTGCAGGAAGAAATATCGTGCCCGGGAATTTTGCAGTATCTGCAAAAGGAACTGGACGAGCCTTGTGGCTGGTAGTTAGGAGATCTCTGTGAAGTATTATAGTTGAAAGAAGAAGTAGGGTTATTGAATGGCTTTTGAGAAGTGGGAGTAAAATTTGTCGGTCTTGCTCTGTTCGGATTAGGTTTTTGTTCGGAGGGGAGACGTCTATAGAGTGTCAGTTGGATTCTTTCCTCTGACACTGCCAGGTTTATAGCTTCATTGAGCGTTTTGGGTGCTCTGCATCTAACGATGTTGGAGACTCTAGGATGAAGTCCCATTAGAAAGTGGTGTAAGGTTAAATCTTCCATGGCCGCGGTGCGGCCAGGGAGCTCTTTAACTTTTGAAGTTGACAAGGATATTTCGGTTAACAGTTGAGATAAAAGCGTTTCTACACGAAGAGAGTATTGACTAACATTCTCTTGAGAAAGTTGTTTAATTTCTTGGAGTTCAGTCAAAAGGTGAGAATAATGTTTACGCTCACTAAATTGAGTCTTCAAAAATTCCTTGAGTTGCTCCCAGGATGTGAATTCTTTAATTGAGCATGCGGTTTCTGCTTTACCATTAAGCTGGCTTAATATATACTTGAATAGGATCGACTTCTGGGCCTCAGATGCGAGTTCTATCGCATTGTCGCAATTTACAATAAACGAATTTAAAGTGTCGCGTCTGCCATCATAGGGTTTAATGAATTTAAAAAGGATGTTAAGATCTAACTCGGACATTGCGATATATGCGGCTGTTTTCCTAGTCACACGTGGAGAAAGTGTTGGGGATTTTAGGTCCGTGTCACTGGCGGCTTGATCAGGTTCGGGAATAAATAAGCTTAATTTACTTTCCGCTTCGGATTTATGTCCCTTTACCATAATAACACGACACAATAAACAAATCTTATTAAATATGAATTAATTATTTTGGCACAACCCTATGAACAACCTGAATTGAATAGCAATGACTAAAGACTTACAATGTTATCACGCAGACGCAGACGGCCGTTAATAACGAGACACGCTGACGGTGCAGGAACATTCCGATGCACGCGGTAGGTAACACGTCGAATACGTCGGGAACACTTCCGTAGGATGGTAAGTATAGGATATGATCTTCTCCACAGGATATGATTTTCTTCACAGGATACTTATTTACTTTACAGGATAACGATCTTCTTCTTCACAGGATATTTATTTATTTTACAGGATACAGATTTCCTTCTTTACAGGATATGATTTTCTTCGCAGGATACTTATTTACTTTACAGGATAAAGATTTTCTTCTTCACAGGATGTTTATTTATTTTACAGGATATGATTTTCTTCGCAGGATACTTATTTACTTTACAGGATAACGATTTTCTTCTTCACAGGATATTTATTTATTTTACAGGATACAGATTTCCTTGTGTACAGGATATGATTTCCTTTGCAGGATATTTATTTACTTTACAGGATAAAGATTTTCTTCTTCACAGGATATGACTTTCTTCGCAGGATGTTTATTTACAGGATCGAGATTTCACTTTCCACAACGTCTATGGATTTCACTTTGTAGGATCCGACGCGAGTCTACGATGCGGTTGCCGGCTACCGGAATATTCGGATCCCACCGCTGCCACCAAAATGTTATAACGAGATTCAGAAACACGTTTTTAAAAAAGAAATTATTTAATAGCTAAAAGAAATACACTTTAAATAAAATATCTCTTGGCAACCGCATTGAAAGAAAGGAGAACGAAGACTGACTAAGATTGAATCTAAACCTAAAAGGTGTACTTGGACTGCTGAGCTAGCTCGGCAGTCTCAGCATTATAATAAACAGGTAAGGGATGTAATAAAACAAATATCATAGGTGACTATTTCAACTGCTTTTGCGTTTTCTTTTTTTATTGTTAAAAAAAGGGTTATTTATATTTTATAGTTATTTATAAATAATAGTACTTATTTTATATTTCAAACACAAAATTGCCCTTGAAAATACTCTATGATTTAAAAAACACTATTAAATAACAAATAAGCAGATAACACAGGTTCACAAAAAAAGAGTTGTGCGTGTTGGGTTATGATTTATTGGCGTATTTTTTCCCGCTGAACATGAATCTAAAGTGAGAATCGGAGGTTAATGAGCAAATAATTGAGAAAATCCCAGAAAATCGATAAAAAATCACGTTTTTTTTTTCGGTAAGTCAATCGATTTTGGGTTTTTCTCGATTATTTGTTAATTAACCCCCAGTTTTGTGTTCAGACTCGTCGTGGTCGTCAGCCAATCATAGACCACTGCTGGACATAGACCTCCCCAAGTCAGCGCCACTCAGATACGTTTGCAGCGGGAAAAAATACGCCACAAAATCATAGTCTGACATCCAGCACACACAGCTTTATTTTTGGGGACCTGTGTAATGAGTTAATAAAGTCACATACATTTTTTAAAGTTGACGATGTCTCATTTCTGTCAATGTTAATAAAGCGTCTGTTTTCGGCATTTGTAGTACGGCATTATAGACTTTTATTTCACGATAATCGGTACATTCAGTTTTGCATATAGCTTATATAGATCGTAAACTGTGGAAGCTAAGATAATTTTATGTGATCTAACAGGATTTAGATCACATAAAATTATCTTTTGTTTATCTACGTTACTAAAATTATACACGTATAAACCAAATTTCATGATAATGTAATATAAATACAATTCATTCTCAAGAACGTACAAAAAGAACAAAGAAACTTCCTGATTTACGAATTAGATGTGACGTTATAATAAAACACAGTACAATACGGTTGATTCATGAATATATTAATAATAAAACACTACAAAATAAACGAAAATACATCAAATAATGACGAAAGACTTGAGTTATCTACTGCCTCCTTCGCGCGGTTGTGGTCCACCTGAAAGAAAATTTATAGCAATTAACGATTTAAAATATATAAAGGAATATAGGCCAAGTGCGTGACAATCCATGGAAAGGGATTGATTTTATCGTTTTGGTTTTGGAACATTTCATCAGCCAATTGCAGTCTACTGTAACGTCTCCTCAAGATTGCGTGTCCTGTCCCGAGCCTCTACTTTCATCAAGCCCCTACGGACAACCTTGCGCAGCACGTTATTTTCACCAGGCCTGAGGGTCTCCTGATTTTCTGTTTATCAAACCACGAAATCCACAACCACCACGAAACCACGAAATAATTGAATAAAAATTACTCATATATTAGATATTCATTATATATATAGAATGAATATCGTACCAGCTTTTATTTAAATAATAAAGGTATATTATAAGAAATGTTACATATGAAAAAGCGTTAATATATTTTGCGTTGTATCTTCTATAATTCCGGCACATCAATATGCTTATTGCAAACTTTGTTTGCTGAAAATGCGGCGTACAAATTGTCAAAGCTAGATATTACTTTTGTACTTTTTACATCGTAAAATAAAATATGTAAGCAATGTACATAAATGCGTGTCTATTTCTTCAAATAAATTATCTCTTTCTTTATCTTGAAAATTTGACAAATATTCGTAAATATATAAACGTGACAAATATTCGCATTCTTAAACGTCTCCGTGCATGTAATATGCAATCAACAAATAATTACAACGACAAAAATATTTTTTATGTAATAATAATCTTAACTATGATATACAATGAAATGCTTCTTCTCGAGTTACCAGCAGAATTCGGCTTTAGATGCTAGTCAAATATTCTAGGATAAGTGTTCATATGGGTCCGACTGCTATTTTTTCTTTGAAGTTTATTTTAAAAATCGAATAGCCATGAATTCTTGTTACAACTAGGTTGTATAACTTGACACTGGCTTCTCCTCCTCTTGTCAGACCCTCTATTCAATCCACTTTATCCCTTTCCTGCCATCCCGTCTCCTCTATTTCAACCTAAGGCTTGTAATACGGTGGTTTCACCTCTGGTGTTGCAAACCTCTATAGGTGACGGTGACCACTTTCCATTAGGTGCTATGTCTGCTCTTTTGCCAGCTTTGCAATAAAATTGACACCACCTTTATTCTATTCTATTGTTCTCTTATGTCTGTCTTATAAGGGCCGATTTTCTAATCACCAAATACAAGTTATTCTATAGAATAAAATACAACACGGGAAAATTAAAAATGATAGTTGTTTGAATAAAACAGTTAAATTGTTTTACTTTTGAATGTAGTCAGGTTATAATTTCTCCGACTGATTACTTTTATTTGATGATTTAAAAATCGGCCCTACATATTGTATATCCTAAAATTAGCTCTTCTAAATAACTACTAGACCATATCCGATCCTCGTTCTTCTACAATACTTGACACTGACTAGAAGGATAAACAAAAAAAGAACAATATACTCACCCGGGCCATCGACGACGTTAACTGAAAACAAAAGAAAAGAAATTTTAGCTCATTTTTTTATTATTTTAATTTTTAATACTATATAATAAAAACCTGCATAATTAATACAGAATCTAGTCTATCGTACAAAATTATATTGACCTAATTAATTTGTTAAGTATGTAAGTAAAGTATGTTCTCGAGTTTCATTATAAAATATTTCCTTAAAACTGGTTATGAAGTAAGTGTGTATATTTTTACATACGTAATCAGGCTCGTATGGCACTAGCTAATGCTGATATATTACGGTTCAATTCTGTCTTTGGATGAAGCAACCATAGTGATCCATATAAAAATAAAATTAAGTAATTGAATGGTATTGTGTCCTTTTTTTTCTGTGCCTTTTGATTGGATGAATTTGGTAGAACAGTGTAGCTTAATTCCAATGAAATTAATTGAATCCTGGTTAATATTCTATTCTTATAATCACCACCGGTTGACGGTGAAGGAATATGTCGTGAGGGAATCTACAATACCTACATACACAAGGAGATTATCAGTGTGCGAAAACCATAAGTTTACCTTCTTACATAAATTAAACTGATATCATAAAAGGAGAGATACTACTGGACTAACGATTTTATATTGAAAATGAGCCAAGGGACTTGCCTCCGGAAAAATAAAAATAAAAAGATACTACTGGAAATAAAAGTTTCAAACCTTTCCTTTATTGTTGTTTTATTATTTAAAACATGCTTTAGACTTTTTCAGTGCCATATGTCTCAGCAGTAAAATTTTAATAAAGCAAAACATCATGTATAATATTACAGAATTAAAAGTTTAAAAAATTACCTTGCTGCTCCCCGTCAACAACGGTCACTGAAAAAAAAAAGAACAGTGACTGTTATTATGTAACCTCAATATATATACCTCTATATTGTATACTTCTATATTGATATAGCGCAGAGTATTTATTGTAATGCCCTTGCTACATCTGGGATAATGTTAGTCTTAGTGACCGTTAGTGCAAAAATGTTGCGATGACTTTAATGCGTTATTTTTTTTACATTTTATTGCATGAGTTCAGTAGACAGGTGGACCGCCCACCTGATGGAAAGCGTTTACCATCGAATATGGACATTTACAACATCAAAGGTGCTACAAATGCGCTGCTGTTCTCTTAAGAGAGACTGGAAGCTGGCCATTAATGCAGGAGCACAACTCAGGGTTGTTACGGCGGCATACTCTAAACCAGGGATGGTAACCACCCAGACGGGTAAATACCACCTGGTTGGGGGTTGTTTAGTCATCTTTTACGACAAGCCGCCCAGCTGCAGGAAATTGTACTCTATGACTATCTCTGTTCCTGCACGGATAAACATGTGATGCGACATTGTTATTAATTATTAATGAAATTAAACATTGATAGAAAACGTATGTCTACACTAATGTAGCTAATCGTTAACAGAAGGATCTTTACGCTATAAACACTTTTAGTGGGCCATAGCCACTAATATTAACATCCCAGATGGAGCAGGGAAATAAACCTGATTTACGTTTGCTTAAGTCGTAGATTAACTTGCGAATGAGTCCTTATCGTCGTTTGGAAATACATCTACTTATGGCCGGTTCCTATATCTAGTAAACCGTTGATCTGTTTTACCACTGTCTAAATCTGTCTTGCTACTATCCGTCTAAATTTGACATAAGCACCATAACTACAGGTAATATAAAATTTCTACTAATGGTATAGCAAGTAAATGAATAGTAAGATCGGGAATCGGCGATTAATTTCGAACATAATTGAAAACCTTCTATCCAACCTATGATAGAGACATAACTCCAGTTTCGTAAGTTAGCCAGCAATTAACTAATGCAAATGTAAATAAGGCTTAGACAAAGTCACCTCCTAGCATTACACCAAAAATCCAACAATAATGAATCTCAAATCCAACAATAATGAATTGAAGTGAAGCTCAAATCAATAATGTTTTTTATACTGATACTTGTTAACAATATATTTGTATATGCTTTTTTTTGTTATAAAGTTACGTGATCGCCTTTCAAATACGAATGAGAAAAGTCCCTAGTAACATGTAGCTTATGAGTAATACAGGGAAAAATGATTACATACCTCCATTGCTGCCATCGACTACTTGAACTGAAAAGTAAATATATTTCATCAAACAAAAGCCATATAGAAGTTAAACAGCAAAACGTAACTTTGTCAATATCTCAGAAGTTGGATAATACTACAAGTTGTAAATGATGTCCGGTGACAGAATTAGGATTTCAATTTCAAATTATTTTTAAATCGTTCATCAGACGAACGTATACAGGTGTTTGCAATTGAAGCCTTTCTAAACAATAAAAAAATTATGTGTGTGTGCGCAGTTCACACACTGTAAAAGTGAAACTTAAGAGAATATACTCACAGATAATTCTTCTCTAACTTTTATTAATATAAATATAATTCCTTTAGCCTACATCCGTGAACATATTATAATTCAAAATAAAACCTCTTAAGTATCACTTTACATTTTTTACTATTGTTGTCTAAAAAATATTATTGTCAGTTTTATTTCGGTCCAAATTGGACCTATGATTAATCATCGGTATTGTTGATTCTCTAATCTATGCTGCAGAATGTAAAACTCGTATCTCATTCTCTCGTAGGCTTATGCCTATAGATTTATGTGTTTATCTCTTTTTAGTGTCGCTTTTTAGTTTCATTGTGTTTCAAATCACAACGATTCTAAAGAAGTTTCACTACAATAATTGTTGTGTCGTTTTCGTCTAAGATTCTGTTCGCCGTACAATCCGATATTTACGTGTTGCATCATAAAATTGCCATTATTGGTCACTAAGGACAGATCCTGCGTTTGAACCATTAGTAGTTATTGCACTGTCAATACAAACCGTTTGGTATGTGTCAATCTATGTCATAAATGGACTTTTTTTTCAGAACTCCAGAAGGAAAACTTACTGGATGGCGCTTCTTTTTGCTACATGATGAATGATTATTTTCTTCCGAGACTTAGAGACTGTCACAATGATACCACAATTCATACTGTGACTGCTGAAGACACTGGTTCTCCTATGTTATTTTTTTTACAAATAAATTGAATAGCCACTTTGATAACATCATTTTGCTACCAATATGGTCAGATCTCACCCCATTGGACTGTTTTCTATAGGGGTATTTAGGGAACTAGTCTTAAAAATTAATACACTTTTTAAATTAACATTTAAAATCCTAATTTTGCCACTGGACACTCTTTACATCTTTAGAAGGTTTGATGTTACAGAGTAATTTGGCACAAGAATACAATTTTCACTACACATTTTCGACAGTAATGGTATGTTACCTGGTGTAACATTTTATGACTCGATTAATTGGTTTTAAAATTATTTTCTATATATTAATACGTGAGCAGAAACATTGTACCCCTTTTAATGAAAATTGCGCGGACGGAGGAGTATGAAATTTCGCACACTTATAGTTTATATAGAGAAGAAGCGACGAATGTTAATATATTTTTTTAAATTATGCATAAAAATATTTTTTTTTTTATTGCAGAAGATCAGCAGACAGGCAGGCGACCCACTTGATGGAAAGCGGTTACCATCACCTATGGACATTTGCAACAGCAAAGTTGTTACAAATTCGCTGCTGCTCTTTTAAGGGAAACTGGAACCTGGTCACAAATGCCGGAACACAAGTCAAGATTGTTATGGCGACATACTTTAGACCAGGGGTGGTAGCCATCCAGTTGGGCAAATGCCCTACCACCTGGCTGTGGGTTGTTTTGCCGCCTCCAACGACAGGCCGCCCGGTCGCAGGAAATTGTATTCTTTCTCCGTTCCTGCACGGATAAACTTTAAATCAATAAAAAAAACATTACACACACTACCTTGTGTTTGATACACAGACACATAGATACTCTTTTGTTTATTGTTCAAGTCAAATTAACAGTGTAGCCTTGGCGAAATCTGTGATTAAAGAAGTATTATAGTCTTTGACAACAAATTATTACGGTCGAATTTCGACCACGGGCGACCACGGGCGACCACTTGTTTATTTAAATAAGAAAAAAACATAACAGAGGAATTTAGGAGGGATATTGATATGATTTGTGTAAAAGTATATATGTTTCGAATAGGTTCCGAGACGATTTAACGGATATCATTGAAAATTCTAGCTTTTAAACCCGGTCTTTTAGCTTAAATTTTCGTGTGTATTTTATTTGTATATCTTCCGCCCAAGCCGTTGCCGAACGATGTGGCGAACACAATAGTAGATGGTGTTATGCATATTAAATACTTATAATTAGTTAATTTACCTGGCTCCGGTTGTCCATCGACAACGTTCACTGAAAATAGAAAATAAAAAATATATAAATAGTAAGTAAACTACATTTTGAATAACAGTTACTGCTGCTCCCATAGTATTAAGTTTCTCTTTTTATTTTCTTATTTAAGTCAGACTGTTTTAGGGGGTTAGAGGGTTGCAAGTTTCCTCATCTAAAGGGACGCCTGATTCGAGAAACGCTATTCAGGAGGATTACCTCTCTAAATCCACACTGAAACTAAACACAGAATGTATTTTTAAGTAGTAAGAATAAAATAATAATAAATAATTAGCCACCTTTTATTTTTTCATATACAACAATTTATTATAATATTAATTTCACTGTAAAATCTTATTACAACTAAAAAAAATAAACTTACCGCCTTGTGGGTTTGCGCTAGCAATGGTGAATAAAGCGACCAGAGCGAATAGGATCTAGAAAAAATAAATCTAGCATCATGAAAACTACTTTTCATTATACACCAATATATTATAATAAAAAGAAAACAAACATTTTATAATCTTAAGGATATAAAAACTACAACAAAAATATTATGGTAATAAGAAAGGCTGGCTTATTACTGCGTTTTGTTATCTAAATATTATAATAATATATTTTACACTGTGATTTCTAAATATACAGCAAAATTGAAGTGCAATATGCATATATTTTTTTTACGTAGGTTTCATTTCGATATCAAACAGGATTCAGGAGATATAAATATAGAGTCGTCACAACTAGTTAAAAAAAACTCATTGAAACTATTTTTTTTAATTGATATAAAATATATATTTTAAATAATAATTAAGAAAAATATTTTAAACACCTAAAAATAACATTATTGTGTTGTCTTTCTTACCATTATACCATCATATAAAATTGAGGTAATTAGGGATAAATGTTAACAATGAAATTAAGCAGCAAATAAAAGTCTACAATCACTTATTTATGACTTAGTTTATTGTATTGATTAAGTTAGTTAAGTTTGTAATTTATTTTTGACAAAAATATATTTATCGTACGAATATATATATAAGTATAAAGTTATATATGAAACAATCATATACATACATACCACTAACTTAGACATGTTTGGTATCACCTTAATACTTTTCAACAATATAATCGACTAAGCTACAGAAAATGATTTTAATTCTTTTATACTAAGACAAAACAAATATTGATACTGATATTGAAAGCACACGGATAACCCCTGACCATGTTTGTCGTGATAATATTCGAATCCAATCTAAAATTATAATGATTTACCAGGAAATATGGTCACGTGCTCGTCCGAGCCACACACTACCACATATTTTAAAAATATTGTTCTTTTATTGGAGTTTTGTAGCATTTTTGGCAAAATCCGTTTTTTCTGTGCAGTAACGGAGAAAGAATACAATTTCCTGCGGCCTGGTGGCCTGTCGTAAGAGATGACAAAACAACCCACAGCCAGGTGGTAGGGCAGTTGCTCGACTGGATGGCTACCACCACTGGTCTAGAGTCTAGAGTATGCCGCCATAACAATCTTGAGTTGTGTTCCGGCATTAGTGATCAGGTTCTAGTCTCCCTTAAGAGAGCAGCAGCGCATTTGTAGCACCTTTGGTGTTGCAAATGTCCATAGGCGATGGTAACCGCTTTCCATCAAGTGGGCCGTCTGTCTATCTGCTGAACTCAAGCAATAAAATAAAAATATCTGAATCTTTAATATGTTTTCGTTACGCGCATTAGTTCGTTTGTCTATGAAGTTAGTATTTTTTTCGAAAACTACTGAATTATTCGTGCAGGAACAACGGACAAAGGTACCCACAGCAAGGTGGTAGCCATCCGGCTACTACCCTTGGTCTAGAGTATGCTGCTACAACAACCTTGAGTTGTGGTCCGGCATTAGTAGCCGATTCCAGTCTCCCTTTAGAGAGCGGCAGCACATTGGTAGCACTTTTGATATTACTAATGTCCATAGGCGATAGTAACCGCTTTCGATCATGTGGGCTGTCTGCCTGTCTATTAGAAATATGATACGTAGCCAGAAATGGTGAGGGGGAGGGGAGGGGGCGAGTCCCGTACACCCCTTCTCCCCCTCAACACCCGACTCAGGGTGCGAAATTCTAAAATCAATTCTACCCTAGAAAACCATGTATATACAATCAGTTTTATTATGGTCTCTAACAGATAAACATTAAAATAACGTAAAAAATTATCTGCTGTTTCGCGTAAATTTTTTCATAGACAATTTAATGACGTAAGTGGTAACGAGAAACAAAACGCGAATGATGGTGATTTTAAATATTTTATTTCATAAAAACTACTGATCTTCGTGGTGTCAAATTTTCAGTAAATGTGTTTCTCGACATGCTGAAGTTATGGTGAAATTTTCAAGTCTTAATTAAGAGGCCGTTAAACTAAAGTGCCGCCAGAGTCTATTGTCCAAATGAAGAAGAACATGGACCTTTGTCACCTCTACGGAACCTTTCTTATGCTTTAACGGATACGCACATGGCCGATTCTTTACTTTGTATGGTTTTCACCTTGAATAAATCTTTAGCAGTTACTTGTAAAATGCATATATTGCATATAATTTGTGGGTTTTATAATGAACAAGGACAATGTGCAATGTCGCCAAATCGAATGAAAATAAACATTAATGTTTTAGTACATGAAAAAGACTAAAAAATGGGTGGTTTTTCTCAGAAACTACGTAATGGATATTGTTTAAATAGATTTGCGTTGCAAGCATTTTTGTAGCTCTATATAACCATGAGCTTTTATGTAGGGTTTTAACTTCATAATTTAAAATTAGAGGCAGACACAATTTTTGCAATATGAGCTAATACACCGCCATATATTGCAATCCAATAAATATATTTATTTATATCTAGTGCAACCCCATATACATATACACCTTCCTGTCAAATAGCACTCGTATAGACCCAGTTAGCGTATTCAGGATGGATTGTGCAAAGGATGACATGATGAGGAGGATGATAATTGTGATGTGAGAGAATACGTATGCATGCCAGAATAGAGGAATTTGGAAGGAGAAGTTACATTGTGCAAATTGCAAAAATGTGAGAGTAATTTTAAGATTTTTTTGATGTTGATTATTTTTATAATCGTAGTGATTATAGTTATTTTGAACGAATTAATCTTGTGGTGTAAGTGTTTTTATATTATTAATAATTGTAAAAATAATTCACATAAATCGATTATGGTAATCAATTACTTATTTTATATGTGATATTTTTTTTTAATTTCTCGTCTTCCAGATAGAATTTAGGGCTGAGTGTTTTTCATTTTGTAATAGAAAAATATAACGCTATTTTACGCCATATTTCAAACTCATTATATTTCATTTTCCCAAAAGTCCCTGTCTCCTTTCACATAAGCTCCATACGAGTTAGTCAAACTACCAAGATAAGCGCATGAAGATGTAGGAACTAGCCTTAAGCGATTTTGAGCAAAATTACTGTGACATACATACATAGACAGACGGACGGACGTGACACATTTTGTCGAAATGGGTACAGAACCATACACGTCAGTTTTAAAGCCTTAATCTTTTTGTAGTATTATATAATATAATATCCTTATAAGAAATCTTCAGAGTAAGCGTTACCATAAAACATTACTTGGACAGTGTGATTGTGTATAAAGCAATTATCACGTGCACTCGAATAGCGCACTGTAACATTTTATGGCGATCGGAAATTTACACGTTTTATTCTCATGAAAATCAATCTTTATCAAGATCACGTCAGCGGCTTTGGTCTTACCAAGACTGACCGATATGTTTGCACACGTACATAGATTTATTTTGTACATTAAAATCTATATATAAGAATCCGGTGTCAAGCAGAAGACACATTACACCTGGCACCGGTTAACAGGACACTTGTAAGGTAAGTTTAGCCATTATCTATCCTTCGGTTATGTCAAAACTTTGTATAGTCAGTGAATTGTTGACATATAAGTTACATTTAATTTAAAATGTATGGAATTAGGAAGGTTTCGTATAGGTAGGTATTGCTTAAACAATAATAATTGGTCTAATTATATAACTATTTTAATTTGGTACTTCAGTTTTTAGACATTTTAGACCTACCAATCAGGTGCTCGGTCCTTCCGTTTGTCTGTAAGTAAATATAAAAAGCTTTAAAAAACAATGATTTATAATTTTTCAGAAAATACATACAAAGATGAAGACCCTGATTATTCTATTTGCTCTGGCCGCAATCGCCTTCGCACGCCCCGAAGAATACTACAGCACCCAGTACGACGACTTCGATGTCGACGAGTTGGTAAATAACGTCAGGCTGCTGAAGAACTATGGCAAATGCTTCCTGAATCAAGGACCTTGTACACCTGAAGGAAACGACTTCAAGAGTAAGTTAAAATATATCAATATAGTTAAATAACCGTCTAGTGACCTTTTTTAAATTGCGAAGCTGGGAAATAGGCTGCCGGCCTAGCTGATGAAAAGTGGTTACCGTAGCCTATAGACATTTGTAATACCGAGAGTGAAGCTAACGGGATGCCAGCCTTTAAGATTGGATAATAAGATGAGACAGAGGGACCACGGGAATGGAATAGAAGGGATAGGACAGGGAAGGTTAGATAAGTGGAAGGGGAAGTAGACGATCGGAACTTTCCCTCATCGTACGCAACACGATTAGTTCAAGGGTAACCGTTTGATACCGATATTCTGTGGAAGGGTGGTATCACACTGACCGAGTCGTTCATAGAGCTGAAATTTCAGTATGGCTCTCCACGTCAAAAGGGCGAGGAAAAAGGCAGGATTAATCTAAAAAATCCAAGTCGCTCGGCGAGCTATATATAGAGCGAGGTATGCTCGGAGTCTGTCTTACGGATAAAATCCGAAACGAGGATATTCGTAAACGAACTATGGTAATTGGACACTCCTGAAGTAGAGGCTACGTTTTTGTAAATGTAGTGCAGACCGCCCTCCAACCCGGTGGACTAACGACCTGCGTAGGGGCGCTAGTAGGCGCTGCTTGAAGAAAGCAAAAGACCGCGATGTGTAGCGCTACCATAAGAAACCTCAGTCCAGCAGTGGACTATGATTTCACTTTATTTTGATACTTGTCACGGTTTTCGCAGGTTCGTTTTTCGAAAATCGAAATACGAATCTGCGAAAGCGGCCGCTTTAGGACCACTGTTATCATTCAAATTTTCATAGAAATACAGGACGAGTCAAATTGACCTTTCTGGATATCTAAATAACTTCCAAGTTGTTCCCTCGCCGGTGAGGATTTGTACCTTGATGAGTGTGAATAATCGCTCCGTTCCATCGAAATCGGTTTTGAGCATAGTGGAAGACAGAGTTTATGGACACGTTTATCTGGATTCCACAGAGTTCTGAGCATCTATGTGAATACATATATATTGTTAATAATGAACATTGTAAATATAAAGGTAGACGAAGAAGAGATGGGTGGATTGTTTGAAGGATTGGTTTGAGGTGGTGTGACAGAGGACGTACGTCGGAATAAAGGAGTATGGAATGGAAATGCATATACCGCCGGCCCAAAATAATTGGAAGAAAAGAGATAATTAACATTCTAAATCATTCTTTCAACAGACTTGTGTTTATTGTTTATCCTCTATATAATATGTATATATACGTATATATTCTTATAGCTATATATGTATAATAATTGTGTTTCCTTATTACTATATAGTTCAACTGCACGCGAACGCTATCTTTACAATTAGATCTCGTCCATTCTAAGCTTGCTTGGAAGAGATAGCTTTAAGCAATAAGGCCACCCATTTTTTTTCTGTTATGTTGATTTACAATAAAGAGTATTGCACTGTATTGTAATTATTGCTTGTTTTGTTGTAGAGGTCATTCCTGACGCTGTCAAAACAAAGTGCGTTAAATGTTCGCCGAAACAGAAAGTGCTCATCCGAAAGGTTGTGCGTGGCTTCCAAGAGGAACTGCCCGAAATCTGGTCTGAGTTGGTGCAGCAGGAAGATCCTAAAGGACTTTACAAAACCGAGTTTGAAAATTTCCTCAACGGCACCGATTAAATCTAAATATTTGAAAATTGGTCTCACTGCAGCTTCATTATCTCTTTGGAATCACATCTATCTAGAGATAAATATTTTAGGATAGGCATTACAGTATATAAAGGCTCCGATATGTTTTTTCTCATTGGCATGGTTACAATAAATAAATAACATTATTTATTATTCTTCATTTCCAAATACACTTCTTCACTATTTCAAATCAATTTCTTTATATATGCCAAATTAATCGAAAAACTGTTAAAATCCTTATTAAGAAGTCAATTATGTATTAAATTTTATTTTAATGATTAGAATAAATAGGTGAAATTATAGATACTTTTACATTTGTCGTGTTATATTAAAACATGTGCACTATATTTTTATGCACGCCTGATGGTTTTGTATACCATTTTTAGAATTTCAGATACACAAGTATCATGTATTTGTTTTGGGGAATATGGTTATCTTTTGGATAATTGACCCAAATAATAAAATATTATTATCGATTATTTATAATATGAATTTAGTAATAAGCCTGTTACATCACATTATTGTTAATAGAAAATATGTCATGACTTATTTGCTTAATAAACATATTGTTGAAAATTTCAGCTCTTTCATTCAGGCTTTGCTTTGACGTTTGGATTTTCTTTAATAACAAACTGCATTGTAGAAATGACAATAGTCCAGTAAAAATACACCTCCTAAAGACTGAAAGGAATAATATATGATTGACACAGATCACTTTCTTTTATTTGTTGATTCAATTTTATTTACAAAATATGGCTAGAAAAGAATGAACAGTAGCGGTATCTAGTCAAATAGAATTTAGGTGTCATTCAGAACTATATATTTATCAGACGACTGTTATTCCTAACATGTTTCTTTCACCTTTTAATCCCTTTAAAAGAGCCACTTCTAATACTGTTACGACTGTTATCAGTGTAATGAACATCTAGGAACATTGCTCTAATCATTTTTGTAGGCATTAGTATTTCAAAAGATTTCTCATGTTATATCTAAACAATTATTACCTGTAGGAGACTGCGACCCAATATCAATATTCTACTAATAGTCTTAAAAGATTTAGGTACAATACTAATATAACTAATATTATCAAAATTAGGTTTAATCAAGGATGATCAAGGTAAAGTTTGATTAATTTAGTCTGTACAAAGGTGATACCTATGGAATAATTAAAAAAATGATTTTAAATAATTAAAGGCACCTTAATTTTCTCTTGATCTAGATGCCTTTTATTTTATTATTTGACTTTTGTAGTTACTGAGGGAAAATCTGCCTTAAAATTATTTTATACCGATATAAAATTTTTGATTTTAAATTATTACTGTACTACAACAAATAATAAATACCATTTTGGTTTGAAATGCCGTATCCTATATGTCATCTCCTGCACGTGTTAATAATTATAAGAACACATCTGTAGGCATAGTCTGGGTTTTCTATTTGCTTGCTATTTTGCGCAATCTCAAATTATGGGTCTATTGCCATATTCTACTGTTTTTGGAGGTATAGCTACTTACTTAGGTCATTCACAAGGTCCAGTCTTCTGGTGCAACACGTATCATACCATTTCCTACCGGAATTTGCTAAACTGTACCTAGATCTATTATTATGTTGAAGGAAAGTTTGTTGTGCCGTTTCTTTTCATTTACAAGCAACCAAAGTTACTTTGGAAGTGGTAGTAGAATCATGAAATTTATTAGGTCTAATAAGTAATTATATTTATATGTATTCTTGTTAGGTTAGAAAACACAGAAAGCACACACGCTTAATTAAGGCGGATTAGCGTGTTTCATACATCGTTATTCTTGAGGTTCAGTTTCTTCACAAAGCTGATATCATATTTTCCTCCATTGTTAGCACATGGTACATGTAATACTCGGCACGTTAGATCACAGAATTTCCTTAGCTGGGCATTCTTCCTGGTTAGGACGACCAGGTATTTCAGCCGATAAGCTACCAGGATTATACGAATTAAAATAGGTATGTGTGATTATCGTCATCATCCTAGCGTTAAATCCCGGTTGCGTTGGAAGCGTCTGTCTCTAAGTCTGGGGTCTGCTTTCCTACTTTTTCTTCTCCACTTCGCACGGTCTATGGCATCCCTATTTGTGAGACCATTGGTACGCATATCATCCTTTAAGACGTCATACTAGCATTTCTTGGGTATATCACTTCGATCAGGACCTAGCGGAGGCGATATTGCATGACTTTGTCCTCCACGTGACGAGCCGGTTTCCGTAAAACGTGGCCGTACCAACGGCGGCGACACTCTTACTCTTAACTGCCGACAAATCAAGAGTTTCTAACACTGTCTTTCCGCATGACTACACATTTACCTCTGCATATTTATCTCCGTGACAGGCATCTGTTGCTCGTGTTGCTCAAGTACAGACCACGCTTCACTATTATATAAAAAACAGGTCAAATGAGATATTTGTAGATCTCATTTTGGTCATGATACGAGATTTGACGTCGTAATCGATATCTCTGGAAGCATGAAGTACAGACTCCAATCCAAGTATTTAAACTGGTCCGTGCGCTCAACCATATCTTCGTCTATGCGCACGGATGTGGAATCTGTAATGGTGCAGGCCAGGTATTCAGTCTTTACTACATTTAGTATCAGACCTCCGTTCACAAGCGACCCCTTCCACTTTTCATTCGTCGCACCAGGCGCCCTCTGTCCGCATCTGCCAGCGCAATATCATACAAATACAGGTACGTATATACACATTTATTATGCTTTATACGTAAGATTACATAGTGATAGTTTCACCGACAGAAAAAATATAAAACATTGAGCCGTGACCTGCATGACACGTATATTTTTATAATAAAGATGTAGTTAAACTTGTACTGAGTTTGGTTAATGAATAGTTATTACCTATTCAAAATGTACCCTTGAATAATATAAATATAATTAGGATTTGAATAATATACATTATGAGACGATGACATTTAAATTATCGTTAGATCTGGGAACGTTTTTAGAATTGTTTAGTATTGCAATCATATTTTTTAAAGTTTTAAGACGAGTTTTGCTTGCTATAAGGCAGACTAACACCGTCATCGATCACAATGGTTCCGTTTTTATAACTTGAACAAAATCCTGTTTTTAAGAGCTTGAGTTTCCAAGTAAAACGTCTGTAAAATTCAAAATCCACAAAGTGCATTCTAAGAAATTTTACAACACTGTACAAAAGTGTCATGAACTTCAACGACATGCAATTTGAATATTATTTATTAAGCTTATTAGGAGTGATGCCATATTTCAATACAGTCATTACCAGTGTTGCCAACTATTTCAACGAACCCACAATTTGTGGTGTTGCAACCCACCAGAAAACCACTAAATTTGGCGATCCCTCAAACCACCAGAAAACCCCTAATATATTATGCCAGACAGACACTACCTGAATATTCTGTGTATATGTATGTTGGTTACGGACTCCGAAACGGCTGGATTTTTTGTATTACGCTATCTGGTATCCATTGAGGTATAACTTGTCTCTAAGCTGGTATCTGGTCTGGTGGTTTAGGCATATTCTTTTTACAAAATTAATAAAGTAAAATGTGTAAAACATCCGTCGTATCGACGCGAACTATACTACCCGTTGTATTTATATTTTTGTGCATGCAATGGAAACAAACACAAACAAACCTTTCCAATTCAAATCAAACTTGGCCCAGTCATCATTCGAATAAAGTCCATAATCAAAATGATTCAAGAAATTGACAAACTATTCTCGGAAAATCCCCGATAACAACCATTTTGATTTTGTTGTGTTGCCTACACATAAAAAAAATACACTTGTAACATAAATATTCGAGTTCTTTCCTGTAAATATGTAAATCATGCTAGTGAGTGAATGTCGTACCTAACCACTAAATGAAGCAACCTAAGCCAGTAGAAAAAACCACTAGCCACTAAAAGTAAGGTATAAGGTAAGTCTAAACCGGTCACTTTTCAGTGTAAAAGTCGAAACGTCGGAAAAACCAAATTCAAACAAATTACCGTGCTTAAAACCCTTAAAACGTAGTTTTATTATGTATACAAGTCGCGAAAACTTAAGAAAATATTATCGTCTGATATGTTTGGTAAATGGGATGCAGCCAATTTGACAACGCATGTCGCATCCCACACCAAAGGCTTGCCACGCCGCCTAAATTGCTCTATTGGTCTCTATATGTAATCTCCGTCTAACAAAAAATGCACAGGTTTACATTACACTATTGTTATAAAAATATGGAAAGTTTTCAAAAAGCAACTGATATCAATCGCTTGGTTTTGTAAGTACTAATATAGTTACAGTTATCTCTTAGTAATGTTTACAATTATTCTTATCTCTGTAAACATTGTATTTAAATTACTTTTACTTCATTATAGAAATTTAAATCGGGTCGTTTAGTTATCACGCTAAAAGGAAGCTTTGCACTGAGAATAAGCGTTTTGTCGGATATAATTATGGCACAGTATTATGCTGAGCGCAAACCTTGTTGCTAAAATTGCGTCGTACAAATTCTTAAAATACATATATGTATATGTATATTTTTTAAATCATAATAATTATGGACGCAGTGTAAGTACGTCGCTATTTCTTCAAGTAGAGTCTCTTTCTTTCTTTCTATTTAACAAGTCTTAATATCCACAATAATGGAGTATTGCACTCGTATACAAAGCGGACGAATCGTATGTTGTTGTGTCTTGTTTCAATCATAGGACCCTAAATGTATGAGATGTTGCTGTATACGGTCAGTTTTCGTAGCTATAACTAAAATTTAATTACTTATTCGGATCAACATAAAAACTTTGCCTTTTAATTACCTATTATAATTTTTATACTGACACAATAAGCACAAAAAGATATGACAACTAACATACAACAAGATTCATTAAGATATTTCCTTATCCGTGCTAGAGTACTATTCTAGAATAATAAAGATTCTAAGAACAATTATAAGAAAAATAACTTGATTACTTTTAGGTACATGATTTAGGTATATTATGTATATTACCTTAGTGGATTTATATATATTCCTCACTTTTAATACTATTAATTGTCTGTCTCCATTTATCTATATAACAAAGTACATGTGTAATTAATTGAATTGGATCATTTTGTCCACCGACCACCACATCGAGATAGATATATTCATAAACACAGGTTGCCACATATTTTACCTATGTTATATATGCGACTTCATTAATATAATTTTCTTGTTTACGCTTATGCATCCAAAAAAACAGTTCGAACCAATTACATTTGTTGTATCGTTCCAACCTGTTCTTCCTCAAAGTTTGTTTTCAAAATAATATAAAATCACAAAATATTATATTTTACACATCGTCAAAAGCTTTATTGTCAACCCAAATTTTAAGTGTCATTAGCATTGTAAAACTGTTTTGTATCATCAGAAACGATGTCATATTTCAACAGAGCTATCAGGTTTATGCTGCAAGAGGTGTATGTCTTCTATTTTATTTTATCATTTGCATCGACCTCGTAAGAAAATAATAAGTGGACGTTGTTAATGAAATGTTCAGTATACATGTATTTGTAGTATAATTTTATTTATATTAAGTCATACTTAGCACACATTATTAGATACTTTTATCTGGTTCGGGTTTGTGATTATGATGTATTATGTTAACATACATACATACATACATAACTTCACGCCAGTTCCCTTGCGGGGTAGGCACGAACAACAGAGTGCCATTTAGGCTTATTCTTACACACCTCACTTGCCTCTTTGACATTCATAACTCTTGTCATACAAGCTCGTCTGTTCTTAAGGCTCCTGACATCACCTTCTGCTAGTACACGATCAATTTGATCATGGAAGGTGTGTCGTGGCCTTCCACGACTTCTGCATCCATCCACTTTTGCATTGTATATCTGTTTAGTCATTCTTTCATCATGCATTCTTTCCACATGCCCGAACCACCGGAGCATTCCTTTCCTTACCTTCACCCCGACACTCTCTTTCAGGCCAACTCTCTTTCTTACTTCGGTATTACGAACGCAGTCCGCGAGCGTCACTCCGCAGATTATGTTAAGTTATAAATAAATCTTTTTTTATTGTACAACAAAGAATTGTCAAACAGAAGTAACAAAAGATAAGAGATGCTGCAACGGGCGACATTGTCGTTAAGAAACGATCTCTTCCAGGCAACCCTTGGCAGGGATTTATTAGATATTTAATACAGTGCAGTTAATAAATAATGATAAATAAACATAGTACTTTATGTTGTTGTAAACACAGTACAAAAAGATATAAACACACACAGACACACGTATATACGTATTAATCAAATTGAATCAATTTGATTGAAAGTCACAGAACTGAAAGGGGATGACGTTATTCAATGAACATTAAACGATTCAAGCTTATGTTGATTTGTCTAAATGGAAAGACAGAAAGGAATCGTTTAATATCGTCTTTAACAGACACGATTAAGATTAGTTAGGGACATAGAAAAACGTACAAGGACAACAAGTGGCAAACTTGAAGTTATACTGTTATTTATTTGAATACAATTAAATAAATAAATCTTTTATATAATTGTAATGTAAAGTTGGACATGTAAACAAAACATTTTAAATGACAACAAGTTTAATAAAGTTATCAGAATAAAAGCAGTATTAGTAGTGTAAAGATATAAAAGGAATGTTTGAACTTTAAACACATTCCACGTCTCGGTGTGCAGGGAGCTTGCTCGTATTTCAAGTGAGTGCTATTTTAATCTTATATTATATATACTAACATTCAACAAACAGATTGTAATAGCTAAATTCCAAAAGTATATTTTATTCAGTTACGCATATTAGTGTTTTTATGGTACATAGGAAACCAGACAGTTTAACATCATATATCACATTTATATCATACATACAAATTTTGTAGATACATTAGTGTTTAACAACAATAATTGAATACTGCATAAATGTTTTAGATTTTAATTAAGGCAATGCAATAATGTGTAATGAAATCATCAATGCATGGACATATAGAATACGCCAAATACCTAGTTTGAAGTTAAGATACACGAGTTCAAATTGATAGGTAACACAGCCATAAAACAGGTTATTGTTACTTTTTGTTTTTTACTGAATAAACATGTTGTCTTCATTTGTTTTTATGGTTTTAAGAAAAAAAACAAAAGGAATATCCGAAATCATCTAATACTTTTCTTAAACAATTTGACTTTTTTTATAAATGTTACCTTGGGTTATGAACGTTGTAATGGACGATTTAGTGTTAATGAATTGGTAAATAACTAACAATACAATGATTTAAATATTACATCATAAGTGAAGTTCAGAGTACTAATTTAAAAAAGAGTAGGTATTATATTAATTAATTAATATTTGTCTGTTAACTAACTTTGTATGTATTTTGTTTGAAATCCTGTATAATATAATTATAACCGAACATTCTAGAAGGCTATTATAATTTAAAGACGCCGTGGTTTTTGCAAAAAATAATTAGTAAATTATTAAAACACATTGTTAGATTGTTCGAGACGGTGCGAACGATCATTAGTGAAGCTACTTTGATAGATAGATAAGAAAGGCAGCAGTAATTAAGAACTACTATAATTTAATTTTTAGTTATTACAACTTGAGATTGTTTTTTAATATAGCTTCGCACGGTTTTTGTATCTTATACCAGGATCTCTTTGTATCAGTGTTAAATAAGCGTTAAATTAGGCGAATCGTTTTTCTTAGGTGAAACTTTTTTAGCCACGGTAGTGAACTCTTTCGATGGCAACGAAAAAGTATGACGGTGTGAATTTTATAATTTAAACACTATGCTCAATTGTTCATAGAGATAGAGATATGGAAATATTTTGAAGTTCATAAATCAAACTGAAACTAGAGCATTTGTTTCCTATTTTAGTTATCATAAGCCGCTTGTGTCATCTGTTAATTCAAATGGAAATTAAACACTGATAGAACTCAGTCTACAACCAGATCAGGCACTATCATCGTCGCAGTATACTCCCGTAATGTAGAAAATTTGCACTCTAAATTATTTGTATCATATTTTATCTATCATAAAACCTATTATTTCAGTTTTAGATTCTATATTAAGGTAACTTGAATAATTAATAAAATGAATAAAAACTGAATTTAATAAACAGCCACTTTCATTCGTTGAATCCCTTATAAAAATCTAATTTAATTTATTAAATTAAAAATATCCTGATATCTAACCTAAAAAGTTCCACTTCTGACACGTGGAGTTCTACGCATCCTTTTATTAAAATATGCTATTGCAGATTTGTTCATATAGCTCAAATCAAGTATTCATGAGCATTAAAATTTTCGAATAATTTATAAACAAAAGCTTCGAAAGCTTTCAGAGAAACAAATTGACCATTTGGGCATACATTACAAGCTACTGACCCTGACTTATAAGTATTATTTGCTATGACAATATTGATTAGTTTTGCTTGCAATGTGGTTTCAATACATCAATATTTGTTGGAAATAACCATCTTAACCATATTTAGTTAAGAGCATAACAGATCTGTTGTCGTGAAATCCCTCAAAATTCAGAAATATGATCAACATTGAGATATTTTTTTTTTACTGCTGTAAACTGTGTAATATATCCTGAATTGAATCGTTTAAACCATGCATTTTACTTTTAGCTGTCATAAGTTTCTTAATATACTTATGTATCGAATATCGCAAAGCTGATATAATAATAGAAATGCAGTTTGAATTCAAGGAACGATATCTAAATATTAGATTAGAAGCGTTATTAATAAATAATGTCAGACAAACGAAGTGAAGTTGTGTGCGTAAACTTACATATGACCAGTTCCTATATCTCATAAACCGTTCATTGGCTTTACTATTTGTTAATTAATTGTCTCGCAGCTCAGCTAACCACAATCTTTCCATTAGTGGCTCCTTCCAGCTGTTGTATGTGCAGCGGCCACACCCCGGTAACCACGTCATTGCGTGGACTAAACCTAATGGAGGGGGCTGTGATCAACTTTCTGATCACAGTTAATTTATGGGAGGTCCTTCTGAAGTACATGAAGTCTGTTACAGCGCGGAAAGCGAGCACAGTCGATAGACGAATGCTATCGGTGACCGAGGCGATGCAGCAAGGTGATGTGATGTGCCTATAAGGCCATCATCTAGGACTCTTTTAGTAGCTGATGGCCATATCACTGCATCCATATCACTGCATCTATCTACCGGTCGTACCGGGCAACCGGGTCATCGGACTCGGATAAATGGATGAGAAGAGTGGGTTTATACCAGCGCAAATGCTTACTCAATTAAATCTATTCACGCGCAGATGAACCTTAGCCACCTACTTTCGCACAGCCGGACTTATAAGGTTCACCGTTGACGGATACGTCAAGAAGGCTATATATATTTGTTAAAATTTGACATAAGCTCCGTACAATTAATGTTAAAATTCAACCGATAGTAAGGTAAGTTAATGAATAGTAAGATATGGGCACCGGTCAATAGTGGTTTAATTATGTAGTGCTGGTAGTAGTAGTAGTTCTCGTAACGCACTCCGGCGTAATCTACTTTCTATTTCAAAATCGCTTCTTTTAGCCCGCTTCACTCGGAGACCTCGGGACTTGGTCTATTCTATTTTGTTCGTCTGAGTAGATAACATAAAATCAAATATTTTATCTTTTGCGACATCAATTATGCTATATGTAAAATTACTGATTCTAAATAAGGTGTGTAAGAATAAGCCTAAATGGCACTCTGTTGTTCGTGCCTACCCCGCAAGGGAACTGGCGTGAAGTTATGTATGTATGTATGTATGTACTGATTCTATTATGATGTCTCACAAATATATGGTAGTAATAAAATATAAATGATTTAATTCCCAGAAGGCAACTATCACGAAATGAAGATCTTGTTGCTTTGTCTCTTAACTGTTGGTTACGCTCACGCAACAGAGACTTACACTACCGAGAATGATGACCTTGACATAGACCGTCTAGTGAATAACGATGACCAATTCTTGTCATTCATTAGATGCTTCCTCGACAAGCAAGAATGTAACAGTGTTGCAGCGGACTTCAAAAGTACGTACAAACCATTGGGCTAATATCTTGATAGTATAAATACAATTTATTTTAATTTTTATTCCATGAGTTCAGCAGATAGACAGACGGCCCACTTGAGGGAAAGCGGTTACTATCGCCTATGGATAATTGTAACACCAAAGGTGCTACCAATGTGCTGCCACTCTCTAATGGGAGTCTGGAATATGGCCACTAATACAGGAACACAGCTCAAGGTTGTTATAGTGGTATACTCTAGACCAGGGGTGGTAGCCATCCAGACGGGAAAATGCCCTACCATTCGGCTGTGACTTGTTTTGTCGGCCTTTTACGACAGTCTGCCGGCCGCAGGAAATTGTATTCTTTCTCCATTCCTGCACGTAAATTTAAGCTTTCTATACAATCAATTGTAATGAAAATTCACAAAACTTCTAAACTGGAAATTTAAACGAACTTGAAATTTAGTGTTAAACATTATGTTTAATATTAATATTTATTATTTTAATATCATTTTATTTCTTTATTATTATTCTTTATTTCTTTAATTATATCATAAGCGCAGACAGCCTCGCAGTGCCTTGTACGAGGATGTGCGCAATTCTTGCGTGAAAAGTTATTGCTGTTACATATTTGACAGGCGTTCCCGTGCCCACTTCAGGCCGGGATTCATGGAGGGCCATTAAAAAATTCAACAACTTTCAAATATATAGTATAGATGTAGATAAGAAATTCATAAAAAAATATATTTATATTTACAGAGGATCTTCCTGAGGCAGTGCAGACAGCGTGTCTCAAGTGTACCGAGGCTCAAAAGCATATCTTCAATAAATTCTTAGCTGGGTTGAAGGAAAAATTGCCTAAGGAATATGAGGAGTTTACTAACAAATTTGATCCTCAGGGAATCTATTTCGGACCATTAGAAAAGGCTGTGGCTAGTTCTTAATAATTAAATACTTATGATATTTTGAATAAAAATATAGCAGTGAAGTTATATTTTTTATACCTACCTTGTAATTATAAAATTCCGTAACATTTTAGAACAACGAAATTAAGAACCCTAGGGAACGGAACAAATATATGCAATGTTTTATAGCTGTTACAGGATATATTATTCGGTATAAGATTTAGACGGTATTATATAAAACATTGTTTGTTAACGATTTATTATGTTGTGACCCCACGAAATAACCAAAAAGTTAAGTAAAAAGTTTTGCGACGACCCCTCCGCTACAAAATTGTAATAATATTTTAATTGTTTATTTATACGTTTAATTTGTATATAGGATTTATTTATTAACAGCCTGTGACCCCCTTAAAAACAAATGCGAGACTCAGATTGAGAAACGATGATCTAAGTAAATAAAAATACTCAATTTCACGAGTATGAGGATAAATATGTCTTTTTTTGATCGACTATAGAAGCTTTTAAAATTCTGACATGGGGAACTAGTAATAAATTTAACTGAGGGCCTAAAGCGGTGACTTTGGAGGTTCACTTAGTAACATTGATACGTGCCTAGATATACTGGTACCTGTAAAATTTCACTATTTTGACACTTATATTCATAATACAATCTGTGAAATCTAGACTTCGTGGGCCTCAAGTCTGTAACTCACAAAAATACTATGCCAGTGCGAGTCAAGATCCATGCGACTGACGACTTATGTTACTTAGGTAAAATATCCGTAGTCTCTAAAATTAATATTAAATCAGTCTCGGTGAAATCAATCAAGATTCATTCTATATTGAGCCGAGATGCCGATACAGACTACCAAAACCGTCAATAGTTACGATTCCAATTTGATTCGATTGCCAATACGATATACGGATTCGGGGCCCAGATCGTTAACAACACCTATCTCATATTATTCATTCATCCATCCATACTAATATTAAAATTGTGAAAGTAACTGTATTACCTTTTTACGACTAAACAGCTGGAATTGAGCAATTAGAGAGATTGTATCCTAGGGAAGCACATAGCACCTTTTGTGTCAAAATCAATCTTGAAGGTGGTGAAATACAGGATAAAAAATTATATGACAACTTATAATCTCTTAAATTAAAGATATATCGTATACGAAAGAGTTTTGATACGAAATAAAGGCAAATGATAAGATATTCATATTCATTTTGTTTTAACACTCCCAACACAAACTTCATAATTATAAATCTGTTTCTTAGGGACTGTATGAATGTAGAAAGAATATTGGAATTATACGCTGAACAACGATGGTGAAAATCATGTATTAGGTAACGAAACAAATCTAGGATCAACAAAAATGTCATTCTCTTATAAAAAAAAATCAAGAGTTCGTAACACTGTTAATACATAAAGCCCTGTATAAGTAATTTATACTCGGGGAATAAGAATAATACATATTTAAAATACGTAGGTATTATTTTTAAAAGTAACAATTTCAATGTTAGTTGGATATCCAAAAATGTATAATTTATTTCATAAATTTGCATAATTAAAAAGTAATTACGTTCACCTGTTTTGTAACTGTGCATTTATGGAAATTTCTCAAACAATTTAAGATGTATTTAAGTCTGTATATTTATTAATAATATAAGTAATGTGGTCGAAATACTTGTTTTACAATTAAGGATAAAGCGTTGAACGTATGGCTTATAATGGAACATTTACATTTGCATCATACTATTCCGTTTGATTGTCATCGTTGCGTCATACACGAGCTACTTTGAATGAAAAATTCATATAATAAATCTAGTAATCATATGATTTTTTCATTGTAACAATGAAAATTTCCAATCGGGCAAGTACGTAGCAGTTAACGAAATATAATAGTCCATTAACCATTCAAAAACATATCATCCAAAAATCTCTCCAATTTATTGGCTTAAATAAATAGTTGTTAAAGAACATCGTTATGAATTTTGACGATCTGACTAACGATACTCATCCACGATATATACACATTGAAAGAAATTTTAGACCTTCAGTCATATACGTATATATGTAAGTGTAATTATCTAGGTGTTTATATAGCATACAGAATTGTGTAGCGAAACATACATTTTATATTCGTACTACATTTGTATATAAACTCAGTGGTTTCCGAGAAAAATACATGTGCTCCTCCGTGCAGGAACGGGAAAGAATATAATTTCCTGTGGCCGGGCGGCCTGTTATAACATACATACATAACTTCACGCCAGTTCCCTTGCGGGGTAGGCACGAACAACAGAGTGCCATTTAGGCTTATTCTTACACACCTCACTTGCCTCTTTGCCTCACTTGCCTGTTATAAGAGGCGAAAAAACAATCTACAGCCAGGTACTTGACCGTCTGGATGGCTACTACTCCTGTTTTAGAATATGCCGCTATAACAAACTTGAGTTGTGTTCCAGCGTTATTGGCCAGGTCCCAGTTTCCCTTTAGAGAGCGGCAGCACTTTGGTAGCATCTTAGGTATTAAAAATCCGTGGAATAGGTTCTATTCGTGCAGGAACGGAAGAATACAATTTCCTGGGGCCGGGCGGCCTGTCGTAAGAGGCGACAAAACAACACATAGCCAGGTGGTAGGGCATTTGCCCAACTGGATGGCTACCATTCCTGGTGTAAAGTATGTCGTCATAACGACCTTGAGTTGTGTTCTGGCACTAGTGACCAGGTTCTAGTCTCCCTTAAGAGAGCAGCAGCGCATTTGTAGCACCTTTGGTGGTGCAAATGTCCATAGGCGATGGTAACCACTTTCCATTAAGTGGGCCGTCTGCCTGTTTGCTGTACTCATGCAACAAAAAAAAAATATCCATAGGTGATGATAACCGCTTTCCATCAGTGGGCCGTTTGCTGAACTCATGCAATAAGAAGAAAGGTCCTGACATAGTGATAAGGGGACCAATTCGTGAGTAGTCTTTCGATTAAAACAAAAATTTTGAAAATCGGTTCACAATATACGGACAACTGGAGTAACACACATAAAAAAACACATACAGACGAATTAAGAACCTCCCCCTTTTTGAAGTCGTTTAAAAAAAGGTTACGTATGCAAATATATATAGGTATAAGGCCGTTGGCTTGCGCACCCTAAGTCTCTGCGACCAGGTGTCAAGCACCCCTTGCGCCCCCGGGTAAAGACGGCTCTGGCTATGGAGACCGGAGGTCCTTCGACATCCTCCGACGCTGTCCAAGATTTTGAATCTAGGAGAGAAGCTGCGAGGCCACTCCGAATAAAAATAACACATCCTTAACAGAGTAATTATACAGGAAATTAATAATACCTTCAACACTACAGACATAAATCTAAATGTGAATATTAAGTTATGGTCTTTTTTATTTTAATTGTAGTCAGTAATAACATCGAGGGATCTAAACTTAATTATAGCTCTTTCGTTTTTTGTGTATCTTCATTGTAAATATTATTTTTTGATTGAAGGTCAAATCAAGCGAGTGTTTTAAATAGAAGCATTTGAGATATTAACGGCATTTGGCTAAGGTCTACAACGAATTACGTAACGCAGTGCAGTGCAATATTACCAATAAGTTTTTTTTTTATACAAGAAATGTGTACATCAAAAAAGCAAGTGATTTTATTATACTTTTGCCTTGTATTAGTTGTGGCTGAAACTGACAAAGATTATTACGATAGACGGTATGATTATTATGACATTGATCATTTAATACAAAATCCTAGGCTTTTAAAGAAATACTTGGATTGTTTCTTGGACAAAGGACCTTGTACACCCATTGGGAGGCTATTCAAACGTAAGTTGTATAATTTTATATAGTAACTAGCGGGCCCAGCAGTCGTTGTTACCGAATCCAATTGTGAATCTAAACCATCAATTACCCAAACACACACAAAAATTTCCATGATGATCGATCGGTCCAGGGTTTTAGGAAGAGTTCAGTGACATACACACTAACATTCGAATTTTATATATACAACTAGAGATTTCGTTGCGGGTCAAACCTTAGTAAGTAACTAGTATTACGTAGAAACTTAATTAGGTACATATACATCGCGACGCGAAGCCGCGGGAGAAAGTATGTTATATATATATATATATATATATATATATATATATATATATATATATATATATATATATATATATATATATATATACTACTTTTTCTCTGTTCCTGCACGGATAAAGTAAATCATTGTAAAGTTTAATATAATAAATTTCGTTTACAACTTTGACTGGTTTAACCTTATATATATATATATATATATATATATATATATATATATATATATATATATATATATATATATATATATAATATATATATATATATATATATATATATATATAATATATATAATATATATACGAACAGACAGTCGGACGCGAAAAACCATTTTGTTTCATATAATGTAAAGAAGATAAAAATGTACCTAAAGTTTTATAAACATGGGAAAGTTCATATAGGAATATCTCGGGGAGGGAGAAGAACGCCTAATTGATTTCATGTGGCTGTCATAAAAATCGTGGTAGCTAACGTTCTTATTCATATTGAGTTAGAGTAAGTTTGTAGGCTTCTTTAAAAACCTTAAAGAAGCCTACAAACTTACTCTAACTCTATGAATAAGACCGTTACTCGTTAGTGGCTGAGGCATCAGAGTTTAATCATCATTCTAATGATGTGGTTCTAATAAGGCTCTTGGCTACTTTCAGCCTCAGAGACATGTAGCACTTAGGCAGCTTTACTAATGTGCATATTCCTACAATCTTATATTATTTTAAAAGCGTCTAAATTCTCCGTGATCAAATGGCGCCACAGATTATTTCTCTGACATTTAATTTAAAACAATTTGTTTTCCAAAAATCGCTTAATTTCAAAGAAACTCATTTCAGTTATATTATATAGTCAAAGAAGGATGAATTTGAGATGTGGATATTTTATGAATTCACTAATACACAAATCGTTGTCTCGGTCGCTCGGTGCACCGTATATATAAGTTGATGCTGTGCCATCTATTAGCGAATTCATATAAACAGATGGCGTGAAAATATTTCTGTGTTCAAATACATACATACATACATACATAACTTCACGCCAGTTCCCTTGCGGGGTAGGCACGAACAACAGAGTGCCATTTAGGCTTATTCTTACACACCTCACTTGCCTCTTTGACATTCATAACTCTTGTCATGCACACTCGTCTGTTCTTAAGGCTCCTGACATCACCTTCTGCTAGTACACGATCAATTTGATCATGGAAGGTGTGTCGTGGCCTTCCACGACTTCTGCATCCATCCACTTTTGCATTGTATATCTGTTTAGTCATTCTTTCATCATGCATTCTTTCCACATGCCCGAACCACCGGAGCATTCCTTTCCTTACCTTCACCCCGACACTCTCTTTCAGACCAACTCTCTTTCTTACTTCGGTATTACGAACGCGGTCCGCGAGCGTCACTCCGCAGATTTTGCGCAGTGCTCGCATCTCGACCGCGTTTATTATACTTTCATGCTCTTTCTTCCATACCCAACTCTCGCTTCCATACGTGAGCGTAGGTACCAGCACCGCGTTGTGTACGGCGAGCTGGGCCTTCTGGCTGAGGTTCTTAGCGCCTAGAAGTTTACCTAACGCTCCATTCACACTATTCCCCAAATTCACTCTTCTTTCTATATCAGCGGTGTAACTTCCATCCCTGCTAAAAGCACATCCAAAATTGTGTTCAAATAGCATTATGTATATCAATTTTAGCGAAAAATTAAACGCTGTAGATGTGAAATTAATACAAAGATTATTTCACTAAATAATAATTATAATCTACGCTGTAAATGCTAAGGTAATGTAAGTAATTTAACTTTAACCTAAGATCCAAAATACCCTATAATATAGGTAATAAATATTACTTTACAAGTTATTGTCTTGCACTTTGTTCTTATTTAATATACAAGGGAACAGCAGTTAGCTAATTTCAATGTTACAGGTAAATACAAAATGACATTTGACTTCGGTGACTCAGGTTCAGTATTCTGCTTGGGATTAAAAGTAGAATACAATAGGTATAAGTTTTCTTCATTGTACTAGTTCATAATGTAATGTATATTTTACAATGAATGTTATATATTGCAAAATTCGAAAGTGATGTATAAAAATTGAACATATCGATTGTAGTAAGGAAGCAATGCAACGCATCGTGATGATTTGAACTAGTTGCTGTTTTAAAGTTTATTAACACAATATTATCTAATACATATTAACACATAACTGATAAATATTGTTATTTAGTTGTATGTTTGGGATGGTGTTTTTTGACAACACACAACTTGTATATTTAGATAAATATGTATGTTTATCCACGTATATATTTATATATTTTGCTCTATATATTTTTTATCCATTTTTTCCTTTATATTATATCTATTGCATACCTACCCCCATCCATATCAAGTTTCTATCCATCCAAAGGTTGTCTGGAAGAAATTGCCCCCAGCGATAAGACCGCCCATTGTACTTATTATTACGATTGTAATTATGAATTTATTTTGTAACACTGTGTGCAATAAAGTATATTCTATTCTAAACATTTGAAATGTATGTGTATGTATTTGTCTAGAAATTTTGTATTGTTCTATAAAATAATAGCTGGTCCGACAGACGTTGTCCTGTCCTTGAAATCTGGTCGGATCGGTTTGGCGGATTGTTATGGCGACATACCCTAGATCAGGGGCGGTAGCTATCCAGACGGGCAAATGCCCTATCACCTGGCGGTGCGACATTACGTTGATTCTTACAACAGGTCGTTCGACCGAAGGAATTAGTACTTTTTCTCTGTTCCTGCACGGATAAAGTAAATAATTTGAAAGTTTAATATCATAAATTTCGTTTACAACTTTGACTGGTTTAACCTTATATATATATATATATATATATATATATATATATATATATATATATATATATATATATATATATATATACCTAATATGTTATCTAGTAATTCTAGAATTTAAGATCTTATCCGATATCTCCATTGTTGTTCCTATACAAACATTTTAAACCGTTTTTTACATCATTTATGTTACATACATACATAACTTCACGCCAGTTCCCTTGCGGGGTAGGCACGAACAACAGAGCGCCATTTAGGCCCATTCTTACACACCTCACTTGCTTCTTTGACATTCATAACTCTTGTCATGCACACTCGTCTGTTCTTAAGGCTCCTGACATCACCCTCCGCTAGTACACATTTATGTTGCTATAGATATTATTGTTTATTATTATGTATATTTGCTATAATAAGTAGGAAGTTCGTTGTGAATAATTAAGTATATTTAGACCGTGAAGAAGTGTTTTAATTTTAATAAATATACACAAATCGACTTCACTCATTAGCCTGTCCCAGTATTACTCCCAAAACTATTACGAGGACTACTACTACACTATTAGTTAGCATGTCATTTTAAACCTATGTAAATAAAAATGTAGGTAATCAATAAATTTATTTCTTCTTAAATCTTTAATTCCAAATTTGCGAAATTTAATGATTCATGAGATTATGTATGATGGCTATATTTAATTATGAAAAACTTAAAATTGGGGTAATTTGACGTTATTGAAAGCCAATTGATAGTGAGGAGTTATACCGGAAAACGAATGCTTTAAATATACTATTTTGAAGCCTGAGTCTTGTAGTATAAAGTCTGAAGGTGCCATATCTATACTATAATGCTGATGATACATACGTGCGTAGTATCTTAAGTGCCGAAATGGCACGTCATAATATACCATAGGTATACATAATGTAAATTAGATCAGGAAGCTAAAGATTTTTATGGCATGAAGGAAGGAAATCAAATGAACAATCTACTTGACAGTTAGTGGGAGTCTTCGCCCACGGTCATCTTCGACAATGGGATTAACTCCCTGATGTTGTTGTGAATTTTTCGGCGTGATATATGAGTACGATCAATTGGTAGTTTTACCTGGAAAGTTTTCTGGGAGTTTTGAAAATGGGTAATTTTATAGATTCGATGTGTTGTGCGTATCGTTGCCGCTAGCGCCACCACAGTGGAAAAAAGGCTGCTAAAAGCAGTTTTTTCACAATATCTCCTTTCCTACTCATTTTAAAATAAAAGATTAAACTAAAGAAAATTTTCTATAATTTATGTAATAATATTTTTTTTTGTAAAATCAATAGTTTGGCGTCCGAGTGCCGCACACTACATCTACACCAATAAGTATTTTTTGTATATAGTATAAAATAGTATAGTAAATAGTATAGTTTAGTTCTATCCGTGCAGGAACGGAGAAAGAATACAATTTCCTGCGGCCCGGCGGCCTGTCGTAAGAGGCGACTAAACACCCCACAGCCAGGTGGTAGAGTATTTGCTCGACTGGATGGCGACCACCCCTGGTCTAGAGTATGCCGCCATAACAACCTTGTGTTGTGTTCCGGCATTAGTGACCAGGTTCCAGTCTCCTTTAAGAGAGCAGCAGCGCATTTGTAGCACCTTTGTTGTTGCAAATGTCCATAGGCGATGGTAACCGCTTTCCATCTAGTGGGCCGTCTGCCTGTCTGCTGAACTCCTGCAATAAAAAAAAAAAAAAAAAAAAAATAGGTAAAAACAAGTAAATCTCGAAGTGGTTGCCTATAAGCTATAAACCTTGACATAACAAGCAATATAAAATGGCACATTTTTCGAAGCAAACAAGCAACAGTGGCACAAAATTGATGTTCAGGAAGAGCACATTGAAACCTATACAATTACCCATTTACAAAATTTCTGGAAAACTGTCCAGGATTTTTTGCTTCTCGTCCCAAATGACTCGGCTAGTAGAGCTGTGCTGGAATCATTATTTTGATTACAGCTTTTAGGTCCAGCTCGATCGGTGTGATACCACGTTTTTACAGAATATTGACGTGAAATGACTTTAGCCTTGATCTAATCGTGTTTCGTATAATAAGCGAGATACCCGTTCCGCCTATTTGATGTCTTCTTCTCATCTTTACTCCATCTCTCCTATGCCATTCCCTTTATCCTATGCTAAAGACTGGTAACGGGTCCGGTAACCACTTTTCATCAACTGGGTCGTCTGCCTGTTTGCCAGCTTCGCAATAAAAAAAGTCTGAAAAAATATCCGCTCGTTAAAAAAGTGTTATCTGAGGTAAGCACTATCCATCTGACTGTATGAAGGGTCGATGATCTGTTTTAATAGTTATTTGTAGAACCTCATAGACTCAGGAACTCGCTGCAAAATCATTAGCTTTATTAAATATTTTTGAACAATTGACAGTTGATACCACAAAACATAATAAGAAAACATAACAGGTTTGTTAATATGTAGTTTCATTAAACCATAGTTAACAAATCAAGCTAGCATTAATCTTGATAGACTTGTTTTTCTTAAAACAAATTAACGTCGTATTATTATACCTGTAATATATGGTGTATATAGAACTATGAAAACTTTTAGGGTTTCGTAGTTATTTTGATAAACAGGACCCCATACAATCGTCCGTCAGTTTGTTTGTCTTTATATATCATAGTCATTCTGTAGTAAATTACTAGGTCTACACGAATTAAATTTAGCTGAACGGTGTAGTCTATATGACACTACAAAATTATGTAGTAAAATTGTGAAAAAGTGAACAGGCATGGCCGCTGCACACGTTGTAAAAATATTTAAAATATAACAATGTTGTCAATGGTAGCGAAATATTAGTTACCACAGTCATGAACATTATGTCTCTTTTAAATAATGAAGTAGAAATTTCTACAAAAAATCAAGATTGTAGAACTTCAAAATGTAACACTCGCAATGAAAAGTTTGAAAAATATCTGTGGTTGTTTTGACGGATGTGGTATTTTCCATTAATCTTTTCCGTATTTTGTATTTCCGTAACCAAGTAACGAAAACAGACATTTGTTACCTGTTTTAACATTATTCACATTTGTCTATGCGTGCAAGAACGGTGAAAGAATATGGCGGCCTGTCGTAAGAGGCGACAAAACAACCCACAGCCAGGTGAGTATTTGCCTGTCTGGATGGCTCCACCACTGATTTAGGATATACCGCCATAACGCCCTTGAGTCGTGTTCCGGTATTAGTGGCCAGCTTAATGCCTTTGTTGTTGCAAATGTCCACAGGCGATGGTAACCGCTTTCTATCAGGTGGGCCGTCTGCCTGTTTACTGAACTCATGCAATAAAAAATTAGGTAACTCTTTGATGTGCCAAGCCCTTATACATTTTTTTAATTGACATATTCCTTGCACGTATAGTATTCCTCATTTGTTCATAGCGCGTATCATGTAGTGGTTATATCCTTATTACCATGTTAGTTAAGAAGATGAAATACTCTGATATTGGACATGTTATGTTTAGTTATAGAGCTAATAGAAATCGTTCTGACCAGTTCTATAAAATATTGAAGGATAATTTAACACTATTAAGTAAACAATTAAAACTACAATTGTACAATTCGAGTAATTATCAGATTATGAAGTGTTACAGAACCCCAAGACCGGCCATCTATAAAAATTGGCCACATAAAAAGAGCGTGACAAACCACATTCAGTGAAAGGTTCCATAGAGACGAAGAACGTCTACTCCTTTTGTCTTTTAACTGTGGAACAATAAAAAATCGTTTAATGGACAATAACTATCTCAAAAACAACGGTATTATCGAGCAAAAAAGGACTAAGTGAAAGTTGGTTTCGATAAAAATCAATCTCTAACCTCTGCTTCTAGGACTTTGATTGGCGCCCGACAATGGAGCTCTTCTGATATTCGAAAAGCAAAATTTCACTATACAGTTTAGATTAATTTAAATTAATTAAGTATATCTGAACCGTTAACTGATGCAACGTAATATAAAATCTTATTAACGCGTTTTATTAATATAGCATAGAAAAGTACAACCTAATAATATTTTCGTTATTTGAACATGATAGAGCAGGAAAAGATTGTAGACAAATTATAGGTCGTAGATTGACCCCAATCAATGTAATTCTTATGGTAGCTCGATAGGTCACAATTCACTAAACTGTTGAGAATTCCAATACGAACAAGTAATGCTGGCTTAAAAGCAAACTATAGTATATCTTACAACAGTAACTGTTGTCAATTTTTAAGAAATATCACACATTTTTCATAAATAAAATTGCGAAAATTTCACCCTAAAAGTTTCCACTAAAAACTCATATAGCGAAAGAACAGATTGTGTGAAGGATGACATGTGTATTTGTGGTGTGACAACGACGTATGTCAGACTAGAGGAGTATGGAGGAAGCAAAGGATATATCGTGCTGACCCCCAAATAATTGAGAGAATGTGAAAGAAAAAAGAGAGCAAAATAATTTAGAAAACATACTCTCTTGCTCTCTAGCCTCTCTTAACGTAGTAAGGGACCTTGTTTTTCTTTCATATACGTATCTTAATACTTAATTTTATTATTACCATACTTACTATAGTTTTATACAAAGTTCTTCTTTTCGGGTGTATGTCGTTGAACTCCTCTTAAACGGTTGGTATCGATTTTGATGAAATATATTGTTAGATTAACAATTGGACCAGGTAGGTGGCGCTGCATTCGGGTTCTAATTTTTTTTTTTTTAGGGCAGGGCTACGTCTTCTGGGTTCGTTAGTACAAATTATAAAATATCATAGATTTTTGAGCCCAGTCTAGGTCTCTCTTTAGTCTTTCTCATTCGTAATATCACAGTACATATATTTTATTCGTGTTTTCAGAGGTATTGCCAGAGGTTGTCACAACTGCTTGTGGGAAATGTACAACATCCCAAAAACGATTATCACGCAAAACATTTAACGCTTTCAAGAGGTACTTCCCTGAAACTTTTGCAGAATTGAAAAAGAAGTTAGACCCTCAAGACAAATATTATACAGCCTTCGAAAAGGCTATATCCAGCGCTTGAGGAAACTATTTTCTTTAGATTGTAAATATTTGTAAATATATGAGGTAAGTACGAAAGGAACATACGATATCCTTGGTTGCATTTGCATTAATCATAAAATCGGTGACAAATATTTTCTTTGTTGATGGTTTGTATTACTCATGATCGATGGGCAGTTTTTGACGGTTACGTGGCGCGATGCCCTTTGTCTCATTGTCATATTTGTAATAGGCAAATAAATTGGGTTTTACATATAAAAATCTCAAAAAAGACCACGAATATATATACAAAATAATTGTAAAGATATGTTGCTAGGGAGTTTGCTGCGGTGCCTCTTCTCCATTAACAGTACCTGAATTTGCTTAGGAAGCGGTGGTGGACTCATTGACTCTAAATAAGTAACCTGTAAGATTCCATTTTGAAATGAATACATTCATTTTCCTTTACTTACTAAGAAATGTTCAGCCAGCTCATAATTAATATGAACCTCTTAAGTTCTTAATCAATCTTTCTTTAATTTATAAACTTAAATTGGTTGTTGCCTATGTAAACAACTAAACTAAGAAACTATATTTAAGTTGTAATTAAGATAATTAACTAAAGAACGAAAAAGAGGAAAATTTTGTTGTCATAATTACGATTTTTGAATCTGTATTTTTAGATGTTGACAAGTGATGTTCAGAGTGTCTTATTTTTGCCAAAGAGTAGACATGGGCGTCATCAGCAATTTTTGGCAACGGGTATCTAGCCGATATGTGGTTTCAATACCGGTATTGATAACCGTTGCCGAATATCGGTATCAATGTAGGTTTTCACTAATACGCGCATCGTTTTCGTTTGTAGTCGATATTGTGCGTTGCTGGATAATGGTGTTTAAGTTGCTAGCCAATACTCGCGTCTTCTCTATTTTGCAAGTTAGGAATCATTTAGAAAGAGAGAGAAGGAATAATTATTTTGGTTATTATCGTTCGATCGGTTACCAACGTAGCGAAAACGGAATCACTGAATCTAACCAGCTATTGTGATTATTTGTGTTATTGTCAGTTGGTTGCAACGTCGCGTCATCGTCAGTTGTTTGTACCTAGATATTAGATAACTGATAGCCGTTACTAGCTGTATCAATACCGATACGGTACGTTAGAGGCATGTCAACCGTTTTCAGTTACGTTTTGCTATAGCGGACACATGCTTACCAAAGAGTTATTGGCGGGAACTGAAGATGATATTGGGCTATGTAGTTTTATTTTCTAAAAATATTTATTACTTTAAAATGAATGATAGCTGTAGGAAATTAATAATAGTCTGAGTAGCAATTTTGTTTCTTTTTGTAAAAAATGTTAATTGTTGTAGTCTAGTATCTAACTAGTCATTACAAGAACGCCCTTTATGGTTGTCAGTCAAAGAAACTGCAAGTTGGCTAAGCTATTCTGAAAATTTAACATATCAGACAAGGCTGTCTGGACTAAGATCTTTCTACCTGCCACTCTGTCGAATACTGTCGACGACAATTAACCAATTCAAGTAAAAATCGTCAAGCTGCTTCTTAGCCATTGCTTAGATTAGTTCTTGGGGTTCGTTTATTTTAGATTATTTGTTTTTTTAAGGTTCCGTGCGTAGTTGAGAAAAACCGGCTTTAGTCACCTGTACGGAACCCTTGGCAGTGGACGGGCTGACACACATTTAGATTTTTTTAAAATAGATACTTTATTTATATTATCCATGTTTCCTATTGCTTAATAAAATTGCATAAGTTTCCTGGTACAATGCAGCAATCCACAATATTTTTGGATTATGGTTCACAGCAGCTACATTTCACTCGTAATGCATTGTATATCCTGCTGTGAAATCAAAACTGCTTAATAAACGACCGTGTTCTTTTAGCTAAAAGGTCCGATTTCGATTGTTTTATAAACATCGTAATTGACCCGTGTGCTAACGATTGTAGTGGGTATACTCTTGTCAATATAAGCCACTGTCGCTTTCGGCGACTGCTAGTTCTTTAGGATCATTATAGAGAGTAAAAGGTGGGTGAATGAACTGCACCTAGGTTGCACTGTGCGTCATAAATAAATTCGAGGACGGTTCAAAACTGTGCAATAAAAATTGTGTAAAAGTGATTTAAATTTTTTTTATATTATCCGTATGTTTAATATATTTAATATTTGTTATTGATATTCAGGTCTAAATTATATAAATCTATTCGAACCTAAATTGGGGCTTCCTTCTCGTGATTTTCAACGTCTATGTTCTATAATTCCTGATATAAGATAATGCTTTACTGTATGTATTTTTATTGTGCATATTATGGGTTGCAATTTACCTCAAGACGATTGTAATACATTTGTATATAATATAAAAGTACTTACTATAGTATAGTATCATATATAACGAATTTCACGTACCTAAATATCTTTATATACAATTCGTTGAATAGCTTAAACCATATCAATAAATTGTCTTTCATATGTATATTTTATTATGATTGTATACTACAATAATAATGATTATACATTTAATTCAATGGTCAGTATAGATACTATTTAATATTCTAATCACAACTTTATTGGTCCAATGTCCGTGGTAACTTGCTAAATAGAACCGTTCGACAGTCGAGGCTAACCACATTATCAGTTTCGTATTGATAGAATTAAGTGGATTATTAGAGTTAAAGAAAATTTACTTGTTGTTTTCAGAATTTAATCATAATGAGGGTACTTGTTGTGTTGGCTTGCCTGGTCGCGGCGACGTTTGCAGCGGAAAAATACAACTCAAAATATGACAACTTTGACGTGGAGACGTTGATACAAAACGAAAGACTTTTGAAGGCTTATATCAACTGCTTTTTAGACAAAGGAAGGTGCACGGCCGAGGGAGCTGATTTTAAGAGTGAGTTTATTTAAAAATCAATTAATTTTTTAAGTGTATCATAACTAAAGTTATTTTTATTGCCAGCAAGAAAATATTTGTTAACAGTAGAACTTTTGGAGTTAACGTTTACTTCTGTCTGTGTAACTTTTTATGGGTTATTACGCATAAGAAGTTACACAGGCAGAAGAAACGTTTACTCTGAAAGTTCTTATCGTTATATGAGGTTTATCGGTTCGTTAAAAAGAAGTAAAAAGTTATTCATAATTTCATTATTATTGCAATTATGAATAAAATAAAAAACTTTATTCTTACATTTTAAAGAGCTGATAAACCTTATTTTGTGACGATTATGAATAGAAATTAATTAATTTATAGAATTATGTAATAAAATATATAAAGGAGTAAGTGGAAATATATGAAGTTAATATATTTTCTAGATGCAACAAAGTAGTTTTATGCCGCTATATATTGTGACAAATAGGTCTCTAATTTTCAAACCGTTCGTATGCTCTCACGTAGCTTACATAATGATTATATAGGTTATTAGGCAAGACTATACAATCACATTTTGGATAGTCAAAACACCACAATTATTAAGGCTATGACTAGAGAACATCTTTTGCTTATTATCAGAGTTGGATTTATGTCAAACACCTTGAATCTAAATAACAATTTCTAGAAAATTTTGAATCCAAACGTAAAATTTTACAAATATTATTCAAATATTCTGTAGTTACTTAACTTTTAACATGTCCTTATTCATATTTCTAATATTATTTAAGCTATAATAATTCAATGTTTATTCATATAAATGTTGACATAACTCAGGACAAACGACCAGTCTCGTATTTGCATTAAGGAGGTCGAGGTCAATGTTGCTACCGGCAAGGAAATCTTAAGACATTTATAGCAGCTTGTGCATACGTAATTGTATTTCGGAATTTTGGAAGGCTATGTCTTTTCTTTATCTGCACGTAGCACGCACTTTAAACCAACATATATACTTTTACCCACTACGCTGTTGTCAAACCACAATCAGCTAATAGACGACTTTTGAGAGTTTCTAGATTATAGCATTTAGACTGAATAAGAGAAACTGTCCTTTTAGCGTCATAGCTCATTAAAGCCACCTGGCACCTGGCAAGCACCTCCTTCTAGGGGTGAACACTGCGTTGTCAGCCTGTAAGCTTCGCGTGATTAACAAGTGAACATCGTGTAGTTCGTCATCAATTGGTATCTACTAGGTCTATACGTCTCTTACGACCTACGAACACTGTGAGCAGTGGCTGGTTACCAAGTGGTTTACTCGCCGTCCGCGTTTGGACAACTTACGAGCGAGTTCGGTTTGGTTTTTTAAATTAATTTTATTGAACAAATAAAATTAACCAATTTTATTTTTTCTAATACCAAAGACGTTAGAAAATGACACTTCGTGAATAATCTGTACATGTTATTTCTTTTTATGTTATGAAGACACTATTTTTAAAATTTCAGAAGCATTACCCGAGGCAGTAGAGACTACTTGTGCAAAATGCACTGATAAACAGAAAACAAACATCAGGAAGGTGATCAGAGCAATTCAACAGAAGCACCCTAAATATTGGGATGAGCTGGTGGCTAAGAATGACCCTTCCGGCAAGTACCGTGTCAACTTCGACAAATTCATTCAAGGAAGCTAAAACCTCATCTAATTTTAGTTTAGAATTAGTCTCTCACATTTTGCGACTTTTGCCTTAGATTCTATCAACGTAGAATCCTATAACATTTGCTCTCTATTATCGTCGTTTAAAATTTCAATTTAATATATTTCATTCAGTATTATTAATGCTGAAAGTTCAACCGCCTCAATTTTCAACTTCCAACATGCCATCTTTTAGGAACAAAGTTATTTAGTAAATTAATTTATTCCACACTAGTATAAAAATCACGTGATTGGGTTAAAAATAACTATTTGTATGTGATATTGAAATATCACATTGTTGACTGATATTGTAATAAATTTTATGATATTATTATATATTGTTTTCTTTTTTAGCTTTAAAAATGTTACAGAACTCTAGGGTTTATAATATGTGAAGAAGAATTAAAAAATAATTACATGCTCACAACTTTCCCTAGATGGTCCAATTAGTGTTTATAATATCAGACCATTACATTCTACTGTTGCACACTGAACTCCTCATTTCTGAAAAGCACTCTATATACTGGCCACGCTTATGTAAACAGTATTAAGTTAGACACTTTGGTGATCTTGATGTGCAAAATTCGGTATCATTTTTCACTGTCATCATGTGGTGATTGTAATAATATGCACACGATACATATTAGGCTAAGCGGGGATGTTGTTTGACAGAATTCGAATCGACATCATTAAGCATTGCCACAGAGTGAACGATTAGTGTTAATCTTTTTAAAATTACTAGTTATTAAAAACGTATTTGTAAAATTTAAGCCGGACCTTTATGACTATAATTTCGTCAATATTAGTAATAACGTGCTCAATGATTACCCCTAATAGTGCCTTGCAATTGCACAAATCGCGCACAAGTAGGTTTTTGTGTCACTCAAGCGGCAGGGCCTGACGGGGCGGTCGTGTTGCGCCAACCACCCGCTCAGCTCAAAGCTGCGAACTGATGTTACTTCATAGATTGTGCAATTAGATAGCATAATCTTTAGCGTTGCAATCATTCTGCGTAATATATCACATTACATTTGCATTTGCGTTTCCTTCATAAAGGAAATAAGAAAGAAACACTAAGAAATAATATATTAAAAACCTACTACTACTACTGCCTGTTAACAAACGAAGAGAAACAATTCTATATCAAACAATTATATGAATTTAAGGAAAACCGGTTCAACCACAGACAACATTACGTATGGGTACTAAGACTTTTTGTGACGCTACTGTGTTACGATCCTGTCTTCGATCAATAATACACTTTTGGGTCGAAATATCCTATGTGATATAAATGTATTATTTATCCCAAATATCTTACAGTTTAATGAATTTCATTCCAATTGTCATGCATAGAGTCTTTTTCTACTATTTTTTTTTGTTCTGAATTATACTGCATATTAATGAATATGTGCCTTTTTAATTTCGTTATTTAAAATATTTGTAACGTATTTACTATATAAACACTAAAACGATCACCGACCCTAATATTCTGTAATGTAATCTTTAATAAAGCTTTTGTGAGAATATAATTCGATCAGGGTCGTCTTAGCCATACTGAGCGCCGGGGTGCGAAAATTAGCCTAAGGCCCCCTTGCTAACAACAAAAAGAGTTTTTAGGGCGCATATCCATTGTGGCAAAAACAGAATTAATATGTTTTGGTTATTTTCGCCATCACTCCACCTCTCTTTCACAGGAGTTTTTATCAAAAGCTATTGTATATATGATTTGAACAGACGAGCTTGCATGACAAGAGTTATGAATGTCAAAGAGGCAAGTGAGGTGTGTAAGAATAAGCCTAAATGGCACTCTGTTGTTCGTGCCTACCCCGCGAGGGAACTGGCGTGAAGTTATGTATGTATGTATGTATGTATATTTATGAAATTTGGCAAGAAGGTCATTTTTGTATGTCTTAATAAGGGTATCCAACTGCCCCCCATACTATATGTCCGCCGTGTGAAGTTTTATTGGGATCGACTTGCGCTCTTTAAGGTTCTGCGCCCGGGTGCTATGCACCCGTTGCACTCCTGGGTAAAGAAGGCTGAATTCGATCGTTAACATTTAACATAAGAAGTCAATATGCATTCCATTAAATAAACATCATCATCATCATCAGCCGAGCGTTAAATCCCGGATGGGTTTGGAGCATTCGCTCCGACGTCCAGGGTCTTCTTTACTACTTTGTCTTCTCCACTTCGCGCGATCTTGGTACGCATGTAATTCTTCACAACGTCAAGCCAGCAAGCATTTCTTGGGCCTTCCCTTTGACCGGGACCCGGCGGAGGCGGTATAGCTAGACATTTGTTCGCCACGTAATTAGCCGCATTTCGTAAAACGTGGCCATACCAGCATAGAGGACTCTCTTGCAATTTATCTGCTAAGCCAGGGACATGAAGACGGCCGCGGATGTGGGAGTTTTTGATGCAGGCTTTACGCGTGACTTTACACATCCATCGCAACATATTCATCACTATAACATGTAACTCTTGCTTGTGTCGTACAAGTACAGGCAAAAATTACAAAAACGTTAATTTTTAGATATTATCGGATAAATATTGTACACCGAAATATTAAGATTCCAACCCAGAATACGAAGAAACAGGTGGTCTTATTGCAAAAAGCGATCTCTTTCAGATAATTCAAAAGCTAGGATTAAAAGATTTCTAATCTATATAGGTATATAAAAGAAAATCATGTTAGTTACACTATTTATAAGTCAAGAACGGCTGTACCGATTTGGCTGAAAATTGGTGGGGAGGTAGCTTAGAACCAGGAAACGGACATAGGATACTTTTTATGCCGTTGGAACCGGTAAGTGGCGCTGAGATCGGGTTCTAGAATCCTCCTAATCACCTGGACCGATTTTGGTGATTTTGTTTTTGTGTGTTTCTGTGGATTCCCGGATGGTTTAGATTCACAATTAGAATCGGTAGGTGGCACTGATATCGGGTTCTAGAATCCTCCTAATCACCTGGATCGATTTTGGTGATTTTGTTTTTGTGTGTTTGATGTGTGTGTGTGTTTTGATAAGTTAGTTCAGTGTAGCAATCAAAGTAAATGAAACAAAATATAAATTTGCAACAAGTTTATTAAATCTAATGCTCCACATTTATTAAAGTCCATTTTGCAATGCGTTTTTTTTTTTAATTTAACAGATTTGACGTTCAATAATGTTTAATCAGAGCCTAGAAAGAACGCAGTGAAGTCTTTTTCATATTCTCCTTTAGGGTCAAACTTGTCCCTGAAGATCTTAAAATCATCAGGCCTCTTCTCAGTTAAGGCCCTAACAGTTTTTCTAACATTTTGACGCTGCACCGGACTACATTTTTCACAACTTGTTGCTATGACCTCTGGAAGCAATTCTGTAAAGAGTGGAAATTACATAATGTAGTTTTTATTATTGTTTGCGTCTTTATAGCTTATCTTAGTTATGAATAGAAGGCTCCGGCTTTTCACATGACATTGTTACTAAATAGGTTACCGAAGTTATTCTGATTAGGCCATACTATACATCTACGTCTATACATATCCATTTTTTTAGTCATTATAAGGATATTCTATTTTACAGATATGATTTCTTACGACATAGAAATGATGGCAGTGTTACGATATTTTTGCTTTATATCAGAATAAAGAAAGAAACTATAATTGAATTGTTAATAATACATAAAGTACAGTACATTTTTATGTTTGTTTGTACGGAAACTGAAAGACGGTCCACTTAGTGGTAGATGGTTACAGTCACATATGGACCTATACCTTTAAGACTTTAAATATCTGTTTATGATCTATTTGAAGAGCCCCATATTGTAGTGCTCTGGGTAAACCGTGGGAGGGTTCATTCCACAGTTTGCATACGTATTAACTTTTCTCATTTTATACATAATGTTAATCTCATCTAAATGAAGTGAATACATTAATTTATGTACTCTCTTTGTCGTCCCTTGATATTATAAGCAGAATTCTCAGCCTACCTCACCTTTTTGCAAAGGTGCATTTTTTTATTGAATTTATATTTATAGGAATATTTCTTTATTGCTGAATTTCAGCATTCAGAGAGAGCGACGGCTCAGCTGATGGAAAGTGGTTACCACACTGCAACACCAAAGGTGCAACCAATGCGCTGCCGGCTGTGAAGCGGATACTTATACCTGGTAGCTGTTGCCGGTAAATTTCCTGAGGTTATTGTGATGGTATGGTTTAATCCAAGAGTGGTAGCAATTCAGACAGGCAAATACCCTACCTACCATCTGTATGTTCGTTATTTTATAGCCTCTTAAGATAGGCTTTCTGGCCGTAGGAAGTGCTATTCTTTCTTCATTCCTGTATGAATAGATACAGTTTTGGATTTCCGTATAGATCTGTGCGGCCAGGGTCTAGGGCGGAATCAAAATGTTACGACAAAAGTTGATTTGAATAAATGATAATAAAATAAAATGATGAACGGTTGGACATGGTACTTACAAAAGAGTTATGTTTCAGCTAAAATGTCTAAGGAGACCTAAAAAGCGCGGCATTTCAAACGGGGTTTAGGTTGACTGTCAGTCAGCTTAAATCCGCCTCTGGATAGATATCGAAACAAAATTACTCACTTTTAAAATCCTCGGAATATTCTAGTGTGCAGGGTCCTCTATCAAGCATGCAATCAAGATAAGCACTAAACAATTTATCGTCATTTATGATTTTATCTGCATCAATTTTGTCATATTTCTCATCGTAACATAAAATGTATGGAACTGCTAACACCAATACAATGCCGACTAAGACTTTCATAATGCCACAAGTTACTGGAACAAAACATTTAATAAATGAAAATTTTATTACCCGTAATTATCATAATCAAATGTAGTGCTATGTTGCAATATATTCTTCGTTAACTTCAGCATGATTGTGTTTCCGATGCTATCTGAGGTGAAAGTAATGACTATGTTCAATTTTACAAAATTGAATTGTATTTTATAAGGAGCGCCGGCAGAATATCACGGCATGCGACACTTAATGACATTATCCGTCGGTCTCTTGTCACCTTGGGGCATCAGCTGTTCTCGAACCAAATGTCTCGTACAAACATGCCGTGTCTGTAGATTAAAGCTAATAAAAAAAAAACAAGAGGAATACACTATAAACGATGGAGAACTCGATGTATTTGTTTTTAGATTTCTTGTCGATACTGTCCCGATTTCGATGCGGTTTTCGCTTATCGACAACAAATACCTAGACATAAAATCTATGCTACTCATTATCCTGGAAATACCGCAGGAATATTTTTCGCAAAGGTTTAAAATGGCCAGATTGAAAAAAAAAAAACAAATTACAGTACGATTTTTTTACTGATCGATAGCAAATTATATGTAATAAAATGTGTGATACTTTTTATTCAGGGAATTTTCCCGAGGGCGGTTTGCAGTTGTTCGGGTGCCTAAAAGTTACCTTATTCCGATACAGTTTTCACTAAAACGACATTCTTATTTAAACGCTGTGGCACTTTGTGTACCCAGAATTCCGAGAATGCTACAAATCAGTTATTTTGCATAAATATTAGCTAAATTCGATACGATTACACTAGAACGATCGCTTAAGTTATTTTTCAAGCTATACTATACTTCATATTACGGAAATCCCGCTGGTATTTGCCCGGGAGTGTTTTAAAGGGGGTATTATACACAAAAGTTAGCGGATTCGAATCTGATTGATAATCCGGGATTTTTGATATTCCCCGCGATTTCTTAACGTCGAAAACCCGTGATATTAGGACTTGCTTGATATGATAATTTCTATATTTATTAGACATCTTAATATAATGGATTTAGTTATGTATGCCTTTAACAACATTACTTATCCTGGATTTTTACGGGAACCTTCGGAATTCATGTGTTTTCATATTAAAACTTCAGTTGCCCTGCTGCAAATACCTGTTGATTTTAAATATTGGCAAAATAACTGTAACCTTCGTTACCTGTCAAGCGTGGACGAAGTCGCGGGCAAATTTTAGTAAACATATAAAAAAGTTTTCCCACAGGTTTAATTGGTAAATTAAAATGCATACCGGAGTCTCTGTTCCCTGATGATATAAACCAGTGGTTTTCAAGTCACGAGTGAATAGGTATCTTCTAGGTAAGCATGCTCCATCTTAAATCACATCTTCACTGAGATAGCTGTCAAAGGCGAACCTATACCATGATAAAAAAGAATGTGTAAAAAGTCAAATAAAAGTATTTAAAATTTTACCTTTAAGCGTCGGTTTTCAGCGAGGCAATGACAATGATATTATGAGAATATATCATCTCATTTATATGAAAGATTCAACGGAAGCGATATTTTTTAATTCATGAAATTATTTAAGAGTTGAATTTTGTAATCATTACTATTTAGATTTTAGATAATAACGTACTTTATTGATATAATACATATTATTTACTGTATATACCACTGCGGTACAGTCAGGCAAATAAGTGATTATATTTGCAACTTTATTTAATATACTTATCAATCCTACAAAAAAACGTACGTCGTTATTTTGATAAATCGTTATAGCGTTTCGTGGCGATTTTGGTACAAATGATACACTTGTATAATTGTTATATCCATCCGACTGTCTTATCGGACCTATGTATGACACTGTAAATTTTTAAAAACTTGTACATTAGACACTCGAAGATGTCTATACCAACCTCTGGCTAAAGGTAAAAAAATAAATTGAGAATGGCCGCTATACACTGATACATTTTATTGTATCAGACAACTTATGAAAAAATATAAAAATGGTCTTAGTGATTTTGTTTTAAGTTAATAAGTGACAATATTTTGCATTACTATTTGAAGAAATAGCGGCATACTTACACTGCTTACACATAATTTTAAAAAGATTTTTAAATACAAGCTTTTGACATCCTGGATATCATGTAGCAGCAGAGTGCTAGCCAAGACAAGTAAAACAAGCCCAAACACGACGGGTCTATCTTGTTTCGTACAGGAGTTCCTATGGCCACTTTCCGACTCCATCACCAGATCAGCTCCATGGTACCATATTATTGCATTACCACTCGATATGCGTGCAAAATTTCAGCTCAATCGGAAACCGGGAAGTTGGTCAAATTTAACTTGCAAGATTCCACCCGAACTTACATACATACATACGTCGGTACATCCATTGCAAGTTAAATAAAAGCTTGTAAAAAAAAAGAACGGTTCCATTTAGTCGAGCATAGGCTTATATCATTTTTTTCTTGAATATAAGGAGAATTCGAATCCAGCGGCGGGCTGTAATTATTATGTTTTAGTTGACCGTACCAAATAATCTCATAATACTTAATTGTATTAATGTTTAAATTCAATATGTATTTTATTATAATGTACAAAATTATTTTCACTATCATTACATCTGAAACTTCAAAATATAAATTGCTGTAAAAATATTTATAATAATTATATTTTTCAATATCGTATCATGTAATCTCAATTTTCCTTAGGGAAGTGTTTTAGGGTTCCGTGGACTTTTTGCTTAAAAGGAAACTTTTTCAACTCTGGTAGTCTGTTTTGTATGTGATCTTGTCACAGTCAGTTTTCATAACTGGGTGAATATGGATAGAATTTGACACGAAGGTGAACTCTGATATGGCGGTACACAGTAATATAGGAAAGGCGATACACAAATAAAAATTCTAAAAAGATTGAGATTAATGAAAAATATTGTAAAGAGTTGTTTTTGAGATATGAGTTATTTCCAATGAAATGTTGTTTTATGATTTTGTGGTCAAGTAAAGAAAGCAGTGTACGTTTCACACCTTTATAAAATTGTTTATCTTGCACGAACTGCCGAACAACAAACCAATATATTTTATACAAAACTATATAGCAAAACGTAAAATAACCCTCCAAATTCTTGCTAAAAATAAAACTTTTTGAAGATAACGATGAGACCGAGTCCATAGATCAGATTTTTTAAAAATTAAAATGCTTTATAACATTATTTAAATAAAGTACCTTACGGTTTTATTACAGTCGTATTCTCGCAGTGTTAAATAGCTCTTGATTGTTTCAAAGGCGTTAAACTAGTAAAAGTTTCAGAGTCGCTTGTTTCTTCTAAATATTGAACTTACATGTTCGTGGCTACCGTCGTCGTCAGCCAAGCGTTGTCCATAGCTGAACGTAAAACTTATTTTTATTATATTTAACATCGTTCCAGGTAGTTTTTTTTTTAATTGCTTGTCCTTCCCAGGATACAATCTATCAAAACTGTCAATTACCATCAAAGTACATAAAATTCTTCATCGTTCAGTTTATACTCATAGTTTGCTCATGTTTTATGTCAGTTTTTTTTTAAATTATGTCAAAGTGTTGACACCCTGTTAAAATTTACATAGCAACTCGTTATTTCTCGTCTCGGGATATGAAAATTCATATATTTTTTAAAACTTATGTTAAAATGTTTCCAAAAGCCTTATCTGATATTAACGCTTTTGGAAAGAAATATGAATATGTGAATAAATGAATATAGTAGATACTAAAGTAAAAGGAGGGATTGAATCAAAATTAAACACACTGATCAAATGAATCATAATGAAACAAAATATTTGCTAACCGCTATAGCCGGCGGCTAATTTACCGTTTTTGGCCGACTAGTGGACCTACAAACATACTTGTAAGTATTTATTCTAACTAAACGTACTCACTGGAACGTATTTTTCATATTTTTTTGTATTTAATAAGATTATTATAATCATTTTGTGAATTAAAATTTATAAAGAAATTTATGCCATATATCTATCACAAAAATCGAATTACATCAAAACTGTGAAGTTGGAACAAGGATAAAAGCGTCTCACTTTCATATTTTATTTATACGTAAGTATGATTAACAAGGATATGATATAACCCTAACGGTGTTCTTAGGAAAGTAACGGCATTAAATTAAGACGTCAGCAATTGAGATTACCTAAGATATTTCAATGATATTTTCTAAAAAGTTTTCAAAATGATGTATTTTAGTTATCTTATGGACTCCTATGGACATTTGCAACACCAGTGTGCTGCCAGCCTCGGAAGGGGACTGGAACCTGACCACTAAAGCCGGAGCACAACTCAAAGTTGTTATGGCACACTCTAGACCAGAGGTGTCGGCCATCCAGACTGGCAAATGCTTTACCAGCTGGCTGTTGGTTATTTTGCCGCCAAAAGGCGGTTAATGTAAAAACAATAGGACTACCGGCCTTGGAAAACAGTTTTCTTTCTCCGTTCCTGCACAGATAAGCTTATATGTCTTTTGTTTAAAAAAATATCCCTAAGTTACGGGAATATGGTTGACTCGAATTTTTAATATAATTATGTATAACGGTATATATGCCGTTATATATAATTATATAAAATTAATATTATATATTTATGATAAAAAAAATCAGAATAGTGTATTTTATAAAATACACTATTCTCAAAAATCTTAATTAATTATAATTATACATTCATCAAAATTTCATCTATATTATTCTATATCTATACGGACTAGATTGTGACATAAGGGATGGGTCTTTATTGTCCATATAGCAATTAAAGAACCCTAAAAGGAATTCCGAGATTGTTTACGTTTCAGAGAAACCCATTGAAACGGTGAATAAGGGTATTGACATCAAAACCTGTTTGATGTTTTGTTTGTTTTAATTTTTGTACACGCCTCATTTGATTCAATATTAATTAGGGATAATAAAATAAATTCCTTTTTATTTTTAGACACTGTTAACAAAAGACTCTTGTGACGAATTATAATAATAATAAAATTAAAATAAATGTATAATACTGTTAATTTTTAAACACATTTTTTTATAACACGAGTAATTTATGAGTAATTACGAAAAAGACGTTAATAAAATTTATAACTAAAAAAGTAAACAGTGATGTTTTTGTTGTAGTTTTATTTTTAAAATATGTTTATTTTTATCGGTACCTCTGACAAAAAGTTTTTATAATGTCTTTTACATTATTTATAGCTTACCAGGGATTGCCCGCGTCTTCTTCCACAGTTGACTTGAAATTCCCGCGGGTTTCCCGAGACAGGAAGTACCGCAGCATTTAAAACATAATAAAAAAATATTGTTTTAGTGAAAACTGTGTCGGAATAAGCTAATGATGCTATCGATCAGTGAAAAAGTCACATTGAAATTTGTTTTTTTTAATGTGGCCATTTTAAATCATTCCCAGAATAAATCCCGCGGGATTCCTGTAATGAAAGTAGTGTAGACTTTAAGTCTAAGAATTAGTTGTCGATCAGCGAAAACTGAATCGAAATCGGTCCAGTAGTTTTTAAACTGACTTCCGAACAAAAAGACAAGAAATCTAAAGAAAATTGCATCGTGTTCTCCGTCGTTTATGTAGTCTATTATGGTTTTTTTTATAGCTTCAATGTACAGACACGGCATGTTTAGAATTTGATAATAATATAGATATTATCAAAGTTTAAACATAGGAAGTTGGTATGTTTTTATTCTTTGTGTGTATATTATTTACTTTCATTATATTGAGAAGTTTTTGGTGGGAAATTAAAAGGTTATGCTTTCCTGTGTACTTGTTTCATATAAATCAAACCATGAAAGTATTAGTTACAAGTGAACGATAGATGTAGATAATAATTGTGGTTAACTTGAAATTGTGCGTTTGTGATGAAAATATCTACTGTTTAGCATAATAGGGCCCTTTCGAGCTACTTAATTTGACTTAGGCTTTTAGGTGAAGATAATTCTAAAACTTGAATATTCATGGGTACTTGATACTATATGTATATCTAGTATCAAGTACTTAGCACAATATTGTGCATATATATGTATATATGCACAATATTGTGCCACATTTAAAAGATTTGACAGTATCCAATCAAAAGCTATTTAAAGCGAATAGGAACGGTTACACGCAGTGCATAATATTAGACCGCCCATACTGCTTTCTTCGATTCCGGACGAAGCGTGTTTTGTATGCGACCCGTTACATCGACCTCTTGGGGACTGGTTTGTTTGCACCCTGCTGTTTGGAGTCGAGATCTCACCATACCGACAGTGGCCGCCATACCTGGAGGACTTACACTCTACATTCTTTTAACAGTAAGTACTTATTTATTTTACTATTTTAGTATGGGTATCAGATATTTGTCAATAACAATATGTACATAGGTACCTATTGAGGTTCAACAAATATTGAATGCTGGATGAAAACTCTTAGGATTACGCTCACGTTTATATATCACAACTATTATATACTTTTATATGTAACTTTTGTGTACACTAAAATCACACAACAAATATAAATTACTGAAATAAAAATATAATCTAAATAAATAATTCTCAAGTAGATTATGTAGCAGATCACTGTCAGATGGAAGCGTGCCCAAAAGGATGGCTGCGTTACCACATTATGTGTACAATGTAAAATAAAAACTCACTACAGAAAGAAATGTACTAAAACAGCAAAGCGGATCATTGAAGTAAATAACTCAATTTTTATTCGGCTTCCCCAAAACTTGAAATTAGTCTTTATAATCTTTAATATATTTTTATTTAGAAGTTCCTGACGAAACAGAACATTCCGACCTTTAATTAAGTGTTCAATACAATTGATGAAAAAGAGGAATATAATTAAAACTGTTTTTTTATATATATTTCTCTGTTATTCTATGATTACTAGAATAGATACTTTTATTTATTGTATTTCCGTAACAATATTGGACAGTCACAAAGTAAAAAATATATGAAAATGATTCTAGTGTACTACCCTGTTATTACATAGATACATACTATACATTTAGTCTTAAAAATAGTCAAGGAGGTACAATTGTTACATCCAAATAACGTTCGTTACTGACTAACTTAAATATAGAAAGTATTTGGCTTTGTGAAAGTTTGTCAAGGGACCGCGATTTCAGTGCATATGACTCTAAATAATAAGTTCTACTGTTTTTCAAATTGTACTACAAAATGAAATACGTAACTATTTCTTGAATGTTACCAGTCTGATAAAAGTTGGAGGTATAATTGTTTTATTTATGGCCGGTTCCTATATCTTACTAGTCGTACACTTGCCCTACCATCGGTAGAATTTTTACATTTGTTGTATAGAGCGTAAGGCAAATGTACGGTTGATAAAATGTAGGGAACCGGCCTTAATTATTTTACTAAGAAATATAACCCTTTTTCTACCCCACCTACATCGCCCGATTTGCTCAGAATTTTAGGTTGCGGGGAAAAGATAAAGCGATAAGGCTGCCAATTGTATTGCCTATAAGGTATTGTAAATATAGTGTTTTTTGTGATTGTTTATTTTGGTGTGCATTAAAATATTGTCTATAAGATAACCCACAAGCATAATTAATTTATTATACTTCTTTTTGTATATTGCAAGTGATAAGGATTCTAAAAAATTAAGAAGCGAATATGTTGGAATGTTATTGGTGGTATTATGTATACATTATTCTTAAAACTTTCCTATTGTTTCCAGGGCATTCAATAATGAGGAATTGGTTGTTATGCGTGTGCCTGCTGACGGTGGTGGTGTCTTGCTACTCGCAGTATAACAACCGCTACGAGAACTTCAATGCCGATGCAATAATCCAGAATGAAAGGATCCTCCTTGCCTATTACAAATGCGTCATGGACAAAGGACCTTGTACTAAAGATGGCAAGAATTTCAAACGTGAGTTCTTATTTGTGTCCTCTCTACACAAATTTCTTCATATTTTTGAATATCGAAGCATTCCGTAAGAGCCACAGACTACCTACTATGATATATACTACGTTTGGAAGAAAAAATACTGGTCACTAAAGAAAATAAAAGCAAGTCACTTATTGTAGTCAAAGGCATAATGTAGTATTATCTATGGTCCGTGGCGTAATGTGCTTTGGCGGAAGTTTTTGGCGGGAACTGAAAGGGGACGTTGTGCTCTGCAGTTTTATTTTCTAAAAATGTGTAAAATTGCTCTAAAATGAACAATAGTTGTAGGATATTAAGTTTTTGAGTAGTAATGATGTGTTTTTGTGAGAAATGTGAACTATATAGTCAAATGTGGCCTTTCGAGTTTTCACAAGAACTCCGTTGAATGGTGTGGATTGTAGCTTACAATACAACTACGCCTGGCTTAAAGGCCTAGTTGCCAAGCCATAAATATAAAAAAATGGTCTTTGGTGGGAACTTGAATGGAGACGTTTTCTTAAACAATTCTATTAAATAAAAATGTATATGTATATTAGTTCAAAATTAACAATAATTGTAGGATATTACTTGTATTTAAACAAAAATTGTGTTTGTGTTGAGAATCGCAACTATTTAGTTAAATATGCTTTTTCGACCTTGCAGAATAACTTATTCGTTTGGGGTCAATCAAAGATCTACAAAACGCCTGAGGTTTTTTTACACAGGTCGTTCAGCTTTTGAATAGTGCCTGTTTATTTACTTGAATACCTATTTTAAAACATGAATATTCTTGTTTAAATTTATTTATTTCCATACAATAACAAGTTTTCTGTTCCAAACTACAATTCTGTTGGTCGGCAATATACCTTTGGATCATAAATTATCTACCTTATAATTAATATTATTTTTGTTATTCTTAGACCATTATTAGAAAGACAGAGAACTCTCAAAATGAAGCCGGCTTAAGGATGCCAATCTTATTATAGAATACCGATTTCGCCGCACTGCGTGACGAGACAGAATGAAATCGATTCAAATAAATCGAATCGTTACGGACAAAGGTGAAATGGTTTCCAAGGGATACATTGTTATTGACCACACAGACGCAAACCACGTGTATATTACCTACGTTTACACACTCGACATTAAACAAATGTTTCATTTGACGCTTTTGTTCATTTACGATTCGTCTATCCTTTTATTTCGTCTGAGTAAGTATACTTATTTAGATCTGGCTTAAAGGCCTAGTTTCCAAGTCATAAACATAAAAGAAATATTTAGAAAGTGATGTTCAGTGTTCATCGTTCATCTTCAATGTCTAAAGAACATAATACTAGAGTATCAATCAATATTTGGGTTTATTTACAGGCGTGCTCCCCGAGACATTGTCAACAGCCTGCGCTGGTTGCACGACGAAGCAGAAAGTTGTCGTACGGAAGCTACTTCTGGGCATAAAAGCTAAAAGTGAACTTCGCTTCCAAGAACTCTTGGACAAGTATGATCCAGACCGCTCCAACAGAGATGATCTTTATAGATTTCTGATCACCGGTGTTTAGTAATAAATGTAGCTGATTAGATTAACATAAAATATAAGCTTTAGGAATGTTTTGTCTTTGAAGAGATTCAACAATGTTATTTTTATTTTTATTGCACGAATTCAACAAACAGGCAGACGGCCCACCGGATGGAGAGCGGTTATTATCGCCTATGGATATTTGTAATACCAATGTGTTGCAGCTCTCTAAAGGGAGATTATAACTTGGCCATTAATGCTGGAACACAACTCAAGGTCGTTATGGTGGCAAACTCTACACCAGGGGTGGTAGCTATCCAGACGCTACCACCTGGCTGTGGATTATTTTGTTGCCTTTTACGACAGGGCGCCCGGCCGCTGGAAATTGTTTACTTTTTCCGTTCCTGCACGGAAAGAATTATTATACCTAGAAAAGTGATCGGTGTCGTTATATTCTGTGACAAGTGGCAATTAATATCTCCTGGAAATTATTTAAAATTAAGCGGAGTACAGATACAACAGAGCAAAGCACGCTAATATTTTTTTTATGAAATTGTGTTCATATTCAAACCTAAATGGAGACTCAATAAACAAAACAGAAACAAAGTTGCTTTGATATTTTAAAATTATTATGGATTTAATAATTATAATAAGCAATATTAGCTTTCTCAGAATATGTGTGTTGTTATGTGAGAGATATGCAAAGTATCATCATTATTATTTGCAAATAAAAAGTATGTTAAAGAATAATATTTGAATATTAGATGATGACAGGAGTTTTTAACGGGAGCTTGAACTTTGATGATTTGCTTATTTGTTGCTTGCAACATTTAGAAGCGAATTGATAAAACCATCAGCTATGTGCTACTCTAAAACAATTAAAATTTTATGAATTATTTATGTACTTATAAATAAAAGAAGTGATGAAGTCTGTTCAAATTGTTGTTTTTTATGTTTTATAATTTACTTTGGTCATTCTGTAGAATGTAGAGCATCAACTGTAGAGGTGACCAGAGTTATCATATAAGTATAAGAAGACGCTTGTTAAAACCATTACACAGTTAAGTATATCATCACGTCGGAGTCACCAGTTTGTAGTGTTTGTAGTTTTTGTTCGTAGTGACCAGAGTTATCATGTAAGTATGGAGCCTCTGATCACAGCCACACGTATGTCTGTCAGCGTGATGATATACTTAGCTGTATAGTGGTGTAACAAGCGTCTTCTTATTCAACAGTACCAAGATAAGTGTATTAATTGAATACAGTAGTTATTACTGATATTTACCATATTTTGATATTTACTGATTCTAACGTTACCCAAGGGATACAGTTTAAAATAGAGAATGTCTTTGATTTTAAGAACGTCAACATGCAGAGTGCAGTCGTTGGATTTCGCGAATACTGAGTAGCGTGTGGCCTCGACGGTGATCTTGCTGCGTCTCTTCCTGCATGCCGCGGGCGCCCTTATATACTGCTTAGCTTGTTATTGACGACGCAGGTGATCCGTGCAGTTGAGTCATCGTTCCACAGGACCGTACTCGCCGCAGGGCCGCCTTCGGTTTGTTGCTATGGGGAATGCTATGATATGATTATAATTAAATGGTGGATGCCTGGTGCACCACCATAAAACTCAGAATAAATTTATACTCTAACGGTCTACTAAGGTATATTGTGGAATGCAACTATAACCTGAATAATAATGTATTGTAGATAATTATACTTCTGCCGCTCTTAGAATGCATTTCTACTTCGTGAGCATTTGGATGGTTAACATTGCAATGACAAGCAATTTACCATAAAAAGAAATAACTGATATCTGTATTTATTACTGATTCAAAATTTATTTAAAATTCCCACATATTACTTCACACATATTATACAGTCTATTACAGTTATAGCAAAACTAGTTTAGCACAAAACGTAAACGAATTCTTATGCTGGTGTGCACCGACATTTAACCGTAACGCATTTTTTTGTCTATTTGTCAGTTTGTTCGGGACGCATGTAAAAACTACTGGGCCAATTTCGATGCGGTTTTCGCTGATCGACATTATTACGGGAATTCTGCGGGATTTTTTCTGGGAATGATTTGAAATGGCCTAATTGAAAAAAAACACTTCATATGCCATTGTTTCACTGATCGGTAGCACATTTTGTGTAATAAATTTATGATATTTTTATCATTTTCATCACAGAATTTTCCCGGGAGTGGTTTGTAGTTGTTCGGGTGCGTAAAAATTAGCTTATTCCAACATAGCTTTCACTAAAACGATAGCTTACATTCTTTTTTAAATGCTGCAGTACTTTGTGTCCCGGGAACTTTGCGGGAATTTAAAGTCAAACGTGGTTGAAGTCGCGGGCCTGGTTATAAATGTAATAAAAAAACATCCGCGGCAGTCTTCATGTCTATATTATATGTTAATAATCTAAACGCATGAATGTTGATGAAGCTAAATATGCAAGAGTGTGGATATACCCATCTTCACGACGTCGTCTAGCCAAAATATATCGGGTCTACCCCATCTACCTAGACCTAAGACCTGGCAGAAGCTGTATGGACATGAAAGGAGAATACGAAATATGACAATCATTCAGTAAAAATGTAATCTGTCAATGCTCCTAGTAGCTACATAGTCGCTCTTATTAACCTACTATAGAGATCAGCCTCTTTAGCGAATAAATAAGTGAGAATTGTATTTAAAACATATTTTTAGACTGAATCATTAATTTTTTTTAAATTTAATTTTAGTTAAATTTAAACTAAATTTTTAACTAAGATCAAAATATGTTTTAAATAATAAAATAGTGACTGCAAGTGAAGTCAAGTCAAAATTTTCTGTAACTAAGCGCAAGGAAAATCTACTTGTATAGTGTCTGGCACGTTTCTTGAGCGGTAACCTTGGACTATAATATACAATGAAATTTCGGTTCTTTTTTAAACTATGAAGTATTGTCATTTTTGAGTAAAGGACAAAAATATAGATATTATCGATATGTCGATAAATTACATCACATAGGTTATGTTCAAAGCGCAAAGCGATACCTACTATTCCGTCGGCCTCTCAGGGTCCGTACCGGTAACTTTAGCACCCCCTTAAAATTTAGGACTTAGGTATGCACGCCCTACAATTAAACGCAAGCGGGCTTAAATCGCAAAAAAATGTAACATATAGCTATTAAAACAAACTCATTGCGTTAGCGACCTTTTCTGATAATAAAAACTTAATTTACTACATTTAGAGATCGGTTTGAAAACGCGCGACTTCATTGTGTCTCCTATATTAGTATGATAGCACACGCACAGCGGTTAACCACGTTCGGTTTCATATTCCTTATTGACCGCGCGAGCGCAGAGAATAGTCGCAACACATGCTACTCACTACAAATCTGTTGGGGCAATGAAATAAAATTAAGGCTTGTAGCAACGCCAACGTCCTTGAGGATTTTTCGTTAGCAATTTTTCGGGCGATAGCAGAGTTTCTCAGATGCATTGTTATTTTATTGGGAATAAAATAAAGCAATATTAAAAAAATAATAAAACGAAATTATTTGTATTGCTTTTATAAATTAGTAGATTTTTTAAACGTATATATTGGTTTCATGACAATAATTTGGAGGTGACTTGGCGATTTTTTATTAATTTAGAATAATAGAAAAATTACGGAAAAATCACATTACGTGTCATGTCGTGAAGATTTATGATAAAATTTTTGATAATCAGTAAATACCAACGAAAAATTGTTTGTTTGCACCCCGCCTTCGACCTTATACGGCCACAGAAGCCTTTTATAAAAACGCCAATCGCTGTGCGTGTTCGTACTTGTTTGGGCGTTTTAAGTTATTCCTAAACCGCTCACATTTAATCGCAGTGCGTTATAATCGGGGCTTTTCCGGAGTTATATTTCTCACTAGCCGATTTTCATTCCCAGTGTGCTTAGACAAGTATTTGATCCCTATACAATTAGGTGGTTTTTATAAAATATAACATACCTACATAATGATGATGATGGAACAGGCTGAAATATACATTTATAATATATTTCTCTGTATGGTCGTGTTTACGTGTTAAATAAATTAATTCCGTATGGTTATTTTCCTTATGGAATCTTTTAGTATTAATGTTATTGTGCTTATTCTAAAACGTGAAGTGAGGTCAAATTATATAGTCTAATCACTTACTTTATTCCGGTTTGTTTGTTGTCTTTATTTTATACAATCGAAGATGTATGTCTGTATACTTTAATGTTAATTTTATATTCCTTCTAACTTGTAATAGAGTTTTTGCCTAAGACTTGAAGCATGATGAAAAGTGATTTGATATTATTATTACGAAGCTGGCAAACAAGCTGATGGCCTACCATATGGAAGTTGGTACCGTCACCTATAGACGTTTTTTCAAATTCAAAAGTTTTTATTCAAAATAAGTTCCACTGGAGAACACTTTTTGAAGGTCATACATATAGGTTAAAATGTAATTTTACTTCCTAGGCTATGTTATATAAATGTAATATAACATAGACTAGGAAGTTTTAAATGGGGCGCAGGTTTAGGTTCATTGGGTAGTTCGGCGGCCGATTCTCGCGACAGCTTCGCTTTAGAAGCAAGCGTAGAGAACCGGTCGCTGAGAATCCCACACACCCTCGATGCAGGCCTTATGCCCACATTCTGGCCCTTCCTTTCGAAGGATCCGATGATGGTGTCTAAAAACATTCTCCTTGCGTTATCAAAAAAAGGGGGGAGGGAGAATTAGGCCATCGGAACTCTCACTCATTGTACGATACGCGATTAACTCAAGGTTAACTGTTTCATGCCGATATTCTGTGAGAGATCATATGACCTGTAATCGAGATAATGATTCCAGCATGACTCTACCACGTAAAAAATTTAAAACATTTATATCCGATAAACAATCGATAGGCACTTTATTATAGGATAATGATGGTATGTACCTATAGATTGTTTCTCAGCATTATTTCCTTTTTTTTAGGTGTGGTTATACAAGCCGCCGTAAGTATTCCGTTCTTTTTGTTTGGCGCCAGTGATAGACATACAATTTGGCTAAGGCTGGAGTAGGGACTAGGGATTTTTACCTGGCGTGTGTTTGCTTGAAGATTTTTATAATACTTGAATCGATATTTGACACTGGCTAAAATTACAAACAGTGCGAAATTGTATTGTTGTCATTACTCGATTTCTCTCCGTCAATTGTGGACCGATTTTCAAAAATTTTCTTTTAATCGAAAGGTTATACTTCCTAATTGGTCCAATAGTCACCCTGTCAGGATCTAATCAGTGGATTCCAAGGAGTTAGTTAGTTACTCAGGAACATTGTCAGCCAACTTCTTCGTAACGATATCTCCGGCAATTGTAAACCAATTTTCAAATTGTTTTCTTTACTCGTAAGTGTATAAGTACTCCCGAGGCAGTTTCATGGTCAGACAGTCGGGATCTTATGAGTGAATCGGATCCCAGGGATATTGATCATAAGCTTTATTGAAGAACGCCGTGCGCCTAAATTCTTGGAAACAAGCTTGTATACGCGTGTAGTTATTACATTTTCTACAGGCGCTTAATTTTTTTATTTATTCATACTATGCGATTTCTCTGTCAGTTGTGGGTCGATTTTGTTTTTTTTTTCTTTATTCGTAAGTATATTCTACCGAGTCGATTCCATAGTCACATTTAATAAAAACAGAACCTTTCTGTATGTTTTACTTGAAACTGACTTCAAACTATTGTAGAAAGAAGTCGGTTAAATATTTATTTTTTGCTTTTTAGTTTCTAGTCGGTTTTGTTTTATATCTATGATATTAGTATAGATTGTAACGTTAAACTGTTGGTTCCTTAAAAAAATAAAAATATATGTCAATTCTGTTGGACAGCGATAAACTCCAAAATGGTTTGACCGATTATTGTTATCATGAATGTTGGTGTTTTTCTTTCCAAGGTGAAGTTTATAAATTACCCATTTTACTTTAACTCGCCAATAGATGTCGCCGCAACGTATCAGCTTCGTACCGTTCAACTAATCCCCATGAAAATTGGTAAACTTACCTTCGAGAAAATATGTAAGTACATCGTATTATTATCTTGATGGTTAGAGAGTCGGCACATTAGAGATGTGCCGACTAGTCAGTAAAGCCGACTATCCGGCCACTACCGTAGTAGACGACCAGTCGGCGACTATTCGGCAACAAGCGCCGACTATCCCTAATACATTGTAATCCATACACGAGATTTTTTTTTGACATGATCTAATTTTAATTGAGATCTTTCACTTTAATGTACAGTAACAGTATTATCTTTAAACAATTTTTTTTACACAAAAACACCACCCTGAGACCCGTACAAAAGTAAAAATTAAGAAACAATGCGAAGTAAACAAAACAGGTAGCAACTTGCGCGCGAATCAGCTATAAACGAAGCGTCACGGAAATGCCCGAAACCGTGATCGGCTTAGTCGATTAGTCAGCTGATTAGTCGGCCTCTTTACAACCGACTAATCGGTTAGTCGGCTAGTCGACCAAAGTCATAATCGGCACATCTCTAATTTACATATATAGATGTTTGAATATAGAAAATATTAACGCTCTATCTACCTATTATCCATTCGGCTATAACTAGCCGCTAGATGGCGCTGCAATCCAACTTTTATAAAATTAGGCAAGCAGTATGATTTGTACAGGCAAGTCAGGGGCATGAAAACTATTATTTTTATTTCTTTGCTTGTATGTACAGAATGTCAAATTGTTCACGCGAGATATGCATGAACATTTGCAATTGATGGTAAATTATAAGTACGTGTTCCAGCTTTACTTCTTTTAGGCACTATAAAATTAATAATGGACGAAATTGCGGGTAACAACTAGTAAAAATATATAAGTTGAATCAAAAATTCCACTGACAACTGAACTTTTCCACTAATCAACAGACTTCCTGTTCACTAGTTCTTAAAAATAAACATATAAGTTGAAGTGCACTAATTTATTATTATAACAATATTTTTTATAATCGTAAATTAATATCCACAATATAATGATAGTTAATAGTCAATAATGTGTATGCATAATTAACATTGACATATTTACCACAATACCTAACGTACCAAGAAAAATAATTAAGAATCTATGATCCTCACTATAAATACCAGAGGAATTGTAGAGGAAAGGATAGTTGTTAGAACTACCATTGTGATAGACACACAGTCAAGATGAAGGTATTTCTTATTACCTTGTGTTTGGCCTTTGCTGCTATGGCCGAAGATAAATATGAGTCTGTTAATGATGATTTTGATATAAATGAAGTACTGAAAAATGATCGACTATTGAATTCCTATATAAAATGCTTACTTGATAAGGGACCATGTACTCCAGAAGTTAAGCAGGTTAAAGGTAAGAATCAGCTCTATAAAGTCTTATATCCGTATTAATATTATAAATGCGAAAGTAACTCTGTATGTCTGTTATGCTTTCACGGAAAAACTATTGGACCGATTTCGCTGATATTCGATATACATATATGTAAGTACAATATCTAGGATGGATATAGGATACTGTTCATAAAAGGAAAAGGAAAAGGTATAGATTTTGATACAGATTTATGTAAAGGTTATCCCGGAAAGCAGAGAGGTAGGTTTTGCTTTTTCGTATTTTTTTTATTTTTTGTAATATTTGTCGTTTACAGATAGATAGACAGGGAATCCCTGTCCTTATCTATATATATATACATATAAATGAATCCCTATTTCCCTTGGTCACGCCATCACGCGTAAAGTGCTGGGCCGATTTCGCTAATTCTTTTTTTGTTGTGTTTGTTATTGTCAGAAGAATGTTCTTATGAAAAAAAAATTAAAAAAATTGCGCAGAAAATTAGAAAATTTAAGAATACTTAACCACCATATAAAATTAATTCTAATCTAACCTTAGCGCTATGGACTATATAAACCTTTTTTAATGTTATCTCATGACGTTTGACACAGAATTGACAGAATGCGTGCTGCAAATATCGTCGAAGAGGATGTAAAAAAACTGAATAGGTATCGTTTAAAACAGCTGGTTTTTATTGATAAAATACGTGTAAAATAATTAATTTAGCTGTAATCGGGTTCCAATATTTAGGTGAAATTATTTTTGTGTGTGTTTGTTTAAGTGGGTCCCGGGATGGTATAGATTCAAATTTGCACCGGGTAGATGGCGCTGTATTGATTATATACTGATTTTTATTTCTAAGGCAGGACAACGTCTGCCGGGTACAGCTATTTCATATTATAAATGCGAAACTAACTCGGTCTGTTTGTCTGTTTCGTTTTCACGATTTGGCTGAAACTCAGTATATATATATTTTAGATGCCGAGGATGGACATAGGATACTTTTATCCCGAAAAATGGGACAGTTTTCGGGATAAAAATTTTTTTTTCATTGTTTGTTATGCTTTTACGAAAACTACTGGACCGATTTGGCTGAAATTTGGTAGATATGTAATTTTAATATTGAGGGTGGAAAGGGGATACTTTTTATTCCAGATAATGGGATAGATTTATGTAAAGGTTATCCCAGACAGTAGGATAGGTTTCTTTGCGATTTGCCATTTTGGTCATTTTAGCTAGTTTGGCGATTTTGGTTACCAGTGATTTGGATCACTAGCGATTTTGGTCACTGGCATTTTTGACATTATGGTAATTTTTGACATTTGGGTCACTTTGGCCATTTTTGGCATGTTTTGCATTTTGATCATTTTTGGCATTTTGGTAAAATTTGGCACTTGGAATTTTTGACATTAGGGTCATTTTGGCATTTCTGGCTTTTTTGGTATTTTGGTAATGTTTAGCATTTTGGTACATTTTGGCACTTTTACATTTTTGGCATTTTGGTAATATTTGGCACTTTTGTCATTTTTGGGCATTTTTGGCTTTTTTGTCATTTATGTAGTTTGCAGATAAATGCACGGGGACCGATAAATAAAACTAGAATGGGTTGAAATAGGGGGGATATATGGGAGACCAATCATTTCTCAAGTTTAGAAGATATAATAATTCATCATCTATAAAAAAATGCGATAATGCGTCTGTTGAGCTTTCACGGAAAAACTACTGGCGTACTTGATCGGTTTTGGTGTAATTTTGTACATATGTAATTTATTATATTCATAGTTTTCATCCCGGGAGATAGATAGTTTGCGATATAAAATGAAGTGAATCTTCAGGGGTCAAATCGCACTAACATAAAAATTTTACACAGTGTAACTTGTAGGTATTAACGCCTGCTTTTTAAACAAGAGGTATGCACTAGAGTTTGACCCGCGGCGCAGTCGCGGTATAAATTCTAGTAGATAAATAAAACTAGAACGGGTTGAAATAGAGGATGCAAGTTTATATGGGAGACCAGTCATTTCTCATGTTTATAGATATATAAATTCATCATCTATGAAAAAAATGCGATAGTAACTCGATCTGTCTATCCGTTAAGCTTTCACGGCAAATACTACTAGGAGTACTGGATCGGTTTTGCTGTAATTTTGTTTAAATGTAGCCATCCAGACGGGCAAATATACCTACCACCTGATTGTGGGTTATTTTTTCACCTCTTACGACAGGCCGCCCGGCCGCAGGAAATGATATTCTTCGCTCTTCGTTTCTGCAGGGATAAAAAGGTTGCGTCGAATTGGTTTTCTGTAAAGCAAAGTGGACAAGTAGCGCCGCGGTAGCGGCCGGCGAGTGCCAGGAACGACTAATATACATTTATTCATTGACCAACATGTGATAGTGAAATTTCGTTTGCGTTGTCACGATAACGACGTGTTTGTTAATGAAAAGTTGCGGCACTTATTTGAGGGTAATAAATATATACTCGTATAATTTAGCTTCGAGTTGCACTCAATAATGTTTTCTAAATACGCTTGTTTCATATAGCTATCGTTTCCGTATTCGAGAAACCACCTTTTATGTATAGCATAAATCTAACTTAACTTAACTTAATCTCTCTAATCTAACAGACGAGCGTGCATGACAAGAGTTATGAATGTCAAAGAAGCAAGTGAAGGTGTGTAAGAATAAGCCTAAATGGCGCTCTGTTGTTCGTGCCTACCCCGCAAGGGAACTGGCGTGAAGTTATGTATGTATGTATGTATGTATAAATCTAACTTAAAATTGTGAAATAAAAAAAATATTTCTTTCTTCTTTACCGTCGTGTTTTTCCTGAAACATACAATTTAGGTGTCTTGAAGTCTCGCTTGAACAGGCATCTTCTAGATAAGCGTGTTTCATCTTAGACTGTATTTGACATCAGGCGTGACATTACGCCTGGTATCAAATGCAGTCTAAAAAGTCTAAAGTCAAACGCGAACTTAATCAATATAAAAAAAAAATTAAACAGTTCTTTTGCCCAGTGGAGTGGTAGTGTAAATATCAAACCCTTTCGGTAAGGTAGGTACTTGATCAGGTAACTCACTTACTTGTTGTTCCAGTAAGATGTGTGGGTAGGTAGTGTATTAAAAGTCTTCCACTACGGTTTGAAATTTAGTTTTTACGGGAAGATTATTCAATTATTCTGCTTCAATAAATGGCTCTGCGTTTCGCATAATCCAGATAAGGTTCACGCCGCAGAGGAGGTTATTGCTTTTATATATGCTTAGGAAAGATCATATCTCGTAAACGGGCATCAGCTTCTTCTTGAAGAAGGTAATGTTTAAGACTATCTGCTACGTATTCATCGGGTTTTGAGCTAGGGATTCCTGCTGCACAAACTTTGGTTCTGTTACCTATAAACATTCCTTTATTGCCTTTTAGACATAGCTATAGGGGAAGGGGGGGTATAGTGGGGTCGTTAAGGTTTAAAGGCTTGGAAATTCGGGCATAGAACATTTATATATGCATTATGAACTTAAATTTACTAGTTGGTATCTGATGCGCGATATAGCATAAAAACTTTTAATAAAATATTTTAAATTGTGGCCATATACGCCATAATATAAAAAGAGTCGTTTGCCCCACTTTGCCCCGCGTGCCGGGGCAAAGTGGGGCAATGAAGGGGGTATTGTGGGGTATACACTTAATGATTAAATAAAACAATATATTTTATAAATTTAAGCGTATATTAATCTAATTTACGAATTGCAACAATTATGAAATGAAAAACAAAATCTAGTATTTAATCGTCAACACACAAAGCACATATATGAGTTGCTTCGTCTTCCTCATCTTCTCCTGCGCAAGAGCAATGTGCCCATAGACAACATCTAATGCATTTAATCCATCCCTCCGCTGACTGAGACCAGAGATAGCCACAATAAATGCATTTAGCATCTTCATCACCTGAATTATCTGGAGTCGTATTTTCTTTATTAGACTTTCCTTTTTTCTTCTGTATTCCTTTAGACTCATTAACACATTTGGTATTCTTTCTTTTGGGTTCTTTTGGTTTTTTAGTGGTTCTTTCCTGTACTGTAGAAACAAGATCAATTTTTGTAACTTTTCTTCTACATTGATTCTGTCCTTTCTTTTCTTTAGCCTCTTTTAAAGCAATAAGCTCATTTTTGTAGGGTGACTCTGTAATTACTGCTGTCTTTCCTCTTCGCTTAGTGGCCCTTAGCTTTGTTCTGTTTTCTTTTGGTAGCGGCATTATTTGTTCTGGCGTTGTGACGAATGCTGATGTATTTAATGTATCAGTCATCCAAGAACATCCAGGTTGTGGAGAACTTACTCTAAGAAGTCCTGGGATAGTTCTCATCTGTTCTGAATTTGATGGATTGGTTGAGATTAATACTGATGGTGGTGTTTGGAAACCAGTAGATGTGGCAATACACTGTTTTTCGTAGACATTGATGCCTGTCAGCTGATGTTCTGCGTCGGCAATATTTAGAGTTTGTGGGGCATGAGGAGCAACTTCTGAAATGTCCGGGTTATTTGTAGTTGCAGCTGGAGCAAAATCCGCATCAGTAAATATATTTTTGTTCACAGGCCAAATACCTGTCGCTCTGAAGGAGTTTATTGCTGTTGTCATTGTAGCTGCAGCTACAAATGCCTTTCCAAATAGTCCAGCTGTCTGATATTGGCTTACTACTCTACCTGGGTGGCTTCGTAGCCAATTCTTTAGTTCATTACCATAATAGGTATTTAGGGGTTTCATAAATCCAACGTCTAGAGGCTGCAGACGATGCGTGCAGTGGGGTGGGAAACACAACAGAACTACTCCATTTTCGCGGGCTATATCAATAACCTCAATTGTTTTCACATGGGTTGCATGTCCATCTAACAGTAAAAGCACTGGCTCATCCTTGCTGGCATGTGACCATTCTATGAACCTTTTGAGCCAAAGAACGAACAAGTGGCTTTGAATCCAGCCAGATTCGTGGCATTCTCCCCATGATCCTGCTGGTGCCCCATCAAGCAGTTCCGGCTTCATTCGTTTTCTTGGGAAAATAAACATCGGTGGCATGTAGTTACCGACTGCACTGAAGCAAATTATGGTGGTCATTAATTTTCCCCTTTCTGCAGATGTTAAAGTTCCCACCTGCCTTTTCCCAGTGGAAGCCAAAATCTTGGAGTGGCTTTTGGGCACTGTAGAAACACCTGTTTCATCTACGTTAAAAATACGCTGTGGTGTAATTTTATGTTTATCGTAAACTGTCTCCAAAAGCTCATAAAATTTTCCAACAGCTACTCTGTTGAAACCCATAGCTCTGGCTGCAGATGTAGGTTCTGGTTTTCTGTAGGTAATATCGGGGTGCCTTTTCAAAAAACTTTTTAGCCAGTCTACTCCGGCTACACACTTGTCTGCATTAAATTTATGTGCCATTTTATTTCTTTCTGCGATCTCATATGCGAGTCTCCTAAGTTCAAGAGAAGTCAGACCATGAAACCTTGCTACCATAGTCTTTATATATTGAACCAATTCTTCTTCTTGTTCTTGAGAAAATATGGTTCTATAATGGCCTAGCTTCTTTGTAATTTCAATATTACTCAGATTGTTTCGATGCCGGTGAACATATCGTTCAAGGGTTGTTTGTGGAACTCCATGGGCTTTAGATGCTTTTTTATATCCCATTTCTCCTGACACCACCTTCTGTACTGCTTTTTTCATTGCCTCTGAAGACCAAGCATGTTGATTTGTAGTTTTCTTATAATTCCGAACCATTTTGTCTGTAACAAACATAATAATTAACATAATAACTTACAAAGTGGGTTACCCCGCAATGCCCCGTGCATGGTTACCCCACTTTGCCCCAATCGCCTTGTTTAACAAAACATGAATAGTGATATCTTACCGTTTTTTAACAGCAACTGTAGTATTGAAATAAGAAATCCGGTAGATTTGATTCAAATAACTAGCAATATTTCACTCCGATTGCAGCACTATACCCCGAAACAATTTAAATGTGAATTTTGGTAATTGTTTTAATAAAAAAGCAATTTTACAATAAATCAGTGTTAAAGAAAAATAACGACTCGCGGCAGCGTGCGACTGCTGTCAAGGACGTGCGCCGACTGAGGACCAATCGCCATACGGTATTTGAATTGAGATGCGGCCGTTCTATCGTAATGTAACAGCGGGTCCTCGCTTTGCCCCGCGACCCCGCTATACCCCCCTCTCCCCTATGTATAATCCTTTATTATATCTGGATAATACAACTTTGCCTTTACTTTTACTTTAAATTTAATTTCACAATAAATGGGATAATGTTGCTTTTATTTTTACAATAGTGTACATCTTTTACAATTAGTGGTAGATTTTTTATAGCACTACAAAAACTGTTATGATTTGACAGATTCGTTTAAAAACTATACAACTTTGAAATGTTTTTATAACGGCATAATTTAATTTAATATATTCTTTGTAAATATATTTCTTATGTTCGTGTGTATATCACTGAACTCCTCCTAAATGGTGGGGCCGATTTTGATCACATTTTGTATGTATTATCGTATGGATTGTTTAGATTTATAAGTGGTATCCGGAAGATGGCACTGGAATCGGATTCTATGTTTTCAATTTTTTCAGAAAAGTACAATATCTCTCGGGCCTGCTAGGATAACACACACGCACAAGCACACGAACACGCGCACACACACCCACATACGATTATTTATACGATATATTTCAATAACGGAAATAATCGTATGTGTACTTTTTAATCCTGGATAGCTTTCCCATGAAAGCTATCCAGGATTTGTATCCCATGATACAAATCCAAATTTCAAAAAACCAATTCAGTTATTTATCATTGTGTACATTTAATTTTAATAAAATCATATTAGAAGACAACAAATATCTGTAAAAAATGTTACTTGTTTTTCAGATAAACTGCCTGAAGCATTAGCTACACATTGCGCCAAGTGCACAGACAAACAAAAGCAGATGGGCAAACAACTGGCACAGGAAGTGAAAAATAATCGCCCAGAGCTTTGGCAGGAATTGGTACACAAATATGATCCCAATGGACAACATCAGAAGGCTTTCAAAGATTTTTTCGAATCTTAAAATTATTATAAACATCGAAATTACAAAATATATGGTTTTTAAGTATTTATTACCTATGAAACTTGTACCAATAATTTTACCACCTTCTAAATATATAAAGTAATGTAAATATTATATAATTATAGATTATTATAATATATTTAAACTATAGAGTTAGTATTGACAGAGAAATAAATATTTATTATTCTTTTACTACTTCCACCGTATTGTTATTTTTATTCAACGCCTGTCTAAATGTTTCGTAACATATCCATCCTTGAGAATGGTATTTTTTAGCTTCTTCCCATATGTTATGGAATCTTTCGTCTGTAAAAGTTTCACCCGCTGCTTCAAAGACCCTCCTCACAACATGTGGTTCGCGTTTTTCGTACATGTCTCTGTGATTTACGTGTAGAAGAGTCAAAACACTTGGGCATAAACATGACTTCATATCCGATTCATGTGGAAGGCAAGTCCGGTCAGCTTTTGTACATCGTTCTGGTGTAATGGGATAATCTAGATCAAAATATCTACCAGAGGGTAATCCAGCCATAAGTCTGTCATCAATAACTTGACCTGGTTTAACCATTTCAGTATATGTTGTTCTAAAGTCCAAACAATCTTCAGGGACATCTGGTATTTTTGGTATTTCTGGAGACGGTTCTCTGTAATTTATAACATGTACAAAAGTTTTGTATTCAATATTTGTTCCATCAAATGCTTTCCACATAGATAATAGAGGTTCTATGAAAGTGGGATCGAATCTTATGAACTTTGCGCCACAACATTTGTATACAATCTCTTTAGGTAACCAACCTGTTTTTACTTTGTCAAAATGTTTAAGATTTAAGTAAAAGCTTCTAAAAAACGTGGGTAAAAACCGTTTAGATAAACCTTTTCTCAGCGTGTTAAGATGTTTTAAACATTTTCTGAACGATTCCATGCCTGGATTAATATCACAGGTTGTAAGGCACTCTGGAAGATTGTCAAGTGGTTTTAGTTTGCCAAAAGTATAGCCTTTTGGTACGTCGCTTATGTTGTCATTCGGAGCTAGCACTTTTCCAAGACTAGGTTGGTTCATATCCTGATAATTAGTTTGAATAGTATTTATTATAGTCCGATTTGCAGTACCTATTGTAACTTTGTCATCAGTAATACAACATTTTGCATATGTTCCACGTTTATCTACTAGGGTTCTGTGACCATATGTAACATCGGGTTGATACGGAGGAGAGCAATAATTACGCTCTAATTGAACACCAGCGCGCTTTGATGAGGGAGTTCTATCAGGATATGGCTTTTTAGGCATAACAACATCATACAGTCGACCGTGAAATCCTGTAGCTTTTCCGAACGTTGTGTAAACGTCGAAACCCTCAGGTAACATGGGCACTGGGTCTCTAACTCGCCCTACCGGCATCTTCCAATAGGATGAATATGCTGTATCTTTAAAATCAGCAACCAGTGTTTGAAATTTAGTTTTAATGGGAGGGTTGACTATCTGAGCCATATCACAAAATGGTCCCGCATAACGCTTGTCTATGGGTATAGGGTGGCGAAGAGGTAGTAGCTGGTTTAGGTTTGTTGGCGGAATAATAGCATCACCTATCAAAGCATCCGCTTCATCTTTCAGCAAATAGTGTTGTAAACAGTCACCTAGACGCTCATCAGGTTGAGCTGTAGGCAATCCAGCTGCACAAATATTTGGATCCCTTTCAATAAACATACCTATGTTTCCTTTACCGCCCGATGTTGATCGTTGGCAATCGACAGGCATTGTTTTAGTAAAAAAAAATTATAATAGAAAATAATATGATTTAAAATATTGAAAAATATCAATCTAAAAGGGAACAAAATGATAGTGACAATTTGTGTCGTTTGTGACATTGTATAATATTCGTCTATGTTTTACGCACAAGTCTATAGAAGTAAGGTTTTATTATTCTATAGACTGGCTGCTAGTGTATAGAATAGATTTTTATGCAACCGCTAGCCGCTAGCTAGTTGCATAAAAATTATTAAAACGGTTGTTTACGTAAACATTTAAGTGGTTTTATTATTGTCTTCAAGGGGCATCCGGTAAGTTACATGAGTTCACTAATCACTGCTTGATCGTATAATATGCATTTTAAGATTGTGTTTACGTCTAGAAAATTGTAATTGTTGCTTGTTTATATGGTATTTGTGTAGTTAATGGCATGTCAATGAAAAACAGGTCTTTATAAACAATTATTACTTTTGGTTCCCCTTCAGTTCTTGTTAAGCTCCAGTAAGTTGCGCGATGATTTAAAACTCACTTTAAAATATAAACTTAGTTTTGAGGATTATTTCCATGTTCACGGAACTTGTGCTTATGTCATTTTTATCGTAATTATTTATAACAAAAATTAACCGCTATTCTAAGCTGTAAATCTTTACTTTACATTAAGCATACAATTTCAAAATGAAAACATTTTGCATTATAATACTATCTATAGTGTCATTGGTAATAGCGGATTTTTACAGCCCTCGCTATGACGATTTCGATATTCAGCCACTATTGGAAAATGATAGAATTCTACTTGGCTATGTTAAATGTTTTCTTGATGAAGGACCTTGCACGCCTGAGGCTAAAGATTTTAAGAGTAAGTGTATATTTATGTTCTTCTTTGTCGCATCCCTGCTACACCTGGTATAGTATTAGTGTACTGAATGTGTCACGAAGCTGTAGTTAAAGGTTTAATGCATTATTTGAGGTGCGACATTGTTAACGACGTTAAATGTTGACATATAAATAATGTATATTCACTAATGTAGTTAACCGTTAACGTGTTATTTTTAACGCTATAAGTAAGTCTCATTTGGTCCTAGTCATCAAGGGAGATAGAGCAGGGGGGGGGGGGGGAGCAATAGATTTCAATGTGTAATCAATAACCTATTTTGTTACTATTACTTGTTTGCGACATTGCTCTTGGCACTAGCGACATTACTTCCTTGGACTTTGTAATCTTCGAAACCTTGCAAGAGGTTGAAATGAAACATAGGTACGTACACGAAATTTTAGAAGAAAATTGGTGTTTTAAACCCTAACACATCCACAAAATAATCGATCTACTACAGATTTCAACAAAAATCATTGAAATTTGCTGTGGATCCAGAGGATAATTTTGAGCAATAAATTATGGTGATTGTTTAAGAACAATTTTATTTCATTTATTATACATATACATATATATATGTCGTGTTTAAATGTATATTACAATATACATTTAAACACGGCGCGGTAACAGGCAGAAGAGATAAGAAAGAGGGAGACGTAAAACGTCATAGGGCGCTGTCGTCGTTTGACATCTGGCAGCGAAATTTCCCTGAACGGCAAAAGGGTGTTGTAGCGGGGCCACTCCAACAAAATCCGCTGAGTCCTTTCGGAGCTTATTCGAGAAAAGATTTTTGGTATCTCGAAAACTACTCAACAGATCTTTTCTAAATCATTTTCTTTGAAACACTGATGTCTACAATTTTGAATTTGTTCAGAAATTTCCAATTCATAACTCATAACTTGAGGTTTAAATACAAATTTGGAAACCTTGACTAAGATAAAAAAAATATCATTTAATATATTTAAGACTTTTTAATGATATGCAAAAGCCAATGTACACCGATAAAAATTTACCCTCGATAAACATATTCTGGTATCTACTTTTTTTAATTTTCCTGCAGCTTATAAAGAAGCTTAAAAAATATTTTACTACAAGTTTACATATCTGATTTCGTCCTTATAGGCCCAGCAATATATACATGAACAGACGGATGGACTGACATGATTACAAGAGTTCCATTTTTGACAACTTTACTACGGAACCCTAAAAATAAAGTCGTTTCATACTAGTTCACATACGTAAAGAAGGAACAAGTTATAATAAATATGCAAAATAATTAATTTTTTACATTTAAAGTGAGAATGTAATTCAGTTTTTTTATGTTTTGTTGCTTGTTTACAGAAGTGATACCGGAAGCGCTACAAACTACTTGTGGTAAATGTACATCAAAACAAAAGGAGTTAATAAGAACGGTTATAAGAGCAATAATTCAGGATCATCCTGAATCTTGGGAGCAACTCATTGATAAATTCGACAAAGAGAAGAAATACAAAGATGCCTTCGATAAGTTCTTGGCAGATAAGAACGAGTAGTGAAATTGTTGCTATGATATTATCTTCAGGTGTATACCTAATAATCATGATCGCCTGCAACTGCAGGCAGATAATAAAAATAAAACAGAAGGCAGATAATAAGTAAAGAAGAAAATATTTGAATTGCTCTAGAAGCATGTTTGTAATTGTAGTTTGATATTAATTATCCTTCTTTTAGTTTATTTCATGTACCTGTTGTAAATAACTGTAATATTAATAATTCAATTTCCGCTAGCTGTTTAAGAATAACTGGCGAATTGGTATATATTTTCAATTATGTATTTTATAGTCAACATGTAGATAGTTTATGGCGATTTGACACATTATAGGCGGAGGTACAATATAGTATAATTTAAGTTTTATAACATGTACAAATATAAAACTAGTGATAAAATAAAACGTCATTCTTCTTCATCAGTATAAAATCATTTATTATAATAAAATCCGATTAAAGCTTTGGTTCTTTTCCTTTCGGAATATTCAGTGCAAGTTTTATTAATATATTTAATAGTATTAATATACGACTAATAAATTTTGTCAACTACTAAAATATTCTGCATAACTATTACTTATTTTAATAATTAAGCGCTGCCTTTGACAGAGTCAATTTTGTCTTTATATCTCTCTTGGTAGATGTTATCTGGATCATATTTGTGTGACAACTCCTTCCATAAATCGGGACGTTTGTTTACCAAAAATCTTATAACAGTGTCAGACGAAGATTTCTGTTTTGCAGTGCATTTGGAACATTCATGTTCCAGCGCATCAGGTAGAGTTTCCTTGAGAGCTTTACCATCAGGTGTACAAAGACCCTTACCGAGTAGGCAGTGGACGTAAGCTTTCAATAGGCGTTGAGATTCTAAGATCTCTTCTACATTGATGTGATCCCATTTATCAGTGTATGTAGATGATGGTTTACACCACACAGCTACCACTAAACAAGTAAACGCGATGCATAATACCAATTTCATTTTAGATCTGGAAAATAAACGAAAACAATAGGTTAATAGCATATACCTATAGGTACATAACTCTATTGTACACTACTACACAGAAACTTACAAACTAGTAGGCCCTATTATTGTATTTGTGTACAAAGAACATTCCTATCGGTAACAAGCCATCTCTTTGTCTTAGTGATGTGCTTATAATTCAAGGTAAAATGATTTATGAAAGATCGCTTATATTTTTTGTTATTAAATTATAATATGCTATCGTATAATTATCTGCGATCACCCCCGGAGAGAGTGATTCGCTATCCTAACATAATATCAAGGGCAAAGGCATTTTTTTGTTTGTTGTAGCACTATGTAACAGACTTCACATTACGGCTTCTTCCATCCTAATGTCTCAAATTTAAGAAAATATAAAGAACACGGTTTCAAATAAAAATCTATAATTTTTCTTTTTCAAAAATAATATCTATATGATTTATTATTTTTTTTGGGTCTTTTCTAACTTTAAACTCTCATTTTCCGATACGTTTGCCAAATATCCATACAAAAACAGAGAAGGAATACTAATTCCTCTGGTCAGGTGGCTTATCCTAAGAGGCGAAACTACAATCCATGAACAGGTGGTATGGTATTTGTCCGTCTGGTTTGCTACCACCCCTGGTCTAGAGCATGCCACCATAATAACCTTGTTCTCCGGCCATTAGTGGCCAAGTTCCAGTCTAATCTACGAGTCCGGCAGCACATTGGTAGCAAACGCTATGACTATTAAAAAAAAAATATTGCATGAGTTCAGCAGACAGGCAGACGGCCCATTTGATGGAAGGCGGTTACCATCGCCTATGGACATTTGCAACACTAAAGGTACTACAAATGCGCTGCTGCTCTCTTAAGGGAGACTGGAACCTGGTCACTAATTCCGGAACACAAGTCAAGGTTGTTATGGCGACATACTATAGACCAGGGGTGGCAGTCATCCAGTTAGGCAAAACATAATAAGTTGGTATTTCATTTATATAAAATTAAGGATAAGGTCTAAAAGTGTGTTTGTCAACTATTCAACAGTGGTAGGTACTGTAGGCAATGCATATAAGCAACCATCTAATAGTGATGGCTAAAAGTTCAGGGGCATGAATGCTTCTATTTAATTACTATGATTGCCCTATTGTTTCTTTGTCTTCGCAGTGAGTTTATTGTTTATTACATTAATTATTTTCTCACGTCTTATAGGCATTGAATAATAATAATGAACAGTAAACAGTTTGTATAACGGATTGAAGTGTTATTTAACGAATCGAATGACAAGAAAATTTCGATTTTCAATCCCAGTACACATAACTAACACTTTTATATAGTTATGGTTGGATAGGTGATCTGGTTCGGGCTAGAGGAGCATCCAAAGGGAATCTAAAGCCTAGACAATAGCCTATGCTGACTATTAATTATTACTATAAATATTAATGTCAAAGAGGCAAGTGAGGTGTGTAAGAATAAGCCAAAATGGCACTCTGTTGTTCGTGCCTACCCCGCAAGGGAACTGGCGTGAAGTTATGTATGTATGTATGTATGTATAAATATTAAAATAATAAATGGACAGATAAGCACATACACATGGCATATTCTCAAGCTAAGCATGTTACGCTAGTGTTATAGGTAATACATAAGGGACGAGTCTATGGCTCGATGTCAAAATAACAGAAACTTCGTTTACGGAATTTACTTGTCAGGAATCGAACCTGGAATCTTCGCTTCCACTGAGCAGCAATTATTATTTAAATGGCAAATAAAATTATTTCTACGATGAAGTTATGAAAGCATCGTGATATTAAACGTATGCTCTTTTTATGTACAACATTATTTTAGAAACCCTCGTATAATGTGTCAAATATCCAATACGGTAGTTGACAGTGAAGTCACTTGAGACACTTTATCATCTTAAAAAACGCCGAAACCTCATAGATTGATTTCGTACGAGAATAGCAAGTTATGACGTCACAACTTGAACAAATCATCTTATTAGTTATTATTTAAATAGATATCAAAATTATCTTTATCGTGATATTTTAAAAGTAAGATATGTATTTTATCACCCGCTATTTCGTATAAAAATAATTTTAGAATTTATTGTAACACTAGCGGCCCGGTAGTCGTTGTCTTGTCCTGAAAAAATATAAATCTAAAACCCGATTTCAACGCCACCATCCCGGTACCCCGGGTAAATTTTTTGTGCGTGTTGATTCCGATCAAAAAATTTCATGAAAATCCTTACACCCGATTTCAGTGATACTTACCGGATCCAATTGTGAATCTAAACCAACCCGGACCCCACTCATCAAAAAAATAAAATTCAAATCGGTTAAACCGTTTTTGAGTTTTAGTGAGACTAAGGAAAAGCAATTGATTTTTATATATAAGAAGAAGAAAGACTAGCATTTACTCGCGACTTTGTCCGCGTTGGGCAGGTAAGAAAGATTACAGTTATTTTGCCAATATATAAAATAAAAGGTTATTTCCAACTGGGCAATGGATTTTTTTGGATTCCCTTCCCGCAGACTCGGGATACAGAATGTGACTAAAGGCATACACAACTACAACTATTTTGCTAAATATGTCTAATGAACATAGAAACTGTAACATCAAGCACTCCCGGGAATATTCCCGCGGGATTCCCGGGACACATAATATAGAAGCATTTAAAAAAGAATCGTTTTAGTGAAAATTGTGTCGGAATAAGCTAATTTTTAAAGGACTTTAAACAGCTGCCAAGAAAATTTCCTCGCGACTCCCGGAATATCAAATACTTCGAATTTGAAGTCCGGAAACTTACTATCGATCAGCGCAAAGCGCATCGAAATTAGCTCAGTAGTTTTTAAGTGAATCCCGAATAAACAGAAATACAAAAAATCTAAAAAACAAAAGACTACACTTTTACAAATGTGTCATATAGCTAATTGAATAGATACTAATGTTTACTTACTCTCGATTGCCTATAGGTCTCCGTTAAGCACTATTGAGCTATCGACCCTTCGATGGGTTGTGACAGGTCTGTATGTACCATGGAGCATTTATACCTCGTCCACCCACTGGAATTAACCTAGTATTGTGACGCCAATCATGCATTGTAATAGCACAAGAATAAATTAACAATGGTGTTTCGTAGCACGGAAGATTTGAACAATTAATCTGTACAGTCAAAGTGCATAAACATTACAATTAAATTACTGTAAGAAAAACACGGGCTAATTATTAATTACGAGATGAATAATGGAATACTCATAAATATATTTGTAATTATTATTTTGGATAATTTATTAATAAATGATGATTATTTATTGCATTTTAAGGTGGTTAATAACAATATTTATTGTTGAAAATGCTAAGTAGTGGTAATAAAAATATAACTAAACTGTACTTGGTCTTCCGGTTTATTTTACTTTTGCCAGGAAATAACCCTAAAGCATTACCGGTTTGATTTTATACAAAAATGGAGGTTCACTGTGAATACATTTTAATCAATTCATGCAGGAACAGAGAAATAATACAATTTCCTGCGGCCGGGTGGCCTGTCGTAAGGTAAGGTATTTGCCCGTCTTGATGGCTACCACCCCTGGTGTAAAGTATGCTGCCATAACAACCTTGAGTTGTGTTCTAGCATTAGTGGCCACGTTTCAGTTTCCCTTTAGAGAGCGGTAGCACATTGGTAGTACCGTTGTTGTTAGAAATATCCACAGGCGATGGTAATCGCTTTCCATAAGGTGGACCGTCTGCCTGTCTGCGGAACTAATGCAATAAAAAAAGAAATACGGTACTACGTAATATACGCCGCATATGGTTTATAAATATGGAAGAAGAATACTAGTGTTACTGCTCCATCTGGGATAATGTTATCGTTACCGTTTCACAAAGATGTAGAGATGGGTTTAATGCGCTTTTTGTGATGCGATATTGTGTTGTTTTTTTATGTTTTGATTATCTGCCACCCCTGGTTTAGAGTATGCCATATGCCATAGCAACCTTGAGTTGTGTTTGGGCATTAGTGGCCAGGTTCGTCTTTATTAAGAAAACAACAGCGCATTTGTAGCACCTTTGATGTTGCAAATGTCTATAGGCGATGGTAACCGCTTTTCATCCGGTGGGCCGTCTGCCTCTCTGCTGAACTCGTGCAATAAAAAAAATCCATACACTTTCATTCTATTCATTTAGCGCTATTGCCACTTATTTACAGGGCCAGGTGTTGCAAATGTCTACAGACGCAGATAACCACTTTCCGTGAGCTGTGATATCAGCCTGGTTGTCAGCTTTGCAATAAAATAAAATACCTACATAATATGTACGTCATTTAGCAAATTAGATCCGGGTGTAATATATAATTTGCTGCAAAATTGTTTTCTTATAAATTAGATCAACATAAGATGATGCTTTAGTCAAGCTTTGATGGAGGCCATTTTTTTGGTATTAAATAATTATTAAGTCTGATTACCTACCGCTTGGTAGTTTGTTAATTGTCTATAAAATAAACAGCGACTAAGATTTGTTAGCAGATAGCGATGGTTAATTTGAATTTAATTATGAATTACAATGACATAATTAACCAGTATATTAAAATATGAAAGAATTAATTTCCAGACAGCGGTCTGTCGCGTAAATTTTGAAGTCACAGCCTATGGAAACTATTCTTTCGGGTATTCACGATGTTATTCATATTGTGTTAGAGTAAGTTTGTAGGCTTCTTTAAGTTTTAAACAAGTTTCAAAAATTAGTAAGCAACGATTGTACAAGAATGCTTTTTTATACGACGAGCAATTTTCGAGACGATCACATCGAATGGCAATAATGCAATCGCTACCAAGCTCCTTCAGTCATTATTTATACGAATTAGTTTGTTAATCTTAGTATTAGTTCAAAATACATGAAAAAAGGTCACGAATGTACATGTACGTAATAATAGTGAAGTAAAGATTACCTTGCTGGAGAGTTTATTGCGCCGCTTCTGGTCACAGTAACTTTAATTTCCTTTAAAGCGATAGTAAAATCATCACTTTCAAGTAATCTGTAAGATTCCATTCTGAAATAAATTTATTTGAATATAAATCAATAGAATTATTATAATCTATTATATATAATCGAATAAAATGCAAGAAAATTTAACTTATTTGTATTGTATTCTACTCATAGTCCCTCAAAACTGTACGTAGAATAGTGAGCCTAGATCACCGATCATAATTTATTTTGATTTGTATCTAAAACATTTTTAAAGAAACAATCAGACAAATAAGATTTAAATTTTTGAGTGATTTGGTTGGATAAAAATATTTTTTAAACACTCAACTGCTAATAGGCTCGTATTTAGGAGCTTTTCAGAGTTATCAGTTTTACAAGAGGTTTTTTCATAGCTACTACTTTAGGGTCTTTGAATTAGTTTCCCCTATTCCGCAACGGAGGGCGATATGATAATCATTTTGCATTGGACATTAGTGCTAATTTCATTATTAGTAGGCTCTGTCGAGAAACTTACAGCGAATGATGCAAGGAAGTACACATACTTATGCCTTAACAACTTTTTTCGCCTCGCGAAAGTCCTCGCACTTACTGTGACAAATGGGCGATAAAAATCGTAAATACGCGTACTTACTCGTGGCCAGACCCTATATTTTACGTTTCAGTGAATGGTTAATTTGCTTCCCCTTTATCGGTTGAATTTTGAGATTACATGTATGGATTACATGTTTTATCCGTGCAGGAACGGAGAAAAAATACAATTTCCTGCGGCCGGGCGGCCTGTCGTAAGAGGCGACAAAACAACCCACAGCCAGGTGGTAGGGCATTTGCCCGACTGGATAGCTACCACCCCTAGTCTAAAGTATGTCGCCATAACAACCTAGAATTGTGTTCCGGCATTAGTGACCAGGTTCCAGTATCCCTTAAGAGAGCAGCAGCGCATTTGTAGCACCTTTGGTGTTACAAATGTCCATAGGCGAAGGTAACCGCTTTACATCAAGTGGGCCGTCTGCCTGTCTGCTGAATTCCTGCAATAAAAAAAAAAAATGGAGCTCATGTCAAATTTTAACCGATAGTAGGCAAATGAACGGTCAGTAAGATATAGGAACCGGGCCTCGCGTGTCTATACTGTCCGGTTCTTTTATCTAAATATGGTGACGGGTCGTTGATGGAATTAAACAATCCGTTAAATAATTATAATTTTCTGTTTAATATTTACGTGGCCGCAATAATTAATTATTAATGTAAAATTAGATTAATAAGGACTTCGATATGTATCTTCTGTGACGACTTTGATTTTTCTCGCTGTAATTCTGACAGTTGTCAATTTTACAATTTTGTTTCGCCACAGAAGTGACAAACCAGCATAGCAAATACAGCTGCTTTTGTCTTCTTACTACAACATTCTGTTGTAGACGCTGTCTCCCGGTTAAAGTCCTGCGGCAAAAAATGAAACTAATCACACAGATGAGCCCAGTCACGTTTTACGGTTTTAGTCGGTTGTTTTAATTTAAATATTATATTATATTTTAAATAATGCTATTAACTAATAATATTATACTAATACGTGAAGCAAAAACTTTGTACCTCTTTTTACAGAAATTGCGCGGACGGAGGAGTATGAAATTTCGCAGACTAATCTTATGTATAAAAATGAATCGTAGAAATGTATTTACGCACATAACTTGAGAACGACTTTACCGATTTTGATTAAAGTTTTTGTCTATGTTTGGGTGGGCCTCCGGATAGTTTAGATTTACAACTGTAACCGGTTGGTGGCGCTGGAAGCGGGTTCTGGGATCTTCCCAATCTGCAACGATTTTGATGGCATGTTTGAGTGGATCCCCGGATGGTAGATGATATTTAGAATTGGAACTGGTAGGAGGCATTAGAATCGGGGCTTAGATTTTTAATTTTTCAGGGCAGGACAACGTCTGCCGGGACAGCTAGTAGTTTATATAGAGGAGTGCAGAATGCTAATGTTTTAAAAAAAATATATATAAAAAATACATTAATCAATAAAAAAAAAACATAACAACACTATCATGTGTTTGACATACAGACGAACATAATATAGGTATACTCTTTTGTTTATTGTTAAAGTCAAATCAACTGTGTAGCCTTGGCGAAATCTGTTTTTGTAGAAGTATATAGTTTTTGACAACAGAACCTTAATAATGTTCAGACTAAAAATTTAAATTAATTATTATAGTCGAATTTCGACCACAAGACAACTACTATCTATCTAACATTTCGTTGCGCGACCGTAGCGCCACGTCTGGCGAACTCATTTCGTGAGACAGAGTCCACTTATTTCATTTTTAACGGATTTTTCAGATTTAAAAGGTAACAAACAGTTTTAGAATTTGATTACAAACGAAAAATTACAACGATTATAAGAAGATACTGTTTTATTTGCTTTTCTGAATAATAATAGATTTAACCTTAACCACAACTGATTACAGGTATCTTAGAAGACCCGGAGAGGCTTGCCCACATATGGGTGGGTCAATGCCAACCGGGGTCACGTCGATGTCATTGCCTTGCCTGTGACAGGAATAACGTCGATTTGTTTTAGTGGGTATTCTGCTATCCCTGTGCAGCGTAGCGACCAACATAACAGTATCCGATTATAAGTGTTGTTATATTTTTGATACAAGTCACAAGTATGGCTATTTGTCAACAACCATATCTAATATCTTTAATATGGAGTATAACAATAAGGAAACTAGGGAGATATTTATCTCGGTAAAAGAATAAAATTAACTCTAAAGTTTAAATGTGAACCTTATTCTTTAATTACTTATTAAGTGTTGTTATAATTATATTGTTGTATTAATAAAAATCCCCGTAGTTTCTAATGATCTTAAACAATCTAAAACTATAAATAAATTAAAACAATAAATATAATCTAAAATAAAATATATGAATCTTTATTTAATAATAATATATAATACTAAAGATATGCCCGCGACATCGTCCACCCTTGACTTAAAATTTCCGCGGTATTCCCAGGACACAAAGTACCGCAGTATTTAAAAAATAATGTAAGCTTCAGTAAGGTTTTGTGAAAACTGTGTCGGAATAAGATTTTTTTTTCAATCTGGCCATTTTTAATAATTCGCAGCAGCGCAGCGCAGAGTTTAAGTCTAAGAATTTACTGTCGATCAGCGAAATCTGCGTGCAAATCGGCCCAGTAGTTTTTACGTGAATCGCGAACAGACAGAAAAAAAACTAAAAAAACTTGCATCGTGTTCTCCGTCGTTTATATAGTATATTCCAATAGTTTTTTTAATAACTGCAATGTACAGACACGGCTAGAATTTTAGAATTTTATAATATTATAGATACCATACCAAACAAACAAATTGTATATCCCCAAGACATGTAAGTTACGCTTGTGATACTCAACGCACTACTCTGGGGCTGATTCCAGACACCCAGACAGTAGTAAATAACGGAAAGTTCGTTTACGAAATGTACCATGCCAGGAATCGAACCTTGCGCCTCTGTGTTGCAGTGAGGCAGGCCGGCAAAGGCTTGTTCCTCTTATGGTTGTTATAATATATCTTACTGACTGTGCATTTGCCTTACTATCGGTTAAAATTTTAGATAAGCTCCATACTGTCATAATGTCAAAATTCAGCCGATAATAAGGTAAGTGAATGAATAGTAAGATATAGGAACCGGCCATTAATCACAGAGAGCTTCCTATAATTTATCAATACACATAAATTCATACAAAATCCATTTTTATATATTTGTATAGATGATGAGATTGCACAATTCAGCATTGCAATGTAGCTTAGTAAGTCTAAAAAACAGTATGTCCTTTAATTTTGACCTAATGTACGAAAATAAATTAAATCTAGGTTAAGGCTTCAAGCCTTCAAGATCCACACAATTTTACAAATCTAAATACGATATTATTTAAATACTAAAACAGAGTTATTTTTCAAAGTCGTACGTAACCTTGCGAGCGCACCGCGAGCAGGAGGCGGCGTGTTCGCAACGAGCCGAAAAAACGAAAATCAATATCGGCATCCACATCAGAGCACGTTACTGTTTCCGCTCGCTTATAGTTATGGCCAGATGAGTACGTGGCTTTATAAGTAAGCCACACTAAGAGAGAGAGAAAGAGGCGTAAGAGAAACACTAGCTCGCTCTATAGCCCGTTCAGCGCCTTGGTATTTGTCGACCAATTCTGCCGTCAGAGTCCACGTCTCAGCCCCGTAGATTAAGACGGGAATGAAGCATTGCTCGAACACTTTAATCTTCAAGCATTGCGGGATGGTCGCCGAGAAGATTTGACGAAACCTACTGAATTCTGCCAGCCCAATCGAAACCTTCTTTTGACTTTCCCTCTCGAGGTTGTGCCTGCCAATCTCTATTTTCTGTCCAAGGTGGTATTATATTCCTGAACAACGTCAAGAGCGGCGCCCTCGACGTTCATAGGTTTCCGCATGATCTGTTCATTGAACATGATTTTCGTCTTATCTAAACTCATGCCAAAATCAACCCGAAGGGAAGTTTCATTTAAGCAGCTCAGCTTTATCGTTAAGTCTCTCTAAAGTCTCTGCAAAGATAACGATATTGTCACCGTAACGAAGATGAGAGATGAGCTCGCCGTTGATGTTGATGGCTCGTCCACTCTAGTCCAGAGTTTTAAAGCCATCCTTCATCGCGTTGGTCAACAGTTTCAGTGATATCACACCCCCCTGTCTCACACCGCGACGTAAAGGTATAGGCCTCATCCTCCGACCCTGTATCTGGACCGATCATCGTTCAATCGATACAGCTTTTCTACACCTTTTCAAAGACTCCAGAACAGCCAAGTCTCGATGGGGTCGAAGGCTTTCTCGTACACCACGGATGCCATAGACTGGGGCTGATTATAATCTTCAGTCTATTGTATAATTTGCCGAATAGTATGGATGTGGTCTACGGTACTGTAGCCGTTTCAAAACCCAGCTTGCTCCGGTGATTGGAACTCCTCAAATCTTTTGGCAAGACGATTCGTGACGACCCTCGGAAAAAACTTATAGATATGGCTCCAGAGTGAGATTGGCCTGTAACTCTTCAAAAGAGTTTTATCACTCTTCTGAAAAACAGGACTACCACATTCTTGCACTAACCTCGACCACATCGACTTTCGGGATGTCCTTTGTATAATGGTGCAGGAGTGGCGCACATGGATCTTCGTTACTTTGCGTCGCAGTCTTCTTCGTCCGCGAAGAATACAGTAGCCCATAGAACTCTTCTACCTCCGACAGGATCTCAGAGCGGGACATAAGTTCTCTACCATCCGTTGTCAGCCGCTTCTCCCCAATGGTCTTGAGAAAACTTTGGACCCTGTTCTGCTCTATGGCTACCTCAATGGCAATGGCACGGGTATTAGAGTAGCGGAGGTCCAGCCTTATAAGTTTTTTTTATTTGGTTGAAGAGAGCCTGATGCTCTGGCAAGGCAAACAAAGGGAATGGTATTTCACGTCTCATTTTCATAACATCTAGAGTTTAGGTAGAAAGTTCAGATCGTCTGTTTTTTGTACAGGCGGAAAATATCTGCGACCCAAATCATGCATTATCTTTACCACGTTCTCGGTTATTTCCTCAACATGACCTAGGCTCAATATTTTACTTACAGAGATAGACTACAATGTAACTAAGTGAAGCTTTCTTTATTGTATTAGTTTATAAATTATGTATGTTTTTGTTTAACATTATTTTTAAGTTTGTGGTTATACTTTCGTATAATATTTCTGTTATAGTTATTAATATTAAATATTTTAGTTATAGTTATCATTGTAGAATATTTTCAGTTAATAAATTATCAAATCGAATTACGTATTCATTTTTTTAATTTTAATTGTATTGTTTTATTATGTGTAGAATAATTTATGCGTTATTATTTTGTTAATTACAATTGTAATAAAAGATGATGCGAATGTTAATTAATCTGACATCATTATCATATCATACATTTCATATAATAACATTTACATGTTATTATATGAAATTCTAAATAGGTCTATAATTAACGCCCCTATTGCCTCAATACTTCGAAAGTGAGCAAATGTAACAAATTTCATTGGTATTTACTGATCAATACTTTACCAAAAATTAAATATCTATCTACATCCTTATAAAAAGAGATCAATAATTTGGTTTTATATATTTTTTTAATACTACTTTATTTTATTCACAATAAAATAATAATGTATCTTAAAAACGACCACGTCTATCGAATCCCGCTATCGCTCGAAAAATAGCTACCGAAAAGTTCTCAAAGACGTTAGCGTTGCTACAAACCTTAAAGTTTGAAATATGGTGGGACCATATGTATAATCTGCCCGCACACCGTCTCAGCGGCCTTGGCAAGGTGTGTATTATATTAAGGCTGGAAACATGGACTTTTGGGCAATAGAAAAGTAATGAATTGATATCTGTGCAGGGACGGAGAAAGTATACAATTTCCTCCGGCCGGGTAACCTGTTTTAACAAGCGACAAAACAATTCATAGTCACGTGGTATTTGACCGGCTGGATGGCTACCACCCCTGGTCTAGAGTATGTTGCCATAACAACCTTGAGTTGTGTTCCGGCATTCGTCGCCATTTAGAGAGCGGCAGCACATTGGTAGCACCTTTAGTATAACGAATATCCATAGGTGATGGTAACCACTTTTCACCAAGAGAGCCGTCTGCTTGTCTGCTGAACTCATGCAATAAAAAAAGATACTGTTTAAAAAAGTTTTCTATTACAAAATCATCAGCACTAAATTCTGTCTGGTAAAGGAAAAATGTTAAAAATAGGTTTATGTCAATGAATTTCAATAATATCAAAATACATACACCACACGATTAATTAATTCAAAATAACTAAACCTATTATAATTGTTAAAAAATATCAATAGACTAAAAATAAATATTGGAATCACTCATCTTTTTACAATCTGAGCCCAAGAATATATGAAAGCGTATCTGTCTCCTTTGAACTCAAAAGTTTTATTTGAACTAATTTCCACGCGAGATCATTTTATGAAAGTCATACATAATAAAATGAAAAATTAAGACTACCCCTTACTCTGTGTATAAGGCTACGCAAGGGATTATGGTTGTTTTAAAGATAAGAAGCGACGAGAAACTCGCCAGCAACACGTGTAGCTAATATTGTTTTATTTGATGTTTTCTATCTGTTTCTGTCTTTATTTTTTTAAAAGAGATCTTTTAAGACAGATGTCTGCGGTACGACTTGGACTAAAATTTTATCCCACGACGATTGCTTAGCATGATATAAACATCGAACATCGGGGTAAATTGAGTCCACCCAGCAGTCACTGCAAGTTTTTCACATCTTGGGCATGGGCTGTGCAGTATTAGATAATTATAGCGTTTGTATAAATACTAGTGTCCCGGGTTAAAAATTATAAATAATGGTTGCTTAAAGTTTTCTTGAAAATTGCATAACAAAATTCGACTACTGTTTATCTCAAATAAGACGGTGTGGCTAACACATCCCATAGAACGTAACTTGTAGATATATCTTATACTCAACCTAGGAATTATTTCGTCTTTTATGTCATCACGTCATGTTTACCGCGGCTACGTCGCGGGTCAACCTCTTGTGATTGTCTCTTGTTTAAAGAGTAGGCGGTACAGGTTACATTGTATTAAAATGTTATCTATTTGCCCCCGGAAGATTCATTTCATTTTATATATCGCAAACTATACCACACCCCGTCTATATGGAAATGACATAAATGACAAAAATTGATAAAAATGCCAAAATAGATGACATGGACCGAGTGGACCGAGTGGACCCCGTGGACTCAGTGGATCAAATGGACCAAGTGCACCCAGTGGACCAAGTGGACCAAATAGACCAAGTGGACTTAATGGACCCAATGTACCAAGAGGACCCAGTGGACCTAGAGAGCCCAATGGACTAAGCGGACCCAGTGGACCCAACGGACCAAGTGGACCCAGTGGACTAAGTGGACCCAGTGGACTAAGTGGACCACGTGGACTAAGTGGACGAAATGGTCAAAATCACAAAACGTATTTCCGGGATAACCTTTACATAAATGTATCCCATTATCCCGGATAAAAGTATCTCTTGGCCACCCTCGGTATTAAATTACATGTGTCGTGTTTCAGCCAAATCGGTCCAATAGTCTTTCCATAAAAGGATAACAAACAGAGAGACAAATATATTTTTATCCCGGTAACTATTCCATTTTTCGGGATAATAATGTTACGCGCTACAGGACTCGAATTAAAATAAATGCCGTTGGATTTACTATAGAGTTTATTAGAACTGTACAAACACGTATAAAACAAGTACAAATAAAACTGGATGCAACCAGTTCACACTGTATAAACTGCACGATTTATTTACACGCGAATAGTACGTCACTATATCGCTAGATGAAAGTACTAGACACGTCTTTCTCGTATCGCAGTCGTCGCTTGACTGCCCCACCCCTCCTTTCGGGCATTGTTTTATACTAAACTGTATAATAGAACAAAGGATCGTGTTCGCCGAATTAATCCCGCACACCTGGAAAACTTCGACGGCCATAAACAAGTACAATAACAATAGGCTATTGTCTAATTGCAAATTTTAAACACAAAAGAGCTCCAAATGCAGAGGGTAATAAAACCCTACTTTATGGCAGGCTGGTGTGCTTCGTGGAATTTAGGCCAAGTTGTATCAATAAGTATCCTATGTTCATCCTTGGCATCGAAATATATATACACTGAGTTTCAGCCAAATCGGTCCATTTACTTTTTCCATGAAACCGGAACAGGCAGACGGACGACAGACGGACAAAAACAGACAGACAGGGATAATTATATAGCCTTTGATAACATAACCTTAATAATGTGCAAACTTTGAGTTTAATTTAAATTAATTATTATGCTCAAATTTCGACCACGGGCGATTACTAGTAATCTATTTAATTATGTATACCTATAGTAATTAATTATGTTTTGTTTCTTCTTTAATTGTATTTAACTACGATTGAATTGGTTTTAATTTAATTAGACCACCAAATATTATTAATTTTTTCTTTTAAAGTCCCTTTGGAAACCGTGTTGCCTGGAAGAGATAAGGCCGCTCATTGTTCTATTGGAAATGTGTTCATATAAATTGTCTAGGTTTAAGTTATGGTGAACAGTAAAGAGTTTTCATTCATTCATTTATACTTTAAATTCTTGCCTAGATGATTCGTTTCACTTTGTTTACTAGATGTCGCTAATAATGATTCTTCTTAATTTTCGTACATAACATAGAAACATATTGATTTCGTTTTAATAATCTTTTTAAATAAGGAATTAATAAATTACAAAAAAAAAGAAGAAGAAAACATGCTTAATAGCAATTCAGAGTAAAAGTGGAAAAGATTTTTTTGCATGGGGACTTTAATATAAAGTCTACTTAATTCATTACAATTAAATAATTTTACAAATGTAAAATAAGAATAAAGTTACTAAAAAAATATTTGAATACTGATTTCAATCAAATGTATTTTTTTAATTAAATGAATAAATAATAAACACACAATAACACAATAAACTTAGTAATAAAACTAATAATTTAAATTTAAATATATTTCCTTAATAATAAGAATTATAATTTAAATTATAATTAACCGATTAAATAACACTTATTTTTACGATTACATCGTGCCAAATAATTATATATTTGTAATTTTTTATGTTGTATCAGTCATAAATACACACACACACACACACACACACACACACATATATATATATATATATATATATATATATATATATATATATATATATATATATATATATATATATATATATATATATAACTACATACTTATACTATATATATATATAACTACATACTTATATATATATATATATATATATATATATATAATATATAAGTATATAGTTGTAAGTAAAGGGGTTAATACTTGTAGATAACAATTTTTTACCAATAGTTTACATAGTAACTTCCTAAGTGACTTCGGAAATTTATTAAGTAAGTACAAGGGCTGTTTTGTCCAAACGACCTAAGAGGCGGTAAATCCCTTCGTCCCTAGTGCTGCAAAAGTCTACAGGCGACAGTGACCACTTTCCATTACGAGGGCCATATGCTTGTTTTACAGCTTCGAAATAAAAAAAGATTAAGGTTTGTAGCAACGCCAACGTCCTTAAGGATTTTCGGTACTGATTTTTCTGGCGATAACGGGGATTCCATACACGCAGTCGTTTTTCGGATGCTATATTAGTAATATATTATTATATACATTGTGAATAAGATAAAGTAGTCGTTAAAAAAATAATAACACCAAATTATTTATATCACTTTTATAAAGATGTAGATATTTTTGATACATACATACATACATAAATACATACATAACTTCACGCCAGTTCCCTTGCGGGGTAGGCACGAACAACAGAGCGCCATTTAGGCTTATTCTTACACACCTTACTTGCTTCCTTGACATTCATAACTCTTGTCATGCACGCTCGTCTGTTCTTAAGGCTCCTAACATCACCTTCTGCTAGTACACGATCAATTTGATCATGGAAAGTGTGTCGTGGCCTTCCACGACTTCTGCATCCATCCACTTTTGCATTGTATATCTGTTTATTTATTCTTTCATCATGCATTCTTTCTACATGTCCGAACCACCGGAGCATTCCTTTCCTTACCTTCACCCCGACACTCTCTTTCAGACCAACTGTCTTTCTTACATCGGTATTACGAACGCGTATATTTTTGATAATGTATAATATTTATTATTATTATTATATTTGTATGTATTTCAAGACCACGGGTCATAAAAATGGCCCGGACATTTGGAGGGCTTGCGTGGGGCCATGGGAAGGCCAACACGTAGAGGCCCCTTGACAAATTTAATGTAAATGTGGCGTGACACTGACCGGCAATTATCCCTATCTACACCATATAATAATGCACCCAAGAACAGGCCCCGGCCAGTGTAGGACTATTGTGGGAATTGAGGACAAAAAGTACCGGGCTATTGGGGTGAACTGCTAGTGGTACTAGGGGTCTGGCAATATGGGGACTATGGCGTCTGCTCGTCGCAATTTTCGGGGAACATGGAAAAAAGCGCAGACGGTGACTCGCCACTCCCTGCATGGGCCCCAAAAATGCCATAGAAGACAAGGGCAACATGGGTGTGAGTGCCTAAGGGGTGTAGAGAGGTGGGCTGCAGGTTCACCAAAGCTACTTCTGACGTGACGCCATTTATCAATTCCACCCCTGGCGCATGGGTCTTAGCTCTAGCGATCTCCACTCCGTGCCGGCTGGCTAAAGCAAGCACGGAGGTGAGGACCTTGCCTTGGCCCCCGGAGTCGGGTCCGAGGTCTCGCTATTATTTTTTTATTATTGTTATAAAAATTGAAATAGTAAAGTGGTTTCGTATCGATAATTTAGAGGTTAATATTTTTCTTAACTTAAAATAACTATAGAATAATTACGAATTAACCACGTTATGTTTTATATCGTGTAAATAAAAAAAAAGTAAAAACAAATCAGTAAACATACAAACAATGCTATCGTGAAAATGTATGATTATTTTTATGTCATTATTGATTAGTAAATAGCAACGAAAACTTATTTCATTTGCATCACAATTTCGACCTTTTGCAGCAACAGCAGCCTTTATGTATAAATTGCATAAAATGATCTATTCTATTAGCGTTTTTCGTTGATCCTCTCAGAAAAAGCACAGGCGGCCTTATCGTAAATTTATCGTTAAACGACTTCAGTTTGCAAGTCATTTTCTGTTATATAAATACAAAACCCGTTAGATTAATGCATAAATAACGTAGTATTAAAATAACAGAGGTTAATTGTAGCCTATGGGTTAATAAGAATTGAAAATGTTGACGAGTCATGTGTGTCATAGGATTGATACAAAAAATGACGTAGTTGAACGACTGATGTAGATGCAGGTAGGTACGAACCTAAACTACGTAGTTTAGGTTCCTTTTTTATTTATTGCATGAGTTCAGCAAATAGACAGACAGTCCACCTGATGAACAGCGGTTACCATCGCCTACCGCTATATGTAACACCAAAGATATTACCAGTTGCTGCCGCTCTCTAAAGGGAGACCGGAACCTGGATGCTAATGATGGAACATAACTCAAGTTTGTTGTGCAGGCATACTCTAAACCAAGGGTGGTAGTCATTCAGACGGGTAAATATCCTACCTCTTGGCTTTAGGTTGTTTTGTCGCCTTTTACGACACGCCACCCAACCAGGTATTAGCTGTATGTTGTAAAGTAGGACATTAGATAATGAACTTTTAATTGAAGTAGTTTGAATGGCAAGTCTGATTCTTGGAATAACAACGAATAAATTAAACGCCAATGGAACAAACGTGTCGTGGGATGTATGGAATTACGCAGAAACTCCCGCATCCGCGGTAGTCCTCATATTCGTGACATAACATACAAATTGCTAAAAATTCACTTACGCTGGTACGCCCTCGTTTTACGGAGACCGGCTAATTATGTGAGGAACTAATGCCTAGCTATGCCGCCTACACCGGATCCCGGTCAAGAGGGATGGCCCAAGAAATGCTAGCTTGATGTTATGAGTAATGACAAGTGTACCAATTGACTCGAAACGAGTATACCGAAGACCACATAAAGTGGAGAAAAAGTAGGAAAGCGGACCCTGGGAACGCAACTGGAATCTAACGCTCGGAATATGACGTGTCTTGGAGTTCAGACCGCGTCTCGGTAAACGTAGCATAGGACATCTTCCACCACGCTGGATCGACGACCTGCTTAAAGTCGCCGGCAGGCGCTGGACGAGGTAGGCGGGATATGTGGCGCAGACTTGGGGTGGCCTACGTCCAGCATTGGACATTAATTGGCTAAAGGAGAACAAATTTAATTTGTGATAAATTTAATATTTAAAATATTTAGTCTTTCCAAGTCATTGGTATCTGTTTCATATGCGTGTGAATTAGCCGGCAGAAGAAAAGACTCTCTTCGAATTAACACTTGATGGTTTTAACTACGGACACCTAAGTCCACGTCCCAGGGTGCAACCCATTTGGTCCCATGCCAGATATACTGGATACTACGTGGACTAACACGTGATATAGCCATTCTGAAAACCTTATCTTGATTACAGCTCTTAGAGCCAGCTCGATGGGTGTGATAATATGATCTCAGAATGTCGGCCTAAAACGATTAGGTTTTTATTCTCCTCTCTCCTCCCTTATCAGATCGCATCAGGGTAGATGGTATACGGAAGATGGGATAAGACAGGGACATCCCATCGCCCACTTTCTAATCGCATATGCCATCCCATTTATTCCATTCTGGCTATCTGATTCCTCTATCTCATCCTAAAGGCTAACAAGGCGTTAGCTTCGCCCCTGGTGTTGTAAACATCTATAGGCGACGGTATTCATTTCTAAGGAACTATGCTTTTTCTTTTTCACTGAAAATAGGGGTTTTTCTCAAAACCAAAAAAATATGTGTGTGCGCATTTTACACGCAGTAGAAGTGAAACAAAGTGTGACAAGAAAAAAGAAAGAAAAATATTTCATTTAGGACAAAAACTAAGTTAATATAAATAGAAACAAAATAATTCCTAAATTGGAGCCAGTCTCAGCATAATGCTAGCCAACAAGGACTAGCGCTGTTCTTCCGTCTGGGACCATAAAGTGAAGTCACGAATTTGGCCACAGTTAATAACTATAACATCATCCTAGATGAAGCCCGATCAGTAAACGTAATCGTTTTATTGAAAAAAAACAGCATGTTCTTGAAACAAAAATTCGATTTTGTAAATTATTCGTCTATTTATGATGTTATAACTAACTTATGCTAGGCTAGTCTTCGGCCTCGTTGTTGAATTGCAACGCACGTTGCTGAACTGCATAATAAATGATTAATTTAATTCCATTTTCTTGAGCTATCATCATTATAATACAGTATAGTTCAAGTGTAAAAAAACAAAACTTCACAAGTGGTTCATATTATATTATAAATAGCTAGGATATGCCTGCGACTTCGTCCGCGCTTGACTTGAAATTCCGGCGGGATGGACATAAAGTACCGTAGAATTTAAAAAAGAATATAAGCTATCGTTTTAGTGAACATTTTGTGGAAATAAGCCAATTTTTATGCACCCGAACAACTTCGAACCGCTCCTGGGAAAATTTACGGGAGAAAATCACACATTTTGGTGCACAAAATTTGCTATCGATCAATAAAAAAATCACACTGGAATTCGATTTTTTTAATCTAGTAATTTTAAGCTATTCCCATAAAAGTTCCCGTGGGATTCCCAGGTTAAAAAGTACCGCAAATTTTAAGTCTAATTAGCTGTCGATCAACGGAAATCACATCGAAATTGGCTGAGTAGTTTTTACCTGAATCCCGAACATACAGACAAACAAACAAATGACAATAAATCTAACAAAAATTGCTTCCTCTTCTTTGTCGTTTATATAGTCTAATCTAGTTGGTTTTCTTTTATAATAGCATCAATGTACAGACATGGCATGTTTAGAATTTTATAATAGTGTTACGAGCTACACAGGGCTCGAATTAAAATGCCGTTGGAAGTACTATGGAATTTATTAGAACTGTAGAAACACGTATAACATAGGTCAAGTTCGAGTACAATCGACGGTCTTATCACCCATGGCAATTTCTTCCAGACAACCTTTGAATGAAGTATAAGTAGGACAACAGAATATACATAGTCGTGTGGCGTAAAATTAGTCAAATATTTAAACAAATACAAGGAAGAGGACTGACCACAAACGCCAAGTAAAAAATGTAACTCATTACAGACACTGCAATTCACGCCACCAGACTATTTTTTATATTCAAATTCAAATTAAAAAAGTTTATGCCAAAATAAGTTCCACTGTAAAACACTTTTTGGAGGTGAAGGCTATGGAAGAAGAATACTATCTTTTTCATGGTCATACATATAAGTTAATATTTAAATTTACTTTTACTTTTTTTATTTTTATTGCAGGAGTTCAGCAGACGGCCTACTTGATGGAAAGCGGTTACCATCGCCTATGGACATTTGCAATACCAAAGGCTACAAATGCGCTGCTGCTCTCTTGGTTGTTATGACGGCATACTCTAGACCAGGGGTGGTAGCCATCCAGTCGGGCAAATGCCCTACCACCTGGCAAAACTTACTGAACTTATAAAATCAAATAAATGATTTTTTTATCAACGTTATTATTTTAAACTTCAATCATGCTAGGTGGTAGGGCATTTGCCCGACTGGATGGCTACCACCCCTGATCTAAAGTATGTCGCCATAACAACCTTGAGTTGTGTTCCGGCATTAGTGACCAGGTTCCAGTTTCCCTTAAGAGAGCAGCAGCGCATTTGTAGCAACTTTGGTGTTGCAAATGTCCATAGGCGATGGTAACCGCTTTCCATCAAGTGGGCCGTCTGCCTGTCTGCTGATCTCCTGCAATAAAAAAAAAAAAAAAAAAAAAAAAAAACATTCATAAATTGAAAGTTCCATGGCTTTGGTAAATTTGCAGATGTTATGCTATAAGTGGTAGTCTACTGTCTGTTTTGCCTTTAAAAAGCATACAAAAAATCTATCTATTTGGGTTATAAGCCATTTCTGATTATAAGTACTTATAATTACATATTTTAATTACAATATGTATTTATATGGTTCTTAGCCAAAGGACAAAAACTTGGAAGTTCGTCACCTTTAGGGGGTTTTATATCATGTGTGATTGCTGGCTGTTATAACTTCAGTTTTTTATACTATTATTGTCACTGACTGATTTGATAGTGTGTAAGTAGACAATTAGTTACATAAAAAGTAAAGTGATTCATTCTGCCGTAACGTCTGGACCTTGAATATTATTATAATATATAATGATTTCCATGTTTGAAATATTAAGTTCAAGAACAATACGTACAATACTAATGAATGCTTAAGATTATAATTAATGAAAATTAAAATATCATGCAATTAGTCGCTTTCCGCATTCAAAAGCATTTTTTTATTATTTTTATAATAGTATAAGTTCTCGTTTGATGGCAATCCCACATGACGTTAAGTGACAAAGCGATCTAGCATAAAGCTCATTTACCTAGTAAATAAATATATATTCATTCATAACTTGAAGATTACTGGTTTGTATCAATTAAAGAACACAAGACATCGATGTTTTTTTCCACTTTCTACGACAAATAACAAAAAAAGGTTAAAAATTATTATTTTTTAAATATGGGAACCTTATTGTTCTTATGGTAGGGTAGGGTCACACCTGCGATAATGTTAAAAATATTTATTGTCGCCGAATGCGTCTTACTTAAAGCGTTCCAGAGTTCTGGCTCACGGCAAGAATCGTGTTTCTGGTGAGCAAAAAGTGTTTCGACGGACAACCCTGGCTAAAAAAAAAAAAAAAAAAAAAAAAAAAAAAAAAAAAAAAAAAGTTTGGTGTCAAATTGGGGGTTCTCGAGTACGCCCGATCGTTCTACGCTATCAGTTTTTCGATATATGCTGTATTTACAGAGATAGCTTTTTTTAATTCCGTGCTAATTACAGCACTAATTAGCTACTCATTTGTTTATTCTTTTGTTAATTACTATTTCACGTTCACTAATTACCCTCGTCCGATACTCCCTATTGTTCTTAATGACGTCAACAACGACTTCAAAACAAAAACAACATGTTCTTTTCTTCCTCAACCTTTATTTAAAACAGTATTTGTACAAATCGTATACTAATATATCATTAACGAGTGTTTCCTGGCTTTCGAATAAATTGGTCATATCCGTCATACTATATCCATGAAACTTATAGTATAAGTATACCAAACAGTATGCACCACATACTGAAGTCCAGTCATTTTGTATTCTCATAGTATTGAAATGCCATTTTCTACAATTCCTATTTAGAAAAGCCAAGTGGAATCCTACAGGTGACCGACCAAAGGAATCGAAGTATTGTCCAATGTTGTGTTGGTCTATGTGCATGGCTACCCAGTGAGAACCTGGCTGGGTGCTTGGATCCAGATTGCTCACTAAGAACGTAGGCGCTTCCATGTGAATTGGTAAATTGTTTGCTGCATACACGTTCCTCTCTAAAGATGGGTGAATTTTGCATAAACATTTCTGGATCTCGATTGTGTTCATATTTGTAACCAAAGTGCACACGTGCTACTCGATGAAGAATACTATTGTAAATGTTCAACATAATCTTGTGAACTTATTATGTAAAGGAAGTTGTAAATAAAAAATATGAAAGCTATGTTGACAGTTTTATTTATTGATATCTTTCTTATGATTAATACATATAATTCTATCTTAACTACTATAGTCTACGATTACATTGCGGTTCTTATCTATTTCAATAACATTATCGAACTCGGCATACACAATACAGTTAATAGTTTGTGAAAGAGCAGATTCAAAACGAATTTCTAATCTCACGCTACCATTCCTAATCAGATTCCAATGACTTGAGGAGTTAGCTGATAAATCAGGAGTTAAGTCAAAAGCTAGCAGACAGTAACCTTGAGCGTACTGTTCCCTAGATATCCCGTTACCTTCGTTAAGAAAATGTATACCCGTTCCAGAGAATAACGTATGATAGGCTGTAGTGAAAATATTACTCTCAAATGATGGTTGTAACGCTTTAGAAGGTATTTGCTGACCATCAATGTATAAACAAAATGAACTCATTTCATAATTCTCAAAATTAAAAGGATTTTTAGTAAGACTACCATTAAACGCTGCATTATTAACAAAACCAACTATGCATCTTTTAGGTACCTGTCCCAGGAATATATTATCGAGGGTCTTTCCTTGAACCCCTGATGGTATCGTTAAAACTTTGACTTCAGCTCGAGTAATAGGATATTTTGCAGTAGTAGAGGCTAAAACTTTTTGATGTGCGAGTAAAACAGTTGGGCTGATTCGAGATCTACGGACAATAAGAGTTGCATCCATTATGCATACTTTTAACTTTAAATCGTTCGAAGAAGCCATCAAGTTAAACGTTTCTCTCGATCGAACTAATTTTACAGACATATCAACACTTATCATAACGATTTATTTGACAATAATTATGTATCATAACCATTTATTGGTCAATAATTACAAATTAACACTTATCGTAATGAGTTGTTTGAAAACTATTGTAAGCATCATTTTATCATAACGATGTATTTGCATGTCATTTGTTAATTAGATTTAATGGGATGACTCCAACTATATAAACTAAAAATCAAAATAAAATATTATCAGTTAACTGTAGTAAAGTAGTCAGTGGAGTGTATTTTCGTGTTGTGAAATTAAATACTTCAGATCTGAAATGCAGGTAAGATATGTCACTTAATATCACCACTTAATATTTTTTATAATTATTAAATTATCTTCAAAATGATAGTACAATTTCTTACAAATTTTGTTGTTTCAGAACCTATTTGAAGAAAATACATTCAAACAGTATTATTACCAAACACTTTCTGATGAAGAGAGTAGCAATATCGATAATTTGAGCATTGTTAAAGATTCTCCAAAACAAAAAAGAAAAAGAGACGAGGAGGAAAGTCTTGACAAGTTTTTTGAGTTTTCAAAAAATAAAAAGAAAAAGCAATGTTCATCTGTATCCCGAGCTCAACCAAACGGTGGTGTTGCATATTTATCGACTAATAGAGAAGATGCATGTTCCTCAACGCACTTAATAAAAATTGAAGTGTATGAATTGAAAACATTAGCAAAAATACCCAGCAGTGAGCATTGGAAAAACGCCACAATAAGAATTAAATATTATACAGATGACAAAAACAAACATTTTGAAAGCATCAAAAAGACTGCATACAATATCACAAAAGAAATTTCCATGATTGATTCATGTAAAAAATTTCATTATAACAATAGTGATAATAAATAACAAAGATTGTTTACTACCTTGCTCTAGTACTTAGCTAATTATATTATTGTGTAATTTTAAGTTAAAAATAACAGATTTATACCACTTCTCAGGTATATAAGTAGTCTGTGTTATCCGAAAGTGATAACCATTTATAATTTCAATCTTGTTGCTACATCATCGCAAAATGGAACGTGTTTGTGTCAGTGCTTTTTTTGTGTCGTCGGAGTTTGAAAGCAATGAAAATGATAAGAAACGTGAACTTGACGAAATGTGTGAAGATAGGGATATGGTGGAGTTATGTGAAAATGTTGAAAAAACGGATATATTCGATTCTGAATACGATCAAGAGCTGTACGAAATTTGTACCATGTATGAAAATTTATTCGATTCTGAATATGACACCAACCTTTATGAAATTTGTACCACGATTGAGAATAATGTCATGTAAGTATAATTTAATTACTTATCTTATTTAACTTAAAATACTTACATTTTTACTCGCTAACTTTCATCTATATTTTGCTTAAATATAATTTTTATTTTTTTACAGTCAATCATCATCCCATTCAGTACAGACAGGACAAGGAGTGTTTAAAAGAAGCATTGAATCAGACAACAGTAATAGTGACGCAAAGAGACAACGACACGATGAACCTTCTACCAGTACAGATAAGTTACATTGTGAAACGTGTAATATACTAGTTAATAGAAGATATTTTGTTAATCACACTAAGAGCATAGTACATAAAAATAATATATTAAAATCTCATTGCTCTCTAGATAATGTATCTGTTGTAGATTCAGCTTTTGGACAGCGTATCATATCTTACAAAGTTAAAAATAAAAATCAATCTGATTCAGTGTTCCAAACACCGGAATTGTTTCTTGAATTAATTAAAAGTGATATATTTTTTTTGATTGATGAAGTACTTAAACAACATTCTACTGTTAAAATAAATTTTATATTACATGCAGACTTTGTTCAAGAATCAAAAAATCTAACTAATTCATTCGATTTTCAAACTAGTAATTTCATTATTTCTCAAGCGGATGATTTAAATATTTTCATAGTATCCTTGCGTGACACTTTAGTGCATAAAATAAGTACTTTTGAAAAGAAAGATAGTGGATGGAGTCTCACAAAAATAAATTTTATAGAACTAAACATAAACAAATATAATCCACTACGTGGAAATTCATATATTGATTTACCAAAAGATATCAAAGATAAAAAAGCCGTTATAAACGTTAATAATTCAGACAATTTCTGTTTCAAATGGGCATTGCTCTCAGCATTATACCCTGTTAACAAAAATTCAGGACGACTGTCATCTTACACTATTCATTCAAATAAACTAAATTTTCACGGTATTTCTTTTCCAGTTAAATTGAAAGATATATCTAAAATAGAGAAACAAAATAATTTAAGTATAAATGTTTTTGGGTTGGAATATGATATCAAACAAAAAAAACATTCTGTTGTTGGTCCGCTTTATTTTACAAAATGCCGTAACAGTACACATATAAATCTATTATACTTACAAAATGGAACAGTCGGTCACTATTGCTACATAAAAAACTTATCGCGATTAGTAAGTAAGCAAATATCGAATACAAACGGTGTTGTAAATATATGTGATGGGTGTTTGTTGCGCTTTTCCACTAGAGACAGATTGATTAACCATCAACAACATGATTGTTCGCACATCACTACAAATTTACCTAGCAGTGAAAAAACATTAAAAAATTGGTTCGGACAACCTATATCAACCGATAAACTAAAATTCGATAAGTTCCAAAAAAAAATTAAAATTCCCTTTGTTGTATACGCTGACTTTGAGGCATTTTTAAACCCCATTATAACATGTACTAACGATCAATCAAAATCAAATACTAACAACATTCAGAAACATGAGGTTTATAGTTTCGGTTATTATATCAAATGCTCATTCGATGATAGCTTATCAAAGTATGAAACATACACTGGACCAAACTGCACTCAAGTATTCATGAATCGTTTATATGATGATTTAAAAACTATTTGCAGAAACGATTGTTTTCAAAAACCACCTGAATCACTGTTAACTGTAGATACAAATACTTGTTACATTTGTGAAACTGATTTAAAGGCTGAAGAAGTTTTAGATATTGATAAGCAATTAGGTGTTGTACATGAAGTATGTAAGAAAAAGTTCATTAACCCTAGTTATATTCCAGTCTTTCTACATAATTTAAGTAATTACGATGCACATTTCATCGTCCATGCGCTTAATTTTGTTGAAGGTGAAATCGATATAATTCCTCAAAACAAAGAAAAATATATTTCGTTCTCAAAACACGTAACAATAAACAATCAAAAGGTCACCTTAAGATTTGTAGATTCTTTTAAATTTTTACCATGCAGCCTCGATCAGTTAGCAAAAAACTTAAAAGTAGAAGAATTTCGTGAACTAAAAAACCACTTTCCTGATAAAGAAGACTTCAATCGTCTTTGTAAGAAAGGTGTTTACCCATATGAGTTTATGACTTCGTTTGACTCTCTAAATGTAACCTCTCTACCAAGCCAAGATAAATTTTATAGTTCGCTTACGGATACCAAAATTTCTGATAATGATTACAATCGTGCACAGGATGTTTGGCAACACTTTGGTTGTCAGAACATGTTAGACTATTCAAATTTATATCTAAAAACAGATGTGCTATTGCTAGCTGATGTTTTTGAAAATTTCCGTGACCTTTGTCTCAAAACATATGGTTTGGATCCTTCCCACTATTATACAGCACCGGGTTTAAGTTGGGATGCTATGTTAAAACAAACAAAAGTTGAATTGGAACTACTAACAGACATTGATCAAATTGCTTTCATTAAAGCAGGTATCAGGGGTGGTATATCTCAATGTAGTAATCGACATGCAAAAGCTAACAATAAATATTTAGATGATTTTGATGAAAATAAACCTCCATCATACTTGGTTTATTTTGATGCAAACAATCTTTATGGTTGGGCCATGTCTCAGTACCTTCCTGAAGGTGCTTTTGAATGGGTGAGTCCGGAGACAAATTATGAAGTTACTGATACATCTGAATACGGTTTCATTTTAGAGGTTGATTTGGAGTATCCTGAGAAACTACATGATTTACATTCCGATTTACCATTGTGTCCTGAAAATATATCAATAGGGGGTACAAAAGAAAAAAAACTAATACCAAATTTAAATAATAAAGTAAAATATAAAATTCATTATAGAAATCTTAAACAGTGTCTTAAAATGGGTATCAAATTAACCAAGATACATCGAATATTAAAGTTCCGACAAAGCCCCTGGCTAAAAAAATACATTGACTTAAATACTGAACTCAGAACAAAGGCAACATCAGATTTTGAAAAAGACTTTTACAAATTAATGAACAACTCAGTCTTTGGAAAAACAATGGAAAATGTTGATAAAAGAGTAAACGTAAAATTACTAACCCACTGGGAAAATCGTGGTAAAATTTTAGGTGTTCAGGATCTTATTGCAAAACCTGAATTCAGCAATCTGTCAATTTTTTCGGAAAATTTAGTAGCAGTCCAATTACAAAAAACAAAAGTTTGCTATGATAAACCCATTTATTTAGGTTTCTCTATTTTAGATATATCAAAAACTCTAATGTATGAGTTTCATTACGACTACATTCTAACTAAGTTTGGTAATAATACAAAATTATTATACACTGATACCGATAGCTTGATATATCAGATTTTCACAAACGATTTCTATGACAAGATTAAATCCGATCTTTCATTACGGTTTGATACATCTGATTATCCTACGAATAATATATTTGGTTTTCCACAACTCAATAAAAAGAAACTAGGTTTTTTCAAAGATGAAAGTAATGGTAAAATTGTCAAAGAATTTGTAGGATTAAGGTCAAAAATGTATGCAATTCAAACCGAAAACAAATTGATATCGAAAGCCAAAGGTGTCAACAAAAGTGTCACAAAAAGGATGACAATGCAAAATTATAAATCATGTCTTTTTGATAAAAATATTAAATACGATACCATGTATAGATTTAGATCAATTAAACATACAATATTTACCCAGCAAATTAACAAAGTATGTTTATCTTATAATGACACAAAAAGATTTATTTTACCTAATAATGTTGACACCTTAGCATGGGGTCATTATAAGTTAAGATAAAATATTTAAATAATATATAAATGTAAATAGTGTATAAGATTAAAATAATTTTAAGGTGTAAATTTTATAAACTTTATACAACATAAAATTGTAACAAATGTTTTTTAGGTAATATTAATGTAACTAAAATATCTTTGTAGAAGGTTAAAAATGATTTTAAATGTAAATAACTTATCTTAGTGTACTCTAAGTAATATTTTTTTAATGTATAATGTGTGTATTTTTAAGAAAATAATTGAAATAAAATTAATGTCTCATACAAAATGACTTTATTTATTTATCATACCTCATAGTGTTGACACGTACGCTAGGATGTTTCACTTTGTTCATCCGTTCACTTCCATAGTAGCTGGTCCAACTGGCTGTGGAAAATCAAATTTTGTTACAAATTTTATTAAACATGTTAAATATATTTGCAACACTTCTTTCGATCAAATAACATGGTGCTTTGATGAAATGCAACCTTTGTACAATTTAGAAAACGTAAATTACTATCAAGGCATTCCGGACCTTAATATGTTTGATGGCAAATATCCAAATCTTATAATTATTGATGATCTCATGAGAGAATCGGATGGACGAATAGTTGATATATTCACTAAAGGTAGTCATCATAAAAATTTAAGTGTGTTTTACATAACACAAAATCTATTTCACCAAGGTAAAGGACAAAGAGATATATCGTTAAATTCAAGTTATATTATTTATTTTAAAAACCCACGTGATAAAACACAAATTCGGTATTTGGCCCGTCAAGTATCTCCAGAGAATCCAAAGTATATAGAAGATGCCTACAGAGATGCAACCAAAGAGGCACATGGTTACTTATTGATTGATCTGAAACAAGGTACAAGTGATATATGTCGAATCAAAACCAAAATTTTTCCATCAGATGGGTTATGTCATGTATACATACCAACAAAAGGGTTTAAATATACCAAGAACAGCCAAATCCCCATCATTTATTAATAATGTCGCGAAGTCTCAACACGCATAAAGATTTGTTGTCAGCGTTACATAAGTTGAAACCAAAATATAGAACAGCTCTTTTAAAATCTTGTGATGAAGATGAAATAAATTGTATTTGTGAATGTATTCATAACGTTCTCCAAGGAAAGGTACCAATTGAAGAGAAGAATAAGAAAAAATTAAAAAACTACAAATCGGTACTTCGTAAGTTAGTTCGCAAAGGGGTAAATAAAGCAAGGAAAAGTATAATAATACAAAAAGGTGGTGCATTCCTACCAATAATATTGGGTGCAATCTTAAGTGGATTAGTTGAATCTCTTGTAAAATAAAAAATAACAATGGAGCATGCTAAAAAGATGTTGCTCGTTGAACCAAGTCTTTTAGAGAAATTAAATCATCAAAATAATGATAATAATAACCCTACATCCCGATTAGATAATGAAATGAAAAACATCTTAAACAGTGATATGGATGATAGAAAAAAATGTATTTTGTACTTACAAATATTGCAAAGATATTTACACTTCCATGAAGAAAATCGACGACCTATTGAATTGCCCATAATATCTAAAAATATAGATATCACTGGAACAAAATTAAATATAAACGATGAAGCTGACATTAAAGAACCAGTCTCTACTCAAACATCAGAGATAGAAGAAAAACGTGAAGGGCACACCAACAGTAAGAGTAACCCTCTTTACACAACAAATCAAATTCTGAGTCTAATACCCAAAACCTATTCTAAAAAAGGTGAATCATTGTTAAATGTGATTTCATTGAGTGAAAACAAAATTCGATGGAATAAAGATGGCACAGTGGTTATTGATGACAAGAATATTTCTGGGAGTAATATTGTAGACTTGATCAATGATTTACTACGTCCACTTAAGAAAAATGATCCTATAGGATGGGAAGCTTTTGCCAAGGCATTGCATGATATAAAAATACCCTTGTCTTACTTGGGTAATCCACAAAGAATAGAATACATAAATAAACTTAAATTGCATGAACTTGGTCAGATTTCTACGGATGAAGAATTTTCTACTCCTCCTAACAAATACACAAAGAAGATTCGCAAAAAACTTGATTGGGAGAAATGGACGCCATACTAGACGATCGTGTAATAGACCCATTAAAAATGATTAATGAAATATATTATGATGCTTCACATCCTGCTGGTTATAGTAGCATAGAAAAACTAACTAAAGCGATGAACGGTAAAATTACTAAAAGTGATGTTAAAAATTGGTTGCAATCACAAGAAACATATACATTGCATAGACCTGTACATAGAAAATTTCCTAGGAATAAGTATGTTTTATCTAACTTTAACGAACTCTGGCAAGTTGATTTGAGTGATATGAGAACTTATTCTAAGTATAATGATAATTATAACTATATACTTTGTATTATTGATGTGTTTTCGAAATACGCTTATGCTAGGGCTATAAAAAATAAAAATTCTGAAACAATAAAAAAATGTTTTGATAGTGTATTCAATGAAGCTAATACTACTCCTACTCACATACAATCTGACAAAGGTACCGAATTCGTTTCCATAGATGTTCGTAGATACTTTAAAAGTAAACATATAAATTATTATACCACAAACAATCCTGACATTAAGGCAAGCATAGTAGAGAGATTTCAAAGAACTCTAAAAATGAAAATGTGGCGATACTTTACTCACAAGAACACTTACAAATATGTCGATGTTTTACAAGATTTAATAAATGCCTATAATCACAGTTATCACTCCAGTATAAAAATGTGTCCAAGTGATGTTAATTCGAGTAATATAATGACCGTTTGGAATAATCTATACGATAGAAAAAAAAATGCAAAAAGCCCAAATAATTCATTACCAAAATTTCACGTAGGAGATCATGTAAGAATCACTAAGTACAAACATATATTTCAAAAAGGCTATGAATCTAATTGGAGTGATGAAATATTCATTATAACTTCAAAAATAGATAGATCACCATGGGTGGTCTATACGTTAAAAGATCTAAAAAATGAGCCAATTGTAGGGACATTTTATGAAAGAGAATTACAAAAAGTTACGTACGACCCCACTTCATCTTATAAAATAGATAAAATTATCCGTTCTCGACAGTCTGGTAACAGAAAAGAAGTATTAGTCAAGTGGAAAGGTTATCCAGAAAAATTTAATAGTTGGATTTTAGCATCTAGTTTAAATCAAATATGATAAAAGAAAGTTTTTATTTAACATTACTTAGCAATAGTTCTATGGAATATTTTCCAGAAAACAAAACTACTTTGTTTTCAACAAAGTTACCAAAGTCCATAATACTTGAAGGTATGTGGTACGTGGGCGTTGTAGAATTTCAATATCCATGTACAATGTTTACTGTTCAAGAACATGAAAATGTTGTTTATGTGACTAAAATAATGCAAATACCTAACGAAGAAACAACTTCTCTTGTCTACTACAAAACTCGTATTCCAGCTACAAATTATGACAATATTAAACATATATTGATGGCGTTAAACAATATAGGAGAAAATGTAAGATTTCACTATGATGAACTATCTAAATTTGTCAGTGTAACAGTAATGGATGAAAATATCAGATCTTTATCATTATCACCCCAGCTGTCACTTCAACTTGGATTTGAACCTAATAAAAATCTGGTTGAAAAGGGTCTTGGAAAATGTCCAGCTAATTTGCATTTAGGTTTACCACCGCAATTATTTGTTTACTGTGATATAATTGAACCACAAATTGTAGGGGATGTTATGACCCCATTGTTGAGAATTATACAATTGGATCCGTCAAAGTATATCTATGGAGCTAATAAAATGCATGTATTCTCGCCACCTCACTACTTACCTGTAATGCGGAGGGAGTTTGATACAATTGAAATAGATATAAGAACAAGCACTGGTCAAAAAATACCATTCCAGTTTGGAACAGTGTGTATAAAGCTTCATTTTAGAAAATTATAATAATGTCCTCCCAAGGTAATAGAATAACTTGCCCCTACGAACACTATTATTCACATCAAGCTGGATCTGGAATCGGAGTTATTTACAAAGGAGCCCCATACCAGCGTGGACATGGAATCGGTAGCTTTTTAGGCGGGCTATTTAGATCAGTTTTACCATTACTGTCCAGTGGAGCCCGAGTAATTGGTAAAGAGGCTTTAAATGCTGGTGTAGGTCTCCTATCTGATATGGTTAGTTCACGGCCTATGGAAGAATCAATTAAAACCCGGCTTAAAGAGGCCAGTTCGAACTTAAAAAGGAAAGCAGATGCCAAAATTGATAGCGTTATGTCTGGTTCAGGGTATAAAACAAAGAGGAGAAATCAGTCTTCATTCATTTCACCATCAACCGCCAAAGCAAAAGCTGCTAAGAAAATAAAAGTGAACAAGAAAAAAATAAAAGACATTTTTTCTTAAAATAAAACAAGATGTCTTTTCTACATAGTCATTCTTGCGAGTGCATTAAGTCAGAATTAGATTTATTTGCTTTACCTTCAACACAAACAAGTATCGAAAGTGGATTATGGATACATTACAAACCAATTTCATCTCTGGCTGATGATGGGCCGATAGAATTTCAAGTACCAGGAGGAGGAGATGACTACATAGATTTATCTCATACATTAATACATATAAAAGCGAAAATATTACATCAAGACTCCACCAAATTGAATTCATCAACAGTGGTGGCTCCAGTTAATAATTGGTTACATTCACTTTTCAACCAACTTGATGTATATTTAAATCAAAAACTTGTTTCACCTCCGAATAACACATATGCATATCGTGCATATATAGAAACACTATTGAATTATGCTCCTGCAGCTAAAGACTCCCACCTTACTTGTGGTCTTTGGTATAAGGATACATCTGGAAAGATGGATTCAACTGATGATTCCAATGAGGGATTCAAAAAGCGACAAGAGTTGGCTAGTGAAAGCAAGGAAATCGAAATGATTGGACATTTGCATGGTGATTTATTCAATCAGGAAAAATTTTTGATTAACGGTGTTGATATGTCTGTAAAATTAGTTCGATCGAGAGAAACGTTTAACTTGATGGCTTCTTCGAACGATTTAAAGTTAAAAGTATGCATAATGGATGCAACTCTTATTGTCCGTAGATCTCGAATCAGCCCAACTGTTTTACTCGCACATCAAAAAGTTTTAGCCTCTACTACTGCAAAATATCCTATTACTCGAGCTGAAGTCAAAGTTTTAACGATACCATCAGGGGTTCAAGGAAAGACCCTCGATAATATATTCCTGGGACAGGTACCTAAAAGATGCATAGTTGGTTTTGTTAATAATGCAGCGTTTAATGGTAGTCTTACTAAAAATCCTTTTAATTTTGAGAATTATGAAATGAGTTCATTTTGTTTATACATTGATGGTCAGCAAATACCTTCTAAAGCGTTACAACCATCATTTGAGAGTAATATTTTCACTACAGCCTATCATACGTTATTCTCTGGAACGGGTATACATTTTCTTAACGAAGGTAACGGGATATCTAGGGAACAGTACGCTCAAGGTTACTGTCTGCTAGCTTTTGACTTAACTCCTGATTTATCAGCTAACTCCTCAAGTCATTGGAATCTGATTAGGAATGGTAGCGTGAGATTAGAAATTCGTTTTGAATCTGCTCTTTCACAAACTATTAACTGTATTGTGTATGCCGAGTTCGATAATGTTATTGAAATAGATAAGAACCGCAATGTAATCGTAGACTATAGTAGTTAAGATAGAATTATATGTATTAATCATAAGAAAGATATCAATAAATAAAACTGTCAACATAGCTTTCATATTTTTTATTTACAACTTCCTTTACATAATAAGTTCACAAGATTATGTTGAACATTTACAATAGTATTCTTCATCGAGTAGCACGTGTGCACTTTGGTTACAAATATGAACACAATCGAGATCCAGAAATGTTTATGCAAAATTCACCCATCTTTAGAGAGGAACGTGTATGCAGCAAACAATTTACCAATTCACATGGAAGCGCCTACGTTCTTAGTGAGCAATCTGGATCCAAGCACCCAGCCAGGTTCTCACTGGGTAGCCATGCACATAGACCAACACAACATTGGACAATACTTCGATTCCTTTGGTCGGTCACCTGTAGGATTCCACTTGGCTTTTCTAAATAGGAATTGTAGAAAATGGCATTTCAATACTAAGAGAATACAAAATGACTGGACTTCAGTATGTGGTGCATACTGTTTGGTATACTTATACTATAAGTTTCATGGATATAGTATGACGGATTTGACCAATTTATTCGAAAGCCAGGAAACACTCGTTAATGATATATTAGTATACGATTTGTACAAATACTGTTTTAAATAAAGGTTGAGGAAGGAAAGAACATGTTGTTTTTGTTTTGAAGTCGTTGTGGACGTCATTAAGAACAATAGGGAGTATCGGACGAGGGTAATTAGTGAACGTGAAATAGTAATTAAGAAAAGAATAAACAAATGAGTAGCTAATTAGTGGTGTAATTAGCACGGAATTAAAAAAAGCTATCTCTGTAAACACAGCAGATATCGAAAAACTGATAGCGTAGAACGATCGGGCGTACTCGAGAACCCCCAATTTGACACCAAACTTTTTTTTTTTTTTTTTTTTTTTTTTTTTTTCTTACTTTTTTTTTTTTATTTTTTTTTGCATTTCTACGATAATTTTTTTTTATATACATAGATTTTGAGAAACAAGTAATGAGAGTCCATAAACGTCTAGCTGGGTTCTGATCTCCTATTTATAGGTAAACAGACGGCACACGTACCCACTATGCTTGACCAAGGCGGTTTAATGCGGTTATCTCGATGTGCAGGCTTCATCATGATATTTTCCTTCACCAGCAGCTCGTACATTAGGTCAGAAAACTATCTAAACGGTGCATGCTTTTTGGCCAGGGTTTGAACCCGCGTCATTTGAGTTTGGAACGCGAGTGCGTAAACTAATGCGCTACCAAGGCTTCTCCTGTTGATGATTCATAATATATAATATAAAAATCTGGCAGAACTAGTTTACGACTGTAAAATATTGTTACATAAGTAGAACGGAAAAATTAATCTTAATAATCTCATTCACGCGTTCTACCTACATTTCGTAGAAACTTACGTCATTAGGTGAACTTGAAATTAAGCACCTGGCAATAAACATTAATTGGCTTGCATTTATTATACTGATCTTTAGTAATAAAATTAAAGTGTCTGTCTGTTATTTTAATGTAATTTTTTTTACGAAAACTTCTGCTATTTACATGGTGCCTCTTTTGACGAGGAGAAATGCGTTTGCAGACTGCCCACCGCACAGGAGGTGTGGTGGGTTGGTAGTAGCACTTGAGAAGAAATACTACGCCCAGGCTAGTCGGGGATACCCATTAAAACCATTTGGTATTCCGTCTTTCGCCTTATCCAGAGCAAGTAGGGTTGCCAAACGTACCCTAAAATAGAGTATAGTACTCTTTATTGTATAGGTGTACTTTATAATGTAAATAAGACTAATAGCGTTCGCTAAAATACTGTCTTTTACATAATTTTTATTTTACTAGTGCCAGTGAGTATACTAGTGCATACCCATTGTCATAAGCTAAATAGCTGTATGTACGTAAGTACGAAAAAATACCTTTTTAAATATTTTAAATAAATAATACTCTTTTTTATCAGTCATTTTACCTTCTTTGAAATCAGATATCGTCGCTTAGTTGACAATACCACACAAGTCAAACCTTGGACATATTGTGTTTGTACCATCATTGGATACACGCTGAAAGTGGCTATCTACATACATACATACATACATAACTTCACGCCAGTTCCCTTGCGGGGTAGGCACGAACAACAGAGCGCCATTTAGGCCCATTCTTACACACCTCACTTGCTTCTTTGACATTCATAACTCTTGTCATGCACACTCGTCTGTTCTTAAGGCTCCTGACATCTAATGATGTAAAAAACATAATATGTCCAATTGTGGACTTGAGCGGTATTGTTACCTAAGCGATGACATACTTATTCTATATCTTTTAAAAAAAGGTGGCAATACTACCTGTGGGCCTCATCTGTTGCTGGTGGAAACTAGTGATTTGTGACTCGCCGTATATACAAACAGATATAACAGACATGCAGTCTAAAAAAATGCATTGTATTCTCCATCGCTTATATAGTCTATTCCAGTTCTTTTTTTTATAGCTTCTTTACACAGACACGGCATGTTTAGAATTTTATAATATTATAGATGATATTTATTTTTTTAGCTCGATATAAACTCTTAGTTCACAGTTGATTCGAGTCGCATCACTACGGCAGATAGAAAAAAAGAAACTACAGCCAAACGCTTTATGTGCCCATAAAAAATTATGGCGGTCCCAGTAAGCGCCAAATTGAATATCAAGTCATTACCTAGATATCTATGAAATTATAAATTCTTATTAGTTCTAGATATGTATACAAATTTCTAAATTAATCAAAGGTCGGGAAGTCTTTGAACATTAAATTGAAAAATATATTGAAATATTGAGAGTTTTTTCATAAATCACCTCCTCCTCCATTATATGTTAAGATAGAGGTGTTTTCTTTTCTTTTTTTGTTGTTTTAATTTTTCTTTATTCTACAACACAACTAAGAGAAAGGGGTTGGGGTTCTTTTATTTGCTTTTCGTTTTTTTTCTTTTTTGTAAATGCTTATTTACTAATATATTTTTTCTTATTTATTTATTTAATTTGTTTGGGAAACATACAATAATAAATATTCTTTAATATAAAACACAAAATTAATACATATATCAATCAAATTTCCAGTAAAAAATAATTTATATAATAAAAATAAAAGTTGGCTCAAATAGTTAATTACAAAAAATATATACAATTATACGAAAATTACATAAATAAAATGTCTATTTAATTAACATTAGGTCAGTATTGAATAAAATCGAAAAAAATATCACAATACTTACTAATAAAATAGAGATAAAAAAAAGAAAGTATGTAAAAAACAAATTATGTGATTATTCTAAAAGTCATTGGATCATTTTAAATTATAACATTTAAAACATTATTAGTTAATTATAACTATTACATTTTTATCTGTTTATCTAATACATACTACTATATATTTATTTTTTACTGCTCTATACATTTATATTATCTTATTTCTGCCTATATATCTACTACAAGTTTTAAAAACTATATTTTTACTTCTTTATTATAACACATAATATATGCACAAACTTGATTATCGACTAAACTTAAGACTATATTTTTTATTATACATCGTTAAATTATAAACGCTAGCACTTGCAGCGTTATTTACCGACCGGTTTTATTTACTGCTTTTGTCGGAATGATAGGTTTTTTTATTATTATAATTATTCTTCTTATAAATACTCTCCACCGAACGAACGAGATTTATGCAGTGTTGCTTATATTTTTATCCTTCTTTATTATTTTGTTATATTTATTTCTTTTGTCTATATTTATTAACTTTTCTTTTTAAAATAGTAATAGGTTCTTATTCTAATACAGTTTTCATCTTCTACTGTGTTTACATTTATGCCTTATTTTCTATTTATATCAATTACTTTTATTACTATTTATATATTTTCACGTGACTCTGCTGCTAGTGGAATGACGGAGCCCCAGTTGCACAGCGCCTGTATTGCGGATCTGGAGTCACTGTAGATGCCACAACTTCATTCTGAGCGCGTTCGGACTGAAGCCGTAGGCTTACGTATCGCTAGCATCTCTGCCTGATAGACCGTGCAACAGGATGCTAGCTTAAGCTTCCAGCATTTGGTCTCAGCCTCATTATCTCAGGAGGGAAATGAATCTCCAATCTTCCCGTCGATTAAGCTACCATCCGTGAAGATGCGCACTGCCTTTTGGCGTTGCGCGTCCACCTGCTCCTGGTCCATCAGGCAGGTATACTGCAACTCGATGTGTAGAGGCCGGGTGAGTTGTGCTTGCGTAAGCACCTCGCATTTCAAACTCCCTATTCTCAAGGATTGACTGGTATATTCCCCCCTTGGGCTCGATTAAGGAAGCCGAAGTATCTCCTTCACACGAAGATCAAGAGGGATTATACTCGCCAACGCCATTGAAGAGTTTAGGGAGACGGTCTTATACGCCTTACACATTTTCGGTGTGAATCCGCGTTGGACCATGTTGAGTTGCCTATGCATACCCAACTTTGCAGCCGAAGTCGCCCAGACGCTCGCTGCGCACAGGTCTACTGACTCCAGCACCGCTTTATACGTCCGAGTTAAGACCCCAGGTGACTTTTGCTGCTCGCGACAATTGTCCATATATCTTTAAATGTTTCGCACATGCATTACGTATGTGCAAATTGATAATCAACTTACTGTCTATCGTCAAACCTAGGATTTTAACTTCAGAGGCCATCTCAATGCTGACGCCGTGGAATAAGAAGTTGGGATAGCGAAGGTGGAATAGGGGGAGCGAAAAGTGGGCCATTGAAACTCTCACTCATTGCAGTATTCACTATTAACCCAAGGCCAACCGTTTCAGGCCGATACTCTGTGCGAGCGTAGTAGCACATCGCCCGAGCCACCTCTAAGAGCTGTTATCAAGATAATGACATCAGCGTGGCTCTACCACGAATGATAAACAAGATATTATGTGACAATACAAACTGTTTGAATAGTTGAAACGGTACAATAACAGCATATTGTAATATCTACGTGCTTATTTAAATTAGTAGCGGAATACAAATGATGGTGGTTTCGTAACTATAACATGCAGATGAGTGTTGCACAACTGTTTAACAAACGATGCACTACAATTTCGAAACTGAATAATTATAACTTTGTTGTAGGGTGTTTCGGTGGGAACTTGAAGGGAGATATTTAGCTGTACACCATTTTTTTCATATATCATATTCGTTTTATTCTTATCATATCATTATTAGAGGTTCTAAATCGTGTGTGAGGTTGGGATCGTCGACAATCCGTATACAAACTTGTTCAAATTCAAAAGTTTCTATTCAAATATATTCTACCTTAAGTTAAAAATTATGTCTTCTTCCTACTCTATGTATTGTATAGTGGCGATGTGTAGTGCGATTGTATAGTCCTCTATGTATTGTATAGGCGAAGCGGTAAGAACTCTTTATCAATAAATATGTCTAGCTTTTAGACAATAGAAACCATTAATACATTTATGGTCTAAGGTCTAGCTAGATTTTATAGCAATTGTTGAAATGAAACATCTTTATCAACGTAGAGAAGTCATATGAAAAATATCACCTTTTCTTGCAGCGTTTTACCGTAAAGGCCGGATTAGTATATCAAAATTGGTTGATATGCAGTTTAGTATGACTGCTATAGGAGGGTGGATACAAATATGAATAATATTTTTTTACTAAATTAATAAAATTCGCCAAGTGAGTGAAATTGCAGCACTTGGAGTCGATTGAGCGGAGACTCAGGAGACTAGTTGGCAACGACAAGCTTTACGATAAAAAAAACTCGTAGTCTCAAACATCGACGCAGGGTTACCAACATATCCTTTTTTTCTCGAAAACACTTTGGAGAGTATCCAGCTGAAATCTTTAATCTGATCCTGCCTTTTTCCTTCCATCATTGGAAAATCAGACGCATCGACATGCAGCACCGATAAATGATGCATATTCCACTTATACGACGGAAGTGCCTTGCGTTCACATTTATCGCGTGCACCGTAAAAAAAAGAAAAATTCCTTCTTTCTCGCTACTTACAACGTGGTTGTCTTCAAGTTCCGTGTGAATAAGTATTTCCTAGGGAAGCGTGATCCATCTTAGACCATATATCCGCTCTACATGTGGCGAGATCATGGTCACACGTGAAGCTAATACTACTGTATAAAAAGTCGACGAACTCTAACTACTCTAAAGGGTTCTGTAGAGATGACAAACATATTACACACGTTATTGCGCTTTAAAACTCGTACATAGATTTATCCTGGGGTACATAACTTAGGATAACTTTTATCCCGATAAATTACATCGTTTCCATAGAATAGACGGATTAGCAAGATAGATGACGCTGCAATCGCGTTTTTCAATTCACTAACAAATACCTACGTTGTCATAAACAACATATCATTCATTGTATTACTTCAAATCAGGTGGGCTATGACTCGCCTCTCTGTTTTGCTGGGCAGTTGTGTGTAGACTAAATGGAATTAGTTTCTAAAAAATTAAATTAAGATCTAAAAAATTACAGAATATAATCTAAATTACAGAATATAGTCCTTTAACCAAATATGTTATTTAATAAAATTTCATTAGAAATAATAATTTATATTTCAAAGTTTTTTGTTTACCATCCATAGGCATATAGTTACTTTAACAGTTTTATACATTCTTTATAACATAAAAATGACAATTTAGTTGATGTGCTTTTAGTTCATGCCACTTTTTCATCTGGGATAATATTTTATAGTTATTGGCTGTTTCACACAGATGTAGCGATGAGTTTAATACGTTATTTGTAACGTGATATTGTTATTAATTGTTAATGACGTTAAATATTAACAGATAACGAATGTGCTTACAATAATGTAGTTGTTTTTTTTTAGAGATTTTCACCATCACTAGATACATTTTTATTGAAGGTTATAAAAAAAGTAATTAAGTTTGTATAGAAGTAACATAGACTATCTAGGGGTTTCCTTATGTTAAATACTACAAAATAAAACAAAAGTAAGTTGTAAAAAGGTTCCACTTCTTACGTGTGTACACAAATACACACACACTGAATTTGTGAAACTGCCTGTACTATAAATAGATATGACGACTTTATTAAATGACCATCTAAAAAGTTGGTTTTACCAGAAACGTAATGTGGAATAATTCAACACAGCAAAGCTTAATTATGTCCTGAATTATGAAATTTTCACTAGCATATGACGCAAATGGTTTAATGATGTAACATATTTTTAAATCTAGAATTAATTAAGTGGCATCATAAAAACAAACGCTACATCATGTTTTTATCATGGAAAACAAAACTGTTAAGACAAAGTAAATTGCAATGTGCTTAACATTAATAAAGAATACATGAACAAAGTGTCTTCTCCTTAATAGAGACAAAAATAATAGTTTAAAAAAACTAAAAAATACGCTTTTTACAAAATCCAACTAAAAAATAGAAAATAAATTTGAATTAAAAATAGTGTAAGAAAAAAAAAATTATTGTAAAAAAAGCGTCGGGCGCATCAATAGTTTGAAAAGCATCCCACGGTTTTTTTACAATAAAATATTTTTTTCTTACACTATTTTTAATTCAAATTTATTAAAATTTATTTTCTATTTTCTAGTTGGATTTTCTAAAAAGCGTATTTTTTAGTTTTTTTAAACTATTATTTATTTTTCATTTTTTAGTGATTATTTAGTGATTTGATTGGAAACTTTGAAAAAAGAATTAAATACACTCTTATGATAAAATGGAACGTTATGTAAAAATAAGCTTTTTTAAAAAGGTTTTTAAATACAAGCTTTTGAGATCCTGCATATCATGTAGCAGCAGAGTGCTAGCCAAGACAAGTAAAACGAGCCCAAACACGACGGGTCTATCTTGTTTAGTACAGGAGTTCCTATGGCCACCTTCCGACTCCACCATCAGATCAGCTCCATGGTACCATATTATTGCATTGTCACGCGATATACACATACGTGCAAAATTTTAGCTCAATCGGAAACCGGGAAGTCGATCAAATTTAACTTGAAAAGCGTATTAAAAAGAAAAGTGTTATTGGACACACTCCAAGTATAAATAGTTATATTTATTATTTTGGGTCAGATTTTAATTACTTATTAGTCTTGTTTCTTAGATTAGATTGTAATAAATGTTGTTTGTATATTGAAACCACATTTCATGCTTATTAAAGATCGGTAGCCCTAAAACGGCCGCTTTCGCAGTTTCGTGTGACGAATATGACGAGTATCAAAATAAAATTGAACTTTATGCTGCTGTTTTACAACTACTACTATATCTAGACACGTGTCAATTTCACTAAGCGATTCTCCACAAGCGGTTGCTTTAGGTTCTCATATTGGGGCTTGAAGTCCGGTAAAAATATGGTATAACTTTTGTATTTTTTGTTTAAAATTTTTCTTTTTATAATGGAAGCTTCCATTATAAAAAGAAAAAGTTCAAAAAGAATTATGAAATCGTCATTTCTGTCTGTCGGTCCGTTCATCCGCTTGTCTATCCACGACTAACTGCGTCTCTTTGTGTGTCTGCGCTGGTCAGCGCTAGTACCCCTTACAATGTGTATGCAATATGTCTAAAAGTTATTCTTCTATTTTTCGGGAACAGTGCCATTTCTGAATGAAAGATACCTGATAATGTATATGCATAATTTCATGATGATCGGTTAAGTAGTTAAGCCGTAAAAGCGTAAGCATAACAGACAAACTCATATTTGCATTTATAATATTTGTTAGAATATTAAATTAATTCTTGTTTTTTGGAGTACAGCAGGCAGGCTGACGTCTTCACTGTGATGGAAAGTGGTCACCGTCGCTTATAAACATTTGCAACACTAAGGTGCTACTAACGTGCTGCCGGACTCGTAGATGGGGCTGGAACCTGGCCCCTAATGCCGGAGCACAACTCAAGGTTGTTATGGCGGAATGCTCTAGATTAGAGGTGGTACCATCCAGACGGGCAAACAAAGTAGCACCTGGAATTTTATCATTAAAAAAAATGTCGCTTCTCCCCTGGCGAAAAGTCGCGAAGAAATAGTATTTTGTTTGTGCCTGCTCTATCTGGGACCGTTTCACGCAGATGTAGCGGTTGTTTTAATGCGTTATTTGTAATGCAACATTGTTATTAATTGTAATGACGTTAAACATTTGATAGATAACGTATCTAGTATGACCACTAATGTAGCTAATCATTACCAGTTTTTTATCGTAATAAACAACATGCATTGGGCTACAGTCAATAACACTAACATAATCCCAGAGGGAGCAGGAACATTACATTAATATTTAATAACAAAATGCAAACTAATTGAATTAATTTGGTTCTCTGCAAATTATATGACAAAAACTTCTGACGTCTTTTACTTAATATGATTCGTATTTTTTTTGGAAATTTCCATGTTTTGGCTTGAATCTCGGGTGCAAAAACTATAGTTATGTCTGTCTAATTAACAAGACGAATGATAATTGATTTAATAATTGCATGTGGCCTTTACGTTATAACTTGATGTTAGACCGTGAAATCATCACAATCGAACTATATATAATATTTAACGCAATGATTATGCCCATTTTCATGGCAGCAAGTAGGAAATTGATGAAGGAAGTGGGCAGAGCGGATATGCATTTAACATCAATATATTGAACATTTTCTTGATAATATTACATACATACATACATAACTTCACGCCAGTTCCCTTGCGGAGTAGGCACGAACAACAGAGCGCCATTTAGACTTATTCTTACACACCTCACTTGCTTCTTGATAATATTGTTACACGTAAATTTTATATATTATGTATAATTTAAATTTATGTGATAAACTCGGCATATCTGTAAAAGGTGCACTCCACTAACCACCTCCTGAGCCGTATTTTAAACAAATTTACAGATGGTGAGTCATTGAATATTCAGCGTTAAAAAATACGAAAAGGAGAATGCCCATTTTGGGTCTCTGCTAACTTTGGACGGCCCTTAACCAAATACTTTTCTAAAATCTTGATTCTTTTTTTAAAATATACTGACGGTTTAATTATAGCCTATTTTTCGTCAGAGCATAAAAATGCAATTATATAGACCTTTAATTGTTTTCCCTTATACATTGTTACCAAACAGCTACGGTCTACAGTGAAAAAAAGTTGCCAGTGTAAATAATAAAGGAGTACCGATTACATTATTTAAATTAATTAGAAAAATCGAGCACAAAATTCATTATATACGTATCTTCAAACTATGATACATAGCTATCAGAATAAGTTCGTGCTATTTTGATGTATTAAGTATCGCAATTATGCCAAACACCGAAATTCTGGCGGCTTGTTGAAAGTCAATAATTTACTAACCAGTTCCTATTTTAATTATGTGTACTGTAATGACATTGAAATTTAATAAATAAATGATTAATTAAAAAGACCATTTGTATTTGATTTTCAATCTCTATTCATATTATAAATGCGAAAGTAACTACTGTCTGTCTGTTCCATTTTTACGGAAAAACTACTGGACCGATTTGACTGAAATTCGGTTCGTATGTAATTAGAGTTTACCCCGCGGCTGCGCCGCGGTTCAACCTCTAGTTATAAATAAAACAAAAAATATTTAATTGATTATTATTTTGTTCTTTATCTAAACAAGTTCCGTATACATAAACTTACAGGTCGTTTTCTAATTGTTGTTCTTTATCTAGCAATGTAATAGAACACAGTAATTGTACAATAGTTTAAATATATGTATTGATCAATAACCCGAACATAACCTCAAATATTCGGTTAGAAAAAATAATTAATAGAATCAACTCAGACAAGAATTGGGATTACCGTCCAGTCTTGTTTTTTAAATTGGATAATACGATGCGATAGGATTTGTCAATTATCTAATGATTACGCGAACAGGGCGCGTAAAAAGCTAATAGCTATTTCTCAGAAATCTTCATGTTTTCTTTTTCACTGACACAAAGAGTAGCCAAACATTAAAAAAAAAACACCAGAAATTAAGTAGCTATTACGCAAGGCTAATGGATATAATTAATTCCCTTTTCGTACGACGTAATGGAAACTCTAGGTTTGTATAATATTGTATATAGTGTGACATTTGTAATTTGGCCGTTAGGTTCAAAAATATAGAATATTAGGATATGCCTGCGACTTCATTCACGCTTGACATGAAATTCCCGCGGGATTCCTGGAATACAAAGAACCACAGCTTTAGTGAAAACTATTCCGGAATAAGCTAATTTTTATGCACCCGAATAATTACGAACGAATATCACACATTCTATTACATAAAATTTGCTATTGCTATTATTAAATTTTATTTTGCCAGGTGGTAGGGCATTTGCCCGACTGGATGGCTACCACCCCTGTTCTAAAGTATGTCGTCATAACAACCTTGAGTTGTGTTCCGGCATTAGTGACCAGGTTCCAGTCTCCCTTAAGAGAGCAGCAGCGCAGTTGTAGCACCTTTGGTGTTGCAAATGTCTATAGGCGATGGTAACCGCTTTCCATCAAGTGGGCCGTCTGCCTGTCTTTTTTTTTTTTTTTTTTATTGCAGGCGATCAGCAGACAGGCATACGGCCCACTTGATGGAAAGCGGTTACCATCGCCTATGGACATTCGCAACACTAAAGTTGCTACAAATGCGCTGCTGCTCTCTTAAGGGAAACTGGAACCCGGTCACCAATGCCGGAACACAACTCAAGGTTGATATGGCGACATACTTTAGACCAGGGGTGGTAGCCATCCAGTCGGGCAAATGCCCTACCACCTGGCTGTGGGTTGTTTTGTCGCCTCTTACGACAGGCCGCCAGGCCGCAGGAAATTGTATTCTTTCTCCGTTCCTGCACGGATAAGTCTGTCTGTCTGTCTGCTGAACTCCTGCAATAAAAAAATAAAAAAAAATTGTTCAGTGAAAAAATCACTTTGGAATTAGATTTTTTTAATCTGGGCATTTTAATTAAGTCCTAGAAATATTCTCACAGGATTCCCGGGATAAAAATTAGCGTATATTTTAAGTCTAAGAATTTGCTATAAAAATATAAAAATCGCCTCGTTTTCAAATAGTAAAGAAACCTACCGCTTGTATGGCTGATTTAAACGAATTGTGTAAGTGAAATTAATTTAAGTGATTCAATGCACGTAAAGGTCGATTTTAATAATAATAATATATAATAATAGAATATAAATAATAAGTACAACTCCACTTAAAATTTTGTTATAAACTTAGGTTAAAACTTAATACTTAACTGTAAACAAGCCATTACAATGGGTTGCTATACAACCAAAATCCGATATGCAGAACAAGATAAAAAATATATAAGGTTATCTTAAAATATTTTTAAAGCGCATGTTTGTTTGTTTGTTAAGCTTTCACGCCTTTGCTACACAACCGGTCATCATACACAATATTTTGCACACACGTTGTTAGCGGTACAGAAAAGAACATAGGGTATCTTTCATCCAGGAAAAAGTAATGTTCCTGAGTAATCTATATACATATATATAAACGAATTCCACATATATAGTGATTCATCACGATATATTAGGAACTATAATACCTATAGACTTGAAATTTGGCATGGACCTTCCTTTCGACAAGTAGAGGTCAGCTAAGAACGGATTTTACGGCACGCGAAGCAGGCGAGTATCAACTAGTAGCCGAATATAGCCGATAAGATGGCACTGCAATCACATTTTATTGGCGCCACCATTGTAATTCACTAACAAATATAACGACATGGCAACGATAATGACAATATAATTTTAATGTATTGCTCTCATGGTTATTTCCACCTTTGCCAGATGGCGTTACGGGTGTTCATCAATTGTGTTCCTGAAGAATAGAAAAAACCTGAGTAGATTGACATGAACTACATTAACGCGAGCAAAGCCGTGGCTAGTAACATATAATCGCGACAACATTTCTTACCTATGTCATCTCTACAATAATCTAACTAAGCCTTGAGTACTTCTCTGAGTTAACCATTTATGACATTTGACATGTCGTAGAACAATTTCAGTCTGTTTAATGAAGTGCATTTGCGAAGGTTATATTATTACGCTTATTATCTTCGATCTTAAAATGTTAAATTGTCGTCTTCATAATTTAGCTATCTCAAGCGGAAAATCTACCCATTTGATGAGTATAATATAGTCGTAGTGTAACGAACGACGAACGAACGATGCGGTGTTTTAAAAAATGGCGACACTGGATCATCAGTATTTCGGGTGTGGCGGGTGATATATATATATATATATATCAGCTGTCTGTTTCCTGTGTCAATCAAAATCACTAGATGTAGAATAAAAATCGTAATAAATCGTATATGGTTATTGACTAATAAATATATTAGGTTGGGGAAAAAGTTTCTTCGCATTTTATATAAAAATTCAAAAGGTTTTTTTATAAAGTTTATTTACATTTGACTAAAGTATGTAGGTGCCATTTTATTGGATAACTTTTTGTCATCTTATAGGTAGTTGATAGATAGATGTTAACCTGACACTGCCTAAGGAATTCTGCAGAGACCGAAACAGGTGAAAATCTGAAGGTGCAAGGTCAGGACTGTACGGCAGATGCATTAACACCTCCCAGCCAAACTCTCGTAATTTTTGCTGAGTGGCTAAATATGTGTAAGGTCTAGCGTTATCATGGTGAAAAACCACACCCCTTCTGTTGATTGATTCCGGCCGCTTTCTCTCAACTTTTTGCTTTAATCTCATCAGTTGTTCGCAGTACAGTTCAGAATCGATAGTTCTGCCTGGCGGTAACAGCTCAAATTGAATAATGCCCTTCCAATCCCACCATACACCCAGCATCACCTTGTTGCGAGTTAACCCAGGTTTCACCACAGTCTGTGAAGCCTGACCGGCTTTTGACCACGATCTTTTTCGCACGTTCTTGTTGTACGTGATCCACTTTTCATCATCAGTCATCAGCTTCTTCAAAAATGGTTCGGTTTCATTACGTCGTAATAAAGAATCGCAAATGAGTACACGGTTCATTAGGTTTCTTGTAGTGAGCTCATGAGGCACCCAAATATCGAGCTTTTTTGTGTACCTAGCTTTTTTCAAATGCACCAAAACCGTTTTGTGATCAATTCCCAGTTCTCCAGCTACGTCTTAACTAGTAATATGCCGATCTTGCTCCACTTTTTCAAAAATGGCGTCAATTTTGTCCGTAACAGGGCGACCAGAGCGACGTGCATCTTTGATATAAAAATTTCCGAATTGAAAACGCTTAAACCAAATTTGGGCTACTCTCACAGATACTGCATTAGGTCCATAAACATCACAAATTTTTTTCGCGGCTTTTGTTGCATTTTTACCTCTTTTGTAGTAAAATTTTAAAATGTATCGAATTTCTTCATTAGATTCACTCATTTTAACAATAAGAAAAATAAATGAAAATCACACATTTTCCTAATTTGAATTTGGAATTGTCTTCCTTAAAATTAAAACTTTTTAATGATACGAAAACCAGCTAGATACAAATGGTATGGCCAAAGAAATCTTATTACAAGTTCATACATACTATATGCGAAAAAACTTTTCCCCCAACCTATTATATATATATAAATCAATTACTGATCGTTAGTCTCGCTAAAACTCGGGAACGGCTAGACTGATTTGGCTAATTTTGGTTTCGAATTATATTTGGAAGTCCAGGGAAGGTTTAAAATGTGAGTAAATATGAAAAAAATGATAGGTATCAATCAATCAATCAATCAATATCTTTATTTGCAAGAATGTAGTTAGGAATATAGTAAAGACAACAATTTCGCTTTCCCTTAGAAACTATTCCTACCTGTCAAACATTTGACGTTCATCCCGTCGTTCAGAAATCAAATTAAATTTAAAAGAATACTTTTGTTTTTTTTACTAAAGTTAAAACATTCAGCTTTTTTATTTATTGATTCTGAGGCTATACGAAGTTTGCCGGGTCAGCTAGTTATCAATAAAATCATTACTTTTGTTTTAAAAGGTGGTTGAAAAAGTGAGAGACCAGGGACCCAATTTAACTATTTTATCACACTGGCGTCGCGAAAATGTTCAAAGTACGATTCCATTGCATTAGTGTACTAAATCCATAATATCTTCTTGATATCGTCCCGGCAGAATAATAGTAGAGAAAAATTGGTATTGCTATTAGGAGATATGGCACTAGTTAAAATGAATGTTGAAAAGTACGAATAATTAAAAAAAAAAAATCCCAAGATTTCGCTTATACAAATTTAAAAAGACAGTACTGATTGTAATAGTAGGTAGTATTACCGTACCACGGGCACGCCATTGGAATTGACAGAATTGAGACTGTCATGTATAGTAGCAACACCAGTTAGTCTTTTGTCTTTTGCATTATTGTCTATGTGTCATGGCTGTCGGAGTGTCGAAGCAATATACAAGCCTGCTGCCGAGACCCGTCTTTTATTCTAATATAAATCTTCCAAAACCACGCCAACCATATCGACATGGTGTCAGAAGAAGTCATCGTATCTAGAAATACGTAAAGAGAAGTCGTCGGAGGTACAACTACAAGCCACGAGGACAAATCCAACAGACGCAAAAAGGCCGAAGCAAAAATGAGTGCATCAAGTATTATTCTCCCGCCGAGCGAATTTTCATTTAATATCAATTCGTCTAATATGCCCCTCGAATGAAAGAATTTCTCAATGTCGTTTCAAATATACTTAATTGCGGCCTCGAAAAAGAATCCGATTTGAGAAAAGTCACCATATTGTTAAATACAATAGGTCAAGACGCGCTGCAAATATTTTATTCTTTCGACGTTGACATGCAGAAAATAACCTACAAAGACCTTATTCAAAAATTGGAGTCTTATTTCATGCCGAAAATTAATACGACAGTCGAAACCGCAAACAATTGTCAGGCGAGGACATAGAGGCCTACGCTACAGATTTAAAAAACATCAGTTTACCATGTAACCTCGGAACAGCTGCAGATGATCTTCTTCGAGACATATTTTATTGGAATCTAAATTCGTCAACAACATACATAAAAGAACGCTTGCTTATTGAAAAGCCAAAAACATTTGAAGACGCCGTTTCACTAGCTAAAACTATACGAAATACAAAAATCCAGACACAAGCAATTACAGAACCAACAAGTCTCAATCACATTCAAGCCCGAACAGCCAGAAGTCCTGCCAGATACAAAAGCCCTACCAGATACAATACAAGCCGTAGAAGTCTACAAAGTGGAAGACCTACCGATCCAGTCAATAAGGTGTGCAGTAAATGTGATCAAATTCACAGAGTACGCTGTTCAGCACAAGGAGTCACTTGTAGGAGCTGCGGAAAGAAAAACCACTTTGCTTCGGTATGCTTAAATAATAATAAATTAAATAATATTCAGTCTGATGTAAATTGTGTCCAGGAAAATAATTATTGGCTAAGTTTTTTATTTTTGTCTAACATTAACAATGTCAGTGACAATCCATATGTGATTAATATAACTATAAATAACTATAACATAAGGTTTCTCCTCGATACAGGAGCAGACACCAATGTTCTGTCGTTCAGTTCATACCAAAAGTTAAATTTGTCTTTAGACAATATTCACAAGAGTACACATAAGTTGTCAACTTTCAGTGGAGAAGTTTTACCCACTGTAGGTCAATGTCAAATACATATTCCATATAATAACAAAATGTATGAAGCTACATTTCATATTGTCATTTGTCATGTCAAAATGTCATAGGTCGTAGAACTTGTGAACAACTAAAATTGATAAAAAGAATACACAATGTTTAGTTTAGTCATGCTCTCGATAACAATTTGCTGACGGAATATGCCGACCTTTTTCAAGGTATTGGTTGTCTTAAAAACTTTGAGTGTCATTTAAAATTAAAGCCAGATGCAATTCCATCCGTAGATGCTTGTCGCAGAGTCCCATTTAGTCTACTTGGTGATCTTAAGAAAGAATTAAATATTCTAGAAAAAGACAATATTATCACTAAAGTCAATGAACCAACTGATTGGGTGAGTTCAATAGTCCTCATATCAAAGAAAAATGGTAAACTTAGATTATGTATTGATCCACGTAAGCTTAATGAAGCTATCATGCGAGCACACTATCAGTTTCCAACAATCGATGAAATCAAATCTAGTCTGTCAGGAGCTTGATATTTCTCTACTCTAGATGCTAATAAAGGCCCAAACTAGACCAAGCTTCTTCAAAGTTATGCACTTTCATTACACCACAAGGGCGCTATAGATTTCTTAGGCTACCCTTTAGTATAAATGCCGCTTCAGAAATATTTCATTCAATTATGATAAAACAGTTTAGTGGCATAGAAGGAGTTAAAGTCATGATGAACTACTTACTCATTTATGGTTCAACAAAAGAAAAACATGATCACAGTCTAAAGAAAGTACTGAAAAGAGCTAAAAACATAGGTATTAAATTTAACAAAGCAAACTCAAATATTTGTCAAAGCGAAGTCACATACTTAGGACATGTCTTCAGTAAAGAGGGTGTAAGAGTCGACCAGAACAAAATAAAAGCTATTTGTGACATGCCACCACTTACAAATATTACAAAGTTACAACTCTTTTTAGGCATGGTTACATATTTAGGCTCATATATAGAAAATTTATCACAAAATACCTCTAATTTGAGATCACTTTTGTTGAAGAAAACAGAATGGCATTGGTCAGAAAAACATGACCTTGAAAATAATAATTCAAAAAGCATTATTACAAATGCCCCAGTCTTGACATACTATAATATAATATACCAAAATAAAGATATTCTTTCAAAGGGAGATGTCATGTATAGTAGCAACACCAGTTAGTCTTTTGTCTTTTGTATTATTTATTGTCTATGTGTCATGGCTGTTGGAGTGTCGAAGCAATATAAAAGTCTGCTGCCGAGACCCGTCATTTATTCTAATATAAACCTTCCAAAACCACGCCAACCATGTCGACAGAGACGATTTTGAAGAGGTAATAATAGCAGAATTGAACCCCAGGATAAGATGGAAATATAGGGAGGTCGACGTGCTGCAATGGGTAGCTGACAACGACGACAGTTAGCATATTAAAGACATCTACATATACACACTTTCTGGGTTAATGTGCTGCATGCTAAACCATGTGATGGTGCAACTTGAGGTGAGATAGCTATCAACGCGAACCCTAATATACAGCAATAAAACAACGCAGTGCATCATCAAGATATGAATATTTTTTTACAAATAAAAGTTTATATAATACTAGCTTACGCGCGCTAATTTACCCGCGACTTCATAAAGTAAATGTTTCTCATATCCCTGAAGTTTAGAGTTATAGTAAGTAGATTGCCCATAGAAATCTTAATCTTCTATTTATCCCACTTAACAAGTTCACTACAACAGCGCGAAAATAAAACCTGCCAAATTGTGATACGAGTCATATTTTCCCGTATCAAGTTCTGACTTCAAAGGTTTTTAAACACATGGGAACTAATGGCTTATAGAAATTTATTGAACTAATTAATAGGTTATATCCTTGTGTATACATAGCTGAAGGCCCTCGGCGTTTTAGGTAATATTTCAAAAGTTTTACGCATTTTTCAAAATAGTTGATTAAAATATTTCTTATTGTATAGAACATATATTTAGTATGTATAAATAGTCTTTTGGGCACGTTTCCGACTGAGAGCGGTCTAGAACTAGATTTTATACTTTAATTTTAGTTTGTATATATAGTTTATTTTTAGTTTAATTTATTGTATAGTTTAATTTATAAGTTAATTTATTTTTAGTATTTAATTATATGTTTTAAGTTAGTTTTAGTTTGATATTAATTGTTATTTTAATTTAATATTCATGTAAATAGTAATAAACTTTTTGTTAGTTTTCTAAACGAACACAAACATATTTAATAAACAAGTATGTATAAATGTTCGAAATGGGATATAGTAGTAAAAAAGCAAACTTTTTTTTAATTTTAAATAATGTTTCTTATAATCATGTGTAACCCACTAATTATAAAGAAGGTGTAATAAACATAAGTCTTAGTTCCGTAGTAGAGTAGAAGTAAAAAATAAGGATTAATTAATTATTAATCCTTATTTTTTAATTTTTTACTTAGCAGCCACAATGGCGGAGAATAATAATTAATTTAATTATATGAAATCAAAATTAAACAAATTTTTAACATTATTTTTAGGGTTCTGCAGTCAAGTTAGTAAAACCAAAACCCTTATGAAATCGTTATGTTAATCCGTTTGTCTTTATATTTCACATTCATATCTAGCCTATGTAAGCGTTTCATTTTGTGAAATCATAGGGATTAGTCGTAGTTCGACGTAGACACGTATGGACTATGCACATCAGTACATCTTTTAGGATCCATAAAATCAAGCAAATGCCCTACCATCTTGCCAGGTGGTAGGGCATTTGTCCGACTGGATGGCTACCACCCCTGGTCTAAAGTATGTCGCCATAACAACCTTGACTTGTGTTCCGGCATTAGTGACCAGGTTCCAGTTTCCCTTAAGAGAGCAGCAACGCATTTGTAGCAACTTTGCTGTTGCAAATGTCCATAGGCGATGGTAACCGCTTTCCATCAAGTGGGCCGTCTGCCTGTCTGCTGATCTCCTGCAATAAAAAAAAGACCACGCGCAGTGCAGCACATGGTAAAAAATACGATTAAATTATTCCCGTACCGCAAACAGTGAATTTGCTTTCTGTGCGTTACGCAAAAATACTTCCCGTATATTTTTTATTATAAAATTAAACACATTTGAAGAAAGATTGTTCAGAAAACTAATTATATTTTGACGAATATCCATGATTCGTATTAAATGTCAGTTGAAAGTTCACAAACTATATTAGAAATACACGCACGTAATTCAGTTCTTACAAACACAATCAAATATAACAAGTCTAAGCCGTAAGGCAGCAGGTCATACATAAAACTCCCAAAATCTGTCGATGTGAGGTTCTCCTTCCGGAGATACACAATAACGCCTCGAGTGCAGTTGAAATTCAACTAACTCGGACTTAAGGGGTTAACGTTATAATTATATTCGCAAAATAGACATAGCCTCCCAATAAACATGCACTGAACATTCTCATTAGAATTCTCAAACTTGTCAGCTTTAATCCAAAACAATATGGCTTCTAAGAACTTATAATGAAATTTCACAATGAAACGTATTTGATGTCTTACTCGAAGACCGGCCATAAATACAAAGAGAATACCGATTAACAATAGATGGTTACATTTCGAATTTTAGAAAATTAGCCCTTTGAAACAAATGAAAGTGAACAATAAAAGCAGCCATAAAAAGAATTATAGATAATTTAAGTAGCAAAGGTAATAAAACACCTGGTCTGTTACGAATTAAAGTTACTCAGAAGACACGAATGCAAAGAAACTTAGAAAATTCACTCCCGCACCGGAGGCAAGACAATGATAATTAACTGCTGTACAGTCCGAGAGTCAAATTGGGAAAATAAATCCCGTAACGCAGTGAATGTATTAAAGATTGTCTATTGATATGATGTAGGCTATGTCCTTCCCCAGGATAACGTCTAGCTCCAAGTCAAATTTCATTAATGTTCAACTGGTTAGTTGTGAAAATGTAGCAAATATGATTATACAAAAGCTATACTGGAATTATTATTTCGAATACAGCTCTTAGGGTGGCTGGATCGGTGTAATATCACGCTGTCACAAAATATCGACGTGAAACGTTTAACTTTGAGCTAATCGTGTTTAGCGATGAGTGAGAGTTCCAATGGCCCGCTTTCCCTTCCCCCTATACCATTCTCCTATTCCAATACCATATCCTTCTGTGTGATCCTATCCCATCCTCTTTATTTCATCCTAAAGGCTGGCAAGGTGTTGGTTCCCTATTGGAGTTGCAAACGCCTACAGGCGACGGTAACGACTTTCTATGAGCGGGGTCGTCTGTGCTTGCGAGCATCGCAATAAAAATAAATATAAGACGGATTAACCAATTTGAATCATTTTAGTAGAAAGGCACAGAACTAAAATGACACTACGATATCCGGTGCCCCACTTATCCCTCCCTTTGTTCCATTTTACCTATCCCCTCTCCCATTCTATCTTTCCTATCCCATCCCCTTATTTCAATCGCACATCCCATCGTCTATGCTATTCCTCTTGTCTGATCCCTCTATCTCACCTCCCTACCCCATCTCCCATTCTATCTTTCCTATCACATCCCCTTATTCGATTCGCACTTTCGCACACACACATTGAGAGAAAAAAGCTAGGAAACTGATAGGCAATAACCGACTATTCGACGAGAAGCTTCAGAGCCTAAATCATCGACATAAAGTCGCTAGTTTGTCGGTATTCTAGAGGATACACTTCGGGGAGTGTGCCACGGAATTACTTGAATTGGTTCCTCCCTCACCATTTTACCACCGGATAAGCAGACGTATGCACTCACGCCACCGATATATGATGGAAATACCAACAAAGCGCACGAAACGCTAGGCTTCCACTTTTATCATACGCACTGCTGAAGAGTGGAACTCTTTACTGTCGTCTGTTTTTCCTGAAGAATACAATCTAGGTGACTTCAAGTCTCGCATGAACAGGTATCTTTTAGGTAAGCGTGCTCCACCTTAGACTGCATTTTCGCCTGACATAAGGCGCATTGTCAGTCAAACGCGAATATTCATTATTAAAAAATAAAAATAAAAACACCCCATCGTATCTATGCTTTTCCTTCTGTCTGATCCCTTTATCTCATCTCCCTATCCCTGTTTGCCAGCTACGCAATAACAAAATAATAATAAATGGACTCTGATATCGATTTCTATAAGGATCAGTTGGACGGTATATAAAGCGATTTTTTAAAAATTGATTTGATCGATAAGTCCGTTTTGCGATACAGGATGTTTGCAACTATACGTTACTTTGAGGTTCTGTAGCATGCCAAAAGCAGTGGACGTTCATTAGCTATACGAAACCCTATACTGTGTGGGGATTGATATTTTCTTAACGACATTTTATGTATCTCAAACTGATGACCGCTATCACACGCTGAATGTCCTGAAGTACACTGACTCGTACTGGGAGAAATTTTTTTGTTTGTGTTTACACTGCAGTAAACATATAAATATCAGATTTCAATTACAATAAATATCATAAGTCAAGTACCATCACTTGTGAATACAGTTTTATAAACAACATCGGTATGTATAATTTTTTTCTCAAGTTTTCTAAATTATATTCCTGGGTCGAAGCCAGCTATTACAATATCTTCAGAATTGTCGACATAATGAATGTTTTTGTACGAGAAAGCAGCCCTTATGAAGCCGATGGTCGACTATTCTGCTGATATTGTTATAGCACAATCTAGGTCCTAGGACGCAAAATTTCCTATTATAATAGCGTCCGAATGGTCATTCACTGGTGTATAATCACATCATAATCGTTGCTTTTTTATTCAAAGCAACCATTATGGTGCCATTATGACGCCATTGAATGACTATTCTGACACTATTAATAGCAGACTTGATTCCCTGATTACTGATGGAATAGTTGTATAATTTGTATAAATATCGGTTCTCTGTTGACCCTTGATTATAGCAACGTCTCATTTTTTATTGAGAAGCTGGCAGACAGGTAGACGGGCCAGCTCCTGAAAAGTGGTTACCGTCGCTTATAGACGTTTGCAACACTAGGAGAGAAGCCAAGGCGTTACTAGTCTTTAGGACGAGATAGAGGGATCAGATAGCAAGAATGAAATAGATGGGATGAGATATAAGATTAGAATGTGGGCGATGGGACAGGGAGGATGGGATGGGGTAAATGGGATAGGCAATATGGGATAGGAGAGGGGAAAATATGCCTTCGGAACACTCACTCATCGCATGAAACATGATTAGTTATTAATGTACAGACACGGCATGTTTAGAATGTTATAATAGATCGATATCCGGTTATATTGGACTTTCAATATATTTTTTTTTGTAAATTTCTACGATGTGGTAGAGCTGTACTGGAATTATTACTTGGATTACAGCTCGTTAGGCTGGATCGGTGGGAGTGATACCACATTCTCACACAATATTTGCGTGAAACTGTTAACCGTGATATAATCGTGTTTCGTGAGATACTTCCACCTGCCCTTATCCCATCTTCCATATCTCATATCATCCATCCACCCATCCATCAACCCCTTCATCCCATCCTGAAGACTGGCAACGCGTTGCTGTGCTCCTCTTTGTTGCAAACGTCTACAACATCTAAAGACGACGGTAACTATTTTCCACTAGGTGGGCCATCTGCCGGTTTGTTAGATTCGCAATAAAAATTGACAGTTTATAATTAACTAGAGTTTGCTCCGTGGCTGCACCGCGTGCCAAACCCCGAGCAGTAGTTTTCTTATACTTACACAAAAACTTAATTCGGTTGTTGACATATAATAATAACAAAGAAACCAAGTCCATATAGTCTAGACAACTGCCCAGCAAAACATAGAGATGAGTCGAAGCCAACCTGATTTGAAGTAATACAACGAATGACAAGTTGTTTATGATAACGTTGGTATTTGTTTGTAAATTAAAAATAAAAACGCGATTGCAACGACATCATTTATTAGGATAAAAAGTATCTTAACTCTTGATTCGGGATATAAGCCATCTCTGTGTTGAGTTTCAAACATATACGTTTTGTAGATTTTAAAAAGGATGCGATATATAAAAATATTAAAATCTATATATATATATATATATATATATATATATATATATATATATATATATATATATATATATATATATATATATATATATATATATATATATATATAAATCAATTGCTGATTGTTAGTCTCGCTAAAACTCGAGAACGGCTGGACTGATTTGGTTAATTTTGGTTTTGAATTATTTGTGGACGTCCAGGGAAGGTTTAAAAGGTGAGTAAATATGAAAAAAATGCTTGGAATATAGTAAAAACAACAATTTCGCTTTCCCTTAGACACTATTGCTACCTGTTAAAAATTTGATGTTCGTCCCATCGTTTAGAAATCAATTAACTTTAAAAGTCGTTCAGAAATCAAATTAAATTTAAAAGTTAAGTTTTTTTTTCATTTTTTGTTTTGAATGACAAACATTTGATGTTCGTCGTGTCCAGCTTTTTTATTTATTGATTCTCTTTTTTGCTCTTTTGCCCTTTTTTCTATTTTGCTCTTTTGCTCTTTTGCTCTTTTGCTCTTTTGCTCTTTTGCTCTTTTTGTCCTTTTAGCTTGATTGTCCTTTTTGCTGATTTTGTCCTTTTTGTTATTTTTGTAGTTTTCATTGACGGGGTATAGATAAACAAAACTAGGACTGTTTGTAATAGAAGATGAAAGTTTGGATGAGACCAATCATTTCTCAAGTTCATAGATATAAAAATTCATCGTCTATAAAAATGCGATAGTAACTCGATATGTCTTTCTGTTAAGTTTTTGGAAAACACTGGGAATACTGGATCGTTTTTATTGTAATTTTGTTTAAATGTAGTTTTAATGCCGAAAATTGACATATTTTATATACTAATGCCAGGAGATCGGATAGTTTGCGATATAAAATTAAGTGAATTTTTCGGGTGCAAATGGCACTAACATAAAAATGTTGTACACTGTAACCTGTATTAACGCCTGCTCTTTAAACAAGAAGCAGGAACTAGAGGTTAACCCGCGGCGCAGCCGCGGGGTAAACTCTAGTTATTTATAAAAATTTATTTGAGAAACTTTGTATTAGTATTTAAACTACTTTCTTTTTATAAAACATATTATAAAAATAACGAATAATAATAATTATGAAGTAAAGATATGTTGCTGGGGAGTTTATTGCCGCTTCTTCTCCTTTAGCAGTAACTAAAACTGCTCTGAAGGCGCTGGTAGACTCATGACTTCAAATAAGTGCTTTTTTATAATCGGCATAAACACATATTGTTTATGCCGTTCATATCATTCATTCCTTTTCATAGAGGGGATGAGATATGGAATTGGAATAAGGGGATGGGGAAGTAGGCCATCGGAACTCTCACTCATGCCAAGAAACACGATTAGCTCAAGCTTATATCTTTCATGCTAATATTATGTAACAGCATGATGTCAGACCGATATAACCGGGCCCAAGAGTAAGAGCTGTAATCGAGACAATGATTCCAGCATAAATCGATTTGATTTGAGAATGGCTTTACCACCTTTGAATTGAAATTTAGGGGACCCGTATAGAGTGGAGGAGCGAGATGGAATGCTCCTCCGTCTCAAAGGAAGATCTTCCAGCTAGGCTATTGCTACTCCTCGCAGACTTGACTTTATGTTGTTGGTCCTAAGACCTCACAATTTTACCGGGGTTTTCGGGGCGAGCCCTTAGGGTAAATTGCTTAAGGGAGCTTCCTAGGGGGCTTTACTTCGGCTGGGCTGTTGCCATAAGACAGGAATGAATCTAACGATGCCGACTAAAGGGAGACCCAATGCATTAATTGACAACGGGTGACGGGTAATATGAAGCCCGAGGGGAAGGCTCCCGGCGAACCGGGATCGGCGGTTCGAGGTGGCCTACACTATCTTAATGCCGTTTCACAACGTGTTATGGTTGGGAAAGAAGAATCGGCGAAAGTAACTTCCCAGCAACACGCCTAATCTATCATATGGGGGCTATGTGTCCTGGCGTCCCTCGCCGAGACGTGGAGAGATCGTAATTGGCGGCATCTGAGCCGCCACCGTCTGTGTCTGTCTGTCGGTGCCTGGCAGCTTGCCGTCCTAACCGCGGGCGGGCTGATTCGGGACAGCCGTTTTGTAATAACGTCGACCCTGTCCGTGAGGACGTTACGCGGTCGTCGCACGGGAGCCTTTTGCCGAGGCTTGTAATCGGACGCGAGCCCATCTATTACTGTTGGAAATTTGTATATATTCTTTGTATGTTTCGGGAATCGTTCGCGATCTCAATTATTGGACAGCGCCATCTATTGGCTTGTAAATGTTCCACTACAGATAATTTAATAGTTGGTTCTAAAAAAATAATTATTTGGCATCTCAGTGACTTGGTTAGAATCCTGGTGAGACAATAGGCTATTTAAGTAATTTTCTGTCCTAGTGTGGTAGTTACGATTACCAGGAACAAAAGGCGAAGGAAAAAATAGCGATGAAACCACTTAGAATTATTCGTAAGGTACACCACAACACAAAAATCACAAAATTAATACATACATACATAACTTCACGCCAGTTCCCTTGCGGAGTAGGCACGAACCTTGCGGAGTATTCTTACACACCTCACTTGCTTCTTTGACATTCATAACTCTTGTCATGCACGCTCGTCTGTTCTTAAGGCTCCTGACATCACCTTCTGCTAGTACACAATCAATTTGATCATGGAAGGTGTGTCGGGGCCTTCCACGACTTCTGCATCCATCCACTTTTGCATTGTATATCTGTTTAGTCATTCTTTCATCATGCATTCTTTCCACATACCCGAACCACCGGAGCATTCCTTTCCTTACCTTCACCCCGACACTCTCTTTCAGACCAACTCTCTTTCTTACTTCGGTATTACGAACGCGGTCCGCGAGCGTCACTCCGTAGATTTTGCACAGTGCTCGCATCTCGACCGCGTTTACACTACTTTCATGCTCTCTCTTCCATACCCAACTCACGCTTCCATACCTGAGCGTAGGTACCAGCACCGCGTTGTGTACGGCGATCTGGGCCTTCTGGCTGAGGTTCTTAGCACCTAGAAGTTTACCTAACGCTCCATTCAAACTATTCCCCAAATTCACTCTTCTTTCTATATCAGCGATGTACCTTCCATCCCTGCTAAAAGCACATCCAAGATATACAAACTCATTCACTTGCTCCAGCATAACATCATCGACCATTATCCTTGCATTCGTTCTGGTTTCTTCTCTTTCAAACACCATAACCTTTGTTTTCTTCGCATTCAAATGTAAGCCTCCCTCCTGATAGTCATCTTTCATCATTGTGACTAGTGACTAAATTAATGTCACACACAATAACAAAATAACCAATAAGCGTGTATGAACTCTAAAAACTTTCTTAGAAATTAAGTTGTAAAAAAGGGTACGGAACTCGAGTCCGTAGAGTTGTAAAAAATGATTTTTTTATGAAAACATGAAATTAAATTTAAAAAAATTAAAGGTTATCGAATTGATTGATGTTGTCAGGTGATAAATGGGAGTTAGTTTCCAAAATTTGGGGAGATTTTGTTATGATTTCCGAAGTGAAAATTCTTTAGAATCGTTATGACCCCATGAAACGAAAAAGCGACACTAAAAAGAGTAAACATATAAATCTATAGGACTAAGCCTGCGAGAGAATGAGATAGAATACATTATATTTAATCATTTAAACACTATGCTCGTATAGAGTTGGAAATGTTTTGGAAAATATGCTATGTATGTAATAATAATATGTAAACATGTAATTATTTTGCCATTTTTTTCAAATAAAGTTTTTCTTTCTTTCTTCCTTTTGAATTTTTACATTAAAATTTGGAATTTCTTGTTTTAAACCTAAAATATATTATAACGATATATATGAAATCTGACGTCACGATATTTAAAATCCTCCCACCAGTTGTCACACTTTGTTTTACGTCTACTGCGTGTGAACGGCACACACACGCTTTATTTTTTATTTTTTTAAATTTAGATTACACATAACGCCCACTACCCAGTATGAACTTATAGAATCGTTCCAAATCCATTATTACAACTGATTTCACTGACTTTTTACTTGGTAATCTTGATAATCTTTGGGGTATAACTAGCCTAATAACCATTTGTCAACTAGTTGTGTAAATACAAAAAATATTTTCTTTTACGAATAGTTCTTTTAGAATTATTACATTAGTATTGGTACACAGACTTATAAATACAAAAATCTTTACAGACATTTTAATATAAATTAAAATTACTAGAACCTATACTAAAACTCATTTGTGCATGTAGTTTATTTTCTATGGCTTATTCCAAGACACACAACTTTTGTAGGTAATACTTTAATTATTTTTATTTTGACTATAAAACCTCTGAGTAATATTAAAATTATAACAGATAAAGCGATTAAATGAGAATGATCATTTAAACTTTTCACTTACATAAAAAATATTTAATTTTAAAAAATAGGGTAATATCTTGTAGCTGATATCCTCAAAACATGCACACAATGATATTTTTTGGAGAGTGAGGAGTATAGCAACGCTTCGCGTTTTTGATGCCGTTTCTACGGTGTTGTTTGTTAGCAATGCTCTCTCTAGACATGTTATATCTCAATGATTGAATACTAAATTTTAACAGTATGTAACTAACATACATAAAAATCAACCATAAGACTGAGAAAAGTGAGTACTGTTTTTACCTATCTTTAGCACCTGTACCTGTCTGTACATTGGCCGTCGGGCTAAGCTAGAAGATATTTTTTTTTTTTTTTTTATTTTTTTATTGCAGGTGTTCAGCAGATTATGCACACATTCAAAGTTAAATTAAAACTAATCGATCCCATATATTTTATTTTGTGAGAATCTAAGTAACGTCGGGGCACCCTGGGATCTTGGTCCATGTGTAGGAGGGTGAATAGTATGTACTACATATGCTTTATTGAAAAATTTATAAAATCAGCTAAATGCATGGCAGTCTACGAACTAGGAATGTTATACAAAGATGTCAAACACGTGTGCTATTTTCGTCATTATATTATTAAACCTCGTTTAATCTGAATATTTTAAATATAAAATAAAATAAAAATGATATGTCGTAAAGATAAATACACGCAAATTAATTTTTTAAATTATAAACACTCTTCATTCAGTCTTCTATAGCCACCTTCTGTTTTCCAAGAATAACTTTGATTTCAAACTTGCATACCAGTAGGTATAGCAACTTGGTATATTATGTTAAATTAGAAAAAAAGAACTCTCAGTCATAGGACTGCATGCACGTAAGAAATTAAAACTTTGTATGTAAGCGTGACGGTCACGCGAGTTCAGTGCATTTCCCCATCACAAACGTGCTCAATGTGCCTAAAGAAGTTTTCACTTCAAAGATATTAGGTTTCATTTTAGTAAGGAGCTCTCCGTTTACAATTCCGACTCCTGCAAGACCACTAGCTTTTCTGTTTTATTCAACGCTCACCTAATTAAAACGTCCTTCATTATAATAATGTGTCATTACTGAATTAATATTTATTATTAATAAGTTGAAGACTAGATAGATCAAAAACAAAGCTTCCGTTTAGTATAAATAAGAGAGATTTCAGCGAATATGTACATAGTAGTCAGGTACGACTAGCCGTCACTAAGTTGAGTTTCGTGAACAACACAGGTGCGTAAAATAATTTAAAAATTATTAAAATTGCACTTTACAACATTTCGAAGGGTGTGTGTATATTTCTTCTTGTATTTAATAATATGTATTCTTACAGTTTGTGTGTACCTACGTCACTGTGACGTTGGACTCAGTCCAACTCCTAAACGGTTAGACTGATTTTGATGAAATGTTTTGTGTAGGTTAGTATGGGTCCCGGAATAGTTTAGATTCACAATTTGATCCTGTAGATGGCACAGAGTAGGCATTATTTACATTGGTAGTAATAGTAATTAGTAGTAGTAGGTTCATTGTACTAAATTGTCATGTTAGTGGTATTTGCCCCCGGAAGATTCATTTCATTTTATACTGCAAACTATCCCATCTCCCGGCAATAAAAATGTTTATGACCATTTTCGGTATGAAAACTACATTTAAACTGAATTACAGCAAAACCGATCCAGTATAAACTTAAGAAATGATTGGTGCCATATAAACTTTCAACCTCTATTTCAACCCGTTATAGTTTAGTTACCCATCTTGTAAACTACATAAATGATAAAAATAACCTTTACATAAATCTAGCCCATTATACGAGAGGAAAAGTATCCCTAGTCTATTATCCCTCAGTATTAAAATTACCTATATACCGAATTTCAGCCAAATCGGTCCAGTGGTTTTTCCGTAAAAGTATAACAAACAGAGAGACAGATATATTTTTATTCCGGACTCTATTCCATTTTTCGGGATAAAGTATCCTACCTTCATTCTCGGCATCGAAAAAATATATACTGGGTTTCAGCCAAATTGGTCCCGTAGTTCTTCCGTGGAAGCGGAACAGACAGACAGACAGAGTTACTTTGGAATTTTTAATATTAATAATAGGGGTACAAAATAAAATCTAGAACCCGTTTCCAGCACAACGTACTGTGTCTAATTGTGAATCTAAACCTAACCGGGACCCACTCAAACATTTGCATCAAAATCGTAGAACCCAATTCCGGCTTCAAGTATTTTGTTTAGATTGCGGGGTTAACTTCTTGATGTTTTAGTAAGGATCCTTAATTTTTATATAACCTATATTAATTTGGGATAATGTAACATTCGAATGGTGAAAGAAATTTTGAAATCGGTCCAGTAGTTTTTGAGTTTATTCGTTACATACATACTAAAATACAAATATTTTCTCTTTACAATATTAATAGAGATAACATGCACGCGCATAAACGTCCCACTGCTGGGCTCGGACCTCCCACTATAGAAGAATTCACAGTACACCCGCCACGCTTGTCCAAGGTGGCTTGGCAGGTTTGACACGCCTGTTATCTCTATGCGCAGACTTCATCACGATGTTTTTCTTCACCGTTCTTAGCACGTGGTAATTGCAACAACATACACATTAGCTCAGACAACTGCCAAGTGGTGCATGCGTTCCGGCCAGGATTCGAACCCGCGCCCTCTGAATTTGGGACACGTGTGCTAGCCATTACGCTACCACGACTTACTCACTTGCATATAATCCCAATAAACGTAATAGGGCTGTAATTTTCTTAATGATATACTGTTTTCAGAGCAACATGAAGAGTTTTCTCATCCTGAGCTGCGTTCTGGCAGTAGCAGTCGCGAAATATACGGATCAATATGATAGTATCGATTTAAATGAAGTTATGCAAAATGACCGACTTATGGATAAATATTTTCAATGCATGATGGACCTTGGACCTTGTCCTCCAGAAGGCCAGGCACTTAGGGGTAAGGAAACCACTGAATATGTTTCGAATGTGGCTCGACATTGAGTTACATATGCCTATAAATGAACAAATTTAAAGCAACGTTTGTGCGAGGTGCCTTATTATACGACGAAAGATTTTTAGACGACCGCACTGAATTGATACAATGCGATCGCCACGAAGCTCTTTCAGTAATCATTCATATAAATTATTTTGTTGAACCTTGTATTAGTATAAACTACATTTAAAAACAGCCGAATGATAATAATTATGAAGTAAAGATATGCCTGTTGGGGAGTTTGTTGCGCCGCCACTTCTTCAACAGTTACTAAAATTGCTTTTCATTCAATAAGTAATTTGTACGATTTCATTTTGAAATAAATACTTTCATTTTCATCAAACCCGGAGAATAAGTTCCATCGTATCTCTATCAGTTTGATATTTTTTTATGGCTAAATTTTATTTATTTTAATATTTTCAAAAAACAAGAAATGAAACCTTAAAATAAATTTAACACTAGCAAATAAACTATGTACAAGTTAAAATTAGACAAGAAATATATAATAACTAGGATTTGCCCGCGACTTCGTCCACGTTTGACGGGTAACGTATATTACGGTTATTTTGCCAGTATTTCAAATTAAAGGGTATTTTCATCAGGACAACGAAGGCTTTAGTATTAAAATACATGAATTCCGAAGACTCCCGTAGAAACCCGGGGTAGGTATTGTTACTAAAGGCAACCATATCTAAATCCACTAATATATCTAAGAAACGTAGAAAATGTCATATCAAGCAAGTCCTAATATCACGTAGTTTCGAAGTTAGGAAATCCCGGCGAATATAAAAAGTTCCGGATTATATTGTTTTAGTATCAATCAGATCTGAATCAGCTAATTTTTATTTATAATACCCACTTTAGAACACTATCGGGAAAATTCCCGCGGGATTCCCGGAATATAAAGTATCGCATCACTTGAAAAAGTATAAAGTTATCGTTCTAGTGAAATTGTATCGAAATCAGCTAATATTTAGGCAATCTCCCTAATTGGTACCATACCCGGGAAGATCCCCGCGGAATTCCCGAGACACGAAGTGTCGCAGCATTTAAAAAGGAATGTAAGCCATCTTTTTGGTGGAAACTGTGTCCGAGAAAATTGCCACGAGAATCCCGGGCTAAAATGTATCACACATTTTATTACATATAATTTGCTATCGATCAGTGAAGAAATCACAGCGGAAGATTCATTTTCAATCTGGCCAGTTTAAAACATTCCCAGAAAAATCTCCGTGTAGTTTTTCCGGGATAAAAAATAGCGCAGATTTTAAGTCTAAGAATTAGCTGTCGATCAACGAAAATCGCATCAAAATCAGCCCTGTAGTTTTTACGTGAATCCCGAACAAACAGACAAGAATTTAAAAAATACATCGTGTTACTCTTCATCGTTTATATAATCTATTCCCTTTTTTTAATAGTTTTAATGTACAGACATGGTATGTTTAAAATTTTGTAATATTAAAGATATATAAAAATTACATAATAGATGAGTCCCAAATCGTCGTCGTTAGGATTATTTTTAATTTTAATAACTTGTTGCCATCATGTAAGGTGATTCTGGTGCTATAGAAATTTCAGGATAAGTTACAATCATCATGAACAAACTGTAGTGCCAGTATTACCGTAAAGTGTGTGTATGTATGAAACCCGCTAACTTTGCCTGCACAGTTTCACTTTAATATTCAGTTCTAGTCTTTAAGTTTTCTGGAGCGTTAACGATAATACGATGACGATTTGCCTTAATATTCAGTTGTTTAACGATAAATTATATTTTCTGTGCTACTTGTCTAAGACAATTAGATTCCAGGGTTACAATTTTGCTTTAATTATTTATTTATTTTACAAGACAATGTCGAAGAGGCGATGGCGACTGACTGCAAGGATTGCACCGACACGCAAAAGACGAAAGCTAAACAAGGCATCACCTACATACACGACAACAAGCCCGAGATGTTCAAACAACTTGCCGAAAAATATGACCCGAAAGGCGAATATACTAAGAAGTATTTCTCTTAAAGGAACTGCTACATCATACCCAACCTGATCGATACAGTTTCATACATAATATTATATTTGTGTTTACATTTTAATACCTATAAATAAACCTATTTTCGTTCAATATTATGTACGTATAAGTTATCAGCCCTGACTGTTAAGGCGTAAATGAAGAACGTATTCAATTGACTTGAAATAAGCCTATGAACTGTTAATTCGTGCGTGTCATTTCCTTTTTATACTGATCGCTCTAACTTCGATACGTTTGTTTGCTATATAATAAATATGATACATGATTCTTTGTTGTTTTAATGCAATCAACATCATAATAATACTTATTATTAACGTATCTTAGATTTCCTTACACAAATGGCAAAGGCAAAACCCTTATAATATCATCTGGTCTATCTTTTTTTTATTGGCAGGAACCGGGAAATATGTGAAATATGCCCCCTTCAATGAAGTGGTTAGCGTTGCTTATAGACGTTTGTAACACCAGGGGCGGTGCCAATGAAATAATAGCTTTTAGGGATCAGATAGGGGGGGAGGTGAGATAAGGGCGATGGGTTAGTAAGAAAAGTGGGATGCGGAGGAGGGGGGACAGTGGGCCACCGGAACTCTCACCGTACGGGACATGGTTAGCTCAAGGCTAAACGTTTCATGCCGATATTCTGTGAAAGCATGTTATTGCACTGATCATGCTGGCCCAACGGGCTATAATCAACATATTGATCTCAGCATAGCTCTAGTACGTAACGGTTTCTGTCTACTTATGCCTATTTCTGAGATTAGTGAATCCGTATGGAAGACATTTTGGAACAAAGTTGACCTATATATGTCTCTGCATAATGCTTTAATGGATTTTCAAAATTTCGGTCAAATATGTCTCAATTTATGCGCATACAAGGGTTCCCTGGAAGTGACGAACCTGTGCTTGTTTAATTTTTAAATAAGTTTGTTTTAATGTGGAAAACGCGAATAATAATACTTATTAACATTTCATAATGTTTCTTACATATGGTTGCCATCTTTTTAAATAAATAAATCTTTTGGGCAAATTAGGGGATTTTTTTATTTATTATTAATTATTTTATTTATTTCATTACTGAATTTTTCATATGTATTTATTACTACTTTATGCTTTGGCCGGCAAAGTTCTGTTATTTGTAAAATAATAATAAGATTCTGAATAAATTAGATAGTAGTTGAATCTCAAAATAACCAAATCTTATTAAATGAAACGGCGAAAGAAACTTCCCAGCAATACGCCTAGTTTATCCTATGGGGGAGCTATGTGTCCTGGCGTCCCTCGCGGGGACGTGGAGAGATCGTGATCCGGGCTAGCCGTTTTGTAATAACGTCGACCCTAAGCGTGAGGCATAGTTATGCTAACAGATAATTAACAGATAGTCAAAGACAAAAGACAACATTTGTTATTTCTACAACACAATACCAGTTCTCTGGATAACAGGCACAATTTTAATAAATGTTAAGGCAATATCTACGTATTTACGTCTTTGAACTGTTCTTTTTTATGAAATATTATTTTAATCTCGCTCTAACTCTGCAAATTACAATTAAGTTAAAAAAGTGATGCACTTATAATCTTACAATCTTAGATAATTTACACTCTAGATAGCGCGTCGCCTTGCAATCACAACAACAGAAACAGGCCAGCTTACGCATGCTGGCATGCGTAAGCAGTGTTGCCGTTTTGTAAATGGAAAAAATGCTAGACTTTGGCGGTGATAATGCTAAAAATGTGCTAGATCAAACTTTAATATGCTAATAACAATGCCAAATGCTAAGTCTTGTTTAGATCAATTAAAAACGAAAATAATTGCAAGTAGGTAGTGTTATTAAAAACGCAGTGCAATTTTTAAGTATATTTAATCATGAAGATAAATCAAATAATTTTTGTAGATCATCAATATCATCATCGTCGTGAGCTTGTGCTTCTGATGTTGAAGGGCCAACTTCAAAATCAATAGTCATTGGCATCACAATCGACTCTAAACTTTGACTATAATGTTGCACTTACAGTATTTGCAGTAAGCTTTGGTCGAATCTTCGTTAGCTTGTCTTAGCCAGTGTTTAAATTCGCTCATCTTCTCCCACTCTTCTCGCTAATGTTGTTCATATTTTGGAGGCATATTATCTCTACAGAGTCAATCGAAAACTACTTTTCAAGCACACACACAGGACATAAGAACAAACGTTTATTTTAAAGCTATCACAATACAAATATCGGTACCAACTTGCACTTGAAAGTCTTCTAAGATCCGAATCCGAATGTAAACAAAGTCTTTTACTATTCTGTATTTGGGAAAGTCCCTAATTCATAACAGAGTTACTATATCCACTAAATATTTTAAAAATATTGTCTATGGGCTTATCAATCTTTTGCACAGAGTAAATAAATATCTTACAGGGTTTTTTTTATTATTATTATATATATCTCTACGGACTCGAGTTAATACTTAATTTCTATGAAAAATTTGAGACTCCGTACACGCTTATTGTTTATTTTTGTTAGTGTATGTGACATTATATGTAGTAATTTTTCTGTTTTGGTGTACCTTAAGAATAACTTATTATATTAATTTATTCTAATTTTAATACTAAACTTATACTAATGTAGAGTGTATCTGTTACATGCTGGTGTTGTGAGGAAGTGCATGTGCAGTGTTGGCCTTATATCTATACTTATATATAGTCGTATCTAGTGCCATGTGTGTTGTTTTTTTCTTTTCTGTGCCTGGGTTATTAATTTTTAGGCTCTTTGTGTGTCTTGGTTTGTTTGTGGAGTGTGCGTGTAATGCAATGCGATGGTAGTGCGCGTAGGTTTAAGTATGTGTATAAGTTTTATTGTTAGTTATGTATGTCACAAACACATAACTAACTATCTTACAGGGGTGTGAACGATAAGTCAATCAATTAAAAAAAATGCTATCAATAGTACTTAAAATTCGAAAGATACAAAAAATTCAGAAAATGCTAAAATATGCAATATGCTAAAGCTTATTTTTTCATGCCAACAGGTTTAAAAATATTCCAAATTTAGCATTAAAAATGCAAATCGGCAACACTGTGCGTAAGCATACTGTCTTACACTCACCTCGCGTCATATTGTTATCTATGTGTGAGTGTTCTTAATGATACCAGCTAAATGTTTTCCTTATTTTATTGTGTAAACTAATCATGTTAAAATGTGGTTCTGAAGTGTTGCAAAAAGTGAAATAAGGTATGAAATATTTATATTGTGTGATTTACCCCATTATTAGTTTTTTATAAAATGAAAACGTGCTATCAGAAATAAAACAATTTGGCACACAACTATGATTTTATTTGTATTAATTACCCTATCTTTGAATTTGTTTATTGAACAACTTTCGTTTTGATGTTGCATCACTGTTTAAATTTTGTAATTTAGACATATGGCGACACCTTATGCATAAATATTTTTCTGCGACTAATCTTACTTGATGGAGATGACCACACACATGATCATCTGCCACTTTGAAAAGTTTTGTTACGACCTATAAATTGTTTCATTGCAGGTTTTGATTATTCACAAAATACATGTCTTTTTCTCGAAAATGATCAGAGCAAATGACAGTCGTTTTTGCAGGTTTCCATAGATCTTCGTCTTCGTTTCCATAGGCTTCGTCGTATTATGTTTACCCACCGATTTTTAATCACAGGATCTTTAGGTATTCTGAAACAAATTAATTTAAAAATTAAAAAAAAGTACACGACTATCGCTAGTAAAATCTTTGTTGTATGTACTTTTGTGATCACTTTTGAAACTTCTATACTTACTCTACACTATTATATTTATTATAAGATCATATAGAGGATGTCGTAGCGTAAGGATTTTAACGATACCTCATTCATCAAATTCAGTTAAGGTATATACTAGTTATCACGGAAAATGGAAACTCACAAGCTTAAAATATACATTAACCATGAAAACATTACACTACTTTTTAGAGCAGCTGTGTAAATAGCATAATAATAAAAAATAATAAATTATTTATTGACTAAAATGCGTTACATTTATAAAAACAGAAACTATTTTATCGTAGTTTTAATGTGCGTCATAAACCATATATCACGGGAACAAAGTCGCGAGTGACATTTAGTCTAAATGTGAGTTGGGTAAGCCTTACCCATATCAATTCCTCCAGTTCATAAAAATATGGTGGAGTTTTGCATTGAAAAAGTGGCAATACTGATAATAATGTCAAGTGGCAGTTGTAAATAAGAACCTAAAAAAATAGACATTTTGTTACGAAAATTATGAAATCTGGATTACTTACCGATGCTAGGAGACTTCGTTAGTTGTTTTTAAGCGTCCCTTGTAATTTCTGCAAACTTTTATCACGTATCTCGTCATTTAAGACCACTTTTGAAATTTTGTTGTTCAAGCGCTCGGACGTGCGTATCGCGTGTTGTCAAATTAGACACTGATAGACGGGTAGCGACTTAGTGGCCAACAGTTGGCTGATATGTTTTTCGACGGATCCGCGCCGCCTACGCTCCATCTAGAGTGTAAATTATCTAAGATTACAATACTCATATCAGTGTATAATTTACACTTCAAGAATTTACATTGACTAAAACGAGACACACATAATATTTATAACGTCACAGAATGTAAAGCATTTGAGATGCGCACACATTACGGGATGCCTCCGGAAACAATGTGCACGTCCAGCGTCGGACGCGGCTTTTGTGTTGCCATATTTCCTTAGAGAAAACATGCTATGTCAACTCTTAATAAGAGCTAGATTGGCGCGAATTTGGAAAAAGTAATAAAACTAGATACTTTTTTAATTTACTTTATATATAAATATTTGTCTTTTGACAATAATATTCCAATACATATCGAAATTTCAGTAGATTTACAGAATTTAAAAAAAGCGCTAAATAAGACGCTAAGCGCTGAATACTAACTTTGTGTGTACATAGAGATATGAAACTAAAACTGAATGCGTTAAGCTAGCAACAGTACCTATGCATCTTGTGGACTTCTTCGAGTGCTTATATGAGATACAATCGCTTGTTTTGTTACAGACAGATAATAATAATAAAAAGGAACTTCGTTCCAATAAACACTAAATAACAATATTGTTGTGGAATAAATACTTTTTGTTACAATTTTATAATACTGGCTCGGTTTTTGACGTTATTATAATTAAAAGAAAATCGAGTTGGTTGCGATTCGAACGTAAGGAGAAAATTGCATTTTATTTTCTCTAATCCCATTTTAATTTAAATATATATGATTTTGCCTCGTTCTGGTCCCTCACAAAATGTTATTTAATAACAGATAATCAATGCTGTTATTTTTATATAACTGTAACAGGAGTAACAGATATTGAAATTGGCCCGTTATAACTCATCTCATCTCTCGTTGTAACTCATCTCAGGGCCGACTCGACCCTGGATCGAGTCGACCCTATCCGTGAGCCCTTTGCCGAAGCTTGTAATCCGACGCGAGCCCGTCTATTACTGTTGGAAATTTTTACATTTCGGGAATCGTTTGCGACCTCATTTATTGTACAGCGCCATCTATTGGATTGTAATGGTTCCACTACAGAAAAGAAGTTATTTTAAAGTTGGATTAAAAATCATGTGGCATCTCAGTGACTTTGGTTTGAATCCTGGTGAGACAAAATACGCTATCTAGGTAGTTTTCTGATCTAATGTGCATATAGTTACGATTATCAAGTACAAAAGGCGAAGTAAAACATAATAATGTAACCTGCACTTCGAGGTTACTGATTTGTGAAGGTGTGACATAATATAGGAGCTGATATTGTGAGCTACCGTCTCTGGTGTCTACCGTCTAAGACTGCCCGTTTAGCTCACTGAAACGTAGAGGTCCCGGGTTTCATTTCTAACTTGGTAAACTTCTTCAATGAACCTTTCGTTATAATAGGTTAGAAAAGATATATATGCTTTATTGAATAATTAATAAAATCAGCTAAATGCCTGGCAGTCTACGAACTATGAATGTTATGTAAAGATGATAAATACGTGTGCTATTTTCGTCATTAGGCTATAAAACCTTATTTAATCTGCTTATTTTAATTGCAAAATAAAAAAAATTATAGATAGATAGATAACACTTTATTGCTCACCAAATATACAAATTAAAAAATACACAATTACAATATTGTCGGCGTTATCGCTTAAAGCAATCTCTTCTAGGCAACTTAACTTATAGATTAGTTTAACCTAATCTGGCGATGTAGGTGGTGAAGATTATTAGGTATTATTATAGGTTGGGGAAAAAGTCTTTTCGCATATGTATGAACTTGTAATAAGATCTCTTTGGCTATACCTTTTGTATCTGGCTGGTTTTGGTATCATTAAAAAGCTTTAATTTTAAAGAAGACAATTCCAAATTCAAATTAGGAAAATGTGTGATTTTCATTTGTTTTCTTATTGTTAAAATGAGTGAATCTAATTTAGAAATTCGATACATTTTAAAATTTTACTACAAAAAAGGTAAAGGACTTGGTCAATGCTCCTTGGTACATAAGATCAGACGACCTCCATCGAGACCTAAAAGTGGACCTCGTCATTAACGTCATTAAAAAATACGCTGAAGTCCACCAGCAAGGGCTTCATCACCATGTGAATGTCGAGGCCATCCAGCTCCTTGATAATACAGATTTATTAAGAAGACTCAAAAGGACAAAACCATTTGAGTTAGTGTTATAATACTCTCATAATAATAAAGTGTAGTGCTATGTGCGGAACATTAACAAAGAACACATGAAGAAAGTGTCTTCTCCTTAATAAAGACAATAGGAAACGTGTTATTGGACACATTCTTAGTTTAAGTTATATCTAGTTATTTTAGGTCAGATTTAAATTACTCTTTAGTCTTATTTCCTAGATTAGATTGTAATTTTAATGGTGTGTCACGAAGATGCATTTTTTATATAAAAAAAAGGTAAAAATGCAACAAAAGCCGCGAAAAAAATTTCTGATGTTTATGGACCTAATGCAGTATCTGTGAGAGTAGCGCAAATTTGGTTTAAGCGTTTTCAATCCGGAAATTTTGATATCAAAGATGCACGTCGCTCTGGTCGCCCTGTTACGGACAAAATTGATGCCATTTTTGAAAAAGTGGAGCAACATCGGCATATTAGTAGTTACGATGTAGCTGGAGAACTAGGAATTGACCACAAAACGGTTTTGGCGCATTTGTAAAAAGCTGGGTACACAAAAAAGCTCAATATTTGGGTGCCTCATAAGCTCACTGAAAGAAACCTAATGAACCGTGTACTCATTTGTGATTCTTTATTACGACGTACTGAAACCGAACCATTTTTGAAGAAGCTGTAACTGGTGATGAAAAGTGGATCACGTACGACAAGAACGTGCGAAAAAGATCGCGGTTAAAGGCCGGTCAGGCTTCACAGACTGTGGCGAAACCCGTGTTAACTCGCAACAAGGTGATGCTGTGTGTATGGTGGGATTGGAAGGGCATTATTCATTATGAGCTGTTACCGCCAGGCAGGGCCATCGATTCTGAACTGTACTGCGAACAACTGATGAGATTAAAGCAAAAAGTTGAGAGAAAGCGGCCAGAATGAATCAACAGAAGGGGTGTGGTTTCACACATCTTTAGTCACTCAGCAAAAATTACGAGAGTTTGGCTAGGGAGGTGTTAATGCATCCGCCGTATAGTCCTGACCTTGCACCTTCAGATTTTCACCTGTTTCGGTCTCTGCAGAATTCCTTAAGCAGTGTCAGGTTAACATCACGAGAGGACTGCCAAAACCACTTGTCGCAGTTTTTTGATCAGAAGCCCCAAAATTTTTATAGCAATGGGATCACGTCCCTACCTACAAGATGGCAAAAAGTTATCCAACAAAATGGCACCTACATACTTTAGTCAAATGTAAATAAACTTTATAAAAAAACCTTTTGAATTTTTATATAAAATGCGAACAAACTTTTTCCCCAACCAATATCAAAAATAAACATACTTAAATTACTTTATAAATTAAATACATACAAATATATATATGTATATTAAATAGTCTATAGTATAAGAATTAGGCATAATTATTTAAGAAAAAGTAGTGTTTTCTGAAAGCGTTCTTAAACGTAGGCGATGTTTTGGCCTCTCTGGCAGTAAGAGGCAGTGCATTCCAAAGTTTGACAGCTTGCACTCTAAAAGAGTTAATCACAAAAAGATGAAGTGTGTGCAGGTGTAGTGAGTTTACGATACGTATGAGTGCGCAAATTGTGGGAAGTACAAAGGCGAAGGAATTCAAAACGTTCCTTAAGGTAAGGAGGACTACTAGGAATAAATAATATGTTATAAAGTAGTGTGACAATGTGAGTATTCCGGCGAAAGCGAATAGGAAGCCACTTGAGTTTTTCATAAAATTCAGAAAAATGGTCATATTTTCGCAAGCCAAATATGAACGTAATGTAAAAATTCTGAAGTCGCTCAAGTTTATTTAGCTTTTCTACGATTAAGTCAAGATAGCAGGCGTCAGCGTAATCTAAAATGGGTAGCACAAAAGACTGTGCAGGGCATAATTTTGGTGGCAATAGGCAGAACATTTCTCAGCCTTCTTAGGGATCTAGAAGACAGAAAAACTCTCCGACTTAATTCGGAGAGGTGAAACTTCCAAGACAGATCACTATCGATGACTACGCCCAAATTTTTGACAGTGTCACTCAATGATATATCGTAAAGATAAATACACGCATATTAATTTTTAAATTATAAGCACTCTTCATTGCCATAACCCAATTAATACTAATATACGTCCATTGCATTCCGTCGTGGCATTTCATTAAGGAGCTCTCCGTTTACAATTCCGACTTCTACAAGACCACTAGCTTTTCTGTTTTATTCAACACTTACCCTAATTAAAACGTCCTTTATTGTAACAATGTGTTATTACTAATTAAAAATTTATTATTAATAAGTGGAGGCCTACACACAACAAAAACATCGTTTGCATTTAGTATAAATAATAGAGATTTCAGCGAATATGTACATAGTAGTCAGGCACGACTAGCCATCACAAGTTCAGTTTCGTGAACAACACCGGTACGTAAAATGACTTAAAAATTATTAAAATTGCACTTTACAACATGTCGAAGGGTGTATATCTCTTCTTGTATTTAATAATACTAGTGGTCGCCCAGTGGTCAAAATTCGACCATAATTATTTTAAAATATAAGTTTGAACATTATCAAGGTTCCGTTATCAAAGACTATAGTATACTTCTATAATCACAGATTTCGCCAAGGCTTACACTGTTAATTTGACTTTATCGATAAACAAAGGAGAGTTCATATGCGTGTGTGTGTCAAATACATGGTAGTGTGTGTAATGTTTTTTTTATTGATTTAACGTATTTTTATGCACAATTGAAAATAATATTAGCATTGTACACTCATTCTTTATATAAACTATAAGTGTGCGAAATTTCATATTCCTCCGTCCGCGCAATTTTCGTAAAAAGGGGTAGAAAGTTTTTGCTTCACATGTTAATATAAAGACGTATTCTCACAGTTTGTGTGTATCTACGTCACTGCGACGTTGGACGTAGTTTAACTTCTTCTGAACGGATGAACTGATTTTGATGAAATGTATTGTGTAGGTTCGTATGGGTCCCGGGATGGTTTAGATTCACAATTTGATCTAGTAGATGGCGCTGATATTGGGTTCTAATTTTCATTTTTTCATAACAGGATAACGTCTGTCGGGTACGCTAGTGTATTCATAATCTCTAATGTATCAATTTTGGAGCAAATTAACTAGGTCTTTTATAGCCCCATCCCCCCTAGCTATTACTTACTTATATACATATATATATATATACATATATATATATATATATATATATATATATATATATATATATAAATTATTATTGTGTGTTCAAGTGGTTCCGGCATTGTTTAGTACAGCTAGTATATATATATATATATATATATATATATATATATATATATATATATATATATATATATATATATACATATATATATATATACATATATATATATATATATATATATATATATATACTAGCTGTACTAAACAATCCCGGAACCACTTGAACACACAATAATAATTTCACCTAAATCCTGGATCCGAATTGCAGCGCCACTTACCCGGTTTAATAGGGAATCTAAACCATTCCGAGACCCACTCAAACACATAATTTTTTCTGTCAAAATACTGGAAACCAACTGCAGCGTTACTTACCGAGACCAATTGTTACTACTCTCGAGTCCTCCTGAACAAATACAAAAAAAAACATCAAAACTGGGCTCACCGTTTAGGAGGAGTTCAGCGGCGCTTCCTACCGGGTCTAATCGTGTATCTAAATCATCCTGGAATCCACTTGAACATACAAAAAAAAAACATCAAAATCGCTACAATCGTTTAGGAAGAGTTCAATGACATACACACGAACAGAAGAATTTTATATATAAATATATTTGGGCCACAAAACCTCGCGGGCGTTCTCAGGAGACCCTACTAAATGTCACCCCATTAAATTTAAATTTCATCAGAATCTGATCAATGCTTTAGGAGCACATTGAGGACAAACATACAAACATTAATTTTGATTTTTATAGATATATATTTTTTTTTAAATCAGAAACCCTTTCGGGCGTCCTCAGATCACTTTACCAAAGTTTTATTATTATCTGATTAATAGTTTAGGAAAGCATTGAGGACATACATACAAACATTGATTTTTATTAATAAGACAAAGAAGATATCCACGGATTCACCAATATTTGACAACAAACACATATTATCTGTGGTCAAATATTTATAGTACGTTCAGAAATTAATTATGTCTAATCTTCAAAATGTATGGAAAATAAAATAAAAAACTGCAAATTGATAATACATTTATTATGAGAATATACAAAAGTGTTAAGTATAAGCGTCACAGGTACAATCGACGCACAATCAACAATAATGCCCAAAAACCGTTAAGGCCCTAAACTTTAATGACTTAGAGAAAGCTTATTGTGTGAGAAAGACAGGAGACCGGCTTCGTTCTCACTCTTCTCCGTGCTGTTTACGGGGTAAGAACTGACACCGGTAGACGCCTGGCGGGAATAACTGTTCGAGTGGTAACTGATCAATTATCGACCGCCGAGAGTAGAACATTATTAAAGTACTAATATTGCTATAAAAAAATAGGGGTTCTTGGTATAAGGGTGAAAATTTAGGATTGTATGTATTTTTAATGCTGAATTATCATATATATATATATATATATATATATATATATATATATATATATATATATATATATATATATATATATATATATATATATATATATATATATATATATATATATATATATATACATACGTACATACATAACTTCACGCCAGTTCCCTATATATATCTCTAAAAAATAAAAATTTAAAACCCGATTCTGGCTCCAAGTATTTTGTTTAGATTGCGGGGTTAACTTATTGATGTTTTAGTAAGAATTTTTATATAACCTATATTAATTTGGGATAATGTAACATTTGAATGGTGAAAGAAATTTTGAAATCGGTCCAGTAGTTTTTGAGTTTATTCGTTACATACATACTAAAATACAAATATTTTCTCTTTACAATATTAATAGAGATAATGTGCACGCGCATAAACGTCCCACTGCTGGGCTCGGACCTCCCACTATAGAAGAATGCACAGTACACCCGCCACGCTTGTCCAAGGTGGCTTGGCAGGTTTGACACGCCTGTTATCTCTATGCGCAGACTTCATCACGAGGTGTTTCTTCACCGTTGTTAGCACGTGGTAATTGCAACAACATACACATTAGCTCAGACAACTGCCAAGTGGTGCATGCGTTCCGGCCAGGATTCGAACCCGCGCCCTTTGAATTTGGGACACGTGTGCTAGCCATTACGCTACCACGACTTACTCACCTGCATATAATCCCAATAAACGTAATAGGGCTGTAATTTTCTTAATGATATACTGTTTTCAGAGCAACATGAAGAGTTTTCTCATCCTGAGCTGCGTTCTGGCAGTAGCAGTCGCGAAATATACGGATCAATATGATAGTATCGATTTAGATGAAGTTATGAAAAATGACCGACTTTTGGAAAAATATTTTCAATGCTTGATGGACCTTGGACCTTGTCCTCCAGAAGGCCAGGCACTTAGGGGTAAGGAAACCACTGAATATGTTTCGAATGTGGCTCGACATTGAGTTACATATGCCTATAAATGAACAAATTTAAAGCAACGTTTGTGCGAGATGGCTTATTATACGACGAAAGATTTTTAGACGATCGTGCTGAATTGATACAATGCGATCGCCACGAAGCTCTTTCAGTAATCATTCATATACGGCATTTGACGGCCTCTGTGGTTGAGCGGGCTAAGCCTTTGCCGGCGTACCTCACTGCAACGCAGAGGTTCCGGGTTCGATTCCTGGTATAGTAAATTTCGGAAACGTATTTTCTCCGTTATTTACTATGGTCTGGGTGTCTGGGATCGGCCCCAGAGTAGTCCGTTGTATATTACTCATAACACAAGCGTAACTTGCTTAATTTGGGGATATACAATGTGTGTGTTTGTCTGCCGATTATTATATATATATATATATATATATATAAATTATTTTGTTGAACCTTGTATTAGTATAAACTACATTTAAAAACAGCCGAATGATAATAATTATGAAGTAAAGATATGCCTGTTGGGGAGTTTGTTGCGCCGCTCCTCCTTCAACAGTTACTGAAATTGCTTTTCATTCAATAAGTAATCTGTACGATTTCATTTTGAAATAAATACTTTCATTTTCATCAAACCCGGAGAATAAGTTCCATCGTATCTCTATCAGTTTGATCTTTTTTTATGTCTAACTTTTATTTATTTTAATATCTTCAAAAAACAAGAAATGAAATCTTAAAATAAATTTAACACTAGCAAATAGACTATGTACAAATTAAAATTAAAAAAGAAATATATAATAACTAGGATTTGCCCGCGACTTCGTCCACGTTTGACGGGTAACGTAGATTACGGTTATTTTGCCAGTATTTCAAATTAAAGGGTATTTTCATCAGGACAACGAAGGCTTTAGTATTAAAATACATGAATTCCGAAGACTCCCGTAGAAACCCGGGGTAGGTATTGTTACTAAAGGCAACCATATCTAAATCCACTAATATATCTAAGAAACATAGAAATTGTCATATCAAGCAAGTCCTAATATCACGTAGTTTCGAAGTTAGGAAATCCCGGCGAATATAAAAAGTTCCGGATTATATTGTTTTAGTATCAATCAGATCTGAATCAGCTAATTTTTATTTATAATACCCACTTTAGAACACTATCGGGAAAATTCCCGCGGGATTCCCGGAATATAAAGTATCGCATCACTTGAAAAAGTATAAAGTTATCGTTCTAGTGAAATTGTATCGAAATCAGCTAATATTTAGGCAATCTCCCTAATTGGTACCATACCCGGGAAGATCCCCGCGGAATTCCCGAGACACGAAGTGTCGCAGCATTTAAAAAGGAATGTAAGCCATCTTTTTGGTGGAAACTGTGTCCGAGAAAATTGCCACCAGAATCCCGGGCTAAAATGTATCACACATTTTATTACATATAATTTGCTATCGATCAGTGAAGAAATCACAGCGGAAGATTCATTTTCAATCTGGCCAGTTTAAAACATTCCCAGAAAAATCTCCGTGTAGTTTTTCCGGGATAAAAAATAGCGTAGATTTTAAGTCTAAGAATTAGCTGTCGATCAACGAAAATCGCATCAAAATCAGCCCTGTAGTTTTTACGTGAATCCCGAACAAACAGACAAGAATTTAAAAAATACATCGTGTTACTCTTCATCGTTTATATAATCTATTCCCTTTTTTTAATAGTTTTAATGTACAGACATGGTATGTTTAAAATTTTGTAATATTAAAGATATATAAAAATTACATAATAGATGAGTCCCAAATCGTCGTCGTTAGGATTATTTTTAATTTTAATAACTTGTTGCCATCATGTAAGGTGATTCTGGTGCTATAGAAATTTCAGGATAAGTTACAATCATCATGAACAAACTGTAGTGCCAGTATTACCGTAAAGTGTGTGTATGTATGAAACCCGCTAATTTTGCCCGCACAGTTTCACTTTAATATTCAGTTCTAGTCTTTAAGTTTTCTGGAGCGGTAACGATAATACGATAACGATTTGCCTTAATATTCAGTTGTTTAACGATAAATTATATTTTATGTGCTACCTGTCTAAGACAATTAGATTCCAGGGTTACAATTTTGCTTTAATTATTTATTTATTTTACAAGACAATGTCGAAGAGGCGATGGCGACTGACTGCAAGGAATGCACCGACACGCAAAAGACGAAAGCTAAACAAGGCATCACCTACATACACGACAACAAGCCCGAGATGTTCAAACAACTTGCCGAAAAATATGACCCGAAAGGCGAATATACTAAGAAGTATTTCTCTTAAAGGAACTGCTACATCATACCCAAACTGATCGATACAGTTTCATACATAATATTATATTTGTGTTTACATTTTAATACCTATAAATAAACCTATTTTCGTTCAATATTATGTACGTATAAGTTATCAGCCCTGACTGTTAAGGCGTAAATGAAGAACGTATTCAATTGACTTGAAATAAGCCTATGAACTGTTAATTTGTGCGTGTCATTTCCTTTTTATACTAATCGCTCTAACTTCGATACGTTTGTTTGCTATATAATAAATATGATACATGATTCTTTGTTGTTTTAATGCAATCAACATCATAATAATACTTATTATTAACGTATCTTAGATTTCCTTACACAAATGGCAAAGACAAAACCCTTATAATATCATCTGGTCTATCTTTTTTTTATTGGCTGGAACTGGGAAATATGTGAAATATACCCCCTCCAATGAAGTGGTTTTTTTTTTACTTTTTGTTATTTTTTTTATTATCCCCTCCGCCAGACGAACAAGATTTTTCCAGCCTTATTCATCTTGTAATTATTTTTATTTTTTCTTTATATGTATGTAATATGTTGTTTATTGAAACAACTGCTTAGGTTATTGCTCTGTAAAGAGAAACAACATTAAATGCTATTGCTTCAATACTATTTTTATACTTTGAAGAATATCACACGCACACGCACACGCACTCGCACGCGCACGCGCACGCGCACGCGCACGCGCACGCGCACGCGCACGCGCACGCGCACGCACGCACGCACGCACACACACACACACACACACACACACACACACACACACACACCATTAATATATACTCACTCACCAACGCATCTAGGCACGTAGTTATGTAGTATGTAGATTTTATTATTATATATTTTGTTTTTTTTTCCTTTTTAATTGTTCTTTAGTTCTAATAATAACAGGCAATAAAAGAAGAAGAGTTTCGAAACCAAAGCGAACTCCACTGAGGCCCGCCACACAGGCTCTGTTGAGACCTAGTGCGGGCACCAGAGCTAACTTTGGACGCTCCTACAGAATTGTCATTGTATTGTTTTAGTTATTTTATGTTCCCTGTACTCATTATGTAAATAAATTTCATTTCATTTCATCTTCATAAAAACGTTCACATATTTTTTTATCAATCCAAAGAGAATTTTTCCTATCACGAAACGAAAGCGCATAGTGAAGGTCTGCTGTCAACACAGATAACGTATGCAGTCCAAGTTGATGCGCGGGAATTCAAAATAAATGAAGTTTAAGAGAGCTTCAATTACATGTATATATATATATATATATATATATATATATATATATATATATATATATATATATATATACATATATATATGATTTTTTTTATCTTTTTATGCATTTGTCTTTTTGTCGTCTTTTATTTTTCTTTTTTGTATTTTTACTTAATTTCCAAATTTTTACATAAAGGTCCTTAGTACTATTACACATTGTTTTACTTATATATTATTACAGTTTTGCCTTATTTACTAACTTATCTATTATATACTACGTTTTGTTTTTTATTGCTTTTTGATTTTTTATCTTTTTTTTTATTCTTAAATTATTTTATTTGTACTAATTTATATATTTATAATGTAAACTTATTTATCTAGTTTTATTCCTATTGATGCGTGCTGTGCAGTCCACTTACGAGGACTGTATGGCATGCACCAGAACGAATGCAAGGATAATGATCGATGATGTTATGCTGGAGCAAGTGAATGAGTTTGTATATCTTGGATGTGCTTTTAGCAGGGATGGAAGGTATACCGCTAGTATAGAAAGAAGAGTGAATTTGGGGAATAGTGTGAATGGAGCGTTAGGTAAACTTCTAGGAGCTAAGAACCTCAGCCAGAAGGCCCAGCTCGCTATACACAACGCGGTGTTGGTACCTACGCTCACGTATGGAAGCGAGAGTTGGGTATGGAAGAGAGAGCATGAAAGTAGAGTAAACGCGGTTGAGATGCGAGCACTGCGCAAAATCTGCGGAGTGACGCTCGCGGACTGCGTTCGTAATACCGAAGTAAGAAAGAGAGTTGGTCTGAAAGAGAGTGTCGGGGTGAAGGTAAGGAAAGGAATGCTCCGGTGGTTCGGGCATGTGGAAAGAATGCATGATGAAAGAATGACTAAACAGATATACAATGCAAAATTGGATGGATGCAGAAGTCGTGGAAGGCCACGACACACCTTCCATGATCAAATTGATCGTGTACTAGCGGAGGGTGATGTCAGGAGCCTTAAGAACAGACGAGTGTGCATGACAAGAGTTATGAATGTCAAAGAAGCAAGTGAGGTGTGTAAGAATAGGCCTAAATGGCGCTCTGTTGTTCGTGCCTACCCCGCAAGGGAACTGGCGTGAAGTTATGTATGTATGTATTCCTATTTATTACCTTTTTGATTATTTGTAAACAATACCAGTGAAGTGGTTAGCGTTGCTTATAGACGTTTGTAGCGCCAATGAAATAATAGCTTTTAGGATGTGATAAAGGGGATCAGATAGGAGGGAGGTGTGATAACGGCGATGGGTTAGTAAGAAAGGTGGAATACGAAGGAGGGGAAAAGTGGGCCACCGGAAGTCTCACCTTACGAAACATGGTTAGCCCAAGGCTAAACGTTTCATGCCAATATTCTGTGAAAGCATGTTATTACACCGATCGAGCCGACCCTTCGTGCTATAATCAGGATATTGATCTCAGCATGGCTCTAGCACATATAACAGTTACTATCTACTTATGTCTATTTTAATCTGAGATTACTGAATCCGCATGGAAGACATTTTGGAACAAAGTTGACCTATACCTATATATGTCACTGCATAATGCTTTAATAAAATTTCAAAAATTCGTTCAAATGTGTCTCAATTTATGCGGGTACAAGGGTTCCCTGGAAATGAGGAACCTGTGCTTATCTAATTTTTAACTAAGTTTGTTTTAAAGTAGATACCGTGAATAATATTTTTTTTTATTATTAACATTTCATAGTGTTGTAACGGTACGTCTCATCGAATATTCGTTCTTTTTCATCCTCGATGTAATCTGTTAATTTTGACTTCAATATGAAGGTAGAGCTGTTCTCCATATAATGAATTTAACCCTTTGTTTCGGATAAATTATGTATTTATTATTAACCTCTTTGTATGATATAATAAAAAAAATTTTGTTCGAAAAATTTGACAGGACGGGGGACTTGAATGGTCGTGTTTGACGGAACAAGACATGAAAAAAATTATTCTTGGGAAAAAATTGTATTTTATATTTTCAGAGTGAGAAAATCCAGTTGTGAATTAATGAACAAACTAATCGCTATTAATAATAAAAAACAACCATAATTTCATTATACGTATTTCGGATACGGATGTTATAGATTTCATCAAAGGGCCAAGCTAAGTCTTCAGGCTTTATTTGATACATTAATAATTTTACTAACCATGTAGACTTACCTGATATCTTACTTGTTATGTTTTCAGACGTTCTTCTGATCTGTTCACGTATTTTTGTCTTTTGTAATATATTAGTAGCCTAATAAAACGGCGTCTGACGCCCCGACGCAGACGTCGACGGCGCCCGGGCTGTCAGGGGACTCCATTTTAACGGAGTTCCCCACGCTGAGGGCCAAGCCCGGGCCCCAAGTCCAGGCCACCCCCTCTCCCGCCGCACCTGCGCCCGCTCCTCAGCAGGGGATCGTGGAAGCATGGGCGGTGGTTGTGGGTAGGAAGAAAGGCAAGGGGAAGGAGAAAGGGACGTCATCCCAACCCCCTCCCCGCACGCAAGTCCCCGCCTCGCCCCTAGCGCAGAAAGTCCCGCCCAAACCACAGGCGAAAAAGAAGCCACCGGTGGTATTTACAGAGCCGAAATCGGCAGCAGTCCTCATTAAGCTGCTGCCGGACGCAGAAAAAAAGGCGTCACCTACCGCGACGTGTTTCAGAAGGCCGCCACGGTAATAGATTTAGCTGCCATGGGCCTCCGCGAGGGCCTTAAACTAACGCGGACCGTCCGCGACTCCCGACTTATAGAGTTACCTCCTGGACCAGAGGGAGCCGAGAAAGCGGACCGGTTGGCGGAGGCCGATTCGGCCCCCTGGCGAGGGCGACAGCAGTCTCGGCTAGAGGGGAGGCTATGTCGGTCAATTAATAATGCCCGTACGACATAGCTTCCTCCAGACTAACGTAAACCACTCCTCCGGCGCGCAGGATCTGGCCATGCAGGCCATGGCGGAGTGGGGGATTGACCTGGCCGTAATAAGCGAGCTTTGCTATGTCCCCGACCAGGGCAACTGGGTCGGGGATCTGGACGAGACGGTGGCGGTGGTCGCCAGATCGGGCTCTGGCACCCCAATCTCTATCATAGAAAAGGGACGGGGTTACGAGGTGGCAGGTTGGGGTCAGCATGCCTTCATAGGCATCTACTTCTCCCCCAGCCGTCCCCTGGCGGAGTTTGAGACTTTCTTAGATTCCGTCAGGGCCGCCGCGGGCAGGTTGTCGCCGAAGGCATATTTCGTTCTCGGCGACTTTAATGCCAAATCCCGTTCCTGGGGTAACGCCGCCACCGACATGCGAGGACAGGCCGTAGAAGCGTGGGCGCTACAATGCGGTCTGACCATTTTGAACCGGGGAGCGGTCCATACCTGCGTGCGAGCGCGGGGTGGATCGATCATCGACCTGTCGTTCGCCACCCACTCGGTCGCACGTAGGGTGGACGGATGGAGAGTCGTGGAGGAGGTGGAGACTCTGTCTGATCATCTCTATATCAGATTTGAGCTCTCCCCTCCTCCGAGCGCGATTTCGGTCCCCTCACGCGGATACGGCCAGTTTCCACGCTGGTCCCTCGGTCGGCTCAATCCAGAGCTGGCCGAGGAGATGGCAATCGTCCAGAGCTGGGTCAATCCCGTCAATACAGGAGGTCCAGAGGTTCTGGCAGAGCGCATGCGCAAGGCCCTCGTAAGGGTATGCGATGCAGCAATGCCTCGGTCGCATCTGCCTCCGCAGCGGAAAACGGTCTACTGGTGGACCGCAGAGATTGGCGGTCTGAGGGAGGCAGCCCTCAGAACGCGCCGGTCTCTCAGACGCTGCCGGCGCCGACAACCTCCGGACTATGTGGAGGAAAACAGTCTTGTCGGGGAGTACCGGGCTGCCAAAAAGTCTCTTCGGCTGGAGATCATCCAGGCGAAGACCCGGGCTCGGGAAGAGACTTTAATTCTAAAACACTCTCCAATTCAGGGCATCAATTCCAATACAAATATTAACACATAATGGAATTAATAAAACTAATTAAAGAGAGACGCCACGGGGTCCCCAACTCTCAGGACAGTATCTAATGATCCTGATAACCCGTTCTGAAACTACCAGAACCTGATGCTTGGAGAGTTATATCAAGGTGTGGGGAACCTGGACTATTGACTCGTGAACTATACGGAGATCGTTGATGGAAGAATCTTTATTATATTTTGATGATGATAAAAGAGTTTTGTTTTTTGTTATATCACTTTCGTCATTTTCATCATTTTCGTCAATTTGGTCGTTTTCGTCACTTTCGTCAACTTAGTCATTTGGTGAGTTTGGTCAGTTTAGTCAGTTTAGTTATTTTCATCATTTTAATCATTTTCGTCGTCAAATATTTAAAACAACAAAGTTCCTAGTTGTTGCCATCACACATAAAACTTATACGGTAATGCCACCTTGCTAATAATCAGGTCAAAGGCTGGAAAGTCACTAGATTACAGTTTTTTTGTTATGTTTGGGCTCCATCTGCGATAACGTTGTAGTTATTGATTGTAACCTAATGCATCTTAAATATAGCGTGAAAATAACAGAGAATGAATATAACATTATTGACAGATAACGTACGTTATCTAACAATATTTAACGTCATTAACAATAAATAACAACCTTTAAAAGAGTATTCATCGCTGCCAAATCTCTATATTATAGTAACAGAATTAAAAAATCATCAAATATCATTAAGACAACTTGGAGTGTCATAAATGATGCTTCTGACAAAAATTCACATCGAAATGATACAATTACACTTGTAATCGACAATAACACCATTAGTAATAACTTTGAAATTGCGCAAACATTTAATGAATACTTTAGAGATATACCAACTTTAACAACTAGCTCTTTGTCATCATCACCACTGGAAGCTGAGCTGCTAATGACACAGTGCGTTGATGAATGTAATATTTCATTCAAATTTAATCGTATAGATACAGGTGATTTTGTAAAAACATTTAAATCATTCAACATTAAAACCACAGCTGATTTTTGCGGTATATCTTTAAAAGTATTAAATGACATAATAGACACTATCGCACTATCACTAGTAGAAATATTTAATCGATGTGTAGATAAAGGAATATTTACTGACTTGATGAAAGTTAGCAAAGTTATTCCTATATTTAAAATTGGAAACCAAAAACAACCCCTCCAACTTTAGGCCCATTTCTATTTTACCAACCTTAAGCAAGGTCTTTGAAAAGATAATTTTAAATCAACTGCTCTCACATTTTAATATTAATAAATTATTTCATGCTAAACAGTTCGGGTTCACCAAAGGTCGCTCCACTACCGAGGCAGGTGTTGAGCTCCTAAAACACATTTATGATGCTTGGGTAGGGTCACAGAATGCCATTGGCGTATTCTGTAACATGTCCAAGGCATTCGATTGCATTGAACACGTTACCCTCCTAAAAAAGCTCAATTATTACGGTATTCTTTTTTTTATTATTGGAGGAGATCAGCAGACAGGCAGACGGCCCACTTGATGGAAAGCGGTTACCATCGTCTATGGACATTTGCTGCTCTCTTAAGGGAGACTGGAACCTGGTCACTAATGCCGAAACACAACTCAAGGTTATTATGGCGACATAGTTTAGACCAGGGGTGGTAACCATCCAGTCGGGCAAATGCCCTACCACCTAGCTGTGGGTTGTTAAGTCGCCTCTTACGACAGGCCGCTCGGTCGCAGGAAATTGTATTATTTCTCCGTTCCTGCACGGATTCATGGCGATATTCTCAATCTATTATCGTCTTACTTAAATAACAGATCCCAAAGCGTTGAACTTAGCAATGTCAAATCTCCTGAGACTGGCATATCTATAGGTGTGCTCCAGGGCTCTATTCTAGGTCCCTTCTTGTTTTTGATATATATTAGTGATTTGCCATATTTTATTAATGATATGTGTGAGGTGGTGTTGTTTGCTGATGACACGTCACTTATATTTAAAGTTGACAGAAATAAACAGAACTTTGAAGACGTAAACAACGCCTTAACCCAAATATCTAAGTGGTTTACTGTAAATAACTTATTACTCAATCCTAATAAAACTAAATGTGTTAAGTTTGTTATGCCCAATGTAAAAGAATACGATATTTAATATCTCTCTTAACGACACTAGACTTAACCTAGTAGATTCGACTATATTCTTAGGCATTAATCTAGATCAGAAGCTTCAGTGGGGCGCTCATGTATCTAGTCTCTCAGGGAAACTTAGTTCTGCTGTATATGCGGTCAGAAGAGTTAGGCAGTTCACTGACGAAGAGACTACTAGACTAGTTTATTTTAGTTATTTTCATAGTGTTATGTCCTATGGTATTTTACTTTGGGGCAACACTGTTGACTTAGAGACCATATTTGTTTTACAAAAAAGAGCCGTAAGGTCAATTTACAACCTCGGCCCTCGGGAGTCTCTTAGAGAACGCTTTAAGGAAATCGGTATTGTTACGGTCACCTGCCAATATATTTTTATTAATATAACTTATATTCGTAATAATTTGAGTGCCTACAAGCAGTATAAGGATGATCACAATTTCAACACCAGGCATTGTAATAGTCAGTCTATTGCCATCTTTTAGATTACAAAAAGTACTGTCCTCTTTCTTGGGGGTTGGTATACGCTTCTTCAATAAGATTCCGAGTGAAATGTTAGATCTGGCTTTTACTAAATTTAAAACTAAATTAAAAAGCATCTTGCTAAAAAAGGGATATTACACTATTGAAGAATACTTACATGACAAAAATTCATTTACATAGCAGTTCGCTCCAACCTCTTATACTAAATTTTGTATAGCGTTTTTATCTTGCCAAGCTTGTAAGGAATTTATGAAGACATTGCAGCATAACATTTTAGTACGTCATGTCATTATTATTTTTTTACTGAAAATAAAGTTTATTATTATAATAATGTATGTCTTTATAGACCACGGGCCATAAAAATGGCCCGAACTTTTGGAGGGCTTGCGTGGGGCCATGGAAAGGCCAACACGTAGAGGCCCTTTGACAAATTTAACGTAAATGTGGCGTGACACTGACCGGCGATTATCCCTGTCTACACCATATAGTAATGCACTCAAGGACAGGCCCCGGCCAGTGTAGGATTATTGTGGGACATGAAAACAAAAAGTACCGGACTATTGGGGTGAACTGCTAGTGGTACTAGAGGTCTGGGAATATGGGGATTATGGCGTCTGCCCGTCGCAATGTTCGGAGAACATGGAAAAATGGGCAGATGGTGACTCGCCACTGCCTGCATGGGCCCAAAAAAATGCCATAAAAGGCAGGGGCAACATGGGTGTGAGTGGCTAAGGGGTGTAGACAGGTGGGCTGTAGGTTCACCGAAGCTACTTCTGACGTGATGCCATGTATCACTTCCACCCCTGGAGCTTGAGTCTTAGCTCTAGCGATCTCCATCCACTCCGCGCCGGCTGGCTAAGGCAAGTACGGAGATGGAGGGCCTTGTCTTGGCCCCTGGAGTCAGGTACGCTTCGCCACTAAGCCCCCCTGCGGGTTTATTATTATTATAACTATAACATTATTTTTCTTTCCTCTTATTGTTTCTTGGTCTTATTGAGTATGCATTGTTTGTTATAACTCCATCAATTCTTCAAAAAGTAATTCTGTAACATACTTCTGTACAAAACTTATAAAAAAAAGGATTTGAGATATAAATAGAATATGAAATATAAAGAAAAACAATATTTAGCTAGATGTGTTGCTGGGTACTTTCTTGCCGTTTCTCCACCTTAACAGCATTAACATGTTGCGAAGCGGTGTACATAGAATAGGAAATAAATATTAAATTTTAACTTACATGTATGACTTTCAAAAAGTGTTCTCCAGTGGAACTTATTTAACGAATAAAAACATTTCAATTTGAATTTGAATTTGAACAATGTCGCTTCAAATAACACATTAAATCCACCGCTACATCTGTGTGAAACGGTCAAAAACTATAATATTATCCCAAATGAAGCAGTAACATTACAAAAGGTTCCCTAAAACAATGAATGAAAACAAACAATTGGACGAGGTTTCCACAAAGTTTTCATCATTTGACACTGGAACCGTCAAAGCCGCATTTAGTCTTAACTCATTTAAAACAAAATTGTGATCAAAAACCACAAATCACTAAAACTAGCGATAAATTGCTAAAGTGTCAACACTGTTCGTTTTGTCTGTTGTTTACATTATTGCGTTTTGTTCATGCAACATTCATATAAAATGGCTCTGTAATTGTAAATATTTTTAAAGCACATTAATTGAAAGATTGATTTTTGATGAAAATCGTATATCAAATGTATTTCTTTTTTTGTATTTATTTTGTAGTTATACCTCAACTCGTTGAATTATGTTGCGTATAACTACTATTACTACAATTATGTTGCGTTAGCAAAACGCTTGGGAGGGAATTAGTAACTGATAACCGACAGTATTACCAACTGTCAATGAGCTTGTGAAACTTTCGTATAGCCCTATTAACCATCGATTATTGGTAGCTTCAAAATCAATCACTTACTATTACAGACAATCGGCGGTAAAATATAAGAACCGAGATTACAGATTTACTCTCTAGGTAACAAACGTCTCTTGAATTGAGACATTTAGCAGGATTGTTTAGATCAACTAAAGGAAATTCTTTGAATTCGGAACAATAGCCAATAAATATGTATTGTCATTACTTTTAGCGTCTAGTTTCTTGCAATTTTCTTCTGATACCATAGCATATGCAACATATCCAAATACTTCCAAGTTTAATAAGTCAACTTGGTTGTGTGTTGTGTTTGTATGTCTAACTACTTTTGACGGGCATTTATTTTTTTATATAAATTGCAGTATTCATTGCTTCAGCCCAAACTTCTTTACTCAAACCTGAATCCTGTAACATGCACCTTCCAGCTTCCATAACGGTGCGGTCCACAGAAAACGCAGGTTGTTCTCTTTACAAACAAGAGAGTCTTAGGTAATTACAGACTACCGACCCTCTTTGGAACCACACTTCAGTTATCAAATGAGGTCAAATATCTTGGGATAACCCTAGACAACAAGTTAAACTGGAGCAGCCATGTTGACAACAGAGTCAACGCATCCAGTGTGACCTTATGGCAATGTCGTAGGATGATCGGTAAGCGTTGGGGACTTCATCCCAAACTCTTTCTATGGCTCTATACAGCGGTGGTTAGACCCATGCTAACTTATGGCTCTGTGGTTTGGTGGACAAGGACTAAGCTTATGACCTGCACGGCCAAACTTCAGAGACTACAAAGGCAAGCGTGCTGTGCTGTGACGGGATGCATGAGGACAACGCCCACCGCGGCCCTAGAAATAGCTCTTAGCATCCCTCCACTGCACCTGTTTGTACAACAAAAGACAGCAATGGCGGCCCTAAGATTAAAACACCTGAAAACACTAAGGTTTGACAAGGTAAGACATTTCAGCATTCTCTCGGAAGCCTGGTCTAACTCACCTTTGGTGGAACCGGTCAGTGACAGAATAGAGAAAGCGTTCATTTTCGACAAAAATACTAGGTTGAACTCGTGGAAGGTAACGACAGTTATTTTTCCCATCATGAGCTTAGCCTCTACACTGATGGGTCAAAGACTAGCTCGGGCTCAGGCACGGGAGTCTTCTCGGAAGACCTAAATATTAACATATCCGAGCCCCTGGGTAAGTTTAATACAGTATATCAAGCAGAGTGCATGGGCATCCTGCTTGCAGCTAAAGCAATCGTTGCTAGAGATGTCAATGATCACAGTATCAGAATACTCTCTGATAGCAGGTCGGTACTACATGCCCTTAGTAGCAGGGTTATTTATTCAAATTTAATATACAAATGCCACTCGGCTCTAAACGAGGCGGCAGGTAAGAGCAATACCTTGACCCTTCAATGGATCAAAGGAAACAGTGGTGCCTGTGGTAATGATGCGGCAGATCAACTAGCAAGGAGAGGTTCCGAAACTCAACCAGTTGGACCAGAGCCTTTCCTACCTCTGCCACACAGTTGGGTTAGAAACCACTTAAATCAAAGGACAAGGGCATTACATCAACAACTTTGGGACAACCTGGAGGATTGAAGGCAAGCCAAGCTGGCAATGCCTCAAGTAAACCTGCATTTCTCCAGGAATTTCTTAAAGCTCAGTCGGTCCCGGCTGAGACTAGTTATTAGTGCAGCCACTGGACATGGCAATTTTAACAGACATCTTTTCAATACAGGTGTCACTGACAGCCCCCTGTGCAGAGCATGCTTGAAGGAAGAAGAAACAGACGCCCATGTCCTGCTTGAATGCGGAGAGGTGGCCCAATACAGGGCGAAGTATCTGGTCGCCCCAGGTAGCCTCCGAGAAGTCTTCAGCAATGTCAAGAAGCTGGTGGACTTCCTGGAGGAGCTGGTCTGGATGGAGTAAACCCTCATCCACCCTCGCACGCAAAATAGGCGCTTTTCCGTCGAGTTGCGGAAACCGCCCCCTCGTAGAGGAAGAAGAAGAAGAACGGTGCGGTTTGCCCACTCCGCCACACCATTTTGTTGTGGTGTATAAGGAATCGTAAGTCTGGTGTTTTATGCCATATTCTTGGAGATTATGATATTCTGGCGCATGTCGTAATCACGTAACCTATTATAGCAAATAATCTTTTGACAACTTAATTTGTATACCTTTTCATAAAAAAAAACAATTTAGATTAAAACCTAACACGTGCGAAGCACAACGCCAGTTAAAATTACACTTTTTAATTCGTATTGCCACAAGCCATCAACGTCCTACAAGTACAATATAATAATGCATTCAGAAAGTCGTTAGAGTTGCCGCGGCATTATATTGCGTCGGGGATGTCTGCGGAGGCTGGCACAGAAAGAAAGAAAAAAGAAATAAAGACTTTATTTGAAGAAATAGCGATGTAATTACATTCCTTATATATTTTGGCTAAAGGCACAGATGGCTTTAAGGCAATTGTTCGCAAGAAATCCGCTTCCCTGATGCAACGCCTACGCGACACCACCAATACCCTTCTAAATACTTTTGGGATTAGATTTGACTGCCCCTTCCAAAAACATTAGATAGGTACAGTCATTGGAATAAAATAAGCTGTTTAGGTTAATAATGTATGTTAAATGTAATTAATAACTACTACTATTTTTTTTGAGTCTATACAACTTCAATATTTTACAACTTTCCACACCATCATAGTTAAAAAATGAAACTGAACAATATTTACTACTAAATTTACTAATTTTTTACCCTATTTACTAATAAATTAAAATTCAAAAGTTTTTATTCAAAGTAAGTTCCACTGGAGAACACTTTTTGAAGATCATACTAACTAAGGAATATTAAATTTAAATAATAAAGTCATTATGAATATATTATAATTATGAAGATATGTAAGTAGCGGGAAAAATTCTCGTAATTTTCAGCTATTTTGCAATTTTACTATACAATAAAATTGTATAATGCCACATAAACGTACCCATCAAATTTAAATCACAAGACTTCGATTCGTTTTGATTTGAAACTCAATGGAACGAAAAAGCGACACTAAACAGAGATAAACATATAAATCTATAGGACTAAGCCTGCGAGAAAATAATATGTACGAGTTTTACATTGTGCAGCACAGGCTAGAGAGTCAATAAGACCGATTATTAACCATAGGTCCAATTTGGGCCGAAAAAAACTGATAATATTTTGTAGACTAAAACAGTGAAAATTTGAAAGTGATAGATATTTAAGAAGTTTATTTTGAATTATAATATGTTGACGTATGAAGGCTAAAGGAATTATATTTATATTAATAAAAGCTAAAGAAGAATTATTTGAGAGTGTATTCTCTGAAGTTTCAAATTTTTTTCTAAAGCTATTCAAGTATTTGCGTAACTAACAAGTAGAAAATAAAAAATAACAAAAACAAAACATACTTCAAAAGTAATAAAAAAAGAGAAATATTTTCTACAACACTCAAAGTCGGTGCAAAATTAAATATTCAATAACAATGACTGTAAAATACTCATTTTTGTTTTCTGTTATTCTTTTTAATATAATGTATCTTTCTGTGTGCGAATCCAATTCTTATGCGACCTCTGGTTTTTATATTCACACTTAATACCCACGACATAAAGTGTCCTATGATAATTTTTACAATATATTTTTTTTGTAATTAAATATTTAAATAATATTTAATATTAATGAGGAATACATAAAAACCCTAAGCGTTTAGTATAAATAGCAGTGATTACGGTGAAAAGTATAAGTCGAATATCATCCATTGTGTGCGCAGTTTCGTGAACATCGGTAAGTAATATTCAAATATTTCTAAATTGTCTAAGCAAATTCTTTCTTTTTCTATTTAATTATGGATTGTCATATTATACATGAATATAAGTACAAGTTTTAAAATAAACTTCAATTAATAATATAAATAAAATATTGAATTAGTTCAGTAGACAGGCAGACCTCAGTCTATGGACTATGGACATTCGTAACACGAAAGATACTACCAATGTGCTGCCGCTCTCTAAAGTCATAATGAGAGGTTAACTTTTATAAGCCCTTACTATATCTTAGGAATATAAGTATTTGGCTTTTTTTTTTTTTTTTTTTTTTTATTGCAGGAGTTCAGCAGACAGGCAGACGGCTCACTTGATAGAAAGCGGTTACCATCGCCTATGGACATTTGCAACACCAAAGGTGGTACAAATGCGCTGTTGCTCTCTTAAGGGAGACTGGAACCTGGTCACTAATGCCGGAACACAACACAAGGTTGTTATGGTGGCATACTCTAGACCAGGGGTGGTCGCCATCCAGTCGAGCAAATACCCTACCACCTGGCTGTGGGTTGTTTAGTCGCCTCTTACGACAGGCCGCCGGGCCGCAGGAAATTGTATTCTTTCTCCGTTCCTGCACGGCTAAAAACAGAGTTCTTGTGACAATCAAAAAATTCACATTTTTACCAAATACTTGATCATTTTCTGAAAAATACACAATTTTTTCCTTAAAACCCTATCTCTTTTCTTTTTCCTGAAAATCTTCTCCCAATCATTTGGAGTCAGCACAATGTCTGTTATTTCCATACTTCTTTATCTATATATATAAAATTCAATTGCTGTTCGTTAGTCTCGCTAAAACTCGAGAAAATCTGGATTGATTTAGCTAATTTTGTTTTTGAATTATTTGTGGAAGTCCAGGGAAGGTTTAAAAGGTGAGTAAATATAAAAAAATGCTTGGAATATAGTTAAATCAACAATTTCGCTTTCCCTTGGAAATTATTCCTACCTGTCAAATATTTGATGTTCGTCCCGTCGTTTAGAAATCAATTAAATTTAAAAGTCGTTCAGAAATCAAATTAAATTTATAAGTGAAGTTTTTTTTAAGTTTTCTTTAGTTTTCGCGACTTGTATATATAATAAAACTACGTCTTAACGGTTTTAAGCGCGGTAATTTATTTGATTTTTGTTTTTCCGACGTTTCGGCCACTTTTCAGTGGCCGTGATCACGGAAGACAAAGATGTCAAGTGTCAACGAGTATTGTTAAAGTTTTCTTTAGCCTACCGCCAACTTGTTAATTTTAATTATTTAGTTTTAATTTTGTTTATTTTTCTTCCACCCATTTTAATATTATATAAAATTATTAGAGCTAGGCATGTTTGTCGAAGAGTTTCTTGCGCCGCTTCTTCTCTTCAAGCCATAACATGTTGCGAAGCGGTAGTAAATTAGATTAGGCTCCCATAGAGTAAGTAATAACCATAAACAAAATTTAAATTAAATAATTAAAATTAACAAGTTGGCGGTAGGCTAAATAAAACTTTAACAATACTCGTTGACACTTGACATCTTTGTCTTCCGTGATCACGGCCACTGAAAAGTGGCCGAAACGTCAGAGAAACAAAAATCAAATAAATTACCGCGCTTAAAACCGTTAAAACGTAGTTTTATTATGATGTTCTTTTTTAATTTTCTTGGTTTTGAATGTCAAATGTTTGATGTTTGTCCCGTCGTTCAAAAATCAACGTTTTTTCTTGATTGATTCTGAGGCGGTACGAAGTTGGCCGGGTCAGCTAGTTAAATTATGTTAAATTATAGAGAACTACTTACACTATACAAAACAAGCGCTAATCACCGAATAAATAATAATACAACATTATTATTCAATTAAGGAAATGGCCGATTGTATCGTTTAGAAATAAGAGGAAACATAAAAAAATTAATTATTCACTTCAAAAAGAAACATGAAAAGAACAACTATGCTACTAAATAACTGTAACAATACTGTTTTCAGATCAACATGAAGAGTTTTATCATCCTGGGCTGCGTTCTGGCAGTAGCAATCGCGTTATACACTGACGAATTTGACAATTTAGATGTAATGGAGATAGTGAAAAACCCACGTACTATAAAGGGTTATGCTGACTGCCTTATAGAGAAAGGACCTTGTCGTCCACCAGGCAAGGCCCTCAAGGGTAAGGAAACCAATGAATATGTTTCGAATATGCTGTGATAAAGAGTAAGTAAGGAATATACAAAGAACATGGGATAAGTTCCTGCGTATTTTAAAACATTGTGAGCAAATCTATGGGATATTACCATATGCCGGGAGTATAATGTATATAGGAAAAACCTGGATAGTGGCTTCATTCAGATACTTGCCGGTATTGAAAACACTATATTAGGGACATTGGTGGTGTTTGCAATCTTCTATAATTAGGAGTGCTTCTTCATCTGGCCTTGATGCCACATAACTCGTAGAATAATAAGTCTCACGTGTTTTGTCCGTGTAAGCAAAAATCTTCCGCAACAAGCTTTTGACGAGCGTTGAAATTACAATCGTGAGAAATTACTATTGACTGTTTTTTTACTGGTTGTGGTTTCAGTTAACGTTTTGCTTCTCCGCGTGCGTTATTTTCATTTATGCTAATTATTGTTGTAGAATAGTGTTTATCTATTTTTGCGTATAGTTCTTTAACGATCCAAGATAATTTGTGTTTTCCAACTTATTGTGACTAAGTATAACTTGTTATAAGCATTTCACCCGAGGTTTACACTCTGCTTTTCAATTCAAATATGAGGAAGTAAACAAATATTGAATAGTTGTTATCAAAATAAAGATTCCGGCATTGCTCTAACACTTAATTTTTGAAGAGTAGACAGTATTGTCGACTATCCAAAAATAAAGTGGCCTGGAGCAGTAAGGCGTTTATGGGTTTATATATTAGGTCTTTACATATGAAATTGGCGTTTTGTAAGGGAGGAACATAAAGTCGTTTTTTTTTTAATATAATATATTTATTTAATCAAAGTATGTACCATTGCTATCTATGCACTTCTGCCATCTCATAGGTAGTTCATTGATCCCTTTACTAAAAAAACCATTCGGACGGGAATCAATAAAATCTTTGAAGGCGCTTTGGACTGCCCCATCGGAGTTGAATTTTTTCCCTTGCAAGAAGTTATCCAAATTTCGAATAAATTGGTAATCTGTTGGAGCAAGGTCCGGGGAGTACGGTGGATGTCTTAGACATTCCAATTGAAGCTCCTCTAATTTGGTAGCCGTCTGTTGTGTAGTGTGTGGTCTAGCGTTGTCCTGAAGCAGCAGTGTTCTAGAGCGATTGACCAGCTTCTGTTGTTTAGCAGCTAGCTTTTCCATCATGGTTTGCAGTTGCTGACAATAGACATCCGCCGTAATCGTCTGGCCAGATTTAAGATAGCTGTAGTGAACGACACCGGCACTAGTCCACCAAACGCTACAAGTAATTTTTTTTGAGTCAATTTTCGTTTGGGGCAGGATTTGGCTGGTTCGCCAGGGTCCAGCCATTGCGATGAGCTTTTCCGATTATCGTACAGGATCCACTTTTCATCACAGATGATGATTCGATTTAAAATCCCTTCATTATTGTGCCGGTTGAGTAATGTAACGCAGCAGTCGACGCGCGTTTGTCGGTTTGCTGCACTCAATTCATGAGGTACCCACCTTTGAAGCTTTTTCACCTTCCCAATTTGCTTCAAGTGGATTAAAACAGTTTTATCACTAACACCGCAGCCTGCAGCTATCTCGGACGTGGTTTGCGATGGATCCGCTTCCACAATAGCCTTCAATTCTGCATTATCAACTTTGGTCTCCGGCCGTCCACGGGGCTTGTTCTGCAGGTCGAAATTTCCAGAACGAAAACGTTGGAACCAAAAACGCACTGTGTTTTCTTTTGCGACACCGCCGCCATACACATCATTAATCCTTCGAGCCGTTTCGGCAGCACTGGTGCCACGATGGAACTCGTACTCGTAAATAATGCGATATTTCAAGTTTTCCATTTTGTAAACTGAGTGACGCAAAGAAAAAACCAAAAGAGGAAAAAACAAATGAATTACGGTTTTCAAAACACAAAAGCATAAGTAAATAGCTGTATAAATTTGAAATTGGAATTCCTAACCAAAGAGGAGATATTTGAGATCAAAGTGGCCAGTACGACAAAACATAGAGAGTTAGAGTAAGTTTGAGCACTTCTTTATGGTTCTTAAAGAAGCGTTTAAAATTACTCTAACTCACCATGAATAAGACTTTTAAAACTTATTGTATTTTTCTTATTTTTTAAAAGAAAATATAAAGTAGGCGATGACAACCGACTGCGCGCAGTGCACCGAAAAACAAAAGGAGAAAGCCACAGAGACAATAAGGTACTTATTCAGAAACGAACGCAAGATCTTCGACCAAGTGGCCGATGTATATGACCCAAATGGCCAATATAGAAAGGACCACGGCATGATATAAAGAAATTCCTTCATCATGCCCCAAACTGATTGATACTTGAATTGTTATGAATGTATAAATTACCAGAACTGCTTCCCTAGACAAATGGTATTAGCGTTATAGAATAGACTAAATGTATGGGAATGACATATCGTTGCGCTAAGTATTACGTTTTCCCATACATTTTCATTATATTCGTTTAGCGCTATGTCACTTAGTATGAAAGAAAGTTGAACAGAGGGCCTAAAGTGGTTGTTTTTGCAAAATGGCTTAGTACAATTAGCACATGTCTCGATACACTGATAACTGTAACACATAACATAACGTTCCACTTGATTTTGATGCTTATATGTTCAACATATGAATCTGCGAAAAATACCTTCTTAGGCTCTCAGTTTGGACGGTTCATTTCACATGCATACTGATAATGCAAGCTTCGATATGTTTGGTTATAATAAACATGATATATGATATTTCCCTTTGTTTTAATACAGTTAACCTAGTTATTAACGTTTTTTAGAACTCTGTAAATAATCCTATCGACCAATGTATATCATTTAATTCCGAGATCGTTGATACCATCTGGAAGCCATTAGGAAGAAAGTTCTATTCATCTGATGAATGAAAGTATAGACGGAGCTTTTGTAAACAAATCGTCAGATATAGCATTTTTTACAAACTTGAGTGCGTAAACTTATATAAACGTATACGCGTGGTATGCGTCTGTAACATAGGTATAATTTGCTAAGCCTCACAGACTATGTATACGCGACCGTTAGGCGCAGGAAAGAGACGGGTCGGACTGAGATAGATATAGTTTATTTTTAACCGTTATTAATTTGAAATTAAATAAATAAATTATAATTATAAGAATTGAATATAAAATGTAATAAGCCTTAACTCACTAGGAAATAAATGTTGTAGCGTTGTGCCTTTTATTGACCAGTAGGACCCTATTAGATCCCGGTAAATGAGACCGGGCTACAGGCGTGCAGAACGCCGCCTGGAGCCCGGGACTCAGCATGTAAAGGGAACCGGGTTACAGGCGTGCAGAACGCCGCCTGGAACCCGGGACCCAAAAGGGTAGCGGAAACCGGGCTACGGGACTGCAGAACGCAACCGGAGCCCGGGATCCGTGAGGTATGCCTGCACTACTGCCTACTCCGAACGCGAGTAGGCCATAATGATGGTGCAGGCAGAGGTCCGCGCTCGACAGCGCACGTTTTTGTAATGAGGTAATGGTAAGGGCGCTCAGCGCTTTATATTTATACTAATGAAGCGGGGGGCGAGGTAAACGCCCATTACGACGTCCCGCTAACAAAAACCATGGGTCACAACTGTGTAAGGACCCTCGAAATGTACTAAGATCTAGGGTGTACCAAAATGTATAATAGTGGTAAGTTAACATAAGGCTTAATGTATGTAAAATTAAGGAAATAAAGTAAAGGGGGTGTTACGACGAAGCGAGGGGTCGGCGGAGGTAGCCTCTATAAATATAGGACGCCTTTGGGGCGCATTTTTGTAGTTCGTGAGTAGTTCGTGAGTAGTTCGTTTAGTTCGTTCGCAGTTCATAAGAAGAAGCTCCCTCCCGCCAACGCCAACGAAGTCGAAGCCTCCCGTAGCATCGTTTTCGGTTGTTTTCATTTCGGAAAATCGGTTACCCGAACCAGCGACCAACCCTCTACAGTCCTACAGTCCACTGCAACACCAACATCGTCTGGTCAGCTTCGAGCCGTATTGGAAGAACTGAAGCATGCCGAGTACTAGAAGCAGAATCGAGAAGAATGCTGCGCAGGCGAGCAAGAAGAGTGCGACAGAGATAGCAACTTCTAGTGGTGTCATGACTGGGCCCAAAACAGAGACGGGTTTAGTAAAAGCAACGTCAGTAAAAGCAACATCAGTAAAAGCAACGACAGTAAAAGCAACGACCGTAAAAGCAACGACAGTAAAAGCAACGACAGTAAAAGCAACGACACAACACCCTCTCTCTGTTTTGGGTACCCAGACCCAGCCATCACTAGGGTCGCAAGATGTCTCTTGCAAAATAGAACGCACTCAAAAATGCTCAAGGTCACCATCACGCCATTCTACGACGTCTCAAAAGCAGTTCGCCGAGTTAGAGGCGAAAGAAAATCTGGCTACCCTAAGAATAAAATTATTAGAGGCGGCTATTGAAAAGGAACAGGCCAGATTAAGTAGAATTCGTTTAGAATTAACGGATATGGGTGACGTCATCGAAGAAAGCGAACTACCATCAAGAAGAATTGATATGTGGTTCGAGAGGCTGCCGAAAGCGCAAGAACCACATCTCACCCCGCAACCCCCCGCCTCACTTGCGCATGCCAGCAAGCAGGAACAAATGGATGAATGTGGACAGGACGCTCGCGTCGGGAATATGGCACGCGAGCAACGGGTCTTAGAACAAGGCCCGCCTGCACGTTCTAACGTCATGGATATGACGTCACTGGCTGAAGCGCTCGCCGAGGCGGTACGATCAAGCACAAGGCAGGCGCAACAATATATACAAGAACTCCCAACCTTCAACGGACAGAGCAGCGAATGGCTGTCATTCCAGGGAGCATTCCGGGAGTCTGAAGGGAGCTTCACATGTATGGAGAACGTCGCGCGCCTGCGGAAAAGCCTGAAGGGAGCCGCTTTAGAAGCCGTCAGCGCCCTGCTGATTTCGCAGACAGGGCCTGAGGAAATTATGAAGGCATTAGAAAGAAGATTTGGCCGTCCAGATGCTCTTGTGCTGGGGGAAATGGAAAAAATTAGAACGTTGCCACGAGTCACCGACAGCCCTCGGGACTTATGTGTATTTGCCAACAAGATGGCTAACGTCGTCGCAACAATTGAAGTGTTGAACAAGCCGCAGTATCTACATAGCCCAGAGATGCTTCGCCTTATTGTAGAAAAACTATCACCAATTCTGAAGAACAAGTGGTACGACTACGCATCCACGAAGCTTGAAGGGGTTCCAGAATTGAAGAAACTCGCCATATTTTTAAATGAAGAGGCCGACAAGTGTGCTGCGTACGCCCCAATCGAGGGTGAGAGCGAGACAGCACTATTGAAGAGAAGGACGGAACATGTGCACATAGTAAATCATGGGAGTGAGCGAGACAGAAATAGCTATGCGTGCCCGGCCTGCAAGCAAAATCATCGACTTATTAATTGTCGAAAATTTATCAACGCCGATGTGAACGCACGCTGGGACATAGCAAAGAAAAATAAAATATGTTTCCAGTGCCTTCAAAGCAAGCACCGAAGATCATCGTGCCGCGCTCCGCCTTGCGGCGTGGAAGGGTGCAAGCTACGTCATCACCGACTGCTCCATCACAAGAGAATAAGTGACGTCACTACCCAAGTGAGTCCAAGTGCAGTGAGTGTGACGTCAGAACCGGCCGGAGAGGTGCTAGCGTCTGCGATCAACAGTGCTACCAGTGATAGAAGAAGTCAACGACGCGCCTACTTGAAGGTGGCCCCGGTCGCTATAACCGGACCGAGGGGCATTTGTCACACTTACGCACTGTTGGACGAAGGAAGCACCGTGACTATTATAGATGCGCAACTGGCCGAGAAACTGGGTCTTAAAGGACCACGTGACCCCATGAAGATGCAAGGAGTCAACGGCGAGGAGTCATCGCATGACTACAGTATGCGAGTGTCCGCAAAGATAAGGGGCTCACATGAAGCGGAAGAACACACACTGAGGGATGCTCGCACCATAATGAACATGAGCTTCTTCAGCCAGACTGTTCACCAGAGCGATGTGAAGGGCTGTGCACATCTGCAAGACATAGAAAATGTACTCATCTACGAAAAGGCTACACCGAAGATACTAATTGGGCAAGACAATTGGGACCTAATCATCTCCAAGGACGTGCGAAAAGGAGCCCGTGACCAACCGGTCGCCTCCCGCACTCAATTAGGCTGGGTGCTACATGGTTGCCGCACTCCAGTCAAATCGCCGGCTGTGGTATGCTCACAAGCGAGCATTGTAAATGGTGAACACAGCCCGCGAAGAAAGAAGAAAAAATTGGCACCGAAGAAACACGGCAGTGTGACGTCATCGGGCAACACCGAGTGTGCAACCGCTTCCCCCACCGGCGGGAGCAGTGGGAAGAAAAGAAGGCATCGACGTCGCACTAAGAAGTCGAAGAACAATGTAACACGTGACACCGGACCCCGGAGTCCGATGTCACAAGAAATGTCCAAGAAGTCCTGCGTCGTGCCAGACGTCGTTACGTCACAGGAAGCGACAAGTACATCCAACTGGGTCCATGTTCCCGTATCTCGAACACGGACCCGAGAGAAATTTGAAAATCTGGGCCGGAAAAAGGCAAAGAACAAATACGAAACGCAAGATGAAACAAATACGGAAGATAGAAATCATCAATTTCAATTACGTAACACGCGCTTATCAGTGGACGAGCCGACTTCAAGTGCGGGCTTGCGTAGCAAACGCCCGCCGACGAATGTCCACGCGCCGGCACATCGACTATTTATGTACTAATCGAAGCGACCCGCGCGCCCCGCAGATTGTGATAAGCGCACATTCATGCAAGTGAAGATCAACGAGGACACCAGGGAACACAATTTCGTTTCCTGTGGCGCGGCCACCGCCGCGTTGATGAAGCCTCCCGAAGAAAGAAAAGGATATTGCACTGATTAGCGCCGGGTCTTCGCCTTGCATTTCACCTTTAAAGAAAAATGGGAATGCAAGGGAATTTGAGAATGAAGACATGAAAAAGCGCCTACGATATTGATCAATCGCTACATGAATCGATGTCATGAAAATATCTGCGGGAAGAAGAAAAATAGAAGTGCGCAGCGCTTAACGTCAGTGATGACGTCACTGTCATCGACTTTGATAGTTTCTCACACTGGACCAGACTAGTGTGAACAACATAAAGGAAGAAGAAGAATCCTGTCCCAAAGGAAGATTGGAAGAATATACAAGAAGATATGTGGCGTTATTCACATGTATGACGTCACGGGCACTACACCTCGAGGTCGTCGCGTCGCTGAGTGCTGACTCAGCCATCAACGCGCTGCGCCGCTTCATAGCGCGGCGCGGCGTCCCCACCGAACTCTGGAGCGACAACGCTACGTGTTTCCGCTCGGCCGACCGCGAACTCGCGGAGGCTGGGCGCGCCGTCGAAGAAGAAGCGTCGCGCCGGCAGATCGCCTGGCGGTTCTTACCGCCGGCGGCACCCTTCATGGCCGGCGCCTGGGAGCGCATGGTGCGCACCGTCAAAGAGGCGTTGCGCGTCACCCTGCGCGAGCAGCGCCCGAGCGATGAGACGCTCGCCACACTGCTCGCCGAAGTCGAAGCCACCGTGAACTCGCGGCCGCTCACTCATGTGGCCGTGGGTCCCGACGAGCCCCCAGCCATCACGCCGAACCTGCTACTCCTGGGGCCGAACTGCCACATGCCGGCCCCCGGGAACTTCGAGGCCAGCGACGTGACTGCGCGCGCGCACTGGAGACGCGCGCAGTACCTCGCCGATGTCTTCTGGCGACGGTGGGTGCGGGAGTACCTGCCGCTACTACAATACCGGCGGGAGCCCTACGCAAGTGGTGACAACCCTAAGGTAGGCGATTTGGTTATTATTTGCGACCCAAATCTGCCCCGTAACACATGGCCCCGAGGACGAGTGACTGCAGTGCATCCCGGCAGAGACGGCGAGGTTCGAGTCCTGGACGTGACGACGGCCAGCGGACGAGTGCTGAGGCGGCCTACCAAGAGAGTCGTCGTGCTGCCCATAGGAGAATCGCGAGACGCGACGGCGGGAGAATGTTGACGACGACAAACACAATGTATGAAACTCACCGACCCGTCTCAATAGGCGATAAGAACATAGGTATAATTTGCTAAGCCTCATAGACTATGTAGACGCGACCGTTAGGCGCAGGAAAGAGACGGGTCGGACTGAGATAGATATAGTTTATTTTTAACCGTTATTAATTTGAAATTAAATAAATAAATTATAATTATAAGAATTGAATATAAAATGTAATAAGCCTTAACTCACTAGGAAATAAATGTTGTAGCGTTGTGCCTTTTATTGACCAGTAGGACCCTATTAGATCCCGGTAAATGAGACCGGGCTACAGGCGTGCAGAACGCCGCCTGGAGCCCGGGACTCAGCATGTAAAGGGAACCGGGTTACAGGCGTGCAGAACGCCGCCTGGAACCCGGGACCCAAAAGGGTAGCGGAAACCGGGCTACGGGACTGCAGAACGCAACCGGAGCCCGGGATCCGTGAGGTATGCCTGCACTACTGCCTACTCCGAACGCGAGTAGGCCATAATGATGGTGCAGGCAGAGGTCCGCGCTCGACAGCGCACGTTTTTGTAATGAGGTAATGGTAAGGGCGCTCAGCGCTTTATATTTATACTAATGAAGCGGGGGGCGAGGTAAACGCCCATTACGACGTCCCGCTAACAAAAACCATGGGTCACAACTGTGTAAGGACCCTCGAAATGTACTAAGATCTAGGGTGTACCAAAATGTATAATAGTGGTAAGTTAACATAAGGCTTAATGTATGTAAAATTAAGGAAATAAAGTAAAGGGGGTGTTACGACGAAGCGAGGGGTCGGCGGAGGTAGCCTCTATAAATATAGGACGCCTTTGGGGCGCATTTTTGTAGTTCGTGAGTAGTTCGTGAGTAGTTCGTTTAGTTCGTTCGCAGTTCATAAGAAGAAGCTCCCTCCCGCCAACGCCAACGAAGTCGAAGCCTCCCGTAGCATCGTTTTCGGTTGTTTTCATTTCGGAAAATCGGTTACCCGAACCAGCGACCAACCCTCTACAGTCCTACAGTCCACATATATATATATATATAGTAATACGATATATGTAAATAGAGTATTATAAAATACACTGAAATAAATATAAACTAGAAAAATATGACCATAACTGTTGTATCCTTAATTTGAGCTATAATATTCCTTCACAAGTCTATTGAAAATAGGCAGTGATTTGGCTAGCTTTATATTAACTGGCAGCGCGTTCCAAAGACGAAGTGCTTGGACTGTGAAGGATTTGCCATAAGAGCTAGTTGTATGCAGAGGAGTTTTAAATAACAAATTTTCCGAGGATCTGAGAGACTAAGTTACCGGAATAAAGGTAATGAAATTGTTCCTTGAGGTATGCAGGGGTCTGAGGGTTAAATAATGTATTATACAGAAGAGATAGTATATGAGTATTTCGGCGAAGACGTATTGGAAGCCACTTGAGTTTGGCGCGGAATTCTGAAACGTGATCATATTTACACATACCAAATATGAATCGTATGCAAAAGTTTTGAAGTCGCTCAAGTTTATATAGTTGGCTTTCAGTAAGATCAGGATAGCTGACATCGGCGTAATCTAGAATTGGTAGGAGGAGAGATTGTGCAAGTAGAATTTTGGTCGCATGGGGAAGGAAATTACGCAGTCTTCGAAGTGCAGCTGCAGATGCAAACATCTTCCTACTGACTTCCTGAATTTGGGGGCTCCAGGAGAGGTGACTATCAATATAAACGGCCAGATTTAGTAGTAGTAGTAGAGAATACCTTATCCTGGAAACTATCCTGGAACTACCCACTAAAATTACCTGTGTTTTTGAAGAATTCACAGTTAGTCCGTATGCCTTACTCCAATCAGATATATTACGTATATCCTGATTAGTGAGATCAATAGCCTCAGCAAGTCTTTCGACAGTGGTATGCCTGTAAATTTGGAGGTCATCTGCATAAAGCTGGTAGGAGCATTGAAGTTTTTTGGAAACTGAGTTTATAAACATGGCGAAAAGCAAAGGAGATAAGACGCCACCCTGTGGTACACCAGCAGAAGTATTACACCAAGCAGAATATATATCCTAAAAGCGAATACGTTGCCGGCGCCCTAACAGGTAACTTCGAAATCACTCGATTACAGATGGAGATATATTAAGTGAGCATAGTATGCCAAGCAGAATATCGAAGTCCACGGTGTTGAAAGCATTACTAAAGTCTAACAATGTAAGAATAGTTATGTTTCTTTATTCGTAATTATTCCGTAAGTATATACTTCTGAGGTTGTTCCATGGTCACCAAGTTAGGATCTACTCAGTGGATCCCAGAGAAATCGAGAGTAACCCCTATTAAAATAAGCTTATCCAAAATCGGCTTCCTTTAACCAACTTTACTCTGACAGGTCGGAGCTCGGTTTTCTATTTTGTTCTTCTAAGGTTGCTGCACAATAGTATAAATACGTCCATATGTGTTAGTTCCCGCACATTGATGGATTTCGTAGAAGTGACGTTTTGGTGCCTAACCAGTTCTGATCTACGAAAAGGGGAGCCATAAACTCTGCGATCACACACCAGTCCGCCTCATGGTCGATTCCTATACCTCACCAACCGTTCATTCGCCTTAGTATAGGATAAAATATGACATTAGCTCTATATAATTATGTAATGTCAAAATTCAACCGATGATAGGGCGGACAAGGGAATGAATAGTAAGATATAGGAACCGGTCATTAGACCATCCGGCGGCGCTTATGTGTACGGTAAACCACGTACCGTTTACATTTATCGCGTATAATACGTCTACTGTAGTGAAAATAACGCTCATACAAATATAACAGTCAACCATTACTGCATGAACCCCATACCACCAAGCTACGCCTAGAGACAAACCTCTACTCTTTTAGTTATTTGGCTGTATAATCTTATGCTGGGTTTTCACCTGCGTTCTTAAAGGTTTAAGGTTCTTAAAGAAGGGTTAAAACTTACTCTAACTCTAAAGAAGACCCTTAGGCTTTAGCCGAATGCATCTTACTTAAAACGTTAAAAAATAATGCCGTTAACGCATAGTCACATTAGTGTGTGTAACTTATATGTCAATATTTAACGTCATTATCAATATCCATCTCGAATAAGTTTTTAAAACCATCGCTATATCTGCGTGAAACGATTTAAATCTTTAACATTATTCCAGGCGAAGTCACGCCTTTATGTTGAGGTTTCATTTGCGTTAGTCTTAAAGATAGACTGTGGCCGAATGTGTTTTATTTTAAGTGTTAAAAGATAATTTCTTTAACGCATAGCCACCTTAGTGTATATTCATACGTTATCTGTCATTATTTGACGTCATTAAGGGTGGGGTATGGTTATAGGACCCATTTATTTATTATGAACTATTTATATGAATAGATCGAACTTTTTAAATATAGGTTAGAGAAGGCTAAGGCGGGAGCGAAGCGAATCGAGCCTCTTGTCTTAGCCTTCATCATTTTTTTATAACCACCCAAAATTCACTTTATATCTCAAATAATAAATAAATGTACCCTATAACTATACCGCACCCGTCATTAACAATGTCGCATCTCAAATAACGCCTTAGAGATGAACTCACCTTTAAAAGTGCCAATTTTTATTGTATGAAGTAATAAATAGGCAGGCCGCGGAATATAATATTATATAAGCATAGCTGGGCATTAACTCGTTAATCCGTTAATCGTTAATTAACGAAGTTAACATTTCGAGTAACGGATTAACTTTTAAGTTAACTTAAAATATGTTAACGGACTCGTTAACTTCCATTAAATTTCCCAAAGTCCGTTAATCGTTCATCCAGCAACAAATCTTTAAAGAGCAAAGCTCAAAGTCTCGTCAAAGTGTATTCGCAAATCTGCTTATTAAATATAATACTGCTATACCCTAAAGCGCTGTAACTGAACGTCTTTTCTCCACGGGCAAGAATATACTACAGCCAAAACGAGCCTCGCTTGCAGACGAGAACTTCAACATATTGTTACGAGTTGCAGGACTGGAAATTAAAATGCCGTTGGAATTACTATAGAATTTATTAGGACTATACAAACACGTATAACACAGGTGCAAATATAACTGTACACAATCAGTCCAAACGTAATGCACGATTCAATCATACGCGCAAAGTCCGTCACTAACGTCTTGCTTCGCTTGTAGCTATCGCTAGACTGCCGGTCTCTCCATTGAGCTATTGCTTTATACTGCGCCGATACAATATGGCTGCCCTATCGCGTAGACCTAATTTTTTAGAATCAGTTCGACACACTTGGCTAATGACTGCCATAAAAGATTACAATACACAATGGGCCGTTTTCTAATTACAAATTTTAAACACAAAGTAAACAAAAGACGTTCAAATTGCGGAAAGGTAATCAAGTATGCTTTTATGGTACGCAGGTGTGAATCTACTTTTGTCGGCACCTCGGTCGTAACAATATTAATGTTCATGAAGGGGAATATTCATATTAAGCCAGATTACTAAATTGACAGATAAATTGGACGGGTTAGTATCGTTTCGTCTAAGATGTAAGTGGTCTATGTAGCAATTGGTTATTATATTACTATCAAATCGTCTTAAAATTAGTTCGTTTAGTTAGTGTTTCATCCAGTACGCAACTAGTCCATCTTAATAAAATAATTTCTAAACCTTAATCCAAATCCTATATTAAACACTCTAATAATTATACCCGTCTTTTTTTGTTTCCAACTTGTTAACTTCCAGAACCAACATTTTTTATAAGAAGATGCAATTTTTATCCCGTGTTAACGGATTAACGATTAACTCTTAACTTGCGTTAAGTTTTCTGAAATGTAACACTTTAACTTTTAACGAAATTTACTTTTTCAGTAACCGATTAGCGATTAACGAAGTTAACTATTTAATTAACGGTGCCCAGATATGTACATAAGTATACTGTGCGCGCGAAATATTGGAAACATAATTATACTGTGTGATAAGGGAATATTGACGATTGAAAGAGGAAGTAGTGACACAGGAATGTTAAGGTAGTTTGGGCACACTACCAGCTATACCTATTCTGCAGTGCACACGGGCGGAGTATTTTAAGTAGCGCCGAGCGCTGCTTGCGACACCTCCAAAAAGCATGCGTCGCTTGCGGCGCCAGCGCGCGCTCTCAAAGGCCCTGCGCCCGTGTTATGGCCGACGCAGGGCGCGGTAGCAAAACAAGGCGCGCCACGATCAGCTCCTTTGCTCTATATTTTATAGTCAATTATCGAACCTCTGGCGCTCCTAGGTTTGACTAGTGAAACCTCAGGTTTGACATAAATTCTTAGTCAAAATCCAAATAAATGACATTAAACATATAACAAGTGCAGTACCAATCGACGTTTGGCCGAGTCTGCCTTAATCTCTTCTAGAATTCAGTAGGCAAAGCCCGAAAGAGATGATTTTACGTTCGACGTTTTACTAAAAAGTTAGGTACTTCTAAGTTTGACTAAAAATATTTTAGTCAAAGGCCGAAGTCGGAATTTATTTCGGGTTTTGTTGAAAGGCCTTGGTGAAACCTAGGTATTCCGGGAAGAGACTGCATATCGACCTTTGACTATAACATATACCATAACTTTTGTTTCGACGTGATGTCAGTCTTAAAACAGGTAAAGATTATATTGGTGTAGTGTAGCATTTGTTTTTTAACCCCATATAAAAATTGCGGAATAAATAAAGAGTAGGGTGGTTGCTATACATGTAAGTATGGGTAAAAAACTTATTTTTAGTGTATGTAGTCGTTTAGGGTTCATAGGGTCGTCGTTATTCAATTTTACAAAACATAGCTATGTTTATTGATGAATTCTTTATGTAGCGTTCTATTAGCTCTTAAAGTAGTAATAATTATGTCCCCTGTAATGTTTAAACGTTGAAGTATAATAACACTCCGACAATAGTCAAAGTTGTAGAGTTTGAAAAAATACTTTCAAATATAAATGGTTTATCCTTTGATAGTTTTTGAGGTGTAGGGTATTTACGATTAGATACAAAAGCATAAACACATATACCAAAGAAAATTGGTTCCGTAGCAAAAAAAAATTAGATAGCATTCTATTAACTCTCAAAATAGTAATAGTATGTATAGTATAGTATTGTATGAGTATTAAAGTTATTGTTTAGCCTAACCCGAACGTGTTTATTTTGTTCGTTGTCAGCCACTTACAGTCTACTGCTGGACGTATGCCTCCCCAAGTCGGCGCCACTCATCCGCCTTCCTCATCCAGCGCCTACCGGCGACATTATGCAGGTCATCAATCCATCAGGCTGGAGGACGTCCGACACCACGTTTACCAAGGTACGGTATCCACTCCAGGACTCGTCTGCTCCATCGGCCATCGGTTCTGCGACAGACGTGACTTCACGTGACCGGCCCACTGCCATTTCAACTTGCTAATTTTGCAAGCTATGTCGCATATCTTGGTTCTCTTACGGATATTCTGATTTGTAATTTTATCTATAAAAGAAACACCCAACATAGCTCGCTTCACAGCCCGTTGAGCGACTTGAAATTTGTGAACCAATCCTAGTCCCTGCAGGATCATCATTTTAATTATTTATTTTTCCTTTTGTTTAATTATAAGCACATTTATTAATTACAATAATATAAATAATACATATATATATTATAATCTAATTATATAATCCTTTCCGTAATAATTTTATGAATATATTTATTATTATTAATAATATATAACAACCAAATGTGACTTTGTTTATTACGTTTCACACCTTAACTACTTTATCGTCTTTACTCTCTCTCTCTCTCTACTTCAATTTTCCATACACATTATCACAGATAAAAAAAATCTGTATGTAGTTCACATGCAGTAGAAGTGAAACTTCAGAGAATATACTCACAGATAATTCTTCTCTAACTTTTATTAATATAAATATAATTCCTGTAGCCTACATCTGTCAACATATTATCATTCAAAATAAACTTCTTAAGTAACATTTTCAATTTTTCACTGTTTTTAATCTAAAAAATATTATTGTTAGTTTTATTGCGGTCCAAATTGGATCTATGCTTAATAATCGATCTTATTGAGTATCTAATCTGTGTTGCATAATGTAAAACTCGTATCTCATTCTCTCGCAGGCCTTATCCTAAATAGATTTATGTGCTTATCTCTTTTTAGTGTCGCTTTTTTGTTTCAAATCACAAGGATTCTACAGAAGTTTCACTTCAAAAACCGTAGTATATCTTTCAGCTAGAAAAGGTACTGCTCCTGAGATGAATCTCGGCCAAAAAAGATGGCGCTGCGGTCGCGTTTTCTTTTTAGGTGCCGCCGTTGTAATTTACTAAGAAAGAAAATGTTTATTTAGGATCAAATATAAAAAGACAAAAAAGTAGGTGAACATCAAATATGGTGTCCTAAAAAGGTCCATGCCCAGCGTAATGCTGGTTTCACAACCAGCGCTGATCTTCCACAAGGACCTCTAAGCGATGCCATAGTTTAGCTTTACAAAGCAAATTAATGTGTTTACACACACGTTACACACAATGTTAACTAACAAACAGGTCGTGATTGTACCGAACAAAGTTTCGTTGGGACACTTCTACTTTTATTATAATGGAGAAACATTTAAAACCTAGATCTTATTTACTTGCGTATTCTATCTGTCGTACTAGTCTGAAAAATATTGGATCCAGGTCTCATTCTGTAGGTAGGTAAGAAGCCTAGCAACGTTAGCTCCTTGAATCATCATATTTGTTTGCCAGGATTCATTCATTCATTATTTAAATTTTGAATTTGCAAATACTTGGTAAATAAAGAATTGAAACAAGCTATTATAATCCGCATTAAACTTTATAAAGAAGCATCTGTAGGTAAGGAAATTATATACACGTGCGACCACATTCTAAACACGCACTATTTTTTGTAGAACATAGAGCGTCCTTCATAATGGTTATATTACAATTTTTTTGTTAATTAAATATTTCATATTAATTAGCGACGAATTAGTTGTTCAAAAATAATATCCGCGTCTAGTATAAATAGCTGTGATTGCAGCGCCTATCACAGTAAAGTAGGATCACTTGTATCTGCAGTTTCATTAACAACATCGGTCTGTATAAATATTTTTAAAATTTTCAAAATAACAATTTTATTTTGACCATAAAGGGTGGCCAGAACAATGATGTTCAAAAGAAAAAAAATAGTCAGTTTACATGAAGGGGTACCCCCCATGTCTGTTTTATCAAAATCTTTAATTTTCGAGTTATCAGTATTTAGTGCTTTACTAAGCAACAGTTTTAAATATTTTTTATTTCATTTTTTGGTAAGATTATTTAAGAGTTTTTGAAGTGAAATTTCTTTAGAATCGCTGTTATTTGAAAATCGATGAAATGAAAAAGTGACACTAAAAAGAGATAAACACAAAATTCAACCCTATTTATTTAGAAATAAAATACATTTCTCTTTATCCGTTAGTATTAACTTTCTATTTCAATAACACTTAAAAGATTTCAAATGAATTTTAAATCTATCAGTATATATTTAAGGCAGATATTCTTTTACATGTAGATCAAAGGAAATTGTACGTAACAGTGCATTGAATTACAAACTTTATGATGGTGATTTAAAGTGTAATTTAGATTGTATTTTTTGAATTATAATATGTTGATGTAGGCTAAAGGCCCCAAATTACATTTTAATAAAAGTCAGAGAAGAATTATCTGTGAGTATACTTCTCTGAAGTTTCGCTTCTACACAATATTGTTTATATAAATAAATAAGTCCTTATGATATATACCTTTACATAAAATAATCGGCACCTTAACATCAATGTAAGTTACAGAAATTGTACTTGAAATTGAAAAAATAATATTTCGAGCGAATCAGACTCGAATAATTCAATTTTAAATTAAACTTTAAAAAGCCAATTTCACTGTTTTGGAGTGTCTTTAAAAACTATGCAAGAATCGAATCTTTCGTAATAATACAAAAATGAGTACCCTTAAGGGGCCATTTTTTGCTTTAAGCGACTTTCAAAAGTACTGAGGTGTAAATTTTCCAAACATATTTTTTTTCAATGAATGAACGAATGAAATCTTTATTTGTAGAAATACAGGTAATAGTTGTACAAAAGATGGTAAACAAAGACGATTGGTCTCACTGTATTTGACCTAAACATGGTCATACCAATATTTGGATTTATGTAAATTTAAAAAATTATAACATATCTAAATTTATGAACCTAGTTTGATTTATTATATATTAAATACAGAGATAAAAGAATGTCAAAAATATAGAATAAATCAGATGTCAGAGCTAAAAATATAAATATAATCATTTACCTAATAAAACCCCTAATGTCATAAAAAACACTTTTACATCAGCCATATATGTAATTTTAATTTTAATTTTCTTTTTGGCAATTCTCTTATTGTTAACTTATATGGGACATTTTGTCTGTCTTATATTCAATGAAAATAGCTATAATCTTGCAGATAAACTAGACATATTTAATTTCTTATTAATAATTTTGTTATGAGCAGACTTTTGTGAAAATTATAACACTATTGAGTTGCACGTGTTAACCTTTTTCCTTAGATCATATAAACGTCTATCTCAATCCTTTTTTCCATGAATACTATGATTACAATAATAAATATTGCGGTTTCTCTCAGTCTCACACACGCACGGTTATCGGGCCCTAGAATAGTGTTAATGACTTTACTTTTACGTCGCATTGTATTTTATCTTTTTTTTTATTTAATAAATTAAAACACAGTTGATTGTGAACGAAATAATATTTCATAACTAACTCGGGTATCCTTTTATGTAAACTAAGTATTTTTTGAAGTGAAACTTCTATATAGACAGGGGGTATTAGGATTTTTCTGTCACGAAAAGGCGTTAAGGCCGCGTGAAGGGGCAGCATAATTTTAGAGTAGACTATGGATGTTTATTTGGTTCCGGATCGAATTCAGCTATTTGTTTGATCAAATAAAATATGTTTAAATAAAAAATGCATTCACTAAAATGTACCTAACCTAACCAAATCATAATTTGCAGTAAACCTGCGAAAAATCGAAATGTGTGCTGGGACACATAGTAGAAGTGAAACTTCAACGGATAAGTGGAAAAACGAATCGCAACGGACGAGTAGCGAAACGAATCGCAGCGAAATTTTAACTTGAAGTTTTACGGGCAGATTGCTAATGTACTTGACCAATCTGAAAACCTGCCCGTAAAACTTCAAGTTAAAATTTCGTTGCGATTCGTTTTGCCACTTGTCCGTTGCGATTCGTTTTTCCACTTGTCCGTTGAAGTTTTTTTTTTGGACGTCACTTTTCTGGCCACCTTCTATATTTTTTATTGCGAAGCGTGTAAACAGGCAGCGGCCTACCAATTGAAGTGTGGTTACCGTCAGCTATAAACGTTTACAACACCAGGGGAGAAATCAACGGGTTACCAGCTTTTAGAATGGGGAATGAAATAGATGGATGGGATAGGAAAGAAAAAGGCAGAGAGGAAGAGGGCCATTAGAAATTCCACTCATAGTATAAAACACTATTATTAGCTCAGGCCGTTTCACGCCGATAATCTATGAAGAAATAGTATCACACCGATCTATGAGCTGTAGTAAAAATAATAATTCCAGCATTGCTCTACCATATCAAAGGTTAAACCAATCTCAATTATACTTGTCTGAAATAAACAACGAAGTTCTCATGGTATCCCTGAATAGTCACTTTTCACCGAAAATTTGAAATATGACGCGTAGACCTAATTCTTGATTAATTATCCTTTACTTTGGCTTGCCGTTTGATATTCCTTCGCAGAATTGATTCTTACAAGCTGCACTATGATTTAATATAATAGCACAGTATGTATTTTCTTTTCCAAAATTATAAGACTCGATCCTTGACAAGGGTAATTGATTTTTTTCTCCTAAGAATCCTGCGGCAATTTTCCTGGGAGTGATTTCAAATTCAAATTCAAAAGTTTTTATTCAAAATAAGTTCCACTGGAGAACACTTTTTAAAGGTCATACATATAGGTTAAAATTTAATTTTACTTCCTAGTCTATGTACGCCGCTTCGCAACGTGTTATTGCTGTTGAGGAGAAGAAGCGGCAAGAAACTCCCCAGCAACACGTCTAGCTAAAAATTGTTTTTCTTTATATTTCCCTTATTCTATTTATATCTTAAATTCTTTTTTTTATAAGTTACAGAAGTATGTTACAGAATGAATTTTGAAAAGTTAATGGAGTTGTAGCAAACAGTGCATATTCAATAAGACAGAGATACAATAAAAGTAAAGATAAATATTATTATAGTTATAATAAAGACATGACGTACTAAATTTTCTTTTTTTGCTCCAACATATCTGATCTGAAGATACCTATAGTTACTTTAAGACCTCGAAACGGGATAGTTACCGCGGGAAAAGCGAGTGGTCTTTCGTGGAAGGCTCCACCTGTAAATGTAATAGATTGAGTCATAATTATTTTCGTAGTCTTTTTTTTCAGATAAAAATGAAAACTTTTATCATCATAAGCTGCGTGGTGGTAGTAGCATTCGCTCAGAAATACTCAGGCAAATTAGATTCTGTCGATATAAAAGAATTTTTGGACAACGAATCTATTAGGACGAATATTTTTAATTGTTTTACAGACAAAGGAACTTGTGCTCCAGAATTCCAGGAAATTAAAGGTAAGAATGTGACTGAATGTATTTCGAAGATACGTTAATAGTGAGCATGGAAGAACAATAATAAGACTGAGCGCCCCCATATAAGTAAATTGGCGAATAGAGTAAGCTTTACAGCATATACAAGGAAAAAGATTTATGTCTGACATTAAAACTGTTCGTTTGGTCTACCTTAGCCATTTTCTTCTTTCTTTCTTTCTCACGGCATCATCTCTTACAGTACCCTAGTATGGAGTAATACTGTGCACATAGATGCTATTTTTGTCTTACAGAAGCGTACTATTCGCTCAACTTACATCTTGGGAGTGCCAGTAGTCTTATGAGATTTAAAGAAATAAATATTTTATAAATGATCTCTAGGTATATACTCCAAATTATTTCACATATTAAGAACAATATAGACCTGTAATACAGATCTACAATAGGCACCAGTCACTCAACAAGTATTTATTACTTGTAAATAGTTCTGTGATAAAATAAATAAAGATTCTATTTCATTGTAATACTTTCCTCTGGGCAAAGTAATAGTTGTCGAACAAAACCCAATATTGACAAGTTGACGGCTAGCCGTCAGCCGTGGGCTGTCAATTAGCGAGTCTTTTACCCATTTCTAACCGACTAATGATTCACTATTAGCCGGATGGCTGAGTTTTTTAACTGTCGATAAGCTCTCTGAAGTAGTATACAGTAAAAAATTATATACCTATTAATCTGTTTCATTTTTATTTAAAATTAATTTATATTTCCATCGAGAGGAGATTGTGGCTATTATTTTTAAATTTTAATATTAAATTTTGTTTTAAAGATCTTATTAAGAACCCATCGACTATAGAAAACAACTTCACTGAAGCAGAACTTGAAAAATTTAAAGAGGCCGCTAAGTATACGTATGAGAAATACCGCCCAATTTATGATGAAATTGCCACCAAATATGACCCAACTGGTGAATGGAGAAATAAGTACGGGCTACCCTAAAAAACGGCTGCATCATGCCTCTAACTGACGTATAAAGTTCTCGTGGTGTAAGCAGTTTTGTATTTGTGTGAGTGCTAGCAGTTCCGAAGGCGAAGTGCGGAAACGGCAGGAAGGTGACGCCACAAGCCATACCTTACGCTAAACTATATGTGTGCACACAGAAAGTTTAGCGTGATATATGACTTTGGCCATATATCCCGCTAAACTTTCTTTGCATTTGTGTACTAAATCTCAAAGGATTTGGCACACAAATATAAAGATGAGCTTACGCCGCGAGGATTATATATTTTTCTACGTATAATGATTTCTAATCGTACAGCCTCGTAACGTAAGCTCAGCTTTGCATGTATATGAGTGCTAGCCGTACCAGAGATAAAGTGCGGGAGATGCGCGGCACGGAGGTGACGCATGCGGGTCGTTCTTACCGCGCTGCACCTCAAGCTGTAGATCACTCTACAATCTGTGTGCACTCACAAATGCAAAACTGCGCTTACGCCGCGAGGACTATACACACAATAGTAACATATAAGATCATTATTTGCACATATAATATCATATTTTATTAAGTAATATGTAATATTTGCTTCATTTGTTCAATAAATTTCTGGATGTATAAATTCCAGGATTGATTGTTACAGCTTAGACGAAAAACTTACTCACTTATTTGAAAGAAGCCTTAAAGAAAGGTTTTGTACGCGTCATTTCACTTTCATTCTGATCACTCAAACTTTGATATGTTTGTTTACCAATAAATATGATACTTGATCTTTATTTTTCGTTTTAATACATTCAACCTAAAAAATAATAATAATAATATTTTCAACACACTTGCTCATAAAGTGGCTCTATGGTCACCGCAATTAGGCACAGAATGACACCCATTATCAAACTGTGAGTAAAAAACATTATAACTCACTAGTGAGTTATAGATTTTTTTTTTAATTTTATTGGTTGAGTTGCTTTGTTCTTAAAAAAGTTTTTATTCAAAAAAAAAAGATCGTGTTCTATAGAACAAATAAATTAATGTTCCTATTGCTTGCTCATTTCATGCAACTTCTTATTTAAATAGATAATTTTAACTCGTACGTGTTTAATAAATAAAACTTTCACTCATATATAACTTTTTTTTATCTACTAAATAAAATGAGTTTTTGTTGTTATTTTATTCACAAGTGTGTTGAAAAACGTCGTATGATACACGTGTGTATTGATGATTACCCTCCTCGGCTCTCTTAAGACCCTCGCCTACGGCTCGAGTCTCAATGGCGCCTCGGCGGTAATCACCAATGTTACACACTAGTACCATAATGTACTATTGCCTTACCTTACTTAGCCCTCAGACTTGACTCTGGCTGGCGTGGCTGCCTCAGCCAGCCGGCACGGGGTGGAGATCGCTAGAGCTAAGTCTCAAGCTCCAGGGGTGGAAGTGATAAATGGCATAACGTCGGAAGTAGCGTCGGTGAACCTGCAGTCCACCTCTCTATAACACTTAGCCACTTACACCCTATTGCCCCTGTCTTTTATGGCATTTTTTGGGGCCCATGCAGGGAGTGGCCAGTCACCGTCTGCTCATTTTAACGTGTTCCCTGAACATTGCGCCGGGCAGACGCCATAGTCCCCATATTCCAAGACTCATAGTATCACTAGCAGTTCACCCCAGTAGCCCGGTACTTTTAGTTCTCATTTCCCACAATAATTCAATACTGGCCGGGTCTTGTCTTTGGGTGCATTATTATATGGTGTAGACAGAGATAATCGCCAGTCAGTGTCACGCTACATTTATATTAAATTATTAAGAGTTCGTGCAAATGGTATATTATAACTCTTCCTAAACGGTGGGATCAATTTTGATGATTTTTTTGTGTGTTCAAGTGGATTCGAAAATGATTCAGATTAACAGTTGGTTCCGGTAGGTGGCGCTGCAATCGGATTCCAGCACATTGATGACATTTTTTGTTTGTTAAAGTCGATTAGAGAATAGATTAGATTAACATTTGGTTCCGGTAGATGGTGCTGCAATCGGATTCTAGATTTTTATATTTTAAGGGCAGGACAACATCTGCCGGGTACAGCTACTATAAAAATATAAATTAAAAAATATCGATAACCAGTTTTTAATAATAACAGTTCGGATACAAAGTACCATTCGATTTATTTTTAAAACGATGAAAGTTAAGGCATACAGACAGACAAAAAATCAATACTGTTTCCAAGCATTTATTTTACTTTGGACGATTGCAGGTCTATCAAATGAAATATTTCTTGATAGTGAAGCCCACGTGACATTTTTTTAACAAAACCGAAATCTGACTTCGCACTAATAACAAAAATAAATATTTTACTGACTTCTTTCTATAACATTTTGAAGAAAAAAAAACATTTAAAAATCGGTCCATAATTGACAGAGAAATTGAGTAATATGCCTACAAAAAATTAAGCGCCTGTAGAAAGTGTAATTAATACTTACACGTGTATGCAAGCTATTTTCAAAGAATTTAGGCGCACGGCTTTCTTAAATAAGGGCTATTGTCAATCCTCATCAAATCCTGATTTGGTGACCATGGGACTATCTGAAGAGTACACACTTACGAGTATAAAAATTGAAAATCAGTTCCCAATTGAGGGAGAAAACGAGTAACGAACATACAAAAAAAACAACATACAGGCAAATTGAGAACCTCCTCCTTTTTGAAGTCGGTTAAGAAATGTCATGATTGTCGTACTTTATTCTTGTGGGTGTCGTAATAGTGATGTTCTGTGAGTCATGTACCGCACAGACTATTATAAAATACCAACACTGTACCTGAATAAATCGAAAATAATCGATTTGAAAATATAAAATGTTCTACTTTATCATATTTGTTGTGCTTTATTACAAAAATAACTTATTTAATATATGTCCATCGAAATATGGGTATTTTTATTACACGACTGTCACTATAATATTTTAAGTAAAAATATAAAAATAAGTTAAATTGCTTCAAACTTATTTATAAATGAAGTCGATTTTTATAACAAACCAGTAAGTAACGCATTAGGATATTACTAATTGACCCGTCATCGAGCTGTCAAAAATAAAATAAACACTTGGAAAGGGTATAATTGTTGCATTTTTGGAAAATTCCTAACATATAATAAATATAATTCCCATACATTTTGTATTCTATTCGTTTAGCGCTAATGTCTAATTCTACTCTATACTACAGATTAATTATAAGTATAAAAACGTAAATACTAGTAAAACAAATATGTATTTAAAAAAAATAGCCACGTAACTTTTTCTAACACTTACATTTGTAAAAAAATTTAAAGTTTTCGCAGTGCACGCATTTTTAGGTCATTTTTTTAACACCTTGGGTTACATTATTGGAGTTTTAGTAAGGATCCCTAATTTTTTTGAAAATATTATATAGCCTATCTCACTCCAGAATAGTGTAGCTTGCCAACAGTGATTTTTCCGGGATCAGCTTTCTTACGGAGCGGTCACGCGAATGCCTTGCTCACGTCTATCTAAAGCAGTTTTCCGCGCTTTTCTCTCCGGAAAAGCGATAAATTGCAAGTGCAGTGTATAAGTGATAGTGTATAGGTATTAGTTCGATCGAATTTGGTGCGCATAGGAGTTTTGTGGGGTGAGTCTCAGTACTATTACCGCTTGACCGTTAGGGCCGTGCGCGAACGTTTGCGCGCGCTTTTGAATAACGGTTTTTTGTGTGGGGGGATCGCGACCTGTGTGAGTGTGTGGGATTCGCCAGATCGGGGGTGGCACTAGCGTGCCCGGTCAGAACCGGTGCCACGCTATTGCCACTCCCCAGTTAGGGATACCCACTAAAACCCCTGGGTGTTCCGTCCTGCGCCTTATGCCAGGGCTACGGGGAATTGGGCTTCCCGTCTCCGCATGCCCTGGCAGGCGTGGGCCCCCCTCACTGGGCCTCTTCAAATGCCGGGGGACTACCCCCCCGGCGACGTCATGGTCAAATCCGGCGTGGGGCGGTTTGTAACGCGCCCCACGGGAGGAGAGATAAGCGCGCGCGGAACACTCGCGCTCTCATCTCGACGGCATGTGCGGGTGAGTGAGAACCCCTATACCCCAAGGGGCCCCACCCGCGCCGCCCGCTTACGGTGGCCGAAGATCAAAGTCCGCCCTCCGGCGTCGGCGCGTCCTCCTTTGGCGGGAGCGGAGCAAGGATGTACGCTCACGCTCCCGCTCCGCCTCCTCCTTCGCCAACATAACGTGCTCGCAGAAGGAGGAGACGGCATCCCATCCGGTGCGGCTCCCGACCATGGTGCGTACCACGGCCGGGAGCGAGGTGTCAGATCCGGTGTGGGCGATGAGTTCCCGGCGCTGCTCGGTCCAGGCTGGACACTCCTGGAGTGTGTGCAGCGCCGTGTCCTCGTCGCCCGTGTCACAATGGTGGCACCCTGACGTGGGCTCGCGGCCGAGGCGACACAGGTACCTCCCGAAGCAACCGTGCCCCGTGAGGACCTGTGTCAGCCTGAACGTCAGGGTGCCGTGACGACGTCCTATCCAATCTTGCAGGACGGGCCTCACCGCCTCGATGGTAGCGGGGCCCGCGCTGGGGTGTCTAAGGCGTTCCTCCCAGACTCCTACGGCTACCTGGCGGAGCTCCGACCGGCACACCTCGATCTCGCGAGGCGCGGGTCTGGAGCCCCTGGCCAGGGCCTCTTTGCGCCACGTATATAGTGACGCCAGGACCCTGGCTTCCAGGTCCCATGGGAGGGATCCGGCGAGTAGCGAGGCCGCTTCGAAGGACACCGTACGGTATCCTCTTATTGCCCTGACGGCCAATACACGCTGCGCCTGGCGAAGCAGCGCAGCGTTTCGGGCCGTCAGTCGGTCCGCCCATACAGGGGCCCCGTAGAGGGCCATCGACCGTACGATGCCTTCGAAGAGTTTTCGGCACGTGGCGTTCGGCCCCCCGATGTTGGGGAGCAAGCGCGACAGCGCACCCGCTGCCCCCTTGAGTCTGGGGAGCAGCTGCCGAAAATGTGCCGAAAAATCCCACCGGCTATCGAGGACCAATCCTAGGTATTTCATGGTCCCCCCGATGCCGATGCGGATGCCTCCTACTATGATTCCGGTGTCTGGAGGTGGACGATTACGAGGACCGTGAAACATCACGGCCTCGGTCTTCTGCAACGCCACCTCCAGTCCAAGACGCCGGATCCTGCCTACGATAGACGACACCCCAGCCGTGCCTCGAAGGCACGCCTGCCGATGGGTCCTCCCGCGCGCAGCGATCAACGTGTCGTCTGCGTAACATACGACGTTGACGCCCGGGAGGACCCGACACCTCAAAATCCAGTCGTATGCGATGTTCCACAGGAGGGGACCAAGAACCGACCCCTGTGGAACACCGCACACCATGACTTGCCGATTCCATCCCTCGTGGACCGGGTAGATGACGGCTCTTTCATACAGATATGCCCCGACTATTCGGCGGAGGTAGGACGGCACCCGGAAGTACCGGAGTGCCTCCATGATGCACGGCCAGGGCAAGGAGTTGAAGGCATTGGCGATGTCTAAGGACACCGCCAACAGGACCTCGCCCTGGGAAATTGCGTCCTCCGCCAGGCCTCTTAGGCGCATGACCGCGTCGATTGTGGAGCGTCCCGTGCGGAAACCGAACTGGTTGTCCGCCAGATCCGGCCCCGTCGTCGATAGGTGCTGGACGAGGCGGTCTACGATGATACGCTCAAAGAGCTTTCCGACCTCGTCCAGCAACACAATGGGCCGGTAGGCGGACGGTGAGTCCGCAGGGCGCCCCTCCTTACGCAGCAGGACCAGTTTTCCGGTCTTCCACCGTTGCGGGAACTGGCCCTGCTCCAAACATGCGCCGAAAAGCCTTATCAGTCGGGGCTCCAGGGCGTCGTAGGACAGAACCCACGCACGCCCTGGTATACCGTCGAGGCCAGGGGCAGTGTTCTTGGCCTTAAGCCGTAGCATGGCTGCCCCCAGCTCTGCCCGGTCCACGATGGGCACAGGGTCTTCATCCGCGCTGGGCTCCGCTTCTGGCGGAACCATCGCAGGAGGCATATGCTCAGCCCGTGAAGGGAACAGAGCGCCAACTACATCACATACGACGTCCCTGGGGAGAGACTCGGTTAGCGGGGGCGCCCATGCGCGGAGCTTGTTCCGCACCATCTTGAATGGGCGCCCCCAAGGGTCTTCATTAATACTATCCAAGAGTTCTCCCCAGGCCGTGTTCTTCGCGTCGCGGATTGCAAATCGCAACGTTTCTCTGGCGCTCCTGTACCCCTCGTACAGCTGAGCCTCTACGGCCGCTGCGTCCGCTGCGCGGCGACGCCGTCTTCTGTGTCGGGTGTACTGGCGGTGCGCGCTATTGCACGCGCGTCTTAGCCCCTCCAGTACGGGGTTCCACCAGTACACCTTACGGGAGGGCCGGAATCGGCCCCTCCTCGGCATCGCCGCATCGCAGACTCCAGTTACGAGCGACCGTAGGATTTCTGCCTCCTGCTCTATATTTAGATCGGGAGGGTCCACCTCGGGCTCTGACGCCCAAGTAGCGACAATCAGGGCCTCTTTGAACGCCTCTCGATTCAACTTTTGTAATGCCCAGCGCGGACAGTCACCTACCGGAGGCTCTCGGGACGGGGGGTCCGGATGCTGGGTGGAGACGCTGAACCGTATATAACGGTGATCGGAGAGCGTCTCCACCCCCGTGACGACCCTCCAGTCCCACACACGGCGCGCCAGTTCAGGGCTAGCAAACGTGATGTCGACTATTGAACCGCCCTGCTGGCGCACACACGTGTGCGCGGCGCCCCGGTTTAAGACTACGAGACCCTGTTCGATGGCCCATTCTTCCAACGACGGCATCCAGACCTGCCCGAACTCGTGCCCGGACCGGACCGATTCGTGCCTCCGCTGCGGTAAGAGCGGACACAAGCAGCCGGCCTGCACGGCCCGCGTCCCCCACTGCGCTGTCTGCGCGGCGGGGGGGAAAACCGCTACCCATCCGACGTTAGCGAGTTACTATCATCCTCCACACGTCAAGGGCAAGTTCATTCACCCCCGACCGAGGATAATCCCGCGACCGGCGAGTGAAGGGGTGCCAATGGACATTTAAATGCCCAGTACACCCTTAACACTTTTTCAAGCCAACGTAAACCACTCCCCTACCGCTCAGGACTTGTGCCTGCAAGCGATGGCGGAGTGGCAAGCGAACCTGGCCGTAATAAGCGAACCTTATTACGTACCCCCAGCCAGGAACTGGGTGGGGGATCTCGGTGATGTGGTAGCCGTGGTCGCCAGGGCCGGGTCTGGCACACCGCTCACCAGTTTCGAAAGAGGAAAGGGCTATGCGGCAGCGGAAAGCGGAAGTTGCGTCTTTATAGGTGTGTACTTTTCACAGAACCGCCCTCTAGCGGAGTTCGAGCTTGCCTTGGACGCCGTTAGGGCTGCCGTTGGCAGATTGGCGCCGAAGACGATTTTCGTCCTAGGCGACTTTAACTCAAAGCACCAATCCTGGGAAACGCGTACACCGATGCTAGGGGACAGGCGGTTGAGGACTGGGCTCTTCAATCCGACCTGTCCATTTTGAACCCGGGATCGATCGGTCCAGACCTGCGTGCGCGCGCGGGGTGGATCGATCATGGACCATGTCATTCGCCACTCATGCGGCCGCCCGCAGAGTGGTCGGATGGAGGGTGCTGGAGGAGGTGGAGACTCTCTCTGATCACTAGTATATCAGATTCGAGCTATCCCCCTCGCCCAGTCCGAACTCTGTTCGTGGCTCCCCCTAGGCTACCGTGTTGGGCTCTTACCAAGCTGGACCCGGACCAAGCCGAGGAAAACGCAGTAATCGAATGCTGTTCCTATCCAGCCGATTTCGGGAATCGGGAGTCGCAGGCGGAGCACATGCGCAAATCTCTAACAAAGATTTGCGATGCTGCTATGTCTCGAGCCAAACGACCACCGCTGCGTACATCGGTCCACTGGTGGACCCAGGAGCTGGGCGAGATGCGGAAGGCAGTCTGCATCATCAGCCACAGGCTCAAACGCAGCAGGGCGTGTCGTCCTCCAGACTATGTTGAGAAGGATGGACTAGTGGGAGAGTTCAGAGAGGCCAGGAAGGCCCTTTCGATTGCAATTTTGCAAGAATTATTCGATGCCAGTATCCACGCAGGTCAGTTTCCGTCGTAATGGAAGGAGGGCCGATTATGCCTGATTGCTAAGGGAGGTCGGCCTCCCAACGATCCGTCAGCCTACAGGCCCTTAGTTTTGCTCAACGAGATCGCCAAGGTCTTCGAAAAGACCTTAGCGGAACGTCTCGTCAAGCATCTCGACACTATGGAGCCGGGGCTAGCACAGACGCAGTTCGGGTTTCGGCGGAGGCGCTCCACGTTGGACGCCTTCGAGACACTGCGGACTGTTACGGACGAAGCCGTCCAAGCGAAGGATACTGCCCTGGCGGTGTCGCTTCATATAGCGAACGCCTTTAACAGCTTCTCTCACGAGACGATCAGGGAGGGGCTCCTTGCACACGTAGTTCCCCCGTACCTCACGAGGCTGGTGGGCGCGTACCTTCAGGACAGGTACATCCTTTGGGAGGGCGCTGAGTCCGAGAATCGCGCGTTAGGTCGGCGACGCGTCGCGTACGGCGTTGCACAGGGGTCGGTCCTCGGGCCGATTCTTTGAAACGTCGGTTATGACTGGATCCTTCGGGTTCCGGTCCTGCCCGGAATAGGGCTAATCTGCTTTGCGGATGACACCCTACTCACGGCACGCGCTGCGTCTTACGCGGAATCCGTTGACCTCGCCAATGACGGGTTGGCGATCGTGGTCCAAAGAACAGGTAGGTTGGGCTTGAAGGTCTCCCCCGCGAAAATGGCCGTCATGTTCCATAGGCATTTTCGTAATCCCCCCGCGGACTTTGACCGTTACAGTTCAAGGGGTGGACATTCGTGTAGGCCCCCAGATGAAATATCTGGGGCTAATCTCGACGGGAAATAGCTGTTTAAAGCGCACTTTGAGCAGGTAGTTCCCAAACTCGTGAGGTCCGCAGGCGCCCTCTCTCGGCTTCTTCCCAAAGTGGGGGGACCAGGGGGGACGACTAGGAAACTCTACTCGGACATCCTTAAGAGTCTGGCCCTGTACGGTGCACCCGTTTGGTCCACTGCACTTCACCGCCACAATAGGACTCTGTTGTCCGCGCACAACGGGTACTGACGGTGAGGGCCATTCGTGGATACCGTACAGTGTCGTGGACGGCGTCGACACTCTTGGCAGGCGATCCGCTCTGGCTTCTCCAGGCGGACGTACTTGCCAAAGTTCGGTACTCCCGACAGGATTCTCTCGCACGAGGCCTGGTTTACTGCCAGGCCGAGCTTCAGGACGCGGGAAACCGCGACCATGATCCAATCTTGGTCTGTAGAGTTGGAAAACCCTGTGGCTGGCATTGATACGGTGGAAGCGGTGCGCCCACACCTGTTGCGACGGCTCTCGCGGAAATGCGCGACCCTGACCTTCAGGATGACGCAGATACTTACCGGGCATGGGTGCTTCGATATGTATCTGAATCACATTGTGGGCTGCCTGTCTTCACCCCAATGTCGCCAGTGTGGGGCACAAGACACGGCGTTTCATACGCTAGTCGAATGCGCAGCATGGGCATCACAGAGGTTTGAACTCGAGACAATAGTAGGTCCGATCGATTTGCTCGGCAGTCTGGTGCAAGCCATGCTGCAGAGCGATGATCATTGGGTGGGTGCGTCCAATTTCTGCGAGGCTGTAATGTCTCAAAAGGAGGCCGCAGAACAAGATAGGGAAAGAGGTACAAGTGCGCATGCGTCTCGCGGGTACCGACGTCAGTCGGGGTCCCGGAGGCGCAGATATGCGCATGACTTCCCTCCTTGAAAATACCGGTGCAGGGGCCCTCTAGCATCTAGGGAGCAGAGGAGTCTTCACCCCTGTTGACGAAGTGAGTTTGCCTCTCCCGGGGCATTCTCAAGCACTGATGCGCTAGGATCAGCGTGGGCGTAACTACGTTCTAAGTCTCACGCTCTTCCTGCCATAAGCGCGGGGCACATGGGAGGAGGGTGGTTAAAGTGGAGTATTGAATTGGTTGGAAGGTTGGTCGATTCTCCACACAAGCCGGTCGAGCAGTGTTTGGATTGCCCCCAGGGGAATGCCTCCATAATCGACTATGGTCTAATCCCTAGTAAAGGACCCGGTACTGTGCAAAATGCATTTCCCCCGCCTTAAAAAAAAAAGCTTGCCAACAATGATATAATTTTTCATATAGATTGAGTAGTTTCGGAGCCTATTCAATGCAAAAAAACAATCAAATCTTTCCTCTTTATAATAATAATTATTAGTATAGATTATAAATATTGTTAACTGAAGGTCTTATAACCTGTAGTATAGAATAGAATTTAAAGAAAATTATAACAAGATTTTTTTTCACTGTCTGTCTATACTATAATAAGTCTGAAATTGATTCTAGCTTGTAAATTACGTTTAAAAATGTGAAAAAATCAGGGAGGCCAATTCGGACCAGCAGTTTCCAAAAATGCAACTTCAAGAATTTTTGTCTGTCTGTCTGTCTGTCTGTTAGAGCATGACGTGAAAATTACTCGTCATCATCATCATCCTAGCGTTAATCCTGGTTGCGTTCGGAGCGTCAGCCTCGAAGACCGAGGTCCGCTCACATATGGCGGCTCATACATCACAGTGACTGAAGATAGCGCTGCGATCGCATTTTTTTGGTAACTACTGAACGTATATATGATGAAACTCGACATAGTGCTGACTTATAACCTGAGTTATAAGGCTTATAACACTCAGGATAGATTTTATCCCGATAAATGACGTGGTTTCCTTAAAATGGCCGGATTAACAAAATAGATGACGATGCAATTGCGTTTTTCAATTCATTAACAAATACCTACTTTATCGTAAACAACATGTCGTTCATTGTATTAGTTCAAATCAAGTTAGCTTCGACTCGCCTATATGTTTTGCTGGGCAGTAGACTATATGTTATTAAATGACAAAAACCGAAGTAAGTTATTATGTAAATAAAATAAAGCTGCTACCTAGGGTTTGACACGCGGCTTAGCCGTAGGGCAAACTCTAGTGATTAATAGAATAATAAAATAATTGTAAGAGTGCTTGTTGTTATTAATTACAGTTTTTATATAATTTAATTAAGCTACTAAAATAGTAACATTTAATGATAATATTAAACGGATCACTTTAATTGAGTCACCCAAATTATTATTGAAAGACTAAAATGAATCGTCTGATGTCGCCATAACGTAATTTTATTATATATATTAATAATAATAATAAAATATTTTGTTAAGTACCAGAGCATTGTTACAACGATAACAGGTGTTATAAAGTTCTATTACAATAAAATAGGTTAAATCTAATTAATAATTAGCGAAAACTAAAAATAATTAATAACATTTTTGAATAATAACACATAAACTAGGCAAAGCGTCTACTGTAGGTGTGAGTTCCTTCCTACAATGCATAACTTGAACGTTTCACTTATATTCATATGTGCTATTAACTATTGGAAAACAGCAAACTGTTTTATATAATATTAGTACAATGATACTTATTGCCACGTCTGTTTCCTATTGGGGTAGCCAAATACGATAGATCTCCACCTCACACACCGCGTATGGAGGTCACCCGTGTACTACGCCAAGTCGCTGAGAACATTGAAGACGTTGGGGGTTTGGTTTCTCTCCAGAATGGAGGCCTGCGGGCCACCACCTGCTTGGGTTTGCGCAGTTAATATAAAGCTAAAGAAAGTTGATTTGAGTGGGTACGCCCGACTCGGGTGGGTGCACCAAAAATGCTATTAGCACCCTAACGCGGCGAATCCCATGCTCCCCTACCGCGATTCCTCCGCGGTAGGCAGACCTCGAACGGATCTTTCCTCATCAAAAAAGGGTCCATGTGAATTTCCATTAAAATGCCCATTATTAGTCTAAATATAGCTGAAGGTTTACAGATTAAGTTTTTGTATGTTAGGTATAAAAAATCACCTGTGTGTTTGCACAATAAATGGTTCCGCAGTGATGAATATTTCCTGTTACTTTTATTAGTTGTGGAACCTTCGCAGGGCGATATTTTGTCAAGCCTGGATTTTAGTTTTTCGTCTGGCCAAGTACAGTACATACCACGCATGTGCCGAATAAGTGAGCCTCGAGCGAATATAGATCTTTTAGACCTCAATTTCGTCCTCAAAGGCAGCGTAGAGACAAGGACTCCGAAGTGTTTAACCGAGTTCTTCTACTTGGTCTCCTGACCTCGAAGCTTCAGCAGATTTGGTTTGTAACGTCGGCCGGAGACTGTTAGCAGTCTTACCCACATTGACGGCCATGCAACAATTATCAAGCCAGGCTGGGAGCTTGTCCAGTATTAGCTGCATCTGCAGAACTGCCACATATGTACTGTGTGATACCACGAAGAAGGTGGTATACCATCTGCATATTGGTAAATAAAAAAGGGTTAGATTTCTTAAAATGCAAGGGTAAAGATTTTTGCGATTTCTGACACTTTTAGTACTCCAGCGACAGTTGGCCCGATAGAAGTTTTTGATCAATATTAAAAATAGGATCAACAGCAATCTAAAAAAATTTTGTGCAAATTTTTCATACTTCAAGAAAAAGTACGGGAAAAGTTTTTTAAATTTCTGACTTTTATAGTAAGCCAACCTAGTTTTGTCCCATAGAAGTTTTTTATTAGTATCAGAAAAAGGATCAATTACCATCATTTTTTTTGTAAAACGGCCATTTTCTTGCTAACTGTACATTTTCTTTTTTAATCTATGAAAAAAGATCAAAAACACGAAAAATTATGGATAGTCTCGAAAAACCATTTTCGTGTAGCTGCAACGGTTAAGGTACTTGTTGCGGACAGAGAGCACCCCCCTGACCCGCCCGCCGGAGCACATCTACACTCCGCGCCCCGCATACCGCCGACGCCCATAGCTGGCGCGATTAGCAATTAGGCGTCGGACGGAATGCGGGATATAGGAGGCTGAAAAAGCCTGAAGGAAATACTACATCAAGAACAACTATGAATTCAGCCACTCAGCTATTCATATATTGTACTCAACTCTCTTGCATACTTTGTTCTACTCTTTAAATGTACATTTATAAGTTAATAATAATCAGACAGTCCATTATTACGTCGAATTTTCATTTACAAACCCGAGGTGCAACTGCCACCAATAGTACTTATTGCCCCGCTGAAAGCTTCCACCCTGTATAGACAGACGATAGACAGATAGATAAGTGTTAATTATAAACGTTTAACTAGCGGAAGCCTAAAATCAAACACAACCTAATGAATCCAAGCTAGCTGTGGTCAAATGTCCGTAAATAATGGAAGAAACCGCAAGCTACGCAAACAAGTTTTACCTTATGTAGTATAATAATGTTTCGAATTTGTGGAATGTGGATTGAAACATGTCGTTGGAATTACCACAAAGTTTATTAGAAGTACACACACGTAATTCACAGTTCTTACAAGTAAAACCGAATACAACAAATTCAAACATTAGGGCAGAAAATAGTAATCACACAAATCGTGCAAAGTTCGTCGTTATAATAAGATACGCTCTCCGAAAGTGCAGGTAACCCTTCGTTCGCAGTCAGAATACGATTGATTCCTTCCTCGACTCGTGGACCTTATCCATTTGTAAATAGACATGGCCTTTTAACGAAATGCCCATCATTCCTGTGAATTCTCAATTTATAGGCTTTATGACTTCTATGTGATAAATATCCAGGCACTAGCTAGCTATATACTGATATTTAACTAAGGATTCACTAATAAATAAATAAAGCAGACTGTTCGCAGACGTATTTATTGCCGGTCTAACAATATTTGTAACTACCTTATATTATATGGTATAAAAGGTGACACACATTACAACCTCACCCTTAATAAACAATTTTTTTTAAATAACAAAAAATAAATATTTACAAATATATAGGTACTTAAAAACAGTTAGTCAATATCAATTCCGAATCGCGTAACGGGATTTCGAATGCGCTTGGGAGGTTGTGGTGGTGAAACAGGCAAGCCTTGCCCACTGTCTACAGCCCCAGAAACCGGTATGTTTTCATTAGGCAAACCTGGGTCTATTGATACTCCAGTCTCTGGTAGTTGTCTCGTTGGGGAAGTGATATTACCTGGTGCCTTGTCTGACTGTAGATCTAAGTACAGCCATCTTTTCTTAATTTGATCTACATGCCTTTTAATTTGTGGACCTTCTTCCTGACCTACTAAATAGTTACGTGAACCTATCTTCTCCTTTATGTTGCCTCTAACCCATTTATTGCCTCTACTGTAATTACGTACCCAGACCTTTTCTTTTTTAAATCCCTAGTCCTACCACCTGCATAACATGACTGCTTATTTTGTCCTATTTGCACTTTATCCTGAATTGAACTTGTTTCTCGCAATAAATGAAGTCGGGATCTTAAATTTCTACGCTGCAATAACATTGCTGGGGAAACACCGGTTGTGCTGTGTTCAATATTTCTATACGCCATCAAGTATGTTTGTAAAGCCGCGTCTAAATCACACCCATCTCGCAATGATTTTTTTAAGGCACGCTTACAAAGTTTAACCGCCCTTTCGGCCGCACCGTTCGATGCAGGATGATAGATAGAAGAAAATGATACCTTAATACTTTTATTTATCATGAAGTCTCCATATTCCTTACTAGAAAATGGAGGTCCGTTGTCTGAAACTACCTCTCTGGGTGACCCAAAGTGTGCAAATGTTTCTCTCAACATTTTTATTACAGCATTTGCGGTGGTACTATGCATTTGAAATATTTCTAACCATTTCGAAATTGCATCTATTATAATCAAAAAAGTTTTTCCGTGAAAAGGACCTAAAAAATCGACGTGTAGTCTAGACCACGGTTCGGGGATATAAGGTCAAGGCTGGGGTTTCGCGCGTGCCGGCCCTGAATTTTCCACTGCACAAGTAGTACACTTGGCACGTGTATGTTCGATTGCAATGTCAATTCCTGGCCACCAAACTAAACTGCGAGCTATACTTTTCATTTTTACAATCACCAAATGTCCAGCATGCAGTTCTCTTAATATATGTTCTACTAAAGACCCTGGTATCACTATTCTTTAACCTCACATAATACACCCGAAATCTAAAAATAACTCATTGCGGCGGATAAACTAAGGTTTTAATGTTTCGTTATCACATTTTATTGGCCAGCCATTTTGTATATACCAGATCACTGTTTGTAATAACATTCGTTTTTGTTGATGCTTTATTACCGTTTTTCTTGTTATAGGTCAAAAATTCTGAATAAAATTAATATATGTGACTTCTTTTACTTGCCTTTTTTTGCGTGATAAAGCGTCTGCTACATTTTTATTGCTTTTTTTATATTATGAACAACTCTACGGACTCGAGTTCCATACCCTTTTTTACAACTTAATTTCTATGAAAGATTTTAGAGTCCATACACGCTTATTGTTGATTTTTTTTACTGTGTGTGACATTAATTTAGTCATTTTTATGTTGTGGTGTACCTTAATAATAACTTATTATATTAATTTATTCTAATTTTAATACTAAACTTATAATAATGTAGAGTGTATCTGTTACATGCTGGTGTTGTGAGGAAGTGCATGTGCAGTGTTGGCCTTATATCTATACTTATATATATTGTCCTATCTAGTGCATGTGTGTTGCTTTTTTTCTTTTCTGTGCCGCATTTTTATTGCTACAAACATATTCTATCTTGTAATCATATCCTGCTAATATTACCGCCCAGCATTGCATCCTACTCGCTGCCATCACTGGTATACCGGATTTGTCCCCAAAAATAGTCACAAGTGCTTTGTGATCTGTACGCAATGTAAATTTTCTTTCGTAAAGATATTGATGAAATTTCTTACCACCATATATTATAGCTAAGGCTTCTTTCTCTATTTGTGAATACGACTTTTCTGCCGAATTAAGAACCCGTGACGCATATGCTATGGGTCGCTCACCCTCAGACGTAACGTGCGATATTACGGCTCCTACCCCCAAGCTACTAGCGTCTGTTGTTATAATCAGTGCTAATTCAGGCGAATAGTGTGCCAACACCTCACTAGAAATTAACATGTCTTTTATACGGTTAAATGCAACATCGCACAAGTGATCCCATTCATATTTCACATCCTTCTGTAGTAATCTATATAAAGGTGCTAAAATGGTACTTATGTTTGGCACAAATTTCGCATATTACTAAACCTAAAAATGATCGTAACTCAGAAACATTAGATGGCAGTGTGACTTTTTTAATTACATTAATTTTATTCGGACACGTATGAACCCCCTGTTTATCAATTATGTAACCAAGATATATCACAGAATCCACAAAAAAGCAAGACTTATTCTTATTTATTTTTAATCCGTATTTTTGTAGTCTATTAAATACTTCATAAAGAGTCTCCAACTGAGTCCAGTCATCCTTCCCTATAATGACCACGTCGTCAAGAAAAACAGCCACCCTTGGTAAACCTGAGAAAATTTGCTCCAATTTTCTCTGGAAAATACCGGGGCTAGACGCTAAACCATAAATTAACCTATTTATTGTACATAAATAGACCTTTATACATGTTACTTACTGTATATATCTTTAGATTCGTCCAGTTCAAATTGAGCATACGCCTGTGATAAGTCTAACTTTATGTATTTTTCCCCACCGTGCAATTTGACAAGCAAATCTTCCACCATAGGTAAAGGAAAACGATCCACTTCGAGGCATTTATTTAAAGTCACCTTAATATCACCACATATACGTATAGTTCTGTTCTTTTTCATGACCGGGACGATAGGCGTGGCCCAGTCAGACGTGGCCACCGGTGAGATCACTCCATCGCTCATGAGCTGGTCGAGCGCGCGCTCAACCCGCTCCGCAGCGCATACGCCAGCGGCCTCACACGCATGAACACCGGCCTCGCGCCAGCCTTCAGCCGAAACCCCACCGTGCCGCCTGTGAACCTCCCAAGCCCGTCGGAAAACACCTCACAATATCTGGAACTAAAATCATTCAAGTTAAATTTTGTGTTATTAATATTAGTATAATTTATTGTAGGTATTTCCATTTCTAATTCATTTATCCATTGTCTTCCTAACAAACTAGTTTCACCACACTTAATTACGTATAAGTCTAAATATTTACTCTTGTCTTTATATTTTACCAAAGGTTTAATTTTCCCCATCGGCTTAACAATTCCTCCCGTGTAGTATCTTAAAAATAATTGACATTCCATCATTTCATGATTACTAAAATATTTTTGATAACACCCATAACTAATGCACGAAATTGCACTACCCATATTTATCTCCATTGACAACATTGTGTTATCGACGCTGATGTTTATGGTGTATGGTCCAAACTTATTTACTTATTTAACAGATAAAGAGTAGTTGTTTACCTCGTCACTACTGCTATCTTCCTTTATACTACCTTCCATTCCTTCATCCTAGACATTATACATTGACGAAGAAGATCGAATTTCGCGGGCACATTTTCTTCAAATGTTCCCGTCGGTTGCACGCTCGACAAACGTACTTTTTAAATTTACATTTACTAGGGTTATGTTTTCCCCCGCAAAATGTCGGCACCTTCATAAACAGCCTTTTTCATTGCCCTTTTAACTAATTTAACTGCGTTTTCAGCAGCCCCATTACCCGCTGGCCTATATGGACTTGTGATTGTGTGATTGATCAAAATGTAATTTAACTTTACCAGAGTTGTTTCTAGGGTTATGTTTTCCCCCGCAAACTTTGCAATTAAATAACTCGGCCAGAGTTGTTTCTCTTTGCCTTGATGCAAGTGTCAGCCCGCTACGCTCCGCTTGTGAACTTTGCGCCACCGGTTCGCGCTGACTCACCCGCCGACTGCGCTCGCGGACCGCTGCTCTCGCCAGCGGTTGCGTAGCCTCGGTCCCGGTTGCTGACAGGCTGGCGATTTCGCCATATAACTTCTTTCATTTGGTTCACAAAGTTATCTTCACTTAGTTTTTTGGTCCGGTTTTTCGTTAAGGCAGAGCCTGTCTCCGCCTTCTCCATAGTTATAGCCATTTTAAATGCTGAATCAAATGATAACTCCTCTTCTGCAAACATCCTTTGCCTAATGTTATCAGTAATCCACATACGAACTAGTCTCTCAAATTTTCCTTCAAACTTTTTGAACAGAACCCACAGTGTTTTGTTAATCGTTTCAAGTCTGCCACAAATTCAGCTATACTTTCCCCTTGTTTTTGTTTGCGTTATCTAAATTTAGACCTTTCTGCTAAGTAATTTGGTTTAGGCTGTAAATGTTTTCTCATAATTTCTACAAGTTAATTAAAGCTTTTTGAGGCGGGTTTGTCAGGTGTACACAAATTAACCATAAGTTCATATGCTTCACTCTCAATTGCAGTGATTAAAGTAGCCGTTTGTAATGTGGGTTTCATCTCATTAACAATAAAATATTGTTCTAACCTGTCAATATATAGGTTCCAACTATCCTTCTCGAGATCAAACGGTTCGAGTTTTCCTACTGACATTATAGTGTCTTATCTCACTTGAACTTCACAATAACGCGCAACGCGTGCAGTTCTTCTAATCCTCGTCGCCAGTTGATAAATATCCAGGCACTAGCTAGCTATATATTGATATTAAAATAAGGATTCACTGATAAATAAATAAAGCAGACTGTTCGCAAGCGTATTTATTGCCGGACTGACAATATTTGTAACTACCTTATATTATATGGTATAAAAAGTAACACATACATACACCTTCTAAATGCTTTTGCGGTTAGATTTGACTGCCCCTTCCAAAAACAATGGATAGGTACAGTCATTGGAATAAAATAAGCTGTTTAGGTTAATAATCATTTATGTTAAATGTAATAAATAACTACTACTAATTTTTTTGAGTCTCTACAACTTCAATATTTTACAACTTTGCGCACTATAGTTAAAAAACTAAACTTAACAATATTTACTACTAAATTTACTAATTAATTTTTTAACCATATTTACTAATAAATTAAAATTCAAAAGTTTTTATTCAAAGTGAGTTCCACTGGAGAACACTTTTTGAAGGTCATACTAACTAAGGAATATTAAACGTAAATAATAAAGTCATTATGAATATATTATGATTATGAAGATATGTAAGTAGTGAGAAAAATTCTCGTAATTTTCAGCTATTTTGCAATTTTACTATACAAGTGTGTAATGCCACATAAACGTATCCATCAAATTTAATTCACAAGATTTCGATTCATTGTGATTCGAAACCCAATGGAACTAAAAAGCGACACTAAAAAGAGATAAGCACATAAATCTATAGGACTAAGCCTGTGAGAGAATAAGATACGAGTTTTACATTGTGCAGCACAGGTCAGACAGTCAATAAGACCGATTATTAAACATAGGTCCAATTTGGACCGAAAAAACTGATAATAATATTTTTTAGACTAAAACATTGAAAATTAGAAAGTGATAGATACTTAAGAAGTTTATTTTGAATTATAATAAGTTGACGTACGAAGGCTCAAGGAATTATATTTATATTAATATAAGCTAGAGAAGAATTATTTGAGAGTATATTCTCTGAAGTTTAAAATTGTTTTCTAAAGCTATTCAAGTATTTGCGTAACTAACAAGTAGAAAATAAAAACAAAACATACTTCAAAAGTAACTAAAAAATAAAAAAAGAGAAATATTTTGTACAACACTCAAAGTCGATGCAAAGTTAAATATTAAATAACAACGACTTTGCAAAATATTTATTTTTGTTTTCTGTTATTCTCTTTAATATAATGTATCTTTCTGTGTGCAAATCCAATTATTATGCGACCTCTGGCTTTTATATTCACACTTAATACCCACGCACATAAAGCGTCGTATGATAATTTTTACAATATATTTTTTTTGTAATTAAATATTTAAGTAATATTTAATATTAATGAGGAAAACATAAAAACTCTAAGCGTTTAGTATAAATAGCAGTGATTATAGTGAAAAGTATAAGTCGAATATCATCCATTGTGTGTGCAGTTTCGTAAACATTGGTAAGTAATATTCAGATATTTCTATATTATCTAAGCAAATTGTTTCTTTTTCTATTTAATTGTGGATTGTTATATTATACATGAATGTAAGTACAAGTTTTAAAATAAAATTCAATTAATAAGATAAATCAAATATTAAATTAGTTCAGTAGACAGGTAGACCTCAGTCTATGGACTATGGATATTCGTAACACGAAAGATGCTACCAATGTGCTACCGCTCTCTAAAGTGATGATGAGAGGTAAATCTTTATAAGCCCCAACCTTATCGTAGCAATATAGTATTTATTTAAAAACAGAGTTCTTGTGGCAACCAAAAAATTCACATTTTCACCAAATAGTTGATTATTTTCTGAAAAATACACATTTTTTTCCTTAAAACCCTCTCTCTTTTCTTTTACCTGAAGATCTTCTCCCAATCATTTAGAGTCAGCACAATATATTTTTTATTTCCATACTTCTTTATACTACCATAAATCTTCTGTCACGCCCCAAGTTGACATGTTGTCCTTTACACAATGAATCCATCTCTTTTTGGTCTATCTTTAGTCTTATGTTTATCAATTTTCCGATTCAACCCTCGCTTTTATCGCCCCTCGTTACATACATATCATATGGGCTGTTACTACATATATCTTACCATTCATTCATTTGCCTTACCATTAATAGAAAGATCATATAAATTAACCTTATTATATATATCAGAATATTGTGATCCATCATTTGCACACACAAACATCATTTTTAAAAATTAATTCTAGAGATATAAATTGTTAAGTCAGTCGCACACGTACTTGGTGTCCCGCGATACAGGCTAGTCCAAGTGCGGAACCTATGTAAGCATTATTTCTGTGTAATTTTTTGACAATAAATTGATTTGATTTGATTTGATTTGAAAGACGTCACTTATAGGGAACTTATATCGAATTTTAAGCACTGGTAAGGCAAGTTAACGGTGAGTGAGATAAAGGAACCGGCCACTAATCATCTTTCTCTCAATTATTCAGTCCCGATTGCAACGTTCAAAGACTTCTACTTTATCATAACTAACTCGTTTGTCACTTAGTCTAACCGTGTAAATACTACGACATTTTAACTCAACATTCTCATTTCAGCAGGACGGATATGTTGATCCTTAGTTACAATCAACAGCCTATAATTATTTATAGTTCATTTTTAATCACATTTGTACTTTTTTACATGGTATAAAACACACACACGCACATACACAAACACACACGTCTGCCCGCTGTGGCTATAAACATCGGCTTTGGTCTTCAAAATACAGGCTTCGTCTAGTTTGGGACTACTGGTAACATAAATAATGTAAAATTGACTTTCTGACAATAAAGTCATTTTCCGCAACTCTTAGTCCGTATATCTGCTAACTCAGTGAAGCAACAGAATTTTAATTGGTTTTCACTTATATTAGAGCTGCTTTGTAGTACTGTTCATATTTTTCGAAAATAAAACTGCATGTCAAACGTCAGCGTTCAAGTTCCGATTATAAAATGCCTTAATCCATAGATTCTCATATAGCCTAAACCTATACTTATAGGTAGCCTATACCAATTCCCAAAGGTTGATTACAAATCCCAAGTTATTTACGTCACTGAAAAAAAAATAGGGTTCCATGAGATGTTGGGGGGCTATGATAATGGATCTCGTTTATTTAATGTCAGACTATAATTTTGGCTTTCATGTATACAGTAACCCCTATACGCAGCGAGCACTTATAATGTAGGTATTAAACAGTGTTATTATCTATCCTCTATAATATTATAAAACTCTAATAATGCCGTGTTTGTACATTAAGCTATAAAAAAAAAACAACTGGAATAGACTATATAAACGACGGAGAACACGATGCATTTTTTTAGATTTCTTGACTGTTTTTTTTTGTTCGTAATTCACGTAAAAACTACTGGGCCGATTTAGATACAGTTTTCGCTGACCTACAACAAATTCTTAGACTTAAAATCTGCGCTACTTTTTAACCTGGAACCCCGCGGGAATTTCAAGTCAAGCGTGGACGAAAACACGGGCATATCGTCGTAAGTATTATAAAATTATAAAATCGCCGTATCTGAGCATTGAAGTTATAAAAAATAACTGAGATAGACAGCATGAACGATGGAAAACACGCGAGCACTTTTTGGACTTCTTTTCTGTAGTTTGTTTTTCTGGGATTCAGATAAAAACTACTGTGTCGATCTGTGATTTTTGCTGATAATTAGCAAATTCTCGGGCATAAAATCTGCAGTACTTTAATCCTAGGAATCTTGCGGATTTTTCCCAAGAGCGCTTTATAGTATTTAGGATTAAAAACAGTCTAGGAGTACGTCCTTTTAAGAATCGGGTTAAACATAGGACGATAAAGGCAGGTAGTAATTTCTTTGTGGACATCCAAAGTTTACTCTTTAAAATCTGGATGGTCCGCTCCTCATGTGATCTGGTTTGTTTGTAGCCTCTGTAGCCGGTGTGAATATCAGATTTTTATAGCCCCGGAAAACGGAATAATTTCCGCGAGATAAGCGACTGATGCTGCATAGAAAACTTCAGTTGTTTCGCTATATTTTATCATCTTAAATTAAAACTGAATATTTAAAATGAACAAATTGGCGGTAGACTAAATAAAATCTTTGACAGTCATTGACATTAGACATCTTTGTTTTCCGTGATCACGGCTACTGAAAAGTGGCCAAAAAGTTAGAGTAAAAATCAAATACTATGCTGCGCTTAAAACTCATAAAACTTAGTTTTATTATAATCTTACTAAATGCAAATAGATTGAGCAATAATTTTCTTCGTGATATACTGTTTTCAGATCAACATGAAGAGTTTTATCATCCTGGGCTGCGTTCTGGCAGTAGCAGTCGCGTTATACACTGACGAATTTGACAATTTAGATGTAATGGAGATAGTGAAAAACCCACGTACTATAAAGGGTTATGCTGACTGCCTTATAGAGAAAGGACCTTGTCCTCCACCAGGCAAGGCCCTCAAGGGTAAGAAAACCAATGAATATGTTTTGAATATGCCTTGATAAAAAGTAAGTAAGGAATATAAAAAGAACATGGGATAACTTCCTACGTATTTTAAAACAAAGTGAGCAAATCTATGGGATATTAACATATGCCGGGAGTATAATGTATATAGGAAAACCCTGGATAGTGGCTTCATTCAGATACTTGCCGGTATTGAAAACACTATATTAGGGACATTGGTGGTGTTTGCAATCTTCTATAATTAGGAGTGCTTCTTCATCTGGCCTTGATGCCATATAACTCGTAGAATAATAAGTCTCACGTGTTTTGTCCGTGTAAGCAAAAATCTTCCGCAACAAGCTTTTGACGAGCGTTGAAATTACAATCGTGAGAAATTACTATTGAATATTTTTGTTACTGGTTGTGGTTTCAGTTAACGTTTTGCTTCTCCGCGTGCGTTATTTTTATTTATGCTAATTATTGTTGTAGAATAGTTTTTATCTATTTTTGCGCATAGTTCTTTAACGATCACAGACAATTTGTGTTTTCCAACTTATTGTGACTAGGTATAACTTGTTATAAACCTTTCACCCGAGGTTTATACTCTACTTTTCAATTCGAATATGAGGACGTAAGCAAATACTGATTAGTTAAATAAACAACTACTTCTCCAATAAAACACAACTCAAGGTTGTTATGGCGGCATGCCCTAGACCAAGGGTGGTAGTCATCCAGATGGGCAAATACCCTACCAGCAACTGTGGCTTGTTTTGTTTGATAATTTACCACTATTTATAATATACCGCTTTTCATGAACAATTAAACTTCAGTTCTAGGCTGAAGTTTTGAGGAGAAGTGTACGATAAAAAGTTACCTGACCATCTTCATAGTTGTTTAAAAATACGGTCTTATTCATTGATAGTTAGAGTAAGTTTGAATACTTCTTTATGATTCTTAAAGAAACGTTCAAACTTATTCTAACTCTCTATGAATAAGACTTTTAAAACTTATTGTATTTTTTTTTTTTTTAAGAAAATATAAAGGAGGCGATGACAACCGACTGCGCGCAGTGTACCGAAAAACAGAAGGAGAAAGCCACAGAGACAATAAGGTACTTGTTCAGAAACGAACGCAAGATCTTCGACCAAGTTGCCGATGTATATGACCCAAATGGTCAATATAGAAAGGATCACGGCATGATTTAAAGAAATTCCTTCATCATGCCCCAAACTGATTGATACTTGAATTGTTATGAATGTATAAATTCCCAGAACTGCTTCCCTTGACAAATGGCATTAGCGTTATAGAATAGACTAAATGTATGGGAATGACATATCGTTACGCTAAGTATTACGTCATTCCCATACATTTTCATTCTATTCGTTTAGTGCTAATGTCATTTGTCTCGGGGGGTTGATTGACTGAAAAACGTATTCAACCGGTTTGAAAAAAAGTTGAACAGAGGGCCTAAAGTCGACTTTGCAAAATTGCTTAGTAAAATTAACACGTGTCTCGATACACTGATAATTCTAACACATAACATAACGTTCCACTTTATTTTGATACTTATTATGTCCATCATATGAATCCGCGAATAATACCTCCTTAGGCCCTCAGTTTGGACGGTTCATTTGTACGAGTACTTGTCATTTCACATGCATACTGATAACTCAAGCTTCGATATGTTTGGTTATAATAAAAATGATATATAATATTTCCCTTTGTTTTCATACAGTTAACCTAGTTATTAACGTTTTTTAGAGCTCTGTTAATCGTGTCTATACCATTTAATTCGGAGGTCGTTGATACCATATGGAAGCCATTAGAAAGAAAGTTCTATTCTATGTGTTGCTCCCTCTGATGAATGAAAGTATAGACGGAGCTTTTGTAAACAAATCGTCAGATATAGCATTTTTTACAAACTTGAGTGCGTAAACTTATATAAACGTATACATGTGGTATGCGTCTGTGTGGGTAATAGCAATATATCTACTGGAAACTACTCCATCTCTGTCAAACTACTAAGATTATTTAATACTAAGTTCTTATAATACACTGCGGCGCGATCAGCTTCCTTTTTAACGGACTTCAAAGAGGAGAATGTTCTCAATTCGTCTGTATGTTGGTCTGTTGGAATTGGTCCCATTGTCACCATGTCCAAGTTTAAGAATTTATGAAGGAGGCAGTTCTCAACTTGATTGGTTTTTTTTTATGTATGTAAGTACACCGATTACGCTGAGATTTATGATCCGATTTATGTGATTTTTCTTAAGTTTGATGAAGAATAGTTGCCATTTGATCCCCTAAAAATTTACCATAGTTTGGCCCAGTAGTTTTTGTTTTATGAAAATTTTTGTTTACGTGGACGATGTAATTGTCTTGGCAATACGTTTCTAAATCTCTCTAACATAAAGGGCGGTTTTAGACTGCGTTTTATACGCACGTATAAGCTCGTTTTTGGAAGCACATGTATGTAGGCGTGTATAGAGCGCGCCTTTTGCCACGCGCATTTTTTTCCGTTCCCGTTTCTTGGGAGCTATATTTTTTAAGGCGCGCGGCACCTTTCGTAGGCCTACCCATAGCTAGACACTAAAAAAAAACCGACTTCAAAGTTTGACACATTGGTTATCTCGATGTGCAGGTTGCATCACAATGTTTTCCTTCACAATAGTAACAAAATGCGCATTAGGTCAGAAAACTGCCCAAGTAGTGCATGCGTTCCGGCCAGGGTTGAACCCGCGCCATTTGAGTTCGGGACGCGTGCGCTAGCCATTACGCTACCACGACTTAATCAAAAAATATTTCGTCGAAAATATGCCGTATCTTAAAAATGACTCATTGAATATTATTATCGAAACTTATTTACTTTGAAAGCCTTTTTAGAGTTCCCCTAGCCATTTTGCCAAAATAGAATCTTTTAGCTTGCCGTCTGTCCGTCTGTTTGTGTGTATTACAGACATTTTTCTCGGAGACTTGGGTCTACTTGGATGAAATTTGACATACACTCTGTATGGTGCTGAGAAGTTATACATAAAAATTGCGGAATAAATAAAGATTAGGGTGGTTGCTATACGTGTAACTGTAGGTAAAAAACTTGTTTTTGGTGTCTGTAGTCGTTTAGGGTTCATAGGATCATCGCTACTCAATTTTACAAAACATAGTATTGTTTATTGATGACTTGTTTGTGTAGCGTTCTATTAGCTCTCAAAATAGTAATAGTATGTATAGTATGAATAATGTTAAAGTTATGGTTTAGCCTAACTCGAACGTGTTTATTTTATGTTCGTTGTCAGCCACTCACAGTCCACTGCTGGACGTAAATCTCCACAAGTCGGCGCCACTCTTCCGCCTTCCCCATCCAGCACCTACCGGCGACCTTACGCGGATCATCGACCCATCAGGTTGGAGAGCGTCCGACACCACGTTTACCAAGGTGCGGTATCCACTCCAGGACTTGTCTGCTCCATCAGCCATCGGTTCTGCGGCAGACGTGGCTTCACGTGACCGGCCCACTGCCATTTCAACTTACTAATTTTGCGAGCTATGTCGGTTACCTTGGTTCTCTTACGGATATTCTGATTTGTAATTTTATCTATAAAAGAAACACCCAATATAGCTCGCTTCATAGCCCGTTGAGCGACTTAAAAATTGTGAACCGATCCTGCCATCAGTGTCCACGTCTGGATCCAGTAGGTCGGACAGAGAGGATGCACTGCTCGAAAACTTCCATCTTCCAGCATTGCGGGATGTTCGACGAGAAGATTTGACGAAAATTACCACTATTACTATTAGGTTCCCCTCGGAGTTGTCCCTGCCCGCCTATATTTTCTGTTCAAGGTATACACAATTTCAACACGGGCGCCATAGACGTTTACCGGTCTCGGCATGATATGTTTATTGAACATGAATTTCGTCTTGTCCACATTAAATGAATATCCCGATAGTCATTTAATAGCTTAAATCCTAAAATGACTTACCGAGACTCTAGGGCTACCCAGCTTCTGGATAGGCCTCTCCAGGATCATCGTTTTAATTATTTATTTTTACTTTTGTTTATAATTATTTACAATAATATAAATCATACGTATGTATATTATAATCTAATTATATAAAGCTTTCTGTAATAATTTTATGAATATATTTATTATTAATAATATATAAAATCCGAATGTGACTTTGTTTATTACGTTTCACGCCTAACTACTTTATCGTCTTTACTCTCTCTGTCTCTACTTTACTTTTATTGTGAAATTTGCCATACATATTATCACAGATACAAATCTCTATGTAGTTCACACGCAGTAGAAATGAAACTTTAGAGAATATAATCACAGATAATTCTGCTCTAACTTTTATTAATATAAATATAATTCCTTTAGCCTACATCTGTCAACATATTATAATTCAAAATAAACTTCTTAAGTAACATTTTCAATTTTTCACTGTTTTTAGTCTAAAAAATATTACTGTTAGTTTTATTTCGGTCCAAATTGGACATATGTTTAATAATCGATCTTATTGAGTCTCTAATCTGTGTTGCACAACGTAAAACTCATATCTCATTCTCTTGCAGGCTTTATCCTATAGACTTATGTTCTTATATCTTTTTAGTGTCGCCTTTTCGTTTTAAATTACAACTATTCTAAAGACGTTTCACTTCAAAAACCGTAGTGTATCTTTCAGCAAGAAGAGGTACTGCTCCTGAGATGAATATCGGCCAAAAAAGATGGTGCTGCGGTCGCGTTTTTTATTTTGGTGCCGCGGTTGTAATTTACTAAGAAAGAATGAAAGAAAATGTTTATTTAGGACCAAATATAAAAAGACAAAAAAGTAGGTGAACATCAAATATGGTTTCCTAAAAAGGTCCATGCTCAGTGTAACGCTGGTTTCACAACCAGCGCTGATCTTCCACAAGGACCTGTAAGCGATGCCATAGTTTAGCTCTACAAAGCAAATTAATGTGTTTACACACACGTTACACACAATGTTAACTAACAAACAGGTCGTGATTGTACCGAACAAAGTTTCGTTGGGACACTTCTACTTTTATTATAATGGAGAAACATTTAAAACCTAGATCTTATTTACTTGCGTATTCTATCTGTAGTAGTAGTCTGAAGAATATTGAATCCAGGTCTCATTCTGTAGGTAGGTAAGAAGCCTAGCAACGTTAGCTCCTTGAATCGTCATATTTGTTTGCCAGGATTCATTAATTCATTATTTAAAACGTGAGTTTGCAAAGACTTGGTAAATAAAGAATTGAAACAAGCTATTATAATCCGCATTAGACTTTATAAAGAAGCATCTGTAGGTAAGGAAATTAAATTATATAGCGCGACCACATCCTAAACAAGCACTATTTTTTGTAGAACATAGAGCGTCCTTCATAATGGTTATATTACAATGTCTTTGTTAATTAGATATTTCATAATAATTAGAGACGAATTAGTTGTTCAAAAATAATATCCGCGTCTAGTATAAATAGCTGTCATTGCAGCGCATATCATAGTAAAGTAGGATCACTTGTATCTGCAGTGTCATTAGCAAACATCGGTCTGTATAAATATTTTTTCAACACACTTGCTCATAAAGTGGCTCTATGGTCACCGCAATTAGGCACAGAATGACACCCATAATCAAACTGTGAGTAAAAAACATTATAACTCACTAGTGAGTTATAGATATTTTTTTAAAATTTTATTGGTTGAGTTGCTTCGTTCTTAAAAAAGTTTTAATTCAAAAAAAAAAAAGTTCGTGTTCTATAGAACAAATAAATTAATGTTCCTATTGCTTGCTCATTTCATGCAACTTCTTATTTAAATAGATAATTTTAACTCGTACGTGTTTAATAAATAAAACTTTAACTCATATATAACTTTTTTTATCTACTAAATAAAATGAGTTTTTGTTGTTATTTTATTCACAAGTGTGTTGAAAAACGTCGTATGATACACGTGTGTATTGATGATTACCGTCCTCGGCTCTCTTAAGACCCTCGCCTACGGCTCGAGTCTCAATGGCGCCTCGGCGGTAATCACCAATGTTACACACTAGTACCATAATGTACTATTAAAACATTTTAAAATAACAATTTTATTTTGACCATAAAGGGTGGCCTGAACAATAATGTTCAAAAGAAAAAATAGTTTACATAAAGGGGTACCTCATGTATGTTTTACAAAAATCTAGAATTTTCGCATTATCAATTTTTTAGAGCTTAGTAGCAACGGCTTTAAATATTTTTTATTTCATTTTTTGGTAAGATTATTTAAGAGTTTTTGAAGTGAAATTTCTTCAGAATCGCTGTTATTTGAAAATCGATGAAATGAAAAAGTGACACTAAAAAGAGATAAATACGAAATTCAACCCTATTTATTTCGAAATAAAACACATTTCTCTTTATCCGTTAGTATTAACTTTCTATTTAATAAAACTTTAAACATTTCAAATGAATTTTAAATCTATCCGTATATATTTAAGGCAGATATTCTTTTATACGTAGATCAAAGGAAATTATACGTAACAGTGCATTGAAGTATAAAGTTTACGTTAGCGATTTAAAGTGTAATTTATATTGAATTTTTTGAATTATAATATGTTGATGTAGGCTAAATGCCCCAAATTATATTTTAATAAAAGTCAGAGAAGAATTATCTGTGAGTATACTTCTCTGAAGTTTCGCTTCTACTGCGTGTGAACTGCACACACACACACCCACACACAATTGTGTTTATATAAATAAGTCCTTATTATATATATATATATATATACTAGCCGTCCCGGCAGACGTTGTTCTGCCCTGAAGATGTAAGCTATCTTATCTTTCAGTCGGATCAAACTGCACACGGTGTGCAAATTTGATTAAAATCGTTCAAGTAGTTTAGGAGGCCATCGCGGACAAACAACGTGACACGTAATATATATATATATATGTGTGTGTGTGTGTGTGTGTGTGTGTGTGCGCGTGTGTGCGCGCGTGTGTGTGTGTGTGTGTGTGTGTGTGTGTGTGTGTGTGTGTGTGTGTGTGTGTGTGTGTGTGTGTGTGTTTGTGTGCGTGTGCGTGTGTGTGTGTGTGTGTGCGTGTGTGTGTTTGTAGGTTTGTGTGTGTATGTGTGTGTGTGTGGGTGAGTGTGTGTGTGTGTGTGTGTGTGTGTGTGTGTGTGTGTGTGTGTGTGTGTGTGTGTGTTTGTGTGTGTGTGTGTGTGTGTGTGTGTGTGTGTGTGTGTGTGTGTGTGTGTGTGTGTGTGTGTGTGTGTGTGTGTGTGTGTGTGTGTGTGTGTGTGTAATTATGTATATATATCAATGTAAATTACAAAAATAGTACTTGAAAGTGAAAAAAAAATAATATTTTGAACGAATCGGACTCGAAAAATCAATTTTAAATGAAAATTTACAAAAGCCAACTTCACTGTTTTGTCGTGTCTTTAAAAACTGTCCAAAAATCTAATCTTTCGTAATAATGCAAAAACGAGTACCTTTAAGGGGCTATTTTTCTGCTTTAAGCGACTTTCAAAAGTACTGAGGTATAAATTTCCCAAAAATATTTTTTTTTCTATACATATAATACAGGTAATAAATAGTTGTACAAAAGATGGTAAACAAAGTCGTATGGTCTCACTGTATTTGACCTAAACATGATCATACAAATATTTGGACACATGTCAATTTAAAAATTATAACATATCTAAATTTATGAACCTAGTTTGATTTATTATATATTAAATACAGAGATAAGAGAATGTCAAAAATATAGAATAACTCCGATGTCGGAGCTAAAAATATAAATATAATCATTTACCTAATAAAATCCCTAATGTCCTAAAAACACTTTTACGTCAGCCATGAATGTAATTTTAATTTAAATTTTCTTTTTGGCAATTCTCTTATTGTTATGGGTATAAAAGCAAAAAACTTATATGGGCTCTTTTATCTTTCTTTATTGATTAATATTAAAAAATGATGATATTCAATGAAAATAGCTATAATCTTGCAGATAAACTAAACGTATTGGTTGGGGAAAAAGTTTCTTCGCATTTTATATAAAAATTCAAAAGGTTTTTTTATAAAGTCTGTTGACATTTGACTAAAGAATGTAGGTGCCATTTTGTTGGATAACTTTTTGCCATCTTGTAGGTAGGGACGTGATCCCATTGCTATAAAAATTTTGGGGCTTCTGTTCAAAAAACTGCGACAAGTGGTTTTGGCAGTCCTCTCGTGATGTTAACCTGACACTGCTTAAGGAATTCTGCAGAGACCGAAACAGGTTAAATCTGAAGGTGCAAGGTCAGGACTATACGGCGGATGCATTAACACCTCCCAGCCAAACTCTCGTAATTTTTGCTGAGTGGCTAAACATGTGTGAGGTCTAGCGTTATCGTGGTGAAAAACCACACCCCTTCTGTTGATTAATTCCGGCCGCTTTCTCTGAACTTTTTGCTTTAATCTCATCAGTTGTTCGCAGTACAGTTCAGAATCGATGGTCCTGCCTGGCGGTAACAGCTCATAATGAATAATGCCCTTCCAATCCCACCATACACACAGCATCACCTTGTTGCGAATTAACCCGGGTTTCGCCACAGTCTGTGAAGCCTGACCGGCCTTTGACCACGATCTTTTGCGTACGTTCTTGTCGTACGTGGTCCACTTTTCATCACCAGTTATCAGCTTCTTCAAAAATGGTTCGGTTTCATTACGTCGTAATAAAGACTTACAAATGAGTACACGGTTCATTAGGTTTCTTTCAGTGAGCTCATGAGGCACCCAAATATCGAGCTTTTTTGTGTACTCAGCTTTTTTCAAATGCGCCAAAACCGTTTTGTGGGCAATTCCCAATTCTCCAGCTACATCGTAACTACTAATATGCCGATCTTGCTCCACGTTTTCAAAAATGGCATCAATTTTGTCCGTAACAAGGCGACCAGAGCGACGTGCATCTTTGATATCAAAATTTCCGGATTGAAAACGCTTAAACCAAATTTGCGCTACTCTCACAGATACTGCATTAGCGGCTTTTGTTTGCTTTTTTACCTTTTTTGTAGTAAAATTTTAAAATGTATCGAATTTCTTCATTAGATTCACTCATTTTAACAATAAGAAAAACAAATGAAAATCATACATTTTCCTAATTTGAATTTGGAATTGTCTTCTTTAAAATTAAAACTTTCTAATGATCCAAAACCAGCCAGATACAAATGGTATAGCCAAAGAGATCTTATTACAAGTTCATACATACTATATGCGAAAAGACTTTTTCCCCAACCTATTATTTCATTTCTTATAAATAATTTTGTTATGAGCATACATTTCATGATAATTACAACACTTTATTGAGTTGCACGTAATAACCTTTTTCCATGAATACTATGACTAAAATAATAAATATTGCGGTCTCTCTCACACACACTCGTTTATTGGGCCCTAAAATAGTGTTAATGACTTTACTTTTATATCATATTGTATTTGTATCTTTTTTTTATTAAATAAATTAAAACACAGTTGATTGTCAACGAAATAATATTTCATAACTAATTAGGGTAAAAAACTTGGGAATAGACATCGATAGTGAACTGTCTTGGAAGCCTCTCATATCCGAATTGAGTCGTAGAGTTTTTCTATCGTCTAGGTCTCTTAGAAGACTGAGAAACTTTCTGCCCACTGCCACCACAATTATCCTTGCAGAGTCCCTCCTACTTCCCATATTTGATTATGCTCACGCCTGCTATCTAGATATAACCTCAGAACAGCTAAATAAACTTGAGCGACTTCAGAATTTCTGTATCAGGTTCATATTTGGTTTGCGAAAATATGACCATGTTTCTGAATTTCGTATGAAGCTCAAGTGGGTTCCCATTCGGTTTCGCCGGAATACTCACATTCTAAGTCTCCTTTATAATATACTATTCAATCCTAATAGTCCTCCTTACCATAAGGAACGTTTTGAATTCTTTCGCCTCTCCACTTCTCACAATTTGCGCACAGATACATACCGTAGACTCCTGACACCTGCACACACTTCATCCTTTTATGATAACTGTTTCACAGTGCAGGCTGTCAAACTCTGGAAATATGTCTAATATATTGAACATTTACTTTCTTATCTATTGTAATATATAAAATGCTTGTCACATATAATGTTAACAAATATATTTATTTAAATTATTTTGTATATACGTATATATATTACTATTATATTTTTATATATGTATTAAATTTATAAATTAGTGTAAGTATGTATATTTAAATTGTACAGTCCTATCTTTTTTCTGCTTCACCTACATCGCCAGATTTGTTAAGAATTTCTTTTAAGTTAGGTTGCCTCGAAAAGATCGCGTTTAGCGATAAGGCCGCCTGTTGTTTTGCCAAGAAGTATTGTAATTATACATTTTGTTTTCTTTTGAACGTCACTGTTCTGCCCACCTTGTATATTCTTATTGCGAAGCGTATAAACAGGCAGCGGCCTACCAATTGGAGTGTGGTTACCGTTATAAACGTTTGCAACACCAGGGGAGAAATCAACGCGTTACCAGCTTTTAGAATGGGGAATGAAATAAATGGATGGGATAGAAAAGAAAAAGGCAGAGAGGAAGAGGGCCATTAGAAATTTCACTCATAGTATAAAACACTATTATTAGCTCAGGCCGTTTCACGACGACAGTCTATGAAAAATGGTATCACACCTATCTATGAGCTGTAGTAAAAATAATAATTCCAGCATTCCTCTACCATATCAAAGGTTAACCCAGTCTCAGTTATACTTGTCTGAAATAAACAACGAAGTTCTCATGGTATCTCTGAATACTCACTTCTCACCGAAAAATTGAAATTTTGCCCGTAGACCAAATTTTTGATTAATTATCCTTTACCTTGGCTTGCCGTTTGACATTTCTTCGCAGAATTGATTCTTATAAGCTGCACTATGATTTAATATAATAGCACAGTATGTATTTTCTTTTCCAAAATCAGCAGACTCGATCCCTGACAAGGGAAATTGATTTTTTTCTCCTGAGAATCTCGCGGGAATTTTTCTGGGAATGATTTCAAATTCAAATTCAAAAGTTTTTATTCAAAATAAGTTACACTGGAGAACATTTTTTGAAGATCATACATAAAGGTTAAAATTAAATTTTTCGTCCTAGTCTATGTACACCGCTTCGCAACGTGTTATTGCTGTTAAGCAGAAGAAGCGGCAAGAAACTCCCCAGCAACACGTCTAGCCAAAAATTGTTTTCTTTACTTATATATTTCTCTTATTCTATTTATATCTCAAGTTCTTTTTTTATATAAATTTTAAACAGAAGTATGTTACAGAATGACTTTTGAAGAATTAGTGGAGTTGTAGCAAGCAGTGCATATTCAATAAGACAGAGACACAATAAAAGTAATGAAAAATATTATCATAGTTATAATAAAGACATGACGTACTAATTTTTTTTTTACTCCAACATGTCTCCATAAAATCCTTACAAGGTTGGCAAGATAAAAACGTATAAAATATAGTATAGGAGGTTGGAGCGAGCTGCTATGTAAATAAAGTTTTGTCATTTAAGTATTCTTCAATAGTGAAGCATGCTTTAATAGTTCAATAGTTTAAAACGGCCAGATTAAAAAAAAATAAGAGTTTATTTGTTTAGGCTACCATAGAGTAAATAATAACCTTAAACAAAATTAATCAAATATATAAACTAAACTATACTGAGACTCATTTGAATGTTTGTTAGTATTTCGTAGAGTCGAGATTTGGCCCTGAAGGCCAACTTGAAAAAATCATCTGGATACTTTTTATAATCGGTATGAAGATACCTATAGTTACCGCGGGAAAAGCGAGTGGTCTTGCGTGGAAGGCTCCACCTGTAAATGTAATAGATTGAGTCATAATTATTTTCATAGTCTTTTTTTCAGATAAAAATGAAAACTTTTATCATCCTAAGCTGCGTGCTGGTAGTAGCATTCGCTCAGAAATACTCAGGCAAATTAGATTCTGTCGATATAAAAGAAATGTTGGAGAACGAATCTATTAGGACGAATATTTTTAATTGCTTTACAGACAAAGGAACTTGTGCTCCAGAATTCCAGGAAATTAAAGGTAAGGATACCACTGAATGTATTTCGAAGATACCTTCATAGTGAGCACGAAAGAACAATAATAGGAAAACAATAGGACTGCGCGCCCATATAAGTAAATTGACGAATAGAATAAGTAACAAAACTACGTTTTAACGGTTTTAAGCGCGGTAATTTTATTTGATTTTGGTTTTTCCAACGTTTCGGCCACTATTCAGTGGCCGTGATCACGGAAGACAAAGATGTCAAGTGTCAACGAGTATTGTTAAAGTTTTATTTAGCCTATCGCCAACTTGTTAATTTTAATTATTTAGTTTTAATTTTGTTTATGGTTATTATTTACTCTATGGGAGCCTAATCTAATTTACTACCGCTTCGCAACATGTTATGGCTTGAAGAGAAGAAGCGGCGCAAGAAACTCTGGCAGCAAAAATGCCTAGCTCTAATAATTTTATATAATATTAAAATGGTTAGAAGGAAAAATAAAAGTAATTATCAGTCAAGTTGGTTTGTGTTCCGTTGTACGCAGAAAGAGCTGACAGTGTCTTGAGGTCTGGCAGCTGGTTTTTGCTGGGTTTGGGTCTTCATAGTTTTGATGATTGGATCCCAAACACCTGGTACTTGCCAATCATCTTCTCTATTGAAATTTGGGTGTTTTTTAATTTCAATAGCCTCACGCATCATTCTAGGTATGAAAGGATTCTCTTTCGCGAGGATTTATGGGTTATCTAATCTGATGTAGTGGTTGGGTTTATCCAGCGTGTGTTCACTGATCGCAGACTTCGTAGAACTTGTGTGTTTCATGTCAGCAATGTGTTCTTTTATTCGTGTTTTTATGCTCCTCTTTATTTGCCCAATGTATGAGAATCCACACTCACAATCGAGCTTGTAGACCCCTGCATCCTGGAGTGGGATATTGCATTTCACAGGTCTCAGAAATTGGGTAATCTTTTTCTGCGGCTTGAAATATGTTTTGATTGAAGCTCGCCTGAGGATGTGACCAATTCTGTCTGTGACCCCCTTGATGTCGGGTGGGGTAGCAGGGCACCGCTCAACTGAAGGTGGTTTGGGGCCTTTGTGACGTTGGTGTGGAGTCTTCAGCTGATTGCGTTGTAGAACTCGCTTGACATGCTGAAGCTCTTCAGCTACGTGGTTCTCGTTACAGATTTTCCGTGCTTAGTACCTGTTTGGGATCCAATCATCAAAACTATGAAGACCCAAACCCAGCAAAAATCAGCTGCCAGACCTCAAGACACTGTGAGCTCTTTCTGCGTACAACGGAACACAAACCAACTTAACTGATAATTACTTTTATTTTTCCTTCCACCCATTTTAATATTATATAAAATCATTAGAGCTAGGCATGTTTGCTGAAGAGTTTCTTGCGCCGCTTCATCTCTTCAAGCCATAACATGTTGCGAAGCGGTAGTAAATTAGATTAGACTCCCATAGAGTAAATAATAACCATAAACAAAATTAAAACTAAATAATTAAAATTAACAAGTTGACGGTAGGCTAAATAAAACTTTAACAATAATCGTTGACACTTGACATCTTTGTCTTCCGTGATCACGGCCACTGAAAAGTGGCCGAAACGTCGGAAAAACCAAAATCAAATAAAATTACCGCGCTTAAAACCGTTAAAACGTAGTTTTATTATGTATACAAGTCGCGAAAACTTAAGAAAATATTATGAATAGAGTAAGCTTTACAGCATATACAGGGAATAAGATTTATGTCTGACATTAAAACTGCTCGTTTGGTCTACCTCAGTTATTTTCTTCTTTCTTTTTTTCTCAGGGCATCATCTCATACAGTATCCTATTATGGAGTAATACTGTTCACATAGATGCTATTTTTGTCTTACAGAAGCGTCCTCGTCGCTCCACTTACATATTGGGAGCGCCAGTAGTCTTATGAGATTTTAAAAAAAAAAATATTTTATAAATGATCTCTAGGTATATATATACTCCAAATTATTTCACATATTAAGAACAATAAAAACCTGTAGTAATACAGATCTACGATAGGCAACAGTCACACAACAAGTATTTATTACTTGTAAATTGTTCTGTGATAAAATAAAAAAGTTTCTATTTCATTTTAATACTTTCCTCTGGGCAAAGTAATAGTTGTCGAATAAAACCCAATACTGACAAGTTGAGGGCTAGCCGTCAGCCGTGAGCTGTCAGTTAGCGAGTCTTTTACCCATTTTTAACCGACTAATGATCCACTATTAGCCGAATGTTTAAGTTTTTTAACTGTTGATAAGCTCTCTGTTTGATTATTATTTAAAATTAATTTATGTTTCCATCGAGAGGAGTTTGTGGCTAATATTATATGTTTTAAATTTAATATTAAGTTTTGTATTTTCTCTTAAAGATCTTATTAATGACCCATCGACTATAAAAGACAACTTTAGTGAAGCACAACTTGAAAAATTTAAAGAGGCCGCAGAGTACATGTACGAGAAAAACCGCCCAGTTTATGATGAACTTACCGCCAAACATGACCCAACTGGTCAATGGAGAAAGGAGTACGGGCTACCCTAAAAAACTATTGTATCATACCCCAAACTGACGTATAAAGTTCTCGCTGTGTAAACTCAGCTTTTCATTTGTGTGAGTGCTAGCGGTTCCCAAGGCGAAGTGCGGAAAGTGCGCAGCAGAATGGTGACGCCACAAGCCGTACCTTACGCTAAACTATCTGTGTGCACACAGAAAGTTTAGCGTGATATATGGGCTTTGGCCATATATCACGCTAAACTTTCTTTGCATTTGTGTACCAAATCTCAAAAGATTTGGCACTCAAATGTAAAGCTGAGCTTACGCCGCGAGGATTGTATATTTTTCTACGTATAATGATTTCTAATCGTACAGCCTCGTAACGTAAGCTCAGCTTTGCTTGTATATGAGTGCCAGCCGTACCAGAGATAAAGTGCGGGAGGTGCGAGGCACGGAGGTGACCCGTGCGGTTCGTCGTATCTGTGTGCACTGACACAAATATAAAGCTGCGCTTACGCCGCGAGGATTATATATTTTTCTACGTATAATGATTTCTAATCGTATAGCCTCGTAACGTAAGCTCAGCTTTGGTTGCATATGAGTGCCAGCCGTACCAGAGATAAAGTGGGGGAAGTGCGAGGCACGGAGGTGACCTGTGCGGTTCGTCGTATCTGTGTGCACTCACACAAATGTAAAGCTGCGCTTACGCCGCGAGGACTATTCAGTTAAACACAATAGTAACATATAGGATCATTGTGTGCACATGTAATATCGTATTTTATTATGTAATATGTAAACCACATTCCATTTGCTTCATTTGTTCAATAAATTTCTGGATGTATAAATTCTAGGATTGATTGTTACAGCTTAGACGAAAAACTTATTCAGTTATTCGAAAGAAGCCTAAAAGAAAGGTTTTGTACGTGTCATTTCACATTCTTTCTGATCACTCAAACTTTGATATGTTTGTTTACCAATAAATATGATACTTTATCTTTATTTTTCGTTTTAATACATTCAACCTAAATAATAATAATAATAGTTGCCTTGCCTTGGCCCCCGGACTTGACTATGGGGGCTAAAGTAAGGCCCTCCCTCGCCTTCGTGGTTGCCTTAGCCAGCCGGCACGGGGTGGAGGTCGCTAGAGCTAAGTCTCAAGCTCCAAGGGTGGAAGTGATAAATGGTATAACGTCGGAAGTAGCTTCGGTGAACCTGCAGCCCACCTCTCTACACCCCTTAGCCAGTTACACCCACGTTGGCCTCGCCAATTTGTACAGAATTTTTCGGGGGCCCATGCAGTGAGTGGCGAGTCACCGTCTGTCCATTTTATCCATGTTCCCCTAACATTGCGACGGGCAGACGCCATACTCCCCATAGACCCAAATCCACTAAAAATTGCTCCGAATAGCCTGGTACCTTTTGTTCTAATTTCCTACAATAGTTCTACACTGACCAGGGATTGTCTTTGAGTGCATTATTATATCGACGGTTAAAAGGTAATAGGGTATAGGCAACAAAAACTAAATTATTCAGGAGAGCAGTTTAAAGTTTAAAATTACAGAAAAATGGACATATCTTTTTTATTTCTTGTCCTATTGTGAAAATGGAAACAGCTCTAGAATCAATAAAAATAAAAGCATTAATTGGCAGTTTTATTTATTTGATTCCACGTTGTTTTCTGTGGTTTAATGCCGCTTAGATCAATTGATCTTATTTTCTTTATCGAGTAATTCGGCATAAGTTACATATACATAGAAAAAAAATGAAGGGTAGAGTAGACTTAGCTACATTTGATATCCTTATACCAAAAGGTAATAGAGCATAAGTCACATGACTGTAGAATAACTTAAACAGGTAAAAAGTATAAGTGGTAATTCACATTATTATGCCAAAAGGTACTGGAGCATAAGAAACAGTGTTAAGCAAAAAAATCAGTAGGATGTTAGACATTAGTAACACTGTAAGAGGGTTGAAAAAAAAGGTAATGTGGTACTTCCGCACTTCAAAATTTCTATACCAAGAGGATAACGGGAACATCCAACATAGGGCATTATATGAGCAAATGGCAACCTAGATTAAACGTCACGTCTTAAAAATAATAGGATCACAACTAACATGATTCTCCTTTAAAATAAGACTTTAGTAACTGCATACATTCAAAAGGTGTTGTCCATCGTCAGTACCTAGTAACAAAAATAAAGTGTGCCTTTATGAAATAACAATGTATCTAGGTATTAAGTAAGTAGGTATCATTATTATAAAAATACTATAAAAGGTACTTCTAAAATATTATAGAATTTCAAAACTCGGTACCAAAAAGTGAAATCAAATTGGCGTAAACGTCAATTAATGCATGATCATTGTATAGTAATATGGCGTAAGCGACAGAGTTATATTAAAATAGTAAAAGTAGTAGGGTATAACCGCCATTTCAATATCAAATTACATTTAAGCAATTGCGTACAACCGACAGCTGTATTACAAACTTTAAAATGGTAGTAAGGTATAAGCGACATTGCAATGTCAAAGTAGATTTTAGTAATTGTGTATGAGTGACAAGTGTATGGTAAACTTGTAAATGGTAGTAGGGTATAACCGACGCTTAATGTCTTTGACGACAATGGTAAAGAGGCATTAGTTCCAGCTTTCAAAACAGGTACTAATGGTAAACAGTAGTATACGCCTGGAACCTTTACGCCAATAAAAAGTAAAAATGTATTACCGACTATATCCCAAAAGTGATGCATTTTTAGAGAGGTACAAGCGCCTTTAGAGTAAAAAATGCCCAAAACTCGGTCGGTTAAACGAAATGACACTTCAAAAACGCAGTTTTTTGCTTGGGCATAAACGACAAGAAAGTCATCGTAGAGCCATGGGAGTGATGGCATTCGAAAGAGCGAAAAATGTTAAGTAGGATGGCATTCATAACTCATTTTCGACCAAAATGTCGCTTATGCCCTATTAACTTTTAACCGTCGATATGATAGAGACAGGGATAATCGCCGGTCAGTGTCACGCTACATTTATATTAAATTTGTCAAGCGGCCTCTACGTGTTGGCCTTCCTAGAGCCCCACGCAAGCCCTCCAAAATTCCGGGCCAGTGTTATGACCCCTGGTCTCTAGAAACAACAATTATACATTAAGAGTTCGTGCAAATGTTACATTATAACTCCTCCTAAACGTTGGGATCAACTTTGATGTTTTTTTTGTGTGTTCAAGTGGATTCGAGAATGGTTCAGATTAAGAATTGGTTCCGGTAGGTGGCGCTGCAATCGGATTCCAGCACATTGACGAAATTTTTGTGCGTGTTTGCGTGAGTCCCGGGATGGTTTAGAATCAAGTAGGTGGCGCTGCAATCAGGTTCTAGGATTTAGGTGAAATTATTTTAGTGTGTGTTTGAGTGGGTCCCGGAATGATTTAGATTTAAATTTGAACCAGGTAGGTGGCGCTGCAAGTGGGTTCCAGAATTTAGGTCAATTATTTTTGTGAGTTTTCAAGTGGGTATTGGGATGATTTAGATTCAAATTTGAACCAGGTAAATGACGCTGCAATCGGGTACTAGGATTTAGATGAAAATATTTTGTTTGTATGTGTTCGTTCATGTTGGTCCCGGGATGGTTTAGATTCATGATTGGACCCTGTAGGTGACGCCGCTAAACTACTCCTAAACGGTGCAACCGATTTTGATGATTTTTTTTGTTTGTTAAAGTCGATTCGAGAATAGATTAGATTAAAATTTGGTCCCGGTAGATGGCTCTGCAATTGGATTCTAGATTTTTATTTTTTAAGGGCAGGACAAAATCTGTCAGGTACAGCTAGTATAATAGCTTTTAATAAAAACAGCGCGGATACAAATTTGGCATTTTTTTTTAAATGAGGAAAGTTAAGCCATACAGACAGACAAAAAATCGATACTGTTTCCAAGCGTCATTTTACTTTTGACGTTTGCACGTCCATCAAGTGACATATTTCTTGACAGTGAAGCCCACTTGACATTTTTTAACAAAAACGAAAACCGACTTCATACTAAAAACCATAAAATAAATAGAAAAAAATACCTCTTTCTGTAACATTTTGAAGTTGATGCCAAGAAAAACATAAAAGAACAACAACAACAAATTTACAAAATACAGGATTTCTATGTTTTAATTGACACCGACTTCAGACACAAAAAAAAGTCGGTTAAATATTTATTTGCGGTTTTTAGTGTGAAGTCGATATTTTTTAAATATTTCTTACTTTTTACTTGAGCAAATAATTCAATAGCTTTAGAAACAATATATAGCACATATATAAGCACCTGTAGAAATTGTACAACTGTCACGCGTATACAAATTAGACATCTCACTCTTCGGTGTATATGCTCTTCAACAAGGGTTGCTCTCAATGTCCTTGCGCTCCACAAATCAGATCCTGACTTGATGGCTATGAGACCATCTCGGGAGTAAAAAAAACCATTAAAAAATTGGATCATAATTGACAGAGAAATCGAGTAATACACCGACAAAAAAATTAAACGCCTGTAGAAAGTATAATACTTACACGTGTATACAAGCTTTTTTTAAAAAAAATTGCTACATTGAGTTTTTAAATAATGTCTATTATCAATTTCCCTTAGACCCGATCCACTCATCAGATCCTGACTTGGTGACCATGGGACTACCTCATGAGTACACACTTACGAGTAGAAAAATTGAAAATCAGTTCATAATTGACGGAGAAGTCGAGTAACGAACATACAAAAAAAACAACATACAGACAAATTGAGAACCTCTTCCTTTTTGAAGTCGGTTAAGAAATGTTATGATTGTCGTACTTTATTGTTGTGGGTGACGTAATGGTGATGTTCTGTGAGTCTTGTAACGCACAGTACCTGAATAAATCGAAAATAATCGTTTTGAAAATACAAAATGTTCTAACTTTATTACATTTGTTATGCTTTATTACAAAAATAGCTTATTTAATATATGTAAAATATGTCCATTGAAATATAGGTATTTTTATTACACGACTATCATTATAATAATTTTAGTAAAAACAAAGATAAGTTAAATTGTTTAAAACTTATTTATAAATGAAGTCGATTTTTATAACAAATCGAATAAGTAACGCATTAGGACATCACTAATTGATCCGTCATCGAGCTGTCAAAAATAAAATAAATGCTTGGAAAGGGTATAATGGTTGCATTTTTGGAAAATTCCTTACATATAATATAAATATAATTCCCATACATTTTGTATTCTATTCGTTTAGCGCTAATGTCACTTATCTAGGGCAGCTGATGTTTTCTTCTTCTTTGAATTCTAATTTAAAAACGTAAATACTAGTAAAATAAATATGTTTTTTTTTAATATTAAAAAATTTCATTAATTAAAAAAAATGGTCACGCAACTATTTTCTAACACTTATATTTTTAAACTCGTCATAACACTTATATTTTTAAACTCGTGATATCTTTCGAATGGAATGTCCGAATCGAATATTTCAAAAAGTTATATAAAGGTATTTAAGCAGCCTTGAATATGAAGTAATCTATTTTCATAATAGGATGAATACCAAGATACAAATAAACAGCCTTTTCTAGCGGCGGCATTTCAATTAATTTTTTAAAATAAAAGAACACTTATTGTGGCATAACTATAATAATTGGACATAGGCTATCGCGACATTTTATAAATAATGATGTGTTCTGTAAAGTCGTAGTACATTATTTTATTCTATCATCAATAGTTTTAGCAGCGCACGCGATTTTAGGTAAATTTTTTACACCTTCGGTTACATTATTGGAGTTTTAGTAAGGATCGCTAATTTTTTTGAAAATATAATATAGCCTATGTCATCCGGGGATAGTGTAGCTTGCCAACTCTTAAGGGAGAGAGGTGCGCACGCGTATCGTGGGTACCGACGTCAGTCGGGGATACCGGAGGTGCAGGTATGCGCAGGAAGAGGCCCAGTGAGGGGGGCCCACGCCTGCCAGGGCACGCGGAGTTGGGAATCCCGCATTCACGTAGCCCTGGCATAAGGCGCAGGACGGAACACCCAGGGGTTTTAGTGGGTATCCCTAACTGGGGAGTGGCAATAGCGTGGCACCGGTTCTGACCGGGCACGCTAGTGCCACCCCCGATCTGGCGAATCCCACACTCACACGGGTCGCGAAGATCCCCCCAGGCTTCTGTGCCTGTCGCGGCTTAGTCCTCGAACGGATTTCCCCAGGCCAAAAAAAAAAAAAAAAGAGGTGCAGGTATGCGCAAGATCTCCTCCCGTAATACCGCTGCAGGGGCCCCTCTAGCATCTAGGGAGCAGAGGAGTCTTCACCCCTGTTGACGAAGTGAGTTTGCCTTTCCCAGGGCATTCTCAAGCACTGATGCGCTAGGATCAGCGTGGGTGTAATTACGTTCTAAGTCTCACCCTCTTCCTGCCATAAGCGCGGGGCACATGGGAGGAAGGTGGGTGGTTTTAGAAGAGTATTGAGTTTTCGAGTCTCCACACAAGCTGGCGATCTGACTCTGGTGCCCATTCGTGGTGCACTTCTCATCGCTTTGGTCTAATCCCTAGTAAAGGAGCCGGTAGCATGCGAAATGCATTTCCCCCGCCTCTTAAAAAAAAATCTTGCCAACTCTTATATATAGTGTATCATCTATGTTGCCAACAGTGAAAGAATTTTTCATATCGATTGAGTAGTTTCGGAGCCTGTTCAATACAAACAAACAATCAAATCTTTCCTCTTTGTTCTTTAATAATTATTAGTATAGATTATAAATATTGTTAACTGATGGTCTTATAACCTGTAGTATATAGACTAGAATTTAAAAAACAATTATAACAAGATTTTTTTAAACTATCTGTCTACCTATACTATAATAAATATGGAATTGTTTCGAGTTTGTTTATTACGTTTAAAAATGTGATAAAAATCAGGGAGACTAATTCGGACCGGCAGATTCCAGATATGCAATTTTCAGAATTTTTTGTCTGACTGTCTGTCTGTTAGAGCATGCCGTGAAAACTACTCATGATTATCATCATCCTAGCGTTATTCCCGGTTGCGTTCGGAGCGTCAGCCTCGAAGCCCGGGGTCACACATCACACTTGCGTAAGATGGCGCTGCGATCGCATCTTTTTTGGTAACTGCTGAACGTATATATGATGAAACTCGACATAGTGGTGGCTTATAACCCGAGTTATAAGGCTTATAACACTCAGGATACATTTTATCTCGATAAATGACGTCGTTTCCTTAGAATGGACGAATTGAGAAAATAGATGACGAAGCAATTGCGTTTTTCAATTCATTAACAAATACCTACTGTATTGTAAACAACATGTCGTTCATTGTATTAGTTCAAATCAAGTTAGCTTCGAGTCGCCTCTAAGTTTTGCTGGGCAGTTATGTAGACTATATGGATTTAGTTATTATTATATGTAATAATACTATGTGAAAAAAAACCGAAGTAAGTTTTTATGTAAATAAAATAAAGCTGCTACCAAGGGTTTGGCATGCGGTTTAGCCGCGAGGCAAGCTCTAATGATTACCTAATAGAATAATAAAATAATTATAAGAGTGGTTGTTGTTATTAATTACAGCTTTTATATGTTTTAATTAAGCTATTAAAATAGTAACATCTAATGCTAACATTAAACGGATCACTTATATTGAGTCACCCAAAGTATTATTGAAACACTAAAATGAATCGATGTCGCCTTAACGTAATTTTATTATAACTATTAATAAAAATAATAAGATAGTTTGTTAGGTACCAGAGAATTGTTACAACGATAACATAAGGTGCTACAAAGTTCTATTACAATAAAATAGGTTAAATTTAATTAATAATTAGGGAAAATTAAAATTATTAATAAAATTAGTGAATACTAACTCATAAACTAGGCAAAGCCTCTACTGTAGGTGTTAGTTCCTTCCTATAATTCATAACTTGAGTGTTTCACTTATATTCATATATGCTACTAACTATTGAGCAAATCTGTTTTCTATAATATTAGTACAATGTTACATACTTATTGTCACGTCTGTTTCCTATTGGGGTAGGCCGATACGATAGATCTCCACCTCACACACCGCGTATGGAAGTCACCCGTGTACTACGCCAAGTCGCTGAGGACATTGAAGATGTTGGGGGTTTGGTTTCTCTCCAGAATGGAGGCCTGCGGGCCGCCACCTGCTTGGGTTTGCGCAGTTAATATAAAGCTAAAGAAAGGAGATTTGAGTGAGTACGCCCGACTCGGGTGGGTGCACCAAAAATGCTATTAGCACCCTAACGCGGCGAATCCCATGCTCCCCCACCGCGATTCCTCCGCGGTAGGCAGACCTCGAACGGATCTTTCCTCATCAAAAAAGGGTCCATGTGAATTTCCATTATAATGCCCATTATTAGTCTAAATATAGCTGAAGGTTTACAGATTAAGTTTTTGTATGTTAGGTATAAAAAACCGGCTAAGTGTGTTTGCATAATAAATGGTTCCGCGGTGATGTATATTGTCTGTTACTTTTATTAGTTGTGGAACCTTAAAAAAGAATCTCTTGGTAGTCTTCTTCCTCTCAGTCATTACAGGAGGCAAGGAGGTTGGAGGCTTGAGAAAAATCTCTTCGCTTTGGCTTCTACTCGACGAATGACTACCCGTCGGTAGCGGGTTTGGAGCCGTTGGAGTCTTCTCTCACAACTGTGGTCTTTCAATGGCTGTCGTCGGTCAATCTGCGGCGTCCGACGGCCTTTGCGGGCTTTACATTAGCTTCGTTTGCAACTTAGTTGGCCATTCATTGGAGTTCGGTAGCCATCTCGGGCTTTAAGTGGCAATCTGTGTGATCTAACTATCTCCTGGTGGCCAGTCAGCGGCTTTGTGGCCTACGCAACCTCTTAATATTAATAAATTAAATTTAAATTAGCGTATGAGATTTCGGGGGCATGGCAGCCAGGTGCGTTGATGGTTCGGTAGCCGCGCATGTAGAGCGGCGATCTCGTGGAGCGATAAGTGGCCGCACGTCTTGGAGCGATGGAACATTTTCCGCGCTAACATCGCTACAAATTCTTCGACACTAAGGATGCTCAAATCACAGGTCATTCCATCATTTTTGACGCACCGACCCGCTCCTACGCACACTCGCAGGGCGATGTCAAGCTTGGATTTTAGTTTTTCGTATTATGGATCCCAATTTTCGTCCTCAAAGGCAGCTTAGAGACAAAGACTCCGAAGTGTTTGATAGAGGTCTACTACTCAATCTCCTGTCCTCGAATCTTCAGCAGATTTGGTTTGTAACGTCGGCCGGAGACTGTTAGCAGTCTTACCCACATTGACGGCCATGCAACAATTATCAATCCAGGCTGGGAGCTTGTCCAGTATTAGCTACATCTGCAGAACTGCCACATATGCACCGTGTGATACCACGAAGAAGGTGCATCTGCATATTTGATAAATAAAAAAGGGTTAGATTTCTTAAAATGCAAGGGTAAAGATTTTTGCGATTTCTTACACTTTTAGTACTCTAGCGACTGTTGGCCCGATAGAAATTTTTGATCAGTATTAAAAATAGGATCAACAGCGATCTAAAAATTTTTTGTGCAAATTTTTCATACTTCAAGAAAAAGTACGGGAAAAGCTTTTTAAATTTCTGACTTTTATAGTAATCCAACCTAGTTTTGTCCCATAGAAGTTTTTGATCAGTATCAGAAAAAGGATCAATTAGCATATTTTTTTTTTTTGTAAAACGGCCATTTTCTTGCTAACTGTACATTTTTTTTTAATCTATGAAAAAGGATCAAAAACACAAAAAATTATGGATAGTCTCGAAAAACCATTTTCGTGTAGCTGCAACGGTTAAGGTACTTCCCCTTATTGCCCTGCTGAAAGCTTCCACCCTGTACCTATAGACAGACGATAGACAGATAGATAAGTGTTAATTATAAACGTTTAACTAGCGGAACCCTAAAATCAAATACAACCTAATTAATCCAAGCCAGCTGTGGTCAAATGTCCGTAAATAATGGAAGAAACCGCAAGCTACGCAAACAACAAGTTTTACCTTATGTACTATAATAATGTTACGAATTTGAAAAGGGTTAGATTTCTTAAAATGCAAGGGTAAAGATTTTTGCGATTTCTGACACTTTTAGTACTCCAGCGACGGATGGCCCGATAAAATTTTTTGATCAGTACTAAAAATAGTTTTTGACCAGTCAGAAAAGTTTTTGATCAGTACTCCCTGCGTTAAAATACTTTGTTATCATGTTGTTAGAAGTAATTTTTATTACTGTTTAAAGCCTAATTAATACTTTATCTCGTATATCTTATATATATATATATCTCTCTATTAATATTATACTCGTTAAAGTAATGACGTCATAACTTACTTATAACTACTTCCTTCAAAATCAAGGAGGCTGCGGCAATGTTTTGTAATACATGAAAAAAGAGTTTCCGTTGATTTCTCGACTGCTCCCTAAGAATTGACCATGCTAATTTGAGTTATTTATACCACCCTTTATAATTGTTTAATGAAACAAAACTCTTATGTCCTTCCCCTGGACACAAATTAACTGTTTACCAAATTTCATTACAATCCGTTCACAGCTATGGTTGGTCATATTGTCGATATCGAGCTTGCAGATACGTAGGGGGCGCTTAAAGTGACGTGTGAATGAGTGAACGGTGTCTCCTGAGTACGCGATATGAAATTAAATGTGGCGAAGATGGAGTACTTGATTTGCTACACTATAGATCACACATCCATGCACATAGGTGAAGACAAAGTGGAACACATAGACTTCTTTAAGTACTTGGGACTTTTACTTAGCGCATCAGGGGTCTTAGATCACAATGTCAAGGCATATCTTACAGTTTGCCAAATTGTGTGAGATGACAGGTGTCATTTGCGATCCCAAAATTCCCGTAAGTTAAAAGGATAGGTCTATACATTTATTTTTAGATCTGTCCTTTCGCATGGTAGTCCAGTGTCACCTGTTCTTGAGCAACACTAACAAGAACTGCGTATCACGGAGATGAATATCGTACTGTGGATGTATGGAGACACGCAGAAATATCGCATCAGGGCGCAGGCATAACTACTACAAGAGAGTTGCCTACGCTGGTACGACCACGTTTTACTGAGACCGGTTAGTTATTTGGGGAACAAATCTCTAATCATGCCGTTTCCACTGGATACCCGGTACGAGGAGGAGATCCAAGAAATGCTGGCTTGACGTCGTGAAAAATGGTATGCAGTACCAATGGTTTCAAAATAAAGGATCCTAAAGATCGCACGAAGTGATGAAGAAAGAGTAAGAAAGCGGATTCCAGGCTTCGAAGCGAACGCTCCAAACACAACTGGGATGTAACGTTCGGACGATGATCATGATCGTAATACAAAAATTTTCCTTCATTTAATAACTGTACACGGAAAAAACGTTGTAGTTGCGCCTTGCGTAAAGCGACTTTTGCAATATATGGTGTTTATATGAATAAAATATATGTAAATAGGTAAAATAATTACTAGTGTAGAGGCAAATTATGTTTTTACAGTAGGTAGCACCTATAAATACCAGTACAAGATTACAATGAGCATCATTATCAATCAGAAGTCAAACAGCATTACTTGTGCTTACAGCTGAGGGCAACGGTAAGTAAAATTTTGTATTGGATAATATTTTAATTGTATTATTATAATTATGACGTTTGATCGATTTTGCACGTCTAATATATATTAATTCAATCCACAACATATCACATTCTAATTTAGTAACATCAAAATGTATAATTATACAAAATATTTTACATAATTGAATGAACTGTGCCATTATCAAGCTCATATATTACAAACAATGCTTGGAATCCTACAGGTTTGTATTTTGCAGCTCATCTATTCACTAAAATTTTGATCACGGGCTCTGTGACAAATAATCTTAAATACTACAAGTTACCTTAATTTTATACTCCTGTCAAACGGAAAAATCAACCGAGCATTTTCAACGCAACAAGACTCTTCCTCGTACACAATCGTGTCAATAATTTAAATAACATCAAAAGTATTCTCGGGAATCTACCATGTTTCTAGATACTGGTTCTGAATAGTCCGGTCAAACTAGACATTCGAAGGTGCATTAAATCATAACAAGCTGAAAATCAATAAAGTTGTTCAAACCATAATTATAAATAAAAAAAATTAAGTTCCCCGTCATTCCCGTGTATGGATTTTTTTTACTCGAGGTCAAAGGTCAAAGGAATGAGTTTTTCGCGATTTTCAGCAAAACGGTAAGTTTTATCATAAAACTACCCCAGATAAAAATTATAGATCGTAAAATTATTTATAAAAAATGTATCAATACTCTTTTTCCTACGAGCCACCGTTTCTGAGATATAATTATTCAAAAAGTTGTAAAATACAACTCTAGAGTAGGAGTGAGACTTATATATCAGAACAGGTACACGGAACAGGTTTCTCTATGAAAAATTTTGCCCTGTTATCCAAAGACCGAAATAACTGTTCCAGCCTGTTCTATTATGTTCCGTTCCACAGCAAACAGTCCGAAACGAAACAGTTTGGAACAAACTCTTTTCTCTTTTCACATACAGTACTAGAAAAAGATAGCATATACATGATCCTGTTTCAAAGCAAACAGTTTGGAACAAGCTCTTTTCTCCTTTCACATATTGTAAACGAAAAAGATAGCAATAACGTGCCTTAACCCTATTCCAATTCTAATTTGGTAATAATTGTAAATGCATTCGAATACACGCATAAATTATGGTGTATATAATAAATGTACTGTTATATATCATTTAAAATATGACATTATCTATCAGTAAGATAACATACTGTTAAAATTATTATTATTTATTAGACAGGTGACAAAATGGTGGTAAAAACATTTAACTGAGATGAAAGGCCTAGCATGAATCCGAACTATTCTGAACCTCATATCCTCTCTGAGTCTGTGACTGCAAGTCTGTCTGTAGTATGTAGTTAGTCTGTGATTCATTCCGATTTTTGTGTTTTGTTTCTTTGTTTGTTTTGATTATTTTCGTAAAAAAACAAAATATTGCAAACAAAGCAGTTTCGTTCGTCTTCTAAAGTTACCTGTAAACTTTATTGATTGTTTAAATAATCGTTTTAATTCTATAAATAATAGTTTTCATTGTGTAAATGATCGTTTTCAACCTGTTGCAACACAACAGTCTGTTATTTTAGAACAGGCTGTTATTTTGGAACAGGCTACTGGAACTGTTCTTTCACTGGAACAGGAACAGGTGGACCAGGTCTCTTATTTTACCTGTTACAGACCACCCCTACTCTAGAGATGTTTTCATGCATATTATTACGATAGGAGTTTTTGGCGGGAACTGAAAGGAGACGCTGTGCTGTGCAGTTTTATTTTCTAAAAATGTGTAAAATTACTCTAAAATGAACAATAGTTGTAGGATATTGATAGTTTTTGAGTAGTAATTATGTGTTTTGTGAGAAATGTGAACTGTATAGTCAAATGTGGCCTTTTGAGTTGTCACAAGAACTCCGTTAAATGGCACTAGCTGATTATCTACAGTTCAGCTGTGCTACACATAGGTTTAAGAAAATAAAGAAACTATATTGTAAATTAAGATCTGGCGTAAAGGTCTAGCTGCCAAGCCATAAACTTAAATAAAATAAAAATATTATTACGATAACAACTTTTACATACTTTTTGAATCGTATCGTGATATGCTTTAGTTACCATCATAACATGGTTTTTGTAATAATATTGAGGTGATGACCCTAATCGGTGGGGGAGCGAGATGGAATGCTCCTCCGTCTCAAAGAAAGATCTTCCAGCGAGGATAGTGTTATTCCTCGCAAAATTTGTATATATTCTTTGTTTGTTTCGGGAAACGTTTGTGACATCAATTATTGCACAGCGCCATCTATTGGTTTGTAAGTGTTCCACTACAATATATAGGAACTGTATATTTCTCGGTCAGGCTTCGAAACCGCGTTGTTGAAAAGAGACGTACATGCGTTGGCCGAGCTACCAAAATAAAAAAAGGACAAAAATTCATTTAAAATGTTCATCTCATCGCGTTATTCTTGGTGACTTTAATAATTAGTTTACGATTAAGTCGCAATTTTCATTTCCAGTTTGCAAAACACTATGAAAAGCATTATAATACTGAGCTGCCTGTTAGCGGTAGTAGCTTGTGAGCAATATACCGATAAATATGATAATACCAATTTAGAAGAAATTATGGAGAACGATAATTTACGGCAGGCTTATTTAAAATGCCTTCTTGAAGAGGGACCCTGCACTGCTGAAGGCAAAAAACTCAAAGGTAAGAAAAAATCATCTTCTACTCTTTTCCAGCCTTTATTTTACTTTTGACAGCTCGATGACATATCAACTAGTTAGGGGTTATTCGTTATTGAACATGTACATGCATATTGCGATAATATGCGCATCTGACGGAACATTCCGTTCCTAGCGTGCCGTCCAAACATATTCGCTTTTAGTCTCATGCACACATAGATTCGTGTTTACACACGTAAAGCCCTCTCGCCTTCGTAAATTGCAACAACTATAATCTTTATAGACGCATGTCAGCCAATAGCATGCACAGCAAAATCTTTCCTTCGAAAAGAAATGAACATAGTTATAATATAATTGCTTATTTATAGGATTAGAACATAAAGGTATGTTTCGGTATAGGATATTGGAACATAAAGGTATGTTATCTAGTTTGTAAGACTTAGATATTTAAAAAAAACAACTGGCAATGGTATATGGCCCAAATGCTATACTGAGCCTAAGATTATAATAGCACTGGCTCTTTACTACGCAAAATTATTTTATTTTATTTTTTCTATTTTTATAGAACTCTTGACGGAAGCTCTTGAAACCGAGTGTAGCAAGTGCACTGATAAACAGAAGCAGGGCGCCAAATATTGCATTAAATATTTGATAAAAAATAGTCCTAAGGATTGGGAAAAACTCAGCAAAAAATATGACCCAAATGGCAAATATCAAGCAAAATACGAGAAGTTAGCCAAAGAAGAAGACGTCGAACTTCCTAAATAGTTAACGTTTATTAAATTTTAATATCTTTGTTAGTTGTACATATGTTTTATATGTATGTACTTATGTATATGTACTAAGTCCTATTATTTAATAACCCAAGATATAATAGAGGACTATTTTTGAATTTGTCATATGTTTTTTACCAATAAATATGTTTCGAAATAATAAATTGTTTCAATGCAGTGTTCCCGATATCTACATATCAATAAATAAAATTAAAGTGTTTACCTGTTAATTAATCACTAACAAGAAAACAACTATAGATTAATTGAACATAAGTAATAAAAATAATAATACTAATTAGTATTAAAATAAATCAAAGTCCTCTCTGAAACCGAGACATACAAGTACCTGGGTATGTCAAAGTCTTTAGGTATAGCTGTTTTGTTCCGTGCAAGAACGGAGAAAGAATACAATTTCCTGCGGCCCGGCGGCCTGTTGTATGGCGACAAAACAACCCACAGCCAGGTGGTGGAGTATCTGTCCGTCTGGATAGCTACCACCCTTGATCTAGAGTATGCCGACATAACAACCTTGAGTTGTGTTCCGGCATTAACGGCCAAGTTCCAGACTCCCTCAAGAGAGCAGCAGCGCATTTGTAACGCCTTTGGTGTTGCAAATGACGCCCTAAATAGAAGGGTCCGTTGCCTGCTGACAAAACATCGTATACATCTCCCACGTTTATCGGTAATGAAACTGTATATTTAGCGAAGGTGTGAATATTTCCTGAAGGTGGACGTGGGCGTGCATAGAAATGTTGAGGCAGTAGACCATGATCTCATAACGCTTTTATTGACTAAAGAGAATTGGTGCCCGGCAGTACTGATCGCCTCCGAGCGCATCAAAGTATGGAAGAGCAAGGAGCTGCATGGCAAGTTTTATCGAGCCTTTACAGGGTCCAATGTAGACCCGCCAACGTGGATAAACTGGGTACAATTCGGTAACCTCTTTGGGGAAACCGAAGGTTTTGTCTTTGCCATTGTAGACGAAGTTATTAAAACGAATAACTACCTGAAATATATCCTGAAGGATGACACCTTGAATATCTATTGGACTTGCCATCGCCCAGGTGAATCTCTCAGGCATATTGTTTCCGGCTGTTCACATCTTTCTAAAGGCGACTACAAGCAATTTGCCCTTCGTTACGGTCTTATGGAAACGGAGTTGCCTTATTACTAGTACTCACCAGAGCCAGTTCTCGCAAACAGTTGTGCTATGTTCTACGAGGATCGATCCATTGTCACGGACAGGACTGTCATAGCCAATAAGCCTAATATCGTGACAGTAAATCGATCTGTGGGACGAGAAATTCTCTTTGACATCAGTATCCTGCTTGACCTATCCTGTTAATCTCACGAAGAAAGAAAACGTGTGTAATTATTATATTGTGTAATTATTCATTAAAAATGTGAAATATTGCAATAAATAAAGAAATGCCATAATACTAAACTAGCTTAAAAAATAAATAAACTACACATAAAATTGGTCTCAAACAATTATGTGGATTTTTGATTCAGCGTTGCACATTCACCTCCGACGGTACCTGGGATAGATGACCTCAAAGCATCCAGTGACAGCGAATACAGTCTTATAGCAAAGCAATCCAAAGCGACTGCTTTCGCATTTTAAGAATATAACAAGTAGTTAAATAAATTGCGATTTTATGATAAGTGTTAGACCTACTAGTGCATCTAGACGAGTCTCAAATTCATTAATCGATTCTCCATAAGAAGCCCTTTAAACCCGAAGTCCACTAATGACAATAAAAACGTCAATATAAAAAATGAAATAATGATCAAAAAATAACTAAAATCTTAAGACAACAAGTAATTACCAAAAGCAATACAATTAACAAGAAAAAAGTTTAATTATGCTGGAAGCAGCAAACTTGAATCACTGAGTAGATCTTTTTTATTGCAGAACCGGTCAGTTGAATTTTGACATTACTTGTATGGAGCTTATGTTAAATTTTGACAGATAGTAAGGCAACCGAACGGTCGGGCCACTGGTGACAAGTGGTTACCGTCTTTTATAGACGTTTGCTACACCAAGGTCGCAGCCTACGCGTGATCGGCCTTTGGGATGGGACGCAAACCTTGTCCAATTTTATACGAATAAATTAGAATTGTACTACTTTGCTTGTTAAAAGTAAGTTGACATAATTTACAGATAGTTTAATTATCCATCATGATAGGATTGACAATTTACAATTACTATTATCTGTAAATGATGAAGTTACAAAATTATTAGTCTTACTTAACAGTTTACAGACTTCATCATATTTCAAATTAATTGAATTTAACTGATACTGAAGATGCAGTATTTCAATTTGTAAATTGTTTATTTCAGTCTCATAGGTACAAAGATTCTTAGATAATTGTTGATAATTTAAGTTACTAATTATCGTATCATACTTTATTTTGAAAATATAGTTTTTTACTTGACAGTTGGACTTTTAATAGTTTCGTAGATTTTTTAATAATATTATTTAATTTTAGATATGTTTAAATCTTTATATGACTATTCATTTTTTGCAATTAAGTATAGGTTCTAGGTCCATCGCCGAAGAGATCCTTGCATCCTCATCAGGACTATCAATTAAAAATTCAAAGTAAAATCTTTGAGTTGCTTTCATCTCCCTAGAAATTTTATTCTCTTCAAGGCTATTAATGGATTTGTAAGCCTCGCAGAGACTGATCTCGAGTTCTGAAATGCGATTCAATGCCCTCTCATGTGTATAACTCCAATCATTGAAACTAGTGATTATATTCTGTAGATTGTCACGCTGCTCAACTAAGTCCATGAACTGATTGTGACGACTAGATAGTTCGATTTTTACAGTTGTGTTTCTGGTGATCATTTTCTGTATTTTCTCTTCACTTTCATCACTTTCCTTGAGGAGTTGACTACAGAGTTCTTTAAAAGTCTGGACCTCCTGAAGGGCAATACAATGTTTCAATTGTATTTCCATGTCCTTAACTTGAGTTTTGCGAATTTGCATTATATTAGACATCAAATGGATACTGTAAAGTAAATAAAAACAGGCAAAATTAAAGGTACTAGGCAAGCAGAATCACGGCTGCTCTTGAGTTAATAATTACGAGTATAACTTAAAGGCTTCAAATGGAGATAGACAACAATTACAATACTCTCTGTAGTGAGATTTGATAGTTTAAAGGTTACAGAATAACAGTAGTTCTACATATAGTGAAATACCAAATTATGTGTACTTGTATAGTATAAAGGTAAGATATGCGTGTGGCTGTGTCGTTTTGTCTTATACCTTGCTTCCAAATAATCAAGCAAAGAATGTATTTGAAGGGACGTTATTCACTAACGTGAACAGTGAATTGATATTGTTTTTCAGTGTGTTATATGTGCTATGTTCAAAATGAAGTGTTATATTATAGCAAAATAACTCGTCTTGTCCGTTGCTGTACCTAACGTTTGCCGGTTTAAGGTAAGGCCGAAATCGTAGAATAATCCAGCAACACGGCACTAATTACTTATTTTGAACAGTATATAAATGAATTGTAGTAATTAACAAGTAATTATATGTAATTTAAACCAGAGAAACTAATTAAATTCAATAAATAAATGGAACATATGATTTTGACTTTTCACTCGGGCCGAGTTCGTTCTGAAAATCATTCACCAGTCGTGTTGTGGCCCACTTGCTCTTCCTCCTATCCTATGCCTACCTATTTCATATCCTATTCGTCTTATCTGATCTTCCCATCCCATATCCTTTACCTCCAATTCCGTATCCCTTTCCTCCTATCGCATCCCCTCTATCTCTTTCTAAAGGCTGGCCACACGTTGCCTAAGCACCCGGTGTTGCAAACCTCTATAGGCCACGATAGCCACTCTCCAGTAGCCCAATTCTGCTATTTCACTATGATTTGACGTTGCGAAGATATTCAGATTGCGATTCCATTCCGATAGTGTCAAAAACTCGTATTCTACTAAATCTACAATATCGTCTCTATAACATCGCGCCAGAATAATAGTAGAAAAAAAATTATATTACCATTAGCAGAAATGGCGTTAGCAGAAGCGAATATTGAAAAGCTACCAAAACATCTTAAACTTAAATATTTGTAAAGATAGAGTGGTGTGCCACGCATGGGCAAGCCCATCGGAAATAATAGAATACCGAAATCAGGCAAACCTACGTACTATTGATACGATAGTGTTCAGCTAATTAGGTGGGCCGTCTGCCTGTTTGCCAGCCTCGCAATAAAAAAGGTAATAAAAAAATGCACTCACGCATTTATATTATTACTATCTATAATTAAAAAATGGAAACGATTAAAAATAAAGTTCGCTATTTGTCTAAATAAATGCACAAAAGTAAATTCTCACGATTTTTGCTATAACAATAAATGTAAAAATAAATATGTTTATGACACTCGCTTAATTAATTAAAGAATAAAAATTTAATAAAATTAGACAAAAGAATCTAATTATATAATTCACCTATGACACTTAAAATATAAGTGGAATACTGGACCAAAGACCGTCTTGCAGTATATACAATTATATACCACCAGTGTTATTTGTTGGTGATGATTCTGACTACTTTATAGGCGCATGCTGCATCCGGGAAGTAAAACTTAGTGAGACGGAAAAGTTCTTATGTTTAGCACGGGTCGCATCTCGCATGACATATAATTATGTCATTTAGGAGGTGAGCAATGAAAATGAGCGCCGCGTCGGACTACGATTCAGCACAGCAAAATGTTGAGTGCCAACGTTATTTCCCATTGTTGTATATACCAAATTTACTATTTGTCTTGTGTGTATCATAAGCTGTACGTTCTATAGGAAATAATTATTTTTCTTTCTTTCCAACAACAAACGATTCAAACAAATAAGTAACACTGATTAAATATGTAAAGAGTGACATTACATAATAGGGTACTTAACTGTCAAGTCAACTCAGATACTTTTTATCGTTTTACAAAACTCCGAAGCCATCTAGATTTGATTCGAGCGAAGCACGTTATATCATTTTGAACCATTTATGAACCAAAAGGTATATAAATATTTTGTAAACAGTGATTTAGAACTAATTAAAATGATTTATTTCTTGATATTTTCAAAATAATAGCAACATGTTAGATAATTTAATGGATAATGTATGGATCGAAAAGATCGCACGAGCCTTGAAAAACCAACGTCATCCTACTGATCAGGTCAGGATATTACAACAAACTTATGAAATTATTATATTGTCATGTATCCTCATTACGTGTGCAAATTAATGAAGGGTTTAGAAGCAGGTAAACGCGATGTTATAAAATTGCGTTACACAAAGGTGAGGCTAAGAACTGCTTGTTAATATAAAAATGCATATGCTACCCGTGAAGGAAAACATCGTGATGAAATCTTGCACATCAAAATAACCGATATCAAACCCCCCAATCCGCCTTGGACAAGCGTGACGGGTATACTGTCCCTTCCTTTTTATAGAAGAACGGTTTGTATACTCGGGACTCCCGTTTATACGAGAGGCCTGAGCCCAGCACGGGCTGTTATTGTTACTATAATATTTTAATATTATAGTATATATTTTACTTTAGTAAAATACGTAAAAAAAGTATTGCGTTTAGATATAAATTAGTGATTTAAAAAAAAATGAAATTTGCATAATATACAAAAACTTTTAGGACAGCGTTCGTGAACATTCGTGGAAGCACGGAAAGTTCCTGTCAGTTCGTAATTATATGTAGACAAACGTACTAGAGAACTTTAGCTAATGCCACCGCCGACCTGAACAATACATGATAGGTTTTTGTGAATCAGAGATGAACAGATAAGATTATGACGTGTGTAGAAGCAAATTAGATGTTTTTACCACTGCTGCAAGGAGTATAAATACCAGTATATGATTACGACGAACATCATAAGTGAAGTATCATCACTTGCGTTTACAAGTAAGCAGCTACGGTACGTAGAATTTTCTAATTTATTAAATAGTGTATTTTTCAATTGTACCATATAACAAAAATTATCGCTCTTACGTGTTTAATTTATTTTATTTAAGTCCTATAATATTAATTTTAAAAATATATTTTGATATGGTAATTTCTAACTGTCTGTCTGTTGTCTGGTACACATAATTAAAATTAGGTTTTAAGCGCGGCATTTTATTAAATATAATGTAATAAAATAAAAATATAAATAAAACTTTTCAAAATGATATTTACTTACACGGCGTGATTTTACAAAATGCACTTTTGGTCTTGCGTGAAAAAAACCAAGGCCAAGGTTAAAACGTTTCCATCGCACATTAGTTATCGACGTGCATCCTCGCGGTGTTTTTATTGCTCTGTACATTTTTATTTTAACAATAAAAATATGTTCAATTGGTTAGAGAAAATGTCCAAGCGACGCATGCCCCGAATCAGAAATGGAAATCATCCACGTATTTAGATAAAAAAATTCTAACGAAAAAGAAACCGGCTTAAAGAGTAACTAAAAAGCAAAAAATTAAATATTCTACAACATCTTGAAGTCGGTGCCAGGTAAATCGTAAAAATTACTATATTATTCAATATAAAAGTATCTTGCTTAAAAAGGGATATTACACTATTAAAGAATATTTAAATGATAAAATTCCATCAGCTCGCTCCATTTATACATAGCAGCTCGCTCCAGTGTCTTTGTCTTACTGGGCATGCACTGTTTGCTACAACTCGTAATTCTGTTTTAACTGGCGTAAACTTAAGGTTTAGGCGTCCCGACGGAATGTCTCTAATTCCCTGGCAGCGTGGGAAGCCTTTGGTGTAGGATGCGACTTGCGTAGACACGTTGGCCGCATTCCATTTACCAAACACGTCTAGATTACTCATTAAACATTAAACAGCTAAATTACTCAAGCGGCGCAAATATGCAACCCTCAGTGAGAGTTACATGTTTGTGCCGTTTGCTGTCGAGACGCTTGGGCCGTGGGGTCCTGAGGCCATGAGCCTCTACTAAAATTTATCGAAACGACTCATTGACTCTTCAAGTGATCAGAGGGCTGGTGCTTACCTCGGCCAACTGATCAGTATGGCAATCCAGCGAGGAAACGTAGCCAGCCTTCTGGGCACCTTACCCATAGAAGACGGTGATCTATGCTCAGTATTCTACTTATAGTCTTGAGAGACTATGAGTAGCATACAATACAAATAAGTTAAGTTTCTTTGCATTGAATTGTTTATTTAGAAATATCTTCTAATATATAAAATTCTCGTGTCACAGTTTTCGTTGCCATACTCCTCCGAAACGGCTTGACCGATTTTGATGAAATTTTTTGTGCTTATCCGGTATCTATGAGAATCGGCCAACATCTATTTTTCATCCCCCTAAATGTTAGGGGTAGTCCACCCCTAAATATTTTTTTTTATTTTTTAGACAAAATTTTTAATTTCTATTTTTTTATGATACAACATACAAAAATACATACAACCCTAAATTTTCACCCCTCTACGATCAACCCCTATTTTTTATTTGTTAATTATAAACTTTAATTTTTTGACAAGATTTTTAATCTCATTTTGTCATGACTTAGAATAAATAAATTATATTACTCTTTTAGATTCGCAATTAGAACCGGTAGGTGGCGCTGAGATCGGGTTCTGGGATCCTCCTAATCACCTGGAGCGATTTTGGTGATTTTGTTTTTGTGTTTTTAAGTTCGTTAACCCGGATGGTTTAGATTCGCAATTAGAACCGGTACGTGGCTCTGGGATCGGGTTCTAGAATTTTATTTTTTAAAGGCAGGACAACGTCTGCCTGGGCCGCTAGTTATTATGTATAATTTTAACTTATATGTATAATGACCTTCAAAAAGTGTTTTCCAGTGGAAATTATTTTGAATAAAACCTTTTGAATTTTGAATTTTATATATAGTAATGTTTGTGATGTCCTTGAAAGCTACAATTTAAGAAGTTATGGCTGAGCATACATAAGCTTATACGAGGAATTGAGAACCACCTATTTTAAATCGGTTAAAAAGACGCTAAAATAACGCGGCGAAAAAGGCGAAATGCAAAAAAATCATTTCAATGCTCTCTCTGTTAAATTATATTTAATAACTAGCTGACCCGGCAAACTTTGTACCGCAAACCAAGAAAATAAAAAAAACCTCACTTTTAAATTTAATTTGATTTCTGAACGATTTTAAATTTAATTGATTTCTAAACGACGGGCTGAACATCAAATGTTTGACAGGTAGGAATAGTTTCTAAGGGAAAGCGAAATTGTTGTTTTTACTATATTCCAAGCATTTTTTTCATATTTACTCACTTTTTAAACTTTCCCTGGACTTCCACAAATAATTCAATACCAAAATTAGCCAAATCAATCCAGCCATTATTAAGTTTTAGCAAGACTAACGAACAGTAATTGATTTTTATATATATATATAGATTAAAATCAGTAGAAGTCATAAGTTTTCTTTGGATATAGGCTGGAACTGAAAATCAGTGCTATGTTAGCCATTGTCGTAGCATAATGTCGAGTTCTAACCACATTGCCGTAAGCAGGATGTGTGTTTTCTATAATATTATAAACTTATAAACACGCCGTGTCTGTACATTGAAGCTATTTAAAAAAAAATACTGGAATACAATATAAACGATGGAGAACACGTGCATTTTTTATTATATTTCTTGTCTGTGTGTCGCATGTGTCGGGGTGAAGGTAAGGAAAGGAATGCTCCGGTGGTTCGGGCATGTGGAAAGAATGCATGATGAAAGAATGACTAAACAGATATACAATGCAAAAGTGGATGGATGCAGAAGTCGTGGAAGGCCACGACACACCTTCCATGATCAAATTGATCGTGTACTAGCGGAGGGTGATGTCAGGAGCCTTAAGAACAGACGAGTGTGCATGACAAGAGTTATGAATGTCAAAGAAGCAAGTGAGGTGTGTAAGAATGGGCCTAAATGGCGCTCTGTTGTTCGTGCCTACCCCGCAAGGGAACTGGCGTGAAGTTATGTATGTATGTATGTATGTATGTCTGTGTGTCGGTTTATGTGTTTGTTTTGAATTTATGTAAAAACTACTGGGCCGATTTCGAACCTATTTTCGCTTATCGACAGCAAATGCTTAGACTTAAAATCTGTGCTACTTTTTATACCGGGAATCCCGAGGGAATTTCAGGTCAAGCGTAGATGATGACGCGGGCATATTCTAGTGATTTATAATTGTATATTCATACTTTAGATGTGCAATGTCTTATTACTTAAGCGTATTCTATTTTCTGTGTGTATGTACATTCATTTACGACAATTAACCTTTTTCTTCTTTTCTTTTTATGTCTTATTTATTTATTATATAGTATTCTGTCTCTGTTTGCAGAAAAACATGAAGGGAATTATATTTCTGGGCTGTCTGCTAGCGGTAGTAGTCTCCGGGAAATACACCGAAAAATATGATAATTTCAATTATAAAGAGGTTCTGGAAAATGAAAAATTATTCCAGTCTTATGAAAAATGTTTACTCGATCAAGGACCTTGCACTGCCGAGGGCAAAGAACTTAGAGGTATGAAAATTATAATATAAAATATCTATTATATAAAACAGAGTCGGATTATTTACGCCATTTATAACACAAGAACGATGGGACCGATTTTTATAATCTTTGATTTGTTGGATTTGTCTCCACTCCGATAGTAGATTAATTATATATACATCTAAAAATTCTCAGAAAAAATAGGTTTGGAACTCGGCCTTCTTCCGCAATTTTGTCATTAGATTTTCTAAAAATCTAATGACACCGCTAAAAAAAAAGGAAAATATGGTGTTGCTGTAGTTGGTGGGTTTCGGGGTAATGAGTTTAATTTCACACCACAAATATGTATTGTGTCACAAATCAAACGGTTATAAGTCGTATGCAGACGGGTTGCAAAACAAGGCACTAACACGACATAAAACAATAAACTTATTTATTGTCGGTAACTTGAAGGGTTTTCTGTACAAGTAGTGTTTTAAAAAAATAATCTGGTTAAAAGTAAATAATAATATTTGGAGAGAATGAAAGGTAAAAATAAATCTGTTTAAAATTCGGAGAGTTTAGGAAATAAGGAACGATCAGCTGCTCTTAAACAATCTACGAGGCGGCGACCTTTTGTATATTTATAAAATGTGTCTCAATTGATTTGAATGTCCGCTCCTGTAATTCCGGTCAAAAAATCGCATCTGACTGACTAATAATGAAATTGACTTTGATTGTTCATTTTTTATTTTTATAGCCCACATTAAAGAAGCTCTTGAAAACGGGTGTGAAGAATGCACTGAGAAACAGAAAGAGGGAATTGACTATTGTATTAGGTATTTGATAGAAAATAAACCTGAGCAATGGAAAAGTCTCTGCGACAAATTTGACCCGACTGGCAAATATAAGAAGCAGTACGAGGAAGAGGCTCAAAAAAGGGGTATCAAAATTCCTTAGTTGTTACCTTTTTTAATACGTCATTTACATACATATGTTATGTAAATTCTTACATGTACATTGTACATATATATATTATGACCTAACCTAATGTTTAATTTTGTTCAATCGATGTACAACTATAAACGATTGATTAAATCAAGAGCATGAATCTCTATGGCATAAATACAAAATATACCAACTGATAACTAGTTTCCAAATTTTATTGTATTTTTTTATATCAATAAATATATATTTCTTAATAAATCTTCGTTTGAATGTTTAGACCTTTAAAATCCTATACTATTTATTAATTTCGAAAATAAAAAGAACCTATGTAATTAGTTACTTTTTGGACAGCTTCTGTGATTGAGTGAGCTTCGGGTTTGATTCCTGGCATAGTAAATTTGGTAAACAAACTTTCCGTTCTTTGCTATGGTCTGGGATGTGCACCAGACTGGTCTGTTGTATATTACCCATAACACAAGCGTAATTTGCTTAACTTAGGGCAATACATAGTCTAAGTTTGCGTGCCAATATTAATTACCAGTGTTAACTAATAATATTAATATCAGTTTTCAAACGTCCCACTATTGTGCCTGGGTTTTATAAGAAACGGTATACCGCCAAACTGGATCTAGACCGATGACGCCCGTTGTTACAATTTGTAAGTTCCTTCATGATGTTTTTTGCACCGCCAATCAGTTCTAACAGTGTAACAATATACATATTAGGCCGGAAAAACTACCTACCCCGGCCAGGAATCAAATGTTTCCATAAAATAAAACGAAGGTATTCATTCACTTGCCTTACCATCGGTTGAATTTTGACATTACTTGTATGGAGCTTATGTTAAATTTTAACTGATAGTAAGATACATGAACTCATGTATTCTCACTATCGTATCGCTCTAGTTCCGATCTTAAAACACGCCCTAACCGGTTCGTTGAAAATGAAATAAGCTGAAGCAACACAAACTAAAAGCAAACTAGTAGTAGCGTATGTTATATTCAAAGGTCGATATGCGGTCTCTTCCCGGAAAAACTGGTTTATCCTAGCTTTGATCAATGCCTAAATACAAACCGCAAAATAAATTCTAATTTTAGCCTTTTAAAGTATTTTTAGTGAAACTTAGAAGTACTTAACTTTTTAATCAAACGTCGAACGTAAAATAATCTGTTTAGGGCTTTGCCTAGTCTATCCTAGAAGCGACTAAGGCAGACTCAGTCAAACGTGAATTCGTACTGTACTTGTTACATGTTGAATGACTTTATAAATCAGTCTCTCCCAGGTTAAACAAAAATTCGTTAGTCAAAGGCAAAAAAAGTAATTATAGTAAATTTGACTAAGGTTAGTGTGCTCTCGCTGTGTGTATATGTTATAGTCAAACATCGCTCCTTGATTTGACTAGTCGAACCTCAGGTCTGACTTAAAATCTTAGTCTTAAGCTGGTGTGCATAGACATTTAACAGACGGTTAAAATAATATAATCCCTAAAACAATGTGGCTAAACAGCGATATAGACGTTTGAAACACAGGGGCGAAGTCAATGCGAGCCTTTAGGATGCGATGGAGCGATTGAGATCCGGGGGTGGGACAAGGAAGTTGAGATGAGATTGGGGAGGTGTTGCGGGCCATCGGATCTCGTACTTATGAAAAACAATTAGCTCAAGGTTAACCGTTTCTCGCCGGTATTCTGTGAGAGTATGGTATCACACCAATAGCCCTAACAACTGTAATCAAGATAATGATTCCAGCATGGCTCTGACTTGGAAGACACGTCGTGGTTATTTGAATACGAAATCATAAAAACTGTTATTTTTGATTATCTATACTCATTGAGATATAACATGTCTAGAGAGAGCATTGCTAACAAACAACACCGCCAAAAATGGCATCAAAAACGTGAAGCGTTGCTAAATTCACTCTGCGTTTTCGGGATATTAGGGAAAAAATATTACCCCATTTTTAATAATTAAATATTTTTTTATGTAAGTAAAAATTTTAAATGATCGTTATGATTTATTTGCTTTATGTGTTATAATTTAATATTACTCAAAGGTTTTAGTTTTTTTTTAAATAAACTATTAGCAACAAAAGTTGTGTGCCTTGGAAGGAACCATAAAAAATACATGCACAATTGAATTCATAACATATTTTAGTACATATAGTAATTTTAATTCGCAATAAAATGCCTTTACAAATATTAGTACATATTTATAAGTCTGTTAATTACCAATACTAATGTAATAATTATAATAAAACTATTCATAATGGCAAATTATTTTTGTGTTACACAACATGTTCACGAAGGTTATTAGACGATTATTTATGCCCCAAAGATTATGCTGCACTAAAAATCAGTGAAAGAAGTTGTAAAAGTGGACTTGGAACGATTCGATGGGCTCATATTGGGTAGTGGGCTTTATGTGTAATCCAAAGTTAGATCAGTAGTAGGAACTACGGGGTAGGTACACGGGATAGTTTAGTGCAGGAACTTAAGAGCAACTAAACTACTTGAAAAGGGCTATTATAAAAATAAAAATATTCATATCCAAAAGTTTTTATTCAAACTAGTTCGGTTTCATTATTTTATAAACTAAAATTTGTTATTATCATATTAATATATTAAATTATTTTTTTATTAGGATATAATGGAGATGCAGCTAACAGAATACAGACAAAATTAATATCTTAATTATGACAATAATGTACTAAAAAATGTCAGTACACCATATCTCCATATATTCCTAACATGTTTTTAGGTAACATAAAATGAAACTATACAAAGTATATGTTTAAATTATACACCAACTTACTATTGAATATATTACAAAACTGTTACAGTTCACACAAAACCAAATTTTCTATCCAGCAAAAACAGAAACTGCAACAATATATAATTGGTTAATTCAAATTTGCTTGTATGATACTTCACATATCCCGTGTGTACTTCAAATATTCAAATATCTCGTGTTTTCTGTTTTAAGAGGTATATTATGTTTATTTCCGTTACCGCAAGTACATCCATATGGCAGTATCAAAATAAGTCTGTAACGTCGAATTTCATGGTGAACGGTTCATTTCCAAAACTAATAAGAAAAAATATTATTGAAATTTATGAATCATTATTACTATTCATCTTATAATTGAATAAATACTGCTATTTCAATACACACATTGCTTGGCACACCTCCTTTTTTAATTTTCCTGAAACCTTTTTTCGATATATAAATTTCGTTTTCTTCGAAATGACTGGGACGCACAAGCGACCTTTTGTTGGGATTCCAGTGATATTATTGTGTTGTAAAAAGTGATATTAATCTAATATACAGTACATACAGTGTTATCTAGTGTTTTAAACTCTAATTAAATCTCGAATTCCATCAAAGACACTACATACAAGAATAATCATAGCCTATACTGCTGCAATCAAAAATAGTGAAATTTAATATAACTACTAGTAATTTTTTTTCCATCTGTTGTTATATTACATTTGATCTACGAAAAAATGCCATCCGAGAGATGTGGTAGTTGCCGCAAATTTATTTCCCCAGTAGAAGGCATTAGATGTCCCAAATGTAATTTATTACAGCATAGGAGCTGTGTTGCGATCCCAGCCAAACCAATGTAGCTGCTACCTGGAAGTGCCCTGATTGTAGAAGAGGGGAGGCAAGGAATAACAGAGAGGATACTCCATTGCAAAACAGATCGCTAATAACAAACAAAGATACGTCTGACACTAGCTTGTCTGTCAACAATCCTACGCACACCGTGCAGCTTGAAAATATTGCCCCGGGCTGTACTAATAGGGAAATTATGGAAGAGATACGGGCTATGCGCCGCGAAATGCGTAATTTACAACAGGATATCTCTGATATGAAAATCGAAATACGCACTTGTTTGGTTCGCGTCCATGGATTTGAAGCTCAGTTGGAGGCTTTGGAGAAGCGTGTCTCTATACAAAATGAATCACCAATACAAACATAAGCCCACAGAAGAAAACCGCTCTAAATTTATAAAAATTCGTAATCTCTGCAATAGGGTGTGTAGGGACGCACAACGCCGTTATATCCACAAATCACTTGATACTGATGATTCTACTAAGATGTGGAAGTTTCTTAAATCTCTGGGAGTTGGCAAACCTTCTAACAATACCATCCCTAAAGACTTAAACATCGAACTGTTAAATCAGCACTTCTCATCTTCCGCCAGATTTGATAGGCAATCAAAGTTGAACACCTTACGCTGTCTTGCAAACTTGTCAACTCCTATTTATCCTTCATTTGTTTTTAGTCAATTTTCTGATCGTGATGTTAGGAAGAGCATTCTGTCCATCAGTTCCAATGCTGTCGGTTGCGACAGTATCAGTTGAAATATGATAGTTCCCATACTGGACATTATCATTTCAGTGATCACTCACGTTTTTAATTGTTCTATAACCTCTAGTACATTTCCTGACACCTGGAAACAAGCACAAGTGATTCCATTACCAAAAAAGGTAAATCCTGTCCTGTTTTCCGAATATCATCCCATTTCCATTCTTCCCTTCCTTTCTAAGATGTTTGAACGTCTTATATATAAGCAGTTCAGCATCTTCATTAATACAAACTCCCTAATCAATCCTCTCCAATCCGGTTTTCGTCCTGGTTATAGTACTACTTCTGCATTGGTAAAGATCACTGATGATATTCGTTACGGTATGGGAAACGGTCTGCTAACTATACTGTCGCTTCTGGACTTTAGCAGTGCCTTTAATAATGTCGATTTCGACATTTTACTCGGGATTTTATGCTCTCTTAACATATCTTCGACGTCTATTGACTGGTTTCGCAGTTACCTGTTTGGACGCCGGCAACGAATTCGTATTGATGATGTTTACTCATCGTGGTGTGACTTGTCTGCTGGTGTCCCTCAGGGCGGCGTTTTATCCCCTCTTTTATTTGCTATTTTTATTAATTCTATATCCAATAACCTTTCTTCGTCATACCACCTCTATGCAGATGATTTACAAATCTACACCCAGGCTAATTTAGATGGTCTGCATACAGCAGTTGCGACTACCAATCGATACTTTTCTAAAATAGTCGAATGGAGTAAAGCTTACGGTCTATCTATAAATCCACAAAAGACAAAAGTTATAATAGTTGGTAGTTCCAGGCTAATCTCCAAGATAGACTGGTGTAATCTTCTTCAGATTGAATTTGATGGCGTGGTAGTCGATATTACTGAAACTGTAAAAAATCTTGGGATCGTTATTGACAGAGAGCTGTCTTGGAGGCCTCAGTTGACCAATCTCAGCCGAAAAGTCTTTGCGTCGGCAGCGTCGCTTAGACGACTTAAAAATTTCCTCCCTACTGCTACTAAAGTAATGCTTGCTAAATCGCTGCTATTACCCATACTTGATTATGCTGATGCCAGTTATATCGACTTAACCCAAGAACAAAGCTCGGATTTTGAACCGCGCTCGAGAACAGTCGACTTGACCTAAGCTCCCGACGAAAAAAATTCAAAATAATAGGTTTTTTCAACCGTATAGTGCCGTGCGTAGTACCGGATTGTGCGGAAAAGTGAGGCGCAGGTGCCTATGCAAAATTCAGTTTCGCAGCTATTCGACCAAAAAAGTTATAGTGCAAAAATAAAAATTTGGATTTTAAAAAATTAATATTTCGGAAACTAAATCGACGACACCCAGTTTTTATCGGCGGCTTCGGTGGGGCCCAGGTGCCCCCACCTGGCAAAAATACAAACGTCGAAATTCCAACTTCACTCACAAAGATATAACGGAAAAAGTGAAAAAACGTGGTGTGAAATTCGTCATTTATGGACCGAATCCAATTTCAAAAATACGTGTAGATAGAGCACCAAAAACTAAGTTAAAGTGCCTAGATACAACCTTAGATTTCATTATAGTGACTTGGTAAAAAATTAAAAAGTGTAAAAAATTTTGGACAAATTTCGTTTTTTGAGTCCAGCTTAAAAAACTTGTACGGAGCACGAAATTCCGCCGCGGTAGCCACCGAGGGATCGCTGAAACGCATCGTTTGACACCTCGCACGCGGCTATTGGAGCAAACCCGGCGGAACCATCATCAAAAAAACAAGTTCCTAACCTAGAAATTGCTCCGCCATCTTTGGAGCAATCGAGTCTAGGTCAGGACTTGTGGAAGACCCCTTCGAGTGAAGACTATTTCCGGTCCCAGAATAATTTTAAGTCTCCCTGCGTGGAGTGGACATTGACCCAGGTTTTTACCTGAAGGGAAAACGGCAGATTAGTGTATAAGATTGTATAATTGTAAGACAGAGATCTAACTCTGCCTGTTTAGGCAAAGAAAATTAGAATAGAAAATACTTAGCTTTGTAACTGTGACGCTCCACGTTGCGGGGACAAATAACAGCAGGAACAACTGTAAGCAGGAAACAAAAATTAGTGTGTTGTTTTGTTTTATTTTACAACCTTTGACCACGTACTTAATTTAGACAAAGGCTTATTGGCCGTATTTTTTAGTTTTAACTTTACATACCACTATTGTGGTAGTAGATAGTGTAGACACAACTCTTTTGAGTTATTTTACAGCTTGACGACCCTCTCCCCGGAAATGTATAAGACGCCGAAGAATCCACTGACAAGGACACGCAACATGCGTGATAGTGTAAGTGATGACGAAGTGGAGATAGTATCCCCGAAAGAAAGGAGTCCAATGACCTCCATAGCAGAAATGAATGACCAAATAAACGAAGTCATGCAGGAGGGAAGGAAGATAGAGAGGATCGTTCCGGACCCTTTTAAGAAGTCGAAGCAACTTGTATATTCCCCTCCCAAAATGATGACGAAGGTGGCGGCCGAGGTCACCAAAAAATCTGAGGAATGCCCGAGCAAGGCACTCCTGAAAGGGACGACGTCTGATGAAGCAGCATCAGCCTCGACCTCAACGGCAGTGCCGGCTCGTGAGCCGACAAGACTTCTGCCTGTTTCGCCACTTAAGTTGAAATACAAGAGCACCGAGGAAGAGGTTGATGCATGTTACAAGCATATAATTGGCCATGTAAAGAACTCACGCAATCTCAAAACCGAGATTAAGAATGGAGTGGAAGCAGGAGCGACAAGGCTATATAAGATAGCGAAAAAGGTAGAGAAGGCCCTGCGAGAATTAAGAGACTCAAAGGGAACAAGGGAGAAAGATAACAATGATAGGGAACAGATTAAAAGAGGCGTCCAATTAGAAAATCAAGAGACCGAAGTCCAAGAGAATCGGACTACCAAGGAAAAGGTCAGTGGAAGGGAGGAGCTGTGGCTCCTGAAAATGGAAGAACATGCTACCCTTATAAGGGATAGCACAAAAAAGATTAGTGACCTCCAGGGAATGATGGAAAGGCACGCAGAGGTGCTTCAAGAAACTAGAGCTAGCTACGCGGGAGTAGTGTCGGGAAGGGAAGGGGTGAAGGTGCAGATACGCCCGACACTACACTCGGTAGTTATAACGGACAAAGATCAAAAAACGACAGGGGATGAGGTGCTCAATAGAGTCAGAGAGACCCTGAATGCAAAAGAAGAGAATTTTGATATAGTAAAAGTTAGAAAAGGTAAAGACAAGAAGATGATTATTGGTTGTAGGACAACTAAAGATAGAGATAGGGTAAAAGATAAATTGAAAGGGAGTGAGCACCTAAATGTGGAGGAAGTTAAAAACAAGAACCCCCTGATCCAGATAGTGGGGGTCTTGAAGGTCCATACGGACGAGGAGCTCATCAAAGCCCTACGGAATCAGAACCGAAGGGTCTTTGACGGGCTGGAAGAGGAAGAGAAGGAAATGGTCATAGCCTACAAAGTAAGAGGAAGAAACCCGCTGACAAATAGAGTAATCTTTAGAGTGGCGCCGCGGTTGTGGCAAAGAATGACTGAGACAGGGATGGTGCGTGTGGATCTACAGACGCTGCACGTAACAGACCGGTCTCCACTCGTGCAGTGTTCACAGTGCCTTGGCTACGGCCACGGAAAGAGGCACTGCACGGAAGCACTGCCGAAGTGCAGCCATTGTGGCGAGCCCCACATGAGGCATGAGTGTCCGAACTATCAGGCAGGAGCGCTACCCACCTGCTGCAACTGCATGAAGGCCAAAAGGCCGGACGTCGAGCACAATGCGTTCGACAGTAAATGCTCAATTCGCATTAGGTGGGAAGAAGTAGCGCGTGCCTCGGTAGCGTATTGTTAAGGGCACCCCGGGCAAACAAGATAGCACTAAGGAGCGGAAGTCACACAGAGTCATGCAAGCAAACCTGCAAAGGAAGGAGCTCGCTACGAACGAAATGTTCAATACCGCAAGCGAGAAAGGTGTGGCTTTCGCTCTGCTCCAAGAGCCCTATATTGGTAACGCGGAGAGAGTGAAGGACTATCGGGGGGCTAGGGTCTACCAGAACAAGAAAACAAATACCTCAGTAATAAAGGCGGCGATAGCCGTCTTTGATCCAAAAATTCAGGCCATTAAGGTACCAGAGTACACCACAGACAACCTGGTGGTGGTAAAGTTGGGCAGGGGGCCCTGCTCCTTGGTAGTCGTCTCACTCTATTTTGAACCAGATAGAGAAATAGAGCCCTATCTGGAGCAACTTAGATGCATCATGAAAGGTATGGGGACCCGGAGAGTAATCATAGGTGGTGACTTCAATGCGAAGAGCCCATGGTGGGGCGGTCATCGTGAAGATAAGCGAGGGAGAATGCTATCAGGACTCCTTAACGAGCTTGACTTGCAGGTGCTCAACGAGGGGGATACCCCAACCTTCGACACCGTGCGTGGAGGCAAAGTTCTTCAGAGCTTTGTTGACATCACGGTCTGCTCAACGGACCTTCTCGACTTTGTTGACGATTGGAAGGTAGACAACAGCGTGACGAGTTCAGACCATAACGCCATCATCTTTAACATCCAGACCAGAAAACTGGACGGAGTTTGCATGTCTCGAACCACTAGAATTTTCAATACCCGTAAAGCCAAATGGGACCACTTTCGTCAGAAAGTGGACCATCTGATGCACGAAAATAAACTTACCGCTGATGAGCTGGAGAAACAGACTGACACGACGGACCTAGAACAAAAAATACACACATTTAATAATGTTATAGTAGAGGCCTGCAAACACAGTATTCCGCAGATTAAACAAAAGAATAAAATAAACTTACCGTGGTGGTCAGAAGAACTCGCCAACCTGAAGCGTGGAGTCGTCACGAAGAAGAGAAGAATCCGCTGCGCCGCGCCGTCTTGTAGGAGGGGTGTAGTTGATGAGTACCTGCAAGCAAAAGAACATTATGAGAATGAGATCCGAGCAGCCAAGACCAGGAGTTGGAAAGAGTTCTGTGGGAAGCAGGATCGAGAAGGAGTCTGGGAGGGGATATACAGGGTTATTGGAAGGACCAGGAAGAGGGACGAGGATGAGCCTTTAGTCGAGGGAGGACAAGTGTTAGGACCGAAGGAGTCAGCGGAGCTCCTGGCAAGAACTTTTTACCCGGAAGATTGTGCCGAGGGGGATAACGACGAACATGTTGCAATAAGGGAGAGAGCAGCACGATTGGACGAAATTGCCGCCAGTGTAGAAGGTACCGATGATCTGCCCTTCACAGCCCTTGAATTGAAGGAAGCAGCTTGGAAGTTTAACCCTAAGAAGGCACCCGGGGAAGACGGCCTAACAGCGGATATCTGCGCGCAACTGATATCACACAAACCGGAATTTTGCCTATCACTGGTTAATAAGTGCCTAGCAATAGGATACTTCCCGAGGGTATGGAAGAAAGCGACAGTGGTGGTTCTTAGAAAACCCGGGAAGGAGGATTACTCGCACGTTAAATCATATAGGCCCATCGGCCTTTTGCCAGTGATGGGTAAAATTCTGGAGCGACTAATCGTTAACCGACTGATGTGGCACCTCGTACCTAGGCTGAGCACCCGCCAGTACGGATTCCTGCCTCAAAAAAGCACGGAGGACTCCCTCTATGATCTAGTGAACTCTATACGCGAAAAGCTGAAACAAAAGAAGATTATCACCATCGTTTCACTAGACATAGAGGGAGAGTTTGATAGCGCATGGTGGCCAATGATAAGGGTCCGGCTGGCGGAAGAAAACTGCCCGAGGAACATCCGGAAGATCTTGGGCAGTTATCTCGAGGATAGGAGTGTCTCGCTTAGGTACCTTGGAGAAGAGGTGAAGAGAAACACCACAAAAGGCTGTGTACAAGGTTCCATAGGGGGGCCTATCCTGTGGGACCTACTCCTCGATCCCCTCTTAGAAGGACTGGAGATGCGAGGCGAATACGTGCAGGCGTTTGCGGACGATGTTGTCCTACTCTTTGAAGGAGACTCCGGTTGCAGCATAGAGAGTAAAGCGAATGCGACGCTTTCCTATGTTCAGGATTGGGGTGTACGCAACAAACTTAGATTCGCTCCCAGTAAGACGAAAGCTGTGACTTTCACGCGTAAACTAAAGTACGACACACCAAGACTGAGCATGGGAGGCGTCAGCATTGAGATGGCGTCGGAGATTAAGATCCTGGGTTTGACCATCGACAGGAGACTCACTTTCAATTCGCATGTGCAAAATGTTTGCGCAAAAGCTGTTAAGTTCTACCAACAACTTTCGCGTACTGCGAAGGTCACCTGGGGTCTTAACCCCGACATCATCCGGATAATGTATACAGCGGTGCTGGAGCCAGTAGTCCTATACGCAGCGAGCGTCTGGGCGCCTTCGACTACAAAGTTGGGCGTGCGTAAGCAACTAAACACCGTCCAACGTGGATTCGCACAGAAAATGTGTCGTGCGTATAAAACCGTCTCCCTAAACTCCGCAATGGTGCTGGCGGGTGTACTCCCCCTTGATCTTCGTGTCAGGGAAGTAGCTTCCCTGTACGAGGCCAAGAGGGGGGTACACCAGCCAATGCTTGAGGATAGGGAGATGGAAACGCGAGTTGCTTACGCAAACACAAGTCACCCGGCCTCGCGAGTCGAGTTACAGTTTACCTGCCTGATGGACCAGGAGCAGGTGGATGCGCAACGCCATCAGGCGGTGCGCATCTTCACGGATGGTAGCTTGATTGACGGGCAAGTCGGAGCCTCATTATCCGTATGGAATAATGAGGCCGAGACTAGGTGCCGGAAGATCAAGCTAGCGTCCTACTGCACGGTGTATCAGGCAGAGATGCTGGCGATACGCGAGGCTACGGCGTTAGTCCGGAGGCACCCAGAAGAAAGCTTTGGCATTTATAGTGACTCCAGATCGGCATTGCAGGCGCTGTGCAACTGGAGCTCCATAAATCCGCTAGCACACGAGATCAGGAACAACATCCTGCAGTGTAGGTCGCTTGGAAAGCGTATTGAGTTATTTTGGGTGAAGGCCCACGTTGACATACAGGAAAATGAGCGGGCGGACGAGTTGGCGAAAGCGGCGGCACTTTCCTTGAATGTGAGGCCGCTCTATGACAAGTGTCCGGTTTCATTCGTTAAACGGCAGTTCCGCATGGGAACGGTTGACGAATGGAACCGGAGATACTGTCAAGAGTCAACTGCGTCCTTCACGAAACTCTTCTTCCCGGATGTCACGCGGGCCTATAAGGTAGTTAGGCAGGTCGGCCTCACCGGCCTGCACACCCAGCTCTTCACGGGGCACGGGGGATTCTCCGAGTACCTGAACCGCTTCGGGTGCAAGGAGAGTCCCTCGTGCATCTGTGATGAGCACGAAAGTGAAGATGTACCGCATCTAATCTTCCGGTGTCCTGTTTATTCCCGGGAGAGGCATGACACAGAGTCCAAATTAGGCACAGAAATTAAATATAAAAACATAAATGAGTTAATGTCAAAACGCACTTTCGAAGATTTTATCAAATTTTGCATAAATATAGTTAAAAAGGTTGTAAATAAAAACAAGACAGTTACATAAATGTACATTAATACGTATATTTAAGTATATATAGAAGTAATGTACGAGATAGAAAATATAGATATAAAAATAGAATTAAGAAAGTGTAATAGTAAGATAGACAATAAATAAATAAATAGGAAAATATATAAAATATATCATAGATAATAAAACCGTAAATTTAAGAATAACATAAGATGTAATAACATGAAAGTATAAGACTCTAACATTGTAGTAGTATTAAGGACCATGTAATATTTTCTTTTCTTTTTAAAATAAAGCATAACCAGTAAAAAAATAAATAAAAATAGTGAACAGCCCGGACAATCTAGCTCGTCCGGAGAGAGGGTGGATCGACTTCAAAATGTCTGTATACGGTTTATATTTGGGTTGCGCAAATATGACCATGTTTCCGAATATCGCAAGAAGCTTAAATGGTTACCTATTCGCCTTCGCCGGAATGTTCACTTACTCTCTTTTTTGTACAATATCCTTTTTGATCCTCGTACCCCTCCGTATTTAAAGGAACGTTTTGATTTCCTACATCTTTCTCATTCCCGTTATTTGCGCTCTAGTAATAATCTCTCCTTAATGACACCTGTACACCCTTGTTCCTTCGTTGATAACTCTTTCACGGTACAGGCTGTCCGTTTATGGAACTCACTGCCACTCAACATCAGACAAGCTAAATCTATAATGTCTTTTAAATTGATGGTTACTAAATATCTTTGGTCCTCGCAAGTCTAAAACATGCTGCTGATTCTGTATATAGTATGATATATCTTATTTTTGTATAGTAATAATATAATAATAAGAATAATTTATTCAGTAAAACATATATAAAAGTAAAAGTAACAGTATAAAAGACAATAAAGTTTGATCTAAATCTAATATAATATGAGGGCTTCGACACCTAAAACTAGGTAAAAACCTGTATTATAATAGGTGTCGTTGCGCTTCCAATGCTCAATTATTATTATTTTTTAACATTAATACAATGTGTGTGTGTGTGTGTGTGTGTGTGTGTGTGTGCGTGCGTGCGTGCGTGTGTGTGTGTGTGTGTGTGTGTGTGTGTGTGTGTGTGTGTGTGTGTGTGTGTGTGTGTGTGTGTGTGTGTGTGTGTGTGTGTGTGCGTGTGTGTGAGTGTTTAACTAATTATTTCTCAAATCACTATTTTAGTAGATTCTCAGTTTCATTGTAATCTTGTTTTTGCAGCCAACTATAAACTTTAAATTTAAATTCATGATTATTTAACGAATCGAAAGATAGTATTTTATTTATTTTATTATATATAGTATATAAAGTATATTATTATTTATTTATTTCCTTTTTACTTATTCTTGGAATGTTTCTTATTATTTATTGTCTTCACCGCCACTGTTGTTTTAATATTTTCCTTAGTTTAGGGGGTTGCCTGGAAGAGATCGCTTTAAGCGATAAGGCTGCCCTTTGTTCAACATTTATTGTACTTAGTTTTAAGAACGTAGTTTTAATTTTTGGTAAACAATAAAGTGTTTTCATTCATTCATTCATTCACCTATTGAGATTAGTACAGTAATAACTCAGCTCAGGTCAGACTTACATGATCGCAACCAAGACATACTAGCTAATGATGTGGAGATAAGGAACATTCCCGAGGAGAAGGATGAAAACCCCACACAATTAGTCATCGCAGTTGCAGCGGGATTTAAGCGTAAACTAAGAAAACCGGGATATCGTAAGTGCAGAAAGAATTGGTGGTCGCTTTCTTAACACCAATGAAAAAGAAACCTTGGAGCCGCGTTCCCGTACCCTCATGGTCCGTTTAGCACGACGAGACCTGCGTGATGACCTTTTACAAAATGCTCGAACCCGACATACCATTGACCTGGGGAATGTTTATTATATTGGTTCTTCTGGAAAGTCCCAGCGATTCTTTATAAATGAACGTTTGACCAAATTCAACAGGCAATTATTTTGGCTGGCGCCAGAACTGGGGCGCAGGAATAACTGGCAGTTCATCTGGACCAGGCGTGGCCGCATCCTTGCTCGACACAAGCCAGACGACCCTGTTGTTAAGATTAGAGTTAAAAATGACATTATAGAAAACATCGGTCCTATTACGGGTACTATATAATAATATATTTTATTTTATTAACTTAATTTTGTTAAGTTATACGAGTTGTACTAGGCAATGGGCAACAATCAGGATTATGTTATAAAATATGTTTATTTACCAGGCTTTCTAACTAATCGTGAAATGTTAATTACTATATACTAATTGTTAATTTATAATATATTTTAATTACATTTTATTAAGTACACCTATAAATAAGCTACAAATATACATTCACTAAGTTCTAATTTTACATATTATACTTGTATATATTCTTAATACTTATTACACATTATAACAACTTCTAGTTAAGGATTAAAAACATTTTTGTTATTCTGTTAATCATTATTTAGTCAACATTATCTGTGTATACATGTATAGCACATAACTTTAATTAATTAATTACTTACATACGCAATTATAGATATATCTATGTATATAAAAACACTGTGCATGCAATACTATCACTATCTATTTTTCATTCTCAATAATATGAATATTTTTATTTATTTATTTATTTTTATGTTGAAATTTCTACCAGTACATACGGCTGTGACTAAATTAAATAATTATTTTTATATGGGTCTCTATATAATATGTGTAGACTCCGGGGTGAGCACTGAAAATAAGTGCTGTGATGGAATATCTTCCGACACAGCAATATACTGAGTGCCAACCTCATTTGCCGAATTGCGGCATGCTTATATACCTGTAAAAATATATTGTTTCATTTATTTTCTATTTTGTCTGTGTCGCATTTGGCAAATAAACGTTTTCTTTCTTTCTTCTTTCTTTCTTTCTTTTCTATAGATTTATTCAATTAAAAAAATCGTAACAAAATTCCCCGATTTTTGGCAAATAACTCCCCTTCTCACCTGACATCATTTATCAATTCGATAACCTTTGAAATAACGAAATTAAATTACATGTTTTTATAAAGAAATCATGAGAAAAGTGTTAAACTTACCGATGAAATGAGATACTATCCTTATCTATTACTCTTTTAAAATAATTGCGACACATTTTAATGACACAGAACGGCATAATGTTTTTTTTTTTTGCGAGAGCTCCAACCGGTAAAGAAGTGAACATGACACTAGCTTCACTAGCACGCGTGGGAAGCCAGTGCACCAATTTTGGTGCACTTTTTTTGGGTCGATTTTGTGCAATTGATGCGTGATCTAGACATTTATATGATCTAAGTCTATACTATAAAATCGGTAAATGGTTCGAGTTTGTATAATGCGTTTAAAAATGTGAAAAAATTCGGTCCAGCAGATTCGGAAAATACTATTTTTAGAATTTTTGTCTGTTTGTCTTTTAGAACATCACGTGAAAACTATTGAACGGATTTAAATAAAACTTGATGTGGAGGTAGCTTATATCCCGGGGCGTAACTTAGGATATTTTGTACCGATAAATGACGTCATTTCTGTGGGAGAGTCGAAAATAGCGAAAAAAAATCTTCATCTTTTTTGGAAACTACTGAACGTATATGAATGAAACTTGACTTAGTGCTTGCTGACTTCTAACCCGAGTTCACATTTAGGATACATCCCGATAAATGACACTTTTTCCTTCGAATGGAAGGATTAGCAAAGTAGATGGCGCTGCAATCGCGTTTTTCATTTCACTAACAAATACCTACGTTGTAATAAACAACACATCATTCATTGTATGACTTCAAATCACTTTGAATTCGACTCACCTCTGTTTTTTTGGGTAGTTGTCTAAACTTGGTCTTAGTTTCTTTGTTATTGTTTTATGTATTTATAAAATCGATTTAATGTTATTTTGAAAATAAAATAAAACTACTGCCTAGGGTTTGACACGCGGTGTACCCGCGGTGCAAATTCAAGTTAGTAATAAAGTATCTGTTGACGACGACAAACACAATGTATGAAACTCACCGACCCGTCTCAATAGGCGATAAGAACATAGGTATAATTTGCTAAGCCTCACAGACTATGTATACGCGACCGTTAGGCGCAGGAAAGAGACGGGTCGGACTGAGATAGATATAGTTTATTTTTAACCGTTATTAATTTGAAATTAAATAAATAAATTATAATTATAAGAATTGAATATAAAATGTAATAAGCCTTAACTCACTAGGAAATAAATGTTGTAGCGTTGTGCCTTTTATTGACCAGTAGGACCCTATTAGATCCCGGTAAATGAGACCGGGCTACAGGCGTGCAGAACGCCGCCTGGAGCCCGGGACTCAGCATGTAAAGGGAACCGGGTTACAGGCGTGCAGAACGCCGCCTGGAACCCGGGACCCAAAAGGGTAGCGGAAACCGGGCTACGGGACTGCAGAACGCGACCGGAGCCCGGGATCCGTGAGGTATGCCTGCACTACTGCCTACTCCGAACGCGAGTAGGCCATAATGATGGTGCAGGCAGAGGTCCGCGCTCGACAGCGCACGTTTTTGTAATGAGGTAATGGTAAGGGCACTCAGCGCTTTATATTTATACTAATGAAGCGGGGGGCGAGGTAAACGCCCATTACGACGTCCCGCTAACAAAAACCATGGGTCACAACTGTGTAAGGACCCTCGAAATGTACTAAGATCTAGGGTGTACCAAAATGTATAATAGTGGTAAGTTAACATAAGGCTTAATGTATGTAAAATTAAGGAAATAAAGTAAAGGGGGTGTTACGACGAAGCGAGGGGTCGGCGGAGGTAGCCTCTATAAATATAGGACGCCTTTGGGGCGCATTTTTGTAGTTCGTGAGTAGTTCGTGAGTAGTTCGCAGTAGTCCGTGATAGTTCGTTTTAGTTCGTTCGCAGTTCATAAGAAGAAGCTCCCTCCCGCCAACGCCAACGAAGTCGAAGCCTCCCGTAGCATCGTTTTCGGTTGTTTTCATTCCGGAAAATCGGTTACCCGAACCAGCGACCAACCCTCTACAGTCCTACAGTCCACTGCAACACCAACAGTATCTACATATGCAAATTGAATAGACATGTTGTTATGGAAGCCGTATTTAGGATACATTAATAGATATTTGTCTGAATTTAATGTCTTAGATTTTAATTATAATATTAATATACATTGATAGATATATGTATATTAAAACACTGTGCATACTTGATTACTGTACTATGTATTTAGTTTCTTTTTCTTATTATTATTATATGTAATGTTTTTATGTATTTTTATATTTAAACTAGCTGACCCGGAAACTTCGTACCGCCTCAGAATCAGTAAATATAAAAGCTGAATGATAATTGCAGAATGTTTTAACTTTAATAAAAAATGTGGTCAAAACTTAAACGGAACGAACATCAAACGTTTGACATTCAAAACCAAAAGAATGAAAAAAAATCACCTTAAGTTTAATTTGATTTCTGAACGACTTTTAATTTTTTTTTCATATTTACTCATCTTTTAAACCTTCCCTGGACTTCCACAAATAATTCAAAACCAAAATTAGCCAAATCAGTCCAGCTTTTCTCGAGTTTTAGCGAGACTAACGAACAGCAATTAATTTACATATATATATATAGATTTCGCTATGACTAAATAATGATATTTTTATACGGGTCTCAAGTTAATATGTGTAGATTAAAAGGTGGGCACTGAAAAGTGCTTTGGCGGAGTATCTTGTTGTTATGTTAACTCATGTGTATTATTTTCTTGTTGGCAATAAAGAATATTCTATTCTATTTTCGGATATAGCAATATACTGAGTGACAACCTCATTTGTCGAATCGCGGCATATAATAACTACAAACATTTTTTGTCTCGTCTATTTTGTAATTTGTTTGCGTCGCATTTGGCAAATAAACGTTTTCTTTCTTTTCTTCTTTCTTTCTTTCTAATATATTTATTATTTCTTTCTACACAAGAAATATAAATTAAACTACTGATTTCTCTCTGCATCTGTTGTTCTATTTTATATTCAGCGGAAATTATTATTACGTTGTTTTTATTTACTAACAATACACAATTATTGTTTTCATGGCCAAGGAACTTAGTGTGAAACATTAAACCAAGCGTCATTAATTGGATTTTAAAACTAAAATTCTCCCGCGACTTCGTCGGCGTTTGACGGGTAACGTAGATTACAGTTATGTTGCCAGTATTTAAAATCAAAAGGTATGTTCAGCAGAGCAACGGATATTTTGGTAGTATGAAAATACATTAATTCCGAAGTTTCCCACTTTAAAACACTCCCGGGAAAATTACCGCGGAATTCCCGGAATATAAAGTAAAGCATCAATTGAAAAAGAACTTAAGCTATCGTTATAGTAAAATCGTATGGAATCAGCTAATATTTATGCAATCTAACTAATTTGTACCATACCTGGGAAATATTCTGTTGGACTCCCGGGACACAAAGTACAGAAACGTTTAAAAAATAATGAAAGCTATCGTTTTAGAGAAAACTGTGTCAGAATATGCTAATATTTATGCACCCGAACAATTTCACACCGTTCCCGGCACAATTCTCAGGATAAAAAGTAAATTAAGTTCAATTTTAAATCTAAGCATTAGCTGTCGATCAGCGAAAACCGCATCGAAATGATCCCAGTAGCTTTTACGTGAATACCGAACAAACAGACAAGCTGAGAAATAGACAAAAATTGCGTCGTGTTCACCGTCGTATAGTGTATTCCAGTTGTTTTTTTTAATAGATTCATTGTACAGACACGGCATTTTTAGAATTTTATAATACTTCTACGTAACCATGGAATTGTTTATCATCACTTCCGTTATACCAATTATTATGTACTGTAACCTACGAGCTAAATTATAAACAGCCTGCTCTTATATTATCTTACTGTATAAGGTACACGAAACAATTATTAGTAGATTTTTATACGAGAGGTAAAAGTTACTTATTTACGCACGAGATGGTTTAGGGCACGAGCGTAGCGAGGGTGCTAATAATTCTAATGCCTAAATAGGCCGTTCACCCGAGGTTAGCACTCTGCTTTTTATTTCAAATATGAGGAAAGGATATAATAACTGTTTAGTTAAACAAACAACTACTTTTCTAATAAAATCAGGCGCTACATAATCCATATATACATGTGATGAAACCTAATAAGGTTTCAAAATTACTTGACATTTCATATGTAACATACGCGGTGACGTATGTTACATATGAAATGTCAAGTAATTTTTTTCTGTGGCATTCTACCAGCTAGGATTTTTTTCCACCGATGATAGTAAATATTTAGCTCAAATTTATGTAAATAAAATAATAATTTAGTGAAAAGTAATTAAAATAATGTTACGAAATTGTTGATATTTTTTATTACAATTTATGCCGCGATTTAACAGTAGCTGTAAAAAAAGTTGGGACATGAGTCGCGTGTTACTTATGGTTCGCATATTTCTACATTTTTTGACATTAGGAAGAATCGTTTCACAGGACGAAAAGTGTCGTTTTCTTCCCTGTGATTAGGCAACCCCAAGCGTACTTTCAGAATATGAGAAATGTAAAAGTACATTACACTACACGACTGATTGCAATTGCGACACGGTGCCACCTTTATGCTACATTCGTCATACAACTCCAAAGATGTAATTTATCATAAAAATACGAAAATTATGTGTTTGACCAGAAATAAAAGCGGACTTTGTGTCGAATTTCATTCAAATCTGTTCAGTAGTTTTCAGTTATTCTAACAGGCAGATAGACGGATAAAAATTCTGAACTTGCATTTATGCTATCTGTCGTCCTGAATTATTATAACATGTGATTGTTTGTCTATTTTTTTAATTGATTTACAAAGTGGACTCCCCTACAGATTTACTATGCTATAAATTTCAGTGAGTTTCGTGGATGCTTTTAGTCATAATAAACGAACAGGCGCTGCCTTAAGGCTGATTTACACTGATCCAACTACAGACTTCAAACGACGCCAGTGCAGGCTCCGAGAACTGACTTCTGCCGTTTACGTGAACCCAATAGCCAATAGTTTACACGATGACAGTATGAAGTCAACACCGGCTTCTTTCGGGTTTTGAACTTAATAGCTGGATTATTATTTAATAAAACTACGTTTAACCTTTGACGTAGCGGCTTTATTATTGCGAAAAACTTAAGAAAATACATTTTTTTTATTCCCTGAAGCAGACAAACAAGCAGGCAGCCCGCCTGATGTTAAGCGGTTACCGTCGCCTATGAGCGTTTACAACGCCAGGGCCGCCGCCAATTCGTTGCCGACCTCTAAGAAATTTTATAACACCCTTCTTAAAAACTACACATGCTACATTATTCCTGAGTGACATAGGGTATATTTGATTGTCATTAGTAATAAGTATTTGTAATTTTTTATCTGATGCCCAGCGTAGTGGGCACGGTTCAGCTAGTCCTCAATAAACACAATAGTCCTCTGGCACAATAGTACTCATACAAGGACCATATCGCTATAAGTCATAAATTACTAATGTATATTTTTAAACACTACTAACAATATTTGTATCTGGTTATCTCTATAGGAAGATAGGATAGGATAATGGAATAGGGAAGACGGGAGTGGGCCATCGGGATAATCGGGCTATCATTGGAACATCATTAGCTCAAGGCTAACTGTTCCACTGCGATATTCCTTGAGAGCGTAGTCTCACGCCTAAGAACTGTAATCAAGATAATGCTTCCAGACTCTACCATGTGCAATGGTTATGGAACCCCATTAAAATGTAAATCGATGAATCAGCACGGACTTGACTTTTCTAGCGTTTTATGCGCAAATAAGCAAAGACAATCATTTCGTGCTTGACAAGGGTCAGAGATTAAACATTGCATAATTGTTGAACAATAGAGGGGAACTTTTCCGCTTACATAGGCGATTGATTAATGCTTGAATAGTGAATATAAATTGTCATCAGCTTCAGATGAAAATCAGTGTTTCTCCAGAAGGATTGGAAAGACAACATCTTAAGTGTATACACAGTTGAATTAAAGAAAGTAAGTTATTTGCAAAATTTACAATGTTCACCGTTTAAGTAATTCTATTTATCTAAAAGATATTTTATTCCTAATATTTAGCACTATGTCTGGAAGACACCGTCGCAAGTGATAACACCGCCGATGTTACTATTTAAAATATTGTTAATAGTAAAGTAATTTACTTTCTTGTGGGCAATAAAAAATATTTTATTCAAACATATAAAACATTCTAGTCTGATGAATATGATGTAGCTTAGAATCTTGGTCGCGGATATACTACCAATAGTTTTTCTGAAAAATTGTGCACTTTAGAACGTATTAAAGATCAAAGAAATCACTATAAGGAAACCTTCACATCGAAAGATGTGTGAAATCTATCCATCCATCTTGAAGAACAGTGTCTTTACATACGTCTGTTCTACAAGTTGGAAACTTCCAACCCGTGATACGTACAAACGCTAACTAAAAATGGAAAACTTGAATATGTTCTTAATTTTTTCAGATACTATTTTTCAAATTTTTAACGAAAATGTGTAAAAATGAAATGAATGTTAAGAAAATCCAATACCAAGTGATAAATAAATTGATTCCTAAATACCTTTTACTTCAATATACTTTGTTAATTTTTTGAAATTAATTAGATCACTTATAGCGTTAAAACCATTGTATTTAATAGGACGAACATCTGATTAGTTCGTACCTCTTTAAAAATTAATATAATCCTTTTCCAATGCCCACCAATGGCATAAAAGTAATAATAACTAAAGGAATATGTATTTTCAGAATGAAGTGGTATATATTATCAGCAATTCTTGCATTAACAACGCTTGTGGCAGCAGAACAATATACGGATAGATATGACAGCATAAATGTTGATGAAATATTGGCAAACCGGAAATTGCTAATTCCGTATATGAAGTGCGTTCTGGATCAGGGTAGATGCACACCCGAGGGAAAGGAATTGAAAGGTAAATTAATTTTATGATTATATTATCACAAGAAGTAAAAACTTTGTACCCCTTTTTACAACAACTGCGCGGACGGAGGAGTATGAAATTTCGCACACCTATACTTTATGTAGAGAAGGAGTGCACAATGCTAATATTTTTTTAAATTGTGCACATAAATACATTAAATCAATAAAAAAACATTACACATACTACCATGTATTTGACACACACAATTAAAATTAACAGTATATCCTTGGCGAAATCTGTGATTATAGAAGTATAGTCTGTGACAACAGAACCTTAATAATGTTCAAACTTATAATTTAAATTAATTATGGTCGAATTTCGACCGCTGGGCGACCACTAGTAGTTATTTTATTTTTTATTGCAGGAGTTTAGCAGACAGGCAGACGGCCCACTTGATGGAAAGCGGTTACCATCGCCTATGGACATTTGCAACACTTAAGGTGCTACAAATACGCTGCTGCTCTCTTAAGGGTGACTGGAACCTGGTCACTAAAACCGGAACACAGCTAAAGATTGTTATGGCGGCGTACTCTAGACCAGCCATCCAGTCGGGCAAATGCCCTACCACCTGGCTGTGGGTTTTTTTGTCGCCTCTTACGACAGGCCGCCTGGCCGCAGGAAATTGTATTCTTTCTCCGTTCCTGCACAGATAAAGTTAATTTCTTACATGCATATACGGTCATATACCAAACTTCTTACTATCGGCACCGGGCTATTTTCTCAATTCCTAGAGCTATTGTCAAATACGCACCGGTTCTTTAGAACGTACGTTCTACGTACAATAAAGTCAAAGAATATAAAAAGGGTGTTATGAAAATGTTGGTTGGCGGCAACGAGTTGCGACATTTTTTCTTTTGCAAAAATGGTCATAAGCGGCCACGTTGTAACATGTAAGTTGTTTGTTAGGTTAATTAATTTGAATATAAACACATTTTTATACCTGCAGTATAAATAAACAGTCGAAAGGCGTGATGCCGATCTGATGGAAAAATAGATTTTTTTATTTATCAAAATAACAGATTTCAATACACGTTTTTGAAAAGTAAGGCAAGTAGCTACATTTTATTATCTTACTATCATTTTTTTGCCTTACTACCCACTTATAAATTGACATAAACTCCATACAAGTTACATCATTGTATATCAATGATAAAATAAAAGAATCAATCATTAGATAGAAACCACATTTATATATAGTACTAGGATATTTCCGCGACTTCGTCTACGTTTGACTTGAAATTCCTACGGTATTCCCGAGATAAAAAAATATCACATCTTTTATTCGATAAAATTTGCTATCAATCAGTGAAGAAATTGTATTAAAATTATTTTTTTTTTCAATCTAGCCATTTTTAATTCATTTCCAGAAAAAATCCGGCGGGAGTCCTGGGATAAAAAGTAGCGCAACAACAAAAACCGCATCAAAATCGGCTCAATAGTTTTTACGTGAATCTCGAACAAACAGATAAATCTAAAATAAATTGCATCGTGTTCTCCATCGTTTACATAGTCTATTCCAGTTGGGTTTTTTATAGTTTGAATGTATAAATCGACACTTGAATAGACACGACATGTTTAGAATGTTATAATATTACTAGCTGTACCCGGCAGACGTTGTCCTGCCCTTAGAAATAAAAATGTAGAATCCGATTGCAGCGCCATTTACCGGGACCAATAGTTAATTTAAACTATTTTCGAATCCACTTTAATAAAACCAAAAAATCATCAAAATAGGTCCCACCGTTTAGGAAGACTTTAGCGGTGCCACCTACCGGTAGATCTATAATCTTAATCATCCTGGGACCGCCTTGAACATACACAAAAATAATTTCACTTACATATTGGAACCCGATTACAGCTAAATTAATTCGTTTACATGTATTTTATCAATAAAATAACTCCGACCGAAGCATCTGTTTTAAACGATATTCAGTTTTTTTACATCCTCTTTGACGATATTTGCAGCACGCATTCTGTCAATTCTATGTAAAACGTCATAAAGTTACAGTCCAAAGCGCTAAGGTTAGATTAACAATAATTTTATATATTGGTAAAGTATTTTTAATTTTTCTAATTTTCCGAGCGATTTTCTTAATTTTTTCTTTCATAAGAACCTTCTGACAATGACAAAAACAACAAAAAAAGAATTAGCGAAATCGTTCCAGCCGTTCACGCGTGATGGCGTGACCAAGGGAAATGGGGATTCATTTATATATATATATATATATATATATATATATATATATATATATATATATATATATATATAGATTGTTAGTATTGATTTATACGAAACATGATAGTAATTAAACATTTTTTACAGCACATATCAAAGATGCGATGCAAACAGCATGTGAAAAGTGCACAGCTAAGCAAAAAGTATACGCAAAGAAGGTTGTGAAACACATAAAAGCCCAAGAAGCCCAATATTGGCAAGACCTCAAGAAGTACTATGATCCTAAGAATGAATACCAGCAGACCTATGAAGGTTTCCTTGCAAGTGAAGATTAAAAAAGTTCTTTGAAAGCGATTTGTTTGAATTTTCTTTAATAAATGCTACTTTTTGTTTGCAAAGATTAACGTTAGTTTTTTAGTATCGCTATTTTTTAAATTCTCCCTCACCTGACGCAATCTTTAGTAAGGGCATTGTGTTCTATGATATTTTAGCTTTTTGTACATTTTTTGTTACTTTTTATTGTATTTTGTTATATTTTTAGCATTTTTGTTTCTTTATTGTCAATTTTAATCTATTAGTGTTTCTACTCTAGTTATCTGTAAAAATTCTACTTTCTTATTTTCTACTATTTACTAATACAAGATATGTCTACGTGTGTGTGTGTTATGTCTACTATATTTATCCTATCCTATAATACTATAAATATTATAAACGCGAAAGTCTGTAAGAATGTATGTATATAAGTAGATGTATGGATGCATGTTTGTTAGTCTTTCACGCAAAAACTACTGAATGGATTTTGATGAAACTACAGTAATATTGCTTACATATCAAAATAACACATAGGCTATAATTTATAAAGATATAGAGTAAATTATACAAAATGTAACAATTTTCCGTCACCATGCGGGTGAAGCCGCGGGCGCAGCTAGCTGTTACATATATTTATCTATTTTCCGTGCGTTCAGTGCCGTCTACACTACGTAGTTTCTTTAAGAAAGCAGTACTACTGCTATTTTGTTTTATTTAATAGATTATTTATATTACTAACTTATTAACTATGCTATTACTAATTTTGTGCTAGGTTCTTTAAATTGAATATGTCTTCCCGGTGCCACGATATTTATCTACAAAGTTGAACTTGGCTACCACTCCTGGTCTAGAGTATGCCGCCATAATAACCTTAAGTTGTGTTCCAGCATTAGTAGCCAGGTTCCAGTCTCCCTTCAGACAGCGGCAGCATATTATTAGCACATTTGGTGTTACAAATGTCCATAGGCGATGGTAACCGCCTTCCATCAGGTGGGTTGTCTACTAATCTGCTGAACTCCTGCAATAAAAAAATAAAATAAAAAATATTGTATGATACTCATGGAGATAGAGGTATATATATCTCACAACGTCTTTGTATATTATACTTTTAAAATGGTCTAATTGACTTGTGTACATCCACCAACATTATAATAAAATAGGAAAAAACATATTAATCGTTTGACAGATTTGGCATTTCATTTGGAAAACCTACTTACCTATTATTTAGCTTTAATCATAAAAAATGCTTTGTTAATTTATATGAAGTCAATGTAACTCAGTATGGAAATCGACATTGGCAAGTCGTCATAAGTTTTTTAAGCCGTTTAATAATGCAGAAAGCACAAGACGAGATTAAAACACTTATCCGAAGATATGATAAACAGGGGTAAAAAACAAACGTGCGTCATTGGATATGCGTCACAGACTGGCACTAAAGGCAAAGCGGTAACTGTCATAAAGCAAATTGTTGCTATGTAGATACATACATTGTCTACTAGGATATGCCCGCGACTTCATCCACGCTTGACTTAATATTCCCGCGGGATTCCCGGGACACAAAGTATCGAAGTATTTATTAAAGAATGTAAGCTATCGTTTTAATGAATACTGTGTCGGAATAAGCTAATTTTTATGCATCCGAACAACTTTAAACCTCTCCAGGGAAAATTCCCGCTGAATTCCCATGATAAAAAATATCACACATTTTATGACATTAAATTTGCTATCGATCAGTTAAAAAATCACCTTAGAACTGTTTTTTTTTAATTTGGCCATTTTAAATCATTCCCAGTAAAATTCCCGGGGTATTTATTCCCCGGAAAAAAAGTAGCGCAGAGCTTAAGTCTAAGAATTAGCTGTCGATCAACGAAAATCACATCGAAATCGGCTGAATAGTTTTTACGTGAATCCCGAACGAACAGATAGACAAGAAATTTAAAAGAAAATGCATCGTGTTCTCCATAGTTTATATAGTCTATTCCCGTTTCTTTTTTAAATAGCTTCAATGTACAGACACGGCATATTTAGAATTTTATAATATTATATATTCATTCGTCTTACAAACCCAAGTGTCCTTAGGTAGGTGTTTGAAAAAAAGAAAATGGCGGATTTTTGGCGCGAAATAGTAATACATTAATTTAAAAAAATAACCAAACTTATCGAGTAGGGTATCAAAATAAAGGAAATTAAAAGAAGATTACAATATATAAATATATATATGTTATATGCTTAAGTTTAATTGGGAATAATGAATTAGTTTCAAAACAATTTGATAGCTTAAAATGGGCCGCCATGTTTGTGTTAGAACCTCATGATATCATATGAAATTTAGAATAGTTATAAATATCCGTGGCCCAATCATATTTAAGACGAAAGAAATAAATTGTTTTGTTTGTTTATCATTAAAATTTGCATAGAAAAATGTCCTGTTCTAGGTTTGTCTTCGTTGTATGGTCTCACTTAGATCATAAAAGTGTGCTTGGTCGTTCTTTTGTTTACTTCTGAGTTATATCCTCGTTCCTTTGTTAATTCTTATAAATTTATATTTTTAGTGGTTAGTTAAATTCTTCTGTTTTAGCTGTATGTAAGGCTGTATATATTTGTTATAAGTATGATCGATATCTCGTCTACTTCAGGTACTAGAACTAGTTACCTAATATATAAACTAAATTTTCACGGACTTTTTAATGCTTCAACTATCGGTAATTCCTGGGTCGATTTCCATAGTCCATGGTCGCCCCGCACAAGTTTATCAACTGATGGCAGTGTGATAAAAAATGTAAAACAGAGCTATATCATTAATACTACCAGTTGCACCAGAGCAAGCATGTTACACACCCCGATGATTGAATAAAAAATTAGAACTCAGGCAACGCCGGATGCAACTATCAGTAGCGTAGAATTTTAGCTTTGTTTGCCAACAAGGTTCTACTTATAAATAATTCATCTGAGTTGAAGGTCAATCCGATTGAGGTCAGGCTATTTATGAACACGTAGAAACCCAGACAGGAAAAAACTTAATTTTATCTTACGAGCATACCTATATAATGCCGTTTAAGATCTTGAATACATACTTATTGACACGCTTGTTTACCATTGGGGTAGGCGGAGACGATGCATCTTCACCTGCTACGATCCTGCACTTTTTGCTTCATCTAATTCCATTAATCTCTTCATACTCATTTATGTGAGGTGCTTTTTACGTGACTTTACTTCAAAATGTCTTCAATTTGATCATAGTGAATACGTTGCGGTCTAGGCACTGACTGGTAGGGTGTCGTGCCTGTAGTGTAGTGCCGGTCACATTGCTGTAATATTATACTTGTTCTGTGTTTCTGCTTTCCTTCATTCTCTCTACGTGCCCAAACTACCTTAACATTCCTTTTTTAATTCTTGTCACTACATATAGAATAGACGTGAGACAAAAAATATGTAGGTGGAGTTTGTCTATATGTCTTCACCTTCACTTCCGTGAACTACCACGCTCAAAAAAGGTATGGTAACGTAGTGGTGTGATAACTTAACATATATTCAAAGGGCGCAGATTGGAATCTTGCCCAGTGGATGCACCACCACTAAGGCAGTTTTCTAACCTAATGTGTATGTATATTGTTCCAATTACCACATGCTAAAAGCGAAGGAAAACGTTATGATGAAGCTTAATACACATCGAGATAGTCGATATATCAAACCCGTCTTCTGACTTGGACAAGCGTGGCGGAAATACTATCCTTTCCTCAAGAGTGGCAGTCACGAGCTCAGCAGTGGGACGTTTATGGGCTGTTATTATACCAGGCTCAACCACACTCATTAGTTAAGCTCATATTAGACGGTCCATTTTTGTTTTTCAAATTGAATGAACCAACCAAAGTGATAAAAATAAACTCGAATCCAGGGCCGTCTTTACCCGGGGATGCAAGGGATGCGAGGCTCCCTGGGGCAAGGACCTAGGGGGCGCAAGCCGGTCACCGAATAACTTATCTAAACACATACCATGTGACGGATAAGAAGACGATCATGAAGATTTCATAAAGACTCCGTTTTTGTCAAACGCCTACGCATACGAAACCTTAAAAAATTAAACATAAAAGATAAATTTTCTTTGATATTGTAGGCAAGACCAACGCAATATGGTTAACACATCCTTGCTTGAATTATTCAATTTCATAGAATACCGTCGTGTTCTTTCAGTGTAGTGCCTTTCACTACGCCTTTCAAATCACTTTGATTGATTCGTTTAGTATCAGCATTATTAACATATTTACATCAGATAGACTTAAACAAAAATGTAAATCAGGAAATTCAGTCGTCACTGTTTAATGACCTAAACATATAGCCACGTTGTTGCACCGCACCGTCGACATCGGCGGCGCCACGCCGCAACGCAGGACTTTGCGTTCTGCAACGCGCCGCGTATTGCGGCGTTGTGACGTCACAATAGTGTGATAACAACACCGCAAGGTCATTGTTTGTCTGAAGGATGCTTGGAAAGAACACTCATCAAAACGGAAGCAGTATAAAAGTTAAAACATCAGGGGTTGATGTCGATTTGTTGGTGTCTTTGCTTGACAATATATGTACGACTGGAGTTCACTCCTTAAGTACGATTAACTTTATGGGCCTTACTTATAATCCTTACTTAAATGTAAAGAAACTGCTCAGCGACTGATTAGTGAAAATCTTACCTATAAACTCCTCTTTAGACGAATATTTTGGGTACAACATACGTTGATCATTCAAATTTCGTTTATCTGTGCTCCTCTTAGGTAAACAACAGGTAATACACGTTTATAAATGAAAAAAAAGATATTCATTGATTAGGGTCTGATTCTGATTCTCTTACTTAAGAGATGGCTAATCGTTTCTTAACGAGATTATTATAAGTAAGGCCGTAAATGTGCAATGGTGCAGCCGAATAAGGACGGTTATTAGAACTTGTAATTTGAAAACACCATATCTTGTAAGATATGGTGTTTTCAAATTACAAGTGTACTGATGGATATTATTTTAGTCTCCATAAAATATACATACCGCTTTATATAAAAATTGATTCTTAAGGAGTAAACTCCATCAAATTTATAAAACAAGAGTTGTGGACAAGCGTTTATGAAATGATTTATTTTATGATGATTACAGCAAAAAATGCCGAATAATAACAAAAAGCAGTACGCTTATTGCGATCCAGGGCAAGGACACGTCCCGCAACGTTCACGAACGACAGAAAGATGGTAATTTCAGTTTACGAACAGTATGACGCTTTGCGGCGCGGCGCCGTAAGGCGGTTATGTATTTAGGCCCTAAATCCTTATTGCACTACACAGATTTAGGGACCTAATACAGAGGGTGAGCATGGCTTAACTAAAGATTCCTACTCTTCATTTTTTATTACCCTGTATCCGACTCTGAGTAGAGATTACTACACTACTTTAAATTCATATTAGTCGTAAACCGATTTATCCGTGCAGGAACGGAGAAAGAATACAATTTCCTGCGGCCTGGCGGCCTGTCGTAAGAGGCGACTAAACAACCCACAGCCAGGTGGTAGGGTATTTGCTCGACTGGATGGCGACGACCCCTCGTCTAGAGTATGCCGCCATAACAACCTTGTGTTGTGTTCCGGCATTAGTGACCAGGTTCCAGTCTCCTTTAAGAGAGCAGCAGCACCTTTGTAGCACCTTTGGTGTTGCAAATGTCCATAGCGATGGTAACCGCTTTCCATCAAGTGGGCCGTCTGCCTGTCTGCTGAACTCCTGCAATAAAAAAATTTAAAAAACCACTGTAGATTAAATTGTTAGTTGAATAATTTCCGGCAATTTTAAGTTTTTATCATCAAAGATCGGGATAATATAAATTTGGGGTTCTACGAGTCTAGCTAAATAGCAAAAGGAACCCTTATGAATTCTTTGTGTCTTTTTGTCGATCCGTCTGCTTTTTTTCATTGCTTGAAGCGAGCAATCAGACAGACCTAATGGAAAGTGGTTACTGTCGGTGTTGCCAATGGATGTTTGCAACACCAGGGGCGCGTTGCCAGCCCCTAGAATAGGGTAGAGCGAATGGGGTACAAAGATGAGATAGGAATGATGGGATAGAGTGAAGGGATAAGAAGATAAGATAGGAAATAGCTATCTTATAAAACCGTAACGATATAAGTACCTTAATGACCTTTTTATTAAATTCAGTAGATGACAAGAAATGTATGCTGTTATAGTCATAAAAGTAAGTCTTCCCACCCTTTAACTAACTAATAACTGATGAAAAAATTCGTTGAGTACATTTTAAAATTAGGCTATCTTAGACTAAAAGCTATTTAGGGTTTCGTAGCTAAATATCAGAAACAATAGACACTCGTTGCCTCTATGAAACTCTAAACTGTGTAGACTGACAGCCACTTGCCTGATTTTTTTGTTCAATTAGTGATTTTCCAACATCACATTAAAGCATTTGGCCTATAAAAAAATTCTAGCAAAAAAGAGAACGACTTCAAATTAATCAAAAATAAAAAAATAACAACAAGCGAAATATAGTGATTGTTATGTTTTACTTCGCATCGGCTTCGAGATATTTTTGAAAATATTTATTATTTGCTTTTAGTTACTATCAACCGATGGTAAGGCAAGTGATTGAATAGTAAGTTATAGAACCGGTCATAAGTACGTAGATCCTGTTCATAAGATTGTAGGGATTTGTTCGTAAATTAATTAACTGATTATATTCTGAATTTTAATTACCTGGACTAAAATGACAGCTGCGATCGACCTTTTTTTTATGTTGCAAGCTTGAAGCAACTCACCACTTTGAATCTCATAGAATTTCTATAGAAATTCTGTAGGATTCTACTCAAAGTGGTAAGTTGTTGATTCAACAGATACAATTCACTTATGAATTAAAGAAAGGTCGATCGCAGCTGTCATTTTAGTCCAGGTAATTTAAAATCAGGCTATAATTCAAATATAAATCAGACTTTATGTATGGCAAATAAAAACCAAGTATAGCATCTACAATAGACAGATGTGCTTAAAATGCACCTAAAACAATATAACCTTAACCCGAATGAGTGGGAGTTAGATGTCAAAAATAAATTTTGTTTTGCTCCTCCAACACACGAACAAGATTGTTCGGCCTTGTTATGTTTTTTTATACTTTTTTACAAGCTACAAATAAGATAAACTGGAATGGTCTGGTTAAAAAATCCAAAACTTTGTAGATACCTAAGCGAATAAAGGAGTTTGATTAGAGATGAATACATAACAGACGTTGACACCGAAATTGGTTAAGACAGTCAACACTTATCATTACCATCTAACGAGCGAAGGCAGTCAGCGCTTTGGGAACGTTCCCCCTAACAGCGATCTGAGAAACTTTGGACTGTTATATTAAGTCTTGTAGTAACGCCAACGTCCTTTAGGATTTTTTGGTACTAATTCTTCCGACGCTAGCGGGGATTCCATTGACGCGGTCGTTTTTCAGATGCAATAATTATTTTATTTTATAGCGAAGAAAATAAAATAAAATAAAAGAAATAAATAAAACAAAATGATTTATCTCTCTTTTATAAATAGGTAGATTTCTTATCCTGTTTTAATAAAAAATAAAAGAATAAAATGGTTTCATGTCAATAATTTGCTAACTTTTTTTCTGAACTTAAAACAACTACAGAAAAATTACGAAAAAATCCAAAACATTTTTCATATCATGAAGATTTATGTACTTAATTTTCTTTGTAAGTTACTATTCAGTAATTACAAGCGAAAAGTTGTTCTATTTGCACCCCATTTTCTACCTTTTGCGGTAAAAGGGCCCTTAATTCTATTTGTTTATTTAAAAAAATAATCTTCCATGATATTATTTTATAGTAGTTTAATTTATAGATATGTGTTGGTGTAGTACTCATTAAGATAGTAAAATAACAATTATAAAAATAAAAAGTACGGATTACATGAACGGGCTTTGTGAGCTAGTTCCATTATTTACGTCAATAGTGTCATATGAAGTGAACGTTGAATTTGCGGTTGCCCTTGTGCTTCGCCTGCGTGCACTTGTCACAGTAATTTTCCAACGGTTGGTGACATGATTGATTATAGTATGAGTTATTAAGAAAATAATTATTGTCTTACTTTGCGTACTGCCAATATTAGACGGATCAACCAAATTTAAGATACAGTATATACTTTTGATGAAATAGCTACAAATGTAACAGCGAGAAGGTTTTTTTCATTGTACAAAAAGATATGTGAGTGTGAGGTCTATGATTCCTATACCACAAACAAAGTCTTGTCCCAAACATTTTTAAAACTTGGGTATGCGTACGGTTCCGCGTATTTATATATCCAGTACTCTCACTTATTTCACAAAAAATATTACAGAGGTTGAGATACAACAAGATAGAGAGCATGGAAAAACCACGTGAAAGAAGGATGTAAAAAAAATGCCATGTCTAAATGTTGTAAAGGACAGTTTTTCATACCAGGCTATTAACATTTTTCCCAACTGCCCATTGTTCTAAAAATTAATAATAATATATACAAAAAGCTTTATTTCAAACATAACGTAAAAGCATTCCTTCTCAAACAAGCATATTATTCAGTTGATGATTATTATTGTTCTAAAATATTGATATATCATAATGAATAAATGCCGTATTGTATTATTAACTAGGATATGCCCGCGATTTTCTCTACGCTTGACTTGAAATTCCCGCGGGATTCCCGGGACAAAAAGTACCACAGCATTTAAAAAATAATGTAAGATTTCGTTTTAGTGAATACTGTGTCGGAATAAGCTAATTTTTATGCACCCGAACAACTACAAACCGCCCCCGGGAAAGTTCCCCGAGATAAATTCACACATTTTATTACATAAAATTTGTAGAGATGTGCCGATTAGTCGGCGACTAGTCGGTAAAGCCGACTATTCGGCCTCTATCGTAGTCGGCGACTAGTCGGCACTATTCGGCAAAGAGCGCCGACTATCCGGCTTCTTACTTTGTAATTTGTAATCTATACTTTACTAATACTTTATAATCCTAATCCATACACGAGATTTTCTTTTTGACATGATTAAATTTTAACTGAGCTCTTTCACTTTAATGAACAATAACAGTATTATCTTTAAAATAAAATATTTTTTTATATTTTTACACAAAAACACCGCCCTGACCTGTACAAAAGCAAAAATCAAGAAACCCTTGCGATGGTTGCGACTTGCGTGCGAATCAGCTATAAACGAAGCGTCACAGAAATCCCCGAAACCGTGATCGGCTTGGCCGTCTAATCAGCCGACTAGTCGGCCTCTTTACAACCGACTAATCGGCTAGTCGGCCAAAGTCATAATCAGCACATCTCTAAAAATTTGCTATCGATCAGTGAAGAAATCAAATTGGAATTCAATTTCTTTTTATCCAGCCATTTTAAATCAATCCCTGAAAAAAATTAAAAGTAGCGCAGATTTTAAGTCTAAGAAATTGTTGTCGATGACAAACAGTCAAACAGATAAACAGACAAAAAATCTTTAAAAAATGCATCGAGTTCTCCGTCGTTTATATAATCTATTCCTCTAGTTTTTTTTTAAATAGCTTCAATGTACAGACACGGCATGTTTAGAATTTTATAATATTATAGGTATACTATAAATAAACTATCAAGTGTATTTGTGGACAGGAAGTGAAAGTGAGAAGCTGCATTTCATGCCCATTAATCAGGTACGTGCGTGCTTATTCTCACATTCCCATCTAAATTGTTCCACACTTCTATTCCTATAAAATCGACCTATTCCTCTGAGCGGTTTGTAGTTGTTCGGGTGCATAAAAATTAGCTTATTCCGACACACTTTTCACTGAAACGATAGATTACATTCTTTTTCAAATGCTACGATACTTTGTGTCCCGGGAATCCCGCGGGAATATTAAGTCAAGCGTGGACGAAGTCGCGGTCATATCCTATAGTATATATATGTTTATTTATTTAAATAGAGAAACGTGGTTTGTAGTGTATTATTCTGTGTATGTATTTATTTTTCTTCATTATATTTACAGGATATTGCGGAGCATAGTAATTATAGTTGTATCACGATATTACATAATAATAAATATATATAAAAATGAATCCCTATTTCCCTTGGTCACGCCATCACGCGTGTACGGCTGGATCGATATCGCTAATTCTTTTTTTGTTGGGTTTGTTATTGTCAGGAGAAGGTTCTTATGAAAGAAAAAGATAAGAAAATTGCGCGGAAAATTAGAAAATTTAAGAATACTGAACCACCATATAAAATTATTTCTAATCTAACCTTAGCGATTTGGACAATATAAACTTTTTTAATGTAACCTTATGACGTTTGACATAAAATTGTCAGAAAGCGTGCTGCAAATATCATCAAAGAAGATGTAAAAAAACTGAATATCGCGAATTTGAAACATATAAATATAAGTTACTAGCTGACCCGACAGACCTTGTCTTAACTATGAATATTGAAATCGAATTGGTACTTCTGTTTCGATTTTTTTAAATTAATTATACCAATTCCAATTCAATATTGATAGTTAAGACAGAACAACGTCTGTCGGGTCAGCTAGTTTATAATATTTATTTGTGTTGCAGAGTGAATTATTTCTTCTTGTATTTACAACATAAGTATTTATTGTGTTTTGTATTGTACTAGCTCTACCGGGCAGACGTCGTCCTACCCTTTAATAATAAAAATCTAGGACCCGATTGCAGCGCCATAAACTGGATCCAATTGTGAATCTAAACCATCCCGAAACCCACTCAAACACACACAAAAACATACATACACACATAGCTTCACGCCAGTTCCCTTGCGGGATAGGCACGAACAACAGAGCGCCATTCAGGCTTATTCTTACACACCTCACTCGCTTCTTTGACATTCATAGCTCTTGTCATGCACGCTCGTCTGTTCTTAAGGCTCCTGACATCACCTTCTGCTAGTACACGATCAATTTGATCATGGAAGGTGTGTCGTGGCCTTCCACGACTTCTGCATCCATTCTGCATCCACACACAAAAAAAATCACCTAAATCCCGGAACCTGATTGCAGCGCCAGCTACCTGGTTCAAATTTGAATCTAAACTATCCTGAGATCCACTTGAAAATACACATAAATAATTCCACCCATAAAATCTCGATATCTTTCGTAACCGACCACATCAACTGTGAAATACCCAATTCACTAACAAAAACGTTGTCATCATGGTAACGCGATTGATGTTTCGCTGGCACATGTTGGTCTATATAAATGTATATATTTCTTCTGTACGTGTGCATGTCACAACTACTAAGCGGTTAGACCGATTTTGTTGAAATTTTTTGTGTCTCTTCAAGTGGATTCGAAAATGGTTTATATTTACAATTAGACCCGGTAGGTGACACTGAAATCGTGTTCTAGATTTTAATTTTTCAATGCAGGACAACGTCTGACGGGCTCGTTGCGTTTATAAATAAAAAAAACCATATTTACTTAATAGGAATTTATTTAATTACTTAATTTTTAACAATAGACCGAAAGTATTTGTTTTGTAAAGTAAATATCAACTAAGAAATTAAGATTTCAGTTTACGCAGTTCTTCCTCGTATTTTTTCGTGTATACTTTCTTTGGGTCATATTTTGCTGTCAGTTCGTTCCACGCGTCCGGCTTTTCGTTAATGAAGTAACCGATAACTACACGGGATTTGCTCTTTTGTTGATCTGTACAGCAGTCACAACCGGTTTGTAGGGCATGCGCGATATGATCTGTAAATTAAACAGTAAAAATAATTGTCAATGGGTTTGTCGATACATATCAGAAAAATAATCTGGAACAATGTTCATATATTCAAATTTAAATATTTTTATTCAAAATAAGTTCCAATGGAGAACACTTTTTCAAGCTGAAAATTTAGTTTCACTTCCTAGTCTATGTACACCGATTCGCACTGTGTTATTGCTGTTAAGGAGAAGAAACGGCAATAAACTTCCCAGCAACACGTCTAGCTAAAAGTTATTTTTCTTGTTTATCTAGCTCAAACTATTTTTTTAATAATTTTATACAGGCGCAAAATAACAAGCGTTCCAATACAATTCCATCATCATAACTTTAAAATTTCATGACAGAAATACTTTTAATTATAATTATAATGAATACGCTATTTGACTCATTATAGAAATTATGTCATAATTTCGTCTTATAACTTTATTAGGCTACTTTTTTATATTCAAGTGCATTTTTAACCGACTTCAAAAAGGAGGTGGTTCTCAATTCGTCTATATGTTGTTTTTTTTTGTGGGTTCGTTACTCGATTTCTCCGTCAATTGTGAACCAATTTTCAATTTTTTTCTTTAAATTAAAATGTTATACTCCCGAATTAGTCCCATTGTCACCATGTCAGGATATGGTGAGTGGATTTCAGGAAAATCGAGAGTAAACATTAAACACCGTGCGCCTAAATTCTTGGAAAAAAGTTGTATACGCGTATAGGTATTACATTTTCTATAGACGTTTAATTTTTTTGTATGCGTGTTCGCGATTTCTCCGTCAATTTTGGGTTGATTTTCAAATTATTATTTTAACTCCCGAGTAGGGCCCATAGTCACCGAGTCAGGATCTGATTTTTGGATCGCAAGTAATATCGAGAGCAACCCTTGTTAAAGAACATATACACCGAAGAGGGAGATGGTAAATTTGTATACGCGTGCTAGTTGTATAATCTCCACAGATGCTTAATATATTATTTCTAAAGATATTGAAGTATTTGCGCTATTAAAAAGTAAGAAATATTTTTTTAAACAAAAACAAAACCGATTTCACTCTAAAAACCAAAAAATAAATATTTAATCAACTTTTTTCTACAACATCTCGAAGTCGGAGTCAAGTAAAACAAAAAATAATATATATTTTGTAAATCTGTTGCTGTTCTTAATGTTTTGTGTTGTGTTGTAGGTGTCTGTTTTTATTCATTGTTCGAAAACAAGTATTATATAATAAAATGTGTGATATTTTTTATCACGGGAATTCCACGGGAATTTTCCCGGAGCGGTTTGTATGGGGGCATTTAAATTAGCTTATTCGGGTACAGTTTTCACTAAAACGACAGCTTGCGTTCTTTTTTAAATGCTGCGATACTTTGTGTCCCGGGAATCCCGCGGGAATTTCAAGTCAAGCGTGGACGAAGTCGCGGGCTTATAATAGTTTTCAATAAAGTGTGATCTATTTATCTATAATAATAAATTTAAAGGTTACGAAATAAATTGTCACTTTCTTAACCTATCATTATTACTAGTTGTTTCATTCCCAAATATTAACTTTAGGATTAAACAAAAAATGTATCTCAAATCACGATCAGTGTTTTCATTCTTTTAAATGGTGCGGTTTCATCTGGGATAAAGTTAAAGATATCGGCCATTTGGCGCAGATGTGGTGATGGGTGTAATGCGCAATTTGAGATGCTACATTGTTAATGACGGTAAATATTGACAGATAACGTATTTATATATTATTATGTACTAGTTTGGCTATGCGTTGAAGACGTTATTTTTAACATTTAAATAAGATGCATTCGGCCACAGCCTTAATCTTTAACAATAACGCTGATGTAGCCCCAGCATAATAATTATTTTATAGTTTATTGTTTACTATGATATGAAAGATGTACTTACTTTTAAGTTCTTTGCCTTCAGGGGTGCATTTGCCTTTGTCCATCATGCAATCAAGGTAAGAGTCTCGCAGATGATTGTTGCTTAAAATCTCATTCACATTGATGGTGTCGTAGCGATCGGTGTATAGGCCGTCGGGGCAATCTGACAAGACAACAGCCGCCAAGGAAAGGACACATACAGCGATGATACCCTTCATTTTGAACTGTGAATAATTAAAAAATCATTCTAAAAATCAGGGTGATACAGTAAAAGCAAGTTGCAAGTTGATAAATTATGATCGTTTTATTTTTCATTCATCATATAAAAGTGACCTATCAACTCAGATCAATGAATAAAAGGATAGACGAAGCGTACATGAGCAAAGCATCAAATAGAGTGAAGCATTTTTGAAGCTTGTGTGCGTAATTTATGTATGTATGTAGTACCTATATGAGTAGGTACACATGGTTCGTGCCTGTGTGGTTTATAGTAATGTGTCCACTGGAAATACTCCACCTTCATCTACACTATTTCGATTATTAGATCTAAGCTCTCGTTCACTCTGAGAGTTCGGGGCTCGGTCTACCCTTGTTCCTCTGAGTCTCTCAATTAAATTATAAACTAACTGAATACAAAAGCAAAATAATTGAAATATTATTTATATACAATTGTCATTTTTAATTGGTTTATGTTTTATTTTATCACTTGAATAACTGTTATAAATAATATAATATAATAATAATAATAAAACCCGGTCATGGATTAATCATCTCGGACTTAACTTAATCGTAGAACTTTGTTTACGTGAAACGACTAATTCTTGTCACAGCTCTAAGACACATTTCACTAAACAGTTAATATTTTCTACACAAACAAAAAACCTATACAGTACACTATACATGTATATAAAATATTTTACAACTAATATTCATTTAAAACAAAAATTATATCTTATTGCATTGCACTTCAAATCATTAAGTCACAAGATTTTAATTTATTAATCAAACGAGTTTTTAAGCCTTACACTCGTATTATGTATATTATAATTAATAACATTGATTATAAATAAAAATAAACTAAATTAGGCAGCGTTTTAGAATACGTCCCCAACGGATTCGATTTGCAAATCATATAGAACATAATATAAATAAACAACCCACAGCCAGGTGGTAGGATGTTAGCCCGACTGGATGGCTACCACGCCTGAGTTAGAGTATGCCGCCATAATAACCTTGAGTTGTATTCCGGCATTAGTGACCAGGTACCAGTCTCTCTTGAGAGAGCAGCACCGCATTTGTAGCACCTTTGGTGTCCATAGGCGATGTTAACCACTTTCCATCAAGCATCAAGTGGGCCGTCTGCCTGTTCGAACTCTTGCAACAATATATATATATATATATATATATATATATATATATATATATTTTTTTTTCTTTTTTTTCGTTTTTTCTTTTTTTTTTTATTGATTTTATTAAATTTAATTGACAGCTGAAAATTGACATCGAAGAAGATTATATATATATATATATATATATATACAACTTAATTTATTAAAGATAAAAACTACAAATAGTAAATAGGTCCCAAATCACCGTCAGTTGGGAACGTTCCCAAAACGCTGGCTGCATTGCCACGTTGTATGGCAACGCTTATGCGTTGCCCAAAATACAGGCCAGCGTTTTGGTTTCGTGAGACATCTATCAACCGTTTTGATAGGTCTCGATAAAGGCGATGGGCTTCTGGACCCCATGGCCCGAGAGTTTCGACACCAAAAGCCGCAAATATATATCCACTACCAACGGATGCATATTTGCGGCGTTTCAGGTCCTCTTGTCGGGCGGCAGCTGCACCAGCTACCACAGCCGTATCCGGAAGATGGGACGCTGCCAAAGTGTCAACGCACGTTGCGTCCCAAACTAGTGGTCGTCCCATCTTCCATGGCACCAAAGACATCCCGTCCGGTCTCTATATATATATATATATATATATATATATATATATATATAATATTTAAATAGTAAATTAATGAAAAATAATATATGTATTAAGTAAAGTTTTTAAAATTAAAATTCACCGACATACCTGCTGGTGTTAATCGGTTGTAGGCACGTTTAGAACTGTGTACGACTTGATTACACGCGATCTTATATACAAATACGATAAAAGCAAAAACGCTATACTATATACGACTTTGTTGAATAAGCTTTTTACTTCAAGTATATTACGAGGAAGCTTGGATATCGTCAATGTAGGGGTCAAGGTGACATTTGCTCGTATCATATCCATAACCGAAACGAGTTTTAAACAGGTGCTGTCAATTGGACAAAAGCTATCATCAAGTGATTATTGTATTTTGTGAATCAATGCAATTTTAAATATTTTACGGCAACTTCGAAGTTGACGTTCTGCTATGCAGTTTTATTTTGAAAAAAATATGTAATACGAGTAACTAAACAGTTGCTATATGATATTGTATTAAAATTAGGATTATGTGTTTATGGTGAAAATCTGTTTTCAAACTGCCACAAGAACTTCGTTGTATATCATCAGGCAGAGACCTAGGATTAATAAATCTGACAAGTCAGTATTTGCTAAGTTCCTTTGCCTGCCAATGAATACAATTGCAGCAATTAAACTATACTGCCGATTGAATCTTATTTTTTTTGGTGAGAAATTGAAAGTCGATGTTTTGATGTGCAATTTTATTTTCAAATATATAAAACAGATAAGTGCATGTCAATCTTAGTACAGTGAAAGTTTCTCAAGAAGTGACAAATGTTAGCAGATTTCATCACATAGCGTTTTAAATACTGAGATATTTTGTTTTTGCGGAATCCTGTGGTATTGTTGCCAGGAGGGGTTTACAGTGAGTAGGTTGCATAAAATTAGCTTCGTTCCTATACGATTTCCACTAAAATAATAGCATATATTCCTTTTTAAATACTGCTCTACTTTATATACTGCGAATTAGAAACGAGATTTCGTAACTTCGTAACCACTAGACCGATTTGTAGCGGCTATCTCAAGTCGCTACGTGATTTTATGACTTTTGCTACGACACTTTCTGTATGAAGATACAGAAGAGGGTACCCTTCCCCGGGGGTGCCCTGAGTGAGAGCCAAGTGTAGAGGCGCTACAGATGTAATACATATGTTTTAGTTCCTGTGGCACTCCATAAAAGCGCATAGGACAGAGCGCAGGTTAGGTTCAGTGAGTAGTCTAACGGCCGACCATCCCCCGTCCTTCCGATCGGAGGCCACAGTGGGCATTCAGTCGATCAGGGATCCCACACATCCCTCGGCGAGTCTTCCCCCTCAGGCCTGAGGATGGTGTCCCAAAAAAAGACATTCCCTACGTTAATAAAAAAAGGTTTGCACTGGAATTACCAGGACTCATGTATTTTCATACTAAGTACTGTACTACATAATAACCCGTTGCCCTGCTCGAAATACCACTTAATTTTAAATTATTACCAAAAACAACTTTACCTTTCCTACCTGTTCCACTTGCACAAAGTCGTGGGCGAATACAATTATTATATAAAACTATGGTATATTATGTAGAACTCAAGGAATAGAGAATCATATTTCATAGTAATAGGTACATTTTAATAATTCTATAGTCTTTTAGTGCAAAATCGTTATCTGTTCTAGTTCATTATAATACAGAAGTCCCGTGGTCGATTCGTGGCAGTATTAACCTTCGACCCCAACGTCTATTACACTAGTATTAGTAGTAAATACTGTTGTGTATTACAATAGTGTCAGATTAATAAATCTCTGCCATCAGAATGATAGGGTTGCTTTTGTATGGAAGCAACCGTAATGGTGCCTATTTGACGGCAGTAAACGACCACTCTGACACTATTGCAATAGCAGAATTGGGGCTCTGGTCTAGGTGACTGGGATCAGCCCCAGAGCGGTTCTTTAGCTGAGCTTAGAAATAAACTGTATATGCGTTTATATTTCGATTGATTCTTCATTCCTTACGAGAGAAGTTTAAAGAACAAGAGAAAAGAATAAATATTTCACATCACAGTAGCCTTCACAGTAGGTACATATTAGAAAGTATTGTATGTGTTTAAAAAAAGGATGTTCCAAGTGACGTATATTGTAAAATACTAGGAACAATAATAAATTAGAAACTCCCATGTATAGACTCCATAAAATTTACAATAGTTTCGTGGGGCAAAGTATAATTAATACTCTTGAACAATATTCCAGACAACGTTCAAGAGCTTTCAGGGAACAAGTTTTAAAGTTACTAAGACAACGTTTTACGTGTTGTTGGGGAGATTGTATCGTTTTGGAAGCGGTGGTATAGACTCTTGACTTTCAATAAGTAATATGTATGATTACTTTTTGAATAAATTTTCCGAGACTTTCTTATTTTCAAAGGGAAATACTTTTAAATACCTAGTTGTTTTTAATTTAGCAACCTTTAATGCATTTTCAAAATATGTATACAACTTTTTTCATTTTAGCAGAGTGTATATTATAAATTAAACTAATTAAAACTACATATAAATGAAATACATACATTTATTTTTATTTATAAGACCTTGAAGAAGGAACAAACAAATATTCAAATAACATCACTTTCATATTTATATATGTACTAGGATATGGCCGCGGCTTCGTCCACGCTTGATTAGAAATTCCTGCGGGATTCACGAAACACAAAGTACCGTAGCCTTTAAAGAAGAATGTAAGCTATCGTTTTAGTAAAAATTGTGTTGGAATAAGCTAATTTTTATGCATCCGAACCACTTCGAACTCCTCTCGGGATAATCCCTGCGGGATTCCCGGGTAAAGAATATCACACATTTTATTACACAATATTTTCTATCGGTCAGTGAAAAAATCGCATTTCAATTCGATTTTTTTTATATCTCGCCATTTTAAATAATTCCCAGAAAATCCCCGCGGGATTCCCAGGAGAAAGTGTAGATTTTAAGTAGAAGAATTTGCTGTCAACCAGCGAAAACCGCATCGAAATCGGCCCACTAGTTTTTACGTAAATGCCGAACATTCAGACAAACCGACAAACAGACAAGAAGTAAAAAAATGCATCGTGTTCTCCATTATTTATATCCACTCTGTTCCAGTTATTTTTAATTTAAATAGCTTCAATATACAGACACGGCATGTTGACAATTTTATAATATTATAGAGGCAAGGAGGTGTGTAAGAATAAGCCTAAATGGCACTCTGTTGTTCGTGCCTACCCCGCAAGGGAACTGGCGTGAAGTTATGTATGTATGTATGTATGTATAGATAGATATACAAGTGGTCTTTGAATTTATTGACCTTACACATTTATATCCCTACTAGAGTTTACCCCGCGGCTCCGCCGCGCGTCAAACTCTAGTGCGTACCTCTTGTTTTAAAAGCAGGCGTTAATACAGGATATATTGTATTGTATTTTTATGTTGGTGCTATTTGCCCTCGGAAGATTTACTTCATTTTATGTCGCAAACTATCCTATCTACCGGGATGAATAGAATCTATGTCCATTTTCGGTATTCAGACAGACAGATCGAGAGAAAGTCGCATTTTTTAAAGATTGTGATTTTTTGTATCTATGAACTTGATAAATGATTGGTCCCCCATACAAACTTTAATACCTTATTTCAACCCGTTCTAGTTTTATTTATATAAATAAATATTGTGTAAACTACACAAACGACCAAAACTACCAAACATACTAAAACTGCCGAAACTACCAAATCTACCAACCAAAACTACTAAATCCACCAATCAAAACTACCACAACTACCAAAACTACCACAACTATCAAAACTACCACAACTACCAAAACTACCACAATTACCAAAACTACCAATCAAAACTACCACAACTACCAAAACTACCACAATTACCAAATCTACCAATCAAAACTACCACAATTACCAAATCTACCAATCAAAACTACCACAACTACCAAAATCACCCAACTAACAAAACTACCACAACTATCAAAACTACCACAACTACCAAAACTACCACAACTATCAAAACTACCGCAACTACCAAAACACACGAATATACCGAATCAACCAACCAAAACTATCAAAAATACCGCAACTACCAAAACAACCGAATAAACCAAATCGACCAACCAAAACTACCACAACTATCAAAACTACCACAACTATTAAAACTACCACAACTACCAAAACTACCACAACTACCAAAACTAACACAACTATCAAAACTACCGCAACTACCAAAACAACCGAATATACCAAATCGACCAACCAAAACTACCACAACTATCAAAACTACCACAACTACCAAAATAACCGAATCTACCAACGAAAACTACTATAACTACCAAATCTACAAACCAAAACTACCATAACTACCAATACTACCACTACTACCAAAACTACCACAACTACCAAATCTACCCAAACTATCAAATCCACTAATCAAAACTACCACAACTATCTAAACTACCATAATTACCAAATCTACCAATCAAAACTACCACAACTACCTAAACTACCACAATTACCAAATCTACCAATCAAAACTACCACAACTACCAATACTACCACTACTACCTACCAAAACTACCACAACTACTGAAACTACCAAATCTACAAACCAAAACTACCACAACTACCAAAACTACCACAACTACCAAATCTACCGAAACTACCAAATCTACCAAAACTACCAAATCTACAAAACAAAACTACCACAACTACCAAAACAACCGAAACTACCAAAACTACCAGCATAAACTACCGAAAATAGCAAAACTACCACAACTACCAAAACTGCCAAACAAAACTACCAAAACTACCTAAACGACCAAATTGACCAAAATAAACAAAATGACGAAAATGGCAAACCACAAATAAAAAACCTATCCTAGTTTCCGGGATAAACTTTACATAAATCTATCCCAAAATCTATCCCAATATCCGGGATGAAAAATATCCCTTGGCCACCCTCGGTATTCAAATTATATATATACCGAGTATCAGCCAAATCGGTCCAATAGTCTTTCCATAAAAGGATAACAAACAGAGAGACAAATATACTTTTATCCCGGAAACTATCCCATTTTCCGGGATAAAAAGTATCCTATGTTCATTCTCGACATCGAAAATATATATATACTGAGTTTCAGCCAAATCGGTCCAGTAGTTTTTACGTGAAAACGGAACAGACAGACAGACAGACAGACAGACAGACAGACAGACAGACAGACAGACAGACAGACAGACAGACAGACAGACAGACAGAGTTACTTTCGCATTTATAATATTAATAGGGATTAATATTATAAATGCGAAAGTAACTCTGTCTGTCTGTCTGTCTGTTCCGTTTTCACGTAAAAACTACTGGACCGATTTGGCTGAAACTCAGTATATATATATTTTCGATACCGAGAATGGACATAGGATACTTTTTATCCCGGAAAATGGGATAGTTTCCGGGATAAAAGTATGTTTGTCTCTCTGTTTGTTATCCTTTTATGGAAAGACTATTGGACCGATTTGGCTGATACTTGGTACATATGTAATTTGAATACCGAGGGTGGCCAAGGGATACTTTTCATCCCGGATACTGCGATAGATTTTGGGATAGATTTATGTAAAGTTTATCCCGGAAACTAGGATAGGTTTTTTATTTGTGGTTTGCCATTTTCGTCATTTTGTTTATTTTGGTCAATTTGGTGGTTTAGGTAGTTTTGGTAGTTTTGTTTGGCAGTTTTGGTAGTTGTGGTAGTTTTGCTATTTTCGGTAGTTTATGCTGGTAGTTTCGGTTCTTTTGGTAGTTGTGGTAGTTTTGTTTTGTAGATTTGGTAGTTTCGGTAGATTTGGTAGTTGTGGTAGTTTTGGTAGTTGTGGTAGTTTTGGTATTGTGGTAGTTTTGATAGTTGTGGTAGTTTTGGTAGTTGTGGTAGTTTTGGTAGTTTTGTTAGTTGTGGTGACTTTGGTTGTTGTGGTAGTTTTGGTTGGTAGATTTGGTAATTGTGGTAGTTTTGGTAGTTGTGGTAGTTTTGATAGTTGTGGTAGATTTGATAGTTGTGGTAGTTTTGGTAGTTGTGGTAGTTTTGGTAGTTGTGGTAGTTTTGTTAGTTGTGGTGATTTTGGTAGTTTTGGTTGGTAGATTTGGTAATTGTGGTAGTTTTGGTAGTTGTGGTAGTTTTGATATTTGTGGTAGTTTTGGTAGATGTGGTAGTTTTGTTAGTTTTGATTGGTAGATTTGGTAATTGTGGTAGTTTTGGTAGTTGTGGTAGTTTTGATTGGTAGATTTGGTAATTGTGGTAGTTTAGGTAGTTGTGGCAGTTTTGGTTGGTAGATTTGGTAGTTTCGGCAGTTTTAGTATGTTTGGTAGTTTTGGTCGTTTGTGTAGTTTACACAATATTTATTTATATAAATAAAACTAGAACCGGTTGAAATAAGGTATTAAAGTTTGTATGGGGGACCAATCATTTATCAAGTTTATAGATACAAAAATTCACAATCTTTAAAAAAATGCGACTTTCGCTCGATCTGTCTGTCTGAATACCGAAAACGGACATAGATTCTATTCATCCCGGTAGATTGGATAGTTTGCAACATAAAATGAAGTAAATCTTCCGAGGGCAAATAGCACCAACATAAAAATACAATACAATATATCCTGTATTAACGCTTGCTCTTAAAACAAGAGGTACGCACTAGAGTTTGACGCGTGGCGGAGCCGCGGGGTAAACTCTAGTATTCTTATAAATTACACAACTGAGTGGTCATTTCACTTTTGTAATCTTGTAGGTAACATGTTTACATTTTGCTTGTTGGAAGTTTTCGAAGAATAAAGAGGGCTCGGAATGTTCCATTCAAAAACCTGTGGTAACGCTTGAATAACAATGTTCATATACTTATTATTTGTAAAATTTACACAAGACATGAATTTACATTTGTAATTAAAGAACAGTAGTATTATCTTATTGCGATTACGTGTTTTTAAATGCATATAAACAAGGTTCTCGACTGTAGACCTTCCTATGAGTTACGTACTTTGGACTATGATAATAAGGAAAACACTCACCTATATAGTTGGTACGCTTCAATACATAGGTACAGTGTGGAAATTTTTGTAGTGACTACCTAGGTTTTTGGTTTTGCCACCACCTTAGAAACGAAAAGTTACTATGGGGACACTTATTTCCCATAGAGGTAAACAACTGTGGCATATTTCATTTACTTTAACAAAAAAAAATTGAATTCTTTTTAATTTGAAACGATTTGAATTCATTCGCCTGTCTACTTCCCACAATTTGCGCACTCATACGTATCGTAAACTCACTACACCTGCACACACTTCATCCTTTTATGATAATTCTTTTACAGTCCAGGCTGTCAAACTTTGGAATTAACTGCCTCTTACTGTCAGAAAAGCCAAAACAACGCCTGCATTTAAGAACGCTATTTAAATTACTTTATAAGTCAAATACATTTGTATGTATTTGACTTATAAAGTAATTTAAATATGTGTATTTAATTTATAAAGTATATAGTTTAAGTATGTTTATTTATGATATACCTAATAATCTGCACCACCTACATCGCCAGATTAGGTTAAACTTTTCCTTAAGTTAGGTTGCCCGGAAGAGATTGCTTTAAGCGATAAGGCCGCCTATTGTTTCTACCATGATAATATTGTAATTTTGTATTTTTGAAATTGTATATTTCGTGAGCAATAAAGTGTTATCTATCTATCTATTTTTTTATTACCTACAGTATTATTTTACATTAGACCATTATCCATACACCCCTTTTTTTTACACAGGAGAAATCCGTTTGAGGACCGTGAGCCGCGCGAGGGAGAAAGGTCGCAACCCTTGAGTGTACATGTGAGATGCTATTGCCACGCCGCATTTAGGGATACCCAATAAAACCCCTGTCCGATCCTCGAGCGTCCTTCGTCCGGGCTGTGGACTCGCTCGTGCATTCACCGTCAGCCCAGACGGATCCATACACCCCTAGAATGTCGAACTTTTTTTGGTGATTGTGTTTTGGAACAGAAAAGATACTTTGTAGGGTGCGATTGGTTGTTTAATATTGTTTTCACAGTTTGGCACGATACAATATCTGTAAGATGGATTTTAGCTTTTCATGGTCTGTATCTATTAAATCTAGTTTAAAATTGAAAACATTGACAAAATGAACATACAAACATATTGAGAATGAAGTATGACGTCATCAAAAGCCCGCGAAAATAGTTGACTTTAAATAGCTGAAATCCTTGATTTTAAAAATTAAAAAAAAATTGGACTTTTTCCACAGTATTTCTATGTTTTACTATGGTAAAACGACGTAAACAATATTTTAAAAATTTAATGAAAAAATCATGCATATTCCCCATTCTGAAAAAAGGTTTTTTATGTGAATTTTTAAACTACTTTATGTTATCAAGGGGTTTTCCTTAGATCATGGACTATTTTCAAGGACTTTATATTTAAATTATAAAATAATATTGTGCAAAAATAACTAATAGAAACATATACAAGGAAATTTGGAACTTATAACAATTTAATAATTTAAAAAAAACTAAAAATCATTTAGGAAGGTCACTTATGAAAATTTTCCTAACAATTAAGATTGTTTTATTTTTTTTATTGTTTCACATTTCTATGCAAATTGAAAGACGGACTGATCTAATTTCGGCTTCAAATAAATTGCTTTGATTATTTTAGCACGGGGCTTGCTAAACTATCTACTGTCCGCCATTTCACATTTATTATCAAATAAACTGCCACTCATAGAACTCAGAAGACGAGTCAATAGTTGGCATCAATACCATAGAAGCACAATACTATACTAACAAGTTTTTTATCAAATCTTTCAAAGCGTTACTTTTTTACCTCTAAGCTACGAAAATAGTAGTACCTACTGGCCACCGGTTAGTGCCTGACAGGTTAAACAACTCGCCCAAATGCGGGGCTGAATGTTTCGCTAGGAAATTAGTCAAAAGAATTATTCTGTAAAAATATCGAATTATAGAACTGACTGACTATTATATTATAAAAATCGATAAACATTCGTTCAATATTTACACATTTTTAAAACTGAACCATATTATATAACTGTACTTTGTGACTAAATTCTTCATTTTTATAATGAAACTAATGTTATTTTAAAATCGAAACTTCCAGCCCCGCTTTCCTCTATTAATCATTTATTTCTCAAATACCAATAAACATTATTATTCTAGTAAAATACATCGAATAATATTATTATAGGTAAGCCAACATAATTAACTACTATGTATTATCTTGACTTCTATATTGACTCTAGATCGTCTATAGATCCAATAGACGATTATTTTTTTTATACTACATTTGTAAATCATGTTTCTATAATGGTTGTTGAAATAATAACAAGGATAGGTGACTCATCGTGTTTTCAACTTGACTTGATTATTGGTTGTACGAAATGATTATCGTTGATCGATCTGAGATCAGTGAAGTGATTTGATTCTGAGAACAAACGTACGTCAGCACAATTAATTGGTTGTAATAAACTTTAATACATCGTTAGTGAGGTCGTGCGTAATTATTTTATTTACGCACACGATTGGCGTAATGATAGCAAAAGTCGCCTTATTTTTGCCTCGTGGGTTTGATTCCCGCTTTGTATGAGTGTCAAAAAAACTATTTGCTATAACGCTCTTGTGACAACGTCATCCGTGCAGGAAGGGAGAAAGGATACAATTATCTGCGGCCGAGTGGCCTGTCGTACGAGGCGACTAAACAACCCACAGCCAGATGGTAGGGTTTTTACCCGTCTGGATGGCTTACACCCCTGGTTTTGGGTATGTCGCTAAAACAACCTTGAGTTGTGTGCATTTGTGGTAAGGTTCGTTTCCATTAAGAGAGCGGCAGTACACGGGTAGCACCTTTTGGTGTTACAAATGTCCATAGGCAATGATAACCGCTTTTCGTCAGGTGGGCCATCTATTTGTCTGCTGAACACCCGCAATAAAAAAAAAGTCGTTCGTTCTATGATACAGGTTATTGTTAAAAAAATACTATGTCAAATCCATTTATGCGATTAATTTTCAAATCAGAATAAGCGTCCTTTTACTTCAAACGGTAATTTTAAAACGATATACGTCGATGGTTTGCGGGCGCTTATTCTCAAGCAAGTTTAAAATTTTCCGCACTAGAAATGCATAAGAAGTTCTAGCATGTACCGGCTACTTTCTGGATGTATTTAGTTCTAATCAGTTATTGAATATATGTTAAATAATAAAGCCTTGTTTAAGAATGGCTTGAGGTCAGCAACGTGTGACAACGCCCCTGATCTTCCAAATATCCTAAGAAACAGTGACAGTTTACATCAGTAGACCGTTTGCCTGTTTGCCTGCTTTAGTCATTAAAAAAAATAACAAAAATTCTCAAAATGAGAAGGATCGCTTGAAATGCTCTTTTGTGAGGTTTGGAAGCTTAGAGATATAATTTAGTAAATAATTATTATCATTCCTAGTAATCGAAAAAAGCCATGGTAGGTAATAGTTGTGGTAGTAAGCACATGCATTATAAACTTAAAGAGCGCGGATTCGCATCCTGGCCAGAACGCATGCACCACTTGGGCTGTTTTCTGACCTAATATGTATATTGTTACAATTACCACGTGCTAATAACGGTGAAGGAAAACATGGTGATACAACCTGCACATCGAGATAACAAATGTGTCAAACCTGCCAAGCCGCCTTAGACAAGGGTAGCGGGTATACCGTACTTTACCCAACAGTGGGAGCCCCGAGCCCAGCATTAGAACGTTCATGGGCTATTTTTATATCATTATATAGTAATATTTTATCATGGTACATATAACACGTGGATCAATAAGTCCCGGGACTGACGCATGGATGGCATTGTAAAAAAAGTTCCGTATCATTTTTCATGAGTACCAACCTTCATAAGATACCTGTCAAAATTTCATGATATTCTGATGTTTGGTTCACGAGTTACAGTGATTTAAGTGACACTAATCTTGATATTCTCAAAACAATGGATTCGAAACAATTTCGTGTGATGATTTATCATTGCTTTTTGATGAAAAAAAACACAGTGCAAGCTTAGCAATGGCTTAAAAAGTGCTACGGGGACTCTGCTCCATCAAAAAAAACCATTTGTCGATGGTATGCTAAGTTTAAACTTGGTCGTACAGACACAGAAGATGCTGAACGCTCCGGCCGGCCAAATGAGGTAGTTACAACCGAAATCATAAAAAAAGTTCGCCAAATCGTTTTTGAAAACCGTAAATTAAAATTGCCTGAGATAGCTGATACCTTAAAGATATCATACGGTAGTGTGTACGCTATTTTGTATCAACATTTGTTTATGAGGAAGCTGTTGTCAAAGTGGGTGCCGCGATTGCTCACGGTGGGTCAAAAACGACAACGTGTCCTTGATTCCGAGCGCTGTTTGGAGCTGTTTCGCCGAAATAAACCGGTTTTTTTGCGTCGGTATGTGACAATGGACGAAACCTGGATCCATCACTACACTCCAGAGTCAAAGCGATCGTCAGCCGAGTGGACTGCAGTCGGTGAGAAGCGTCCAAAGCGGCCAAAAATGCAAATGTGGGCCGGTAAGGTTATGGCCTCAGTATTTTGGAAAACTCATGGAGTTTTGTACATTGACTACCTTGAAAAAGGTAAGACGATCAATAGCAAACATTTCATTGGTCAATTGATGCGTTTGAAGAAAGAAATCGGTGAGAAACGGCTCCAAATGAAGAAGAAAAAAGTGCTCTTTCACCAAGACAACGCGCCGTGTCACAAGTCACTCGCTAACATGGCAAAATTGCATGAATTGGGTATTAAAAATTATTTTTTCCTATTTGACATTCCTCCACAGAAATTGATCCTTATGAGCTACTCTATCTACTGGTGTTTTATAGTACAATTTTACAAACACAGATTTTTTTTTTCAAAATCAGCCGATTCGGTTCCTGACTAGGGTAATTCTTTTTTCACCAATCTAATGATACCCCTTTAGTTTTCATTAAAATCGACCTCGAGACGAGACGTATAGTGTAAATTTTGGTCCTGAAAGCCAATTTGAAAAATTCATTCTTTATACGTATACAGAATGAAAAATTCATTCTCAATAAAAAAACATACGCTCTTTAGAGACTTGATTTGAAACAAAAACGAGATACCGTTAATCCTAGAAAATAAAACATATTTCCACGAAAATCAAAAACCGCAAAAAGTCCTTCGTGTTTTTATATAAGCTAATACGTTTATAGTTGTATGACTATGCGATTTCTAAGTAAAACCGCAATATTATTGAAGAATATTTATAGTATCAAGAACAAAGTATAAATAAGTATTAAACTATGCATATAGGGTTGGGCATATGTGCGACGTCCAATCACTTTGTATCGCTCTTTTCATTTTCAAAGCCTGTTGCTAAGCCTGAGTCCGTGGCCAGAGGCCATCAAATCTGCTATTTCAATATTTTGGCGTTGCGAAGATTTTGTTACGACCGACAACAGTGGATTCACACCTGCCTACCATAAAAGCACACTTTATTACCCTCCCACATTTGGACTTCTTTTGTTTACTTTGTGTTTAAAAATTTTAATTAGGAAAACAGCCCATTGTGTAACCTTTTATGGCAGTCATTAGCCAGGTGTGATTCTAAGAAATTCAGTCCACGTCGGCGAGAGACATATTGTATTTGTGCAGTATAAAGCAATGCCCCAATGAAAAGATCGGCAGTCGAGCGATAAGCACAAGCGAAGCAAGACGTGTGTACTACATTGGGTAATCTATTTAGTGACGGACTTTGCGCGTGTTATTGAATCGTGCATTACGTTTGCACTGGTTGTGTTCAATTATATTTGTACCTGTGTTATACATGTTTGTATAGTTCTAATAAATTCTATAGTAATTCCCACGGCATTTTAATTCGAATCCTGCAACTCGTAACAATATTCAAAGTACAATTCCATTTCGATAGTTTCAAAAATTCGTATTCTGCTAAATCCACGATGTTTTCTCCATATCGTTGCGGCAGAATAATAGTAGAAACAAATTGGTATTAACACTAGCAGAAATGGCATTAGCCGATTAATACGGTAGTTTCCTGCGATTTTGATGAGATTCGGGCCCAAGTCGTTAAGCTGCGCATATATGTAAATTTTAATAATAACCAATATCGTAAAATCTCAGACGAACACAATAAATAGACCGAACGCCGAGCTCTCAAACTGAAACCGGCTAAAAGAAGCCGATTTTGGAATGGGAAGCCGCGCAGCAGTACATAATCAGCAGCAAATAATCGAATTAGTACGGATAAAGATGGAATAGTTTCCAATGGGTATATTTCTATTACCCACACAGACGCAAACCACATGTATACTAGATAATTCTACGCACTCAAGTTTGTAAAATATGCTTTTGTTCGCGAGGCTCCGTATACATTCATTCTTCTAAGCGTAAAATCTTATACTAATATATAAAGTTGAAGAGTTTGTTTGTGTGTTTGTTTGCTTGAACGCATTAATCTCAGGAACTACTGGTCTGATTTGAAAGATTCTTCAGTGTTAGATAGCCTATTTATCGAAGAAGGTTATAGGCTATATATCATCTATGACCAAACTTTTTTTTTACTATTTCACGCGATTAAAATAATCATCGAAGTTCTTACAAGTTTGGTCAGTCACATAGTTTGGTCCTTTGTAGCGCCTTTTTTGTGTTACCAAGGGTAATTAGATTTAGAACTGTCAACGATCATTGTGGGATTCGCCTCGTCGGGGTGGCACTAGCATCCCCGCAGGAATGCTTTTGCCACGCTATGTTTGGGCTAGGGGCCATTCATTAATTGCGTAAGGATAGTTTTGACTATTTTAGACCCCTCCTACTCCCATGCAGATTTCTCGAACCCCCCCTATTCCTCCCTCTTCTTACGTAAGATTCAATCTCGTTTTTCCGAATATTAAAAAATTGTTAGAAAAGGTTCAGTTACACTAAAACTCACAGCTTAACGTAAATCAAAGATTTTTATTTTTTTGGCAGATAATTTAGGTTATACTCTTTCATTGCTATCAGATATAGATTATCTTTATATAATACTAGTGGTTCCGGCAGACGTTGTCCTAAAGTGAAAAAATAAAAATCTGGAACCCGATTTCAGCGCCACCTACCGAGAGATTTTAGTAAGGATCCCTAATTTTTCTAGAAATAAATATAGCCTATATTACCATATTAATATAGGCTATATTTATTTATAATGTAACATTCTAATGGTGAAACAATGTTTAAAATGGGTCCAAGAGTTTTTGAGTTTATTCGTTACAAACATACAAAAATACAAATCTTCCCTCTTTGTAATATTAGTTATCGATTAAATTTCGACTTATAAAATATTACGTAAGAATGGGTTTTAACCCCCCTCCGGACCCTTACGTAATTAATTAATGGCCCCGTACACACTAAAACTCCTGGTCGTATCTGGAACGTCCCTTGTCCGGCTGTGGGCTCGCTTGCGGATTCAACTCCAGCCCGGACGGGCGGCAGCCGTCTCCTTTCTAACGCCTACCGCAAACCTTTCACTTAGGTCACGAAGGTGAGCGATCTCGTTGGATATGATTCCCACCTTCCAGCTATGTCCGTCGAGATGTGGCCGGTAAAATGAAAAAGATATACTTAAGTAATATTTGATAGATAAAAACATTAGTGACTTTAACGCCATTTTATTGTAAGCCACATTTGCAACTAAGTATAGTTTTTGTTGCAAAAGGTATTTCAAAACATTAATTTGTTATAAAATTTAGTTTTCGATTCAGTAAGGTCTAATCTAACTAAAACTGAAAATCTTAAAACAAAATTATAGTTAAAATAAGTACCTTCTACAGTAAAAAATATAGTTAATGCAAATGTCGCTTACGATAAAATGGCGGTAAAAGCTCGATATGAATTTATGCATCCCATTTCCTTGCCCATCAGGCACGAAAATAGTAGTAAAAAAAGACTACTTAATGAATTATTATACCATAAGAAAAAAGGCCATTTAAAATTAATAAAATTCTAAACATGCCGTGTCTGTACATTGAAGCTATTTAAAAAAAACAACTGGAATAGACTATATAAACGATGGAGACATGTTGTATTTTTTTTAGATATTTGTCTGTTTCTGGGTTTGCCTGTTTGTTCGGAATTCACGTTAACTACAGAGACTATTTCGATGCGCTTATTCTATCTTAAATCTGCGTTACTTTTTATCCCAGAATTTTTTCTGGGGTTGATGTAAAATGGCCAGATTGAAAAAAATCGAATTCCAATGCGGTTTTTTTACTGGTGGATAGCAAGTTTTATTTAATGAAATGTGTGATATTTTCTATCCCGGGAATCCCGTGGGCATTTCAAGTCATATGTGGACGAAGTCGTGGGTATATCTCAGTAAATAATAAATATTCTATTCGTACAGGAACGGAAAAAGAATACAATTTCCTGCGGCCGGGCGGCTATCGTAAGATGCGACAAAACAACCCACAGCCAGGTGGTAAGGTGTTTACCTGGTGTCTGTATTGCTACCACTCCTGGGCTAGTATGCCGACACAATAACCTTGAGTTGTGTTCCGACATTACTGGCCAGGTTCCAATATCCCTAAAGACAGCAGCAGTGCATTTGTAGCACTTTTGGTGTTGCAAATGTCCATAGGCGATGGTAACCACTTTCCATCATGTGGGCCATCTGCCGGTCTGCTAAATTCATGGAATAAAAAAAAACCTTAGACTATAATAAACATAAAATAAAATCATAATCGAAGAAACAATCGCTGTCTGCCAGCCCTGTATACAAAAATATGCATAACCTTGAAACAATGTTATGTATTCCTTTTTAGTAGACAATTAAAATATTATGCTAATAGTAACGTGATTACCAAGATTAGTCCTCGTTCAAATAATTACTTAAAATAATATGAGTTAATATTCGTATTTTTTTATCAGTACTAATTAATGGATTTTATACGTTTAATAATTTAGCCAATTTGAAATAATATTGTTATGGCTCTGTAATTTTTATGCAAAAACTGAACCATTTTCAAATCCTCATGTCCGGTCGGTGGTTGGTGTCAGTTTACGTTGCAATTTTTTTTCTTAAAAATTACTGAATGTATTTTAATTTAATTTTGGCAAGAACGTGTATATTATACGCATGTGTTTATCGTTATGAAATAATGTAGCGTAATCGCCAAAAATCTAAAAATGTTACGTTTTTCAAATACAATGTGGTAGTCGGGCTTCATCCACGTTAGTGTTAATCATTTTTTTTCTTCGCCTCCCTCCTCTTTCTTGGCTCATGAAAGAGAGCATTTCTTTCTTTTATCTTTTTTAAATTTGTATTTATTCAATAAACACGGGGAAAGGGAGCATCTTTATATATCTTATTGTCTTATCTTATTATCTTTGTGTGCGCTGCGTGTTACTATTAGACAAGCTAAATCACTATCAATATTTAAAAACATGACAAAAAACACTACCTGCAACATGGTAAGGTTAAAATTTTTATATGTATTTATGTATATGTATGTACGGAGGCCATCATGTTCCATAGGAAATTTCGCAATCCCCCCGCGGACTTGACCCTTTCGGTCCAAGGGGTGGCCATTAGAGTAGGGCCCCAGATGAAATATCTGGGGCTAGTTCTCGATGGGAAATGGCTGTTCAAAGCGCACTTTGAGCAGCTAGTTCTCAAACTCGTCAAATCCGCGGGCGCACTCTCGAGGCTGCTTCCCAACGTAGGGGGCCCGGGAGGTGCGACGCGGAAACTTTACTCTGGCATCCTGAGGAGTATGGCACTGTACGGTGCGCCCGTCTGGTCCATTGCACTTCACCGCCACAACAGAACCCTGCTGCATCGGGCGCAGCAGGTTCTGGCCGTGAGGACCATACGGGGGTATCGCACAGTGTCGCGGACGGCGGCCACCCTCCTGGCAGGCGATCCGCCCTGGCATCTCCAGGCGGACGTCCTGACAGTGGTGCGCCGCACCTGGCAGGATGCCCTAGCTAGAGGCCTGACCTTCTGTCAGGTCGAAATCGAGGCGATCAGGAAGCGGGAAACCGCCTCCATGATCGCCGTCTGGTCTCAAGAGCTCGACAACCCTGCGGCCTATGGCGGCTACACGGTGGATGCAATCAGGCCACAGCTGACGGAATGGGTCAACCGCACCAGCGGCACCCTGACCTTCAGGACGACGCAGATACTTACCGGACACGGAGGTTTCGATAAGTATCTGTATCGCATTGTGGGCTGCTTGCCTTCCCCGGACTGCCGCCAGTGCGGCGCGCCCGACACGGCGTTACACACGCTAGTCGAGTGCGCCGCAGCGTTTCGAACTTGAGACGCAAGTAGGTCCAGTCGACTCGCTCTGCGACTTGGTCAAGGCCATGCTGCAGAGCAGCGACAATTGGGGGGCTGCGGTTACTTTTTGCGAGACAGTAATGTCACTCAAGGAGGCCGCAGAACGCGATAGGGAGAGGAGTCCTGCAGCGCGTGCTAATGCGTCTTCTCGAGGTCGCCGGCCATCAGCTGGCACCCGGAGAGGCAGGTACGCGCATTAATTCCCTCCCTGAGTTAGGTACCGTTTACCGCGGGGGGCCTTTAGCTTGCTAGGAGAGCAAAGGACCTTCTACCCCCGCACAACGAAGTGGGGTGTGTTCTCCCAGGGCACACTCCAGGCACTTTATTGCGCTCGGTCGGCTGGGCGTAACTATGTTCTAAATCTCAGCCTTTCCAACACATACAAAGCGCAGGGTCGTCAGGGAGGAGGGGGTTTTTAGTGGGTATTGAGGTTGCTCGCTCGTGTAGCAACGCTCGGAGTCTTCCACACTATTCTGTGACGTCGATCGCGGACGGAGCGCTGCCAAGAGCATACTATTGCTGCAGTGTTATCGCCCCCGACCGACGCGTGTCGTTCCCCTAGCAACGACCCAGTTTGTGCGTAAATCGGTTAAGAATTTTCCCTCGCCTCAAAACAAAAAAAAAAAAAATAGTGACCAGGTTCCAATCTCCCTTAAGAGAGCAGCAGCGCATTTGTAGCACCTTTGGTGTTGCAAATGTCCATAGGCGATGGTAACCGTTTTCTATCAAGTGGGCCGTCTGCCTGTCTGCTGAACTCCTGCAATAAAAAAAAAGTGTTATCTATCTATCTACCTTTTCTTTCTTTTTTCATCAAAACTTAAAACTAATACCATTATCTTAAAAAAAACAAATATATATATATATATACATACATACATACATAACTTCACGCCAGTTCCCTTGCGGGGTAGGCACGAACAACAGAGTGCCATTTAGGCTTATTCTTACACACCTCACTTGCCTCTTTGACATTCATAACTCTTGTCATGCACACTCGTCTGTTCTTAAGGCTCCTGACATCACCTTCTGCTAGTACACGATCAATTTGATCATGGAAGGTGTGTCGTGGCCTTCCACGACTTCTGCATCCATCCACTTTTGCATTGTATATCTGTTTAGTCATTCTTTCATCATGCATTCTTTCCACATGCCCGAACCACCGGAGCATTCCTTTCCTTACCTTCACCCCGACACTCTCTTTCAGACCAACTCTCTTTCTTACTTCGGTATTACGAACGCGGTCCGCGAGCGTCACTCCGCAGATTTTGCGCAGTGCTCGCATCTCGACCGCGTTTACTCTACTTTCATACTCTCTCTTCCATACCCAACTCTCGCATCCATACGTGAGCGTCGGTACCAGCACCGCGTTGTGTACGGCGAGCTGGGCCTTCTGGCTGAGGTTCTTAGCGCCTAGAAGTTTACCTAACGCTCCATTCACACTATTCCCCAAATTTCCAAGATATACAAACTCATTCACTTGCTCTAGCATAACATCATCGACCATTATCCTTGCATTCGTTCTGGTTTCTTCTCTTTCAAACACCATAACCTTTGTTTTCTTCGCATTCAAATGTAAGCCTCTCGCCTGACAGTCATCTTTCATCATTATGACTAGTGTTTGCAGGTCTGATGGCGATTCGGCTAAAAGCACGGCATCATCCGCATAAAGCAAGGTGCTTACAACTAGATCACTCATTCGCACCCCAACATCCATCAATCTTATTCTCTGGAGACAATCGTCCAGATATAGGATGAACAGCAAAGCCGACAGCACGCAGCCCTGGCGGACGCCAATATTGACGTCAAACCAGGGCGACAGGCTGCCTTCCACCCGCACGCATGCCATACAGCCCTCGTAAGTGGACTGCACAGCACGCATCAATTGGCCATTAATCCCATATCTGGGCAATATGTCCCAGAGGTCCTTCCGCACAACCCTGTCAAATGCTTTCTCTAGATCCACAAAACCGCAGAAAACCTTCCGGCCCATAGCCAGCTGCTTCTCTACGATATTGCGGAGAGAGAAAACTTGATCCATACATCCCCTTCCATTTCTGAAACCACCTTGTGCATCCCACAGTAATCCATCGGATACAACTCTCATTCTCTTTTCAATAATCTTCGCATACACTTTAGATGCTGTGCTGATCAAACTGATGGCCCTGTAGCTGGCGCACTCCATACGTGACCCCTTGCCTTTATACAAGGGCACGATGACAGCGCGCCTCCAGTCCTTGGGAACCTTTCCCGTCCTCCAGCACAAGTTGCATAAGGACAGGAAAGCGTCCCGGACGCAGGTTCCACCAGATTTGATCATCTCAGCAGACACACTATCGATTCCTACTGCCTTTCCATTTTTCAGACTTCTTATCGACCATTCGATCTCTTCCAAAGTGATCTCGGATGCTGACTCCTCGGAGTCGGTCACAGACTCAGTCGTGGTGCCAGCATCCGGGATATTATCATACATTTCTCTAAAATATTCACTCCATCGCGCTAATACCTCTTGTGGGTTAGCAAGAACCTCCCCTGCTTTAGATTTTATTCTTTCCATTCTGGAAGCTGACGAACAACCCCGAGACTTCTTAATCTCTCTCCAAAAGAGTTTGGTATTCGCCTCGAAGTTCTCCGTCAGCTTCTCTTCTTCTTTCAATTTTATTCTTTCACGCTTCTCTTTCACTAAAGCTTTGGTTTCATTCTTGCAGAGGCGATAAATTTCTTTCTTCATCTCTTTCATACTGTCATTCTGTTGCAAGGAAGCAACATAATCCAGCCAGGCTTTTCTCTTTCTCTCTACGCTGGATTTAACATCCGCGTCCCACCATTCATCACCTTTCGTTGTTATGTGCCTCTTCGCGCATCCACATGCTTCTTTTGCGCTTTCCACTAAACTTTCTTTCATACTATACCAGTCATTATCCACATCTAAGTCGGAGAAGTCCGCTTTTGCAAGCCTTTCTTCGACTAGGCGCGCATACATACTCCTTACACTAACATCTTCCAATTTTTCACACTTTATTCTTTCAAGCTCCCCGAAATTGGTACGCACTCGCCAGTGTCTCCACTTCTTGAAAAGGCCCACAAACCGGCTTATCACCAGGTAGTGGTCCGTTTCAAGAGTGGGGCCTCTGTAGGCTCTTGTATCCATTATTCTGTTTCGGAGGCGACTATCAATTAAAATCAGATCAATCATACTTTTCTGATCATTCATTCTCCATGTATACGTGTGAATATCCTTATGATGGAATAGGGTGTTCGACACAAGCAAGTTTCTTTCCATGCATACGTCTATGATTGGCCTACCAGCATCGTTCACTCTCTTGTCACCATAGGGTCCAAGGACAGCCTCAAGGCCGTCTCGTTTGGTCCCCACCCAGCCATTAAGATCACCACACATAATTAGTCTTTCGTTCCCTTCAGCCAGATCCAGAATTTCTCTCACAGACTCCCAAAACTTCTCGAGTTCTTGGGGATCCGCTGAGCTGACGGGAGCATAAGCTGCGACCAGAAAAACTCGCGTGATCCCCAGTTTTAGGCGGACCCAGAGAAGTCTCGGGTTCACCAGACAATAAGCTTTTACTCCAGACACAAAGCGGGATGAGAGTAAGACGCCTACCCCCCCACTCGCACGCTCGTCCAGGTCCACGCCGGACCACAGAGCAAGCATGCCACCGGGGAGGTCATCGACGTCGCACCCCTTCCGCTTTGTCTCTGTCAGACATAAGGCATCCAGGCTTCTCTCATTCATTATATCAATCATTTCGTCCATCTTATCTTTCATCCCACCTCTCACATTCCACGTGCCTATACGGCACTCTGCTCCTCTCGACCCGCCAGGTTTGGCGCTGCGTGAAGGGTGGCGGCCCCCTTCGCCGCATGCGCGAGAATTCACACCGACGGGGGCGCATCGGTGAGCGTCGCCTGCGGGGGACGCCCTATCGTGCACTGCACGCCGGTGAATTCTGGTCAGGATTGTGGCCCACTCGCCACTCTTGACAAAGGTAATTCGCGAATATGACACATCGTTAATCTCGCTATGCAGGTTTCATCACGGTGTTTTCATTCACCGTCACCACGTGGTAAATATAGAAACTATGATCTAGACTCTAGATTCTAGAGTATGCCGCTATAACGGTCTTGAGTTGTGTTCCTGCATTAGCGGCCAGGTTCCAGTCTCTCTTTAGAGAGTAACAGCACATTGTTAGCACCTTTGACATTGTAAATGTCCATAGGCGATGGTTACCGCTTTCCATCAGATGGCCCGTCTGTGTCTGAAGAACTCAGGAGGAAGAAAATGCATTTTATTGTTACTTCAGAATTACACTACTTTTAAGTCGAGGCTTGTCGCGCGAACGCACTTGACTTCTGACTTTTTTTTCTAGTACCTACTCTTTCAAACCTTTTTATATTATACATACTTAAGCAGAGTTAATATTTACCTATATTGTAGTATTCTAGCTAATAATCTATTATATACATATACATCAAAAAAGTGTATTCTCATTAAAAAAAACAGTACAAAACTCATTTGCGATTAACGCAACTTCTTTATTTCATAGAAGAATAACAAATTTCACTCACCCACAGAGTATATTATTATAAAAACCTTACATACGTCTAACATAAAATACTTACCTATATTGCTCTATATAACTAAAATACAAATAAAAGCTATGAAATCACAAATATTTTTTTTGGAATCCAAAAAGCAGGTAGCCTAAGTTACTACCTTTGATTATATAACCTTTTAAAGGTTACTATTTATGACTTCAGCTATCTGCCAGTGAAAGTCCCATCTAAAACGGTCCAGCCGTTTCAAAGATTAGCCGGAACATCCAGACAAACAAAAAATTATAAAACTATTTTTTATATAGGTACCGTATACATGTTACAAACAAACACTTAATTTTATTTATTTGTATGTATAGATAGAAACGTGAAAAAAGAAAATTGCAATGTTGGCAATGACAGACACTAAGATTAACAATAAGAAACACAGGATATTATCACTACGCTTATTATAAATATTAAAACCTGTTGTAACCTCATTTACCTCATTTATTTTAATGTCATAGACAAACATTTCATTATTATGTGGAATGCATTTTTTAAACTCACTTCAATAAAAAATGTCGAACTGAGAGCACAATCTTTTTACTTAAAAGATTTTCCAACAAAACTAATTTAAAAAAATACATCTCAAAACAATCTTCTTAGACAAGATAGAAAATCTAATTGATCCAAGTAATTTTAACATTACACAATTTATACATAATTTTCTATGGAACGGTCTGTTCTGTGACTTAGTTTGATAAGGTGACATGTGCTTGCGGAACATTAAATGAATCAATTTGCAAATTGACGAACTTTTTATTCCGCCACTGTATCTATATTGGTATTCTTGGTCATATAGTAAATTCGTTTATTTTTTAGATATTCTTGCTCCTTTTCTATCTAAATTGAAAAGCAGAGCTAAACCGTTTATTTTCGGATTTACGCACCGCACAAGGTGTTTTTGGAAAGTACACAAGCAGCATGGTGTGAGTCGGCTTACTTATTTAGGGTTCCTCCATAATATGCATATTATGAAGTCTTATACATACAATCCAAATTCAACAATGAATAAAGGCTTCCGACCTTTTAGAACTAGACTAAAGGTATAGGAATGCTTATGTTGGGTAATAAATAAAACAAATATTTTCTTGGTATTAAATTGAATAATAATTTAATGTATATGTGTATTTATTATACATTGAAATTAAGTACATTTTGTAGCAGGTCACTGCCAACGGGGAGCGTGCCCAGAAGGCTGGCTGCATTGCCAAGTTGGTTGGCAATGCTTATTTGTTGGGCGAAATATGAGCCAGCCTTCTAGTCACGAATAGTGCCAGAGAGTGTCTTACAAATAAATATCTTTAAAGATACTCTTTGCCGATTGACCCCACAGACCCAATGTTTCAATCTCCAAACGGCACAAATATGTAACCTTTTTCTTCGACTCCATATTTGCGCCAGTCTCTGTCTGCTGTTACTGTGGACTGGCATTGCCAGCCCTTGACTCAGCCATCAGAAGATGTGACGAGGCCAATATGTGTGTGACGCAGATATGCGCATAATGTTTTTCCATGATACCAGCACAGGGGTCCACTGGATACAGGGGTAACAGCTGGTCCATACCTCTGTAGGTGAAGTAGTACACCCTGCTATTGGGGTAGACAAAGTGTCCGTGCGCGGTGCGACATGGTCTAGTAACTTTGTACTAGATCCCTTTTCGCTTCTACTCAGCGCGGGCAACGGGCGCGGGTTTAGGTTTAGTGAGGCAGTTAGGAACGCCTTTACCAGAGTCCTCGGACAAGTTTGTTGCGGTGCTTCTCGCCGCAATTGGTCCTCCCCCTGAAACATCCAGATAGTACGAAAGATATACCATCTACGTTAACAGAAAAAGTCACACACTAACTGCCACCCTATCTTTCAAAGGACGAATGAGATAGCGTCCAGTCTCTTGCCATTATGTAGTATTGAGTAGACGAATGCTTCTCTCAGTCTTCTGCTCAGGCAATATTCACTTTTTCGATGCACAACAATAAACTAAGGGTACGTCGACATCTGTATCATTAGGTCGAAATAACGATCTCGTCGCGTTACCGGCATTCGCCAGTTTTTACAAAAATAAATTGCCGATTTTTTATAAAGGCATGAAAGGCTCGTATTGTCCATATTTCAAGATACAGGGCCACGCAATGAACAAAAAAATGCAAAGGGAAAAAGGCGGATTCCTAGAGTGTACTAATACTCTTTTACGTTACCATTGCATCTTCTGAGCGTATCATTGCCCGCAACCACGTTTTTTTTAGTCGTGCTAATTTTTTTTTTATTGCCTGAAGCAGGAAAACAGGTAGATTGTTCATTTGGTGTAAGGTACCATCGCCTATGGATGTTTACACCACTGGTGGCGGTGACAACGCGTTTGCGACTTCTAAAAAATTTTATAACGCCCAGCTTAAGCCACCCTATGTCTAAACTGTCCGTGTTTAGATGATGCATTTTTGGATACAATATCACTAACTAATGCTCATTATTGTTATCAACAGGGCATATGAAAGTAATTAATTCTTATGTTGATGTAAAATTATAAAAAAACCCTCGTTGCGGCCAATGACACGGCCCATTCACCTTTATATCTATTTTTAATACAGAAAATGAATGTCTAAAATGATATAGAAACCCATCATTAATAATACAGATGGGGACGCTCCATTAGCGACAGACAACCTATGTTATTATTCATTTTTTTCGTAAACTAGTTATGATTGTATGAATTATCAATATTTATTATAGACGTAAACCTGTTTATAAATTCCAACAGCTTTTTAAAGTTTATACGTCGTAGCCAATTTACATGCAACATGGTTTTGATTTAAATATCAAAACTAATATAATAAACATTTCTTAAGATAGCATTCTTTTTTTCGTTTATATCCGCTTTCTAATTTTCGGTGTAGCAGCGGTGCGAAATCGGTATACTCGGTATAAGCGGTTCCAAAAGCGCCTATATTTCTATCGGCTTTACCTGATTCGCATAGTGCCACTTCGGCGCCGATAGCAAGCGAATAAAAAAACGCTTATAGAAATAAAAGATCGGTAAGCTTTCGATACCGCATATACCGAGTATACAGGTTTCGCACCGCTGCTGCACCGACATATCAGAAACTATAAGCCTGTTATCGGTATACAGAAAAATAAAGGTAATAAAAATACATTTATAATGTTTATAAAATTTGAAATAATCCAAATTCTCTATGGAAGACAAATAAGCTCACATTTATTATCTGTTTCGAAATATATGGTATATATAATATTTTAGACTTTAGCTTATATATGTAGTTAGATATAAAGATGGAAGAAGAATACTAGAGGAATAACAACTATCCAGTAAAATGTAATGCCAAAATAGCCCTAGGGCTGTATGCGCACGTGTTATGAGCTTAGGGTCTAGACCCTAAGCCCATAACACGTGCGCAGCAGCACTGATTTGTTTGTACTTTCCATTCCTGCGGCACAGGACTTTTCAAGCCTTATTCTAAAACTACCATTGTGGCGACACGAGACCTATTAAGTCCCGTAACGTTTTAAAAACTAAAATCTTTTATGGCCTACATATAAAATAGTTTATTAAAATAGTTAAGGTAACCACAGAACTCTGGTTTAGTAGCATGTCTTAGATATATAATCATTAATCACTTTTTTTCAACATTGAACCAAATTGAAGTTGCGCCTTCTGCACCACAGAGAAGTGTTTTTCTTAGTTGCCCTGCAATTGAGACACGTTCAGGGCCACTTAGACCCTGTTTCGCAGTAAATGTTTAAAAACTTGTCAGATCTAAATCGATAAATGTTCACAAATGTTACATCTATGAAATTATGAAAAATCGGTACTATCGACTTACAGCGAAAACAGTGAAACTAAACATTACTTAAAAACCTAAAAGTACTGGATTGTTATCCACATTCTTACTCCAAATATAACTAAATAACAAAAATAGATTTTTTTACTAAAATGCGTTGTCAACGTAATTTATTAAGAAAACCAACATGACTCATCACCTTAATTAAGTTGTCATATAAAAACATATATTCAAAATAAATATCTTAATCACAGATTTTGGACTTTTAGTTAAATAGTTAATGAGCTTTTAGTTTTTTGAGGTCAGCTTCGTGGTTCTTGGTGTATATGCCGCTGGGATCGAATTTCCCTTTTAGCTCGTTCCAGTACTCCGGTTCATAGTTGACCAAGTGAGCAATCACAGTCTCTGTTCCAGAACGCTGAGTGTCCGTACATTTAGCACAATCTTCCACTATTGCTTCTCTTATGTGAGCTGTTGAAATTAAACACATTTATAATATAAGTAGTGGTCAAGATTGATATTCGAACTTAATAATTGGCCAATTCTCCTTGTTGGCGGGCGATTGTCAAACGCGCATCATTGACCGCAATCAAGTTTTTTTTAAGTAGTACTCTGATTTTTAAGTACTTGAACTAAAATGACAACTGCGATCGAGCTTTATATGTTGCAAGCTTGAAGCAACTCACTACTATAAGTTGGATCGCGTAGAATTTCTATAGAAATTCTATAGGCATTGGCATAATCAATGCTGAAAGCGTTGCAGTCATAATCTCAAGGAGAAGAAACCTAATGATTTTTGGAGTTTAGTCCTTAAGAATCTATATAAGGCCCCCGGTATGGAAATTTTATGAGAAGTGAAATAATACAATTGTAACTCAAAACGTTACGGTTTTGCGCTTTTCATGAAATTTCTATACCGGGCGTTTTATATGAAAATCAATTCTTAATTTGTATCCGTGCAGGAACGGAGAAAGAATACAATTTCCTGCGGCAGGGCGGCCTGTCGTAAGAGGCGAAAAAACAACCCACAGCCAGGTGGTAGGGCATTTGCCCGAATGGATGGCTACCACCCCTGGTCTAAAGTGTGTCGCCATAATAACCTTGAGTTGTGTTCCGGCATTAGTGACCAGGTTCCAGTCTCCCTTAAGAGAGCAGCAGCGTATTTGTAGCACCTTTGGTGGTGCAAATGTCCATAGGCGATGGTAACCGCTTTCCATCAAGTGGGCCGTTTGCCTGTCTGCTGAATTCCAGCAATAAAAAAAATAAAAAAAGGAGTAAATTCCAAATGCAATCGATGTGTCATGCTAAAAACATAATAGCAGTATGCAAATTTTTGAAGTGATAACTTCTTATGGGAGGGTAAACCGCTTCGTTACGTAACTCGTTACGGCGCCAGTCTGTCAGGCTTCCCTTTCTCTCACGCATACGGCAGCGGTAGGCGGGCTAAGTTATCACTTCTGTCGGGCGTCCCAAAACGCACACGTTTTTTTACTTACATTTAAGTTCCTTGCCTTCAGCAGTGCATTTTCCCTTATCAAGTATGCAGAGAATATAAGGTATTAATAGACGCCTATTGTTGAGGATTTCTGGGATGTTGATATTGTCGTACTTATCAGTATAGTGGTCACCAGGACGTGCTATGGTCACAGCCACAAGAACACACAGACAAACAATAACGGACTTCATTCTGAAAAAAAGAGAAATTAATTTGCTTAAAAATCGATTATATGCATTAAACAAACTAAGTTATTAATTAAATTTATATATTAATACGTGAATCAAAAACACAGCAAAAACTTTCTACCCCTTTTTACGAAAATTGCGCGGACGGAGGGGTATTAAATTTCGCACACTTATAGTTTATATAGCGAAGGAGTGCAGAATGCTACTATTTTCTAAAAATTATGTATAAAAATACATTAAATCAATAAAATAACATTACACACACTGCAATGTATTTGACACACACGCATATATACTCTTTTGGTCATTGCTAAAGTCAAACTAACAGTGTAGCCTTGGCGAAATCTGTGATTACAGAAGTATGAGTATAGTCTTTAAAATTAATTATTATGGTCGAATTTTGACCACGGGCGATCACTAGTTATAATAGATCTGAAAATGGTCCGAGTTTGTACGATGCGTTTAAAAACGTGACAAAACTCAAGGGGTACATTACATTCAATGTACAAGCAGAATCCGAAAATGCAACTTCAAGAATTTTTGTCTGTCAGTGTGTTATATCCCTGCTAAACTTGGGATACTGTGAGCTAGTGACTGTGTTGCGCAGATGTAGCCAAGCCATGAAATATCATTGTAATTCATTCAAATTCTCTATAACTCATGTATAATAAACTAATATTTATCATTAACGGATTTATCATAATCATTATTAATAATCATTAAGGTGCTATTTTAACACTATAAACAAGACGCCTTTGGCTACACCCATTAACACTAACGCAGGTGAAGCAGGGGCATTAGAGTATCACGTGAAAACTACTGAACGCATTTAAATGACACTCGACACAGAGCTCATCCCCCGTGTCATCACTTAAGATACTTTATCCCGATAAACGACATTGGTTCTGTGGAATAGATGAATGTAAAGAAAAAAGTGTCGTTGCCGTTGCAATTCAGTAAAAAATACGCCATCATTACAGCAACGGTGTGTACAAAGTTTCGCTGGTACATGTTTTTTATAAATAAAATTACATGGAATTTCAAAACATTTTAACTAAAGGGCGGTTCCTATATCTTACTATTCATTCATTTGCCCTACCATCGGGTGAATTTTGACATTACTTGTATGGACCTTATGTCAAATTTTGTGCAGTTTCATCCGTGCAGGAACGGAAAAAGAATACTAATTCCTGGGGCCGGGCCGCCTGTCGTAAGAGGCGACAAAAAAACCCACAGCCAGGTGGTAGGGCATTTGCCCAACTGGATGGCTACCATCCCTTGTCTAGAGTATGCCGCCATAACAAGCTTGTATTCCAGCATCAGTGGCGAGGTTCCAGTTTCTCCTTCAAGGCTGGCAGCACTTTGGCAGTATCTCTGGTATTGTTAATATCAATAGGCCACGTAACCACTTTCCACCACAGTTGGGCCGTAAACCGATCTGTTGTGCTTCAGCAATAATAATAAAAAAAAACCGATAGTAGAGCAAATGAACGGTCGATAAGAAGCAGGAACCGTGCCTAAAACGACAAAAAATACAAATAAAAAAGTTCTGCATCCACGATAACTTCACTAACTCCCAAAAATGTTAGTTACTTATATATGGAGTAAAAAATAGCTTATAAATAAACAAGACGTAAAATAAATTTTTTGGGGATTCATCAAGTAATTGACGCGATTTTAGGGTTTTTTTACTTAGTTTAGCTTTATTTTTGGGAGTTGGTTAACACTCCCCTTGTCTAATATTCTGTTCGGACTACAGGGGATTCTCTAGCGGTACTCTATAGTTGATCCGACAAGTTCGATAATACCACACCGCTGTGCTATTACGTTTGTCAGATTACCGCAGATCAAGTGTACAATTTCTACAACCCAGATATTGAGACCTTGAGCAACTGACTTTAAATCTGTATTCAGAAACAGATTGGTCACATTACAAAAGGTTATAATTTGATCACATTGAAAATGTCTAGGCTGAATTTTATATTGCAATTATCTTATATATAAAATTCTCGTGTCACAATGTTCGTTCCCATACTCCTCCGAAACGGCTCGACCGATTTTTATGAAATTTTTTATGCATAGTCATTTATTATGTAAGTTTGAGAATCGGTTACTATCTATTTTTCAAACCCCTAAGTGATAAGGGGTGTCCACCCCAAATTTATTTTTTTAGGATACAGCATTAAAAAATATATACAACCCTAAATTTTCACCCTTCTACGATCAACCCCTATTTTTATTTGTTAATTATAAACTTTATTTTTTTGGCAAGATTTTTAATCTTATTTTGTCATGACTTAGAATAAAAAAAATTATATTACTCTTTTAGATTCACAATTAGAACCGGTAGGTGGCGCTGAGATCGGGTTCTGGAATCCTTCTAATCACCTGGAGCGATTTTGGTGATTTTGTTTTTGTGTGTTTGAGTGGATACCCGGATGGTTTAGGTTCGCAATTAGAACCGGTACGTGACTCTGGGATCGGGTTCTAGAATTTTATTTTTTAAAGGCAGGACAACGTCTGCCGGGGCCGCTAGTATTACTATAAAACAAAAAAGGACCTTATAGATGACTTTAATTATATTTTATAGGCTACTATTTTTACTGACGTATATAAGTATCTAAAATATCTTTATTTATAAATATTTAGTAAAAATAAGAAATTATTTATATGTAATGTTTTTAAAGATTTATGTTGGAAATGTAAAAAATATTTAAATTAAAAATTATATTGGAAAAGAAGGTTTTATGCCCGTAAACGTAGAACAGGCATGCTGTGTAGACAAAAATATTTAAAAAACAATTTAACTGACTCTAAGCAAATATTTCACAAAAATAGGACTAGTTCAGACACATACAAATAAAACTAGACTATACAGTAACCGTAAGCAATTTTTTTAAACTTGTTTACATAATTATTTTCTCTCAATTTAAATAATACTACGCGCGAGTTGATTTTTACGTGCTTAATCAAACTACCTGACTAATTCGGATTTGGTAGAAAGCATTGATTATGATTGATATTATATGTAAAACGCTACAACTTTAAATATTATATTCAAATTATAATTATTGTTGTTTATATAAACAAAAAATCACATGATTTTTTTTATTATAAAAAAGTCATTTTGAATATTTCTAAAGAAAAAAAGCAACAATCTAAATAACTTAAAATGTTTTATATCTCTAAAAGTCAGACACGCTGTAAAGAAATAATAAGAAACGAAAAAACAAACTGTCTCTAAAAATAGAATTAAAAATTAAAAATAGAAATAGTTCTCGTTAAGAGCTTTATGCAAAATAAAATTACCTTGCTGTGATGGGATTTGGCAGAGAGCACTGATTGTCAGCTCTACTTCGACTTTAACAGTGCACGGTTGAGACCCCAATGACTTTTATACTAAAAGTTTGACACTTTTTGACAGCGCTAAAACTAGTTTATTTTTCCACATAACGGCCTATAATTCAAGGAATGAGACATTGTCACCGTGCTAATAAGTAATGCGTGACGCGCTGTCACAGTATTTTTGGATATTTTTAAATGTTGCTCACGTATGTTTATTTATGTGTGGTTTTCTTACGTATTTTTAATTCATATATTTAATTGAAGTATCTATTAAATAAAAGTAGTATATTTTCACATTTCAAGGGTGTTTTGTTCGACTTATAATATAACAAATTAATAATTTGAAATTATCCTTCAAGCGGTGGCGCGGCGTCGAATCGACCGCACCTTATGCGTTTTTGTTTATAATTTTTAATATTTCCGTCACAATTATTCTCAAATAAAATCTTCAAAAGTTCACTACAAAAAGAACTATTTATCCCTCTTCTTCGGGCATCCCGTATTGAACAAAAATCTTTTGTTTTAGCCGCGGCGTAGGTGTCACGCGCCCGTCGTAGAAAAGGATACGTACGACCCTATTTATAATAATAACAACAGCGCATAAACGTGCCACTGCTGGGCTCGGGGCTCCTACTATTGGGGAACGGACAGTATACTCGCCACCCTTGTCGCTTGAATGCAGTCATTACGGGTGCGACTCGCTCATGGCCGCTTCTTGCTTTAAATATTTATTTTATACAATGTTATAAAAAAAATGAAGTATTATTTTCCTTTAATATATAATTGAACGATTATGTTCTTTGAATTGCAGACAAATGTGTTAACACTGGGGTGCTAAAATATGACCAACATCCGTATTTGAAGTAAGGAGTGTGAACATGACGCTTTTGGACGAGTAATGTTCTTGTACAACATACAAATATTTCAACACAGAAATGTATACATTTTACATTTATAAACACATACTTTTTTTAAATATAGAATATTAGTCATTAAATTATTTTTCTTTTTCATAGCTTACCTTACTTACCTAGCTGTTAAGAATAGGCTCTCGTAATTAAACATGAAGTACTTAAATCCAGCCAAGTCATTTTACTCATTAATTAAACTCTTAATGTAATGCTCATATTAGACGAATTAACCAAAATACAGCTACGTGATTGAAAGGCACAGAAATGAAAGAACAATTCAATGACATTGAAATGAAATTCAAATTTATGTTTATCTACAATGATTCCTCCAAGTTGTAAGACAAATAAACCGTCTATATCTGCTTAAAATTATGTCTTGATATTAATTCAACTACTACATAATTGTCAAGAACGAGTAAAATGATATCAACGAATACATATTTGTTAGTATTATTACGAATCTGTAGATTTTTAATTTAAAATGCTATTGGATTATCACAAATTTTATTAGAATACACACGTAATTCACAGTTTTTACAAACACAACCAATACAACAAAACAAAACCGTAAAGCAGAAGATCGAAATAACATAAAACGCGCAAAGTCCGTCGATGTGAGTTTCTCGATCTGAAAGTACACTTAGTACGCCTCGATCGCAGTTCAAACATAACTAACTGTGGTGGGTTTTTTTTCATATGAATTCGTCTTTATGCTGTTGGTTCGAAGATCTTACAGTTTTATCGAAATGTTTGGGGCGAGCGCCTTCGCAAAGCGACATGCGCAGTATTCATTGGAATTTTCGAACTTGTAAGCGTAATCTAAAACAACGTGGCATCTAAGGATCTACCGTGAAATTTAAACATTAAATACGGTTTAGGGCGACGTATTGGCAAGCCGGCAATAATAGAAAGGATTAGCGATTAATAATAGACGGTTACTTTACAATACTTAAAAATTAACGCGAATAAATGACAGTAAACAATTTTGGCAATCATAAAAAATTAAGTAGAAATAAGTATTAAATTGAATTAGTACGGATAAATATGGAATAGTTTTCAGTGGATTACTATTACTCGTACAGACGCTAATTACGTTTATACTACATAAGTTTATGCACAAAAGTATATAAAAAACTTTACTTCGTTTGACACTTATTCACGTAGACTTCGTCTTTACTTTCATTCGCCTGAGGTCACAGCTGAATATGTCGGGAACAAGTAACAATATATGAAATTTGATACAAATTTTTCAAAGAAGTCTAGTGTGTCTATAACATTTAAAAGTTTTACTACTGAAAAATGAATATGAAAATGCATTACAATGGTCTCAGACGTCTGACACGACGTGCAACGATATGCTCGGCGTTCACACGTCAGGCGAGTGCAAGAAACCACTCTAGTGCATGTTCATAATAAGCAATTATTGTCGATTGGGTAGTGTCTCGCCGTACGCAGCCTACAGCGTTTGTAACAGCCCGCAGCCTAATAGATTATTTAATATTGTTGCGAAACTGATACATATCCTTTACAGATATTTTATTACCCTTTCGAATTTAAGTGATCTATTGTTGTCGCTAATCCCTTTGTACGGTCCCCGATAAGACGTCGTAAATCCTTTTTTCTATTGTTTGTATTTCATGCGCTTTCTTAGAACCCATTAGGCTAACAAGTTAAGAATTCCAAGGACCCGTGGACACGTTGCTAGGCTATTTTACAAATATATAAGGTCGGTCAATCTGAGACTGACAACTGCGATTGAGTCGTTAACTAGTGTAATTTCGGGGCAAGTATCTTATAACGATGGACTTTGAGCGATCTATTTTATAACGATTTTCTGCTTTACGGTTTGGTTTTGTTGTATTCGATTGTATTTATAAGAACCGTGAATTACGTGTGTAGGTACTTCTAATAGACTTTGTGATATTTCCAACGGCATTGTAATTCCCACAAATTCGTAACAGCATAATTAAAAAATATAATAAAATTATAATTAAAAACTGGAAATAAAATATTGATGAGTCACCATACAAAATTCCAAAAACTTAGTCATCCTTGTTAATGATTGTTCATTAGCCGGCTAAATAAGCTGATGGCTACTTAGTAATAGGTGAATGATTCACTTAAGGGCAGCCGACCGCGACGCAGTGGCGTGCCGGTTCCTATACCTTACTATTTATTCACTTGCCTTACCCTCGGTTGAATTTTGACATTACTATTCCGGGCCTTATGTGAAATTTTATCCGATGATAAGGCAAATTAACGGTCGATAAGACATATGAACCGGCCATAAACCCTCAATTGATGACGACAGCTGACGACTAAGCTGTAAACTTGTTAGTTTTCGGCTTTATTCGACAATCTTTAGGCAGTTGGCGGATATCAACTTAGCCGTAGCTATTTCGTAAACAACCTCTAACTAGATGGCTGTTAAAATACCTACCCACCTCTAAATTAAATCACCAAAACAAAGAAATTGAACTACTTACTTATAATTGTAACCAAAGAAAGGTAATGACCACAACGGTGTGCCGGGAATTACCCATGTAAATGACGTCAACAAATAACTAAACCTGCCAGACCAAGGCGGCTAGTTTCTTATTTAAAAGATTCCGCCAAGATCGTGCGTATACCTACTATTAATTATACTAGATTGAAGTAGATTGTTGTTTACGACAGTATAATAAAAAAAAAATACGATAAATAACTCGTTATTGTACGCCAAAGCTTCGACAAACAAAAAATTTAATAGAAACATTGCAAAAAGTTATTTATCCAGATACTAGGCTCGAATATATTATAGCTTACTATAATAGCTTACTAGCGTTTTAAAATCGCGGTAGCATATGGTCTTATTCAGATTGGGTTAGAGTACGTTGTTTGGTCTTTAAGAAGCTTAAAGAAGCCTACTAACTTACTGCAACTCAATATGAATAAGGCCATTAGCGATTATCACACTCCCGTCAAGCTCAAGGCGCGCGGTGAAATCCTGGCTGGCAAGCATGCACCGCTTCAGGCTCCCGTTACCACAAAGGGTCTAAAGTGGGGTGCAAGCGAAACAACTTTCTGTTGGTATTTACTGATCAATCATTTAGCAAAATAAATATCATAAATCTTCATGATATGAGGATATGTCACGTTGTTTTTTCCTAATTTTTCTATAATTATTTTAAGTTAAGGAAAAATTCACCTATTTGTCTCCAAATTATTGACATGAAACCATTTTGCTTCTTCAATTTTTATTAAAACAAGATAAAAAAATAACTACATCTTTGTTAAGGAGATAAATCATTCCATTTTATTATTTAAATACTACTTTATTTTATCCACAACAAAGAAATAATACATCTGAAAAACAACCTCATCCATGGAATCCCCGTTATCGTCCGAAAAATTAGTACCGACAAATCTTCACGGACGCTGGCGATGCTACAAGCCTTAAGCAGTTTTCTGACCTAACGTGCATATTGTCAGGGCCTAACGTGCATATGGCCACGTACTAACGGTGAAGAAAAACAACAGACGTGTCAAACACACCAATCCGCCTTGTGGCCGGTTCTTTCCCTGCCTTCGGTTGAATTTTGACATTACTTGTACGGAGCTTATGTCAAATTTTAACCGATAGTAAGCCAAATGAACGATCGGTAAGATATAGGGACCGGCCATGGTACAAGCGTGCCGGGTATACTATCCGTTCACTTATAAATGGGAGGCCCTAGTCTAGCAATGGGACGTTTATGGGCTGTTATTATTAAGGTTTAAAAATAATGAGAATATTTAGTAAGGATGATGTGTAACAAGTTCTCATCATCGTATAAGACCATCCATGTTACATACAAATGAAGATTTCATCTCATCTTGTCTTATTTCGAAGCAGTTGGGGATCTGGTACACAACACCATGATATGACGTTTCAGATCTTAGAGACGAGATGACTTCTTTCACTTTCTACAAAGTGGAGCCTTACCCTTAGGATATTAGACGCCAAAGCTTCTTATAAATATCATAAGGAAACATGTACTTAAAAATAAAAGAATAATACGTTTTATTCATATAAATTACCTATGTTAATGCGCGTAACGAATTTAAATTATAGTTTTATTTCTACTTATTTTAATAATATGTACGTATTGTTTAATCTAATACTTTTGATAGGTAGGTAGAATTTGGGATGTAATTTAATGTTTATTCCATTCTTAAATAAACAATAGAATATGATTAAGCTACTATTGGTTACTATAACTGTAGGATGAGTAACCAATTTTGATATTATTATGTATACTGATACATGAAAGGAGGCGGGGGGAACTCTTGGGCCAAATAAATGTAATGAGTTGAAATATGGTTTAAAAAAGAGTTATATTTTTTTAATACAAAACGGAAAACGTCAACCCTAAATTTTGTCTGGAAGACGTGAAATATTAAAAATAAGGTCTCAAATAGAATAAGTTATCAATTAGCATAATCGAACATGTGAATAAATTTCAACAATTATTTATAATATGAAAACACATCACACGATTAATTCATTCCAAATAACTAAACTCACTACAGTTATATAAAATATCAACATAGGAAAAATAAATCTTAAAATCACTCTCATCTTTTTATAAGCTGGGCCCACGAATGTCTAAAAGCGTATCCGTCTTCTTTAAGTGTATGTCTGTAATTTCAAAATAAATATTAAAGTAAAAAGCGCTATTATTACGATTAACAAAAACCGTTTTTAAAACTTTTGTCTGCAGGCTGTATGAAATATTAGACGATTAGATCCCAAAGTGGCTCAGCGGATTACAAAATTTTTGTATTAAATTTTATCTTTATCTTTTGTGTTTTTCACTTCCATATCTTGCAGGGTTGTAATGTGCAAAGTAAAGTCAAAGTCCCGGGCGAGCGAAGTGGCGTGATCAACCAGTATTTATAAATATAATTTAATTTCCTTATATCCAAGGAAACTTTAGTCATTCGTACCAAATGTCATCATTATGTCTAAATGTCATGGAAAGTTCAGAGCGTAATTAAAAAATGATAATTTATAAGAGTGAAATATTATTATCATCGCCTTTGACCTCTCACTTTGACAATCCCTGACTTTCACACAGTATGTCTTTAGGGCCTACCCGAAAGCGGGTGTCAGGAGGAGAAAATATCAACACTAGTAGTACGCTTTCAACTTTATCTTGCGCTTTTTTTCATGTCAAAAAGACTCTTCATGAGTAAAATCTACGGTAAAAAATCTGTACTGGCTTCTCGAAAGACAGTCTATTCTGTCAGTAGCCAATAAGATACTTCTATACAAACAAATCCTAATGCCAATGTGCACTTATAAAATACAGCTATGAGGCTGCACCAAGCCGACCAACGTAACTATAATACAAAAGTTCCGAAATGAAGTACTCAAGGATGTCGTCACGCGCATTGGTACATAAGATCAGACAATTCCCGTCGGGATCTAAAAATGTACTTCGTCGCTAGCATAATGAGTAAACACGCCGAAACTCACCAGCATCAGCTTCATTAGGCGCCATCTGAGTGCCGAGGCTATCCAGCTCTTCAGTAACACCGGACCTAGTAAGAAGACTCAAAAAGGTCAAGCCTTTGGAGTTAGTGTTGCAAAAGTATCTAGACAAAGTGAAGTGCAATGTGCTTAACATTAATAAAGAACACGTGAAAGTGTCTTCCCCTTAATAGAGAGCATATAAGCAAAGTGTTAATGGACATATTCTTAGTATAAATAATGATATCTAGATTACATTGTAATTTTAATGTTGTATCTTTAATAAGATGCGGCATTTAGTTATTTTAAAATATCTTACGCTTTTTTTATTGTACGCCATAATGCTTGCATAAACTTAGATGAATGTCGTCATGCCACTGACGCAAGCCGATCCAGCGACAGAGACTTCACGTGCGTCACTCTGTTCAATTACGATAAAAAATTAACATAAAATATAATTATATAAAACATTGCAATTTACAGACATTGACAGATTTATGATTTGTTATGGGACCAGATCCATATAGATACCACAAATAAAACAAAGAAAACGATGATTTGGTTGCTGTGGGCAAAAATATAACATTGACGACAAAGATAAATAAACAAAATAGAAAGCTTGCAAATACACACTGGTTTATCATAATTTCCAAGAGACCTATTTAAGTATACCTACTAGGCGTACTTTTAATGATAATGAAACTGAACAGACGAAAACACGTAAGTGTAAACAATAAGCTGCATTTGTTAAGACATGCAATAGACGCATAATGTTTCTTAGGTAACAATACCGCACAAGTCAAAAAATTTACATATTGTGTTTGTAAGATCATTAGATTCGATGCACGCCGAAAGTAGCTATCATAATGACATATATAAGTATATACCAATTTTAGAATTGTGCGGTATTGTTACCTAAACAACGATAATAAATTAATAATCTGAAACGCAGAAGAAAATAATGGCACACTAAACACCTTTTTTTCCATACCCACTCCTCTATTCTACCATCCATATTTTGTTACACCTCAAACTTTCATATCATCTTTCACGTAATCTATTCATGTCTTTTTGAAAACCTCAAATTCTTATATCCATAAATCAATCAATAGCCTTGCTATGACTTTTATAATATGAGCTCATACTGAAGACACTGATCCAAGGCAGAGTAGTAGGTCCCACATACCGGTTATCTAGATGTACAGGCTTTCTCACAATGGTTTACCATCAAACACGTAGTAATTCTAATGTTATTTATGCATGTCAGAAAATCTTTTTAAATGGTGCATGTTTTGAACTACATCAATAGAACCAGATACTGGTTCGCTAGCCACTAAGCTACTGCGATTTCATCAGTTTCCAGATGAATTTATAAGGTGAACTAGAATTTATATTTGGGCAACTTTTACATACCATTTTCTAATTTGGAAAGTACTTCTAGAATCCGAATAATTTATGAACCTCGGATATTGTAAAATCATATTATGGATGATTTTTCTATGGTCATATTATGATGTAGGTATGGTATAATACTATTTGCCTATATTAGCACCATTCTAATTAATTACTTACTGATTTTCCCCCAAATAAATGGCCCTCCTTGCCTATATCCTACAAAAAAATTGTTTTATATTTTTTAAATCAGAATATTTACACCATAAATTTTTTTAATTGAATCGGTAATCAAAGTGACCACGTTTGAAGCAATATTGAATTTTCGATTAATTTCATTGACGACCTTCATGGCTTCTAAAACTAAGTCGTATAACTATTTTGGTTGAAGGCTAGTCCTTAAAATGAGAATAATACTACGAATTATAGCTCTATAATACTGAATATAGTCATAAAAATAAAGTAATAGACCACAAGTCAACTATTACACATATATTTTATATCATGTGCATCAATTGATGTGACAGCGTTGAATGACGGTCGCCTTGAACGCTGGAGTGTTAGCAGCATTGTGGCAAGGAAAACCGCAAGACATTTTCCATTTATACGCAAATCATTTTTATTTGTATATACTCTGGTGAACAATAAAGAGTTATCTATTGATATTGTGTAATAAATAGAAAAATAAATATAAAACTATAAACATTTTATTAACTCTCTAGCTCTCAAAACGCTTAATCGATTGTTCAGGTGATCAGAGGGCTGGCTCCCACCTCGAACAACGGATTAATACGACAATCCAGCGACCTAACGTAACCAGCCTTCTGGGAACCTCACCCATTACCTTCGATGGCCTAGACTCAGTATTTTACTTATAGTCCTAAGGAATTATAGGTGGAATACATTAGAACTAATAAGCATTAATTAAGTTTTTCATTGTACTACTTACTAATTAATATGTATTTTCTATGGAAATATTAAAATAAAAAAAATAAAAATAAATAAATAAAAAAATAAATTATATAATGTACTATTAAAATATAGTTTACTTTCTAAAATAATAAAAAGATCACCCGAGTACGTACGATTACCAATCAATTTTCACCGGAAGTATTTTTTATAATGCTCTGCCAACTTGATTTTCTCTTCAGACTTATCACCGTTCGGACACCAGCTGTTCTACAGCCAGCAGACAAGACGGAATGTCGTTGATTCCATAAAAGAAAAGACGCCGCATTAGTATGGGACAGAACATGTGTTGATAATTAGGCGTTGTCCCATCTTCCAAACAAGCCCACGGCATGGTCGGTTGCCGCATACCAAGAATCCCTGAAACACCATAAACATGCGACCCTTGGTAATGGGTACATTTTTGTGGCTTTCGGGGTTGGGACCCTGGGACCCTGAGTTCCGAAGTACATCAACTCTATCCATACCTTTTTACGCGTCTGATATAGGGTTCGGGTGACCAAAAGGCTGTTCTATACCTAGGGTAACGCATTAGCATTACCATCCAATATTATGGGAACGCTCCCTGACAACACATATTTAGAGTCATTGTTTTATTTATGAATTGAAATAAAATCTCACCGCCTCCACTAGCTCGGTCACGGAGAACAAGCAGGAGTAGATTGGAGCATAAACAGTGCCTATTTGGGACCATAGGATGGCTGACGTTCGGTCAGTCGCCCCAAATACCAGGGGAAAGACAGAGTGGAGGCTGACCTGTGTGACTTTCAAGTCCATAATTGGCAAGAAACCACACAGGATTAAAAAAGATGGCGTGTTCTAATTTCTCAGCCCGAGACCTATTCTGAGTCGCTGAGCCAACAGTTAGTAGACTTAGGTTTTTTTTTAAATTCAGTATACATTTATATACTGTAATACATATTTTTAGTTGTCTTAAAATTCAGACTCAAAAGTACGGTACACTTTGCAAGGGTTGGAATAAAATGTTGCTATATAATATAGGTAAATATGGTATGTAGGTATGTATCTCAGCATAAACTGAACAAACACAGCCAAACAATTTTCACAAAGAATTATTACCTAACTTTTTGTTTAGTTACCTATGGTTTTTTAAATTGAGCAAACATCCGTCATGTGCAATTAGCATTTCGTATGCGTACACAAGAAACAAGTTTTACCTCATAATTTACCTTATAATACTTATTCTAAATTCAAGTACCATATAAAATATCTAAATTTTTAATATATTCTTCTTATACGTCTACTTGACTTTGTAATGTGTATAGCCCTTACATGATAGAGCTTTGTTGAATAAAAGTCTGATAGATCACTGTACAATTTTCAAAATTTTGCTATACATTTTTGGTTACTACTTACCATTTTCTGTTGCCTATAGCAGTTAAATAAGTAGCTGATCCAAGTGCTGGAAAGTGGCCACTGTCACCTATGGGCGTTTGAGAGAAGCATAGAGGAAAAACATTGACGGGAAGATACTTTTCAGATCGTCATCGCGCATGGAATAAATGTTCTATCTACAGAACTGTTGGATGGTCGTAGTAACGAAGCTATTATATTCCACAGATAGCGAGAAGTGCAGTTGTGAAAGTGAAGCACTGACGGCAGTCTTATGTTTTATTTGGCGCCCGGGTGCGAAAATAAGCCTGCGCCCCAATGACAACGTTAAAAAAGAAATATTTGTTTTGTTTACGCATAATATAGGCTAAAGCTATCGGTTTCAGGTCCCGGGTCTTATATACCTAGTCTTGCCATAAACATTGTAACAAACAATTTTTTTTTTTTATTGCAAATAACATTTATAAGTGTTACAGTGTGTTAGTTTAATACATAAATATAAAACAATTTAAAATATTAAAAGCCCTTTCGAAGTGGTCTCCATTGGCTGCAATACAGTCGTTTAAACGTTGAGGCCAGTTATCAATAGAAGCACGCACTCTTTCCATGAGAAAATTCTTCACTGCCAATCGTGTGGATTGTTTTAGGGACTCCAAATTATCATGGCGTTTAGAGCAAGCTGTACTCTCTAAAACTGACCATAAATCATAATTCAGCGGATTAAGATCGGGACTAGACGACGGCCAGTCTTCAGCTCTGATGAAGTCCGAAACGTTCGTTTCGTATTGTTAAGGAGCTTAACTACCTTCTCAAGAATGGTATCTTGATACACTTGTGCCGATATTTTGATACCTTTTTCACAAAAATATGACTGTCTCTCCTTCATAGCTAACACCCCACCAAACCATCACTGAAGACGGATAATGCCCACGTTGCACTCTGGCGACTATTTGAGAAGCTTCCTTAAAGCTTTGAGCATAAATACAGTCGTTCTGTTTATTAAAATGTTGCTCAATTGTAAAAATGTTCTCATCCGTAAACAAAATTTTTCTGTGACCTCCCTTTGCGTACCGCTTCAGTAGTTGTTTCGATTTTACCACTCTATTCTTTTTTAAATTATGAGTTAAGAAATGACCAGTGCGTCTCTTATAGGCTGCAAGTCCTAAGTCGTCTTTTAAAATATACGACATGGTTCTAGGTGACATCTTCATCTCCCGAGATAAAATCTTTTGCTTTTGAACAGGATTTCTTCGCATTCTTTCCCTTACTGCTTTCACCACCTTTTTCGTACGAACACTACGTGGACGGCCAGAACTTTTTCTGTCACAAACAGAGGAGGTCTCATTGTACCTATTAATAGCCTGGTATACAGACATTTGACTAATACCAAGCGTATGAAGAGTTTTAAAAATTGCATTTGGCTCCACACCTACTTTGTGTAATGCAATCACAGCGATTCGGTTCTCTTTATCGCCCCACTCCATTTTAAGATCGCAAAATGTTGTACAATTTATTGGCGCCAAAATGAGAAAACACAATGAACAATCATATAAAAATGACAAATTCCAAATTCAAATGTAATATTTTGTTTATTTTTAATTATAACAGTATTTATGGCCAGACTAAGTATAGCGTATTATCTATGATCCCGGGTAAAAACGACCCTGATCAACACCATATAAAATAATTCCCCGGAGGTATAGCGATTTTATATCATCTGTTAGCCATCCTCCTCGAGTCCTCGACAATATGAACTGCGCGATGCTGGAAATAGTCTCAGTCTCAGAACAATAAACTGAAGTATTATTAGATTAATTTTTATAATATATAAATTACATATGCAGAAGTCTTTACATGTATTATATTTTGTATATAAAAAATACTTTTTAAAGAATATTAGAATAAGTCATTTCAAGGCCCATTATTTTATGCATAAAAGGAAAAGGAAATATCATACTTAATCAATTATGGTACTTACTTGTTTCAATTTACCTCCATTAGGTTGATACGTGGATTAGGTATTGTTATACAAATTGTTTAACTCATTTTCTTACCCTTATAAAAGAAAACAATATTACCTACTAGACATTTTAGGCGGTATTTCTGCTCTGTTCCGTTATTTACCTTTTCTTTTAAAGTGTAGGAAAGCACCAGTTTCTTATTGTTGACCTTCATATAAACCTCAGGTAAGCCGTTCAATATTGATGCTCATAGAACTAAATTATAAATCCATATCAGACCTTAAATGTCTCACTTCTGGATTCAGACTTCTCTGTTTGAAGGAGAGCAACGGCCACGCTTGTACGAGGTATCATAGAATAGGAGGTTTCACACATCCCCGCAGAAGTTACCTCTATCGGTTTCTATGCTATGTTTCCTTCATCGTCAGCATGTGATGAATATATTAGGTCAGATATATAAAATACGCATATTAGTTCAGAAACACTCTCTTAGCGTGATATTCGGCCATATTATTTTCGGCCAAATTACAAACCTGTACTATAGGCTTTTTCAATTGCGATGGTGATACAGTACATTGACCCCAGTTCTTCCCAAAAAACGAAACGGCGTAAGTGAAAAGTAATTTATTTTGGAAAAAATTATATCGCATTAAGTTACAATTTTACCTAACACTAGAAACACACATGATTTGTTTGTGTGTGGTTTTTCATATATTATTGATAATGGTTGTTTTAAATATTATTTTCCAGGTTAAAAGTGTGTAATTATACATTTTATTTCATAACTAGGAAGAAACTATTTTTTTTATAATAGTTCTATTTTAAATAAATATAATACAAGACTTATAACAAACTATTACTAAACTTACAATAATTTTTTTCGTAAAATAAACAAAAACGCTAGTTTCGGACTTATGCTGCTTTGTACTAAAAATTATTTACAAAGCCATAAAATTGTATAATAGACACCAGGGGTGCGTCATCTTTGGGCGTCCTGCACCCATACTTTGTTTATTTATATATTATTCAATCCTGTTTGGAATCGTGGAAAACGAGTGATTTTTACGAAAGCATGGACGCTTTTCATTTGAAGAATGATTTGGAAAGTAATCCAAAAACTGTGAAGTGGTGACGTTACCTTAATGGATAATACAAGTTACCATTCCAGGTAAATACTATTTATTATAGCAGTCACAGATAACTCTGAATCTGAAGATTCAAGTATTGAAAATATATAAATATAATAAAATATGTTAAACTATTTTTGTACAATATTTAAGTAAAACACCTAGGAAAAAGGTTTTTCACCCCTGATCGAACGATGGAAAGGTCAATGTACTGTATTACCAAGGCAAATGGAATGGGCCATAGGCGCCAAACAATTTGCACCTACTACAACCTTATTCTCAGATTCAGGTATAGTTCACCCGAAACTTTATGCCATCCAAATTGCAGTCAAATTATCTGCAAAATGCTGTGCAATATCTGACTTTATACATACTAGTGTCTACTACACAGACATATGTGGCAAACCAAGCGGCCAAAAGGTTTATTTTTATTTTATTTTAACACACTGGTGTTTTTGTGCAGTTTTTAAACTAAAATTCCTTCTCTATAAGCGACCTAGTTTAGTCACATGAGAGTAAATATAACGCCTGCAAAAATTTTAAAGCAAAAAATTACTAAAAAACATGTTGCTAATATAACTATTATTTTATTACAGAAATAATGAATTTCATAATAATAACCTCGTTTGTGATTTTTCATATATTTATAATAAATGGAGAAGAAACACCATACACTAATGAGTTTGATGGTTTAGATTTGCATGAGATATTGACGAACGATCGATTGCTTACTGCTTATGTAAATTGCCTGCTTGAAAATGGCCCTTGCACGCCCGATGGTAAAGAATTAAAAAGTAAGTAGGCGCTGTAAGAAAAATGGTATTTGATTTCGAGGGAGTGTAAGACGCTAAACATAGTTAAGGCTTTTTAATATAAAGAAGCTGATTTCCAATTTAAACCTTCTGATGTTCTTCTTTTTCAAGTACTTAAAATACAAAGTTGATTAATTATATCGTTATTTTTATCATTTCAAATTTACGGTTATCTTCAGACACCCCCTCGGTTTATCATATTTTTTTTATTATAAATAAGTAAGTTGGTGATTTTGTTTTAAGATGGATATGTTTGAAGGCATCTATGGCCTAATAGTTATACTGTTAGGACAAGTATATTAAGAACTCTTGGTTTGATTTCCGATCAAACCAAACATGCAAAACATTTCTTAGCGGGAACATTACAAGTTGTTATTTGCAGTAAACTGTATTCTCAAACCCGTGTAACAATTAACAATAGTTGTAATAACAACAATACCTATATTAACTGTTTTCAAGTATGCAACAATTGTGTTTTAGTTTAGTGCAATGTTATTTTTCGAACTACAAAAATCTCTCCTGTCTGTTCCTTCTATGCCGCTCCCGGAGCATTCTCAACACTGTTGCTCAGGATTAGTGTGGGCGTAACTACGTTAAAAGTCTCACTCTATTCCTACCATAAGCGCGGGGCACATGGGAGGAAAGGGGTTTTAGTGGAGTAGTGGCCCATGGGTCACCCTTAGGGATACCTTGCTGAGTCTCCACACAATCCGCCAATTGTCTCTGTTATCTGCGCCATCTTCAGTAGTAGTAGTAACTCTTATTGCTTTGATCTATTCTTCAGCAAAGGACCCGGTAGTATGCAAAATGTATTTCCCCTGCCTCAAAAAAAAAGATACAGGCACTTTGTAGTATAGTGACAATCAGACTACCATAAACGTGACGCTGAGGAATTTGTAAGGAAGATATTATAAGTATTGTATTTTTTCTTGAAAATCTGTAACACTTAAATATTTAAAAGTACTTATCACGATCTAGACCTACAAACTGTTCGAAGCCATATTTAAAAAGACAAGAAAAAATCATGTAACTTATCTTACAGATATTCAATCTGGTTTATAAGTAGGTAGTTGGTTAAGTAATGTCAACTCAAGCTGTAAGTATGTCATATAGCTATAATAGAATTGTATTTACTTAACTTGTTTATTCACCATTCCATGCCATCCCTTTTTTGGCCAGCATTCTTAAGATTGCTCTCTTACTTTTGTCGTGTTTTATTTATTTTTTTATCTTGTCTTAATTATAAATCTAAGTGAATAATAAAAGATATATCAATATTTCATTTCTTAGGTGAATATGAATTTAGACAAACTCATTGCATTCAATATTCTTCCTTAAGCCTTATTATAGTTGAACTTCCCCGGTTGAATCTTATCTTCATCGTATAAATGATCGGCAGATAAGCTGATGGAAGATGATTATTTTGCACACTTAGAAGTAATTTTAGGACATCTTTTAGTAAACACCATATGCCGAGCGGTAGCATACCACAGCTTGGTGATCACTGATCAGTGCAACTTCCTAGATAGATAGGACACAAAAATAACATTCCCGAGAATTTTCGCGCAGATGACCAAAGCTTTGATTACGTTCATATTACTTTGTAATATTGCAGAAAATCTTCCTGACGCAATTGATAATGGCTGTAAAAAGTGTACACAGAAGCAGCGTGAAGGCGCTGACGAAGTCATGCACTACATCATCGACAATAGGCCTGAGGATTGGACTAAACTTGAAGACAAGTAAGACTATTAAAATCATCACCCGATACAAATCAATATGATAGGAATACGGACATATATTACAAATAAATTCTAACCTTACTTGCATATAATAGAATAGGCGTTTAATTAACACATATATTTTTTTTCATTTATTTCTATAAACTTATTTCTAGACCTTGTATAACTAAAACTTATAACAATAACACATATTAATTATAACTAAGGCTTAAATTTTTGGGCGGTTCCTGCACTTTACTCTGCGTCTGTCTTGCGGTAACCAAAATAATTTTCTTATAATTGAACATCTTACTTTTCACCATGGAAAAAGAATACCTACCTACCTTCTTCTAATAATTTTAATGTCGTTTTTAAACTAAAGTTAATACGCTATTTGACTCGTTTTACTTGTACATTATTATAAGGTGATAAGTATGTACTTTCGCACAAAATCTATGAGTACAGTGGGCCTAAAGGATACGCTTTCGATAATAAAATATTAAAAAGCGAGAGAAGAACCATGTGTCTACTTATGTAAAACATTAAAACTTTTCTTAGTTATGTTTTTAGACGATTGCCACTCATAGACTCATGGTATTTTTTTTCCACGATAAATCCTCATCTCTTTTTTACAAAATATGAATTTAATTTTCTAACTTCTATTTATATAGATACACAAATCAAATGCTGTTCGTTAGTCTGACTAAAAATCAAAAACAACTTGACCGAATTTGATGAAATTTTATATATGCAATTGAGTAGGTCAAGGGCTAGTCTAGATTCATAATTGGACCCAGTAGGTGGCGCTGCATTCGAGTACTAGATTTTGTTTTTTTTTCTTTAGAGTAGGACAACGTCTACCGGGCCTGCTAGTATAAACTTTAATAACTAGTACGTAAATTCATTCATTTGCCCACTGAACAGGTAAAAAGGGTGTGATGCCATAAATAATAACATTTAGTCATAATAATTACATTATTACGCGAATAAAACTGAATTTGAAACAACTTCCTTGTTAGGTTAGGTGTCCAGTAATTACCACTAACCATTATTGATAAAAACGTGGCATACCTTTATTTGCTTATTTGGATTGTAAACAAAAATAAGGAAACAATTTTGTTTTTTGCAGATACCACTCGGATGGCAGCTATAAGAGGAAATATTTGGCAAGCACACAAGTAATGGGAGAGCCACAAGATAATAATAGCACGCAAAATACCGCAATATAAATATCCACTTCTTAATATCAATGCCGAAATTATTATAGTATTATCAATAAAACCACTTGCATTGCAACAATCAGTTTATTACAACAATACCAATTTATAAATAAGACATATTTAAATTCAATATTACTAACCGTTTCTTAACACTTAAGAGTAAAATTAAAGAAAACTCAATGGCCAAGAAAAATACAATACTTAATGTATAATCATACATTACACAATATATAATAGGGTATAAGCATGTGTGTATGTATATTTTGCAAAGGCTGACTGACGGAATAAAGGGCAATCTTACTATTAGATCAGAATTGGAAAAAGTAAAATATAGAATATATTAGAACTATATTACAACTATTGTTTGACAAATGAAAATAGAGACCGAAATAGCGCGGCAAATTTAAAAACCAAACAGTATAGAAAAGAGTTTTCTTAAGTTTTTCAAATTCGAGACAAAGCAACAGAATAATTAAAAAAAAACAATAATGTTTAGATATTGTATAATAACTCTATGGTATGGTATGGTCTCTCTATGGTAATTTGGAGTTGCCATACTGATGCCGCACTTTTTCAGTCGCTACTTTCATTAGCCAGATCCTAGAGGCGAACGTCTCGACTCGCGTTTAAAAAAACCAAACGCTCATCGTTACATTACAATCGCAAGCAAACATGTGAAACCCGTCTTTATATAGTCATCATAAATTTCCCATGTTTTAGCAAATAAATAAACTGAATTGAAGTTTCTGCATTCACATAATTTAAACAACAAACTGAAACTAAATTAATATGTTATGGTATTTTTTCTGATACAAATCGTTTAACTCTTACATTGAATCCAAGATCTAGCTGTCTGGATTTGGTCGCAACAACATATTGTGGTGGACCTACGTCCCTTAGTTTTAATTCTTCTTTTTGTCCATTTTCTTTTGGTGGCAATAATAATAACGCGGTCCTGAAAAATTTTGATCTGCGTCTATTTTTATCTCTTGCATCAATACATATATCTAACGTATCTAATTACTATACCGCAAAAGATACTAATTATACAACATTATAAATTTAGACAAACAAAATAGGTAGACCGAGTTCCAAGCTTCCAGAGTGAAGCGGGCGGAAGTCGATTTTGGTAAATAGGAATCCAATCGCGCCGCTGTGTGATACGAGAGCTGAGTAAATTAACAGATCAAGATGAATTAGTTTCCAGTACGATACTACTCGTACGTATTACCCACACAATACAAACCACGTAATCTCCATAAGTATACGCACAAAAGTTTGTAAAAAATGCTTTACTTCATTTGATAGTTTTGTTCAAGTAGACTCCGTCTATACTTTATTTCGTCTGAGATTATATATTAAAAGGACAATGTTTAAAATTAACAAAACTATTACAAACGCAAATAAAGAATCCTATATATAACACTTGAAAAGCAAATTAAACTAGATTCGATGAGTCCTTAGACTTTGCTGTGTTGTTACATTGATTATGCTCAAGTTTTCACTTTTATTTAATATATATTTTTCTTATCATATATATTTTATGTCATTCAATTTTTAAAAATCAACAAAAGTAATACCGTAGTGTCCCTTGAATTCCGTACTTTTAACCAATTTGATTCAATTTCATTAATCTGTCTAATATCAGCGTTAGTTAAAAAAGTGAACCAAAAACCGTCTGGCACCATCACGTAGTTTAGAGGGCGATTATCATTTTTATTTTTCTTTCATATGTACATGGTTATCAAGGGAATTTTCTAGTACACTGATATATTAAAATCTTCATTATCCAAATAGCCTCTGAACTCTATGCATACCGTCATACCTGGTGAGAAACAATTTCCATGCAACAGAATCGTGTGCTAACATAGATGCGACTACTTTTCCCGCATCCTCCTTTTGCTTTGAGGTACATGACTGACAATCATCCTTGATAGCTTGGACTAAGACACCTGTAAGACGATTAAAAATAATTATTATTTCAATCAAGTAGATTTTATGCTAGGTAGGTAAACCTACACGAAATAATTATATTTACTTCATACCATGTAAAAAGAATATTATTCTTTCTATTCTTTCTTCCATGTAACAAACATACTAACAAAAAATATATTTATAAACTAGGCTATGCCTGCGACTTCCTCCACGTTTGCCTTGAAATTCCCGGGACACAATGTGCTGGAAACTGTGTTGGAATAAGCAAATTTTTATACACCCGAATAACTACAAACCGCTCCCGGAAAAATTCCCGCGGGATTCCTGGGATTAAAATATCATTCATTTTATTACATTAATTTTGCTACCGATCAGTGAAAAAATCAAATTAGAAATCGACTTTTTTATCTCACCATTTTAATTATTCCTAAAAAAAATCCCGCGAAATTCGCAGTATAAAAAGTAGCGCAGATTCTAAGTCTAAGAATTTGCTGTCGATCAGCGAAAACTGCATTGAAATCGGCCTAGTAGTTTTTACGTGAATCTCGAACAAACAGACAAGAAATCTAAAAAAAAATGTATCGTGTTCTCCGTCGTTAATATAGTGTATTCCAGTTGGTTTTTTTTTATAGCTTCAATGTACAACACGGTATTTTTAGAATTTTGTAAATTATTTAATTTTGTACTTATCACTATGATTGATATAATAAGGAAGCGGACAATAAAATCAACCGTCGTCCCAGCCTCATAGAATGCTCATAGATTTTGTACGAGCATACTTATGGCGTCATAAGTAGGTTCAAGTAAAATAAGTCAAATAGCACATTAGTTTATTGTTTTTTTTTTAATTTATTTCTATCATGATATTGTAAAGGTTTGGTGATATTTTTATGTAAAATTATTCGAATTTATGGTAACATGTGTCCGCATCCCTATGTAGGATTTTGGAGCTTTATAAAGACACGTTTCTTACTGGTATTCATAATATTCTACGATATATAAACAGGCAGAAATGACGCGGAAAGATAAACCGTAATATATAAAAAAACAGACAATATTAAATTTAATGAATCTATAAAAATTTATAAAACTAATTGAATCTACATCGGCAGAAGCGATAAAAAAAACTATCTGACGCATGTGTAGTAGTTTTCCGAATGGAAAAGATTGTAATGTTCTAGCGCCTCACGGTTTTTTACTGGTTTCAAATGGTGTTGGAGAGACCAAATCTGACTACTTTATTATTGTTTTGTGTTTTGTTCCGTTATCGAAAAATTGAGAAACAAAAGACGAAGTTAGTATATAATTATGTATAATCGTATAAAAAAAGAATGTTAAATTCGAAGATCGGTGGATAGATAGAGGAAGGGTAGACGAAGAAGACTAAAATAGAATAAATAGATAACACTTTATTGCTCACCAAATATACAATTACAATATTGTCACGGTAGAAACAATAGGCGGCCTTATCGCTTAAAGCAATATCTCCCAGGCAATCTAACTTAAGAAATAGTTTAACCTAATCTGGCTATGTAGATGGTGCAGATTATTAGGTAGATCTCAAACAAATATACTTAAACTATATATTTTATAAATTAAATACACTTACTCACATTACTTAATAAACATACATACATATTTATAAGATATTAATATATATATTAATTAATCTATAGTATGAGAGTTAGAGATGAGATAAGAAGATATGGACGAATTTTGTGATAGTTTTGTGAGAGCATCGTATTGCTAGCCCAGCCCTAGACTGTCCGGGCACATCATGGGCTTGTCGCAAACCAGGCGATAGGTAGGGTACGGAATGAAAATGAAGCCACCTCCTTTCGGCCCAGTCAGATATAATATTATAATAATTGTGGTATGCTAAGAAACGTACCCAGCCAGAAGAGAAGCCTAGGTATTGTACTAACCTCAAATGATTTGGAAAAGATGAAAGAAAACTTCAAAATTAGTTAAATAACCAAACCAATAATCGTTAGATAAAATTGAAAATACCTTTGATCTCCTTCATTTCTTTTGTACAATATCGATCAACAGACATCAAACATTTCACGTCTTGTGATGGGAGAGGTGCAATTTCACTTAGAATGCTATGTCTTCTCTTTAACGCATCATTCTTTTCCACGTCACTGACAACTTCGTTAATTAACATCATGTTTTCATCACCATAAACTAAGCTGAAACCAGCACTTTTAACACCATCGCTAAATTCTCTATCAATGCCCCCTACGGTAACTTCAGCAGCAACAAAGACTATTGCCGAAGCAATAAACAATTTACGGAACATTGTTATTGTTCAAAGTCTTCTGTTGGTCTGATAGTTACTGATTAATCCTGTAGAAGAAACATCTGTTGGGTATTATGCAATAGTTCTTGTTTTGTTTATAAATCTTAACATACCTATTATTCACAACAACATATTTAGGACAGTCGTATGTCGCCAATCTTTGGCTATTCTTCAAACTTCGTGCATCCGTGAACCAGGAACATCCGAGAAATTTGTAATCAATAGTAATATCATGGAAATTGTAGTATATAGATTTTAATATTATATACTTTTATTAGAGCTAGGCATGTTGCTAAAGAGTTTCTTACATCGCTTCTTCTCTTCAAGTCACAACATGTTTCGAAGCGGTGATAAATTAGATTAGGCTCTCATAGAGTAAATAACCATAAAGAAAAATTAAATCAAAATAATTAAAATGAACAAGTTGGTGGTAAGCTAAATAAAACTTTAACAATACTCACTAACACTTGACATCTTTTTCTTCGTGATCACACCTAGTGAGAAGTGGCCGAAACGTGGGAATAATAAAAATTAAACAAATTACTTCGCTTAAAACCGTAATTATATTATCCATAAACGTATTCGAATTTTTCCATCCACAAATTACGTCACACGAATTTCATGATTTTTGACCCCTCCCCCGTCCTTGTTATAACTCACACACGGTCGCATTCGTGAGAGTCCTCCTTCCTAGTGTTACGTCACATACTTTGCAATTCTACATCAATTTATTAAATAAAAGCTGCATTTCTGTAATTAATTTTGTTTCCATCTTAATTATTTTTATATGCAGACAGAGTTGGAAACATTTTGAAGTTTTTCCCTATTTCGTATTTTAAAGCTTAAATATTAGATTTTGAAATGTGACTTTATGAAATTTAGGACCTCTTCCATCCCTTGTCACACAATGTCACACTTCGTCGCCCCCCCTCCCCCTGTACCGTATGAGGTAATTTATGAATGGCCCCTAAGTTACATCGTGTATTAAACGGTTGAGGATACCTGTCTTCGCACAATATTCGGGGCGCGTGTGGTATTGTCAACAAACAACCTTCACTGACTTGCATATCAAGTATACCAACAGAATACCTACATTGACATTCCAATTTATATCATTGAACAATTGACATTTTGCTCGTGGAACTGTACTATAACAATAATTATCAAAGTTTTCCTGTAAAGGAAACAGGGACTTTTGGGCTAAAGAAATATAATAATTTGGAAAATAGTTAAAAAAAAGTGTTTTATTTTTCTAATACAAAATGGTAAACATCAGCCCTAAATGAACTGAAAGACGAGAAATCTTAAAAACAAATTCACAAATAAAATAAGATGTCGATTACTATAATTGATTTATGTGACTGGATTTAATAATTCGAAAACCTGACACCATACGATTAATTCATTCAAAATAGCTAAATCCATGACGAATATAAATAATATCAACTTAGTAGAATGAAATCTTATAATCACTCTCACCTTTTTACAATCTGGTTCCAAGAATGTATAAAAGCGTATCCGTCTCCATTCTATTCTGACCGAGGTTTATCTTTGGGTGCATGCATATGTCTATGCAGCATGCACACAAGGATAATTGGCGATCAGTACCAATCACATCCCATTTAGATAACATCCTATTTATATAAAAATTGAAAGGGACTAGAGGCCATATACATAATAATACAGTAGATGCGTTTTTTCAACATAAGCCGTTTCGATTTCTAGGGTAATTGATTCTGCAAAAATCTAATAATGCCGCTTTAGTTTTTATCAAAATCGGCACCGTATACACTGTTTTTCTTTAGATCATTTTCGTACACTACAAAAAGGATTTATGCAATGAATTACTTACACTATTACACATACATACATACATAACTTCACGCCAGTTCCCTTGCGGGGTAGGCACGAACAACGGAGCGCCATTTAGGCCCATTTTTACACACCTCACTTGCTTCTTTGACATTCATAACTCTTGTCATGCACACTCGTCTGTTCTTAAGGCTCCTGACATCACCCTCCGCTATTACACGATCAATTTGATCATGGAAGGTGTGTCGTGGCCTTCCACGACTTCTGCATCCATCCACTTTTGCATTCTATATCTGTTTAGTCATTCTTTCATCATGCATTCTTTCCACATGCCCGAACCACCGGAGCATTCCTTTCCTTACCTTCACCCCGACACTCCCTTTCAGACGAACTCTCTTTCTTACTTCGGTATTACGAACGCGGTCCGCGAGCGTCACTCTGCAGATTTTGCGCAGTGCTCGCATCTCAACCGCGTTTACTCTACTTTCATGCTCTCTCTTCCATACCCAACTCTCGCTTCCATACGTGAGCGTAGGTACCAGCACCGCGTTGTGTATGGCGAGCTGGGCCTTCTGGCTGAGGTTCTTAGCGCCTAGAAGTTTACCTAACGCTCCATTCAAACTATTCCCCAAATTCACTCTTCTTTCTATATCAGTGGTGTACCTTCCATCACTGCTGCACATCCAAGATATACAAACTCATTCACTTGCTCCAGCATAACATCATCGACCATTATCCTTGCATTCGTTCTGGTTTCTTCTCTTTCGAACACCATAACCTTTGTTTTCTTCGCATTCAAATGTAAGCCTCTCGCCTGACAGTCATCTTTCATCATTGTGACTAGTGTTTGCAGTTCTGATGGCGATTCGGCGAAAAGCACGGCATCATCCGCATAAAGCAAGGTGCTTACAACTAGATCACTCATTCGCACCCCAACATCCATCAATCTTATTCTCTGGAGACAATCGTCCAGGTATAGGATGAACAGCAAAGCCGACAGCACGCAGCCCTGCCTGACGCCATTATTGACGTCAAACCAGGGCGACAGGCTGCCGTCCACTCGCACGCATGCCATACAGTCCTCGTAAGTGGACTGCACAGCACGCATCAATTGGCCATTAATCCCATATCCGCGCTTTATGTCCCAGAGCTCCTTCCGCACAACCCTGTCAAATGCTTTCTCTAGAACCACAAAACCGCAGAAAACCTTCCGGCCCATAGCCAGCTGCTTCTCTACGATATTCCGGAGAGAGAAAACTTGATCCATACATCCCCTTCCATTTCTGAAGCCACCTTGTGCATCCCACAGTAATCCATCGGCTACCACTCTCATTCTCTTTTCAATAATCTTCGCATACACTTTAGATGCTGTACTGATCAAACTGATGGCCCTGTGGCTGGCGCACTCCATACGTGACCCCTTGCCTTTATACAAGGGCACGATGACAGCGCGCCTCCAGTCCTTGGGGACCTTTCCCGTCCTCCAGCATAAGTTGCATAAGGACAGGAAAACGTCCCGGACGCAGGTTCCACCATATTTGATCATCTCAGCAGACACACTATCGATTCCTCCTGCCTTTCCATTTTTCAGACTTCTTATCGACCATTCGATCTCTTCCAAAGTGATCTCGGATGCTGACTCCTCGGAGACAGTCACAGACTCAGTCGTGGTGACAGCATCCGGGATATTATCATACATTTCTCTAAAATATTCACTCCATCGCGCTAACACATCTTGTGCTTTAGATTTTATTCTTTCCATTCTTTCCATTCCACTTACACTATTATTTATGTTTAAATGTCTTAAACTACTTAAGCCACATCTAAAGCTAGATATTACCGTAGAAAACGTTTTATATTAATCATCTAAAGACACAATTTAATTAAAATTTTATCCAAAAATTTATGTTGTAAGAAAAACAGGGAAGTGTTTCGGATTTAGCCTTATGAGACCCACTTGAAAAGGCCACCTGTATATTATGGCTATGATAGGTATAATTTATCCTGATGTGGTAGAGCCGTGCTGAAATCATTATCTCGATTAGGTACAGCTCATAGTAGGGCCGGCTCGATCTGTGTGATACCACACTCTCACAGAATATGTATCTTTATCCATGGTGGAGTGGAGAAAGAATACAATTTCCTGCGGCCAGGCGACCTGTCGTACGAGGCGACAAAACAACCCACAGCCAGGTGGTAGGCTATTTGCCCGTCTGGATGGCTACCACCCCTAGTCTAGATCGTCGCCATAATAACCTTGAGTTGTGTCCCTTTAGAGAGCGGCAGTATGTTGGTGTGCTATCAATGCTTTAGTGTTGCAAACGTCCATAGACGGTGGTAACCGCTTTCCATCAGATGGGCCATCTGCCTGTTTGTTGAACCCATGCCATACATTTTTCTTTTTAAGTATCGCGGGTGGCCTGGAGCTTATCGTATTTCGTGCGGTGAGTGAGAGCTCTATTCCTTCTGTCTGATTCCTCTATTCCGTCTGCTTTATTCGATCCTAAAGGCTGGCAAAGCTTCAGATGTTGCAAACGTGTAAAGGCGACGGTATCCACTTCCCATTAGATGAGACATCTGCCCGTTTCCCAGCTTCGCATAAAAAAATATCATCCATATACAAGGTGGTATACCTTTTTATAAATAAAAAATCTTTTCATTTATTAAAGGCCGTAATAGCTTGTTGCTACATACTTATAAACACGTGTTAGTAAGCATTACCTTTTAGGTTGTTCCAGTGAAGGGTTGTAAAAAAAAACAATAAAAATGGAAATAAAAACGACAAGCAATGTTTTAAATTTTAATTGAAATTTTTTAACACCTCTTCCAGTATCTTAGAAGCTAATGCCATATCAATCTTATTTTGAGAATTCTTAGACAATATGCCCAGTAACGCTTTAAATACCTTAACTTTACCATCTTTATACTGCTTAACCAGCTTTGGATTATGTTCTAACATTTCTAAACACATTTTGGTAATTTCTTCTTCATCATTAATAAGGAACCAGCCGTTTTCATTAACAATTTTGAATGGCGACCGGGCGCTATCGGCTGTTTCAACAAGTTCATCGAGCAATTTTCTAGATGTTTCTAAACTGATTTTATTCTTTAAAAGCATATCTATGACTTCGCTCAACTGTTTGATAGTCACAGGACAATCTTGAACGTCCAATTTCTTTTTATTAACCACAGTCAACAAATCGTTTAATAATAAATTAGCAATTTTGTTTGGACTTCTTTCTTTATTAGTCAGTTCTTGAAAATAGTCCAGTAATATGGGTTCATTAACAAGTTGTATAGCAGCTTCAGGTCTTAATTGGTATTCATTTATTAGTCTTCTTCTACTTTCTTGCGGAAGTTCAGGAATATTGTCACGGATGACGGGGACACTGATGACATCATTATGATCTTCTCTAGTTTTTAAATTTAGACGCAAGGGTGGTAAATTCGGTTCCGGCATATACCTGGAATTGTTTGCAAAGTATTAGTGATTATTTGGTTGGGATGTACTTACATATACAGTGGATTTTGGTTATAACGATGAAAGGACCACTATAATTCCGTTGCTATAAACATAGGTAGAAAGAAAGAAAAGAATATTTACTGCCAGACAATATAGCTGTGCATTACGCATACACACATCGCCTATCACACTAAAACTTACTGAGTTACTGATTATTAGATTTAACTTTACCTACCTGAACATTTATAAATAAAAAATAAGAAAGCTTTATGATTCTATGAATGAATCTATTATTTATTTGTTAACTCGGTCGTAATATAACAATAAAAAAATAAACTATCTAGAATTTAACTACAAATTAAAAAGTTACAACAATTATATTTTATTTTATTTGGGGGGTTAGCAACTAAAATAATAGTAAATAGATTACAAACTAGAACTATTGATAAGCCTCCACAGATGACAATATGAAGTGGAAATATAGTTTTATTTGATTTTGTAAAAAAGTACAGCATGTCCTTTATGATAATTGAGATTACAGGTACCAACATCATATCTACATAAAAAAATCCAATTCTTCCAAAGAAAAATTAAGAGTCTACTAATTATAAGTATATACCTAATTAATGCATTGAAGCTTACCTATAATCCTGAACAACTTCTTTGTCACGCATTGGCACTGTAAGCCTGTTGATGGCGTCCCAAGATCTTGTCTCGTTGACCACCCGCCCTCCGCCCTCCAACACCGCCTTCTGCCTTTCGATCTCGTGGCGAATGGCGCCAGCCACTCCTCGAATCGAACCGATATTTTTAATCTATAAACATTTAAATCAGTCTTCATATTTTACGATTCCAACTAAATTCATTCTTATCAGTTTTATATCGGAAACACTTTAGGAGAGTATACAATGGAATTTTGTGAGCTGAGCCCACCAATCCACCAACGGATAACCAGACATGCTGTAGAGACATGGTATATGGTAAACATACCACCTAAAACTATATAAATGAAGCGCTTCGTATCTGCTTTCGACATGTTTCTAACATCAGTCAAACCTGAACCTATACCACAATAAAAAAATATAGGTACATTGCACTGCCCATCCATACCCTGGTAAAACAGTCCCAATTTCTGGGATGAGAAAGGTACCCAGTATCGAGATATATATTGTATACTAAACTTCAAAGTAATTGCATAACTCTGAATCTCTATCCCACAGCAAATAGAGGCCATCCACAAATTACGTCACACAAGATTGATGTTTTTTTTAACGCCTCCCCCATCCTTGTGACAACTGGTCATATTCGTGAAACCCCCCCATCTCCATTGTGACATCACATATTTTGCAATTTTTCATCATAACAGCAGCAGTTCCATAATTAGGTAAAAAGCATCCTATCTTCACTTACTTACTTCAGTCCTTGTGGATAATGGCTCGCCAGGACGTCTTATTGAAACATTTGCATCCACCCTTAAAGCACCTTCTTCCATACGACCAGTACATGCTCCTAGTCTCTGAACGATGAGGACTAATTCTTTAACCAATGCTGCTGCCTCTTCTCCATCCTAGAAAAAATAGTATTGAACATACAATATTGTACAATTAAAGATTTTTTTTATTGCATGAGTTCACCAAACAGGCAGATGGCCAACCTGATGGGAAGCGGTTACTATCGCCTATGGACATTTGTAATACTAAACGCGCTACCAATGTACTCCCGCTCTTTACAGAGACACTGAAACCTAGCCACTGATGCCAGAACACAACTCAAGGTTGTTATGGCGGCCTACTCTAAACCAGAGGTGGTAGACATCCAGATGGGCAAATACCACCACCACCTGGCTGTGGATTGTTTTGTCGCCTCTTGTGACAGGCTGCCTGGCCGCAAGAAATTGTATTCTTTCTCCGTTCCTGCTCAGCTAGAGAATACATATATACAAAGGTAAAGTTTATTCAAAACAACTGTACCTAGTCTTGCCATAAATACTGTAACAAAGAAATTTTTTTTTCTATTGCAAATAACATTTATAAGTTTTACAGTGTTTTAGTTTAATACATAAATGTAAAACAATTTAAAATACAAAAAGCTTATTTGAAGTGGTCTCCATTGGCTGCATTACAGTCCTTTAAACGTTGAGGCCTGTTATCAATAGAATCACGCACTCTTTCCATGGGAAAATTCTTCACTGCCCATTGTATGGATTGTTTTAGGGACTCCAAATTATCATGGCATTTACAGCAAGCCGAACTCTCTATAACTGACCATAAATCATAATTTAGCGGATGAAGGACGGGACTAGACGCCGGCCAGTCTTCAGCTCTGATGAAGTCCGAAACGTTCGTTTCCAACCAAGACTGTGTAGACCGAGCTTTATGACTTGGCGCCGAGTCTTGTTGGAAGGACCATTCTTGGTTATTGGACATGGTGTTGTTAAGGGGCTTAACTATCTTTTCACAAAAATATGGTTCAGTCACGCCTTCATAGCTAACACCCCACCAAATCATCACTGAAGACGGATAATGCCCACATTGCACTCTGTCGACTAATTGAGAAGCTTTCTTAGAGCTTTGAGCACAAATACGGTCATTTTGTTTGTTAAAATGTTGCTCAATTGTAAAAAATTTCTCATCCATAAACAAAATTTTTCTGTGACCTCCCTTTGCGTACCGCTTCAGTATTTGATTCGATTTTAGCACCCTATTCGTTTTTAAACTATGAGTTAAGAAATGACCAGTACGTCTCTTATAGGCTGCAAGTCCTAAGTCATCTTTTAAAATACGCGACATGGTTCTAGGTGATATCTTCATCTCCCGAGATAAAATCTTTTGCTTTTGGATAGGATTTTTTCGAATTCATTTCCTTACTGCTTTGACCACCTTTTTCGTATGAACACTGCGTGGACGGCCAGATCTTTTTCTGTCACAAACAGAGGAGGTCTCATTGTACCTATTAATAGCCCGGTACACAAACATTGGATTAATACCAAGCATATGGAGTTTTAAAAATTGCATTTGGCTCCATACCTACTTTGTGTAACGCAATCACAGCGATTCGGTTCTGTTTATCGCCCCACTCCATTTTAATATCGCAAAATATTGTACAATGTATTGGCGCCAAAATGAGAAAACACAATGAACAATCATATAAAAATGACAGATTCCAAATTCAAATGTAATATTTTGTTTCTTTTTAATTGTAACAGTATTTATGGCCAGACTAAGTATATGAATATACTTTTAAACCGTTAAGTGAAATTTATCCTTTGGTTATTAATAAGCCATTACATTTCTTTCTTCAATTTTATGAAGCCCTTGAACACTAAATAAAATACAATTTTGCATCTTAAATTTTCACACAAAGTACCAGCCTACCAGCAACAACAAACCATTCAACTTTTAGCAGGTAATAACAGTCCATTATAAAATGTTTAATTTAAGTACAATTTTAATATGTATTAAAGACATTTATTGTGCTGCCCGAAAAGATTCATAGAAGTAATGGACAAGAAACAAAGTGTCAATTGATTCTACTGATATGACCTACAAATGGAATTTAAATATGTCAGTATTCTATAATCAATGATATTATAAATGAAAACTTAAACAATAATACAATTGTTAGCAAGTCTGAATACTTTGAATACAATAAGGATCAAGACCTGTACTTTATTTACCTATAAATAATTTACATTCAATTATACCCCAGTTTGTGCTATACTTATCTACCTAAAATTGATAATTATTATGCAACCAATTTTGCTAGTTTTTTTATTTTTTTAAACTAAAGAACTCAATATAGGGCCAGGAGACTAAGAGCTAATTTTTCAATGACCATATAAAAGTTATTCATTGTGTAAAATACAAGACAATATAATTAAGTATTTGTCAAAATAAAGTTAGATATGAAAAGAAAGCATATAAAAGTGATAATCTAATCAACAGTTATTGATACTGACAATTGAAACCATCATCATCATCACTAAGCAATAATGTTTCATCACTAGTCATAATTTGATTATATGACAGATATCAATTAATACAAGATGTGTACCTCTAGATCAGGTTCAAATACAAATTCAATGAGGGGTGCTCCAGCTCTATTTAAATCAACCAAACTCCTCTTCAATTCGGAATCATGCAAAGATTTTCCACTATCCTGTTCCAGTTGAATTTGTTTGACTTTAGAACTCTTTTTATATGGCTTTCTGTGAATACCAGGTGTGAAGACCTATAAAAATAAATATTAAGAAAAAATGAATAATGATAGATCTACTCTTACAAGTGACAAAAGTAACTTGGCTTATTACATCCCTATTAATATTATAAATGCGAAAGTAACTCTGTCTGTCTGTCTGTCTGTTCCGTTTTCACGTAAAAACTACTGGACCGATTTGGCTGAAACTCAGTATATATATATATATATTTTCGATGCCGAGAATGAACATAGGATACTTTTATCCCGGAAAATGGGATAGTTTGCGGGATAAAAGTATATTTGTCTTTTTGTTTGTTATCCTTTTATGGAAAGACTATTGGACCGATTTGGCTGAAACTCGGTACATATAGGTCTTTTTTAAGTACTGCTGCAGCTGTGCAATCCCCAATTTAAAATAAAAACTTTTAGAACATAGAAAGTATTTCAGTAAGTGTGTAATATTTTGCACATATATACCACATTCCCACAGTAACATTTTGTGTATTTGTGATATTTAACTCATTTCTCTGTTTACCATACCCCTTAAATGGGATATATACATTTAATTTTATTATAATTATATTATTCTTATCTAAAGTAGGACTCTTAAAAGTTAAAGAATATAAAAGTTATATAATGATTATATACATAAAAAGACAAATATACCTGAAAGTCAATAAAACCGTCATTAGCCAAAGGAGCTCTTTGCTGCGTAATCTGATAGCCAGCCGGCAAATCAGCGTAAAAGTAATGTTTTCTATCAAAACTGGATACTTCATTTACTCTACACGATAGTGCCAAAGCAGTTAATATACCGAGCTCTACACATTTCCGATTAAGGACAGGTAATGTTCCGGGTATAGCCGCATCAAATAATGATACACAATTGTTCACCAGACCACCAAAAGTGTTCTGTGCCCCAGAAAATAACTTTGATTCTGTGTTTAGCTGAGCATGAACCTCCAAGCCAACAACACTTTGCCACTTTTGACTAGAAGCTGAAGTGTAACGTTGTTTTCCAAATATTTGATAATTAATGCCAAGTAGGCGAGACTCTTTCATAAATCTCATTTTAAAACCAAATACAAAGGAAACAAGCAACTTTTTGTTTATGAATAATTGAGTTATCAGTTACCAGCTGGTGAGGATGACACTCTTTAGATCATGACAGTACTGACGTATGACAGTTAGTCTGTAGCAGTTTAATCGTAGCTAATCATGGACCTCCTACTTCAGTGTAGCTAATTCGTTAATATGACAACAGATCAAAGGCTTCGGAGCCAACTTCAACAAAAATAGAAGAATCAAGAAGGACACATCGCAGATCGAAACGCCACATTTTACTAAACAGTCGATATTTTCAATGCAAGCACATTCTAACTCAAAAATAGACAATAACCTACAATTATTGTCTATATTTAACCAGTATGACACATTTTTTGAAAATAACATTGCACACAAAAACAAAACTTTTCAAATTAATCCCCAAAAACTGACTTCCCAGACTTTCGGAAATTTATATATATACTTTTTTTTTTTGGTGTGTAGAGAACCAGTCAATTTAAATATTTTACCAGCCTTCTATTATATTAAAAGTTTTTAACAAAAAATTCTACACTCGAAATGTTTCATTGTAAATAATTGTATTATTGTAAGTGTTCTTCAAAAAACTTAAAAAAATGTTATCTTATGGCTTTACGTGAATAATCGAATTTCTCAACATATATGCCACTTGATTATTCCCACACGGCAATGCACATGGTATTCACTATAGGACAACGATTTTGCGCAGTAACCGACGACAGTCCAAAGTCCAGTCCAGTCCAAAATAAACAAAGCACGCAGCCAAACAGTACATAGCTATAAAACGTGTGGACACGTATTTTAGCGAGTGGTCGCTAAAATATACAATAGATGGCGCTTATTAATTATTCCAAAAATGTTATTACTAATTTCAAATTGCTGTTAATTGTTGACTTCAATTTTTTTATCTTAATTAATGGTTTCAATTTCTAATTGTAAATGTAAATAATTATATTAGTAATGATACTTACGTCTACAAATAAATTTATTTAATGTCAATATTAATTAACAGTTGAAACTTGATATTAATACATACCAGCATGCTTTATAATTACCTATATTTTAATTAGTTCATAAATTAATAATGTACTTACCATGTACTGCCTATGGAGCTTTGAGTCCAATGTTGATCGGAATATTTTATAAATTACGGTGTATACTTTATTTTACGAAATTCAAAATTATTCTAACTTAAAACAATTGCATTGATATCCTGACTAAATAACTTAACCCTAGCCTAAATACTAAAACCTAAACCAAATATCACATTTTTAAAACTATTAAGCTATTTGTTGTTTAGACGATTAGTCCTGTTACAACTTCAAACAGGAAGGAAAATAAATAAAGGACGATGAAGGCTAATGTGGCTTCGGCGATTGTATGCATTTCTAAGATTCTTTGTTAAAAGAGTTTAAAAATGTTTTGTCGCTACACGCGGGTTTCACTCGCGGCAAACGTACGATCGAAAGAACGGCACCGCGATGTATGGTCGCTGTCAAAACAACGCCGTCCTATACACGAAACCTTGAGTGCATAATACGACCCGTTATGATAGATGTACCATTGTAACTGAAGGCATATAAATAAAATAACTCAGGTGCCATTTTATTTTATTGGGATTACACTCAACATACTCAACAGTACACACCCACTCGCTGATAAAAATTGTATATCGCCGCTACAAAGTAGCAAAGTACAAACATAACAAGCAGTCGAAGGCAGTCCGATGACGTTTGTGCAATTCTGCCGAGTTGTGTTTGCGGTACACACCTCCATTTGTGCGTATTACTTCACCACACGAATAATGTCGATCGAATTTTCTAGAATCAAGGCAACTTTAATTCCACCAGTAGAATCAAGCATCGGGCGCATATCTAGGTCTACAGTTCCTATCATCACATCGCATACAATTAGATATTTTTAATAAAAAACCATTTAATATTGCGTAGATGTCTTATCGTTTACTTTTGCTTTTTTTATTTTGCCAAAACGATTACTGGAAAAACGAGCTACGAAAAACGTTTCGAAGTGGAGTATACCTACTTTCTATACAGAAGCGGCCATTAGGGTGCCATCATGATGACAGTAATCAACCATCCGACACTATTGTAATAGGAAACTTGAGGGCCAGGGAACCTCCTATAAACGATTCTAGGCAAACGGGGTACTACTATTTTTTTATTCCTGTTAAATACTGCAATTTTAATCTATCAAATTACCGAAGAAAACATGTTTTTTATTGCCTGAAGCAGGCAAACAGGCGGACGAGTCACTTGATGGTAGGTGGTTACTATCGCCTATGAACGTTTGCGACGTTACCATCGCGTTCCGGCCTCTAAGAAATTTTATAACGCCCTTCTTAAACGACCCCCTGTCGTAGCGCAGAGAAAAAACCTCGCCAGGAAGTTCCCTCCAGATCGTTGTTGTACGCGGAACATACGTTCTAGAGAACAGTTGCGTAGTTGAGCGTGGAAGAGTAAGAAATGGGGGTGAACATCCCGTCGATGGCGGGCGGTGCGGTTGCACAAATGAGGCGTTTTTACCAGACATATACAAGAAAACATCTTATTAACATTTCCACACATGTATTTTAATAAAAGCAACCGGAAAAGGCTACTTATATAATCGATGGAGTACACGATGCATTTTTTTAGATTTCTTATCTGTTTATATGTTTGTTCTGGATTCACGTAAAACTACCGGCCGATTTCGAGGCGGTTTTCGCTGATCGACAGCAAATTCTTAGACTTAAAATCTGCGCAATTTTTTATCCTGGGAATCCTGCGGAAAATTTTCTGGGAATTATATAAAATAACCAGATTGAAAAATTTGCAAAACGAATTCCAATGCGATTTTTCACTGATCGATAGTAAATTTTATGTAATAAAATGTGTGATACTTTTTATCCTGGGAATCCCGCGGGAATTTTCCCTGGAGCGGTTTGACGTAGTTCGGGTGTATAACAATTAGCTTCTCTCAACACAGTTTTCACTTAAAACGATAGCTTAAATTCATTTTTAAATGATACGATATTTTGTGTCCCGGGATTCCGCGAGAATTTTTCCGGATACGGTACAAATTAGTTAGATTGCACAAATATTAGCTGATTTCGATACGATTTCAGTTAAACGATAGTTTAAATCCTTTTTTAAGTGTTGCAATACTTTATATTTCGTGAAACCCCGGGGAATTTTCCGGGGACAGTTATTTATTATATTACTTCAATTGGCTTCGACTCACCTCTGTTTTACTGGGCAGTCCATATAATGTCTAGATTATATGGACTTCATTTCTGTGTTTTTATTATAATGTTTTTATATTGTATCTAAAAAACCGAATTAAGTTTTTATTTAGGTAAAATAAAGGTAATGCCTAGACAGATCATGAGACTTTACAACAGAAAATAGTCAAAATTATTTCTTGCAGATTTTTGTTACTTGATTTGCCACGAAATTATAATAGAATATATAAAAATGGAGAAAGTTACAAACTGAAATGACTTTATTAAGATTTTACATATACTTTTGACGATTTTAAATCTTTTCAGAGGAATTAAATCAGTTATTGTCACAATAATTAACTATAAGTTTTGTATGTAAAGCGAAAAAAAACGGTTAATTTAAAACATCAATTACAAAAAAGTGGAAGTGGTACAAAACTTTTAATACTATATTTATATACAGAAGTGTCGAAATTATAAAAAAAAACACATTGGTTGGAAGAAGTGATTTTTTTGCCGACCAGTGTTATTAAACTAACGGTCTAATAACTCGTAGAGAATTAGAATAAGTTTGAACGCTTCTTTAAGAAACATAAAGAAGCATTCAAACTTCCTCTAGCTCTCTATGAATAAGACCGTAAATGTTTATAAATTAATACAATAACGAAAATGTAACCTCGTTTATTTATATAAGTTATATTGTTTTCTACATAGTGATAATAATTGAGATATTCGTTTATATGATCTAAGGTGATAATAAAATAATGCTATTGTTGTAATACTAGACAGGAGTGTGACTAAGATATCTCGTCAACACGTGTATGATGTTTTCACTTTGCTGCAATTAAAACATAATTAGATATAATAGCTTTCTAACGATCCATCAATGTCTTATCGCTTACATTTAAATGCTGAACTCGCAAAGATAACATTATCAATATTACTTACGAGAAAATAACATTTTAGGTATATATTCTTATTCGTACTGTTTATAATGTGCAAGGTTCTAGCCTTGTTATGGGTCTTGGATGCGCTTGTTTATTTTATTTCTTTTTTTGCATTTTTGATCCGGTAGGTATATGCTGATTTTTTAGGTACACAAATTTGAAATTTGTTATAAAACTATTAGGTATACACAAAAATACGTGAAAGTAAGTTTACTAACATAAGGCCGTCTACGGCCTTACAAAAGAATCGTCTATTCATTTTGATTATGAAATTTCTACGTTTTACAAATACCAGCAAACAAATAATAACATGAAAAAGTTGTGTTGATTTGTGCTTCAGCATGATGATATAATTGGCAGTAAATTGGTTGTAATTATTGTATTGGGAGTAATTATTGTAATTATAACAATATTGACAGTTACAGTTTTTTGTCGTATAGTTTTATTTTTAGTAATATTTGTTTTTGTAGGATAGTTTAAATTAGCAATGTATTGCTTAGGGATTTAGGTTTAGTTATATTTGTAGTTTGTTTAAAATTAAAATTGTAATACAATAGAAAAAGAACATAATCTACATAATAATATATACCTACCTAGTTTATAAGTAAACGACGGTTTTCGTTGTTTTCAGCCACTCAGAAAATCAATACCTGTAGTTTCAGTTATATAGATATGTATCTACACCTGTTCCCCCGCCTTGTTTATATACCTACTCCTACCGGTAATGTTACAAAGTCTACGGCACACCAAGCTTGAGCAACAATAATAATAAACCTGCAAGGAGGCTTTATGGCGTAGCTTAAGGCGAGTGACAATTCTTCGGTATCCGATTCCATGAGGCCAAAAAAAAGCTCCTATCTCAGTACTTGCGTTAACCAGCTGGTACGAGTGCAAATCGTAAGAGCCTAAGACTGGACTTCCAGGTAGAAACTGCATAAAGCCGAAAGTAGCCTCGGTGAAACATCAGCATTACCCCTCGACACCTCTCCCGTACCGTACCGGATACGCCCATGGACCCGTGGAGCGAGTGGCGTGTCACCGTTTTACCACTTATCCGTATTCTTTAAACATTGCAACGGGCGGGCGCATCATTTTTCCAAACACTCAGCTCCTTTAGCAGTTTATCTCAATAGTCCTTTGTGTGTCAATTTCCTACGATAGTTCAACACTAACACGGTGATCGTCCTTGACCGCACACAGCGATAATTCCGCGCGGCCGACAGTGCCACAGCATTGATGAATAGAGCGTCTAGTCTAGGTGCTGGCTGGCCCATACGTCTATTGTATAACTAGGTACAACAATAATTTACAAAGAATACTACCTGCCTTAAAACATTGTACTTATACGCAAACAATATAATTAATGTACTTATTTAATTAATTGTAATTGCTATAAGTCCGAGAATATAAAAAGAAGTACTTGCATAAATAATCGAATTATTTATCCTAACTTAAGTTTTTATGATATTTCTCCACGTGATTATTGTAAATAGGTATTTTTTATTGATTACTCGATTGCTTGATGGGTTTGATACCACGCTCTCACAGAATATCGCCATGAAACAGTTAGCCTTGTGCGAATCGTATTTTGTGCGATGAGTGAAAGTTCCGATGGCCCCTCCCTCTATTCCATTTTCTGTATCTCATCCAGTCATCCTCCTATTTCTATCCCATGTCCCATTCTTTCTATACCGTCACTTATGTCTAATCCTTCTATCTCATCTCTCTATCCTATCATCTTTTATCCCAAACTAAAGGCTGGCAACGTGTTGGCTTCGCTACTGGTGTTGCAAAGCTGGGCCTTTTGCCTGCTTCGCAATAAAAAAAATGTAGAATAATCTTTGGTATTTTAACGTTGTCAAAACATCAAAGAGTACTGATTGTCCATCTATCAATTTAGGTACACCTATAATTGGCTATAATATCTGTAAAATATAATAAAATATAAAATATATATTGACGGTTGAGTTGAGTGCTTTTTCCCTCCCCAAGTGCCAACTTGCCTAAAGAGGTTTTCACTTCAAATATTGGTCCGAACTACTGTCGTTAGGAACGTTTTTAAAAGGTTAGCATCGTTACCACTTTGTATAGCTCTGCTTATGCAGACTTATGCTTGTTGTTATTAATGTTTAGTATTTTTTTTATTGCAACAACTGTAAATTACCTATATATTGTAATTAAGAAATAGTTATTAGTGACTTAATAAGTACGTAAATGCAATGAATGTATTTACCTACTTATTCTTTTCCTAAATACATTGCACTAGCACTAGTCCAGCGCGACGAGTCATTGCCCTGTTTGAATGTGCATTAAAGCTAGTTTACCTATATATAGTCTATAGGTATACGTAAATACGTTAATTATGTATATATTTCGTATTTTCCAAATTATTTTGTTGCATAATAATATTGCGTGGCGTTGCCGCGATAGGTCATAAAGTCGTTTAATAGGTTTATCTTTTATCATGACATCGCTTTTTCCGTAATCCTACTGCAAGTAGTAGGTTAGTAGGTACTGTCCTACAAAAGAACATTTATATAAATCACTTAGATATGGAGCCCATATGATTATTGTCAAGATAAATCGCCACAATGTCTACCTAATAATTGATGTTAACTAACAAAATATTACGCGTACTCGGATTACCTCAGATAAGACGCACTTTTTCTAATCAAAAATGCAATATCCGGGTCTTTGTACCCGTCTTTCTGAAAACAAGTTTATATATATTAAGGACCATGACTTTGTTTTCTAGAACAATCAGTCTTGAGTCATAAACATAACCTAAGGTCTAATCAGCAGGCTTGTGGTTGGCCGATTATGCCGCTCCCTTTTTAATTACCTATGCCTTACGAAAATAGAGTTGCCAGATGTCCGATTTTCGACCGGACAGTTTTCTTGTGTTTGTCCGGTCATGAAAATTTTAATAAACCGAACAAAAATTTGTCTGCTTTTAAAGCAAATTCGTTATTATCTAGCGAAGTCGAAAGACTCGAGACTCGAACATTTCATTCGATGCGCCGCCACCCCGAATTGTGCTGTGCGTTTTCTATACTAATATTATAAAGAGGTAAAGTTTGTGAGTTTGTGACGTTGTAGGGGGTAATCTCTGGATCTACTGAACCTATTTAAAAAAAAATGTTACTATTAGAAAGCTACGTTAACAGGAAGTGTCATAGGCTATATAACATGTCGCTATATACCACAGGAGCGGGACAGAGCGCGGGTGAAACCGCGCCGAGCCGCTAGTCTTTAATATAACCGCTAGTTGCACAGACTTTATTAAAAGCAGTGGCATCGAGTACTAAATATATGAAAAAGTAAATGGGCTCTTAAATTATAATAGCATTCGATGCAAATTTAATATCTAAAAAGTAAGGTTTCAATTTTATATGTTAATAAAAAATAAAAACAAACTTGTCTGGGTTTTTTTCGAACACATCTGGCAACCTTACTTATAAGTACACTGAGTATACCAGAATGTCTCTTAATGATATCCACAGTGTACATTAATATAACAGGAGAATTTTATCTCATATGAAACATTGATGTAGCAACCTCTATTATTGCTACATCAATGATATGAAACAGACATGCTTTTGGAATTTTTAACTTTCAATTACTTTGAATATATGTTTACATCTCCCTAAGAATCCTATTGATATTTTTATTATAGATTACCAGAGTTTACCCCGCGGCTGCGCCGCGGGTTAACCTCTAGTTCCTGCTTCTTGTTTAAAGAGCAGGCTTTAATATAGGTTACATTGTACAACATTTTTATGTTAGTGCCATTTGCACCCGAAAAATTCACTTAATTTTATATCGCAAACTATCCGATCTCCTGGCATGAGTATATATGTCCATTTTCGGCTTTAAAACTACATTTAAACAAAATTACAATTAAAACGATGCAGTATTCTCAGTGTTTTCCGAAAACTTAACAGAAAGACATATCGAGTTACTATCGCATTTTTATAGACGATGGATTTTTATATCTATGAACTTGAGAAATGATTGGTCACATCCAAACTTTCATCCTGTATTACAAACAGTCCTAGTTTTATTTATCTATCCCCCGTCAATGAAAACTACAAAAATGACAAAAAGAACAAAATCAGCAAAAAGGACAAAAATCAAAAAGGACAAAAAAGCTAAAAGGACAAAAAGAGAGAAATTGTCAAAAAGAGCAAAAGAGCAAAAAGACAAAAAAAGCAAAAAGACAAAAAGCAAAAAGAGCAAAACAAAAACAGCCAAAAGAGCAAAATGGACAAAAAGGACAAAGAAGAGCAAAAGAGCAAAATGAGCAAAAGAGCCAAAGAGCCAAAGAGAAAAAGAGCAAAACAACAAAAAGAGCAAAATGGACAAAAAGGACAAGAAGTTCAAAAAGAGAAAAAGAGCAAAAAGAGCAAAAGAGCCAAATGGACAAAATAACCAAAATGATGAAAATGGCAAATCACAAAACCAACCAAAGCCTGTCCCACTTTTGGGATAACCTTTACATAAATCTATCCCAAAATCGATCCCATTATCCGGGATGAAAAATATCCCTTGTCCACCCTCGGTATGAAAATTACATATATACCGATTTTCAGCCAAATCGGTCCAGTAGTTTTTCCGTAAAAGCATAACAAACAAACAGACAAATATATTTTTATCCCGGAAACTATTCCAGTTTTCGGGATAAAAAGTATCCTATGTTCATCCTCGACATCGAAAATGTATATATACTGAGTTTCAGCCAAATCGGTTGAGTAGTTTTTCCGTGAACGGAACAAACAGACATACAGACAGACAGAGAGACAGACAGAGTTACTTTTGCATTTATAATATTAATAGGGATAACAGGGCCGTCTTAAGCGTATTGTGTGGCGGGGTGCAAAATCAGTTGAACTAACTAAAACCCACATGGGCCACTAAAGTGAAAGACCAAGAACGACTACACTCAACTGAGATAAGAATGTTGAGATGAATGTGTAGTGTTACAAAAATGGATAAGGTGAGAAATGAGTTCATAAAGGGATCATTGAAAATTGCACCCATGATTGAAAAATTGAGAGGAAGAAGAAGAAGAAGGTGGTATGAGTAGTATGTATGTGTATGTAAGGAGGAGTATTGAAAGTCACGAGACGAAAATAACGTTAAGCCGGAAGAGTGGTGGGTACATGTAAAGGTTAACCAAAAAAGAAATGCATGGATTATATGTAGAATAACATAATGATTTGTGGTGTGGCAGAGAATGTAATATGCCAGAATAAAGGAGTTATGGAAAGGACAAATTGTGCCGACCCCATATGGGCGGAAGAAGGTGAAAGAAAAGTGAGAAACTAACTATAGGTATCTTACACAGAGGTGTGTAACAAAATCATTCTTTAGCGATGTATTTATGAGAACAATCTCAAGTTTTCATTCTTTTTGCGGTTTTACTAAATCATTGTATTTCTGATGGCGGCATATACATATGTTAAACTTCATTGATACAGAACCTGTAGTTACTGAGAAAAATAACTATGATATACAAGAGACAGATAAACAGATATACTGACTTATATGACGACGATGATGATGGGTTCAGTAGCCATATTTACATAAAGAACCTCTTTTATGTCAATATGGCTACGGAACCCTAAAAGAGACAAAGAAACAAACAAATCGTAATAAAACAATTCCGTCCTTGTAATAATGTCGCAAAACATTTTTATTGTCAATATATAAACAAATTAATTCTTTGCTTTATTTAAACTAGCTTACCGACCAGCGAGTTCAAACAAGGTCGTCCAAAGTCCAACTTGGATTTACGTCGTCACACGCCAGCAGCCGGCCATACAACATTTTAACAGTTGACAAAAATACTTACATACTATCTGTTTTAATGAGTGCACAGTACAAGTATTTTATTGTATTAAAACAAGTAGCTTCACATGTGTCATAGAAGAGTACACGTTTTTACACATTTTCAAATATTTTCTATAAGTAATACTTAGCTATAGATAAAGAAAAGTTATAGATTTAAAGAAACGACAAAGTACCTAATAGGGCCAAAACTAGGTAGGTAATTATCAAAAGTCAAAATACTCGTCCTATTATTATTATACGTACCTATATGGTATTGCATTGACGTAGGTAGGTATGTAAGTAATTGAACACAAAAAAAATTTAGTTTGTACAAATAAAAGGTAAAAAGATTTTAATAGTTCGTAACTTATACTTTATTTTATACTTAGCTGACGCAAGTACAGTATTTAAGATAAAAAAACTTTATTTAATAAATTGCTGATTCTCGGCAGTGTTTTAATAATTTAAAAGTATACTTGCATACTAAGATTAGGGCCAAAGGTACCTGCCAAACAACTTTCACTTAATCAGCCATCTCAAATGATACTGACATATTCAACTGCTTGCTGGTGGGAGCGCTATGTGAAATGCCCATCTGCGTAGGTACCACCATTATACTTATTTCTTCGCTGTGTTCCGGAAAGAAGGGCCAAATAAGCCCTGAAATTACAGGCACCGTCCCTAAACAAGTACACAAAATGGCATAAGCCAGATTCCAGATTTCTTCTCTATGTACGAAGAATTAAGTCAGAGACAACTGAAGCCCACCATAAAGAATCAACTTTTATATTCCTTGTGCAACCTGTCTTTACAAAAATATTCTAATTTAATTGGGGTTAAAATATTTAATAGTTAGCCTGTTGACATAAAAAGTGCTCATTTAAATTTATTTCAAATCAGTCTGCACATTTGGTTATTAAAGAAATGTTTTTACACGGACATTTATATTGAATTTAATTATATAACTTTATTATCTTTTGGCATAAAACAATACTCTAATTTAATTTAACTTTCCGTGGTAACGTCAATAATATTTTAATCATGTCTTATATAAAACAATGCAATATTTGCACACCCTATGGGCAATGTCATGTGGACTTATATATGTATAATTTAAGACATGTATACATTTTATGTATCATATTACATGCAAATAAATTTTCATTTATTTCAATATTTAATGAAGATCGTAAGTATCTAGTTTGCTGGTTTACCCATCTTTCACACAAAAACAATGTACATATAATGTACAGATAAGGTAACCATATCTACTACTTCATTACCAATCATCATTTGTATAGGTAAAGATGATTGAATTTAGAAAAAAACATTGCTTTGGTTTATTCCTTAAGAAATTAAAAGGATGCAAAAATTTTGGACAAGCTCTTGAAAGAATACCTATTAAAAATATAATTTTGTCATACATCATCATTACAATATTAATTTTAAATTACTATGTGAAAGTCCAAGTCTAGAAGTCTGATAGTTTTTCGCAGTGTCCCACAAAGATAGGTCTTTGTGTAATAACACTTTGTCAATTCAATACCATTGAATGTCATAGTTACCTTAAAGTTATGCGCAATTTGGTTGAGTCGTTGAAATTGGGTCGTTTTGGTCTTACGCCAAAAGGGAAGGTTTGCACTGAAATCAGCGTTGTGTCGGATATAATTCCGGCACAGCAATATGCTGAGTGCAAACCTTGTTTGCTGAAAATGCGGCGTATAAATTCTCAAAATAAGCTCTGTGTATAATAAAGTATAAGGAATGTAATTATGTCGCTATTTTTTCAAATAAAGGTTTTCTTTCTTAAATTATAGCGCGGCAAGTATGTAAAAGCGCTGGAAGTATACGTGTTGGGAACATCGTATCCCCGATGCGGGCCCCCGCTCCACCCTCGCGGCGTTCGGGTCGCCCGACCCGCCCGCCGGCCAAGCTACTCAGTTAATCCTGCAACCTTGTGACGTACGCATGTATGTAGGAACTCACGCGCCGGCCTGCGCGCCGCGCGTTCGGGGTTCGTTCAGTAGGTTTATTCATTAAAACAAGTTTACCAATCAAGCTTTATTATTTCAAGTGCCGCTATAATAATTGGCAGCCCAACGTGTGGCACGAAATATAGTGTTTTAAATCAGTTTTAGTGTGTTCTAGTTATAAACTTTGCGATACCTGTGTGTGCCTAATGCGTTTGTTCCGCGTTTGTTCTGAGTTAGTACTCAACGCGACGTTTAGGTGGCTATCGTAAGTCTAGAACTAAACTGTAGGTTCGTGATTTAGTACCTAATGACCTAACGTGTTCTGAATAGGTTTCTATAGGACTTGTGAGTGAAATACACGTTCGTACGAGTGTGAGTGCTCGACGTGTTTGGACTTGTTTGAACTTGTTCGGACTCATTCGTTTTTATTCAAACTTGTTCGTACTTTTGCATACTTGTTTATAACTTAAGTTAGTACTTTGAATAAACCTAGGTACCCTAAAACGGTTCAAATGTTTATTTGTGTTTGTTTTACGTGACATTTTGATTTAAATTTAATTTATTGTTTTATATAAAGTGACTATAAGTATAAAGAACTAGAAATTAGTGTTTATTTTCATATATGTAAGTACATACGTACGATGGTTCCGTAAGTACTTTTGGACTTATTTATACAGGACTGTACTTACCTACTAGTTGGAATAATTTTGGAAGAATAATTTTATACAAAGACTTTTTTTTTCTCGTTAATTGGAACATTGTGTTTTGTGTACAGACAGTGTTGTTTTCCAATTTAAGACTTTTAGTGTCAGACTGTTTTGAACTTAGAACTTTATTTTCAAGTTATCTTTTATAGTTGAAGTTATTGTTTATTTAGGCTACGATGAACAATTATTTTGTGTTGAACTATATTGTGTTTTCCGTTTGTCTTGGTGATCGGACAATTTATCACCGTGGAAACATAGAGTTTTCCGATTAGGCATTATGGTGCTTACACGGTCTGGTGCAACCAGTGACGGGATGGATCAGCATATACCCTCTGTGGATAGGGGTATCGCTGGAGAGTCTGAGACTCTCTTGTCCGCGTCCGGCGTGGCTCATGTGCCGCCGGGCGCGCCTCCACCGCCTACTGCGGGCCCTAGCGGGGCCTCCACCTCTGCTGCGCCGTTTGCGCAGTCGCCGGCGCCGTCTGTTCAACCGGGAACTCCAATAGTTATGACGGATCAACACTTGGCGTATCTTTTGTCTTTGATACGCGCTCCAGCTTCACCGCCTGCGCCTGTTACGAGTGCCTTGTCTGGTAACTTTGCAAATTGCTCATCGCGCTTCGACGGTGCAAAAGGGAGCGACGTTTTAGCGTTTGTCGACGCTATAGAAATATATAAGGAATGCGTCGGTATAGAAGATCACATAGCCTTGCGAGGCTTACCAATGCTTTTGTCTGGTCTTGCAGCAACCTGGTGGCAAGGTGTGAAAGCATCTGTTAATAGTTGGCCTGATGCCATAGAATTATTAAAGCAAACTTATGGTCCTCGTTTGCCGCCACACAGGGTTTACCGGAAAATATTTGAACGGGAACAAGGCGATGAGCCTACCGATATTTTCGTCTGCAAAATAAGAGCATTGTTAGCACAATTGCCGTCGACTGCTATCTCTCAGGAAGCTCAGCTCGACATGGTGTATGGGCTACTGCATAAGAGAATAAGGGAGAAGATATGTCGTAAATCTTTTATGTCTTTCTCTGAGCTATTGGAACAGGCCCGTTCTATTGAAGATATTTTAGATGAAGGCCGTAGCTCTCAGCAGTCACAGCTTAGAAAGAATAAGGAATCAGTGACTCCGATTATAGACACAGCATATCCAGCAGTACCAGCTTCGTCCAGTAAAGCAAGTAGAGCTCGTTGCTATTATTGTAAGCAATTCGGCCATTTGAAAGAGGAGTGCCCGAAGCTGTTATCTAAGAAGTCGTTTCCTGGTAACGTTAAGAAAGAAGAAGACAGCTTGACACCTTCAGTAACATGCTTTGGATGCGGCACGCCTGGTGTTATACGAGCAAATTGCTCTACTTGTAAGAATAAACAGGGATCGTCTGCTTCTTTTTCCGCTTTCCAGTCAATTGCCGCTATTGGAAGCGAGGTCATTGACCCGCGTCAGAGACCCGTAGTGGAATTGGAGATTTATGGTGCTCGTGGAAGTGCGTTGTTTGATACTGGTGCAAAGCAATCGGTTGCTAGTGAAAGTTTACGTGCACATTTAGTGAAACACGGTCATAAGTTCGATAAAACGTGTACTAGTGTTAAGTTAGCTGATGGTTCATGTAAAAATCTTGTAGTAGATGTAGCTAAGGTGGATGTAAGGGTGCCGCAGGGGCCTGTCGTTCCCACTCTTTTTATCATTTTGCCTGGTGCAACTGATACCTTGTTAGGTATGAATTTTTTATTAGACGCAGGTGTGGTACTTGACTTTAAAAATTCTCGTTATACTTTTAGTCATATACCGCGATATTTTACGATGAGATTTGAACCAGAGGTAGGTTCCCATTTTGGGTCGGATCAACGACAACGGCTCCCGGAACTCCTGAATGATCAAGAGGACATTTTTACTCCAGGGGGAGAGCCAACTTCTTTTGCGCTGCATCGTATAGATACGGGCGATGCTACGCGAATCACTAATCAACAGTGTCGGAGGAAGATTTACGCCGATAGGGGGCGTCAACCCGCACCAAGCTACAAAATTGGTGATTTAGTTTTGGTTTCGGCCCACGTTTCCAGTAATGTTGACAAAGGGGTTACTCGTAAGTTTGCGCCCAGACGACTGGGACCGTTCAAAATAGCCGAGTTAGTTAGTCCTACCACCTATAAAGTAGTAGATAATAATGGAAACACTACTAAGTACCACGCTAGTGCTCTCACTTTATATCAAGGAGTTTCTGCCGTAATTCAGAGTAGGAGGAGGGGTAGGCCTTCCAAAGCCAAGTCCTCTCCCGGGGTGTCCGAGGACTTGGAGGGGGAGACTATAGCGCGGCAAGTATGTAAAAGCGCTGGAAGTATACGTGTTGGGAACATCGTATCCCCGATGCGGGCCCCCGCTCCACCCTCGCGGCGTTCGGGTCGCCCGACCGCCCGCCGGCCAAGCTACTCAGTTAATCCTGCAACCTTGTGACGTACGCATGTATGTAGGAACTCACGCGCCGGCCTGCGCGCCGCGCGTTCGGGGTTCGTTCAGTAGGTTTATTCATTAAAACAAGTTTACCAATCAAGCTTTATTATTTCAAGTGCCCGCTATACTATCTGTTTACGTTACAATTTAGTTGTCTACTTCTGATTTTTAGTCGTTTTTCTTCTAATTACAGTTTTTTAGCAAACGATCGTATTTCAAATGCAAATGTTTATTCCGTTGACGTACATTAACTTATTAAAATAATAAAATTAACAATTTACATTTACAGATAAGTGACTAATTTTTATTATTACCTAAACCTTTTCTTAATGACAATCCTGGCTATTTGTACTTATTTGACTTTTAGTTACAAGTAAAACATTGATATCTATCTACTACCAAAATATAATAATAATAATTTATTCACATAAATATAAGAGACACAGCATTTTAGGACTAAATACAAAAAGATTGATCTATATATGTATAACTAGGATATGCCCGCGACTTCGTCCACGCTTGGGAGTGCAAAGTACCGCAACATTTAAAAATAATGTAAAACTGTGTTGGAATAAGCTTATTTATATGCACCAGAACATCTATAAACCGCTCCCGGAAAAATTTCCGAAAAAAATATCTCACATTTTATCATATAACATTTCATTAATCATTCCCAGAAAAATTTACGCGGTATTCCTAGGATAAAAAGTAGCGTAGATTTTAAGACTAAGAATTTTCTGTCGATTAGCGAAAATCGCATCGAAATCAGCCCAGTAGTTTTTACGTGAATCCCGAACAAACAGACAAGAAATCTAAAAAAAATGCCTCGTGTTCTCTATCGGTTATATAGTCTATTCCAATTGTTTTTTTTAAATAACTTCAATGTACAGACACGGCATATTTAGAATTTTTAACCGACTTCAAAAAAAGGAGGAGGTTCTCAATTCGTCGGTATTTTTTTGTTTTTTTTTATGTATGTTCACAGATTACTCCGAGATTTATGATCCGATTTACGTGATTCTTTTTTGTTCGACGCGAAATAGCTATCATTTGGTCCCCTAAAAATTTGACATAGTTTGACCCAGTAGTTTTCATTTTATGAACATTTTTTATAAAAAAAAATCCATTCCGTTCCATATGTACATCGATTACGCTGAGATTTATGATCCGATTTACGTGATTCTTGTTTAGTTTGATGCGGAATAGTTGCCATTTGGTCCCCTAAAAATGTAACATAGTTTAGCCCAGTAGTTTTGGTTTTACGAACATTTTTTTGTTCCCGTTTCTTGGGACCTATTTTTTTTAAGGAGCGCGGCACCTTTCGTAGGTATAACCCATACATAGCTAGACACTAAAAAGTAACAAATAAAATAAAAGTAAAACATAAAAATTACCATATTTTGAAAATTACTAAGCACCGACTTTAAGATGTTTTAGATAATATATATCAAGAATAATAGCTTTAGAAATAAGTTATTTTATACTTTTTAGTTTTTTAGTTTTTGAAGTCGGTTTTTTAAAACGAAGTTTTTTTTATTTTATAATACTGTAGATAATATGATACTAAACTGGGTGAAATAAGTAAGTGTATCTATATAGATACTTATAATTTGTTTTTTTTTTTACAAAAAAATAGTTTTAGTTATGATGTTAAATTCTCTTGATATTCTACCATTAATTATGAAATTGGTGTCAAACGTAAACCTATATGTTTATACCACTGAATAACAGAAATATACCATATGATACTTTTATGTAGTAAATAGGGTAGCTTCCGCACGGTACGAGAAGGCAAAAACTACATAGGCGAGACTGCGTAGAATGTTATACTTATGCGTATTTAGAAACAACAATACATTCGTTCAATGCTACTCAAATTCAGAGCGGAAAATGCGATCTAGTAACCTTGGCCATACAACGATTTTATATTCATTATTCGCATTGATATGTTATTATGATCTACTAGTGCCTGACACGTGGCTTCACTCACAAAAAAATCTTCGGAATAAAAATAGACGTTTTATTATTTAAACTGCATTTTTCAGAAAAATCAGTCAACAATAATTGAAAAGAAACTTTTCAAAACTACAGACGTGGAGTTCGTGTGTCAACTCAATAAATCACATTTATCGAAATGGTTACACGTTAAAATCTGAATATTTAAGATTTTCTACACAAACACACAATTCCCTACTAAAAATAATAAATTATTATAGTATTCTCTAAGTATTGTCAATTATTGTTCTCGACGAATCATTCTCCTTCATTCCGTTATCACGACCTTTTTCAGAATTTCATAAAATTCGGTTTTCTATATCTTAACCCTAAAAAGTTTCTGTCGCAGCACCTCTTTTAGGTACAGAAACAATCTCAAGTAAGTGAAAGTTGTTTCTTTTTATCTTCAACAATGCTTGCTGAGATACGAATTACGAGTCGAAGATTCCAAGATAATTAACTCTGGAATCAAAATTATTTTAATCATGTAACATCATCGGTAGCAATCCTGAAACCTGAAAGTATATTCTAGAAAATACAATTCATGTGATGTCGTGATACGGTATAGGTACTAAAATACATACATAATTATATGAGTATTTAATATACAAATAACTTACATGTTTGACTTTCGCGTCGACTTATTACCTACTAGTTTTATTCGAACAATAAAATGTATTTCAGTTTTTAAAATAATATATACTAAAGCGTAATAAAATGGAAACTTTATTATAAAGTTTTCTTTGGTAAATTTTCATAATAATTACAATCCATGCTAGATTAAAATAAATTTAAATCTAAGCTTAATTATTATTATTCGTTACGAACATTCTATTTATAATGTCTGAAGACAACCAATAGAGTATAGAGCCTAGAAGGGCCAACTTAACCACTTTGAGCGCAGGATTGCGAAAATCAGTCAGAGCCCGTCACATATAAAATTTATATTACTTATAATAATGAAGTTAGGTACATTTCAAACATTGCAATCGTTTTTCTGCTTTTTAAGTTAGTAAACTTAATGGTATCGTTAGTTTAAAATGAGTAGATTGTGCATAGTATGTACATGTATATATGTATATGTACATATGGCGATTGGCTCGCGCCCCTAGGTCCTTGCGCCCGGGTGAGAAGCACCCCTACCACCCCCGGGTAAAGACAGCCCTGGAGCCTAGGTCAATAGTGTTAGTCTTTTATTGGTAAGGTATGGTGTTGCAGCAGAGTTAACATAGCCAGCCTTCTGGGCTAAGCCTGGCTGTGTTAACTCTGCTGCAACATCATACTGATTCATTATCCGAAGAAGACACTAGCCCTATTATTATGCTCTTATAGTATAAAGACACTTTTATCATAATGAAATAAGAATACCTACTATACAACACATTAGTTAGATACTATATAGAAATATAATTGCAGTAACTATGACGTCTAAGTTTTAGGTATTCAGCTAAGCGTAGCATATTATACTTCTCGTGTGCTATCTGTATTTGTTACTTTGTATAGGTGATAAATTACCGCAAACATTACATAAATAATAAAACCAATAAGTCATTAGAGTGACTGTACACGTGCCATGATATTCTAAGTATAATTATTATCATTTTTCATAATTGAAATGAACAGCCCCGTCTCACCTGTGAAGTTCGACTGCGGCTTGACCGCTGCTGAACGAACTTTATCAGACAACGCCATTAAAGGCTGAAATATGGACAATCGAAAGCGTTAGAATCAATTTTCAGTTAAGCTTGACTGATAGCGAGCAGCTTATCAAAACAAGGCTTCAAAGCCTAGCGTATCGATGCCGGGTTGCCAGTGTTTCGGTATTCTATAGGATTCATTTCGTAGAGTGTGCCGTTGAACAGTTCGACCGGATTACCCCTACACTATTCCGTCTTCAAACCACAAGACGCTCTGATCTAAGTACGCCATCATGTCACAGTAGAAACATCACTAAAGCGGACGAACCGTTTTACCTCCACGTTCATTACACGTCCGGCAGAGCTGTGGAATGCACTACCAGAATCCGTGTTGTCCGTAAAGTACAATCCGCGTGTCGTCACGTCTCGTGTGAATAAATATTTACTAAGTAACCGTGCTCCATCTTCGATCGCAACATCGTCTAATATTAGGCGTGAACATGGTCAATGGCGAACCTATTGTTACGAGTTTAGCGGGACTGGCAACTAAAATGCCGTTGGAATTATTGTAGAGTTTATTACAACTATAGAAGCACGTATAACACAGGTACACATATAACCGAACACAACAAATCCAAACGTAATGCAGAGGGTCGTAATTCAATAAAACGCGCAAAGTCCGTCACTAATAGATTACCGAATGTACACACGTCTCGCCTTAATCGTGGTTTTCGCTCGACTGTCCCCTTCCTCAATCAGGCCATTGTTTTATACTACACAAATGCAATGCGCTAGCCCGGCAACGTGGACCGAATTTCCTAGAACCAGCTTGTACTTTATATCCGTAACACCTGGCTAATGATTACAGCCGCAAGCAGCCGTAAACATTAGAACAATAGGCTGTTCTCTAGAAACGTATGCCAATAAATAAATACAAAAGAAGACGATCATAAAAGAATTACAATTAGTTCAAATGCCAACGGGTGCTTCTACAATGTTCTACAGTGTGCTTCTACAAATCTGTACGTGGAATTTGTCTTTGTCGGCGTCTAGGTGGTAACACTATTTATTATTTAAAAAAACAATTTATCAATTCCACCGGAGGATACGATCCTAAACTACCATTACTGCCGCTTTGTAATATATTGCAGTTGGTAGTAAAGAAACTGCTGTAGAAACTCTCCGGTAATACGCCTGCTCTATTCTTGTATTGGCTATATTGTATCTGTGTGATTATAGGCCGTTGACCAGACGAATATATAAATACGGTCCCTACTTACCTACATACACATACATGCAGTTCAGGGACGTTGGCAAAATATCACAAGATTATTGCGTAGGTGACGCAAGTTTCTTCGGCAAGAATTTAACACTTTTATTTTCATTTCTTTAGCTCACTATTCCATACTTTTTATAACATGGTAGGATGCATATTAACAATAAAAGATTTAACTCTCTAAAGGTCCTAAATCGTACATTAATAACTAGATTTTGTTTTTAAACCAGTAAGCTTAGTAAGATATAGGGTTGTCGACCTCGATATTCGTATTGCATGTTCAAGATAATTCTCTCTTTACACTTTTAGAACTGAACTGATTATCATAAATATATATTTTGTATATATTTTAGATATCACGATTCCACGAGATACAGATTGGAAATCTATACAAACGAAACGACATAAAATATCTAAAACTATAAATCGAGTGTCGTTAAAAATTATCAAAACATATTTAAAGAAAAACCACGGATTTAAGTATAATAATTTAACTACAGTAAAGATTATTGGTGTTGTACAAGATATTTTGTGTTGAGTTTGTTGTATTGCTTGTTTTCCTATTAAAATCACATTGGCAGCGGTGGTAGACTCCATAACTTTCAATAAGTAATCTGTAAGAATCCATTTTGAATTTTATATACAAATACATTCATTTTATTTCTTTCATTTTTTATGTTTCAGCATGGCAAATGTATCTTAAATTTTTCCAAAAACATAGGAATCCCAGTGTATACGTATTTCCGTGTATTTTAAACACCCCTTCAGAAAAATGTTCTCTCCCACTGACAATCGCATTAAAATTTAGATCGCTACTATCTATTAAATTACTATAACAAAAGATTCTTCTAAACAATCGCATGAAAAATATAAAAATAAAACAAAGAAATATCTCAAAATTTGCCTTGTTTGGGAATGAGCTTTTAAAGTTTTCGCCTGTTACAAGTTGTTCCTTGTTTGTTAATTTTGATTTGTCTTTAACTTTAGCTGAATGTGTGGTAAAGATTTATATTCAAGTAAAATAAATGAAGTTTCTTTGTTGATAATGACTAAAAAGGTAATTTGAAAAAAAAAGGCGTACTTATTTCACTTTATAAAATAAACTAAAATTAAAGTATACTATAAATACTTACAAATAACAATCTATAAGTAAAAAATAGACTCCAGGTAGCTGTCGGCGAGGAGCGTGCCCAAAATGCTGGCCGCATTTCCACGTCGGATGGCAACGCTAATGCGTTGCCCTAGGTGCAAACCAGCCTTTTGGTCACATGAGACCTCAATTAGACGCGTTGAGAGGTCTCGATAGAGGTGATGAGCTCCAGGCTCCCACGGCCCCAGGGTTTAAACCCCTAAAGCTACAAATATGCACCCATTACCAATTGACACACACATATTTGTGGCGTTTCAGGACCTCTTGGTGTGCGGCGTCAGATTTTATAATTAAAAAAGTAAACAAATGGTAAGACAATACAAACTAAATTGCACTAAGTTGAAATAAACCAGCGACCCCTCTGGACTGGGCGTAACTACGTTCTAAGTCTCAGCCTTTCCTACATAAAAAGCGCGGGGCACATGGGAGGAGGGTGGTTTTAGTGGGTAGTGGTTGTTGCCCGTGCAACTTCTCTGAGTCTCCACACAAGCTGGCTTGATTATTGTTCGGATTGCCCCTTATCAAAGGGAAAAGCCTTCATGATCAACTATGGTCTAATCCCTTGCAAAGGACCCAGTATTGTGCGTAAATAGCATTTCCCCCGCCTTAAAAAAAAAACCCAGCGACCCAAGGATTCTCTTTTGTCAAAAAGCAAAATAGCGTACAAATTCACTTTACAAATAAAACAATATGATAAATAAATCTCACCTGTTATTAGTAAAGCGATTTATTGGTGTCTATTTCTCTCTTTGAAACAATGTTTGCTTCATTCATCGCAGTAGTTAGTAGAAAAAAAGAGGAACGACAATTCCTTTATTTCGCCAACCAACGGTCAATTATGCGGGATTTGGTACGAATTTATTATTTATGACAAGTCCTTACGTTTTATAATGTACGCTCCAAACTCATGATTTTTGAGTTATTTCTTTGTTTTATTAAGCGTGCGACATGCTCTAAACCACAAATCGACCAAATATAATCTGAAAAGATTTTATATTAATTCCCAAAGCAGCCCATCCAGCTCATATGTGCAGACCTGGGACTAAATCAGAACCATAATTATACTAGGTAGCATGATGATAATTCCGCTTATTATTAACAAATCAGAAGTAAACATTTGAATGATGATAACACTTCCTTGCCTCTGCTCCTATTTCTGATATTAAAGAATTTATTAGTCTCCAGGTATAAGCTAAACAAGTACAATATACATTTAACATTATGCGACAATCATTACTCCCCGTACTAGTTTTAAATTGTGTTACGGCATATACAAATAATATTAGAGGATATAAAAATAATATTGGAAAAAATCATTTTTAAAGTGTCACTATTTATTAGAACTGATTTATTTTACACGACTCTGCTGCACGAATAAACCCATGAGGTTTCTGTGCCACAGTCAAATAAGTTTTTGTGTATATGATTGTCAGAATATTAGAAAATAAATTTTAAAAAAAAGGTAGTGTCAGCATAAGCAATTAGGGTTAGCAATAAGAAATAATATTGCGACACACTTATTCATTAATTCAATAAGCACGTACCATCTTCAGTCGATATATAATGTTATCTTTTTCCTCAACAAAGGCAGATAATTATATTAACATAATGGTTCACAACTTAACAGTTTGTTATCAGTCCATATTTATCACATCTGTCTATTGAAACAATTCTAATAATCATACTAATATCTTTAAAAAAAATGTCTTTTTGCATTATTATATTAATCTATGTAGAATAGGTATATGTATGGATATATATCCATAGATAGACATCCATCCATACATATACACATATATACATATATTAGATAAAGAGATTAATTACAGCCAGTTCAGCAGCGGAAACAGCAGACACGGCATGTTGTCTTCTATCTGTCTAGGGGGGCTGCTTGCTTCTATAACAGATGGGCTTGTAAGCATCTTGATAAATATAAGTTATATATGTTATAGCTACTTATAAGTATAATTAATAGTGCCGTTAATTGGGCATATTTAATGGATTCAGTATGAAACCAAATAATAATAATAAAAAATGTTTATTTATTTTCTCCCTTAAATACTGAAGTAACAAGAAAATTTTTGCGAATTATAAAAATACTATAAATAATTGTATGACTTAAATTTAAAATTATTACAAAGCTAAGTTGCAGGAGACTGAAGTCCAAACTGAGAAAAAACCCGTACTATGGAACTCTTGGCCTTCCCCTCTTGTAAAGTATTAATTAATGTACTTATAATAATTTGAAGATTTGTTCCATAGTTAAATATATATATATATATATATATATATATATATATATATAACTACGTGTGTATGAGCGTGTGTTTCATTTGTACGTAACTGTGTGTGTGACTATTTGAGTGTGAATTAAGTTATTTTGGTTACAATCAAAAATGGTTTTATAAGGTTTTCAGTTTCCATATAATTTAGAGTAAGAAGCCAAGAGAGAAATGTAATTAATTAGTATGTTTGCGGCCTTATATACAGTTATTTATGTTCGGAAGTTTACTATTTATTTTTCATACTAGAGAAGCAGTAGTTACCAGTGTTTTACTCCTATCATTGGAACCTGCATATACGATTGCATGAAATAGAGTGGATACATTACGATTAACGGTCTTATTCATATTGAGTTATAGTAAGTTTGTAGGCTTCTTTATGGTTCTTAGAGATTACTAACAACTTGCTCAAACTCAATATAAATAAAACCGTTGATCTCTACCGCCAAGTTTAGCTAAAATTTTTGGCACCAAAATTGCTAAACAACTGATAGCTAATAAATTTACAATGCAGATGTGTCATTTTAGCCAATTTATCTCCACTTCGCAGAACAATGTATATGAGCGAGATGAAGCGATATTTTAAATTATAAATCGTACCGTACGCATATAAATAAATTTTTATGGGTCATTTTAATATTTTTAAATCGGCGCAATATAGTAAGACCAATTATTGGGAACCTAAATGTATGGCGGCTAATATATATTTATATGAGATATTATGAAATAATTGCTCGTTTAATGATGTCATACTTTAATAGATTATGTTAGGTATCACGAAACAAGCCATTTTAAGGCAGATGTTTATTGATCTGTTGCAGTGGATAGCAAGGATTAGTTACTGAATACGATACATATATTTACTAAATGTTTTGATGGCACTGTAACAGGTATTAACAAGTTGCTGGACATTTTAGATTGTGAACATTTAATTGACAGCAGTTTCAAGTAATTTTATAGTATTTAGGCGATTCGCGAGGCCAGACAGACACAGTTGTTCTACCGTCCGCCAGGCGCTACGATCTTCAGTAAACTGAGTAATTCATATATTTGTGTATTTAAATGTGTGTAATGTTGACATGATATAAAAAATACTTTGAAATAGGCGAGTTGTTGAAGTTGTGAGGAACGGGGTGACTGTAAGGGAAGATTGCAAGTCTCCGGGCCAGGTTAGGCCTATTCTTTAGGTCATCTAATCTCTTGGTTATATATCTAAATGAGTGGCTATGAAAAGATAGAATAGAGGTATATTTTCTCATGTTTCTGTGATTACTATATATGTGTTTGTTCATTTATTATACGAAGTTTCGATGACACTTACACATTGATGAAGCAATTATGCATACATTATTAATCAATGAGTAAGACGATCAGCACTGACTGCTTAGAATCGCTTTGCCTTTGGAAATATTTTGCGTCCTGCGTACGCTACTATCTGCACAACCAACGGGGAGTATTTTCATTTATATAACTTTCTTAAGCTACCACTTTTCTACGAGTGGTAATCCAATTGACGACTGCCAACCGCAGCGAAATACTGTGGGGGCGCGTGAGATTCGCCACGTTCGTTGTGGCGGCACAGACTGCTATATGATGTGCCGGTAATAGTGTCCCCGAAGAGATGCTATGCCCACACGAATCGGGGATATCCACTAATGCCCCCTGGTATTTCTTCCTTCGCCTTATACCTAAGGCCGTGGGTAAACGGCCTGACCACAACGCGGGCAAAAGCTAAAATTAAAGGATATTGACTGTTTTGAAAGAATAATGGCGTAACTGTGTTATATATAATAAAACTAATTAAAAAGAATCTAAATAAAACTACGTTCTAATGGTTTTAAGCGCGGTAGTTTATTTGATTTTTTTATATTCCAATGTTTCGGCCACTTTTCAGTAGCCATGATCACGGAAGACAAAGACGTTAAGTGTCAATGAGTATTGTTAAAGGTTTATTTAATCTACCACCAACTTGATCATTTTAATTTTGTTTATGGTTATTATTTACTCTATGAGAGCCTAAACTAATTTACCACCGCTTCGCAACATGTTGTGGCTTGAAGAGAAGTGGCGTAATAAACTCTTCAGGAGCATACATGCCTAGCTGTAATACATTTATATAATATTAAGGGTGGGAGATAAAATTTAAAAAAAAGTCAGAATAATAATAAAAAAATTATCGCGCTAAAATATTGTCTGTGTTAACTTAAAAACCTGGGCTACTGAAAAGGTATTTTCCACCTGCCATAAGAACTTCATTATATACAGTCAAAAAGTTACAATTTGGTTGAGCTACTATAAAATTAAAATTAATTAATACATCTGATAAGGCTGTATGAGATCAGCTCCGTTGGCTGCCATTGTGGCGAATTTAACAACAACAACAGCTATTAAAGGAAAAATTTGCAGTACTACTATTTGACCTAAGCTTGTTAATGCAATGAACTCTGTATAAATCGAAGCGGAGTTTGCAAAGAATGATTCGACATGTTAGGCTTATATGCGTGACTTTGTAAGTAATGCACCAAACGCTCCGTTGAGAATTACATCATACCATAGAAGTAGTAGAAGTGACTATCCCAATACTTTAAAATATGTCATGTAATGGTTAATTTTCAGTTTGTTTCCTAGAAGTCAGTAGTATCGATTCATCGAAATTTTGAGCACTTAATAATTTAATTCTGCTAATATACCAACAAAATTATATATTCTATTATTTATTACGTCATTAATATCCTTAAGATTTTCAAGTCTTGTCTAACAATATGCATCGTGCTTGATTGGAATGACAAAAAATGTCATTATTATATATCTCGGTTTTACTTATATTATTATGTCAAGCGTGCTAACTCTAATTTTTAAATTTTTCGGTGTGCGAAAGTACGACATTGTATAAGAATAATAGAAGATGCCATTCTTCCAAATGACATCAATATAAAAAAGTGTTCGACAACAACGGCAGGCAGGTACATAAAGAAATAGAGACAAACAGATATGAATACAAAGTTATTGGTTTTTGATATGTCGCTACGAAACCCTAAAATCACTACACGTTACTTCCAAGCTTATATAAAGATATTATTAACTGCCGCCCTCAGCGTCCGACATGGATCGCTTAACCTTAAATAGCAATTCTATACTCTTTTACAAATAGTATAAAAACTGAATATCAAGTTAACAACATTTCATATTTTGTTTTTTTAATTAACTTACTTCAACCATTATAAATGATTTGCATATAAATAATTGTATAGTTACCTACTTACAGAAAAATTAGCTTCAAGACGTTTTTGCGTTTGTAGTAGTGTACTGTCAGCAGATAAATAAATAAACTAAAAATGAATATATTTTTATAGGCAGGTACTTAATATGTAACTAATAATATTAAACGAGTTTTAAATAATAAATATTAATATTAAACATAATTTTTAATACTAAATTTCAAGTAAATCTATTTCAAATTTAGAAGTCCTGTAAGTATAAAAATACTACCTACAAACTTTAAAAAATCTCGAAGCTAATTAACCTGTACTTATTGTTTTTTGGTCCAAGTGATGGAAAAACCCTTTGTTTTGTGTTAAAGAGTATTTTTTACTCGTGTTTTTGTAATTCAAGTGAGCATTTAAATGTTTAAGTTCTTTTCCACGTAAACCTATAAAGTAAAGTCAAAGTAAACCTTTTAGTAGAAAAGTTCACGTCTTTTACCGTCAAAATGTAGTAATAATCGGTTTCAGGAATCCATCGTCATCATCAGTGGTTTTCATCTCGTTTGGTTGAAGTTAGTTCTGATGTTGAATTAAAACTCTTAACCTCGGCTTCAACGCGTAGGGCAACGACCCTCCAGCGACGTGGTCTTGGAGCCGCTAGAGGCTTTACCCGGTACTAGTGCCTACACAGTCACATTGGCCAATCCACATTGAATTCGTATCCCTAGGAAATTATCCCATTACAGGCATAAAAGGCATATATCTTATGTTTAACTTGTAAACAAAGACACTCACATAATAAATTGTATGTATTGAAACGAATACAGTGATTATTATTATTGGTAAAGCAGAACCATCTTTGAATAATATGTAATTCTATAGTTGATAATCTATGCCGTTACTTTATACAAGGTTGAATGGAAGAAATAGACACGAAGACTTTTATGTAGATGGCGCTTTGCCATGTTAAAATTTTTGGCGGAAACTTTAAGTGTCTACGAAAGAAAAATCATTATAAAACCCCTAATTTAGCCAACTCATATGTATTCCAACGCTTGAATGAATCAATTTGAAAAAAGTTTTACAAATATAATTCTAGTTTATTTCAGTTGATTACTGTTCTTGGTGCTGGAGGAGGTGGAGTCGCTCTCTGATCATCGGTACATCAGATTTGAGCTTACCCCCTCCTCCGGTCCGAGCCCTGTTCATCGCCCCCCTCTCTTCCCGCGTTGGGCCCTTACCAAGCTCGATCCGGAGCAGGCCGAGGAGTGGGCACTCACGGAAAGCTGGGCCTACCCAGTCGAATTCGAGAACCTGGAGTTGCAGGCAGAGCACATGCGCAAGACCCTGACGAGGGTTTGCGACGCGGCGATGCCTCGCGTCTCCAAGCGGCAGCCTCCGTGCAAGCAGGTCCACTGGTGGACCGAGGAGCTGGGCGAGATGCGAAAGGCAGTTCGCATCATCAGCCACAGGCTCAAACGCTGCAGGGCGCGCCGTCCTCCGGACTACGTCGCGGAAAATGGACTCGTGGGAGAGTTTAGGGAGGCCAGAAAGGCCCTTTCGATTGCAATACTGCAAGCGAAAGCCCGGGCTCGGGCCGAGCTCCTCGAGACGCTCGATCGGGACCCTTGGGGGCGTCCGTACCGTGGGGCTCGCAACACGTTGCGGCCTTGCACATCCACGGTCACGGAAACGCTCGAACCCGAGGTGCTCCGGTCGGTTATCGACGGGCTCTTCCCGGATCCGGGAAACTTCACTCCCCCCAGTATGGGTCCACCCGTTCCCGACACTCCCACGGACGAGGAGCCTCACTCCATCTCCGAGGGGGAACTAGACGTTGCCCTGGACCGGCTCCGGGGCAGGAAGACGGCACCGGGACCCGACGGGGTTCCAGGTCGACTCCTCTTCCTGGCCGCTAAACATCTACGCGGCCAGCTGCGGGAACTGTTCGAAGCCTGTATTCGCGCAGGTCGGCTCCCGTCGCAATGGAAGGAGGGTCGTTTGTGCCTGATTCCCAAGGGAGGTCGGCCTCCCAACGATCCGTCCGCCTTCAGGCCCATAGTGCTGCTGAACGAGGTCGCTAAGGTCTTCGAAAAGATCTTGGCGGAGCGGCTCGTGAAGCATCTCGACGCTGTGGAGCCGGGGCTTTCAGAAACGCAGTTCGGGTTTCGGCGGAGGCGCTCCACGATGGACGCCTTCGAGACGCTGCGAACGTCAACGGACGAAGCCGTCCAAGCGAAGGATGTCGTTCTTGCGGTGTCGCTAGATATAGCGAACGCCTTTAACAGCCTCCCTCATGAGACGATCAGGGAGGGGCTCCGCGCGCATGGAGTCCCCCCGTACCTCACGAGGCTGTTGGGCGCGTACCTGCAGGATCGACATATCCTTTGGGAGGGCGGTGAGTCCGGCAATCCCGAGGTAGGTCGTCGACGCGTCGCGTGCGGCGTTCCACAGGGGTCGGTCCTCGGGCCGATTCTTTGGAACGTAGGTTATGACTGGATCCTTCGGGTTCCGGTCCTACCCGGGGTAGGGCTGATCTGCTTTGCGGACGACACCCTACTCACGGCACGCGCTGCGTCATTTGCGGAATCCGTGGACGTCGCTAACGCCGGGTTGGCGATTGTCGTAGATCGAATAGCTAGGCTGGGCTTGAGGGTCTCCCCCGCGAAAACGGAGGCCATCATGTTCCATAGGAAATTTCGCAATCCCCCCGCGGACTTGACCGTTTCGGTCCAAGGGGTGGCCATTAGAGTAGGGCCCCAGATGAAATATCTGGGGCTAGTTCTCGATGGGAAATGGCTGTTCAAAGCGCACTTTGAGCAGCTAGTTCCCAAACTCGTCAAATCCGCGGGCGCACTCTCGAGGCTGCTTCCCAACGTAGGGGGCCCGGGAGGTGCGACGCGGAAACTTTACTCTGGCATCCTGAGGAGTATGGCACTGTACGGTGCACCCGTCTGGTCCATTGCACTTCACCGCCACAACAGAACCCTGCTGCAACGGGCGCAGCAGGTTCTGGCCGTGAGGACCATACGGGGGTATCGCACAGTGTCGCGGACGGCGGCCACCCTCCTGGCAGGCGATCCGCCCTGGCATCTCCAGGCGGACGTCCTGACAGTGGTGCGCCGCACCCGGCAGGATGCCCTAGCTAGAGGCCTGACCTTCTGTCAGGTCGAAATCGAGGCGATCAGGAAGCGGGAAACCGCCTCCATGATCGCCGTCTGGTCTCAAGAGCTCGACAACCCTGCGGCCTATGGCGGCTACACGGTGGATGCAATCAGGCCACAGCTGACGGAATGGGTCAACCGCACCAGCGGCACCCTGACCTTCAGGACGACACAGATACTTACCGGACACGGATGTTTCGATAAGTATCTGTGTCGCATTGTGGGCTGCTTGCCTTCCCCGGACTGCCGCCAGTGCGGCGCGCCCGACACGGCGTTACACACGCTTGTCGAGTGCGCCGCATGGGCGCCGCAGCGTTTCGAACTTGAGACGCACGTAGGTCCAGTCGACTCGCTCTGCGACTTGGTCAAGGCCATGCTGCAGAGCAGCGACAATTGGGGGGCTGCGGTTACTTTTTGCGAGACAGTAATGTCACTCAAGGAGGCCGCAGAACGAGACAGGGAGAGAAGTCCTGCAGCGCGTGCCAATGCGTCTTCTCGAGGTCGCCGGCCTTCAGCTGGCACCCGGAGAGGCAGGTACGCGCATTACTTCCCTCCCTGAGTTAGGTTCCGTTTACCGCGGGGGGCCTTTAGCTTGCTAGGTAGAGCAAAGGACCTTCTACCCCCGCACAACGAAGTGGGGTGTGTTCTCCCAGAGCACACTCCAGGCACTTTATTGCGCTGGATCGGCTGGGCGTAACTATGTTCTAAATCTCAGCCTTTCCAACACATTCAAAGCGCAGGGTCGTCAGGGAGGAGGGGGTTTTTAGTGGGTATTGGGGTTGCTCGCCCGTGCAGCAACGCTCGGAGTCTTCCACACTATTCTGTGACGTCGATCGCGGACGGAGCGCTGCCAAGAGCATACTATTGCTGCAGTGTTATCGCCCCCGACCGACGCGTGTCGTTCCCCTAGCAACGACCCAGTTTGTGCGTAAATAGGTTAAGCATTTTCCCTCGCCTCAAAACCAAAAAAAAAAAAAAAAAAAAGACCAACCTTTTAATTAAATCGTTTATTCGATTATTTATTCATAGCGGCAGTTTGTTATTTAAATAATATGCATTCTGTTCTGTACTGTAACATCGTATAGATAACGAAAACGTTTTACACACTGAATTAAATATTATCTACCGCCTCTACCAGTTAAGATTTAATAATACAGAAAAAAATGTTCAATAACCTTTTTATTGTGCTTTAATTTCTAAATGAAACATTAATTAAACCGCTGAATTTTGATTGTGTTATTTAAAGTTTAAATATTTTAATTACTTGTAATTATGTTGGTGATTTAACGTCAGTAGCTTCATACAAAGAATTGATAGCAATGTCTGATGCAACGAATGCCATTGACTTGGCCAAAGTAGCTAAGGACAAAGTATCCATTATAATTCTATTTGCTACATGATTTAACTTCGCACCACGGGATTGAGCTGTGTACTTAAGTGCCAGTTTAATAACTCTTTCACAAGCAAGAGATTTTGATGTAGCGCTTTTGGCTTCTTTGCCTGCTTGTTGAGCAGCTGTTTTAGCTAAATTCATCATCAAATCTTGATGATTCGACATTCCATTCTTAGCATATCTCACAGACATTTGCACCTCTATCGAAGCAGTTAGTGCACGTCTCAATGCTACTACACTAGCAGCAGTTAAATACGCTACGTCACCAACATATAATATAGCTTTTTTGGCTTTAACTTCCATTTTTTCTAGCTTTTGTTTAGCCCTTTTTTCATTTACTACTTCATCTTCGGGTCCGTCTGTTTGATCAAATTCCATTTCAGCAATAATATCTGAGTTTATTGGCGTTTTGTTATCTTTTGTATCCATCCAATCATCGTTAAGAATTGGAGTATTTAACTGTTGTACATCCAAAGTATCGGATTCTGATTTAACGTAATCTGTGTTATTAATATCCTTATCCAGGACAATTTTTTTCGTTTCATTTACTGCAGAGTTACTTGCAAACTCTAAAGCAGTTTGATTTAAGAAACCTTTAAGAGGTGGTAAGAAAGATGTTTTTTTACTAAGTAAATTGATTGAAGATTTTTCTTTTCTGGTAAGAATGGAGTAAGGTGACTTTAGCAAGCCTAATTTATTGAATTTCCCTGCCATATTCGTAGCATTGAAAGGTTTTGTGTTAACTGCATTTAATGTTGTCCCATTAAATATGATATTATATAATGTGGGTGCAAAATTAGACATTGGTATAGGTGAAGTCGAGTTTATGTCAACATTAGACGATATTGACCTTTTTCTTCGCAAAGATAAATCAATCGACTGTTTGCGAGATAAAGCAGTCGCATAAGTTATATCTTTCAAAGCAGAAACTATTGAAACTTCAGCAGCGATTTGACCGAGCCCATATACTAATCGATGAAGTTCTGGCTCAGTTGAGGCTCGTGTAATGCTTAGTATATGACCAGACAAAGTTCTTGATATATAATCCAGGATACGCCTTGTTTCTATAGCAGTAATACCTTTATTTTTGCCGGATGCTTCTAAAGCTTCCGTAGTTATTCTAGTTATTTTATCTTGAATTTCTAATTTGGATAAAATAGAAGAAACCAAATCTTTAGATAGCTGATAAAGGGTTTCTTCCATTTGCGGGTTGCTAGTCACATTTTTAGTTGCTTTTAGAATGGAATTATCTAAATGTTTAAGTACATTATGGGGTGAATTTAATAAAAATCTTTCGCTTGGAAGATTAGCGTTCAGTTTTTCTTTGAAGTCGTGCACTGGAGAGATACCAGCGTAAACTTTCAATGTCTGAAAATAAATAACACTAATTTTACTATTAGTAAACCACTAGAATAACTGCTTCAATATTTCAGATTTTTAAGTGAATTTGTTTTAAGTAATGTAGCTGTGTCCGCAACTGCTTTCACAAAGGATTGATGCTCATTATATTTTGACCAAATTATAGTGTACTAGTTTTTCTAGTTTACAAACCCTAGTTAGTAGCTCTAATTCATTTAGATAAAAACTTAACTAGGTTCTTGTATATAGCGAGCGAAGCTACAAAAATCTATGTTTTTACCCTTGGTTTCGCTTAGGTTTACATATATAAACCTCCCTTGATAAAATACCTAACTGTTGGTGAAAACCGCTTAGAAATTCGTTACGTGGTTTAGGGAGAGTTAGCGAATATACAGACAGAAAGAAAGAGAGACTCGGAAAATGACTTTATTTTATACTATGGAAAAAAGTTGTGTTATTTCCTTAGATCATATAAAAAACCTATTTAATAGTTTCTCTATGAAAAAGTAACATACATAGATCTACCCTTTCTCGTTTGTAATACTAATAGGATGTAATAAGAATAAGTTCAGCAATATCTATTGCTTTGCTTTATTATTACAGCTTCTGACAATGTCTGCATTACATAGCATCAGCTTGAAATAAATAAAATATTTTTGACGTAAATTGAGATGTGTAGGTAATTATTAAACTACACGTAAAATATTTTTTACTTACGGTTCCAAATATGGTTAAAAACAATACAGCTAAGCAGTAGCTATACATTTTGCTTCACAAAACTACATCAATCAAATGGTTCAGGCAATTTGGAACAATCACGATGCAAATAAAGTTATATTCCTAAGAAAAAACAAAATTAATTGGCGATAAAAATATTGTAGGTTTTTATCCAGCAAAGGCGTTGTACATCGTTATTCTGCGTTTACTATGCACTATTCTTCGGTAAACATAAAGTGGTCTATATTCCAGTCTACTGCTTGCTGCTAATACTATAGTTTCATTATTATCATCTCTTTTGAACGGTGTTAAATTCTTACGGTTTCTTGCAAAATCACTTTGGAAATATACATTTGGTTGAAGAAATTGATCACGCGTTTTATTATCATTTCCAATTTTATAATTTAGCAAAGTGTGAGTAATATTGTTTGCATAAACAGTAAATTTATCAAAGCCAATTAATGAAACTATTAAAATCAAAATAATTTCTCTCCAATGATGTGGATTAACAATGTGCTTATTACAATTTCTAGTTGCCATACTTTCACAATACTGAATAAATGTTACGCCAAGGAACCTATTTATACTTTGTTTAATTAAGATTTCTTCGCTTATTAATATTAATCACTCTAACTAGGAATCATTAACAAGCAGTGCTAACATGTTACCCTAATGTCTTTCTAAGAATGTATATGGCAATGGATATTCAGTAAAAGCTACACTTTATGAAAACTATCATTTATTCAGTAATAACAAGTTTCACGAATTTCTTATGATTATATTATATTCTTACACTTATTATAATTATATTTTTTTATAAAACTTAAAATCCAATGTCATTATATTTACATTTATAAACATTTGAGCTCATTTCCTTCTTCTTGCTTGGATTGTCGTAGATTCAGATAAGGTTTAATAGCATATTAGCCGAGGAAAGCCGGTAATACTCGGATGCGACCACGGGCAGCAAGCTGAGAAGATTCACCAAAAAGAGACGAATCGCCTTCATTAGGTGATGGTAGAAGATCACTCTCATCTCCTCCTAAATCACGTCGGGCCCTGCCTTGATGTTCAGAAGCACCAACACCCCTTCCCGAAGCACCAGATTCCGCACCGCTTTTTCCTGTAGCTGATGGTGTTGCTTCTTCCTTTAGTGGTATGTGCTGGATCACATCTCCACCGGCGGGTGCGCAAGCGCAAACTGCTAGCAGCGTCAACGACGCGACGATTAATAACGTTGAATGCATTCCCAAGCGATCCTATCTTGCTTCTGTTTCTGATAAATCTGATTAAGCTAGTCTTCAAATGTTCCTTTTATGTAAAAGATTTGCTTATACAGTAAATTAAGCATATTTAAACAAACCATTTGCATTGTGCGCATTATTGTTTGAGAAGTTCCATTGACGAGTATATACGTATGAAGTTTCAATACGTATTCCGTAAACACCTTTGTAAGTGACTGTTTCATTAGGAACCTTGACTCATGATAAGGTGCTAATGAGGTACCATACTAAACATACCGTATTGATAAGAATAAAGGGCAACAATATCAATTAGCACCCAGATATAAGCCTGAAGAAAATCCATTTTTGGACTATTTGCCCTTCGTCAACGAGATTCTGTAACATACTGAATACAACTTGTGAAATACATTTTTCTTCTATTTATTTTATGTTAAAAATCAACTTCTAAATTTACTTTTATTATAGCATAACTATAAGTATGTGTATATTGTATGTTCTTACAAATATGTATTAAAGTAAACATAGGAATCATCAACAATTATCGCTCTATATCTGTGGATCTAATAGTAGCGTAAATGCCCATTGAATAACTATTGCGGCACCCTGTGTGAGCCGGTATTCGCAAATTCAAATAATACGATCTTATTTTGAGATAAGTCTCTATATTTTATATATAGATATGCTCACATTTTTTTCTGTCCAAGGCAAACTAATTTACAATTGATTTACGAGGCCTTCAAATTATTTTTAAATTAAAAATTATTTTTGACATAATTATGTTTTTTCCGTTTGCTGTTGAAACGCTTAGACGGCGGGGTTCGAGGCCATGAGCCTCTACAAAGAAATCCCAAACTGCTTAATAAAATGTTCACATGATAAGAGGCCTGGTTCCTACTTAGCGAAGTAACATATTTTTTATTTATAATTTTATTTCAGGAAGACATGTCCCATGGTGCTAATACATATTACATTATTCAAATTATACATTATACAGAATTACGTTAATACAACATACAATTTAAAAAGTTATACATACATACTTACATTCACACTTATTCACATATATACCACAAATTATACTTTAACTTTAACGTCGCCAGACTTCTGGGAACCTTATCTATTGACGTCGATGACCTAAGCTCATTGTCAGTATTTTTTTAATCTTAATAGGCCATTGAAAAGTTACATTCAGGTTTGCGTTTCTCAGAGGACGAATTTTATTTTTTTTATGTATAGAGGGGCTTAGTATAAGCTTAAGTTCAAGTTTGTACGGACGCCGCCCTTGTCCCCTTGCCGCCATCTTCGAAAAAGAAGTGCAAAGGGTTTTCGAGCTGTATCTCGTAAACTAGCAACCCTATAGAAAAAAATGAAAAATTATTTGTAGCAAATTAAATTATCTACAATTTTATTCTTATTACTTCTTATCGTAACATGGAAAATAGAAAAGTTATAAACAAAAATTATTGAACAAAATTTTGTTATGGGCGTTATAACTTTTTTGTGGTCATTTTACAATAAAATGACATCAGAGTATCTTATATAGGGTTTTTTAACAAATAATTTCCACTACAAATTTGTTTAAAACGTGTTAAAATTGATATTATTCGATTGACAACTGAAAAGGCAAGTTTGTTTACCACTTTACCATGAATGGACATCAGAAAAACTAGTATGATATTTTGTAGGGAGTACATATTATTATGCATATTTGCAATTTTATAATACTAATTGAAACAACACTTCATTAATTTTTTTTGTAAACATGATACTAGTATGATGAATATACGACTAAAAGGCAGGCCGATAAGGAGTTGAAAAACACAAATAAACGTTAAACGATAAAAGACCACCATATATAAGTAAGATAAAAGGATAAGGTAGACATACCGTTCTACTGGATTAGACATTCTCGGCCGACGGATGATATATATGCGAGGTAGGCGAAGGCCATTTCCCGCAGCCCTCGCTCTAGACGTATGGAAAGAACACGAAGAGCTTTAATAGGCATTCGTGCAATGGCATCCTACCAGGGGCCAGAATCCCACACGCCCTCACCGTGATACCTACACGGTGACCAATCCGTAAGCAGATTTCACTTCGACAAAGAAAGACATGCCGTTCTAATCCCAAATTATTCCGATTCAACTTGAAAAAGAACTTGACAGACGCCGTGTCCTTGTGAACCAAATATACCAGAAACACCGATACACTGCGTCTGCGATTGCCCGCTTTTTGCCAGTGAACGGTACAACGTGGAGAACGCCCTGCGTGTCTACATAACCAGAGCAAACATCCAGAAATTAATGAGCATGAAGCACGGGGATGACTTCATGCAATTCGCAGTCAATGTAGTTAAAAAAGTTACTTGGTAAAACAAAAGGCGGCATTAAATATATGTAATTTTAGAGTTTAATAATATAGAATTAATTAGTAGTATTCATACCAACTTCTTTAAGTAATATGTATTAAAATAAAAAGTAATTCGTAGCAATGTATCATCATAAATTTAAGGTTAGTAGTAGTTTATAAACAATGTGACTGTAATTACTCTGCCTCAAAATGTGACAGAGGAGGCGATAGTTAATTTTTTTTAAACCCGATTTTTTAGGAAAAAACAATATTTTAAATTTCTTTTTCAAACGAAAAAGTAATATGTATATGTATTTTTTATATTCTAATGCTGCAATATGAAAACAGTATAATAAAAATAAAAAATGCTTCCTATCTTATTACTATTATATGCAATTTGTAGAAACAACCATAAAAGTAAATAACTTGCATTTTAATAGTCATTGTATAACAAGAATTCATAGTTGCAGCCTTACTCATCAATACACGGAAGGATGGATGCGTCACGTTACAGATGCGAAGATGCGTTTTTCCAAATCAGTAAAGTAAACAAATTACAAGTTTTCATCATATTTTACAACAGTACAATTCATGGTCATTATGTTATTGAAAATATTTACAGGCCTAATTAACAAGTTCAAAGCGGCAATGAATCCAATTCTGGATATTGCTATTAACACGGTACAATTTGTAAGTATAAAAACTAACTGCAGTGTGAAAAGATCACCAATTCAAGCACAATCGGGAAACAGTTCAGTTCATTGAACAGAACAACTTTGGAAGCTTTCCGCCCTCATTGCGGAGAAGTTACTTGAAGCCCATCAAGAACATGGCTTCCACGTTAAGTATTCTTCTGTCGCTGGCGCTGATCGGATTGGTTATTGCAGCTCCAGTCACAGATCAAGCTGAGACGACTACCGAAAGCGACGATGGTGTGACTCTCTACGAAGTGATTGAAGTAATCGATGAAGTGCCAGCGGTTGTGGCACTTGTGGAATCTACAGATCCACCAACTACCGAAGCATCCGAGCATAAAATTGCGAAGAGGTCGCTTCTCAGAGGCGATAATCCTAACAATGATTTACTGGCTAATCTGGATGGATTTAACTACGAATATGGGCTAAACGGTCTTGAAGGTCGCAGAATCAAATTTCTTCCCACCTGGGCAGGTTAAGACATATATTTAAGTTGTTAAATAAGTATAAAAATAATGTTAAAAATAACTGATAAATTAAATTAATGTTTCCAAAATTGCTGAATATGTAACGAGTTAGTTAAAATTATTTTATACCAAAAAATAATGTTAAGTAAATAAAAATGCATTTATATTTTTTCAGTTGTTTCTACTACAGTCGTAAGAACCTATTTTTTATGGTAGTATACCTTCTATACATTTATGTATACGTAATACGTTTTTATACGTGATAACTAATAATCATAAACCCAATATTCGAACAGGTCCATCACTTTGAAATAATATTGCTTTGTGTTATGGTGAATTAATGATAGCAATTAAATTATCACTTTTTTCCGTTGAAGATACTGGCTAAAAACTAAAAAGCTATAATAATTTTAAGTAAAAATAAACTTCAAATCTATATATATAAAAATGAATCCCTATTTCCCTTGGTCACGTCATCACGCGTGAACGGCTTTCACTCATTCTTTTTTTGTTGTGTTTGTTATTGTCAGGAGAAGGTTCTTATGAAATAAAAAAATAAAAAAATTGCGCGGAAAATTAGAAAATTTAAGAATACTTAATCACCATATAAAATTATTTCTAATCTAATTTGAGCGCTTTGGACAATATAAACTTTTTTAATGTAACCTTATGCCGTTTGACATAGATGACAGAATGCGGAATGGGTGCTGTAAATATCGTCAAAGAGGATGTAAAAAAACTGAATATCGTTTAAAACAGATGCTTCGGTCGGAGTTATTTAATTGATAAAATACATGTAAAATAATTAATTTAGCTGTAATCGGGTACCAATATTGAAGTGAAATTATTTTTGGACGTATTTTGATGATTTTTTTGTTTTTATTAAAGTGAATTCGAGAATGGGTTAAATTAACTATTGGTCCCGGTAAATGCCGCTGCAATCGGGTTCTAGATTTTTATTTCTAAGGGCAGGGCAACGTCTGCCGGGTACAGCTAGTTACAAATAAAATAGAACATGACAGAACCAATGAAAATTATATTTATTCACTAAGGATCACCAAATCAATTATTTCTCTGTTCGTTGGCCAAATAATGTAAACACTACCTCTACTATTTCTTACTTTTCGATATCAATGTCTAAATTTTCGACATTTAAAATAGCAGCATCTCTACTGGGTATAAACATTAAGGGTATCATTATCATGGCACGTTTATACAAATGATCAAGATCGTAATCCATATAGTCGTTCCCTCCACGAATTTGTATGTTTGTCTTCAGCACTTCAGGGTTCAGGTGTAGTCCATCAATTAACCAACAATTTTTCATCGGCAGTATTAGCACCAGTAGTAATATTGCAACATTTATCATTCTCGATACAAACGCAGCTATTGCCCGAAAAGATTACTATCAATCTATTCCATACGGGAATTATCGACTAACTTTTATTCCGAAACATTCAAGTGATATATTGAATAATGCGTTTGTACTATAATTATAATAACAATAATAATGTAAAAAGTAAATGTTGATTTTAAAGATCATGTGACTTACAGTACACTGGTTTAAAGCATATATTGTGAATTATGGATAAGCAAGATTGTCTAAATAGAATGTTCCGAATGATCACATTATTACTATGAATTATCTAATGACTCTTAGACAAATCTGAAACTTTATTAGTCTCGAGGATTTGAGATTAGATAGATAGATAGAAGACTCTTTATTGTTCAACACATACATAACTAAATAATGTATAGCAATTTCAACAAAGGGTGGCCTTATCGCTTTAGACTTTAGAGCAATCTCTTCCAGATTTTTTATATTATATTACTAACTAGCGGACTATAACTAACGGATTTTTTGGTATGAGAATACATGCATCCCGACGATTCCCGTAAAAATCCGGGATTAGTAATAAACCAAAGGCAAATACATAACTACATCTGTTCTACTAACGGTGTCTAATAAATATAGAAAGTATTATATCAAGCAAGTCTTAAATCACGTAGTTCCGAATTTATAAAATACCGGGAAATATGTAAATAAAATAAAAATATTGTTTTAGTATCAATCGGATCTGAATCAGCTAATTTTTATGCATATTACTCACTTTAAAACACTCATGTGAAAATTCCCGCGAGATTCCCAAGATAAAAAGTATCCCAAACTATATTCCACAAAATTTGTTATCAGCCAGTGAAAACTATATCGAAATCGGCGTAGTAGTTTTTGCATGAATCCCGAATAAACAAATAAACCGACTAACAGACCAGAAATCTGAAAAATATAGCATGGTGTTCTCCGTCGTTTATATAGTCTTTTCTAGTTCTTTGTTCCGGAAATTTTTCTGGGAATAATTTAAAACTTCCAGTTTGAGAAAAAATCGAATTTTAATGCGATTTTTTTTACTGACAATAGCATATTTTATGTAATAAAAAGTGTGATACTTTTTATCTCAGGAATCCGGCGAGAAGTCTCCCGGGAGCGGTTTAAGCTGTTCGCATGCATAAAAAATAGCTTATTTCGACACAGTTTCTACTAAAACGATAGCTTATATTCTTTTTTTTTATTCTGCAATACTTTGTGACCCCGGCATCCCACGGGAATTTCAAGTCAAGCGTGGACGAAGTCGATGGCATATCCTAGTATCTGTTTGTTCGGGATTCACGTAGTAACTACTGAGGGTATTTCAATGCGGTTTTCGTAGATCGATAGTAAATTCCCAGACATAAAATCTGCGGTACTTTATATCCCGGAAATCCCGCGGGAATATTTTTGGGAGCTGTTTAAATTGACCAAGTTGAAAAAATTCTGATTTCGATGAAGACTAATCGATAGCAAATTCTCTTTATATCTTGGGAATTATTTATCCCGAGTTTTTACGGGAATCTTCATAATTCGTGTATTTTCATCCTAAAAATCCATTGCCCTGCTACTCTTTAATGTTAAATATTGACAAAATAACTGTAATCTCTGTTATCTGTAAGAAATAATACTTCATGAACCCAAATTACACGAAGAAGCAATCAAATTTTACGTGTTTACTAACATTTCCTTAACTGAAATGTTTTTGTATACTATCACTGTATCACATCTATGAAAGCCCTCCTTAATAAATTCGATGTATATCTAATATTGACATCAACAATAATTTCTTAAAGATATGAATATTGATAATATTAGAATAACACTAGCTCTGCCCGCCACTTCGTTCACGCGGGCTTCTGAGTATATATAAATAGTGGCCATAAATACTGTTACATCAAAACTTCTTTCGATTTCCAGCCATTTCACATATTTTTAACCGAATTTAAAAAGGGGGAGGTTCTCAATGCGTGGTGTAATTTTTTTTAAGTGAAGCTTCTTTAAAAACGTTATGATTTGAAAATCGATGAAACGAAAAACTGACACTAAAAAGAGATAAGCACATAAAATTTAACCTTATTTAATTCAAAATAAAACACATTTCTCTTTAACCCATTAGTATTAATTTTCAATTGAATTTTAGCTTCATCTTAAGACATATATTCTTTTATACGTTAATCAAAGGAAATTGTGCATAACATTGCATTGAATTTTAAGCTTTATGCTAGTGATTTAAAGTGTAATTTATATTGAATTGTTTGAATTTATGTTAATAACATTTAGGGAATAATTATCCCTAAATGTTATTACTTACTATTATATAGTGAATATATTCTCTGAAGTTTCACTTCTACTGCGTGTGAACTGCACACACGCACACGATTTTTTTTATGTTCAGCTATAACTTTATTGTTTCTAAACCGATTTTGATGATTCTGTTTGCGTTCGATTTACCAAAGTTTCGAAATGGTCCCATATAAATTTTATTGCTGACAGACTTTGGGTTCTGAAGATATAATAGAAAAACTCTTGAAATCAGGGTGAAATGTGAAATTATTTCAGTTATTCAGCCAATAGCATTTTTGTTTCTGAACCGATTTTGGTCATTCATTTTGCGTTCGACTAATTATAGTTTCAGAATGATTCCATATAAATTTCATTGGTATAAGATTTTCAGTTCCATAGATATAGAAATACAGCCATTAAATCAAGTAGAAAATGTTCTAGTGATTGACGTCTGTAACTTTTTTGTTTCTAATTCAATTTTGATGATTTCTTTCGCGTTCGATTCAGAATATCTTTATCTGGTATAAATTTTATTGTCATCAGATTTTGGGTTTCGAAGATGTACCAAAAAGATTCGTTAAAATCGGGTAAAAATGTGTAGTTTTTGGAGTATGTCATTCATAACTTTTTTGTTTCTGAACCGATTTGAATCATTCTTTTTACATTGGAGTTACTATAGCTTAAGAATAGTACAATGTAAATTACATTGCTATTAGACTCTGGATTCTAAAGATATAGCAGAAAAATCCTCAAAATCAAATAGAAAACGTATTGAAAATTATCGTTAGATTTATGACAATCCTAAAAGGAGTAGCTACGTAATTAAGATCAGTAACTTGCTGTACTAAACTCGACTAATACTGGGAAAGCGTAGAATGGATATCGATAACGATAAAGAGCACGAGCGCGTAAATTGAGTTATGAGATCCGTCGTATTTAGAAAACGTCGCCGATTGGAATTGAGATTGAAACAAAAATGCTGCCTGTTGATACCAGACGATGCGCGTAATGATTTATTTAAACAATTTTCATCAAGTACTTACACTAATCGGACTTTTAAAACTAAGGAATCATATGGATTGCGAGACGCGGCCAATTGGTTTTCTGTAAACTATAATGCACAAGCCGTGCCGCAGCAGCGGCCGGCGAGATCCGTAACCAACTGATATACATTTATTAACTGACCAGCATGTCCTAGCGATATACATAATTTACCTTCGAGCTGCGCTCAACAATGTTTTCTAAATACACTTTCGTTTCGTCAGCTATCGTTTCCGCATTCGATAAGCGGATAAAGATCTTATTAGCAGCAGCGCATTTGTAGCAACTTCGGTGTTGCAAATGTCCATAGGCGATGGTGACCGCTTTCCATCAAGTGGGCCGTCTGCCTGTCTGCTGATCTCCTGCAATAAAAAAGGGATATACGAGTATATACCATATATGTAACTTAAAAGTGTAAAATAAAAATTTTGTTACAAAAAAGAATTCGACTTCAAGAGTAACTAAAAAGTAAAAATAACATTTTCTACAACATCTTGAAGTCGATACCAAGCAAAACAAAAATTACCGTATACATTGTTACCACAACAAAATACTGCAAAATGTAAAGTGTTATCTATCTAATCTATCTTTTATATTTTACTTGGCACCGACTTCGAGATGTTGTAGAAAATTTTTTTTTTTGCTTTTTACTCACTCTTGAAGTCGGTTTCATATTTGTTAGAATTTTTTTCGTGTTTATTATCAAATTACAATATGGAATGGGCTGTTAAAGAAAATAGGATTACAGTGATTGCCTTGCACAAAGTGGGTATGAAGTCGTCGGTAATATTCAAGCTATTTTAAAAGCTTGATGTCCGCCGAATTTTTTGTTATTGCATGACTTCAGCAGTCAGAGGGCCCACCTCATGGAAAGCTGTTACCATCGCCAAAGGACATTTGTAATCACCACACCAAAGATGCTATCCATGTGCTGCCGCTCTGTACAGCGAGACTGGAACCTGACCACTTAATATCTGAACAGAACACAACTCAAGGTTTTTATGGCGGCATACTAGACCAAAGGTGGTAGACATTTAGACGGACAAATACCCTGGCACCTGGTTGTCGGTTATTTTGTCGCCTCTTACGACGTGCCGCCCGGCCGCAGGAAATTGTCTTCTTTCTCCGTTCCTGCACGGATACGTATGTTCGTATATCGTATCGACAAATATTTCTGCACATCGATACAGAAGGCGATTTGTTCGACTTCTCCCTTTAGCCGTAGGCTTTGCTTTAGGGCATGTCCTGTATATGGACGATAAGCACCGAGCTTCAGATCTTGTTTGATACCTAGCGGGATTCTTCACTTCTCGGGATAATACTTTATGATTCCTAAAGGGGTTTCAGCGAATGTTGGCTTTAACATCACATTCATAAGAAATATTATAATAATAATAAGTTTTTTTTTTATTAAATTTCATATTCTATTAAGAAAATTAAATCAGTGAAGAATGTGTCATTCGTGATTTATCGAAAATATTGTCAACATGAGCGATAACGTCAGTTTATGTAGACACTTTCAAATCTTTCTACAAGCCCAAAAACACTACATTTATTTTGATTTCTCATAGAGCTACACGTGTTTTTGAATATACTATGAAGTTATTTCATATTATCACTTTTCTTTTTACTATAGTGATATTTCACGAAACATTTTCAAGTTCCATAAGTTATTATGATAAATTCGTTAAAGATCAAAATTCTCACAGAATGTTTTTTCGTATATCAGATTTCGGGAGAATTAAAAAAACCATTTTATGTGACATGGACAACGATACCGATATTTCATTGAAACAATCCATAATTGATGGTATACTTCATGATCAATCAGTAATAATAAAATGTACTCAGAACATTAACAAAGGCCCTAAGAACATTGCGATGACAAAAGACGTCAACATTGTTGTAATAACTTCAGATTTCAATAAAATTCTTGTGTCTAAACAACTAAAGTCATCAATATTTGTATTCAACAAATCTACCGTATACATAATCATAACAAGGAGTGATGATAGCTTTAAATGTAGCAATGGAAAATTTAAACCTGAAATTTTTAATCAGATACAAGACTGGATGAATGAGTTTTGGCATTCTTTTGAGATCTTTAGAGCAGTTGTAGTATTTCCTTTTACTTGCCCACATATATACATTATTTACAGCGGCAAAAAACCATCTAACAGAACCCTCTTTGATAGAACTATAAGAATAGTAAATACACGTGACTTTTTAAGATTAACACGGCATATCATCAAAAGCTCAGATTCACTATCTCAAGGTTACCCCCTAAAAGCCAGTATATTTGATAGATTTCCTACTTCCATTTTTATTTGTGATAAAATAAAAGAATATGTTAACTGGAATAGCAAGAACACTGATGGCTTTTGTGGTTTAGACGGGTTGGTTCTTTATGACTTTATTAACTTTTTTGGATTTAACATAACGTTTCCAAAGTATAAAGAGTGTGAACGTTTTGGCTATTTTAAATCAGAGGATAATACGACCGGAGGGAGTTTGGGATGCGTGCTTCAGGGAAAAATAGATGTATCATTCAACTCCAGATTCCTAGTACAGTACAGCGATCAGGATTATTTCTATATATATTACGTAACTAGCGACACACTTTGTGCTTTGTTAAAGCAGCCAGACTTCATACCTTTGTGGCTCTATCCAAACGCCTTTCATAAAAGTTCTTGGGTTTTTATAGCAGCATTGATTCTATTCCTTGGCACTGCCGCATGGGTGGTTGCTAAAATTTCAGCGAAAATTAAAGACGAAGATTCCAAACAATTCTGCCACCACATGTTTTATTCGTGTACAAGCACACTCTTTGGATTTTCTTTAGACAAACTTTCAAAAGTGCGCATTATTCGGGGCACATGTCTTCTTTGTTCGATTGTAATTATTACACTTTATCAGGTAAGCAAAGGATCAAACTACTTCGACAAATTTATTGGAATTGTTTGTTATTTTTGTGTTCATTACATAAAATAATATTAATGACAATGGCCTAGTAAAAAAATTAACTCCGAAAGCTCTTAATTCTACGTAACTACATGGAGAAGATGGATGAATGAATGAATTTTTGACGTTGCTGAATGGCCAAAACAGTGGCAGTTTTTTCTCCATCACGAACTATTCATCGTGCCTCCATTAACATGCAATAGTCCGGTTTTTTTTTTATTAATGATGTGCATTGCTGATTAATCTCCATGTGATATTTTTATTGAAAATATATTTTTCAGATATTCGGAAAGCTCATTTTATATTCGTATATCAAAAACTACCTTAATATCTTATACCTACTTACTTAAAGTTAGCGTGTCTATAAAATTTTATCGTTTATCAAAATGTTCTGTACTACACATAATAGATTTTAGTATCAATTTATAAGCAAAACGGTTATATCAGCCATATAATACACATTATAGAAAGCAAAATTTGTGGAAACTGAAAAATGTGGATGGTAAACGTTATCATTTAATTTTGTAGTTTTTCTCGACAGTTACTTTACACTGAAATCTATGGGATTTCAAATTGGTAATGGTGATTTTAATGCTTTTAGAGTCATATCAGCTACAGCTTTACAACTGTATCACACTTCGAAAGGATCAAAACGTTATCAGAACTTTATAGATCTGGTGTAAGGTTGCATACATCCTCTTCCATGAAAGCATTAATTAAAAATTTACAGAACTCCAATGATCCTGATCAAGTACACTTCTTCACAGATGCGAAACTTTTGACAAGAACCGATATTGGTAAGTTGAAATTCCTCTTATACCATACAACAAATCATCGCAATACTTTCTCCTAATCGTATCCCATCCGTCCGCAGTTATTAGCTCTGCTCAAAAAAGCAGAGTTAGTTAGGGCCACGGTAATGTGATTGGCAGCTGACATAGTGTCGGCAGCTAGATCGGCCAATCTGCAGTGCTTGGTAGCTTTCGTGTTAACACCATCAGCAACTTTGTTAGCCAGTATACAGTGCAGTGCAGCCGCTTTACAGTCTACAGTGATCATCTGTAACATCTATGTAGTAGTTGCCTATGTGCTGTGTGGGTAATATTCGCGACTTCTCAACGCCTGGGCTGATTAGGTCATGAGGGTCGGTCGCCACAGGCCTCATAAATTGTATAGTATACAGTTAGGTTTTTAATTTTATAATGTAGATTACATAGCCTATATAAACATGACTACAGTCCGGAAATTACACAACATCAGACGCAGAGTTTCATTCATACTCATAATAGACAGATATTTTTTTCTTATTAAAACTCCATGATGATAAATTCAAAGGCGCACAGTAAGAATAGTTTTTCTTTACAGGAGATGTATTGAAACAACCAGACACAGCTACATTGGTAAGAAAGGCTGATTCCTATCTAGAAATCATGTTGAAGTATACCGATTCCCACCAAAGACCGATGCTTTACGTCGTCGATGAATGTTTTAATCTATATTATCTGTCTTACATAACCAGGGCAGGTAAGTACAGAAAGTCTTGTAAACATGTTTATAGCCATAGACTGTAGCCTAGTGGGCTGAGTGTGGCCTGCCTGGTTCACTGGGATGCAGACGTCGCGGGTTCAATTCTCAGCATCGTAAATTTCATTTAAAAAATCGTTAAGCATTTATTCCGGTATGAGTAATCGGTTGCAGTGTGTTCCGTTCTATATTAGCCACATGCGTATCTTGTTTCACTGCCAATTTTATAAAAAAGAAAATAGTTCCCGCGCTACTAACTAACAGAAGGGTTCAAGATTCTTGATGAAACCGATAAAGAAGTTTTTAGGACTTAAAGGATGTCTTGCTGTGAAGTTGTATTGAAAAAAATATAATATTGATTAAAACAAACAACAGTATTAGGTTTATTGTTTTTAAGTAATAATTGTACAAAACGGATGATTCTTGGTTTTGTGAATATACGTCACTACATGCACAACCATCAGACCATCAACGCAATTGGCTGCCCACTCCACGCGATCTCATACGCTTACCTAACCACGAGAATACCATAAGGTCAACGCCAATAAAGGGCCAACTAAATCGCAGAAACAACACAGAGTCCGTGAAGATCACCGAATACCGCAGATTGGCTAACGAGAGCTCCTGAGAAATCGTTGCCATACGGGGAATATGTCAGCGACTATAACTCCGGTTGCCGCTGGATAGTTCCCCACCGAGTTTCAGTCGAAGCAAGAGCTCAACTCTTGATGCCCCAAAATCCTCAACGCCTCTAATAGCGATAGGGAAATAGTATTTTCTTTATTGCTGGAGTACAGTAGATAGGCTGATGGGAAGCCCACCCGCTTGGAAGCGGTTACCGTCGCCTTGACATTTGCAGCACCTGAGATGCTACCAACGTGCTGCCAACTTCGAAGAAATTCAATGATACCTACTTTTTTTTAAAACACCATGTAGTAGTAGTACCCAGGGAAAACTTCTGATGGGAGGTCCTTCAAAGCTCTACGGTGCACAAAATAAACGTTGTTGGGAACCATTGCGTACACGTGGTTAAGGACCAGTCCAGATATGTATAGAAAATAGTTTTAAACAAAACTTGTAGAGATAGAGTGAGATCCCAGTCACCCCAGACTTACGTGATTTTAGGAAAGATGAAACTTTCAGGATCGGTAGTTTAACATAAACTTAGAAAGGAATGGATACTCGCTAAGCTGAAAGCGGGGCTGTTTTTCAAGTAGCAGGTATTAAAGGTGGAAAAAAATCACTTACGTCAAAGTAGCAAGGCTAGTTTTTTCATATTATGTTATATATGATATTGTTATAAACAAAGACATACAGTTGCCAGACACTTCTCGTGGCCATAACTTTTGACAGACACTTTAAAAAAATATGGGAACTTACGTCATTTTAGGAAGGCTGCATTTTATATATATTATCAAGTATAATATTTTAAGATATTTTCCAATGACCCAGACAAATCTGACGAGCCAAACATCCTCCCAGACTCGTTAAGAGTTCCGCTGCGCGAGGAAGCACGAGAGCATTATTCAAGTCAATACAATATTATTTATATTTAAATTTTATATTGCTACTTTGACGTAAGTTATCATGGTTTTTTTCTACCTTTGATACCTGCTACCTGAAAAACGGCCCCGCTTTCAGCTTAGCGAGTATCCATTCCTTTCTAAGTTTATGTTAGACTACCGATCCTAAAAATTTCAACTTTCCTAAAATCACGTAAGTCTGGGGTGACTGGGATCTTGGACCAAGAATTTTATGGTCTACAACTTTATATAATACCTACAATGCGGAATATCCTTTAATGTAATAGAAAGCAAGATATTTACATAAAACCGATCTTCGGGACGTTGAATATCTTTATAACTTTTAGAATACCAAAATAAAGGTTTTTACGAGTTAATAGCTTATTGGCTAATTTGACTGGACTAGAAAATATAAAAGTCTTATCTATGAGTAGAAGACCTATCTGTTTATATTTTAATTTTACAGGTTTCCCCTTCACCGACGAATTAATACTCTTTATGCAGCGTATAATAGAAGCGGGCCTACCAAGAATGTACTATAAATGGACAGCACGGACTTTAGGAGTCACCGACAACGTTCCCAAGTACGGCATTGAGAAAAGAGAGTTTAACCAAATAACATTTGGCGATCAACGAATTGCTTTCTATTTATTATTCGGCGGATACCTAATAGCTTTCATAGCTTTTATATTAGAAAAATCGTTAATTTTCAAAAAACTTAACTGCGTTAAAACTAAGAAAGATACCACTAATTAATCGATACTAATATTATAGAGGTAAAGTTTGTTTGTGACGTTGTAGGGGGGTAATCTATATTAATATTATAGAGGTAAAGTTTGTTTGTGACGTTGTAACGGGTAATCTCTAGATCCACTAGACCGATTTTAAAAATTCTTTTACTGTTGGAAAGCTTACGTTAACAGCGAGTGCCATAGGCTATATAACATGACGCTGTATACCACGGGAGCGAGACAAAGCGCGGGTGAAACAGTGCCGGGCCGCTAGTATTTGTATAAAATACTACAAACCCTTAATGTGAAATCAACATTTATAAAATATTAATTAAAACTTGATATTGGAGATCTTTGTTACTTACTTACGCGATATTTTCTCAAATAATGTAGTAAAAACACCAAAGTAGCTCACATACTGTGAGTTCAAATCCTAGCCGAGGAGCATGCACCGCTTACGAAGTTGTGTGACCTAATTATCTTCGAGCAATAAATAGATAGTCTAAGCGTAATACGGACATGGAAAATATTAGAATTCTTCTTCCATGATACGGAGAAGGAAAGGGGCGTGGTGAAAGTTGATGATACCTACGCACCGAGATAATCGATATATCAAATTTACACAGCCGCTTCGAGGTTAGCGTAAACTTCGATTTGCTTTTTGTCAATGTATACACGAGATATTAAAATTAGTTAAATAAAACAATTTTATATAAATAATTTTCTATACTTCATTCTTTAACCAATTTATCATTTCCTGAATATTTAATTAAACATATTGAATAAAATGTCATAATAATACCACAGAATAAAAACTTTTGGAATGATAGTTGCCCATTAAAAATCGAACTCCGAAAAGCTCCTAGCTACTAGATGGCGCTACGAACGGTTCTAAGTTTGTTTAATGAAAGCTTTGTTACACTTACAATTAGCATTATTAAACATATCAAATCATTAGAGTTTAAAAGGAATTGCTAATGTTTAGATAAATAACATCCAAAACAAGTATGATGGCGCCATCTAGAATTTAGATTTTCAGAGGTGCATTTTTACTAGGCAATTACCATTCTTGATATTCTTTTTCAATAACAATACTAAACAACAGCCAATTAAAATCTAACAAACACTAAGCTTATGATATGATAAAAAATCTCTTTACAAAAGATCAACAAAAGCATTATATTGTCATCTATTTTATAGCTTAGATTACAAGCAAATGTTTGTGTTTTTTTTTAATGTTAGAAAATTTACATTCACCAAGATGTTTAAAATCTTGTAAAGACATGCGTAATATCAATTATTACTTTAATATAGTAACAATTTATTCTGATATCCGACATTTATAAAACTAAGGCTGTGTACACATACGACCAACGAAGGCCAATGAATGATCGTTGGCGCTCGTCGTAAATCCACCGCGGATTGGTATCGACCTGTTCAAGACAGATTGGCAAGCTTCAAACACCGGTGTGTTGGTGAAAACTGTCTAAGCGGTACATATTCCCCGGCCAGGATTCGAATCCACATAATTTAATTGAGACGGGTGTGTTAACCATCATGACAATAAACAAATATATGTCGGTGTAATGTGTACAAGAATATAAAACCATCTAGCTGAAACAGATGTCAGTTAGATTTCTTGAATGCTACCTTATCCATAACATGACAGCATCAGCATATAAAAACTATTTGTATTTTTTTTTTATTATCCTGGAGTTTCATTATTCGACCATAATAAACCTACACCGTAAATTCTACTACCAAAATCCTTACAAATAAATATATAGCTGCTTAATGGAATGTTTATAATAAAAAATGGCAAGATATAATTTAAGCACACAATAAACGTTAGAAATAGTAAAAATTTCGATCCTATCGTGGTCATATTTATTAATTTGCACAACTCTTTCCTCATACAATGTAGAAGAGAATAGAATATTTTTATGGCACACAAGAAAATTGTACACATGAGTTAACAATCATGTAACTAATACAATCGGCGGTCTTATCGCTAACAGCGATTTCTTCCAGACGACCTTTTGGAAATAATTTTACATTTCTAATATTGGGTCGGTATTCAGTGCGCATAGTTTAAAATATATACATACATTAATAGTAAATAAAACTATGATAAATATATAAAATAAAATAAATCAATATATAAATTAATAAAATATAAATAAAAACGTAGTGATTACTTATCGCCCATTGCAAGAACATGAAATCTAGAAAAAAAGTGGGTCACGTGCATTAATCTGTACAGTAAAATGGTCATGTATTGCACGCGTCTTGACAGTTGACAGTCTTCTCGAAAACTACTTATAAGACAAGTAGTTTTCGAGAATAATGACTATGACATAAATAAACATATTATATGCGATTTTTATAAACTTTTTTTACAATAACATTAAGGATAAATATAAATTAAATGCAATAATGTAGAATGTGTGACATATATAAAATATAAATAAATTACTGTTGTAACAATAATAAGTAAATGACTAAGATAACAATGATAAATTTAATAATATAATTATGACGAATTCAAACAAATGTACACACTGTAATCTTGCATTCAATAATTATGAAGTCAGTAAATAATGTAGTCGGTGTCGATAATAATTGTATAGGGTGGCCTGGAGGAGATCGCCTTTGGCGATAAGACCGCCCATTATACTTAAATGTATGTGCAATAAAGTTATTCATTCATTCATTCAAAGTTTTTGCCAAATCAGCTACGGAACCACAAAATTATTTATTTATTACTCGATAATCAAAAACGTCATGATTAAGATGTCATTTTACATCTGAATACTAGTACAAAATTGCGCATATTTTATAATTTTCTATTATAATCTGGCATACATGCTATATAAATGAAAAAGTGACTTTATTTCTATGTTAGTCTGTTCCTTATTACAAAGAGGAAACTATCAACCAATTTATTCAAAACATTAAGTCATAGTACTATTTTTATTTTGTAGCCGTACAATGATAATAATAATATTATGATGATTACCTATGTAATTTCGACAACTGGTATGAATAAGGATAGTTATATCTCGAAAACCGGGATATTTTCGGCGAGATACTGATCTGAAGTTGGGGAAGCCATAATCTATAAATATTAATATTATAAAATTCTAAAAATGCCGTGTCTGTATCTACATTAAAGCTATTTAAAAAAACAACTGGTATACACTATATAAACGATAGAGAACACGATGCATTTTTTTTTTACATTTCTTGTCTATTTGTTAGGGATTCACGTAAAAACTGATCACTGATCGATAGCAAATTTTATGTAATAAAATGTGTATTTCAATTCGTATCTTGATGGTAAAATTTTTGAATGATTAGTGGACTGTTATAGTATGAACTATATGAACTTTATTTGAAGATATTGTGATTTATGTATGCGTCGCCGGACGATGTGGCGGACTGCGCGCGGCGCTTCCCTCTCTCCCCGACGGACCGGTTGGCTTTAACACTGTGATATTTCTTATCTCGGGAATCCCGCGGGAATTTTGTCGAAGCGGTTTGTAGTTGTTCCGGCGCATAAAATTAACTTATTCCGACACAGTTTTCACTAAAACGGCAACTCACATTCTTGTTACATTCTCTTCTTTGTGTCCCGGGAATCCCGCGGGAATTTCAAGTCAAGCGTGGACGAAGTCGAAGGCATATCCTAGTCATATTTTTGTATCCTTATAATAATAAGGATACAAAAATCTCGTACGTGCTACACTTATTATTAGTCAAGTGCGATATACGCAAATATTTCTTCTAACAACTGATGCAAATACAATAAAGACGGTTCTACAGAACTCACTGAACACATATTTACACTAACAATGTGCGATTTATTTAAATATTATTTTATATCACAAACATTTCTTTTTCAATACATCTTGAGCCAACAATACAAAACTTGAGCTTTATTTGGCTTTGTTTTAATAAAAAAAAAGTACTAAGAATCGAAATAGTAACATCATATATTTTAATGTGTGCCTTGATGGTTAATTCCACTTTATTCCCTAGAATTTAGGGAACAAATTGGAATTTAGTACCTAGATGTCACCAGTAACGATTCATCGTACAGCCTAAGTAATATCTGTGATATTTTATTTATTTAGTTCTTATACACTGATTAATATGATATTGAAATAAAGTATACTCCCAAACTTCGACAGATTTGGTGTAAAAATAGATATGTATTGTTTTTCTTCAGTAGATCATTTTCGTACATTACAAACAGGATTTTTGCAATGAATTTCACTATTTAATTAGGTTTAAATGCCTCAAACAACTTCAACCACATCTAAAGTTAAATATTACAGTAGAAAATGTTTAACGAGTACATTAATCATCTAAAAACACAATGTAACTAAAATCTTATCCAAAAATTCTCTTGTAAGAGAAAAACTATGTTTAGCTGACTCTTTATTGTATATACCTTTACAGAGAACTTGTAGCCTAGACCACTCAAACTCAATCTTTTATTATAAGATCTACATAGGCATATTAGATGAAGTGCCGCGAGTAGCAACATTGTTATGCTTGGGTGTTTTACTACTAAAATGCATAGCAGACAGCCAGACGGTAAAAACGAGTTTACATTCTTTTTTAAATTCTGCTATACTTTGCGTCCCGGGTATCCCGCGGGAATTTCAAGTCAAGCTTGGACAAAGTCGCAGGCATAGCCTAGTATAAATTATAAGTTTAATTTAAATATTAAAACAAATACTTAAAAATATCTCTAATTAATACTAAGAATAATTACCCTTGTACTCAAAAACCACAATCTCCCGTTTTATTACAAAGCTGAATTACAGCAGACAGGCTAACGACCCACATGATGAACCCACAAGTGGTTACCGTTGCCTGACATTTGCAACTTGGGGGTGTTACCAACACACTGCCAACATACAGTAAATGTTATGACACCATTAAAAAATCCATACAGTAAAGTTAAGGGAAAATCTCAGTTTATTCCAAATCTCTTAGGCCCGCAAAATCAATGGTAGCTTAATTTATGCAATCGAATTGAATCCTTCGTTTCCAATTGTTGTGTAATATCAATTGCAGTTAATCGAACGACAACAGTTTAAAGTAAGTTTGTTTAAATACTCCATGTGGATTAAACGACGTAGTTTGCATTGCCAATGAATTTGAAAGATTTTGTCTCATTTTTCAAACAAAATAAACTACTTCAGTAGCGCGGGACACAGAAACTTGAAGCCTACGCATTGAATAGCAATAAATTATACGACTAACCCTTTTTTCCAGTGTCATTAACAACATAAAAGATGTCATAATACTAAAAATGCTACAAAAGAATGAATGAAATAGATAGTGTTGAAATGTAAAAAGCACTATTCGAAGTTTAGTTGATATCTCCATATTTTTTAATTAACCTTACACAGTACTTACCTTTAAACCATTGATTAACTTTTCTCGTAGATTACGTAATTCACAGTTTAAACTGTGTTAGAACTTACGGGCCTTAGAATGTTCTTAGACATGACATCAATTATTCTGAACAAGTCAGTAATCTCACAAGTAAATAATTATTGCAACCGCCCGTTACTTTAAAAAGTACTAAGGTACCAAGTACCAAGAAACTAAACATTGTCGTTAGTATACCCATACAAAAATATTTGTAATCATTCAAATTCAGTAATAATTAATTTTATAAACTGGCAACATCGATCCATAGAAGAAATATATATGTCCTGTTGACTAGAGCGTAATATTTTAAAAAAATATTACCCATTAATATAAAAACATTTTCGACCGATAGCTTTATCTGTTTTGAATATCATAATCAAGTTACATTATTTTTGTACAATTTGAATAAATTCAAAAAAGCTTTGTAAGCTTAAAAAATTTGCTAGTGAATTAAAATTATTATCGTCTTTATAAAATGTTCTAGTGAGCAATGACTTATTGTTCAAACACTTTATTGATAATTATAAAACCTGGAATGTCGGCGATACAACCGTTTTTATTGTGAACTTTTTAGATACCCTCATGTTGCTTGCTCACTGTTGGGGCAATGGTCAAATCCCGAATATTGGTACTGATTACGTTCCCTGTGAAATATAATGATCAATTCAACTGAAAAGTGACCATTTTAAAAATATTATTGTTTACCTCATTTTACGAAAAATGTCCAGCATTCCAAGGGTTTAACATTAATAATAAAGACTATATTTATAATGATATTGTAAAATATGTTAACAAGGTAATTTAGCATACGTTTTTTATATATAGTCTCATAGAGATATAGATATCTTTAACCTCCGATAAAATAATAACAAGATTAACTAAATACAAACTACTTAAAGAGAAAGATTTCTCGCGATGAAAAGTCATGGCGTGCAAAGGCCACCACTATTTAAATGTAATTGCATCTCACTCTACGATTACATGCTATCTAATAGTTAATAGGACTATCACAATCTTAAACTCGAAATATTGGCAGAGATATGAAAATACCATAGAAACAATGAAAATATTAAATTTATTGGTTTTTTTTGGAAACCAGTTCATACTGGAATAAATCAAAACCATTTATGTATATATAACTGCATTTTTTAATAATAAAGTTGTTAAAGCCGATCAAGTCTCTATTATGCATAGTGGCTTGTAAATTAAAAATATGTATTTCAATATACTGGCTCTAATTTTAAATGCCTGTTATTTTTAGAACTATGAGCATGGATAAATAATAGTAAAAAAATTACCTGTATTAAGTTATTTTTCTAGAGGACGCCACAAGTTGTTTCTCTCTTGCGTTTTGATATAGCAAAACATCTGTAAACCTTCAGCCAACATTATTAAACCTAATTTATTAAACCAAACAAAAATTAAAAACTTGAATTATATTGTATAGAGAACTAACAGCTTTTGACTGAGATCTAAAAATATGTTTTAATTTAATCTAAAAATATTTTTTAATTTGGTGGACGAATTCCTCATTTCTAAATAAATACTTCCACTTTATTAAATACTAGCGGCCCGGCGCGGTTTCACCCGCGCCCTGTCCCGCTCCCGTGGTATATAGCGTCATGTTATATAGCCTATGACACTCCTTGTTAACGTAGCTTTCCAACAGTAAAAGAATTTTTAAAATCGGTTTAGTAGATCCAGAGATTACCCCCTACAACGTCACAAACTCACAAACTTTACCTCTTTATAATATTATAGTATAGATTTTTTTTACATTAACTGTGTTTATATGTATATCAAGGTTACAAAAATTGTTATGTATGTTTTTACGCTCTTATATGAGTAAAACATAATATGTACACTATACCATATAAAGCAACTGTATATATCATTGTTTTGAACCAGTAAATTGGATTTGAATAAAATGTTGCTTGAAAGTCTAGTGTTTTGCTGTCGCTACGCAAGAAAAGAAAAAAGAACTTGTTGGTGCCTTCTGAAAATATAGAATTGAAAAGAGGCTGGTGGGTTTCTTAGGAGCCCTCGGCCTGATCACCTACATGCATAATTACAATGTGTTTAGATACCTTACTTCATTAAAAACCCACGTGTGATTGTCATTTTCAACATGAATGAAACTTGGACGAAAATAGGATTTGACCAAAAATGTTTGATATTGACATAACCTCCATTACGATTATACTAGTTTTTGGCGGGAACTTGAACCGTGATATTATATTGTGCAGTTTTTTTTTTTTTTTAATGTTTAATTCTACCTATAAGTGAACAATAATTTTTAACGAATAATTATGCATTTGTGTTTTTATTCGTCACAATGTCAGGCAAATTAACTGATGCGTGCTGTGCAGTCCACTTACGAGGACTGTATGGCATGCGTGCGGCTGGATGGCAGCCTGTCGCCCTGGTTTGACGTCAATATTGGCGTCCGACAGGGCTTGCTGTCGGCTTTGCTGTTCATCCTATACCTGACGATTGTCTCCAGAGAATAAGATTGATGGATGTTGGGGTGCGGATGAGTGACCTAGTTGTAAGATGTTTGGTATTGCCATTTAAAAAACATATAAAAACGACAGATATCTATAACGAATAAACAATAGATTAACCTACTAACAATATAATAAAGTATTAAGCAACAGTATATTACGCACGAATATCGATATTTTGGCGCATAACATATCGAGATCCTTATTAATATGACAGTTTAAAGAATCATACAAGAATGCTTTTGAATTTAATTAAATGGTAAGCGAGTATCGACTCTTCAAACTTACAACATGACTTTTCTCTGGTTAGAGAGGTTCTTAAAATTTGGTAGTACTTAAAAAGATAATAAGTAAAAATCTTCTTTTTTAGCATAAGTTTTGTCTCTATACATGTTCAGGCCGAAACCGCCAGTCGCCTTTTCAGAGATACGTTTTTTACTGATATACTATCCATGTGCCGAGATTATATCCCAGTAAAATGGTACCGAATTATACAAAAATCACTGCAATTTTTTCGAAAGCGAGAACATATATAACAGTCTCCAAATGTAATAATTTAATATAACTAAACTAGGGCAACACATATATCATCTATAGACAGTGAAGCACGCAACAAACAATGCCGCGAGCGGGAAAAGCCACCGTTATTTTGATATACTCCCATTTTTCTTCGCAGACACTTTAAAACTATTCTGTGGGAATTTTAGACTTTCGCAATCTGTAGATATTTGGTTATCTTTGTACCAACCGAACATCCTTCTGACGGCGTCCTGCCACTGCGCTATTATTGGTTCGTACATTTTACGTACTAGAGGCCGCGGACTGAACACGCAACCCACTTTGCGCATCGCTCTTAATTCGTCTTTTGATTTCCATATACCTGAAAATTAAACAAAACTTGAATATTCTATACTTTTCAACACGTTTACTCAAAAAATGCATTTCCGTAACCTGTATACATTGTTAGAAAAGATTACGCACCATACAATGGAACGTGCGGTAAAATAGGTACTTATGTGAAAAAAATACTAAAAACACATTACAAAAATAAATAAGTTGAATAATCAAATCTCCTTGGAAGCGCTTCTGATCAATACATGTGTCTCACTTAATAAAGTGAGTTAATCAGTGAGACAAATGTATTGATCTTACTTACACTTATTAAGTTTCTCTATAGTAATAACTACAGAGAAAATGAGACGAAAAATGTAGTTTTAATTTTAACGACGCGCACATGGCGCCATTTGCAAATACGTGCCATTTTCTAATTACAAACGTCAAAGATTGTTGCTACTTTCCGGCTGATATTTATGTTTGTTTCATTAGCTATTGTACTGTTTTCTCGCAAATGTGTTGAAAAACGTTGTACGACACACGTGCGGTAGCTGGCTTTTACAAACACGTGACTATGGTAATGGTGTCTTGAGCTTACATTTGCCTTTTCGTTTGTAAAAATCAACTTACCACAGTAGTATTTTGTATAACTATTATTGTACACTATTTAAGTACGAATATAGTTTATATTTAAGATGATGACAAATAGATGGCCTCTCACTGTCAGTTATCCTCTAATGACACTGCCACACCAGGGACACGGCCGTAGCTAGGGGGGGATTGTAATAATGTTGTATAAATACCAAAAACTAAGATAAATTATTATTATTATTACATTGTTCATAGTTTGATATAAAAAAAAATTGTAGCGATAGGTATCTAAACTTTTCCGAACATACCACAGTTTGTGATATTCATTTCATATTATAATAATTCATTGTTCTGTGTATAAATGGCATTTGAAGCGCCATCACATGAAGCAATGGGTCTATTTAATTATAATATTTGTGATGCAGAGGAGATTCCCCATACGAGGAATCCCCCTTTTAAACTAAAATAAACATAAACTAGAGATTGATTATGATTGTTTCTTGTTTAAGTGAAGTGTACGGTAAAGAGTGTTTTAGTCAAAAATCACGATTTTTTTTTTACTGCCGCTCTACCTGTAACCAATGCTGCCCTACCTCAAATTGGACTCTAGCTACAGCCCTGACCAGGGATAATGTTAGTGCTAGTGACTGATGACTGTGTGACGCAGATGTAGCCATTAATGACATATTGAAGGATAACTTATGTATAATAGACTAATGTAGTCAATAATGGCGGCGTGATTTTTTAACGCTATAATTAGTTCGCATTTACACACAGTCACTAATGTAAATCCAGTAGGAGAATTACAGGCAACCTTAGAATAAAGAGAGAAATATGAGACAAATCTAAGGCAAGGCGTTCTTGCTCAATATTCATTCACAATTCGAAACCAGTTACTAAGGTAAGAAATAGGCGTGGAAACAGGTATGAAATTTTGAAGATGTTTATTTTTACTATTTTATTAAGTTTATATGACCATTAGATGAGTTTAAATTATGTTTTAACAGTCACTAAATACATTTTTTTATTTGATTTTTCATTTTAGTCTAACATTTCCGCCACTTCTCAGTAGCTTCTATGACATAATGACTAGCAGCAAATGTTAAATGTCAACAGTCAGTCAGAAAATCAACTTTTATTACGTCAGAAGAAAATGGAAATAAAAAAATTAAAATCGTTGTTTAAATCGTTTTATCGTCAAATTAAATTAAATATTACGTAGAAAAGACTGTACAAAAAGCGCTAAAATCATTTTCCCTGAAATTTTTTAATATTTAAAATCCAGCATTTTCTTTAAACGAAAAATTACCATCAATATCCGTCGCCATATTCCAGCATTATTTGCATGGTCCTTCGCGCCGGATTATATGATTATTATTTTATTGTATGATTTCAGCAGACAGGCAGACGGTCCACCTGATGGAAAGTGGTTACCATCGTCTATGAACATTTGTAGCAACAAGGTGTTAGCAATGTGCTGCCGTTCTCTCAAGGGACAGTTTTGTCGCCTCTTACGACAGGTCGCCCGGCCGCAGGAAATTGTATTCTTTCTTCGTTCCTGCACGAATTGATCACCTTTCTGTGATTATATTTAACTTTTTTCTCACCTAGATGTAAGCCTACGATATGTGCACACCCCAAGGAGGACATCTCGACGTGAACGGGCCGCTCCACTCTCAGCCCCGTCAAGTCCGCCACTAGCTGAGCTATGAAATCGTTATTCGACACACCACCATCTAACCTACAAGTCAAAATAAATACCTAGGCTAATTAAACGTTTTAACGGTTTTAAATGCGATATTTTATTTGATTTTTATTTCGACATTTCGGCCACTTTTCCGTAACCGTGATCACGACATTGAAATCTTTAAAACGTAGTGTGCAATTCACACACAGCAGAAGTGAAACTTCAGAAAAGTAGCCTACTAGAGAATGAGATAAATATAGAGTATCGGGAGTATTAGGATAATTATAAGGTTTATTATTTTTATAATATTTTTACCAAGCACAAAAATTATTTTAATGCAAAATATTACACTTCATATATTACATATTTAAAATACATTACGTATTATTCAGACTCCATGTTTTCACTTTGAACAAATGACTCGAGAGGCTTATGACAACTAAACCAGGAAACTAATGCTCTAATTTCAAATTGCTTTATGAACTTCGAAACTTTAAAATATTTCCAACTCTATCTGTATGAACATAGTGTTTAAATTATTATTAGATTTATGGCGTCACGTTTTTCGTTTAAATCGAAAGAATTCACTACCGAGTGTAAAAACGTTTCACTTCAAAAAGTAATAATAATACACAAACCTGATATTTCGGAATGTGTAGTCGGTCTCCCTCTTGGCGCAATCGTACAACTGCACTGTTCGGAATGCGAGTGACTCCAGTACTGCACGCACCATGTGCGCTCTTGTGCTGGTCGGCTTCACCCCTATGAAGCCTGATGCTGCTGTGCCATCGTTGTAGGGAGGCTGGAGAGATAAAAGATCGGTAAGTGCTCATCAGCCCGCAACCAACTGAGGCTCCGCAAAGGTGCGGTACCACACTCTCGCAGAATATCGGCGTTTTCACTTTTCATTTATAGAAGGGCCATTATTTTATATTTTAGACATTTTAGATTGCAAACATTTATTGACGGTACTTTCAAAGTAATTTATAGTATTTAAGCGGTAAGTGAAAGCTAGGCAGACACAGTTGTTCTACCATTCGCCAGGCGCTACGATCTTCAGAAAACTGAGTAAGTGTTATATTTGTTTTTTATTTAAAGGTTCTATAAAGACTGACATAGTGAGTGTTTAAATGTGTATGATATAAAGACTTTTAAATAGTGAAGTTAATAACTGTGAGGAACGGGGTGACTGTAAAGGGAGCTTGGAGGTCAAGGCTTGGAGGCTTGGCCTGTTTGCCAACTTTGCAATAGTAAGTAAAATAATAACTTCAGATTTAACTAGCGCTAGTTTTGTAATGATTAATTACTGAATAATTAAATTTAAAACTATTCAATTAAGAAACGATTTTTACAAAATTTCACTTCTGATAAATCTTTTAAAAATGACTTACGCCTAACCCACTGAATGCAGGTATAAAGAAAACCCCACCCGAGTCCGGTACTGAGTTTGCAATGTCCGCTGTTTCCTCAGGATTATTGAATAGACCTGAAAAGTAACAATTCCACTTTGTTACGCTGATTAAAGCATGTTAAAATTGACAAATGTAGTATGTGTATATTATGATAGAGCAGAGAAAATAAAAAGAAAATGAATTAAGTCACAACTGTTTTACTGACTGGGCGGATAAAACAATATCCCTATTAATATTATAAATGCGAAAGTAACTGTCTGTCTGTCTGTTCCGTTTTCACGTAAAAACTACTGGACCGATTTAGCTGAAACTCAGTATATATATATATATTTTCGATGCCGAGAATGAACATAGGATACTTTTTATCCCGGAAAATGGGATAGTTTCCGGGATAAAAGTATATTTGTCTATTTGTTTGTTATGCTTTTACGGAAAAACTAATGGGCCGATTTGGCTGAAATTCGGTACGTATGTGAATTAAATACCGAGGGTGGACATGGGATACTTTTCATTTTGGCCTTTTCGGTCATTTTGGCCATTTAGGCCATTTTATTTATTTTGGTTAATTTGGAAATTTTGGTCATTTTGGCCATTTCAGTCATTTTGGTCATTTTAGCCATTTCGGTTAGATTGGCCATTTTGGTCATTTTGGCCATTTCGGTCATTTGGCCTTTTTGGTCATTTCAGTAATTTTGGCCTTATTGGTGATTTTCGCCATGTTGGTCATTTTGGCCTTTTTGGTGATTTTGGTAATTATAGTCATTTTGGCCATTTCGGTCATTTTGGCCTTTTTGGTAATTTTGGCCTTTTTGGCCATTTCGGCCTTTTTGGTCATTGTAGCCATTTTGGCCATGTCGGTAATTTTGGCCTTTTTGGTCATTTTGGCCATTTTAGTCATTTTGGCCTTTTTGGCCATTTCGGTCATTTTGGCCTTTTTGGTCATTTTAGCCATTTTAGTCATTTTGGCCTTTTTGGCAATTTCGGTCATTTTGGCCTTTCTGGCCATTTCGGTCATTCTGGCCTTTTTGGCCATTTCGGCCTTTTTGGCCTTTTTGGTCATTTTAGCCATTTTGGCCTTTTTGGTCATTATGGCCTTTTTGGTCATTTTAGCCATTTTGGCCATGTCGGTAATTTTGGCCTTTTTGATCATTTTGGCCGTGTCGGTCATTTTGGCCTTTTTGATCATTTTGGCCATGTCGGTCATTATGGCCTTTTTGATCATTTTGGCCTTTTTGGTCATTTTGGCCATTTCAGTCAATTCGGTAATTTTGGGCCATTTGGGCCATTTTGGTCACTTTAGCCATACTTTTTATCGCAAAAATAAAACTAAAATGAAAGTGTTAGTGAGAAACGAATCATTTCTCAAGTTTATAGGTATAATAAAAATTAACCCCTATCCCTATTAATATTTAATGTCCCTATTAATCCCTATTAATATTATAAATGCGAAAATAACTCTGTCTGTCTGTCTGTTCCGTTTTGACATAAAAAGTACTGGACCGATTTGGCTGAAACTCAGTATATATATATTTTCGATGCCGAGAATGAACATAGGATATTTTTAGCCCGAAAAATAGGATAGTATCCGGGATAAAAATATATTTGGCTTATTGTTTGTTATCCTTTTATGGAAAGACTATTGGAGAGATTTGGCTGAAACTCGGTACATATATAATTTGAATACCGAGAGTGGCCAAACGATACTTTTTATCCCGGATAATGGGATTCATTTTGGGATAGATTTACGTAAATTTTATCCCGGAAACTAGGACTGGTTTTGTGATTTCGTCCACTGGGTCTACTGGGTCCACTGGGTCCACTTGGTCCACTGGGTCCACTTGGTCCACTGGGTCCACTTGGACCACTGTGTCCACTTGGTCTCCTTGGTCCACTGGGTCCAGTTGGTCCACTGGGTCCACTTGGTCCACTTGGTCCACTGGGTCTACTTGGTCCACTGAGTTTACTGGGTCCACTGGGTCCATTTGGAACACTTAGCCTACTGGGTCAACTGGGTCCACTGGGTCCACTTAGACTACTGGATCCACTGGGCCCACTGGGTCTACTTGAACCACTGGGTCTACTTGGTCCACTGGACTCACTAGGTCCACTTGGTCCACTAGATCCGTTGGGTCCACTGGGTCCACTTTGTCCGCTGGATCCACTGGGTCCACTGGGTCCACTAGGCCCACTGGGTCCACTTGGTCCACTTGGTCCATGTTATCTATTTTGTCAAGTTTTGTCATTGACCCGCGGCGCAGCCGCGGGGTAAACTCTAGTAAAATTATAAAAATGATTGACTTATAAATAGAATAAAGAGATTTAAAATATAAATCTGCTCTTTGCATAGAATGGTATAATACAAATGTCATAATTACAATGCTTTAAAAACAAGGTTTATAATATAAAACATGTGACTTTATAAATGCGAAAGTAACTCTGTCTGTCTGTCTGTCAGTCTGTCTGTCTGTCTGCTCCATTTTCACGGAAAAACTACTGGACCGATTTGGCTGAAACTCAGTATATATATATTTTCGATGCCAAGGATGAACATAGGATACTTTTTATCCCGAAAAATGGGATAGTTTCCGGGATAAAAATATATTTGTCTGTTTGTCTGTTATGCTTTTACGGAAAAAGTACTGGACCGATTTGGCTTAAAATTTTCATACCGAGGGTGGACAAGGGATATTTTTCATCCCGGATAATGGGATAGATTTTGGGATAGATTTATGTAAAGGTTATTCCAAAAGTGGGACAGGCTTTGGTTGGTTTTGTCCTTTTTGCTCTTTTTGTCCATTTGGCTCTTTTGCTCTTTTTGACAATTTCGCTCTTTTTGTCCTTTTTGATTTTTTGTCCTTTTTGCTGATTTTGTCCTTTTTGTCTTTTTTGTAGTTTTAATTGACGGGGGATAGATAAATAAAACTAGGACTGTTTGTAATAGAGGATGAAAGTTTGGATGAGACCAATCATTTCTCAAGTTCATAGATATAAAAATTCATCGTCTATAAAACTGCGATAGTAACTCGATATGTCTTTCTGTTAAGTTTTCGGACAACACTGGGAATACTGCATCGTTTTAATTGTAATTTTGTTTAAATGTAGTTTTAAATCCGAAAATGGACATATATACTCATGCCAGGAGATCGGATAGTTTGCGATATAAAATTAAGTGAATTTTTCGGGTGCAAATGGCACTAACATAAAAATGTTGTACAATGTAACCTGTATAAACGCCTGCTTTTTAAACAAGAAGCAGGAACTAGATGATAACCCGCGGCGCAGCCGCGGGGTAAACTCTAGTGATTTATAAGCCGTCAAAGAACGTTTTCTTCTTTCACGCTAAATTAACGGTATTATAAATTAACGGCTGCTACTTGAAGAGGACGTAAACTATATATAACGTCATATAATGTGTAATTAGTGAAATAGCGTATCAATTTATTGTTTAAACAACAATTAAAAGTTGTTAGACGAATATTTATTTTAATTTTTGAAGTAAAAAGTATTTAATTCCAGCAATTTTTATTAAAATTTATTTATTTGTTTTACTAATTAAATATTACAGAAGTAGAATTAGTTTTTATTGAATTATTATTATTATTTAATTATCAAAATTGGGTCGTTTTGGTCTTACGCCAAAAGGAAGGTTTGCACTGAAAATCAGCGCTGTGTCGGATATAATTCTGGCACGGCAATATGCTGAGTGCAAAACTTGTTGCTGAAAATGTGGCGTACAAATTCTCAAATTATGCTCTGTGTATGTATAAATAATGTAATTAAGTCGCTATTTCTTTAAATAAAGTTTTTCTTTCGATATTAACTAGATATTTTAAAAGCATGATGACAGTAAGGTATTTTAACCTGTAAGCTTACCTGTTATTATATTGGGCGCCTTCGGCTTTTGCCAAATTAATTTTATGCCCCCAACCTATCATACGTTTTTGAATTTATTGCAAAATGTATCATCTATCCAATTGAGTCAAATCAACTGAGACGCTTTTTATCATCGTACAAAATGTCATAGCCTCCTTGAATTTGTAAGTGTATACTGGCTTTTGATGTAATAATTTTAACGAGTCAAATGGCGTATCAATTGCTGTTTAAACTATAATTAAAATTATTTATATAGTGAACTGTTGAAAGTAAAACGATAACAAGATATTTTGACGCCTGCTCTTTTATATGAATACTATTTTAGATTTTAGTGTAATACGTGTCCTCTAGCCAATCGTATACTCAAACAACTCACCAAGATTCTGAGCCCATTTCACGATCGACGCAGTGTCATTATTAGCGCCTTCTGCCGAGAAAACCAACTCGTTGCCCAACCTCCAGCCCACTATTGGGTACAAGCCCGACACACTCGCATGCGTTGTTGGCCCGGTGTTAATATTGAAGAAAGTGCCCGTTCCCATTGTTAGTTTCACGTCGCCCTCATCGAAGCAACACGAGCCCCACATCGACGCTGTCTGGTCGGCCATCTACAAACAATCATTGGCCATTATAATGAGGCGCCGTTGATTTTTTGGCGGGATTCGTAATAACAGTCGACAGACAAACACACATTGTATATCTCAAAGTTAAGCTTGTGTTATAGATAAAATACAAAAGACCACTCTGGGGTCAATCCCAGACACTCAAACCACAGTCGATAACGGAAAGTTCGTTTACGAAATATACATTGCTGCCAGGATTCGAACCCGCGCCTTTTAAGTTTGGGACGCGTGCGCTAAACATACGCTACCACTGCTTATTTATTATATTACACGGCTTTCCAAATATATACAATTACAAAAAAGCATGATTACAATTTTGTCGTGGCACCGTACCTTTTACAAAACTATAAAACTTTTATTAAATAATCGTCAATTTATTCGCAGAGAACATTGGCGTCAAACGATTAACCTCGAGCTAATTGCGTTTTGTAAGATGAGCGAGTGACAATAGCCCACTTTCCTCTCCCCATCTCATCTTCACTATCCTATACCCCTATTCCATTCACCTATTCCATCTACTCTATTCCATTCTCTTTATCGCATGTTAAAGGCTAGCAACATTTTGGCTTGGTCCCTGGTGTTGCAAATGTCTATAGGCGAGGGTAAGCATTTTCCATCAGGTGGGCCATCTGAGGACATCTCCCTGTTTGCCACCTTCGAAATGAAATAAAATACACTTATATTTAATAAAACTACGTTTTAATGGTTTTAAGCGCGGTAATTTTATTTGATTTTGGTTTTTCCGACGTTTCGGCCACTTTTCAGTGGAAAACTTTCACTTTTCGGAAAAACCAAAATCAAATAAAATTACCGCGCTTAAAACCGTTAAAACGTAGTTTTATTATGTATACAAGTCGCGAAAACTTAAGAAAATATTACACTTATATTTTTTTAGAGCCCCAATTTCCGAGGATAGCAGTTGGCCGATGTATTTTTAAGGTTTCTTAGCTATTTAAGAAAAACGGAACCCTTATGCCTTTGTCATCTCCGCCAGGCAGTTTGTCCATCTGTTTTTGTCATAGTAAGTTTTTTTCAGCAATTACTGGGTTAGCAAGATGTAGTCTATACTACGTTGCACATTGGTGTAGTTAGTGTAGTACATTTAACTGAGTTTAATTTTTTATTAAAAGTATATACATTTATCCTCTGGGGCATCTTTAGTAGTCAGATCTTAAGAAACCATGACGATGTCTTTTTGTTGATGTCAATAGACTTGCGCCTCCTAGGTCGTTGCTTCCGAGTGCCACACACCCGGGTTAGCCGGCTCTGCTAGTTGGATTTTGGAACACTAATTAACTAACACTGGCCTCAATACACAAAACATGAACTAAGTGACTGCAAGTTTATAAATAAACATTATAAATCAGCATAGATACCTACACAACTCCTAATAGGTATCGCATGCCCCCATATAGACGGCAATGTATTGGTGAAGTGTTCACCGGCGGTGTCCACGACTATTGGCAATGCCCCCGTAGGTATATCTAAGAGCGTGGCCGCCCAGCCGGCCCATTGCATCGTGAACGGATCGTAGAAGCCAGTCGCAGATGCTGACGATACATCTGTCATGTGTATTTTTCCACCTGAATACATTAAAATTGACATATTGAAAAATAATATAAAATTAATGAACTTCCATGCCTTATTTTATAGGAGTTTTCAAATTTACCTAACGCTGATATTAGATGGATCAACCAAATCGCATCCATTTGGCTGAAAGACACGGAACTAATGAGACTCGATGGCATTCAAAGAAATAACACATTGCTGACATGAAAAACACAAGGTCCTCGAAGTCGGCAATCAGTGAACACACACTGAATAAAGCCAACCACTACATCAGATTCGAAAAACCAGAAATGCTCCGAAGAACATAATACACCTAAAATTCAATAGAGAAGATGGTCGGTAAGTAATATCAGTTTGGTATCCAATCATCGAAACTATTAAGACCCCAATTTAGCAGAAACCAACTGCCAGACCTTAAGACAATGTGAGCTCCTTCTGCGTACACGGAACACAAACCTACTTGATTGATAATTTCTCTTTTTATTTTACCTTTATTTTATATATTAAAATGGATAGGATCCATAATAATATATAAAATTGTTAGAGCTAGGCACAGGCCACAACATGTTACGAAGCGGTGGTAAATTAGTTTAGGCTACTATAGAGTAAATAATAACCATAAATAAAAAATAAAACTAAATAATTAAAATGAACAAGTTGGCGGTAAGCTAAACAAAAACTATAAAATTAATCATTTGACATCTTGACATCTTTGTTTCCGTGATCATGTTTACTGAACAATGGCCGAGATGTCGGAATAAAAATCAAATAAAATACTGCACTTTTTACTATAGAAAACTAATACTATAATAATAAATAATAAAACTATGCTGTAGCTATATCTAAAACTCCGCCAAAAGTTTAGAAACGCGTTGAAATATTCTTAGACATTCAGGTAAAAAGCCAAACTTTTTAAATTATGAACTATTGTCAATTACCACTAAACAATCGACAGCACCGGTTCATGACATACTCTCTCCTTCATTGTTTACAATTACAAAGGTGTTAGTTTAGCACCTTTGATCTGTCTCCGTCTTTACATTGTGCTCATATGCTAATACTAATTCATACATGTTTTTAGAGTCTGTAGTTATTAACGAAATAGTAATTCTCCAACTAAAGGCATATTATCATATTAATTTGTTGAAAAATACTTAGTAAACAATCCCAAAGGATAATTGTGATATTCAGGCAAACCTGCAAACAATTCATTTGGCGGTAAGTCGTTAGTCTCCCATGGCCATTTTCACCACTAAGGGAGCCGTTGCATTGCCTACCTATTTGAGAATTTAAATGTCTGTTTACGCTCTTTTAGAAGAGCTCCATATTTTAGCGCTCTGGGAAAACCGCAGGGGAGTTCATTCCACAACTTACTCAAGTATGGCATGAACGAACGTGCGCCAAGTGCAGTATATAAAATCCAAATGTCGGGGATATAGGGATGGGCTCTCAATCGCCGGCAAGTGGGGGATGGTGAAATGGTGACGTAAACACCAAAGTAAATAGTCAAGTAAATAAATCAGAGCACTCCATGCAATCACACTACAAGCGGTAGAACATGCTTAGAGCGCTCAACGTCTCTTCCAAGGCGTAGAGTTGAAATGCGAAAGCAAGTTTTATTTAACAATTTAAAGTAATATTCATTCATTAAAAAAATTGGAAAGTTATAGCTTTGGTTAGTTTACGCAAAGTAATATATAATACAGCTTAACCTCTACCCAAATAAAAATCACATCCATACTACACAGAATCATCAGTCAACATTTAGGTATGAAGTTCAAGGTCAAGAAAATAAATTCAATCAATCTTAGCAATTCATCCTTTTGTGCCTTTATCAGGACACCGGCATATGGTTACTCGACAAAAAGTAAAACTAATTTTTGTATCAATCTGACATTTTCGTTTCAAAGTCCCGTAGTTATTTTAAAAAGAATGAAACCATCGCAACTAGTGAACACAATTAAAGTCAAAACGTTGAGATAAAAAAACGTCAACACGTAGTTTCAATTGAGAGACCTTTATAAACTTTACATGGCCGTATATATGTCTCTCTTTGTATGGCACAGCTGTTTTCACAAGTTCTACTGAGTATATATTGATGAAATTCACTAGGAAGTTTTATTATATATGCCGCTTCACAATGGTGTAGGAAGAATGTTAAAAACTTTCAAACTATGGAGTTAAAAATCTTAAAATTATAAAAAAAATATTTGAATAAGATTTGCTAAGTTTTTAAAATGTGAAGTTTTTTCCATGAAATTATTTCTCGCGGTTTATAGAAAATTACGAAAACAGTGGGTTGTTGGCCCCCTGTATACCCACAATTCTTCGGCGTGTGCAAGGATAGCTCTCGAGAAAGTTTATTCAGCTTCCCACCGCGCTAAGATGCGGGCTTGTTTAGAAAAGAGTCACAAAATTTCTTCGGAAACGTATTGGTGACGGCCCTGCTGTTTACTGCAAACACCCAAAGGCAACGGCAATGATTTTCAATCAGGTGGTTCATCTGTTTGCTCACTATCACTTCCTGAAAGGCATCTGTCAAAGCTAATTACCTGTTAATTTGTATAATAACCACGTGTCTAGGGTACCAAACATAGCGTCGTTGTTTTGGACTGCCGCTTTCAAGATGGGTAAATTTTGTAGGGCCCAACATAAACGCAGCGATGTCTGTAAATAAAAATAAAAATATCAGGACATGTAAACTAGGTCTGAACTCGGAAATCCCGATTAATAGCGGAGAGTCAGCCCAAGCCGGATTGGTCGGCTTCACACATTGGCAATTATAATACACGATATTTATGAACTGCAAGTTTGTTTAGTTCTGAAGATAATACAAGAAAGTAAAAAAACATTTTTGTAGTTTTTTATAAATATCTTCAATATGCAAATGAAGATTTTTTTATTATAATATATCATATATTATAGCGAATATATAAAAATTATTCAGTTGAATGTGAATTACATATATACTCCGATCGGTATTTTTCGTTTGCGCAGATAATGCGGATAGGTTTCCGACATGTAAATATCTATAATGAACTTTATTCGCAAGAGCAAAACGCAGAGTCTGGCCTGATATGCATTCGTAGCTCAGTTACGTTTACACGATTCGTACATTGTCGCGTGTATTACCATTAGCTTACTGCGCAGGTACATCAAACGTAATTATTAGTTGTGTAAGTAGTACATACGAGACATAGAATAGTTGATTTAATTTCTAATTTATATGTATGTGTATGATTTAAAAAAATGTCCATGAATCATTGAATACATTTAGTTTAATTTCGATATTCATAAAATAGCCAATTTGAGCAATAAAGAACAACAATAACATTTGGAATATTTTTATGCACCAATGAGTAATAAAAAAATTCATTCCTAACAAAATCGTAACTATATAATTATACAAGTGTTTGTACAACCTGTTAATCAAGGCAACAGGTAATATTAACTAAAGAAGCAGTTTTTTTGTACTAATAACGATTAAGTAAATATCATTTAGACATACTAGAGTGTGTTGTAATTATAATGCCCATAAATACCCGCCATAAATTGACGTCAGTCTTAAGTGTTTAACCCTTGGTGCAATAATTATATAAATTGTGGGTTATTATTCAGCTCTTTTTATTCGAATAAACAAAGTAAAATGTTGGACCTTTTTGAACAGGCTCAAAGAGTAGGTAATAAAGTTTTATATTTTCTTGACCCTACAAGACATCGACATAATTGAAAAATAAAGTTTCTGTGTTAACTCTAAAATTAACATTTCGATCCGTCAGCCGTTTTGGAGCTTATGCGAGGCGAAGTTTTGGACAGAGTAAAGAAAAAAAATAGTAATTAATGATTAGGGGTCGTATGAATAGTAGTTTTTGCTTAAAGGTTGGCTTTTTTTAAATCACAGGCAGATACTTAAATTTTATTAGCATAGACGATAGAAACACCCGACCTAGTTTGCTATAAAGTCCGCTGAGCGACTTTTAATTTCTTTACCAGTTCCACTGCTAATATTGTTTGGTCTCGGCGCCGCACGTTGTCAGATATGCAGACCTCAATCGGGAGATATCGTGAAGCAAAGAGTCTACCTGTGGTACAACCGACTGGATTACCGTGGACTTTCGAATGGAATTTGTGAATCACTTTTATCCGTGCAGGAACGGAGAACGAATACAATTTCCTGCGGCCGGGCGGCCTGTCGTAAGAGGCGACAAGACAAACCACAACCAGGTGGTAGGGCATTTTCCCGACTGGATGGCTACCATCCCTGGTCTAAAGTATGTCGCCATAACAACCTTGAGTTGTGTTCCGGCAATAGTGACCAGGTTCCAGTTTCCCTTAAGAGAGCAGCAGCGCATTTGTAGCACCTTTGGTGTTGCAAATGTCCACAGGCGATGGTAACCGCATTCCATCAAGTGGGCCGTCTGCCTGTCTGCTGAACTCCTGCAATTAAAAAAAAACTTTGTTCCACCACTTGTTTATCTTAAAGGAAGTGAAATGATTCCGTTGCTGTAGAAATTATGGCATTACTGATCAATTTTTGAAGCAGAATTGATACTACCGATATCTAACGAATAATGTGAAACTAATCGTCAAGACAACACTTTAAAGTACCTACTGAGATAGATTTCCAATTTTTCTTCCTTATATCTATATATTAATACGTGAAGCAAAAACTTTGTACACCTTTTTACGAAAATTGCGCGGACGGAGGAGCATGAAATTTCGCACACTTAGTAGTTTATATAGAGAAGAAGCGACGAATGCTAATATTTTTCTTAAAAAACATTACACACTACCATGTATTTGACACACACGCATATAATTATACCCTTTTGTTTACTGTTAAAGTCAAATTAACAGTGTAGCCTTGGCGTAATCTGTGATTATAGAAGTATAGTAGTCTTTGACAACAGAACCTTAATAATGTTCAAACTTATAATTTAAATTAATTATGGTCGAATTTAGTAGTTAACTAGTTTATATAAATTATTAATTTATTTAACAGAGATCACACAGCTATACACAATACATTAAAGAATTAATACATCCAACATCCATAAGCCAATAATGAATCCTTACTATACAGGTCAAATTGAAATAAAGAGAATAATGTAAGTTACATTGAAATTATGTTATTACCAACAAAAATTAAATGAATTGAACAACGTTGGTCAATATGAAATAAATAATATTTATTACCTGTGTGTTCATGAATTTGAAGACACTTCCAGCCCTGAATCGTTTACTCCTTAATAATAAAAATAGCACAAACGCTCCCGTTTTTATGAACTGAAATTAAAATAGAACTATTACGGTTGTGATGTTGTTTTCGAAATTAGCTTTATACGGAAAATACGCAGCTTTAGGGCAGGCCGCAAACAAACACAAGATACCACAATACTCTTTCAGTTTAGACAAAAGCAGAAGAAACGTCTACGAGGTGCAAATAAGCAAACAATCACATAAATTCAAAAGTTATATTTTATAATAAAGTTAATATAATTTAAAAAAAAACTGTTTTCAGGGTTAAGCTTGCCTTTGTAGGTACATCACTATTTTGTATTTTTATATAAAACTACTAAGATTGGCCCACGACTTCTTCCACGTTGGACGGAATAAGCTAGTTTATACGTGTCCTTACATCTTGAAACCACTCTCAGGAAAACCTCCGCGGGATTCCCGGGATATAAAGCATAACAGATCGTTATGACAGAGAATTTTTTATCGATCAATGAAAATATTACATCGGAATCCGAATTATTTTAACCCTTTAAACCGCTCCCGGGTTCCCGATTCCCGGGAAAACAAGTATCACAGATTTTAAGTCTCGGAATTTGCTGTGATTAACGAAAACCTCATCGAAATCGGCCCCGTAGTTTTTCCGCGAATCCCAAACAAACAGAAAAACACAAAAATATAAAAAACAAAAGACTACACTTTTATAATATTACTAGGATATACCTAAGACTTCGTCCACGCTCGACTTGAAATTCCCGCAGAATTCCCGGGACACAAAGTATCGCAGTTTGTTTGGGATTAACGTAAAAACTATTGGGCCGATTTCGATGCGATTTTCGCTGGTCGAGAGCAAATTCCGAGACTTAAAATCTGCGATACTTTTTATTCCGGGAATCCCGCGGAAATTTTCCTGGGAGCGGTTTGCAGTTATTAGCTAGCATAAAAATTAACTTATTCCCGCATAGTTTTTACTAAAACGATATTTAACATTATTTTTTAAATGCTGACGACGAATGTATACTTTTTAGCCTGGGAACTCCGCGGGAATTTTTCCGGGAGCGGTTTGAAGTTGCCCGGTTGCTTAAATATTAGCTTATTCCGGCACAGTTTTTATTAAAACGATAGCTTACATTCTTTTTTAAACGCTGCGATACATTGTGTCCCGGGAATCCTACAGGAATTTCAAGTCAAGCGTGGACGAAGTCGCGGGCATATCCTAGTAAAGAGTAAAACAGGGCATATGATATATTTAGACACATGTCGACTTCAATAAGCGAATCTCCAAATGCAGTCTCTTCAAAGCCCCCGTTCACTGTGCGTGAACTCGAAAATACGACCTCGAAAAACTAAAATCTGCATTATTATCTAAAAATTCTTTCAATGTTATCTAAAGTAAGCACATATGAATTATTAAAATAGATACAGAATTGTCATAATCTATAAGAAATACATATACTTAAGATAATCAAGTACAAGTAATTACTTCACCGACAGGATGGTTTATATAATTTAATAAATACATTTTAAAGCGTAATGTAATAATAGGACAGATTTTCTGTTTATTTTTATAGTGATTATTATTTAATACAAAAATCACACAGTATTTATACACTTAATTTACATTATTGATATAATGAATTTTCTATATATCTAGTATTTCTATCAAGGCCGAGGCATAACTTTTCAAATCAATTAAACCCAACTATTAAAACTGTTAGAGATACATTATTTTAAATGACATAGGTCTGTATTTCGAGTTGATAGATTTGAAAAGCATTATTCAAAATTGCAGTCTGAATGCGACTAGCAATAACAATTTTATTTCATATAAATAAAGGAGCTAGACCTTGAATAAATTAGTAAAAGTTCATGTAGGCTAATTACATTCACATAGCTGCGACCATTAGATCTAGTGTCTTCTTCCGTCTTCGTATACAATGAGCAAACAGGTAAATAAAAGAATCAAATATAAAACGAGTATTAAAAAAAACTGTATATTCTAAGCAGTCTCAGTTAAGTCATTATTTACTCACATACAAAACACCACTCAGACCCTGTAGACAAATAGCATTAATGCTAACCGAATAGAATAGAAAATGTATGAGAATGACATATATTACACTAAGTATTGTGTCATTCCCATACATTTTCATGCCATTAGTCTAGCGGTGATGCCACATGTCTACAAGGCCAGAACATTTGATTATGTTATCTTTTAATCAAATTGTTTTACTCAAGCACACAATCATTCACACAAGCAATCACATTTGTAGTTATAACTCAAATGGGGACTACCTTATAGGTTCAAGTTACATGTAACCACATTAATTCGGTTTGGAAAATTGAGTTAATAAGGTAAACTATAGCACTATTGGCATATCACCCAATTTAGAGATAAATTATTAAACTAAAATCAGTTTTTCGAGGTCGTATTTTTGAGTTCACGCACAGTTAACAGGGGGTCTGAATAGACCGCATTTGGAGATTCAATTATTGAAAACGACATGTGTCTAAATATATCATACGCCCTGTTTTACTCTTTACTAGGATATGCCCGCGACTTCGTCAACGCTTGACTTGAAATTCCTACAGGATTCCCGGGACACAATGTACAGCAGCATTTAAAAAAGAATTTAAGCTATCATTTGAATGAAAACTGTGACAGAATAAGCAAATTTTTATACATCCGAGCAACTTGAAACCGCTCCCGCGAAAATTCCCGCGGGATTCCCAGAATAAAAAGTATCTCCGCATTTATAAAAGAAAATAAAATATTGTTTTATTGAAAACTGTGTCGGAATGAGACTAAGACTTCTTACTCTTCATGTTTTGAATAAAATAATAAGGTGTCATTCATTGTACTTGGGTGCCAAAAATAGCATAGGTTATATATATCCCTGGGATATAGGCAACGATGTGGGAGCACTTATGGAAATCTCTACTATTTTAGGCTATTGTCAACAAGAGAGACCAGAGACAGTCCAGAATACAAGTGGGAGCACAATTTAGATAGAACACATAGAAAACATTGTGTAAACTTAACTTAAACTCGAAAATTAAAATGTAAGGTTTTTAGTTCCACACAAAAATTGCTACAATAGGTATGCAAAAATATAAGCTGTAATGTAGACATAGGGAAATATAATAGCATATTTTGAATACAAAATAAACATAGTAAACAAGTAGAAACCTTGAGATATGTATATATTTAAAAATAAAACAAGACAAACAGTGAATATTCAGAAAATTGTAATAAGACAATAGCTATAATTTATAGATCTTTTGTACATTTGAAAAATTTGTAACTAGAATTAAGTGACTTCTATATATACTTATTCATATAAATATAAATATTGTAACAAAGAAAATTTATTTTTTCTATTGCAAATAACATTTTAAGTTTTACAGTGTCTTAGTTTAATACATGAATTTAAAATATAAAAAGCTTATTCGAAGTGGTCTCCATTGGCTGCAATACAGTCCTTTAAACGTCGAGACCAATTATCAATAGAAAGAAGCACGCACTCTTTCCATGGGAAAATTCTTCACTGCCAATCGTATGGATTATTTTAGGGACTCTAAAATAACATGGCGTTTAGAGCAAGCCGTACTCTCTAAAACTGACCATAAATCATAATCCAGCGGATTAAGATCGGGACTAGACGACGGCCAGTCTTCAGCTCTGATGAAATCCGAAACGTTTGTTTCCAACCAAGACTGCGTAGACCGATCTTTATGACCCGAGTCTTGCTGGAAGGACCATTCTTGGTTATTGAACATGATTTTGTTAAGGGGCTTAACTACCTTTTCACAAAAATATAGCTCAGTCACTCCTTCATAGCTAACACCCCACCAAATCATCACTGAAGACGGATAATGCCCACGTTGCACTCTGTCGACTAATTGAGAAGCTTCCAAGAGCTTTGAAATACGGTCATTTTGTTTGTTAAAATGTTGCTCAATTGTAAAAAAATTCTCATCCATAAACAAAAAAATTTTGTGACCTCCCTTTGCGTACCGCGTCAGTAGTTGTTTCAATTTTACCACCCTATTCGTTTTTAAATTATGAGTTAAGAAATGACCGGTGCGTCTCTTATAGGCTGCAAGTCCTAAGTCATCTTTTAAAATACGCGACATGGTTCTAGGTGATATCTTCATCTCCCGAGATAAAATCTTTTGCTTTCGGACAGGATTTCTTCGAATTCTTTCCCGCTTTGACCACCTTTTTAGTATGAACACTACTAGACGGCCAGATCTTTTTCTGTCACAAACAGGAGAGGTCTCATTATACAGTCAGCGTCTTATGGAAAGGAGCGGCCAAGATGGTCAAATAGATAAGAACATCGAAAATAATCATTAGTATCGATACAACCAAGGTAGTCTAATAGTTTGCATCAGCCTTCTTATCCAAAAACATCGGCCCACCAAGAACGCCAAATACATGAGTGCATTCAAGTCATCCATATTATGTTAACAACCACCTCGCGAAATGTATCTAAGCAGACAAGATTGCCAAAACAAAGTAACAGTCTAGAAAAATTAACTGTATTCTAAATGTGATTAGTCAAATCGAGATGATTTTATACTAAATCAAAATTGTATTTCGAATTATCTATTTCAAATTGAATTACTTATTGCTAAATTTGCATTAAATGAAAAGCACCCTACTTTTCCAATCTGAAATTAACGAAATCAATGCTGAAGGCGTTTAAATCTAAAACTTTAAAAAAACTCCTGACCACAGCAGTGTGATTGACGAGGAGAATCATATGAGCATAATAATATTTATTACGCTTGATCGAGGGTGAGCACTAGAATTGGAAAGAAACACCAGTTTTTTGCAATTAAGCATCATTTATTGTCTACTTACAAACACCGTTAAAACTTCTAACCCAGAAGGGCAGAGATCGAATCTTTAGTTTTTATGACTGACACCCACCTCTGTATTATTAGTAACTTTATGGACATAAAACGATTTCACGTCCGATATATTATAATCTATCGGAAAATAATGCTTAACGCATTATTTTCCGATAGATTATAATACTTAAACAATTTGTTACGGTTCACAATATTTGAATAGTTTACAATCTCCAGAGATAGATTATAATCTAACGGTGTTACAATTTAACGGTGGCATATATACACTAATGTAACAATTTAATAACAAGGCTCATTTTAACTTTATAACTAAGAGGCATTTGGCCACAGTAGCTAACTATAATATTATTTCAGATGGAACAGGGTAAAAGCTAAAGATATATTATTAAGCTATAAATTTTATAAATGGTCTTAAGTTCCTGTTTCTAACCAGATATTTCAGTCCTCTTCATTTATTCAGGTTTTTCATACTTTTGTTTACATGATTTAATACTTGATAACACTGTAAGCATCTTTGAGTTATCGTTTTTACTAAATACTAACGGTCTTATTCATAGAGAGTTAAAGTAAGTTTGAATGTTGCTTTAATAGCCATAAAGAAGTGTTTAAACTTACTTTAACTCTCTATGAATAAGACCGAAAGTTAATTTTTCATCCATGCAATTCACTATCAAATGCATCACCATCGTGGAAACGCGAATAAAAGTTTCGTGGGAAGACGGTAGTCTATAATATTATAATAATATGCTAAATATGTCACGTCTCTACATTGAAGTTATTAAAAAAAAAAATTGGAATAGACTATAAACGATGGAGAACATGATATTTTTTTAGATTTCTTGTCTGTTAGTCGATTTGTCTGTTTGTTCGGGATTTACGTAAACACTACTAGGCCGATTTCGATACAATTTTCGCTGATCGAGAGCAAAATCTCAGACTTAAATTCTGTGCTACCTTTTATTCTGGAATCCCGCGGGAATTTTCCCGCGAACGGTTTAAAAAGGTCAGAATAAATAAAGCTTTCTGATTTCGATGCGATGTTTTTACTCATCGATAGCAAATTTTCTAAAATGATATCTGTGATACTTTTTATCCCACGATACAATTTTTTTAATACCGGAATACTTTGTGTCCTGGTAATCCCACGGAAAATTTTCCCAAGAGTGGTTTGGTTAGTATGCATATAAATTAGCTGATTTGGATACGACTTATACTAAAACATAATGTGCCTTCTTTTTCAAATACAGCGGTACTTTTGATCCGGGTATCCCGCGGGATTCTTTGATTCTTTTTTAAAAATTATGCATTGCATAACAATTACTTGATTCAGATTCAATTGATACTAAAAAAAATGGTTTACGTTCTTTTCCTGTAGTAATTCTGTAACATTCTTCTGTATAAAACTTATAAAAAAAAGAACTTGAGACATAAATAGAACAAGAAATATAAATAAAATTATTTTTTAGCTAGACGTGTTGTTGGGGAGTTTCTTCCCGCTTCTTCTCCTTAAGAGCAGGAACACGTTGCGAAGCGGTGTACATAGAATAGGAAGTAAAATTTAATTGTGGCTTATATGTGTGACCTTAAAAAAGTGTTCCCCAGTGGACCTTATTTTGAATTTGAATATCCGAATGCTTCGGTACTTTACGTCTCGGCAATCCCGCGGAAAATTTCCCGGGAGTGGTTTAAAGTGGTTAGAATGCATAAAAATTGGCTGATTCCGATACGATTTCACCAGAACGTTAGCTTAAACTTTTTTTCAATAACTGGCATATATTATATATATCCTAGGCATCTCGGATTTTTTTCCTGAGTATAATTCACGAGAATTCGTATACGTATTTAACATTAAAATAATATCAAAGAAACATCAATTATTCAGTGGTGATAAAATACGTTTTATCTCGAATTTTAAATTTCTTGTGTATTGAAACTCTTTAGTAGATATTTCCACAAACTCACATATACATAGAAAGTATGCTCACATATACATATTACGTCAAATGAGATATTAAAATTAAGTTAGCATTGTAAATAGCCTTGTCTGTACATTGAAACTATTAAAAAAAACCATCAAATTCAAATCAAATTGTTCGGCTGATCAAGAATATGCAACAATTTATGTTTTTTTCATAAATTTATGTTAATTTCTATGAGGTTTTCACTATTCTACATACTGTTTTAACATAAATGCTGAAAAAGCTAATATCATGGGAATTCTAGTGCAATAGTTCCAGGAGGCGTTTAAAAATTCACATTTTCGAGTTTATTCTCCTTTACTTTAGTGCCGGAAAGTTCCTATATTTTCTTGGGAATTATACGCTAATATCATATATATATATAGAAATAGCATGAAAACTGGCTGTGTTACTCTTATTACAGCGTAGTATTGATACTTTATGAAATTTTTCATACATGACTATCTTGGGGCTCTTGAAATGTCCCGGGACTTCCACCCACTTCCAAACCACTAGATCAACTTTATTTTGAATCGGCAGACAAACACACTTTTTATATATCCCCAAATTAAGCAAGTTACGCTTGTGTTATGGGTAATATACAATGTACTACTTTACTCTGGGGCCGATCCCAGACTCAGACAGACAGATGCCGACTTTGACACAAGACTGTATTTATTAGACACCATTAAATAAAATATACAATTCAAACATTACTAATGTCGGGGTTTTATGGATTTATGCAAGATTCACGTATTATCATATTAAAAATCCATTAAATTTTAAAGATTGGTAAAGTAACTTTACTTTAATCTTTATTATTCAACTAATGTGAATCAAGTCGAGGGTAAATACTAGTTATGTTATAAAAATGAAAAAGATTTTTATAAGAATAATAATACTATTTGAACTTTGATTTAGTATGAAATCATCTCGATCTGACTCTAATCACATCTAGAATACAGTACATTTCTCTAGACTGTTACTTGGTTTTGGCAACCTCGTCTGCTTAGATACATTTGGCGAGGTGGTTGTTAACATAATATGGATGACTTGAATGTACTCATGTATTTGGCGTTCTTGGTGTGCCAATGTTTTTGGATAAGGCTGATGCGAACTATTAGACTACCTTGGTTGTATCGATACTAATGATCACTTTCGATGTTCTTATCTATTTGACCATCTTGGCCGCTCCTTTCTATAAGACACTGACTGTACCTATTAATAGCCCAGTACACAAACATTTGACTAATACCAAGCGTATGAAGAGTTTTAAAAATTGCATTTGGTTCCATACCTACTTTGTGTAATGCAATCACAGCGATTCGGTTCTCTTTATCGCCCCACTCCATTTTAATATCGCAAAATGTTCTACAATGTATTGGCGCCAAAATAAGAAAACACAATTAACAATCATATAAAAATGACAGATTCCAAATTCAAATGTAATATTTTGTATACTTAGTATGTAAGTAGTGCTAAGTATACATAAACTAAAAAAGATGCTAAAAAGCCCTAGCCCAAATGTAAGGGGGAAAAGAAAAAAGAAAACAAAAAGAATAACATATATTGGAAAAAGCCTTGACAGATATATCCAAGGGGGGTTATCTATAATTAGGATACAAAATATGACAGAATTTAAAAAAGAATGTAAGCTATTGTTTTAGTGAAAATTGTGTTGGAATAAGCTAACTTTTTTACACCTGAACAAGTATAAACCGCTCCCAGGAAAATTCCCAGAATAAAAATATCACACTTTTATTACATAAAATTTGCTATCAATAAGTGAAAACTGCATCAAAATCGTTCCCACTGTTTTTATGTGAATCCCGAACAAACAGACAAATAGGCAAACAGACAAGAAATCTAAAAATATCGCATCATGTTCTGCATCATTCATATAGTGTATTCCAGTTGTTTTTTTTTTAATAGCTTCAATGTACAGACATAGCATTTTTAGAATTTTATAATATTATAGATATTATAAAAATAAAATCAAAGAAATCAATTTAAAATACCTTCCATGTAAATGATTCATTCCAGTCTTTAACTAATTTGTCAGCTCTCAAATCCTTCCATGTGATGAAATTATGATAATGTTTCCCAGTTGTCTTGGACCAATTTATAAATGTGCCTCTCTGTGTTGATATGCCCATAGCTGTGATTTGACCAGCTGATAAACTTGCATCTGTATAAACGTTATATAACTTTGAAAGAAAAATTTGTCCCAAATACTTACATACATACATACATAACTTCACGCCAGTTCCCTTGTGGGGTAGGCACTAACAACAGAGCGCCATTCAGGCTTATTCTTACACACCTCACTTGCTTCTTTGACATTCATAACTCTTGTTATGCACGCTCGTCTGTTCTTAAGGCTCCTGACATCACCTTCTGCTAGTACACGATCAATTTGATCATGGAAGGTGTGTCGTGGCCTTCCATGACTTCTGCATCCATCCACTTTTGCATTGTATATCTGTTTAGTCATTCTTTCATCATGCATTCTTTCCACATGCCCGAACCACCGGAGCGTTCCTTTCCTCACCTTCCTCCAAATACTTAGTGATATATAAATGTGAAATTGACTTTGAACAGTATTTTCTTAAGCTCTCATGACTAGTAAACATAATTAAAGTATGTGTTCATTTTGAAAAGAGCTATTTTATTTGTTTTATTCTACACAGCAGAATAAAAATCAAATGAAATAACACTTTTAAAACTGTTAAAACATAATTTTATTGACTTTGAATATTTATTAATTTTATAAGAGTTTAGAGATTGCATTGATTTATATAAAATTTGGTATCTGTGACAAAGGAGATAAATATGTGAAATTTAATATCAAGTTTTTTGATAGTTTATACATGATATTGATTCAAGGCATGAATAAGTTCAAATGAACTATTATTGAGAACTTTGGGATGTTTTTTATCCTGAAACATGATATACTATCAAAGCTACAAGAAAAGCAAATTAAATTCATACAATTATGGCAAATAAAACATCTCTCTCCTGATGAAATACTTAGCTACACAAATAGTAAATTTTGTTATTTAACTTATTCATAGTTACATTGAAACAACTTTTACTATAAGTTAAATAAGATAATTTACTATTCATAATCCTATGGGTAATGACATGACCAAATATTTGGGATTTAATATATAAACAAATAAATTTCATTTTCAACAAGACATAGAGAGAAAGATACAGATAATATTGAAAAAAACCATTCTATATTTTATCCATAATAATGTTTATTTAATTGAGTTGATTATGCTGTACCTGTCTTATGTAAATTGAATAAGGCTGTTTAAATTCCCAAGAGCCCAGTACGAGGTCGCGAGATCAGAAATCACACACTCGCCGGCGTTTCTGTCACCAGTATTTGCAGAGATTTATACTATTCATCTTTATTAAATTAAGCAGAAATTAGTATTAACTTACTTTTTAGTGATCTCTTCACAACTTCGATTATTGAAATCCATAGTTCATCTGGGTCTATTTCAACGAAGCCAGCTCTAGGATAATGTAGTACTACCTACACCATCCCCAAATAAAGTAACACAATTTATTAGAAGTCAATTAAATATTGTTTAACTTAAATGAAAGTGAAAGGTATAAAGAAAACTTCTGGGACAAATATTAATTTAACTTTCGAATATCAAGTACTAAATACTGCATAAGTAATAATTACCTGATCAAAAGCTTTCCCTACAGTTTCAACTCTCGAATTGTAAATGTAAGAGCGAATGGTAGTAGTTCCTATATCTAATGTTAATATATACTTTTCTTCCATTACTGTTGTATTGTTATGAAGAATACTAAAAACAATTAATTTTAAGTAATGAAACAAACTTTAATTAAACTATTTACATGCAGTCGCTCAAAGATTAACTCCGTGGACAAGTTGAAAATTTTAATCATAAACTAAATACTAGATAATAGACTTTCGACGAAGTAGGTACAATGACGTTAACATTGACAGATTTGATTTGTTGGCAATTGACAGCCAGAATTTATCATTTTTGCAAGGGTTGCCAACGACCAACTTGTAAGTAATTCATAAAATAGTCTGTCTTTTTCGACAATTTGATCTAGATTCGTGGCATAACACTGATCTATGTAAAATAGTCTTGTGGAGCTCATGACCGATATACTATTAGAAACCGGTTTCCTACACTTCTAAAAGAAATGTATCACATTATCAAATTTTAATGGGTCTATTGGTACACTCGGTCACTTCGCACAACACTCGTCGCTATGTGGTGAGAGCGGGTGAGCGGTTAAGAAGGGTGGCTGAGCTTTGGGCTTGATGGTATCCTCCTTCGAACAGCTTGCCCCCAAATCGGTTAAGACCGCGGGCGCCCTCACTAGACTTCTCACTAACATGGGGGGAGTCGGCGGGATGGCTCTGCGACTATATTCCGGTAAGTATGGCACTATACCACGCACTCCATCACCACAACAGAAGTCTGCTGACGAGAACTTGGTGGATCCTGGTAGAGAGGTCCATTCGGGAGTATCGTACGGTGTCGTGGGCGCCGGCGACACTTTTGACGGGCGACCCACCTTAGAAACTCCAGGTAAACGTGATTGCTAAGTTGCAACACTTCCGACAGGATGCCCACTCTAGAAGCCTGGTGTGTTGCCGGACAGAGATTGAGGCTATCAAGACGCGGGAAACCGCGACCATGATCCAAACTTGGCAAAGAGATTTAGAATCTGCTCAGGCTGACGTTCACACAGTGGAACCAATTCCACCCTACCTACTGCGATAGGTCACGTGGAAGTGAGGGACTCTGACCTTTAGGATGACGCAAATACTTACCGGGCATGGGTGCTTCGATAAGTATCTGCATCAGATTGTGGGCTGTCTGTTTCCCCCTCAATGCCACCAGTGCGGTGTGCTAGACACTGTGTTTCACATGTGGATCAAATGTGCTGCATCGCAACCTCAGTAGTCCGACCTCAAGGCCATCGTAGGGCCGATCAACTTGCTGTGGAGGCTAGTCGAAGCCATACTCCACGGCGACGATCATTGGTCGGAGGTTTCTTCCTTTTGCCAGGCAATAACGTCCCGCAAGGAAGCCGCCGAGAGAAAATGAGGAGAGCTACGCATGCGCTCCCCGAACGCTGTTATCAGACTGGCTTCCGGAGACACAGGTATGTGCAAAATCTCTTCCCATGATTCTATCGCAGGGGTCCGCGCATTGTGGGAATGCGTTGGGTCAAACCTCTGTTGGTGTAGTGGCTCACTGTGCATCCTGGAGTGATATAAACTTGTTGCGCGGTTGAACATGAGAGTAACTTCGCTCATGACCTCATGTTCTTCCACATAAGCGCGGTTATGGGACACAGGTTTAGGTTTAGCGAACTAGTTGGGCACACTTTTAGCAGAGTCTTCGCACACGCTGCGCGGTGGTTATCGCCGCGGAACCGTCCCGCCCCCATAATCTACAGAGACTCTGTATGGTATGAAAGGTATTCCCCCTTGCGCATCATAAAAAAAAGAGTAGCTGAGCTATTAGAGCGTGTAAGTGATTAGAATACGGTCCATGTGTTAGAACAGCTAAGTTATTATAGCAGGTGAGCGGTTAGATTAGAGCGGCTGAGCTGATAGAGAGGCTAAGCTGTTAGAGCGGCTAACAGATTAGTTTTTTCGTTCATAGGGGCTCTATGAATTGTAGTACAAGTATGCTCTTCCCTCTCCCTACTCCACCACCCCGCTACTTAAAATTCGTGTATCAAACATTTATAAATTTACCGAAAACCAAAACTCTGTTGTGTTGAAAAATAGTAATAAATTGGGCAAGTACTTGGCAGTCTGAACTGAATTATACATATTTTAGTCAGTTATTAGAATATCTAACCACCAGAAAATCTAATGAGCTGAATGACCGAATAGTACTAATAGTAATAATATGGAAAACTAGTTCAGTAACTGCAATGTACTAGAAAAGAGTGCTCACTTTGATGACCAAATAAGCACAAGACTAATGTGAAACAACACTTCTAAGAAAAACGTTTATACAACAGAACTTTTATTATTGAAAAACTACAAGTTAATTTTGCATGCCTGGACATTTAATAAAAAAAAATTTCTTGGCTATTCGGAAACTCTAATCGATAATATTTTATTTTATTATGAAATGGACTGTCAATCTGTAGTACAACACTATTTATTTACACTGACAACATTTTAATGTGGCTTAAGTGACAGTAGGCGCGTTTTGGTTCTTGGAGCGCTGAAAATTGTGATGTAAAAAAGCGAAAATTAAATGTGTTGTTGCCATCATGGCGAATCCAAGAAAATTCAGTGAAAAAATTGCCCTCCACAATCAAAAGCAAGCCGAGGAAACGGCCGCTTTTGAAAAAATTATGCGCGAAGTTTCCGACGCAACCAATAAGGTATGTCGCCTATTTACTCAAGCAATCGCTTCCTGGCCGTCAAATGTGCCCAACGACGTAAACAATAATCATTACTATATGCCTATTGCGACTCAATAAGTGAATGAAAATTATAACTTTGTTTAAATACAATAACAAATTGCTTCTCAGTAGTCTGTGTATAGTTCTCAATTGTCATTGTCAAAAATATGTGTATTAATTTATTTGGATTCAACACAATAGCTAGTTAGAAGATTATGAATGGCACGGCTCACATAATGATAAAGACGCGATTTACGATGTTTCAGTGTCCCGGTAATAAACAATTAAAATTGATTTTATAGGGTAATTTTATTATCATCTTTTAATCACTCTGGTGGCAATGCCGTGTTATTTAATAATATCATTATTATAATTTATGCTAATTAGTTCTATAATAACATTGAATTTACTTATTAATTGATGAAACAAAAATATTTTGGCTGAAGTTGTCTTAGTGATGACAGTGTTACAATGCTTGTTTTGAGTAAAAACTCAGTGAGAAGGTGACAGGAAAGTGCTTGCAGGTTAATTCAAGTAGCAGAAGTGTGAGAGCTAAAGCTCCACAAAAGCCCGATGAAAATCTAGAGACTTCATTGAGGCCCACACAGCAAGGCTTGGGCCCATTCCGCAGTGGCTCTCTACCAAATGTGGCTGCACCACAAGCCACTGCAGCAGAACCTGATATAATTAAGGTTCCTTCTTTTTGGAATGAACTCATTTATTTTCTCATTACATAAACATAGCAATCTGTGTTGTAGCAGATAATTGTGTTTTATGTTATTTTGTTTTAGTAGTCTTTTCCTATGAATATGTGAGGGGTGTAGTTTCAAAATATATGAATGAAAGGTCATACATTATAGTGAGTTTTAAAACTACACCACTCATATTATGTTGTGATTATCCCCTATTATCTGAATAGTACCTGATTGATGTGTTTATATGAGATATATAGACTCTGTAGAGCTATTTTTAATTATTTTGAGGTAGTGGTGCAGTTGTAGCGGGCTGTGACTTGTCATGTTGGCCTTCTCATTTTAAGTTAATTTTTATTGATTCATTTCTTTAAAAAATGAGTAATTAATGAGTTAATAAAAATAATATAATAATAGGCATTAATTATCCCACTGCTGGGCATGGCCCTCAACATTACAGATATGACTTCTGTCACTGTTATTGAAGACTCCAATCTGTCTTGGATAGAATTGCCATTTTTTAAATATGCATGTTTCCTTATGATGTTTTCCTTCACAGCATGTAGTTATATATAGTCTACCTATATAGCACACCATTATGAAAAGAAACTGCTGCCTACTAGAGTCGTCAAGTCTTCTATGAGAATATTAAAAACAAAACAAGCAATAATTTTTTCAAGCCAAAGCCAACTTATCATTTCATATTTACTCTAAAAAAACAAGCAAGTTGCTTGATAAATAGTTATTAATTATAAGAACATTCTTATAAGAATAAATAATATTTTATGTAACAAATGCAGTTTTATTAATGCCAAATGCTGACAGAACCTAACTGGTGGGTTTTGTAAGAAAATATTTATTAAAAAAAAGTCTTGGCATCATGTATTTTGACTACATAACATGCCATAAGCAGGAGGACTGCCTGTATACTATATTAAATGTTTAGGCTTAAGATAAACAACAAACAGTTTTCACCTGTTTATTCATTTATAATTTAATACTTTAAATGAAATATAGCCAATTATTTTAAAATTTATTTATCAAAAAACAATATACAATTAATTGATTTATACAGAATATTGGAAACCTCTAAAGTTTATATTAATAATATGGTTGAGAGCTTCTGTAGCTTTTAGCAATTTAATGATATAAAGTAGAGTTTTAATTTATTTTTAATAATTTTAGGTGTAATACTGTCCTAAAATCAAGGTAAATAAATTTATAAACAATAGATTAAATAAAAAGTTGTGCATTTGCCATAAATAACACAGTAAAAATTTAAATAATATTGTAAGAATCAATTAAAACAATATGTTAAATACATGAAATTATTAGTCGCAAGCTTCTCCTACATGGAACCTAATGCCTGTCATAATAAACATTTTGGTGATCACAAGAGAATATTAATATAGTTCCAAACAGAAAAGTATGTTAAAATTATATTTACTTTAGAACATGTGTTCTTGAAACTTTTTCATATTAACTAATAATGTTAACATCATATGTTCATGATTGCTCTTTATAAACATTACATCTACCTAGTTAAATAATTATTTTTATAGCATAAAGCTATTTATAATGTTAATAATCAAATTTTATATTTATATAAAAAAATTGGTCTTATTTACTTTAATTACTTATCAAGTCTGATATGAATAGGTAACTTCTAAATAAGTGTAGTCCATTTTAGACCATATTTTCATTTAATAAAAAGAAATCTTGTTATGATCAGAAAAATAGAATAATTTAGCATCTTAGAAGATCACATTTCTTATACAGTTAAGATTTATCTCACAACACATAATTCTAATGTAAAAACAATCGACAGCCATACCTAATGTTCATTTTTGTGAAAAATGATGTTATTATTTTTTAACTTTACGTGGTAGAGCCATACTGGTATCACTATCTTTATTACAGTTCATTGGGCCGGCACTATCTGTGTGATATCATGATCTCACAGAATATAGTGTGAAACAGTTAGCCTTGAGCTAATCATGTTTTGTGTGATGGGTGATGAGGATGGCCCGCTTCCCCAATTCAATCCCATATCCCATTCCTCCCATGGGATCCCTCTATCTCGCCTTCCTATTCCATCCTAAAGGCTGACAATGTTTTATCTTCGCCATTGGTGTTGTAAATGCCTATAAGCAATGATAACCACTTTCCATGAGCTGTGCCATCTGCCAGTTTGCCAGCTTCGCAATAAAATATGTATTTGAAAACAAAATTATATAAGGAAACATCAGTCCAAATTCCTGCCAAAATCAAAATCTCTCCAGCCTGACTAAAGTTGCCAGTGATTGTAAATATCAAAAAAATATAAATAATAATTTTTCAATACTGATATTTCCAAAATACATATTGCATCCTTATTAATAAGGAAATAAAATTATACGTTACATTGTTGATAATTGATTCATTAGGTATATAAATGCAGACACAATCATGTCTTGAATTTTTTGTCTTTTGCACATTATTATTCACAACATAATACAGTTTTAGATTCTTTGTATTAATGCATTTGTTAGAATGTGTTTTTATTTGTTTTTAATCTCTATATTAGGCTTAAACTGAATGCTCACTGTATCCTGTAAAAGTTCCAAAGTATTTATGAAACTTATGCTTGATTTATCATAGTAAAAATCATAAATAGATATTGAAAAACTGATATGGCATGAATCTTATATGTATTAATGCCCTATGATATACCTGGGATAATATTAGTGACTGTGTCACACAGATGTAGCCAAGGGTTTGGACACATTCAGTAACACTAACATTATCCTAGATGTAAGGCACAGGAAGTAGATTATACTACTATAGTAGAATTGGAATCTATTAGTTATTTTATTAATGTTAATTTTAGTTTCCACATGACTGTATGTATATAGCACTTAAGATTTCTTCATAATTATTATACAAATATTTTTCTGAGGTTTTAAATTTAATACACTTGCTTGTATTTTCAAATTAATAAAATCTATAGTCAATTATTAGAAAACAATTGCTTAGTAGAGGAAGTTTACTTAGGCTTGCTATCTATCTTTTACTTTTACTCTAAAGCCCATATTCTAGAATAATTCTCACCAGCCAACCAACCCTGGAGATGATAATCCATCCAAATGAAACAGCAAATTTAGTAAATAACTACCACCAGAGCCATGCTGGAATCATTATCTTAATTACAGCCCTTAAGACTGGCTTAATCGGTATGATACCACACTCTCACAGATTATATGCACGAAAGGATCAGTATTGAGCTAATCTGTTTCATGCGATGAGTGAGAATTTCAATGGCTCACTTCCCCCTACTCCTAACCTATCTTCCTTTGTTTTTGATGAGGAGAAATCCACTTACAAACATCTCACCGTGTGGGGATCACGGTGAGGGCGTATGGAGACTCGCCGGCCTGTTGCCGGAATAACCACTAAAACTCTCCGTGTTTTCTTTCCAATCGCCTTTAGCCAGCGCCGCGGGAGAGGTTATCGCCTGCCCGCGTTCTCGTCTAGATTGTCATGTCCATGATCCCCTACGATATTATGTATTTACGGATAATTAGTGCCATGGAAACGGGATGGTCCTCTCGCCGCTCATCGGTGTCATGGTAGATCGGGTATGTCTCGTCTCGATGAATGTGGCTGTCCTCGTCTGACGAAGCCTGGAGCAAGCTTCTGTCACAGGAGCTTGAAGTTTCTTCGTTTTTATGTGGCCTAATCGCAGTAAAAAGAGTAGGCAACATTGACGGTGCGTCGAGAACACGTTGCCACTCAACAAGAACTGGTACCAACCGCCTTGCGCAATCATCCGCTTCCGTCGAATGCCTCCGGCTATGGTCAGTCCACGACCGGGAGATCCTATCTTCCCTATCCCATCTCCTTTAATCTTTTCTTCCCGTCTGGCCCTTCTATCTCATGCCTCCTTTGATTTTCAATATCCCTTCCTAAAGGCTGGCAACGCTTAGTTTGCCCCCGGTGTCGCAGACGTCTATAGGAGACGGTAACCACTTTCTATTACCTGGGCTGTAACGCTATTTGCCGGGTTCGCAATATAAAAAGTGCATTTTAAATGCCAACATACATTATTATAGTAAAAAAGTAAAATATTTGAGTTAGGTAGGTAGAATTAAAAAAAATACTTTCCACAAAATTGAATGGGAATAAGATCCGTTGATTCATTTTTGGCATATGAATTGGTTCCAGTTATGTTTTGAGTTCTGATGTACAAAATTAAAAAAATAATCTAGATATTTGCTATCTCTATAAAACCCTTCATTAGTTAAGTACTTGGACGAATTTATTTATAACTTGGGATTACCATTCTAAAATATGGACTTTATTCTTACATCTATATTCTTAGAATATGGATCTAAAACAACACTCAATGCTCAAACCCGTGGTTCAGATGATAATCCGTACAAATTGAAATAAATGTATCTGTTACTTGTACCTAACATGCTTTTCATAAAATTCTGTTATAAGAGAAGAAATAAAATGCAAAATAGTTTCTTAAAGTCAAATCAAATAGATTCTAAATATAAAACGAGCTTATTTTTTCCTTGTTGATAGCCTGAAGAGACAACATTAGCATCACAATATGGTATGGGCGGTCTTCGCAGCGGTGGCACCTCGCCGTCGCGCTCACCGGGGCAAAGAGGCAGGGCCTCGAGCTCCGTTGGGCCGATGCGAAGGCCGGCAGACCGGAAACACGACACCAGTCCATATGGAAGTACTGTATATCTCAGGTATTGAGTCTTATCTAACTATTTATGCTACTGACTGTATACTCTGATTTTATCACCTTATGCATTCACGGATGTTTACACCTCTACTAGGGTGTACTTTAGTACTCCCGCCCGTCCTTAAATATAATATGGTATCGTACTATACTTAAGCCAATTGTCCTATATTTAAATCGTTAATTCAATTGTCGCTCTTTTGTGTCAGATTCTTATGATTTTTTTTTAATTATAGATATTTGCTGGCCAAAGCGCAAAATAGTAATAAATACACGTGGAATATAAAATAAATATTGATAAACAAATGTATACTATTTTCCCCCTAAATATTCCAAAAGTACTGGATTTTTTTACTTGAAAAATATTTGGAAACCGTAACCTCTACGGAACCTCTTATAGTTCGTAGAATTACATATGCTTGCCAGATTTATTTCAGATATTATACTGTGCTAACATATAACAATACAAACCAACACCAAGTCACTTTATTTTATTGTAATATTTAGAGCAGTAGATAAGTTTAGCCAGCTCCTGACACATGAGCTCGTGAATCATTGACAGGACATAATAATATTCAATTCGTCATTGTTAGTTAATCATTCTAAGAAACCTCATTCATATTTAATAATAATTGTTTTATGTTTAATGGCAGTCAGCAGGTGAACAGGAAATATTTTTTACCCTAGTCGTGTTTTGTTACTTTGTAATTAAACCTTAAATCCTGACCAATAAACCTGTAATATATTTCGTTGAGTTAGTTTTATTTAATTCAATAGTTGGTGAAATAATGTGTAATTACAAAATTATGAAAAGTGTTTCTCTTCTAACTTTTGAACTGCATGTGGAAAAGTTCTAAAACTATTAAAGGTGCTAGAGCTTATTACTTCAAGGAAAAATGGTTTAAACAAGACTATTAAATATTTTTTCGCATTTAAGATGAACATAGAAAATTTTCGAAAAGAAGACAAGGTAAGATACAGTTCTTAAAAACACGCGATGTATAACCAAAGAAAAGAATTACCAAATGAAAATTGCAATTGAAACATTCTAGAAGAAAGATTGAAGTGTGTATGTAGCGTATGCATCCCGCATGCTCTACATCGTCCAAAGAACGCTGGATCAGTCATACATGAGAGAGCGGAATCGAACACGTCGAATCCACTCTGGGCTAAAGAACTGAAGGAAATAAAACATAGAATAGTCTAGGAGGCGAATATTAGAATCTTGGGGGCGAGTAGTGAGTGAATCGAAGCAACGGGTCGTCGCCAGAAGCGCGCCGAGCAATACGTAATGGAAACGTCACTTCTTCGGGGCAAAGCCACACTCATCGAGACAGAGGACAGAGACGCTTACGTCGGGTGTGGTGCCGAGCCAAAATTAGGTACTGTGATGAACCGTCCACAGCGTCTTAGACATAATCTGCTTGAAAAGCTAATAAACTTTACGTCTGAAACTGATGTTTTAATCCATCTCTCGTAACATTTATGATTTAATCGGAGTTATCTTACAACTCAAAAAGAACTCCCTCGAAAGTTAAAACTTCTGGCGCCAAATGAAGATATAGTAAACATTCGTGGCTTCTATGAAACATTTCAATGAACAACAAACAACACAATTCATTATGTGCCGCCTGACACACTCTTGGCCGATTACTAGTAGGTATGTGGCCTGGTACAAATCAATTGCAGTAAAAGTATATAAAAAAATCCTATGACTTTTTCTGTGGATTCACTGACATAAAGAGCTGCGTATCTTGCTGCAATTCTTCAATTTTAACAATAAAAAGTACCGTAATGTTCATCACTAAAATATACGGAAAGAATACAAAGTGTGTTATGGAAATCGATTCATATGTACAATAAGGGGGCTAACAAGGTCCCTGTCGTATCGAGACAAGGAATTTGGAAAAATTCGTTATCAAAGAGCTTTGTTATAATGAATGATGATAGTTCTATATCAAAAGAATCAGGCGAGCCATGATCACAAAGCTACACCACACACATAAATAATGTAATTATAGAGGTACAGTGAAGTTTAATTGGCCCAGATTGCTTCGCTTCCTCGAAACCGCAATGTTATAAATCAAGCTTTTGAGCGAAATTTAATATTTTGTAACACTACAGAAGGTGATAGGACGTTTCGTAGTTAATTAATTACATTTTTAAGATAGCAAACTTGACACCTATTCTAATAAATGTGTATTTCATATAGGTATCCAGAGACGATATCTCCATTTGCTACGATTCTGAAAAATAACTTTCGCTACATCTACTTACATTAATTTAATTAAAATTATTGTTTTTTATCTGAAGTTATACTAGATAGCTTATCCGTGCAGGAACGGATAAATAATACAATTTCCTGCGGTCGGGCGGCCTGTCGTAAGAGGCGACAAAACAACCCACAGCCAGGTGGTAGGGCATTTGCCCGACTGGATGGCTACCACCCCTGGTCTAAAGTATGTCGCCATAACAACCTTAGTTGTGTTCCGGCATTAGTGACCAGGTTCCAGTCTCCCTTAAGAGAGCAGCAGCGCATTTGTAGCACCTTTGGTGTTGCAAATGTCCATAGGCGATGGTAACCGCTTTTCATTAAGTGAGCCATCTGCCTGTCTGCTGAACTCCAGCAATAAAAAAAAAGATAGGCACTTATACCAGTTGATATACTCCCGTATATTATCACTGTCACAACTATTAGCTGCAGGGCACAATAATTTTGATGGGTACGTTGATAAATTCAAAAGGATTTATTCAACTAGATACGGGACAATATTAAAATCAACGTAGAATGCACACGTTAGCATATGTCACGAAGTAGATAAGTTATAATTCTTAGATGTGAAACCTATGAATCGATACCCTTAATGCTTAGATAAGAAGTTGAACTGACTATAAAGGCAACATAGTCACTCATAGTATTGTTCTGTCCTAGAATAAAATGTTATTCTTTTGGGATTGTAACACCTATACAAAATCGGTCTTTTTCGTTACAGTTATACGAGGTTTACAGACATTATAAAAAGCGATATTCATAATCACCTGAATAACAAATTATGCGATTATGAATGTTACTTTTTCTAACGTCTATAAACCTCGTATAACTATTATGAATAAGGACGCAATACTATACTGAGTATCATAGAAATAGTTCGATTTGATATTGACTATGGTTATCTAAAATATTTTTGTTTGTCCATAGTCCTCCTCCAGACAGTAATTGGCGTCGTACGAATTCAGACTCTGCACTCCACCAATCGTGTGGTGGGGAGCAGCAGGTGACGACGCAACCGCTCTCACCACATCACCCGTTGCATTCCCACGCTCACCCACATTTGCATCCTCACCAAAATCATCGGAGAGGTAATATGTGTGAATATTTATTGATTCATTTGCTTTACTAATAGTTAAAATTTGACATCAACTCAACATACAAGTAATGTCAATTTTCTACCAATATTTTGTCTCTTTCTGTTAAGTACAAAAAAAGATGAAATATTATAGTGTTATATCGGTGTATGTTAAGATAAATTCCACAGCTAAAACTGTGTATCATCTTATTGTAAATTATGATGTGGTTTTTCCATGTTTCAGCTGCAGATATGCACTTAGAGGTATTAGGAACACTTGGTATGAATCCAAACAATCGTCCCAGATCGTCGTGTGAGATTCCTCGAATACCAAACAATAACAAGTGAGTCAATATTTTCCATCACTATTAAAGTAAGATAAGGAGAAGCATGCGAATTTTGGTGATATTGCAAATATGAAAGTGACTGTTTACATGTTTCTTTGATTGTTGTTGAAATGAAATTAGGTGTATATGGCCTTTCGATAACAGGAACGATGAAAGATAATCATTATCCTGGTAAATGAGATAGTTTTCATGGCAAAAAAAAACGTTTTTTTTTAATGAAGCTGAAATAATTGTTCATACCATAAGGTACCGTTTATATCCGTGCAGGAAAAGAGAACGAATACAATTTCCTGCAGCCGGGCGGCCTGTTTTAAGAGGCGACAAAACAACCCACAGCCAGCTGGTAGGGTGTTTGCCCGTCTGGATCGCTGCCACCCCTGGTCTAGCGTAAGCCGTCATAACAACCTTGAGTTGTGTTCCGGCATTAGTGGCCAGGTACCAATCTCCCTTAAGAGAGCAGCAGCGCATTTGTAGCACCTTTGATGTTGCAAATGTCCATAGGCGATGGTAAGCCCTTTCCATGAGGTGGACTGTCCGCCAGTCTGCTGAACTCATGCAATAAAAAAAAAATTATCTCACAAGATAAAGTATTTTGTTTTTTTTAATAATAATTGCTGGAATACAGCAGATAGACTGCTGGCTCATTTGGTAGAAGTGTGAACAATAATGTAACTGTATGCGTTGGCTACATCAGCGTGTACGGCAGCGGCGAGGGCGGCGGGTGCGGCGGCGGCGGCGGCGGTGGCGGGGGCGGCGGCGGCACGGGCGGGGGGCTGGTGTGCGGCGAGCTGCAAGTGCCGGGCGGCTCGCTGCCTGACCTCACCTCCGTGCACTTCCCCCCACCGCACTACCTGCCCCACCGGACGCCCGAGCAGGACTACCACCATCCCAGATACGTGAGTGGCACACCACACACATTATTTATAGCCTTTTTGCACTGACCCGGCTCCCAATTCTGCTAGTACAATATTGTCATAATGGTCCACCACTGAGTACAAAATGGCTGTTTCTTCATACATTAACAACCATATGACAACATTGGTCGATCATTCGGACGATATTGTAATATTAGAATTAGTGCCTGGAATTATTGCCAGTGGACCGATTGCATGTAAATAACGAGCATATTTTCTTGTTGAAGTGTCACTGGTGCCACCTCTGGAACTAATATTGCAAAGGCCCGACAAAGTAAACGAATCTTTTAAATTGATACATGATGGGAAAATTATACAGGTGATTTTTCAAGTGGGCCTTCAGTGCCAAATCCTAAAGTATGCTAAATAACGAAAAACATTCAAAAGAGTCATGAGCCTGATTAGATCATAGTGTCATTAGATTTTTGGAAAATCAATTACCCTTGTTAGGAATTGAATCGGACCGAACCCTTTCCCTTAGTTTACTGTTTGATATCCCTTCACAGTAACTGATCCTTACATGTTACAATATGATTTGGTGTAATAATACTTAGAGGTGTGATTATTTTTTTAAAATCAGCTGTTTCTATCCCTGATGGGGGTAATTGATTTTTCAAAATTCTAATCTAATGGTTCCATTTTAGGATTCGTCAAAATCGGCCTGGAGACTCCTTTGAATGTTTTTCGCTATTTCGTATAAGCTAAGACTTGGCCCTGAAGGCCCACTTAAAAAAATCACATGTATACCGTTACTTACATTACATGAAAATAAGAGTAAAATATCATAACTTAAATAACTTGTTTGTTCATTGCGATTCCTGCACTCATCGCCTTAACCATCAGAGGCAAAAAAATAAAATTATTGCAGCCTGTCCAATGGTAATAATAGATGAACAGTGGCTTATCCTATGCTTAATGGTTGTTTGTCCATTGTCTGCCTGTGAGTTTCATTAAATAAGTGAAAGTTTATTTAGAACACAAACATCACATTTCTGCACACTACACTCAACATGTGCAGAATTCTAAAACATACTAAAAGTAAATACTATAATAATTTGTTATCCGCAGCTGCAAGGAAGCTGTAACCACGATGCACGCTCCCTTATAGGGAACGTGCGTGAACTATATATTTCACCTATAGGTGGCAGCACGAATCGATACAAAAGCCACAGTGTGGTTTAAAAAACAGACTTTTTAGATCTGTCATCATATTGCCCTCAATGTTTACATTATATTTAAATTGTTTTTATTGTGATGAAATTTTTTAAATATGAGTTCTGGCCGATTAATACAGGTCATCAATGAGGCAGAATATGTCAAAAGGCCAAAAACTGTTTGAGTCCGAGCATGTCGTAGAAGTAGAAGAAAGACTTAGGTATCATGAAAATGCAGTAATAATTGAATAGTACTACTCCATACAAAACTTAGTTATTTTAACAAACCACATTATTAGTAATTTGTAAATGTTTTTGAAGCTCACACTTACATATGTTTATTTTCTGAATTTATCCACTTTTGTCGTTAATCTCATAACCATGACAAGTGAATACTATTCTTTGGAAAGTAATAGAATTTTACACCATATGACTTATTTTTATTTAAAATGTTCAAGCATCCAAAAATGTAACAATACATTTCACTTAGTTAAATGTTGTTTTTCACTTCTTTAATGTAATTATTTTGTAATGTGAAGTGTCAATGTGCTAGTATTGTTTGCGAAAGAGATTCGGTTTTGTGCCACCACTTGGCAGTGCCTTCGTCGTGCATGTTTCTTATACCGGGGACCATATATTTGTTTTTGTCTCTATCTTTGAAACTTTAAACAGGATTTTGTCCGTGTCCAGAGGGAATTTTAAAAATATGCACTGTATTTAAGAATGCTACTTGTGGTTGTTGTTTTGTGGCAGGTTTGTAAACAAGACAGATGATATATCTGATGGAATCGTCTTTAAATAACGCTCTGTAATCACCAACGTGGCTGTTCCGGAATTATATACAATGTTACTCTTAGTATACGCAATTTATGAAATACCCATAGAAAATTGTAACCTTTGGCTTCCCTATATAAGGTATCAAAGTTACAAGACACTTAGTCAATCTGTCAATGTTCACTCAAAGCATATTCAGAAATATTGCACTGGAAGCGAATGCGCGTGATCCGGACAGAAGGAAGTATCGAAAATCAAAGCACAGGCACTTGTTTTAATACTGTCAAACAAAGTTTCGCTGGAGTGTGGTGCGCTATACTCTTTAGATTTGTAACCATTAGAGGCAGCGTCGGGTCGAGCAGTCTTAACTTCAGGCAGATTGTGGCTGCTCACTTTGAGGCAAAGGGTCGAGGCACGTTGCGGACCAAGGTGCAGCCACGCGATACAGTTTAGAGCAAAACCGCGATGTCACCCACCAGACGCGCGTAGAGTAGCTGGTACTTTATTAATCGTTCACACTATAAAAAAAGGACTATAACAATAATAATACTTTTTATGTAGGTAACGGATACCAAAGAACACGATGATTATGGTATAATTTTATTATTTTAACTGCAGTTTCGTTGTCGGTTTGTAATGCGAGTAAAGACCTGAGGCGACACACCCGTCTCCGCTAGAAGTCGTCGTACGGCTCAGACTGAAGCTCCTTTGAGCGCGCACAAAAACCGACAAAAATGTCGGTTAAGGTTCAGGTTAAGGCAGCGTTGTTTCGGATCGAGGCAGCCACTCGACCCAGGTCTGCCTCTAGTGGATGCCAAGCTTTAGATGTTTTGCCGTTTAAGAGGTGTCTAATTAATCGGTATTGACTTTAAACATCGTTTGTTAAAAAAAAAAACAAAAACGAGACTGTGCATTATTTCTAAAAATTATTATAAACTTAGGTCAAAATTATTGATACTATAAAAGTTTGCTTATTGGATTTTACTGCTGGTTCTATACAATATACGTACATAGTTTCCCTAATTGCGTATACCAAGAGTAGCCTTGTACAATAGAGGTGTTGGTATAATGTTAACGTGGTCGTTATGTCCGGGGGGAGTAGAGCCCCACGTCGCCGGGCGCGGTGTCCCCGGGCGGGGGCAGCGTGTCCCCGGCCACGGGCGGGCTGTCCCCGGCGTCGGGCTCGCCGGTGGGCGCGACCGTGCCCGTGCCCATGCCGATGCCCCACCACGCGCACTCGCCCACACCCCTACACCACCACGACCACTCGGCATCGCTCTACGACGCGCAGGTGACTAATTAGTCCGTAGTAAACGGGCAAACCAATTGCGGTCATTGACCTGTTTTATTACCACTGGACAGGCTGCTCTCATTTTATGTGTCTATTTGATTAGCGCTTATTGCGACGTCTCGGTGAATTCAAAGATTAGATTTGTGTCTCACCAAAGAAGTCACGCAGACAGAGCGCTGTGGTCATGTAATGGAATATTAGAAAGATAAAATAATATTAGAATATAAAGTAACATTTCGATTCAAAAACTTTATAAAAAAAACATAACAACGTGGCTGGGTGATCTGTTACAATTAATTCCATTTTTTGCCCCGGGACTTCGCACTCTACTTATATTAGTACTAATCATACTAATATTAGATCCATAGGCGGTCGCAAGCGGTGCTCTAAATTAATAGAAAAGTATGCTTGTCATTTATATGCAGCAGCTAGTCCAGTGGTTGTAGAGGTCAGTGACTGAAAAATGGTCGCAATCTCGTAGATTTTGTCCTAATATACAAAATTATAGTGTTATAGCTTTGTACAAATAATAGGACTTATTTAGTGCAATAATATTCTTTACACAGTAATTGTGATATTTTGCAATTAAGATGATAACGTGTTATTTTAGGGCCTGTTCTTTTATATGTAAATAATGTTAGAATTTATTGCAATAACACTATGTGAAGCGGAGTAGATTTATGGCCAGTTCCTATATCTTACTATTTCACATGCCTTACCAGCGGTTGAATTTTGACATTACCTGTATAGAGCTTAAGTCAAATTTAAACCGATGTAAGACATGAACGGTCGATCAGATATAGAAACCGGCCATTTAATTTTTAACTTGTAGATGACCTTCAAAAATGTTCTGCAGCAAAACTTATACTCTGACTTTTAATTAACTGAACTAAAATAACAGCTGCAACGGAACTTTCTTGATTCATAAGTGATTTGTGTGAGTTGAATTTCTAAGGTAATTCTATAGGATTCAACTCACAGTGGTAAGTCCCTACAAACTTGCATCATAAAAAAGGTCCATCGCAGATGTCGTTGTAGTCCTGATAATTAAAAATCAGTGTAGTTTTAATAAAATCTTTCAGATTTGTTCACAGCTTCACTTCGCTGTGCGGCTCAGTCTAATTTTAATTATTACTAGCTGTACCCGGCAGACGTTGTCCTGCCCTTAGAAATAAAAATCTAGAACCCGATTGCAGCAACATTTACCGGGACCAATAGTTAATTTAAACTATTCTCGAATCCACTTTAACATAAACAAAAAAAACATCAAAATAGGTCCCACCGTTTAGGAAGACTTTAGCGGTGCCACCTACCGGTAGATCTATAATCTTAACCATCTCGGGATCCACTTGAACACACACAAAAATAATTTCACCTAAATATTGGAACCCGATTACTAAATTAATTATTTTGCATGTATTTTATCAATAAAATAACTCCGACCGAAGCATCTGTTTTAAACGATATTCAGGTTTTTTTTATATCCTCTTTGACGATATTTGCAGCACATTTTCTGTCAATTTTATGTCAAACGTCATAAGGTTACATTTAAAAAGTTTATATTCTCCAAAGCGCTAAGGTTAGATTAGAAATAATTTTATATGGTGGTTAAGTATTCTTAAATTTTCTAATTTTCCTCGCAATTTTCTTAATGTTTTCTTTCATAAGAACCTTCTCCTGACAATAACAAACACAACAAAAAAAAAGAATTAGCGAAATCGGTCCAGCCGTTCACGCGTGATGGCGTGACCAAGGGAAATAGGGATTCATTTTTATATATATATATAGATTAGAGAAGTCTATATATCGACTGCTTGTTAGTTTTGCAAACATAAACATACGGAAGTTGAATTTTTTATAATATACAAAGATTGCTCATTCTAATCTTAACTGTGAATAAAACCTGACTAAAACTAAAAGCAACTGTATTAAACTTTCATTTTGTTAGAAAAAATATAAATTCCAATCAATGTGTTAATAGTTCATATAGCAATTTATCATCACCTTAAAAATAGAGTCAACTATTGGAAGTATTAAAATATTCCAAAAACCACATTCTCTTACAGCCCATTTCTATATCTTACCAAACGTTAATTTGGCTTACAATCATTTAAAATTTGACATAAGCTCCATACAAGTAATGTCAAAATTCAACCGATGGTAAGGCAAGTGAGTGAATAGTAAGATATAGGAACCGGCCATAACATATACATATATAGTTACGAATTTGGAACGGTCATGTATTAAAATTCTCCTTATATATCTGTACTAGCTGTTCCCGGCAGACGTTGTCTTGTCTTTAGAAAATAAAAATCTAGAAGCCGATTGCAGCGCCATCAACCGGAACCAATTGTTAATCTTAAACCATTAGAAATAGTAATATTATAAAATTCTAAACATGCCTTATCTGTACATTAAAGCTATTTAAAAAAAAAACAACTGGAATAGACTATATTTCTTGTCTGTATGTTCGAGATTCCCGTGAAAACTTCTGGGCCGATTTCGATGCGGTTTTCGCAGATCGACAGCTCATTCTTATACTTAAACTCTGCGCTATTATTATCCTGGGAATCCCTCAGGATTTTTCTCGAAATTACTTACAATGGCCAGATTAAAAAAAAAAAATTGTAATGTGATTTTGTTACTGATCGATAGCAAATTTGATGTAATAAAATGTGTCATATTTTTTATCCCAAGAATCTTGCGGGAATTTTGCCTGGTTTTCACTAAAAGCATAGCTTACATCCTTTTTTTAATAGCTGCGATAATTTGTGTCCCCGGAATCCCGCGGGAATTTCAAGTCAAACGTGGACGAAGTCGTGGAAATATTTTAGTTCAATCATAAAAACTCGTAAAAAAAGTGTTATCCATAATAATAGCATTAAAATGCGATTATGATTAAAAAATAAGGTATAAAAAATAAATTAAGGATGGAATGCTATAAAATATAATTTTTCTTAAGAAATAATAATATTATTCGAAACAATTAGTTCACAATTATGTAGTAAATTCTTATACTATCACATGTATTACGGCTATGACACGTGCAAAAACAATTAAATCTATTTTTAATTGTACAAGTTCTAAATAAATTCTATCGCACGTCTCGTCAAGTGTTATAAAGCTTTGTGTTGTCGTGTTTATATTAATTTAAAATATCGGCCAAATGCGTGTCAATCTACGCACCATCTACGGTTCCGTACAGACGATGGACGTCCGCTGTTTTTCTTATTTGGATACGAAATAAAAAAATACATTTTTTTTCGAAAATATTTCAAATCACAAAATTCTATTCATTCATAGTTTTTTGGTTGTAAAATAATTTAAAAAAGCATTAGTCAAAATCAAAGTTTGGTCAAACCGTAGCTCTTGTAACGCCATGCGTCGGAGGCTTATGGGCTACTCTAAAAGACACATGCCACTGAATAATTGGTTTTCTATACCTACATTCATGCGTAAAACCATCAATATCCTACAATTATTTATTATTAATATTGACAAAACTTACACAATTTTGAAAATAAATCCCTAAAAAAACTGAATTCTTATTTTTTATACCTACCTACCTCAACATTATATATTCAAAGTGATTATTGATTAGTCAGTTATTATTGTGACTTCATACGTACCGTCCCTATAAAATGTACATAGTATCCGCACGGTTATTTTGAATCGAATAATACAATTGTATTCATGCAGGAATGAATGAATCGCGCTAAATACTATTGTTGTGTCATAAAAGGTGTGGCTGCACCAATCCACTTAGGTGACGTAATATGTGCCATAATATATGCATTAATATTGTGTACACACTAGCCAAATATTGTAATTTATTGTACAGTGATAAATTAGGTCTTTCAGACGCTGGAAATCGCCGTATAAATGGAAAGATTATTAATTTAATATTTTGTTGAAGAGATTCTTATACATGACAATACTTATAATTCAATAATAATTTTACATATTGAAATCTTCGTATAACTTCTGTGTCAAAAATCGGTTAGTTACCTAATCTAAAAAATGCGAAATAGAAAAAGCAAACAAACATGCAACAACATAAAATTTGATTTAATGGAACGTTCGATATATCGATATTTTATATAACCTTACATTAGGGATGATTCTAATTCTGCCTTATTCTAATTAAATAGTACAATACTGATACATACATACATACATACATACATAACTTCACGCCAGTTCCCTTGCGGGGTAGGCACGAACAACAGAGCGCCAATACTGATACATGTTTATTGATATTTTGCAAAACGACTAAATGGAGCAATATACATTTTAATGCCTTTTCATCAAGTTAAGAATAGAAAAGGACGTTTTAAATGTGGCAACACATATTATTTAAAAATTAATAATGATTGGGAACTAAGTCTTCTATGTGGAGTGATAGAGTAAATATTAAAATTCGTAAACGACTGCGATTTATACGCCAAACGTCCAAAAACTCATAAAAAACCAACTCATAGCATTCGCCTTACTATATACATAGTCTTGTCATAAATATTGTAACAAAGAAAATATTTTTTTTCTATTACAAATAACATTTATAAGTTTTACAGTGTGCTAGTTTAATACATAAATATAAAACAATGTAAAATATAAAAAGCTTATTCGAAGTGGTCTCCATTGGCTGCAATACAGTCCTTTAAACGTTGAGGCCAGTTATCAATAGAAGCACGCACTCTTACCATGGGAAAATTCTTCACTGCCAATCGTATGGATTGTTTTAGGGACTCCAAATTATCATGGCGTTTAGTTTAGTTTTAGAGCAAGCCGTACTCTCTAAACTGACCATAAATCATAATCCAGCGCATTAAGACCGGGACTAAACGACGGCCAGTCTTCAGCTCTGATGAAGTCCGAAACCTTCGTTTCCAACTAAGACTGCGTGGACCGAGCTTTATGACCCGGCGCCGAGTCTTGCTGGAAGGACCATTCTTGGTTATTGAACATGGTGTTGTTAAGGGGCTTAACTACCTTCTCAAGAATGATATATTGATACACTTGTGCCGATGTTTTGATACTTTTTTCACAAAAATATAGCTCAGTCACTCCTTCATAGCTAACACCCCACCAAACCATCACTGAAGACGGATAATGACCACGTTGCACTCTGTCGACTAATTGAGAAGCTTCCTTAGAGCTTTAAGCATAAATACGGTATACGGTCGTTTTGTTTGTTAAAATCTTGTTCAATTGTAAAAATTTACTCATCCGTAAACAATTTTTTTTCTGTGACCTCCCTTTGCGTACCGCTTCAGTAGTTGTTTCGATTTTACCACCCTATTCTTTTTGAAATTATGAGTTAAGAAATGACCAGTGCGTCTCTTATAGGCTGCAAGTCCTAAGTCATCTTTTAAAATACGCGAAATGGTTCTAAGTGATATCTTCATCTCCCGAGATAAAATCTTTTGCTTTCGGACAGGATTTCTTCGAATTCTTTCCCTTACTGCTTTGACCACCTTTTTCGTACGAACACTACGTGGACGGCCAGATCTTTTTCTGTCACAAACACGAGGAGGTCTCATTGTACCTATTAATAAGCCCGGTACACAAACATTTGACTAATACCAAGCGTATGGAGAGTTTTAAAAATTGCAATTTTGGCTCCATACCTAGTTTGTGTAATGCAATCACAGCGATTCGGTTCTCTTTATCGCCCCACTCCATTTTAATATCGCAAAATGTTGTACAATGTATTGGCGCCAAAATGAGAAAACACAATAAACGATCATATAAAAATGACAGATTCCAAATTCTCATGTAATAGTTTGTTTCTTTTTAATTGTAACGGTATTTATAGCCAGACTAAGTATATCCAAAAGTCTTTCTTCTCTCGATTTTTGACGTTTTATTATTTAAACTAACGTTTTCCTCGTGGCTATGCCGCCTGAAAACCCCTAAACAGTAGTAGCTCTATTTAACATACATACAATTTTAGTTATGTTTTATATATATAATCCTTCAATGAAAATGTATCTAACTAATAGTGAAAATCGCTTAAAAATCCGTTGTGTGTTTCAGGAAGAGTTAGCGGTTATACAGATAGATAAACGCGGAAAGTGACTTTCTTTATTACTTAACACTTCACTGTTTCTTGTTACTTGTGTTCACTACAATAACAAAGAAACTAAGTCCATATAGTCTAGACAACTGCCCAGCAAAACATAGAGATGAGCCAAAGCCAACCTGATTTGAAGTAATGCAATGAATGACATGTTGTTTATGGCTACGAAGGTATTTGTTAGTCAATTGAAAAAACACGATTGCAGCGCCATTTACATAATTTCGTAATCCATTTATACCATGAAAACAACGTCGTTTATCGGAATAAAATTTGTCCTAAGTTACACCCCGGGATATAAGCTAGGTCTATGTCGAGTTTCATTTAAATCCGTTTAGTAGTTTTCCCGTAATGCTCTAACAGACAGAAATAAAATCTAAAAATTGCATTTACGGAATCTGCTGGTCCGAATTAGCCTCCCTGATTTTTCCACATTTTTAAACGCATTATAGAAACTTGAAACACGTACAGATTTATTATATAGTATAGAGTTTTTTTAGATTGAAGCAATCTAGAATTAAAATAATTGACACGACATACTTTTTAATTTTTGACTGATTTCTTCTAAACCCGGCTGTACATCTATTAAGTTTTACTCGTGAAGTCTCTAACGATAAGTACGCATTACGATGTATAAATAAACTTTTAATCTTAGGTAAGGATGTAGATGAGCCCGGTATTGATAAATCGTAGTACTTGCTTAGTTTTAGTACAAAATTTACAGTAGATACACGCAAAACTTAAATGTGTCTCGACAGAAGCTACCCGCAAGTCCTGTCAATTTTTAACGTTATTACAACTGACCAGTGAAAGGCGCCTTAGAGATGATATGCGAGCCCGGATAGCAGACAGGCGTAAGCACAACACTTCCTCTACGTACCAACGCTCAAACCGTATGATTATATCCTGCGCAATAATATGTGCGAATTTGAAGAACGCATCAAAGTTATTCACGTACTATATAGGTGTAAGGTTGAGCTAATAAATATGTTTTAAATAATAAATTGTCAACAAGCCATAGGAGAAATGACTTTTGACTCCATGAGGCATGTGATATTTAGGTGCCTGAACAGCACCAAGTTCTGTTTTTTACTTGGCGATTATAATTCTTAGTATACTGCACAAATGTTAAAACCTAACAAAAGAGCTTCGTATATAATTAATAGTTAACACGTCTGTCGTGTCAGCGCTTAATCGTATAATGAATGTCCTTTATAGATGTATTTTAACATTTTTGTTTGTTCTGTTTGTGTTTATTTGCTTTCAACACAAATCATTTTTTTTTTGTTTATTTCAGAATCACTTATCTGTACCAAACACAAATAATTATCTCCATCATAATAAGGTTCGTTTTCTTTTTTAACCTCTCCACTTTAATTTTGATACCAATATAAACGTTTTATACGGACGATCGCTTCAGTGCTTCAAAAAAAAACGCTACCTACTGCGGAATCATCGCCTACGTATCGGAATATTCTGTCATTTCAATAACGATATGACGTATTCAATGCTTTTTACTATTTAATAATCGCATGATATTCTCACCATTTTATTGCGTTCGAAAAGCGTGTTTGTTCCATGTCATCCTAAAAAAACTGCAGAATACTCTTTATAGTTTTCTAAATACTTATTACATAAAAAATACTTCATCACATTATATATAACGCTTTAACATTAAACTCTTTACTAATAGCCATAATAGCTTCACAATAATTGCTTAAATGTAAATGTACTATTTAAAATATTTTCGAGGAATCTTTAATACGCCGTATTATAGAACAACGCTCTTACACAAATTGATACTATAAATCTTTGGAGGTTAGAGGTAAGGAGGACCATCTCTGTGTATAAGAAAAACGTCGGTCATATGGTAAAACGTTAGAAGTGTGCTACTTAGCTAAAAGTTAAATTGCATTACTTCATTAAAAGATGACGAAAAAAGCGAAAAGAAATATTAAGAAATTACATCATGAAAGTTAGAAAAAATATGAAATTGTCAACCTGTATACGTCAGCGTCGTCTACTAGTACTATATTCATATCATCATATTCTTTGTCTATACTAGCGGCATTCTGGTCAGTTCTTAAACTATTATTTACTATTTACAGCTGGACGTTTTCACTTTTACCCCCATTAAGACGGCCCTACTTACCTCTACTTTCTATATTAAAATCAGACAATTTAAAAAAAAAATATCGAATGCACGAGGCATCATCAAACGACCGCGAGACTTTCAAAATTACCTTGTCTTTTAAATTTTTGTTGAAGACTGGTTACCGTTCTACCGTATCGCCCTTCGACTTCCAATTTCATATCCTTAACATATACTCAAAAGTTTATTTTTAGACCAAGAAAATTATGAATGTTACACATATATGTTTGAACATAAAATGTCTTGATTACTTTCCTTTCAAACTCTTGAAATGAATTCCAAAAAATTTTGAACCAAATAATTATTGCAAAATTTGTATATGTCGTTTTTGATTTTGGTCATCTTGATTACGTTTAAATTTTATTACTGAAAGTAGTAGTTATTTTCATTTGCCCATAAGCTATGGCGTCTTTGAGTAACAAAATATTTTTAAAGCCACAAGCGGCTGCTAAGTATTTTATTTTCAGCGAAATTTTATCTTTCAGATCAAAATCTTTTGTGAGGTTAAATATTTTGGTTATTTCCATTGTAAATATAAAATTGTTACTCTTGCCTTTTTTTAATTTTTAATTAATAAACATTTTGTAGAAAATTTTGATAAATCTGTATCTTTATGCAATATACATTTTCCATTGTTTATTATAATTAAACCAGGCGCCTTGTATACTAAAACAGCTTCTACAGTACATAACTGCATGTTTGGGCTAGCTTTAAATAATAACTTACAAAACAGTGTGATTGTTAGTGTATTATATTAATAAGTACTACATTTTATTATTGTAAATTAAATGGTCTTGGGCAAAATGTAATATTCCACTGAATAAAGAAAGCGCTAAAATTAATATATAAATTAATTAATAAAAATATAAATGAAATAGGGGAAATTATACTTATTGAAAATATTAAGAAATCTTAATATATTTTTTATTTTGTGGCCATACAATGGTAATAGTATTATTGTATGGGTGCTTAATAAAAAGTAATAAGATTTCTTAATAACTTGACTGGGTCCCAACAATGGTATAATTTACCTTATATAAATTGTAGTTACAAAGAACGGGGAATAAGTTTGAGCTTGGGATTTTAATCAAACACATTAAATTATCTTCGCCCCTGTGTCTAGAAATTTATTTGAAGTCTCTAACAAGTTTTCTACTGCTTCTTATTATTTACTGTTAAAAAGTGTATTCATTGTCATTTTCAATCACGCTGTTTATAGGATTTCGATACCCTAAGGCAAACAGCAACCCTTAAGGTCGGGATCTGCGATGTCTGTTCGATTGTGTGTTAAACTTGTTTATCTTAGAATAGATTATGTAATTTGGCATATTTTGGAATTCTCCTGTGTCCACAAATAAGTAATGGGCTGAAATTCAAAAGTTAAAAAGGAAAATCGAGTATGTAAGGGTATCTAAATAAATGAAAGGGCTCGCTTGGTACGTGGTAAAATAATTCTGCCTACGTTTTTAAAGTAATATTAAAGCATGTGTAAAAAATAACTGAACCTCTATCTATCAACTGATTTGTGATCATAATCCATACATAAACTTAAAAAAAAATACTAGTTAAATCGAAATAAGCTTAATATCTGCTTTTTGTTTTATATATGAACCCACCATGCGTAAACTCAACTCGCACACTGCTACTTTTTTCAAATAAAATCTCATTTGACCGTTGTCGCTGGTTTCAGAACATGTCGCCTTTGGACCACGCGTGGATGAGCTCAGGATACCAGTCACACTGTAGTCCGCCATCACAATATTCATCTACGTCAAATATAAATATACCTTCACCCACTGTGAGTATAAATATAGTACACGAGTGAATGAGTTCTAACATTAAACCAGTGAACGAATGGAAAGTACTTAGTCTTTAGTATTAACAAATAAAATCTTGTGTCTACTTTATTTTTTAATTATATTAATTTTATAACAGGGAACGTAACAGTTACAACAACGATCGAATTAACAAATAGAATTAGCGGTCGTTTTAGAAATAAACCAGAACAGCGCAAAGTTGTTGAAAAGTTACTGCAATGCTCCATTGTTATTAACGAATGATAACAATTATTGCTCACAATAAGGACAAGGAGAATACTAGATACAAATGAATCTCTTTTATGATATTTGTAGCATATAGGGTACAAAGTTACAAACTAATCTATACATATAATAAAACTGTAGAGGTCGAATTTCTGTTCAATGAAAAAAATGCTAAAAACCGAGTCAGGGGGATGTAAGAAGTGAAATGGAACTAATTTAGATTTTTTCAAATTATTTGTTTCTCTGTTTGTCTGTCTATTTGTACCGGCTAATCTGCGAAACGACTGGACCGATTTCAATGAAATTTTGAATAGTGGTAGCTTATATTCCTGGTCAACATATAGGATACTTTTGATCCCGAAAAATTAGAGTTCCCATAGGTTAGTTAAAAAACCGCACCACGCGAACGAAGGCGCGGGCATCAGCTAGTAAATAATACAATCGTAACAATGATTCAACTAAATAGAAATTATTAACGAATAGTAGGATTCCTATAGTTTATACTTCATATAATATTTTCCAATTCTCAATATAGTGGTTTGGTCATGATCAGTTTAGTAAATATTCTGTGTACGAGTTATTACTGGGTGATTGTTATTCTAGATATTCTTCTTTCATAATTATAGATCACAATGAGAATGAAATTGAACATGTACTTATATCGTTAAAATACGTAATTTTATTTTGTGTAATACGCTATGATAACTTAAGAAACTTTGTTTTATATTTGTTACAAATATGTTTGAATATTTCCTTGTGTATTTTCAGATGGTACACAGTCCAGGAAGTCCAGTTGAGTCACCGCAAACAGATTATAGTTTACACCAAGCTCTACTACAACCTTTCGAACAAATCACAATGGTAAGAATATTTTTTTCGGACTATTTTCTCCTAAATACATTTTAATTAATTAGGTATGTGGTTTTTTTTTGTTAACGTACGATATTATTCCGATACGTCTCTCAATGTTCAAATCCTTGATAAAGCTCTTATGCTAGAACGATGCTCGTGTGCGAAACGATGCACAGTATTTTATGGGACCGATTTTCGTGCTATCCATTTTTATTGGAGATACCACCACTCCTTGAATGGTCGACGTCTCAAGAGTTGAGACGCTAATATTTAGTCATCCAAATGTTTATGGATCGACTGTCTATTTAACCATTGTCAAATCAGTTCGTGTGAAATATAATGAAGAATTAAACCGAAAAGTGTTTTGTTTTTCTTTTTTTTTTCTTTTGTTATTATTTATTCATTTTCTTAAAAAAAAAGTATAAAAGGTTTAAGTTTAAATTCAAATGCGAGAGTAAAACTTCATCTTGCCTACTATACATAATTTTTGATTGTATTCCGCATGAATTATTAAAAAAAAATCGAATAATGCCTGCCAGCATAGCCATAATTAAAAGAAGAAAAAGGGATGCTAATTTGTCTAACAGCTTACATTCTGATCTGACTACTGCTCTAAAATATGCATTAAAATATTTTTGATTTTTGTTAACACCTGGAATATAATTTGTAAAAAATATATATTCTGTGTTAATATACGTTAAGGAATAAATAAAATATTGTTGAATCAATCAAAGTAATCTTCATTAGGAACCATACTACATATTATTTTTGGCATGAGACTAATATCGATTTTCAATACATTGCATTTCTTTCGATAACATCTGTTTATTTATTTCTCCCCTTTTACATCCCACTTCTTTTATACTCCATGCAATGCAAGGAAATTTGCCACCCAATTTTCTTTACTTGGAGGGTTTGTATTTTTTTTAGACGAAATAAATATTGAAATTCGTAATACTATCTATGTATTGGAATATTAGTAATAATATGTCCAGGCAGAAGAATAACTTAAAAATACGCTTTTTAGAGAATAATTATTAATTGTAATATTCCTGCATTGTATGGAGTATATATAACTTACTTATATGTTGTCATACAAATTGCAGTAATCATGGCATAATAGAAGCCATTGAACTCATTTTCTTATTTTATTTTTATATTATTACATAAAAAAATGTTTATAACATTTCTATGCTTCAATGGATAGCAAGGAGTTGTAAGTAGTAAACGTATATGTATATATAATTCATCATTTGCATCATGCTTCACAATCGCTCCACATTTATATATATAAATTATTTAACTATATTTAAGTGTATTTTAACAAAAATATATAATAGTTATCAAATCATCAATTTTCTGGTGAAATACCCAGAATATTTATATAACAAACGTGTATGAAGTTTGATCGTCTATTTTGATATGATAATGAATAAAATAATTCTAATTATACTATCTAATAAAAATATACAATGATAAATATATTATTTGTAAGGAAATTCAACATATAACTTTTAAAAAAGATACAGTTTGAGGTTACATTCTGTATATATACGTTATTTGAGATTCATGTGTAATTAGTAATTATGAAGATATATGTAATAGATAATTAATAGTAGAGTGTTACACGAGCGATGACGGTGACCTATTCAGGCACAAGATGGCTTGGCGCACGAGCGTAGTGGGAGCGCTAATAGTACGAGTGCCTAAATAGGTCTTTCACCCGAGGTTACCACTCTTCTTTTCATTTGGAATATAAGGAAAGTAAATAAAAACTCTTTAGGCAAACAAACAGCTACTTCTCTAATGAAATCAGGCATTAAATCCATACCTAAATCTAATTAACTCATTTAATACCTCACATTATGATACGTCAAGTAAATTTATTTTTCTGTGGAATTGTACAATAGCCAGTATTTTTTTGTCACTGATATTAAATATTTAAGTCAATATAAATTAAATAAAAATGTAGTGAAAAGTAATTTATAAGTATAAAATCATGTTACAAAATTGTTGATATTTTTTAATTACAATTTTATGTCGTGATTAAACTGTGGCTGTATAAAAAATTCGCACATGGCTCGCATTGTTTTTAAAGTTTTTGACGAAACCAGGGACGAAATGTTCTGTTTTCATCCCTGTGATCAGGTAACGTCAAGCGTACTTTCTGAGTATGAGAAAGGAAAAAAAGATATACAGTGGGTTTAATTATTATCGAATGTATATAAAGAACCTCAAACGCCATTATTCAGAATGTATCCTTAGGCCCAGTAGCAAGGAAAATGTGTTACAGTTTCTAACTTAAATGCAATGAGGATAATTGTTAAACGGAAGAATATATTGCTGAAAACAAAAACTAAGTCTATATATTGAATAATTTGTCCCTAAAACTTGTTCATGTTATTTTTACATGACTAATACGGTTTGCTGTTTGAAAGCTCGCCAACATATGATCAAAAGTGATACTGCCTTTGTTACCAGAATAATTGCCGTAATTTAAAATAATGCCTTGGATTTGAACATACTGTGTCTAACGCTCACCTTCAGGCCGCGTACACACAGGCTCAACGAAGGCGATTCTTTTGGCGTACATCTTGTGACGGCAACTAACGATAAAGGAATTGAACCAGTCGACTGCGCGCGAAACGTCTACCTAGGACCAACCAAGCCTATTTGTTGCCCTTCTTTGGGACTGTCGGTACACGGCCTTAAACAAACAGGATATAATGAAAGTCCGGAATTGATTGCCTTTCATGTAACTGGGTGAATAATATATATATGTGTAATAGTTGTACGTAATACGTATATGTGTGTAACGTTGGTGTGGATGTTGGCCAAGGACTGGGCGCAGTTGGTGCAGAGCCTGGTGGAGTCAGGGTGGACCGCGCACGTCCAAGTCGCGGAAAATGTACGACACCCATCACACATACACAATTTATTATTATTATTATCATCATAAACGATTTATACATTGTTTTCTAACCACTGCTGTGGTCGATCACTTGTCTTCTTTTTTATGTGTATCTAGCAATGTCAAATATTTGTTATAGAATAATATTCAGGCACACAATACAAAGCAAGAATACAATTTCCTGCGGCCAGGCGGCCTATCATAAGAGGTGTTGCACCTTTGGTGTTACAAATGTCCATAGGCGATGGTAACCGCTTTTCATCGGGTAGGCCGTCTGCCTGTCTGCTGAAGTCATGCCATAAGAAAACCAAAAAGGTACTTGTCGAGAGACGGAACCATAAAACCCCCTGCCCCTTATCCTCAGCCAAATTATAGCTCTTTGACTAATATGTTTGTCAAACAGCATGGATATTGTGGCAGCTCAGACCCGTATTTCTTTAAAAAGTTCAGATTTTCTTCATAAACACGAAATTTTACAAAACAAACACAAATCAAAAATATCAAATACGATTATCGTTCATTTTGAACATGGAATATATATAATTACGTATTTAAAAAAACTACAGAGAATGTATCACATAAGTGTCTGTCAAATATTTTGATCATTATCTATAAGGAGATCTTTTTGAATATGGAATATATTCGCGTTTTAATCATTTAAATCTCGTTTAAATTCTCAGATAAATTCTTAATTTTTTGTATGTATTATATTATAACGCGAAAATTAGAAAAAGTAAATGTAATTTAAATAATTTCCTTTAGTAATTCCTGTGATTGTCAACTGTCATACAGACATAGATCGGAGTGAGACTATAACGGTTCCTATTTTACTTTTAGGTGTCAGAATCTTAGAAACAAAGACTGTTACAAAACCTTAGGCATTTAAATAAACATAATAAGACAAGTTATCCATCACAAGGTTTAATTTATATTTTTCATTATTTATTTATCACTATGAATATGACTAGATCACTGCACGCGCCCATCTCTAAAAGTCGACACATTTTATTATTAATTTTAATTTACGATATATTTTGTTTTATCGTGCCCATATTCAAATGATTATTAGCTTTCTAGCAAATATCCGGTCCGTATTGTATATCAACGCTTATGCGCAAATAAAATTTTGATATGGTGACATTTCCGCCCGTACACATACTACTGATGGGCTCTCTCGCCCTTCATTGTTAGTGGACCGGATGTGATTCTGGCCACGCTTGTTCATGGCCGATTAGCAGGTATCAAACATTGGAAATCTGTATGTACAGTCTACTTTACGATGTGTTCCTTCACCACTAGCATGTACCTTTTATAATAATCTATACTTCTATACTAATATTATAAAGAGGTAAAGTTTGTGAGTTTGTGACGTTCTAGGGGGTAATATTTTACTGTTGGAAAGCTACGTTAACAGGGTGTGTCATAAGCTATATAACATGACGCTATATACCACGGGAGCGGGTCAGAGTGCGGATGAAACCGCGCCGGGCCGCTAGTATATAGTAAAACTGCTGTTACTGTTAAAAGAATGGATGAGGTGAAAAATGAGTACATAAGAGGATCTTGAAAAGTTGCACCCGTAAGTTAATAATTAAAAGCAATAAGACTAAGGTGGTATGAGCTTGTAACGAAGAGGGGTGAAGTCACGTGACAAAAAGAATGTTAAACTAGAAGATTTAACAGGTAAATTTAATAATATAATCGTAGACCAAAAAAGAGATGATGAATTCTGTGAAGGATGAAAATGATGATTTGTGGTGTGACAGAGAACATCTGTCAGAATTTAGGAGTATGGAAGTAAAAGACATATTATGCGGACCCCAAGTAATTGGGAGAATGTGAATGTGAATGAAAAGAGAGAGAAAAAACTGAAACTAAATTCGCTTAGGCATGCTCTCCTGCCAGAATTCGAACGAACTAGGAATGAGACGTGGGAAGCTACCTCCACACTGTTATGACAATAATATTTTGGGAGAGTAATCCGTTTATATTAAAAATTGTTTTCGAGTCCTGACTAGGCCAGGTTGCCCAAAGTGGCCACCATTCTTGTCAATTTCTACATAGTGGACGGCAAATTGAACATTAAGCAAATCGGAAGTCCATCGCAGATACACCTGTGTAAAGTTTTAATTTCACTAGTTACCATCTCAAAAATCTGTTTACGCATTAGTATTATTTATAGCAAATTGGGCTTTAAAATGTTTGCCATGCAAAAAAAAAACTGTTTTTTGCAACTAAAGTTAATTCGAGAACAATATAAGTTCGCTTTTTTCAGGTTAAGATTTTTGTTCTTCATTTTTATATTTAACACAATTTACGTTAATTATGTTCTTAATAACATAAACAGTTATTTTTTATTGGAATTGGTATATGTCCAGATTTTGATTTATCCGGCACTGTGTAACTTTATAGGTAGTGAGCATGATTTTACATAGAATTGTTACAATCGCATCATTTGCTGACACAAAATACGAAGTATCGTTACCAAAACTTATTGCAGCACTGTATTGTTTATTTTTAAGCTCTTGATAGATATATTCAAATGGTAAAAATCTGAATGAACTTTTTTATATTACTTTACTTATAAATGCTTACATTTTATATCCGCAGTGCTTAAGTATAAGCATGTAATAAGAATACAAGGAATGATAGTCTCTCTTTCTTGTTTTCCCAATTATTTAGGACCGGCACATTACCTATATTCTTTCCTTCTAAACTTCTCTATTCTGGTATATGTCCTCCTCTGTCAAACCGCAAACCACCAGTAGTCCTTTACATAACCTTAATCGCCTAGTAATAAAAAATAAAGCTATGAAAATCCTAAATCCTAGACGACCACTGAGCGCTACAAATTACTCTCCGCTAGCTTTTTCGTGTTTTATTATTATTATTAAAACCATGTTATTTTGGGAGACCAAATCAGTCAAATACTAAAATGTTTTTACTGAGGCTATCTAAATGGAGTAGGCTATCTCGCTCGCGCGTTACCACATTTGTAAAAATATAAATTGACAGTATTTACTTACAAAAATCTGTATTCCATAAATCTTAACAATATAAAAACGTGTCTAGTCGTTTAAATATTCTAAGCTACCACAAGACACTGTAATTGATGTTTGAGATAAAGGATTTATTTAGATTTTAGAAAACATCTTATAATATCGCAAACATAAACGAAGTCTGTCTTTCATAACATGAACATTGTATCATTTCACTTTGGTGGAGGTTGCTGCTAAAGCGTAAAACCTCCGTGTTACACGTGTTAATTACAAACGTTTCACAGTAATTTTTATTATATACTATTATCATATTATATACCAGCGTTTTGGGCACTTTACTGGGCAGTATGCTAGCTCTATGTTTGCGTATATAAAAACTTAACTATAACATTATCGCAGTTGAAAAAGTGGCATAAGCTGAAAGCCCGTAAACTACACTCACATTTTAATAAGAATGTTATACATTCTGTAACAGGCAAAGGAACTACATACATACATACATACATAACTTCACGCCAGTTCCCTTGCGGGGTAGGCACGAACAACAGAGCGCCATTTAGGCTTATTCTTACATACCTCACTTGCTTCTTTGACATTCATAACTCTTGTCATGCACGCTCGTCTGTTCTTAAGGCTCCTGACAAAGGAACTATAAATACCTATGGAAGGTAAACTAAAAAAAACTTATGAAATATGAATGCTTGATTTCTAATTAGATTTTATTGCTATAAATAACACATTTGGTTAAAGAAGGTTAAATTCTGTACTTTTTTAGACTTAAAACTTTACTGTTTTTTGTTAAACTTACTACAATAACAAAGAAAGTAAGTCCGTAAAGTCTATACAACTACCCAGCAAATCATAGAGGCGAGTTGAACCCAACCTGATTTGAAGTAATACAATTAATGACATGTTGTTTATGACACGTAGATATTTGTTAGTGAATTGAAAAATGCGATTGCATCGCCATCTATTTTGTTAATCCTTCTTTTCTAAGGAAACGACGTCATTTATCGGGATAAAATGTATTCTTAGTGTTAACTTCGGTTATAAGCCAGCATTATGTCGGTTTTCATTCATATACGTTCAGTAGTTTCCAAAAAAGATGGGATCGTAACGCCACGTTTTTCGCTATTTTCATCTATCCCACGGAAACGATGTCATTGATCGGAATATAAAAAATCGTAAGTTACGCCCCGGAATATATGCTACCTTTTATGTCGAGTTTCATTTAAATCCGTTCAGTAGTTTTCACGTAATGCTCTGACAGACATACATACAAAAATTCTAAAAATTGTATTTTCGAAATCTGCTGGTCCGAATTACTGCCCCTGAATTTTTTTTACCTTCCTAAACGCATTGTACAAACACGAACCATTTACAGATTTATGTATGTGAAATCTTTTCTAAATCAAGATTTTATTTGTGAAACATTTGTAATAATAATTATTGTTGAGATTCTTAGAATACAAATTTGTCGTAGGTAAAATCTGTCAATTTGTATGTCCAAAAATGTGGTAATGGCCGAGCGACCTAGCGAACTCCATTTAGGTAGTTCTTTACAGTAATGTATTAAATAATCAAATTTAAAAAAGTGAGCTTAGTACTACAACCTGTGGCGTCATCTAATCATATAAAATTTAGAACCGTTTTAGAATTACGTTTTTATGGGGCGATAGTACTTCCAGTATTCTTCTTTCATGGTAAAAGTGCTTGTTACTTTTAGATTAATTTTACAACATATGTAGTTATAGTATTGTCTTGATTTTTTTTTTCAGGTCTTGCTACGTTTTTATCGATGTTTCTTTTTCGCTTGCTCAAGTTACTTGTTTATTGTAGCGAATAGTAATGATTGCCTTTTTGTTTGAACAGTTAGATCACCCGGTGTCAAACTACAACACGACATACATCAACCACAGTTCGCCGCATTCGCCGCAGACAACGAATTCAACGCATACGTATTCACAGGTTCTTATTATTTCATTATTATGTATAATTGTATATAGCTAAGAATATTATATTTTTCTATTTTAAAAATACCTTACATCGTGTCCAGGTATTCTGTAAATAACTAATCGCTTAAGTCGCGGTCTCACGCTCTATTTTAGATCGCATGTTTGCTATGAATGACCTTTTGTTAGTATGGAGGAAACGAAACTTCAGGAATTTGCGTTTTTGGAAGAAAAAGAGAATTGCAAGACCTTGATCATGTGATCAATGTTTGCAATTCTGATAAGCAATGAGAAACCTAAACAAAATGTGATTTTTACAGCGAAAATTTATTTTTATGCTGTTTCTACGATTCATCATACTGTACAACACTATATAATACTAATAAATAAATAAATAAATAATCGGCAGACAAACACACCTATTGTATATCCCTAAATTAAGCAAGTTACGCTTGTGTTATGGGTAATATACAATGGACTACCCTGGGGCCGATCCCAGACACCCAGACCATAGTAAATAACGGAGAAAATACATTTCCGAAATTTACTATACCAGAAATCGAACCCAGTACCTTTGGGTTGCAGTGAGCTACGCCGGCAAAGGCTTAACCCGCTCAACCACAGAGGCCGTCTTGATGCAACTGAGGTGTGTAAGAATAAGCCTGAATGGCGCTCTGTTGGTCGTGCCTACCCCGCAAGGGAACTGGCGTGAAGTTATGTATGTATGTATGTGTACTAATGCAATTGAAAATTCTTTTTTATGAATGTTCTCTATGTCCAAATATAAAGCACTTCCCAGGTCGTCTGCATCGACCCGTCCGTCGCTATGATTTATTTTATTCCCGACAAATAAGATCCGGCGAGTTGGTAAAGTCCATGTGGCGAGCGATAGCATCGTTCTTAAGGTCCTGTGCACACTCGCAGAGCGATGCTTTGTCGAGCCTAGATTTGGCATCTATTCTGCTTAGATGTTTGTTCTCGGATGCCCCCTGTTAACTGTCGTGCTTGTTGTTGGTGCGCAGGCGTCACACGGGTCGAGCGGCAACGGCGGCGGCGGGGGCTGCGAGCCGCTGCGGGGCGCGCGGGACCCCGTCCCGGGGGGCGGGGGGTACGCGGCGCTGCAGCCGCTCGCCTCGCCCTCCGCGCCCCCCACGCCGGCGACACCCGCCAGCATACCGGACATCATACTGACAGGTGACGCTCAAGTCCTGCATAAACGAGTCATTTTCTTTTTTAATTGAAACTAAATGGTCCACGCCCGCTTCGCTAGGCGTCATTAAAAAATGTTAATCCCCATCAAATATTACCTACTACAGTTTTCCCCTCGGTTGAGCCGTGCGTCAAACCCTACTGCGTGTCTCTAGTTTAAAGAGCAAGCATCAATACAGGTTACACAGTATAAAATTTAGTTAGTTAGTGCTATTTGCCGCTGAAAGATTCACTTTATTTTATATCAAAAACTATCCCATCTCCCGGAATGAAAAATGTGTATGTCCATTTTCAATATTAAAACTACATATGTACAAAACTACAGCAAAACCGATCCAGTACTCCAGTAGTTTTTCCGTGAACACTTACCAGATAGACAGACCCAGTCACGCGCATTTCTTATAGATGATGAATTTTTATATATATAAACTTGAGAAGTAATTGTTCTCCGGTACAAACTGTCATCCCCAATTTTTTTTTTAGGCCAGGGCAAATCCTTTTGAAGACTGAGCCGCGACAGGCACAGAAGTCTGGGGGGATAATTCGCGACCCGTGTGTGGGATTCCCCAAATCGGGGGTGGCACTAGCACGCCCAGTCAAAACTGGTGCCACGCTATTGCCACTCCCCAGTTAGGGATACCCACTAAAACCCCTGTGTGTTCCGTCCCGCGCCTTATGCCAAGGCTACGGCTAAATGGGCTTCCGGCTCCGCGTGCCCTGACAGGCGTGGGCGTCCCTCTCCAAGCCTCTTCCATTGCCGGGGTTTGAACCCCTGACGTCTAGTTTGTCCATTCCGGGCGCGGGGCGGTTTGTAACGCGCCACACGGGCAGCCAAATTGGTCCAATAGTTTTTCCGTAAAAGCATAACAAACAGAGAGACTAATATTTTTTTATCCGGGGAACTATCCCATTTTTCAGGATAAAAAGTATCCTTATAAAACAAAAGCTATCCTACTTTCTGGGATAAAAAGTATCCCTTGTCCACCCTCGCTATTAAAATTACATATATACTGAGTTTCAACCAAATCGGTCCAGTAGTTTTTCCGTGAAAGAACAACAGACAGACACGAGTTACTTTCGCATTTATAATATTAATAGGGATAGGGATGTCGCTCAAGAATAATTTAGCTTTCTACAGGTGAAAAATTTTCGAATTGAGTTCAGTAGTTTAAGAGATTACTTCCTACAAACAAACTCACTAACTTTACCTGTTTATAATATTAGTATAGATACTCAAACGGTCATGTTATGTATTACAGATTATTCGGGTGAGCTAGAGGCGGGCATATTCGGCGGCGAGGAGGCGCAGCTGCGTGCGGGCCTCGACCTCGACGACCTCACGCTGCTCGAGGAGCCGGGCGCCTTGCTGCCGGACTCGTCGGTCGAGCACGAATTCCGCCTCGACCGGTTGTAGTACCACGCGCACGCACCGACCTCACATACGTGTCCCCGATGCTGTGAGGGGGCGTACATTCCGCCAGCAGTGCTGGTAAACCGCACCACCACCACCGAGCAGTGTGGGCGAATCGCACGAATACCTCTGAGGAGTGCGGGCGATTCGCGCCAGTAACGCTGAAGAGTGCGGACGTGTTTGTGTGACAAGTGCCCACATCGACGTGCGTGTGCAAGTGCGACTGGGCCGTGCCGGCGTGCACACGCCGCCGCCGCCCTTCTCGGGAGCGTGTAAGTGTTCATTGTGGTTTTGAGCGTTTTACTCAAATTTCTTATTCGAGGGGGGTAGGTAGTTTGTAGAGTTTAGATTTTTTAAATGGTAATCGATAAATTTATCGACGATTCTTGTACAGCCTGAAGTGATTATTTTATAATTAGTATTGTGAATATTTACTCGAATATCATTAGGATGTTTAATTCGGACTTGATGGAGACATTTTTTTAATATTATCACTATTTTATGTGAGGGCCTACATGGCCCACCTTTGTATATAAAACTTTGAAAGTGTTCACTTTACTGAAATTGCATTTAAATCGCTAATGTTGCATGCTAGTATAACCTGCGAGCATTGACTTATTGATTACAACGAGCCCTTTAATGTTGTCTTTCACTCGATACATCGTGTATTTGACATTCAACGATTGCTCAAGCGTTGACTGAATTTGAAATTTTAATTGAAGAAGGTTACGGTTATGAATTATTAATGAGTTGTGGTGAGCTTTAATCACTCCATACTTTTTGACAATTGCATTTGATACGATACTTTGGCACGTGCTTACATTATGTACTAAGTTATGCAGCATGACCACATTATGCCCCAATTCCTTTCTAAATGTTTATATTTTAGAATAACCGTCTAGAATGTTGTAAATAAGAGAGAAATTGTTATTATAAAGTTTTTTAAATAAGCTTTTGTCGCAAACATATCTGTGTGTGCGTGTGGTTGCGAAATGTTTGGGCAATTTCAAATATATTACAAAATCATTCGATTCAATTATAGTTATATAAATACAGTATGGGAAGATTATAAAACTAATTAGTACATCGATGGTTAACTACCAAGACCTCCTATCTTACATTAATAACTGGTATTCCACATAAACATTTCATTTCGCACAATACAAAAGTCTCCGATTTATATTGGAAATCGGCAAAGCTATACATTTTGTATTGTTCATGTTTGAGCTTATCAAAAGATAAAAGCTATTTTTTTGTTTACTGTAAAGTTTTGATATGATTTGGTAGGTGGTCGTGATAGATAAATATTTTCGTTGATGTATTTATTGACAAAATAAGGAAATGGGAATGTCTATTTGATAGTTGAGTACTGTATAGTATGTATCTGGGATACATAACAACTCCATTCTCTGAATTTAAACATTAAGTAGGTGTTAAGTTTAATTAAATAGTAGGTAGTGGTAAAAGCACTCATTGCACTCGCAAAATTAATATTCCACATGTTTATGTTATCTGTTTGTGTCGTTTTATTGTTGAAATAGATATTTCTTTCTATACAGGTGATTTTTTCAAGTGGGCCTTCAGGGCCATATCCTAAACTATATGAAATAGCGAAAAACACTTCTTGAGGCCGGTTAACTCTTTCACTTGTTTTGCCGTTTGACATTACTTAACAGATATTGATGGTTACAATCTAGATACCACTTTAGTTTTCGTAAAAATCTGTTTCGAGACTCCTTTGAGTGTCTATCGGTATTTCGTATAATTTAAGATTTGGCCCTGAAGACCCACTTGAAAAAAATCACCTGTATACCATCAGCGAATAAATAAGTGAAGGTATGACAATCGCCCAATAAAGAACGTAAATCAGCAATCCAAATTTTTTTACTAGATTCTGTCAAACGTTATTTTTGTTCGCTGTTTGACATTTTATTATTTCCACCATATACACGAGGGACTTGGAAATCAGAGCTTTAATGTCCATTAGTACATGGCAGTTGCTATAAGGGAAATCGGATAAAACCATTTTTAAAACATGTTTTGTGTTGACGAAATCAGTCATTTTTATATCTTAAGACATTATCATATTATTGGAGATATAAATTAAGAGAATTTACATACGAAAAATCTGTATCCCATAAATCGTGACAACATTCACTGGATCATTTTAATTCAGTCAAGGTTTTATATATAGGGGTAGTGTATATGAAATTCAAATACAAGTGTTTTTAAATTTACCTTTTTTAGTGGGCGATTATCGTTTCTGGCCTATTCTCCTTCAATGAGGTTATGATGTAGTTATAGTATATAGTACGTGCAAAACTTTAATGCGTTCTTGAAGTTAGTACAAATCATTGCGCCGAACACAATTATAAGGTTCACGCAGTGGTACGTAGAAAGTGTCGCGCTCTCGCTCGTCAGCTATCCGAAATCGCATAGCGTCTCTTTCGTCAATACACTGTCAGTTGTAATAAACGTTAAAAGCTGACAAGACCTGCGTGAAACTTACGGAGCTAACATCTGTCGAGACGCATTTAAGTTTTGCGCGTACTCTAAAGATTGAATAAGTTTTTTTTTTTAAATTAATATTACGAGTGCACTGACAACAATTTATACAAGTTTTTTGTGTTTTGTAAATGCTCATTATTACGATGTTTTAAGAGTCTAGTCATCAAGTTATAAATTTGGAAGATTTAATACATCTGGTAACAACAAATTGACATTGTAATGAAATACTATGTATGAATATTGATTAATGAACAGTTCTCAATCCATTCCGCTTTATTTGATGAACATTTGGACTATTGCGATTCTTAGCATGGTAGAAGGATGCTATGGATTATAATCGTCCAATAAATGTGTAACTCTAAAAAAAGCCCTAAATCCTACGTTTCTAGATCCCGACACAAGTCTTTCTTCTCTTGCGTTTTGTTATATGAAAACTCCACTACACTTTAATAGACTCAACTAACATTTTGCACTGTAGTATGATCCGGGTCACACATAGGTGACATTAGACTAACCGTACCTTTTCTCTTTTAAAAATTATCGCGATTTATAATTATGATTTAACATTTTAGCTGCGCCCTAAATATTACGGTCGTAAAATACAGAGTGAACCTTGGTAAATTCAATAAATTTACCCTGCCAGAATGTTATTGTCTAGAAAATCAAATTCAAAGAAAAATGAAGCAAATGCTCAGTGTGTGCGTGTTTAGTGATGAGCATTGCTAAGCTGGATAGTCAATATTATTTATACACAAAAATCATATATTTAATTGTTTTTGTTTTAAAGACGTATACAGTTAAATAAACCATTTTAAGCCAGGGTAAATCTTTGAGGACTAAGCCGCGACAGACAGAAGCCTGGGGGGATTATTCGCGACCTAGTAGGATTCGCCAGATCGAGAGTGGCACGGCATGCCCAGTCAGAACTGGTGCCATGTCATTGCCACTCCCCGGTTAGGGATACCCACTAAAACCCCTGGGTATTCCGTCCTTCGCCTTATGCCAGGGCTACGGGTATATGACCTAGCCTCTCTGTAGCCCCGGCAGGCGTGGGCCTCGCGAGGCTTCTTCCACTGCCGGGGGACTACTTTTATCCCCCAGTGCCTAAATATCCTGCTGTAACCCTGTTCGCCTTCCGAGTAGTTTTCAATAAAATGAAATTGCATAATGTCACCTATGTATTAACAGCTGTCACTTGCTCCATGCTACATTGCATATTTTAATTCCGACGATATGGCATTACACATCTATAAAACATAACTTGTAGCGTTACCAAATAAATATTAATTTTAATTATATACTAATAAACCTACGTCTATTACTGTTCAATATTAACACTATACTTAGAATAACGATGTTTTATTTTGATTTTGAATGATTTTTATCTTATTTTACGTAATTTCAGCCATAACATCCTGTTATTGTATTATGTTGAAATAGATAGTAGTGTAAATAAGTTTTTTTATTTCTGTTTAATTCAAGTTTTGATTAATTTAACATGCGTTATATAAAATATGTTCTAAATAACAAAATGTGGGTAACAAGGCTACTGGTGTTTTTCTATATCAAAACGCAAAGTAAGAAATATTTGTGTTACCCTTTAGAATTAGAGATTTTCGGGCCTTTTCAAAATAGGGTAATTGACAGCCAAACCAATCGGGATACCTTTTATAATATTACGAAACATCGAAGCCGCCTAGATTTTGTACAAGCGTAGTAAGTTATGACATCATTTTTTCAACGCGCCATATAGCATATTAGTAATGTTTGGACGTTCATTAAAATTATTTGTATCGTGATATTTAAAAGGTATGATGATTATTTTAGATTTTATTATGAAATGTCTCGACTATCCAGTTATATTATTAATTGGGCGACTTTATTCCTAGCATTCTTCTTCCATGTTCATAGCGAGTTATTTGTGCTGTATGTCGTCATTATAGCAGTGGCGAAGGATCTGTATAACTCGATACCTATTGGCTTTCTAGTCGAAACCCGATGCACTGTCGGTTCCTATATCTTACTATCCATACCGTGTGCCGTAATAATAACAGCCCATAAACACCCCACTGCTGAGCTCGGGCCTCCCACTGTTGGGGAACGGACAATATACCCGCCACGCTTGTCAAAAGCGGTTATCTTTATGCGCAGGTTTTATTACGATATTTTTCTTCACCGTTGTTAGCACGTGTTGATTGTAACAATATGCACAATAGGTCACAAAACTGCCTAAGTGATGCATACATTCCGGACAGGATTAGAACCCGAACACTTTGAGTTTGGGACGCGTGCGCTTAGCATTACTCTACTACGACACGCGACCACGCTACTGTGTATCTTACTATTGGTTAAAATTTAACAGTCTCGCAGAATATCGGCGTGTAACAGTTAACTTTGAGGTAATTGTTTTTCATACGATGGGTGCGAGTTCCGATGGCTCATTCTCGCCTCCTCTCCCATCTTCCCTATTATCATACGTTATCCATCTCAAAGGCTGGCAACCCGTTGGCTTCGCTTCTGGCGTTTCAAACTTCTATAGGCGACGGTAACCACTTTCCATTACGTGCAAAACTTTAAAAAGACCTTCTATCCATGTTTCATACAAATAAAAATTTTCATTTCACTTCATTAGCTAGGCCGTACGTCTGTTTGCCAGCTTTGTAATAAAAAACTTCCTCGATATCATTTTTCTACCAATGGTAGACAATGGATGGTAAAGCAACAATCGACATCATTCCAGCGTTAAATCCTGGTTGCATTCATAGCGTCCGCTTCGGAGCCCGGGGTCCGCTTTCCAACATTTTCTTCCCCACTTCAAGCGTTCTTCGGCATTATTTATTATGCGACCTATAGTACGATTTTCGTTCTCGTAAAGTACTGGATAAATAAAGAATTTATGTTATTAATAATATTTAGAAAAAGAACAGCTAAATTGCACAATTTTGTCTTAAAAATGTACACAACGAGGGAATGGGATTCAATTGATTTCGTTGATGTTAGGTAGGCTAGGCAGCCTACGTGTTAGTAATTATAGGTATTACACATTAGATATTATGAAAAATATCGACCCTCCGCCACTGCTTTACAGTAATCTCTTTGACAATTTTTTTTTATAAGTAATATTTAGTATATATTTCTACACAATTTTTGTGTGTTCATATTGTGTACAGTGTACACATATTCGTAATGTTTGTATTGTTATGGAATATTGATTAAAAGTTTATTTCGAATTCCGATATAAGGGTATTGTACTGTATGACAGTTGATATACTTAATGTATAAATAGTTATTGTACGATATATGTGATAAAAGGAAAAAAAGCACAACATAAAACATAGTGAAGCCTAATCTGATGTTTAAAAGTAAGTTTCTTTTTTCTTAATGAAAATTTTAAAATACTGTTTTTTCTAAATTAAGATACATTATGTGCATGTTACGATAAACTAGTGTCTGAGAAATGCAGGGGTTTACAAAGTTTAAATGTTGGGTTAGATTTGTGTTCGAATCGAGTGCAATATTATATTTTTATTAAGGTAGAAATGTTGGTTCAGAGTTTTTTTTTCAGAATACATATTGAAAATGACAGATTTATAGTTCTCTTTTTCTTTTTTTGGGCTTATAGCTCGAAATACAAATAAATCTATGATGGTCTCTGTGACAGCAGTTGTCAAAATGACAAGTAGGTAAGACAGAGCTCATGACCTATCTGATCTACAAGGTTTCTATAATATGATTTTTGTAACTATTAATACTATATTTTTTTATCGTTTTTAAATTACATATTTTTTCAATAGAACAAAGAATAAAACGAAATATTTCTAACAATATGTGACTGATACATAAGAGAAATAAATTAAACTAAACCATGCTAATCTTTATATTCTACTATAGTCTTGTACAACTGGTTGCTTCAAGAGCAATGAAAATGCTGAGTCTAAATTACACTTTCATCTAAACAATGTGTCCAAAAGAAATGGTTTTGACAGATGTCACAGGACTGATCTTAAACTTTTAGAGTCAAGTTCACATAAATTGATTAAAACTTATTTATAAATGCACTCTACTTTTATTATAAGTCGAGTCAGTAACGCATTAAGACATTACTAATTGATCCGTCATCGACCTGTCAAAAGTAAAATAAATGCTTGGAAAGGGTATAAATTCTGGCGTGAATTATAATATGTCAAGAAATATTGAAGTTATCGCAAAATATCCATTATATTTATGTTGTTGGATGTTTCTGATGTTACAAATTTTATAAGCTTACTAAATACAACGCCATCTATGTAAAGAAAGCAGTCGACTCTCAAGAGAATGTTCTTTTTGCAATTCCGGATAAAAAAATATAAAGGAAATGAGGAAACTAAACAGGCAATGTGATCCCGTAGCAAAAGGTATACTTTTGCTCCAAAATGTGTTGTCTCACAACGTGGGCTTATGTGAAAAAGTGTACTGCACCAGCCGTCTGTTACTAATGGCCGGTTCCTATATGCTATAAACCGTTATTTGCCTTACTATCAATTAAAATTTTACATAAGCTCCATTCGAGTAATATCATATTTCTATGAATGGTAAAACAAGTGCATGAACAAAAGATATAGAAACCCGCCATAACGTATGGCGCAAACTATTATGTGTATGCTTGATACGATGACAATTTCAAGTTTATGTTTCGCCTGTTTAAGTACAGATCAGTCAAACAAGGGAAAGCGAATTGGACATTCCAATAAACAACTTTTATATGTTATGAGGCTTTTTTCATCAACTTTTTGTAGTGTGTTAAATATAGCCTCAAATGTTTTTTGCTTTGTTGTCTTTGACTGGTCTTTTCATTTTGTTCACTATCAGTTTTAAAATCAGTAATATTGTTTCTGTAACTATGTGATGCGTTCAACATCAATCAATATTCAATTATTCATAAATATAACATTTATTGGGGTTTCTCTTTACCATTTGCATTTCGGAGTTAATTTTCAGCTAGTGTTAAGGTAACACACGTAAAGACGTCAAACATCTATGAAAAAATGCGCTTTATTCATTATCAATCAGTGTTGTACTATTCTTTGTTGTCATTGTAAATTCTTTTCAAAGAGGTGCTTACATCGGACAACGGATGGAGGATCAGTATGGCAATCCAATGAGCAAACATAGCCAACCTCCTCAACCTTACCTATAGAAGACGGTGACCTAGGCTCAGTATTCTACTTATAGTCTTGAGGGAGTATGGGTAGGATACAATATAAATAAGTTAAGTTTTCTTTGTTGTATTAGTTTATAATGCCTTAGTTTAATAAAATTGATTTCTATGACGAAGATTTAAATTATATTTACCAATAGCATGCATCATGTATCCCTATGCAATTTATAATCAGTCAATCGATGTACTCTGCTGGATATGGGCCTCCTCAGGTTTGCGCCACATATCCCAGTCCTATACAATATTTAATCATTATTATATTATTTCTTACAGTAATGATACTAGAGATACTGGTCTCATTGACATGTAGGTTATTAAATTGAATAAAAATTGTGATAAGTTGCATATGGGTGTATATGCAACTTATCACAATTAACCTACTTTCTGTATCTTACTATCTATTCTTTAATGAAATATTTACATTCTCGTATAAGGTTTATGTCAATTTTTAACAAGTAGTAAGCCAAATTAAATTGAGTGATAGTAATGATGATATTACACGGATTAATCAAATTGAATCAATTTGGTGGAAATTCACAGAATTGGCGGTATTCATAGGCTTTGAATGATTAAATTTATGTTTATATGAATCACTGGTTGAATCATCCAAATTGAAAGAGACGTGAACTGTCTAATATCGGCTTGATATATATTTTTTTATTTCATTCAATAACAATGTCATAACATATAATAGGAACCCGTCTTCAGTCACACAATTTCTGTGTTTGATTAAGTTATATAGCTCCGATGGTTAGAGAATAGAGCGCATAATTTCAATGCACTTGAGAGCAACGATACACCAAATCGTGTGATTCGATTATTTCTATAAAATTTGAATCTATGTAGATGAATTCTAATAAATTTAGGACTTAAATGTTTCCTCTCAAATAGCACAAAGCATAATTGATGAATTCGCAGTTTAATGTTTCAAAGGTTTGTTTTATTTAAACCAAATGTACATAAGTGTGATAGAGATGAAACGGTCTCATTTAAAAATAAATTTGTTGTAAGTACTAATGATGTTTCTTTATCAAACCTACGCACCTTTGAAATATTTCATCTTGAAACTAATATGATTCATTACTTTTTTACTTGGGAAATAGATATGATTTCCTTATATAGATAAAATACTTATTTAGTAGTCGTGGTGCGCGTGGCGTATCATAGAAAAAGTAAATTAAATATAGTTGTGGCGCGTAAGGCGAAGAATTTCAATATTATTTATCAGTCATTCTTCAAAATCTTTTAATGCCGCGTACACATTGAGTTAAAAGGCTGGCAAAACTCTTTTAGTGGCATTAGTTTGATAAATATATACGCGGCATTATTATTCATTATAGTTTTTAGGGGTATCGTGTACACCTACAGCCCTATATTAAAAACACGTTAAAATTATTTAAAATGAACACCAGTCATAACTACATACGATATTGATTGTTTAAAAGCAAGAATTTTGTTAAAAATCTCAACTGTTTAGTAAAATCTGACTTTCTCAACGCCACAAGAACTATTGTTGGACATCAGTCAAACGACTTACAATTTACCTGAATTTAAGGTAGCAGCATTATAAAGGGGCTACCTCCCGATGCCAGTTTACTTAAAGATTATTGTTATCATTGAATATTGAAAAATACTGGCTAAGTACATATACCGTGCGAAGCCGAATTTAAAAATAAGTATTGTTAGCGGGAACTTGAAACGTGATCTTTTACTGCGCAATTTTAAGATCAATAATATAGAAGTCCTTCTAGAATATTGATGGTTCATAGAAGGCATGTTTTTTTATGTTTACTTATAGGCAAATGGGTCCAATTAATGAAAAGTGGTTACCGTCACCCATGGACATATGCAACGCCAAGGGAGTTAGTGCGTTGCCTACCTCGTTGAGACTTTAAAATATATCGGTTTACGCACTTTTTGAAGAGGCCCACGTTGTAGTGCATTGGGAAAACATGAAGGAGCGTGCGCCACGTGCAGTGGATGACTTCCAACTGCCGTAGAAGTGTGAATGAACTGCAAATGTGAAACGTTTCTAGTTTTAAAATGTATAGAATATACTTTACTGTACAATAAAATTAATGAAACAATACACAAAAACAACTTCGAATTCGGTACAAATGGCGGCCTTATCGGCAGCGATTTCTTCCAGACAACCTTGGGATGGAGATAGAAATATGGCACAATAGCTACAGTAGGGTTTTGATGCACAATATTTTATTACTTACTAGCTGCGCCTGCGGTTTCGCCCGCGTGGTGATGGCAAATCGTCATATTTTGGATAATTCCCACTATATCTTTATAAATTATAGCCTATGTGTTATTCTGATATGTGAGCTATATTATTGTAAAGTTTCATCAAAATCCATTCAGTAATTTTTGCGTGAAAAAGTAACAAACATACATTCTTACAAACTTTCGTGTTTATAGAGATTAAGTTTTTCAAGAAAGTATTATTTTCAGAAAGGCTTATCGTACCTCTTTTAATAGGAGCATAAGGTTTGAAGCCAGAATAAAAAGTAAAAGTCTTTGAATCGATTTCCTACACTGGCCATTTATAAAAGAAAGATTTTTAAATAAACGTCTCTGGTACGTTTTGTCGCAGAGCAATTTTTAGCATATTGTAATTAGTTTTCGTGAAAGTGCAAACATGCATTCTTGTACACTGATCCTCCTATTTTGCTGCTTATTTTTACAAATATTGAGTAGGCCTCAAGGCGTAATTGAAGATAATGACGAGTATGTATTATTAGTAATTTTTTAAGTAATTTCTTAAGTAGTCAATGCTCTCACATTGAAGACTACCAAATGGGGGAGACGAGATAGGCATATCATCTAAAGTAGCTTATGATGTAACCAGGATTCACCATACTTAGGGTAGGTCCTTCGATATCTATGAGCGATGATTACCCCTTTCCACCAGGTCCACGTTACACTTAATGAAAATCTCCACAATTCCAGCTGCAACATGAAAGAACAATAGTAACGATAACCGCCCAGTAAAAAACGTTACCGAAATACTCATAAACGCGGCGTGTCATAAGTAACTGACGTGTTAACATTTAAAACAAATTTCGGCCAAATCAGTAACAAATTGAAAAGAAACTTATAGAAAATGAAGTTCTCTTCCATAGGCGTAGGCATACTTTATTACAGAAATAATAACCGTATACTCTCTAGATTTTATGTTTAATAACTTCTATTGTGTTCAGAAGCGAAGGTGAGGAGAAAGAGTATGATATGGAATCGGTGGCTGCAGATGAAGACGACGCTAGAAATAAGAAACAGGTGAGTCAAAATAATTGTTATTTTGTCTGCTAGTAAAGGTGACTTAAATATAATTTTAATTCCAAATATATGAAATAATCTGTCTCCAAGTGCATTTAGCATGCTTTTACCTGGATAATGACAATAACAATTTTTTATAGTAAACTAGGATATACCCGCGACTTCGTTCATACTTGATTTGAAATTCTCGGAAAACATGTAAGCTATCGTTTTAGTGAAAACTGTGTCGGAATAAGCTAATTTTTATGCACCCGAACAACTACAAACCGCCGCCAAGATAAAAAAAGTATCATTTTATTACATAAAATTTGCTATAGATCAGTGAAAAAAACAGGTATTTTTTTTAAATCTATTCATTTTAAATTATTCCCGCGGGATACCCAGGCCAAAAAGTAGCCCAGATTTTAAGAATTGGTGGCGATCAGCGAAAACCGCATTAAAATCAATCCAGTAGTATTTAAGTTAATCCCGAACAAACAGACAAACAGACAAGAAATAAAAAAATGCATCGTGTTCTCCATCGTTTATAAAGTGTATTCCAGTTGTTTTTTTTTAATATCTTCAATGTACAGACGGCATTTTTAGAATTTTATAATATACAAGCGGCCCGCCCCGGCTTCGCAAGGGTATCTAAGACTTTTGTTATAGCCTATGTCAATCGGGGACAGGGATAGTGTAGCTTGCCAACAGGTCTGGATCGGACTGGGCGTAACTACGTTCTAGATCTCAGCCTTTCCTACATAAAAAGCGCGGGGCACATGGGCGGAGGGTGGTTTTAGTGGGTAGTGGTTGTTGCCCGTGCAATTTCTCTGAGTCTCCACACAATCTGGCTTGATTATTATTCGGATTGCCCCTTATCAAAGGGGAAAGCCTTCATGATCAACTATGGTCTAATCCCTTGCAAAGGACTCAGTATTGTGCGTAAATAGCATTTAAAAAAAAAAAGCTTGCCAACAATTCGGGCATCCTTAGGAGTATGGCCCTGTACGATGCACCCGTTTGGTCCACTGCACTTCACCGCCACAATAGGACTCTGTTGTGCCGCGCACAACGGGTCCTGGCGGTGAGGGCCATTCGTGGATACCGTACAGTGTCTTGAACGGCGTCGACACTTTTGGCAGGCGATTCGCCCTGGCTTCTCCAGGCGGACGTACTTGCCAAAGTTCGGCGCTCACGACAAGATGCCCTCTCACGTGGCCTGGTTTACTTGAGCTTCAGGCGATCAGGACGCGGGAAACCGCGACCATGATCCAATCTTGGTCAGTAGAGTTGGAAAACCCTGTGGCTGGCATTGATACGGTGGAAGCGGTGCGCCCACACCTGTTACGATCGCTCTCGCGGAAACGCGGGACCCTGACTTTCAGGATGACGCAGATACTTACCGGGCATGGGTGCTTCGATAAGTATCTGAAGCATATCGTGGGCTGCCTGCCTTCACCCCAATGTCGCCAGTGTGGGCACAAGACACGGCGTTTCATACGCTAGTCGAGTGCGCAGCATGGGCACCACAGAGGTTTGAACTCGAGACAATAGTAGGTCCGATCGATTCGCTCGGCAGTCTGGTGCAAGCCATGCTGCAGAGCGATGATCATTGGGTGGGTGAATCCAATTTCTGCGAGGTTGTAATGTCTCAAAAGGAGGCCGCAGAACGATACAGAGAGAGGTACAAGTGCGCATGCGTCTCGTGGGTACCCTGTATCCCTGAGGCGCCGATATGCGCATGACTTCCCTCCTTGAAAATACCGCTGTAGGGGCCCTCTAGCATCTAGGGAGCAGAGGAGTCTTCACCCCTGTTGCCGAAGTGAGTTTGCACTGCTTCCCGGAGCATTCTCAAGCACTGATGCGCTAGGATCAGCGTGGGCGTAACTACATTCTAAGTCTCACGCTCTTCCTGCCATAAGCGCGGGGCACATGGGAGGAGGGTGGTTTTAGTGGAATAGTGAGTACTCGAGTCTCCACACAAGCCGGTCGATTAGTGTTTGGATTGCCCCCTTGAGAATGCCTCCATAATCCACTATGGTCAAATCCATAGCAAAAGACCCGGTACTGTGCGAAATGCATTTCCCCCGCCTTACAGTGAAAGAACTTTTCAAATCGGTTCAGTAGTTTCTGAGCCTATTCAGTGCAAGCAAACAAATCTTTCTTCATTATAATATTAGTATAGATTAAATTAATTTAGCACTAAGACGATTTATTATTTAGTTATGCTCGTTATCATTAGTCTATTTTTTGTTAATGTAACTTACTTTATATTTGCAGGATTCCAGCGATCGCGAAGAAGCAATACAAGATCAAAATCTAGCAGCATCTGGTGAAAGAAAGTTCTCTGGGCGAAAGGACGCTAACGAGCCATCTATGCAAGCAAATCGTGGCTACGTATGTACGATTTTATTTGCGTTTATGGAAATGTGTTATACATCTGTACAATTTAATTTTATTACCTCTGTCAAAAATATTGTAAAACAATCCCTTCCTTTAAATATAAAATATTCTTGTTATAAAATGCCTATTGAACAGAATTTGTTTATAAATAATTTAATATAATATATTCTATAATATTATAAAGTTCTCAACATGCCGTGTCTGTACATTCAAGTATTTTTATTATATATTTAAAATAAAACAACTGAAATAGACTATAAACGATGGAGAAAACGATGCAATTTTTATTACATTTCTTGTCTATTTATTCGGGATTCATTTAGATGCGGTTTTCGTCTATCGACAGTAAATTCTTAGACCTAAAATCTGCACTGCTTTTTATCCCGGGACTCCCGCGGGAATTTCAAGTCAAGTGTGCACGAAGTCACGGGCATATCCTGGTTATAAATAAAAATATGAATTAATTTTTAATGGATCTGTAACGTTATATGACAAACTTTTATATAAATATTCCTAATGAATTAATAGTGATCTTCCGTTTAGTTTTCAGCGTACATGCCTAATAACTCCGGACGTCTTCAAGAAGAGAAGGATACTTCTGATCTAAACGAGTATGACCAATCCAGTTTGAAATGTACGCGGAACACTTATGTTGATAATAGTGATACCGTTGATCAACAAGATCCAGCTCAACATTTGAAATATCGAGAAGTTAATTCCAATAGATTCAATGAAAATGATATCCTGTCTAACAAGCAAACTAATAAACAAGCTCAAGTTCAAAGCCAAGATAATATGATTTTTGACATAAAAAGTGAAATAAATAACATAGATAACAAGAAATACGGTACTAATGAAGTGCAGAACCCTAATGAAGGTACCGATCCGAAATCGTACTCTAATGCTATAGACACAAATGACAGGGAAATTGTTGTTGATGAAAATTATGATAATAGACGGTATTTTCTGAACCGTGATACTCGTCAAGTTAAAAGTGTAACGCATGAGACAGAAGTTACAAATCTAGCCAAAATGGTCCCTGAAGATGAAGAATCTGCAATAAAAAGACACATAAGAAAACTTTCAAAAGATGAACTAGAAGAATTAAAAAACAACCTTTCAGATGATAAGAAAATTCTTTTACAAAATGTCATCGACAAAATTAATCCTTCTCAAAGCAATGATGAAGGTATAAATAAGAGAGAAATTACAAAAAAAGCTGGCGCTATCGAAGAGGATAGTTTGATGGACTCTGAGTTGTCTAATTCGGGCAAAAATCAAGGTGTTACTTCTGATTTACAGGTAAGCACCGATTCATCGGTATCTCAAAATACGAAAAATAAAGAAACAGAACAAACGGAAAGTCAGTCCGAAAGTAGTAGTTTACCTTCATCGAAAAGTGCCGAAACGTATGAGGCTGACAGCAAATCAGGAATAAATAGTGAAAATGAAGAACCTAGTTTAAAAAATAAACGAGAAACCAATTCAGATGATTTTTCCGACACTAAAAAATATAGGGAAAGCCAATTAATGAAAAATGATAACCAAAACTGGCAGGATTCCTTGAACAAAAAGGAATGTGAATGCTCTCAAGATGAAGATTCATCGTCGTTTGTGCAAAATATACCTCAATACGAGTATAATACAAGAAATAAAAAACGTGAACTATATTTTGAAAATCAAGCTGATTTTTGTGATTCATTCAAGAGTTTGGAAGAGTCATTTCCTAATTCAAACATTAACGAAGATTCAATTGCCTACTCTGGCCCACTGATTAGAGTTAAACGGAAGGGCCCTAACCAGATTGTAAAGAAGAGGTCTGCAGGCATTCTGCCAGATGCAAAGGTAGCTTATTTTCCATATAAATCAGAAAACGATGATGAGGACAATGATGAAGGGAATGAATTTGATGACGAAGGCTTTTATGATCGTACCAGTAATTTCGCAAAGAAAAACGAGCCGATAGAGAAAAGCAATAATGACTATTCAAAATTAGTTTCTGGACCAAACCAGCTAGATAGTGTTGTAACAAAGACGTCTGACAATTTTAAACAAAGTTCCCATACTCGTACTAAATTATCAAGAATAGAAAATTTAAATGATGAGAAAACTGGTCTTGGATCTGATACAGATAGTGTATTATCTGGAGTTGAAGATACAGATGACAATCTCATGTTTAGTAGCAATTTTAGAGACAAACGTACTGTTAGGGATGATAATATATCATCAACGGACGGACAGCCTAATTTAGGAACTGAAAACAATCTTAGTCCATTAAATTATCAAGAAAATGATGCTTTCGGTCCACTCCCGCGAAACTATGAAAGCGACCTGGGTAGATATAAAAGAATCCGCCGCCTAAAACAATCTCACTTACCTTTAGAAGAAAATAATTCTAATTAATATTCATTCTATTTTTAAGTTTGTTTTTCGCATTGACTGTTACTTTAGAATTTAATTTTACATATTGTTTTTAATTTAAGAACGTATTCTATAAGATTTTTGATAGAATAATTTTATATTAGGCCCGTTTAATTTTCTGTAGAGTACGATGTTTAATTCAGAAGTCTCCCAATTTATATAGATTAAACATAATGCTGATATGTAGTTGAGTATACGACAAAACATCAAATAGCTTATTTTTCGATAATTAAATAAAGCCCTGTATCTGATTATTTAAGTGGTATTATTATTCATTTCCGAAATTATATTACGGGCAATTTTTCATTAGTATTATTTTACCTGCATGTTGAAATATAAAAACCTTAACAATTCACACTCACCCCATTTTCATCCCGCTATCAAAGTTCATACTACTTGGTAATGGTTAATAAGGAGATAGTTCAATATAAAACAGTATAAAATAAATGGTTATAAGGTACATCGTAAAGTAGATAAGTAGAAGCCGCGCGCAGAAGGTTTCCGATGACTTAATTAATATTATTGTATATACTTGTGTGAAATATATACAATAAATTAAAATATTAAATTTATTGCAACAACTATTTATGTAACATTTTTTGTCAATCCTACTGACCATCGACGCGTGATATCATAAGGCTATGGGCAAACCTGCGCGGTAAGTACCTAACCTGCGGGTAGTAGAATGTTTGTTTAGATATTATCCTTTTTTTTTTTGAATACCATATTACCATTAAAAGTCGTGGTAGAGTAATGGCTAGCGCACGCGTCCCATGCGCAAAGGGCGCACGTTCGATCCTGGCCGGAACGCATGCACCACTTGGTTTTCTGTTCTAATGTTGTTACATGTTACAATTACCACGTGCTAACAACGGTGAAGGAAAACATCGTGATGCAACCTGCACATCGAGATAACCGATGTGTCAAAACCCGCCAAGCCGCATTGGACAAGCGTGGCGGGTATACTGTCCGTTCCCCACCTACAATGGGAGGCCCGAGCCCAGCAGTGGAACATTTATGGGCCTATATTATTATATTATATATTACCAATATATGTTTATTGTATTACCAACGTTGGATCCGTATCCTGGTATTAGATACTTTCGTCCGTATAAAAACCCCATATACCCCGCATTATTAAAAATTAAAAAATACATAATTATATATTAGTTCATTTTAAAGGAAAGTAAGGAACTTTCACCATTTATAATACATGTTTAAAATAAAAACAGACAATTATTTTTTTTCTAAATTTATTACATGGCAAAGTTTGACATAAAAAGAAAATAATCATAATTTGAATTAAATAACAGTAAAATAGTAAATAATTATAATATTTAAAATATTATGCATTATATTAGCGAAGACAAGTTATTCTTATAGACTGGCGATGTTAAATTGCATAATTAAATAAGATTAAACAAAAGCCGCCTGACTACATAAAATATGGAATGAAAATATATTGTTTTTTGACGTAAGTATATAAATTTTAAATTATTTTTGAGTTACTTGTGTAGCATAAAATTTATGCTCTCTGGAATCCCGCGTATGCTTGAAAGGCGTACGCGGGGCCTCAATTAGCGTGGCAGGGCAGGTACCATGTACATGGCCGGTAAACTCTCGCTTATAACTTGTAGAACCGTCGCCTAAGACAAAGTGTGAAGTAGTTCCATGACGAGCCACACGTTCAACCCTCTCGACTCTTTCTGTTCTTTCCGCTCTTTGCGCTTGTTCGGAGCGTGAAAAACTTCCATAAGATCGAGCTTCTGAGTGACCATAAAATTCGCCACCAACCTGAAGATTATCTCTGGCACCACCACGTGGCTGGCGTTCACCACCACGTTCCACGATCAAAGTGGACTGACCGTCTCTCCTTGTTTGAGTACGACGAGCATCTGTATTTTCTGAGTGTTGAGATATTACAGCCATGTTGTCTCGTGTGGAACGATGCATTGAACTTATGCTTTTTCTATCCGAGCTTTGGGTTGAATTACTAATATATTCACCACGTTCGGATAAATTTCCGATACTCTTCCTTTGTGCTGCTGCAGTGGAACTAATAGAATGATGAGCTTCAGTTGCGGTCGAAATGCCTTTACGATGGAGTACAGCATTGGCAGTATTCGCATCAGACACAAGATCCGAAGTGCGCTTGTGATGACCGCTTCTAGAAGAGCCATCTATGACTGACCTGCTATCATCGCCGCCATGCATAGCCCGTTGGAATTCTATGCTAGTTCTGGTAACATTATCGCTGAGTTGATTCCTGTTTATGACTTGCTGGCTAGTTTTTGAAATATTTTGTTCAGTATGACTTTCATTTGTAGAATGCATCGAAGAATTAATATTTCTCTGGGTATGATGATCCCCTGTTATGTGGCGACGGTTTATATTTTGTCCAGAATGGTCAGTCGACAAAATTCTTTGCGTGGTTGTATCACCTGCTACTTGCCTGTTGCTGCTAGTGGCGGATTGACTTTCTTTCGAAATGACAGTAGACCCGACGTTACGATTAACATGAGTCTCTGAAGTCGAATGATGATGTTGAGACTGGGAACCATGTTGGGTTACAGTTTGACCTGAAGAGATTATCTTCTGCGAACTGTCTCCAACGATATGCTGAGAAGAATGCGACGATTTTTGATCAAGACTGGAATCACTTGAGGTATATGCGATGTTATTTATATTTCTTTGATTAATTATATCCGAAGTAATGGATTGCTGTAGAGAAGATTGTGTTCCACGATTTGTCGGTATCCCCTTTTGATCGTTACGTTGTCCTGGATGTCTTTGACGATCATCAGGTCCTTCTCTTGGTGTAGATTGAAGTGGTAAATTACGCCCCTTATCGTTAGGTACATCTACTTCAATGTTTCGGGTAACATTGACCCATTTTCCTCCTATAAGTTTCTTTTCTGTTATTTGTTTTACAGTTTTTATAGATGTTGTTTTCGTAGTAGAAGTAATCACATTTTTTACATTCTTAGTTTCGGATTTATTTGTAACATTTCTGTCTGTTGTCACTTTAGATACAGACCGGTCAACAGCACTTTGCGTTGCATTTTTGTCAATAAGATCGGCAGACGTCCTATCAGGAGTGCCTCGACGGGAATCCGGCTGCCCTCTAGTATCGTAACTAGAAACTGTCGTGTGCTTAGTATTAGAACCAGATTGTATATGTTTTGAAGAAGTGTGTTCGACGTGAGATTGATGGATATGTTTCTCAGAATGACTTTTTTGTGTTCTATTGTCTTCGTGTATTTCACCACGTCTTATCACATTTATTTGTGAGGTTGTGTCATGTTCGTCTCGGTCCTCAACAGATTTCGATTCAATTACTTTTCTCGAAACGTCACTCTTGTGTATTTTCTGTACATCTTGTCTCACGATTTCACCGTTGGTATAACTGTCCCTGGGTTGTGGTCCAGAACTTCCTGAAGGTGAAGATTCAGGTCTTAATTTGTCCTTTGGGTAAAGTTGTCCAGGACCCCTTCTTGACGATGTTTGAGAATCAGTATCATCTTCTGGGTTCCAATTATCTTTCGGTCTTATCGGTGTTGAACGATCTCCTGGTTGCCATTTGGATTTGGGGGTTCGATCAAACTCTCCTTCTGGTTTTAAATTATCTTTGGGACGTACTTGATTTGGTGTATCCCCAGGTTGCCAGTGACTTTTAGGTCTATCTTGGAATTCACCATCAGGATATAAGTTATCTTTTGGCTTAAATTGTTCTGGTCTATCGCCTGTTACCCATTTAGGTCTAGATGGTCTATCAAAATCACCTTCTGGTTTCAAGTTATCTTTGGGCCGAACTTGGCTAGGCGTATCACCAGGTTGCCACTGACTCTTAGGTCTATCTTGGAAATCGCCATCGGTGTGAAGGTTGTCTTTCGGTCTTATTTGTTCAGGTCTCTCTCCAGTCACCCATTTAGGCCTCGATGGTCTATCAAAATCACCTTCCGGTTGTAAATTATCCTTCGGACGTACTTGTGCAGGTGTTTCACCAGGTTGCCATTGCGTCTTAGGTCTGTCATGAAATTCACCATCGGGATGAAGATTGTCTTTCGGTTTTATTTGTTCAGGTCTATCACCTCTTGTCCATTTTTGTCCAGTTGGTCTATGAAAATCACCTTCAGGTTTTAGATTATCTTTCGGTCTAAATTGTTCAGGTATTTCACCTGGTTGCCAGTGAGATTTAGGTCGACCTTCAAACTGCCCATCAGGATATAAACTATCCTTAGGCCGCATTTGATCAGGTCTATCTGCTGGACTCCATTTTTGTTTTACCGGTTTATCGAATTGTTCGGGTTTTATATTGTCTTTATAATGAATTGGCTGTGTACTTTCGCCGGGTTTTAATTTCGGCTGTTTTTCTGGACTATCTCTAGTTTTCTCTCGTGGTTTCTGACCTGGATAATCTGATGTAGTTGATGAAGGTCTTGAAGACTGGTCAGGGCTGTCACCTGGTCTTCCTGGTGAAAGTTTGTCTGAAGGACTACGTCTATCTCCTGTGTCCCAGTCAGTTTTAGGCTTTCTACTAGTATCACCTGGTTTCAAGTTGTCAGGATGATAAATGATTGCTGACCTTTCGCCCTTTACAACTTTATAATCGTCCCTACGAGTATGATCTTCAAATACACCTTCTATTTTTAGGTTATCTTCACGTCTTGTTAATTTCACTCGTTGACCTTTAACTAGGCGATATGTGTCTGACGTTCTAATGTTTTCCATCTTTCCTTCCATTTTCAGATTGTCTTCATGTTTTACAACTGCTGTTCTTTCTCCTGTGACAACACTGTAGTCATTTCGTTGCTTCATGTCTATAAACTCACCTTCAATTTTCAGGTTATCTTCACGTCGTATAATGTCAAGCCTTTCAATTTTCTGCTTACTGCGTAAATCAATATCTCTTTCAATCGTAATATTATCGACTTGTTTAAAAGGTTTCCTTTTTTCTGCTGGTTGTGATGGTACAACTTCAGGTTTGTAAAATTTGCCGTCAGGTTTTAAATTATCTGAAGGTTTGACAACGGGAGCTCTTTCTCCTTTAGTTGCACTATAATCGTTACGAATTTCAAGATCAATGAATTCTCCTTCTGTACGCAGATTATCTTCATGTTTTTGTATCACAACTTTCTCAGTTCTTTCAATACGTTTATAATCATCTCTTGAGCGATGTACCTCCATAGTTCCTTCCATTCTTAAGTGGTCATCATGTTTAACTATATCAGCGCGATCTCCTTTTGTAACAGTATAGTCAGTTCGCCTTATAATCTCCATATCACCTTCCGGTTTTAAGTTATCTTTTGGTTTCTTTTGCACCGGACGTTCACCGGTTACTGGTTTCGGTTTCTCTGGTCTTTCAAAGATGCCTTCAGGTTTAAGATTATCTTGCGGCTTTTTAGGCGTTTGCCTTTCGGCTGGACGCCATACGTCATGTTTTGGCTTTTCAAAATCTCCTTCTGGTTTCAAATTATCTTTCGGCTTAACAACTTCAGGTCTTTCTGCAGGACGCCACTTATCTTGTTTTGGAGTCTCAAAGTCACCTTCTGATTTTAGATTATCTTTCGGCTTTTTAGGAGTTTGGCGTTCTGCTGGTCTCCATTCGTCTGGTTTTGGCTGTTCAAATTGACCCTCTGGTCTCAGATTATCCTGCGGTCTCTTTTGCACGGGACGTTCTGCGGGACGCCACTTTTCTTTGTCAGGCGTCTCAAATTCTCCCTCTGGTTTAAGATTATCTTTTGGCTTCGTAGGGGTTCGACGTTCAGCTGGTTTCCATTCATCTTGTTTTGGCTCTTCAAATTCACCCTCAGGCCTCAAATTATCCTTTGGTCTTTTTTGAATAGGGCGTTCTGCAGGTCGCCACTCATCGTGCTTCGGCTTTTCAAACTCACCTTCTGGTCTTAAATTATCTTCTGGTTTATTTTGCACAGGTCTTTCTGCGGGGCGCCATTCTTCGTGCTTGGGTGTTTCAAAGTCACCTTCTGGTTTAAGGTTGTCCTTCGGCTTTTTAGGCGTTCGGCGTTCAGCTGGTCTCCATTCATCGTGTTTCGGTTCTTCAAATTCACCCTCAGGCCTCAAATTATCTTGCGGTTTCTTTTGCACGGGACGTTCCGCGGGACGCCACTTTTCTTTGTCGGGTGTTTCGAATTCACCTTCTGGTTTAAGATTGTCTTTTGGTTTGCTAGGGGTTCGACGTTCAGCTGGTCTCCATTCATCTTGTTTCGGTTCTTCAAATTCACCCTCAGGCCTCAAATTATCTTGCGGTTTCTTTTGTACGGGGCGTTCTGCGGGGCGCCACTTTTCTTTGTCAGGCGTTTCGAAGTCACCCTCCGGTTTAAGATTGTCTTTTGGTTTGCTAGGGGTTCGACGTTCCGCTGGTCTCCATTCGTCTTGTTTCGGCTCTTCAAATTCACCCTCAGGCCTCAAATTATCTTGCGGTTTCTTCTGTACAGGGCGTTCTGCTGGGCGCCACTTTTCTTTGTCAGGTGTTTCGAATTCGCCCTCCGGTTTAAGATTGTCTTTTGGTTTACTAGGAGTTCGACGTTCAGCTGGTCTCCATTCGTCTTGTTTCGGTTCTTCAAATTCACCCTCAGGCCTCAAATTATCTTGCGGTTTCTTCTGTACGGGACGTTCTGCGGGGCGCCACTTTTCTTTGTCAGGCGTTTCAAAGTCACCCTCTGGTTTAAGATTGTCTTTTGGTTTGCTAGGAGTACGACGTTCAGCTGGTCTCCATTCGTCTTGTTTCGGTTCTTCAAATTCACCCTCAGGCCTCAAATTATCTTGCGGTTTCTTCTGTACGGGACGTTCTGCGGGACGCCACTTTTCTTTGTCAGGCGTTTCAAAGTCACCCTCTGGTTTAAGATTGTCTTTTGGTTTGCTAGGAGTACGACGTTCAGCTGGTCTCCATTCGTCTTGTTTCGGTTCTTCAAATTCACCCTCAGGCCTCAAATTATCTTGCGGTTTCTTCTGTACGGGACGTTCTGCGGGGCGCCACTTTTCTTTGTCAGGCGTTTCAAAGTCACCCTCTGGTTTAAGATTGTCTTTTGGTTTGCTAGGAGTACGACGTTCAGCTGGTCTCCATTCGTCGTGTTTCGGTTCTTCAAATTCGCCCTCAGGCTTCAAATTATCTTGTGGTTTCTTTTGTACAGGGCGTTCTGCGGGGCGCCACTTTTCTTTGTCAGGTGTTTCGAATTCGCCCTCCGGTTTAAGATTGTCTTTTGGTTTACTAGGAGTTCGACGTTCAGCTGGTCTCCATTCGTCGTGTTTCGGTTCTTCAAATTCACCCTCAGGCCTCAAATTATCTTGCGGTTTCTTTTGTACGGGGCGTTCTGCGGGGCGCCACTTTTCTTTGTCAGGTGTTTCGAATTCGCCCTCTGGTTTAAGATTATCTTTTGGTTTTCTAGCAGTCCGACGTTCAGCTGGTCGCCATTCGTCTTGTTTCGGTTCCTCAAATTCACCCTCAGGCTTCAAATTATCTTGCGGTTTCTTTTGTACTGGCCTTTCTGCAGGTCGCCATTCTTCTTTATCAGGCGTCTCGAAGTCACCCTCTGGTTTAAGATTGTCTTTTGGTTTGCTAGGGGTTCGACGTTCTGCTGGTCTCCATTCGTCTTGTTTCGGTTCTTCAAATTCACCCTCAGGTCTCAAATTATCTTGCGGTTTCTTTTGTACGGGACGTTCCGCGGGACGCCACTTTTCTTTGTCGGGTGTTTCGAATTCACCTTCTGGTTTAAGATTGTCTTTTGGTTTGCTAGGGGTTCGACGTTCAGCTGGTCTCCATTCATCTTGTTTCGGTTCTTCAAATTCACCCTCAGGCCTCAAATTATCTTGCGGTTTCTTTTGTACGGGGCGTTCTGCGGGGCGCCACTTTTCTTTGTCAGGCGTTTCGAAGTCACCCTCCGGTTTAAGATTGTCTTTTGGTTTGCTAGGGGTTCGACGTTCCGCTGGTCTCCATTCGTCTTGTTTCGGCTCTTCAAATTCACCCTCAGGCCTCAAATTATCTTGCGGTTTCTTCTGTATAGGGCGTTCTGCTGGGCGCCACTTTTCTTTGTCAGGTGTTTCGAATTCGCCCTCCGGTTTAAGATTGTCTTTTGGTTTGCTAGGAGTACGACGTTCAGCTGGTCTCCATTCGTCGTGTTTCGGTTCTTCAAATTCGCCCTCAGGCTTCAAATTATCTTGTGGTTTCTTTTGTACGGGGCGTTCTGCGGGGCGCCACTTTTCTTTGTCAGGCGTTTCGAAGTCACCCTCCGGTTTAAGATTGTCTTTTGGTTTGCTAGGGGTTCGACGTTCCGCTGGTCTCCATTCGTCTTGTTTCGGTTCTTCAAATTCACCCTCAGGCCTCAAATTATCTTGCGGTTTCTTTTGTACGGGACGTTCCGCGGGACGCCACTTTTCTTTGTCGGGCGTTTCGAATTCGCCCTCTGGTTTAAGATTGTCTTTTGGTTTGCTAGGAGTTCGACGTTCAGCAGGTCTCCATTCATCTTGTTTCGGCTCTTCAAATTCACCCTCAGGCCTCAAATTATCTTGCGGTTTCTTCTGTACGGGGCGTTCTGCGGGGCGCCACTTTTCTTTGTCGGGCTTTTCGAATTCACCCTCTGGTTTAAGATTGTCTTTTGGTTTGCTAGGAGTTCGACGTTCCGCTGGTCTCCATTCGTCTTGTTTCGGCTCTTCAAATTCACCCTCGGGCCTCAAATTATCTTGCGGTTTCTTCTGTACGGGGCGTTCTGCTGGGCGCCACTTTTCTTTGTCAGGCGTTTCGAAATCTCCCTCTGGTTTAAGATTGTCTTTCGGTTTGCTAGGAGTTCGACGTTCAGCTGGTCTCCATTCATCTTGTTTTGGTTCTTCGAATTCACCTTCAGGTTTCAAATTATCTTGTGGTTTTTTCTGAACAGGACGCTCTGCCGGACGCCACTCATCATGTTTTGGTTTTTCAAACTCTCCTTCGGGTCTCAAATTGTCTCTTGGTTTTTTATAAGTCTGTCGGACATCTATTTCTTCATAAGTTTTATATTCTTCTTGCGTAGTAGTCACTTGTTGGAGATCTTCTGTAGAGTAAAATTTCTCAAAATCTTCTTTTGTCCATGTTCGACGTCTTTGTGGACGTTCTACTGGCGTAACCTTTTCAGTATAGTCTTTTTGATTCGAAGTTACAAATTCTATTTCACCTTCCTTAATAATATTGTCAGTTCTCCGCGCGACCATTTTTGTTCTTTCTACAATATCAGTATAATCAATATATTCAGACTTTGACGTCGTTTCAGTTGTCATATCACCTTCAATCTTGGTCCATGTATTACGACGAACGGGTTTGGGACGCTCTACCGGTTTCGCAGTGTACTCTGTACGGCTAGTTGTTGTATCTGAAATGAAATAAACATATTACTTAGTTAAGGTTTAACAGTAATACTGGCAAATCTACTTTTCATATGTAAGAATAACATTGAGTATTTAGTAGTTTTCTGGCTATTTGAACCCAGTGAGAAGTCTGTTTCCTGGCAGTTTGCAATCTAAAAAATAGCATATACATACAACCGGGAGAGCCTTTAGTGAAATAAAAGCAACATAGCGATGATAAATCTGCCCTCCTTATAGCAAACGCAGTATAATTGCAAATGGCGGTTTCGAGAAAAACGTTGTAAACATATCTTTAGATATATAAACAACATGTCCATGTTATGTAACTTTTTAGTATATCTAAAAAACAAAAGTCAAGCTTGATATAGATTAACGCTTTGGGATACCATTTCTGCAAAAAATTAAAACTCCAAAAATGACGATTACACGCGCACTACAAGCGCAATTAGTAGAGCAGAATTATTTATTGTATTATATGTTATCGATGTTCAAAATTCCTACTGGCCACGATACTTTAAAAATCGCATCTAGCAAATTGATCATAACTCAGTAAGAGAACTGACCGACACCATCCCAAATTTTGGGTGTAAGTTTATTATGTTATATATGTTTTGTAAAAGATTGATAAGTCATTCAATTTAATTTTTAAGGTACCAATATCTTTACGAGTGGCTATGAGCGCCAGGCTCAAATATAATGAGGTCTTTTATAAAATACATTAAAATATTAAAAATCTATTTCTACTGACTAACTTTTAAAGGGAATTAAGTATTTAACATTAAATCGCTGGGTGCCACTTTGCATACGAGCGGAATCATCATAAACTTGCTTACCCTGACAATATTCATTTAGAGGCTTATAAAAAACTTTAAAGCTAGACATATTTTTACTAAGTTAATTCATTAGTGAAATTAGATGAGTGTGTTATAAATGCTAATCATAGTTATACATGGGTTTTTTCTGAAAAGGTCTATAAAAATCCTTTTATCTCTTTAATCGTATAATGATACGATAAAATAACTATCCTGCTACTGAGTTCGTACCTACCCATTTATGTATTGTCGATACACAGGTTTCTTAACGAAGCTTTCTCCACTGCTAGTACTGGCAATTGTAACCAGATAAATATTATTACTTTACAAAAATTACCTACGGCATTAAAATCCTCTTAGTCATTAAGCTACCAAAACTTTTTATAAGTCCATGGTAAAAGGATACTATATTCTATGATAAAACACTATTTAGTCACTTTTAAATTTTTTTACGAGGTTTTTAATAAACATGGTTATATGTGAATATTAAATAGCAATTACAAATATAAACAAAAAAATATAATCGCAAAAACTCCAAATCGATAAAGTTCCTGAATGCTGTTTTTTTTTATTGCAGGAGTTCACCAGACAGGCAGACGGCCCACTTGACGGAAAGCGGTTACCATCGCCTATGGACATTTGCAACACCAAAGGTGCTACAAATACGCTGCTGCTCTCCTAAGGGAGAGTGGAATCTTGTCACTAATGCCGGAATACAACGCAAGGTTGTTATGGCGACATACTTTAGACCAGGGGTGGTAGCCATCCAGTCGGGCAAATGCCCTACCACCTGGCTGTGGGTTGTTTCGTCGCCCCTTACGACAAGCCGCCCGGGCGCAGGAAATTGTATTCTTTCTCCGTTCCTGCACGGATAAAATATATATACTCATGCGATAATAGTGGCCCACGAAAGTTAAATCACTTGGTGGTAAATTATAATACTGTAATGAAACTTACTTCTTTATAATTAACTGAATAAGAGTTTAATTAATGTCCGTATTTTATTTTTTTTAAAACTTGCCCGCCTTGTGTAATTCTGCCTCGCACACGGCCACTTGTTTATGTTGTACATATTAAGGTTTTCCATATAAGTACTCTTCGCTCGAGTAAACGCTTGAGGTCCCGTGGAAATTAAGAACCCAGTGAGAACCCAGAATCATATAATAGCCTAAATAATGTTAGCTTACCTGTAAACTCTCCCTCGGTAATAATATTGTCGACGCGACGAATTATTTCAGCCCTTTCGCCAGTGACCACTTTGTAGTCTCCAGTTATAGTTCTCTTAGTTGTAAAGTCTCCTTCGGGGCGCAAATTGTCTTCAGGTTTCTTTACAACTACTCTTTCTGCTGGAACAAACTCATCCGGCTGCCTTTTAACAAAATCACCCTCAGGCTTCAAATTATCTTCAGGTTTCTTTTGCTTTGGTCGCTCAGCAGGTTTCCATTCTTCTTTTTTTGGTGTAGTAAACTCTCCTTCGGGCCTCAAGTTGTCTTCGGGTCGACGTACTGGTTCACGTTCTCCTGGCTGCCACTTTTCGGGTTTGCGAGTTTCAAATTCGCCTTCTGGCTTAAGATTGTCTTGAGGCTTCTTTTGTTTGGGACGTTCAGCGGGCTGCCATTCCTCTTTTTCTGGCGTCGTGAATTTACCTTCTGGTCTAAGATTGTCTTCTGGACGTCTTACTGGTGCCCTATCACCAGGTTGCCATTCTTCTGGTTGACGTTTTTCAAATTCGCCTTCAGGTCTTAAGTTATCCTCTGGTTTTTTAGGCTTTTGTCTTTCTGCTGGTCTCCAAGGTTCCTTTTCAGGAGTGTCAAATTTGCCTTCAGGTTTAAGGTTATCTTCAGGACGTTTTACGGGAGCTCTGTCTCCTGGACGCCATTCATCTGGTTTGCGTTTCTCAAATTCACCTTCAGGTTTCAAATTATCTTCAGGCCGTTTGACTGGTGCTCTATCTCCAGGACGCCATTCATCTGGACGCCGTTTTTCAAAATCACCTTCCGGTCTTAAATTATCTTCAGGCTTTTTAGGTTTTTGTCTTTCTGCCGGTTGCCAAGGTTCTTTTACCGGGGTATCAAAATCACCTTCAGGCCTAAGATTATCCTGAGGACGTCTTACTGGAGCTCTGTCACCTGGACGCCAATCTTCTGGTTCACGTTTTTCAAATTCACCTTCTGGCCTCAAATTATCTTGAGGTTTTTTCGGCTTTTGTCGTTCAGCTGGTCTCCATTGCTCCTTTTCTGGAGTTGTAAACTCTCCTTCTGGTTTAAGGTTATCATCGGGCTTCTTCACTGGCGCACGATCTCCCGGACGCCACTCATCAGGGCGTCGCTTTTCAAACTCTCCCTCAGGTTTTAGGTTATCTTCTGGTTTATGCTGTTTAGGTCTTTCCGCTGGCTGCCACTTGGGACGCTCTGGTTCTTCGAACTCTCCTTCGAGACGGAGATGATCCTCATGATGTATTGCTGTAGTCCGACTTACATGTTTTTCGTCGTAGTCGCGTTTGTACGCGGAGACCACGCTCGTAGTGTGCTCCACATCGAACAATGGCTCCGGGACATCGTTGTGTGGGCAACGGTGACGCCTGTTAACAAAATTCATTTATCAGTATTAGCACCGACTACAAAATACGTATTTTCACTTATGAAACTAGCTGTCCTTAACTATGTTTGAGAATTTCCAAAATAAAATATCGCATCGTTTTATCATTGATATATTGAGAATACGTAAACATTTGAGATTTATCACACCTTTTGACGAGATAGGGATGGAGAGCAAGTGGAAATCGTCTGGGAAGCGGCAGAGGCGGCAGCGTCAGAGATTTCGCCATAGCACGCGTCCATTTCGATCAACTCAACTTGCTATAATCGGTTATTTAAGAAGCACTGAGCCCAAATATCTTGTTTATTATTTTTAAATTGTACATTCCACTGGATACAGACACTTGATTTTAACGTCCTTTGACACATCTTTTAATTCTTTAATATTAAACTATCAATACATGAAAATAGACACTAATAGTAAAAGTTACGTTAGCTCTAACTGAAAGCAAAAATATATTAATTTCCCTGAAAAGAAAAATGATATCGTCGATGAATGTTGTGTTTTGTGTTTAAGATCGAGCGCTTTCGACAATATTCGCCGGGCTCGCGACGCCCACTGCCGTAACCCGGGCAGGCTTAACATCAACAAGTTACTAAATAATATCTAGGAATGTATAATACAAATGCTGCTTAGCTCTACTGTAGGTCACCTGAAAAAACTGATTGCATACTGACATCATTCCAACGGCAGGAGTGACTATTACTATGGAAAAGGTATTCTTATGCCATGCTTATATCAAATAAATCGCATTATTTTGTAAAAAAAAATATCTAACAACTCTGAAACCACGAACTTGAATTTTTATTCCGTATACTATTTTCCGAAAATGCATTATGTGTTCATTCCCATTATTATCGAAATAATAATATATAATAATAATATCATCGAAATCGGTTCATTCCCAAGTCTGTGAAGAAGAAACAAACATTCAAATAAAATCACCGTAACATTTATATTAGCATCGAAGAAGAATATCTTCTTGTGCGACTTAAAACTTAAAACGTTTTATTTAACTCAGGTTCTGATAATGAATATTTTTAATAATAAATTAACTCTAATTAAAACTACGTTTTAACGGTTCAATAGTAATCACGGCTACTGAAAAGTGGCCGAACTGTCGAAATAAATATAAAACAAATAAAATGCCGCGTTTTAAACCGTGAAAACGTACTTTTAATTATGTGTATTAGTAGCGAAAACTTAATAAAATACTAATTCAACTCGTTTTATGAAGCCTAATATAATCCCCAAATTTAAGCTATCATTATGCTGTTTTTCAAAAGTTAGCATTACATCTGATAGTAGGAAATTTATCCTAACTGTAGAGACATCGCACTCAAGGCGCATAAAATAAGAGTGGGCGGCTGTACTGTAATTCGCAAAAGACAATCCAAATATAGCCGTGACTCATAATATTTGCGACCCCCTTTCTACTTGGAAGCAGAGCTTTAAAGGAAGTTGTTGTTGAAACTTCAGACGCTTATATAAGGCTGAATCAACTTATGAAGCCATGCATCTTAGGACCTTTGTTGTAAAACAATTCAAAAGTTAGATCTAGCTCCTAGCTCCCAAGATGATTAAAATGGGTTTAAGTGTTCAAATTAAGAAATCAACAGATTTAATAATAACTCTTAAGTAATTCATAAACGCATATAGTCTAAAAAACATGTCTTTGTAATTACAATTTTGAACTCGACTATTTTGTTGTTCGCCAAAAAGTCGTCAGATTAGAAAAGAAAAATTCAATACAACAGGGATACAATTATATAGCACACCCTATTCAGGGGTTAAGCGTCCTAGATTTCCTTTCAGAACCGGATATCGATTGGAATTAGGCTCGTATATGGATATTGTGTTTGATTCCCATCGCTAGGCGACAGCGAAGTATCAACTATCTACTACGTACCTATGTACATTTCAATATGAAAGTAGTAAAAATGTTGTACCAATGATCACACAATGAATATACCGAAGACTATGCGAACCGTATAAAACTATAAGGGTTCCTTTTTACCTGTAAGCAGCTGACAGACGTGCGAACAAGTAAGCGTACTTTTGCTCGACGAATTTTTTCATCTTATCTTAGTCATTTTAAGTACAAGAAATTTCATTGGCGAAAAAAGCCGTCGAAGCATAAGTACACGTACTGGCTCCTACATGTCTACTCCATGTTTTATATATTGTAACTTAAAAAATTGAATATACGACCCCAAAGTCCGAAACCGACATTGCAATCAGGATTTAACTCTAGAATACTAACAATCAATAAAATATTTTAAATTGAGTAATTATGTTGTTACCCTCAGTAGGCTAAAAGCAAGGTTTTAGATAAACGGATTGTGATTAACAACAATGTTTTAGTAAATCTCAATATATAATATTAACCACTCATGTATTTGGCCGGAATTTAGACGTTTTAGTGGTTTCGACAGTTTTATTAGAAATGCAATTATAGATTCATTACTTTATTCATATTTTCCAAAATATTATTTGTGTTTAAAACAAGCAATAACTTCTAAGGATACTGATTGTTTTTATAAACGAATTCTATATTATCAACTCAACTTATTAGTATATTATTAAATATTCATGGGAAGCTGATTCACGAATACTAAGACACTGGCAAATACATAAACCTTTACAAGCCATATATAACAAAGAACATGGCTATCACGTAAAATATGACAGCGCTGAAAACATATTTTAATATATCTACCTTGCAATCATGCTATTTCATTTCACATATTGTTAGGTACCAACAAAAAATAAAATTTTGCTCTAAATTTTAAATTATCCTGGCTTATTTTTAGTATACGTCAGATCTACACTAACTACACGTCGAACAAGTCAATAACGGTTAGAATAATATTTGGAAGATAAAGCTTAGATTACTTGATAAAATTCATGCGTGTCGAGATATTGACGTTTTTATGGTTTTGCGGCTGTATTTTGGCAGTAACCTCGGGGCACGGATGCTTCGGGAGGTACCTGTGTCGAATAAGACGTGAACAGACGTCAGGGTGCCACCACTGCGTCGGCGGCGACGAAGACATGGCGCTGCACACCCTCCAGGTGTGTCCAGCATGGGACGAGCAGCGTCGTGATCTCGTCGCGGTCGTCGGGGCGGATTTGTCCCTCCCGGCCGTAGTAAAGGCCATGGTCGGGAGCGCCGACGCGTGGGACGCAGCCGCCTCCTTCTGCGAAACCGTCATGTCCGCAAAGGAGGCGGCGGAGCGGGAGAGGGAGCAATCCGCTACGCTCCCCTCCCGCCAGAGCCGGCGGCGGTGACGGAGGGTCGTCCATGACGACCTCCAGCCACCGTAGGCTACGGCCGTGCGGGCGACCGGCGGGGAAACCGGACCCGCCCGCACATAAAGGCCGGAGAGGAGGAACGCGCGCCGATCCGCGCGCCCCCTCTCACCTCGCGGTGAGGTAGAGGAGCCGGAGAGACCCAGATCTCCGGCTACCAAATGGTGAGGCCAGCCCGCAAAGGGGCCGGCCGCCGTCCGTCCGGGCTGGTGGTGAATGCGCGAGCGAGCCCACAGCCCGGACAAAGGACGCTTGGGATCGGACAGGGGTTTTAGTGGGTATCCCTAACCGCGGCGTGGCAATAGCATCTCACATCTCAACGTGGGGTGCTAGTGCCACCCCGACCTGGCGAATCCCACTCACGGGCGACCTTTCCCCCTCGCGACCTTTCCCCCGCGTGGCCTACGGTCCTCAAACGGATTTCCCCTGTATAAAAATGCTTACGAAAAAACAGTAATCTTTGAAATTCGGTGCAGGTTCGCATACAAATGTAGGCGCTGGTTGCAAATAACTATGAATGTAATGTATGAATTAAAGTTTTCGCAAATATGCGTTAAAGTGAAAATCTCTTTAAACTTGATATAAAAATGATCATTATATAGCATATGTACTGAATTAAACGCATTCGGGTCCAACAGTTGTCGGCTGTATCCCTTTTAATCGATGTTTTTAAATTTGAAGATTTCGTAGCAAAAAAAATTATAAACAAAAGTAGTTACCAAAAACAAATTACTATATTCTAATGTTAAATGACTTCTAATCAAAGCCATGTTTCGTTACAATCTCAAACAAAGTAAAAAACAAACAAATTATACACATAAACAGCTATAATAGGTACTATCATCTCATAAATATCTAATTGTGTACACGATTGTCTAAGGCGGATAGACGTGTTTCAAACATCGCTATTCTTGATGTGCAGTATTCCTCACGATTATTTCTACAGTCAGTACGTGATGATTGCAACAGAAAAAGCCAACCAAAGCGGTGAATGCTCTCTTTTACAAGACTTGAACCCATATTATTAGAGTGAGACTCCAGTATATTAACTATTGCGCTATCTTGACCTTAAAGAATACGTATACTTTACAATCCCGCTAAACGCATTGAAATAATATACGAATAAATAAGTATAGACCGATAATATTGGAATAGTGATGTCACTATGACTTCATTTAATGTAAATATAAGCATTATAAGTAAAGTTATACTAGATATAAGCATTATATATAAAGTAAACTCGAAAACAACAATTAATATTAAAATCATACAATTACACATATTGGAATGAATCGCTTTGAATATTTTTTTTGTGTTGACTCAGTGGCAATGAATCAATTCTGCGAAAGAGAACCCTGACATGCGTACAGTAAAAATATTTATGGTTTGAGCGTTTCTTACTACTCTCCAGTATAAGGCATGAATGTGACTTGCCAATCTGTGAGGCATCGCTATAAATAGCAACTTGCATCAGGCCTTATCCGTCAATACTTAATGCAAACGTTTGTAAGAAGGCTATGCAAAAGCATTTAAATTGTCGACGTTATTTTTGTTAAACAGTCCTTGCTAATGCAATGCACTTTTGGCACTCTTTTATTATGAGACCTTAGAACTAGCATGCATATCAACCCTATAACCTCATGTCAACAGTGCTTAGATCTACTCTTTCTACTGAGATCTCTAAAGACGTCTGCCTGGTCTAAAGATGTTTGCCAGGTGGTAGGGCATTCGCCCGACTGGATGGCTACCACCTCTGGTCTAAAGTATGTCGCCATAACAACCTTGCGTTGTGTTCCGGCATTAGTGACCATGTTCCAGTTTCCCTTAAGAGAGCAGCAGCGCATTTGTAGCACCTTTGGTGTTGCAAATGTCCATAGGCATATGGACTTTCCATCAACTGGGCCGTCTGTCTGTCTGCTGAACTACTTAAATAAAAAAAAATAAAAAAAAGATATGTATTGACCGGTGTTACGGGCTGATATGTACTATTGGCAGCGAGCATGTTACGTTACGCCGTGTCCTAAAATCCTTGTAAATCTCGTGGGTTCGTGCTCGTTTTCACGCCCTGACTGCACAAATGCTCGCTTTGTAATATGTTACATTACGCCCCGTACCACCGGACAGCAGCCTTTAAAGGCTGCATTAATTCTTACTAATATTATTTATTATTTCCAATTTCGATTTTTGACAAACCATAGGAGTGCATGTGTAATTTTCGTATAACTAAATTTAACTAACATCAGGAACATTACTAAAACATTTCGCATGACATGTAAACAATTATTACTTATGCTCTCCTGACATTATAAACGTGACTTCCTTGACGAGTGGTTTGAAAATCACGTGCGACTACTCGTCATCATCGGTTGTTCATAGATAACTTCTTGAATCACAACTACATACACAATAGCTAATAATTGCACAACCAAAAACCCAAAGGGAAAGTTGTTACCGACTGTGCATAGTTCTTACAGACTCTTTCGAACACTCTTGGATACATAAAATATGTGTTTATATACCAAATACGGTCTTGTGAATATAGTTGGTTAAGCAAGGGTGGGGGAGCCCAAGAATTTGTCGCCCTCAAAACTTATTTTGTCAAAAGAGTACAAATTAATAATTTTAACCGTATATGTTATCTTAAATTTTGCTCCCCAGATTACTTAATTTACCCATATAATATGTTTGTATCCTATTAAATTGATGCAATCTTATTAATGCAATTTATGTGGATATGTATTGTTATTATGTAAACAGAAATAAAGAAAGAAAACCTTTATTTGCCAAATGCGACACAGACGAAATAGAAAATAGACGAAACAAAATATTTTTACAGGTATTCGCCGCAATTCGGCAAATGAGGTTGGCACTCAGTATATTGCTGTGTCGGAAGATATCCTGCCACGGCACTGATTTTCAGTGTCCACCCCGGAGTCTACACATATTACCTAGAGACCCAAACAGGTTTTTATTCTTGATATAAATATGTACGGTACAGACTTATAATCGTAATACGTAAAACCTTAGTATCAAAACAACGCCTCTTGGTTTTAATATCTCGCTAGACGCAGTGGTACCCATAACCACTATTTTAGACCTATTTATGTAAGCATGTATTTGTAAATATGTTTTATATATGCAAAAATTATGTATATTTGTATAAAATAACGGATCAAAGTACTTAGCAATGCTTTTTCAAATTGCTTCATTTAGTTTTATAATTGGTTCAATAAGACTCAATTGAAAAAATATCTGTGCAGGTCAGTGCAACATGCGAGCTATGAATGGCATGAAGGTACACTTTGCAATCCAATTACATAGCCAGGAATGGCTTCAATCCGTATCCATTCATATAACCAAATGCAGACGTAGATACGTGTACTTACTAGTATAATTAAGCTATACAAAGGGCAAAGATTTGTGTTGTTTTATTGTACGTAACAGCCAGTGCTAGGTGTAATCAAAACAAATATTATGTAAAACACGTATCTTGGTTTAAGATTGTAAAATTCAAATTTGCTTATACGTTACTCGTCAAAAATCGACATTTATATTGAGCCTGGTATGGAAGAACATCGTAAGCGACATAATTATATAAAATTTTATAAGAGAGTAACAATTTATTTTTTAATACATCACTCATTGATCCCAGATTTTTAGTATTTTCAATTTTTTTTTTCAAAATACATGAGCCTACATATCTTTGTGTTAGGATCTAAATTATTTTAGCTAGAAGTTACAATAAAAAAGTGAAATACTTAAATTCTATCGGTTACGATGTTTTTTCATAACAGGCTCGATATGTTCCCCGAGTTATTCGCGTCCTAGAAAGAGACCTAATTCTAGCGAAGCGGAATTTCTACCAGACATAGTGCTTACTTCATTGTAATGTTTTACGAATTTAATTAAATATGTAAACATCTTTCTGTAAACAATGAACAATGACCTCTTCAATGATAATTTGTTATCAGTCAGTAATGCTTCTATTCTCCTTGATTTCATGTAAGGTATTCTACTCTACTACATATTACTTTCATTAATTCTGATTATCACACTACTATATTCTTCAACTACGGCAGTGTACCCGACATGACCATAAAACAACTTGTAACGGTATCATAAATTTGAAAATAAAAAAGTAGAATTTAATTATGTAGAAATAAATTAATGCTACTTATTGTTTAATACTGACGTTATACTTAAAATCAGGATTATTTATTACGTAAGTATCATGTATGAGTTTTAATGAATTTTATTACTTATGTAACGTGAGTGACGTACTAGGATAATTATAATTAAAAATGTGGTTCACGTATAATTTTAATCGGAAGTCAGACCGACCGACATACAAGGAGCTATCTTTCACAGCAAATTAGTCATAAATTTACATGTCGATTTAATTATTGCAGTGCAAATGCAGACACTCATAATTGTTGCAGCTGCAAATGTTTGAGTCATTGTGAGAGCCGGGATTGGAGGCGCCTCGCTATATTAAGACGATTACTCAACGTCATCTCACATTATACCAGTATTAGTATACCTCTATATGAGTAAGAAAGCTCACCCTCAAGTTTTGTTGTGAGTAACGAGCTTATTTTGAAATGGGCCAATATGTAACATGTTATATTCGGCATGTGTCGTAACTAATGCTGCCTTACAAAATATCATTTGAGAAACTAAATACACCGGCAGTAATCGGATTTGGTTTCGAAAAATATTACAACAAAAAGTATACGTATAATGCGTTTCTAACAATCATTCACTGCATAATTCACACATGAAATGAAAATTATTTTGGTTTGATCTTTAAATCTTTGTCTCTTTGTTCCTGGTAGCTCAGCGAGTAAATCAACCATGTCTATAATTTTAAGATGGATTGGAATTGTATCTGGAGAGTATGCACCGCTTAGACAGTGCCCTAATGTGTATATTATACTAATAATCACTGACTTAAGTAAACTGTTACAGCCTCTCTGGTTAAGTAAGCTAAGCCTTTGCCGACCTACCTCACCTGGTTCGACTCCCGACATGGTAAATTTCTTCAACGAATACAACATCTTGAGTAAACCTGAACATCAAGATTAGGTGCCTAAAACTTGCCAATCCGTCTAGATTGAGAAGGCTCACTGCCAGTAGTGGGACTTCTATAAGGCCGATATTATATATTCTAAGAAAAAAAGAAAAGATTTCTTTTTTCATATTATATATTCTATTATTACGGCTTTGGAAATGTACCGATTATTATCAATTTTGGTAATATCTACATACAATAACAGGAAGATGAGCATAGATACTTTTTATCCCGAAAAATGAAATAGTTCCCGCGGGTAAAGTTTGAGCTAATTTACAATTTTGTTTCTAACAGACAGTGACTCAGTGAAAAGTATTTATTGATGCTAACAATATAAACACATTTATTCATATTTAGCAAATATTTTTTTGTTTAACATATCGGTCTTTAAAAAATATTCCTTGAAAACGCGCTGTTATAGTTATAAACTTGGTTTTATGTTTAGTTAATCGACATTATATACGAAAACCTGTTTTAGCAAAGAATTTATCTCCGCCATAAAACTGTCTTTATTCTTATCATTTTGCTAACAGCAAAAACGCGGCTCGAATGCGAAGGAGTTCGAAAGTTGTCTCTACAGCGTATCCAAAAAAGACTCGATGGCAAACGAGTTATTAATAATCCTTTATAAGGCCACTGGATTTAACCCAACTTAGGGACAAGTAACAGCAGTCCAAACCTAACCATTTAGGTCGTCTTGAATGTACATCAATGCTATATACAATTACACTTGCGTGTATATATGTAAATACATATTATAACGCCTATTTCCCTTGGTTTATCCAGGAACGATGGATAACCACCAAATCATGACACGGCTTTCACTTCTTATACTTTCATTAATCGTTTCATAATAATATATACAATTATGAACATCTGTTTAAAGATATTTTTTGCCTAAAATTTGTTCAAAATGTCTACGATTTTATATGGAGAGACCCAAACCCACAATTGTTGACATTACTAGTATGCCGCGGTTTACTAACACTAACTCTATGCTGCAGTCATACACGGTCATATATTTTTTTCAAAGATCAAAAATATAATACATGCTAACAACCTTGTACATATTAATATCTTACGAAAATACAATTATTAATAAAGTTCATTGTTATTTAAAACACCGATGATATGATATTATCTAATCTCGCATTGCTTTTTCCAAGGTAAAAGGCATTATCTGTATAATAACTATAATGTGTGTATACATCATTTGTATAAGTCGCAGCCACTGTGAAGATCGGAAATAATGAGCATGTAGGTGTAAGAACAGTTTGCCAGTCGCCAGCGTTGCTGCTAGGCAAGGTCGTCGACCATATGGCGTACCTGTCCTGACTTTACCATTGCCGCGATTCTTGAAGTTACGTAAGACAGTTTTGGGAGAAATTCAATTAATATTTTGTATAAACTTTACAAAGCATGTTAATATAGTTGCTGTTGCTATGCTATTTTATTAATAGATTGATAGCTCTTTATTGTACACCAATAGAAACATAAACTTCAGACCAAAATTAATCTAATTATGCACAAAGGGCGGTCTCATCGCTAACAAGCGATCTCTTTCAGACAACCCCAGGAATGAATTAAGATTATAATGTCGCTGGTGATACATAAACATAATACATAGCACAACTACTATATTTTAAGGATAAATAGATAGATGTTTTGTATATTAAAATGATTATTATACATAGCATATAAATAACATCTCGACAAATATATTGTAATGTTTATACATCAATATATACATTATACATACATTCAAATATATTCATATTCCAACGTCAGATAATATTGCCTGATCATTGTTTTAATATGGTATGTATGTAGTCTTTAATTCTTAAAGAATAATTTATGTAATTCATAGACTGACAAAATATAACGCTGTCCTTGTTTTCGCAAAAAGTTGACCAAAACGCTGCTGATATTATTGATTGAACAATCTCATGGTCATAATTATTAAAGAACCGCAAAAATATTTTTTTAAATTAAATTTGATAAAAATTGACCTTGACTAATGCCATTCACACTGTCCTTACAATTCCCAATAGTGCTTAACTGAATTATTTCCAAACACAAATTGTTTTGCTCTTGAAAAAAGCCATCATCGGTTTTGTGTTCAATTGGCTTGCTTACTTCCTAGCAACTACAAAAAATAGACCTGTACATTTAAAAAAATCCGGTTTAGTCAAGAGGCGAAATACAGCAAACGGAATTCAAATCCACTACAGATAAAAACAACGAGCTAAGTAAGACACGAAACTATTGTCAGATGTTTTAAATAATATTTATGTATACATTCCAGAAACAAAATAATTTAACAATTAATTTTGTAGGGTTTTCTTTTTCTATTAGTTCCCACATGTATTTAAATAAATTAATAGTAATTTAAAAATCATAACTAAGAAAGTATTCTTTTTGACGACCACCTAGGTTGAGAGGGCGAAGGCTTGGTCAGTCGAGCTCAATGGAATGCAGAGGCTCCAGGTACGGTTCCTAGCATGGTAAGTTTTGTAAACGTACTCTCTGTTATTTACGATGGTCTGGGTGTCTGGAATCGGCCCCAGAGTGGTCCGTTGTATATTACCTGTTATGGGTACGCATTTTGCTTACCTTGGGAATATATAATGTGTTTAAATTTAAACTACTAGGGATGAAAATAATAATAAGCTATCTATGAAATAATCATACAAAGAAATCGACCATAATTTACATCAAAATGTTAGATAGCAGGAGGTAGGAAGAGCGGCGGATCCTGCCCGTTTGTCTGGGGTAATAAAAAGGTAGCGAAATAAAAAGCCATAACCACATTTTTAACAGTCAAGGTAACTCAGTAAAGAAGATGACAAGGTTTGTAAATGCAAAACAAATGTACAAATAAAAATATAATCGTTTTCTTTTCTTTTTGTATGAACTTACTTATGTATGTATAATAATATATTATTATATAACATTGTTTTCTGTATTGGTACAATTAAATAGTTATCTGTCTATGTACCTATATAATATACTATTTTCTAATTCCGTATATCGTAAAATGATTAAGTATTTTCACGATACACCCTTATTCTAATCCTAAAACCAACAAAATTCTAAACTATGTGTTTTCTAAATAAAAACTCAAAATTGTATATTATACTTGGTCCATTTTACGTTGAACGATAGAAGAAGCCTCTATTACTGCAAATTGATTGCAAAGACACAATGAAAAACAGTGAAGAGCAACACTGGATACCATAAATAGAAAAATCGACAAAACTCAGTACCGGTGACGTAAGGCTCGTCTCGCTACGTCCTGTGTTGAAAAATCGTTAAGTTCTTACACTGTGGCAAGTAAACAGCAAACGAGTTTTACCGAGGCGAGGACGTGGGTTCGGAACGGTGAGATCATCGCCGCGAATAGAGCCGCCTGAGGTCGCAGCCTGCACCACTTTACACGTCACGTATCTTTCTAATTGGCGTGCCGATTTTATTTACAATGCCTGCTTTTACATGGCTCACACGCGATAACAAATACATGAGAAACACAATATGCTACACAATTAATAAGACGCGACATTCGTATTATTTCTCCCACCAATAATTGACATCAACAAATACAAGGTTTATTATCATTTTTTACACAGACTTGGAAATGGAATCGTCTTGAGTTTTACAAAGAACATCAAAGCCAAACCAAAATTGAAACTGCGTTTAAAAGAACGATATTATTAAATACAAACAAATAAAAAACCTTTACTTAGGCGTTTTAAAAATGTCGATGTAACCATTTACAGATTGTTTGAGAACTTATCTCAAATAATCTGTAAATGGTTATAAGCGCTAAACAAACATAGTTCTTCCTACAGGTATTAGACAATGTCTATTCTATTCAAAACAAAGACGTAGGACGTTCTGAGGTTAACTCGACGACTAGCATTTTTCAATTGAGGAATTGGTAGCTCGCGAGTGGGCGCATCCGTGCACTTTACTTATTGCTCTTGTTAGTCAGATCAGTTGTTATGATGCTATCACTCACTTGCCGAGTGACATATAAGACCAATAATGTATAAATCTCAATTAAAAATATATATACCAAAAAGAACGCACTATAAACTACAATCGGTCCAGCGCGATCAGACCACTGTCGCTGGACAGCCTGCCTAAGAGGCTGGCAGCTTTACCTCGCTAAATACATACACTAATCCTTTGAGCGAGGTAAGCTCCAGCCTTGCGGTCACCTGTGGCCTCGGCCAGCTTTTTATACTGTTTTTAAAAAGTCTGTGGGCACTTGGCCTTCATGGACCCAACGTCTCCACCCCAAACGGCTCAAATATGTACCCTGTTCTAAGGTTCACATATTTGCGCTGTTTGAGGTGCTGGCAGAAGTGCCAGCGCGACGGACATTATTAATTTCCATAACTTAAAGAAATTCATTTCCATTCCTCCCTTTCCTTTCGCTTTTTCCCAATCTTTTGAAGAGGTCGCAGTATGTCTTTCCCTTCCGTACTCCTCTATTTCGTCATAAGCCATCTATCACCCCACAAATCACCATGTCATTCTTCACAGAATCCATTTATCTCTTTCATGGTCTTTTCTCTGTATCAATTTTCCAGTTTAACGTTGTTTTCGTCACATGATTTAAATTCAAATTAATTTCTATTCACGATACAAAGGTTAACGTCGAAAATATGACGTCAGTTATCCAAAAACAAAAATGTAGCACATTGTACAAAATGCGAGCTGATATTATGGGAGTCACGTCAAATGGATCGTGTCCTGAGGCATTTACTCTTGGTATTTGCATACAATACATGTTAAAAGTTCTTGGAAGACGCGTGATGGTAATATCTTTTCTTATGATTGTTATTGTTACAAATTGAACATGAAAGACCTTTTGAAGAACGACCTCTGTGATGTAGTGGTGTAAACGAGGGCCCATCTATTTCACAAGAACGCGGGTGTTCCGCGTTCAATAGAAAAACTTCATAAAAATACTTTTCGTTATTTTCTCTGGTCTGCGTTGTAGGGGATTGACCGGTTGTCCGTTGTATATAACCCATAACACCAACGTAACTAGCTAAGCTTGGAAAAATAATGTACCTTCAATATCTGGGTTTGTGTGGCGATTCATTATTAAAAATAAGTCAGGATATTCTATAAATAATAATTGAACACATTTTTGTCAGGTAGATTATATAAATAACTTTTGATTGAACGCCTCCTTTGCTATCATAAATTAATCATATTTGATGCGAGTGTGCTCTTCACCTTGAAACAATTGACGCTAATGATTGAGATCGTTGGAAGAACTAACTCAATCACATTGTTAGTTCAACCACATTTATCAGACGTCTACTTAGGTATATAACGAAAGTTGTATATTATATATACTGATTCTTATGTTAAATCCATTAATTTTTACACACAGTTATTTTTTTATTTTTTTTAATAACTAACGATTTTTTTTTGGTTTTTCTTTAAAAAGTACGTATATTATATTTATAAGTAAGCACGTCTTTTTTTACAAATACTAAACGTTATTTTGCTATGCTGGATATATATTTCCAGCGAATTTTGTGCTGAGACGTAGGCAGCCACCAATGTTCGTAGTACCATATGGCAGGACCAACTTGCTTAATAAGGCGTATATTATATTGAACAAATTGATAAGTAAGCACGTCTTTTTTTACAAATACTAAACGTTATTTTGCTATGCTGGATATATATATATATATATACCTACATAATAGATATAATAGTTTATAGAAAAATAAACCATGATATCTTACGTGGCTAAGGCATTTGCATCTTAATCTAATGTAACACATTATTAGGGTCCGAATACAAGCATATTTTTTACAAATTCTACATACTAATGATATAGAAAAACAACGCCAGGAAACCGGCACATCGAAATCATCGATATGTGAAATCCGCTAATCCGCCTTAGACAAGCGTGACGGGTATGCCATCCAATCCCCTAAAATTTGGAGACCCGAGTCCAATAGTAGGACTTTAATAATAAATACATATTGTGTTTTTAATATTGAAGTAAAAGCCACTTAATATTAGATCGTCTCTGACAACCTTCAGTACGATGATAATGCTTAATTTACATCATTTTTTAAGGTTGAATGAAGAACGTTATAGAAAAAAGTACAAAGTAATTAATAGCGTCAATATCGGCGGCAATGTTTCCTAAAGTATTATTATATGTGGCTGCAATTAATTCAGACACCCGATATGGCTATCCTGCTTGTCAAACCATCTTGTGGTCTAGACGTGCCGTGAATGCTTATACATAGAACACCGACGCGTATTCTCTTCACAGCACCATCCATACGTGATGATAGGTTGTATTTCACCGTTAATAATGATTAAAACGGTTATGCGTTGTATTCAGACGCCGTAATCAATATAATTGATTTCATTAAACCTATTGTTTATAGACAATTTTAATTAATATATAATAATAATAATAATCGGCAGACAAACACACATATTGTATATCCCCAAATTAAGCAAGTGACGCTTGTGTTATGGGTAATATACAACGGACTACTCTGGGACCGATCCCAGACACCCAGACCATAGTAAATAACGGAGAAAATACGTTTCCGAAATTTACTATACCAGGAATCGAACCCGGAGCCTCTGCGTTGCAGTGGGTACGCCGGCAAAGGCTTAGCCCGCTCAACCAGAGAGGCCGTCTGGCACAATAATGTTATTTGCATATATTGTAATTCTTATTAATTTGTAGGAAACTCTCAGGTTTGGTTGAGGTTTTCCCTAAACAATACAATATGGGTTTCTTTTTAAAAAGGATGCCATAATAATTGCTTCGAGATCGGCAACACATTGGAAAAAACCTTTGGCGTTACTGTTTATAAGCTAAGGTAATTTGTACCAGGTAGGCCGTTAGCCTGTCTTCTAAACTCTAGACAAAAAAAGATTTAGAATTTGTGGAGTGTCCTAAGTTTTAAAATCATATTTTCAATGTTATTAATCAGAGCATGGTTTTTAACTGATGTAAAATAAAACGAATTTCAAATAAACATGATACAAATTTTCCAATGTTGGCTCGGGCCCCCCTTCTATTCAAGGGATGATAGTAAGTAGTAACCCGTCATCACACTTATTAAAGGAGCATTTCCTTACAATGTTTACCTTCACTGTCAGCACTGTAATTTTTTTGTCAACAGTTTTAGACTACTAACAATAAATCAAAATTATTGAAAATAAACTATACTACTTTTCAATTTTGACTGGTTTAGTTTAAAAAATATGTTTTGAACACTAAAGAATAAAACTCCAAAAAGCGAAAGAAAAAAGACCTGTGGCGTCATCTAGTCACGTAGGTTTTAGGAGCTTTTAGAATCACATTTTTACTAACCAATTGTCACTATTCTTCTTCTAAGTTGTAAAGTTGTTGTGTTCTTCTTCTAAGTAAAAACGTGAAAGTGATTTTATCTGCTTATTTCTTTTTCATCCAAGGCATTAGAAATGAATGTGTACTTTTATAATGGGGATTAACAAAAGATATTATATTCGCAAAAATTGCATACTTTCCGTGAGATACATATCCGAAATTCAGTCGAGCGGAAAGTTAATCTATAAAAAAAAGAATCGTTGAAATGTATGTATGCGCATAACTTGAGAACAACTTTACCGATTTTAATGAAATTTTTAGGTGTGTTTGAGTGGATCCTCGAATGATTTAGATTCACAATTGAAGCCGGTAGGTGGCGTTGGAATCGAGTCCTATAATTTTATTTGTTCAGGGCAGAATAACGTCTGCCGGAACCTCTAGTACTAAAATAAAATAATGATGTCATTAAAATAATGTCCAATTCTTCAGTTTCCAATAAAAATAGGACGATTGTTCCGTTGACCGGGAGGTGTAGGGCATTTAGGTCAAGACCAACGGCTATCTGGCGACTCAGTAGGCAAAGAATGACATATCGTTGAAACCTCAGAATGATCTCATTCAATTCCTATAAAGACGTTTTGTTTATTCATAAGTTACATGATTATATTTAAATGCATATGTTAAAGCTTTCCTTGAAATGTTGTTTTTAGAGGAAACTGAAAGAATTATGTTAATTTTAATATTGTTAAGATGAAAATCATTGCAGAATTTAAATAATATTGACACATTTTTTTTAAATATTTGTCCTTGATCGTTATTATAGGAGTTATTATGAATGATTTTTTTTTTGACTCGCAAACACATCAAGTGCATTTATACTAAAACATATACGCTTTCAATATATCTATAGGTATATTATAAATACGAAAGTATGGATGGATGTTTGTTGCTCAATACTTCCAAAATGAATACACGCATCTGAATGAAATTTGTCACAGAGATAGATTATAATCTAGAATAGCACACAGGTGACACAGGCTACTTCTTTTACCAGGAAAATGTACAGTTTCCGTGGGATAACATCAACGCAAGCGAAGCCGCGGGCAAAAACTAGAGTACTATATCTTCATAACAAGACAAGTAGAGCGAATATAGGAAAGGAGAAAACTGAACTATGCAGTTATAATTTAAGTATTAAGGTTTTGATTGTTTTTGTGTTTGTGTTTGTGTTTGTTCGAGTTTTGCGTAAAAACTATTGGGTCGATTTCGTTGCGGTTTTCACTGATCGATAGCAAATTCCCGGACGTCGCGGGCGAATCGTAGTTTATAATATTATAAAATTAGTATAAGTGTACAGATAAATTAGCTTCGAGACATTTTTGCGCTTGTAGTAATGTACCTACTAACAGCACATAAATAACTAAACTAATACTTTTTAGATAGACTTTATAGGCAAGTACTTAATATGAAACTAATAATATCTATTAAATGATATTAAAATAATAAATATTAATATAAAACATAATTGTTAATACTAAATCTCAATGAAATTTAAATTTCAAGTTTAGTCGTACTGTAAATAAACAAATACTACAACAAACGCAAAAACGCCCCAAAGCTAATTTACTTGTAGATTTTTTGTTTGTTTGTTTGTTCAGAATTCACGTAAAAACTACTGAGCCGATTTCGATGCGGTTTTCGTTGATCGATAGGAAATTCTCGGACTTAAAATCTTCGATATTTTATATCCCGGGAATCCTACTGGAATTTTCTTGGGAGCGGTTTAAAGTGAGCCGGCTGAAAAAAATATCGGATACCGATGTAATATTCCCACATCAATGAATTTGCTATCGACCACGGTAGCAAATTCTCTGTCATAAAATATTTCTATATGTGATACTTTATATCCCGGGAATTCCGCGGCAATTTTCCTGGAATTGGTTTCAAGGTGTTAGGATACATAGATAAGATTATTCCGTCCAACGTGGGTGAAGTTGCGGGCGAATACTAGTACAAAAATATAATTCATGATTTGAAACAAAAACAGCAACTATACTGCTATATACCATATTCCTAAATACCATAATTACTCACTCTAGCGAAATATGTATGTGACTATACCCTATACCTATATGTTGTGAATATAATGAATCAGGTTTATTTAAAATACAAAAGCCAAACTACTGGCCACCGGGCATGTTGCAATCCACAACAAAACTCTCAGTCATGGTGGTCGCACACGTAAACCTTACGTGTCACAGTCGAGTACGCCTTGCTTTGCTCCCGTGCAACTCATCTAACAGACTGATGCCACTTTTGTAGTGAAATAATGTAAATTAAATATACTTCAATTTTATTTTATGAATTATTTTAGTTAAATTATCTCTTACACGTATACTCCAAAAGTTACTAAGCGTTTGGTACTGTTATACGTTAATTATAATATATATATATATATGTTATGCTTGTAATATAATTACACCTTTGGTAGAAAGCTGGCATGAACTAGAAACGTATAATACTAATTGGTTTAGGCTGAAAATTAAATATCTTTCATCATAGCGGACTATTATTTGCCTCTGAGTACTTTGAGTGATATTAAGGTTAGCTAATCAGAAAAATAGACAAATTTATTGTACAATATATAGTGTACCTACTATTATATAAAACTTTAAAGTTTTTTTTATTGGTCTGCAAAATTGAATATAGATTATAAACATTTTTTTATATCTTGACTAAACAGTTTCATAGCTTAACACTATATTCTGTTTATGCAAAAACAGCATGCCTAATATAATTGATTATCTACGGACTATGTATGTATGATTTTACAGTGGTAAAAACAAAATACATGTAGGTGTGACAAAGTTAAAAAGAGGATTTGAACAAAGCACTGAGTCGTTTTTTAATAGAAGGAGCAGAATCGGCGAATATATCGACCTTTTGTACGTGCGGATTTACTATAGTTCATCATTCTGTATAGGGGAGAATGTTGACCAATATTAGTTCTTACTTGTGGTAAATTAAAAGTTTTGCGATTAATTAAGCGACTTCCGTTTCGGGGGATACAAATGGTTAAATTTTGAAGTATAAAGTTAGTAATTTAAAAGTGTTTTTATTGCCAAAAAGCGATTTCTTCGAGATATTTTAGGCAGAAATAAAGCAAATTAATATTTGTATGGTGTTGGTGGTACATACATTTTTTTTTACTTGAATAATTTTTAGACATTCAAAATAAATTGCAACACCTAGAGAATCTTAATTTACATTATGATACCTACTGCTTTCTACCATATACTGCTATGATAATGTCTGGCAATTGATGATGCATTAAATTGCGAAATGCAATTAGACCTACGCCAATTAAATAAACATTATCAAATACTCCCTAGAAGCAATCAAATTATTTAAGTGATATTAATACTGTGAATTCCAAAGATGTTATTAAAATTGAATTACCATAAAATAATTACTACTTATCCAGCAGTAACATCGGAGATTTTAATTTATATCTGTTTCACATTACCGCGATATAATTTAAGTTCACACAGGTTCTCCCGGAAGTATAAAAACCAACAGAACTTTGGATCAACCAGTATCCGATGGTACAAACTGGAATAGTTTTAGCTGTAAGAAAATCTGCTGTAAATCAGCTTGCTACCATATGTTTCAAGCCTTTGTTACACAGTACATAATTTATCCTGGAAATTATCCCATTTTCCGGGATGAGGAGTATCCTGTGTCCCGCCTCGGTATTGAGACTACAAAATTTCGGCAAAAACGGCCCAATAATTTTTCTATAACAGTATAGAACAGATAGATAAACAGAGTTACTTTCACATTTATAATATTACTATGGACATGATGGATTATGTAAGTAACATGAGTAGGTAGGTACGTACATGTCACAAAAAATGCATGAATGTAATATAACGCATGACAACACTAAATCCATAGATATCACGGTGTCGATCGGACGTTCATACAAAATTTCAATGGTGAATTTATGATGAAAACACAAATGAATTTTTAATTGCATAGATTAATTATTACAGACATACATACAAATATTTGAACCATTGTAATGGTTTAAACGGGTCAAAATGCAAGAAAAGTGTGAATATAAAGAAAAATGGTCCCGTATAAAGTAATTTATTGCATGAACCGAAACATTATTTCATTACTAAATTAGAAACAGAGGCGTTAATAATCAAAACGATCATAAAATGTATGAATCAGAAAATCTTGATAAACATAAATATGCATGCATGTAGGCAGACAAGTTGTTAAGTCAACCAGTGGATCAACAAAATCCATTTAGGTCGTTGGTAGGCGACCAGTTCAGTATATCACGGAATCGATCGACCTATTTTAGTATTACCATTATTGTGTTGTCTCACTACCTACGCTATTTTATAATTTAACAGTTTTTGACCAAGTTAACATCGTTAAAGTTCGTGCCCTAAAACTCACTTTATTTGTAAATTTTAAAACATATCCCATACCTACTAAAATCTCTGATTAATCACCTGGAGAATTCAGAGAATTTCTATAAGAAACAGATCAGTGTCGAAACAAAGCCGTGTTTCATCCTTATTATTTTTCTGCTCTGTAATTCCCTGGATAAAGTGTAAAACCTTAACAGCGGGATATTTCGATAATATTGATTAGAAATTAGAACTTGTAATTTAATTTTAAAATGCTAAACTAAACTGTTATTACACATGACAGATCTGGAACAACCTATTCTACCGGCTGAAGATATAAGCAGTTTGAAGAAATACCTAAAGTACCATATAGCTTAAACATGAGGATAGACATCATACAACACTGTTAGTAGAAACAGTTTGAGATGATTAATTTAATTCATTATACAATATGACTAAGGATGATAGTGATTTAATACTGGTGTAGGATTTTTCAACACGTGACGCCTATTATATTGCTGCTAGGAAACGTGATTCGTATCATCAGGATAAATACAGCTGTAATATAATGAGTTATTGGCTCTTGGTTGGTATTATTATTATTATTATTATTATTATTATTTCAATGTTCAAGAATCGGTAAACCGCAGAAGTTGAGTAAGATAGACAACAAAAACAATTGTTATTATGGATGTAGAATGTACTCGACAATCAAATCAACTGGGACAGAGCAACCTCTAAAATCTAGGGATTTTATAAGAGCACAATTTATGACATCATAACTTTAAAGAGTCAAATCAAATAATATACTAATGTACTGTTAAAACAGTTCATAGGTTAGAAGTAAACAATTTTTTATATCACGATATCCACAACTGGCAAGACACTACGATGGACAGAGGAAAGTCGCATGCTCTTATTTCGGAAGTTCACTTTGAGTTGCTGAGCCTACGGATTTAGTTAGTTATATCTAAAAAGAAATAGCAGATATGAAATCCTCCACACTTTTATATTAACATTGTCTTCTATATTTTGAAACATGTCGCATACCCAATTGTTTAGTTTGAAATAGAATTGCCTTTTTGTATTATGCTATAATTTCTTATTATTCATTCATTTGCCTTAAAACTGGATAAAATTGCCATAAAGTCCGTAGAAATAAAGTCAATTTCAAACCAATATTTTTTTCTTTTCTTGTAGGCAAACGGGTCTACTTGTTGACACGTGGTTACCGTCCCTCATCTTCATCTGCAACACGAAGAGAGTCGATGTGTTGACCTCGTTAAGACTTTAAATATCTCTATACACCCTTTTTAAGAGTCTCATATTGTAGCGCTCTATGAAAATCGCGGAAGAGAGTTCATTCCACAGCTTACTCACGCATGAAGGAGCATACCAGGTGTCGAGGATGTGTGGATGAACTCCCCAACCGCCAGCGAATGGTGCGATGGCAAAATGACGACGTAGGCACACAATCAAATTAACTCATCAAGAGGTCCAAAACAGCCGCTTTAGCAAATTAGTCTTACAACCATGACAAGTATCATAAGGTTGAACTTTATACTAAATATCACACCTACCAGTATGTATATAGATTCTAATCGATTGCACAAAGCTAGTCTCCGCAACGTCCTCCTTAGGCCCTCAGAACACTCCCCGTTATACACACCGTAGTAATGATAAGGTAAAAGAAACAAATATTATATAGAAACCCCTATATTATGACATTCTCAATGCGGTAGTATCAAATCAAACATCACAAATGTCACAGCGACGTACCAGAATATAAATTCTTCGTTTTGTAGTTAACAAATATAGACCTGCCGTTCGCTCCACTAAAAGTTTATTGAACGCGCTAAATATAAAATCTATTAATCGTTTATTTCAAATAAATATATTATTATCGACGTGACAGTTAAAGGTCAAATGGAAGGTCATGTCTAGCGCAACTTGTAAAGGTTCTCGTTGCGATTTTACATATCTGTATGCAAGTTATCGACGTGTTTGTTTATAAATGATTATACATAATAATATGCTGAATAGAGTACCAATAGTGTTTAATAACTAAGGAATTTATATAAGTAACCCTTCTTCTACACACATATAATATGTCTTGGTGCACACCAATCCGACATTCTCTTTTTCCATCGTTACATCCGTGGCTGATTGATAAAATTTCGGGAATACATTGATATCTCGACATACATCTTTTTTTTTATTCGTTTAGACGCTTCCTACGCCTGTGTTTTTATAGGAAAAAAATTGACAGTCCGAAATATTCATAACTTTTTAAGATTTTTCCTTTGTTAATAATAGAATAACACGATTTATCATTACTAGTCAAACTTTAAAATTGCGCCCCTGTAAAATTGACATTTTGAACATGTCAACATATTCACGCCAGCCACGGATATATAGTACCTACAGATGCCACTGCTAAAACGGATTGACAGTTTTAACACATAGGCAATCTAAATGTACAGGTTACATACATTACAGTGTTTTACTTCACCTTCAAGAAATAGTAATTGTAACAAATCTTAGAGGTGCACGTCGAGTCATTTATATGATACGCCGATATCTTAGCCACTAAAGCACAACAACTTGATTTTGCAGCGTTAATTTATTTTGCCGAAATCACATTCCGATATATTCATAAGACGATTACAACTTAAATCCATGTTGAATTATAGTTAATATCTCTTTCTAGAATCTTTAAATACTTAGAAAGTTGAAATCTTACGATTATGATTGTACGATATGCATTTTCTAATAGCTATCTCTCGCGAAACATATCCTATTTATGTCGTAAAACAAGTATTGGATGGTTTTATGGAGATGCCAACAGTGCAGTATCAAACACAGTAACATAAGAGTATCTTACTGAATCTAATAAATGTCCTTTTTTAATCAAGCATGTAATATGATATTGTTACGACCTACGACCTTTGTCGGCAGACAAAGACAAATTCACACCTGCATACCTGTAGAAACACATTTTATTATCTTTTCGGCATTTGTACTTCTTTTGTTTACTTTATGATTTAAAAAAATAGCCCATTGTGTATTGTAATCTTTTACGGATTTAAAAGTACAAACTGATTCTAAGAAATTCGGTCCACGCGGCCGGGCAGACATATTGCATCTGTGCAGTATAAAACAATGCCCCAGTGGAGAAATGAGGCAGTCAAGCGATAACCACGAGCGAAGCAAGACTTGTGTACATTCGGTAATCTATTTAGTGACGGATTTTGCGCGTGTTATTGAATTGTACATTACGTTTGGACTTATTGTGTTCGGTTATATTTGTACCTGTGTTATACGTGTTTGTATAGTTCTAATAAACTCTATAGTAATTCTAACGGCATTTCAATTCGACTCCTGCAAATCGCAACAATATAATTTATTCTTAGTAAATATATGCAATTTACAAAATACCTATATAAGTATTTTGTCTTTAAAAACCCGAATGTAAAAGTTTGCGTTACATAAGCTAAGTTGTCCAAGAATATAAAACTAACTAATCCTATTTTTCTACACTTGTCCTTGTTTCTAAATATTATTATGGCGTCGGGTCAAAACCACTGGTGCTATAAATGTCAGCTTACCGAGTTGTACTGTGAATTCTATACAATACAGTAAAATATACCCGGCTTAGCCGTTATAGCTTCTAGTAGCAAGCGTGTGGTAGGTACACTGAGTGAAATGCTTTATTTTAATAAAATTCAATATTTATTTCAAAACTAATCAGTAAGTTATTATATTTACCTTGTATTCTTTCCGAATATGGACTTTGCTTGTTATAGGTACGATTTCATACCGAAGTATATATTGTATGTTGGGTGAAAATTTTTGTCGGGTTTAAGTGGTTTTTTCCGATAGACTCTACTTGTTCTTGCGTGTCGGACTGAATTAGACATATAAAAGAAATAAACGTTTTTCATAAATTGAACGTCCTTTAATTCACAAGATATTATACCGACTTCGGGAAATGATGGGAGATGACTAGTATTGACTAGCGACAGTGCCTAATTATTCATACATTATAACTTCTACTAAATTGTAACTGTTGCTCAGCCGTTACATTGTATATAATTTTAAGTACCGTTTATTATGCCTATTTTCTAAAAACGTAAGTATAGAATTATCGTAAGCACCATATCATATAGTTATGTACTTAAACTACAATCATAATAAATAAAAACATTAAAAATCTAACTAGACTAGTACGTTATAAATTGTGTAGTTCCAGTGCTAAGACAATGGATTCTCATTACAATGATATGGTTACAAATCCTGGTAGATCTTTTAATTTACCTGTATGAAAATCGTTAATTCTTCATAGACAAGCATGGCAACTATACCTGATCCCCCGAAATAGGAAGGCTCAGCATGTTAATGTTTTTGGATTTATATATACATACCTAATACATTAAAGTATAACACTACAAGTAATGTTATGAGCTTATATCAACATCTTGCCAAGGTTGTGCTCACAAACCTAATGAAAGTTAATTCCAAATAATTGTAAGCAAGTCGATGCGTTCTTCAATAGATATTGTAAAAATTAATAAAAACATAACTAAATAGAAATTGGTTAAAGAATTTGTGCCAAAATTAAACATTAGCTGTACCCATTTAGATCTTTAACGCAATGCAGACAAAACAATATTAAATCTAGATCATTATAACGTGACTGGCTACAATAACACTAAATTGGACTATTGCAACATTACAATAGAAAACACGTAATTATGTATGATACGATTTTATTATTTCATCATTTTTGAAACATTCACAAATTTCAAATTGATGTATAATTTAATTTAATAGTTATAAAAAATACAGGATAGTTTTAACAATTTAATTATTCTACTTTTTAGGATTTTGATAGATAACTAACGGTAAAAAGAAACCTCTCAGTCTTACATTGATTTTTATCAGTCTGTGTATCAAGCTGATTATCTCAAGAATTACAAACGCTAGATATATGAAATTCAGCACACATTTCGTAATCTTGTATCTCTATCTAAATGAGGGCTTAGTCTCCTTAAAATACCAAAGTTCTCATATAGTGATACCTACCGTTAAAATTAGTATTATATAGAGAAGTAATAACATACCCAATTCGACTTGCACACGGTGCTTTGTTAAAGTTTCAACAGTTTAAGGCCCTAAGGTATAACCAAACTCTTAAGGTGTGGAGTTGGCTTTCCCCATTCATTCTGCGTTTCAATTTATATCCGGCAAGAGCTATGAAATTTTCTGCAATACTGAATATCAATGTGTAATTACGTATATTTCATAAAATGTGTTTGTATCAATTTTTTATAATCGGTTCTCAGTGTCTTTTTCACAAACTTGGCAGTCACACAATCAATTTGAAATATTTATATATCCTTAAGGAATAATGAGATAAAGAATATTTTTTAGCCTGGAAAAGGGATAGAATTTACGAGATTTTTACACAAAGTTTACGCGTACGAAATAACCATTTTTTATTATAAATCATCGTGTACCTAACATATAGTTGGTAAAATTAATAAACTACCGCAGTTGAGTTGTTATGCTGCAATTTAGAACGCTCAATTAATGTTAATTAACGTTAATATAAAGTTAAATTGATAACAAATTGATGCCGCAATATCTTAATTAAATATTTTATTATTTTCCTTTATAAAAATAAAAGCACAGTAAGTTATTCGTTGTGATTATAAAGTGATATAAATTACTTAAAGCTGGTCTCTGAATTGAGAAACCCCCAACTGAACATCAAACAAAATGTATTTAGATACTCTGCGAATACGGTTATTGAAAATTTCCCAGAATATTATTGATAACTAGTGGTCGCCCGTGGCCGCAATTCGACCATAATAATTTGTTGTCAAAGACTATACTTCTATAATCACAAAGTTCGCCAAGGCAACAATAAACAAAAGAGTATATATGCGTGTGTGTGTGTCAAATAAATGGTAGCTGTGTTATGTTTTTTTTTTAATGATTTAATGTATTTTTTATGCATAATTTTACAACAATATTAGCATTCGTCGCATCTTCTCGATATAAACTATAAGTGTACGAAATTTCATATTCCTCCGTCCACCCAATTTTCGTAAAAAGGGGTACAAAGTGTTTATGTCGCGTATTAATATATAAATAATCGGCGGAGAAACACATAAATTATATATCTTTAAAATTACGCTTGCGTTATTTGTAATGTACAAAAATGACGGAAATATCGTTTCGGAAATTGATTGAAATTGTTCTGAGCCGCTTCGTTGCAGTAAGGTAGGCCGACAAAGACTTATCCCACTCGACCACCAAGGTCGTCAAATAATTTAAAACCACTAAAACCTACTAGGAAATTTAACTAATTTCAAAACTGCTTAAACCTACTAGGTATTATTGATTGATGTATTGACTCGTTCTCGCCTAATCATTTCCAGATTAAAACCGGCCATTAGTACCTACTAAGTTTTGTTTTAATCTATCTCTCTAGCCTATGCTAGAAATATTGACAACAAATTTACAAGTCAGTATCCTGAATTATGTGAACGTATTTGTTTATTCTCCCTACATAGGCATTAAGGACTTTGGTATAATGACTAGGTACCAATTAACAACTTCCAAAGGTAAATAAACATACAAAACAAACTGTATTTAGCTGATAAAGGAACGCACAAATAGCCACTATACTTTTGTTAAGTCAAAGTTTATCTAAATGACACCAACTTATCAGACACCGACGGGTAATGGTTTGAGGTAATTAGGATTTTTTGTAATTTGTTTGCCTCGTAACATTATTTTAGACGTCATTAGTCATTAGTAAACATTATTTTAAAACTATAAAATCTGCAGACAGGTCACCAGACAGTGTGTATTCGCCCGTAAGGATGTTTCGTTTGATTCTGACATTTTAAAAACTGGCCGAAACGTAAGACTAAAGTGAAAACTTAATTAAAATCGTATGTAATAGTATTAAAACGGATTATACCTACCAATATATACATTTTCGAGAATTATGTATATTTTTTCACAATTTGGTGTTCGCTATTCGGCCGACTACTAAATAAATAGCAGCCGAATATTAAGTAACCCTGAAAAACTCCTAAACCCTACATGAACTGGTACAGTACCAGAGGTCATTCTCCTCTCGCTTTTTGCCTTTTTATTATATAAAACAAAACATATTTCTTTAGACCAAATGAGCAAATAATTTTTTAAGTTAATAGTTTCTAGTCAACTTTTAACTGGTTTGGTCAAAAAAATACATTTTAAATAATAATAATCTAACGAGAAAAGGCAATAATGAGGTATGACGCCTTAGAAGTACTTAAGATCTTTTCAAAATTAAAGTTGTTACTGAGCAGTGGGCGATTTTCTACTTCTACAGATTACCTAGGATTTGTATTAATTAAAGTTGCAAACTGCATAATTATGCACCGAAACATTAAAAAATTATGATAAATTATTTTAATCTAAATAGGAAGTAGTAAAAGCTTTCGGCTAATAAAAGTCGATTATGGCGATATCAACGGTTGAAGTATAATTCCACAGCAAGTAAAGCCGTCACAAATGCACTTGGCTAATTTAAAACCACCTACGCTTCTTTATGTGGCAACTGGCAACTATTAAGTCAAGTCTTGCTTAACTAATGTCACGGAAATATGAGTCACGTATTTAGAAACTTAGATATCTCAACTGTTTATAAAGTTGCACTAATAATAAATGTTCATATTAATTAAATACCAGTTCTAAATTAGTTATAGTCGTGTTGCATTCGATTAGTCTTATGCCTCGCTACATTATGCTTATTTCCAAAAAAAGACCACGAATGTGTGCTTACTGGAATACTATAATAATGAAGTAAAGATAAGTTACTGGGGAGTTTGTTGTGCCGCTTCTTCGCCTTTAAAAAATAACTTAAATTGCTTTGGAAGCGGCGGTAGACTTATGATTTTCTATAAGCAATCAATCTGTAATATTCCATTTTGATATAAATACTATACATTCGTTTATATTTTTTTCACGGCAGTAAGCAGGTTAGTAGCCACTATGTTTGAACATTTGATACTTGCGCTGCCCACTTGCCTCGCCACTTTTTGTTTGCCACGTGGAAGTCTACATAATTTATACAAGAGGTAAAGTCTACATTCTAGAATATATCAGTCTAAGTAATCGACTGATATATTCTACAATGTTTATATGCAAATGAAGATTACGCTATAAAATTAAGATATGTGGCTTTAGGAGATCCATCCGCATATGTACTAAAATTCTTGAATTTGGACAGATTATTGTGATACGTGTACCAATGATTATAAACGAATTTTATTATCTATACTAATATAACCTATAAAAAGGTAAAGTTTGTGAGTTTGTCACGTTGTAGGGGGTTTTCTCTGGATCTATTAAACCGATTTTAAAAATTCATTTACTGTTAGAAAGCTACGATAACAGGGAGTGTCATAGGCTATATAACATGACGCTATATACCATGGGACTAGCGGGACAGAACGCGGGTGAAACCGCGCCGGTCGCTGGTTATAATATAATTGCGTGTAACACATTCATTTAGGCGTGAATATTGTAATAGACATTAGTTAAACTATAAATGTAAGTAATATTAACGAAAATACATAATTATATTACCAAAATGAAAATCAAACCATTCCAAAGGCCGTGAATACGTATTATTATTTCAAGTGAATTTTTTCGTCGAATTTGATTGTGATAATAAAATAAAATTAAACAATTTGTTTTATTGTAAAATATCCTGTTCTCAAATGGGTATTCGGTCTACACCGGATATTATTTTATTAGTTAATATTTAACCGAATATGATAAAGTGGCCAAATATTTGTTACAACACTAATCTATACTAGGGTTAAAACGAATATTCGGTCAGTATTTAAGGGCGAGAACTGTAAAGGGTGTAATAACATGCCTTCAGGGGTAATAAAACTACGTTTTAACGCTTTTAAGCGCGGTAATTTTATTAATTTTAATATTAATAAAATTGCCGCGTTTAAAACCGTTAAAACGTAGTTTTATTATGTATACAAGTCGCGAAAACTTAAGGAAATATTATGCCTTCAGGGGTTGCATCTTATGCCAGATTTCTACATCTCCAGCTTCTTTTGTCATAGCATTATTAGAAAATTTACATTATTTATGTGGAATTTACGAGTTTATGTCAAATTTTAATTAGTAGTAAACTAAATTAATTCATAGTAAGATATAAAAACCCCGGCATTCATGAACATTCATAGCAATACCATGTAACTGTAGTAGGCACATTGCAAGTTGCAAGGTGTAAACGTATAATTTAATAATGTTCTAGTATACGGCCATGACATTGAGGATAAACAAACAATAATGCAAACATGTACGCTTCGTTCTAGGCACTTTGCCAGATTGATAAAAAAACTTCTTCGCAATGCTGTGAATTATGTTTACTGTTCATACATTGTTTCAACATTCCTATTAAACTTTTTGATATTCTTTCCATTTACAAATGTTTAATTTTTCAAGATATCCTTAAAAACGAACATGAAAGTAGGTATTAGAACCAGTTAAACACTAATGTAAAAATATAAATTTATATATATAGTACTTTAAACGATACACCTACACTTTTACGAACAAGATTGATTGAATGTGAATGTATTCATAAAAAATCACATTAATCGCACCCTTCCTTTTCTTAAATAATAGTTTTATTTATGTTTAACCGAATTTAATTTTAATCATTCTTTTAATTAATTATTTCGCGTATCAGGTATTAAAAAAGATTCTATCAATGCATCTATTAAATAATATAACATAAATTTATTAAATACAATTTTACTTGTATTTATTATATTTATTAAAATGTATTTTAAATGAATATCCCGTTATCTGAAGTCTATAATAAAATAAAAATATTATCTACCAAATAATCATAAGAATCAGTTCAGTCACAAGGCTCTGAAGCTGAAGGAACCCACGGATATTAGATTAACAACAAAGTCACTTTTACTACACTTTTTATATACTTATTAAGTTTAATTTAAATCTATGATGATTTTTTATTGTTAAGGTATAATTTCACTTGTAGTTTATATAAAGATACGGGTGTGTGTATATATAATTGTATCTATCCTTTTAGCGTAACTCAGTATGACTAATAAGTATGTGTTGTATATGTGTACTTATACGATAATATACAACAAATTACATATTTCAACTGTTGTGTTGTATTTGCACATGACAACACGCAGGTGACCCTACTCGACTTTTCACGGTCATTGTTGTTCACACACAAAGACACACGTAGCTGAACATTATAAACATGGAAAATGTACAATACGACCTAATAATATTGCAGAGAAATACCTTGTTCACTTGTCACATTTATTATATAATGTTGTAGGTAAACATTTCAGTATATTTACTCACAAGAGTAATATTATCGGGTAATTCACACATTTTCTACTAGCCTTCGATTTGATCATTTTATTGGTCACGAATTATGGAAAGACCAACAGTACAACATGTCTAATGTTATTTTCGAAGATTATGATTTGTTTGTTGCTTTGTAACATTGAACTTTAAAAACCGTGGTAGCAGTGGCCGATTTTGGATAACAGATTGCAGAAATGGATAAATGTTCAAGAATATTGTACAAAAATGCTACATAAAAAAGTTGTAGGATGACCAACTTGCACTATTTTTGTGATTTGGCTACAGACTAGATTTTATTCAAACTATGTAATTTGAGTTCGATAGACAGGCTAGATATTGTTCAAACTAATTTCCATCGAAAATATTTTGATAATACCCCTTGGGTATACACCGTGCAACCAAATTAAAATACGCCAATATTTAAGTTGCGTACTTTAAAATAATGCAACATGAAGTAACAAATTCGGTTGTAAGATTAGATAAATATTGCTCCATACCTAAAGCATTATGTATTGTGTTTATTATTAGGTGTTTGTATGTAGACAATAGTACCTTATCAGTATTTTGTAAGTCACAAAATGTTATCACTATATCATCACCGTTCGCACCTTAATATTTTTATCTCACATTCATTTGGCCGATAAAATCGATTTTCAAGAAAACGCGATTTTTCTGTCACAGTGGCTTTACATAACTCTACAATCAATTCAAATTATTTCAAATGCATTTTTATTTATGTAAAAACAAGAATAAGAATTTCTTTGCAAATTATAATTATGAATTCAATTTTGCTGGATGTGTAATTTTTATTTGAAACTCTGATTCACGTAAGCTGACCATGAATGATGTCACGAAATCTGTTCATTTATTTGTATTGGTAAAATACGCAATAACTCGATTTAAATAATATTTTTTTAAATGAGTATAACATAATAAAATGCTTACATTAAAATATACCTTTTTCTCTCAATTTCTTTTTCCATTGAAGTCCACAATGTGAACATAATAAAGTCGCTAAGACCATTTTATACTACTAACCTGTATGTATATACATATGTATATATTAGTACATAGATATATCAAACGCTCAACACCTACTTTAATACGAGTAAAAAATATACCTATAACAAACAACGTAAATGTTTTAAAAAATATTCTCCATTGGATTTTGAATATTTGAATAAAATCTCTTGAATATGATATTTTTTCTTAAAATATTAATTTTGTATTTAATAAGATTTTTTGTCATATAAGTAATAACGTAGATAAATATTGCCTGAAAAAACATTATTTCATAAAACGTAACTTTTGGTCATAATAATGTTAACGTACCCGGTCAAAAGGTGGGAAATCTCGTAATAATATAATTATTATAATTTATAAAAAGGTAGTTCTACTCACCCACAAGTGCAGATTTCGCAGATACACTGCTCCTTGACGGTTGTTTTCTCAGGTTTCCTGGGGCCACCTTCCCTAGGTCTGGTCTCATCTCTAACAACAGTCTCCTCGATCGTGGTCCTGTCGTCTCGCACTGTTTTCCTATCATCTATAATGGTTTCGTCATAAACAGTGCTGACTGTATCTTTCCTTGTGGTGTCAGTGATTGCACGGTCTACCACGTCGTATTCGCGTATGACGTCTTCGGTCGTTTGGACATCTCGCTATAATATAAAAAAATCACTAAGTACCAAATTTTTAAGTATAGATATGAGTTCAAAAATAGTTACTTAAATATATTTACCAAGTTTTTGAAGTCTATCGCACTTTTATCAACGAAGACGTCTGTCCTAATCTTTTCGTCTTCTTTCGGTTCTTCATAAGTGGTTATTTTCCTTGTGACCCCATTTTCTGTAATGTATCGCGTTACTTCCACTTGACTTCGAGTTTTATCCACCTCAAAGGTCTTTCTAGTCGCGTCGCCAGTAGTTTTCCTTAAGACCGTTGTTTCTTCAGTGTCAACACCTTCATACAAGTCCTTTACATCTTCGTTGATCCTTGTTCCGAATGTTACTTTTTCTATTCTCTTAAAAGGATACTTCTTTACAGTATCTATAATTTCCTTTAATATCCGATCGTCGATATTTCTTTTAATGACAATATTTTTGTTGCTAACTGTAACGTCTTTATTGGATTGGGAAGTTTCTATTATTTTACGAAGATCAGTAATTGAAGTAAAATCTTTTATGTCTCGTGATGATATAATTATATTTTCTTCAGTGTCCTGTCGTTTCAAATGGTGTTTTGGTTGTTCTGGTCGACCAAAAGGTGACATTTCTTTCGGTTTCTTTGGCCTATCATCATCTTTTTCGTAAATGAATTTACCGTTCCAAGTACCAGTGCTTCTTTCGTATGTAGTGCGAGTGTCTTTTGTTTGTTTGTTAGAAGTTGTTTCTTTTATTACATTTTCTTCCTCGGTAGTAATAAAATCAGTTGTTTTGGTAACATCTTTTATGTCTTTCACAGATTTTTTATTTGTAATCGACGTAGAATCATACGTAGTAGAAAGAGAACTTTCATCTGTATTATCTACAATTCTTCTGTCATGTACATCTTCGGTATCAATATGATCAGTGATTTGCTTCCTTTTAGTGAAATCTCCTCCATAGACGTTTCTGGTAGCAGCAATTTCTTTACCATTTTTGTACAAAACTGATTCATCAGAAATTACATTAGAACTTGTAGGTACTCCATCTTTTCCCGTATCATAATGAGATTCTTTGTCCAAAACGTGTCGAGTATATTCATGCTCAGGTTTTACTCCTGTACCACTAACTTTATGGCTTTTTTCGTAAGTTGAATGCTCTTTATTATCTCCCCATTCTCTATGGGAGGTATCGATAATTCTCTCTTTGCCGTCAACTACTTCTATAACGTAGGAGGATGTGGAAGCTTGCTGGGCGCTGCTTGTATTACTTTTCATAATTTTTGTTGAAAAATTTATGTTATCTGTGTTTTTAACTTGTAATATGTCCCCAACCTTCCGTAATTCATTTTGTATAGTTGAATCATAACCATAAAAGTTGGATGAATCTGTCTGATTTGGGTTACGACGTCGGTCTACAATAGTATCTCTGCTTGTTGAAACATTTTCGACAGTGTTTTTCTGATTTGTAATATTTTCAACACTTTCCCTGACAACATTATCAGAGGTTGATATTGAACTATATTGGTCAGTGCTTGAATCATACTGAATATTTGATGTAGGATGGTCCTGGCCATCCCTAGGATAACGTTGACTATCAGAAGGTTGATACGAGGCATCTCGTGGATGACGTTGATCACTGGGAGAATGTTGTTGAGCTTTCGGCTGACCTTGACCATGAATGGGTTGTCCTGGACCTCTGGGATGACCTTGTTTATCAGTTGGATAATATTGAACATCACTTGGTTGACCTTGAACGTCGGTTGAGTAATAATGATCTTTTGAATAATATTGCTGATCTTTAGACGTCAATTGATCTTGAGTTGAAGTTATTTCTTGGTGTCTAGAATTGTCTTTTTCTGTTATAACACTGGCATGGGAAGTAACTTGACTTCCATCTTTAATAAATTTTGAATCTTCTTTAAGTGTCATAGAGCTAGTTGGTTTTTGCCCATCCTTGCCTGTATCGTAATTTGATTTCATGTCATAGTTTTGAATGCTATGAGCTGATTGTGGTTTAATATCAGTTCCACTAATGCTAGCATATGCTTCCTTAGTGGCATGTTCTTTAGCGTCTCCCCACTCTCGATTTGAACGATCAATGATTCTTTCTTTACCATCAACAATTTCGACCACGTACGATGACGATGATGATTTTTGAACACTGCTAGATTTAGACTCATTCGATTGAGAGACACTAGAATATTGTTTAATTTTAGAATCTTTGTCAAGACTTCCTTCGCCTCCATAAAAATTAGATTTGTCAGAGTGTACCGTTTGAATTCTCTTAGATGGATCAGGAGAATCGCGGTATGTCACTTTTCCGCGTTGGTTTATATCTTGAGTGGAAGTGTTAGACTGTCTTGACGTAGAATCAGCACTTTGAGAAGTTTGATTAATCAAATTCTGACGTTCCGTTTGTAGAAAAGTGTTAGTTGTATTGGCACCCCGAGCCCTCGTTGTAATATTGGTCCCAGATGTGTTTCCAGAACTATCTAAAAATGCAGTATTTAATGTCTGGTTTTCAGTCGATGATTCCCCTGTTCTGTCAAATGTCTGACTGTGATTAGAGCCAGATCGTTGAACAGATGTTGAAGAGGATTGGAATGTTTCACTTTTTGAGCTCTGCTGGTGCGAAGTTGATGTTGATGACCCTTGTAAAACAGAACTCGAAATAAACTCACCGCTCGTCGCCTGTGCCATGTCCGATACCTGATGCTCCTGCGAACGTATTTGCGAAAGATCACTCATGGACGGCGCTTCGGTGATAATGTAGTGCGGATGGCTGTTATAATGCTCCGATACAGTCGAGCCGCTTATCGAAGTATGGTCGCTGACGTCGGTTATCATAAGCGGATCATCTTCCTCGACCTTTACATCAATGTATCGCACCTTTTTCCCCGACGAGCTGACTTTTTGCAGTGTGTTGCTGCTGCTCTGTTGAACCTTAGACGTGCTGGTTTTTTGAACACTCGTCGACGCACTACTTGTACTTGATGTCACTTCGGACGATTTTGATTGTTTAGTCTTTTTATTTTTTATTGTCATTTTGGTACCATATAATATAACTTATATATTAGGAACTAAAATATTATGTATGAAAAGAGATTCGTAAAATGCTAAGATTAAATATTTTTTATATAAAAATATAAATATGAGCACGTAATTAATATTAAAATTAAATAATTGCCATGTAAATATGGTCGCGAGAGTCGTTCGTGTCGTGTGTCGCTAGGTGCGCGCTCGCTCCTCGCGACTGGCTCGCGGATTCTGAGTGAGCGTCCGCTGTGCTCCGGCGCCGATACCCCGCACACCTTGGTGCCGCACATCGCCCACCAGACCTTCAAGACACGTAAGCGGCTTACATCTCGCTATTGGACTCATACCAAAAATGGTTTAAAAACTGCTATACCAGCCATGGTTATTGGTAAAAATTAGTCACCGCCGCTGAAAATATGAATGAATATTAACATTATTATATTCGCACGCGTCCTAAGCTCAAAGGGCGCGGATTCGAAACCTGACCGGAAAGCATATATCACTTAGGCAATACCTAATTAATTGGTCCAATTAACGCTAACATGAAGGAAAACTCGAATCCAATTTAATAAAAACAAAAAAATCATCAAAATAGGTCCTACCGTTTAGGAAGACTTTAGCGGTGCCACCTACCGGTAGATCTATAATCTTAACCATCCCGGGACCCACTTGAACACACACAAAAATAATTTCACCTAAATATTGGAACCCGATTACAGCTAAATTAATTATTTTACATGTATTTTATCAATAAAATAACTCCGACTGAAGCATCTGTTTTAAACGATATTCAGTTTTTTTACATGCTTTTTGACGATGTTTGCAGCACGCTTTCTGTCAATTTTATGTCAAACGTCATAAGGTTACATTAAAAAAGTTTATATTTTCCAAAACCCTAAGGTTAGATTAGAAATAATTTTATATGATAGTTAAGTATTCTTAAATTTTCTAATTTTCCGCCCAATTTTCTTAATTTTTTCTTTCATAAGAACCTTCTCCTGAGTTTTCTTGCGAGTTCGCAATGGTATTCGAATTTACGTCCTGGGGAAACTATCTCATTTTTTGTGTATAAATTAATATGTATTACAGTACAATAAAGTACAGTTATGAATGAAAATTACATATACATAAGTAAGCAAACAAAGCACCTAAGTATTTATTTGAAAAACTTTTATGGGCAGGCTCACATAGATCTACTAATCTACGACAATGTGCAGTACAGCTTATTACTTTGCGACACCATTCAGCGGCTTTTAAAGGCAGCTTCCGGTATTCAGCTTCCAGGTGCTGGAACAATATTCCGCCACCAATAAGAACCGCTCGAAGTGCATATATTTTTAAAAGTAAACTGAAAGCGTTCCTGTACGAACACCAGAGGCAGCAAGCAGATCTCGCACTTGATACAAGCGCCTTTTAGTAAGCCTAGTGAGTCTTTTTTATAGTTATAGTTCTATTTAATTTAATTTCTTTTTGTTCGTAACACCTATTATTATTTTTCAAAATCATTATTTTCAAATTTCAATAATTATTACATAACATATTATGCACTTATATTAAATTATTCAAAATATGTCTATTCTTTGTTTCATGGTGTTCTAATTATAAATAATATTAAATGTTCCGTAGTTATTTTATTATTTTTTCTTCTGTGAAGGTGACGTTACTGCCTGGCACTAACGGAAGACCAGCGTTGGTTGTGATCAACCAGCATTTGCTGAGTTAGGGCCTGTGTAGAGTTAGTTAAGTTTTGGATTTTATTAAACTGCTTATGTATACTTTAATCATTTTAAATAACTCTAAATAAACATTATTTTCTTTCTTTTCTTTCTTCTAAGCGTACCAAATGTCATAATAACTGGTTCGTTCCCAAGCCCGCGAAGACTGAAGAAGAAATAAACTCCCGAACAAAGTTTAATTTTTTATATGTATTTTACCTATACCTAGGATTCTTTAAGTGAACAGAAGGTGCAAAAATCGAATTCCAATGCGGTTTTTTCACTGGAAATTTTACGTAATAAAATGTATTTTTTTAAATACTTTTTATCCTTTTACTTTACTTTTAGTTTGTAGTTTGTTTTTGTAAATCCCAGGAATACCGCGGGAATTTTCCCAGATGCATTATGAAGCTCTTCGGGTGCATAAAAATTAGCTTATCCGGACAATTTTTACTACAACGATAGCTACGGCACTTTGTATCCCGGGAATCCCGCGGGAATTTCAAGTCAAGCGTGAATAAAGTCGCAGGCATATCCCAGTAATAAATATAAATTTTAAAATTACTCATCTTCTTACTATCTGGACCCAGGAATGTATAAAAGCGTATCCGTGTCCTTTCAATGTCCAGTATACAAGTTTAATGTTATTAATAGTAAAGCATCATAATATTTTAAAACACGAGAGATAATAGCGTGTTGTTATGTAGATATTAATTGTGACTCGTGAACATTTCCTCCATCATATTACTGAGGCCTTCCCCGTTGCTTCCTCCGCATATTTACGTTAAAAATAGTCATAGACAAAGTGATTAGTCAAAAATGTTAAAAGGTAGCCCCTTTTTTTCCACTTTGGGGGTAGAATTTCTAAATACGCCGATTGAAGTTTGAAGTTATTCGGGTGCATAAAAATTAGCCTACTCCGACACAGTTTCCACTAAAACGATAGCTTACATTCTTTTTTTAAATGTTACGATACTTTGTGTCACGGGTATCCCGCGGGAATTTCAAGTCAAGCGTGGACGAAGTCGCGGGCATCACCAGTATATATTATATAATATTTTTGGTTTGTGCTTACCGAATCGATATTACACGACTTAAAGGTGTCTGATTTAATCGTAGCATAGGCATGTTGCGCTAACGATAGTGACATCGAGGATTATCGATACTTAGGTTATAATATTTATTTAAATCTTTACTACTTTACAATGAAGAAATGTATAAAAATCGAATACAATAAAAGAAAAATTAACTTATTTGTATTGTATGCTACCCATAGTCCCTCAAGACTATAAGTAGAATACTGAGCCTAGATCACCGTCTTCTATGGGTAAGGTGCCCAGAAGACGGACTACGTTTCCTCGTATAATATTAAACATGCCCAGAACTTTTAAATGTGACAAAGTTGTGGAAGTTAAGGCGATCATTCTCTTTATAGCGGACTAATGGTCCGGCGCGGTTTCACCCGCGCTCTGTCCCGCTTCCGTGGTACATATCGTCATATTATATAGCCTATGATACTCCCTGTTAACGTAGGTTTTTCACAGTAAAAGAATTTTAAAAATCGGTTTAGTAGATCCAGAGATTACCCCCTACAACGTCGCAAACTCACAAACTTTACCTCTTTATAATATTACTAGCGGCCCCGGCAGACGTTATCCTGCTTTGAAAAAATAAAAATCTAGGACCCGATCCCGGCGCCACCTACCGGTTCCAATTGTGGATTTAAACCATCCGGGGACCCACTCAAACACATAAAAACAAAATCACCAAAATCGCTCCAGGTGATTAGGAGGATTCTAGAACCCAATCTCAGCCCACCTACCGGTTCCAACGGGTTAAAAAGTATCCTATGTCCGTCTCCTGGTTCTAAGCTACCTCCCCACCAATTTTCAGCCAAATCGATACAGCCGTTCTGGAGTTATAAATAGTGTAACTAACACAACTTTCTTTTATATATATAGATTAGTATTAGTATAGATAACAAAATGAACCTACATTTAGCATTGACGCTTTTCAGAACTCAGCTCTCTGGCAAAAGTTGCTATTTATGTGTAAATTTTATCTTATACTAATATATAAAACTAAAGAGTTTGTTTGTTTGCTTGAACGCGCTAATCTTAGTAACTACTGGTCTGATTTGAAAAATTCTTTCAATGTTAGATAGCCCATTTATCGAGGAAAGCCATAGGCCATAGCCATATCATCACGCTAAGACTAATAGGAGCACCGATGAAGAATGTTTCAAAATCGGGGGGTTAACTTACGTTTTTTAAGTATTTCACGCGAACGAAGTCGCCGGCAGAAGCTATTAAATTATATATCGGTAGCCTATAATAGAATATTGAAAGTAGACTTTATTGATAATATCGCCCCCTCCTTTAAGATTTAAGCTATGAAAACTTTAAAATATGTTTTTAGATTGCATGATAAAAACAGATAATCATATCAAATTTCCGTATTTGTCTACTCCGTATAGTATAAGCTCACACGCACTGCGAATGTTTACTACAAAATCGTATACCAACATGAAAGGAAAGTTCTTCTTACACGGTAGCAAGTAGTTTTCTGGAGAAATCATAATTTTTAACACAGCACCTCCCACATAATAACAGTAGGTTTTTTTTTATTTATTTTTTTATTGCAGGAGTTCAGCAGACAGGCAGACGGCCCACTAGATGGAAAGCGGTTACCATCGCCTATGGACATTTGCAACAACAAAGGTGCTACAAATACGCTGCTGCTCTCTTAAAGGAGACTGGAACCTGGTCACTAATGCCGGAACACAACACAAGGTTGTTATGGCGGCATACTCTAGACCAGGGGTGGTCGCCATCCAGTCGAGCAAATACTCTACCACCTGGCTGTGGGTTGTTTAGTCGCCTCTTACGACAGGCCGCCGGGCCGCAGGAAATTGTATTCTTTCTCCGTTCCTGCACGGATAAGACTTGGTACTTGTATAGCGGTAAATGAATCTTTGACATCTCTAAATTTCTTAGATTTAATAATTTTAGGAATATTATAATTATCGACGAACATCAGAAACATAATTTTAATGGGCGTCAAAAAAGATTTGGCGTAGGAGGCACAAGCTTCAGTTGCCGCAGCTGGCTATACAAGGCAATGCTTTGGTGGGCGAATACGAATTATCTTTGAATCATTCACCCACGAACCGACTGTCTCGATGCAACAATCACACAAATAACCAAGCCGTAACCAATTAACACGTTCAATGCAAGGCCTGTTTGAGTAAACTTGCTGCTTGTGTGTTTGGGGTTGAAACAAGTCCATTTTTTTGATGAGGAGAATTCCACTTACGGATATAAGTGTTGTACGATGTGGGGGGATCAGGATGAAGGCGTGTGGTGACTCACCAGCCTGGTACTACCTTAGTGAAGATAGGTTACCACTACTGGAATACCCACTAAAATTCACGTTGTCCCTTCCATTTGCATATAGCCAGGACCGCGGGAATGACAATCGCCTGCTCCGCTTTAGCCCTGGCAGGCGCCGGCCGAAACGACCCCGACCTGTGCCGCTTGACAAAATGGAAAACGCGGATCAACTCCGCTCCCTTATCCATCGGCCGTAAATGCAGGCGGACCGCTTACTCACAGTACTGGAGGTTATCCAGGTCAACCCAGCGCCGGGCTCATCGTTTGCGCGGGGGCAGGCAGATCTGTGGCTCGACGCCCCCGTTGAAACAAGTCCAACCAGTACTCTTGTACGATCTAGCCACAGATACGTAGCTGTGAGCGACAGGCAAGTGCAACGCGACAGTCGACAAAAATAAAAGTACATTTGTATAAAGATGTGTAAAATATGGTACGCGTCGCGTCGTAACTCACAGCGCTAATCGCTCGTCGCAACGCCTGTTAAAAGTACGAGTTCGTGGCGAGGTCGTTGGTGTGTACTAGTGATCAGGGCTGGGCAAAATACATGGTTTCCTTTAATTGAAATACAAATTACAAAATAATGTCTCGCATGTATTTAAAATACGAAATACAAAATACTTTTAAGTCGGGTATTTGAAATACAAAATACAGCATTAGGTCCTTGCCTATGAAATTGCCGTTTTTTCTGAAATAAGTTAACCTAATTTTATTATATATTTTTTTGTTCTAATCTCCATGGCCTTGAAGATAGGGAAGGATATTTCCATTTTGTAGGTACGCGTAGATTTTGGTGGTTTCACCCGGATCTATGCGTGCTTATATCGGTCCAATGGAATGCACAGGGACTGAAACAGCTCGCTTTTTTGAACACGTTCATGAGGTGACCGACAAAGTTTTTGGACAGTGTCCTTTAGCAGGGGTAGTCATACTCGAGAATTGTAATGCTCATCACGCTGAGTTGTTGGGTTCGTCGAGAACTGATCTGCCAGGGACTACAGCCTACGATTTTGCTCTCGCCCATGGATTCACTCAGGTAATTAAGGAGTTTACCCGAATACCGGATAGAGTGGATCATGAGCCTTCTTTGCTGGATCTTCTGCTGACCACACACCCGGAGAACTACCAGATCTCCATCAGTGCTCCACTGGGAACCTCTGGTCATTGTCTGGTATCTTCGGTGGTGCCCCTTCCTATTCCCGATCGGACTCGTCCCGCTGGACGATGGAAGGTGTGGCGATACAGGTCAGCAGATTGGGATGGACTCCGTGAATTCTATGCATCCTACCCATGGAGGCAGTTATGTTTCTCGTCGGAAGATTCTGATCCGAGCACAGACTTGATCGCCGATGCAGGGAATAGAATGTTTAATTCCAAACTCAACTGTACCTATCGGTGATACGAGTAAACCACCATGGTTCGATAAGTCCAGCAATGAGACTATAAAGCTAAAGCAACAGGCTTATCGAGCCTGGACTGCAGCGCGGTTTCGTCAGGATCCAAGCTCCTCTGACCTGAAAAAGGGATACAATGCCGCCCCCAGGTCCCTCAGAAAACAGCTCGCGAGAGCAAAATTCGATCACATCGGCAGAATTGGTGAGCGCCTCTCTAGCTACTCTTCTGGGACTAGAGCTTTTTGGACCCTCACCAAAGCTGTCGAAGGAAACTTTTGTCGGGCGTCTCTGCCACCTCTGCGCACAGTGGACGACCGTCTGGTACACGCCGCCAAAGACAAAGTCAATCTTCTGGGTGAAATCTTTGCGGCCAATTCAACTCTTGATACATAGGAGAAACTCCACCTACAATCCCTGAGTGTGAGTCTAGAATGTCGGAGGTGCGCTTTACTCAAAAAGCAGTCCGATGTGCTCTCATCTCCCTCGACGTCAAAATGTCTTCTGGCCCTGATGGCTTTCCTGCCATTGTGCTGAAGACGTGTTTAGCTGAGCTGTCCCCAGCCAATCCTTGCCCGACTTTTCACTCTCTCTTACTACAAGGGTTGTGTCCTCGCTTCGTGGAAGATTGCCCATATGCACCTTGTCCCCAAAAAAGGGGACGTAACAGACACGTCGAATAGGCCTATAGCAATAATCTTTTTGCTCTCAATGGTAATGGAGCGTATTATCAACGCGCAGCTTCTGTGTTACCTCGAAGCTTCCCAGCTGCTAAACGATCGGCAATACGGCTACCGCCACGGTCGCTCAGCTCGGGATCTCTTGATTTACCTAACCCACCGTTGGGCTTTAGCCATTGAGAGCAAAGGGAAGCACTGGCAGTTCGTCTAGAACTCTAGATATTGCTAAGGCCTTCGACCGGGTCCGGCACAGGGCTCTTCTATCGGAGCGGCCATCGTATGGGACACCCGAAGGGCCTTGCACCTGGCTATCCAGCTTTCTTGATGAGCGCAGCATTCAAGTCGTTGTCGACGGTTGTTGCTCAAGTTTCAAGCCCATCAACGCTGGTGTGCCCCAGGGTGGTGTGCTATCGCCAACGTTGTTCATCTTACATATCAATGATATGTTGTCTATTCGCAACATTCATTCCAATGCGGATGCCGGCACAGGCGATGCGCAGTAGTCTGGTCGTGCAAAAGTCCCTCGATCATTTGTGGAGGAAAGTTGGGTTAGACTTGTATCTGAAGTAGAGTATTCCTTAGAGAGAGTCTCTGAATGGGGGACACAAAACCTTGTACATTTCAACCCCAAGAAGACATAGGTCTACGTATTCTCTGCCAATAGAAATCCATTCGTGCAATCGCTTCAGTTCCAAGGAACTCCCCTTACCACCTCCAAGAGTATTGGGATCCGCAGTGTTGACATCGCGAACGATGTTCAGGGGCCATCTTGAAGGCAAGGCAAAACTTGCCTCTAAGAAGCTGAGAATGTTAAACCGGTCCAAGCAGTACTTCACACCGCGGCAACGCTTTGTGCTTTATAAAACCCAGGTGAGCCCGCATATGGAGTACTGCTCACACTTTTGGGCTGGAGCACCAACTCGATCCCCTAGACTGTATTCAACGTCGAGCCGTTCACGTTGTTGATGATCCCATACTCACAGACGGTCTAGATACGCTTGGCCTTGTGAGAGACTTCGCTTCTCTCTACTTATTCTACTGACTGTATAACGGTGAGTATTCGGAATAACTGTATAGAATGGTGTATTCGTCCTCTTTCCACCATCGAACCGCTCGCTATGTGTTAGGATTTTACCCTCACTTCCTTAAGCCGCTTCGCTCATCTACACAACGGTTCTGTAGACCCTTTTTTTTGCATACCGTGGGGATTTGGAATGAGCTCCCAGCCGAGGTTTTTCCACAGCGCTACGATATGGAGTTTTTCAAAAAGGGTGTCATAAAATTTCTTTGAGGCTGGCAGCGGCTTGATGAAATCTCTGGTGTTGCAAATGTCCATAAGCGACAGTAACCGCTTTCCATCAGGTGGGCCGTCAGCCTGTCTGCTGTACTCCAGCTATAAAAAAAGGTCGAAATTTCCAGAATGGAAGCGGGCAAACCAATAACAAGTGGTGCGTTCATTGTAGTGTTCGCTCATAAAGGTCGTTGATGTTGCTTGTCGGTCTTGCCGCGTTGCTGCCACGACGGTACTTTTATTCCATGATGACGAAAAAGATTCAAATGCGAAGAAAACATAACGCTTATCAATAAATAAATGACTAATTTTTAAAAAAGAATTTCATGTTTTCAAAGTAAAATTAATTTGAAATTATATATCTTAGCCAAACAAAAATATTTATTTTAAATGGCCAGTACTGTAGAACCTTAGATCATATAAACGTCTAGATCACGCATCAATTGCACAAAAACGGCCCAAAAACAGTGCACCAAAATTGGTGCACTGGCTTCAGTGGCTTCCCACGCCTGTTAGTGTCGTTTCGATTACTTTACTGGTTAGAGCTCTCGCAAAAAAAATAATTATGCCGGCCTGCGCTATTAAAATGTGTCGGAACTATTTTAAAACGGAAAAGGATAAGTATGAGATGTCATTTAATCGGAAAACTTAACACTTTTCTCATGATTTCTTTGTAAAAACGTGAAATTTAATTTCGACATTTTCAAGGTTATCGAATTAATTGATGTTGTCAGGTGAGAAGTGTGACTTGTTTTCCAAAATTTGGGGACTTTTGTTACTTTTTTTTTTTATTTATGAAATATGTATAATTGAAAAAATCTATATAAAACAGACATGTAATGTTTGTGTGTCCGGTTTTCTTAAACTAGTTTATATAACGTTTTAGACTTCCTACGGATCCAATTGTAGCATATTGTTAGACAAAGAGATGGATTTTGATAGGAAGTATTTTGAAACATTTTCGGAGATATTTTTACACTATGTTTTTTATATTTTCTTATCAACGGCACAATTGTATTGAAATAAAGTACCTAAAATAATTTTATATGATCGTGACCGATGAGACGTAAGTTATGTGAAGGATAATTAGAAAAATTAGAATACTTAACCATCATATAAAATTATTTCTAATCTAACCTTAGCGCTTTGGACAATATAAACTTTTTAATGTAACCTTATGACGTTTGACATAGAATTGACAGAATGCGTGCTGCAAATATCGTCAAAGAGGATGTAAACTTTGGATTATACATAAAGCCTACTACCCAATATGAACCTATCGAATCGTTCCAAGTCTACTATTACAAATGATTTCACTGACTTTTAGCGCAGGATAATCTTTGGGTTATAAATAGTCATCTAATAACCTTCGTGAACATGATGTGTAACACAAAAATAATTTGCTATTATGAATAGTTTTTTTAGAATTATTACATTAGTATTGGTAATTAACAGACTTATAAATATGTACTAATATCTGTACAGACATTTTATTGCGAATTAAAATTACTACATGTGCTATGAATGTGTTATGAATTTATTTGTGCATGTATTTTTTTATGGTTCGTTCCAAGACACACAACTTTTGTTGCTAATACTTTATTTAAAAAAACTGAAACATCTGAGTAATATTAAATTATAACACATAAAGCGATTAAATCATAACGATCATTTAAACTTTTCACTTACATAAAAATATATTTAATTATAAAAAATGGGGTTATATTTTTTTCCTGATATCCCGAAAACGCAGAGTGAATTTAGCAACGCTTCGCGTTTTTGATGCCGTTTTGGCGATGTTGTTTGTTAGCAATGCTCTCTCTAGACATGTTATATCTCAATGTCTGCATCATACATAATATGATTGTGTGCAGAAAGCACCCACACCACAGGTACCAGAGAGTAAGACAGTAGTTTCCCGCCCTGCACCAGTGTGCAGCGTAAAATCTACATTGAGGCATTTTTGATCTCACCCGCATTGAACATACAGGACACTTTACTTATTAGGTTTATAAAGCAACAAAATATTCCATTACTACCAATACACTTCAAAATACATGAAATAAAGACACTAGGTATAATATACTACGTAACTCAATGAAGTATAATTAATATTTTAATTCTTAAGCCGATAAAAACATTTCCATCGTTACAATATTATTTTGCATCACTATTACTACGGAGAAAAGTCTATTTAGAAGCTCAGAACTTTCTTTTAGATACTAACGATCTTAGATCATGACATGTTATATCTCAATGCTAACGATAAACGATTACTTACAAGGCAAGTTCCACTTGTAATCTTGAGAAGCACCTTTTATTATTCCAAAGATTAGGTATAATAATCCCCAGTCTGCCTTCCGTAAATACCGTAAGCAAAGTTTCTGAACTCCTGCGAATGATTTTATTCATGGAAAAATCAGAGACTATTTTATTAAATTAAAGACAATCTTCGTTTTAAAATTCTGACTGTAACGTTTACTCGGATTTCATTTTATTACGTGTAGCGCCATCTGTATAATCATGTATAATGAAACAATTTTATTCATTTTATACTTAGTGATGCTGCCATCTATCAAGCTCATTTGTTTTAAGTCTAAAGCCTTCATTCCATAGCTTTGACATTCGTTCAAAGTTTCAACTCACAGTATAGATGGCGTTATACGATTAAACGTCAATATGAGTCGCGTTTTGCTCTGTGCGTCACGCCGGTCACGTCACTGCGCAATCAAGAAATAAGCAGAAAGCACGGAAATAAAATAACAGCTGTTCTACAATATTCGTTCGGGCAACTCAGGCAGCAGCTGTACCACGCATACGCAGCCGATTTCCTTGAAATCGCGTTTGTTTGGACAATTGCTATCTCATTGTTGCGTTACGCGTTGTGAGGTTGATTCAGTTTATTCTTTCTTGCAATTCGCAACATTTATTACTGTAGATTAAAAATTATAGTATTGGCCTGCGACTAGTGTGAATCAGTATTAGTAATAAGCTACGTCGACGCTATGTTTACCAAAATTAACAGTTCGTTGTTATTGTGACTCGTGTTAAAATGCCTCGTGAATACGTGGACCCCAAGGAGATATCCGCAGTGTTATGTTAATAGAATCTCTTTTAGCTAGTGATTATAGAAAAAAATATTCTTGACAATGTCTAATACGGCTCCTACCAGTTCTGCACTGAGGGCTTTGGCCTTAGAGTATAAAAGTCTGCAAGAAGAACCTGTGGAAGGGTTCAGAGTGAAGCTTTTAGGAGAGGACAATTTGTTTGAATGGGAAGTTGCAATTTTTGGACCCCCAGATACTTTGTACCAAGGTGGATATTTCAAGGTAAACCCTTTTTCCTCCTACTTCTTTAAATCACTAGGTTCTAACATGAAAGACTGAGTATTAATCATAAAATTATTATATGATAGGTGTCCTGCTATGGAACTTTTTGTTGCAGGTTATATTAATCAACATAAATGTGAGATACTGTGTATGTTTGTATGTTTGCTTGTTCTTACCTCACAGACTGCAACAATTTATAGTGAAATTTAGTTAAATTATAAATTGGATAGAGGTTATGACGTTACACAATGATGTTTATTTAACTAAATGAGATACTTTCTATGACATGATGTTTGAAATATATCATAAAAATAACACACGGAACACTAGTGATTTATATATTCTTTTAAACTGATGTAAGTTTTATATAACTATTACTTACAATAAGCTTCAAGTTAAACCATATAATTTAATAGTATTATTTAGAAATTGCTAGAATTTATAAAAAATAAACCTAAAGAGTTTAGCATAGTAGTCTTGGGAAACAACAGACTCATTTGAATACCTAGTTCTTTTAAAGATTATAGCTTGCGGTATAGATATCATGTCCATTTTACTATAAGTAATGACTAGAGGGGAAAGAATGTCTAGAAAATGGTTCTAGACATATTAATGTTTTTGTAAATATAACCTCACTTATGTTTTTCACTAATATTGATTTGTAACCATCATTTAAATATTTATTAATGAATAAATGGTGACCAGACTGTGCTAGCACTCACCGGCCTCTGCCACAGCCCGCTCTCTCGGCTTGTACGTTTTGGTTTAAAGTCTAACCTAACCTAACTCACCGTTCTAGTCACGGGTTGTGACTTTCGACTAAAGCCCACAAGCCAAACAAGCGAACCACAATGAAAAAATCTGTATTTAATTATCATATTTTATTATTCTGGATTAATTAATTAAAATTAAACTTTATTTTTTAGGCTCATAATGAGTTTTAGTGGTTAAAAAACAATTTTAATAATATTTTATACAATGTACAAATGTAAGTACATTTCTAAAGTCAAATCACACTTTGTTGATATCAAAATTACCAGATTACTGTCATGAAATTTAGATTGTAACAACTATAGGGGTGTCATATGCAATGAAAGCATGGGAGAAAGTGATTGAGGACCTACCATGCAAGGAAATGGAGGTCACACTATCCCAGTTCGTTTTTATGCCTAGTCATAGCACAACTGATATTTTCAATATGTCAACTAATGAAAAAATACAGACAGGTACATAAAAATCTCTGTATGGTCTCCATAGATCTTGAGAAAACATACAACTGCATCCCTGGGTAATTCTGTGGTGGTTCCTCAGAGCGAAATGTGTTCCAAAGAAATATGTAATATTGATTAAAAGCATGTATGAGAATGTTAGTTCACTCTGCAGTGGGAATGATGAGCAAGCTCACTGTGAAGGTAGGCTTGCACCAAGGCTCTGCCTTAAGTCCTTATCTGTTTCTGCTCATCATAGATGCGCTGACCGCAGAGGTACAGGTTGGGGCCCCCTAGTGCATGCTTTTCGCAGATGATATTTTACTGTTAGATGAAAATGGGGTGGTACTTCAAAACAAACTAGGTAGGTAGCCAGCAAGAGCTAGAGGACATTGGATTGAATATCAGCAGAACCAAAACCGAATACCTGTTTTGCGACTTCGGCTGGACCTCTAATGCTGTGCCTCTTAATCTATAATGAGCCACACAATCATGTAACCACAAATTAAGATACTACTGCAGACTAATTGTGATATAGAGAAGGATGTTAGGAGAAGAATAAATGTAGCATGGCTAAAGTGGAGACATGTAACTGGTGTCACATGACAAACTAATGCCACTGAAGCTAAAAGGTTCTTGGGATCTTGAAAGTTGCACCCGTGGCTAGAAAATTGAGAGAAAGGAGATTAAGGTGGTATGAGCATGTAATGAGGAGGGATGAAAGTCATAAAGTCACCTTACAAAAAGTATGTTAAACTACAAGTTGGATGGTACCTATATGCTACAAATAAGAAAAGAAAGTAAAGAAATAAAAAAAAGAGATGGATGGATTGTGTGAAGGATGATATGATGATTTGTGTGACAGAAGATGTATGTCAGAATAGAGGAGTATGGAAGGAAAAGACATATTGTTCTGGCCCCAAATAATTGAGATAAGGTGAAAGAAAAGAGAAAGGGTTTGTGTGTGAAAAGAGAATGTTTGTTTTTTTTATTTTTATTGCATGATTTCAGCAGACAGGCAGACGACCCACTTGATGGAAAGCGGTTACCACCGCCTATGGATATGTGCAACATCATAGGTGATACAAATGGGCTGCCACTCTCTTAAGGGAGACTGGAACCTGGTCACTAATGCCGAAACACAACTCAAGGTTGTTGTGGCGGCATACTCTAGACCAGGGGTGGTAGCCATCCAGTGGGGCAAATACCTTACCACCTGGCTGTTTTGTTGCCTTTTACGATAGATCGCCCGGCCGCAGGAAATTGTATTCTTTCTCTGTTCCTGCAGGATGAAAAGTGTTTTAAGTATACCCATTTGTATTGTCTTAATGTTAATGACATGTTAATTCGTCCTCTGATAAACATCCAACTGTATTAAATAATGAGAATAAACTTAATTATGTCTAAGTATACATAACCTTAATAAACTACATATTGCAAAGCAAAATTACTTACAAAATACAAATAATTATCTACTATCTGCAGTAATCTTTATTGCTGCTTGTATGTAGTTAACATTAGGTGGCTGCATAGGTAATGGATGCTTTTTTAATCAGGTGTTATACAGCCTTCCACAAATAATATGGAGAGGCCATACATGTTAATGCATACTAACAATTCAAAAGTCTTTATTACTAATAACATTTTCTTTTACAATTAGATCTACTAAACAAAAAGTGTTAATATTCAATAATAACTATAATATCGTTTATGAGTCACTTTAGGTAGTTTAGTCATGTTATATGATACCAAACAAAACAACTTTTTCCAATTTTAATCCATCTGTGCAGGAATGGAGAAAGAATACAATTTCCTGCTGGGCGGCCTGACGTAAGAGGCGACAAAACAACCCACGGCCAGGTAGGGCATTTGCTCGACTGGAAGGCTACCACCCCTAGTCTAAGTATGTCGCCATAACAATTTTGTGTTGTTTTTCGGCATTAATGACCAGGTTCCAGTCTCCCTCACGAGAGCAGTAGCGCAATTTGTAGCACCTTTGGTGTTTCAAATGTCTATAGGCGATGGTAACTGCTTTCCATCAAGTGGGCCATCTGCCTGTCTGGTGAACTCCTGCAATAAAAAAAAATAATCTCATCTAATTCACACTATCTTCATAAAGGCTTATATATGAGCGGTGATAATACAGTTGAAATGATTTAGATCCTAATAGCAATATCCTAAGGGTCTCATATATATACGATAGTAACAATATTATGAATAAACTAGACGGCCAGAGACTTATGAGTAATTTATTAAAAAATAATTTGTAAAGTAGCTTTCTTCTAAAATATTATATATGTCACAATGTTCTTCGATAACTGGCTTGAGAATCTCATCTATCAAGAATGACTAGATATAGTCCTCGATGAACCAAGAAAGTAACAATTGGTCATTGTGAAATAGGAAATAAAAGATCTTGTAAAGTGGAGTAGAATAATGTTAGATTTCTACACTTTATACTTTTACCTTAACATTGGTAGAAAATCATCATTACAAGTTTGGAGTTTGTGTAAAATTTTAACCAGCAACAAGGCAAATGAATGGATAATAAGATATAGAAAACTATAATTATGTTAGTTTTCTAAACCTTATTATAATACCTACTTATTAAGTAGGTAGCCAAGTAAGCAACTAGAAAAATAGAGATTCGTATTATTTTGTAAAAAGTTTACAAAATACAATATACTTAATTTAAATATTGTGATTTGAAAAAAATATTAAAACTTGTAATTACATAAGTACGTTACTTATAAGTTATAAAAGTTAATGTTAAATTCGCTTATATACATATAAGCTACCTTGTGTAACATCAGTGTTATTAACAATTATTACGAAATCTTTGTTTCATGCTTTATACTTGAGAGGATTCAATTATTTCTCTTTTTGATGTTAAACCCAAGTTTCTTTTTTAAGTGAAACTTAAAGGGTCTTAGGATTTTTCTGTCACGAAAAAGCGTTACGGCCGCGTGGAGGGGCGGTATAAATTTAGACTAGACGTGGTGAGAGGCGGCATGTTAGGATAGACTGTCGATGTTTTTATTGGTTCCGGAACGAATTCAGTTTTTTTTGTTTCATAAAATAAAATATGTGTAAATAAAAAAATGCATTCATTGTACCTAACCTAACCAAATCATAATTTGAAGTAAACCTGCGAAAAAATCGAAATATGTGCTGGGACTAAGGTTGCCAGACGTCCCGTATTTTAGGCTTGGTTTAAAATGTCCCGGCGGGACTGACTCTGTCCCGTATTCGAACCGTGCTTCGTTTTTTATTATTAAATCGATCGATCTACGCTAGACAAAAATACTCACGCACGCAACGTTTGCAACTTCGCATACACATCAACTCGGATTAAGGAAGTTCGAGAGAATTTATAGTTTAATTATATACTTCAATTGCTAATAATTAAAAAAAATGTTCGGTAACATATTTTCAAAATTTCCACACTACTTTCAATCGTAGTAATGAACATTTTATCAAAATTTTATAAACATCTCGCCGAATTTAACCAGAAAATTCGCTCGAACTTCTTTTATTCGTAGTGTTTATATTGTCTTTGACTCGGCTCAGCCGAGTCGGCTGATCGTCTGTAGTGTAAAGTAGATTGCTCCTCGGAGAAATATCAAAAAAAATAAAGACTGTCACTATATATATTTGTTTTTTATTTGTCCCGGGTAAAAAACTACATTCCCGTATTTTTTTGCCTATTTAAGCATTTGCCCCTTATAGGCTGAAAAAAATCTGACAACCCTAGCTGGGACACAGTAGAAGTGAAACTTCAACAGACAAGTGCAAAACGAATGGCAACAGATAAGTGGCAAAATGAACAGCAAATTTTTTTTTATTTCATGTTATTTTATAGCTAACCAGGTTGTAAAATTTTATGTTACTTACGGTAGCTAGTATAATTTCAATTACTTAATATGTGGCAAATGATGTTGGTGTTGTATTAAGTCAAACTACTTATGTATAAGATTCATATAAAGATGGTAGACGAATGAAGTCGAGATGGAATGCTCCTCCGTCTTAAAGGAAGATCTTCCAGCGAGGCTAATCAGGCCTAGGCCCATCTGTTATAGTTTTTGTATATATTCTTTGTATGTTTCGGGAAACGTTTGTGACCAATTATTGCACAGCGCCATCTATTGGCTCCACTACACACCCCCTGTTCACAGCTGTCAGTCCTGTGAGTCGGACTGGATGCAGTTCTAGTGAGTCAGAACTTTGTTGGTTGTCCCAGTGAGTCGGGAGAGCAGGAGCTCGTGTGTCGGTTTCCAATGCGTATGGAAAGACGGTTGGAGTGGGCGATTAGCTTCGAGCGGGTCACATGGCTGGACTGTGTTGGCTGTTGAGTGGTGGCCATCCACAGGAAGCAGCGTACAGCAGCCGTGATTTGGTTGCCGAAGTCGCCTGAGTGCGTAGCCGTGGTAGTAGGGATGGAGGTACATCGTGTTGCAGATGTGCGATCTAACCCTATAGTGGCTACCAGTGATGATTGGCAGTGGAAGTTAGCAGGATATACTCGGTGTCTTGTATGCGGGGAGTGTGGTACTGATGATGGTGCTTGAAGTTGATTTTTTGAGACTTGAATTGATGTTCTATGGAGTTGGAGGCTTGAGGTTGAAGTGAAATCTTGAAGTTAATTTTTGAGACTTGATTGAAGGTAGTTTGAGATCTTGAAGTTATTGAAAGTTGAAGTTACTTGATGTTTCGAAGGTTGAATCAATTATTGCACAGCGCCATCTATTGGCTTGTAAGTGTTCCACTACACGGTTTTATTCATAATGAGTTAGAGTAAGTTTGTAGGCTTCTGTAAGAACCTTAAAAAAGCCTCCAAACAAACTTAATATAACTCGATATAAAGACCATTATTATTCTGAACTCACTGTAAAAGTAACTCTGTAGATGAGCTTATCCAATTTACTATGAATGTGTTTAAGTAATAGTGGACATTTGCCAGTTTTGAGCTACTCATGCTTTATGCAATGACCAAGAATACCCTTAGTCAAACTTTATGGCATTCAGTTATGTGGACACTTACGGTCTTATTCATATTGAGTAAGATTAAGTTTAAAAGCTTCTTTAAGGTTCTTAAAGAAGCATTCAAACTTGTTTCAACACAATATGAATAAGACTGTTCAGGCTTATTATCATTAAAAACTACTTAATTCTAATTCAAAAGTTTTTATTCAGACTAAGTTCCACTAGAAAAAAATGTTTTTGAAGGTCGTACATATAAACTGAAAATTAAGCCTACTTCCCATTCTATTACACTGCTTTGGAACTTGTTATCATAGTTTAAAGAGTAGAACCAGTAAGAAATTCCGCAGCAACACATCTAGCTATAAATTCTGCTACTTTATATTGGTCTATCTTAGGCTTTTACTAGGAATGACAATTGCACATAAAAAATTGTGTGTATGCAGTTCACACACAGTAGAAGTGAAGCAAAGTGTGACCAGGGGTGGGAGGGATACTAAATTATATCTTCATATATTATATCATTATAATATACTTCAGCTTTAAAACACTAAATTTGAAGGATTAACGAAAAACTTCAAAACATTGAAACTATCTGTATGAGCATAGTATTTAAATTATTAAATATAATGTATTCTATCTCATTCTCTCTGAGGCTTAGTCCTATACATTTATGTGTTTATCTTTTTTAGTGTCGCTTTTTCGTTTCATCGAGTTTCAGATCATAACGATTCTAAAGAAGTTTCACTTCAAAAATGTAACTTTGAGAAAGCCCTTAAATCCTATGAGCGTGCCAGTTATTTTTCTCTTGCGTTTTATATAAAAACATATCACTGGCAACCAACATTTTACTATTTTAGAACTTTAAAATGTCATTAACTCATAAATTACTTTTTAAATTAAATTAATTCAAGTTGTCACTGATTTAGGCCTTTTAGGCTTTTTATCAGTTAAAAGTTATCAATCAACTAAATTATAACCTGACCTGTTCTGTTTTTTTCACGCAACTGGCATTTTGATTTTTTTGTGTTACTTTTTAATAATGAATAACTTTTATCTGATGATTAAAAATTGGCCCATCTAATAAATAGGTATATTTAAAAACTAGCTGTGCCCGCGACGTCGTCCGCGTGGAATTTGCTTTCAAAACCCTCCGATTTTGAAACATTCTTCTATGGTGCTCCGCTCCTATTGGTCTTAGCGTGATGATATATAACCTATAGCCTTTCTCGATAAATGGGCTATCCCACACTGAAAGAATTTTTGAAATCAGACCAGTAGTACCTGAGATTAGCACGTTCAATCAAACAATATTAGTATATTTGGCTACAACACTAATACTTACATTTTAAATATCGCGATATCTTTTGAATGAAACGTCCGAATTCAATAATTCAAAAAGTTCTAGAAAGGTATTCGTCTTGAATATGGAGTAATTTATTTTGATAAGGATTAATACCAAGGTACAAAATAAAGAGTTTTTAAAGCGACGGCATTTTAATAATTTAAAAAAATAAAAGAAAACACTTATTGTGAGATAACTACAATAGTTAGACATATGGTTACGCGATATTTTTTGTAGATAATTATATGTTCTGCAAAGTGGTAGTACATTGTTTTGTTCTATAATCTAATAGTTTTTGCAGCGCACGCCGTATAAGGATTTTTTCGGGTCATTTTTATACACCTCGGGTTACATTATTAGACTTTTAGTAAGGATCCCTAATTTTTTTGAAAACATAATATAGCCTTCCTCGATAAATGTACTATTCAACACTGAAAGAATTTTTCTTTCTTTGCATTGTTATACACAGCCGACAATAATATACAAAATTATATCTGAAACATCTATATAGACAAAATCTTAATATATATAACGTTTCACGTTGTTTGTCCGCGATGGACTCCTAAACTACTTGATCGATTTTAATCAAATTTGCACACCGTGTGCAGTTTGATCCGACTTGAAAGATAGGATAGATTACATTTGGACCCGGTAGGTGGCGCTGGAATCGGGTTCTAAATTTTATTTCCTCAGGGCAGAACAACGTCTGCCGGGACAGCTAGTATAATATATATAAACAAGTTATAAAGTTGCGAGTGTAATACATAATTTTTATTATATTTCTTAGGTACTAGGTGTAATTATTAATTTCAACGTTTTTGTTTCAGGCACATATGAAATTCCCCCCAGATTATCCGTATTCACCGCCTTCTATTAGGTTTTTAACAAAAGTGTGGCATCCAAATGTATATGAGGTAAGTAGCAATTATGTAAATACCAAATCAATATGTTGTATAAATTTAATTCTTTTTTAAATATGTCTTAGTATAATATTATGTATTCAAAATCAAATCTCTAATTAGCATCAGACTAAACAAACAAAGCTGATTTTTATGATTAGACTGTTTAGTTTTAATGTCTTAGAATGTAAAATTGAATAATTTTTAGTAAAATCGGCCATAAAGAGAGAAAAAACTAGCTTATAAATAAACAAACAAATTCTCTTTCACATTTATATATTGTTATGGAATCAAAAGTTTATGAATAATGTCATCCATGAAGTAGGTAGCTCTGTTTTCAAACAAGGAAAAATATTAAACAATACCATTTGTTGTAAGCTCCGATAAGTACTCCGAAACATACAATACCTTAACAGGTGTCATTGTTTAAATTGTATTTATTTTCAGTTATCTATACTTTGTACTCAAACCTTTAATTTTATGTCACCTTATTTATACAAAATGGTTAATAATCAAATAACACCTAATATCTCCGAGTTATATTTGCTTCTACTAATTATGTATATTGCGTATATTAAGAGGTTTAGTTGCTAACATATTATATCTAAAGATAATAATAGATCCTGAAATAATCAGTTGTAACAGAGACAAATAGACAGACACCGGAATGAGACTATAAGGTTCCTTTTTACTTTTAGGTATTGAAATGTCTTCACGTACTTAGTTATTTAATTCAACTCCTTTCCATATTGTGTCGTTTGTTATAGATATAGAGCTCACTGATGTTCTTCCATCTTCCATATCTTTCCATCACTCGATTTCAGGAAAATTGTGGTGTGTGTGTTAGTAGTTTATACTACTATATTTTGTACTCTATTTAGTAATTGATACATTCATCCATCATATTAGGTTGGGGAAAAAGTTTTTTCGCATTTTATATAAAAATTCAAAAGATTTTTTTATAAAGTTTATTTACATTTGTCTAAAGTATGTAGGTGCCATTTTGTTGGATAACCTTTTGCCATTTTGTAGGTAGGGACGTGATCCCATTGCTATAAAAATTTTGGGCCTTCTGATCAAAAAACTGCGACATATGGTTTTGGCAGTCCTCTCGTGATGTTAACCTGACACTGCCTAAGGAATTCTGCAGAGACCGAAACAGGTGAAAATCTGAAGGTGCAAGGTCAGGACTATACGGCGGATGCATTAACACCTCCCAGTCAAACTCTCGTAATTTTTGCTGAGTGGCTAAGATGTGTGAGGTCTAGCGTTATCATGGTGAAAAACCACACCCCTTCTGTTGATTAATTCCGGCCGCTTTCTCTCAACTTTTTGCTTTAATGTCATCAGTTGTTCGCAGTACAGTTCAGAATCGATGGTCCTGCCTGGCGGTAACAGCTCATAATGAATAATGCCCTTCCAATTCAAGTTCACCCTGGTTTCGCCACAGTCTGTGAAGCCTGACTGGCCTTTGACCACGATCTTTTTCGCACGTTCTTGTCGTACGTGATCCACTTTTCATCACCAGTTATCAGCTTCTTCAAAAATGGTTCGGTTTCATTACGTCGTAATAAAGAATCACAAATGATTACACGGTTCATTAGGTTTCTTTCAGTGAACTCATGAGGCACCCAAATATCGAGCTTTTTTGTGTACCCAGCTTTTTTCAAATGCGCCAAAACCGTTTTGTGGTCAATTCCCAGTTCTCCAGCTACATCGTAACTACTAATATGCCGATCTTGCTCCACTTTTTCAAAAATGGCATCAATTTTGTCCGTAACAGGGCGACTAGAGCGATGTGCATCTTTGATGTCAAAATTTCCGGACTGAAAACGCTTAAACCAAATTTGGGCTACTCTCACAGATACTGCATTAGGTCCATAAACATCACAAATTTTTTTCGCGGCTTGTGTTGCATTTTTACCTTTTTTGTAGTAAAATTTTAAAATGTATCGAATTTCTTCATTAGATTCACTCATTTTAACAATAAGAAAAACAAATTGTCTTCTTTAAAATTAAAACTTTTTAACGATACCAAAACCAGCCAGATACAGATGGTATAGCCAAAGAGATCTTATTACAAGTTCATACATACTATATGCGAAAAGACTTTTTCCCCAACCTATTACTTCAAACTAAACTTCAATGTGAGATTTTATGGTTAAATTTTTTATATAAATAAATATACCGGAAAATAGTCCTATGTCTACGGAATATGAAAAGCCTTAACGTAGTAATCTAGTCTGTTCATTAAACAATTCCAAGATTAATACAAGCTCTGGACAAAAAGGAGTAGAATGTTCTCGGTTCGGAAGTCAAGACTGGTTATAAGACGTTGAGCCGCAGCACATGATTCAAAATAGTTATAAACTGCAGCTAATTTCTTTAAATCAGTCATAGCAACGTTTTACCGCTTTATATTGATTAGTTCATTTAATCCAGATGACGTACATACTGTGAAAACAGTATTTATTATACCTATTAAAATACGTTTTAAACTTTTAACGATTTTACATACGGAACTTCACGCCAGTTCCCTTGCGGGGTAGGCATGACGATTTTAACGATTTTAAGTGCGGGATTTTATTCGATTTTTATTCTGACGTTTTAGTCACTTATCAGTAGCCGTGCTCGCTACTATACTATTTGCCTTAGATCATATACAATGCTATTTGCATACCGATGTATACCTACATTGAAAATACCATCTGTGTTGAATCTAATATCACTATAATAATTCCGCAAGAAAAACCGTCGTTCTTTGCATATCTAATCTATTTAATATTTACTTAATAATCAACGGTATAATATTAACAGTAAAAAATAAAGCATATTGTTCTAGAAATCTACTTAAACAATAGTATATTATATACACATGTGCGCACATAGATAAGTTCCTCGACTCTAAGGATTGCGACACACACCTTGCATCTTTGACCCCGAGCTGCGAAACATTTCATACTACAGTGGATTGACCCACTTATAAATTAGACTTATTTACGAAATAAGTTAAAAACTTTTATTCTACTAATTTTGTAAATCTTTGTTATAAGTATGAAAAAAAGTATTACATCACGGACGATGTGCCTTTGGTTAAAATGCTAATAGTATTGTTTGTTAGTTCGTCACTATGTTAAATATTTATTTTATTGATAGTCATTTGTTATCAATTAAATACCGTAATTACTATTAGTGGGTCATTATCGACTATATTATCATTATAAAGGAATCATGCGATACCGCATATTAATTATGTTACTTTAACATTATTTTTGGAGAACTTTCTACAAAGCATCTTGTATAAAAAGATTCGGTTGCATGTGCGGGCAATATTTTATGCAAGTCTATGTCGTTTCATAAAACTGTTTCTTAGCCGGTTGTACAGTTTTTAGAGTCGTCTGAGAGTTACCGTTATTTTTTAGAAGAATCAACCGTGAGTCGACAGCCCATAAAAATGTACGTTGTGTTGGAATATCGACGACGGGGTCATCAGTCTAATTGTCTGATTCACACTGTAACGCGCACAACCGTCCTTCGCGGCCTCCACCCGAATGTTTTCTAGAATATTTTTCTCTCTTCCTACATTGTTTCGAACACAAAAGTATATAATTAGCTATATAATATCGCATATTCATTGCCATATACTTATTTGTTTTACGTGCTTAATTAAAATATTATAAAGACTTTACAAATACCGAATTAATTTGTATTTAACAGGACCTAGTGCAGATTTAACGACCTTTATATGATTCCACAGGCAATGGTAAATTGGTAATAGACCAGCATAATTTTAAATTGAACGCAATATGAATCACTAGTCATTGAATCGTTTAATAACAACACAGTTACATACTATGCCCGAAGGCAAACGAAATTGATGCAATGCTATTGGTTTCATTCATATTGTTTTAAGTTGGCCCGATCAATACCGATGTTGGCTACTAGAGAGGTGCATTAATGTTGCAACAATGGTGACGAGTGACGACAATCGACTGAAATACAAATAATGACCGACGATTGTCTTAGAGAATTGCATACGATTTTGGCGCAGTATCAATGTGATTATCTTTTATATCCTTATAGAGAGTTTTCTTTTGGACAGCCGTAGGTAATTCTCCCCTGGCCTTGGGGTAATTAACCTTATTTCGATCCCGACGACCTGCGACGCGTTGGCCACTTTGAACTTGTGCTACATTCACGCGCTATTCTTTAAATAACGCCCCAGAGACGCGTATTCATCCCAAACCGTCGGAGTTCGTGCCAACATTTCAATCATACTCTTTTTTGTAACGGCCACGTGGGAGCTTGTACTAGGCGTGAAAACCATGAACATATTATCTTAAAAATTTGTTGGTTTTATCTAGAAAAATTAGCAGTATTTGTATCCATTAAACAAAATCGCTTCCATAGATAGTATCGTGCGTCAGCGGGCTTTCAACCCACCAGCGGCCGACTTCAAGGTCCTCTTTAGACGACCTGAATTACCTTCTTATATGAAACATTGAAATGATAAAACTATTACACTATAAACGGAATTTATATGTATACCACAATGAGCACAAAACTATTATTCTATTTACGTTTTTTAAATACCGACCAATCACAATGCAAAACTTTATCTATGTGCGTATGACGGAAAACACTCGTAATTATGAACTAAAAACGATATAATTAAAATTTTGGCTGTGTTGTGTCATCAACATGATATTAAAGATTAAATAAGAAGTAATACAACGAAGGGCACTGCTGGCATTATGGCTATCTTACCTATAGAAGACAACGACCCACCCAGACTTACTCAATATTCGATTTAGTTTTGAAGATATATAAAATGAATATATATAAAAATTAAACTCCTAGTCCCGGGCCTGTTCATTGCAGAGAAACATTATAATTGCCATGTATGTATGTCCTTGTTCATAGTAGATTAGCGGGTTTCACATGTTGGTAATTTAAATGTGAGTTCATAATATTTTCCTACACTGTCACCACGTGGCAGCTGTTGTAATAATATGTACATTAGGCATGATGATTAGTTAAAGGGTGCATGATGGTGATGATGATTTTTCTAAAAATCCGAACCTAAATCTTTAGATTTAGAACAAGACACCTGTTTCAGATTTCACTAAATCTACCATGACTTATACGATGAAGTCCGATGTTTGGACTTCATCGTATACGATTATGATTTACGTTATTGAAAGTACCATAATTTCGCAATGTTTAGTAAAATCTAGAAGTATTCTTTTCCAAAGAATTATTTTGAAGAAACATTGCATAAATATGAATAGCTGTTGCAATATTATATTCTATATAGTAACTTTTCCGGTCTGATAAGCAGTTCTTGACGACACCTTGACATTGATTTTTCCATAGGCCAACAGAGGAGTGTGCTTGTTGATAATCTATGCCAATGGCGTTGTAAATAAACATCTCGTGTGTTTGTTTTGACTAAGTGTTTCCCGATTGAGAGGTCAAGACATACGCATTTTCTTTGTGAAGATGCGCGCAGTGAACCGGTGGCATATTTTTAGACGAGGGCGTCGCTCCTCCGACGCATCACATGAGAGCGAGACGCCCGTGCTTCTGCTTTATCATTGTGAGCAACAACAAAACGACACACGTTTGTTTTTAAGACCTGAATTAGACGACAGTTTCCTAGTATTATTGATGTTTGTATATCTGAGGACAACATCTGTCCAAGACAGGCTGGCATGTTTCAGACGTTTTCACTGGTGTATGTATAATGTAAATACTAGTATTTTCACGATGTTTTCCTTGCCCTTCAGCGCCTATTACGTCATGCTAGAAGGATATTAAGAATAAACAGCGCCCAATAAAAAAAGCATCTCTGAAAATCTCTTATATCCTATGATCCTACATAACATATCGCTACAGATCATAATAGATACTATAGGTTGGGCGATAGCTAAACTGAAGAGACTGTAAAGTTTGTCGTGGACATTAAATAAAGCCTCATCTCTTCTTGTTCTTTGCCAATATACTTTATTTTGTTAAAATTTCAAAGATTGTACAATAATGCTAAAGACTATATTATATATATATATTCTACCATTGTCATTGTGTCTAAAAGGCATCTGGACTAACTTATTATCAATATTTTGCATATTACAGTTTTGGGTAACATCCTTTAAGAAAATTTGATTTTCTATATCTATATTCCCAAAAATTATAAATGTCAATTAACCGAATCTATGTCAAGTTTGAATCTATATCAAAAGATCAAATTAATAATATCCAAACCCACGTCTTTAGAAACAAACGTGTGTGCTATTATCTATGGATCATAGTATAAAACTAATCTAAATTTCTATTTCGTGTTTTACAATTCAAAGACAGCATTTCATCAACGTTTCACGTATGTACCACGTGCCTCGGGCAGTACTGCGTATTTTGGTCTAAACTAACAACAAAATCCCCACGTTGCTGTATATTCTACGAAGCTCAGGTGACGCGGACTCCCTGCACGTCGGAAAGGACCGTTAGATGCCGTTCGCTTTCACTTTGTATGCCTTAAACAAAAGAATATCTTCTACGAATGGCCGGTTCCTAAATCTTACCGTAGGAGAACTATACAAAAAAGAATCCCCCAGTAAAGAACGTAGTTAATTCGTAAACATTGAGGTATTAGTGCTAAGCATCTATTTTCTCGAAGCTCGTAATACGTGCTCTTGGCGCAGCTGGCACCACCAGTTTTCCTTTTCCGTTCTTTTTTTAATTTCATAACATTCATGAGATCGATAAGAAAACAATGTCAGGATTTTCAATTTATCTATAATATTATAAAAATCTAAACAGGCCGTGTCTGTACACTGAAGCTATTTAAAAAACCCAACTGGAATACTCTATATAAACGATGGAGAACACGATGCATTTTTTTTTAGATTTCTTGTTACTGTTTATCTGTTTGTTCGGGACTCACGTAGAAACTACTCGAGCGATTTCGATGCGGTTTGCGCTGGTCGACAGCAAATTCCAAAACTCAAGATGTGCGCCAATTTTATCCTGGGAAAGATTTAAAAAAAAATCGAATTCAAATGCGATTTTTTCTCTGATCGATAGCAAATGTTATGTAATAAAATGTATGATACTTTTCATCGCGGGAATCCCGCGGCAAATTTCCCGGGAGCGGTTTTTCGGGTGCATACAAATTAGCTTATTCCGACAGTTCACACTAAAAAAATGGCTTACATGCTTTTTTAAATGCTGCTTTGTGTCCTGGTAATTTCAAGTCAAGCGTAGACATATCCTAGTAATTGATATAAGTCCAAAAAAAATTCAAATAATAAAACGTTGATTGAAGTTTTAGTTCAGATTTTCGATAAAATCAGAACGGACTCGTGTTACTTTGTTACTGTGCGATTATTCTCACTTCTTCATGCTTTTTCCGTGATCTTATTTATAATCTATAGTTACTACTAGCTGTTACCGGCGACTTCGTGCTCATAGTTTTTTTTCGCGGAATCCTAATTTTAGAAGTAGCCTAAGTTACTCCTTATAAGATCAGCTATCTGCCAGTGAAAGTCCCGTCAAAATCGGTCCAGCCGTTTCAGAGATTATCCGGAACAAACAGAGAAATAGACAGACAAAAAATATAAAAATTGTTTTTTCTTATATAAGTACCTATATACTTTCATATGCATTTAGTAAACAGCTGTTATTTTGACATTACAAACAGACATTTCCATTTTATTTATTTGTATAGATGTATTCATTTGCCGCTCTGGCGCTCTGTTGTTCGTGCCTACGCCGCAAGGGAACTGGCGTGAAGTTATGTATGTATGTGTGTATTCATTTGCCTTATCACTGGTTAAAATTTGACATTAACTCCATACTGTCAATTTTCTACCAATGGTAAAGTAAAAGTATGGATGCTAACTATGTAAGATATAGAATACCTATCTTGGAATAAGTAAAAGTCAATCAAAAGTTTAGCATTTCACAATTGAAGTTGTATTCTAGAACATTACATTACTCTCCCAAATCGATACCTAAGATAATTCGTCCAAATTAATATTGTATGCATATATTGCAGCTCCGTGTCGCCTCGTGGATTTGAAAATACTTTGTATTTTGATCGGATTGCCAACGCAAGCGTCGCGTCGGTTTGGTACACGAGTGGTTATTTTAGAATTCATACCGGCTTAAACTTCTAAACTAACAATGGTATTCGAAAATATAATATTTGGAACAAAATTATCTGAAAGGTTTAATAGATATAAATACATAATAAAACTACGTTTTAACGGTTTTAAGCGCGGTAATTTTATTTGATTTTGGTTTTTCCGACGTTTCGGCCACTTTTCAATGATCACGGGAGACAAAGATGTCAAGTGTCAACGAGTACTGTTAAAGTTTGTCTTCCGTGATCACGGCCACTGAAAAGTGGCCGAAACGTCGGAAAAACCAAAATCAAATAAAATTACCGCTTTTAAAACCGTTAAAACGTAGTTTTATTATGTATACAAGTCGCGAAAACTTAAGAAAATATTAGATATAAATACATTTTAATGAAAAGTTGGTAGTTCAATAGATTTTGTTTTTTAAATATGATGTTTGGGTATGGCCAGTGTCAAATATTTACAAATACCAACTTATATATAATGTTTAAGCAAACTGGGACCAGGTCAAGGTCAGACTCATATAACCCCCATCCTATGCTCAGCTTGCGTTTGATTGACGCCAAATACCTATCATCTCATTAAATCTTTAAAATTTTCTATACAAGCCCGCAATTGTTGAATTATTAAAACAGTATTCCATAACTAAAGTTAAATTATAAACATGAATCGTTTATAGGGCAAAACTGCACAGTAAAACATTATTCAAGTAGCCTCCGAATTTAATTCCTCGTATAAACTTCTCGCAGAAAACCTTCATCTCACCTCGTTTAGATAATAGAATCATTTATAAATAATAACATCTAAAATCTTTAATAACACAAATAGACAACCCACATAACTAGGTAGGTATAAGGTTCAGCGCGATAATCAATTGTATCTAGGTCATAGGCATACAAAACTAGGTAGGCCAGCGAAGTTCGCGAGTACAAATATTTCATTGCGGCATCGGTTAGGCTACGTACACATCTGTAGCATTTGGCTGGTCTGGTCATCGTAGTTGCATGATCGTGTATCTTAAAACATACACGACACGAGACATATCCATACTATAATTGGCAAACTAGCCAACTCCTACATATACAAGAAAGCAAAAGTTGATAACTACGAAAAACGGTATATTAAGCATTCCTGTCTTTCAGTTCGGATGAATCAACCAAAGTGGTCCATATAAACTTGAATCATGCAATGTTATTGAGTACCGTCGTGTGGTTTCAGTTCTCTGTCTTTCAACCAAATTGATTCGATTTTGTTGATCCGTCTAATATCAGCGTTACTGACTTTTTAGCAAATTATTTTTTTAACAAATTACTTACAATTAAATTACAAAATTAATCTATTTTTTCTACCAAAAAAGAAACCACCTTCAAGAGTAACTAAAAAGCAAAACATATATCGCCCCCTAAGAACTATAAACACCTAATTAAAAATATCAAGCTCTTCAATTTGACATCTTATTTTTATGTATTACATATTTAAACGCACTTACTCAAAATTTTAATTTAAGTCTATAATTTTAAGGGTGCAATATATTTCCTACAACATTTTAAATCTGTTTTTTTTTTTGCTAGAATTTATTTTATTATTTAATAAAAAAAATGGCATATATATGTCCTAAAAATTAAATTTATACTATAATATCCTGAAGCTGTATTGAATCCAACGCGAAAAGAATTATCAAAATCGCTTTAGAAGCAAAAAGTTATGGCTGATCATGATTCATAAAAAAATATATTTACACGACAAACTGAGAACTTCCTTCTTTTTTTGAACTCGGTTAAAAATTGTATAAGCCTTCGCAAATTATATACGAACGATTTATAATGAAGGGTTACATCGCCGACGTCATCAAGGGCAAAGGCTGAGGTAAACCTCTAGACGTACCGTCTCACTTGCCTCTTTCCGCGATCTCCATACCGAGACGTGGAAGAATGTATAATTTAGATGTGGAGTATGGATATATTGCCTATAAATTTATCATCTTTGAAACGATTAGGAAAGATCTTGTAAAAATGGTAGGTAGGTTGGATTAATAGAATATTTTTTAATAGTCTCTTCATCTATAAATTTCCGTGGTGTGTTTTAATTTCGCCTTTGAACCTTTACATACTTTTTCTTAATTCAAAATTTAATTCTATATATTTTTTACGTTACTCGCACAAATATGGTCTGTCGTTTACTATATGCACGCTTCCACGGCAGCAAGCAAGAAAGTGGCAAGTACATCATGTATGACATATTACGTTTAGTTTGCATACTTCTCATTTCTTTTGCTACTTTCGTGCTTCTTGCCGTAGAAAGAGGGTGAAATTTAGCTTACGGAAGCTTCGAGAACTATACATGCATTTTGTTTAAAAAATTCTTCGTAAAAAACGTTTTTCGCTTTTTCGAATAAATTTAACCTTGAATTTATACAATACTCCACTCGAATATTTTATTCGAAGCGAATATTTCTCATCTGTTGACTTTAAGCATGGAGGTTATGCATGATTATTAGTTATCCTCGATTTCACTACAGCATTGTGTATCCTACCATAATTCGTTCATAACATTATATGTGTAGATCCAGTAGCTGTCAAAGAAAATAGCTCTGAAATATGTACAGTGTACCAGTGCTGTTGACTTCATACAACTCGATTCCCCATGGCCTACCTTTAAGAAACTAGTGTCTAGCAATCAAAAGGTCGAATGCGACAGGCATTAATTGGTGTTTACACGTGCTGTTCAAACATATTATAACTAGGGTCTCTATAAATTAACTAGCGACCAAAAGGTCGAAAACGACATGAATTTATTGGCGCTTACGTTTTTTATTCGTGCATATATTATTACTATCTCTTATGCTCGGCAGCTTTCCAAACATATTGCATGAAATAGCCGATCGGGCACCGACTTTTGTTTCAAAATATGCGGTAAGATTGCAAAATTAAAAATAAAATTTGTAATAAGAAAATACATCGCGAGTTAGATGTTTTTCCAACAGCAGTGTAATCGACGCTTGCGTCATACGGGTTTTTTTCAACTGACTTACGCTTTTTTTATGACTCAGGGGAATGTCTTTTCTTGGGACACCATCCTTGGGCCTGGGGGAAGGCTCGCCGAGGGATGTGTGGGACTCTTGGTCGGCCGTATGCCCCCATGGCCTCCGAGCGGAAGACAGGTGGGATGGTCTGCCGTCAAACAACCCACTAAACCTAATCAGCGCCCCTAGCTCACACGCTTTTACAGGGCGCCACAGGAACTGGGACAATAGGTACTGCAGCTGTTACGCCCCAACGCTTGTCGACGAACTCATGGTGTCCCGTGGGGAAGGGTACCCTCTTCAAAACTGACTCTAGCCCAATTTCTACCCTGCGCCATTACAGTGTATAGATAAATTAGCTTCGAGAAGTTTTTGCGTTTGTAGTAGCATTTGTATATTTATATGAATTCTAAACTTGAAATTTAAAATTCCTTGTACAATCAGCAAAACGAGGTTCGTTACATTCTGAAGAAGAAAAATATATTTACCATCAAAAGTCAATGGTGACAGTCAAATAAATAATAATTATTTAATTGTTATGAGGTCTGACTATTTAGTTTTAGTTTGATAGTTATTATAATAAATAATAATAATCGGCAGACAAACACACACATTGTATATCCCCAAATTAAGCAAGTTACGCTTGTGTTATGGGTAATATACAATGGACTACTCTGGGGCCGATCCCAGACACCCAGACCATAGTAAATAACGGAGAAAATACGTTTCCGAAATTTACTATACCAGGAATCGAACCCGGAGCCTCTGCGTTGCAGTGAGTTAGGCCGTCAAAAGTTATTGAATCAATTGATTTTATTTGTGGTTCATTCTTATTATGTATCGTTCAGTGTTATTATTTTTTGCTATTTGTGGTTATTTGATATTAAATTTATTTATTAAAAATGTTTCGATCTTAAAACGTAGTCGAGATAATCCCTTGACTTCCCAAACTAAAGAAGTTTTGTATATTTTGTACAAATATTTTGAAAATGAGTGCAATAGCAACCCGAGCTGTTGTTATGACTTCCGCTGAAATAGTTGCTAAATCAACTGGAATTTCGTCGACTTCTATGGGAAAGGTGCTATCAGAAAGCAAATGTCATTCTTCAGAACAAGGACCAACCTTTAAATTATCTTAAAAAAACAAGTCTACAATTATAATAGCTGATTTTGATCAACAAGAAATCCGGAGAACGATTTGCAACTTTCACATTACAAAAATAAAGAAATTCCCATGATGAAAATACTACATGCCTAATTGAAAGAAGAAATAGATTATAAATGTTGTGTCAGCACGTTACGAAAACACGTTATGTCATTAAATTTTAAATAGAAACCAACAGAAGATAACCGCAAACTTCTAATGGAAAAACATGAAAATGGATACTTGCGAATTAACTATCTTATTAAAATTGCAGAACATTGTACACAAAATCGACCGATTGTTTTTACCGGCGCAACTTATAGATACTTCACATTCCCTCAAAGTCTTGGTCAGATGAAAGCACCTCTGGTTTAAACCAACATGTATCAAAGGGCAACCGTTCGATCATTGTCCATGCCGGCAGTATGGATGGTTTTGTACCGAATACCTTGCTCATGTTTAAAGCCATCCAAAAAAGTGGTTATTACCATAATAATACGAATTATGATAATTATTCAAAGTAGATCCAAATTCAATTAAAACCCAACCTTAAACTTAATACCCTTGTTGTTGTTGATAATGCACCGAACCCTAATTCAATTCAAAATCCTGATTTAAATGATGAAAATGATTGACTGGCTAACGTTTCGAAATATTAAACATTCATCGAAGATGCTGATGCTGCGAAGATGAAGAGGCCTCAGTTATATGAACTAATTCTAAAAAATAAGACGAGATTTGTAGATAATAAGATAGACGAAATATTACGACAGCACGGTCATACTGTGCTCCGTTTACCGCCATATCACCCTCAGTTGAATTCAATTGAAAATATATGGGGGATAGTAAAAACTTACATCGCAAAATAAAATGTCACAGTGAACATGATTGCTATAATGACATTAGCTGAAGAAAAATGTAGTAGCAAACTGCAGAGAAATAGAAAAATATTTGTCTTCATGTCATTAAAGGTGAAAATAAATTTCAGGGTAGGGATGAGGCTTCTGACATAATATCAGAACGTATTAGAATTAACACAAATGATTCATCGAATGAAAGTGAGGATGAGGATGAGTACGAAATGTTTGAAGTTGAAGAAATTTAGTATTAAAAATTATATTTAATATTAAGTACCTATACAAATATATAAAAGTATTAGTTTATTTATGTTCTGACCGTACACTACTATAAACGCAAAAACGTCTCGAAGCTAATTTATCTGTACATAGACAGGCTGATAAACCAATTTATAATGTGTACACGATTTTATAAGGATTTACTTTTTTATTTCATAAAAATAGCTACGGAGCCTTATAAATTATGTAGGTTCGTCGCCTGTACGAGTCCCTACAACGTGGATTAGACACGCACTTGTCTGATTTTTTTAACATATTGGATTTCACAACTGTTACTTCACGTTTCTAGAAATAGTTTACTTTATAAAATCCTACTCCCTCCAGGTACTTTTATCGTGTTATGAACTGTTGTACACGTAAGTTGAATTATTGAATATTCGAAGGCGAAAACGTTAATCTGAGGGAGGTAACAATAGGATTTATATAACATTAGTTACGCGAACAATAACGCAATGGAAACGAAATCTGCCTTCTAACCGTGAAGCATTAAATTGTATCAAGATTTAATAACTGGTCGTCCAAGTTTGTTGCGCAAATAATTAAGAAGCAGTTACACGAGATACTTGATAATGACTACACAAAGCTGTCTATGGGCCACTAAAGATTGTGTTGTAACCCAAGATTATACTTAGATTTTGTTATTAAAACGTTTTAACGGTTTTAAGCTCGGCATTTTTATTTCGACCTTTCAGCCACTTTTAAGTAGCCGCGATCATGGAAGACAACGATGTCAAGTCTCAATGAGTAATATTCAAGTTACGTACTTACAAGTATATAAGCATTCTATATGCAAGCTATATATATCTTCCAATAGTATATTGGGAAGCAAAACTTCGAAGCAAAAAATTTGGAAAGTAAAACTAGTTCTTGAACGAAAATACTTGCTTTGGCCTAGCCAAAAAGCAACCATGCAACTATTTATTATCATAAAATATGTACGAATATACAAAAATTATGTAGTGTAATGACCTAATCGTATTTGGAATCGTGTGACGACTAATCGCTTAGTAAATTAACCCAATTCATAAAAATTTAATTGTATTTACTGTTAATCGGCGTTATTGTGTATTGAAATTAAATGTATATACTGACAATGTTAATAAATAATGAAGGTGAATTGTTTATCATGGATGACGTTGGCGTTACGTTTTTGAGATAGGTCGTAACGTCAAATCTTGCCTTGTTTGGGAACATAATAAATAAGTTTATCAGCTAATATTTTAATTTTCATTGTACTCAACAGACATTTGTACTTAAATATATGTATTTTAGATAAAGTGTCCGCAGCCAATCCACTCATTTAGCAAACTAGTTAAAGGCAACACACATAACCTATCAATTCGATGTAGTTTAATAGTGTATATGTTCATGTATGTTAAATCTAGGTTTATGTACTTATTACTTACATTTTATTATTTATGTTTTTGTTTTAAATTAATACTATAGTTCACGTAATAAAGTAATATATTCTATGTATTTGTGCTATAGACACTTATTATTGATATAATTAGTTTCTACACCCAATATTTATTCTGTGCAAGTGAGATTTCCATCCAAAGGTTATGTGGAAGAAATCGCTCATAACGATATTAAAACCGCCAACTGTACTACTATTTAGTTCTAAATTGAGTGCAATACGGAATATAATAAATAAGTATTTGCTTTCATTTCTATATAGGAATACTGTATAAGCTATAAAAATATTAAGAGATATAATGAAACCTTTTCATTTATATACCTACATTATGATACAGTAAACGATTTTATTATCCGTCCCAAAAAATTAACTCCGTAGATGATGAAAGACAAAATCAATATTGTAGGCCAAGATTTCATGCTATGCCTACTTTTATAGGTACCTATATTTTTCTACGTATAATGATATCTACGCTTAGTAGATGTTACATACACAATTGACTGTGTGTTTGTTATTATTAGGAAGTATATTGATATTGCAAAGTTCGTTCTTTGGCAATTAGGCTACTCTATGTGAATGCTTTGGTGTATGATTAAATATTATCTGTTATATTTCTTTGCAGAATGGTGATCTCTGCATATCGATCCTACACCCGCCAGTTGACGACCCGCAGTCTGGCGAACTGCCCTGCGAGCGTTGGAACCCCACGCAGTCGGTCCGCACGGTCCTCCTCTCTGTGATCTCGCTCCTTAACGAGCCCAACACCTTCAGCCCGGCGAACGTGGACGCCAGTGTCATGTACCGCCGCTGGCGCGATTCCAAAGGCAAAGATAAGGAGTACGAGAATATTATCAGGTGAGCTAAAAACATTGAACCGTGACGGCGCACCGTCGACTGAAATAGCTTCAATGCATTACTCGTGTTACAAGCAGGAAATCCTTGCAACAATGTCAAAGAGAATTTGAATTGCTTATTCCCGTGTTGTTATTTCGCCGGAAATATTGTCATTCACTGATGCCCTTGTGTTGTGTAAAACAATGGTAAACATTTAAGAAAATATCTTACACTAGCTGACCCGCAAACTTCTCACCGCCTCAGAATCAATAAATAAAAAACGTTGATTACTGAACGACGGGACGAACACCAAACGTTTGACATTCAAAACCAAAAAAATGAAAAAAAAACTTCACTACTAAATTTAATTTGATTTCTGAACGACTTTTAAATTTAATTGATTTCTAAACGACGGGACGAACATCAAATTCTTGACAGGTAGGAATAGTTTGTAAGGGCAAGCGAAATTATTTTTTATTTTTTTTACTATATTCCGGGCATTTTTTTCATATTTACTCACCTTTTAAACCTTCCTTGGACTTCCACGAATAATTCAAAACTAAAATTAGCCAGATCAGTTCAGCCGTTCTAGAGTTTTAGCGAGACTAACGAACAGCAATTGATTTATATATATATATGTATATGCGTGTGTGTGTGTGTGTGTGTGTGTGTGTGTGTGTGTATATTAGTGCATTTAGGCATCGTTCGCGTATACTTTTCATCATCTATCATTTTCCAAAACAAACATTTTCCGGGATAAAAATATTGTATGTACAAAAATTATAATATACCCGCATACAATAGGAAACTTAAGATAATGCAACCATTTTACAAGGAGTATGCTCCGTAATCACAAAGATAGATTGCTTTAAAGTTTCTTAGTTTACTGTTTCACTAGGTTCCTGTCCGCTTGGGTACTTACTTAATTTCAGCGTGTGTTTAGGTGCAGCACGCTCCCCCCACTCAAGTGGTATGGTCATTGCTTTTATTTTCACCATTTTGGGCGCTGTTAGAGATGGGATGTAACGAGCCACTTTGGAAGTGGCCCATGGCGGCAATAACCAGTAATGGATCTCAAAAGTTCTAAAATTTTAATTCAGTCCCTCTCTATTCTTTCACCTTCTTTCAATTGTTTGAAGTCGTCCCAATATGTTTTTTTTCCCCTCCATAGAGCTCTATTCCGACGTTTAAATCCAGTGTCGTTCAATTTATACGTTTTTTTCAACATTTATTTCATTCATCGTTTTGACGTTCTCAAAACAACAGGCAATCCTTATCCTTTTTTCAAGGCAGCATGAATAAATTGTTTGTTGTTTCATATTAATGAAAGATCTAGCAGAGCGGACGTATCATGAGCTCGTTTCTCGTGCGTTTCAATGTCATTTTATTAAACTTTATTCAAAGTCACCTTGATTGCGAGTCGATCTAACGCTGCCTTATATGCAGTCCACGGAATAGCTGTATATTTGAATAGTCGGTCGTCAATTGTTAGTACATAAAGCTAAACTTGATAATCGATTTTCATACTAAATGGCTTAAACTTACATAACGTAGTTATTAAACACTAACTGACCGGCACTAACCCGGCAAACTTCGTACTGCCTCAGAATCAATCAATAAAAAACGTTGATTTCTGAACGACGGGACGAACATCAAACGTTTGACATTCAAAACCAAAAAAATGAAAAAAAAAACACTTCCCTTTTAAATTTAATTTGATTTCAGAACGACTTTTAATTTTAATTGATTTCTAAACGGCGGAATGAACATTGTTTGACACGTAGGAATAGTTTCTAAGAGACAATGAAATTGTTGTTATTACTATATTCCAAGCATTTTTTTTTTCATATTTACTCATCTTTTAAACCTTCCACAAATAATTCAAAATCAAAATTAGCTAAATCAGGCCAGCGGTTCTCGAGTTTTAGCGAGACTAACGAACAGCAATTGATTTTTATATATATTTTCATTATAAGGAATCTGTTTTTATTTAAGTTTGCTGTTTGTTATATAAGCGGAATTTCAGTATAAATCTCAATCAAAAAATTTCGAGACTGGTTAACTCATTGACGACAGCCCTGATGTTGCAAACGTCCAAAGCCGACGGTTACCATTTTTCATCACGTGGTCCATCTGTGTGTTTGCCTGCTTTACGGAATAAAGTGATATCCTCACTTTCACATTTCCCTAATCATTTAAGGTCAGCACTGTGTTTCTTTTCCTTTGATATTCGTCCTTTCTGGCAAACATCTTCTATCACCACCACTAATCAGCATATCATTCTTTACACAAGTCGTTCATCTCTTTTTGGCCAACCGTTAATCTTATATCCATTACTCCAAACTAAACATCCATTGAAATACATTTTCTATAAATATAATTCTTACTTATTTTCCTTTCAATAGACTTTTTAAGGTTATTTTAAATTCATAAATTCTAAATGTAAATTATAATGTTCATTAAATTTGCTTTGGCGGTAATATCCAGAGTTCTGGCTCACGGCAAGAATCGTGTTTCTGGTGAGCAAAAAGTGTTTCGACGGACAACCCTGGCTAAAAAAAAAAAAAAAAAAAAAAAAAAAAAAAAAAAAAAAAAAAAAGTTTGGTGTCAAATTGGGGGTTCTCGAGTACGCCCGATCGTTCTACGCTATCAGTTTTTCGATATATGCTGTATTTACAGAGATAGCTTTTTTTAATTCCGTGCTAATTACAGCACTAATTAGCTACTCATTTGTTTATTCTTTTGTTAATTACTATTTCACGTTCACTAATTACCCTCGTCCGATACTCCCTATTGTTCTTAATGACGTCAACAACGACTTCAAAACAAAAACAACATGTTCTTTTCTTCCTCAACCTTTATTTAAAACAGTATTTGTACAAATCGTATACTAATATATCATTAAGGAGTGTTTCCTGGCTTTCGAATAAATTGGTCATATCCGTCATACTATATCCATGAAACTTATAGTATAAGTATACCAAACAGTATGCACCACATACTGAAGTCCAGTCATTTTGTATTCTCTTAGTATTGAAATGCCATTTTCTACAATTCCTATTTAGAAAAGCCAAGTGGAATCCTACAGGTGACCGACCAAAGGAATCGAAGTATTGTCCAATGTTGTGTTGGTCTATGTGCATGGCTACCCAGTGAGAACCTGGCTGGGTGCTTGGATCCAGATTGCTCACTAAGAACGTAGGCGCTTCCATGTGAATTGGTAAATTGTTTGCTGCATACACGTTCCTCTCTAAAGATGGGTGAATTTTGCATAAACATTTCTGGATCTCGATTGTGTTCATATTTGTAACCAAAGTGCACACGTGCTACTCGATGAAGAATACTATTGTAAATGTTCAACATAATCTTGTGAACTTATTATGTAAAGGAAGTTGTAAATAAAAAATATGAAAGCTATGTTGACAGTTTTATTTATTGATATCTTTCTTATGATTAATACATATAATTCTATCTTAACTACTATAGTCTACGATTACATTGCGGTTCTTATCTATTTCAATAACATTATCGAACTCGGCATACACAATACAGTTAATAGTTTGTGAAAGAGCAGATTCAAAACGAATTTCTAATCTCACGCTACCATTCCTAATCAGATTCCAATGACTTGAGGAGTTAGCTGATAAATCAGGAGTTAAGTCAAAAGCTAGCAGACAGTAACCTTGAGCGTACTGTTCCCTAGATATCCCGTTACCTTCGTTAAGAAAATGTATACCCGTTCCAGAGAATAACGTATGATAGGCTGTAGTGAAAATATTACTCTCAAATGATGGTTGTAACGCTTTAGAAGGTATTTGCTGACCATCAATGTATAAACAAAATGAACTCATTTCATAATTCTCAAAATTAAAAGGATTTTTAGTAAGACTACCATTAAACGCTGCATTATTAACAAAACCAACTATGCATCTTTTAGGTACCTGTCCCAGGAATATATTATCGAGGGTCTTTCCTTGAACCCCTGATGGTATCGTTAAAACTTTGACTTCAGCTCGAGTAATAGGATATTTTGCAGTAGTAGAGGCTAAAACTTTTTGATGTGCGAGTAAAACAGTTGGGCTGATTCGAGATCTACGGACAATAAGAGTTGCATCCATTATGCATACTTTTAACTTTAAATCGTTCGAAGAAGCCATCAAGTTAAACGTTTCTCTCGATCGAACTAATTTTACAGACATATCAACACCGTTAATCAAAAATTTTTCCTGATTGAATAAATCACCATGCAAATGTCCAATCATTTCGATTTCCTTGCTTTCACTAGCCAACTCTTGTCGCTTTTTGAATCCCTCATTGGAATCATCAGTTGAATCCATCTTTCCAGATGTATCCTTATACCAAAGACCACAAGTAAGGTGGGAGTCTTTAGCTGCAGGAGCATAATTCAATAGTGTTTCTATATATGCACGATATGCATATGTGTTATTCGGAGGTGAAACAAGTTTTTGATTTAAATATACATCAAGTTGGTTGAAAAGTGAATGTAACCAATTATTAACTGGAGCCACCACTGTTGATGAATTCAATTTGGTGGAGTCTTGATGTAATATTTTCGCTTTTATATGTATTAATGTATGAGATAAATCTATGTAGTCATCTCCTCCTCCTGGTACTTGAAATTCTATCGGCCCATCATCAGCCAGAGATGAAATTGGTTTGTAATGTATCCATAATCCACTTTCGATACTTGTTTGTGTTGAAGGTAAAGCAAATAAATCTAATTCTGACTTAATGCACTCGCAAGAATGACTATGTAGAAAAGACATCTTGTTTTATTTTAAGAAAAAATGTCTTTTATTTTTTTCTTGTTCACTTTTATTTTCTTAGCAGCTTTTGCTTTGGCGGTTGATGGTGAAATGAATGAAGACTGATTTCTCCTCTTTGTTTTATACCCTGAACCAGACATAACGCTATCAATTTTGGCATCTGCTTTCCTTTTTAAGTTCGAACTGGCCTCTTTAAGCCGGGTTTTAATTGATTCTTCCATAGGCCGTGAACTAACCATATCAGATAGGAGACCTACACCAGCATTTAAAGCCTCTTTACCAATTACTCGGGCTCCACTGGACAGTAATGGTAAAACTGATCTAAATAGCCCGCCTAAAAAGCTACCGATTCCATGTCCACGCTGGTATGGGGCTCCTTTGTAAATAACTCCGATTCCAGATCCAGCTTGATGTGAATAATAGTGTTCGTAGGGGCAAGTTATTCTATTACCTTGGGAGGACATTATTATAATTTTCTAAAATGAAGCTTTATACACACTGTTCCAAACTGGAATGGTATTTTTTGACCAGTGCTTGTTCTTATATCTATTTCAATTGTATCAAACTCCCTCCGCATTACAGGTAAGTAGTGAGGTGGCGAGAATACATGCATTTTATTAGCTCCATAGATATACTTTGACGGATCCAATTGTATAATTCTCAACAATGGGGTCATAACATCCCCTACAATTTGTGGTTCAATTATATCACAGTAAACAAATAATTGCGGTGGTAAACCTAAATGCAAATTAGCTGGACATTTTCCAAGACCCTTTTCAACCAGATTTTTATTAGGTTCAAATCCAAGTTGAAGTGACAGCTGGGGTGATAATGATAAAGATCTGATATTTTCATCCATTACTGTTACACTGACAAATTTAGATAGTTCATCATAGTGAAATCTTACATTTTCTCCTATATTGTTTAACGCCATCAATATATGTTTAATATTGTCATAATTTGTAGCTGGAATACGAGTTTTGTAGTAGACAAGAGAAGTTGTTTCTTCGTTAGGTATTTGCATTATTTTAGTCACATAAACAACATTTTCATGTTCTTGAACAGTAAACATTGTACATGGATATTGAAATTCTACAACGCCCACGTACCACATACCTTCAAGTATTATGGACTTTGGTAACTTTGTTGAAAACAAAGTAGTTTTGTTTTCTGGAAAATATTCCATAGAACTATTGCTAAGTAATGTTAAATAAAAACTTTCTTTTATCATATTTGATTTAAACTAGATGCTAAAATCCAACTATTAAATTTTTCTGGATAACCTTTCCACTTGACTAATACTTCTTTTCTGTTACCAGACTGTCGAGAACGGATAATTTTATCTATTTTATAAGATGAAGTGGGGTCGTACGTAACTTTTTGTAATTCTCTTTCATAAAATGTCCCTACAATTGGCTCATTTTTTAGATCTTTTAACGTATAGACCACCCATGGTGATCTATCTATTTTTGAAGTTATAATGAATATTTCATCACTCCAATTAGATTCATAGCCTTTTTGAAATATATGTTTGTACTTAGTGATTCTTACATGATCTCCTACGTGAAATTTTGGTAATGAATTATTTGGGCTTTTTGCATTTTTTTTTCTATCGTATAGATTATTCCAAACGGTCATTATATTACTCGAATTAACATCACTTGGACACATTTTTATACTGGAGTGATAACTGTGATTATAGGCATTTATTAAATCTTGTAAAACATCGACATATTTGTAAGTGTTCTTGTGAGTAAAGTATCGCCACATTTTCATTTTTAGAGTTCTTTGAAATCTCTCTACTATGCTTGCCTTAATGTCAGGATTGTTTGTGGTATAATAATTTATATGTTTACTTTTAAAGTATCTACGAACATCTATGGAAACGAATTCGGTACCTTTGTCAGATTGTATGTGAGTAGGAGTAGTATTAGCTTCATTGAATACACTATCAAAACATTTTTTTATTGTTTCAGAATTTTTATTTTTTATAGCCCTAGCATAAGCGTATTTCGAAAACACATCAATAATACAAAGTATATAGTTATAATTATCATTATACTTAGAATAAGTTCTCATATCACTCAAATCAACTTGCCAGAGTTCGTTAAAGTTAGATAAAACATACTTATTCCTAGGAAATTTTCTATGTACAGGTCTATGCAATGTATATGTTTCTTGTGATTGCAACCAATTTTTAACATCACTTTTAGTCATTTTACCGTTCATCGCTTTAGTTAGTTTTTCTATGCTACTATAACCAGCAGGATGTGAAGCATCATAATATATTTCATTAATCATTTTTAATGGGTCTATTACACGATCGTCTAGTATGGCGTCCATTTCTCCCAATCAAGTTTTTTGCGAATCTTCTTTGTGTATTTGTTAGGAGGAGTAGAAAATTCTTCATCCGTAGAAATCTGACCAAGTTCATGCAATTTAAGTTTATTTATGTATTCTATTCTTTGTGGATTACCCAAGTAAGACAAGGGTATTTTTATATCATGCAATGCCTTGGCAAAAGCTTCCCATCCTATAGGATCATTTTTCTTAAGTGGACGTAGTAAATCATTGATCAAGTCTACAATATTACTCCCAGAAATATTCTTGTCATCAATAACCACTGTGCCATCTTTATTCCATCGAATTTTGTTTTCACTCAATGAAATCACATTTAACAATGATTCACCTTTTTTAGAATAGGTTTTGGGTATTAGACTCAGAATTTGATTTGTTGTGTAAAGAGGGTTACTCTTACTGTTGGTGTGCCCTTCACGTTTTTCTTCTATCTCTGATGTTTGAGTAGAGACTGGTTCTTTAATGTCAGCTTCATCGTTTATATTTAATTTTGTTCCAGTGATATCTATATTTTTAGATATTATGGGCAATTCAATAGGTCGTCGATTTTCTTCATGGAAGTGTAAATATCTTTGCAATATTTGTAAGTACAAAATACATTTTTTTCTATCATCCATATCACTGTTTAAGATGTTTTTCATTTCATTATCTAATCGGGATGTAGGGTTATTATTATCATTATTTTGATGATTTAATTTCTCTAAAAGACTTGGTTCAACGAGCAACATCTTTTTAGCATGCTCCATTGTTATTTTTTATTTTACAAGAGATTCAACTAATCCACTTAAGATTGCACCCAATATTATTGGTAGGAATGCACCACCTTTTTGTATTATTATACTTTTCCTTGCTTTATTTACCCCTTTGCGAACTAACTTACGAAGTACCGATTTGTAGTTTTTTAATTTTTTCTTATTCTTCTCTTCAATTGGTACCTTTCCTTGGAGAACGTTATGAATACATTCACAAATACAATTTATTTCATCTTCATCACAAGATTTTAAAAGAGCTGTTCTATATTTTGGTTTCAACTTATGTAACGCTGACAACAAATCTTTATGCGTGTTGAGACTTCGCGACATTATTAATAAATGATGGGGATTTGGCTGTTCTTGGCATATTTAAACCCTTTTGTTGGTATGTATACATGACATAACCCATCTGATGGAAAAATTTTGGTTTTGATTCGACATATATCACTTGTACCTTGTTTCAGATCAATCAATAAGTAACCATGTGCCTCTTTGGTTGCATCTCTGTAGGCATCTTCTATATACTTTGGATTCTCTGGAGATACTTGACGGGCCAAATACCGAATTTGTGTTTTATCACGTGGGTTTTTAAAATAAATAATATAACTTGAATTTAACGATATATCTCTTTGTCCTTTACCTTGGTGAAATAGATTTTGTGTTATGTAAAACACACTTAAATTTTTATGATGACTACCTTTAGTGAATATATCAACTATTCGTCCATCCGATTCTCTCATGAGATCATCAATAATTATAAGATTTGGATATTTGCCATCAAACATATTAAGGTCCGGAATGCCTTGATAGTAATTTACGTTTTCTAAATTGTACAAAGGTTGCATTTCATCAAAGCACCATGTTATTTGATCGAAAGAAGTGTTGCAAATATATTTAACATGTTTAATAAAATTTGTAACAAAATTTGATTTTCCACAGCCAGTTGGACCAGCTACTATGGAAGTGAACGGATGAACAAAGTGAAACATCCTAGCGTACGTGTCAACACTATGAGGTATGATAAATAAATAAAGTCATTTTGCATGAGACATTAATTTTATTTCAATTATTTTCTTAAAAATACACACATTATACATTAAAAAAAATATTACTTAGAGTACACTAAGATAAGTTATTTACATTTAAAATCATTTTTAACCTTCTACAAAGATATTTTAGTTACATTAATATTACCTAAAAAACATTTGTTACAATTTTATGTTGTATAAAGTTTATAAAATTTACATCTTAAAATTATTTTAATCTTATACACCATTTACATTTATATATTATTTAAATATTTTATCTTAACTTATAATGACCCCATGCTAAGGTGTCAACATTATTAGGTAAAATAAATCTTTTTGTGTCATTATAAGATAAACATACTTTGTTAATTTGCTGGGTAAATATTGTATGTTTAATTGATCTAAATCTATACATGGTATCGTATTTAATATTTCTATCAAAAAGACATGATTTATAATTTTGCATTGTCATTCTTTTTGTGACACTTTTGTTGACACCTTTGGCTTTCGATATCAATTTGTTTTCGGTTTGAATCGCATACATTTTTGACCTTAATCCTACAAATTCTTTAACAATTTTACCATTACTTTCATCTTTGAAAAAACCTAGTTTCTTTTTATTGAGTTGTGGAAAACCAAATATATTATTCGTAGGATAATCAGATGTATCAAACCGTAATGAAAGATCGGATTTAATCTTGTCATAGAAATCGTTTGTGAAAATCTGATATATCAAGCTATCGGTATCAGTGTATAATAATTTTGTATTATTACCAAACTTAGTTAGAATGTAGTCGTAATGAAACTCATACATTAGAGTTTTTGATATATCTAAAATAGAGAAACCTAAATAAATGGGTTTATCATAGCAAACTTTTGTTTTTTGTAATTGGACTGCTACTAAATTTTCCGAAAAAATTGACAGATTGCTGAATTCAGGTTTTGCAATAAGATCCTGAACACCTAAAATTTTACCACGATTTTCCCAGTGGGTTAGTAATTTTACGTTTACTCTTTTATCAACATTTTCCATTGTTTTTCCAAAGACTGAGTTGTTCATTAATTTGTAAAAGTCTTTTTCAAAATCTGATGTTGCCTTTGTTCTGAGTTCAGTATTTAAGTCAATGTATTTTTTTAGCCAGGGGCTTTGTCGGAACTTTAATATTCGATGTATTTTGGTTAATTTGATACCCATTTTAAGACACTGTTTAAGATTTCTATAATGAATTTTATATTTTACTTTATTATTTAAATTTGGTATTAGTTTTTTTTCTTTTGTACCCCCTATTGATATATTTTCAGGACACAATGGTAAATCGGAATGTAAATCATGTAGTTTCTCAGGATACTCCAAATCAACCTCTAAAATGAAACCGTATTCAGATGTATCAGTAACTTCATAATTTGTCTCCGGACTCACCCATTCAAAAGCACCTTCAGGAAGGTACTGAGACATGGCCCAACCATAAAGATTGTTTGCATCAAAATAAACCAAGTATGATGGAGGTTTATTTTCATCAAAATCATCTAAATATTTATTGTTAGCTTTTGCATGTCGATTACTACATTGAGATATACCACCCCTGATACCTGCTTTAATGAAAGCAATTTGGTCAATGTCTGTTAGTAGTTCCAATTCAACTTTTGTTTGTTTTAACATAGCATCCCAACTTAAACCCGGTGCTGTATAATAGTGGGAAGGATCCAAACCATATGTTTTGAGACAAAGGTCACGGAAATTTTCAAAAACATCAGCTAGCAATAGCACATCTGTTTTTAGATATAAATTCGAATAGTCTAACATGTTCTGACAACCAAAGTGTTGCCAAACATCCTGTGCACGATTGTAATCATTATCAGAAATTTTGGTATCCGTAAGCGAACTATAAAATTTATCTTGGCTTGGTAGAGAGGTTACATTTAGAGAGTCAAACGAAGTCATAAACTCATATGGGTAAACACCTTTCTTACAGAGACGATTGAAGTCTTCTTTATCAGGAAAGTGGTTTTTTAGTTCACGAAATTCTTCTACTTTTAAGTTTTTTGCTAACTGATCGAGGCTACATGGTAAAAATTTAAAAGAATCTACAAATCTTAAGGTGACCTTTTGATTGTTTATTGTTACGTGTTTTGAGAACGAAATATATTTTTCTTTGTTTTGAGGAATTATATCGATTTCACCTTCAACAAAATTAAGCGCATGGACGATGAAATGTGCATCGTAATTACTTAAATTATGTAGAAAGACTGGAATATAACAAGGGTTAATGAACTTTTTCTTACATACTTCATGTACAACACCTAATTGCTTATCAATATCTAAAACTTCTTCAGCCTTTAAATCAGTTTCACAAATGTAACAAGTATTTGTATCTACAGTTAACAGTGATTCAGGTGGTTTTTGAAAACAATCGTTTCTGCGAATAGTTTTTAAATCATCATATAAACGATTCATGAATACTTGAGTGCAGTTTGGTCCAGTGTATGTTTCATACTTTGATAAGCTATCATCGAATGAGCATTTGATATAATAACCGAAACTATAAACCTCATGTTTCTGAATGTTGTTAGTATTTGATTTTGATTGATCGTTAGTACATGTTATAATGGGGTTTAAAAATGCCTCAAAGTCAGCGTATACAACAAAGGGAATTTTAATTTTTTTTTGGAACTTATCGAATTTTAGTTTATCGGTTGATATAGGTTGTCCGAACCAATTTTTTAATGTTTTTTCACTGCTAGGTAAATTTGTAGTGATGTGCGAACAATCATGTTGTTGATGGTTAATCAATCTGTCTCTAGTGGAAAAGCGCAACAAACACCCATCACATATATTTACAACACCATTTGTATTCGATATTTGCTTACTTACTAATCGCGATAAGTTTTTTATGTAGCAATAGTGACCGACTGTTCCATTTTGTAAGTATAATAGATTTATATGTGTACTGTTACGGCATTTTGTAAAATAAAGCGGACCAACAACAGAATGTTTTTTTTGTTTGATATCATATTCCAACCCAAAAACATTTATACTTAAATTATTTTGTTTCTCTATTTTAGATATATCGTTCAATTTAACTGGAAAAGAAATACCGTGAAAATTTAGTTTATTTGAATGAATAGTGTAAGATGACAGTCGTCCTGAATTTTTGTTAACAGGGTATAATGCTGAGAGCAATGCCCATTTGAAACAGAAATTGTCTGAATTATTAACGTTTATAACGGCTTTTTTATCTTTGATATCTTTTGGTAAATCAATATATGAATTTCCACGTAGTGGATTATATTTGTTTATGTTTAGTTCTATAAAATTTATTTTTGTGAGACTCCATCCACTATCTTTCTTTTCAAAAGTACTTATTTTATGCACTAAAGTGTCACGCAAGGATACTATGAAAATATTTAAATCATCCGCTTGAGAAATAATGAAATTACTAGTTTGAAAATCGAATGAATTAGTTAGATTTTTTGATTCTTGAACAAAGTCTGCATGTAATATAAAATTTATTTTAACAGTAGAATGTTGTTTAAGTACTTCATCAATCAAAAAAAATATATCACTTTTAATTAATTCAAGAAACAATTCCGGTGTTTGGAACACTGAATCAGATTGATTTTTATTTTTAACTTTGTAAGATATGATACGCTGTCCAAAAGCTGAATCTACAACAGATACATTATCTAGAGAGCAATGAGATTTTAATATATTATTTTTATGTACTATGCTCTTAGTGTGATTAACAAAATATCTTCTATTAACTAGTATATTACACGTTTCACAATGTAACTTATCTGTACTGGTAGAAGGTTCATCGTGTCGTTGTCTCTTTGCGTCACTATTACTGTTGTCTGATTCAATGCTTCTTTTAAACACTCCTTGTCCTGTCTGTACTGAATGGGATGATGATTGACTGTAAAAAATAAAAATTATATTTAAGCAAAATATAGATGAAAGTTAGCGAGTAAAAATGTAAGTATTTTAAGTTAAATAAGATAAGTAATTAAATTATACTTACATGACATTATTCTCAATCGTGGTACAAATTTCATAAAGGTTGGTGTCATATTCAGAATCGAATAAATTTTCATACATGGTACAAATTTCGTATAGCTCTTGATCGTATTCAGAATCGAATATATCCGTTTTTTCAACATTTTCACATAACTCCACCATATCCCTATCTTCACACATTTCGTCAAGTTCACGTTTCTTATCATTTTCATTGCTTTCAAACTCCGACGACACAAAAAAAGCACTGACACAAACACGTTCCATTTTGCGATGATGTAGCAACAAGATTGAAATTATAAATGGTTATCACTTTCGGATAACACAGACTACTTATATACCTGAGAAGTGGTATAAATCTGTTATTTTTAACTTAAAATTACACAATAACATAATTAGCTAAGTACTAGAGCAAGGTAGTAAACAATCTTTGTTATTTATTATCACTATTGTTATAATGAAATTTTTTACATGAATCAATCATGGAAATTTCTTTTGTGATATTGTATGCAGTCTTTTTGATGCTTTCAAAATGTTTGTTTTTGTCATCTGTATAATATTTAATTCTTATTGTGGCGTTTTTCCAATGCTCACTGCTGGGTATTTTTGCTAATGTTTTCAATTCATACACTTCAATTTTTATTAAGTGCGTTGAGGAACATGCATCTTCTCTATTAGTCGATAAATATGCAACACCACCGTTTGGTTGAGCTCGGGATACAGATGAACATTGCTTTTTCTTTTTATTTTTTGAAAACTCAAAAAACTTGTCAAGACTTTCTTCCTCGTCTCTTTTTCTTTTTTGTTTTGGAGAATCTTTAACAATGCTCAAATTATCGATATTGCTACTGTCTTCATCAGAAAGTGTTTGGTAATAATACTGTTTGAATGTATTTTCTTCAAATAGGTTCTGAAACAACAAAATTTGTAAGAAATTGTACTATCATTTTGAAGATAATTTAATAATTATAAAAAATATTAAGTGGTGATATTAAGTGACATATCTTACCTGCATTTCAGATCTGAAGTATTTAATTTCACAACACGAAAATACACTCCACTGACTACTTTACTACAGTTAACTGATAATATTTTATTTTGATTTTTAGTTTATATAGTTGGAGTCATCCCATTAAATCTAATTAACAAATGACATGCAAATACATCGTTATGATTAAATGATGCTTACAATAGTTTTCAAACAACTCATTACGGTAAGTGTTAATTTGTAATTATTGACCAATAAATGGTTATGATACATAATTATTGTCAAATAAATCGTTATGATAAGTGTTGATATGTCTGTAAAATTAGTTCGATCGAGAGAAACGTTTAACTTGATGGCTTCTTCGAACGATTTAAAGTTAAAAGTATGCATAATGGATGCAACTCTTATTGTCCGTAGATCTCGAATCAGCCCAACTGTTTTACTCGCACATCAAAAAGTTTTAGCCTCTACTACTGCAAAATATCCTATTACTCGAGCTGAAGTCAAAGTTTTAACGATACCATCAGGGGTTCAAGGAAAGACCCTCGATAATATATTCCTGGGACAGGTACCTAAAAGATGCATAGTTGGTTTTGTTAATAATGCAGCGTTTAATGGTAGTCTTACTAAAAATCCTTTTAATTTTGAGAATTATGAAATGAGTTCATTTTGTTTATACATTGATGGTCAGCAAATACCTTCTAAAGCGTTACAACCATCATTTGAGAGTAATATTTTCACTACAGCCTATCATACGTTATTCTCTGGAACGGGTATACATTTTCTTAACGAAGGTAACGGGATATCTAGGGAACAGTACGCTCAAGGTTACTGTCTGCTAGCTTTTGACTTAACTCCTGATTTATCAGCTAACTCCTCAAGTCATTGGAATCTGATTAGGAATGGTAGCGTGAGATTAGAAATTCGTTTTGAATCTGCTCTTTCACAAACTATTAACTGTATTGTGTATGCCGAGTTCGATAATGTTATTGAAATAGATAAGAACCGCAATGTAATCGTAGACTATAGTAGTTAAGATAGAATTATATGTATTAATCATAAGAAAGATATCAATAAATAAAACTGTCAACATAGCTTTCATATTTTTTATTTACAACTTCCTTTACATAATAAGTTCACAAGATTATGTTGAACATTTACAATAGTATTCTTCATCGAGTAGCACGTGTGCACTTTGGTTACAAATATGAACACAATCGAGATCCAGAACTGTTTATGCAAAATTCACCCATCTTTAGAGAGGAACGTGTATGCAGCAAACAACTTACCAATTCACATGGAAGCGCCTACGTTCTTAGTGAGCAATCTGGATCCAAGCACCCAGCCAGGTTCTCACTGGGTAGCCATGCACATAGACCAACACAACATTGGACAATACTTCGATTCCTTTGGTCGGTCACCTGTAGGATTCCACTTGGCTTTTCTAAATAGGAATTGTAGAAAATGGCATTTCAATACTAAGAGAATACAAAATGACTGGACTTCAGTATGTGGTGCATACTGTTTGGTATACTTATACTATAAGTTTCATGGATATAGTATGACGGATATGACCAATTTATTCGAAAGCCAGGAAACACTCCTTAATGATATATTAGTATACGATTTGTACAAATACTGTTTTAAATAAAAGGTTGAGGAAGAAAAGAACATGTTGTTTTTGTTTTGAAGTCGTTGTTGACGTCATTAAGAACAATAGGGAGTATCGGACGACGGGTAATTAGTGAACGTGAAATAGTAATTAACAAAAGAATAAACAAATGAGTAGCTAATTAGTGCTGTAATTAGCACGGAATTAAAAAAAGTTATCTCTGTAAATACAGCATATATCGAAAAACTGATAGCGTAGAACGATCGGGCGTACTCGAGAACCCCCAATTTGACACCAAATTTTTTTTTTTTTTTTTTTTTTTATTTTTTTTTTTTTTTTTTTTTAGCCAGGGTTGTCCGTCGAGCTCAGGGTTGTCCCTCGAAACACTTTTTGCTCGGCAGAAACACGATTTTTGCCTTGAGCCGGAACTCTGGATATATAGTTACTAAAATATGTCCGCGACTTCGTCCACGCTTGACTTGAAATTCTCGCGGGATTCACGGGACTCAAAGCATTTAACAAAGAATGTAAGTTATCGTTTTAGTGAAAACTGTCGGAATAAGTTAATTTTTCCGCACCCGAACAACTACAAACCGCTCCAAGGAAAACTCCCGCGCGATTCCCGCGATAAAAAAGTCACACATTTTTTAAATAAAATTTGCTATCGATCAGTGAAAAAATCACATTGGAATTCGATTTTTTTATAATCTGGCCATTTTAAATCATTCCCAGAAAATTTCTCGCGGGATTCCCAGGATAAAGAGCCGCGCAGATTTTAAGTCTAAGAATTTGCTGTGAATCATCGAAAACCGCATCAAAATCGGCCCAGTAGTTTTCACGTGAATTCCGTATAAACAGACAAACCGACAAACAAGAAATCTAACAAAAAAATTATCGTGATCTCCGTTGTTGATATAGTCTATTCCTGTTTTTTTTAATAGCTTCAATGTACAGACACGACATGTTTAGAATTTTATAATATTATAGATATTAAAATTGAAAATCTTCTTAGGATATATTTAACTTCTTTTAATAAATATCCACTGTGACATTAGGTTATGACTTAAATGTATACAAATCAAATAACTATAGCATTTTGATTGTCAGATTTTGTAATGAAATTAATAAAAACAAACAGAGCATGTATGATAAAATATCATTCATAAAAATAATTCATAATCTTTATTGAATTTCAGGAAGCAAGCCCAAGTAGCGCGCATCGAGGCGGAAAAAGAAGGCATAGTAGTACCGCTTACTTTAGAAGACTATTGCATTAAAACACAAGTGAAATCAACGACACATGAGCCACAGGTATATTTCTGTTACATTTAAACAATCTTTATTATGATTTTTACCATAATACCCTTCCCCCGTCCCCTATTCCAATCCTATATCCCATTCCTTCTATCTGACCCCTCTATCTCATCCCCCTATCCAATCCTGTTCTTTATTTCACAATAAAGGCTGGCAACGCGTTGGCTTCGCCATTGGTGTTGCAAACGCCTATAGGCGACGGTAACCACTTTCTATGAGCTGGGCCGTCTGCCTAATTGCCAGTATGACAATATGAATATAATATGTGAGCCCTAATGTCAAAAAAATCATTTCAGCTGGACATGACAGACTTTTATGACGATGATTACGACGACCTGGACACGGACTCGGACGAGGAGTTGGACGGCGGGGAGGGCGACGGCGACGACAGCGGCAACGGCGAGTCGTGAGGGCGCCGCACGCGCCGCGCGCACCGCACGCACGCACGCCCCACGCGATCTCGCGCGACCGCATACGGACGCACGCGCACATTGCTCGCATATCCTAAATACACCCGCCACACTACACTCACATACATCATATAACACAAACGCAATACAAATAAATTATAATCTCACTTACATTAACTGTGAATACGGTAATGGCCGGTTAACGTGCATTTTAAATACTTAGTAGATAGTAAATTTTAACTTACTTAAAAATTTATTAAAATTTACTTGTACTAAATATTTTAAAAACCAATCACAACCGCTAACTCAAGCTTAGGAAACTGTTATCTTATGGCCCGTTCCTATACCTTACCTACCCGTTCATTTGCTTTACTATCCATACAAGTAATGTCCAAAAGTCAACCGCTGGTAAGTGAATAAATGGTAGAATATAGGAACCGGCCATTAAAGGACCTTTAAAATTTGCTATAGAATTTTTAGTCATAAATTTTTATTTTCGTTCACCAGAATGATCAATAATGACATAAATCACAAATTAGTCGTCTTTTCCTACTGACGTGAAATAAAACACCAAAGTATTCAGTAAATCATTACATTTTTGCCGTATTAATATTAAAGGCCGATTTACTGTCTTTAAGTGTGTATAAGCTAGTTAATTGTCTAAATATTCCGCGCGTCTCATGCTATCGTTTATTGCCTCATCTGCATATTGTTCAGTTATCCTCTAGAGACATCGACGGTAGTATTCAATAAATATTGCACGCAATTTTGCCATTCGTTTTTTTACGCCATTTCTACCAATAAACCAGTTAACGGAATCTGAATATCCATTGTTACCTAAAACTTGCCTGAGTAAATCTAAAATCGACTGAGTTTTTTATACTTTAAGGCAGATTTACATTGATCCAGGTATTGACTTGGGAGTTGGGAAGCGAACTGACTTCAAATCAATTTACACGATGTCAGTATAAAGCTAGCTTCCTTCAATGAAGTCAATAGCTGGATAAATAAAAAAGTTTTTAAATAAAAGCTTTTGAGATCCTGGATATCATGTAGCAGCAGAGTGCTAGCCAAGACAAGTAAAACGAGCCCAAACACGAGGGTTCTCTCTTGTTTAGTACAGGAATGCTATGGCCACCTTCCGACTCCATCATCAGATCAGCTCCATGGTACCATATTATTGCATTGTCACGCGATATGCGTGCAAAATTTCAACTTAATCGAAAACCAGGAAGTTGGTCAAATTTAACTTGCAAGATTCCACCTGAACTTACATACATCCATTGCAAGTTAAATAAAAGCTTGTAATAAAATCAGCTTTAATGTTTGATACAATCAAAAATGCATTAAATTCAAAATTCGAATATAACATACTTGTCAAAAGTTCATTGCCATCTCTTGTAAAATTAAAAGGCAAAAACATTTAAAAAATGAATGAAATGTGAAAAAATATACCCATATATTATTTTGTCTACTAATCTACACTCGTTCAAATTCAAAATTCATTCATTCATACATTGAAACAAATAAAGCATCCAAAAACATTGTTCTATGATTGTTTTCGATGTCACAGTGATAAATTATAAAAACGAAATAAATATGTTTTGATACGTCTTTTGAATGATGCATGTGACCTTTTGAATTCGTGTTCATTGCGAATATTCTTTATTCGATACAGTACATCTATAAGAATTTATTACCTTTTCGAACGTTGTTTCGTCACGCACGCTCTTGTTTAGAGTCCGCGCCACGAAAGAAGTCCTACAGATACGGCGCGTAGCTCTGCAATCGGCGTACTTAATTCTGCCAGTGTAATTACTTGCTAATCCGTAAATTAATGTAGGTAACTTACTGAAGGTAGGTAGGTTACTGAATAATCAATACAAAATATTCCATAATTAAAGCTGTGTTTATTTCCTAGCTACTTTACGAACAAAGTTCTAGCAAATAGTGGAGCTCCCACTTTTAGTTCCTTTATTTTTCGTGGGGCTACGTTCATGGTGTGGACTCTAGCTAGTTCTATCTAACACAGTAAATATGCAATATGGCGTATGGTCTATGAAATTTATTACCTGTTCTTCGTGTTTAAATGCCCCCAAAATATCTGTGAGATGAAGAGTGTCACTGTATTCTCTCCTGAGTTGCCAATTTATAAAATAATCATCAAAGTCATTTGAATATAACTTTCACATTAAGATAATCATAATATATTATAATAATCTGGTATGTTATAATTATTGACTAAGGCCGAATTAGTCATTACAACTTTTTAGAACTGGCAGCCCTAATTAATATGAAATTTCAACATGGCGGCAACCTTTAGTTCAATTTTTTGCCATTTCACAGATAAGTTGGGCGGCTTATAAGAATAATGAGTTTACTGCTAGTGGAGTGGTGTAGATTTGTATATTTTGCCTGAAATTTGTTACATGAATTATTATTAATAAAACTAATAACAGAAGTTCTATATTAAACCTTATAAGTAAGATGATGAGCCAAATTAAAATACCTTTCATTGCTAATAATTATTGCGGCGTCGTTTGATAGTATATATTTTTAGTTTGCAAAAAAAAAATCAAATCAAGATCATAAATCACATCAATCGCAACTCACCATTGTGAGTTCTATAGGATACAACTCGGTGACGAATTGTTGATTCAACTTCCATAACTCACTTAGAAATAAAAAAAAGTCGATCCCTGCTGTCATTTTAGTCCAGGTAATTAAAAATTAGAGTAAGTAAGGATAGCCGAAAGTCTTTCTGAAAGAAAGATAAGTTTAATTTAGAATTTATGCTGTATTAAAATCTAAAAGAATACTTAAGTATATTGTATTCTATAGGTATTTTAATTCATGTAATATATTATTGAAAAACACTTGTGTATTTGCAATATATATTGATTGCAATGTGTGCTGGTTATTTTAGAATATTCTAGAAGTTGCCAGTGGTCCGTACTGCTTGCCTGGACTGCATAGTTAATTATTTTAATTTTAAATAGCAGCGAATGAAGCCTTTTTATGTTGATATAATCAAGACTTGGAAACCGGAAAAAAGTAACCAGTTACAACCTAAGTACATAGGAACTTTACTTTAACCTCAATGAAACTGTTTTTTACTAACAAAAGTTCGTTACATAGGTTTTATTGCATAAACCGCTTTCGGACGTATTCCTTCAAAGCGTAGTCATGTGGTGCAGCGAGTTTTCAGTCGCAACAAACACATGTCAGAGAGATAGAATGAGAAATTAATTCTCGCAGATTAAACCGGTTAATGTCGGTTTACATAATACTCTTTTTTTGAGGTTTATACACTGAACGAAATAATTGACAATAACCGATTAAAACCGGCTAATTTTAAACCGGTTCCAAGCCTTGGATGTAATGCTTAATCTTATGGCAGTATGTTTCTTTTCTTTTATATAAACTGCTAGACCGCAGTATTGAATGTTTTGTACGTCGAGATCATTATCATATAGAATTTTGTAGTCATATTTCATAGCTATCATTTTTCTCGGCTATGTATTTTTGACATATTCGATGCACAATAGCCATATATGGAGTGTATAGGTAATATAATTTTACAGGCGCTGTGGTTTAAATGTTGACCCATCTAGTATTTGGAACGTAAAGATCCCGAATTTGATTTCCGGCAAGCACATTCCATCAACGGGTTTTTCTTGGTCTGGGTGCTTATGCTCGATCACAAAATTGTCTATCATATATTATTACCCATGACATAAGTATAACTTTCTTAGCTTTGGACATCGTTTCTCAGCCTGATCCCGACCCTTGTGAGAGTCGCATTTGTTATGAAAGGGGGTCGCAATACTTTTTACTTAACTTTTTGGTTTTTTTCGTGGGTCGCGACATAAAAATCGTAGGAGAAACAGTGGCTCAGGGAAATTAACAATGTGTATATTTATCTTTTATTATGATGATTCGACGGAAATGTGTTGAACTAGAAATTTCACGCAGCCTTATAATCCGTCATGTACTCGAAAATATTTTTAAGTTAAACTGCTTTAAAATCGTTGTGATTTGAAATTCGTTGAAACAAAAAAGCGACACTAAAAAGAGATAAACATATAAATCTATAGGACTAAGCCTGCGAGAGTATGAAAAATACGAGTTTTACATTGTGCAGCACAGATAAGACAGTCGATAAGACCGATGATTAAATAAATACAACTGACAATAATATTTTTCAGACTAAAACAGTGTAAAATTAAAAATGATACTTAAGAAGTTTATTTTGATTTATAATATGTTGACGGATGTAAGCTAAAGACATTATATTAGGTGATAGATAGTAGTAGGCCAGGTGGTAGGGCATTTTCCCGACTGGATGGCTACCACCCCTGGTCTAAAAGTATGTCGCCATAACAGCCTTGAGTTGTGTTCCCGCATTAGTGACCAGGTTCCAGTCTCCCTTAAGAGAGCAGCAGCGCATTTGTAGCACCTTTATTGTTGCAAATGTCCATAGGCGATGGTAACCGCTTTCCACCAAGCGGTCCGTCTGCCTGTCTCCTGAACTACTGCAATAAAAAAAAAACTTAAAGAAGTGTGACTATATTCTCTGAAGTTTCACTTCTACTGCGTGTGAACTTCACACTCCACGACTTTTTTAATTTCGACGGGTTTCTCATTTTCTCTAGACACAGTGCTAATGCGGTCAAGCGGCTTTTAGAAAAATGTACGTATAATAAAATGTTCTGTGATTATATTTTGTTAACACTTCTTTAGCGTTAACTGCTATCTGACACTAATGTAGATTTTTTCATTAATCTTTGAGCATTTTAAATCATTTTTTGTATGCATAATTTAGTTACAAATGTTTGCCTAGTTTTTTTTATATATCAATGTTTATTATAGTCTGATGCGATTGCGAATAGGGTAAACTATACCTTTGTAGGTACCCTACCCAATTATTGATATCCAATAAATTTATTCAAGATATTAAAATACTTATTTTGTACCCGTACAATAATACTATTGTGGCGATCCAGCGAGGAAACATAGCCAGCCTTCTGGGCACCTTACCCATAGAAGATAGTAATCTTGACTTGAGGGACTATGGGTAGAATACAATATAAATAAGTTTTCTTTTATTGTATTAGATTATATTACTATTATCATTGTGTGGCTATAAAAAATATTAAAACTTCTTAATATTTTGAATAAACTAATAGGGTACTGGGTTGTCAACAATTATATAGTTTTCTCTAATTCGAAATTGATTTTTAATCGTGTTAAGAAAGCAAATAAAATAAAACAAAAACAATTATTATAGTTAAATTTCTTAAAAATAATGTAATGTAATATTAGCTTAAATATGGCTATCAAAATTAATGTACAGATATTTTATTGACTTGAATTTTATATGATTCAGGGTTATGCTCAAATCATATGCTATGGATAATGCTTAACAATAAATACAGTATATAAATTAGATATTATTATATAGTAGTACATACATGCATATATAATTTTAGTGACACATGAACGAAATTATTTGTAATGTACATTAAATACCTAAGTAAAAATGAATTTTAATGGTTAGTGTGAATTAAGTTAAATTTTCATAGACAAATACTTGTATGATTGTAGTTTTAAATTTTAGTTTAATTGTTATTGACAGTGCCAGGAAATAAAACTGCTGCGTTACCGGAAGAGTTGACATTTTACGCGCCTAGACTTTGTAACGAGAGTGTCACACATCAGTAAACTTTATATGTTAATGTCTTCACAATTTACTTTTCACTTTTGTACGTATTGTAACAATAGGCACATTAAGCCTTGCCTTGACATTGGCAGCATGCCTGCCACTCTTGCCCCAGGCGCGTTAATGGATTTAACACATTGGTTATATCGGCGTGCAGGTGTCATCACGTTGTTTACTTTCATTTTCAACATGTCGTTATTGTAACAATACGCACATTAGGCACAACTAAGCAGTTTTATGCTGCTTAGTTGTCTAGGTTTCCGGCAATGATTCGAACCCACGATTTATGTAACGTGAAATAAAATTTTATTTAGTAATAAATAATTATAATAAACTCTGGAAAATAAATTTAACTATACTATCTATGGACAATCATATAAAAGTTAAAAGCTGTAGTGTTTCCCGGATGTAGTCTAACACAGTAATAAAATAATCTAAATTGTAATTAATAAGTTGTGCAATGAAGGTATTCTCATGTTATATTTAAAAAAGTTATGCGAAATTAAACTAGGGCGACTATAAAGTTTAGCGCGAACTATAGCGGATTGTTTCCTGGGGTGTCATAATGTTTTGGCTTTTAAATTTCTACAAAACTATATAAATACATAATTTCATTAATCAGGGATACATTATGCTCTAACATCACGATGTTAACTTTTTATTTCGTATAAATTTATTTTTTGTATATCCAGCTGTAAATCGTCCAAAACTTTAGATTTAAGTTAAACTGTTAGGTGGTTTGGAAAATCATTGTAGAAAAAATTCATGACGAGAATGTTAATTAATAAACATGATAATATTTAATAATAAACAGAATGTGTTTGAATGCGAATTGTCTTTTTTATTTATATATTCCGAATGTTGCTGACGTGTTTCTCTATTTTAGTAGTACCTAGGCTACATTCCATTAGGGACTCATAACGACCACGATGTTTCCCGTTTCACTGGCTTGCTGGCGATACAATCGTAAACCCAAGTGGAACCAACGGTTATGCAACCCACTTCTTAACATGGGTCGTTGTGAGCGTTGTGTGATCGAAAATGACGACGTCATTAGTAACGTTTTCGTCACGACCACAACGAACGCAGTCGCCTTGTGGAACGGCTAACGGAGTATTTTGGGAGATGTGAGCTATATAATGGGACGCGCTGCTAGTAGTAGTAAGGCAGGTAAAGGAATCTTAGTCCACACAGCCAATTCTGATGTACAAGTTTTTATAAGGTACCTAATACAATTGAACTGTAGGCTATAACTAACGCCATTCAATGGAGTTCTTGTGAAAAATCGAAACTACTCAAAAACTGTTAATATCCTATAACTGTTGTACATTTTAGAGTAATTTTACACTGTTTTAGAAAATAAAACTGCACAGCACAACTTCGGCGTCAACCATTTGCAGTCCACTGCTGGACGTAGGCCTCGCCAAGACGGCGCCACTCATCCCTGTCCTCCGATTTCCTCAGCCAGCTCCTACCGACGACCTTGCATGGGTCGTTGGTCCATCGGGCTGGACGACACTACGTTTACCGAGACGCAGTCTCCACTCCAGGACTTGTTTGCTCCATCGGCCATCGGTCCTGCGGCAGATGTGACCGGCCCACTGCCACTTCAACTTGCTAATTTTGCGAGCTATGTCGGTTACCTTGGTTCTCTTACGGATATCCTCATATCTAATTTTATCCATAAGAGAAACACCCAACATAGCTCGCTCCATAGCCCGTTGAGCGACTCGGAACTTGTGGACCAATCCTGCCGTAAGTGTCCATGTCTCGGCCCCGTAGGTAGGTAGGACGCACTGCTTGAAGACTTTTGTCTTACCGAATGCTGCCCAGCCCAACTGAATCCTCCTATTGGCTTCCCCCTCGAAGTTGTGCCTGCCGACCTGTATGTTCTGTCCAAGGTAGACATATTCCTGCACAGCTTCCAGAGGGACGCCATCGACGTTTCCCGGTCTCGGCATGACCTGTTCATTGAACATGACTTTCGTCTTGTCCAAATTCATGCCGAGACCGACTCCTCGGGAAGATTCATTTAAACTGCCCAGCATTTCGGCAAGTTCCTCCAAAGTCTCTGCAAAGACCATGATATCGTCGGCGAAACGGAGGTGAGAGATGCGCTCGCCGTTGATGTTAATGCCCCGTCCAGCCCAGTCCAGAGTTTTGAAGACATCCTCCACCGCGTTGGTGAACAGTTTCGGGGAAATCACGTCCCCCAGTCTCAACCCGCGATGTAGGGGTATAGGCTTCGTCCTCCGGTCCTGTATCTGGACGGTCATCGTTGCGGCGTCATACAGGCATCTCAGCACCCCAATGTATCGCCAATCAATACGATATCTTTGCAAAGACTCCAGAACAGTCCAAGTTTCTATGGAGTCGAAGGCTTTCTCGTAGTCCACGAATGCCATACACAGCGGCTGATTATACTCTTCGGTCTTTTGTATAATCTGCCGAACAGTATGGATGTGATCTACGGTGCTGTGCTTTTCGAAACATGGCCTGCTCCGGTGGTTGGAACTCATCAAGTCTTCTGGCGAGACGATTCATGACGACCCACGAAAACAACTTATAGACGTGGCTCAAGAGTGAGATTGGCCTATAGTTTTTCAAGAGAGTGTTATCACCCTTTTTGAAAAACAAGACCACCACACTCTTGCTCCACGCCTTCGGCACAGTGCCCCGGTGGATAACGGAATTGAAGAGCTCAGCCAAGGCCTTGAGGATTCGCATACCTCCTGCCTTAAGGAGCTCAGTTGTAATTCCGTCATCCCCCGGAGCCTTGCCATTTTTAAGTTGCCCGAGAGCCGCACTAATCTCGTCCACGTTGACCTCCGGGATGTACATACATACATACATACATAACTTCACGCCAGTTCCCTTGCGGGGTAGGCACGAACAACAGAGCGCCATTTAGGCTTATTCTTACACACCTCACTTGCTTCTTTGACATTCATAACTCTTGTCCGGGATGTCCTCCGTATAGTGGCGCACGTGGATCTTCGTTGCTTTGCGTCGCAGGCTTCTTTGCCCGCGAAGAATACAGTAGCCCGTAGAACCTTTCTACCTCCGTCAGGATCTCAGAGCGAGATGTAAGCTCTCTGCCATCCGCTGTCCACAGCTTTGCAATGTGTCAACAAAAACAAAAGAAATTTGACTTTTTTGACTTCACATCGAACAAGATCATCGAGTATGAAAATAAATCATAATGTATCATGAAATCTTTACGATTTGTTTTGATATGCTTATCAAAAATAGGTGCTTATATTCTGTACTTGCTGTTTACATAAAAACTTTGTATAGATCTATGATATAACGAAAATTATCATAATTCAAGATTTAAGACCTTTTAATAGACCTTTGGGTTAATAAGGACTATCATGATTATTTCAAATGTTTTAAATAAATAATAGTAAAGTAAATATTTCTAATAATTTTGAAGGATTTTTTTGGTTATTAAGGTTATTAAATTGGTTTTTAGGTTTAATTTCATTTTTGAAGGTAGTTGAAAAAATTGATGTTGTAAAAAGTATGTTATTATAAGTCTAGTAGTGGTTTTGACCCAAAGGCCTACCAAAAAGTAATCTATTTTTGCCCTTTTTTCCCTTGTCCTCGTTCATCCGAGACAAGAAAAAAAAATCATACTCCCGAGGCTACTTACTGTAATCTGTAAGGCACAACTGTTAAAGTTCAAAATCACCATTGAAACCATTTTTAAGGACTTTTGGCGTTTAATTCAAGAAAGCGTTACAAAACCTGGGCGTTATAATAGGAGGCGATACAAAACTTATGTATGTACACATCAGAATTGGCTGTATGAACTAAGATTCCTTTGCCTGGCTTATTGCCAATGGGGATTGTTCAAAAAAAATTACCCTCTGATTTTATATTTTTATTATGTAAAATAGGGTATTTTAAGATACTAATTTGAATATTTTTGTGTTTTAAGAGGTAGTTTTTTTTTAATTCGATTTTTAAACAAATTATCCGATGACGTCATTGGGGACAACTTTACATTAATTCCTTTGCCTATAAAAAGAAAATAATCATATTAATCTGTGCTACTATTTAAATGTTACTGTCATTATTCATTATGACATATCGTAATCATTTTAGTGTGGCCAGCTTAGCAATTTTATCGGTAGATTTATTTTATATATTTTGGTGTTCAACATTTATTATTTTCTAAAGTTACCGTTAAGTTATTTAAAGTGACCTTTAGTGAAAAATCAATATAATATAACTTAAACTGAATAATGTACAGTTAGACTGAATATCATTAATTGATAATCAGGCATAAATTACCTATTAGACACCATTGCGAAGTCATTACTTTTCTTAATTTGTAATAAATATTCTTTCGACGATTGCAACAGATAAAGCTCATTTGACCACTAAAATACTTTGATTTGGTATCACATTTGGGTTATCATTTTATAATGTCTGATACCTAGACATAATCTCATTATCCAATGATGTTGTCAATCCAGTTAAAATAAAAAGGTTGTATTGTCAGTTTCAATTGAGGGGGAGTATTATTAGTCAGACCTTTAAAAAAATATCAGTCGTTAGGACTGCACTTCAGAGATAAAAACATGGTATCTGAGCGTGACGGTCGTGCGAATTCAGTGCATTTTCCCCATCCTAGAAGTATCTACCGAAGTTTTCAATTTAAAAATCATGGCGATGTTCGATAAGGTCTTTTTTAAGTCAATATGTTGGGAGTTACTTTCCTACACACACGTGTGTACCTACAAGAATTACAAACTTTAGTAATTTCACTATTATCAACCTGGCAACATTGGGTATTTAGGCTTTAGATCTGCGGTTAATACAGCATTTCTAAATTCTAATATTATTCATTACAATTAATTTCGTCCTTAGAAAAATCTTCTAAAGTCATCCGACAAAAAAGTGAACTGTTTTATTAATGAAAATGTATTAAATATTTTCTCTTTCTAAACATGGCCGGATCTTCAAATAGGAGTGTTAATTTTGTAAAGGCTGATACGCTAAACCTACCTAACATGTAATGTTATTAGAGTACATAGCTATACTCGTAGTACATATTGGAGAAATAAGAGGAGCTAAAATCCTGATGTAAGTAGTTTTGTGAAGGTTTCTAAATTCAACATGTTCGTCCATAGATCTTCCTTCCTTCTTTCCTTTTATAACCTGTGTAGTATATTACTATTCCTGTGTGTAAATTTTATCCATACAAGAAATCAGTAATGTTAATTATTAGTTAATATATGATTGATGTAAGTATACTTTGTGTTGAAGTCAAAATTCATCTAAAATGTGCATCTATTTATAGAAAAATAGCTACATGTCTCACTCATTCATTAGAAACTGATTAAAATAATATTAATTACTTATTTGATAATTTGGTACAATCAATAAATCAGCAACCTATATTACTTTCTTCATAATCTATAATACAAGTAAAGTATCTCATATAAATACATACAAATAAAGGAACAGACATTGCACCACTGCCCTGGCGGTTAGATAATGTGTTTGATTGCTAATGTATGTTATGGATCTGATCTTATACAACAAATTACCGGAAAATATGAAACTCTTCAGTAGTTTTAAATATATTCACTTGCCGGCTTAAAAGTGATTAATTCAGCACATCTATGGCTTGAAGGATTTCATGGAATATGAAGATTTGTGACAAATACCTTAATGATTGTAAATCTCTTAATAATATGATTTTGATGTGTAACATAGTTACTAATATGAAAAATTATTAGTTAAATAAGGACTATGCAAGTAATTATATAGACACTTTATATCTTTTTTTTTTCAGGTTCAGAAAAAATTAGCAACAACTTTTTTGCATAAGCAAGGGTTATGCTTGATCATAGAATTTTATGACTTATCCACTGCAGTTTACATGAAAACTTTATGTATAGAAAAAACCAAATGCAAGCCTGCAGAAAAAAGAAAAAGATAAAACTGAACATTTCTGAAAAGATTATATAATATGTCCTAAATTATTATTAATAAGTGTTTAAGTAAATAAACAAGTTTAACTGCTAAAAGTTATTTATTATTTCATCTTGCAAAATAATAAGTCAAAAGATATATTTTATTAATCAATTCATATAAATATATGGCACATACAAATTTATAACTCACAATAGTTTGCTTTCAGTATAGAAACCATCTTATTCTTATAACTCGTAATGTGAACTCTTAAGACATCAGTCAAAGTAAAGCTAAAATATTTTTGGAGCAATGTTAAATATTCATATATTGTTTACATGAATTATAACTAATAACATCTAGATTTATGTATATATAAAAATAAGTTATTTAAAATAGCCATCCTTGTTTTCAATTAATTAAGCTTTAAAGATATAGGCCATTCTTCTATGGTGGTACTAATCTTTTCAATCAGTTTCCATTTATTGATTTGGGCTCGCTTGAGATAAATTCAGGTTCTGGTGAACTTTTTGTATGCCATTAGCTCCAATGCAGTTCATAAAGAATACTCCAAAGAATTCAAGTCAGAACTCGACGAAGGCCAACCTATGCTCTGAACAAAGTCTGACAAATTGGCTTGCAACCAATGTTGGATTGAATTAGTTTCATGGGACGGTACAGAGCCCTGTTGGAAAATCCACTGCTATCCAGCGAATAAAGTATCACTTAATGCTTAAATCATTGTTTCCAATATGTGATTTTGGACGTCCTTCTAACTTCTGGCGCAAGGTGTATTGTTTTGCCAGTTAAATTTTCTTTCACCGTGATGATCGTCTCATCAGTAAACAGGTTATTTTTTGGATCGTATCTCTTGAAAAGATTTCGATATCACTCCAATCACCATTTACGAAGACGCTCGTTTATATAATGCACTTTTCTTTGACTTTTAGTTAGAGACCATATGTAAGTATTCTCTTTACAGATATTTAAGAAATATTGGTCTGAAGAGATAATATATACATAATATAATTCTGGAGTACGTCGAATAAAATGTTTGTTTATGTTGATGTTGTATGACATAACAATGACATAAAAAGGAAAATGTCGGTCCTTTTGTATTTTGAAACTGAATGGCTACGGTATTCATATGCATTTCACCACACGTAAATGACGTCATAGGATTTAGTAAGGTCAAATAAAGGTCAAACGCATTTCTTTCAAAATACAAGGGGATTGTACGTTTTTTGGAATTTTAACTAGACAGAAATGATTAGGAACACTATTCCTCGAAATGGTTTTTCAAAAAGCTAAATTGAAAAAAAGTGAACAATCCCCATTCGTCCGTGCATGGAGGCAAGGAACGGAGAATGAATACAATTTCCTGCGGCCTGGCGGCCTGTCATAAAAGGCGACAAAACAACCCACAGCCAGGTGGTAGGGTATTTGCTCGACTAGATGGCGACCATCCGTGGCCTAGAGTATGCCGCCATAACAACCATGTGTTGTGTTCCGGCATTAGTGACCAGGTTCCAGTCTCCCTTAAGAGAGCAGCAGCGCATTTGTAGCACCTTTGGTGTTACAAATGTCCATAGGCGATGGTAACCGCTTTCCATTAAGTGGGCCGTCTGCCTGTCTGCTGAACTCCTACAATAAAAAAAAATCTACTAATACCCAAATCCCAGATGTCAATTGTCGGGAGTTTTTGGCGGGAACTGTAAGGGAACGTTGTGCTGTGCAGTTTTATTTTCTAAAAATGTGTAAAATTACTCTAAAATGAACAATAGTTGTAGGATATTGATAGTTTGTGAGTAGCAATTATATGTTTTTGCGAGAAATGTGAACTATATAGCCAAATGTGGCCTTTCGAGTTTTCACAAGAACTCCGTTGAATGACGTCAATTGTAGCCTACAATACAACGGCGTCTGGCTTAAAGGCCTAGTTGCCAAGCCTTAAACTTAAAAAAAAAAGATGTCAATTGTCAACTGTATCCATTAGTTGAAAATGTTTATCGTTTACATTATTATTTTGTTGATGATTTGTTATTCAGTTTGTGTGTTATTCATCTGATTTGGGATTGGGAGAACTGGTTTTTATTTAAAATAATTTCGTAATTTGTTTTATATGTAATGAATTAAACGCGAAATCTTATACAATGAGCTGTGCAAGTGATATATCAAAATCTAGTGAATATATGAGTTTCCGTAGTAGTATACCGTTACGAAAAATTGTGGTCGACTCTGATGGATCCAAGGTAAATATATTTTTTTGAACATATTAAATATTCCATTTTAAAAAGAGAATTGTTTCAAATTTTGAAACCCAATATTTTGGGGCCCATAATCTTTATTCATCCTTTATCAGTCAGTGTTGATGAGTTACTTTTTTACTCTGGTTAGTTTTAGCACATCTTTATAAGAGTACTTATTTATGCTTACGTCTTCATTTCCGTGTGACATCAATGATAATTTATCAAGGTTGCGGTATAGTTATAGGACGCATTTATTTATTATTTGAGATTTAAAGTGAATTTTGGGTGGTTATAAAAAAAATAACCACGAAGGCTAAGGCGGGGGCGCTCCGCAATATATATTAAAAACGTTCTTGAGTCTGTTCATAATAAATAAATGCGCCCTAAAACTATACCCCACCCTTTATCAGTTATCACATACACCAATTACTTGTAGAATAAATCAAGGTACTATTACTATTGAGTTCATTCTTAGAGCATGTATAGGTCCCACTCTGCTGTTTTAGTTTGGTTGTTTCAAGGTAACACGCAAGTCTGATGAATATATAGTTTTATGAGTTCAAAGATGTTAGCGCATGAGGGTGTGTGTTTGTGAACTGATTTCATACAATCAATCAGTCAATAACTTTTTATTGTGCACCAATAAAAAAAATCGTATAGACTAAAACAATGTCTCATGCACAAAGGGTCGTCTTATCACTAAAAAGCAATCTCTTCCAGACAACCCTAGGAATGAATTGAGATTATAATGATGATGGTGGTACACACAATACAATTTCTTACATTTTAATAATAAATATATAAATGCAGTACATACAGATTTTTTATATAGTAAATAGATATATACTTAATATATATAACATACAAGTACACATCTACAAAAATATATACATGTTTATAGATAAATATATATATGTACATACATTTAAATATCGGTAGCGATTTTGCTTGTCTGATAGCAACTGGCAGTGCGTTCCAAAGCTGTATAGCCTTGATGGTAAAAGAATTGTGTAGAAAGTTTAACTATGTGCAGGGGTGTTTAGTTTCAGTTTAGTGGAAGGCCTTAAATTATGGGCTCACGAAATAAACATGGTACAGTACATGAAATAATGTGCTTATAATAAAAGTGTTGATAATAGGGAAATTTGGTTGTAATTGTAAACCATACAAAGGAAGTAATATCTATCTTCCTCATTGCAGGCTTGGAGGATATTTGACAGTGGGCCTAAGTCTGTAAGTTGCCCACTGATATGTTTGCCTCCTGTTTCGGGCACTGCTGATGTTTTCTTTAAACAAGTAATGGGTCTTGCTTCGAGAGGTGTCAGGGTTATAGCAGCTGAACCACCTCCTTATTGGAGCATGAAGGAATGGTGTGATGGATTCAAAAGACTCATTGACTACCTTGAATTAGACAGAGTTCATATTTTTGGAGCATCATTAGGTATGTATGTGTACTCTTATATTAGAGATTTTCAATAGATTTCACGCACATAAATTTTAATTCTACTTGAGAAAACTACAACTTACTGTGTTTTATTACAAATTTTTAACTGACTTTAAAAAGGAGGAGGTTATCAATTCGTCTGTATGTTGTTTTCTTTTTGTATGTTGGTTACTCGATTTCTCCCCAATTATGAACCAATTTTCAAAATTTTTCTTTTAATTCATAGGTTATACTTCTGAATTAGTCCCATTGTCACCATGTCAGGATCTAATAAGTGGATTCTAAGGAATTAGAGAAACTTGTGAAAATTCATAACAGACTTCTTCTAACAGAATATCTCCCACAATTCTAAAACAATTTTCAAATGTTTTTCTGTACTTCTAAGGCCATACTCCCGAGCAGGTGCTATGGTCACCAAGTCAGGATCTGATGAGTGGATCGCAGAGAAATCGAGAATAGCCCTTATTAAAAAACACCTGGAGCCTACATTTAGAAAAAAAAGATTATATAAGCCTACACCAGTTTCTTTCCTTTCTACAGGCGCTTAATTTTTTTGTAGGCATGTTACGCGATTTCTGTGTCAATTGTGGACTGATTTTAAAATTGTTGTTTTTTTTTTACTCCTGAGATGGTCCCATACTTGCCAAGTCAGGATCTAATTTGTGGATTGTAAGGAAATTGAGAGCAGCCCTGGTTGAAGAGTATATACAGTATACACATAAGAGGGAGTTGGCAAATTTGTATACAATTTACAATTTCTACACGTACTTAATATATTCTAAAACTTATGAAGTATTTGCTCATCTAAAAAGTAAAAAATAAATATGTTTTTAACAAAAACAAAACCGACTACACTAAAAATCAATAACCGAAATAACTAACTTCTTTCTACAATATTTTGAAATCAGTGTCAAGTTTTTTTTTCTCAATATATTCACAATCAGTCACAACCCGACTTTAAATGGATGGCTTGTGCTTATTTATTTTTTATTAATAAAAAATATTATTGTTATTTTATATTTTACTTGGCATCAACTTCAAGATGTTGTAGAAAGAAGTCTGTTATTTATTTCTTGGTTTTTAATGTGAAGTTGGTTTGTTTTTGTTAATAAAATATTTTATGATACTAGGCTCATTCCCAAAATAATGAACAAGGGACAAATAAACATCCACAGGAGTCACTTTCACATTTATATATTAATCTGGAGCAATGATAAGAGATATATTGATGATTGATGGATTGTATGGAGAAATCATTATGATATAGGGTGAATAGGGACTTATAGTTTTGTATGTTAAAATAAGTGTGAAAGGAAAACAGATTTTATGCAAAAAAAAAAACAAATTCATAGGAAATACAGTTAATCATTACCAGGTACCAGCAATATGGTTCACATGGCACTTGAACTTCAATATTCATATCCACTAAACCCTGTAATTTTGAAATTAAGCATATACCTATAAAAATTTAAGATAAAATCCCTATTTTACTCCCTAAAATTTTCATTGATATCCATCCAGTGTATTTGGAGACAAAACTTTCAGACATAGATAAATTCTTAAAACATTCATTTATGATTAGGAAAATTAGCAGTTTTCACTTAGTCCTGCATTTATTTAAAAAAAACAGATGTGTCAAAGTTAATATTTGTATAGACATATAAATATTCTCTAAGCTATATTAATGATGATGCCATCTTTAATATTCATGTTGTCATGAATTTAAATATTTGTAACTGCATATAGTTTGTAAAAAGTTTGATCCTATAACATCTGGAATGAATAATGAGATGCTAATGTACCCACCTATGTAACCCATTTTTAACTGGGTTCAAAAAGGAGGAGGTTCTCAACTTGATGTTTTTTTTTCATGTATGTACACCGATTATGCTGAGATTTATGATCCGCTTTACATGATTCTTCTTTAGTTTGATGCGGAATAGTTGCCATTTTGTCCCCTACAAATTTAACATAGATTGGCCCAGTAGTTTTAACCTTATGAACATTTTTTTGTGAAAATTTTCCATTCCTGTTTGTTGGAACCCATATTTTTTAAGACGCGTGGCATCTTTCGTAGGCCTACCCATAGCTACACACTAAAAAGTAACAAATAAAAAAACTTCGTTTAAAAAGACCGACTTCAAAAACTAAAAAGTATAAAAGAACTTAATAAAGATTTTTGGCTAAGAATTTATTTAGTTTATAGAGACAAAATAATATAAAATTTTCTACGTCTTGAAGTCAGTGCCGAGCAAACCATAAAAATTACCATACATACATACATACATAACTTCACGCCAGTTCCCTAGCGGGGTAGGCACGAACAACAGATAAAATTACCATATATAAATATATACTGTTAGAACAACAAAATGTTACAAAATATTGTAACTTATGGTTTGTTCCGCACCGACTTCTGGATGTAGAAAATTTTATATTATTTTGTCTCTTAATAAACTAAATAAATTCTTAGTCAAAAAATGTATTAAGTTAATTTTATACTTTTAAGTTTTTGAACAGTCGGTTTTTTATAATTTGTTACCCCACCACTCTATCTAATTTCACATAGTGATTCATAAATATGATTTTAAATCATTTTTGCAAAAAGAAATAATTTGGCTCATTAGCCATTTAAAAAATCCTAAATTCTGGGCGCAAGCCATGTTTACATATAGCTCAAACGCGCGAGAATGTCCTGGACTACTACTATTGACTATGTGATGAAAACCTAAGCTCCATCCCTGTCCCTGTGACCAAGCATGGTATTTTGAAGATCTCTCCCCCTGAACTGGTTGCGTAGTATGGGTATGTTCCCTAACAGAAGATAAAAGTTATTTTATCTAGTTGAATGTTATCTTGATCTCTTAAAATACATTAGCTACTTAATTGAATTGGTACAAAAATTCAAATGTGCAGACCTAATAAACATAAACACATTTCAATTTGTTGTGTATATATTGGAAACCTATTTTATTAATAGGTTAATTTATTTACTGTCAACATATTAAGAATAATAATAGTACAGTTTTGTGATTTACTAATTTCCTGTTCAACTGCTTCCAACATTTAGTAACAAGTTAAAAAATATTATTCTATAGTTAGATGTTTATTAGTGTTGGTGCTATTAGCATAATTATGCCACTTTACTGGTTAGATACTAAACTGTATAAATAATATGAAAGGATTGAATTTTTTTTTACCTAAATACTGGTTTTGCATGCATAAAATTTGCATGGTTTGTATGTATAGTATCATAATTTTCTTGGAAAACAATGTTTTTGAAATATCTTGGAATGTAATAAATTGCAGCTTATTCAATAAAGTTGCCCAGTAACATGCTTAGCAAGATATTTTTATGTTTTTCTTTGTAAATAAATACATCATACAAGTTCTTTTTGTTCATTTTATTTGTATAGATTAGTAAGGGTTTCATGAACACCAATTTTTGAGAACAGAGAAATTTATTGTAAGTCCCTATGCCTTGTTTACTTTTTATAAAATCTAGCAAATGAAACTATATGGTTTACATATGAGACTTCATTTCCAGGTGGATTCATAGCCCAGAAGTTTGCTGAGTTGACAACTAATTGCCCTCATGTTGCATCGTTAATCCTCTGCAACACATTCACTGACACATCCGTGTTTGAATATCATGACTCTGCAGCTCTATTTTGGCTTTTGCCATCTTTAGTTCTTAAGAGGATGCTAATGGGGAACTTTACAACTGATAAGGTCGATAGAAGGATGGCAGAATCTATTGACTTTATGGTTGAACGGGTGAGAAGTTTTGTAACATACTTATCCTTGTTCTAATTCATATATTTTCATACACTAACCATAATTTGGAACAATTTCTTCTTTTGTCAGAGTTTAAAGCAGTTTATACTCTGGAGGATTTTAGATATACCTTATAAATATGGTTATTATATAAACTTATATCATGTACATAATATCTGTTTATCTCGGATCTCTAAATGTCATGTTTGTAACATAAACTGTTAACTTTGTAACTAAGAAGATCATAAAGTATTTTTTAAATAATAAAATGTTGGATAGATGGTAGTAGTACCTTTCTATATCAAAATGCACGAAAAGAAAGACTGCAAGTTAAATTTAAAAAAAAGATGTAAATCAAAATTTATAGATTTGGATATTTTCTATATACTATTCGATCGCGTATCAATCCTTCCTCAAGATGTTTAAACTCACACTGCTGGGCAAGTAGTTTCGGAACTGTGACGTATTCGTCGATCGATTTTCCAATTTCTTGGTTCCTTGTGAAGAATTTAAAACGGATGAGCGTAGTATTTTGCTTTGTTCCAAAATGTTCATTAAATTTGTTCACCAATAAAGCAAAATCATCTTTATTTTCGCCTTTTGCGAACTTAAATGTCGTGTAAACATCGTAGCCTTCTGTTCCAAATAGATTAATTAACAAACTCGCTTTCACGTCTGACGATTCTCTGTGCACTCCAGAAGCCTTGAGAAATATCTCAAACTGTTTGAACCATCTCCGCCACGCGTCGGCACGGTCCGCGGGTCCACCTTGTAAACACAGTTCGGACGGAGGACGTGCGTGTTCCATGTTTACAAAACATATATTTACACTGCAACGTCCTTTTGATGCACACTTTCACCATATAAACGTTCCAAATTACATAAATTTTAATATTTATTCGCGACCGCTGTCACCATGTTGTGAATAAAACACAGGTTCGACCAAGACTGACTTTTATTAGTAACTACCTTCATTACAATATATTAATATACCACAAATTAAACGCGTGTTTATTCATTAATACCTACAATTGTTGTTTAAAATAAAAAAAGGACAGGATCATGTTTATCGTTTACTTTTATTATAAGTCTGCAGCTGTTGAATTCTACAATGTATGCAATAATCACGTATTTCATTATGCTGCTGCTCAACTTACATTAGTGTTAGTGACGTGACAAAATCCGACTTATAGCCTTAAAAACTAACGCCATGAATGATCAGCTACATCAGTGTATATACATAAGTTATCTGTCAATGTCCAACATCATTAATAATGTCGCATCTCACATAATGGATTAAACCCTAGGCTACATCTGCATTACACAGCCACTAAGATTATATAATCTCCTAAACTCACATTTTTTTTACCAAACACGCTACTTGTGGCGGTTTCTGGAAATATATGTTTAATTGTTTACTTAGTTTTATTTCTGGGCAATGATCATGCCATTATTAGTAAAGATGAGATATTTTTCCTTCAGTTGGAATCCCTCACCCAATCTGAATTGGCTTCAAGACTGACTCTGAACTGCAGCCCATGTTATATCCAACCTCAATTATTAAGCGACATTCCTGTAACGATAATGGATGTTTGGGACGAGAGTGCACTCAGTTCCAAAGTGAGGGAGGACTTATACAAATCATATCCTCAAGCAAAATTGGCACATTTGAAAAGCGGTGGAAATTTCCCCTATTTGTGTAGAAGTGATGAAGTTAACTTGCATTTATTGGTAAGTACATCTATCTATCTAGTATAGTTAGTCTAGCAGCGCGTTCCTTTAGTAGCTCATAACGCCCGAAATTCCCTGTCTACTGTTCCACAAGGCGATCACGGTTGTTATGGTCGTGGTGAAAACGTCACTAATGACGTCATCATTTTCTATCACACAACGCTCACAACGACCAATGTCAAATAACCATTCCACTTTGGTAACGCCGGCAAGCAAGTGGAACGGGAAAAATCGCGGTCGTGACCGTGGTCGTTGTGAGTCTCTAATGGAACGTAGCCTAGGTGTAGAGTATCTATCGCATTTTATTTTTAATTCTATATTTTTTTTTTGTTTTCCTCATTGTCATCTGCAATCAGCTAGAGAGCCATAATCAGATATGTTCAGTGCGTCATTGTTGGTTTATACTCCAGTGAGTACTTAACCATTCCAAAAAATCAGGCGGTTTATAGGCTTTGGTCTAGGTTTAATATATGCCATCTCTTTAGTCGATGGATTTCTTTGTTTCTGTCGAGCAGTACTCTGGCCAAGCTATTGTTGTGATACTGTAAGCGGGATTTATATGCTTTGCTGTAGTATTTTACTTCTTCCTTTACAGTAGGTATATTTAAATGTTCGTGCACTTCAGTATTCCGAATGTACCAGGGGCAGTTTGATATTGTTCTCAGAGCAATTTTTTGAAACCTTTGAAGGATTTCAAGATTCGAGTTACAAGCTGATCCCCACACCTGTATTCCATAGGACCATATTGGTTTAATGATGGCTTTGTATATCAATAGCTTGTTCGCAAGCGATAGTAAGGAATGTCTTATCAACAACTGAATTTTTTAAAATTCAATATGTGCCTCTGTCCTCTTGGCCAAAATATGTTTTTTCCAAGTTAATCTTCTGTCAAGTGTAGACTGTAGTCCAAGATATTTTACACAAGTAGTTACTGGTGGTTGTTCCCCTCCCATTGTTAGTGGTGTACAGTCTCCTTTACGAAGTGTGAATATTATTTGTTGTGATTTAGATACACTGCATTTAATTTTCCATTTAATGAGCCATTGATCGATCTGTTCTAATTGTTCTTGAAGTATTCGTGAGGCTGTATCTGGATCATGATTACTGGCGAGACATGCAGTATCATCGGCATACGTTGCTGTCACTACATCGTTTAGGTTAGGCAAGTCTGATGTGTAAATGGAGTATAGGACAGGGCTCAGTACAGAGCCTTATGGAACGGATGCGTGGATGTCGTAAAACTTGGATAGTTCTCCTTCAATACCTTTTTTCAAGTGAGTCACGTATTTTGCTTACTATCCTATGCTCGAGTTGGTCTGAAAGAGAGTGTCGGGGTGAAGGTAAGGAAAGGAATGCTCCGGTGGTTCGGGCATGTGGAAAGAATGCATGATGAAAGAATGACTAAACAGATATACAATGCAAAAGTGGATGGATGCAGAAGTCGTGGAAGGCCACGACACACCTTCCATGATCAAATTGATAGTTTACTAGCAGAAGGTGATGCCAGGAGCCTTAAGAACAGACGAGCTTGCATGACAAGAGTTATGAATGTCAAAGAGGCAAGTGAGGTGTGTAAGAATAAGCCTAAATGGCACTCTGTTGTTCGTGCCTACCCCGCAAGGGAACTGGCGTGAAGTTATGTATGTATGTATGTATGTATCCTATGCACCTGTTCAACCATAGAATGTTGTTCACGAAAGCCAAATTGGTGATCAGGAATCACATTATTCTCCTCCAATATTGGTTTAAGTCTTCGCAGGTAGCATTTTTCAAATACCTTGAATATAGTTGGCAGAAGACTTATCGGGCGGTAAGTGGTAGGTTCCGTCGTTGGTTTTCCTGGTTTGGCTAACATACATATTTGGGAAATTTTCCAGAGTTTAGGATAATAAGTGTAATCTCATAATAGCATTGAAGAGCATGGTCAGGAATACCACTGGTTTTTTGGGTAACCGCTTCAGCACTTCTCCGGTTATAAGGTCGAACCCAGGTGCTTTTTTGTTTTCAAGGTTTCTTATTGTCTGCCATATCTCCTGCGGTGTTACTAGTTTCAATCGAAGTGAAAGTTGTTGATCACTGTTTATCACTGCATTGACTTCCTCCTCAAATTCAAGCGTATTCGGTGCGTTTGGAATAAAAACGCGTGACAGATGCTCTGTGAAGAGTTCAGCTTTTTCTGCAAGTTTACGAGCCCAGTCACCATTTGGTAGACGTAGTGGTGGGACAAAGTGCTGAGGCCTTTTAAAACTTCCTTTTAAAAACCGGTAATTTTCCACAATGAGTAATTATCTTTTTTAGTGACTGAGAGGGATGTCAGTTTTTCCTGAAATGTGTAATGTAGTCTTTATTCTCGCGAAGCATTACTTTCAGATCTCTAGCAGCTCGGCTAAATACTGTCTTGTCTTGCTGTAACCTACTTAATTGCCACCTTCTCCGGAGTTTTCGTTTTTCTTCTATCTTATAATGTACATCCAGTGGGATATTTCGCTGATTAGTATTCATTTTGAGGGCTGGTGTGGATTGCCATACAGCCTCTTGAATTTTATTTGTTATGTAAAATGTGGCTTCGTCTATGTCACTCGGTTTTTAAGTCCACCGCCAGGATTCTATATTTGATTTTTTTTATTTGTATTCATAGAATAGAGCGTAAGTAAATACTGACGATTTATATCTTCAAAAATGTGGTAATGTGCGACCGAGGATAGTAAACTCCATACACTTCCGGTTCCTATATCTTACCGACCGTTCATTTTCCTTACTACTGGTTAAAATTTTACATAAGCTATAGAGCTTATATGGACAAGTAATGTCAAAATTCAACCAATGGTAGGGCAAGTGAATAGTTATTATATAGGAACGGTAAGCTATTAAGTAGCCCCTTAACAAGTTACTTTTCAAATGTTGTTAAATTTGGTGTAAATAATAAGTCTGAAATAATAAAAAGTCGTGTAGTATATTTAGAAGCTTTTCAGATAGTTTTCTTAAGTTATCGGGACTAGGACACGTAATGGACACCGGGACACAACTCAACTTGATTGACAATTTTCTCTTATTTTACCTCTCACCCATTTTAATATTATATAACATTACTAAAGCTAGGTAATGTTGCGGAAGAGTCGCTTGCGCCGCATATTTTCTGCAAGCTACAACATATAGCGAAGCAGTGGTAAATTAGATTAAGCTCGGATAAAGTAGACTAAACAAAAACTTTAACATTATTCATTGACCCCATTACCCATGAAAGACGAATATGACAAAATATTCGTCTTTCATGGGCACGACTATTGAAAAGTGGCCGAAATATCGGAATAAAAATAAAATTACGCGCTTAGAACCTTAGAACACGTAACTTTTTTTTACTAGGCAATATTATTGTTACGTGCGAGCGGAGGTACGGCACTTAGGACTAGAAGAAAACATCTGCTTTTTTCCAACTAAACGCTTTTGTTGACTTACACAGCCGCACGTGATTCTTCTCTGTAGAGTTGCCCCTTTACACACAACTAACGACGCACTGCCCCGACAATAAGATGTCTACTCACAATACCGTCGCCGATATTTCGTAGACCACGTCCTGCTACTGAAGTGCTCACCTTCGAATTTACCGCGCGTAGCTCCCTTTTGGATCTCCTCTTAAACTACACTAAACTCGTTACTGTCTTCTACTAAACTTCTCTTCCAACTCTCTCGTATCACAGTTGTCGCTTCGCTGTCTTCAACTAAACTCTTCGGTAGGTGTACCTTACGCTGCTTATATACCCGGAAGAATCTTCTGGAACCCATAACATAGATTTTCTTTTCGTTATTCTTTTATTTACACTATATCCCTTTCTAAACATCTATCCGTCTCTATCTTTTCCTTCCTGAACCTATTTTATTCTAGAATTTCGATCTCAAATTCCTTATTCTTTTATTCATCGTCTATCCCATTCTGAAATGTATCTGTCCTTGTCTTTTCCTTCCAGTCTGACCTTTTTCTAAAAGTCTTGAAACATTCTACCCTCGGTCGCCACAGTATTCTTCTTCCCTGGTCTAATTATCTAATACATATTTCGTATTTACAGATTCATTTAAGGCAGTTCGACGGCAGTGAGCTATCAGCATCATATCTAAGTCTCCACAAAATGCCGACTCAATCAAATAACCCGGAAGAGGGCACTGTCAGCTATTTTAATAAAAGAGAAAAATGCGTAAAAATATCCTGATAATTAATGTATATTTAACATGTAATGTTGGCAGTGGATTTTTAATAACGTAAATAGTTTGTTAAGGAAGTAAATCTACTGATGGCCGGTTCGTATATCTTACCATTCATTCACTTGCCTTACCATTGATAGAAATTTGGGATTACTTATAATATGAAACTTATGTCAAATTTTAATCGATAAAGTAAGGCAAATGAATGGTTAGTGGGATATAGGAACCAGCCATGGGTTAAATCTCGTGGGTGCATAGTTGTCTGTAACTACATAGTTTTTTAAGTCCTGTATCTTAAGAATTTCCTCAATTCTAGTGCCTTGTTTATAACAATAATGAGCATTAATCTGTCATATTGTAGTCAAAAATGAATTGACTAGTACGAGTTTTAATAAGCTTTTTTAAAATGTTTTTAAATACAAGCTTTTGAGATCCTGAATATCATGTAGCAGCAGAGTGCTAGCCAAGACAAGTAAAACGAGCCCAAACACGACGGGTCTATCTTGTTTAGTACAGGAGTTCCTATGGCCACCTTCCGACTCCATCATCAGATCAGCTCCATGGTACCATATTATTGCATTGTCACGCGATATACATATGCGTGCAAAATTTCAGCTCAATCGGAAACTGGGAAGTTGGTCAATTTTAACTTGCAAGATTCCACCCGGACTTACCCATTGCAAGTTAATAGAAAGCTTGTAAAAAAACGTGGTTGCAGACAATGATGTGTTCAGGAGATATACCGTACATGGCAGCTATATACTAAATAAATCGCGATAATAAGTCTCGTGAACTTATTAACGCAAACAGTAGTTATACTTTTCTATGTTTTCGTATAATCATCACAGAATTATAATCATGTCAAATATCAACAATATGCTATCTTGGTAAGCCAACTAATATGCCATTGAAACATTATGAATAGAGAATAAGCATTTATTTTTATAAATTTTAGTAAAAGGTTATAAAATGTTGTAAGCTTGATAAAAATGTTAAAATTTAGCAACAAGATTTTAAAACTCCAATCAGATTCGGGGACGCATTGGCGTGCCGGGGACTATACTATATCTACTTTGACTTGATGAATAGGACCATTTTATAGACGTCTATAGTGTAGATTCATAATTTTAAGTGCATAACGACTATGGAAACTTAAATTTTTGTCTTGTTTCGTCTAAATAATGAAACATTGGATGAATGTTTTAATTATATTTTTATATCGAAGAACGAGAGAAAAATAACTTGAAGGGCCATCTAATTATACAGCATTTAGGGGCTTTTTCAGTTACATTTACTAGCCGAACTGTAAACGACATTGAATAAATAAAATAGGTACAAGAATTTTACTTTAAGGTAAAGTTTTAGAGATCGAAATAGAATTCCGGTGGAACTTGCGAGTTGTTAAATAAATTAAAATTTCTGCGAAGAAGTCGCGAGGAAAGTCTTAGTGTATATAAATTTGTTTTTTTTTTAAATACAAAATGATACTTTATATTATTTATGTCTATAAGCTGTTGTTTTTATTGTAGATATTCAACAGAATATCTACAATAAAAACTTGGTAACATTTTATTATTATCAAGTTTAACAATACCTACATACATAAGGAATGTACTTTAGGCTTTAGGCATTCCAATAATTAAACGTAGAAAAATATTTTTATATTATTTAATGTAAACATGTTAGATAAGCTGTTCATTATACAATTTTGGTTTATTGGGCTATTATATGTTTTGTGTTATTAATTTAAGCAAAAAGTCGTATAGATTTATTGTTAAACGACTAGTCTGATTTGTACCATTTGAGAGAAATAAAAGAGTATATTTTTACGGAGATGTTTATTTTTAAATAGATGACTAACCTCTCCCTATTACAATAAAACTATGTAGGAGCCATTGAGGTATAATTACATATAACTCAACGGTAGGAGCTTAATTTGTTTATATTAAGAAAAAAATTTCTTATCAAACTTAACAACTTTGTAAATAGGAAGTATTAGGAATGAATTAATCTGTACATTATTTTTAATCCTTGACATAAACAGCGACAAATATAATTTCTTCTATAAATTTACTTTCACCTCACTGGCCCAAGTATAGTTGATTGCTAAATATGCAAATTTTTTTAGAGAAAAGTAATTGAGAAGTGTGTCAAAAACAAATAATGTACTGCAACTATTGTTCACATTTAACCAGTATTACAGATATATATTTTTGAAAATAAAACTGTACAGAAGAGCATCATCCTTCAAGTTCCCTCCAAAACACCGCTTTTGTTACAAAACATTGACACTGTGTTACTTATAGTTACGAAGTTTTAAAACTTAGAATACCGTGCTTCTATAGATGCAAACTACATATAAAAATCAACATCGTAATATTTGTTGCTTTATAATAGTAGAATCCTCGGTTTTTTTTATACTAGTAAGTATAGGTTCACGTTTGACCATTATCTTGCCCGATGTGAAGTGTAGATATGGTCTAAGATGGAGCACGCTTACCTAGAAGTTACCTATTCACACGGGACTTGCAGACACCCAGGTTGTGTCGGAAAAAACAGACTCCGCTATTGAGCTCCACTCTTTTGCGGTGCGTATAATAAGGTAGACGCAAAGCATTTCGTTCATATAGGTTTAATAGCCACCACATATCGGTGCCGCATGCCGGCGCGTCTGGTTGTCCGTTTATGGAAGAGAGACGGCGGGATCAGATCGAAGAGCCTCAGCTGCACACTGCAAAGTGTATGCGATAGAAAACCGATAAGCTAGCAACTCTACACCGATGTTCAAGACTTTCGAGTTTAAGTTAAGTCGTCAAAAAGCTGGTCGTTCCAACCAGTCTCATGGGAGAGCCATGAGACTGGTTCAATCGACTCTGGTGCTTCGAGAAGGAACAGTACACCATACATGCTCGTACGTGTGCTTTGCACAGCAACAGCAGCTGTTCCGGTGTGAAGTACCGTCTCAACCTCGAGAGTATGATCAGTTTCTTTGCCGCAGTTTGTGTTATATCCTCGACGTTATGAGCCATAATTGAGAGCCAATGTCAAGGAAACTCCAAGAAGCTGAAGCTCATCGGCTACAAGACCGGGAACTTCTCCTAAAAGTAGGAGTTACTTCAAATTCGTTTTATGAAAAAAAATTTTTTTTAATTAAAACTTGATAGCAAAACTAGGCTAGCTTTTAAGCGGAATAAGGGGGTGGGGGGAATAACAGTGAATAATTTTATCAGGTTTGATTTTAATTTCGTTTTTATCAGTGAATAGATCCATGTCTAACCTTACTTTAAATATATCATCCGAGTTTAATCCCATACGTAAGTAAACGAAACTTATTTGAAGATTCTATACTGCTCACTTTCCTGCCGACTGCCGCGGAAGCACCAATAATAATAACTGTTCTAACAGTTAGAAAAATACATAATGCATATTTATGATAATTTTAATATATCGTGGGTAGGGGAGTTATTGGTGATTCAATAATTAAAGCACACATTCGAATCCTGGCAGAGAGCAAACGTAAGAAAATTGTTGTCTAATGACGAAGAAGTTTACTTGAACAGAAATGGGATTCTTCACTCTCAGCAGTAGAAAATTTATGCACAATAAAAACAAAACTTAAATGCACTTCGAGTGAAGTTAGTTACGTGAGTTTCCGCAGGTCGAGCCTAATGTGAACGTGTATTACACACTTTCCGGTGTGTTGTGTGAAAGAGATGGTGTGCGAGTTTCGATAGCGGCGTAGTGAGAAAGCAACATTCCTCTCAGCTGTTTGTTAACCTTATAACTGTGTAATACGCAATGACGTATACTAACTTCCAGGACGCATATTAGTTTTGTTCGTAATAAACTTAGTATACTATTACTATTATAGCCAGTCTAAAAAGCACAATTTTAGAATGTTCTCATCTATTTCAGTATCAATTAGATAATATAAGCCGCGCGCAGAAGGTTTGCTGATGACTACTTACTATTATTGTATATACTTATGTAAAGTAAACAATAATAAATTTATTGGAACAACTACTGACCGTGACATCATGAGACTATCGGCAATCCTACGCACGGGTAGGAATTATTAATTTTAATATGTGGAAACAACACAGACATTGATTTTGCAAATTACACTGTAAAAAGTAATGGATATTGGAATATTAAAAAAGGACTACATTTAACCAGCAGACAATATAATTTACAGTTCAATTACATGATTCAACCAAGTTGAATCAACTTGTTTGTAAGATACAAAACTGGAAGGTAACAAAAGCATTTGATGACATTGAATGATTCAATTTTATGTTTACATGAATTACTTTGGTTGCTTTATCCAAATTGAGACAGAAATGAACAATGTAATATCAGCTTTAGTTAATGCCATGACATTTAACTCAATCAGTAATACCATTTCCTCTGCTCCCCATAAACAATAAAACTTCTATTGTCAATTTCACAACTAGCACTAAGTTGTAAATCAACAGCAAACACTGCACTATACTTAAATGTTCTATGCGTCCTTTTCCAATTTATTTAAATGCAATTCTTTCTTCTCTTTCTGCGCTTGCAAAGCTTTCTCTCGTTCTTCATCATCTGAGAAGTATTCAGCTAGACTATCCTCCTCCCGCGGCACCGCCTGTCCCGCCATAGTACTACCCTTTTCAGTTAAAGAATTTATTTTGACTAGAGGATCTTCGTAAGCTGTCTCTGACACTTCAGGCAGATTGTGAGCTATTTGAGAATTATGTGTTGTAACCGCTGAATATATTGACATAGCCTAAAAAGAAAGAAATTTATACAATATTGTAGTAATCCAATATTAGAGTTTATACTATTCTTAGCACCCTGTGAATTTATTCAAGATATTAACGAATTTTAATATTATTTTTATTTTGTTACCTTAGAATAATAATAGTACCTATTGTATGTTTATAAAATTAACAATGTTAACATTTTTTTTAATATTGTTACGAGTTGCAGGACTCGAATTAAAATGCCGTTGGAATTACTATAGCATTTATTAAAACTATACAAACACGTACACACAGGTACAAATATATCCGGACGCAATAAGTCCAAATGTAATGCACAATTTAATAACACGCGCAAAGTCCGTCACTAAATGTACACACGTCTTGCCTCGCTTATGTTATCACTTTGACTCCCTCCTCTCTCCATACTGCCGTCGTTTTATACTTCACAAATACAAGTGTGCCCGCCCGTATCGTCGACTTAATTTCCTAGAAATCGTAATCCGCACACCTGACTAAGTCACTGACAAGCGTGGTAGCGTAATGGTTAGCGCACGCGGCCCGAACTCAAAGGGCGCGGGCTCGATCCTGGCTGGAAAACATGCAACACTTAGGCAGTTTTCTAACCTAATGTGCATATTGTTACAATTACCACGTGCTAACAACGGTGAAGGAAAACATCTTGATGCAACTTGCACATCGAGATAACCGATGTGTCAAGCAGCCTTGGACAAGCGTGGCGGGTATACTGTACGTTCCCCTACAGTGGGAGGCCCCAGCCCAGCAGTGGGACAGTTATGGGCTGTTATTATTATTATTTACACCTGACTAATTATGCCTACAAACGGCCATAAACGAGTATTATAGCCTGTTCTCCACAATAACCAATAAATAAGTAAACAAAAGAAGACAATTGTAAAGGTATTACAATTGGTTGAAATGCCGACAGGTAATAGCGTGCTTCGTGGAATTTATCTTTGTCGGGGGGGCTAAGCTGTAACATTATGTACCTTGAATAAATTGACTGGTAGCCAACAATGGTATAGATCACCCTACAAAATAAAGATTTTACCCTTTTATATTAATTTTATGTCTTGTTAACAAAGACCTTTTAACCGAGTGTATTAAAGTTATATATAGTCTATAAATTCAGTCAAATTATGACGTCATTTTTATACAACTACCATGGCCAGTAGAAAAACTTTTACATACATAGAGTTATTTTATACCATTGTCTTGTTTATATGTAAGTGATTAATTGAAGTTAAATGTTTCTTAATAAAATAAAGTAGACATTCCATTTTATATGTATTTGAACTTACCTGAGCAACCAAATTGGAGATGTCTCCGGCATTTGCTGGTAAAATGAGTGTATTATTTGTTCTAGCTAACTTGTTAAATGCAGCCACGTATTGCTCCGCCAAAGTTAATGATGCAGCATGTTTACTATCCTAAAAATAAAGTTCAGTCACTTTAGAAGAAACTTATTAAGGCTTTCAATACTTTTCTTATTGCGAAGCTGGCAGACAGGGGGAGACACAGCGCGGGCAAAACCTCTGTAGGTGAAGTTGTCCACTCAGCCAATTCGGGGTGGACCAATCTAGCGCACGGGGCGACATGGTGTTGTAACTATGTATACTAATTCCCATATCGTTCCAAGTCATGTGTGTTTAAGGAGCGTAGGTTTGGGTTTAAGGAGGTATTTGGGAACGCCTGTACCGGAGTCCTCGTTCATGTCTGTTGCGGCGTTTAAAATTCATGCTGCATTCGGTCCATCCCCCTAAAGGACCCAACTGAGTATGAAATGTATTATCAAAAAAAATTAAAACGAGGTGTCGTCGGCCATCAGAGCTCTCAATCATCGCACAGAACACGATATTCTGTGAAAGTATGGTATCACACCGATTGACCGGCACACCGGCCCTTAGGGCTGTTATCAGGGATCCAACATGGCTCTACCACATGTTCTAAAAATGTTTTTAAATAATTAATCGCTAAGCCTGCCTATTACAATAATGTCAGAATAGCTATTCAGTCGCGTTATAATGGTGCCACTGTGACACCAGTAAATGGCCATTCCTACATGATTGTGATAGCAGACTCAGGCCCAGTAGCGTCGTCTTGTTACGTAGGGTTTAGTAGCTATTCAGAGACAATAATACCTATCTTTCTTAAACCCTGGAGTGTTGCCATTTTCACAAGTCACAATTTTTATTGCTCTAAGACCTAGGTCATCGAAAAAATCACTACGATAAAAATTATGTATGTTCATTTTGGTATTATTGTACTCTATATTAAATTTGTAAAGGCAATAAACCTAATAAATCCATCAAAAATATTCACATTAATGGGCGATTATTTTTTGTGACATTATTTTCCCATGATAATGGGGCATGTATGGCAGGCATGCTTGATAACAAACAACTTACTCGGTTGGCAAGTGCGTTGGCGATCATTTTGAGGCCACGGGCCCGAGCTTCAGCGACGGCGAGCATGGCCTGGGCCTCACCAGATGCTTTGTTTATTTGCTCTTGCTTTTCCGCCTCTGTAGTATTTAATATATGTTGAAGTATCAAATATAATAATATTATAGTACATTTGATTTTTATTCATATTATCTGAACTTTACAAGATCTATATTACAATAAATCTGTAAATGGTTCGAATTTGTACAATGCATTTAAATGTGAAAAACATTGATTTGATTGATTGTTTCCGAAAATACATTTTTTATATGTCTGTCTTTTAGAGCATCACGTGAAAACTACTGAACGGATTTCAATGAAACTTGATATAGAGCTATCTTATATCCCGGTGCGTAACTTAGAATATTTTTTAACCCGATAAATGAAATCGTTTCCGTGGGATAGACGAAAATAGCGAAAAAGATGGTGCTGCGATCTTTTTTGGAAACTACTGAACATAATATGAATGAAACTCGAGTAGTGCTTGCTTGTAACCCGAGTTAAAATCTTTCATGAAAGTGGTACAAGGCTCTTAAGATCATCAGTAAATCTGCGACTAATGACGCCAATACATTTTACACAAATTTGTCAGAAATCTTTTACTGTGCAGGCTGTAAGGTTGTGGAATGCATTACCAATGAGCATCAGAAGTACAAAGTCACTTACATCATTTAATAAGCTCCTCAAAGATCACTATCTAAGTTTTTAAATAGTAATTTGTGTATGTATATGTAACTTCATGTACATATATTTTTACATCAAATGTATGTGTATTTTTATTTGCTATTAATATATATATATATTTTAAACTATGCTTATTGAATACCGACCCACTATTAGAAATGTAAAATTATCTCCAGAAGGTTGTCTGGAAGAAATCGCTGTTAGCGATAAAACCGCCGATTGTACTAGTTAAATGATTGTTAACTCATGTCTATTGTTTTCTAGTATACAATAAAGAATATTCTATTCTATTCTATGCTTAACACTTAGGATTCATTTTATCCTGATAAATTATGTCACTTCCTTACAATGGAGAAAAGGGTGGATAATAAATTAATAATAACATACCTAGAAATGTTAAGAAAATGATAAATGATATGAATAAAAAAATATATAATAGAAAACTAAGCCTAATGGTTCGTTTTCATCATTTTCTTACGAGTATTCAAGAGGACCCTGTCAACTTCGGAGCGCTGTAAAACCCAGATAAATGAATGAAATTGAACAAATTTGTAGTGGAAATTGTTTGTTAAAAAAACTTTCTATAAGATTGCTCTGATGTCATTCTATTGTAAAATGACTAGAAAAAAAGTTATAACACCCAAAAGGAAATTTGTTCAAAAATTTTCAGTTGTTTTTGTTTATAACTTTGTTATTTTCCATTTTACAATAAGAAGTAATAAAAATAAAGTTGTAGACAATTTAATTTGCTACAAATAATGTCTTATAAACATTACTGTAGGGTTGCTAGTTTACGAAATACAGCGCGAAAACCCTTTACACCCCCTTTTCCAAGATGGCGGCCGGGGGACAAGGGCGGCGACCCCACAAACTTGAACTTAAGCTTCTACTAAGCCCCCCTACACAGCAAAAAATAAAATTCCTCTGAGAAAAGCACGCTAAGGCCTAAAAAATGTAAGAATTCAATGGCATATTAGAGTTATGCTGGATTCATTAACTTTGTTACAACTTATAGGGTCAGTTCGATCGGTGTCTCACAGAATATGTTTCATATGTTGAGTGAGAGTTCCGATGGGCTACTTCACCCTCCCCCTATCTTATCCCATCTTCCCTATCCAATGCCAAATTGGCTTCACTCCCCTGGTGGTGTAAAAGCAAAAAAAAATGAACAGTAGATATAGCAGCGTTCATTTAAATATTGGTATTTATTCTGAAATCACAGATAGACGACACTTAATTAGTAGATTCATGGTCATCAAGAAGCATCAATCAGTGTTACCTGATGCCAATATCGTCGCTTGCCGCTTTCCTTCGGCGACATTGATGTCAGCCGCCCGCACGCCCTCAGACTCCAATATGGCGGCGCGTTTCCGCCTCTCGGCCTCCACTTGCATTTGCATCGCCTCATGGATACGCGTCGGTAATTTTATATCACCTGCCGAAATTCATAAACATCACTGACATATATATCAACGTATAACTAACAACACCTCCTATCTGACATTTTTTTATAGCTTGTGTTCAGCAGACAGGCAGACACTCACGTTCACCTGATGGTAAGCGGTTACCATCGCCTATGGACATTTGTAACACCAAAGGTCCTACAAATGCACTGCTGCTCTCTAAAGGGAGACTGGATCCTGGCCACTAAAGCCGGAACACAACTCAAGGTTTTTATGGCTGCATACTCTAGACCAGGGGTGGTAGCCATCCAGACAGGCAAATGCCCTACCACCTGGAAAAATATTTTGATCAACTGCTTACCTACTGATTCTTCAGATTTCTTTATAGCTGATATAATAGTTTTTGAATTGAAAATTCTTTAGAATCATTGTGATTTAAAAGTCGATGAAATGAAAAAGTGACAAATCTATAGAACTAAGCCTGCGAGAGAATGAAATACGAGTTTTACATTGTGCACCTCAGATGAGAGAGTCAATAAGACCGACGATTAAACATAGGTCCAATTTGGACCGAAATAAAACTGATAATAATATTTTTTTGACTAAAACAGTAAAAAATTGAAAATAATAAATACTGAGAAGTTTATTTTGAATTATAATATGTTGACAGATGTAGGCTAAAGGGATTAATTATATTTATAAAAGTTAGAGAAGAATTATCTGTGATCTCTGAAGTTTCACTTCTACTGCGTATGTACTGCACTCACACACAATTTTTTTTATACAGATTTGTTCCATTTCTAGTCTAAAACAGCAGTTTTTGTTTGCTACTGATACATTTATACTGTACCGTACACGGCGGGATCGGTAACCCGACGGCACAAACCCACAAGGTAAATTTTGGTACTTTTTATGCTAGGTACTTACCTGGTACCCCAGCCGGCGGTGGTGGGAATAGGAACAAGGGGGAACACTAATCTGTCAGTATTTTAAGGGAGGGCGCCCCTTGAGAGGAAATATATAAAATATCCTACCAAAGTACTACTAAGGGAAACACTACGGGGGTTGGATAAAATGTCTGTCCAAATACACCCGCGCCTCGTCCTATTTTGTCACAACCACTTGTTCACTGAATATATTAACTATTATAATGTTCCACACACTTGGAAATACGTGAAATTCGCAATAAATAATCTAATATTAAATATATTGCGCGAGAGCAATTACCGTGCGTCTTCAATGCAAATCACCGGCATACCCGCTTTTCGACGCGATAAAAAAAGTACCGCGTAACAATCGAAAACCGGCGCTCAATATCTGTATTCCGAACAGTCCCCCGCCCCAGCCAGGAGAAACCTGGCTGAGTCCAAAGCCAGAGAATCAGACAGAATAAACTAATCGATTGGGAGCCTTGACAATCCAGATACAGCTCTCTTTAATACAGTGTCTCCCACCAAGACCTCAGCCACTCGTGGAGTACCATCGGAACCGAAGAATAGGTGCACAATACGACCTCGTCTCCAAGACAAAGGTGGCATATTCACTTCTTTTACAAGAACAAGGTCCCCTATTTTAGGTGGATCTGTTTTATCAGACCATCGAACACGCTGCTGAAGAAGATGAAGGTACTCCAAATTAAACCTCTTCCAAAAATTCTGTGAGAGTTGTTGCAACAATTCAAAACGGGACAGCCGGTTAATTGGAACATCAACTAATGGATACTCAGGAAGAGCTGTCAGTGGACCACCCACCAAAAAATGACCAGGAGTCAAAACTTCCAGATCATTTGGGTCAGACGAGACAGAACAAAGTGGCCGGGAATTTAGAACTGCCTCAATTTTGCAGAAAACAGTAGCCAACTCTTCAAATGTAAGAATTGTTTCGCCAATTACTCGATAAAGGTGAGTCTTGGCTACCTTGACAACAGCCTCAAAAATACCACCCCAGGAAGGACATGCGGGGGGACTGAATTGCCAAGTGATCCCACGACGAGACAAATTTGTGCTAATATTAGTTTGGTTATCTTCCAAAAATTTGTAAACTTCTGATAAGTATCTATCGCTACCCTTATAATTTGTCCCGCAGTCGGACCGAATCAAGCTCGGTAACCCACGACGACTGACAAAACGAGACAAACAAGCAATGAAAGCTTCAGTGCTAAGAGCAGAGACAACTTCCAAATGTACGGCCTTAGTTGCAAGGCAAACAAAAACGCACAAATAGGCTTTAACTACTCTAGCATTACGCACTGAAGAAACCTTTACCGAGAATGGACCTCCAAAATCCGTGGCTACTCCAGAAAAGGGTCTAGAAACTGTTACCCGATCTGGAGGAAGGTCCCCCATTTGAGGTTGAGTTATAGTCGCCTTTAACCTATAACAAGGAATACAACGAAATATCACATTTCTAATTGCACGTCTAGCCGACAAAATCCAAAATTCCCTATGAAGGATGGCTAGAAGTGAGTTCAATCCAGCGTGAGCGTTCTTCAAATGACGGTCAGATATGATAAGTCTTGCAAGAGGGCTCTCCTTTGGGAGTAATAGAGGATGTCGTGTCTCATAGGGCATCTTGGCATTACGTAGCCTGCCTCCTACACGTAAAAGACCCTTATCGTCGATAAACGGGTTGAGGCGAGCAACAGCACCTTTCAACTTAGTGCGGCCTCCTTTTAAAGTCGAGAAGACTGGTTCAAAGTGCTCAGCCTGAACAAAACGAATCCAAAACCAAAGAGCTTCCTGTCTCTCTGAAGGCGACAAGACGGAAGACAAATCTCTATTAAGAGGGTGTCGTGTATTGAGAATAAATCTCTTCATCCATCCCGTTACACCTAACAATTTATCAAGGGAACTAAATCTATTGAGCAGAGACTCGAGATCATGCGGCACATCCTTTGTAACAGCGAGAGCTCTTAATCCTGGTAAAGGCTCGACGGACTCAACTATAGAGTGAGGCCAGCTATCTGCAGGCTGAGATAGCCAGGCTGGTCCCCACCACAAAGGATGATCTATCAAATTTGGAGCCGCACAGCCACGTGAAGCACAGTCTGCAGGGTTCATTTCACCCGGAACGTGTCTCCAAATCAAGGTAGTTGCCGAATTCTGTATCTGAGACACCCTGTTAGCAACAAAAACTTCTAATGCATGAACGGAAGCTCGCAACCAAGAAAGAACTATTTGACTGTCAGTCCATGCAAATACAGTTTTAATATCCAAAGTCAGACCCAATGTTGACATTAAATGATTCAGAAGTCGAGTTAGGAGAGCAGCTCCTGATAATTCTAATTTGGGTATAGTAAGTCGTGATCGAACAGGAGCGACCTTACTCTTTGCAAGAACAAGTTTACTTCGCACAACCCCTGTATTATCTACAGTACGAAGATACACGGCAGCTGCATATCCATTTTCAGAGGCATCACAAAAGCCATGCAGCGTAGCTTTATATTTACCAGGAGGTAGAAAAGCTCTATCCAATTTAATCATTTGGATGTCAGGGAGAGACGAAACATAATTAGTCCAAATTGACAGCAAATTTCCTATAAGAGGGGCATCCCAAGTTAGACCTTCTAACCAAAGTTTCTGAACGAAGCATTTTGCCCAAAACACGACAGGACTCAACCAACCATTTGGATCAAATATCCGTGCTACAGTGGACAATACCAGTCGCTTTGTCCATGTTTTGAAAACATCTAAATCTTGTACACGAAATGTAAAGACATCCGGTATTGGTTGATACTGCACGCCTAATACAGCAACAACATCAGGATTGTTAACATTGTGAAATATATGTGGATCCTGCTGATGCTCTTCTGGCAAGCCATTAAGTAAAGCTTGAGAGTTGGATATCCACTTCCTGAGCTCATAACCACCAGCCTTCAAAAGGCCTATGAGCTCATTACGCAGTACTAATGCTTCTTCTTCACTAGCAGCACCTGTACAAATGTCATCAACATATGTATCGGTAGACACAACTGCCGAAGCTCTAGGAAAACTTAGTCTCTCACGTTCAGCCAACTCTAACAATGCTCGAATAGCAATAAAGGGGCTCGACTTTAGCCCGTATGTATTAGTATTAAGCTCGAAAACCGTTATGGGCTGAGATTCATCTTCGCGCCACAGGATGAGCTGATATTTACGATCGTCGGGATGAATTAATGTCTGACGAAACATCATTTTAATATCCGCTACAAAAACGACTTGATGTCGGCGAAAGTTTGTCAGAATATCAGAAATATCTCTTTGCAACTTGGGACCAGAATGCAAACACTGATTTAAAGATACTCCATTAGAAGTAGGAGCTGAGGCGTCAAAAACTACTCTAATTTTGTCCCCTTTAAATACCGCATGATGAGGAATGAAGTAGTGCTCATGAACACGCCAATCTAACTTTGAAATAGACATGTGTCCCAAGTCCAAATATTCACGCATAAAACCAATATACTTCTGTCGAAATACTGAGTCTCGCTTCATACGTCTCTGCATCGAAGCTAACCGCTTTTCCGCTAGCATCCGTGAGTAACCAAGTTGAGGCCGAGACGGCAAGAAAGGCAACCTGGTCATAAACCGACCTGAACGAAGACGACCTGTATTATTCTGAAAGAATAATTCGCATTCCAGATTTTCCGGGCTGTCACGATTAGCAGTTGGGGGCTCTTCCACTTCCCAGAATCGCTGAACCGCATCAGCGAGGGAGAGACCCACATACGAGTCACATGGTTCGACAGTTTGAGAACCAGGAGAAAATATAGGTCCCATAATGACGTCACCAAGATCACTCGAGACCGTAACTAGACCACCGTGTTGCAATAACCTCGTGTTACCAAACTGGAACAATCCTAACACGTCTGCACCTAATAATAAGTCCACAAGGCTTGGAATGTGAAAATCCGGATCTGACAATGATAAACCGGATGTCAAAGTTCTCACTTCCACAGGTAAGGTTACTAGTGGATGTCGACCCATAATATTATTTAGGACAACAGCTGAGGTAACAACAGATGGACGAGAAGATCGTAAAGGAGAAAAGGATAGTGAAACCTGTCCTACCAAACCAGAAACCTTTACTCCACCTACACCTCGAATGAAGTCTGCCCCACGATCTAGGCGCAGTTTTAAACGCTCCACCAAACGTGATGATGCAATACATCCCTGAGATCCCGTATCCAAAATTGCGCGTGCTGTTACGTATTCACCCCGAGGAGAACAGACGCGAACTTGGGCAGTAGGTAATAAAACAGTCAATAGAGAGGGAGCCGACACAGGTGGAGATTGCGATACTAGTCAAAATGAGGCACGAGAATTCTGATGTTGGTACGAGGTTGACGGACAAGAATAACCTCGCATGAGCATAGGATTCCACTGCGAATAAGTTTGCTGCGGTAGAAAGGCAGTCATATAACGCCTATCCAAACGAGGCCACTCGGCATATTGATGTGACATATCCGAAACAACTCGACGCGCTTGATCAACAGCAGCGTTAGCCATACGAGGTGCTTGTCGGAAACCCCCGCCCGTAGGGGGACTGGAGCGATAGGTATTATTAGAATGTCCTTGAATAGCAAAATTATTGACTGAACTATTTCTTGGTGGGACTGCCTGTACACCACTAGCCCATTGGTCTTCTAAAATCACCTGATTCTCTTCAACAACGTCCATAGATACCGGAGCAGCCGGTTTTGGAGATCCACCGTCACGGTTGCTACAAAGAAGATGGTGATGATTACCCTGACACTGATGACAGGGTCGAGTAACTTGACATTGGGACACAAAATGATTACCGAGACAACCAAAGCACCAGTTACGCTGCCGAACTATGTTACGTCTAGCCTGCCAACGTAATTTTCTAAATGCAGGACAAGAATCAACAACATGTTTATTATTTTTGCAATATGCACACCGAGAACCCTGGTGAGGTGTAGAAACCGCATTAAAAGCACGAACATCACGCTTCTCAGATATGCGGCGATCCATACGCACTTGTTGCAGCTTAGGCCTACTATTAATAATTTCGCCAAATCCAGGAGGAAGAATATTCTCTAAACGACGACACTCATCTTCCATGAAGGTAACTAGATCATCAAACTGTGGTAGATGAGTGGCAGAGTCTCCACCATACTCCTGTTCAAATCTGTTCCGTAACTCAAGTGGAAGTTTATTTAACACAATGTGTACCAACATAAAAGACCAACTCGGAATAGGTAAATCTAATCCCTTTAATCCATTAACGGCAACTAATAAAGGGTTAAGAAGTCGGGTACGTAACGTCTGAGTTGCACGTAAAGTAGGCAAATTTAAAATGGCCGACATGTGGGTATCCGCTAAACGTCGAACATTTTGATAACGCCGCATAAGCAAAACCCGGGCAATATCATAGTTTGCATCAATAAGTTCTAAATGTTGAACGAGTCCTTTGGCCTCTCCTCTAAGGGATGCTAACAAATAGGCCAATTTCTGAACGGGAGTTAAGTCGTTGCGAGAATGTACAAGGCTCTCAAATAAATTATTAAATGCAACCCACTGACCTAAGTCCCCATCAAAATGGGGTAAATCCAACTTAGGCAGTCGACCTACCAGTGCAGGGGAACATTCGCTATCATTCTTATAAATATTTTCACTATTCGACTTTTTTAATATAATACCCACAGCTTGGCGGATTTGATCCGCTAAGTCATCGGCTTGATTTACATCCGCATTTATTTTGTCTAAAAACTCCGACTCTGGACTCAGTTCCAATAGCGCGCGGTACGCATCGTATAATTCGGACATCTGATCGTCTAAGGCCTCATGACGTGATATCAACGCCTGCTCTCGATCCTTACGCGATATATTCAAAACGGCAGATCCGAGCCACCGTAATACACCGGCTATCCGGGCGGAATATTTACCAGCCATACTAAACGCGAATTAACAAATTTATTCAAAATAAATCGATCGATACGCAAAAAAAATAATAAAAAAAAACACGAAGTAAAAGTTACCAAAAATTACCGAAAGTTACAAAAAAATACCGATTTTTCAAATTGGAACCACGCTCTGCTACCAAATTTTGTACCGTACACGGCGGGATCGGTAACCCGACGGCACAAACCCACAAGGTAAATTTTGGTACTTTTTATGCTAGGTACTTACCTGGTACCCCAGCCGGCGGTGGTGGGAATAGGAACAAGGGGGAACACTAATCTGTCAGTATTTTAAGGGAGGGCGCCCCTTGAGAGGAAATATATAAAATATCCTACCAAAGTACTACTAAGGGAAACACTACGGGGGTTGGATAAAATGTCTGTCCAAATACACCCGCGCCTCGTCCTATTTTGTCACAACCACTTGTTCACTGAATATATTAACTATTATAATGTTCCACACACTTGGAAATACGTGAAATTCGCAATAAATAATCTAATATTAAATATATTACGCGAGAGCAATTACCGTGCGTCTTCAATGCAAATCACCGGCATACCCGCTTTTCGACGCGATAAAAAAAGTACCGCGTAACAATCGAAAACCGGCGCTCAATATCTGTATTCCGAACATATACTCTACATTAAAAATCGATATATTTTACAACCACACAAAAGCAAATCTTACCTTAAAGGCCAAAATGAAATAGAGAAAATAATTTAATTTACCTTTAGTAGAACTATTGCACTGTCTGTTGATTTTCAGCAATGAAAACTGTCCTGGGATAGGATTTAATTTGCTGCATGATTTTAATTACTTAATTAAATTTCATGCAGCCAATATTTTACTGATAACTTCATAATCAATAATCTTACTCTTACTTTGTATTTTTGACTAATTTAATTTTTTATTATATATTGGTCTTTATCGCTGACTCACGGATCTCATAACGCAGACAAGTGATGCCCCATGCTTCACTGGCTTTGTTGATAGCATGCACAATCGAGACATTTAGAGACTCTCTCTCCCTGAATACTTTGTCCAAAGATATTTGACCAAGCTCCGATCTCATTGTTGTTTGGGCCAATTGCGTTATGGCAAATTCAGGATCCTCTACACCATATGATGCTGAAATTTAAAGAAATATAAATGGAAAAATTACTTTGTTTTGATGTCTCTTATACTATTACTAATGATGAAACTTTCCAAAGTTGCTGTAATTACAGCTACTTTAATATATCCATCACTGTTGCGAAGTTATTTAATTTTGTCACATGTGAAAAATCACCTCTCCATATTTTAGAAGTGATGATAAAATAACAGTACAGTGACAACTAGAACTACATGTGATTATTGGAAGTGTGGTATAAAATAATAAGATACACTCTCAAAGTTACATGGCATTATAAATATAAGTTATAGCAAATTAATGTCTAATGTTTTAAAAAGTTTTGGTTGAATATTATTCAAATAAGTTTGCTCATTTATCATTGACTATCTACTTTAGCTATTTTCTGCTTCAAGGTGCTTTAATGGTTTGTCTCACATGAAATAACACTCTGCTGAATCTTAACAGTTGTTTCATATTGTAGTAAGTGGAATGAAAAGTGATTTTTTCATATCACCAACCAGTGATCAGTGATTGTGCTATCATTACTGTATACAATCTTTACCACCTTACCACCTTAGGAATGAACATAGATTACATTGATTTCAAGTTAGGGTATAGTGGTATAGATGAGTAAGGAGTTAAAGTCCACATGAATAGATTATTATGAAATTTGCCACACATAATTTTGGGTACATGGAATGCCTATCATTCTGTTTTCTTGAGGTGGAGATACAATAGTTATGTGAGGTAAGTCATGCAGAAATCTCTAGTTACATAATATTTCACATTTTATATGTTCATACACTAATTAGGCAAGCAGATTTCTTGTTACCTATAGAAATGATAAGAATAAAGATGTATTAATTTTTTAATGTAAAAGATAGACTAATTATAAGCAGTCTAAGATAGTCAATACTCCTTCCAACTTTAGTTATTAATTTAACATAATAAATTATACTCTACAGAGAAAAAATTGTTTACCTTCTTGTATATAAGTGTTTTGAATGAGACTGAACAAAATATTGTCAAAAGTTATAATACTTGATGGTAATGAATGTTTAGCAGTTAACAAAATTAACAGCTTACAGTAAAAAATAAGGTAGTTGTTATGATAATTCTAAAATTACTGCCATTTTAAATTTATTTCAAAATTTAAAGTACTAAAATGAATTACCTAAATATGGATCAATAATCCTTAGATATAACACTCCATCAATGCTCAAGGTGACATTGTCTGAGGTAATAGCACTTTGTTTTGGTACATCTATAGCAATTTCTTTGAGGCTCTGTACATATTTGATTTTGTCTACAATTGGCCAAAGAAGGTTCAGACCTGGCTCCAGAATACGGTGGAATTTACCCATTCGCTCCACTATCCATGCCTGAAATATTTCAACTTTTAGTCATCTGATAGCAATACCAATACACTACTATCTTATTTAATACTATAAAACTATATTAATACAACAGAATGTACAGCTCACAATTTGACTCAGAGTTTACAAGACTTGTATATAATTACCGATATTTTAGAATGACATCTAAATAATTAATATGAACAAGTTGGCGGTAGGCTAAATAAATCTTTAACAATACTCGTTGACACTTGACATCTTTGTCTTCCGTGATAACGAAAGTGTCAAAACTTCGGGATAACAAAAATCAAATAAATTACCGCACTTAAAACGGGTTAAAACGCAGTTTTGTTAAACTTTGTTTTTGTTAAAATTTAATTACCTGTTAAACTTTACACTAGTAGTCACTTAATTTTAAGTAGTGGGGGGGCGGAGGGTGAAGGGGGAGAGGAGTACTTCTCCCTACTGCAACCCCCATGTCTAGGGGACATGTAGTTTTTGAGATATGATTTTTTTTGTAAACATAACTTTACAATTTTTTTCAACATGGTGTACTTATTTCTTATGTCTAAAGACAAAAAATGCAGAAGTAAGCTAGTGGTCAATGTAAAAAACATTTAAAACAGTCTAAAAACGCAGACTAAAGCCCACAAGCCGAGTGAGTAAAGCGAGTGTGCCATGACAGTGGTCAGCAAATATCACAACCGATTTGTAACCATCATTTAAATAGTTATCAATGATTAAATGATGACCAGTCGGTTCTGGCACTCGTCGACCGCTGCCGCGGCACGCTCGCTTCGCTCGCTCGGCTCGTGCGCTTTGCTCTAAAGACTAACCCAACCTAACCAATTCACCGTTTTAGTCACTGGTCGCGACTTTCGATCATAATCTTAGTGGCTATAAAAAACTGTAAGGATATCCCTAACTCAAATTACCATTAATTTACCTCCCGTTTATCTATATCACACCCAAAAATTCAGATAGAGGATTTCGCCAAAATCTAAAGTTCAGCAATGCAATCGAAGTTCAGTGAAAAAGCCAGTCAACATAAAAATAATCAATATAACTGAAACAACGCAAGTCCTCGAAAAATCCATAACAAAACACAAAGTACATTCATATAACTAAAAGAGAAATGGAATAAAAAAAGGCGGCAAATAGAGTATAGCAAATTATACATCGATTTTTTAATAAAAATAAATCGTTTAAAAACATACTACTAATTCAAACTTGCAATATATAAGTAAAAAAAACAATTTTCGTATTTAAAAATCGATATTCTTGACATATCAAATGATTTTCGTATTTCAAAATCAACATTATTGACATATTAAATTGATAACATTTTTTTTTTCTTTCTTATGCCTATTATCATCATAAAGTAAAAAAAAGTGACAGTACTGTGATTTATTATTTTATGAATTTTCAAATTACAATAACTATTTCAAAACTCATAAATTAAAAAACAGTTTTAGTTTTTATATATCAGGTGTAAGTATATTCCTAAACACAAATCAAACTTTTTTTCATCAAAAGTGACATAACCTTGTTATTTTGTTTACTAAACATATTTTTGTTTTTCCTATTATTCATTCAAAACTTGTTAGTGGAGCCTAAAAATGTTTCCTAGCCCAAATAACAGGTCTAGTGTCTATATATAAGGCGTATGTATACCCCCAAAACTTAATTTCCGTTAATCTGATGCCACTCTGTGCAAAAGTTTAGCCTAATTATCTCTTAAAATTAACAATAACAGTTAACTTTAAAATATAAATTTAGCAAATGTTGAAATTTAAATAAATAATAAATAATTATAAATTCAAAGAACAGTATTTACATCATAAAAATTGCTTTAGTATTGGTACTACAAAGTTAATCGTGTGTAGTACATAAAATAAAAGTTTACCTCTTGTTGTGGAACGAACATTATAATGGTGTTAAGAGGAGTAGTAGAACGGTACCGTGCCGTCGTAATTCCATACAAGACACGAGCATTATTTTGATATTCAGTCACGAAAACATTCTGAAAACAAAAATTTCATCACATTTAGGTTATATGAACAAGAATTTAATTTTTAGCCATATTATATATGGAACCAACCCGTAATGAAAGAGTTTTGGAGATAAATGATCTAGAACGAGTAAACATTTTGTTTTTATGTAACTTTTACTTCTGTAATTCTCTCAATCCATTCCTCTACAAAATTTTACTGACAAGTTACAAATTACAAATCTAATACATGTAGGTAAACTTAACCAATGGCAATTGCCAACAGTCAATTTGACAAATGTAACTTTTTTAAATACCTATATGGATTCAAAATATGAAAACCAATTTAAAAGAGACATTACCTATATTATACCTACTGATTTCCAGGCTGTAAATGTCATAAATAAACTTTTTTTTGGATTTTATGGCTTGGCAACTAAGCTTTTAAGCCCGATCTTAGTTTACAATATAGTGTCTTCATTTTCTTAAGCCTATGTGTAGCACAGCTGAACTGTAGGTAATCAGCTAGTGCCGTTCAACGGAGTTCTTGTGACAACTCAAAAGGCCACATTTGACTATATAGTTCACATTTCTCACAAAACACATAATTACTACTCAAAAACTATCAATATCCTATAACTATTGTTCATTTTAGAGTAATTTTACACATTTTTAGAAAATAAACTGCACATCACAACATCTTTCAGTTCCCGCCAAAAACTCGAAAAAAAAAAGCTTCTTGGTTTACTTTCACATCACAGATAGTCACAGATTACCAGGATACTATGTTAACATTATTATCTGGAGATGTATCCATAGTAGTTTGTGATTGGCTGGCAACATAAATTGATCAAATAATTTCAAAACTTTAATACACCACTTATATTTATATAAAACAGTGTTCCTTTTTAATATTGAATAGTGGCGTGAATATCAATTAACAGTTAAGATATCCGTAAGAATTTTGATAATGGATAAAAATTCAATAAGCTCTAAAGAGAGCAATTCCCCTGATTCAAATGTAACATCAAAGTTAAGAAGATTGAAAGTTCAAGAACAAATATTAATTCAATCGCTGAAACAGCTTCAAGTAGATAGTAGTACAAGTTATGCGGACGATGTTGATTTTGTCAATTTTACTAAAAAATTAAAATATTCTTATTGTAAACTCATAAATATTTTTGAAGACATGAAAGCAAAAACATGTGCTAACGAAATGTTGAAATCTTTAGGTAAATATAAGCTATATTAATTTGTTTGTTGTTTGTTTGCTTGAATGCGCTATTTCTCAGGAACTACTGGTCTGATTTGAAAAAATCTTTCAGTGTTAGATAACCTATTTATCGAGGAAGCCTATAGGCTATATAATATTATCATGCTAAGACCAATAGGAGCGGAGCACCAATGAAGAGTGTTTCAAAATCGGGAGGTTTTTTTTCCTTTGAGAGCTTCCGCTGCGTGTGTTTCACCTTCTCCGAAAACAAAGTCGCGGGTTAAAGTTAGCATTAGCCCAAAGTAACTATTCCACGCGGGCAGAAGCTAGTTACTTATAAAAAGCAACCTTGCATTATTTAAAATTATATGATAGAACCATGAAAGAAAACCTACTATTATTATACAATTGTAAGGAACGAGAATTGCTCCACAAAGGTTACGTTCCATTAGGGACTCACCACGACCATGTTCACGACCGCGATTTTTCCCGTTCCACTTGCTTGCCGGCGTTACAATCGTAAACCCAAGTGGAACGGTTATTCGACCCACGTCTTGATATGGGTCGTTGTGAGCGTTGTGTGATCGAAAATGATGACGTAATTAGTGACGTTTTCGCCACGACCACAACGACCGCGGTCGCCTTGTGGAACGGCTAACTGAGCATTTTGGGCGTTGTGAGCTATATATAATGGGACGCGCTGCTAATAGTAGTGGGGCAGGTAAAGGAATCTTAGTCCACACAGCCCTGAAAATAGTTAAAGATTACTACATAAAGTCCCCTACAGGATCGCCCATTAAAAAACGTAACTCATATTAATGTACTCACTATTCCGATATAGGTGGCATCACCAGTCTGCTCCTATTTTTATAAATCTTAATTAAAACTTTCAACCAACCTCTTATGTCCGGTTCTTATATTTAATATTCATTTACTTGTCTTGCCGCCGCGTCAGTTTAATTTTGACATGACTTGTATTGAGCTATGTCAAGTTTTAACCGATAGCATACTACCGTTCATTTGCTATGACAATCAATAGGATATAGGAACTTGTCCTTATTAAATTCTGTATCAAAACGTATTTTTAAAACTTAAAGCAGTTATTAATTGAAAGTCCCAATTAAAATGACCGGGGATATGAACTAGGTCTGTTGGCTGGTTCCTATATTTAGATATAAAGTAATGATGATGAATAGTTAGCTATTCATTCATTTGCCCTACAATCTGTTGAATTTTGACATTAGTTACAATAATTTTCACGCGGTGCTTTAACAGACAGACAAAAATTCTAAGTTACATTTTGAAATTTAGTAGTCTGAATTTTTTGGTTTGGATGAACTCCCTGGATTTTGTCTTTTTCAAAATCATTTTACAAACTCGCTCCCTTCCCCTAAAGATTAAAAATTTTGATCATATTAAAGTGTAATCTTATAATTTTAGATATTGAAGAAATACAAAATAATTTACTAGAACTAGAAACAAACATTAAACTGTTTAAACGAGACTTGCAATCCGAAATTAAATCCCTTAAGATTATTGAAGAAGATATCACAAAACAGGTAATCAATCACTGCTGTTCCAGAAAATTGTAGTAAAATTTTCCATTCTCTATCCCACCATATTAATAAATATAAAGTTCAACGCTTTATTTTTTCCGAAAGGTATTTGAGAGGGATAAATGTGTTCTGTGTTTGAGAAAAAACAAAAGAAAGGAATTTAATGACGGAAAATATTTTTATTTAGGTAAATTGCGATATGAGTGAAATAAATAAACGCTCAAAAATTCAAACTGTAAAGTACAACAAAATTGTACAAAGCCCTGTAAGAGTCATGATAAGTTCACCATTAAAATGTTTGGTAAGATATTCATTTTTTTGTTGTTGTTGTTGTATATTGAATGATTCTCGATTAAGGCTGCCAGTTAATAATTTTAGGAAGTACAACAATTTCAAGATTTCTTGGCTCAAAGTCCAAATCGATATGGGGGGTGGAATGAATACAATCATAACATATTCAAAAAACTTTGGGACAAATACTTTCAATCTCTCGATAATGATGATGTTGATAATAATGTTATACAAACTGATAAGTTTTCTACTTTCGTTGAAGAAAGTCTTAAAAATATTTATGGTGAGGATCGTATCAAACCTTATTTTTAAGTAACATAGCCTAGGTGGAAACGTTTAATATTAATTTACCTTTGTAGGTGTCACGAAAGACTGTATAATAGCACACAGTGGATGGTTTGTGCAATACTTAAACCTGCAAAATAGACGGCAAAAGGCTATAGACAAATGGAAAAATAATAGAAAAGCTTTGACCACATCTAAGGTTTGACCACACACATACATACATACATAACTTCATGCCAGTTCCCTTGCGGTGTAGGCACGAACAACAGTTTGACCACATTAAGCTTTTATGGTGGCTGAAAGCAAGTTTTCGATCGTTTAGATAAAGTACTATGCGATAGTGCTGCATAGATCTATAACTTTCATTATCTGTATTTTTTACTCTTCTTTTGAACATATCGTGAATTTCACTCATCTCGTAATTTAAAAATAATAATGCAGAACTGAAGAACTATAAATGCAGTGAGGTAAGCGCTAACGCCACTGCAATGTAGGGAAAAGTAGGGCTAGTTACTTGCAAGTTTGGTTAACAAACCAATTCCTACGGGACTAACTGACTAGCCTCTTTTGGGCGTATGCAATAAGTTCCTAATGCCCTAAGTTTTTATTCGTGCACGAACGGAGATAGAGTACAACTTCCTGTAGCCGGGCGGCCTGTCGTAAGAGGCGACAAAAATACCCCACAGCCGTGTGGTAGGGTATTTGCCGGCCTGGATGGTTACCATCCTTAGTCTAGAGTACACCGCCATAACAACTTTGAGCTGTGTTCCGACATTTGTGGTAGGGTTCCAGGCTCCTTTTACAGAGCGGTAGTGTACTGATAGCACCTTTGGTTTTACAAATATCCATAGGCGATGGTAACTGCTTTCCAACAGGTGGGCCGTCTGCCCGTCTATTGAACTCATGCAATAAAAAAATACAACCTAAATTCCTACTAGTTTTAACCTTTCGTCCTATACTAAATTTAGATATAGTCCACTCTCTAACACAAATGTTACCTTGATCCCTAATGCGATCTGAAGGAGAATTAACATACATACATACATAACTTCACGCCAGTTCCCTTGCGGGGTAGGCACGAACAACAGAGCGCCATTTAGGCCCATTCTGACACACCTCACTTGCTTCTTTGACATTCATAACTCTTGTCATGCACGCTCGTCTGTTCTGAAGGCTCCTGACATCACCCTCCGCTAGTACACGATCAATTTGATCATGGAAGGTGTGTCGTGGCCTTCCACGACTTAGAGAGAATTAACATCTTATGTATTATATGAGAATGAATACCTATATGTTTAAAATAAACATATTATGGCTAATTTTTCTGTAGGTATCTAATTTTGGTCTCAATTTCAGAGTCTGATGAAAAGTAATTTTACAAACGATGAAACGGCTAGTACACATAAAGGTAGGAACTTTGTTTTTAATTATTTATAGTAGGTACCCAATTACATATTCAATAATAACATATCAAAAACACTTAATCATGTTTATCTTAATTTCAGATTCTAAAAGGTATAGAAACGTATCATCCTGTAAATATAAAAGGTACTTAGTCTTACTCCTTTTGCTTTTCTTTTTTAATAATTATTTCACTTATATGTATTTTTAATGTTTTTAATTCTAGGGAGCTTATTAAGTCGTCACTTGAAGAAGTTTTGTGCAATAAAGATAATATGAATTCGAGAAATGATGGAAGTACCATCTCACAATTATATTCAAGGAATTCAAGATATCAACGTAAAATTATATCTTCTACTTATAAAAAATCTACAAAACAATGGATTTATAGGCGTAGTGATGTCGAAGATCCGCCTTGTTCATTTACAAGCATTGAAAATATAAAGAAAGTGTAAGACGTTTTTTTTACGTATTTTGAAAATACCTAATTTTGTTTTTTTGAGCGAATGGTTTTTGCTTTTTTATGATATCAAACCTAATTTTAAACAATAGTGCGTAATATTTTGGTTATAAATAAATAATTGGATTACATAGAAAATATAAATACTTTTACAGGCGAATCCCTAATTGGAGACTTGGTTTAGAAAGACGTTGATTTGGAGCAAACCGGAGTCACTGATATTATATTATGAAAATATCGCGATTGTGAAGAATACGTCAAATTCATACAACATACATAAAATAAAAAAAGTTTAATTTGTATTAAATAAAATTTAAGCAGGACAGAATAATTATAGACTAGTATATTCTTAAGTTTTCTCGACTAGTATACTTAATATAATTTCGTTTTAAAAATTTTAAGCGCGGTATTTTATTTTATTTTTATTTCGACATTTCGGCCACTTCAGTAGCCGTAATCATGGTGATCATGGACACAAACATCTATGGATAACTACTATAATATATCATGGAAGACGAAAGAGTGTCCATTGGCTACGTTCCATAGCGGACTCACAAACTCACAAGGACCACGTTCATGACCGCGATTTATCCCATTCCACTTGCTTGCCGGCGTTACAATCCTAAACCCAAGTGGAACGGTTATTCGACCCACCTCTTGACATGGGTTGTTGTGAGCGTTGTGATCAGGGTTGGGCAGTATTTCAAATACTTGTAATTGAAATACGTAATTGAAATACAAATACGTATTTTGTATTTGTATTTCAATTACTTCTTAAAAATGTAATTTGTAATTAGTATTTCAAATACCTGACGCTGAGGTATTTTGTAATTAGTATTTCAAATACTTATGGTTGCAAAATACATTTCACAAAATACATTTAGCTACCTTATTGATGGGTGGGTTATTCAGAAAATAGCGCTCGATAGCTTTCATAAGCAAAATGGTGACCGCTAAATATTAGGTACGTTCTGCAGTATTGGCCATTTAAAATAAATATTTTTGTTTGTCTAAGATATATAATTTCAAATTAATTGTACTTTGAAAACATGAAATTCTTTTTTAAAAATTAGTCATTTATTTATTGATAAGTGTTATGTTTTCTTCGCATTTGAATCTTTTTCGTCATCATGGATAGTTAAAAAATAGTAGTTATGGAATAAGAGTACCATCGTGGCAGCAACGCGGCAAGAGCGACAAACAACATCAACAATCTTTAAGAGCAAACACTACAATGAACGCACCACTTGTTTATCCGCTTCCATTCTGGAAATTTCGACCTTTTTATAGCTGGAGTACAGCAGACAGGCTGACGGCCCACCAAATGGAAAGCGGTTACTGTCGCTTATGGACATTTGCAACACCAGAGATTTCATTAACCCGCTGCCAGCCTCGAAGAAATTTTATGATACCCTTTTTGAAAAACTCCATATCGAAGCGCTGTGGAAAAACCTCGGCTGGGAGCTCATTCCAAATCCCCACGGTATGCAAGAAAAAGGTTCTACAGAACCGTAGCGTATATGAGCGAAGCGGCTTAAGGAAGTGGGGGTGAAATCCCAACACATGGCAAGCGGTTCTATGGTAGAAAGAGGACGAATACACCATTCTATACAGTGCTTCCGAATACTTCCCGTTATACAGTCAGTAGAATACGCAGAGAGAAGCGAAGCATCTCATAAAGCCAAGCGTATCTAGATCATCTGTGAGTATGGGATCATCAACAACGTGAACGGCTCGACGTTGAATACAGTCTAGGGGATCGAGTTGGTAGTCAGGTGCTCCAGCCCAAAAATGTGAGCAGTACTCCATATGCGGGCTCACCTGGGTTTTACAAAGCGTTGGCGCGGTGTGAAGTACTGCTTGGACCGGTTTAACATTCCCAGCTTCTTAGAGGCAAGTTTTGCCTTGCCTTCAAGATGGCCCCTGAACATTGTTCGCGATGTCAACACTGAGGATCCCAATACTCTTGGAGGTGATAAGGGGAGTTCCTTGGAACTGAAGCGATTGCTCGAATGGAGTTTTTTTTTGGCAGAAAATACGTAGACGTATGCCTTCTTGGGGTTGAAATGGACAAGGTTTTGTCTCCCCGATTCAGAGACTCTCTCTAAGGAATACTCTACTTCAGATACAAGTCTAACCCAACTTTCCTCCACAAATGATGGAGGGACGTTTGCACGACCAGAGTACTGCGCATCGCCTGTGCTGTCATCCGCACATTGGAATGAATGTTGCGAATAGACAACATATCATTGATATGTAAGATGAACAACGTTGGCGATAGCACACAACCCTGGGGCACACCAGCGTTGATGGGCTTGAAACTTGAGCAACAACCGTCGACAACGACTTGAATGCTGCGCTCATCATAAAAGCTGGATAGCCAGGTGCAAGGCCCTTCGGGTATCCCATACGATGGCCGCTCCGACAGAAGAGCCAGACCCGGTCGAAGTCCTTAGCAATATCTAAAATTCTAGACTAACTACCAGTGCTTCCCCTTTGCTCTCAACGGCTTCAGCCCAACGGTGGGTTAGGTAAACCAAGAGATCCCGAGCTGAGCGACCGTGGCGGAAGCCGTATTGCCGATCGTTTAGCAGCTGGGAATCTTCGAGGTAACACAGGAGTTGCGCGTTGATAATACGCTCCATCACCATTGAGAGCAAAAAGGTTATTGCTATAGGCCTATTCGACGTGTTTGTTACGTCCCCTTTTTTGGGGACAAGGTGCACAAGGGCAATCTTCCATGAAGCGAGGACACAACCCTTGTAGTAAGAGAGAGTGAAAAGTCGGGCAAGGACTGGCTGGGGACAGCCTAGTTAAACACGTCTGCAGCACAATCGCAGGAATTCCATCAGGACCAGAAGACTTTTTGACGTCGAGGGAGAGGAGAGCACATCGGACTGCTTTTTGTGTAAAGCGCACCTCTGATATTCTAGACTCACACTCAGGGATTGTAGGTGGAGTTTCTCCTATGTTTCAAGGGTTGAATTGGCCGCAAAGATTTCACCCAGAAGATTGACTTTATCTTTGGCGGCATGTACCAGACCGTCGTCCACTGTGCGCAGAGGTGGAAGAGACGCCCGACAAAAGTTTCCTTGGACAGCTTTGGTGAGGGCCCAAAAAGCCCTAGTCCCAGAAGAGTAGCTAGAGAGGCGCTCACCAATTCTGCCGATGTGATCGAATTTTGCTCTCGCGAGCTGTTTTTTGAGGGACCTGGGGGCGGGATTGTATTTCTTTTTTAGGTCAGAGGAATTTGGATCCTGACGAACCCGCGCTGCAGTCCAGGCTCGATAAGCCTGTTACTTTAGCTTTACAGCCTCACTGCTGGACTTATCGAACCAAGGTGGTTTACTCGTACCACCGATAGGTACAGTTGAGTTTGAAATTAAACATTCTATTCCCTGCAATACTACATCAGCGATCCAGTCTGTGCTCGGATCAGAATCTTCCGACGAGAAACATAACTGCCTCCATGGGTAGGATGCATAGAATTCACGGAGTCCATCCCAATCTGCTAACCTGTATCACCACACTTTCCGTCGTCCAGCGGGACGAGTCCGATCGGGAATAGGAAGGGGCACCACCGAAGATACCAAACAATGATCAGAGGTTCCCAGTGGAGCACTGATGGAGATCTGGTAGTTCTCCGGGTGTGTGGTCAGCAGAAGATCCAGCAAAGAAGGCTCATGATCCACTTTATCCGGTATTCGGGTAAACTCCGTAATCACCTGAGTGAATCCATGGGCGAGAGCAAAATCGTACGCAGTAGTCCCTGACAGATCAGTTCTCGGGGAACTCAACCACTCAGCGTAATGAGCATTAAATTTCTCGAGTATGACTACCTCTGCTAAAGGATACTGCCCAAAAACTTTGTCGGTCACCTCATGAACGAGTTCAAAAAAGCGAGCTGTTTCAGCCCTTGTCTATTCCCTGCCATGGGACCGATATAAGCACGCATAGATCCGGGTGGAACCACCAAAATCTACGCGTACCTACAAGATGGAAATATTCCTATCTTCAAGGCCGTGGAGATTAGAATAAAAAAATATAATAAAATTAAGTTAACTTATTTCAGAAAAACCCGCAATGTAATAGGACCTAATAATAATTATTATTTGATTTTTGTGAGTATTTCATTTACATAACCTAACACCTGACGGTATTTTGTAATTTGTATTTTGTATTTTAAATACATATAGTTGAAATGCTGTATTTTGTATTTTATATTTCAAATACCCGACTTAAAAGTATTTTGTATTTCGTATTTTAAATACATGCGAGACAGTATTTTGTTATTTGTATTTCAATTAAAGGAAACCATGTATTTTGCCCAGCCCTGGTTGTGATCGAAAATGATGACGTCATTACTGTCGTTTTCGCCACGACCACAACGACCGCGGTCGCCTTGTGGAACTAACTGAGCATTTTGGGCGTTGTGAGCTACTAATGGAACGCCCTGATAGTATGGATCAAGAAGCTTGTTGGTATGGATACTTGAAAGAGTGGACAAAGATGTGTTAAGAAGAAAGTTATTACTAATAACTTACCCAACTCGTTCATTTTAATAATTTAAGTGTTCCACTCAATATCATGCAGGGCAGCTCTGCGGTGGGTGGAGCTTGCAGCTGTAGAACTCAACAGGCATCTTGCCTGGCATATTCCTGGACGTAATGCTGGCTGACGGTCGGTACGATCATGCTAATTGCGTTGGAGCCATAATCCTCCAAAAAAGAAGAAGTATATTTTACCGTCTGCTAACCGTTTATTTGCCTTACAATCGATTAAAATTTGACATAAGCATACTTGTATGGACAAGTAATCTCAAAATTTAATGGACAGTAGGATGACTGAATATTAAATAAGATGAAATGGAAGGGAAATGAATTCTACGATGAATAATATGCTGATTTCCACTGATAATATAACTAGACAACATGAACTTAGTTCCTTTGTCGGCGTAGTCTCTAACGAATTGACATTAACATACGCTGTCACATGCGCAACAACTGACGTGGTTTTATTTAAATTTCAAATTTCTTCAATCTTTTTTTGCCATTTATCCGACAGGATATACGTAGTAGCCATAGTAGTTTGTGGACAGGATTACCTGCCCACTCAGTAATAGTAATATAAATATTTCAAGTATTAATAATTTCATTATAAGTTATAAACTATTTATATTAAATAACCGTGCCCAAATAGGTAACTGGAGTGAATTTGTAAAAATAGCAAGAAAACGCACAAAACTTATCATTATCATGGGGTCTCTTGCATTAGCTTTTGGCCTTATCTTATTTATTGCCACTGCCAGATCTGATGATGCTCCAAAAGGACCGAAAGTTACCCACAAGGTATATACAAAAAACTTTAACTTTATTTTATCGGAGCAAGCTTTTAAGAGTGACCTTTCTGGTCGGTGACCTTTTATAATGACGCTACAGGTTTTTTGTGCGGTTTTTTTTATTACTATTTCATCCTTTAACCTAAATGATCTATTTTTACGATTATCAAATGTTAATGATTTTCATATCATACATAACCCTACCTTTAAAAATAATTGGCCAATCGCGGATTTGGATTTGCTTTTTTATATTTTATGTTTTCATAATAAAACTACGTTTTAACGGTTTTAAGCGCGGTAATTTATTTGATTTTTGTTTTTCCGACGTTTCGGCCACTTTTCAGTGGTCATGAAAACTACTAAAAACTGAAAAATGAAAATTACTACTGAGAAATGGCCGAAACGTCGGAAAAACAAAAATCAAATAAATTACTGCCCTTAAAACCTGTTAAAATGTAGTTTTAATATGTATACAAGTTGCGAAAACTTAAGAAAATATTACATGTTTTAATTCCGTCAATGATCAACTCTTGTCTTATAACTTCTGAATAGAAAATTTGTGTATATTGTGTAGTGTCATATTTGAATTTAAGTAACTCAATTTTACAAGGCGGAGGTTACAATAGATCTGATATTCTATTGTAACTCAATTGAAATACAAATATAACACTACACTCGCTGTAGCATAAAAGAGGTCAAATCTCAATGAATAAAATGAATAGATAACAACATATTCATTTCTGTATTAGGTATAGTTTATGTAATACTTTATGACTACTCTTAGGAGCAGATAACTAGCATAAATGCTCTTTATTTTTCCAAAATCACTGTACTGCTCTGTCTTCTGCAGCTGATATGTATACAATTAAATGAACATAATTATGTAGGAGTTTTGAGTATGTTCGAACTTGTCTTTTTACTAGTATTTGTGGAAATTATATACAAAATACTTTGTGTGTGAATTAAAAAGTTTCAAATTCATATAATATCTGCCCAGAAGCATTGTATTGCTTTGGCTGGATCTCCCGATTTAGGGGAGGTGGATGGTATATCCATTACAGTACTCCTAATGCAAAATGGTGGGTTTTTACACATATTATATCAAGTTTTCCTTCAATGTCAGCTTAATTTAGTTTGTCATAAGAGTATGTATATTAATGGCCGGTTCCTATAGGAACCTAGATATATCTTATTATTCATTCATTTCAATTACCCTACCATTGGTTGAATTTTGATATTACTTATATCGAGCTTATGTCAGATTTTAACCGATAGTAAGACGAATGGTCAGTAAGATATAGGAATTAGCCATAAGTCAGAAATATTGGTACATATGCCAACCAGAATTCAAACACATTATTTATCCTATTAATTATAAATGTGAATTTGTTTTTCCTTAACAAAGATATTTATTACTTTATGCTTAAAAGAGAGCATTAAATACATTTTGATTCTTATCATTTAGTAGATGGATTACAAGTTCATGGTGTAAAGTAAGTACAATTTTAGTCATTATTAGTAAAACTGACAAGCCCACAATAAAAGTGGTTTTTACATTTAACCAGACCCAAACGAACATAAGATACTTAAACTTAAACTTGCTGGAAAACATAGATTTCTATCAGATGTGGAACAGTCAGAACAGAACAGTTGAACAGTGGAAAGTTCAAGCATGCAAGAAACCACTTATAAGGCTTTAGGTATTTGAATGTATGTAACAATGTATTTCAAAGTTAATAATTAATTTTTAGGTGACTTTTCATATGAAGATAGGAGATGAGCAAGTGGGTGATATTGTAATTGGCTTATTTGGAAAAACTGTGCCAAGAACCACAGAAAACTTCTTTGAGTTGGCACAGAAACCAGCAGGAGAGGGCTACAAAGGCAGTAAATTCCACAGGGTCATTGAAAACTTTATGATCCAAGGGGGTGATTTCACAAAGGGTGATGGCACAGGAGGTAATATTAGAATTGCTAATCGTTGATTAAACTTGAACTTTTTGACAATGAGGTAGGGAGTGACTACCAGAAATTCACTAACTTCACTTGGCGTTTCTTGCATCACCTTAAGCCATAGGTTTGGTGGGTAGTCCAGTGGCTGGTATCTCACAACTTCATCCTGATGGAAGGTGTGTACAGAACCAGCCCTCGGGAGCCACTCATTGTCCTCATTGGTCCAATGGAATGTATGCATGAATTTCCACATACACATAAAAAAAAAATAGGACAATAGGTTAGCTAGCAGGGATAGCACCACAACCCTGGCAGGAGTTGACCCTATGCAGAACATTTGCATGTTAATCTTGGTATTGTGAAAAGTGATATTGTATCTTGTGAAGTATCTACAATGGCTGGAGGTCATTAGACACTAGTGCCAGGCATGTGCCCGAGATTTTTTTTTTAAATTTACTTGTAGTCTCTAAACACCATCTTTGATCATAATATATCTATTATGATTGATGATCTTACATATTATTGTTCATTTTTTATCTTTTATAAATCATTTTAAGTCTTGAGGATGTCAACAAATTTTTATGAAATTCAGTACATGTATTCTTATAAAATAAAATAAGAAGATTTGTAATGTCTTGTATGGTCTTGAATTGTATGTTTTTATAAAAGCTCTATGCTTTGTACTGTTTATGTTTATAGTGTTTCTAACAGTACTATAATAACACATAACACTTATTTATTATAATATTCTTTAACACTTATTTTTTGTAACTGTAGAGTCAATCAACTTATTCATCCACACTATTTAAGATATGAATATAGCTTCCTTTGGGTGTTTGTTAATCACTTATGACAGTTGATAACAGTCATTTCTATTTTTCCATACTGCTTTAGTACTACATAGGATGCTTTTGATCTGACCAAATGGGATAGTATTTAAAGAATTAACATTACACTTTAGTTGTATGGACAAAATTTTGAAGGTTTTAGTACATGAAGATATATTCATACATAGTATCTTCTTAAGTTTTCATGACTAGTACACATAATTTAAACTATGTTTAATGGTTTTAAGGGCAGTATTATTTGATTTTTATTTTGATGTTTCAGCCACTTTATGTCAAAATAAAATCTAATAAAATGCCATACTTAACTGTTAAAACATAGTTTTAGTTATACATTCAAACATCTCATCACGCCTATTTCTCATGAGAGCAGGCATAGATAATGAAATTCGACTTTCTACAATCTTTACTTCAATTTTTGCTTCATCTAAATTCATTAATGTCACATATAAATGTTTATTGGAGGTGCGTAAACGTCCGTGTTTTTGTACAAATATAAAGGGAATAAACTTAGGATAATTTCTATCCCAGTAAATGAGATAGTTTCTTAGTATATGTATACAAATTTACATGTGCATTCTTTACTATGTTTGTTCGGTTTGCATCATATTATTATGATATATTTACTTGATCATTGCCCATAACAATGTCAGCAATATTTAAAGTAACAACTTTTGGAGCCTTCCACAGCATAAGAAACCTACTTAATCTCTTCCTTTCTTTCACCACATCCCAATTTAGGGTCAAACATACATCTTCTGTCACACCACCTACCATCCATCTCTTTTTTGGTCTACCTTTACATTTGTACCCATCTATCTTGTAGTTTAACATTCTTTTTGTCATGTAATTGCATCTCTTCTCATTATATGCCCATACCCCCTTAATCTTCTCCCTCTCAATTTTTCAGTCATAGGTCCACCTTTCAAAGATCCCCTTGTGTACTCATTTTTTACCTTATCCATTCTTGTAACACTACACATCCATCTCAACATTCTCATCTCAGCTGAGTGGAGACATTTATGGTCTACCACTTTAGTGGTCCAACATTTGGACCTAAGAAACCTACTTAATGTGATAATTAAATTATCACAATTTTATGCCCTACATAATTATGCTTGTAAATGGCATATAAGATAAATTACATATTGATACGTTAATAATATTATATTGATAAGTAATATTACAATTACCACCTACTGACATGATTATGAAACCTAATTTGATTTGCAATTACTATCTCATAACTTTATAAAATAGTTTTAAATATGATTTTTATTTTTAGGACGTAGCATTTATGGTGAAAGGTTTGAGGACGAGAACTTCAAACTGCGCCACTATGGCGCCGGCTGGCTCTCGATGGCCAATGCTGGCAAGGATACAAATGGATCCCAGTTCTTCATTACCACTGTAAAGACCCCATGGCTGGATGGCAGGCACGTCGTTTTCGGAAAAATATTGGAAGGAATGGTAAGAATGTACAGTTTTGCTGAGGGGAATATGAGATATTTAAATATAATTAAAAGTGGTACAGTTGATGTTTAGCTGCTGTAGGAACAAGTAAATTGTATAATAAAATCAAATATTTTAATTCATTATTTTGAATACATTAATCTTTTAAGTGTAATTTGGTTTTTTTTTGTTGTCACTTCACACTACTAGACAAAGAAACCAAAAGGTAGCATGATGCAGCTGAAACTTCAGGAAATTGTAAATAATAAATCTGTAGGGGGTGTCAAGTTTGTACAAAGAATTTAAAAATCAGGAAAAGTCAAGGAGCTAATTTGAACCAGCAGATTTTCAAAATGAAACTTAGAATTATATTTTATCTGTTTGTTACAGTATCACGTGAATTTAATTTTATGTGAATTATGTGTCATTCAAAAGCTGAATGAAATTTAAAACAGCTAGCTATCCCAGGTCAAAATTTAGATTATTTTTTGTGTAATAAAACTACGTTTTAACGGTTTTGAACGCGGTAATTTATTTGACTTTTGTTATTCCGACGTTTCGGCCATTTTTCAGTGGCCATGATCCCGGAAGACAAAGATGTCAAGTGTCAATGAGTATTGTTAAAGTTTTATTTAGCCTACCGCCAACTTGTTCATTTTAATTATTTACTTTTAATTTTGTTTATGGTTATTATTTACTCTATGGGAAGCTTAATGTAATTTACATTATATTAATGATATGATACATAATTTACATACGCAACATGTTATGCCTTGAAGAAAAAATAAAAGAAATTATCAGTCAAGTTGGTTTGTGTTCCAGTGGTTGGTGTGGTTCCACTTTTTCAAAGAAAATTTGATAATACAGTATTGTTAGTAGAAGAAAACACTATTGTTCTTCACAAAGTTTATAAAATAGTAACTGATTTCTTAGTTAAATTTTCAACCTTGTTGTATTACTTGAAGCATAGAACTTGTTAAAAAACTATTATAGACTTCCAAATATAATTAGAGATTTTTAAGACGTTTTTAAGTTATAGGTTTTGTTTAGAGAGAAACTATTCTAAACAAGAATTATAACTTAAAAATTCTTTAAAAAAATGTCATTTAAAATTTAAATATAATATGCTTGATGATGAAGCTTGCATGTAGTATCAGTACATATATATCATAATTAAGTAAAATTCATATATAATATCTAAGATACCTATTAAATTTGAAATTACTTTATATATAAGGGAATTTTAAAGCATCCAAGGCTTGGTGAATCCTTGATTCTAGCTGGCAGTTTATAGACTGATGATGAAGCCATAACATGATTTTCTTACTCATTTGATTTGATTAAAAGCTCATTTAAATTGATCCCACTACTCACTTCAAATTCGAAGGTAGTGCCGACTTCATACTCGCATTGTGTAATTAATTTGGAGTCTGTGATGACTTCAATATTCCCGATTGAATATTTGAAGTCAGTCCACTCTCCCGGTACCTACAGTAATCCCCTCGAACCCGCGCTAGCGATATAGGCCTCCTGAAAACGACGAAGTGAGCAATACTGCAATGGTCAGTGGCCGACACTAGGTTGTAGGGTGACGTCGCGTCGTATCGGAAGCTGATGCTGAAGATGATGAAGCTGAGATTTGAAATTCTGCTTTGTGTTAAAACAATTGTGATTTGCAGATTCTTCAAATCCCAATTGTTTCATAGCAGAACCTTCAGTTTTAATTTTATCATCTATCTATTTTCTTACCAAAAATCATTTCTTTCTAGATACCCCATTTAATATAGGTAGGATAATTTTTTTGATAGGAACATTTTCTACACAATTCAATTACATCAAATTCTGCTATTTTCGAGAAATCATTTTTCCCTACTGATTTCAATAATACCTTAAATAAATAACCAAGAACTGACTGCATGTAAACAGTGGAAGTCAGTTCTTGGCGCCAGTTACTGAGCCAATGTAAATCAGCCGTAAGTGTGATATTGATTGCTGAGAGTTACAAACATTTATAAAATGTGGTTACCATGAATAAATTTTGCATTTCAGGATATAGTGCGCAAGATTGAAAAAACACCCACTGGAGCAAATGACCGCCCTGTCAAAGATGTTATCATTGACAGCACAAGTACTGAAGTTGTTGCAGACCCATTCAGTGTTTCAAAGGAGAGTGCTCAATAACATGAAATTGTATTTTAGTATAGCTACATGAATGCATTAATGAAATGCATTTAATTAATACTATAAGTTTATGTACTATTTTTGATAACTTTTATGTTCTTTCCATTGTAAAACATTTTACAGGGTTAATATTCACTATCTTATTTTGTAATTAGATTATGAAAACTAATACTCTAGTATAGGACCAGTTGCAAGATAGACAGAACAACTCGGTCTACGTTTTTTTGTCTTAGACATGACAGGTAGTTACATTTGCAATGTTTTTTTTCTACTGATAGATATCCCAATCCTGTCTGCACAGTACCCGAAAATTTGGGTACTGTGCAGACAGGAGTGTGGCATCTTTGAATCAATTTAGGTTTTACATTCTTAAATACTGCTTACGACTTGTTGTTCATTCAGTTTTCATACATATTAATACTTGCATGGTCTATAACTATGGTCAGGGTTGTACAGGTGCACAGAAAATTGTAAAAATGAAAGAATATGTACCCCTAATTACAGTTCCAGTATTGTTAAGCAAGACACCATATCATTGATACGATGACTTGCTTTAACTCTCAGCTATAGTTTAATTTTTCCATTCAAACATGTAATAAAGCAATCTATTTTTACTTATGAATTAAACAATTTTTATTAATTTATGCTTTTTATTTGTTTTATACACAACTCCGCTTCCTTTTTGATGTCATCATTTTGTTCTAAAACTCCTAGTTTCCATCCAAAACCACAGTTTTTCCTGGCTTCATTTAACATGTTTTTCCTTAGGTAAACTCTACCAAGGTTTACATACATTGCTCCCAGTTCATTCATATTGAGAGATTTTCCTAGTTCGATAGCTTCTTTAAAGTATTTGATACTCTCATCTATCTTATCAATGCTATCGCAAACAGTTCCAATGTCATTTAATTGTATTACAATATGTTCTTTTTCTACATCAGATACTCCTCTCATTTTATCTAAAGAACTAATCATTAGATTTAATCCATTCTCAGCTTGGTTACAATCTAGAAATAATCTTCCATACCAATCTTCTGTTAGTGCTAATAGTTTGATGACTTCTTCATTTGGATTGTTCTTAACAATATTGTTTAATTTGTCAATACACCAATCATAGCCCAATTGAGCTGTTGTGTATTCTTTTTTCAAGTGACTTATCCTAGCAAGTTTAGTACTAATTTGTATAACACGGAGGTCATCTTCAGTTGCACCATCAGCCATAATTCTTTGAGTTACAGCCACAAACAACTTTTTGGCCTTATCCAGTTGTTCTCTTTCAAGAGCAAGATTCGCCATCACGTCGTAGATGTAAGTTATTCCCATTAGGTGCTGAACTTGCTGCGCTTGCCTTAAGGCCACATGGAGTAGTTGTTCAGCTTTCTCATATTCTGTTCTTTGAATAAATAGAACACAGTGCTTTATTGTCTGTATGAGTTCATCTTCTGTATTTAATTTTTTTTCGAATCCGAGCCATGTAAATATTGAAAAACCTAATATACATGGTACAGGACATTTCAAAGTTTCTTTGTGGATAGCTTGTGATACAAACTTGCAGTTACTCCTTAGACGTGTGAAGGCAGTCCATATATATCTGTATCTAGCAGACATCTTTTGAATTATGATTTTAGCAGCGTTATGTCAAATTCGATTATATAACATTTATTAGATTGAAATACACCATTTTTATTTGAAAAAACGCTGTTATCTGAAAGTAACAGTCCTCTTTCAATGAAATGTTTATTTTAATTGATATATATATAAAATACAATTCTAATAGCTTCAACATGAAATTCCTAAAAAAGCGGAGGAAAAACTTTGCGAATGAATCATGAACACCAACCACAAACTACTATGGATACTACGTATAACACCACCAAACTACATACGTTCCATTAGTAGTTCACAACGCCCAAAACGCTCAGTTAGCCGTACCACAAAGCGACCGCGATTGTTGTGGTCGTAGCGAAAACGTCACTAATGACGTCATCATTTTCGATCACACGACGCTCACAACGACCCACGTCAGAGGTGGGTCGAATAGCCGTTCCACTTGGGTTTACGATTGTAACGCCGGCAAACAAGTGGAACGGGAAAAATCGCGGTCGTGAACGTGGTCGTTGTGAGTACCTGATGGAATGTAGCCATAGTAGTTTGTGCAAACTACTATGGCTTCTCTTCTTATGTTTAAGGCTTGGCAACTAGGCCTTTAAGCCAGGCGCCGTTGTATTGTAGGCTACAATCGACGTCATTCAACGGAGTTCTTGTGAAAACTCGAAGGGTCACATTTGGCTATATAGTTCACATTTCTCGCAAAAACATATAATTACTACTCAAAAACTATGAATATCCTACAACTATTGTTCATTTTAGAGTAATTTTACACATTTTTAGAAAATAAAACTGCACAGCACAACGTCCCCTTTCAGTTCCCGCCAAAAACTCCCAAACTACTATGGATATGATGAACACCACAGATCTGTTACAAACTTATACCGTGAAAATTGAAAAATGTTCATATTTTTTTTTAATTATGAACTGTGATGACGTCTGACAACATGAAGTCTGACAAATAGTTTCTTTTAGAGGTATTTTTGTTTAATTTTGGCTTAGCACCGACATCCGGCCAGAGTTAAATGGTAAGTGACCTACTACTCTTATTAGCATTTTAGCTCCAACCACCAGTAATAAACACAGACTGTTTTCACTGTACTTATTTCATTATTCTCTGACTTTGGTTAGCGATTCTAATGTATACAGTTGTCATATTTAATAATCAATCTTATGTCTTAAAATCTAGTTTTGGGGTCGATTTTTCAACCGTTCTCTAGCCGATTCTGTGGAACGTTTATTACAACTTGCCCTTTTTTTTTTTGAGGCGAGGGAAAATGCTTAACCGATTTACGCACAAACTGGGTCGTTGCTAGGGGAACGACACGCGTCGGTCGGGGGCGATAACACTACAGCAATAGTATGCTCTTGGCAGTGCTCCGTCCGCGATCGACGTCACAGAATAGTGTGGAAGACTCCGAGCGTTGGCTACACGAGCTAGCAACCCCAATACCCACTAAAAACCCCCTCCTCCCTGTCGACCCTGAGCTTTTGTTTGTGTTGGAAAGGCCGAGATTTAGAACATAGTTACGCCCAGTCGATCCAGCGCAATAAAGTGCCTGGAGTGTGTCCTGGGAGAACACACCCCACTTCGTTGTGCGGGGGTAGAAGGTCCTTTGCTCTCCTAGCAAGCTAAAGGCCCCCCGCGGTAAACGGAACCTAACTTAGGGAGGGAAGTAATGCGCGTACCTGTCTCTCCGGGTGCCAGCTGAAGGCCGGCGACCTCGAGAAGACGCATTAGCACGCGCTGCAGGACTTCTCTCCCTATCGCGTTCTGCGGCCTCCTTGAGTGACATTACTGTCTCACAAAAAGTAACCGCAGTCCCCCAATTGTCGCTGATCTGCAGCATGGCCTTGACTAAGTCGCAGAGCGAATCGACCGGACCTATGTGCGTCTCGATTCACTCTCACTCGGCGCACTCGACTAGCGTGTGTAACGCCGTGTCGGGCGCGCCGCACTGGCGGCAGTCCGGGGAAGGCAAGCAGCCCACAATGCGATACAGATACTTATCGAAGCATCCGTGTCCGGTAAGTATCTGCGTCGTCCTGAAGGTCAGGGTGCCGCTGGTGCGGTTGACCTGTTCCGTCAGCTGTAGCCTGATTGCATCCACCGTGTAGCCGCCATAGGCCGCAGGGTTATCGAGCTCTTGAGACCAGACGGCGATCATGGAGGCGGTTTCCCGCTTCCTGATCGCCTCGATTTCGACCTGACAGAAGGTCAGGCCTCTAGCTAGGGCATCCTGCCGGGTGCGACGCACCTCTGTCAGGACGTTCGCCTGGAGATGCCAGGGCGGATCGCCTGCAGGAGGGTGGCCGCCGTCCGCGACACTGTGCGATACCCCCGTAGATCCTCACGGCCAGAACCTGCTGCGCCCAGTGCAGCAGGCTTCTGTTGTGGCGGTGAAGTGCAGTAGATCAGACGAGTGCACCGTACAGCGCCATACTCCTCAGGATGCCAGAGTAAAGTTTCCGCGTCGCACCCCCCGGGCCCCCCACGTTGGGAAGCAGCCTCGAGAGCGCGCCCGCGGATTTGACGAGTTTGGGAACTAACTGCTCAAAGTGCGCTTTGAACAGCCATTTCCCCTCGAGAACTAGCCCCAGATATTTCATCTTGGGCCCTACTCTAATGGCTACGCCTTGGACCGAAACAGTCAAGTCCGCGGGGGGATTGCGAAATTTCCTATGGAACATGATGGCCTCCGTTTTCGCGGGGGAGACCCTCAAGCCCAGCCTAGCTATTCGATCTACAACAATCGCCAACCCGGCGTTGGCGACGCCACGGATTCCGCAAATGACGCAGCGCGTGCCGTGAGTAGGGTGTCGTCCGCAAAGCAGATCAGCCCTACCCCGGGCAGGACCGGAACCCGAAGGATCCAGTCATAACCTACGTTCCAAAGAATCGGCCCGAGGACCGACCCCTGTGGAACGCCGCACGCGACGCGTCGCCGACCTAACACGGGATTGCCGGACTCACCGCCCTCCCAAAGGATGTGTCGATCCTGCAGGTACGCGCCCAACAGCCTCGTGAGGTACGGGGGAACTCCATGCGCGCGGAGCCCCTCCCTGATCGCCTCATGAGGGAGGCTGTTAACGGCGTTTGCTATGTCTAGCGACACCGCAAGAACGACATCCTTCGCTTGGACGGCTTCGTCCGTCAACGTTCGCAGCGTCTCGAAGGCGTCCAACGTGGAGCGCCTTCGCCGAAACCCGAACTGCGTTTCTGAGAGCCCCGGCTCCACAGCGTCGAGATAGGTTCACAATGTTTCAACCTTAACACTTATAGCATTGTATAAAATGTATTCCCCCTGCGTATTTAAAAAAAAAAGTTTAACGGAGCTTGCTGGATTCGAGAGGCATCCTGCTCAGCGTTGCAGTCCGCAATGCAGGCTGCAACAAGATTCACACAGTCTTTGATTACGCGGCGGATTGCTAGGCGCACTGCAATGCGGTCCGTGTATAAGTAAGTTTAGTGCAAAATATCAATGTCTTTGTCAAAACGCACGCAATCAAGCAAGATACAAAAATGTCATGTTGCTAAAAATACGCTGAAATTAGAATTTTCTGCGTCGGTCTGGTGATTGTAGCGTTTATTGGTGTCGACATTGCAAATTGAATTAGAAAGCGTTAAATTAAAAGTAAAGAAGCGGAGCGTGTATGTTTATGATGCTAGGATTGAGTTGACGTAACTGAGGCCACTTCCAATAACTTAATTAAAATAGAGTTATGCTTCTCTGCCACGGGACTTGATCGAAAGACTTTCGCAATAAAGTGTAATGGCTAAGCATTGAATAAATATCAAAATGTATGGAATCAACGGTTCAGATTTTCCTCCTGTTAGCGAGGACACATTTTGTAAATATGTTTTATACTACGAGATAAAGAATTCAAGGTTTGTAAAAAGTGTCAGTGTGTCGTGTCCTTGCATGTAATTTGATGTGATTATTTTTTTGTCATGCAAATATTTTCATATTTCAGGGTTCGTATTTGGGATTTGATTATTTTGATACCGAATGCTTTATTCGTTCTATTCTTAGTGGTAAGATTTAATAAAGCCCAGTTGAAATTGCGAGCCACAAGTAGCCCTATATTTCTTACGTTTTATGCGCTGGTTTGGGGTAATGTGATTATAAGTCTAGTGCGATGTGCCGTCTCAATGACTGTTAATGCAGCAATGCCCTTGGGAGGCCTTGTGGATAAGGTGCTTTGGGTCACAGTCAGATTTTTTCTTTTGGCCACTGAAATGAGTGTTGTTATATTTGGGCTAGCATTTGGTGAGTATTCTTGTCTTATTCAATTTAACTCTTAAATATAGCTAAAGCATATTGTATAATGAAATAATGTTTATTCCCTGATGCTGTAAAACTATAGATGTTTGATACATGCATTTTTTAAGTAATGGGGTGGTGGAGTGGGGAGGAGGAAGCATATTAATCTCTAATACAACCCTTGGAGATCTTGAAATATTAATTTTTAAATAAACATAACCTAATTTATTTTTTCACTATATTGCACTTATATCGTAGAACCAAAGTTGAACAATCCTTTCAAAGATCAAAAGAAAGCCAGTAATCAACAGGAAAAGAATTAAAAATCTGTGTACTTTTCAGTGGTCTCGATCAAGGAAGTCAAAGATGTCAAGTGTCAATGAGTATTGTTAAAATAAATAAATTATATATATTTATAAATATAAATATAAACGAATAAATTACTGCGCTTAAAGCCCTTAAAAACATAGTTTTATTATCCATGAAAATATTTAAAATGGTGGCCAATAAACACAACATTATAAATTGTGTTTATATTATATACATTAAATGTTAACCAGTCGGTTTTGGCACTCGCCGGACGCTACTGCAGCACACTTGCTCCACTCTGTCGGCTCGTGCACTTTGGTCTGTAGTTAACCTAACCTAATCTAAATCACTGTCGTAGTCACTGGTCGTGACCTTTCACAATCATCACAATAATATTATTGAAAAAATAGGTGAGGTTATGTTTACCAAAAATTAATATTTCAAGAACTCCAAACCATAGGGGTTGCAGAAAGGAAACAATATCTCCTTCCTACCCACTTTGCCCAACCACTACTTAAAATTTGTGTACCAGTTATCTGAGTAGCAGACCCTTAGAGACCCTCAAGGATTAAGTGAAATTTTGTAATAAAAATCTAATACTTTGATAATAAATCTTTGTATACATATAAACTATTTATAATTAAGTCTAGTATCTATAACCTCCTCACGCCCAGGTTATTCAACACTTTCTTGAAGGAAACGCCTAAAGTCCTTAAAAAAGATTTCAATGGCGAAAACCCGAGACTTTGAACTTTAAAATTTTTACCTTACAGTAATCGCACAAGTATGATATTTTTTTTCTTGTATCAGGTGAACGAGGAGAAACAAAAAAAGAACAAAAATAAATTACCTTTTGGTAGGCCTAGGTCGCCATAACAACCTTGAGTTGTGTTCTGGCATTAGTGACCAGGTTCCAGTGTCCCTTAAGAGAGCAGCAGCATATTTATAGCACCTTTGGTGTTGCAAATGTCCATAGGCGATGGTAACGCTTTCCATCAAGTGGACCGTCTGCCTGTCTGCTGAACTCCTGCAATAATAAAAAAACAGAAAGGCCTTTGGGTCAAAAGCAACGACTTCAAACAAGAAACTTCTACATCATCAATTTTTTTCAACTACCTTCAAAAATATTAATAATGAAATTAAACTTTAAAACCAATTTAATTACAAAAAATCCTTAAAAATTAAGAAACTTTAGTTTATTACTAGCTGTGCCCACGACGTCGTCCGTGTGGAATTTGTTTTCAAAACCCCCCGTTTTTGAAACATTCTTCATTGGTGCTCCGCTCCTATTGGTCTTAACGTGATGATATATAGCCTATAGCCTTCCTCAATAAATGGGCTATCTAACACTGAAACAATTTTTCAAATCAGACCAGTAGTTCCTGAGATTAGCGCGCGAACGCGCTAATCTCAAACAAACTAACTCTTCAGCTTTATATATTAGTATAAGATTATTTATTTAAAACATTCGAAACAATCATGATAGTTCCTATTAACCTAAAGGTCTATTAAAAGGTCTTAAACTTTGAATTATGATAATTTTCTCTACATCTCAGATCCATATAAAGTTTTGATGTAAACAGTAAATATAGTATATAAGCAACTACTTTTGATAAGCATATGAACACAAATCCTAGAGATTTTATGAATAAATTAAGATTAATTTTCACACTCGGCGATCTTGTTCCATATTAAGTTAAGAAGGACAAATCTCTTTTGTTTTTGTTGGCACTGTTGGTCAAATGCGAGCAAAAACCTCAAACATACATTCAGAGACATCACATTATTAAAAGATGGTAACTTGAAATTAGTAACAATGGTTAAAGTTGGGGTACTTAGAATACTACCCTGGGCGCTCATTTGATGAAATTGGATTTGGTGCTGGGCTGAAATCACTATTTCATTAAAGTACTTTTTTAAGGACCGTGGGCGGGCGCTAGGAGGATAATATTGAATTCAACATATTTTTTTAATTGCATAAGTCAGTAGCATACAGATTATCTTGAAGAAATTAATTTTAAACTGACAGGTCTAATGTTTCAATCCTATATCTATAATATTATATAATTATAAATATGCTGTATCTGCACATAGAAGCTATTTAAAAAAATAACTGGAATAGACTATACAAACAGTGGATGGAGAACACTAATTTTTTTTTAGATTTAATGTCTGTATGTTTGGGATTCACATAAAAAGTACTAGGCTGATTTGGATATGGTTTTTGTTATTCAACAGCAAATTCTTAGACCTACAATCTGCGCTACTTTTTATCCCGAGAATCCCACATGAATTTTTCTAGGTATTAATTAAAATGGCCAGATTAAAAAAAATTCGAATTCCAATGCAATTTTTTCACTGATCGATAACAACATATTATGTAAAAATGTGTGATATTTTTTACCTCGGGAATCCCGCGGGATATTGCCCGGCACCGGGAAGAAGGAGGACCCCAAGCAGTATAAAGTATTTTATACTGCTTGGGACCTTAGCAATAGGTAAAATTATTTGACTTTTTTTTTGTCCTCTTCTGTTTTTCTTTCTTTAAGTAACATTTTTCATGACCTAGGGCATAAAGTGTCAAAATATAACTAAATAAATAAATTACTAAAATAATATAAATACATTTCTAAACATAAATACAAATGATGTTGTGGGTGACCTACAATTTAAAGTTTAGGGTTCAATCATAGTGGCACCAATATAACAAAATAATGGAAAGTTCATTTACAAAATTGATTGGAAATCAACTGTGAACAGCATTTTCTAGTTAGTCAAAACAATAAGCTACGAAATTTGCAGGTCACTTGGACAGTCGGAGCAGTATCAGATATGTCTTGCTGGCAACATCATTAATATCACTTGCCTACACTATAACACAAGGCACTTTGGAGATAGTGATGCCGGATGACATGTTTCATATTGACACTAGGGACTATGATTTGTTTGGACATGGTGGGATGCTGTTCTGGTTCACATCATCCCTTGTTTTCGCCCTAATTTACTTCCTCATTCTACTTTTACCCTGGATACCACTGAGAGAATATTTGGCTTTACCAAGTAAGTACTATTTACTAACTGGTACTTGTAGTCTCTGTCTTGACATATGACGGAGGAGTAGGCAATAAAAAAAAAACTGGCACTTGTAATCATCTACTCTGTCTTAGATGTAATATTAATGTATAATCAGTTAATTTCGGAAGACTGGGTATGACAATCCCCAATTGGATGTTTGTGGGCCTGTGTCGTATTATTATATTGATTAATTAATTAGCATTATAATGATTAGCTTTGTCTAGTTCTGTACAACAAAAGTAAGGCTTGGAAAATAAATTGAAGTTTAAGTTCACTATCAATAAATTTGAATAAGAGATTTAATTATGAGTAAACATAGCAACTACCTGATTTATTATTCATACAAACAACCAATTTCTACAGCTGTTAAAGCTTAATTTATAATAGGGGTGCCACAGTCAAATAAACTTCGATACTATTTATAAACTTACAGAAAATCGCCAGTCTCATAGATTTTGTGTGAGCATACATACTTTTGATATTATAAATAGGTACAAGTAGTATTAGACTCCCAATAATGCATTAATCATTGTTTGAAAAGTAATTAAAATTATTTCTATCACAATATTTTCAAAGTTAAATGATAATATCATATTATTATATTAATCTCTTTTTTATATATAAAATATTACAATTTATTGCAAACTGTCAGCATCCCTATTGTATGATTTTGGTTGAAATAATCTTAGCATGAGTATAGGTTGAAGTATGTACTAAATAAATTTTACTGTTTGGTTGTTTCAAATGATGGGTTTTGCTTCCTGTCTAAATTGTGGATGTAATGTAACAATGATCAGATATTCAGAGTAATATAGAAGGACCACCGCAACTTGAATTGAAACTATGTCTGTATTGTTGTGCTGTCATGTTTAAATTGGGTTTTACAATTTAAATTCATCTTGAAGCAAGAACTTGCTTAAACCAATCTAGGTTTAAGATTCTGTAGCAACAAGTTTAATATATCCACTATTTAGACTATGGAATTACTGGCATGCATAAGGTAAATGTAAAAAAAAAAGTGCTCTTGTGTAGACACAGACATACCTTAAGACTGAAAGTGGTCTAATTTCCATTATTTTACAATATATTCTCATGTATAACATATAACTTTCTTAATGTAAATAGCTATATGAAAATTGCAGAATAGTTATATTGTAGTAGAATTGCAGTTTTAACCTGCTCTATAAACCTTAGATAAAAATTAACATTTTTTCATATCAATCATATGTAATAAGCTACATAACATGCAATTAAAATTCTATTATGTAATTATGCTCATCTAAATTGCTAAATAGTTGCTTGGGCTTTAATTTTAGAAATTGATATGTAAACAGAATAATAACTTGATAACATTTCTCAATGTGATGAGTATTTCCTTTCAATTGTCATAATAAACAATCAATTCTTGTTATGATTATGCTTCACTAATTTATCAGACAATGTTGGCTCGTACAATGTATGCATAACATAATAGTCATATTTTTAAAGTTCTATTTAGAAATGAGTGTTATAAACACAAGTATAATTTGTTCTGCTGGGAATGAAATTGAGGATATAAGCATTCCAGTGAACTAGATGGACTTACTCTTAGATTACTAGACAACAAAACCTATTCTGATTATAATTTTTTCTTATTGCACTGCTGGTAATCTGGCATATTGCCCAACTTATATAAAGTGGTTACTGTCACCTATAGATGTTTGCAACACCAAGGATGAAGCCAACATGTTGCCAGCATTTAGGATGGGATAAAGAGGAAGGGATGATTATGAACAATTAGGTCTCACTGGTCTCTGTGAGTTGGTCACTGCGACCAGGCCGTCTAGTGTGTATGTAGCCTAAGTTCACTAAACACTGTGTTGTTCTTAAATCTTAGTAAACAATTTTTTTTATCGGCAATGCTTGTGTATTTCAGCGAAATTATCTTTTTACTTGTACGTGCTACTCCTCTCACTGTTGGACACAACGCAAGCTGTAGGAGCGGGACTCCTGGCGTGGGGGAACATGCAAGCTGGATTATGTGTGGTTGATGTCACAACGTGGTTGTATTTCTCTCTCTACACACCGTTGGTTTATCACACGTTTCTCAGTGAGTTTTTCAGGTAAGTACTTACAGTTAAGAAAATATTTTGATATTGTTCTTTGCTTAATTAAAAACTAACTGAGTGCATTGAAAATAACATGTTGAAAGTTACTCCAGAGATGTTTAATTCGATTTTCCTAGAAAGTATTTTTATAGGCTCTATCATCTTGATCTTTGAGAATTTGTTACTCAATAGTGCAAAAATTAGAAGAAGGTGAGAGGTAAAGTTTTACGAGTTTGGAAACGAATAATATATCGCCATCTATTGACTTTAAAAACCATTAAGCTACATCTTTATGTTTCTTCAAGATTTGACTAACTGTACCATAGTCACCACAGATAAATACGGGTATTAATAAAAACTTATTAAATTGTCGAGCAGGCATCACAAATTACAAACCAGGTATCATAAATGAGTCTTAAATATTGATCTACTATTATCAAAAATAATCAAGGGTTTATATACTGAATAGTTTAATTGTAAACTCATCATGGCTTCTAAAATATTGTGTGATTTTTATTAGTATACTAGCTGACCCGGCAAACTTCGTACCGCCTCAGAATCAATCAATAAAAAGGCTGAATGATAATTGCAGAATGTTTCAACTTTAGTAAAAAATGTGGTCAAAACTTAACCGGAACGAACATTTTGGTTTTGAATGTCAAACGTTTGACGTTTGACATTCAAAACCAAAAAAATGAAAATCTTCACTTTTAAATTTAATTTAATTTCTGAACGACTTTTAAATTTAATTGATTTCTAAACTATGGGTCGATCAAATGTCTGACAGGTAGGAACGGTTTCTAAGCGAAAACGAAATTGTTGTTTTTACTATATTCCAAGCATTTTTTCATATTTACTCACCTTTTAAACCTTCCCTGGACTTCCACAAATAATTCAAAACCAAAATTAGCCAAATCAGTCCAGCCGTTGTCGAGTTTTAGTGAGACTAAACGAACAGCAATTGATTTATATATATATATATATATATATATAGATTATAAACAAATCCACACCATATTTTAGATTTATACTTAAATAGATATGAAATATGTTTGTTTCAGTGTGTCTCAACCGAGTATTATGTTCTCGTACAAGGCTCAAATGGACGAGCCCATGGACGACGACCAAGTGTCTCTCCCACACCAGCAGAGTTTCAGTTCCCTTAAAACTGATTCAGATTACATTTACCAGGTAAAGTTAATGTAAATAATCTGATGAATGAATCTCAAATGATGATAATACAAGACAGGTTCTTGATTTTACAGTTTTTTGGACAAGTAGCAAAAATTAGCCAAGTATATGCATAACCATTAAAGAATACAATCCCGAGCATGTTTTTCAATCCCGGGATTACGGGACTTTTGAAGCGTAATCCCGGGATCCCGGGGCTATCCCGGGACTAGACTATGTGATTTCTAATTGGGCTCAAATGAAGAAAACTTGAGTAATTTCTTAAAAAAATTTTTAATTTTGTTGCACAGACAGCACAGAACACAAATATCAATATAATAAAAGAAGAAAAAAGACAAAACAAAAAACCTATTTAGAATTTCGAAATACAATCGCAGAGATATCAAAGCATCCAACATTTGACTTCCCAGCCTGCTTCGTAGTTTATTACCAACATAAGCAGCAGCTAAAACGCTCTTTCAGGTTCTACACTATTTGGAGGAATAGACAAACATATTATTAGGGCTGCACCTGTGTAGTACGTATCGTACGGCTTATTCAAGGGTTGTTTTTTAGTCGTTATGTAATAAATGTTGTTAATATAATTTAGTCAAGGTCATTGTTAAGGCGCAAACGGACTACGGAATGCAAACTAGACATGTTTGTGGCAATCACTAAAATCCCGAAAATGGTCGACAACAGTTTCGGGATTTCGGGGCCAGAAAACGGCCGGGATTCGATATCCCGGGATTGTATTCTCTAATAACCATACAATGATAGAGATGATGAATGTCAAATATTAAATTTTTGTCCCTTGACTATGCAATATTTTTTTTTACCACATATGTTATAAACCAATTGTTGTCATTATTTAACGTAATTAACAATTTTTATCAATAAACGTAATTGATAACAATAAGGCATCAGAAATAACGTATTAAATCCATCGCTAAATCTAAGTGAAACGGTCAATAGTTCTCACATTAACCCAGATGAAGCAGTAGCATAAGCATTTAACGGCGTGTAATCTATACATATATTAAAATTGTAGAGGTCGAATTTCTGTACAATGAAAAAAAATGCTAAAAACCGAGTCAGGGGGATGTAAGAAGTCAAATAGAACTAATTTAGATTTCTTTAAAAAAATTTGTTTCTCTGTTTGTACGGGCTAATCTCTGAAACGACTGGACCGATTTAAATGAAATTTTGTATGGTGGTAGCTTATATCCCTGGTCAACATATAGAATACTTTTGATCCCGAAAAATTAGAGTTCCCGTGGGATAGTTAAAAAAACTTTCCAAGCGGACGAAGTCGCTGGCAGAAGCTAAATAAGAGTGGGAAACACTGAGATTGACTCTAATTAATGTCGACTTGTCCGAACCTGCGCACGCCTGTGCTAATATCTGATTTCACAGCCGCCATTAAGTTTGCATCGAACTATGCACAGAAAAAATGTTTCCAATAATCAGCTAAATGTGTGACAGTTGCCATCAGTCTTTATTCTTGCATGATTTCACCACAGTATTATTTACCGGCATAGAGACTACATATTTTTCTTAAGTTTTAACCATACAGACCCAGTAGTTACTGATAAAATGGAAGCAACATATTTATTTGAGTTATTAGGGTCAACTATACCATTTTTGACACCCCTGCACAATAACTGGCATTTTATTATATAATTTAAAACATTAAGAAATCTTAATCCATTTTTGAAGTGTAACTTCTATATAGACGGGGTCGTAGTATTTTTCTGTCACGAAAAAACGTTACGGCCGCGTGGAGGAGCGGCATAAATTTAGACTAGACGTGATGAGAGGCGGCATAAGTTAGAGTAGACTATGGATGCGTTTTTTGGTTTCGGATCGAATTCAGTTTATTTGTTTGATAAAATAAAATATGTTTATATAAAAAATGCATTCATTAAAATTTACCTAACCTAACCAAATCATAATTTGCAGTAAACCTGCGAAAAATCGAAATGTGTGCTGGGACACATAGTAGAAGTAAAACTTCAACGGACAAGAGGAAAAACTTTGTTAATGTATTTGTCCAATTTGAAAACCTGCCCGTAAAACTTCATGTTAAAATTTTGTTGCGACTCGTTTTGCCACTTGTCCGTTGCCATTCGTTTTTCCACTTGTTCGTTGAAGTTTCACTTCTACTATGTGTCCCAGCACACATTTCGATTTTTATTTTGTAGCCACATAATAATAGTAATATTGTATGGCTACAAAATAAAAAATATTAAGATTTCTTAATATATTGAATACATCGACAGGGTGCCAATAATAGTATAGTTTTCCTTACTGCATTAGACGTATTTTTAGATTCGTAAAGTGTGTGCAAAAATATATAATAATGTGTAATTTCGGTAACGAAATTGAATAAAAAATTGCGCGATGCCGTGTTGTGTGCCCTCAATTCATTGACCTCTGTTATTCCACTGCACTGGCTGCTGTATATAAATTACAAAAATATTTTTGCACCAGTTGTGCTGCTTGCGGCATTTTCAGGAACTAATGAATTGCAAATGACTGCCAAAGTAAAGTGATTTGTGATTTTTTAAAATTGAAATTAGTTAGGTATATGTTTTCAGATTTACTTATAGAATTAACTGGAGATTTGTTATGAAAAAATGTGTACTGTTAGTTACATTACACAAAGTTAATAAGTATTTTTTTCATTCATTAGAATTCTAACACTTTGACTCCCAATGACATAACGGCGCGAACCAAACTGTCACAAAAATAAAACGACAGCATTCTGTTCAGTGGTAACTGGTTATAAAAGTGATCTAATACCATAATAGGGTAGATTTGATGACAGTTAAATCAATCGAAACTTTATTTATCATTTATGAAGTCTTATCTTTAACGAGTCAAATCATGTATTTAATTATTGTTTAAACAATGAATAAAATAATTTGTACCATTATATTATAAAGGTATTATGATAAAAAGGTGTTTTAAGCTCTGTTCTTTTATAGGAACATTGTGTTCGAATTTATTGTAACATGTGTCATCTACCTGATTGAAAATGTTTTACGCAACTTATAATTCGCATCGGCGGTTTGCGTTTGCGCAGAAAAGTGTAGACCGGTTTCCGAAATGTAAATAAACGATTTTGAATTTTACTCGCAAGCGGCAATGGCTGAGTGTTGCTTGCTCTGTTTGCCGTGCTACTAAAATTGGTCTACTGCGCAGGTACGTCAAGAGAAAGTATTAGTTGTGTAAAACTGTACGCGTCAGCAGGGGTTGTAACCGGTTTAAATTGGTTATAACTGGTTAGTCAACTATTTCGTTCAGAGTGTAAACCTTATACATAGTTTGAATTCACTAGTTTATTCAGCGAGAAGCGGAAGTATCCTTCTATCTCTTTCAACGTGTGTGTGTGCGACTGAAAATTTGCTGTACCACATACCTGCACTGTGAAGGTGTGCGCCAAAAACTGTTCAAAATCGTTCGAAACCGGTTTATTCAACAAACAATGTTTAACGAACTTTTGTGATCAAAAACCGGTTGGTTTAAACAAAACCAAAAACAAAAGTTCCAAAATACTTAGGCTGTAACCGGTTCGATTTTTTTCACCAGGTTTTAAGCCTTGCTTGTCATATTATATAACACTAGTAAATTAGTGGTGATGTGTTTACCAGCAGAGCAACAGTGTGTATGACAGCACGCTCTTCGAGGCCGGTGGTACTACGCCCATGAACCCCGTATACAGCGCCTCCTTACAGAGCCCCGACTCGATAGCGTCCGGCCAGTCGATGGAGATTGGACCACCCACCTTTCAAAACCAAAACATTTCTTCGACATAACGACATAACAGTGATATATTGTGTTTTGCCCATTAATGTAAAGTCAGTGTCCATTTTTATGCTAAAACGCGTTGGTTTTACTTTTAAATAAAAATTAATAAGAAATGACAGAAAAAAAAGAAAGAAAGTATTTAATAAAAAATACTTCTTTGAAATTAAATCCTCCCTATAACTGGGATATATATCATAGAATTGAAATATCTGTCTGTGTTTTCAAAATAAATGCCAAAATTAAAGTAAAATTTGCTATCTATATGATACTTAAACATAAATGACCATTTTTAGAAATTTTGTCTGTGTGTTAGTCTAAAAGTTTGTCTCGAATAGGCTTCAAAACGGGCCAACGGATTTCAATTAAAATAGGAATTTTGTGTATGTCCTACTTTGATGTTTTGAAGAGGTCAGAAATTTTGTATATGAAGTCCAGATCTCACATTAACGAAGTAGCGGACACAGCTAATTTTTAATTATTTATGTAAAATGTATCTACAAATTATAATACAATATTATAGGCAAAATGGCCTTATTGCTTAAATCATCCTTTGCCAGGTAACCTGATGTCAAAAATATTCTTGGATAATCTAGCTTGTTTATTAAATAAGATTTAATAAACAAGAGATTTTATTTAAAATCATATTTGTTTTAATATTTAAGCCAATGCAATTTACTATGAAAATCGGCACTGACATATCACCTTAAGCCCGGTTCACACATATCTCGTCCGCGTGTTATGATGTATGAGCGTTTAAACTCCGCCCAAGATTTCATACAAATACACGCCCACAGTGTGTCTGAGGCTTTAAGTTCGTTTACGCTAAAATAACGCGCCTGACTATTTATCTATTTCTTTTACTCTATAGAGATTAAAGGTATAGAGTATTTCATATCACAAATTTTATTAAATAAGTATTCCAAATTCGAATACAAGAGCGCTGTTAATGTTTAGGTATGACTTGAAGTTAGATGGTATGAAGTATGCCAAAGGAAATACTCCTATATCTCAACAACTAACTTCTGTTATTACTATTGGACAGGCTGCTGTCACTTTATTTTGTCGAGTGCGAGAATCCTAGCGAACTAAAAAGATCTCATGCTAGTACTAATAATACTTCTCCAGAGTCTGTCGCAAGTGGCTCTTAAAATTGACATAAAAATATTCCTGTCATTTATATGCAGCAGCCAATCCAACGGTAATAATTGATTGATAGGAAATATGCTTGTAAATCTAAACTAATGCTCTACTTAACCGAATATTTTTATTTAAAATCTTTATTACTGTATTTTTCTTCTTATTACTGTATCTTTATATCTTTACAACTACAAAATATTTTTTTTGTTTATTTCATCCTTGTTATCGGTTCTAATTACGATAGGGTTAACAATACCAATACGCGGGAAATTTTAAATCTCAGCAGGCACTAATTTATTGTCAACAAAAGCGTATTTACGGGTCGTCTTTATAGTTTACAAAATGTCAATCTTCTTGTGTGTCATCGTCCCGGTACCGCAAGCAAGGCAAATGGCTCCGTTTATATGCACGATTGATTTTTTTCAGTTTTTAAATATTTATTTTTATGTCACATTTTAATATTTATGTAAAATAGAATAATACAAATAATAATGTAAAATAGAGTATTTTATTTGGATTTCTATATCTGTTCTCCATGCGCTGTTCTTAGATTAGGTGTCACTATGACACAATCGTAATATCTTTCTAGTAGGATTAGCTACTGGTCAGCAATACTATTTTGCCAATACAAATTAATCTGACACAAAGAGGAATGAAATACACTACAGTCTGTTCTTTATACTTAATTGTTAATAAAAATAATAAAGGTGTTGTGTATTGCTTTCTTTTTCTGTTGCAACTGTATAGATTAAAAGTTAGGTGTATTCTAATGATAGACTATTAACGTTGGGCGCGTAATTTTAGATAGAACTGTATACACATCCAAAGAAATACTAATATTAATATATGTAAGATGATTTAATATTCGAGATACACGGCGTTAATATTTAAAGGATAAACTTTCCATAAAGTCTAATCGTTTATTAATACGGCAAGAATTCTCTTACAATCCTAAGCAATGTATATTACTACAAAATTAAAATTCTATGCGTTTATGTAAGTTATTCGCAAAATATAGATTTATTTTTTGAAATCTGACGTACTCGTTACATGCTTTCTTTATTAATTAGTGAGTTCAGAAATAGAGATTACATTTTTAATTAGACAACCGCAAAATTGATTTTCATATGATCGAAATAAAAACGATTCTTAGATTTTAGTGTATTAACTACGTGTGTGTCAAGTATTTTTAGAGTAAATAAAAGAAAGCTAATTTTAAAATATACGGCTGATATTATACATATAAAGAATCTCAGTATGTCTTTAAATTTCTTTTTTTATTCTACCTGTGGCACCACAGACTACAAACTATTAGAATCTGGCTCGAAGGACCATTTTCAGGGTCCTTCCTTTGAATGTTGTATTTTTTGTTGTGATAGTTATAAAAAAACAACTCTATTTCTAGACATGGTTGTATCAAATGAAAAAAATGGCGCTTGTCTGTGAATCTTCATTGTGAATGTTTACCGTTCAAACTGTCAATTTTTTTTGTGTTCTGTACATTTTCAAGATTTTTACACTGATATTTATATCAAAAAGTGGAGTGGAGGCTTATTTTGGCATAGCGTTGTGTTGGCTCATGTGTTGTGTACAGGAGCGCGTTCACTTATCGGTGTAAATATTAGGTTGTAGTCATTGGTGTCCTAAGCCTATATTTTTGTAACCTTTTTAGCAACCAGGCAGTTTTTGTTTACTTTTTCCTATACATGTTTTTCTGTTAATTCATTTTAAAGCCTAAAATAACATTATTGCACGTTATCATATTGTTAAGAAAATGTAGAGGTTGTTGCACGTGGTATTATACCTAAAGGCTCGTTTTTTAATTGTGTTTGAAATTCAAGTAGCATATCTACATAAAAATATCAAGTTAACCCTAATACTTTCGTTTAACAAACGAAAAACAGAAATTTGGTTATGATTGTCCTATATCTGCAGAAAAATATGTAAAAGAGAAAGATATATTATCCACGCCCAGTTTAGTTGAGTTCACTGTCATCTGTAATTACCATAAGATAACTTACCAGTAGTGTGAAGTTATGTATGTATTATTCAGGATTCTTTTTATAATGAAACGACACGGTACGAGATCAACGCAGCAGAGAGTTTATTCGACACAGAGTAGGTATTACATTGATATTTGACACATTACAACTGTCACTCATTACGGTGACAATGACACATATTACAACACCCACCCTCAATGTAATACACATATAAATTTCCAAAAAGAAACTATAATAAACTTACATTACAAAAACAATCTTAATTTACATCTTATACAAAACTATGTTTAAGCAATCAAAAGAAACACAATACTTGTATTATGAAACCTCTTTATAAATATCTTTTTCAAACCAAAAATTAAAATTTACATCACTTTGTTCATTACAAAAAAGACTATACAGCTATCACTTATATACTACATACTTTAATTACTTTATTATTAACTAAACTTACACAAATAAAAAAAACTTTATACTTAACTACAATTAACTGATGAGACTACACATTTTACAAAATTTCATTAACATATCTTTTCTTAACCATTTTGTAAACATATCAGCTATTTGATCTTCAGTTTTTAAATACTGTAAACATATTGTACCATTCTGAACCTTTTCCCTAATAAAGTGATAGCGAATGTCAATGTGTTTTAATCGTTTCACTGTATTTGTATTTGCTACTTTAATTGCTGACTGATTGTCACAATATATCAAAACAGGTGTTGTTTTACATATCTGAAAATCTTTCAATAAATTGATAAGCCAGCATGCCTCGCTGACAGCCATACTGGCAGCTATATATTCAGCTTCTGTTGAAGACAGGCTAACACTACTTTGCTTTTTAGAGCACCAAGTTATAAGACAATTTGAGAAAAAGAAACAATAGCCTGTGGTAGATTTTCTATCCACTAGATCACCTCCCCAGTTTGCATCACAGTAACCTTGTAACACATCCTTATCATATGTATAAATTAACTTATAATCAATTGTATGTTTAATATACCTTAAAACTCTCTTAAGAGCACTCAACAAAACATGAGATGCACAATTTTGGTATCTACTAAGTATAGAAATGGTTGCACAGAGATCAGGCCTAGTGCAGGAGGCGGCATACATTAAACACCCTAGGATTTGTTGACATTTATTTTCTATGACCTTATCTATAGGTATATCATTACATTCAAGTAAAGAAACATTAAAGTTCTGATCCATTGGAGTAGACATTGGCTTACAATCTTCCATATTAAATCTTTTTAAAACATTTAAAAGATAATTTTTCTGACACAATTCAGTTACATTAGTTTTCAAGTTTTGTTTTATATTTATACCAAGAAATTCTGAGGCAAATTCTAAATCTTTCATACTAAACTCTTTATGTAAAATCAATTTAAGGTCATTGACCATTTTATAACAAGAACCAAATATTAACAAGTCATCTACATACAATAAAACATAGATTTGTTTACCATTGTTACATTTAGTATATAAACATGAGTCACTTTCAGATCTTTTGAAACCTGCATTTAAAATTACAGAATTGAACTTTTCATTCCAGTATTTAGGCGATTTTTTTAAACCATACAAAGACTTGTTTAATTTTACTATTTGTTTTCCATCAGAATAAGCCCCTTCAGGTAATTTAAGATATACATTCTCATTAATTTCCCCATACAGGAATGCACCTGTCACATCCATTTGGTGAATAGGTACCTTTAACTTTGTAGCAACTGAGATAAATAACCTAAATGTTGACAATTTTGCTACTGGAGAATAAATTTCAGAAAAATCAATATTTTCTTGTTGTTCAAAACCCCTGGCTACTAGCCTAGCTTTATAGTGACATTTATTATCAAGATATTTTATTTTAAAAACCCATTTACTACTAATAATTGGATCAGTTACATTTTCAGTACAGATATCCCAAGTATTATTATTAATTAATGTTTTTAACTCACAGTTTATGGCCTTTGTCCATTCTTTAGCATTATTGCTTTCCATAGCCTCCTTGTATGTCTTAGGTTCTATATTGTTACATTCCGCTAAAGCAAGTTGACACTTATAGAATGATGGTGGTTTTCTTGCCCTCTTAAGTCTTTGACAATGTTCTGGAGTTATATTTACTTCACTTTCACTCACTTCACTGTCTGTACACGGTTCATAAATGCTACCTTCATCTTCTGAAGAAATAGGGTTGTAATTATCTTCCAATATCGACTGCTGACTCATTTTTGTGTGTATAATTGGTTCCTCAATATCTATTTTTGGGGCACTTGTATCTTGTTTTATGTTGCTTTCTTTGTCAAGAAATATAATATCTCGTTTGTTTTCAACTGTATTTTCAATAGGAAACCATATCCTGTATCCTTTTACATTCTCTCCATAGCCCACAAAAATGCCTTTCTTGGCTTTTGAGTCCCACTTTCTTCTCTTTTCTTTTGGTATGTGTACATATACAGATGTACCAAAAATTTTCAAATTATTAATGTCATATTTCTTTCCTGTCCATATTTCATATGGTGAAACACCATTTTGTTTTGTTCTTCCAGTTCTATTCAACACATATGCCGCTGTGTTCACGGCTTCAGCCCACAATTTCTTTGGTAAATTGTTTGCATATAACATTGCTCTCGCTGCCTCAACTAAGGTTCGATTTTCTCTTTCAGCCTTTCCATTTTGTTCTGGTGTGTATGTTACTGAAGTTTGGTGTACTATACCACGATTTATAAAAATTTCTTGTAAACTTTTATTCACAAATTCTAAGCCATTATCACTTCTAAAAGTTAATATTTTATTTCCTGTACTATTTTCAATCATATTTATAAATTGTTGTATATACTTGCATGTTTCTTCTTTGCTTTTTAAAAAGTACACAGTTCTATAACTAGAAAAGTCATCTTTCAGTATCATAAAGTATCTGGATCCCCCAATTGAATTATTTTCCATGGGTCCACAAAGATCAGCATGGATAACTTCACATATCCTTGTTGTATTTGATTTACTGGTTTTAAAAGGTAAGCGATGTATCTTTCCCTTTAAACATCCATGACAAGAATTATCAGTGTTGCCATTAACATATTCGCTGACTTCAATATTGTTGTTTTGTAGCACAGTTTTCACATACTGTATGTTCTGATGAGCCATCTTTTGATGCCATTCATCTAATGTAGACTTAACTTGAGTTACATTTGCATATACACTTTTGTAGCGAACATTCATCATATACATGTTCCCAACTCGATTTGCAATAGCACGTAGTGCCTTTCCTTTGTAAAACTTGCACTTGTTACCATCTGTCTTCATTATATAACCTGTATCCATTGCACAGTTGACAGAAAATAAGTTTGTTTTTAATTCTGGCACAAACAAAACATTATTTATAGTTGTATCAATCCAGTCTTTTCCATTGAATACTTCTAATTTTATCTGTCCACATCCCAATACTTTAATGGTGTCTCCATTGCCAATAATTACTGACTGTGTTGTCGGTGAAAATGTTGTATACAAGTTCCTTTCACAACACATATGTGCACTTGCACCAGTATCGACTAGCCACTTATATTTTTGTAGATATTCATTATTATTCTGTTGTACCATGAATGCATTACTATCTTTGTTTTTCCTGAACCGACATTCATTTTTAAAATGACCCGACTTGTTACAATAAAAACATCTTTTGTCTGTTTTTATGTTTACAATATTCTGTTTGTTCCTGCATTCCGATGCATAATGTCCTAGTTTATTACATTTAAAGCATTTCATGTACTTCTTTTTCTGTGCATTGCTTTTCACAATAAATGCAGATGCTGTTGATGGAGTATCTTGCTTCTCTTTCAATCGTTCTTCTTCAATCAACAAGCGAGCGACAAGATTATCATATGTTTGCTTGTTTTCTGGAGCTGACTCCCACGCAGATATAAAATGCCTGTAGTCATCGGGCAGAGACATCAATACTTTTGTGATTACAAATTTTTCTGATATATCCTCTCCCATCTGTTTAAGTTGGTTTCTTAACTCTTGAATCTTAGACAAAAATACCGACATTTCAATGTCTTTTACATATTTATATTGAAAAAACTTTTGTTGAACAATATGTATACTTGTTTCAGTCTTCTGCTCATAAACGCTGCTTAATTTGTGCCACATTTCGGCTGATGTATTGCACGTGATGATGTGAAGCATCACTTCCTCAGTCATTCTTGTAACTATTTGTGTTTGAGCCTTTGCATCCTTCAATTGCCATGAAGCTTGTTCTTCCGCCTTGTCTGGCTTTGTAAAAGTGCCATCGACGATACCCATGAGGTTTTGTCCTCGCAATATAACCATTGTTTGAAATTTCCAAATGTTCCAGTTTCTCGCACCCTCCAATTTTATAATTGTTTGATTTGCATCCATCGTATTGCTTACGATACCTTCCTGCCTTTTATTGTTATCCTTCCTTGTTCTAATTCGATTTGTACGAACACTCCGAACAAGTATTGCTTGAGAAAAATATGGCCGCACACTGTCGCGCCGTATTTTAACTTTTATTTTCGAAAAAAAGACTTATTTTACGAAACTAAATATCTGGCAGTATTCTCTGAACAATCCTTTATCCTGTAACAAAGTTGTGTGCCTGGGCTCATAACCTGTTTTAGGATTATTCAGGATTCTTTTATAATGAAACGACACGGTACGAGATCAACGCAGCAGAGAGTTTATTCGACACAGAGTAGGTATTACATTGATATTTGACACATTACAACTGTCACTCATTACGGTGACAATGACACATATTACAACTAGGAAGCAGAAAGAATTTTGTAACCATAATGTAATTCTTGCACTCCTGCATATATTAATTGTGGTCGCCGCACACGGTTATTGCTTCTTATATGCCTCGTTTACATTGCGCTCATTCCCGGGGCAGCAGGGAAGTGACGAGGGAAGTGGGCAGCGCAACACATTTGAGCGTTAGGTTTAACTAGTAAAGAGAGACATTAATAACAAATTGCTGTAGTTGTTGAATAGTGGATCGTTATTAATGTCGGCTTAGTGGATATAAATAATATAGACTGCAATTAACTTCTCTCTTTTCAAGTCATCTTTGTTGAAAATCTGATAGTGGCCTGTGGTGAAATTAAACAATTTAGATAAAAAAATATGATTTTTAGAATGATATTAGTAATAGTCAATTATCGCGCTGATTCGAATGCTGACCCATTATTTTAAATAGCACCAACTGAATTTCGTAGTTTTTGCTGAAGTCTATTATTGAGTTTTTGGCGAGAACTAGAAGTGGTATTTCGTTGTGCAGTTTACTTTGGAAAATCCTATATAGTTTTTATGTATTTCTGTAGAAATACTCTCTACAAAACTCTGTTTTGGTATCAATCAGTCTATGGCGTATTTAGAGGTATTGGTGTCAGTTAGCATCAAGAATGTTTTAAAACTTGAATATTCATGAGTATTTTAATCTGGCTAGATACATAAAATGCCTAATGACATATACAGGGTTATAATTTTGTCCTGTACTAAGCCGAAAGTATGTATAAGTACATATTATATAATTCGGAACAACTTTTGTTCTTACAGTTTTATAAAAAACCCAAGTTTCTGATGGAGGTTCAAACATTTAATTAAAGAATTGGTCACGCAAACCTGGCAAAGGGCTGTGAGGTTATTTGGAGGCGCGAAAACAGTAGGCGTGTTAAGGTGATTGCACACTACATCATTCTATCGAGTCATGTCATGCAATAATTACAATCGATCAAATCCGCACCAATTGGGAAAGGTGAGTGGGTGTAAATGTTTATCGATATCGAGCGATATTCGGTTAGTAACGATCAAAATTGGCGATATCGACATTCGATTGATATCGATAATCTGCTGACCATAGCAACCAAACATTTTGAGCCCTTTGGTAGCTACTACTATTCTAAATTTCCAAAGGCAAAAGGTCGTAATAGGGCAGAGCGAGGAAGTGTACCATCGCCCTAATTGATTATGCGCACGCACACTATTAGGCACTGGGCATGTGCGTAAGTGCGTGTGTTGTGCTAGGGGTGTACGTCCCAAAAATGGATAATCAATTGTTGATATTTGTATGAACACCAAAATATTTTTTAATTGAAGCTTTTAGTGCAGAATGGTCATTATTCATACGATATGGTAGTCTCGGCTTAGTACTTATAACCTTGTATTTAAAAAACTGTAATTCACATTTGATATAATATTCTCCGTGGTGTTCTTCCTCTATGGTTATTAAGGCTAAGAGGAGTTTGGGGCCTCGAGCAAATACCCCTTTTTCCCGGCTTCAACTACTCGCCAATGGTTGGGTTTGGAGCCTTTGAGCCTGCCCATATAGCGATGGCCAATTTGCGATGTCCGATGGCCTTCTCAGTCTTTACTTTGGCCAGTCATTGGCGTTTGATGGCCCTGGTTTTGAAATTTTTGTGGCCATTTGCGGCTTACGGTGGCCTGTGCTTGCAATATTCAAAACGTGTGGAAAACTAATCGTAAATATGCAAGGTCGAGCTGTGAGAGATATTACTCAATGTGCAGGGTTACTATATTTTACTATCAGTTTGCCTTATTAATTTAACATAACCTCCATACAAGCAATATTAATGTTCTAGTAACGGTAAGGTAAAAAAATGGATTGTAAGACACAAACTTGGTAATATTTATATATACATAAACATGATCATTTCGTTTGTTATCTAGCTATAGTTGTACTTCTTAATCGATGCAGATTGCACTTAAAATATCAGTAGTTCCTAACAGATTTCAATACAATTTAGAATTTATTCATCGAATTTATCGAGGACATTTAATTTTGGCAAAGCTAGTTCAGAACAATTTATAATGAGCGTGTATGTGAATTAATTTTGTAATATACTGTGATTATTTTTTACTTTATTTTAAGTGTAAGCGGAGAATGGGTTTTATATTAAAGTCAGAATTGAATGATTTAGGCGATCAGATGTGTTCAAAAATGATTTAGAACCATTAATAAACCATCATATGTTCGCGCAGTACACTTTTTGAATAGAAAAATTGTTACACACACTTGCCGTAGGGGGCCATCTATATATTACGGCCTTCACGTTAAGGGGGGTGAGCGGGCCAACGAAGTGTGACAAGGGGTGGAAGGGGTCCTAAATTTCGTGACGTCACATTTCAAAATTACGATCTTATTCATAGTGACTAGTTAGAGTAAGTTTGAACGCTTTTTTAAGAACCATAAAGAAGCGTTCAAACCTACTCTAACTTTTTATGAATAAGACCGTTAAAGGCTTCAGACATAATTTATTTTTGAAAAGAATTTACAATTCTCTTGCAGAGAAATAACCATTATACATTTATGGTCTTATTCATAGAGTTAGAGTAAATTTGAACGCTTCTTTAAAAACTATGAAGAAACGGTCAAACTTACTCCACCTCTCCATGAATAAGACCGTTAATACATGTATAACCCTATTAGCGCATCTGTCTATTTATTATTGTAATACTTAATGTTTTATTAGTTTTCAATTGATCTTTAGTTATATTATTTAAGCTTTAAAACACGAAATTTGACCTATTATCGAAAATTTCAAAATATTTCCAACTCTATCTGTATGAACTTACGGTCTTATTTAAGAACAATAAAGGAGCGTTCAAACTTACTCTAACTCTCTATGATACACAGATAGTATGTTTAAATCATTAAAAAATAGTTTAAATGAAAATAAAACTAATTACAGAATCGCTATTCTAATTTATCAATGTAGAATATGTGATGTCACAGTAGGGAGGGAGTGGTCTCACAAATGTGACAAGGGCGGGCGGGGGAGGGGTCAAAAATCATGAAATCCGTATGACGTAATTTGTGGATGGCCCCTAATCAGAAATTAAAATTACAAAAAATCTGTACTTATATATACTTGACTATGCAGTTGTATATAATATAATGCTCTTTAAATTGCGTATTATGAAAGTTATTTCATCAAAATCATCTGAATAGTACGTACTATGTAGTAATGAGCTGTGATTTATAACACCTACTTTTGCGTTTTATCTTTTAATTTTAGGTACGAAACAGTTATTAAATGATCCAGTGACTATTTAGCTAGATTAGTAAAATGTTCGCTACTCTTTAAACATTTTCACATAGCGGACTATGTGGGTTTAATTAGGTTCGTCTTAATAAAACCTGTTACAGTACACCGAGGGACCCGGTATACGGGGTAGGCGTGGCCAGGCTAGATTTTTGACTTATTACACCATTCCGATTATTCCCGATCTATATTTCATACTTTAGCAATGTATGCTATTTAAAAATGTTAGGAGAGTAAAGAAGATAACTAAAACTACGTTTTATTTTTATTTCGACTTTTCAGTAGCCTTGATCACAGGAGACAAAGCTGTGAAGTGTCAATAAAATGACGGGCTTAAAACCTTTAAAAAAAGTAGATTTAATTATGTGTACAAGTCGTGAAAGTACTACAGTAAAGAATACTTGCCTACATAATCACGTCTAATCTAGCGAGTCGCTAAAATGACGACATACTGCATTGGTAGTTTTTTGTCGATGTTAGATTTGTTTATATTAATCAAAATAAGAATTTTTCTGTTGTATATAGAAATAAATTAAAATACATATTTTTTAAATTTAAGTTCACATTAATATGCGTTTACAGCTAATTAATGTCAATTCTATTTCACATAACAGCTTTTTTATGTCAAATACTAAGGAATCTTGTCAATTTTCCTTTTAAAAATTGTGATAGTCCTTGTTATATATAAATATTAAGTGATATTTTGGTTGATGGCTATATTTTTGTTGATTTCTCCTCATAGAGTAATAAATAAAATACCTTTATTTGGAAAATTGTTTTATTCAATGAACCCCATAACCTTAACAGCCTTTGTCAGCTTTATTGTGAAATCTCTTCATGAACGAAAGGATGCCGCAAGCAATCTGTAACAGCAAGCCTGTGTTTGGCATCAAGCATCAACATTTTTTCTAACAAATCATTTAAGTGTGCAATCTTCTTCTCTTCAATTGGTGTCAAATTCTTACTATGCTTCTTCAATTCCTTATGCAAATCTCTAGTAGGGGTAATGTGAGTAACCTCTACAACCTTTTCTCGTTCAGTTATTTCATCTTTCTTATGTAGTAGAAAATTATTGTTATAATTAAAATGTTGATCTTTAAATTTACCCTTCCGTATCATTTTGCTAGGAATTTTCCCTTTCAAGTCCATAAAACATTTCAACATCTTGTTGTTTGAACTGCCAGGGAACATGATTTTACCAGTGGCCATTTCATAAATAGTGCAAGCTGCTGACCATATATCTACGCCATATTTATATTCAATGCCTAATATGATTTCTGGAGCTCTGTAAAACCTTGAAACTAAATAAGGTGTAGGCTCATAGTCATCCACTTTAGTAGCAGATCCAAAATCACAAAGTTTAAGAATGTTTTTCTTTTCATTTACTAAAATGTTGTCAGGCTTAATGTCTGCATGAACAATACCAAGCTTTTTTAATATTCTTAAAGCCAGTAACAATTGCCTGCTATAACTCATTGTGGCTTTCATATTAAGACCATAATTTCTTCCATACTTCTTTAGAACAGATCGTAAATCCATGTGAAGCGACTCGAGGACCAGACAAAGGTGATTTTTATGCATAAAATGATTCAGAAATCTAACACAGTGATATTTGTTTTCCGGATCTGCCTCAGCTATCATTTGCAAAGTAGTCACTTCTTTCAAGCCAGTTTTGTACATAAGATCATTATTTCTAACTATTTTTATAGCAACATAGTCATTTCCATCAATGGCATCTTGAGCACGTACTACATTGGCAAATACTCCTTGACCCAATATATTTTTGATTGTATATCTATTATTGATCAGATCCCCGACTCTTATATTGTAATAACCCTCTGGATCATCCCAATTATCCGTCAGTAGCATATTTTTCTCATTATTGTCTATGATATTATTTGGAGTACTGTTAGGAACAAAATCATCTTTTTCAGAAAACATGTCAGTAGCCTTTTTAGTTATAGCATCTATAGTGGTATCAGGAGTTTCTTTAACATCTTTTTCAACAGTACTTGTTTCAGAATTTGTTTTGGTTATACTAGTCTGTTCTTCAGCTTGGGATACATGAAACTTTTCCAAAAGTTGTCTTCTTTGTTTTCTTCTTTGTTCAATTATGTTTTCTTCATCTTCCGAATCAATATGGTTGTAATCTTGATCAGGTTCTGGAGATGGTTCTATGAGTATATTTTCATGTTTAGTTGGTTTTCCACTTGTATTCTTTCTTGAATGACTTCTTTTACTATAATCATCATGAGAGTACCTACGCTTCTTGATACTCTTTTCAGATTTGTGATCATTTTTTAAGGTATTATCTGAATATTTTTCAATTTTTTTGAGTTCTTCCCTTAAAGATTCCCTTTTTCTTAACAGTTCATCAACACTCATTCTGTCCTTATTTGGCAGTGGCGGAGTTTTAGATCCAATAACATGTTTGGAGTCTTTTGAGTGCTTACTTTTCTTATATTTTGTTCTTGACCTGTCAGTTTTAGTATGGTTACTTGATTTTTTTGAAGTTTCATATCTGCTATAGCGGTCACTCATTCTTTTGTTTATTATAAAAATCTGTTTATAATAAGATTTCTACTGCTTTTCTGCAACAAGAAACCACAATTTACAAATTAATAACATTTCATGGAACAGAAGTGGAGAATAAAAACAACAATTAACAGAAATTAAGATATTGTTTTCTTTGAACTGAATATCTTTATAGTTATAGCTTAATGTGTTATTTTAATATTTATTACTTGATAAGGAATGTGTTTAAAAAAAGCAGAATTAAATGTATAAAAAATATTGTGAAGTATATCATTGATTACATTTCCACCCTGGCCAATATGTGTAGTTGGGTCCGACATTACTCAGTCATCTATACTTTTCATGTGTGACCTCCATCACACCTCATAAATATGTCCCATCATATATTGTCCAGTAATATTGTCATTTAACTGTACCATCCATGGTTTCAATTTTTTTATGATTTAAATTAGTTCAATTGTATATGTACATTGTCTAGCTAGAAAAAATAGGAAGTATTAGTTTAATGAAATCATAAAAACATAGATTCACTTAAAATTGATATATAAATATGTGACAGTTTGTACTTAGCCAGTGATTTTAATGACTGCAAATAGCACACATAGCATGACATAGAGGGGTGTAGTTTCAAAACCTGCTATAATGTATGACCTTTCATTCATTTTAGGGGGTTTTGAAACTACACCCCTCAATTATTATATTGAGTATAATAAAAATAACAAATTCATGCTATGAGCACTATTTTCAGATAGTAGTGAATACTATGTGTCACAAGAAACAGTAGTTAACTGATGAAAGTTCTTATCAACCTTTATAGTGATTTTTATTTGGTGAGTTAATTCATAACAAATTACTTACTATATTATACTACATGGGCAGATCCTTAAATAATTAAGAATCACAGTGTAGAGCAATATTTTGAGTAGACAAATTGAAAATAGGTAAATCTCAATATAATGAATAACACATTTTTTCATTTCGAAGTGTTATCACCTCATGAGTCAATTTGCATGTGAGAATTGTTTTGGAATACAGTAATTTTTAAAATACTAGCTAATAGCATGTCTATCTAATAGATTGTCTAGGTACTTGAAAATTGAACCAATTTAATTTACTAAATACGGAACAAAAATTTTAGTGAGCTAATCTAACAGCACTTAATTTATGCTCACGTTGTTAATAGCGTTTCTTGTGGCACACAATATTGCGAAGTCAGGTTAATAATTCCCCTGCTATCATCACAAAAATAATCCAAGCTGGGAAACTATTATACATCTGATTTAAACGTTTAAACAAGGGAAGAATTTTAATGCTTGTATAATCGTTCCAGCACTAGTTTTCTGTAAGCATTTGCTTAGGAAATCAATAACACTAGAAACAACATCCAACTTATTTTCACGGGTCTATAATCTTTATAGAACACATTATGCAATAAGAAAAAGATTACTGTTTAGCCAAATAGCACAGTGCTAACGAATATAATATTTTTTCCTGATCACTATGGTTGTGAAATAACATTAGTTTACATTTTTATTTTTACAAAAAAAGGACACGGAACAGTTACAGAAAAAAATGGCGTCAAATATCAAATATCAATTTGACAATGACATGGCTTTAAAATTAAGTTTAGTCTATTCTATTTTATCTTTGTTGTTGCTGGCTCCAACGCCTTTGGCATTGATTTTGCCAATGTCATAGTAAAAGAGGCAGGTATTAATAGACGCTAATATAGCTGGCAAAATGAAGAAATTTCGATGGTCGGTAATCTTTTTCCAGAAACCTGAGGACATTTGAGGACAAGACAACACAAACAGTTATGTTAGACTAACTACATTATAGGAATATATTGTTAAGTGATAAAAATTTACATAAAATCAATATATGCTTACTATAAACTAAAGTCAGAAGGAAATTAATATTAATTGGGCGAGGAATATCACGGGGCAGAATATCATAAAGGGGTGAAGATAAATTTGGACAAAGTTTAGTCAAATAAAATGGTGGTAGTGACATTCAAATATTATAGTGCGCGCAAGATAACTCTGCGCTCGGCTGAAATCGGAACTAATCCATGTGCCGCCATCTTGTCGTTTACGTCAGGTGATATGAGTGTGTTGTGTTCCATGTTTTTATTCATTTTCAAAGTTAATAGTCGCTATCACTATGCCGAAAGTGATTAAAAGTGCTGGCCGTGATATTATCTTGAAGGTAAAAAGTGCTTGTGAAGAAGAACGAGACAATAACGGGCTTACAATTCCGTTTTCCAAAGAGCCCGCGTTGCATATTTGACAGATTAGTTTTAGGGTTGCCATAACATCAAAACTATCTTTATTTTCTGGTTTTGTTATTAGCTTTTTACAACATGTATACAAATACAGTGTAAACTACATAATTCTATTTAACGAAAAACTTTGTAAAACGTAAATATAGTTACGGTTTTTTTGATTAACATTATTTTCTATATATTGAAACTACATAACGTAAAGTTTATTGTGACTGTCTAGCACGTGTTTACTTACTGTATTTACCTATTATCATCCTAATGCTATGCTATTCTATAATAAAATTGCCCTATTGTATTCCAACAGACAAAATTGCCCTTAAGAGGATTCTAAATTTTAACTGATTACCTGTAACACTGTTTATATTATTATTCTTACTTTGTTATAGGTGTTTCCGAACGTACTGTCACCCAAATAACTCAAGAGGGTATTGCTGCAGCAACTTCATCTTCAAAAATTGTGACACCCGGAAAAAAAAGGAACCGGAAAAAAGCAATTGATGATTTAGACGATTTTGATAAGTGCGCTATAAGGCATCAAATTCAATCCTTTTACGTCGTGAAGAAAGAAATTCCGAAAGTAAATAAACTTTGGTTGGCTTTGAAAGCTAATATTGATTTCAAATATGGCAGAAGCACGTTGAGGAGTATTTTAAAAACTATGGGCTATAAATACAAAAAGTGCCAGTCTAAGTGAAATGTATTGATAGAACGCAGTGATATAGCAGCTTGGAGAGCAAGATATATTCTGAGGCTACGCAAGAATCGCCAGGAGGATAATCAGCCTGTCATTTATCTGGATGAAACATACATACATGCTTCATACCACTTACAAAAATGTTGGCAATCCAAGGAACAGCCTGGTATTCTTGCTTCTGATAGTGTTGGAGCAAGATGGATTATAGGCCATGCTGGAGGCAAAACAGGTTTTATTGAAAGCGGACTGCTGCTGTTCAAGTCCAAATCCAAATCAAGTGACTATCATGACGACATGAATTCCGCGAATTTCATGCGATGGATGACAGAAAAGATAGTGCCAAATCTACCAACGAATTGCATTGTAGTAATGGATAATGCATCATACCACTGCACACAGGTAAACAAGGTGCCTACAATGGGGAATATAAAAGCAGAGCTCCAAAAGTAGTTTACGAGAAATAAACTTGAATTTGACGAGTGTTGGACAAAACCGCAATTATTCGAACTAATCAAAAGGCACAAGAGACACCCACAGTACGAAATAGAACAACTGTTAAATGAATATGGGCACGAGGTTTTGCGTTTACCGCCTTACCACTGTGATCTCAATCCAATCGAAAACATTTGGGCAATTGTGAAGAGGCGCATTGCAGAAAAAAAATGTCGCTCAAGCTCCTAGTAACATAGAAGCATTAACAGAAGCAGCTTTCCAAACAATAACCATTCCTTTTTTTTGTTTATTTATAGATTGAATAATAAAAGATGAAACATTAATTATAATAAATAAATTTCATCGTTGGAAATAGTTTATATTTATGTAACTTAATTAATCATAACTGTTTTAAGAATTTAAACTGTTTAAAATAGAAATAATGATTTATGAAAGTAAGTTTTAGTTTAAAAATATTCACTCATCGCATTTTCTGCTACATCTGGTCTTTGGAGCGTGAGAGGTTAAACTGGCAACATTAAATACGCCACCCGTCGCGAGCAGAGTTAAGGTAGGAACATACTGAGCCCACGCGCGTCGACTGGTCTCTCCAAGAGAAGGGGCCTCCAGCAATGGATGGCACAGGTCCCCAGAAGGCCCCGAGGCCTTCGAGTGTCCCGCGCAAGCGGGACCACACGAAGGCCAAGGATGGCTGGATGATGCCCGAGATCGGGGAGACGCGTGTGAAGAAGATGTCTTCTTCATCGGCCCGTCGCAGCAGGTTGGCTGCCGGGCCCCGCCCCGAGCACACGGATAGTGCCGTTTTCACGGCTGCCGATGTGCCCGCCTCGGTAGGCGGTGGTAGACCTCACCGTCGCCACGCATGAGGATAGGTGCGGCGCGATGGGACCGCCTCCGGTTCCCATGGCGCCTAGGGCCCCATCCGGGCGTGCCGCGCGCAGGAGCGCAGCACACCCGGAGATAGATAGGAACGTGCTGCTTGCAGCGAACTCGGCCATTTGCCTGGCCGTGAGCGCTGCAAGCATCATAGTTCAATACGCCTACATGGCGCCACCTACCTCTGCGCGAGCCTCACTCGTGCAAAGGAGTGGCGCCTACGTAGAGCATGATGACATCCCACCGTCCGGCAGCGTCCCAGACTCGCTGGAGCACGCGCTCTACGGTGCGATTCGCAATCATAGTTATTCCCGCCCTGAAGCGCCTGCCTGTTGTCCGGTATACACGGCGGCCGGTACAGCGACGGCAGGGGATGGGTGCCCTACGACGACGGTGTCGTATAGCGCACGGGCTTCACCTGTGCCTACGACATCGACTTGCAACCTTTCGGGCTGCAACGTCGAGAGCAGCCGTCCCACGACACCGGTTGTCGCGCGAGCTTCACTCGCACCCTCGGCCGGGGTCGTGAATAGGGACTTAGTAGGCGCGGCAGCGGCGACCCCTTCGACTTCCTTCCCTACTGGGACGGGAGCCGCTGTCGCGATGTCGGCACCTGCGTCTTCGGCTGCGGCGACGTCTTCGTCCTTAGCGGCAGCGGCAGCGGGCACGTCGTCGTCTTCGTTCGCAGCCTCACCGTCTTCGGCATCGGGTTCGGCGACGCCGTCCACGTCTTCAACGGCAACGGTGTCGATATCGTGTTCCCCGATGTTCGTTCCCGGATCGAGGTCGCGCTTCTGGGACCGGTCCCAGAGCAACGGCGCCGATTCGGCCAGCACGTCGGGTGCTTCCACTCCAGCGCACGCGCGCTCGCCTCTGCGTCCCACGGGGGGCGCACCCGCGGCGGCTTCTAGCGTTCTCGCGGGTTCGGAAGCCTACCTCCGTACCGAGGGGGGTGAAAGGGGGCACAAGGCGCGCAAGGCAACCGCCGCCAAAGTGGCCGTGGCTAGCCAGTGCGCCGCCCTCGTCGGGGACGTATCGGCTCTCGGCCCTGGGGAGCTCCGCCTAGGCGGCGAGCGCCCAGGTCGCTGAGATAATTCATATTGCCCAAACGTCGGGCAATTTGAAGGGGGTTTACGTGCGCCGGCTGAAGGAGACCGCGTCCAGGGTGTCGGATATCGTCGACACACTGGTCACGCGAAATCCGGAATCCGAGGCCTGAAAGCTCGGTAACGAGAACGCCAGGCTACGCATGGAGTTAAACTCGCTGCGGGAGGAAAACCGCTCCTACCGTAGGGAGTTTGAAGATATGCGTAAGGCCCTAAAGGCCTCCGCTTCGGTTGCGGAGCCGGCGCCTGCTGTAATGGCGGCGCCGACCCCCGTACCCGTCAAGCGGAAGGCCCAGGCCGCCACGGCGGAGGCGGCGGCGGTACCGGAACCGCCCGCCGCACCCGCTGCGGTTAAAAAATCGCGTCCGGCCCCTGCTGCGGTAGCAGGGCCGACACCGGCTCCCGTCGTCGGGACGGAGCGGGCTCCGGCGACCGCCAACGGGGCGGCGCCGACACCCGCTCCACCGGGGCTCGGCGGCATCGATTATGACATGTTTGTGCGTGCCGTGATCGACATCGTCGCCCCCATACTCGATGCCCGGTTCGCCGGTATCGAGGACCGGCTGAATGCCGCGCCGAACCTCCGTCCACCGCTAGCGGCCGACCGAGGTAAGGCGCCGGCAACCAGACCGGTACCAAACGTGGCTGTTAGGCCAAAAGCAGCCACGGCTGCAGCCGCCGTCCGGCGGAATGCGGGGGAAGCAAGTACCGGGGTACTTCCGATGGAGGTGGTGGCGGCCTCGGCTGTCGGGGTGTGTAATCAATTAGATATATAAGCCTTATTATTCTTAATAAATGATCAGTATATTAACAGCAGTCAGATCGTTTTATTGTGTTATATCACCGAACCTTACATGGCGACCCTGCCATGTTTGGCGGGCAACGCCTCGGGTCGCGCTCCGGTGTCGCGTTAAGCTGGACTTTTGAACTGTACGCTCTAGCCGTGAGTGCAACAAAAGCAAAATTTGAACAAATAATTTAAAGAAAATGTGCAATTCATATACTCCGAAAAAAGAAGAAGTTATAATAAATCAGAATGGAATAGGATCAAGTAATTTGGCAACTACTGAACAATTGCAATTCCATTTATCCACTATAAGCCTGATTATGATGGTAATGCTAGGGTTATTGTCACTAGCAGCAATCTATTTTGTATACAAATGCTATAAGAAGTGTCATCACTCCTGGATTAATAATCAAATATTGAGCCATAATCTGAGGGACTCGATTATCCTGCGTCGTCGCCGGGAAGCTGCAGGGAGAGCCGGATGTCCTACTTGTAACCCAACCAGTGGAGATCCCGTAGAGGAAGACCGTATGCCGAAAACCAGACTCTGAAGGACGTCCAGTGTCATGTGGTAAATATGTATTGTGTAGTGCAGTGAGAAACACGGAATTATAAAATATATGGTATAATAAACGGAAATAAATATATTATAATATATTGCAAATAAATTGACTCTACCTTTTAATATTATTGTAAACACTCTTCTTTACTATTTTGCATTTAATTTAAATATAATGAATGGCTCATGAAATAAAGAATATTCTAGAAGAATTAAAATCAATAAGAAATAATTTAATTAAGTTGAGTTATGATAAGAGAACAAAAGGTCGTTTAGAACAAAAGTTTAAGGATACCAATATAATATATGATAGGTATACTTTTATAATTTCTTTAATTGATGAGCAAATAAAAAAGGGAGATATTAAGGGACAAAATTTAACTTTAATTAAGGAATATAGAGATATAATTAAGAATTTGTATTTAGAAATAAAAGATTTTTGTTGTAAGTCTATATATGTAGCCGATAGTGAAAGTAGTGAAAACTTTGGCTCGACATCGTCTAACTATATTAAATCGAAAATGGAGTTTGATTTAAAAATTGCTTTGAGCTTATTACCAGTAATGACTGACGAGGACTCAACAACAAGACAATTGATAGATGGAATTAATTACTATAGTTCGGTTTTAGGTAGTCAGCAAAGTAAAACACATTTAGTTAACTTTGTATTGAAAAGTCGACTTTCACAGATAGCTAAATCAAAACTTGACTCTAAGTACGAATCAGTGGACGACTTAATTAGAGATATGCGTAGCATTCTTTTGCCGAAAAAGAGTTTTGTCGCATTACAAAACAAATTACAAACGACACGACAAGATCACAAGTCTATTAATGACTATGGGAAGGAGTTGACCGAAATTTTTATGGACTTGACAGTCGCTCAAGCCGACGGTAACTCCGAAAACCTCAAAATTTTACAGCCTCTTAATGAAAAACAGGCAATTAAACGATTTGCTGACGGATTACGTAATAAAAGACTCAGTACGATAGTAGCTGCTCGAAATTTTACGTCCTTAAAGGACGCAGTGCAAGCTGCTGTCGACGAGGAGATAGCAACACCATCTACATCTGGGGAAATATTAACCTTAAATAGTAGGAAATATAAAAGCTTTTCAGGTACACATTACAAAGGCACCACTCGTGCTAGCCCAACAGTGGGTCAGCGCCAATGGCGAGGCCGAGGTACCAATAATAACTATGGAAGATCATCTTTCCATCGTGGAGCTATGAGTTACCAAGGCCAAGGTCGTGCCACCCAAAACTACGGCCGTGGTCAGTTGACATCGTTCCGAGGTCAGTATTATACCTCAAATAATAGGAATAATAAGTACAGAGGAAACCGCGGAACGTACCAAAATGGTAATATTAATATTTTAAATGATAAGTCAACAGACACAAATAAGTTTTTTCGTGACTAATAATTTTATTTGTGCAACCGATAGTAGTTGTTATATTCATTTATATGTAGATACATTTAGTTATTCATTTCTAATAGATACGGGAGCATCAATTTGTGCCATCGAACATAAACATTTTATAAATCTAAACATACCTATGTACGAAGATAGCATAAAGATAAACGGAATCGGCGGCACAATAGAAGCAATAGGATATGTTTATTTAACTTTGAGTACCTGCAATGAGTCGCCGCAACATTTATTCAAACATAAGTTTTATGTTTTTAATTCCTTACCATGTAAGGCACAGGCTATATTAGGAATTGATTTCCTCGCAAAATACAATGCTATTTTAAACATTAGTTGTTTAACTGTACAATTAAAAAACGATTTAAATGAAAATATTATCTTACCTTTGTCGCAATCCGAAATTAAACAAAAATTTGACGGGTTCACTTTCTCACCAAGGTCAGAATCAATACATTATATAGAAACTCATTATACAGAGGAATGTCTTGTTTGTTCATCCGAATTACAGGACGGTATTTTTATTGCTAGTACATTAGTTAAACCGTTAAATGGTAAAATACCTATTTTAGTTTTAAATACAAGTGAAAAGGAAGTTCGCATTAGTAGTGTTAGACCAAATATACAACAAATTAACGATTACGAGTTATGCAATTTTGGTAAAAATGAAAATTTGAATGCCGATCGTGTTAAATCTTTGTTTCAGTTATTAAATTTAAATCATTTGAACGATGAAGAACAGATATCAATCGAAAATATTTGTGCAAAATTTTCCGATATATTTTTATTGCCTGGTGATAAATTAACTACTACAAATATTTATAAACATCGTATTTATTTAAAACCTGATGTTCAACCAGTGTATACCAAGCCTTATAGAATTCCACATACACAAAAAACCGAAGTAAATAAACAAATTAATAAGATGTTACATGATGGAATAATTGAACCATGTCAAAGCGAGTGGTCAAGCCCAATTTTATTAGTTCCGAAAAAGAATGATAATTCGGGTAATAAAAAATGGCGATTGGTTATCGATTATAGAAAATTAAATAATAGTATACAGGACGATAAATTTCCTCTTCCAAATATAACTGAAATTCTGGACTCTCTTTCAGGATCGATCTATTTTTCTACTCTTGACCTTTCGAACAGTTATTACCAGTGTTGTCTTGACCCTGATAGTCGGAAATATACAGCTTTTTCTTCAAGACAGTATAAAGTAAATCTAGATAACAAACATGTGGCTTCCATGTCTGGACAATACCAAATGACTAGGATGCCCATGGGACTCAAGACGAGTCCCAATTCATTTTCGAAAATGATGACTATCGCTATGTCAGGTTTAACGTATGATAAATGTCTAATTTATTTGGATGATCTTATCGTTTTTGGAAAATGTTTACAATCACATAATAAAAATCTTATCGATATATTTACTAGATTACGTGAAGTAAATTTAAAATTAAATCCATACAAATGTAATTTTCTAAGAAAAGATATCTTGTACTTAGGACATGTGATATCAGCAGAAGGAGTATTACCTGACCCTGAAAAAATTCAAGCATTAGTTAATTGGCCAGTTCCTAATAATGTCCAGGAAGTATTACGATTCGTCGCGTTCGCTAATTATTATAGAAAATATATTAAAAATTTTGCTCATTATGCCTATCCTTTAACTCGATTAACTAAGAAAAATATACCTTTTATATGGGATGAAAAGTGTCAGTCTGCTTTTTGTACATTAAAATCGTTAATTTCATCCCCTCCGTTATTACAATATCCCGACTTTTCCGAAAACAATAAGTTTATATTGCAAACGGATGCATCTAAAACATCCTTAGGTGCAGTTTTATGTAATTTAAATGAAAAACCGATAGCATTTGCAAGTAGAAATCTCAATAAAGCGGAACTCAACTATCCTACAATAGAGAAAGAACTATTGGCGATAGTGTGGGCCGTTAAACATTTTCGCCCTTACTTATATGGTCAGAGTTTTATCATTCAAACTGACCACAAACCACTTATATATTTATTTACCATGAGAGATCCGTCTAGTCGCTTAATAAAGTTCCGACTTTTACTTGAAGAATATAATTTTATTATAAATTACGTAAAAGGATCAAATAATGCAGCAGCCGATGCTATGTCACGACTGCCTATTACGTCAGATACATTAAAAGAAATGCATGAGTGTAGTATTTCCGTTATGACACGTGCACAATATAAGAAAGACAAAAGTTCTCAGAGTACTCCGCGTGCTATGATTCCTACTGACGATCGGCCTGCGCAACCGAAAGTTGTAGAAATTTTTAGTAAGCCGAGGACATCTGTTGAGCTTAAATTTATCGATAAATACAATTTAAATAAACTTCGAAGAGATAAGGAGATAGATATAGAGAATAACATATTTTGTTTTTCTTTAGTAAAAATGGCATTATTTATAAATCCAACATCCCAATCACAACTGACGCCAGCCGCCTTTGTGAGGGAGTTGAGACAGTTTTGTGAAAAAATAAATATACAAGAATTAATTTTTATAAGAAATTATAAATATGATGAATTTATAAAGATGTTAATAAAAGAAATAAAAGAGTGTATACAATGGTCCGGACCAAGATTATGTATTTTAAATAATATTAAACGAATTGAAAATAAAGATGACCGAAAAGTAATATTGAATGATTTTCACCTTTTACCAACGAGTGGCCACGCTGGTATAAGACGAATGTATAACAATATCAAAAAATATTACTTTTGGCCTGGTCTTGAAAGTGATATTAAAGAATTTATTAAGAAATGTGACAAATGTCAAAAGAATAAACACAGTTCTCACTATGTTAAAGAACCTATGGTTATAACCACAACTGCCAATACGGCGATGGAGAAAGTTTTTCTTGATGTAGTAGGTCCCTTAGATAGAGATGACTATAATTTTTCATATATACTTACCATTCAGTGCGAACTAAGTAAATATGTCGAGGCATACCCTATGAAAACGAAAAGTTCTTTAGAAATAGCTACAAATTTCGTGAATAATTTTATCCTTAGATATGGAATACCTGATAGAGTAGCAACTGATAGGGGTACTGAATTTTTATCTACAATTTTCAAAGAAACATGTAAGTTATTAGGTATAACTAACTTACACTCTACAGCATATCATCATGAAATGCATATCAATACCGTAGCCATTCAGTTTCAAAATACAAAAGGACCGACATTTTCCTTTTTATGTCATTGTTATGTCATACAACATCAACATAAACAAACATTTTATTCGACGTGCTCCAGAATTAAATTATGTATATATTATCTCTTCAGACCAATATTTCTTAAATATCTGTAAAGAGAATACTTACATATGGTCTCTAACTAAAAGTCAAAGAAAAGTGCATTATATAAACGAGCGTCTTCGTAAATGGCGATTGGAAAGATGTCGAAATCTTTTCAAGAGATACGATCCAAAAAATAACCTGTTTACTGATGAGAAGATCAACACAGTGAAAGAAAATTTAACTGGCAAAACAATACACCTTGCGCTAGAAGTTAGAAGGACGTCCAAAATCACATATTGGAAGTAATGATTTAAGCATTAAGTGATACTTTATTCGCTGGATAGCAGTGGTTTTCCAACAGGGCTCTGTACCCTCCCATGAAGCTAATTCAATCCAACATTGGTTGCAAGCCAATTTGTCAGACTTTGTTCAGAGCATAGGTTGGCCTTCGTCGAGTTCTGACTTGAATTCTTTGGAGTATTCTTTATGAACTGCATTGGAGCTAATGGCATACAAAAAGTTCACCAGAACCTGAATTTATCTCAAGCGAGCCCAAATCAATAAATGGAAACTGATTGAAAAGATTAGTACCACCATAGAAGAATGGCCTATATCTTTAAAGCTTAATTAATTGAAAACAAGGATGGCTATTTTAAATAACTTATTTTTATATATACATAAATCTAGATGTTATTAGTTATAATTCATGTTAACAATATATGAATATTTAACATTCCTCCAAAAATATTTTAGCTTTACTTTGCATGATGTCATAAGAGTTCACATTACGAGTTATAAGAATAAGATGGTTTCTATACTGAAAGCAAACTATTTTGAGTTATAAATTTGTATGTGCCATATATTTATATGAATTGATTAATAAAATATATCTTTTGACTTATTATTTTGCAAGATGAAATAATAAATAACTTTTAGCAGTTAAACTTGTTTATTTAATTAAACACTTATTAATAATAATTTAGGACATATTATATAATCTTTTCAGAAATGTTCAGTTTTATCTTTTTCTTTTTTCTGCAGGCTAGCATTTGGTTTTTTCTATACATAAAGTTTTCATGTAAACTGCAGTGGATAAGTCATAAAATTCTATGATCAAGCATAACCCTTGCTTATGCAGAAAAGTTGTTGCAAATTTTTTCTGAACCTGAAAAAAATAGATATAAAGTGTCTATTTAATTACTCGCATAGTCCTTATTTAACTCATAAATTTTCATATTAGTAACTATGTTACACATCAAAATCATATTATTAAGAGATTTACAATCATTAAGGTATTTGTCACAAATCTTCATATTCCATGAAATCCTTCAAGCCATAGATGTGCTTGATTAATCACTTTTAAGCCGGCAAGTGAATATATTTAAAACTACTGGAGAGTTTCATATTTTCCGGTAATTTGTTGTATAAGATCAGATCCATAACATACATTAGCAATCAAACACACTATTTAACCGCCAGGGTAGTGGTGCAATGTCTGTTCCTTTATTTGTATGTATTTATATGAGATACTTTACTTGTATTATAGATTATTAAGAAAGTAATATAGGTTGCTGATTTATTGATTGTACCAAATTATCAAATAAGTAATTAATATTATTTTAATCAGTTTCTAATGAATGAGTGAGACATGTAGCTATTTTTCTATAAATAGGTGCACATTTTAGATGAATTTTGACTTCAACACAAAGTATCACTTGTATCACAAAGTACTTACATCAATCATATATTAACTAATAATTAACATTATTGATTTCTTATATGGATGAAATTTACAGACAGGAATAGTAATATACTACACAGGTTATAAAAGGAAAGAAGGAAGGAAGATCTATGGACGAACATGTTGAATTTAGAAACCTTCACAAAACTACTTACATCAGGATTTTAGCTCCTCTTATTTCTCCAATATGTACTACGAGTATAGCTGTGTACTCTAATAACATTACATGTTAGGTAGGTTTAGCGTATCAGCCTTTCCAAATTAACACTCCTATTTGAAGATCCGGCCATGTTCAGAAAGAGAAAATATTTAATATATTTTCATTAATAAAACAGTTCACTTTTTTGTCGGATGACTTTAGAAGATTTTCTAAGGACGAAATTAATTGTAATGAATAATATTAGAATTTAGAAATGCTGCATTAACCGCCGATCTAAAGCCTAAATACCCAATGTTGCCAGGTTGCTAATAGTGAAATTACTAAAATTTGTAATTCTTGTTGGTACACACGTGTGTGTAGGAAAGCAACTCCCAACATATTGACTTAAAAAAGACCTTATCGAACATCGCCATGATTTTTAAATTGAAAACTTCACTGAATTCGCACTACCGTCACGCTCAGATACCAAGTTTTTATCTCTGAAGTGCAGTCCTAACGACTGATATTTTTTTTAAAGGTCTGACTAATAATACTCCCCCCCCCCCCTCCATTGAAAGTGACAATACAACCTTTTTATTTTAACTGGATTAACAACGTCATTGGATAATGAGACTATGTCTAGGTATCAGACATTAAAAATGATAACCCAAATGTGATACCAAATCAAAGTATTTTAGTGGTCGAAAGAGCTTTATCTGTTGTAATCGCCGAAAGAATACTTTATTACAAAATAGGTTTTATACCTGATTATCAATTAATGGTATTCAGCCTAATTGGACATTATTCAGTTTAAGTTATACTATATTGATTTTTCACTAAAGGTCACTTTAAATAACTTAACGGTAACTTTAGAAAATAATAAATGTTGAACACCAAAATATATAAAATAAATCTACCGATAAAATTGCTAAGCTGGCCACACTAAAATGATCACGATGTGTCATAATGAATAATGACAGTAACATTTAAATAGTAGCACAGATTAATATGATTATTTTCTTTTTATAGGCAAAGGAATTAATGTAAAGTTGTCCCCAATGACGTCATCGGATAATTTGTTTAAAAATCGAATAAAAAAAAAAATAACTCTTAAAACACAAAAATATCCAAATTAGTATCTTAAAATACCCTATTTTACATAATAAAAATATAAAATCAGAGGGTAATTTTTTTTGAACAATCCCCATTGGGTCGTTGGAAAATACTCACAAAAGTTTAGGTAATTTCCTACGAATCCAAACTGATAACCATCCAGAGTCTTGGAGTATTTGGTTACCCTTTTGGTGTTTTTCTTATAACACTACAGTCCATACGAACACTAAATTTACACCATTTGAACTAGTTTTTGGTAAAAAGTGCAAAATACCATCTAACTTGACGCAACTTAGAGTAGAACCGCTTTACAACTATGACGACTATCCTTTAGAGTTGAAATACAGATTACAAACTTCACAAAAAGAAGCGTATGAAAATTTATTACAGAGTAAATTACTAAGAAAACAAAAACATGACATAGACAGTAATCCCATAACATATAAAGAAAATGACTTGATACTAGTAAAAAATGAAACTGGAAACAAACTTCAGACAATTTATAATGGTCCTTATGTAGTTATAGAAGATATTGCACCAAATGTGAAAATACTTAAGGATGGAAAAATAGACTTAGTACATAAGAACAGAACCAAATTGTACTGTTGTTAGTTTTAAGGTTTTACACATTTTGTTTTGCATTATATAAACAAAAAAAAAATTAGGTTTTTTTTTTTTTTTTTTCTTTTCTTTCGGGGAAGGTGTAGTGTGTAATCAATTAGATATATAAGCCTTATTATTCTTAATAAATGATCAGTATATTAACAGCAGTCAGATCGTTTTATTGTGTTATATCACCGAACCTTACACTGGGTTAACCATAAATTGATGAATAAACTAGCCCCTAATTCAGTGGTTGTAATGAGCAATGCCTCCTACCATTGTGTACAGGTTGAGAAAATACCTACAATGTCAAGTTTAAAAAGAGTCATGCAAGATTGGTTACGTGGACATAATGTTGACTTTACACCAGACAATACTAAAGCCGAACTCCTTTCTCTGATAAAAAGAACTCAGTCCGAAAAAATTTACACAATTGACGAAATGTTAAAGGCTGCAGGTCATATCGTTCTTCGCCTTTCGCTGTATCATCCCGATCTCAACCACATTGAGCTTGTGTGGGCCGATGTAAAAAATAATTTAGCTTCAAATTATACAAATTCTTCATTGGACGACAAAATTACAATTACCACAAGATTGTTTTCTAAAATCACTCCCTAAAAATGGCAAAAGTGTGATGACCACGTACAAAAAATTGAGAACCAATATTGGAACCACGGCATGAGGTTTGACAATGTGATAGACGAGTTGATCATAAATGTAGGAAACGAATCAGATTCTGAGGAGGATATGGAAATTGAAGACATGTCTAGTAATGAAGAAGATGTGGATTAATTTTTAACCGACTTCAAAAAATCATCCAACGACAACTCCCTGCCTAGAAACACTAAAACGCGTAAAATAAAGTTTTCATTGAATATTTTTTTTTTAAGTCAGTTTGATTCTTTTTTATAATGTACTATAACGGTGATAGTGCTTTTTTTGTTTACTTATTGAGAAATGTTAATTTGCTTATAAAATTGTTTTGTATCGTAAATAATAAAATATAATAAACACTTTTGAATGTGCATTTTTTTGTTTAATCAGGAAATAGAAAAATACAATATTACAATTAGGTACCCATTACATTAATTCTAACATGTTATTTTGAGATTTATCTGCACTTGAATATATCGTGTGCGTCTTAACTCTCCCCCCCCCCCCCCCCACCCCCAAATACCTGAGAAGGTGACTAGCGCTTCCGCACGCACTATACCAAAGAATCAATTTAAGCCACATTCCAAAAAATAGTGTAATTAAATTATTCTAATTTTATCCAAAAAACAATTACAAAACTTAAGTCACTTTTTGTATGAACATATAAATTAATACGCAAATATTAATTTTACTTGTTTTATTCATTAATAACTAGAAAAGACAAGTAATAACTAAATATGTGGTAAGTATTTTTATTTATGAATTAGTTGCCAAACAAACCTTGTCTAAAATTTATTTACTTAAAGTATCGATATTTTTATAAAGAGTTATTAAGCTTTGAGTTAAATTAAGTATGTTTTGATGACTTAAGATTTATTTGTCCATCCTTTGTTTATGATGACTTGTTGTAAAACTTGTTTATTTTTATGATTCCATAGATGTTTTGATAAAAAAACTTTTATGAAATCGTTACATCCGTCTGTTCATTTTTGTATATTTCATCGGAATTCAGGGCCTAATTCCACTAAAATCGCGGATTTTTGCTGAATCTGGCCACCCTAAGTTCTCGCAATCTTAGCTCCATAGTCTCTAGCCTGCACTACACTCGCATAAAGTTCTCGCGTTCTCAGATGCATTGAACTCGCAAACATCATCGCGAGAACATGAGAAGGCGTTCATATTCTGTTTCTCGCGTTCTCGCGAGAATGTAGAAAGCCCTTAAGAACTATATCGTGGGAAGATGAAAAAGGCCTCCACATTCTCAGTTTGTTGCCTTCTCGCGAGAATGGAGAAGCCTTAAAAAGTAAAATTGATAGATTGACTAACTATTATAACCTAAAAAATATTTCAGTTTGATTTCACCGGAATCTAAAATTTATCTAAAATGTCCTTATTATTCAACAGTTTAATAAAAAAATCACTGTGCTTCAATAAACATTTTTTAACACCCTGCAGAGTTTTTAACATTACACAAGGTATTTACTTAAAACACGACTATTCTTGTACTTGGCCGAAACGTCGGAAAAACCAAAATCAAATAAAATTACCGCGCTTAAAACCGTTAAAACGTAGTTTTATTATTTATTATGTTCTTGTACTCATTATAAAATCCTAATAATAAATGAACTTTCAGCGAAATACTTGTATTCCCATAGTTCAATGGGAATCGATAATTATTTACAAACTAGGAAGAAAGTTAAGGAACAGTTTGCACCATTTGCTGATAAGTTTCGATTAAAAATGGGTTCTTTCGTGGCTGATCCAAAGAATATGATATTTACCGAAGACCTAAAGAATATGGTGCATATGGCTGAACCTGCAGATATTCAGCTTGTGTTAGATATGATTATTAAGTAAGTATGCTCTTGGCATAGAATTATTATGCCCATTTCTCTTTTTTATTTAAATATTATTCCATTGATTGAATTTTTGGGTGTGATTTTCATATTAGACTGCGTTATTATAAGTAATGAAGGGGGAGGGGGGAAAGGGGGGAGGAAAACTTACCCCTTCTGCAACTCCTATGGGGCGAATATCTATTGTTCCTGAGATATTAATGTTTTTGTAAATCTAACCTTACTTCTGTTTTTCACTAATATTGCACTTATATCATAGGTCCAAAGTTGAAAAATCCAAAGAAAATCGAATATTTAACATAAAAAGATTGACAATAGTCCGAAAACACAACATAAAATTGTTAAAAATGAAATAAAAATCAACAGAGCAACTCACATAATTTCAAGAATAAGAATCATGAAAATCATAGATAATATTTATGGTTTTTTTTAGTTTATGGTTAGTAACTAGGCCTTCAAGCTCCGAAAATATTTTTAAATGTATACATATTGACTTTTGGTGAGTGTACGATTATTTTCATAGTTATGGATATATTCATCATAGAGTGAATCATTTGGACCCTGCAAAATAATTTCTAACCTATATTAAAAAATCTGATCCGTCTAATAGTTCTTTGTTAAATCTATATATATTTGATACACAAATGTTAAGTAGCAGGTTGGTGAAGTGGAGAGAGCGGAGGCGTACTTACCCCTACTATAACCCCTATGGCCCAGTTCATGAAATAACATTTTTATTGATAAACATAATCTAACCTATTTTTTCACTAATATTACAAATATATCATAGGTTCAAAGTTCAACAATCCTTTCAAAGTCTAAAAGAAAGCCAGTAATCAACAGAAACAGAAGCAAAGTTACCAAAAAACAGTATACGTAAAAATAACTAATTTTTGTCATAACTGTTTGTGTATATAAAATAAATAGTAAATGGTTACAGTCGGTTCTGGCACTCACCGGCCGCTGCCGTGGCACGCTCGCTTCGCTCGCTCGGCTCGTGTGCTTTGGTCTACACATAACCTAACCTAACCGACTGTTCGTGTGTATATAATAGTAAATGGTTAGTAAACTCCACATCCCTAAATTCTCAGAAACATATAGTTGTTGATTCAAATATCAATATATACCATCATCTTCAAAATGCAAAGATTCTGTAGCATTAAAAAACGACTTGGGCACATCAGTAGACGGTCCCGCCATATTAATAGGCGACTCCGAGACATCAGTCGCCACACAAGTAGAAGGCCCCGCCATCTCCATAGACGACTCCGCGACATCAATCACTACACCAGTAGATGGTCCCTCCATATCAATAAACGACCCCGCAATATTAGAAAACGGTGCCTCAACCAGTTCGTAATCGCTCATTATAAGGCCCAGTTGAGCAATCTAATCAAACTCCAATAAGAAATCCCGTATTCAATGTTAAGCCCTCGAATCAGAATCGAATAGCAAGCCAGTAGTCAAGTAAAACATTCGGAACAGTAAATACAATTAAAAAAAAACACAATAAAGACTAGTCACGAAAGAAAACGACAGAATAGAAATTAAAAAAAATAATTTTAATTAAATAAAATTTAATTAATTTTAAAAATTTTATGACAATAATATCTCTTTCTCTATGACAGTGACATCTCCATATAGAGTTATTGAACCATAAAGAAAAAAAAACGCAACTGCGTTTGATTATGGTATTTTTTATAGTGGTTTCATTATTTCAAGTTAAAATATATATTTTTAGACTTAAAATCAGTTTAAGTGATTATTTGGTGTTTAAAAACACTTTTGATAGTATTATACTATGCATGAGTATATTTCTAAAGTTAAATCACACTTTATTATTGTCAAAATTACCAGATCATTGTCATGAATTTTAAATTTCCATAATTAATTGAATATGTATTTATTCCACAAAAAACCAATTTGAGTTGTTATAAATAAGTCTTAAATATATTCCTAAATACATTCACCATTAAAATCATCTGGTGAAATATATAAACCCAACCCGAATTTTTATATAGCATCATTACACTTTTTTTTGGAAAACTAAAGTATTTTTATAGTGTTAGTTATAGTTATTAACATTTCAGGGGTTAGGTATAGATATAAGCCCGGATGATTTTAATGGTGAAGGTGTTTAGGAATATATTTAAGACTTATTTATAACAACTAAAACTGGTTTTGAGTGAAGAAAAAACATTTTCAATTAATTATGGAAATTTAAAATTCGCTTCAATGATCTGGTAATTTTGAAAATAATAAACAATAAAAAAAAATATTTTCGTAGCTTAAAGCTCTAGTTACTAACCATAAAATTAGGAAAAAAACATGAGTATTATCTAAGATTTTCAAGTTTCTTGTTTTTAAAATTATGTGAGTTCTGTTGTGTTCTATTTCATTTTTAACAACATTATGTTGTGTTTTTGGACTATTTTGAATCTTTTTAGCTTTATTACTGGATTCATGTTAGTTTTTTCAACTTTGGACCTATGATATAAGTGCAATATTAGTGAAAAACATAAGTGAGGTTATGTTTACAAAAACATTAATATCTCAGGAACTGTACATATTCTCCACATAGGAGTTGCAGAAGGGCTAAGTTTTCCTCCCACCCCCCTCCCTCCCACCCTTTCTTACTTATAATAATCCGGGCTTATATCTATACCACACCCAATGTTGATTATAAATGATAGATTGAATATTCACATGTAAATTTTTTCAGAAAAATGTAAAATTTGCTGAGACCTAGTCATTAAAATGATTATATTAAGGATGACTCTTCCTATTGTCTGCTTGCATCACTCAATGATTTTATATAACTTTTATTGTAAACATTAAAAATACATTTTAATTGATTGTGTATTAGATTTTAGTTAAACTTTTATTATTACTACTAAAAAGTGGTGGAATTGTAAGATAAAAATTAAAATTAAATCACATTTGGAACTATTAAAATTTAGTATTAATTATGACTAACCATCATGTCAACTCAGAATAATCTTTAATGTTTTTAGATTTAATTCACAAAATACAGAGTATAGATTTGGCTCATTTGTTTTTGGACCTGTTGTGATGAGAATGTTTTATTTTCTTGATGCACCTAAAGAAGCTCTTCAGGTATGTTCAAAAATCAAATAAAAATTATGATAATACAACATTTTATACTACTATCATGGGAGAAATATATTAGGAAATACAATTGCTCATTAAAATATGTAGAACAGAATACTTTGTTAAACTGTGTACATATTGGTGGTATAAGACAATGAAGAAACAACAGTTAACTTGATGAGAGCATACAATAACATTTGTTACATAATTTCGATGGCCTCTGCGGTTGAGCGGGCTAAGCCTTTGCCCGCTTACCTCACTGCAATGCAGAGGCACCAAGTTCAATTCCTGATATGGTAAATTTCGGAAATGAATTTTCTCTGTTATTTACTATGGCCTGGGTGTATAGGATGGGCCCCAGAGTGGTCTGTTGTATACTACCCATAACACAAGCGTAACTCGCTTAATTTGGGGCTATACAGTGTTTGTGTTAATCTGCCGATTTTTTTTTACAAATAAAATTGTAGTTTTCAATATTTAAGTCTGAATGAATCTATATCCTACATGGCTACCAGCCAGTTACTATATCTTACTATCCATTCATTGGTAATGTTAGTTTTCTATTAATTATAAGTCTGGTTTTATTTATACACCTGTAAGTTTTTTTCATATGATGCTTGAAAGCAGGGATTCCCAAACTATTTTGGGCAAGAGACCCCTTTTCTAGAAACTGATATACCCCAGATCCCCATAACCAAATTACTTTACAAATCCTATCCCTTAGTTTTTTTTTGTATTGATATAAAATACTTACCTATTTAAAAACTGGAGATAGGATTATCATCATCATCATTATTCATTTTCTCAGCACAATTTAACAAAGTAAATAGAAATAAAATTTAGTAAATATCAAGTGTAATTAATAATTATTAATACAAATTCCATATAAATACTTAAGCAGGTAATTAAAAACACATACACATAACACAACTTATTCAGTATCTTGAAAGTTTCAAATAAGAATTTGTGTTAATTATTAATAGGGGTTCCTTTTTAGACCTTGTCATAGTGCACTCTTAATCTTAGAGACTTATACAAGTAAAACATGTTAATCTAAGACTGGGTTAAGGAAAAAATAAATGGAGAATAACATATAGTTAACTGGCTTATAAGGCACCAAAATATTTCATTCCTTTTTCACTCTTGTTGTTTCATTATTTAAAATATCTTTGTTGAGGCAAAAATGTAAAAAGACTTTGATAACTTGTTGTTTTGACTTCTTTTTTAAAAACTCTAACTTGTAACTGTTTAATATTTTTTTCAGTGCTTCAATGAGCCAGTAAATGCAGGCTTCTTTGACCAGCTGGTATCTGTCCAAATACTTTTAGACCTGCTATACAGTCATGAGATGTATGATGACATGTATAAAGTTTTTGATAGAGTGCAAGAGAAACAGATTAATATGACAAAGTTTCCAAAATATCCTGTAGTTTTGGTGCTGGCAGCATGTTATAAACAGGTGAGAATTTTTGTCTTTTATAATTTTACTATTTTTATTTATTTTATATTCCTTTTCCTTCCTTGATCTCACTCTTCTCATTAAGGCCTTGTTTATCTATTAATTCAATTTTATGGTAAATTTTTAATAAATAAATCAAAGAGAAATTAGGTAATTGGTCTTAATATATGAATGAAAAATTATTCCTTTTCAACACTGATAGTGGATCTGTATATGCATCTATAAGAAATAGACTGGAGCATTATAATAGTAGCCCACAAATGTCTCACTACTGGGCCACCAACTACTTGTCTAGTTCAAGCAAAAAGTATACCTGCTAGGCTTGTTCAAAGTGGATAGATTGGCTTTACTTATCATTGGTGTGCAGTTACATACACATATTATCACACCCGTTTTCCGTGGGGGTAGGCAGAGACTGTGGATCTCTTGTGATGATCATGACAAACAACTTTTGCTTCATCTATTTTGGATTAGTCTCTTTGTACATGCATATTTATTTGAGATGCTTGATGATGTATAGGTTACCTTATAATGTTTGAATATCAATAAATTAGTCATATGATTATGTTGCCCTTGCATATAAGCTATACACAATTAATAGAAGGTTATTGAAGCTTTCAGTGATTTGTATTATTTGCAAATTACAAAAAACACATTTCTATTTAATCTTTTAATTGAGAATATATTGGGACCTTTAATATTATTTTGTAATGCTTATAGAATACACCACAAAGTTTTGAATATGCATCAAAGCTATGGTCTGAAATGAGTTCTGTTGGATCACAGCCTTTGAGAAGGGCGACAACATTTTTCGCAGGTTAGTAGATTACTATGTATAGTGCTATTTTCAAACTAAAATTTTTCAGTTGAGATTGAATAAATCTTACACAACTGTTTGTTTCAAGATGAGAATACTTTGAATAATTAATATAATTGATAGACATATCACCTATGCAGAAACTGTGCAAGAATGGAGAAAGAATATTTATTCATGCAGTCGGGTGGCCTGTTGTGAGACGCAACAAAACAAACCACAGCCAGGTGGTAAGGCATTTGCCCGTATATATACAACATGTGAGGATTTCCTTGCAGGCGAGATCACATGTAATGAGGGTCATGAGTTGATAATGTGTCTTATTTTTTGTAAGCATTGTAACATTCAATGAAATTTATCTCATAATATAAAAGCATACTACGTGTATGAATACATCTGTTCAGTGCTAGGTACTTTGCTGTGACTGCTATACAATTTATTTCTTTTTGCACAGTACATCTGGCTGATATGTACAAATGTTGTTAAAATAGCTGAAGGGATATTTTTCCTTTTAACACTTACTTTATTATATTTTTCCAGCATTGGCATTGAAGCAGGGAGCGCCTCATATAGCTCTGGAGTCATTATCAACACAGAAACAACATTATGTAACAATAAGGAACATTAAAGTGAGTTACTTGACTTTTTATTTATCTTAATAAAACTGGGTTTTAGGCGCGGTGTTGTATTTGATTTTTATTTATCTTTTACTCACTCTACATTTGAAGGTAGCAAGCACATAGTGCTCAGCCCCAATTTGTGATGTCTTTTTTGGTCGCAGAAAGCTGCGCTTTCCTAAATTTTGTTTGAAAGACTTCTTCTATGTATAACTAACAGTAAATATCCAGTTTGGTGTCGTTTATTGCGACCTAAAAAAATATTGTTAGAAAATGCCAATGAAAAGATTGAAGAAATTAAAGAACATAACTTTTTTTTTACAAGCTTTTTATTGCTGGAGTACAGCAGACAGGCTGACGACTCAAATGTGATAGCAAGTGGTTACCGTAGCCTACGAAAATTTGCAACACTAAGGCTAAAAAGTGCTGCCGCTTTCTAAAGGGACACTGGAACCTAGTCACTAACACCACTCAAGGTTGTTATAGCGGCATGCTCTAGACCAGGGTGGCAGCCATCCAGACTGAAATACCCCTATTACCTGTTTTAAAAACTCCTTACCTTAAAAGCAACCTGAGAAAGGGATGACATACATACATACATACATACATACATAACTTCACGCCAGTTCCCTTGCGGACGAACAACAGAGTGCCATTTAGGCTTATTCTTACACAGCTCACTTGCCTCTTTGACATTCATAACTCTTGTCATGCAAGCTCGTCTGTTCTTAAGGCTCCTGACATCACCTTCAAGGGATGACTTGTTCTGTAAATGCTTTTAATAAATGGATTATTTTTGTTTGTATAGGCAACAGCGTTGGCCAATATGGGAAGGGTTGACGACGCTTTGCCGGTACTCAGGGCCGTATTAGAAATCGATGCTCCTAACCAAATGGATAAGCACACGTTTTTCAATGAAACTGTAAGTATATTTTAGTATGTACTGTATAATATAATGTCCACAGTTGTTTTTGCGGTTTATTATCAAAGATCGTCATGGACAGCACATATTTTTAATGTAGTGGCATCAGAATCAGAAAAAAATATGAGTTAGAAAATGTTAATATATCTATAATATTATAAAATTTTAAACATGCCGTGTCTGTACATTGATGCTATTAAAAAAAAACTGGAATAGACTATAAACGATGGAGAGAACAATGTAATTTTTTTAGATTTCTTGTCAGTTTGTTCGGGATTCACGTAAAAATTACTGGGCCGATTTCGATACGGTTTGACTTAAAAGCTGCGTTACTGTTTATCCCGGGAATCCCGCGGAAATTCTTCTAGGAATTATTTAAAATTGCGAGATTGACAAAAAACGAGTGATTTTTTTACTTTTATGTAATAAAATGTAGTGATATTTTATATTCCGGGAATCCCGTGGGAATTTCCTGGGAGCGATTTGTAGTTGTTCGGGTGCTTAAAAATTAGCTTATTTCGACACAGTTTTCACTAAAACGATAGCTTACATTCTTTTTGTAAATGCTGCAATATTTTGTGCCCCGGGAATTTCAAATCAAGCGTCGACGAAGTCGCGGGCATTTACTAGTATAATATAATAAATTGAATCTTCAGGGGCAAATCCTAAACTATACGAAATAGTGAAAAATACTCAAACGAGTCTCAAGGTCAACTTTGATGCGACTAAAGTGGTATCATTAGATTTTTTAAAGTCAATTACCCCAGTTAAGAATCAAATCGGCTGATTTTGAAAAAATAAAATAACACCTGTATTATCACACCAGTAGATAGAGTGAGTAGCTTAGAAGGATTAATTTCTGTGAAGGAATGCCATAACTTAGATATATTTAATTGTTAATTTTGTTGTGGGATTCAGATTGCAAGTGTCCGTGAAGCTGTAACGAAGTCGAACAACAAGGACATTGAAAGGGAATTCAAAAATATTGAAAAAGCATTTTCAGACAGAGGTCTCATCGAAAATAAGGTGAATTGTGTGTGCAAATGTTTGAATCAAAGCTAAGGGATCGAATTTGAAATTGATGTTTGACATCTGCTGAAAAGTGGCTTTCAGCATCAGCAGTGGATATAGGCATCTGCATATAAAAGTGTTTCACGTGAAATTGACCTCTTGAATAAGTTCAAGGTTAATAATATCAGTTATATTGGAGCATGTTCGCCAGGTGGTAGGGCATATGCCCGTCTGGATGGCTACCACCTCTGGTCTAAAGTATGTCGCCATAAAAACCTTGAGTTGTGTTCCGGCATTAGTGACCAGGCTCCACTCTCCCTTAAGAGAGCAGCAGCGCAGTTGTAGCACCTTTGGTGTTGCAAATGTCCATAGGCGATGGTAACCGCTTTCCATTAAGTGGGTTGTCTGCCTGTCTGCTGAGCCCCTGCAATAAAAAAAAAATGTTATACCTGATGCCCAATTCTGCTATTTCAATATCTTGGTGTTGGTAAGATATTCAAAGTACGATTCCATTGCGATAGTGTGAACAATTCGTATTCTATTAAATCGCCAATATGCGAGGCAGGCAGAATAACAGTATAAAAAAAAATTGTATTGACATTAGCAGAAATGATGTTAGCTGAAAAGCTATCAAAATTGTAACATTTATTTCGCGACTTTTGGCTCATGAATATTTATAAAGATACTGAATACCGAAATCAGACAAACCTATAATTGAGACGATTGTGTCCGGAGATTATGAAGAGATAGTAATAGCAGAATTCGGCCCCTATACAGACCTCGACACAGATACAAATATTTTCATAGTAGAAAGCCTGGTTCATATGGTATGGGTCTTTGAAAGTTTGAGAAACGATATATGTAGGATATGTTGAATGTCATTATTCAAGTTTAAACAAATATATATTAAAATAAATAAAGCGGTGGATTAAACTTCGTTTAGTAGGCTTTTGAGTCCTATAATTGGATTTCAAAAACAGTCAATAAAGATATTTAAAAAGTAATGATATATATACTTTTTTTTTGTCAAAGATTATCGACTAATGGTGAAATCGTATTTAAATTACTTTTATGGTGAACTTTTCAACAGTAAAATAGCAAGGTGTTTAAAAGCACACTCATTTTAACGACTTTAGAAAAGTAGGACATTCTTAATTCGTCGCCTAAACATTTTTTTTGTCAAGTAGAGGAAACTATATCATTGTTGGCACCCCACTGCAATGATTGACACCCCATTATTTTGTGTAGTCATACAATGATAATAATAATAATATTGTATTGCTACAAAATTAAAAAATATTAAGATTATTAAGAATACCTTGAGTAAATTGACTGGGTGTCAATCATGGGGTGCGGTGCTTAACAGTGCTACTGTATACCCTACAATGTTTTAGAATTCTTTGTAAAATCTGTCAAATACCCAATTATTTGCAGACTCTGGACCAATTACTAAATGCCGAAATCACGATGTCGCCGCGGCAGAAGGATCAACCCCGCGGCATGCCTGCTTTTCATGGGAAACGACCTTTTGGCCAACGGGAGCAGAGGAGGCCTAATTATTAATTCCAAAGACGATTTTAGACCCTATGTCAGCTCGTGTGATAACATTTTAATATTGTAAAATATGGAGAGTAGAGGAAAGGAGGACTATATTTATATTAAAACAATGCCCGTCAAAAATATTAAACGGAGAAAGATTACAATTTCCTGCGGCCGGGCGGCCTGTCGTAAGAGGCCACAAAATAACCCACAGCCAGGTGGTAGGGCATTTGCCCGACTGGATGGCTACCACCCCGGTCTAAAGTATGTCGCCATAACAACCTTGAGTTGTGTTCCGGCATTAGTGACCAGGTTCCAGTTTCCCTTAAGAGAGCAGCAACGCATTTGTAGCACCTGTGATGTTGCAAATGTCCATAGGCGATGGTAACTGCTTTCCATCAAGTGGGCCGTCTGCCTGTCTGCTGAACTCCTGCAATAAAAAAAGATTGATTAAATCGATTGCGTTATGCTAAAGGATGACTTATGAAGAAAGAGTAAAAGTAAACACTATAGAGCTATAGTAGTAGGAGTGTATACTACGGCCGGTTCTGTCTATTCCCCGTTCACGGTTACTCGACTTGACTTGGTTACCAAAATTCTAAAAATTAACATCACTTAATATCATATTATAATAAAAGGTTATAAATAGCCATTATTACGAATCGTAAGATATTCTTGATTTTGGTTGGAATTTTCTAAAAATTATCGCGATTTTAAGCGTTTTTGACGCTTTAGGTCAGGTCAATATTTTTGATTGTTGGTAACCCTGCGCGCCAGTTATCGTGAACGGGGTATATGTCTTACTAGTCATATTACTTTACCATTAGTCGGTATTTGACTTGTCAGAAAGCTTATGTCATATTTTAACCAATAGTAACGGAAATGAATGATTGATAAGATATAGGAACAAGCCATAAAATCACTAAGTACTCTTAAAAATTAACTCTAATAAAACATCAAATATTTCAACTTGATGTACTTCACTCGGTTGATAAATATGTAAGTTAAAGACTTGTCCACAGTATCGCCTATCTGGTTAGTTTTTAACCAACTTCAAAAAGGACGTTCTCAATTTGATCGGTATTTTCTTTTTTGTTGATTTTATATGTACGAGTATGTACACCGATTACGCTGAGATTTACGTGATTCTTCTTTAGTTTGATGCGGAATAGCTGCCATTTGGTCCCCTAAAAATTTAACATAGTTTGGCCCAGTAGTTTTCATTTTATGAACATTTTTTATGAATATTTTCAGTTCCCGTTTCTTGGGACCTATATTTTTTAAGGCGCGCGACACTTTTCGTAGGCCTACCCATAGCTTGACACTAAAAAAACTATAAAAACTAAAAAGTATAAAATAATTTAATAAAGATTTTTGACTAAGAATTTATTTAGTTTATTAAGAGACAAAATAATATAAAATGTTCTGCATCTTGAAGCCGGTGCCGAGCAAACCATAAAAAATACTAATTAGTTTTTGAAGTCGGTTTTGAACTATAGTTTATTCTCACCGCTGGACTCTTTCAGTTTGACTCCCACATAAAATATATAATGGAGTTCCTTAATTCTGCTCTCCATAATTGTAAAGGCTGATACAGAAATATGTATATAATAAATATAAACGCTAGGTATGTTGTGTAGCCAAAACTATTTCAGCTAGCAGTCAAGACATAAATACCAGCCGGTACCAGTTAGCACGTGGTAATTGTAACAATATGTATGTACATTAGGTGAGAAAACTGTCTAAGCGGACCGTGCGTTCCGGCGAGGATTCGAACTCGGGCCCTTTGAGCTTTAGGAACGCATGCACTAGCCATTACTCTACCACGACTTGTAACCTTTAATTAATTTAGTATAATTATAATAACATTAATAACCCGTTATTTTATACGTGAATATTTATTCAATTTATTCTATTATATGTTATTATGTGTCCACATCCCTATTGTTTGTTTAAACTTAGCTACCATATGAACAAAACATTATGGAATTAACTAAATAGGAATGCATCTGTTTCAAATGAAAGTAACTTTCTGTTTTAATTTATTTTATTATTCTGTTTAGATATTAGACATAGATAGTCATTCAATGTTATTGAATACCATCGTGTTCTTTCAATTGAATGCTTTTCAAGCACGTTGATTCAATTTGGTTGATCCGTCTACTATCGGCATTAGACACAAATTGGCTAGCATGAAACTAGCGTCTGTTTATTAGCTACATTTTATGGAATAGAGCCCTTAAATGAAGTAATAATTAAGTAGTCTGCCGAAACATTTTTGTACATAGGCATGAATGTTTAAAGAACGAAATTTTATGTGTGAATTGGTAACAGAGTAAATTGTTGATTGTAATTTATGAAACTGAGATGTGCTCGTTAGCCTGTTCAAGAATAAAATGACTAATTTAGAAAACTGATTGTTTTTAGTTTTATTCTCTTTCTTCCTTTCCTTGTAGTGTCAAGTATTCATGAATATTCATTATAGAATAATATTCAAGTTAATAACTCGGTAGCCGTTACTTCAAGTTAGTAATCCGTATAGTAGTATCCGCGACAATCTTCATCTTTGTGACGTAGTAGGCAAACTGCAAGAGTCTACTCGCGCTGGTACGATCACGTTACGAAGTCAACCGGATTCCGTAACTCCGACAAGCCTCTCGGCCGCAGGAAATTGTATTCTTTCTCCGTTCCTGCACGGATAAAACATACACATTATACAAAATAAATAACTTCATATAGTCCTTGACTAAGTCAAGGGAAATAGCAGGGCTAACTTGGCCCTATTATTAAAAAAAAACGTTAAAAATTTAAATGAATATGAGCTATTCAAAGTTCTGGCGTGATGCTGTGTAGGTGTTCTTCATAAATGAAACAAATATGATGCTTTAGTGACTAAGGTGGCGCAAATTGCATCCTACCAAACAGTACGTAATTATTCGTAGTTTTATTTTTACTACTGTCACGCGTATACATGAAAAAAATTTACATGTCGAGATTAGCGATGTGTGAATTCCGTTAATCTATCTCGAAAAAGCGTAGTGATTTTCAGACTGTTCTCCTGAAACGGAGGCCTTACTCAAACGCCTTCCGTCGTTCGTTTTCGTCCGATCAGCCCGAAAGAGTCGATTAAATATTTGATAGAAAAAAAAGAAAGATTTCTTTAAAACTACAATAATATTGTCTGTATAACACAAAAATAAATGGAACATAAAATGGAAAATGTACTTAAATATAATAAACACAAACAAATAAGTTCCAAAACGAAAATGAACTACAAAAGACATTTAAGAGTAAGCCCTCAGGCACGGGCGACAGTTTAAGATTTCACGAGCGAAACCGCGGGAAGAGCTCTAGTACCCATTTTAAACTAAATCATTGTGGGTCGCTCAGGCTGTAGTAGGTAATACCATTGTTTTAATCTCGACATCAAAACCCAAATTGTTCTTTGAAATGGTTCACTTAATCTCATTTAACCAATGAAAACCCAAATGAAATGTCGTGTTCTGAGATTGATTTGCGGCGAGACAAAGGGCTAAAATGTCTAAGATTATTTGCTTACGGACCAATTGGTGGGCTTGACAGAGATACTTGGCGCGTGCCAGTTTTATTTTTGGCCAGATTTATGTTGTGTTGTCAATACGGTGGATTTGCCTGATGCGACAGAAACATAGGGGTAAAATTGGGCTAGATACAAAATCTTTTTTTGCCCCGTAGAATTAATGAACTTTTTTGATTACGTAAATATGTCGTTTTGTAATTATTATGGCGTTGGATCTTTTTGCATTTCATACCGTTAAAGAAAATCGGCACTTATTGTGTTTTATCATGGCTACACCCACTTGCCAGAATTTCATTCACCATCATTTCATCTGCTATACTGGTCAACAGACATAATATTGTTTCTCATAATTTTATATGTCATACTCATTGTTTACTATATAAGTCACGTGCTAGAAACTTTATTTCCCATAAAGTCAATTTCAATAACATCATTTGTTATCATCATTGTAAGGCGTAATTATCATATGCCATCGAAATTGCTTCTAGAAAAAAATCATAACATCGTTTAAACTAAACGATCAATAGGCTTAGGTTTGGTTAGGTTAGAACATGAAAAACAACGCACGAGCCGAGCGAGCGTGCCGCGGCAGCGGCCGGCGAAGTCCTAGAAAGCCAATCGCTTTTTAGGACAAAGGCGTTAGGTTAATTTTCTACGGAAGCGACTTTTAGTATGGCATTGAAATATTCTGCTAAATAATATTATTACAATTAATAAAATGGATAACAATATGTTTGCACTCATGTCATTATGGAATCTAGTGTACGGGCAAACAAGAGAATGTCACATAATTTTTATGGTAAACAAACAATTCGGGCAAATGAAATTCGGGCATATGAGTATTATGCTTATATTTTTGGGGCAAATAATAGACAACCGTTTTATTAGGTTTTCTGGAGCAGGATCGGGCCGGTGCTGAGACTATCGTCGGCCCAGAAGATCGATAGGCCGCAGGACGTGTCGCCTTCAATTAACATCCTGTTAGAATTAGATAGATAGTACTTAATTGCTAACTGAAGCTAAACAATTTTTTTTCATTGCACGAGTTTAGCAGACAGACAGACGGCCCACCTAATGGAAAGCGGTTACCATCGCCTGTGGACACTTGCAATACCAAAGATGCTGCAAATGCGCTGCTGCTTCTTAAAGGGAGACTGGAATCTGGTCACTAATGCCGGAAGTAATGCCACCTTCTAAATAAAAGTAGTTAATTTAAAATTAGCTATTCTATTAACAAAAAATGGATTATGCTCCTGCTTCATTTGCGTTAGTATTAGTGGCTGTCGCCAATTTCATCTTGTTTATAGCGTTAAAAATAACGCCGTTAATGATTAGCTATATTAGTGTGTATAGATGAGTTATCGTCAATGTTTAACGTAATTAGCAATGTCACATCTCAAATAATGCAATGAAACCTTGACTAAATTTGCGTGACACTATTCACTAACATCAATTTTATTCCAGGTGTAGAACGGCCATTACAAAATTCTATTAAATTATGGACAGTAGGTATATATCGTTTTTCTTGCTATGAAGAACGCAAAAGCTAAATGAATATAAGTAACATTACGTTATGTAAGGTCTTTCATCGAGTATCCTAAGTGACTACTTATCCATGACAATGAAAAGTAAATATTCTTTAGATGTCTACGAAAGCGTTATTGATAGGAAGGTATATTTCGCAGGTAAATTGGGTATCGGTAACGTTTCTTATATTAAGTTTCTGAATTGAAATATCAACAACTTATATAAGTGAAGATGAAATAAATTGTCTTCTTCGGGTTCCGTAGACATTTTGATAAAATCGCCACGTTTATAAATTCGTCATGTCTGTATACACGTATAGTGATAATATTATCATTGGCCACAGAGTGATTCGCAGGCGCGGATCACTCTGTGGATCACACAGGTAGCTATCAAAAACGGTTGTGGTCACAGCCACTCGAAAATCGGACAAGTGCGAGTTAGGGTACTATGAATTCGGTCATGATCGACATAGTACATTTCTACAAAGGAGATGTTTATAAAATATATGACACCTTGACCAAGATTTTGTACAGTGTGTAGTTCCACGTGGGCAAAGCCGTGGAGCGATCATTAATAAATTACTAAACTTGTAAAATGTTACACTGTTCGCTTGCGAAAATTACAAAAGTAAATGTGTCTTTTTTTGTACGTCACAGCGTCACATTTAGACTCTAAACTCTAAACCTTTGACACGACGAGTGGATTTCGATGGTGCGGCGCGAGATCGAAATACTTACGCGAGAGCGACGTAATGTAGTTTTTGATGGAGGGAAGCTCCAGATCGCGGTGGAGGTCGACGTTACGCATATAGAGGGGAGCACCGACGGCTCTGCGCATGAATTTGTTTTGCACGATTTGCAATTTATCTAAAAGGGCAGGCTTGGCATGGCCGAATACCACACTCGCGTATGTCATGATCGGGCGGATGCATGTTTTATACAAAGTAAGCTTGTGTCTGAGGGACATTTTGCTTCGTTTGTCTATCATGGGTGCTAAACGACCCATCACAAATCGCGCTCTATTTCGGATTATAGTGATATGCTCGTTGAAGCGCAAGTTCCGATCTAGGGTGACACCCAGGTATTTGGTGTACTTTTCCCAGGGAATTTGTTGTTCGTAGAGCGAAATGGTTTTTAGGCGAAGGCAAGCACGTTTGGGGGAGCAAAGCGTGCCCGGGGAAAAGAACATTGCTGCGCTTTTCTCCGGGTTTACCTCTATCCTCCATTTGCGAAACCATTCGCCTAGCTCTGTGACAGCTGCCTGCAGCCGGACGCAAGCCATTTGTCGGTTGTGATCTGATGTATAGAGTGCGGTGTCATCCGCGAAGAGGGCTAACTCCACATCTGGAGTTTTTGGGATGTCGCTGGTGTACAGCGTGAAAAGTAGTGGGGACAGGGCCGAGCCCTGTGGTACACCGGCTGTGAGTGGGTGAGGGGACGAGCGCGTTCCCTCCACTCGAAAACGGAAGCTTCGGCCTAACAGGAAGTCTCGCAAGATGTGCACGAGTCTGTCTGGCGCACCGAACTGGTACGACTTCTAAATCAAGCCGTTGTGCCAGACCTTGTCGAAGGCTTTTGCTACGTCTAGGAATTCGGCGGCTGTTCCTATAGGGCGGGGGCGATGGGCAAAGTGAGATAGTATGTGCTCCGTGATGCGGTGCACCTGTTGCACGCATGAGTGTCTAGCACGGAAGCCAAATTGCTCATCGGGTAATAGATGTTTGCTGAAGGCAAAGTCTCTAAGTCGTGAGAGGATGACTCTCTCGTAAAGCTTGCTGAGTGCGCTCAGTAGGCTGATTGGACGGTAGCTGGACGGTTTATTAGCCGGTTTTCCCGGCTTGTGAATACCAATGACATCTGCCTCCTTCCAGATCGCGGGGAAGGAGCAGTTTGTTATGGCGGCATTAAAGATGCTCACCAGGATTATAATTAGATGGGCGGGTAGGAGTTTTAAAACGCGATTGTTGATGCCATCCGTCCCTGGGGCCTTTCGCGGTTTGAGAGACTTGATCAGATCTTGCACTTCTTCGACCGTGACCGAGTCGAGTGTGGTTTCCGCTGGTAAGGAGGATCTACGTTCGACCTCGGAGTCCACCTCCGTCAGGTGTGACTGGTCGACGTTTTGCGTAGTGGGGGAGCATTGAAGCTCTAGACTCTGAGCAAGGCACTCGGCTTTCTCCTCGTCATCGAACGCCTCGGTGTTGTCGGCTCTTTCTAGCGCGGGTATGACAGTAAGGGTGTCTGATTTGAGAGCTCTAGCCAGCTTCCAGTACGCCTGGTGAGTTGGTTCGATATCCCTCAACGTTCTGTCCCAACGTTGTTCCCTGACTTCCCGGATACGTAGTTTGACCTCGCGCTCTAGTTCGCGGAGTCGGATTCTGTTATCCATAACGGTGGGATATCTGTCATGAGCTCTGGAGGCGGCACAACGTGCCCTCAGCGTTACCCTCACCTCGTCATTTAGGCATAAATGCGAAAGTAATTCTCCACTGGCTACTGTCTTCATGAGTTCCGCACTACGGTATGAAGGTGGCTGCTGAGGGCTTCGATCGCCCTATCCGTAGTCTTGGCGGGACCGAGAATGTGACATAGAATACTTTCCAGGTCACAAAAGCTGGTTGCATTTTCGTGGGCCCCAAGTCTCAACCAGTTCTGAGAGGTCCTATTAGCGCTGTATAAACATTTAATGCAACGTATTTCAACGTAACCTATGTGCATGCTTGCTTTTAAAATAAACTACTATTATAATAAAACTACGTTTTAACGGTTTTAAGCGCGGTAATTTTATTTGATTTTGGTATTTTCCGACGTTTCGGCCACTTTTCAGTGGCCGTGATCACGGAAGACAAAGATGTCAAGTGTCAACGAGTATTGTTAAAGTTTTATTTAGCCTACCGCCAACTTATTAATTTTAATTATTTAATTTTTAATTTTGTTTATGGTTATTATTTAATCTATGGGAGCCTAATCTAATTTACTACCGCTTCGCAACATGTTATGGCTTGAAGAGAAGAAGCGGCGCAAGAAACTCTTCAGCAAACATGCCTAGCTCTAATAATTTTATATAATATTAAAATGGGTGGAAGGAAAAATACCTACCCTACATCAAGGGGGTCACAGACAGAATTGGTCACATCCTCAGGCGAGCTTCAATCAAAACATATTTCAAGCCGCAGAAAAAGATTACCCAATTTCTGAGACCTGTGAAATGCAATATCCCACTCCAGGATGCAGGGGTTTACAAGCTTGATTGTGAGTGTGGATTGTCATACATTGGGCAAACAAAGAGGAGCATAAAAACACGAGTAAAAGAACACATTGCTGACATGAAACACACAAGGTCTACGAAGTCTGCGATCAGTGAACACACGCTGGATAAACCCAACCACTACATCAGATTCGATAACCCACAAATCCTCGCGAAAGAGAATCGTTTCATACCTAGAATGATGCGTGAGGCTATTGAAATCAAAAAACACCCAAATTTCAATAGAGAAGATGGTTGGCAAGTACCACCTGTTTGGGATCCAATTATCAAAACTATTAAGACCCAAACCCAGCAAAAACCAGCTGCCAGACCTCAAGACACTGTGAGCTCTTTCTGCGTACAACGGAACACAAACCAACTTGACTGATAATTACTTTTATTTTTCCTTCCACCCATTTTAATATTATATAAAATTATTAGAGCTAGGCATGTTTGCTGAAGAGTTTCTTGCGCCGCTTCTTCTCTTCAAGCCATAACATGTTGCGAAGCGGTAGTAAATTAGATTAGGCTCCCATAGATTAAATAATAACCATAAACAAAATTAAAAATTAAATAATTAAAATTAATAAGTTGGCGGTAGGCTAAATAAAACTTTAACAATACTCGTTGACACTTGACATCTTTGTCTTCTGTGATCACGGCCACTGAAAAGTGGCCGAAACGTCGGAAAATACCAAAATCAAATAAAATTACCGCGCTTAAAACCGTTAAAACGTAGTTTTATTATGTATACAAGTCGCGAAAACTTAAGAAAATATTATATAAACTACTATTGTTTGTGCGGAAAGACAACCGTCTTGGCGTAAGGCGTTTTTTTTCTAGTTCTATCTAGAAAAAAACCCATTATCATTAAAATCATTCACGAAGACAATTATTAAGACAGAATTTGAAAACGTTATATTCGAACAGAGTTGCAGCTGTCATTTTAGTTCAGGTAACTAAAAATCAGATCATAGTAATATAGTTATGTCGAGTAGAATTTAAAATATGTTCGGAAACTTTATTATTTATTTAATTATTTTCTTAGAGTTACTTAGTCACTGTAAGAAATTGTGAATGTATTTTCTAGTCACGGAACTCTGTACCGAGCGTCATTCGACACTCACTTGGCAGGTTTGTTTGCTTTAAAATAGAATCAACAATTTAGGTGAGATTGGTTTGCCTATATACTTCTAAAAACTTTTTATTACTAGGTATTTTTTAAAAGCAAAAATAGTGTGAAGCCATAGCAGAATAACAGCCCATAAACATTCCATTACTGGGATCGATAATCTCCATTTTTAGGGGTGCGAATAGTATATCCTTCACGTTTGTCCAAGGCACATTGGCGAGTGGGCCATATATGTTAATGTTATCTCAATGTAACTTTCATCACGATCTGTTCCTTCACTCTTAACACGTGAAAATTATGACCATACGCATATTTGATCAGAAAATCGTCTAAATAGTGCATGCTTGCCGACTAAGATTTCAATCCACGTCATTTGAAACGCGTGTGCATTGACTGCTAAGGCGTACCACCAATAGCGTTACTGTATCATCTGAGACCCCTAACAAATTCATCTTACGGCTCCCTCTACAAACCTCCTATTCCTTTTTGTTCGGCGATGGTTCCAACGCGTTAATGTGCATTGATTTTGCCAATTTCGGAGTGACTATATAAAAGTGACAGGTGTAGGGTGATCAGAAATTAATTTATAATTACAGCTTTGAACGGCGAAGGACGGTTACTGATGACCTGAGAACAACATAAAACATTTGTATTAGACTAACTACGCCATAAGTAAATATTATTAGTATATAGTTTACATAAAGTATATATGAATTTAGAATGGACAATAGTTAACAGGTAATGGACATTCACATTTGAAGGTAAAATATCATTAATATGAGTGGTAATTTTGGGATAATGAAAGGATATATGCTCCACTGTTCCTTCATCCAGATCACATTCACACATAAAAACCTCCAAAGTGCCGCGACAATAAAATGAACTTAGCGCAAAGGTGCGTTCTAAAATTAAATAATATCTTTTTCTTATGAATGTGTTCAAGTTTTGATAATCTATTTGTATAATACGGTATTACACCATTTTTTGGAATGTGGCTTAAATCGATCCTTTGGTAATAATAAGCTACTGGAATTTTTATTTTTATTTTATGAAATCTTTAAGTGTTTTAAAATTTAAATCTGACAAGCCCGCGCAGAAACGCTGTCCACGGTCCACCATTTTGATGATGTCACTGTCCTATAAACAAAAACATACATTTTACTGTCAACTGTACAAACAACAAAAGACACCTTTCAAATGAACTCTTTGTACTGCCACTTCACCTTGAAAATATCTGAAGAAAGTACAAGCAAGCGTGTCCACTTGATGGTCTGTTACGTTTGTGTTTGCTGGATATGCAGGCAGGATAAGCAATGTTAACTTGTGGGAATATAGCAAGTTTTATTATAAAATGTTTGGAGGCAAATATTATACCTATACATGTGTATTTTAGCTGATAGGAAGTTTAAGCTTGGATTGTTTATATCTCAAAGAAGGTTCATTTTCTTGTGATTTCATGAGTGTTTCTCGTGGATTCAAGCTTACAATTGAAGAAAAAAAGAGACAAATCAGATAGCCAGTCTAAGAATACATGTTAAGAGAGTGATATATAGACTTAGAAAATTTAGCATGCTAAAATTACATTGTTATAAATTTGATAGGCATGTTAGATTTACTTATGTATAAAGAAAGCCTGCTCATTGATACACTTGCAAGATTGCAAGACACTCATTAAATAAAACTACTTTAAATTATGATGTCTTTTATTTTTTTAGAATATTTTCACTTAAACTACATATTTTCAAATTTTGTACTGAGATGATTATCATTATATAAAAAAATGATTAAATAGTCATTTTTTTACTTAGCACTAAATTTAAGATGTAGGAATTATTAATGGCCGGTTGCTAGAGTTAACTGACCGCTAATTACCTCATTTTAGTTAAAATATGCCATATACTCCATATAAGTTATGTCAAAGTTTAACCAATGATAAGACAAGTTAATAAATAGAATAACTATATAGGAACCGGCCATTAATTTGTTTTTAAAGAAATTGTTTGTTCTTAAAATAAATAATTAAGCTTATACGTATCCGCACTTACACCATCTTGCGCCAAAGCGCCTAAACTGTATGGGTTACCTAAACTTCACAAAAACAACATCCCCTTGCGCCCTATAGTTAGCCAGCTTGACTCACCAACATACAGACTGGCACAACATCTCGCGAAGACACTCAACAATCTCCGCGGCAACACACCCTACCATGTCAAGGATTCCTTCGACTTCATCAGCGCAATTGAAAATTTGACATTGGCTGAGGATGAAGTACTAGTCAGTTTTGATGTCCAGTCCTTATTTACCAGTTTACTAGTGGAAGACTGCATTGAGATTGTCAAAAGGAAGCTAATAGATAATAACATGTCTGAGGAATATGCAGATTTACTAAAACATTGCCTCACATCAGGCCATTTCGTGTGGGACTACGGCTTCTACGACCAAATCAACGGTGTAGCCATGGGCTCACCGGTGTCTCCTGTCGTGGCTGACATTTTTATGGAAGACTTCGAGCAGAAGGCACTTGACACCGCTCCGGCTAAGCCGAAGATGTATAAAAGGTACGTAGACGATACTTTTGCCGTCCTCCCAAACGATAAAGTCTCTGCATTTATTACTGCTAATGGAATTGAGATGATCTAGAAAAGATCATCTCAATTCCATTAGCAGTAATATTAAATTTACTATGGAACTAGAGGCAAATAATAAATTAGCGTTTCTGGATGTGCTCATCCTAAAGAACCCTGACAATACTCTTGGTCATACGGTGTATAGGAAACCTACCCATACAGATAAATACCTTAATGGTTCGTCTCACCACCATCCTAGTCAGTTAGCTACCGTGGGCAAATCTTTGTTTCAGAGAGCACAGAAAATTTGTGACGAGAACCACATAGCTGGAGAGCTTCAGCATGTCAAGCGAGTTCTACAACGCAATCAGCTGAAGACTCCACACCAACGTCACAAAGGCCCCAAACCACCTTCAGTTGAGCGGTGCCCTGCTACCCTACCCTACATCAAGGGGGTCACAGACAGAATAGGTCACATCCTCAGGCGACCTTCAATCAAAACATATTTCAAGCCGCAGAAAAAGATTACCCAATTTCTGAGACCTGTGAAATGCAACATCCCACTCCAGGATGCAGGGGTTTACAAGCTTGATTGTGAGTGGGGATTGTCATACATTGGGCAAACAAAGAGGAGCATAAAAACACGAGTAAAGGAACACATTGCTGACATGAAACACACAAGGTCTACGAAGTCTGCGATCAGTGAACACACGCTGGATAAACCCAACCACTACATCAGATTCGATAACCCACAAATCCTCGCGAAAGAGAATCGTTTCATACCTAGAATGATGCGTGAGGCTATTGAAATCAAAAAACACCCAAATTTCAATAGAGAAGATGGTTGGAAAGTACCACCTGTTTGGGATCCAATTATCAAAACTATATATAACTAACTATACCCAGCAAAAACCAGCTGCCAGACCTCAAGACACTGTGAGCTCTTTCTGCGTACAACGGAACTCAAACCAACTTGACTGATAATTACTTTTATTTTTCCTTCCACCCATTTTAATATTATATAAAATTATTAGAGCTAGGCATGTTTGCTGAAGAGTTTCTTGCGCCGCTTCTTCTCTTCAAGCCATAACATGTTGCGAAGCGGTAGTAAATTATATTAGGCTCCCATAGAGTAAATAATAACCATAAACAAAATTAAAATTAAATAATTAAAATTAATAAGTTGGCGGTAGGCTAAATAAAACTTTAACAATACTCGTTGACACTTGACATCTTTGTCTTCCGTGATCACGGCCACTGAAAAGTGGCCGAAACGTCGGAAAAACCAAAATCAAAAAAAATTACCGCGCTTAAAACCGTTAAAACGTAGTTTTATTATGTATACAAGTCGCGAAAACTTAAGAAAATATTATACACTTAAATACTTTGGTCTCGTTTGAGTTGAACAGAACCTATTGTGTCGTCACAGAAGGACTCCTCCAGACCTGTAACAATTAGTATATTTAGTTTGTAAACATATAAAGATCCGGGTTTGTTAAATTTGTAAAGGCAATTAGGCCACTAGAAATACTTACATCGCAGTTTAAAAACTTCTTAGTTCGGCAGAACAGAAGTCGGAACTTATTCTTGGCAAATTCTTACTACCAGCATAAATAAAACCGTGTTAAATTATATACTTTAATATAAGATATAATATAAATAAATATTGGAGAAACCAAATAATAGAACCGAATTTAGAAAATCAAGAGACGTTTACTGATTATTTAGATATTATGTACATAGTATTCTCCGAGAATAATTCTCGTAGTTTGTTATTGTTTACCAGACAGTGACGTCACACTATAGCGGCATTGGCGGCTACCGTTTCGCGTGCTTGTGGAACAGATAAAAAATATTGAAACTTTAAAACGAAATTTAATAAATATAAATCATTTTTATGAATTCTAATTAGCATATTTCTATTTTATATGGAGACAACTATGTATTTTATGCATTTATAAATTTACTAGAGTTTACCCCGCGGTTCCGCCGCGCGTCAAACTCTAGAGCGTACCTCTGTTTTAAGAGCGGGCGTTAATACAGGATATATTGTATTGTATTTTTATGTTGGTGCTATTTGCCCTCAGACGATTTACTTCATTTTATATCGCAAACTATCCCATCTCCCGGGGTGAAAAGTATCTATGCCCATTTTCGGTATTCAGACAGACAGATCGAGCGAAAGTCGCAGTTTTTTAAAGATTATGAATTTTTTATCTATAAACTTGATAAATGATTGGATCCCCATACAAACTTTAATACCCTATTTCAACCCGTTCTAGTTTTATTTATATAACTAAATATTGTGTAAACTACACAAACGACCAGAACTACCAAACGTACTAAAACTACCGAAACTATCAAATCTACCAACTAAAACTACCAAATCCACCAACCAAAACTACCACAACTAACAAAACTACCAAAACTACCACAACTACTAAAACTACCACAACTACCAAAACTACCACAATTACCAAAACTACCACAACTATCAAAACTACCGCAACTACCAAAACAACCGAATAAACCAAATCGACCAACCAAAACTACCAAATCTACAAATCAAAACTACCACAACTATCAAAACTACCACAACTACCAAAATAACCGAATCTACCAACCAAAACTACTATAACTACCAAATCTACAAACCAAAACTACCACAACTACCGAAACTACCAAAACTACCGAAAATAGCAAAACTACCAACCAAAACTACCACAACTACCACAACTGCCAAACAAAACTACCTAAACGACCAAATTGACCAAAATAAACAAAATGACGAAAATGGCAAACCACAAATAAAAAACCTATCCTAGTTTCCGGGATAAACTTTACATAAATCTATCCCAAAATCTATCCCAGTATCCGGGATGAAAAGTATCCCTTGGCCACCTTCGGTAATCAAATTACATATGTACCGAGTATCAGCCAAATCGGTCCAATAGTCTTTCCATAAAAGGATAAGAAACAGAGTGACAAATATACTTATATCCCGGAAACTACCCCAGTTTCCGGGATAAAAAGTATCCTATATTCATTCTCGGCATCGAAAATATATAATATATACTGAGTTTCACCCAAATCGGTCCAATAGTTTTTACGTGAAAACGGAACAGACAGAGTTACTTTCGCATTTACAATATTAATAGGGATTCTAAGACATAGTAAAATACCGTATTCCTGTGTGTTCTTTAGTTAGTACCAAGCGTAAATCAATTACATTAATATTTTTAAATACATTTCGTAATAAATGTTAGGTTCCTTCTGTGATTATGGCCTTTCGGGCCGGGGCCCGTGGCATTTTGCCGTCTCTTAGATCCCACTGTTACGTCACTGTATACTACGAAGCCATATTATTTACAAAAATAAATGAATAAACGATATTAGCAGAAATAGTCATCATGAAAATTAGCGAATGTCCAGCCCTTTTTATCGACATAACACCCATTTCAGCCACTCAAATTAAGCGATGTAACACCCATTTGCTACTTCGTATACGAGACCTACCTGCGAGGGTGAGGAATGATATCACTTCGTCAAATTGATGTAATTAGGTCGGTAAGAGCTAGACCCGTGTCAATGTCGCAACCAAGGGCGTTTTGTTTAGATCAACGACGCAAATCAGTCATGTTGTTTACCACTTCTAACCTCCCACATCCACGGTAGCAAGAAGGAAAGTGGCGTGGGAAGTGAGCAGTGTGAGTATCGCGCTCTTATAAATCTCAGCTCTTTACAATCGGGGAGATTGACGCATGTCATGGGACCGCTAATATACAATAAACTACCGAATAGGATAACGGAGTCACCATCCGTCGGCTTATTTAAAACACGGCTCAGGAAATGGTTAGTCGAGCACAACTTCTATAATCATGAGGAGTTTATATCCCATAATATGATATAATTTTAATTTTATTTATGACCTGTGAACTGATGTAGAAATTGACGTGTAACTTTGTTATGAATAAATGATTGCTGATTTGTATTTTAAATATTATACAAATAAATTTGTCCAGTAATTTTATTTTTAAGAAAAATAAATAAATAATTTAAAGTTGTTAAAAGTATTGAACGCCGTTAACAGGTAATATATTTTATTGCTTTATAACTACTAAAAATATTACTACCAGAAAATTGAACTAAATGGAACAAAATTGCTTCTAAAATGTTTTCAATAGGAGCTACAATTAATTTAATTATTTTTCGTAAGACAGAATAAGTGTAATCACAGGGATGGATGTAGTTTCAAAATTGGCTGGAATTTTGTATATAAATACTTGAATAGTTTAGAAGACCTGTTTAATAATATTATTTTGCTTCTTTAATTATCTTATTAAAACTAACTAGGTAGAAAGAGAAACGAAAACTTGTGAAAAACGGACTCGCATATGTAGGCTTAAATATTAAATTGTACCTACCTATAAGCGCTTGTATACTGCGAGAAATACTGATGAGTTTTGTTATTTATTCTTGTGTATTCTTACATGTTACAAATATGGAAAAAATATTAAATCATTTGAATTTTGAATTTAAATTTGATTTGTCATTAAAACACGAAACTACATCAATACTGTTCTACATTTAAAAATTATTATCAGTGGCCAGTCCTAGACCTTACTAACCACATCAAAACTCTTTGTTGGAGATTCCAACAATTTCTAAATATTAAATTAATTTTGATATTGTATCATGGAAAAAGAATAGTTTGTGTCTAAATTTTCATGGTAGTGTAGTTTAACTTAATTTGAATTTACACATTCCGGATAGTTATATTATCATTATTATTTAAACAACTATATTTTTTATCCTATGGATACTTTGAAGCCTTAAAAATTGTTCACCTATATTATATATATAAGCCTATAAAGAATAATTATGTTGTAGAGTATTGTCTAAATTCGCCCCTGCATAACAATACTTCAAATACTATTTATTACACATATGAGTAAATAGCACTAAGGTTCAACACTTCGTGGACGATGAAGTGTGCTTTAGTATTTCAAAGATTTGTCGACTATTTTAGCCAAGACAATGATGATCCTATTGAAGCTGCTAAAAGAATGGTCAGCAATATACAACAATTGGTTGGGGTACATAATGTTTTTGGAGACAAGAAACGCAGTAAGTTACACATTATTGTAATATAATTTATTAATGAAATAACTTAGCAAATCCAAATTCATAAATGGTAATTAGTTATGCATTCCAACAAGTACCAATTACGACTTTAAGTAAAATAGGTTTAAGCTAAGGTAAATTTTTTTTTATGAGTAAGGCAGAATATATTTTTGGATCCACACTTCTCGTTATCCGAGATAGCCTGTCTGATCACGTAAAAAAATTAGTTTTTGCCTCTATACATGAAATTTGGTTAGAAGGTATCTGAAAAAAGGTAGGAACTGAAGCATGAAAAAACAAAAATTGCCTTGAAAAGTTATAATGACGTTTTGGATAAACTCTTTATTTAAACCAACAGTGGTGAGATATAATCTTCCAAATTTCCTTAAAATGGTGTCCACTCCGTTAAACTGTCAGGTGGAGATTTCTGAAAAAAGTCAAGTAACCTATCAATACTTTTAAAAAAAGAATCGCTTTTAGAAAATCAGTTCGGTGTTTATTAGGATACGGAGTGATTTCGATTCAATTCAATTTTATTCGTCTGAGACAAGAATTTAATTTAATTTAATTCTAAAGCATAGATAGTACTTTATATAGTTATGGTGTACAAGATAAAGTAAAAACTAATATCAGATCTTTTCAATAATGTACTGATTCAGAAATAATGTCAATTAAGCTTAAGGTTATAATAATTCATGTATAAAAAAAAATACAAAACCATTTTATAATTTTCCATATTAACTACAACAACTTTTTTTTGAGAAATTCGTCGACAGTACCGAAACATTATAAGTCAGCCAAATTTTTAAGACCACCGTATATTTTCGTGCAGTTGCGTTTATAGAGATATAAGTGTTATATATACTAGATGAATTGAGTCACATAAATATAGCTTTTTCTAAATAAATCCAGAGTAGTCACAGGCATCTTTCATTTCAGCTATTTGCGTCGCCAATCTCGCGTCAAAATTATTATATTTTAATATATCGTATTAAATACTTTTTAGAGATGCATACTCAAGTATATAAAACAGTGGACGTTTTTCGTCTATACATGACCTTTTACTTTACTTGACCGACACGTGTAAATGTAAAGAAAAAGAAAATACATTTTACACATGTTATGTTAACATGTGGCCGATTTTTGCGACTCTAATATCCGGGGCTTTTCAACCTGCTTTTATCAGAAACGTTTAAAGGAAGTTACCCTAAATCAGGAAATGTTTTCATTTGCAGATTTTTCAGCTTTTTCCGTGTTCTCAATGACCCTGTTTGGCGGTACTTTCTTGTATGTAGGATCGTTCAGCCAGTTAATCTACTTGGTACAAGTATATCCTAACAAAGTTGAGTCGTTCAAAGTGATGAACTGCCTAAGCGCTACTTTAGTGCCTTTTTCCAAGTATATTTTTATGATGACTTCAAGGTAAGAAGGTTTTATTGACAAATGGAAATCATTTATCACCAAAATTAGATTCTTAAGTTGGTACTAACTTTGCTTGTAATTATTTTTCGTATTTTTTTTTATTCCTGAAGAACAGCAGACAGGATGACGGCTCAACTGTGATGGAAAGTGGTTACCGTCGCCTATGGACATTAGCAATACCAGAGCTGCCGCCAATGTGCTGCCGGCCTTGAAGGAAAAACTGGAACCTGGCCACTGATGCCGGAACACAACTCAAAGTTGTTATGACGGCATATTCTAGACCAAGGGTGGTAGCCATCCAGTCCTGCAAATACTCTACCACCTGGCGAGTTGTCGTATTAGTCTATTACTTGTATTGAATTGTTTTTTTTCTTCTCTTAATCGTAATATATCGCAAAATAATAGCAGCCTGGTTTTAAGTTAAGGTTTTATGTCGAAAGGCCGTATATGGTGAATCATAAAAACTGTAATCAGGAGGTACAGGAGAACATAGTTTATTTTCTGTGAAAATAAATAGAATTTGTACTTCTTAGCCTAACGATACACCTGCGGGACATACCGCGCGGAAAGTTCGGCTAAATACTCTCAGAATGTTTTTTAAATTACCTATTTTACCTAAATTACCTACACATCAGCGGAAATTCCACCGAGTTCATATTAGCGCCGATCTTTCCGTCACTGAACTTTCCGCCTGGTAAATTTCGCAGGTGTGTCGCTATACTTAGTATTAGCTTTGACATTGAATGCCTTCTCCATAGTGTTCTTTTTGTTCTGGGCCGGATATATTTTATTTTCGATTCACGATTAACAGGTATCTAATTTTACTTTGGATTAAAGTGATCTAGATTCAACCGTCTTCGCTCTTTTCCGCCGCACAAACTGCTTACCGAAATAAAAAGTCTAATCAACCAAAAAGTTTTTAGTGGAAAATTTAAAAATGTTTTAATGCGCAAGTTTATTTTGAAAAATGTGTACTATATAGCTTAAAAATAGTTGTAATATTGGTTGTTTTTCAGCTGAAATGTGATTATGTTGGAAATATGTGTGTCTTTTCGAGCTGCCATAAAACAGCATCGGTCCTCAAGAAAAACCTATAATTTGGCTGAAGCTTCTGTTTGAGTCCGACTCTAGTGTATTGCCTATTCATAATACCTACTTGATAATTATTTTAAATCTGGATACATTATGCACTTACTTATCTAAGGGTTGGTATTTCAATCATCAGATAAAAGTTATCTGTAGAATAAATTACAACCTGATTGAATTTACCATTCAACTGTTTTGTTCGTGCAACTGATGTTTTTAATTTCTCCAATTCATAGAACAAAATATAACATTTTTTTCTATGAATAATTTTTATGTGATGATTGAAAAATCGGCCCTAAAAAGCATAGTCCTTTGGATTTTTGAATCCCTAATTTTAGATTTAGCAAATCCATACTGCATTTTTAGAACCCGTCTGAGAAACGTATTTGAAATGAGTTCCAAAGGACTTTCCCTGATACCTCAAGGGAGCAATGCTTATATGAAAATGATGCAAACTTTTCAAAGAGGACGATATGCTTCGTGGTTTGTGATTGTAAATCAAATATTTAGCCATGTCACATATTTGTTAATGCCATTCTTGTTAACTATTTTTGGAAATCACAGATACTTACCAACTACTCCTGGAGATTCGTACGGTAAGTGCTTTAAAAATGTCAACAGCAGATATACAAATAAAATAATTTCCAATCTATATTACAACATTTTTAATACTCTAATAGATTGGTATAGATTTAAACTATACTATAAATTAAATTAAAAATAATCTATATATATATATACACATTAAAATTAAACTATAAAGTCTAGTACCAGACCGCTGTCAGTTGGAAACGTGACCAAAAGACTGGTCTATACCACGAGCAACGCATTAGCGTTGCCATTCACCGAGACAATGTTCTCAGGCTTTTGGCCACGTTTCCAAAACTGACAGCGGTCTGGTCTTAGATCATATAAATGTCTATATACCTTTATGTCTGGTACTAGATATTATGGTTTAATTTATATTACAATTTTATTTACAACATGTTACGTTTATAATCTATTATAACCCTGCTATTAGTACGAGTAAGATTACAAATGTGAAAGTAAATTTGTTTTCTTTTTGTTCCTTCCTTATGGATTAAGCAATGAAATATTAATAATGAAACTTAATATGTACTTGTAATGGACGAAACGTAATTTTTAAGAATAAAAAAGTGTGTTTTATTTTAATAATTACTACAACTTTAGTATTTCTAACCGAATTGTAAAAATGTTAACTTCCCCACCTTTAGAATTCCGTTATAAAATAAAAACAAAAGAAAACATTATAGTTTTATTTCCTTTGAGATCATTACTTTTTATTAATTTATAATAATTATTCTTTCGTTAATTGAACTTATAGGTAGGCTGCGAGAATAGCCATAAAGTATTGATGGAAAATTGATAAATGCCGAAGAAAAATGAACTGTCGTTGTCTATAAATATAACGGATTGCCTTGTTTTCTCAGGTCTCACTCCAAAATACGAAACTCCATTCTACGAGGCGACTTTCATTTTGACAAGCATCGCAACGGCTTTCTCGGCAATAAATCAAACCGGCTACATTGTGCTTTTCATTGCGCTCCTTAATCAAGAGCTTGGACATTTCTACGTAGTAACTGAAACTTTGAAGGACATCTGTAACGAGTTGGAAGACAAAGAAAAAAAGCACAATGAAAATTCTCACGCAGCCGATACAATCGAAGATAAACTCAAATTTTGCTTTATACATCATCTATTTTTGATTAGATACCATAATGAGATTCAGAGATTATATAAGATGATATTCGGCGCGCATTTTTTGATGATGACAATAGTATTAGTGACTACATTGCAGACTTTGAATTCATGGGATATGGCTACTACTATATTAACAGCTGCGACGGGAATTTTACCGCTGTTCATATATTGTTTTGGGGGAGAGTTGCTTATTTCAGCCGGTTTAGAGATGTCCAAGGCTGTTTACTTTTGTGGGTGGGAGTCAATGAATGCAAAACAGGCTAGGATCGTTTCCATAATGCTGTGCTTGTCACAGCGTCCCCTGTATTTAACCGCGGCTGATATTTTCGTTATGAACAGAGAGACTTTTGGCAAAATAGTACAGGTTGTTTATAAAATATACGCAGTTTTCAACTAGTTAGAATTGCAATTATTATAAAGGTGAAGTTCATATTTTTTGTTTCTTATTTCGCATTCGCGACATCGGGAATGAAATGATGATCATTAAATTTAGTGTTTATGTATGTTGCTTTATGTGTAGGTACCTACAGCTAAAATTGTACCGATTCTACAATATTTACAACACTATCTGTCAGAAGTCCAACATTTTCTATTTATATTCTAAAACCCACATGTTTCTGTTGTTCACTATGTGTATATTTATTTACTACTAGCTGTCCCGGCAGACGTCGTCCTGCCCGGAAAAGCTTCAATCGATATGGCGACAGCAGCGCCACCTACCGGGTCCAATTTGGAAACCAACTCAGAAACCTTCTTTGGCTCATGGTCAACAACTTTGCTAAAGATCATCACATGATTAAATGTATAATTTACGATTCTATAAAGCACATACAGATAAAGATTCATTTTTATATATAAAGATTATATATAGAATATATATGTATATATGATTATATATATTTTAGCGCACTGAATACCGACCCATTTTACAAATGTGAAATTATTTCCAGAAGGTTGTCTGGAAGAAATCGCTGTTACCGATAAGACCGCCGATTGTACTAGTTATACTGTTATACGATTGTTAACTCATGTGTACTATTTTCTTGTGTGCAATAAAGAATATTCTATTCTATTGTATTCTATGTTTCACAAAATTTTGTAATCCATCCTAAGGTTGTCTGGAAGAAATTGCTTAGTGATAAGACCACCAATTGTTTTTTGTTCTTAGACTTCTTGAAACGTCTCTCAATGTTATGCAATAAAGTGTTCTATTCTATTTTCAATGTTTGGGTCAATAATATTGTGGCGACCGAGGGTAGAACTTTCTGGCAGCGTAGGCTGGTCTCAAGACTTCTAGAAAAAGGTAGGCGATTCTGGAAGGAAAAGATAAGGACGGATATATTTTAGAAAGGGATAGACGATGAACGTAAGTTCTAGAATAGAAAGTTCGGGAAGGAAAACACAGAGATAGATAGATGTTAGAAAGGGATAGATGTATAAACGAAAATTCTCGAATAGAAGGTTCGGGAAGGAAAAGACAGAGATAGATAGATGTTTAGAAAGGGACATATAGTAAATAAAAGAATAACGAAATTATGGGTTCCAGAAAATTCTTCCGGGTATATAAGCAGCGTAAGGCGCGCCTACTGGGCAGTTTAGAGTTGAGTTCAGTACAAGACAGCGAAGCGATAAGTGCGATACAGAAGAGTTGGAAGAGAAGTTTAATAGAAGACAGTGACGAGTTTAGTGGTGAATTTAGTGAAAAGTTTCGTGGACAGGTAAGTGAAGAAGAAGTGTAGCGTAGTTTGACAGGAGGTCCAGGAGCAAGCTACCCGCGGTGAATTTGGAGTTAAACACCGTAGCAGCAGGAGGTGGTCTACGCAATATCGGCGACGGTATTGTGAGTGAGACAACTAATCTTCGGGACAGTGCGTTGTTAGCCTTGCGTGTAGGGGCGACCCTGCGGACGGGAATCGCGTACGACTGTGTAAGTTTATTAAGGCGTTAGTTAAAGAACTGGTGTTTCCTTCCAATCCCAAATGCGTACCCCCGCTCGCACGTAACAATATTATGAATAATCTTTTATACTATAGTTTAATTTAATTTAGTTTCTTTTTGATACACCATCTCTAATTATATCCTTAATACTGTGTATTGAGGTGTTTTTTCAATGCCTGATGTGCTAAAAGAAGATGCATCAAGAAGGCTATTCAGCTACAAAGTCTTTTAAGTTCTTGTGGTTACTTAATAAAGGACTTACCAGAAGAATTGTAACGAAAAATGGGATAATTTCCACGAGATGCGCTTTCAGAGCGCACTGAAACATTCACTAAAATCTACGGTTAATGTTTATTTTGAACATAATTAATACATTTTTGAAAATAAAACTCCGCAGCAAAACATCATTCTTGAATTTTCCACCAAAAAGCCTATGTACCATTAATTTTATTATTGACTAGCGGCCCGGCGCGGTTTCACCCGCGCTCTGTCCCGCTCCCATGGTATATAGCGTCATGTTATATAGCATATGACACTCCTTGTTAACGTAGCTTTCCAACAGCAAAATAATTTTTAAAATCGGTTTACTAGATCCAGAGATTACCACCTACGACGTCACTAACTCACAAAGTTAACCTCTTTATAATATTAGTATAGATGTACATACATTAATTAATTTTTAAGGTTTTAAACATTGATCGCATCAGAAATTTAATGGTAAACTCGTAAAACTCCGTAATGAAACAAATTGATGGGGCAGTGGAGAAAGTCAATAAAGTTCAAACCTTTACATTCTCAATTCGTATCTCTAGGTTTATTTTTAAACTTTTAAATGGTTTGTCGTGTTGAAGTCTGACCTTTTAAAGTAATGTTGATTTTAGAGGGATTAACCGAATCGAATTATTTTTATTTGAAAGCCTAGAACTGTGGATATAACAGTATTCAATAATATTGAGGGCGGATTCCTTTAGCATCTCACTACGATCAAAATGCTCCGTTTGCCGTTTCACAAGGCGACCGCGGTCGTTACGGTCGTGGCGAAAACGTCATTAATGACGTCATGATTTCAACATACACACACACACCCATGTCAAGAGATGGGTCGATTAACCGTTCCACTTGAGTTTACGATTATGACGCCGGCAAGCAAGTGGAACAGGAACAATCGCGGTAGTGAACGTGATCGTTGTGAGTCTCTTACGGAACGTAGCCTGAGTAATTTAAGTTTGTGTTTATATGGATCACTTTGGTTGATTGATCTAAATTGAAAGATAGAAATGAACCGTCTAATATTAACTTAAAATTGCTTTTTTCCTAAATTAAATAATTTTTATTTTACAGTTCCTAATATAATTTTTCAAATATGAAAGCACGAATGTTCCAAATATGGCCACATCGATGTTATAAATACAGACCGAACGTTCCATGTTTGACACGTCGATTATCTAACTTATTATGGATAAAATATTTTTTTCTGATTTTTTCTCATAATTCAGAGTCATAAAATAACAAATTTGTGTATTGGTTCCCTATGAATATAGGAATTTGTATGTCTCGTCCTCAGGAGGTTAATAATAATATTAGTGGATAAATGTTTAACCGCTAGGTTCGGATTTTCTCACATTTAGGGACACGGTAATACGGGAGCGGACAGTGAAGTCAATTGAGATAATTTTTATAAACTTACAGAAGTGGCAGCCTCATAGATTTTAACAAGTAAAATGAGTCAAAGAGAGCGTTAATTATTATTGTTCCAAAAATTATTCCTGTCATGATATCTTAAAAATTAGATAAATAAATAGTCTTATAAATATTACATATTTTTGTAATAATGATGTGTCCGCACCCCTATTATACTCCAAAATATTTCCCCACGTTTGTCCAAGGCGTATAAGCATATTTCACTGATCGCTTATATTGATGTGCAGAGCTTATCGCGGTGTTTATGTGTTAATTGTTACAAGGTATAGTAGGTATGCAATTTAAGCCAGACTACCCAAGTAATACATGCGTCATGGCGAGAATTCCAACCCACGTCATTGTAATGAGAGGCAAGTGCGTTACCTACTAAGCTGCCACGGCTTTAACGCAATTGATATGATGTGATATTATAATTTTCGATTTAATTTACATGGGCAAGTTGTTGCAAGTCTTGCTATAATTGAATTTATATGGAAAGTTTACATAAGGTTCTTATCAAAACATAAAATTTAATAACGTTTCAGCAATTTAGGGTTTCATGTTATGGTTACAAGAAATTAGAGAAAATAATGTTATTTTTAAATTTTATCAAACGCTACAATTTGTTGGAAAAAGTACAATTGACTAATTAGTTTTTAAAATAAAATAATCATAATAAAACAGCGTAATCATTTTTAAGGCCCATGTAATTTATTTTGTTAGAGAATTATAATCAAAGGATTTATTCAAAATTATTAACATAATGTACAGAATACAATAGGGTATTGTAAACAACTGTTGTAGTTTAATACTGTGTTGCAGTTGTTAGCACCTACTTCCAGACGACCCGATTATTATCTATCTATACAAATAAATATAATTGTCTGTTTGTAATGCCAAAATAACAGCTTTATACTAAATGCATATGTAAGTATATACTTCTACTATAATAATATTATATTAGGTACTTATTATTATTGTTTTAAATGTTGTCCGTCTGTCTGCATGTTCGGACTAATCTCTGAAACAGTTGGACTGATCTTAATGGGACTTTCGCTGGCTGACAGCTGATGTCACAAGAAGTAACTACTGGTATTTTAGAAAAAAATATAAGTCCCACGCGCACGCCGCCACTGTTTCCTCACCGGAAGGCAAATTAAGTTCATTTCCACACAGATGAAGTCGCAGGTAACAGTTACTATATTATAACAAGAAAATTATCTTAAACTTTAAAAGATTACTTTTTACATACATATATTTTTAATGTATGTGGAAACGTATAGATGTGTGAATGTATGTATGTTTGTGTAAACATTGTTTTTACTTAGAAGAACATTTTCGTACATTACAAACAGGATTTTTGTAACGAATTATATTATTTAATGATGTTTAAATGTTTTGTCAAAAATGTATCTTGCAAAAAAACCAAGGTGGATGTAATGCGTCTACATGTGCGTGAGAGAGCGGATACAAATTTATACTTGTAGGTCAGTTTAGTAAATTCTTGGTATCATCTTAAGAGAGTTCTATGTACCAGTGTAATAATTTAACTTTAAATTCGTACACATTACTAAAAGAGGTCGCTTTTTAGCGATGAGACCGCCCTTTGTGCATAATTAGATATAGTTTTAGCCTTTTAGTTAATTTTTGTATTGGTGTACAATAAATAAGCACGTCGTCTCACCACCTTCCTAGTCAGTTAGCTACCGTGGGCAAATCTTTGTTTCAGAGAGCACAGAAAATTTGTGACGAGAACCACATAGCTGAAGAGCTTCAGCATGTCAAGCGAGTTCTACAACGCAATCAGCTGAAGACTTCACACCAACGTCACAAAGGCCCCAAACCACCTTCCGTTGAGCGGTGCCCTGCTACCCTACCCTACATCAAGGGAGTCACAGACAGAATTGGTCACATCCTCAGGCGAGCTTCAATCAAAACATATTTCAAGCCGCAGAAAAAGATTACCCAATTTCTGAGACCTGTGAAATGCAATATCCCACTCCAGGATGCAGGGGTCTACAAGCTTGATTGTGAGTGTGGATTGTCATACATTGGGCAAACAAAGAGGAGCATAAAAACACGAGTAAAAGAACACATTGCTGACATGAAACACACAAGGTCTACGAAGTCTGCGATCAGTGAACACACGCTGGTTGGATATACCCAACCACTACATCAGATTCGATAACCCACAAATCCTTGCGAAAGAGAATCGTTTCATACCTAGAATGATGCGTGAGGCTATTGAAATAAAAAAATACCCAAATTTCAACAGAGAAGATGGTTGGCAAATACCACCTGTTTGGGATCCAATTATCGAAACTATTAAGACCTAAACCCAGCAAAAACCAGCTGCCAGACCTCAAGACACTGTGAGCTCTTTCTGCGTACAACGGAACACAAACCAACTTGACTCATAATTACTTTTATTTTTCCTTCCACTCATTTTAATATTATATAAATTTATTAGAGCTAGGCATGTTTGCTGAAGAGTTTCTTGCCCCGCTTCTTCTCTTCAAGCCATAACATGTTGCGAAGCGGTAGTAAATTAGATTAGGCTCCCATAGAGTAAAGAATAACCATAAACAAAATTAAAATTAAATAATTAAAATTAATAAGTTGGCGGTAGGCTAAATAAAACTTTAACAATACTCGTTGACACTTGACATCTTTGTCTTCCGTGATCACGGCCACTGAAAAGTGGCCGAAACGTCGGAAAAATCAAATAAAATTACCGCGCTTAAAACCGTTAAAACGTAGTTTTATTATGGTAGAGACATGTTAGAATCATTGATTACAGGGCTTAGGGCGGCCTCGATCGGTGTGATTGCAGGCTCTAACAAAATATCAGCGTGAAATGTTTTACCATGAGCTAATCGTGTCTTGTACGTATTCTAATAGATGATTCGATACAAGTTGTTACACGAGTATTTATTTTAATTTTGAAGGAACAAAGTATTTTATTGTTGGTTTTACCTAAAATTTATTTATTTGTTTTACTAATTAAAAATTACATAAGTAGCATTAGTTTTATTATTTATTATGGTTTTTGTATTATTATTATTTAATTAACAAAATTGGATTGCTTTAGTCTTACGCCAAAAGGAAGGTTTGCACTGAAAAGCAGCGTTGTGTCGGATATAATACCGGCACAGCAATATGCTGAAAGCAAACCTTGTTTCCTGAAAACGCGCCGTACAAATTCTCAAATTATGCTCTGTATATAAAGAATGTATAAAGTATAAAGAATGTAAACGTAGCTATTTCTTCGAATAAACTTTTTCTTTCTTTCTTTTTACGTCGAGTGATAGTTCCGATGGCTAACTTCCCCTTCCCCTATTCCATTTCCTCTAACCTGCTCCTCCTACTTGATCTCTTTATTCCATCCTTAAGGCTGGTAAAGCGGTGCCTTCGCCCTTGGTGTTGCAAAGGTCTATAGACAACTGTGATGATTTTTCATTTCATGAACCATCCAACGGTTTGCCAGCTTGGCAATAAAAAAACACGATTATGAATAATACTGTTCTTAAAGAGCCTATAAACCGCGTATAACTATCATGAATAAGGTGGCGGTTCCGACTGCACTCGTCACACAGGTAACAAGAAAAAGAAAGACTGAAATATTTTCACGATCATAAACTTTATTGATGATAAATGTACAAACTTCAATTTTATTTTACATTTGATTAAATATAAATTTTAACACAAAATTATGTAAAATTGGCCTCCTTTATTGTTATATACACAACATTGTAATCTTATAACAATAGCGTTAATTAAATCTAGCTACTTATCTTAAACCTAAAATTATTATAATGTAAAAGCAATACACTGATTAACATTTCAACAGTAATGAATTTTTCAGCCACTTAAAAAGGGTTGCATTGAAGAAAAACATGCATTAAGGTCTATCCATACTACTTACCAGACCCTGCAGACAAGTGGCATTAGCGCTAAATGAATAGAGTAGAAAATGTATGGAAATGACATATCGTTATGCTAAGTATTAGTATTAGTAGAGGAGACGGTGAAGATCGACTTTCACCCATCTAATAACCAGACGAGACATATTTTTGATCAAATTCTATTGATTTATAAATAAGCCTAGGATAGCTTGCCAATAGAATAGTGTTCATGGCTATTTTTAATTAAATTAACTTTAATCAATTTTTTTCATAACCTTCAACTCTTTTAATAACTGGGAAAATTTAGTTTCAGCTGATATGAGAATATGCCTTCATAGGCTTGCTTAATTATTTCTGTTCATGGCTACCAGGTAAGCAGGCATGAAGAGGGCAGAATAGGTAAGTCAATGTAGGTAAATACACAATTCTCTTAACAGGTAACCAAAAATAAAAAACCGTTCATGGAATGTTATTACCATGCTTTGAAGACTTCAAAAATAGCCATGAACACTTCGATTGGCAAGCTATCATAGGCATGTTTATAAATCAATATAATTTGATCAAAAATATGTCTCATCTGGTTATCAGATGGAAGTTCGATCATCAGCGTCTCTTGGACTATATTCGTTTAGCGCTAATGCCACTTGTCTACAAGGCCAGGGCGTTTTCACATAAGGCATTTGCCATTTATTGGACGCGATATGTGACAGAGAAAATATAAAGCGGGTGATAGACGTGCGAGCAAGTATTATTTATGGCTCGACGATCTTTAACGCTTGTGAAAGTTCTTGTATTTACAGCGAAACGGGCGAAAAATATCGTTGTGCCCTACCGTGGTAGAGCCATTACCGTAATTTGCAATCAATGTTCAAAAATAACCACAAATCGACCAAATATAATCTGAAAAGATTCTAGGTATAATTGGTTCCCAAAGCGGACGAACGGGCTCACATGTGCAGATCTGGGACTAAATCAGAACCATATACTAGAATGATGATAACTCTGCTTATTATTATCAAATCCGAAGTAAACACTTGAGTTACAATAACAATTCCTTGCCTCTAGTCCTACTTTTGATATAACATTAATATTATGAAAATTCATTTTTGAAATATCACTATGGCTTACTTTCTACAAAAGATTCACAACGACCACGGTCACGACCACAATGATGTAATTAACGATGAAATACACAAATGTCATTGGTTGAATTAAAAATCGCGCCTTTTTTAATGTCAAGCGATAGAGAGAAGTAATGCTCTGTGGTCAACGCCCACTTGGACCCAGCTCTTGATACGGGACGTTGTGAGCGCTGTGTGATCGAAAATAATGACGTCATTAGTGACGTTTTCGCCATTACCATAACGACCGTGATCGCCATGTGGAACGGTAGATGGAGCATTTTGGGCGTTGTGAGATACTAGGGGAACGCGCCCCATGTATCATAACTTAATGTATTTTACACGATTCTCTGCGGCACGAATAAACATTTATGTACATGAATGTAAGCATATTGAAAAAGAAATCAGCTCCAAGAGTCGCCTCGTTCGGTGTGATACTTTGAGCCTTGAGCGATGTTTCGTGCGATGAGTGAGAGCTGTGTAAGTGATTATAAACGCCTGTAGGCGTTAGCAACACCAATACCGAAGCTAACGCGTTGCCAGCCTTTAGGATGGGATAAAGAGGATGAGACAGAGAGATAACACAGGAAGAATGGGATAGAGAAGGTTGGATAGAGGAAGGGGGAAATGGCCTATTTGGAATTTAACATAAATTTCTTTCAGGACACATATTTTGTTTATCTTTGTTGCTTTATAGCAATAACCTGTTAAATTACGTAATACGTAAAAGCTAAAATATTTTATCATAAAAAGCCTTTGTATATCAGTATGTTTTAATACTAATGAATTAACTGCTTTAACTTTTACCAAAAGTATGAAATCTAATGATTAGTCTAAATCTAATTTACGTATTAAAATTAGGTTATTATCAATTATTTGGATTTCTTTATGGAAATTTATTTATACATATTAATATTATTTGGTAAAAATCTTAGATGATTATTATTTATAACACGAAACTCACTCTAAAATATTATTATACAATCCATAGTAAAACAAATGTTTACAAAGATCGAAATCGTACATATCGTGATAATAATTCAGTTTTGCCTACATCCGTATTATTGGGTACATTTCAAGTCCAAACTAGATTCTTAGTGGAAAGCATGAAGAAAAAACAGTGGAAAGATATAAACAGTGTATACAAGGAATAGACTCCAGGACCGCTTCGCCACTGTGAAGTGGTTACGGGTAGAAAAGTTTGAGAGAGTGACAGCGATTATAGCCAGTAGTTGTTTTTCTACAATTTATAAACCTACAGAAAAGTAAAAGCATGTATAGTTCTTTTTATAGAATGGTTAGTTTTATGAGAGTATCGATCAGCCCATGGTCTAATTGTCAAGCAAATATAAAAAAGGTTCGTGTGGGATGTTCATTTAAATTCTACGCCAAAGATTTCGCTGAGATAACCCGTAAATTATATTTGTAGACGAACAGAGACAAGCATACTAAGGTAAGCAAAATGGTTGTTTCAATTACACCCAGACAAGAGTAAACAACTTGAATTGATCTTGAGAATTTCCAGGTGTCAGTGAACTAAGTAGGCTAATACTCAGACCACACAGGATCCCGTAAAGGTGTATTAACATTATTATTTTCTTAAGATGCCCATTCACTATCCAGCAGTGGGCGCTGTTTGCATGTCTCAAGAGGCATTCTCCTCGGTGTTGCAGGAGGCAATGCAGGCTGCAACAAAATTCACAGTCCTGCATTAAGTGGCAAACTACCATGCAGGATAGTGAATGGGTTCTATTAAATTATCAAAACTTATAGTTAATCTCAATCGTATCTCAACGCGTGTTTAATTTGATTTGTCATTTGACTCTGGTCTGTCGATTACATTTTTAAAGTAGTCACTTTTTGTAAACATAGTTTTTGTAACATATACCTATTTAGTTAAGTAATTACATTGGTTACGTATATATTAATAAACATGTATTACAAATATTTTACTAAATAACGATATGCTACGTATGTTAATTATGATACAAATAGCGTTTTGTTTCCCAATTTTCAATTTCATATATATTTTATTTTCTATATTAATAATAATGAATATCATTAGAAATATATAGAAATAGTAATTATTATAATATTCGAAATATAACTTTGGCAACTATTATATATGACATTTATATTTTATAATTTATATAATATAGGTGATTTTATATAACTTAATAAATACACTATATTTTTTACAATAATTGTGCTACGAACGCTGTATCATGGACCACACAATAGTGTCGCTGATTCAAATTTTGTAATGTGATAAGCAGACTATATATTTTTGGGATATTAAGAGAATGAAGAATCTGGCCAAAACGTATACAGAAACCAATGAGGCAATAAGTACCTATTATAACCTTCGAAATCACTTTGAATGGGGCATCTCTTAGAAGTGCACAGCATGCACAGGTCTCAGGATGGCATTTAGATTTCTGATTGGTCTACACAAAAAAAATAAAAGCATAAGCTCGGCTCGGGTTTAAAGTTAATATTAATATTATATGACACGTTCACAGTTGGTCTTTGCAGTTAAAAACCCGCTCCCGGTCGTGGTTCGTTCCATGGTTAGGACCTTCACTGGATGGGTCGCCGTCTCCTTTTGCGAGCGGGTGGGTCACTTGGGGAAGAGTTAATGCTGTCGCGATGGGAGCGCGCCGGTGTTTCGCGTGAGCTCACCTCTCCTCCCGTAGGGCGTTACAAACCGCCCCACGTGAAAGAGAGTATGGAGTCGTCGCTGGAGACTTGCTTCCCCCGACATTGGAAGAGGCGTTCTGAGATTCTAGCCCTAGAGTCCTGCGAAATGGCTAGGCCAAATACTTGTTTGTGTCCCTAGCAGAAAGGCGAAGGACGACTCACCGAGGGGTTTTAGTGGGTATCTCTGACCATGGCGTAGCAATAGCATTTCTTGTTTGCGTTGCTAGTGCCACCCCGACGTGGCGAATCCTGCACTCCCTACGGTGCTTTGCCCCCCGTGGATAGTCCAAAAACGAATGTCCCCTCGTTAAAGAAAATGGTACATAATAAGCCAGTTAACTTGCAAAACTGGCGCGTATTCGTAATTTATCATACATGCAATTAATCGACCAATTATTGATGACGTTTTTCTGTGCAAACGATGATAAGCGCCTTTCGCAAAATTTCGCAAGTTGACTGCAAATGTATATCAGGCTATTGTTGATGCGGGGACGAACGTAAGTGACGTGAATTGTGATGAAGGGAGGAAAAGGAAATAATGCAGAGCAAATTAATCACCGGTTCTCCAACTCTTGAACATTCGGACACAAATTGTTGACGCCCAAGCTCACAATTATAAAAATGTTGGTATAATGCGGTGTGTCAAAAGATTACGATCCAATGACTGAATGCAGTTTTACCGATAGGTGATCTACTTGGTACTACTTAGCATTCTATCACAATGTGTGCAATGGCGACTGTTGCGGTGTGGTCTTTCTGAGCAATTCTCGAATTCTAACAGGTGATGCCGCCAGTATTTAACATAGGCGTAGATGCGGAAAAGAGTAAAAACAAGGCGCCTAACTACATATCCACTATAAAAATAATAGCTTCGCTATTTACACTCTTTTTGTATGAAATTTACTTATGCATTTCGCACCCTTAAAATTATAGACTTAAATCAAAATTTTGAGTAATTGGATTTAAATATCTATTACCTTAAAAATAAGGTATAAAATTGAATACCTTGATATTTTGAATTAGGTCTCTATAGTTCTAAGGGTACGATTTGTTAAGTTTTATACGTTTTAATATAAATCTTATTTGAAAATCTAAGTTAACGTTAAACACTTCAATTCATGTATCAATACAGGAACATTAAAACACATTCAGTATTCTAAACAATTCTTATTAAGATTTGGGCTTTCATTAGGTGTAGTAGACATCGACTTATAAGTAAGAGAGAAAGGTTTGTTCAAAAATTTCTGTTCTTCTTCAATTTTGCTTGTTAACTCTACATTGTGTAAAGAAGGGGTGTATACAGAGTTAGTATAGTCAAACGACTTTGATGGCCAGATGATATTCTGGTTGGCAGATGAGGGGCAGAGCGGAGACGAAGAGGCGGGAGAGGCGGGGAGAGACGCTTCGTTGTTGAAGTCCTCCTCGGGCAAGGTACGCAGTCGCGAAAACCTCTCCCGCCCTCCACCTCACACTGGTGATTGTTCACCGCTGACGCTGCCGCTAGTGATGTAATCCTGCGGATGATTTTCAATTTGAGCTTCAAGCCTGCTAGTCTGATTTACTTATGCAATAGGTACAGTTTTACACAACTTCCGATCGGCAGTTTTCATTTGCGCAGAAAAGTGTAGACCGGTTTCCGACATGTAAATAATCTATATTGAACTTTATTCGCAAGCGGAAATGGCAGTGTTTGCTTGCTATGCATTTCTAAATTCTAGCTATGCTCCGTTTGCATGATTGGCAACACGAGACCCAAGTTTCCCGCAAGTTGGTATACCGTGCAGGTACATCAGGGGGAACTATTAGTTGTGTAAAACTGTAAGTAGTTAGTTTTGGTAATAGAGTCTGAATAATATTTATAAGTTGACTAACTACTTACAAATATGAATTAGGTTTAAGTCCTTATCATCGCGAAAAAAGCTTAATAGACAGCCTATTACTTAACCCAATATTTTCTGCCCAAATGATGGTAAGGACTTATTCTCCAGTTTCACAAGTTAACTAATTACTAATTTAAGTTGACTTCGCCTGCTTTACGATTGGGACTCTTGACTTAGAAGTTAATAATCAGATGAAGTTTACATTTCAAATTGCAACGATTTTTGTGAATTGCATAGTCTGCCCCGCATTTAAAACTATAATGCCGATTTAAAATTAGAGTAAGGCCCTTATTACTCGAAATGTGACATCAAAATAATGGTGATGATATTTTTGAATGCCCATATTATATTGGCAATATTAATAACAAAAGCTACACTCCGTTTTTAATATTCATATATTATATTTTTATGGGTAATAAGTTTCACGTATAAGTGCTTTATCACTTTCCGGTCTAGAATGAAGTATGCTCACTTGGAACGTATCTGTCCCCTTGGGATTATATAAAGCCATAAATATGTTGTCATGAATATAGTAACCAAGATAGTAATTCTGCTCATGTATTATAATAATAATAAGAATGCAGAAAGGCCTTGTCTATAACACAACATTTTTGAATATCTTTCTTCTTTTTTAAAGATAATAATTAGAAACTTAACTAAGAGGTGGTTAATCACTTCTAAGCGATATTGTTATAAGTGGGGCTGAATACGTTAAACGTAAATGGAGGAAATAAAAAACAAACAAGTACCTATCTCAAACTTACAGCGTGAAGATGCCGTCCGTCGTGGTGAGGTGCTAATGAAGTTCTCGGCACAAGAAGTGTGGTTGTGGTCGTCTCTGAAGCCGCTGACTCCCGTTTCGATGGATGACTGTACAACCTGCCCCACAGTCTTCTTGTTAACACCCCAATTGTAATATTTATCTGTATCAATATGCTTATTTATTTTTTTATTTACAGATCTAGTTTTTCTTCTAGTGGGTTAGCTGGAGGGGGTTTTTGAAAGACGGGTTTGGGCACAAATATTTTATCTTAATATTCTATTATATTCAGGCCCTTCTTTTTAGATCAGAAGTCCTGATATTCCACAACATTTGTAAAGTAAGTACGTATTATAAACACATACTATAAAATTGACATATTGACTTTGTCTAGAGGATGTTTTGCATGCCTCAACTGAGACTAAGGGCCGCTTGCGTAAGGTTGCTTAAATTTATTTAAGAAACACAAAACGTATTTGACACCCTTAAATTCAATTAGAGTATTGCACAACGCAAAATTTGCCGCTAAATATGTTTCGAGAACTGTCAATACATTTTGTGTAAAACGTATTGAGGCAGTTTAATATGATCAACTAATTTTATTTAAAAGCGATCGTTATGCAAGCGGCCCTAAGTGTGTAGAGATTAATATAATTCATAAGACCACTAATTTACCACAGTTATTGCATTGTAAAAATGGTCAGTAAATCAGGGGGGAAAATTCGGACCACGAGATTCCGAAAATGCAATTTTTTGGAATTCTGGCTCTCTGTCCGTCTGTTGAGCAACACGTGAAAACTACTAAATGGATTTAGAAGAAACTCGATACAGAGCTATTTTACATCCCAGGTCGTAATTTAAGATACTTTTTATCTCGATAAATGACGTTGTTTCCGTGGGATAAACGAAAATAACGAAAAAAGGCGCTGCGACCGCATCTTTTTTTGGAAACTACTGATCCTATATGAATTAAATTCGACATAGTGCTAACTTCTGACCCGAGTTACACTTAGGATACTTTTTGGAAAATGGAATGGAATAAACGAATTGGCAAAATAGATGGCGCTGTAAACGCGTTTTTCAGTTCACTAACAGTTTGTACCTACGTTGTTATAAGCAACATCTCGTTCACTGTATTACTTCGGTTGGCTGCGTCGCGCCTCTTATGTTTCGCTGCGCAGTTGTGCAGACTATATGGATTTAGTTTCTTTGTAATTGTAGTGAACTTAGTAACAAGAAACGGTAACGTTTTAGGTAAAACGCCCAATTAAATTTGTATATACGTAACATAGAGCTAACTTAGGGTCTTTCACGCGGTGTAGCCGTGGGGAAAACTCTAACATTATATAAATCGACTAGAACCAGAGAATAAAGATGTAAGAAACGAAATTTCCGTCGCTTTAATTTCGGTTCTGTATTGTGTGAACTATATTCAAAAATAAAATGGGTAAGCGCGTGCCAGTCCATTCATAGTGAAGGGTTATGGAAACTCGTAAAAAACGTTAAATAATAAGTACTCCAAACGAATCTTACTCAAAACAATTTTTTATATTTTGAGAGAATTTTAATGCAAACCTTGAAAATTTTCATCCTATGGTTTAATTGTTAGAAGAACAATTTTTAAGGCATTCTTGCAAGAGAAAATTTTCCCAAATATTATTGAATTGAATAATTTGAGTAACATCGTTTGGGGACCAATGAGTTTCAAAAATTGTGAATTATGTTTTACTTAATAAATGATTTTTGATTTGATTGATTTGATATTATATACTTAGTTAAAAGACTGTTATCGTTGTAATTTTTTTCTTAAGTTCTCTCGACTAGTGTACATAATAAAACTATGTTTTAACGGTTTCAAGCGCGATATTTTTTTAATTTTTATTATTCCGATGTTTCGGCCACTTTTCAGTAGCCGTGATCACGGAAGAAAAGAAAAGTGGCCGAAACGTCGGAATAATAAAAATAAAAAAAAACCGTTAATACGTATTTTTGTTATCGCTGTAATTTTTAAATACCTTACACGCTACATAAAATGATTTTTTTATCCCTTAAACACAGGACATGCATGGCAGCCAGTCTATACATCAATTTAGGTTGTATGAACTTAGAAAACAACGTGATATCATCTAAATGAAATGGTTAGTGTTATAATTAACGCAAATGAAAATATGAAATAAAGCTTACCTTCTGCATGCATTATGCTCTTGATAAATTCCCATTGTAAGTATGACTTTATTTTAAAGTTAAAATGGAGTATTCAAGTTCGCGATAACATCCACATCCGAAAAAAATAGGTATTACGTCTCAATGTTTAAAAGTGTTATCTATTTTAGGTTCTTTTAAAATTCAATAATAAAATGATTTCATTATAATTTTGAAAAGGGAACTATGTATTTTTTTTTTGGTCTGGTTACATTGCTTTTTGTCCAACATTGAAATATGGAAAATTAGTGTGGTGGTGCTTAATTCGAGAAAAACAAACTTGTAGGATGAAACAAAAAAATAAAAGTAACAACTTTGATAAAGCCCAATTAATATTATATAAATCATGTAAACAAAAATAAATATAGCAAATTAAGAATTTGGTTTATATAATCCAAATCCACATTATATCCCTAGGTTTAAAGTTCTTCATAAATGCAATATGTCCATTCCAGTTAGCAATATTCTTGACTTTTTATTCTGTTTTTTCCAGGCTTCTTCACACTGTCAGCCTATTGGAAAACAAAAATACTTGATCAAATATGGATTTGGAAAAGTTAAGACCCTGTTCAGAGGCGGCGTTTTATGCTCGAGTCAACAACTTATTGGGGGGTGATTCGTGGATGCATCAGGCTGCTAAGATCACGATTATAGAAGATTTATGCTCGACGGTCTTGGTTGCGAGCTGTGCGATCGTGCAAACCGATTTGGGGTAGCGATAGGTAACTAATCGAAATTTTAAAAAGTTAGCCATCCTGCTAATTGTGGTTTAAAAAACCGGTTGATGACTATTTGTTGGCTAAAGGCCTTACGGCTGGTTGGTTGGCTGTGAAAATCATCAACCCGACAGCTATCAGCTATTGAACAAACGTTGGCAACTTCAACAGCTGTCGGCTAAACCGTAAACTTATCAATTGTCGGCTTACGGTTTTATTCGACAACCTTTAGCCACCTGGTGAGTTGATGGATAACGTTGTGGTGTAAACAACCGTTATTTAGATGATTTTTGCAATAGCTACCCATAATTATGTAGGGATCTAGTCACAGCCGGGCCCGGAATCCACACGGGGTAGCATGAATTACTTTATTAAATTTTATTGCATATTGAATAAATCTGTCTTGCCTGGGCCTGGTACATGCACGTACGGGACACAGCTTGCAGGGTTTAACATAAATCACCTCAAGCGTAGTACGCGCTAGTTTCGATGTAGATGGTCGGAATGCATAGTCTACTGGATTTATATTTCAGAATCACACTTTAAAAAAATCAAATTTACGACACCATACTAATGTTGGCACCCCATTATTTTATTGAAATCATTAAGAAATCTTAAAATATTCTTATTTTGTAGGCATACAATGATAATAATAATAAATATTATTGTATGGGTATAAAATAAAAAATATAACTATTACTCATATCTTGAATAAATAATCCGCTGGGTGCTAATCATTGGGCGAGGTGCCCAATGGTATAATTTACCCTGCAATCGGCAAAATTAAATAAACACCTAGCCCTGTGGTATTTTGAACATACTAAATAGTTTATAATTTAAATGGAATATCAGTATAAGTTCGACTCAATGGCATGTACAACATATTCTCCGAACACGACCTCATTAAACGAAAATAAGCTTAATTAAGATTTTATTTCTACGAAAATGTGTGTGTGGCAAACAAAAACATTTATTATTTTATTATTAATTTGTGGTGACGTGCTAAATGACGTTATGATAGGTGCGTTTGACTTTTTTCTTTACTATATGCGTTTATTTATAACGTGTATCATGTATGCATGCGTGCTATAAACGAAGCTTCCACTTTATTATGCTCGGGTTTCACCTGTGACATTGTTATAGACAATGGCCAAATGCGTCTCATTTATAGCGTTAACAGTAACGCCGGTAACGAATGACTATATTAGTGTATCGCATCATAAATAACGCATTAAAACTATCGCTACATCCGCGTGAAACAGGCATTAACTATAACATTATCCCAGAAGGAGCAATAACATTAGACAAAACCAAACATGGCAAAAGTACCCAAATTATAAACAAACATGTTACACCCACACTTCGAAATTATTGAACATGCTACTAGTACTTCTAGTATACTAGAACCGTTCTTACCGTATGCTTTCAGTCCTAGACCTTGGTGACCAGTCCTTGGAGTAGGAGGCTCCACGTCGCCGGCCGCCGCCAATCGTCCTTCCAGTCTTCCACCTTTCCACGTGGTGTCTTATAGCGTGACGCACTTCTGTGTTCATGAAGCAGTAGAATAGAGCTACTGTGAAACCCTGAGTAAATTTTGTATAAATCAATAACTTAATTCATTAACGAAAATAAACGTATAAGAAGTTACAATTAATATTCCAACTGACAGCGGTCTGGGACTAGATTTTATAGTTTAATTTTAATTTGTATGTATTGTATACTTATTTATAATTTAGTTTAGTTTTATATTTAATTGTTACTAGTTGATAGTTGTTAATAATAAAGTTGAATTTTATGTGATTAATATTTGTAAAAGTATATATAAAAAATATTTAAGTATATAATCTAATTACAGAGAATGTATCAGATCACTGCCAGTGGACTCTGCAGTGGCTAATGCTGAATCGTTGTGCGAAGTATGAACCAGTCCTCTGGACGGCATTGGATTTTTCCGTTCTTACACGAATATTTTTTTTATAATATAATTTAAATTTATTTAATAAGATTTACAAAAAATATTTACATTACCAAAATAACTTCAATCTAAATTATTCTAATATAGAAAGTAAAATGTAAATTAAATTATATACAAAGTCGTAGAAAAAACAACAAGTAACGTAAAAAGTAACAAGGTGCCAAATAATTGCTCCTTGGGAACTTTCCCAAAACGTTGCCCGCATTTCCGTGTTAGATGGTAACGCTAATGCGTTGCCCTAAATAAAGACAAGCGTTTTGGTAACGTTTTTTGTTTATACAATAAAACATCAAAATCAAAAGGCTATAAATATGAGACATTAATGATCACAGAGAGTACATTATATGTTAATGATCAGTGACACCAAGTACAATAATATGGGATTTATAGTTGTATCAGAGTCACATTTTTATTGGACGATTGTGATTCCTAGTACTTACTCTTTATCTTTGTTAAATACTCGAACTACGGAATTCTTACTAAAACGCAATATACCAAAGGGAGGAATCCTTGTTAAAACGTAACGAAAATCTAATGGCTTAAATTCAAATCTCATTATACCGCAATGTAGGAGGGACTTATTGTTTCTAAAGGGACTAAGTACTCGGTGTTAAGTCAAAAGGAACTTTCTTTGTGAAGGTGCTTCTAAGCAAAACTTATAGTGTAAACATAGCATGAGGCTTTGAAGTTTTAGCCAACTGTTCTTGGACGCAGAAAGTTGCTTTTACACTGACTTTCTCTGGCGGTGAAATTTAAACTATTGTTTATTAAACACTCTTATGTTTTTATGGAAGTAGTGTATGATTTCGATAAAGTATCAATATTGCAATCATTGTAAAATCTGCTAGAGCACTGACGGGCTTCATATTAATAAAGATAAAATATCTAAAGAAATTGTACTCTTTGTTTGTGTCAGGTCAGAATGCTTTGCTTGGATCTTTTGACCAGAATTTGGAGTTTTGGGGTTTTACAGTGCAAAATTATAATTTACTGGTAAAAATCAACAACAGTTGAAAGGTAGAGAGAACGAGAGAGAGAGAGAGAGAGAGAGAGAGAGAGAGAGAGAGAGAGAGAGAGAGAGAGAGATAACACTTTATAGTACACCGTTACAGACATACATACATACATTACAAGGTAGTGTGTTTTTCATCGGAAATTGTGGTTGTGTGGAAAATATCAAGAGATTTAATGATTCATTCTGTTTTTAGAAAGATACCTAGCATTTGATTGATTTTTAATTATTAAAATAAATTACTTAATAGTTTGGAATTCGATTCTTTGCCTAGTATTGTGGCTAATTAAACAACAACAACGTTGTCTATATATGTACTCTCTGATCGCCCAGCATAAGCACAGCGCCATGCCAGCAAACATAAGTTGCACATACATGTACGGTCTCATACTTATTTTATATAAAACTGCACATTACGTATTTATATACCAGTACACCTGCAAGTTTAACGACTTTAAAACACACAAGAATTTAATGCTAAAATCAAAATTTACTGGGTGTTTTAGTATAATAAGTTGTAGGGAATGGGGGTGTCCCGACTAAGTGGAGGAGCGGGATGGAATGCTCCTCCGTCTCAAAGGAAGATTTTCCCGCGAGGCTGTAATTGTTCCTCGCAGGCCTAGGTCCATCTATGATTGTTGGAAATTTGTATATATTGTTTTGTACGCTTCGGGAATCGTTTGCGACCTCAATTATTGTACAGAGCCATCTATTGGCTTGTAAGTGTTCCACTACAAAGTAATAGAATAAATACATAATAAATACATATTATTACAACCCAATGAGCAGAATGTGTTGTCTGTATAAGAAGATGGGCAGTGATAATCCCATCGTAGGTATATTCAATGATAATACTAGAGAGTTCAAGTGATTGATCAGAGCAACCAATTTTATATTGTCAATATAACTTTAATTGTTATAGAATTTAAAGTACTGTATGGTATATTTTGTACTTTAGACGTGACTCAAAAATTATTAACTAATTAACACAATTAAATCATGCCAATACATTTATTATAATAACTTACGTATTTTGAAATGTATTATTGTATACGTGTATATTTACGACTATGTATGTATGTATTTGTATATTTATTTGTTAAATTAGTTTGAGTATTTATGTATCTATTGCCTTCTTCCTGCACCACCTACAACGCCTGATTCAAATTTGTTTTTGGTTTAGGTTGCCTGGAAGACATCGCTTTGAGCGATAAGGCCGCCTATTGTATTGCCTAGAAAATATTGTAAATATGATCTGTTTTTGTAATTGTATATTTTGGTGTGCAATAATGTGTAATGTCTCTCTCTCACTAAAATGTATTTATGGTTCTATTATGCTGTGTGGAATATATAAATAAATAAGAATAATAACACCTTACCTGTGTAGATAGCATCAGGGCCCGAGTGTAGTCAAATGCGTCAGCGAACCACGAATCATCGCTCGGACCACAAAGCACTAGTAAATTCGTAATACCCAACAGTGGGATGAGCACAAGCAGCGCTTTCGTTGCCTTCCTGTATTGTTCCGTTTCTAATGTATTCGCTGAACGTAGTTTTGTAATTAACACCTATCGGAAAGAAATAATAAAACGCATTATGCATAACATAACCTCAGTAAATAGTATACGTACATTATTTCGTTATAATAATTTAGTGCAACGGCGAACATTATAAATATTTACTTCTTGTCTCTTCATATTCAAGGATATGATTTTCTTGAATTTGGCATATATTATATTATTATTATTATTATTATTATTATATTATATATTATATTACCTGTGTGTATGTATTAAACATATCAGAAACCATGAGTTCTTGCAGGATGAGACATTGAAATTAAGGGCAGCGAAGCTGACAATAAGTGCTGTTAGTCGTGGCTTAACGCACGTAAACTTGGATTACGTACATGGTGACAAACCAACCAAGTTTAAAAATATCAACACGGGTGAACAAAACATCTTGCATTTACATAGGGGTAAATATAAGATATTTTATGTATATACTTTATTTATTCCATGATTTTCATTCTGACTCGGGCGCCGTAATCAACAAGGCACGTATAGTCTCATCCACCGATCGACAATCGAGTCAAATAATTCGATTCGAAACAATAGGAAAATATTTCGATTGTACCTTCGTATAGCGAGTTCGATTCGGTTGTAATTTTGGGACAAATGCGATTCCTTTAATTATTTAAACATATCTGAATCCCTCATCGCAATTCTTATATCATATTATTTATTTTAATTCAAGGGTGCTTGCCATTGCTAACGTGCCGGCTTTATTGGAGCCGAACGGTATTGCACATGACGATTGAGGACATTCTGACGGATTGACTCTAATTCTCTGACAACGTGGCAAGCTTTTGGCGTGGGATGTGCCGCATGAGACCATGAGCCTGTACCAAAATTTATCAAAACGACTCATTGACTTTTCAGGTGTTTAGTGGGCTGATGCGTACCTCGGACAACGGGTGAGTATGGCTATCCAGCAAGGAAACATAGCCAGCCTTCTGGGCACCTGACCCATAGAAGACGGTGATTTAGGCTCAGTATTCTACTTATAGTTTTTTTTTATTGCTTGAGTTCAGCAGACAGGCAGATGGCCCACCCGATAGAAAGCGGTTACCGTCGCCTATGGACATTTGCAACAAACACCAAAGGTGCTACCAATGTGCTGGGCTCTCTAAAGAGAGACTGAAACCTGGTCACTAATGTCGGAACACAATACAACGACAATAGTCTTGAGGGACTATGGGTAGAACACAATATAAATAAGTTGTTTTCTTTTATTGTACTAGTTTATAAAAAAAACAAATAGGTCCATGAGCGAGGTCATGATGAGGTAACAAAGAAACTAACTGTCACATAGTCACATTTAGATATATATTAGCAAGGACAGATCTGTCGAGTTACTTAACATGTATTCATAACAGACAAAATAAAGTTTTGGCAGAAACTTCTAGAAAAGTCAGAAAATTGTTATGAATTTATCTTGCCTGATAAAATGTTCATTCAGTTTTCGTGCCAAAAATAGCCCACTAGAATATCTGATAAAAATATTCATGTCACATATTTAGCTGGGTCCTGACTTTCAAACGTGACAAAAAGTTTCACGTATAATGGTAATATTAATTTAAGACCGACGCACTAAACTACTTTTTTAAAGATTTTCTTGCAACTTTTTATAATCTCGAGCCCGTTTTAAAATATTTATTATGTGGTCGGCTTACACCTGGGATAACGTTATAGTTATTGACTGTGGCCAAATGCGTCTTATTTATAGGCGTAAAAATAACACCGTTAATGAATAGCTACATCAGTGTATTTACAACATATCGCACAACATATATCGCATTACAAATAATACATTAAACCCATTGCCATATCTGCGTGAAACAGCCGATATCTGTAACATTAGCCCAGATGAAGACCCTCTATTAAAAAAACTGAAACAAAGATAAATAATGTGTTAACGATGAACTCAAATTGTGGGCTACTGGTTTATTCAACATAATCTATTTAATAAACTTTTGTTGCTAAAAAGCGTTTAATTTGAGCTAAAGGTAAAATAAAACAGAAACGGAAAGCTTTCATGTAGTACTTAGGCATTAGGTGTGAATTGTTTTACGGTTTTTAAGCTCTGTATTTTATATTCAAACGGTTGTGACGTTTAACCTTATTTTAAGTCAGTTTTTACACAGCGTAGTTGATTGAAATAACTTTTTATCTCGTTACGAATTGGTACCTACATTTTCTACGCGGTCAATACATTTAAACACTACCTTACATATATACATCTACACACAAGATTTACACAAAAATTGTAACAATACAACCAAGAACATAATACACATAAGATAAGTCTAAATATAAGAAATCAAATATAAACAAGACTAATGTAAATTACTAACAATAGCTACGAACATGACAATAAATAATACCTATTCCTTGAAATAGTATACATATATGTATATAAAGTTCACATAGAGTAATTATTAAAGGTGGGAACCTAGAGTCTGTAGTAGTAGAAATTAAAAAAGACTACTGTGTACGTATAAAAAAGGTGAAATATTACATACCCACATAATCTTTATTAAGAAGAAGAGGTTAAGAGCAAGTCCCACGAGAGCAGGTGCTTTGTGAATCCAATCCACCTGGTGTTCATGCATCCAAATGCAGACCTTGGCCTCACTTGAAATAGCCAACTGTGGTAAATTAAAAGTTTTATTGTAATATGGTTTTGCATGTTGTGTGTTTTATTTGTGGAGTTACTTTTCTATTTTCACTTATATTTCAATATATGTAAGAGAGAGAGCGATAATAACATATAAGTATTTTCAATTATTGGCTGTGTACGCAACTTTATTTCGCGAAGGGAATCTAGCTTTATTTACATATCTACTGAACCCTACAAGATATTGAATTAAAATATAGACCAATATTTAGGTAAGTTAAAATCGTGTTTGATCCCTAAAATTTTCATCAAAACCCATTATGCCAGTGCGAAATCTACTGGAGACAAACTTTCAAACCGCTTGACAGACAAAACAGTAGTTTATGGTTAAGTATCGTATACATAGTTTCATTTAAACGGCATTTATTTTGAAATCACAGAGACATTTCAGTTCTAATTATTATTGGTACCTGCATTATTATAAATAAGCTTTAAATTCAATACTATACACAGCCAAGGCATTGTTTTTTAATATATCTCTCAAAGTAAAATTAATTAAACAATTGGCTCACCCCGTCAGGTCCGTTTGTAGGCACGACATTCACAAAACACCTGGATATGACCCATATAGTGATGAACACTGCAGGAGCCCCTGGAAACATCAATCACTATTTATCGAATTCTCTTAAAATTTCTATAGGCTGATTACGAAAAATAAAAACCAGCTATATGGTTATATTATGATTTATTTATAATGTACAGTTTGTTCAATTCCACCAACGACCTGCCATTAATGGTAGGTAGTATCAAAATTGAACACGATTTTTATACAATAAATTACTGACCCTTCAAATCTTACAACTAGGTCACTCATCCGCACCCCAACATCCATCAATCTTATTCTCTGGAGACAATCGTCCAGGTATAGGATGAACAGCAAAGCCGACAGCACGCAGCCCTGTCGGACGCCAATATTGACGTCAAACCAGGGCGACAGGCTGCCATCCAGCCGCACGCATGCCATACAGTCCTCGTAAGTGGACTGCACAGCACGCATCAGTTGGCCATCAATCCCATATCTGGGCAATATGTCCCAGAGGTCCTTCCGCACAACCCTGTCAAATGCTTTCTCTAGATCCACAAAACCGCAGAAAACCTTCCGGCCCATAGCCAGCTGCTTCTCTACGATATTGCGGAGAGAGAAAACTTGATCCATACATCCCCTTCCATTTCTGAAGCCACCTTGTGCATCCCACAATAATCCACCAAAGTGATCTCGGATGCTGACTCCTCGGAGTCGGTCACAGACTCAGTCGTGGTGCCAGCATCCGGGATATTATCATACATTTCTCTAAAATATTCACTCCATCGCGCTAACACCTCTTGTGGGTGAGCAAGAACGTCCCCAGCTTTAGATTTTATTCTTTCCATTCTGGAAGCTGACGAACAACCCCGAGACTTCTTAACCTTAATGGTAGGTAGTATAAAAATTGAACACGATTTTTATACAATAAATTACTGACCCTTCAAATACGACACAGGCTAAATAGATACCGGACGTCCGACATATATTTATTAAAAGAAAGAAGAAATTAGTTACAACTTTTGTGAGCGATATCAATTTAATCTAATTATCGTTGGAGAGCATTATTAGACGGTTATTTTAATGAAGGTTAGTCCTATCGGGTAATTATGATAAGAGTACCAACTTGGAAATTTAATATAGATCAAAATAATCATTATGAATATTTAGAAAATTTCATTAGAGGTTTAAAGAGAGCTAACATTTTATTAATATACTTGGTTTTAATTTCGAAAAATAAAAAATATTGTTACTTACCCCAACCAATAGTAGCATATACTTTTAATTTTATGTTCTCTGCTGTAAATGTTTCTACGACGAGCATGTATAAATATAAACCTGAAAATGAATATTTTATTTATGACCGGTTCCTATATCTTACTATTTACATTACTACTTACATTCACTTGCCTTACCATTAGTTGAATTTTGACTTTGCTTGTATGAAGCTTATATCATATTTTAACAGATAGTAAGGAAAATAAACGGTCGGTAAGGTATAGGAACCAGTTATTAACTAACTAACTCCGTTGGCTCAGCCACCCAAAATGCCGTGGCCTCCGAAACGAGAACACGCCACCTGTTTCTGTTCTGTACGATTTCTTGCCAGTTACGGGCTTGAAGCTCACATAGGTCAGCCTCCACTGTTCCTCCACCGGTATTTGGGGCGACTGACCGGACGTCGCCCATCCGATCGTCCCAAATAGGCCCTCTGCACGCTTCGGTCCTCTCCCATCCGTTCTACGTGACCGAGCCAACGGAGGCGGTGAGATTTTATCTCTCCTATTATGTTAGGTTTGGCCACAAGATTTTCAATTTCGACGTTGGTTCGGACCCTCCAGCTACCATCGTCTCTTCTTGTTAGGCCCAAAATCTTACGGAGAACCTTTCTTTAGACCAAACTTAAGTTAAAAATGAATTTATTTCGATTTTATTTAGATTTATACATATATAATTTATTATGTCTAGAAAATTTATCGGTAGATATGCCTTGATAAAACACAATAAAGTTCCTTGTTTACTTAACTTTGTCTGTGGTACGATTTTAGCAAATTTCTCTAAAAATAAATATAAAGAGATAACAAAACGGAATACAGATTAATGTGATATTTTCTAGGATATAACTACTACTCTAGAGATTTCTCTGAAGCTGAAAGATTTATTACAGAAATCTTAAGAGATTTCATTGAGAGGTTCGCTCAAGTCCCTCAGGTCCGTTAAAGAAATGCAAATCGGGGTATCTTTTGAAATATATTCCTGCATTGAGAATTTGCCAGTTAGAGCAAAGGACTGTTATTATGGTGTAACTGGGTTTTTGAATACAAATAAATGTTTAGTACGAAAAGAGACTACTAGATAAGTTAAGACTCAAATCTATCTATCTATACTATAATAAATCTGTAAATGGTTCGAATTTGTACATTCGTTTAAAAATGTGAAAAAAAATCAGGTGGGCTATTCGGATCAGCAGCTTCTGAAAATACAACTTTTTAAATTATTGTTTTTCTGTCTGCTCGAGCGTCACCTGAACACTACTGAACGGATTTAAATGAAACTCGAAACGGAGCTAGCTTATATCCCGGGTTGTAACTTACAATACTTTTTAACCCGATAAATGACATCGTTTCCGAGGTATAGACGAAAATAGTGAAAAATATGGCGCTGCAATCGCATCTATTTTTGGAAAGTACTGAATATATATGAATGATACTCGACATAGTGCAGGCTTATAACCCGAGTTAACACTTAGAATACATTTTATTCCGATAAATGACTTATTCCTTTAGAATAGTCGGACTAGCCAAATAGATGGCGCTGCAATCGCGTTTTTTCATTTCAGTAACAAATACCTACGTTGTCATAAACAACATGTCATTGATTATATTACTTCAAATCAGCCTACAGGCAGTTACTTTATTTAAATAAATAGGTTTTTTGCTGTTAATGTCGATGTAAGTAGACTACTAAAAGACCAGTGGCGGATTCATCACCAGGCTGAATAGGCTGGAGCGGCAGATGTTAAAAGCGGTAAATTTGGGGCCTAATTTTTTCGTCTTATAGTTTAAAGATTAAATCATGCGATAAATACAATGGCTTTTTTTGGCAAGCTACAATAATGATAGTAGGATACTGCCATACATCGAACTGCTTACGTTAGTTCGGTCATCGTCACAATTTGCAGAAGATTGTTTGATTTGAAATGATTTGACCGATTGAACTCAGACGGGTTGGCCGCTTCAAATACTGCTGCAATATCGTAACTACTTGCGCAAAATTCGAGCCTATGATTGGACAAATATAATAGGTGACCGCCATATGCGGTGAGTTCTCTTTTTAAAGGCCAATGCTTATTTTGGAAAACTCAATTGTCCATTGTCAATTGTCAATTGCCCTTCCTGCTATATAAAGCTAAAGCTAGTATAAAGTATATAAAGTATAAAGCTAGTTTCGGTAAAAGTCTAATCACTCACCTTCTACTAACATCCAAAAGAAATTTGTAAGGTAGAAATAGTGCATACATATTACTAATATCATACACGCAGTTTGATCCTGTTGAGCTTCATCTGACCAATTCTGTAAGAGCAAAATTTATTCAGGATTTAATAAAGGAGTTCTAAAAATGTATAAAAAAGTATTACATTGTCCAAATCCAGCTGGAGGGCTTTAGAGTTTAAATTAATAATGCAATTTTATTATTGCATGTTTATTCATGAAGGCTATGAAATATTAACTCACTTTTTTATGAAACGTTGTACTTTGGTGTTATTAAAGTAAATATTAAATGTTTTATAGCGCAAATTATTACACTAATGAAAATCGTGCTTAAATTTCAGATTTGCAAAATAAAATTGGAAACAAAATAATAATTTTATTATATTTATGTCTATATTATTTTTTCACGACAGCCTCTGTGATTGAGCGGGTTAAGTCTTTGACGATTTACCTCACTGCAACGCAGAGGCTCCGGGTTCGATTCCTGGTATGATAAATTTCGGAAACGAATTTTCTCCGTGTTTTACTATGGTCTGGGTGTCTGGGATCGGCCCCAGAATAGTCCGTTGTATATTACCCATAACACAAGCGTAACTTGCTTAATTTGGGGATATATAATAAGTGTGTGTTGTCAGCCGATTTATAAAAAAAAATTATAGCATGACAGTTGAACAGCTCACTAGAGTGTATAAACTCAATTACAATTAATTTAGATTATAGATACAGATAAGGTTCTAGTATAGAAATTAGTGTAAAAGATAGATATCCAGAGAAGTTTAAATTCAGTAAATATGGCATCAAAATTTTATGCCTTTCACATTTGCTTTTATACATTTCACAATTTTATCTTAGGCTTACTTTATTGACGCGAAAGTTAAATAAGATAATAAACTCTGTTCATACATATAAACACACAAAAGAAGAACTATATATTTATTTTAACATGTCGGATACAATGTTCAAGGGTCTAAAAAAGGGTAAAGAGAGAGATTTCAATTCGAAAATTTCATGTGTAACGACTGGTTTACAGTATTAGTAATTTGTGAATAAATCCTTATAGTTGTTTGGACCGATATTTACATGTAAATCGGTGTTTTTACAGCCGATAGGCTGACGGCCCAACTGTGGACATTATTAGCAACACCAGAGGTGCTGCCAATATGTTGCCAGCCTCAAAAGAGTTGAAGTATTGCTAGGTTTTGGCAGAAGTTTTAGAGACGTTTTTCTGTGCAGTTTGATTTTCAAAAAAAATATAATTTCAACTGCAAAGGCTAATAAATTGGTTAAAGAAAGTTGTAAGTTGACATTCAAATCAACTGAAATACTTTTTAATTACTTTCAAAACGCCGAAGCCACCTGTATTTTTTTAAAGTATATTTTCTATAATGAGTCAAAAAGCGTGTTCATTATAGTTTAAACAGTAATTAACGCCCGCTCTTTTATATGAATATTGTTTTAGAATTAATTGTTATGTGTGACAACTACTCCATTAACTGTTTTGTAAAATATGCGTTATTCAACTTCCAAAAACTTCTTCACTTGCATTGGACAAAAACCTAGATTTTATTTGAGGCTTTTGTTAGATGGGTCTGGATTTCACCTGTAGATTATTTACTTGACGATTGTTTTGAAATTTGAATATTTATTAATATTCGATATTGGCTGAATATACAATTCGCAAGTATTGAAGCTGACGCGTCTCCTTGCAATAACGTGGCTTCGAATCCTGGGTACGAATAATTCACCGCTTAGGCAATTATTCTGAGGGAATGTGTGTATTAGAAATGGCAAGTGCTAACTACAAAACTAAACATTGTCGGTCTTATTTATAATAATCTCGTTAAGAAACGATTAGCCATCTCTTAAATAAGAGAATCAGAATCAGACCCTAATCAATGAATTTTTTTTCACTTATAAACGTGTATTACCTGTTGTTTACCTAAGAGGAGCACAGATAAACGAAATTTGAATGATTAACGTAGGTTGTACCCAAAATATTCGACTAAAGAGGAGTTTATGGGTAAGATTTTCACTAATCAGTTGCTGAGCAGTATCTTTAAATTTAAGAAACTATTATAAGTAAGGCCCTGTAATGCAATTTTCTCATCGAGAAAATTTCAATGTTTTGTTTCATAGTGTGAAATCTGCCAATCCCCTTTGATCAAAAAGATAAAACCTATAAAAAGGGAAACTTGAGACCTTGTAGTAAGACGTTGACCTTAGGCCCAATTCTGCTATTAGTATCTCATCACAATAGCTGACCATTATTGTCTCAAAAGTTTCCTGATTTCGGTATTCTGTTAATTCCAATGGCGTGTCCGTGGCACGCAGATATATTTTATAAATATTATTAAGGGAAAACTCGCGAAGTAAATGTTTACATTTTTTGGCAGCTTTTTAATATTCATTTTAGCTGACGTCATTACTGCTAATGGTAATAAAAAAAATCTACTATTACGACGATGCCGAAAAGATATTGTGAATTTAGTAGTAGTATACGAATTTTTGATTCTATCGCAATTGAATAGTACTTTGATCATCTTGGCAACGTCAAGATATTGAAATAGCAGACTTGGTCCCCAGATATTATTTAACTGGCAACATATAAGATTGGTACACGAGTGCAATAACCTAGACTTATAATTACATAATAATATTTTTATGTACTGAAATTGTTCTGTGGAATACTCACTTGTAACCCTAAATTCAGTACCCAACTACATGCTGATAAAATATAAGTTGTCATCAGATTCGTGTGTATTGTATTTCTCAGACACCGCAGGTCTCTGGAAAGTAAAATTCGTACGTAGTACCTTTATTTCATTGTTGGGCATATTTTTAGTGTACACGTTTGCTATTTCACATTTACGATCTATTTTCTACGCTTCTCAGTTTTATAAAGAAAATATAATTTTCTGGATAATTATGGACATATATAGATATATATATAATCATGGATGGATGGTGTGAAGGATGATATGATGATATGTGGTGTGACAGAAGATGTATGTCAGAATAGAGGAGTGTGGAAGGAAAAGACATATTGTGCCGACCCCAAGTAATTGGGATATGGTGAAAGAAAAGAGAGAGAGATATATACTAACTGTACATATATATATAAAATAATGGCAGCGCATAAATGTCCCACTGCTGGGCTCGGGCCTCCCATTAGAATGGACAATATACCCACCCGCCACGCTTGTCCGAGGCGGCTTGGTCGGTTTGACACATCGGTTCTCTCGAAGTGCAGGTTACATCACGATGTTTTTCTTCGCCGTTATTAGCACGTGGTAATTGTAACAATATGCACATTAGATCAGAGAACTGACTAAGTGCTGCATGCTTTCCGGCCAGGATCGAACCCGCGCCCTTTGAGTTTGGGACGCGTGCGCTAGCCATTACGCTACCACGATTCCTATTGTTGAATTCCTACCTAGTAAGCAATACTTACTTGAAATACAGGAATACAAAGACTGCAAGGGACAATACAGCAAGGCTTAATGAGTATCCGGCGAGATAAATGAGGCTGGCCACATCAGTCGGGGACACGTTTGCTATCCTCTCTGTACAATTCGTGTAGTTCGTGTAGTTATGCCAGATTCCATCCATGCATAGCCGTGATGCGTTCTCTGTTAAATGTGTTTCAAAATATTTAAAATACATGTGTGTTGTGTCACGGAAAGCCTTTAGTAATTTATTATTCCTAAATGCATAAAAATTACTTGAAAACAACACTTTTTAGGCTCGTAAATAATACTACTTAAGTCCGCGAAAGACCTCGGTAGTTCTTGGGACTCTTGGGTCTTGGTAGTTCACCTACTAAAAATCGAGTCGATTCATTAGCCTTAGCTTCGTAAGGAGGCACAATAGTTAATTTCTCGACACGGTGACGGGCTTTTAAGTGGTAGGGCACCCTCGAACCTTGTAGCTTAGCTGAGGCACTATAATCCTTTTTTTTTCGAAGTGTCAAATCTTACTGTCCGAGATAGTACAGTACAGTACTTATATGTGTTATAATCTCGTAATAATAGTAACATAAAATGTTATCAAAACATTTTAAAGTACGAGTATACATATGAATGACTTACCCACATTGTAAAGTATTTATAGAACAAAGATACACTATGCGTGATTCCGACTCATACATGGCCGTGGTATACATTACACGGATTAAGACACGCGGTAACTTAGATAAATGTACCTAACAACTTTAAAAATTAACCAGCGTATAACTCTCTTCTTTGCTTCTTTACACTTCAACCTTGAAAATCTATAATATTCTAAACATATCGTGTATGTATGTACCTTGAAACTAATTTAAAAAACAACTGGAATTGACTATATAAACGATGGAGAACACGATATAACTTTTTTAGATTTCTTATCTGCTTGTTGTTCAAGATTTACGTAAAAACTATTGTGCCGATTTCGAAGTGGTTTTCGCTAATTGACAGCAAATTCTTAGACTTAAACTCTGCGCTACTTGTTATCCCGAGAATACCGCGGGATTTTTGTTTGGGAATGATTTAAAATGGCCAGATTGAAAAAAAAAAGAATTACAATACGATTTTTCACTCATCGATAGCAAGTCTTATGTATTAAAACGTGTCAAGCTTTTAATCAAGGGAGTCCCGCGGGAATTTTCCCGGGAGCGTTTTGAAGTTGTTCGGGTGCGTGAATATTACCGTATTCTGAAACGATAGCTTACATTATTTCTAAAATGTCGCGATACTTTGTGTCCCGGGTATCTCGCGGGCATTTCAAGTCAAGCGTGGACGAAGTCGCAGACATATCCTAGTTATGTATGTAAGTACATCAAACGGGAAGCGAGTTCGAAGTATAAGCGAGTGAAGACGCGTGAATTAAAATGTTATATTTATTTATTTTTGTATATAACCTTTACGCTTTATGATAGCAACCTTATTGCGCTTACAGCTTAACATACAAATATTAGTCAAGCCTAGACTACAGAAAAAACTGAGTATAACTGCTGCAAAAATGAAATATACGAGTAAATGTTTGAATTTTTGTCCAAAACGTTCGTTCACAAATTCACATTTAGAAAAGGAAGGTTTTTAGTCAATTACACGTAAAAGTGGATACTTTTTATATTCTTACAGTTCACCATTCTTAAGAATAAAAGGTATTTCAAAAGGACATTCTGATAAAACGATGCTTTCAGACAGGCATTTTGTTATCTCTAAATTGTTTTATAAAATTATTCTTATTTATTGCTCGCAAGAAATTGACTTGAAATATTCCTTTCAAATTTTGTTATATATAATTTAAACAAACCATTAACTGAAATTTGTTTTATCGCAGTTATATTTCGGTAGAATTGTTTGTGTAATGTCTACGATTGCCATTTTAAAAACAAAGGACTTTGAACAAGTTACGGTACAAACAAAAAGTTTGTGACTTCTGAGTACTTCAGACAAAAGATTTTGCTCTAGAAAAACAGAAGTTATATTTGTGAATTATTCGTTGGCTTCAATATAAAAATCTTAAAACTTTCTTACAAATAAAACTGTATTTAAATTGACGTACAGACGTCAATATAAGTTATAGAAAAAGTTTCATGTAATTTTGCTATAAAGGTCACAGAGAGGGGGACAAGCGTGTAGGTATTTTGCGTGCGCCTAACTCAATTGAAGCAAGAGGAAGCTTCTTCGGAAGGCTAATATCCCTGCGGCAAAATGGACAAAGTCTAGCCTTTATGATAAGACACAAGGGAGTTGGCACTTGCTAGACACTCAAACAAACAATTGCCGTGGTTTAAGGCATTGGAATATCGTGGTATTTTAATAGATATTCCGGCAGACGGGACATGCTGTCTCCATTAGGTCCCGGTAGAAGTGTAAAGCCTAAGAAATGGTTCACGCTTGAAAGATGACATGCATGCCGAGGATTTCACAATAAGGGATGCTGTTGAGTGGCCTAAGACTTTGCCGACCGAGCGCACTGGAACACAGAGGCTCCGGATTCAATTCCTGGCATTGTAAATTTCATAAACGAACTTTCCGTCATTTACTATGTTCTGAGTATCTGGGATCGGCCCCAAAGTAGTGCGTGGTTTATTACCCATAAACAACAAGTAACTTGCTTAGCTTGGGGATATAAAATGTGTGTGTTTGTCTGCCGATTATTAAAAAAAAAACGAAATGTGTGTTGGGACACATAGTAGAAGTGAAACTTCAACGTACAAGTAGAAAAACGAATGGCATCGGACAAGTGGCAAAACGAATCGCAACAAAATTTCAACTTGAAGTTTTACGGACAAATTGTTAATGTACTCGTCCAATTTGAAAACCTGCCGGTAAAACTTCAAGTTAAAATTTTGTTGTGATTCGTTTTGCCACTTGTCCGTTGAAGTTTCACGTCTACTATGTGTCCCAGCAAACATTTCGATTTTTCGCAGGTTTACTGCAAATTATGATTTGGTTAGGTTAGGTACATTTTACTGAATGCATTTTTTATTTGAACATATTTAAATTTATCAAACAAAAAAACTGAATTCGATCCGGAACCAAAAAACGCATCCATAGTCTACTCTAAAATTATGCCGCCTCTCACCACGTCTAGTCTAAATTTATGCCGCGCCTCCACGCGGCCGTAACGCTTTTTCGTGACAGAAAAATCCTAAGACCCCCGTCTATATAGAAGTTTCACTTCAAAAATCCATGGAACACAAATGTAATTTAACGCTAGGATGATGATTACCCGATTGTTACCGTAAATTCCTATTCTACACCACTTAAATTCTACACCACTGTCTATCTTCGGACAGTGGAGTGTGTGTTAAGCGTTTCCAAACAAAAAAGACATAATGTGTATTAGTAGTAAATGAATAGTTTTCCTCTAAATATAAACTTGTTTCATAAATATTAATGATGTACCACATGTGGTACTACAACTGTTTTCCCAACATTATTAACGCGCTATGAGTGTTAACAGAATTTGATTAATAGGTACAAGAATTCTAAATGAATAAAAGAATAAACAACTTACGTGTATCGTCATACTGTATTCCATATAATTCTTTGAAGCATTTTTGCACAGCAAGCGTGTTCCAGGGCGTGGGGTCCCAACATAGGAGTCCATCAAAATATGCCGGACAGAAATTTTCCGAGAGGTTAATATTTCTGGCCAGACATTCCTCCGCTTTCGCGCTGACATTTTCCACCACGCTCTCTGCGCTGTCCAATGTCTGTAGTTCCTCCAGTTTGCCGTAAAAATTCAACTCCCTTTTGTCTAAGAATTTGAGTAAGTATAATGAGCTTTGGTTTATTCTTAGGCTTGTTTATCTACACTATTTTTATACACTAATTAGCACTTTCACTGTCTCTATTTGCTACAAAAAGTAGTTCTTCCATTGCCACTATAACTAGTTTTACTGTGTCTTAGAAATGTTCACGGTGTGTTTCAGGTGTTTTGCGTACTACGCTTGTACGGTGCGGAGTCTGTGGAGTACCTCTGAGTCCTCAGTAAGAACGTTACCATGATAAGGTTGTTTGCTCGCGGCTTGTGTTCTAACTTATCAAGCGATAACGCTTCAAGAGCAAACATCGGCAGACTGTAGGAGTATTTGCGTATCGTGCATGGAACTCTTAGTAGTTTTTTCTTCAATTGCTTTCGCTTCATATAAACCTCATGTCTGTGTGACCTGTAAAGAGACATAAGGCATGTTATTGTTATGATAAGACTATCTGATCTGTTATAGCTACATATCTTATTATAAATTTGATATACTTATAGAAACCTGTATCTTTAATTTAGTGGGTCCAAAGTGAATTTTTAAAATTTAAGCGTATCATTATTGTCAAATATATGGTTTAGTCCCCCTTTGATTTGAACTTTCCTTGCCAAAACTTTGCAAAACGTTTCAAATAATTCCCACTCCATCTACATTATGAACAAAAAATAAAATCTTTTACTACAAAATTAATAATTTTGTAGTAAATTGCATCAACGTATAATTCTATAAATAACATTTATTTTTTTACATTATTATAAGCTTTTAGATAAATATCGTCAAAACACTTAGGTATTTGTAACTAATTACTAACACAATGGTTGCGTAAACGTAGTAACAACGGTGCTGAAATAAATAATGAAATTGAATAAAAAATTATTGTACAAAAAACTCAATTTATTTTTAAAGTTGGACATAATAAGACTTTATGTAGTTTTTGGGGTCCATGCGCGATTATAACTTTCACAAGGACGCTTGTTGCTAATTCAGAGTGTTTATAATGTTTAAAGTAGACTACAATAAGTAATAATTGTATTATCGCTAAAGGAGGTAGACTATAGCATGCTTATACTTTCCATGTATTAAAGCATTCCTGGGCAATGCCAAGAAAGTACCAGACAAAGTACAGGAAGTATACGGAGCCGTATAATTTGATTTATCGACATCCGTAAATTGTAATTAAAGTTAGACGAAGTTTTTATGGCTTCCCTCCGCTTTGATTTTCGTTGAATACCTGTTTTTTTGTAACGAAAAGTCTTTGCTGTTTTGAAATTTTTTAAGTGCGGATTTATTTTCCTTCACTCTTCAAATTGTTTGAAGGTTAAAAATAAAAACGCATAAAAAATTTTCATTTCCCTTGTCGTTCGCAAATGAAATGATAAGTTTTCACAGAAAGCGGAGTTAGAAAGTCAATACTCATTTTGAAAGTCATTAAGACGTCGTTAATGCTTAAATCACTTTGAAAGGTTGTTTTCAACAGTCTATAAATTATTTTGATGAATAAAGTGTTTTACATTATAAATTATCACGACAATAAACTTTGACGGGTAGTTCAGGAAAACGGTCACATTGTTTGAACAATTTTATTTCAGCAAACAACATTAATTATTGGTCGTCTCGAAATGTACAGTCAAAAGCAAATACATATAAATTTTAGAAATGAATAGAGAAGCCAACAAATAATTTAGTTAAATCGCTTGATGTAGTTAGCACATAATTTTAACACTTTATATTATCTACACTAACATTATAAAGAGGAAAGATTTGATTTTTATGTATGTTTATAACGAATAGACTCAAAAAACTACTGAACCAATTCCAAAAATTGTTTCACCATTACAATGCTACATTATTCCAGATTAATATAGGCTATATTTATTATTAGAAAAAAATAAGGATCCTACTAAAATTTCAATAATGTAATCCAAGGTGTAAAAAAATTATATTCACAATAAATAATCAATTTAGATTCACAATTAGACCCGGTAGGTGGCGCTGGAATCGGGTTCTAGATATTTATTTTCTCAGGACAGGACAACATCTGCTGGATTCGCTACTATTATATAATATAACATATTAGAGTAGTATTATTAGTTTTCGGCGAGAACGGCGTGAAGTTTTGTTATGATTGAACGTGATAGAGCCATGCTGAAATCATTATCTTGATAACACCTTTTAGAGCTGGCTCTAGGTAGCTTAGCCTTGAGCTAATCGTGTTTCGTGCGGTGACTGAGAGTTCCAATGGCCCACTTCCTCCCCCTCCCCTATCCACTCTTACCAATCACATTCCTCCTGTCTGATCGTGCTATCTCATCCTAAAGGATGGCAATGCATTGACTTCGCCTTTGGGGTTGTAAGCGTCTATAGGCGACGGTAATCACTTTTCATGAGCTGGGCCGTCTGTCTGACAAAAAAATGATTATATTTTGCACATTTGTTGTTGTTTTCTTTATGTTTTACTTGGCACCGACTTCAAGATGTTGTAGAAAGATGGTTAAATATTTAATTTTTGCTTTTTAGTTTGAAGTCGGTTTTGTTTTGTAAAAAAAATATTGTTTACTATTTAGTTGCGCAAATACTTAAGTAGCTTTGGAAATAATATATTAAGCGCCTGTAGAAATTGTTATACTAGCACGCGTATACAAGATTACTATCTCACTCTTCGGTGTAGACGCTCGTCAACAAGGGTTGCTCTCGATTTCCAGGTGATCCACTCATCAGACTGATGACATCCTGACTTGATGATAATAGAACCACCTCGGGAGTATACTCTTCTTAACAAGAAAAAAATGAAAATTGGTCCACAGTTGATGGAGAAATCACGTAACAACCAATTTTCCACGGTTTCTTACAATTTCTCTGGGATCCACTAATTAGATCTTGACTTGGTGACCATGGGCCACCTCGGGACAATATACTTACGAATAAAGAAAAAAAATTGAAAATCGGTCCACAATTGACGGAGACATCGTGTAACATATATACAACAAAACATACAGAAGGATTGACAATCTCCTCCTTTTTTGAATTCGGTAAATAAAAAGAATTTATTTAAAAATGTGTTTGTTAAAACTAAACAAAAATTGTTTTCAAACCAGAACTTACTGATTTGAAACTTTAATTAAGCTGTGGCCTTTGGAGGTGACACAAGAACTCCTTTATCAACGATTTGCAATCTCTTTGAGGTTGAGATGGGAGCGTTAGGTATACCGGCTCTGATAATCGTTCGATATCTATTTATTTCAAGATAAATCTAAATCTCGAATATTTGACATTTTTGTGATCCTAGAAGGCAAAAATTATATGTCTTTTAGTTTGGATGAATCAATCAAAGAGACCCATGTAAACATAAACTGGAATCGTTTAATACTGTCGGGTTCTTTCAGTTCTCTGCCTTTCAACCAAATTGATTCAATTTGGTTGATCCGTCGAATATTAGCATAACATTACCATACCATTGATACAACTGGAACGACAATATAAACTAATCTGAAAGCAAAGCAAGTTTATATTGCTCACTTAATTCGCATTCCGTCCGCCAACAATACTCTTACAGGTACTAAGTACTAACCCAATATTTCCACAATGCTTAATTCACACAAAGCGGATGGAAGTCCGAGATGAAACTCAGCCACTGCCCCTTTACAAGGAAATTGCTGTTTGAAACCCGGGAACAATGGAAATGGACTGTTTTATTATTCCTGACGTTGGTCTTAAATTTATAATACGGTATCTATCGTTTGTGTTATTCGACAAATACGTTTCAATAGACCTGTTTCAAATATCTTTACGTCATTACTGGGTTTTTGTATTTTGCTATTCTTTCATTTGCCTTACTACTGGCTAACTTTTGATACAAACCTCACACAATTCCAGCTAAACTAATCAGGATATTTCGAAACACATTACCGCTAAAAACCGCTTATAATAATGGACGCGTTGATTGACTGCAGCCAAAATAATCTAATTAACCGACTTTCAAAAGTAGGAGAGGTTTTCAATTAGACTGTATGTTTTTTTGTATTACGCGATTAGTCTGAACCAATTTAAATTTTTGAAGTTAGACTTCTATATATATAGACGGGGGGTCTTAGGATTTTTCTGTCACGAATAAGCGTTACGGCCGCGTGGAGGAGCGGCAGAAATTTAGACTAGACGTGGTGAGAGGCGGCATAATATTAGAGCAGACTATCGATGTTTTTATTGGTTCCGGATCGAATTCAGTTTCTTTGTTTGATGAAATAAAATATGTTTAAATAAAAAATGCATTAATTAAAATGTACCTGTACCTAACCTAACCTAACCGAATCATAATTTGCAGTAAGCCTGCGAAAAATCGACATGTGTGCTGGGACACATAGTAGACGTGAAACTTCAACGGACAAGTGGAACGACGAATCGCAACAAAATTTTAACTTGAAGTTTTACGGGCAGATTGTTAATGTACTTGTCCAATTTGAAAACCTGCCTGTAAAACTTCCAGTTAAAATTTTGTTGCGATTCGTCTTTCCACTTGTCCGTTGAAGTTTCACTTCTATTATGTGTCCCAGCACACATTTCGTTTTTTTTTATTTAAAGAGCATACTCCTGAGGGTGGTCAGATAAGTGGATCCCAAGGAAAAAGAAAGCGACCCATGTTCAAGAGCATTAAAAGGCAAACTTGTATACACCTGCCAGTAGTAAAATTTTTACAGAGGCTTAATATATTATTTCTAAAGCTATTCAAGTATTTGTGCAAGTGTTTTTTTTTAAAACAGACTTCAAACTAAATAGTTAAAAATAAATATTTTCTACTACATCTTGAAGTTGGTGCCAAGTAAAACATAAAAAACAATAACAAAATTGCAAAATGCAACGTCTTCAAGATGTTGTAAAAAATATTTATATTTTTGCTTTTTAGGCTGAAGTCCGTTTTGATTTTGTTAAAAAGCTTTAGTCTAAAAAATATTATCAGTCTTATTTCGGTCCAAATTGGACCTATGTTTAGTCATCGGTCTTATTGACTCTCTAATCTGTGCTGCACAATGTAAAACTCGTATCTCATTTTCTCGCAAGCATATTCGTATAGATTTATGTGTTTATCTTTTTTTAGTGTAGCTTTTTCGTTTCATCGAGTTACACTTCAAAAATTCTCGAGTCAGTTGCTGTGTTTACAGGATATAGATGAAAATACTTAAACGTTATTTATGATCTTAACCTCACCACAGACAGTTTTATAGACGTTCTCCCATAATACTCATAAGTATTATAATATTAAAAACTCCGGTAGAATTCTATAAAGATTTGCGCCGGCCGCGGGTTATTTAAGTACATTAAAGAAGAAGTATAGGAAGATATATAGCTGACACTTTATTGCTCATCAAAATAAAAACAATTACAAAAACCATGCATAATAAAATACAATACCTTACAAGGGCTTATCGCCAAAAGCGATCTCTTCCAGGCAACCTAGCCTTAATTCTTAACTAATCTGGCGAAAGTAGAGCGGAAAATAAGATAGGACTGTACAGTTTAAGTATATACGTTGTGTAGTAAGATACGTAAATCTTACTATATATATATATATATATATATATATATATATATATATATATAGTAAAATACGTCTTGATAACAAGAAAATAAATAAATAAAGATGTTGTATAGGTCAACCTCGCTTATATATTATTTATGCTTATAATAAGTAATACTAGAGTAGTGACAAAGAATTAGGTGAGCGGACAGTGAAATCAACGGTAGCAGACATATTTATGGCGCCTTAAGTATGTATATGTTTAAATATATACATATACACAAATACATCTGTATTCTATGTCGCGTGTGGCCAGTTGAAAATTTATAGTTCCATACATACATAACTTCACGCCAGTTCCCTTGCGGGGTAGGCAGGTACAACAGAGCGCCATTTAGGCTTATTCTTACACACCTCACTTGCTTCTTTGAATAGTTCCATAAGAATATTAAATAATGCAAATAAGTAGTATCAATTTTCTAATATTGGTAAGGTAAATTCTGAATAGTAACGTGTTGAAATGAAGTATTATTGAGCTTTAGTTAAATAGTCCCTGTTGCAACATTATTTATCATTCGTACTACTTACTAATATTGATTAAATGAGAAGGTGACTTTGTTTTGTTGTTTGATCTCTAGTTGTTTGTTTGTTTATCCTTTCACGACCCGTAGCATTTGATATAACTATATATATTATACTTTTCACGACTATAGTAACGTATATTTCGCCATATATTGGCTTAAATAAAAAATCTTCCAGAGACATTGTTATTGTTATATATATATATATATATCCCCTAAGTATATCATTCAGTACTTTTTATTTTTTTCTCGATTTCAGTATAATGTTGTGAAGCGGCATATAGAAAAATAATTTAAAATTAGACTGAAAAAAATAGGTAGGATACACTCCTACAGACATAAGAATAGACAGTCGGACTTGACCGCTGCAAAAGGATTTAGATTTTATCTATATGGTCCATATAACAAGAAATTCAATAGTAGCTATTTAAATGTGCCATTTACATTATATGAGTATGAGAGCGGCATCACCTCAAAAGGCTTTAATGATACTGCTATGTAGTGAAGCGCTGGACTAGTTTAATGCTATTAAACTGAAGTTATAATAACTTTCCCACTTGTTCGCAGTGCCACTTTGACTTACACGTCTAGTTTAATACGCTTTATATCAAGCTAAGAGCATATTAATGAAAACTAGTGGTCGCCGGTGGTCGAAATTCGTCCATAATACTTTGGTGTCAAAGTCTATATACTTCTATAATTACAGATTTCGCCAAGGCCACAATAAATAAAAGGGTATATATGCGTGTGTGTGTCAAATACATGGTAGTGTGTGTAATGTTTTTCGAAGTGAAACTTCTATATAAACGGATTAGGATTTTTCTGTCACGAATGTTTAAATAATAAATGCATTAATCAAAATGTACCTAAGTTAGCCAAATCATAATTTGCAGTAAACTTGCGAAAAATCGAAATGTGTGCACAGTAGAAGTGAAACTTCAACGGACAAGTGGAAAAACGAATGGCAACGGATAAGTGGCAAAACGAATCGCAACAACATTTTAGCTTGAAGTTTTACGGGCAGGTTTTGTAACAATCACATATCACACACACACACGTGTGTGTGTGTGATTTTTTATTGTTAAGATTAGCGTAATATTGGGGCTGCAGCTGCGATAATGTTAAAGATATAAGGCCGTTTCTCGCAGACGTGGCCATGGGTGTAATACTTAATTTGCGATGCGATGTTGTTTTTATTTGTTAATGACGCTACATATTGACAGATAACGTATGTATGTATACACACTAATGTTGCTATTCAATGACGGCGTTATTTTCAACGCTTGAAATGAGACGCATTCGGCCACAGTCAATATCTTAAACATTAAACAAAAGCCACATCAAAATGGAAAGATTAAAGGAAAGAAGACTAGAGACATGGTTATGCATAACGACGCGCAGGCATATCACCATCGACCTACAATAAATTGGTGAACGTTTGCGCCATTACGATTGATTTTTTCCTAATAGGTAACAAGAAGTTTCACAAAATATAACAGGAGCCGTGGTAGCCATGCATCTCAAACCCAAACGGCGCGGGTTCAAATCCGGGCCGGAAAGAATGCACCACTTAGGCAGTTTTATGACTTATAGTGCATATTATTGTAATTACCAGGTGAAGGAAATCATAGCGATGAAACTTGCACATCGAGATAACCTACGTGTCAAATAGGCAATCCGCCGTGGACAAGCGTAGCGAGTAAACTGTCCGTTATCCCTTATGAAATCAGAAGTCTTAGTTCAGCAATGGGACGTTTATATGCAGAGAAGCCGCATGGCATGTTCTAGTAATCCTATGAAGTATCTAATATAAAACAAGAAAATTCTAGAATTTTCACGAAATAACACAAAATATATTATGAAGACGAAACTATATGAATAACTTCTGTTACTCTCTGAGTATGAGCATTTTAATAAAGATTTAACAAATATAAAAGGAGCTTGACAATGTAGGTGTAATATTTCAAGTAGTTAATTGGGTTAGGAACTTCCTTTGACGCCGTTGTCTTTGACGCTTTTCAGGCAAGCACGAGTGCTTTCCTGAAAATATATAAACAGACGAGTCTTTTTATATATTTTCATACAAATAGAATTTTATATGAGCTTTTTGTTACTTTTATAGAAGTCACTTTTATTTAGATATCATTCTTTGTCACGTCTTTGTGTTAGTTGTATAATGGCCCCACCACGACTTTGGGCTTAGCGACGGGCGACATAACGAGCGACGTGACAGAAGTTGGTGCCGAGCGCGACGACTGACAAGCATGCTTCAAATGAGAATACTTTTGTTATTGTCGCTCATCGCATCGCGCTTAGCTGTTGCTCACAGTGATAAGGTCGTGGCCAGATCCTAAATCTAGCGATTTATAACGTATAATCCTAACGAACATCTTATTAGGTAGTAACTATTATTTGAACAGTAATTAAAGTATTTTTTATGGTAACATGATGCTGTGTAGGTTTGTTTGGTAAAATGTATGATATTGGTTAAAATGAACAATAGTTGTAGGATATTGATTGCTTTTGAAGAAGTGTTTTAATTTAAAAAATCTCATCGATTTAATGAAATATTTGCCAGAAGAAACATGGATCCAGCTTTCGCCTGAAGCCTAGTTGCTTGAAAAATATTTTAATTTGAATATTAATATTTATTTGATAATGACTAAAACATTAATCGTGCAAAGTTATATTGTAAAATAAGAAGAAGAACGGTAGGTACTTAAATAATTATAATTAGTATTTATTATGTCATGTATCAGATGCTTAATTGGTCGAAAAGTATTGTTTTTGATGCAGTGTATCGCGAAACGTATGTATTATATTCTATTCCAAAACATTCTAATAACATTGTTCATATTTTAATAATCGTATTACTTCAGGCTAACAATGGGAATAAGCAAATAACGTAATCAAAGCATTTTCTGAACATCATGCATATTATTATGTTTGTTGTGTTGTAGGGTAGTATAATAAAATTACGACTACGCCAAGATGTATGGCCATAAATTTCTCAGACATCGTATAAAATTGTTATATGCAGGCAAATTTCATAATATCATTATACGAAAGTGTTTTATGAAGTGTATACATATTCTAGTCTTATATAAAACAACAGTCGTTTAGTTATTAAATATTTTTTGATTATTTTTTCTTATTAATACGGAGTTTTTGGTGGGAACTTAAAGAGTACTTAAAGTGGTTCATTATGAGCATGGTAAAAGAGTGGAACTCATTGCTGGAGTCTCTCTTTTCTTATATTTATAATTTGGGTGTCTTCAAGGCCCGTGGGCCGTGTGAATTGGTACCTTCTAGGTAAGCCTGCTTCATTTTAAACCATATTCGCTTATCATCGGGCGAGATCATGGGCAAATGTGAACCTAGCGTTATATATAAAATTCTTCTGCTCGTATTTATGTCACTGAACTCCTCCTAAATAGTTGGACTGATTTGGATGAAACTTTTTGTGTGTGTTCAAGTGGATCCCGGGATAATTCAGATTCACATTTTGACCCGGTAACGTTGCAATCAGGTTCTAAATTTTATTTTTTTAGGGCAGGACAACGACTGCTGGGCTCACTAGTACTATTATAAAAAAGAATAATGTTTTGCTGTGCAACTTATTATTATCATCTCACTATTATAAATCTCCACATAAATGCAGTTAGCGGACATGTTTACTAAGCCATTGTTTGGACCAAGACTGAACATGCTAAGCAACACAATTGGAACTTCAAGATTTGTCCAATTTCTAAAAACCAGCACGGATGTGAAGACATGCAACCTCCAAATAAGTTTTACGTCTAAATGTCCCTGACAGAATATCGTTGCTTAGCAACTGTCCTGTTGGGAATATTTATTTTAATCTTCTGTCTTGATATCTAATTAATATTTCCTCTGTAAATAATTATATCCACAATAAAACAATTGTTCATTAAAAGATTCGTTTATTATGTTAATTTCACATGATATAAGTATGTATGTATATATGTATAAGTATTATAAGATGGTTATACAATAACATCCCGTAAACGTCCTACTGTTGGGCTCGTGCCTCCCACTATAGGGCAACAGACAGTATACCTGCCAAGGCGGCTTGGCAGGTTTGGCACATCGGTTAAATTGATGTGCAGGTTTCATCACAAAATCGTTGCGTTGTTAGCACTTGTAATTGTAACAATATGCACATTAGGTCAGAAAACTACCCGAGAGGTGCATGCGTTCCGGCCAGGATTCGAATCCGTGCCCTTTGAGTGTCAGTCGCGTGCGCTAGCCATTACGCTAATACGACTTTATAATATACATAAAGTGCTTATACATCATCCTATTATTATACCTATTTATTTTCCAGAAATGTATAATTTTGTTTAATGTATAATATTATAAAAGTCTACAAATGCCGTGTTTGTACATTGAAGCTATTAAAAAAAAAAACCAATTGGAATACACTATATAAACGATGGAGAACACGATGCATTTTTTTAAATTTTTTGTCTGTTTGTTCAGGGTTCATGTAAAAACTATTAGGCCGATTCATTCATTTGGTCTAAAAATACTTTATAGAAAATTCCAAAAAAAGAAGAATTACTTTTTACCTGTGCGGGAACGAATAAACAATACTAATGCCTGCGGCCGGTTATCCTGTCGTAAGAGACGATAAAACAACTAACAGCTAGGTAGTAGGGCATGTGTCCTATGGATGGGTACCATCCCTGGTCTAGAGTAGGCCGTCATAAAAAGTCTTGCGTTGTTTTCCGGCATTAGTGGCCAGGTTCCAATTCCCTTAAAGACTAGTAACCCGTTAGCAACGCCTCTAGTGTTGCAAACGTTCATAGGCGATGGTAGGCACCTTCCATCAGGTGGGATGTTTGCCGGTTGGCCTGCTTTAAGCAATAAAAAAGTACTACTACAAATCATGTGTGATATGCGTGTTTTAATATTTTAGTAGCAAAATTCTTCTTTGATAATATGTATAAGTATATTCTTTATCGAAGAATAAAACAGAAAATTCTGTTCTTATTTTCCGAAATTATGGCCATTATACAAAAACATAAGAAACATCCTGAATTCTTTAATAAGTAAATAAGGCCGTGCGATGAAGCTTTACCCCTTGGGTCGTTTGGGCATTTTTTTCATACGCAATTTACTCTCGAGATAAGGGTTGAATTTCTTATGTATTTGAATATTATGCGTATTCGATGGCCATTCTTCTTCGGATTTATTTTAGTTTGTTTCGCTGGCTATCTACGTAACACTGTATTAAATAACAGAATTTTATTGATTATAAGTTTTTTCTTTCTAGAGAGTTCCGATGTCTCAAGTTAAAAAGGGGGATCTCTTTTAGTGTAATAACATACTCGCCGAAGGTACGAAGCCGACATTTCGTCGATGAAATTATCAGTCTTAATGTTGGGTTGGCATGAAATACCAAACGCGCCGAACAGTTGGATTTATGCTGTGTTTAGTTCAGCACATTATACGATAGAACGTAGTATGACACGAAAATCCACATATACGCCAAAATATCTCCTCAAAATGTAGTATCATTTCGGATAGTTTTCGCCAAATATTTTATTATATAAACTTAGCTATTCCTTAAAGTATTCATTTTAACAGAGTTCGTAATATGAAGAGTTGAAATAATATATTCTGTTATGAGTGTGGGACTCGAATTAAAATGCCGTTGTAATTACTATAGAATTTATTAGAACTATACAAACACGTATAACATAGATTCAAATATAACTAGACACCACTAGTACAAACTGCACGATTCAATAACACGCGCAGAGTCCGTTACTATATCACTTGTCGAATGTACGTCTTACTCGTATCGTAAATAAGAGGTCTTTTGAAGTAACGTGTCTCAACATTCTAAAAGTCCAAGTTAATTTACCAATGCGATTAGCTAAAATGTCCACTTGTGTATGCCAAGAAAGACGTTGGTCAATCGTAACCCCTAGATACTTGCAACTGGTATCCTTCTCAATGGAAGAACATGCACAGTTAGTATTATCGTTGCCACCACAGTTGTGAATTTTTATTGCAAAATTACTTTCTGGTTGTAAATTGTTTAGATGGAAAAACATATATAGTTAGTTTTTTGAGCGTTTAGCGTAAGAAGATTAGCTTTAAGCCAGTTAGCTACTTCAGAAAGTCTGCGTTAAGTAGTATTTTTAACGTCCTCCCAAGAATTACCGGTAAACACCAATGCTGTGTTATCTGCGTAAGAGAAAACTTGACCGTCTCTTAATTCCATGTTACATAAGCTGTTTATGTACACCAAGAACAGCGTTGGGCCAAGCACACTCCCTTGTGGAATTCCGTAAGAAATACTCGTATTAGAACTTATATGTGATCCAATTTTAACATACTGTGGCCTATTATTTAGATAATCTTTTAATAAATCTAGTGGAACCCCTCTTATACCAATCTGCTCCAGTTTTTTCTCAAGAATGGGTATAGAAACGGTATCAAATGCTTTTTTTAAGTCTAGAAAAACCGTTAGACACTTTTTGCTTTTGTCAAGCTGGTGTACTATTAAAGATGTTACTGCGTCTTGTGTAGATATACCACTTCTAAACCCAAATTGTGATCGTGATATAATAGAAATTTTTTCTAAGTATTATAAGATTCTCTTATTAATCAATTTCTCAATTATTTTTGAAATAGCTGGTAAAACGGAAATCGGCTGGTAATTATTGATATCTTTTTTATCGCCATTCTTGTGCACTGGAGTAATAATAGCTTGTTTTAAAGGAACCGGAAAACCACCTTTACTGAAACACAAGTTCGCCAGATGAGTAATGACAGGCACAACATGTGTGTTTGCAAATGTTAAGAAACTGTTATTAATATTATTGTAACCCGGGGAACTACTAAATTTAAGGCTCATTAGGATGCTGTGAACTGCTTCTGGGTCAGAATCAAGTAATACAAATGAAGTAAGTAAGGATTGGACTAATATATCGGAAATTATTTTATAATTTTGTAAATAAAATGGTTCAACTACGTACTCCGAACTTTCAGCGTATTGCGTCACACGATGGGTTGATTTATATTCAAAATACATTGAATACATTCTCACGGAAACAGCTAGGCGAAAAATTCGGCATTACGTCGAACGCTTAGTTTCTGTTGATATCTCATAGGTTACTTAAAAAACACTGCGAGCGTATTTAGCAGAACTTTCAGCGTCGTACTTTCGGCAGGTATATTACTAGCCTTACGGTGACCACGTCTTTTTTATGTTAAATTGTTACTAGACACATACTTATATGCAGGCCTTTATTGTCACTTCTTTTTTGGGGCACGCTAATTCTCGAAAGTTTTAAGTCTATAATGTTTTGTTTGTAGCTCCACTCCAAAAAATTACAGTTTATTCACCGCTTCCAAAGCCTTTTCATAGTACGTTCCAGGTTCGGTTATTCTTCGTCCAAATATTTGAACCATATTAACAGTTTTCTGATTAGCACTCATTAAGCTTATATCACGATTTTGCAAATCTAAACTTAGCAATGTTTTTTTCAAATTCTTTAATTTTTTCAGTTTTTATGGCAATTTTTTGATATTTTCCAAATTTCCTTTAAGGGCACTGCGTACCCCCAAGTAACCTCACAAAAAGCCTGTATATATGTATCTATAGTGGATTCTAAAGCATTTGTAGCTGCACTTAGATTATATTACTCCTTTTTATATTACGTAGATTTAGTAGTCTCTAACACACACACACACACACACACACACACACACACACACACACACATATATATATATATATATATATATACACACACACACACACACACACATATATATATATATATATATATATATATATATATATATATATATATATATATATATATATATATATATATATATATACATACATACATAAATTCACGCCAGTTCCCTTGCGGGGTAGGCACGAACAACAGAGCGCCATTTAGGCTTATTCTTACACACCTCACTTGCTTCTTTGACATTCATAACTCTTGTCATGCACGCTCGTCTGTTATTAAGGCTCCTGACATCACCTTCTGCTAGTACACGATCAATTTGATCATGGAAGGTGTGTCGTGGCCTTCCACGACTTCTGCATCTGTCCACTTTTGCATTGTAGATCTGTTTAGTCATTCTTTCATCATGCATTCTTTCCACATGCCCGAACCACCGGAGCATTCCTTTCCTTACCTTCACCCCGACACTCTCTTTCAGACCAACTCTCTTTCTTACTTCGGTATTACGAACGCGGTCCGCGAGCGTCACTCCGCAGATTTTGCGCAGTGCTCGCATCTCGACCGCGTTTACTCTACTTTCATGCTCTCTCTTCCATACCCAACTCTCGCATCCATACGTGAGCGTAGGTACTAGCACCGCGTTGTGTATGGCGAGCTGGGCCTTCTGGCTGAGGTTCTTAGCGCCTAGAAGTTTACCTAACGCTCCATTCACACTATTCCCCAAATTCACTCTTCTTTCTATGTCAGCGGTGTACCTTCCATCCCTGCTAAAAGCAGGGATGGAATATCATATATATATATATATATATATATATATATATATATATGTATATATATATATATGTATATATATATATATATATATATATATATATATATATATATATATATATATATATATATATATATATATATATACTAGAGTTTACCCCGCGGCTCCGCCGCGCGTCAAACTCTAGTGCGTACCTCTTGTTTTAAGAGCAGGCATTATACAGGATATATTGTATTGTATTTTTATGTTGGTGCTATTTGCCCTCAGAAGATTTACTTCATTTTATATCGCAAACTATCCCATCTACCGGGATAAAAAGTATATATGTCCATTTTCGGTATTCAGACAGACAGATCGAATAAAAGTCACTTTATTTTAAGATTATGAATTTGTATATCTATAAACTTGATAAATGATTGGTCCCCCGTACAAACTTTCATACCCTATTGAACCCGTTCTAGTTTTATTTATATAACTAAATATTGTGTAAACTACACAAACGACCAAAACTATCAAATGTACTAAAATTGCCGAAACTACCAAGTCTACCAACCAAAATTACCACAACTACCTAAACTACCACAATTACCAAATGTACTGATCAAAACTACCACAACTACCAAAACCACCACAACTAACCAAACTACCACAACTACTAAAACTACCACCACTACCAAAACTACTACAACTATCAAAACTACCGTAATTACCAAAACAACCGGATATACCATATCGACCAACCAAAACTATCAAAACTACCAAATCTACAAACCAAAACTACCACAACTATCAAAACTACCACAACTACCAAAATAACCGAATGTACCAAATCTACCAACCAAAACTACCATAACTACCAAATCTACAAACCAAAACTACCACAACTACCAATACTACCACTACTACCAAAACTACCACAACTACCGAAACTATCAAATCTACAGACCAAAACTACCACAACTACCAAATCTACCGAAACTACCAAAACTACCACAATTACCAAATCTACCAATCAAAACCACCACAACTACCAAAACCACCGCAACTATCAAAACTACCGTAAATACCAAAACAACCGAATATACCAAATCGACCAACCAAAACTGTCAAAATTACCAAATCTACAAACCAAAACTACCACAACTATCAAAACTACCACAACTACCAAGATAACCGAATGTACCAAATCTACCAACCAAAACTACCATAACTACCAAATATACAAACCAAATCTACCACAACTACCAATACTACCAAAACTACCACAACTACCGAAACTATCACAACTACCAAATCTACTGAAACTACCAAAACTACCACAATTACCAAATCTACCAATCAAAGCTACCATAACTACCAAAACCACCACAACTAAGAAAGCTACTACAACTACCAAAACTACCACAACTATCAAAACTACCGCAAGTACCAAAACAACCGAAACCACCAAATCTACCAACCAAAACTACCATAACTACCAAATCTACAAACCCAAAACTACCACTACTACCAAAACTACCACAACTGCAGAAACTACCAAATCTACAAACCAAAACTACCACAACTACCAAAACTACCACAACTACCAAATCTACCGAAACTACCAAATCTACAAAACAAAACTACCAAAACTGCTACAGCTACCAAAACTACCACAACTACCAAAACTACCACATCTACCACAACTACCACAACTACCACAACTATCAAAACTGCCACAGCTAACAAAACAACCGAAACGACCAAAACTACCAGCATAAACTACCGACAATAGCAAAACTACCAACCAAAACTACCACAATAACGAAAACAGTTATCCGTGCAGGAACGGAGAAAGAATACAATTTCCTGCGGCCGGGCGGCCTGTCGTAAGAGGCGACTTAATAACCCACAGCCAGGTGGTAGGGCATTTGCCCGACTGGATGGCTACCACCCCTGGTCAAGAGCATGCCGCCATAACAACCTTGAGTTGTGTTCCGGCATTAGTGACCAGGTTCCAGTTTCCCTTAAGAGAGCAGCAGCGCATTTGTAGCAACTTTGGTGTTGCAAATGTCCATAGGCGATGGTAACTGCTTTCCATCAAGTGGGCCGTCTGCCTGTCTGCTGATCTGCTGCAATAAAAAAATAAAAAAAACATCCAAAACTGCTAAAACTACCTAAACGACCAAATTGACCAAAATAAACATAATGACGAAAATGGCAAACCACAAATAAAAAACCTATCCTAGTTTTCGGGATAAGGTTTATATAAATCTATCCCAGTATCCGGGATGAAAAGTATCCCTTGGCCACCCTCGATATTCAAATTACATATGTACCGAGTATCAGCCAAATCGGTCCAATAGTCTTTCCATAAAAGGATAACAAACAGAGAGACAAATATACTTTTATCCCGGAAACTATCCCATTTTCCGGGATAAAAAGTATCCTATGTTCATTCTCGGTATCGAAAATATATATATACTGAGTTTCAGCCAAATCGGCCCAGTAGTTTTTACGTGAAAACGGAACAGACAGACAGACAGACAGACAGACAGACAGACAGACAGACAGACAGACAGACAGACAGACAGACAGAGTTACTTTCGCATTTATAATATTAATAGGGATATATATATATATATATATATATATATATATATATATATATATATATATATATATATATATATATATATATGATATATGTATATATGATATAGACAGGCTGATGATTTTTTTATTCTACCTCTCATGATGTAAGTTTTAGTCAAGCCCTTTTGTCGTTAGGGTATTTTGTCTATTTATCTAGCTTTTTTCTCTATTTATTTTGTATTATAAGATTTATTCATGATGATATTACCTGATGATGATGATGATGATGGCCAAAGAATCCTAAAAAGGTTTAACGAACTCGTACAGTAAGTGTACTTGTAAATAAAATAAGGCCACAGTCATTGTATGAATGTTAAAACTAGATTTAAATTTTATCAAACTCCCGCATAATGTGATGTTATTCTTTGCCTCGGGCGTGGACCAGCTTTGTTAGTCGAGTTGAAACCAAAGTAAAATAACAACGTATGTTTGCTCAAGTTTATGTAAATTCTGGCGTATTTTACTTGTTTCAGGGTCTAGTTATACAATTTAACTCATAGAGAAAGTTATTTTATTTCATATCATAAATATTACAATACAATTTAAAACAACTCGTAAATATAATAATAATAAAAATAAAAGATTGGAAAATGAAATGCCTTGCTATCGTTGTTAGCCTTCTTATATTTGCGACGCATATGTATCTCAGTTCTCCGCTAACCTTATGTAGTCTCGTTAGTCGTGTCGACCAGGCGAAAGGACGTCTGCTGAAACGCGGTCCCCACTCCAAGGCTTATCTACCACATGCTATCAGTCCTGTGATAAGTGTGACTTTGGCCCAGTGCCAATTTAGGTTACTTTTGCCGGAGCCTTAACATTCTAGTTTTCACGTGAATTCAAATATCAGGTTACAAATATTTATACTTAAGACATTGCTGTAATCAAAATCTGTTCAGGTAAGTATAACATTAGTTTATTTAAATACATAGTATAATCTCTTACATATGACACTAATGTATGTTAAAGCTCTTGAAAAGAGTGTTGTAAAATTCTATTTTCGAGTATTCCCGAAAGTTCAATGATCCGTAGAATCGTTTGAAAGTTTGCAGACAATCCAAACCACGTTAAAATTCGAAGGAATAAACGTTTATTCAACTATGTTTAATATTAAACCTATTTTGGTGTCTTTCAGCTGGTTCCTATAACTTAATTTTAATTCATGCCTTAAGCCGATATTAGTTGGTTCATTTCTGTCTTTCAATTTGTACGAATGAACCATCAAATAAACATAAACTCAATCATTTAATGTCATTTTATATCGTCGTGTCCTTTTAATTCTGTGCCTTAATGCCTTTCAACCAAATTGATTCAATTAGGTTGATCCGCATAAAATCGGCTTGAAACTAAGCTACTGCTTGAAACTTGACATTTACTCCATACAAATTGATAATGTCAATTTTCAACTGATGATATGATAAAAGAATAGATGTAATATACAGAAACCAGACATTAGAGATATATTCTTTTCAATCAGCCCTTGAGTATATTTATTATTATTTGAATCATGTAGAGTAGACCTTTGCAGTTTTCGGAATGTATAAAAGTAATTATTATCCTTCGTTCTTTTTTATTTTTATTATAGCTGGAGTAGAGCAGAAAGGCAAAAGACCAAACTAATGAAAAGCGGTTACCGTCACCTATGGATGTTTGCAACACCAGAGATGTCACCAACGCGTTGCCGGCCTCGATATTTTTTTAATGAAACCCTATTTAAAAAACCCCATATTGTAGCGCTGTGGGAAAACCACGGCTGGGAACTCATTCCAAATCCCCACGGTGCGCAAGAGAAAAGTTCTAGAGAATCGTTGCGTACAAGAGCGAATAGGCTCAAGGAAGTGGGGATGAACGCTCAGCCGATGGCGTGCGCTGGTAAAAAGAGGACGAAGGCACCATTCTGAACAGTTCCTCGGAACACTGCCTATTGTACAGTCGGTAGAATACGCAGAGAGATGCGAAGGCCAGGCGTAACTAAATCATCTGTGAAAATGGGATCGTCAACAGTGCAAACGGCTCGACGTTGAATACCGTCTAGAGGATTTAGCTGGTAGGTGGGTGCCCCGGACCACAATCGTGAGCAGTACTTCATATGCGGCCTCATCTGGGCTTTATTAAGTACAAGGTGTTGCCGCGAAGTGAAGTACTGCTTGGACCGATTTAGCACTCTCTGCTTCTTGGAGGCAAGTTTTACCTTGCCTTTAAGGTGGTCCCTGAACTGTATATCGTTTGGTATGTCGACACCAAGGATCCCAATACTCTTAGAGGTGGTAAGGGGTATTCCTTGGAACTGAAGCGCGTGTACGAATGGGTTTTTTTTGACAGATAATAAATACGTTTAGACAAATTTTAAAGAACATTTCAGGCATTTTTTTCTAACAAAATACAAACATGTTTTTCTTATAGAAAAAGGTATTTGAAATATTCAATTTAAGACTGCAATTTCATACTTTAACCCCTAATAATTTTAACTGCAGCTAAAGATATTAAATCATCTTTTCTTGCAAATAATATGTCCCTAATGCGATTGCTCATTTGCATCGTAATATGTTGATTTCGATTCATCTTATTCAATTTAATGCGTTAAATCTTATTTCTTAAGGTTCATTTGACAGTGGAATGAATAATTTAGCATTTAACCTATAAGGGTTGGTGCCCTTTGATTATTTATTCCATATAATCTATGTTAATGCTATTATTATTCGGGTTTATTAATAGTTCTAGAATTTCATAATTAGTAGCATATACGTTTACTATTTATTATTATGAACAAAACCATAAATCAACTCAATCTTTATTGTTGACTAAGTTTTACATAGGTCTTATGTGTAACTGAAAATAGTATTTAAGACTTAGTGATATGTACTTAAGACTTAGCGCTCATATCTAGGCACTATGAGCTAGTTATCCGGTCAGCAAGGGAGAAAATGTTAAACTGATTTATATGCATTACACTGCGGCTGCCGGCAAAAAGGTTCTGTTTGTTAGATGGTGCTTTCGGAAGAGCGTTAAATTTTTTTTATTTGAAAATAACAATTAATTTTAAGATTTTAACATTTTTAAAACGAAACAGATTAAAAATTTAAATAGAGATTGAATTAAAGAAACAGAGATTTAACAATACTGACAGAAACAGAGGTCAGAACTTGACGAGACTGAAGTCCACTGACTGGTGACAACAGGAAAAACAGGAAAGATACATGACCCCTCATGTTTCTTTACTTTTTGTTATTTGCCTGGACGTTTATAACAGGTTGTTTAAAGCGGGCTCTATCGCCGGTCAGTCGGATGGTTGCTGAATGCAATTTCCGGTTAGGTGTGCTGCTGGTATCTTAACTGCGTGTGCAATTCCACCGGCCACAATCTGGCTACCCGTATACTGCGGTTAGCTAGACGGCTGATCGGACTGCGGCTAAGCATAGTGTGTATGAGCGGAATTACAAAATCGTGGAAGCCTGAGTCCAGCAGTGGGACATTCATGAGCTGATGTTATTTAAAAAATATTTTAAAGCACGTGAACAGCCGTACACTTAATGAAATTAGCCAAGAATCTACAAGTGCTGTGTAGATAATTGATTGTGAAACTAATATGATTTGTATGAGCTTTGTTAAAGCGCATGTGCAGAATTTGGAATGAAGTTACGACCCCTTGGGAATTTCATAAACTTTCATGATGGATATTTAAAAGTACTTACTCATTTGATGCTTTGAAATTGCATTCCGGTGACAGTGCATCTTTTATTTGAAAATAAATCTGGTAAAAGCGTGGTAGTTAATACATGATGACGTGTTTCGTAGCGGTGACAATATTTCCACTATTGTTATCATTTGGCTACGTAATCATGAAAGCTTCCGAAATACAACATGTCTCAAAAAGTAAAGACAGACAATTTTAACTTCTACCACCTTTTTTTGAGAAAAGGAAGTATAAGACGTAAGGACACGACGATTTAACAAAGGTTTTATTTGTTAAAATAGGAACTCTTTAAATATAACAACAAAAAGTACTTTAAGGACTACAAAATGAAACAATAAAATAGCCTTAAATCTAAGATGAGAGGTGTTTTTACCAATATTCTCGTCTAAATCAAATCTCTCCTCTCAAAGTTCCTCCAGATCTCTTTTGCTCATGTCAATGCTGCCTGCTCAGCACGTCAGCACGTCGCCAGTAAGGCCTAGCAGTAAGCCTGAGCTCGTCCTATGCCTTCCCCTGCTCCTCTAACCAACCTTTGGCTACCAGAGGGTCAGTAGCTGGTTCCACTTTGCCCTGTCCAAACGCCATTTCGAGAATCGATTCTCGTGAGTATATCTGTTAGTTTAGTTACAGGGAAATGATATAGTCAATTAGAAATAATAAAAATCAATGCGAGCGATGAATCGACACTAACTAGAATTTAATTAAACGGACGCACAACCGTCCTTCGATCATTAGCATAGTATTGATGCAGCAGATTGTATCAGTTCCTGCGAGTGAAATCAATCGTACGTAAATTTTTCATTTCAAAAAACATTCACAAACTGAATATCGAGACAAATTGTATTTGCTGTAGATTTCTATGCAGGTTAATATTCGTGAATATAGAAAGTAAACAGTTCATGTCTCAGAAGCCTTAGCCAAATTCCAGATGATGCTGCAACACTTATTGTAGTTCAAAAGCACATTAGGTACATTAAATACACAGAAAAAAATAAGCAAAAAATATGCATACAAATAATTTACAACTATTGATCATTCTTCAGCAGTATAGTACTTTTATTTAAGGGAAAAATAGCGTATTAGAGCCTAGTTAAAATTAATTGTGATTTCATATGCCTATCAACCTTTTTGTGTTCACCTTTTTAAGCTCTAAATTCTGTCTTCTTCATATGGAGTTTAAGGTTCTTAAATAAGGGTCCAAACTTAATCCAATGACCGGTTCCTATATCTTACTAATTATTTACTTGCCCTACTATCGGTTCAATTTTGACATTAGATGTCTTAGCTTATGTTAAATTTTAACTGACAATAAGGCAAATGAACAGTCCATAACTCAATATGAAAAAGACCGTAAAAAATAACTTATAATTAATAAGTTACTTATCATAAATTCTCTTTCAACCTGTAAATGTCAAAAAATTTCACGCGCTAAGCGACATTTGAATGATAGCTAATAAAATTGAAATGTCACGGTAAAGTGTAACATTTCGTGCATTCACAATTAAATTTTATTTCGGACGGATTATCATAAATGGGTGAATAACACAATATTGATAAAAAATGTCATATAAAAAAGCGCACTGCAGAGTATCTTAGTTTTAGAATATCATGACAAAAATAATTCTAATCACTGTTTAAACGATAATTAATATATTACTTAACAGTTAAGTAAAGTTATACATACTACATACAATCTAAAGATATGACGTTATAATTTGATACGCTTGTACAAATACTTGGAGGCTGCGGCGTTTTGTGAGGTGATAAAAAGTATCACAGTTGGTTTGAATGTCAACTATTCTATTATAGTCTGTTTTTTTTATTGGGCTTGACTTTATGTTGTTGATCCAAAGACCTCACAACCTTACCGGGGTATCCGGGGCTAGCGCCTTCGCCAAGCGAAGGCGGTCGAGCCCGGGAGGCAACTTTCTCGAGGGAACTCTCTAGGGGTACCTCGGCTGGATTGTTGCCATGAAAGGGGGATGAATCTAACGATGCCGACTAGAGGGCGACACAATGTACTAATTGAGAACGGGCGACGTGTAATATAATGTCCGAGGGGAAGGATCCCGACGGACCGGGATCGATGGTTCTTACTACCGTTTCGCAACTTGTTATGGCTGGGAGAGAAGAAACGCCGACAGAAGCTTCCCAGCAAGAGGCCTAGTCTATCTTATGGGGGGCTATGTCTCCTGGCGTCCCTCGCGGGGACGTGGAGAGATCGTGATTGGCGGCGTCCGAACCGCTGCCGTCTGTGTCTGTCTGCCGGTTCTGCAGATTATAGTCTGTATGTATCCAAGTCCTGTTTTATATCAGCTTAAGTACATATATACATATTGTCACGCCTGTTTCCCATTGGTGTTGGCAGGGACGATGAATCTCGACCTTTTACGATCTTGGCAAACACCTTTCGCTTTTGTTTCGCGCACCAACCGCCTTTTGTTTCACCAAGTAACTATTGTCTTGTTGTGCATTTTTGTAATTTTTGTTTTGGTGAACAATAAAGTGTTGTCTATGTCTATGTTTTTCATTTCCTTTATTTTAATTAATCTCTTCATACATAAGCGTTTATTAAGGTGCTTTTCACCTGGCCTTTCTTGAAAATATCTTTAATTTAATCATTAGTACCTACGTTGCGATCTACCGGCACCGACTCTACCGGTCACATTTATATCTATCTAAAGTTTCCAGACGTAATATACATACATAGGTACAGATTACATACATATACAACCTTATTAAGAGTTATAAAACTTCTTAGCCGTGCAGGAATAGAGAAAGAATTCAATTTTCTGCGACCGGGCGGCCTGTCGTAAGAGGCTACAAAAAACCCACAGCTAGGTGGTAGGGTATTTACCTGGTCTATAGTATCTCGCTATAACTACCTTGAATTGTGTTCCGGCATTAGTGGCCGAGTTTCAGTCTCCCTTTAGAAAGTGGCAGCACATTGCTAGCACTTTTGCTGTTACAATAAATGTCTATGGGTGATGGTAACCGCTTTCTATTAGGTGGACAGTCTGCCTGTCAGGGGAACGCGTGCAATGTAAAAAAAACCTTCAGATTTCTTGTTGTAAGATAATACGGAGTTTCAATATTCTTAACCAGCAATAGTAAAGAATAACGATTACTATCGTTTCGTATATTGAGATTTCCCATTATTTATTTTCCCATTGTTTGTATGACCCCGATAATATGTTGAATACAAAGATAGCGAAATTAGGATAAGTGCGAAATGGAGATTGATGAATATTTTATCACAAAGGTGCATGACCGACAAAATGTCGAGTTGATTTAAGGGCACGTCATTCGACATTACGTGGGATAATATTATTTGAGTTTACAAACGTGGTTGTTCGATAATGCCAATTCTCAATATGGATACAACTGTAAGGCAAATAGAATATTTGACATAAAAAAATACTTTAGATTGATTCTCCAGCATTTATTTTACTTTTACACATATAAATGTCAATATACATAGACCTTTTAACAATAGACGTATATTATATTCACCTGACGTCAAGTCAACGTCGGTTTACAGAGCAGCTAATAGCAACACTTGACTAGATCCGTGTAGGAACGGAGAAAGAATACAATTTCCTGCGGCCCGGCGGCCTGTCGTAAGAGGCGACTAAACAACCCACAGCCAGGTGGTAGAGTATTTGCTCGACTGGATGGCGACCACCCCTGGTCTAGAGTATGCCGCCATAACAACCTTGTGTTGTGTTCCGGCATTAGTGACCAGGTTCCAGTCTCCTTTAAGAGAGCAGCAGCGCATTTGTAGCACCTTTGGTGATGCAAATGTCCATAGGCGATGGTAACCGCTTTCCACTAAGGGGGCCGTCTGCTTGTCTGCTGAACTCCTGCAATAAAAAAAAATAAAAAAATAGAACGCCACCGTACTATCCTTTTGTAGTACCATTTTACCATTTTTACCCATCACTATTTTCAACTCGTGATTGGAAGTAGTGGGGTATCATAGATTACGTAATATGGCGATGAGCCTGTGGTCAGTATTGTCACACAAAAAAATGTTAACTGTTACCAAGTCAAGAAAACTCGATTATAAGATATAAAGGTATTCGATAGAATACTTCACCCATCATCTATATTATTTATTACAACCTATCTCAAAAATAGTTACTGATGTTTTGTAGATCCTATCACGTAATAAAGCGATACATTTGCAAGTTTTTTTATTTTTTATTGCAGGAGTTCAGCAGACAGGCAGACGGCCCACTTAGTGGAAAGCGGTTACCATCGCCTATGGACATTTGCAACACCAAAGGTGCTACAAATGCGCTGCTGCTCTCTTAAAGGAGACTGGAACCTGGTCACTAATGCCGGAACACAACACAAGGTTGTTATGGCGGCATACTCTAGACCAGAGGTGGTCGCCATCCAGACGAGCAAATACTCTACCACCTGGCTGTGGGTTGTTTAGTCGCCTCTTACGACAGGTCGCCGGGCCGAAGGAAATTGTATTCTTTCTCCGTTCCTGCACGGATAAAAGTTAATCTTGTTACACATTAAAATCTTAATGTATTTCAATACCTATGTTGCGATTAAAAAATTGGAATATAAATTAATAAGGTATTCGAATTCTTTAACGATAATGTATATTATTTGCTACATGAGATCTAAATATCTATATTAAAATAGTTACTGATGTTTTGTGATTCCCAACAAAATCATCGATGGTGTCTGCCTTCAAGTGTTTACCCCCATTCGGGTTGTGTCTCCGGTGATGACGTATGTTAGGGCCTTTTCAGACTAGCGTGTTATACGAGCGTATAAGTTCGTTTTTCGAACTGTATGTAGTTGCGTCGCGCAACTCGTACTAGCGTTGACGTGCCAATAAACTCGTATAAGCGCAAGCCGCCAGAGATGTCTGCCCGGGCACTCATATTGCTACTGACACTTCCACCGACCGGTTCGAGCGTATATGCCGAAATAAGCGCGTGTATGCGCGTTCGGCTTTTTGAAGAGCGTATATGTCAAAACGATCATTTACATGTAAAAAAAACGCTAGTCTGAAAGCGCTCTTATACATCAAACATACTATAATGGCTTGTATAACAAATATGTTATTGCTTTTTAAATATAACTTAGCAAAGTAAAACCTTATTGAAGTGAAACTTCTATATAGACGGGGTCTTACGATTTTTCGCTCACGAAAAAACGTCACAGCCGCGAGTTCTAATACTTACATTTTTAAACTCGTGATATCTTTCGAATGGTATGTCCGAATTGAATAATTCAAAAAGTTATATAAAGGTATTCAAGCAGTCTTGAATATGAATTAATTTATTTTGACAAGGAAGAATACCAAGATACAAATAAAGAGCGTTTTCTAGCGGCCGCATTTAATTAAAATTTTAAAATAAAAGAACACTTATTGTGGCATAACTATAATAGTTAGACATATGCTGCCGCGACATTTTTTGTAAATAATGATGTGTTCTGTAAACTCGTAGTACATTATTTTATTCTATCATCAATAGTTTTCGTAGCGCACGCGATTTTAGGTATTTTTTTTACACCTTGGGTTACATTATTGGAGTTTAGTAAGGATTCCTATTTTTTTTGTAAATATAATATAGTCTATGTCACCCGGGAATAGTGTGGCTTGCCAACAGTGAAAGAATTTTCAAATCGGTTTAGTAGTTTCGGAGCCTCTTCAATGCAAACAAACAATCTAATCTTTCCTCTTTGTAATATTAGTATAGATATTCATATATATTTATTATAAAATTAGTTAGATATTTGCATATTATAAAAAGCGCAAGATTTTGCGCTGGAAGTTGTTTAATAAAATTGGGAGGTGGGTTGCCCTAAAAAGCGCTATATCTAGCTCCGAAAGCGCTAAATTGGCAGCCCTGGTGCCCCGAGCGCCGGGGAAGTCCCGTAAACGAGAAAGCGAGCGAGAGAGCGAGCAAGGATATACCTCGTCCCTCTAATACCTAAAATATCGTTGTGTGCATCGGAAACTGCGCTGTTCCGAGCCGCCATTAAAGGAGGAAAACTTAAGTTTGCATCGAACTATACCTCTGCTCTCCACGTGGCTGGGCATCACTGCCTCTATTTGTGGTCTGTGTAAAAAAATATTAATAAATAATTTTAGTGTAGACTATGGAAGTTTTTTTGGTACCGGATCGAATTCAGTTTTTTGTTTGATAAAATAAAATATGTTTAAATAAAAAATGCATTCATTAAAATGTACCTAACCTAACCAAATCATAATTTGCATTAAACCTGCAAAAATCGAAAGGTGCGTTGGGACACATATTAGAAGTGAAACTTCAACGGACAAGTGGAAAAACGAATCGCAACGGACAAGTTGAAAAATGAATGGCAACGGATGAGTAGAAAAACGAAACCGCAACGGAAAAGTGGAAAAACGGATAAGTGGAAAAATGAATCGTAACGGACAAGTGGAAAAACGAATCGCAACAAAATTCTAACTTGAAGTTTTATGGGTAGGTTTTCAAATGGGACAAGTACATTAACAAAACTGGCTACGTTAGCTCGCTGGGTCACCATACTGTTCCGTTGTCCGAGGTAAGAACCAGCTCTCTAATCTCCGAAGAGTCAATGAGTTGTTTTGAAATATCTTTATAGAGACTTTTGGCCTCAAGACTCCACGGTCCAAGCGTTTCAACAGCAAACGGCACAAATATATAACTCTCACCGAGCGTTGCATGTTTGCGCCACTCGAGTGATTGAGCTGTTTCGGCCAAAATTACATATAGACTTCACTATAATTTATCAAATAGTGGAATGTATGGAACCATTGTTATAGGATATCTGCATGGGTCTTTACCGAATGTCATTTAATATTTAATTTAATTAATTGATGAAGTTTGCAATATTGCCAGATGAATCTATTTGATATCTCCTCTCAGACCAATATTAATTTGAGTGATAGACGGTGAAATTGAGGTTATAAAATATTACTTTATTCTTGATATTTCAAATTAGTAATGTACAAAAATAGATAGCGATTTATTAATTTGTCATCAGACCGAAATATTTTATTAGATACTAGGGTATGCCCGCGACTTCGTTCATGCTTGACTTGAAATTCTCGCAAGAATCCCGGGATAAAAAATATCACACATTTTATCACATAGAATTTGCTACCGAAAAAAATCACATTGGAATTCGATTTTTTTAAATTTGCAATATAAAACCTTGCCCAGAAAAATTCCTACGGGATTCCCAGGATAAAAAGTAGCGCAGATTTTAAGTCTAATAATTTGCTGTCGATCAGCGAAAACTGAATCTAAATCGGTCAAGTAGTTTTTAAGTGAATTGCGAATAAACAGATAAACTGACAAACAGAAAAATCGACTAACAGTAAGTATTCTCTAATGTTTATATAGTGTATATAGGTTGTTTTTTTAATAGCTTTAATGTACAGACACGGCATGTTTAGAATTTTATAATATTATAGATAATATTTCATTATGTCTTGGCAGACGAGTGGCTAAAAGGCACTACACGGTGACGTTTACAAGTTTAACACTCGTCATGGAAAACGCTTAGACATCCTCTTTGGAGCTCTTTTTCGTTTCCTAACAATCTTAATTACTTTAGATGATTGACATGCCTGGTCTAGAGTATGCCGCCATAACAACCTTGAGTTTTGTTTGGGCCTTAGTGGCCATGTTTTAGTCTCCCGTTCGAAACTGGCAGCATATCGCTAGCATGCTTTGGTGTTGTAAATGTCCATAGGTGACGGTAACCACTTTCCATCACGTTGGCTGTCAACCTGTGTATTATAAGCTAGTGAAGCGTAGGAAGTCTTCGATGAAGCATCTTTTGCTTGAATTATGCGTATATTTTAATATTATGCGATTTTATAATAAAACTTGCTTGTGCATACGACGATTTGTTTGCATTCCCTAGTAGACTGTGTTCACTTACTGTAAAAGCTCGTATAACTGTTATGAATAAAGTGGAATAATATTGCATATTTTATGCAAAGCCACGCAGAGTTATTCAATCTCGTTTAGAATAGCAAGGTTTTAAATTACACGCTATCTGTTCATATTGCTATTCTTCTATGAAACAATGTAGCTTAGCTGTGAAGTCAATTTCAATGTAATATCGTAGACAAGAAACCACTGTTTTCTTTAGCTTAATTTGTAATAGAAGTTAGTGGCGAAATAAAAATAATACAGCTTTTGAATTTAGAAAACAATTAATTGTTCTAAGAACAACAACTACAAAAACTATCAAACAATAGCTAGACGTTTGTGTGAATAATCACCGATTTTATTTTTCTAGACCCAACTCCTTTTGTTATGTCTTTTCTTAATAAAACTCAACAAAAATTTAGTTGATTTGAAGATTATAAATGAAATTTATGATTGGTATAAATTAAATGATATCAAAATTAATATATAAGTGCGAAAGTTACTTTGTTTACAAATTACTTTGTTCCGTCTTCATAGTTGGAGAAAATATTTGATCCATATAATTATGTCAACTATAATATTAAGACTGAGCGCAAATGGGCCACCAACACAGCCACCGATGGCCAACGATAAGCAGTTCACAAGCTTTTTCATATATAAAAAAAAACATATAGCTGAATTATAGCAGACAGACAGGCGGCCCACCTGGTGGAAATGGACGTCTGCAACACCAGAGATGTCTCTTTTCTTTCTTTTGTCTCTTTTTTTTTCTTTCTCTTTAAAAAAAACCCATATTGTAGCGCTGTGGGAAAACCACGGCTGGGACCTCATTACAAATCCTCACGATGTGCAAGAGAAACGTTCTAGAGAACCGTTGCGTGCAAGAGCGAAGCGGCTTAAAGAAGTGGGGATGAACGGCCTGCCGATGGCGTGTGGTGCAATGGTAAAAGGAAGACGAAGGAAAGGAATACGCAGGGTCTCGCCGCATATGTGTGGCCGGTGGCGGCAAAGCGCCATCGTCACTTATGTTGGCGAGTAGTGCCTAACTGACTTCTTACGCTGGGCGTAAACGGGCCACCAACCGCAGCCACCGGTGTCCAACGACAAGGAGGTGACATGGTTGTTTATACATTTTGTAGGGAATCGAAGCATACGTAAGGCCGGTGGCCCGTTTGCGCGCAGCCTTAATGATTTGACCAAAATAATAGAGATTTTGCCAGGTGGTAGGGTATTTGCTCGACTGGATGGCGACCATCCCTGGTCTAGAGTATGCCGCCATAACAACCTTGTGTTGTGTTCCGGCATTAGTGACCAGGTTCCAGTCTCCTTTAAGAGAGCAGCAGCGCATTTGTAGCACCTTTGGTGTTGCAAATGTCCATAGGCGATGGTAACCGCTTTCAATCAAGTGGGCCGTCTGCCTGTCTGCTGATCTCCTGCAATAAAAAAAATAAAAATATTGAGAGCTAATTATTGTACTGGAGTGACAGCGATGGTATAGTGTCCCCTATAGAGTATACTTTTACTTTATTGGTTTGTAATATACAATGCCTGCTAGTCCAGTTATAAGTACTGGCTCGCAGAGTTGTGAACATTCCTTTGTTTAGTCAGCGTTATAGTAAACGTGCACTGTAAAGCTGAAGAATAGTTTGCGAGGCGCGATCATAGGTCACTTCGAAACAAAACATGCTTTATTAGATTAAACCAAAATGCACGACCCGGAAATTGTGCGGACCGTTGTTCTTTAATGCATAATTATACTTTTTACATCTATAGAGATAAATAAAACTGAAGTGTCTGTTTGTAATGTCAAAATAACAACTTTTTACTAAGAGCATATGAAAGTATATACGGTACTTATATTATAATATATAAAAAAATTAAGTTTTAAAATTGTTGTCTGTCTGGATGTTCCGGCTAAGTTTTGAAACAGTTGGACTGATTTTGATGGGATTTTCACTAGCAGATAGCTGATGCTATAAGGAGTAAATTAGGATACTTCTTTTCAGCGTTCCGTGAAAGAAATTCCTCGCAGACGAAGTCGCGGGCACAGCTAGTAATGACTGAAGTCTTAACTTGTCTATTAGACGAAAAAAACTTTTTAGTGGACGGTTCTGTTTGTACATCCAAGTGTTCAGTGACAGTTGCGCCGAAGACTTCTTAATTAACTACCAAGAAACATAAATATGGTCAGAGAAGGTTTCAAAGGTCATCCTATCAATTAACGCAAACAAGCTGAAAGCTAACATCCTTTTGTGAAAGTTTCTATCTATCTAATTTTCTGACAGTCTTATAATAAACTAGCTGAGGCCACAACCTGTTCCAGCTGGAATAACACTTATTTTTAATTTAACTTAACTTTTTGGGATAGGGAAGATGGGATAGGATGAGAAGGTTATTAAGGGCTTAAGGCTAATCATTTCATGTCTATATTCCGTGATACTGTTGTATCACACCGATCATGTCGGCGCTAAAAACTAATCAATTGTCGATGATATTGTCGACATATTTTGGTTAAATTTAACAAAGCCTAATGCATAATATGTAAATGTGGCTAAGGCTAACAAGATATAATCGCAATTTATGACGTGCTCCTCAAGGGATGTATTGCTAAATTAATTATATTTCAATCAATTTCGTCCGCGGTTTCACTTTAAGTTTGGAGTCACAGAGTTCATTGAGTTCGTGGCAAAGACAAGAATGACTTTGAAATTGCTTTCAAACTATATTATAGGTTTTTGTTTGCCTGTAAACTACGTATTTATTGGAATTGGTTTAGAAATTTAATGAAGTTTTTAATTATGTTATTCCTTTCTATTCGGATGAATCAACCAAAGTCAGCCATATACAAAATAGAATCATTCATTATCATTGTTTACCGTTGTGTTTTCAGTTCTGTACCTTTCAACCAAGTTCAATCAATTCACTTTCAATTATCATACAAAACTTAATGACCTCCTTGACTTTGTACGAGTGTTGTTATAATGTCAATTTTAACGAATCCAATAACATATTAATTATTTTTTAATCAGCAATTATCACTACTTTATCGTGATATTTTAAAAGCAAGATTATATTATCAAGTGTCCTATATAATAATATGTGTTTTACTGTTTCCTTTATTTAGCATGACTATTTACTAGTAATAAAGTTTGTGTAGTTTTACTTTATAATTTTGAAACAATATTATTTCAAAATTATCGGTTATCAACCACTGCCAGAAAAAAACAATTCGTTGGGAGAGTAAAATAATTAATAAATGAATAGGGCAATCAATTAATATTTATGGCTTGTAAACCGTAACGATATGGCTTCTTGACGTCGATGTTATTCTGTTTAGTAATGAAAGGTATTTAAATGTTTCCAGAAATCCGTTTTAGTGGTAATTTTAATTATGTTTGGTTGTAACTTAGAAAATGGCTAGTAACTATATTATATAATTTCTCTAGAATTTCCTCTCTACCCAATCAAACCCTAGTGTAGATCTATGTTACTTACATAAAAAAAATAATTAGATTTTTATACATTCTCTCAAAAAAGTATCGGGAATGGATGATTTGTTTATGGTTCCAAATTCTATTTTTTGTTTTGTTGTTAGATTGGCACAACTATTTTTCATTTTGGCGTGGAGTTTGAGTTGCATCGGTCATTTAGATTAAATAGAGTGCTGTTTTTAGTTAATTCATATCTAGTGCGTATTGCGAATTTTATAATAGATAAAAACATCGAACAAAGAGTTTGTTTTAAATTTTGCATCGCCAATGGGATTTCGTCTTTGGAGACACTGAAGATGAATGTTACAGAAGGTTTAGGGTGCATCGATTTTATTACAAACACGTGCTTATGATTATGAGTGGTACAAAGCGTTCAAAAGCGGTCGAGATATTTTGGAAGATTTGCCTCGTCCTTGTAGGCCATCAAGGTCTTCAACTGAAGTTAACGTCGCAAAATTGAAGGAAATAGTGACTGAAAAATCTCATTTTTTTATTTTTTTTATTGCATGAGTTCAGCAGACAGGCACTTGATGGACACCCTTTTTAAAGAACGCCATATTGTAGCGCTGTGGGAAAACCACGACTGGGAGCTCTTTCCAAATCCCCACGGTGCGCAAGAGAAACGTTCTGGAGAACCGATGTGTACAAGAGCGAAGCGGATCTAGGAAGTGGGGATGAACGCCTATATGTATATAAACCTTCCTTGAAAAATCTAAGCCTAACGATACACTTGCGGAAAATTCGGCGGCGGAAAGTGTGGCTAAATAAGCTCGCAATGTTTTGTAAATAACCTATGACATAGCGGAATTTCCGCCGTGGTACGCTGCATACAGATTAGCGCCGATTCTTCAGTCGCCGAACTTTTCGCACGGTACTTTTTGAAGGTGTGTTGCTAGTTATTGATGGTGAAACCGCATAAAATCCGTTGCGGGTTTAGATGCAGGTATTGCATATACAAACAGACAGCGCGGAAAGCACCTTCGTTTTGTACTAAATAAAGAAGAAAATAAATGTAAAAGTTTGGATGGATGTTTGTTGCTCAAACGTGCCAGAACTGCTGAACGAATCTGGATGAAATTTGGCACAGATATAGAATATAGTTTGGAATAACACAACGGTTACTTTTTATCCCGCAAAAATGTACAGTTCCCGTGGGATAACTTTGTTTATAATATTTACATTAACGCAAGCGAAGCCGCGGGAAATAGTTAGTAAGAAATATGGTTTCAAACAGTAGTATACTGACAATAGTTTTATCTTGTTATAGTTTAGGTACCTGAAGGAAAAACGAAACCCTTATGATTTTACTTCGATGTTCACCTGTGTTGCAGTAAATTATGTCTGGACCTACTATGTTTAGATTTAGAGTCATGAATTTCGGCATACATATAGAATTCTTGTCTACCTTTATACTTATATAGTGTCACGCTGTTGCAAATGTCTATCTATGGTAACCACCACTTTTCAAGACATGGGACATCAGCTTATTTGCCAGCTTCGCGATAAAAAAGGTTGTGTCTTGTGTGTGCCAGTAGAAATGAAACAAAGTGCAACAAGGGGTGGGAGGGATTCTAAATTTCGTGATGTTACTTTTGATATATTATATCGTTATAATTATATTTAAGCTTTAAAACAGGAAATTTGAAGTATTCATGAAAAACTTCAAAACATTTCCAACTCTATCTGTATGAGCATAGTGTTTAAATGATTAAATATAATGTAATTTATCTCGTTCTCTCGTAGGCTTAGTCCTAAAGATTTATATGTTTATCTCTTTATAGTGTCGCTTTTTCGTTTCATCGAGTTTCAAATCACAGCGATTTTAAAGAAGTTTCACTCCAAAAGTGTAAAATGTGTAATAATATTTTTGATTATTGAAATGAGGGCTCGAAATTGGGTCAGGTACGTATCAAGGGTCAGGAATTTACAAATCAATAAATATCAAAGATGTTGAGGCCAGTATCAACAGAACAGAAGAGTGAGATAATAGATGAAAGGGCTATTTGTGTAAGCAAGAAGTAATTTTCATTAAATAGAAATATATTTCTGCAGAAAGCTGTTTCATTTGATACCAGCTTAATGATATGACTTAATTATTAAAAAATAATTTTCTATCTCAGACTTTTTTTCAATATTAAAAAAAAAGTTTTCGAAACTTTAACACTACGTTTTTGTAGCCTACGAGATTTTTATATTTGAGACAAATTTCATATTTAACTTGAAAAGGTCCTGGGATATGAGCTGTCACAGACAGATTGAACAGATGTCGGAATGAGATAATCAGTCTCTTTTTATCTTTAGGTACAAAGACGTTTGGTGGTTATTAAAATGATTCGCGTCTTTAAACATGAGTATCAGGTTATATGGCGTATAAGTTGTTACTACAAGAAACGCGACCATCGCTAAAAATACTAAAAAATTAGTCTGAGATTTATTTATATAACTATAATAGATGTAGCCAGATCAGTTCTCAATAGAAATCTAACTTATTATATTATTGTGAGCAAAAGGAAAGTAATATAGGAACAAAAATATTAGTTGTAACCGCAAAACATATTGTTTAATAAACTAAAAATATCACAAACATTAATTATTCGTAAATCTAATGTTCAATTGTTCATAGCTGGAAGGCGTAGTGCGGGAACAAATATTTGTACTGTCTGAAGTTATTTGTTCCCGTCTAGCCTGTTACACGAGTGCATTCTAAATGTATTTATCACAATGTATTCGAGAGTATACACATAATATCTATACTTTCTCATAATTATATTGTAATAAATACATTATTTATTTTTTGTTTTTATTTATTTACTTAACAAAATAACAGAAAATTATTTACAAGTTATTGAGTTATTTATACATAGCATAGAAAACCTCTAGGATTTTTGTTATTGTTATTGATATTTGTATTTTTTTTTATTTTTTTTTATTGCAGGAGTTCAGCAAACAGGCAGACGGCCCACTTGATGGAAAGCGGTTACCATCGCCTATGGACATTTGCAACACCAACGTTGCTACAAATGCGCTGCTGCTCTCTTAAGGGAGACTGGAACCTGGTCACTAATGCCGGAACACAACACAAGGTTGTTATGGCGGCATACTCTAGACCAGGGGTGGTCGCCATCCAGTCGGGCAAATGCCCTACCACCTGGCATATTCGTAGCATTTAACTATTTTAACATCACATCAGGCTTAAAAAGTGCATTATAAGTTAATTTTTAATATTTTTTGGTGTAATGCTTTCCCTAAACCCTTTGCAAGCGTGGAACTAAATATGCAGTTGTGCGTTTGCCGTACATGTTGTTTGCCCGACTCGTGATGAATCAGTTTTGGGCGATGGCTCGGGTATATACAGTGTTTTATTCATTCATTTGCAGTTTTATTCATTCATTTGCAAGCGTGGAACTAAATATGCAGTTGTGCGCTTGCCGTACATGTTGTTTGCCCGACTCGTGATGAATCAGTTTTGGGCGATGGCTCGGGTATATACAGTGTTTTATTCATTCATTTGCAGTTTTATTCATTCATTTGCAAGCGTGGAACTAAATATGCAGTTGTGCGCTTGCCGTACATGTTGTTTGCCCGACTCGTGATGAATCAGTTTTGGGCGATGGCTCGGGTATATACAGTGTTTTATTCATTCATTTGCAGTTTTATTCATTCATTTGCAAGCGTGGAACTAAATATGCAGTTGTGCGTTTGCCGTACATGTTGTTTGCCCGACTCGTGATGAATCAGTTTTGGGCGATGGCTCGGGTATATACAGTGTTTTATTCATTCATTTGCAGTTTTATTCATTCATTTGCAAGCGTGGAACTAAATATGCAGTTGTGCGCTTGCCGTACATGTTGTTTGCCCGACTCGTGATGAATCAGTTTTGGGCGATGGCTCGGGTATATACAGTGTTATATTCATTCATTTGCAGTTTTATTCATTCATTTGCAAGCGTGGAACTAAATATGCAGTTGTGCGCTTGCCGTACATGTTGTTTGCCCGACTCGTGATGAATCAGTTTTGGGCGATGGCTCGGGTATATACAGTGTTTTATTCATTCATTTGCAGTTTTATTCATTCATTTGCAAGCGTGGAACTAAATATGCAGTTGTGCGCTTGCCGTACATGTTGTTTGCCCGACTCGTGATGAATCAGTTTTGGGCGATGGCTCGGGTATATACAGTGTTTTATTCATTCATTTGCAAGCGTGGAACTAAATATGCAGTTGTGCGCTTGCCGTACATGTTGTTTGCCCGACTCGTGATGAATCAGTTTTGGGCGATGGCTCGGGTATATACAGTGTTTTATTCATTCATTTTCAAGCGTGGAACTAAATATGCAGTTGTGCGCTTGCCGTACATGTTGTTTGCCCGACTCGTGATGAATCAGTTTTGGGCGATGGCTCGGGTATATACAGTGTTTTATTCATTCATTTGCAAGCGTGGAACTAAATATGCAGTTGTGCGCTTGCCGTACATGTTGTTTGCCCGACTCGTGATGAATCAGTTTTGGGCGATGGCTCGGGTATATACAGTGTTTTATTCATTCATTTTCAAGCGTGGAACTAAATATGCAGTTGTGCGCTTGCCGTACATGTTGTTTGCCCGACTCGTGATGTATCCGTTTTGGGCGATGGCTCGGGTATATACAGTGTTTTATTCATTCATTTGCAAGCGTGGAACTAAATATGCAGTTCTGCGCTTGCCATACATGCTGTTTGCCCGATTCGTGATGAATCAGTTTTGGGCGCTGGCTCGGGTATATACAGTGTTTTATTAAATCATTTGCAAGCGTGGAACTAAATATGCGTTGTGCGCTTGCCGTACATGTTGTTTGCCCGACTCGTGATGTATCCGTTTTGGGCGATGGCTCGGGTATATACAGTGTTTTATTCATTCATTTGCAAGTGTGGAACTAAATATGCAGTTCTGCGCTTGCCATACATACTGTTTGCCCGACTCGTGATGAATCAGTTTTGGGCGATAGTTCGGGTATATATATAAGTACAGTGTTTAATTAATATTTGTAAATTTTATTTAAAATTTGCTACATGAGCATCAATATCTTAAATCGTTTAATTTGTGTTTAATTTATAACTTCTTAGCAATGACAAGAGGTATCTAATATGCAATTTTTCATATCAAGTCAGTTTTGTTTAAGTTTGAATAAATACTGTTACGACCTAGACGCCGAAAAAAACAAATTCACGCCTGCATATCTGTAAAAACACATTTTATTACCTTACGGCATTTGGACTTCTTTTGTTTAATTTGTGTTAAAATTTGTGATTAGAAAAAGCCCATTGTTGTATTGTAATCTTTTATGACAGTCATTAGCCAGGTGTTACGGATTTAAAGTACAAACTGATCCTAGGAAATTCAGTCCACGCGGCCGGATGGACATATTGCATCTGTGCAGTATAAAGCAATGGCCCGATGGAGGGAAGAGGCAGTCGAGCGATAACTACGGGCGAAGCAAGACGTGTGTACGGGAATCTTTTAGTGACGGACTTTGCGCGTTTTATGGAATTACGACCTTCTGCATTAAGTTTGGACTTGTCGTGTTCGGTTATATTTGTACCTATGTTATACGTGTTTGTATAGTTCTAATAAACTCTATAATAATTCTAACGGCATTTTTATTCGGGTCTCGTGACTCGTAACAATACTTTCAAGGAAGAGTGGCTCGAAGAAAATCCTTTAACTTTATTTTATTATACGGGACATTTTAAATTAAATAGTTATGTATGAGTCCGTAATCCATAAATTTTATTTGGCTGTTTTTATGCTAAATCTTATTTTAGCAAATTTAATATGCTTTAATAGGTAACGATGGTCAGAATCATAGCTGATGTATGTAGATTAACTGATATTTGCTTTGTAATGTAGACTAGAGTTGGTGAAAAACGACAGAGGCGAAGCTTCGAAGCATGTTCATGCAAGGTTCACTATTATTAAATTCCGACACAAGCCCAATGGCGTGCACTAGCTCAGTGTAAACATTCAGCTAGGCATAGAAATGGAGTTAACATTTTACATTGTTGAAGTTTTAATGAGGAATTCAGTCTTTTATTTTTTTGTAGGTATAATATTGGATGCTTTGTTAATAAAGTCCTTGTCACGGTTGTTATACTCCCCAATGAACCCGTAAGGAGGGGGAGCCGTCAAAGATTTTGTTTAGTAAGAACAAGTAAGAAAGCGGATCTCAGGGTGCGCAGCGGAAGGTCTGCGCGTAACCCGGATTTAACGCAAGTCAATGACAATGACGGCATTGTTGATAATAATGTAATTTCTCTTTCTATTAGTACACTTATGAATAACGCTCAAATGCTAAAAGAATGTTCATGTGGAAAATATCGGTGCCCTCGTTACTTTGTTATGATTTGATTTATTTAGAGTTTCCAGTTCTTCTTGTTATTCAGATTTTTTCTGAAAGGCTTCCAAGTTCTAGTTCTTTAAATAGTTTGACCTACTTTAACAGTTTTATCTACTGCCATTTTTTCCAAACATGTATACATCATTCATATTCTTAGTAACCTTTGTGTTGTTGCATACAAGCAAGTAAACTTCGTGATAGTGTTTCAGTAAAGCTCAGCAGTACTTTAAGCCATATCATGAGCCTACTATATCTGGAGAAGTAATAAGTCATACTGGATATTGATTTTAGAAGAATGAGATAGGTATGAAATAATTTCATTAATCAAAATCATGAACGTTAAGATTTTGATTAATGCGATTAATTTTTCTTTTATTAAAATATAAACACATACATACATAACTTCACGCCAGTTCCCTTGCGGGGTAGGCACAAACAACAGAGCGCCATTCAGGCTTATTCTTACACACCTCACTTGCTTCTTTGACATTCATAACCCTTGTCATGAACACTCGTCTGTTCTTAAGGCTCCTGACATAACCTTCTGCTAGTACACAATCAATTTGATCATGGAAGGTGTGTCGTGGCCTTCCACGACTTCTGCATCCATCCACTTTTGCATTGTATATCTGTTTAGTCATTCTTTCATCATGCATTCTTTCCACATGCCCGAACCACCGCAGCATTCCTTTCCGTACCTTTACCCCGACACTTTCTTTCAGACCAACTCTCTTTCTTACTTCGGTATTACAAACGCGGTCCGCGGGCGTCACTCCGCAGATTTTGCGCAGTGCTCGCATCTCGACCGCGTTTACTCTACTTTCATGCTCTCTCTTCCATACCCAACTCTCGCTTCCATACGTGGCGCAGTAGGTACCAGCACCGCGTTGTGTAAGGCAACCTGGGCCTTCTGGCTGAGGTTTTTAGCGCCTAGAAGTTTACCTAACGCTCCATTCACACTATTCCCCAAATTCACTCTTCTTTCTATATCAGCGGTGTACCTTCCATCCTTGCTAAAAGCACATCCAAGATATACAAACTCATTCACTTGCTCCAGCATAACATTATCGACCATTATCCTTGCATTCGTTCTGGTTTCTACTCTTTCAAACACCATAACCTTTGTTTTCTTCGCATTCAAATGTAAGCCTCTCGCCTGACAGTCATCATTCATAAAATATAAATGTGGATGGTATTAAGTTAAATGTCTTTTAGATAGTTCATTAAAAGCGTCTTTGTTTACCACTCTATAAAAGATACACTTGTGGTATTTATTAAAGTATTTTTTGCATAGGTTTACCTACTACATCCTTCTTTAGGTGTAGGTAAATGTTATCGGACGCAAATTGAAATGCGAATGTCATCACACTATAATATTTTCAAGTCTCACTTCAACTAATCGCTACCGCTTAAATATTATATGGCCGGTTCCTATATCTTACCGACCGTTTATTTGCCTTACTATTGCTTAAAATTTGACATAAGCTCCACACAAGTAATGTCAAAGTTAAACCGATAGTAGGGCAAGTGAATGAATAGTAAGATATAGTAACCGGTCATGTATTCAATACTATTTTTGAATTTCGTACTAACCTCGAATGGCTTCCTATTCGCCTTCGCCGGAATGCTCATATCTTATCCCTTTTGTATAATGTACTTTTTAGCCCAAAAACGCGCTCCTATTTTAAGGAACCCTTTGAATTCTTTCAAGACAGTAGTACAAGGCTCTTGAGATCATCAGCAAATCTGCGACTAATGACGCCAATACATTCTACGTAATTTTGTTAGAAATCTTTTACTGTGCAGCCTGCACAGGTTGTGATGAGCATAAGGTTGTGAAATGCATTACCATTGAGGATCAGAGGTACAAAGTTACTTACATCTTTTAATAAACTCAAAGATCACTATTTAAATTTGTAAATGTTGAGAATTTTCTAGTTCGTAACAGGCTGGTTTATGTTAAATGCAGAATTGTCTGTTTACAACTGACTGTGTCAGTGAAAAACTGTGTTGCAAAAAGATTAAAATTATATTCCCTCTGTACAAACAACTCGTTTCTCTTCCATCTTATATGTATACCACCAAATGTAAACAGTAATTTATGTATGTGTACGTAACTCTATGTATATTATATTTGTATATAAATATAGATGTGTATTTTTGTTTACTATTACTATATGTATATATTATGATTGTATATATTTTAAACTATGCGCACTGAATACCTACCCACTATTAGAAATGTCAAATCACGGATACACCCACTTGCCAGAATTTCATTTACCATTATTTCATCTGCTATACTGGTCAACAGACATAATATTGTTTCTCATAATTTTATGTGTCATACTCATTGATTACTATATTAGTGACGTGCTAGAAATTTCGTTTCCCATAAAGTCAATTTCAATAACATCATTTGTTATAATCATTATATGGCGTAATTATCATATGGCGTAATTATCATATGCCATAACATTATTTGCTATCGAAATTGCTTCTAGAATAAAACCATAAAATCGGTTTAAACTAAACGATCAATAGGTTTAGGTTTTGTAAGGTTAGGTTAGAACATGAAAAACAACGCACGAGCCGAGCGAGCGAAGCGAGCGTGCCGCGGCAACGGCCGGCGAAGTGCTAGAAAGCCAATCGCTTTTTAGGACAAAGGCGTTAGGTTAATTTTCTACGGTGAAATTAGTTTAGTATGGCGTTGAAATATTCTGTTAAATTATATTATTGCAATTAATAAAATGGATAACAATACGTATGGCATTCGTGTCATTATGGAATCTAATGTACGGGCAAACAAGAGTATGTCACATAACTTTTATGGTAAACAAACAATTCGGGCAAATGAAATTCGGGCAAATGAAATTCGGGCAAGTAACATTATGGCATATGAGTACTATTGCTTATATTTTTCGGGCAAACAATAGACAACCATGAAATTCAGAAAGTTGTCTGGAAGAAATCGCTGTTAGCGATAAGATCGCCGATTGTACTATTTAAACGATTGTTAACTCATGTGTATTAGGTTTTTTTATTATGTGTTCAAAGTTTTTAACGAAGACATGAAAAGTGATATTTTGACACGCAGTTTTATTTTAGAATAACGTATTATTTCTGTCTAAAAAGGATATTGATTGTTACTCTGTGAGAGTTGTGTTTGTGTAGAATATCTCAACTATTTAGTGAAATATAACTTTACAAGTTAACAAAAGCACTCAGTCATTTGATGTTGGTTAAAGACGTCCGATTACCTGAGGCTCGAGTGGGGGGTGACATATGACCGACGTTCGCCTGTGGCTATGTTTTTAAATTGTGTTATAATTTCGAATATACATGAACAGTTGACAATGGAAAGACTCAGAGCGTTCAAAGGTATGTTAAAAAAACCGGGCAAATGCATACCGGGCTACGCACAATAAACGGTTCCACAAGGTAAACGTGTGCACAATTTTCACATTTTCCTACGGAAATCCTATAAATATATATGGCGTTTAATAAAGGATTGTGTCAACAATTGATATCTGGGGCTTGCAAACGTGTTTTTGAATTGACGGGCTATGAAATTTATTTCTGATACCAATAAATCTCTACGCTATCAATATTGGGCTGGAAAATTAAAGGATTCGGTGACACGAATAATGGAAAATGTGGTTGAGTTACAATTTTAAATTGGCAACAAGATCCCAGCCGTATACTGAAATTGTGACAACAGTAATTTTGCGTTGAAAACCATAGGCCTCTTGATATTTCTGCGGTAATTCAAACTTTGTTAATTCAGTTATATATTTTTTAATAGACTAGCGACTAACTTTAAATTCAGACAAATAGATAGATAGATAACGCATTATTATACACCAAAACAAAAATGAACTTACAGACTAAAACTATATCTTTATGTACGAAGGGCGGTCTTATCGCTAAAAGCAATCTCTTCCAGACGACCCCAGGAATGAATTGAGAATGATAATGGTGATGGTGGTATACGTAACATACAGTACGAACTACTTACTTTTTAATAAATAATGCTATATATATATATATATATATATATATATATATATATATATATATATATATATATATATATATATATCTTCTTAAATCAACAACTAATAACAGTAGATGGCATTCCATTCAAGAAGTATAGCCAACCTTCTAGGCACTTTACAATTAGAAAACGATGACCTAGGCACATTTCTACTAATAGTCTTGAGGGATTTTAGGCAGAATAGAACATAACTAAGTTATGTTTGCTTTATTGTATTAGTTTATAATGTATTCGTTTATTATGTTTATCAATGTTGCTATTAATTATAAATTGAACGTCACGTGTCGGCAGTATTCATATATGCCTAAATTATTTTTCTATCAAAATATCTGACAGCCCGCCCACTCATCCCCTGTTGTTTACTCGCGAGAGTCAATAGATCAATTTCATAGCAATATTTGTTACTTTGTATAAAAATGAGATAAGATATAGACTTGGCTATGGTACGACTAAAGCAATCGTACTCTATATACACTAGAACATATTTTAAAATTATAATCACAACGAACATTCTCGTTAGCTAATTATACTTCAATATTTTTTTAGTCAATATCGACGGTCCTATTTATACTGAGTTATAGTAAGTTTGTAGGCTTCTTTAAGGGCCTTTACTTATTCTAATTCAATATGAATAAGTTCAATTTTTTTCAATACACCGCCATCGCCACCGCGCTGGTCACCATCGGCCGCGCGGTCATATCCTCACTCCCTTGAGCTGCTTAGTTTATGTACTTATGCAATATTTTTCTTGCGCACTGTGGGGATTTGGAATGAATTCCTAGCGGAGGTGTTACCCCCTGTGCGACGATATGATTTTTTCAAAAAGGTTGTAAATCCTTTTTTTTCGTGGTCGGCAACGCGTTGGTGACATCTGTGATGTCACAAACGTCCATTGATGACAGTAATCGCTTTCCAGCAGGAGGGCCATCAGCCTCTTTGTTGTATTCTAACTAAAAAATAAATATGGTTTTTCGAGATTTTTAATATTCTGCCATAACAACCTTGTGTTCCGGCATTAGCGGCCAGGTTCCAGTCTCTCTTTAGAGAGCAGTAGCTCATTGGTAGCGCCTTTGGTGTTACAAATGTCTATAGGCGATGGTAACTGCTTTCCATCAGGTGGGTCATTTGCCTGTTTGCCGAATTCGTACTTAGTACGAAAACGTACTTTATTCTATATATATATAATCACAGCCCATAAATGTCCCACTGCTGGGCTCGGGCTTCCTATTATATGGGGAACGGACAGTATACCCGCCACGCTTGTCCAAGGCGGCTTGGCAGGTTTGACACATCGGTTATCTCGATGTGCAGATTTCATCACGATGTTTTCCTTCACCGTTGTTAGCACGTGGTAATTGTAACAATATGCACATTAGATCAGAAAACTGTTTAAGTGGTGCATGCGTTCCGGCCAGGATCGAACCCACGCCCTTTGAGTTTGGGACGCGTGCGCTAGCCATTACGCTACCACGACTCAAGTATATTCTATAACTGTGTTTATACATACTGTTTTATAAAACCTAAAGTTTTAAAAAACAGTATGTACGAAAATTTATTTAATAATGATCATTTAGTTTTTTCAATTACAACAATGTTTGGATAGGTGTGGGTTACGTGGTCGGGTTTTCTATTAATGTAAATAAAATTAATTATAGCTTTATCAAAGTTATAGAATGGTTTCAAAGCCAGAGGCTATTTGATTAGTTGGTGAGCTTGTTTAGGGATAAGTAAAGATCAATATTTGTGATGCCGATCCAGTCTATAGAGGTTTAATCGTATATAAATAAATTAATTGAAATTTGAAACATTTGTAGGGTTGGTTGTGATTTTGTTGTTGAAGTTTTTGATATTGTTAGTAATTTTTTAAGTAATTTATTGACAAGTAAAGTCAAAAAAATATTCTGTTATCGCTACGTTTATATGCATAAATTAATGGAATTAATAATTTGGTCAAGTGTGTCTTAGTTACAGATCGCGAAGGATTCTGTAGATATGATATAGGTCTATAATGTTTCTGGCTTGGTTACAGAATTCTAAAAAAGTATTTAATACATATATTCTATACTATAAAATTACAAAAGAAATCTTGTGCAAACCATTTTACATTGAAAATATTTAATATTATAAAATTCTAAACATGCCGTGTCTGTACATTGCCGTTATTAAAAAAAACAACAATTGGGATAGTTCGGGATTCACGTATATTTTCGCTGATCGATAGAAAATTTATAGACTTAAAATCTGTGCTACTTTTTATGCTGGGAATCCCGTAAGAATCTCAAGTCAAGCGTGGACGAAGTCAGGGGCATATCCTAGTAACACATAAAATTTGTACTTTTTCACTTCAATTAGTTCACCATCATCGGTTGTCTCTTTGTATCGCCTATTATTAACAAAATAAAATAATAGATCATCTTCCTTGGACAGACACCACCCAGCGCCAAATCGTTTGGCGGGTGGTGATGGTCCAGCGAAGTTAGTATGTAAAAATGTCTATTAAAAAATTATATATATATATATATATATATATATATATATATATATATATATATATAATTATATAAAATAATATTATGTAATAAAATGAAATATAATAGATAATAGGAAATTTATCTTTTATATAAATGTAAGTAGTAGTAACCTAGATCATTACTATTCCCTTTCTTAACACATGCAATTATGAGGGTTATGAGTGCTGAAATTTAAGAAAAAAACGAAATAATAGACTTAAACACAGCCCTATTATTCACACGTCTCTCATATTTAACCAGTTGTGTAAAATAATATAAACTTTAGATTCGCAATGTCTACACAGTTAAGAGTGAAAACTTATGGAAATGGAAAATACTTTTTTAATAAAAGTATTTTCATCACGTACGGGAGAAAACTGTTAATGGGAAAATTTCAACGTACTGGACGCCAACTTTCCCGGACATATTTCCATTATCCATAAACATGTGCAGTAAGAATTTCTTGTATTCTTATATCATTTACTTAGTTACATTTTTCTTCTGTTTACTTGATAACAAGAATAGTATATGTAGGAATCGTATTTGTTATTATAAAATAACCATATGACGGCAGTAGTCAATAACCGGATAGTGTTCTTTAATGTAGTAATTGGAAGTTATTTAACCGGATGTCAATGTAGAAGCATTTATTTATTAAGCTAACAGATATCGGAAATAGAGTAACCGGATGTTGGAAGTTAATACGTATGGCGGAAGTTGTTTTATGAAGGAAGTGTAACTGAAGTGGCGCCACAGCATTACCGGATGGTGTCACTGCGGCGCGCTACGAGGACCTGTTAAATACGCGGTGTCGGGCAGAGGAGGGGCAGTCTTCAACCGGCAGTCTTGAATCTGCAGTCTACAAAAAGTAGTCCACAACGACGATCTACACGAGAGTCTACATTGGTAGTCTTGGACGAGGAGCACATAATATAATGTGGTCGATAATTACTGCTTGATAATCGCAGTATTCTTGAAGGGCAAATTGCTGCTCGACACCTGACTAGCGTGGATGCAACCCTTGGAGTTGTCCTAATATTTCTGTGTATTATTGTGCAATATTTAATATCGTAATTGTCATAATTCTAGTGTAATAAACTTTGGTTATAGTATTTCAGATTATTATTGTGTTATTCTCGGAGTATCATTCGTTCGCTCCCGGCGTGAACCCGACATATATATTAATGTGTTGTAGTTAGACTTAGACTTATCTATATACTAGAGTTTACCCCGCGGCTGCGCCGCGGGTTAACCTCTAGTTCCCCCTTCTTGTTTAAAGAGCAGGCGTCAATACAGGTTACATTGTACAACATTTTTATGTTAGTGCCATTTGCACCCGAAAAATTCACTTAATTTTATATCGCAAACTATCCGATCTCCTGGCATGAGTATTTAAAATATGTCCATTTTCGGCATTAAAACTACATTTAAACAAAACTACAATAAAAACGATCCAGTATTCCCAGTGTTTTCCAAAAACTTAAAAGAAAGACATATCGAGTTACTATCGCATTTTTATAGACGATGAATTTTTATATCTATGAACTTGAGAAATGATTGGCTCATCCAAACTTTCATCCTCTACAAACCGTTCTAGTTTTATTTATCTATTCTAAAACTACAAAAATGACAAAAAGGACAAAAAAAGCTAAAAGGACAAAAAAGAGCAAAAGAGCAAAAGAGCAAAAGAGCAAAAGAGCAAAAGAGCAAGAGAGCAAGAGAGCAAGAGAGCAAGAGAGCAAGAGAGCAAGAGAGCAAAAGCGCAAGAGCGCAAGAGGGCAAGAGGGCAAGAGGGCAAGAGCGCAAGAGGACAAGAGGGCAAGAGGGCAAGAGGGCAAGAGGGCAAGAGGGCAAGAGGGCAAGAGGGCAAAAGGGCAAAAGGGCAAATGAGCAAAATGGACAAAGAAGGACAAAAAGTTCAAAAAGAGCAAAGGAGAAAAAGAGCAAAAAGGACAAAATAACCAAAATGATGAAAATGGCAAATCACAAAACCAGCCAAAGCCTGTCCCACTTTTGGGATAATCTTTACCAAAGCTATCCCAAAATCTATCCCATTATCCGGGATGAAAAATATCCCTTGACAAAACTTGACAAAATAGATAACATGGACCAAGTGAACCAAGTGGACCCAGTGGACCCAGTGGACCCAGTGGACCAACTGGACCCAGTGGATCCAGTGGACAAAGTGGACCCAGTGGACCCAACGGATCTAGTGGACCAAGTGGACCCAGTGGGTCCAGTGGACCCAGTGAGTCAAGTGGACCAAGTAGACCCAGTGGACCCAGTGGTTCAAGTGGACCCAGTGGGCCCAGTGGACCCAGTAGTCTAGGTGGACCCAGTGGGCCCAGTGGACCCAGTAGGCTAAGTGTTCCAAATGGACCCAGTGGACCCAGTAAACTCAGTGGACCAAGTGGACCAAGTAGACCCAGTGGACCAAGTGGACCCAGTGGGCCAAGTGGACCCAGTGGACCAAGGGGACCAAGTGGACCCAGTGGACCAAGTGGACCCAGTGGACCAAGTGGACCCAGTGGACCCAGTAGACCCAGTGGACGAAATCACAAAACCAGTCCTAGTTTCCGGGATAAACTTTACATAAATTTATCCCAAAATGTATCCCATTATCCGGGATAAAAAGTATCCCTTGGCCACTCTCGGTATTCAAATTATATATGTACCGAGTTTCAGCCAAATCGGTCCAATAGTCTTTCCATAAAAGGATAACAAACAAAAAGACAAATATATTTTTATCCCGGAAACTATCCCATTTTTCGGGATAAAAAATATCCTATGTTCATTCTCGGCATCGAAAATATATATATACTGAGTTTCAGCCAAATCGGTCCAGTAGTTTTTCCGTGAAAACGGAACAGACAGACAGACAGACAGACAGAGTTACTTTCGCATTTATAATATTAATAGGGACATTAAATATTAATAGGGATAGGGGTAACTTTTATTATACCTATAAACTTGAGCAATGATTAGTTTCTCACTAACACTTTCATTTTAGTTTTATTTTTGCGATAAAAAGTATGGCCAAAGTGACCAAAATGGCCTAAATGGCCCAAAATTACCGAATTGACTGAAATGGCCAAAATGACCAAAAAGGCCAAAATGATCAAAAAGGCCAAAATGATCAAAAAGGCCAAAATGACCGACATGGCCAAAATGATCAAAAAGGCCAAAATTACCGACATGGCCAAAATGGCTAAAATGACCAAAAAGGCCAAAATGACCGAAATGGCCAAAAAGGCCAAAATGACCAAAAAGGCCAAAATGACCGAAATGGCCAAAAAGGCCAAAATGACTAAAATGGCCAAAATGATCAAAAAGGCCAAAATTACTAAAATGGCCAAAATGACCAAAAAGGCCAAAATTACCGACATGGCCAAAATGGCTAAAATGACCAAAAAGGCCAAAATGACCGAAATGGCCAAAAAGGCCAAAATGACCGAAATGGCCAAAATGACCGAAATGGCCAAAAAGGCCAAAATTACTAAAATGGCCAAAATGACCAAAAAGGCTAAAATGACCGACATGATCAAAATGACTGAAATGACCAAAAAGGCCAAAATGACTAAAATTACCAAAATGACCAAAAAGGCCAAAATGACCAACATGGCGAAAATCACCAAAAAGGCCAAAATTACTGAAATGACCAAAAAGGCCAAATGACCGAAATGGCCAAAATGACCAAAATGGCCAAAATAACCGAAATGGCTAAAATGACCAAAATCACCAAAATGACCAAAAAGGCCAAAATGAACAAAAAGGCCAAAATGACTGAAATGACCAAAAAGGCCAAATGACCGAAATGGCCAAAATGACCAAAATGGCCAAAATAACCGAAATGGCTAAAATGACCAAAATGACTAAAATGGCCAAAATGACCAAAATTTCCAAATTAACCAAAATAAATAAAATGGCCTAAATGGCCAAAATGACCGAAAAGGCCAAAATGAAAAGTATCCCATGTCCACCCTCGGTATTTAATTCACATACGTACCGAATTTCAGCCAAATCGGCCCATTAGTTTTTCCGTAAAAGCATAACAAACAAATAGACAAATATATTTTTATCCCGGGACAGACAGACAGACAGACAGACAGAGTTACTTTCGCATTTATAATATTAATAGGGATGAATCCCTATTTCTCTTGGTCACGCCATCACGCGTGAACGGCTGGACCGATTTCGCTAATTCTTTTTTTGTTATATTTGTTATTGTCAGGAGAAGGTCTTCTGAAAGAAAAAATTAAGAAAATTGCGCGAAAATTTAAGAATACTTAACCACCATATAAAATTCTTTCTAATCTATCCTTAGCGCTTTGGACAATATAAACTTTTTCAATGTTACCTTATGACGTTTAAGATAGAATTGACAGAATGCGTGCTGCAAATATCGTCAAAGAGGATGTAAAAAAACTGAATATCGTTTAAAACAGATGCTTCGGTCGGAGTTATTTTATTGATAAAATACATGTAAAATAATTAATTTAGCTGTAATCGGGTTCCAATATTTATACTATTTCCATTTCTTTAATTTCTCGATGACATTTCTAATTTGATAGTTGTAGTGTTGTGACCAAATAAGTAATGATATCAATCGCATATATTTATTATGTTTTGAACAAAGACAAATACAACGAAAACATTCAAATATATATTTTTAAGCTGGGTACACTCGCAACAAGACTGTCGTGCATATATTATATTATATATAGTCACTACATTTCTGTTCACTGAGTTTTATCACATTATCCATACGTTAAGTTGTGTATTTTATTTTCCTCCGTGTTGATTGCTGCCCAGCTGTCAAATATAAAAATGCCTGAAGGATCTGTTCTGAAAAGGCAGGCGAGAGAACTGGTGATCAAGGTTCGTAAATACTTTGAGGCAGAGTATCAATATGGTGGCCCGCTATTACCACTGTCGCAAGTGCGAGAGCGTGTTACGACCGCATTAGGAATTAGTGGACCTACTGTTTCAAAAATTACTACCGATGCTTACGGTACAAGCAGCATGCAGGAAAATAAGCTTCGTATGCCGAAGAAAAATCGCCAACCACGTCGTGTGACATCGGTTAACAACTTCGACGCTGACGCTATTCGCCGTCATATATATGACTATTACTTGCACAAAGAAATTCCATCACTTAAAAACTTGTTTCTTTACGTGAATGTGGTTTGTTCCATGGCCAAAAATCGTCATTAAGCTTGGTTTTGAAAGATATTGGATTTTCTTATAAAAAATCGGACAAACGTAAAATATTGATGGAGCGTCACAACGTTGCTATGGTAATTTTTGATCGAAGCCAAAAAGATATCACATTGGTCAAATGTTATTTTCACTGACGAGACTTGGTTAAAAGCAAACCGCACAGTATCTAAGAACTGGAGTGACGACATCGCCGCTTCCACTAGTTCAGTGCCAATGGGAAAAGGTGAACGCCTTATCATATACCATGCAGGGTCTATGAAAGGATTCGTGTTAGATGCTTTACTGGCCTTTAAATCCAAGAATACAATGGACTACCACGAAGAAATTAACGCGGAGATTTACGAAGGATGGTTTAAAGAATAGGTGCAATATCTGGAAGAACCGTCGATAATTATTATGGAGAACGCTACATATCACTCCAGACAAATTGATAAAATGCAGACGCAGGCCAATAAAAAACAAGAGATAATTGACTGGCTCTCCAACGTCATGGCGAAAATGTGGATAATACTTTATTAAAAGTACAATTAGTGAATATTTTAAAATCGAAACAAGCCCCCCTAAAAGATATATTACCGACGAAATAGCTGCCGAATGTGGTCATTAGGTTCTTCGACTTCCGCCGTATCATTGCCAGTACAATGCTATAGAACTAATATGGGCACAGATCAAAGGACACGCCGCTCGAAACAATACCCATCCCCCTTTTACGGCAAACAAGATGTTAGATTTATTAAAAAATGCATGTGCGGAAGTAACCGCCGAACACTGGGAAAAAAATGTGAGAAGAACCCAAAACATTATAGCGTCGGATTGGGAAATTCATGTGGCATGCTGGAGCCAGTGAATGAGTTTTGTATATCTTTGGGCTCTTTTCGATTAGGATGTGCTTTTAGCATGGGATGGAAGGTAAAGAGAAGAAACACCGCTGATATAGAAAGAAGAGTGAATTTGGGGAATAGTTTGAATGGAGCGTTAGGTAAACTTCTAGGCGCTAAGAACCTCAGCCAGAAGGCCCAGCTCGCCATACACAACGCGGTGCTGGTACCTACGCTCACGTATAGAAGCGAGAGTTGGCTATGGAAGAGACAGCATGAAAGTAGAGTAAACGCAGTTGAGATGCGAGCACTGCGCAAAATGTGCGGAGTGACGCTCGCGGACCGCATTCGTAATACCGAAGTAAGAAAAAGAGTTGGTCTGAAAGAGAGTGTCGGGGTGAAGGTAAGGAAAGGAATGCTCCGGTGGTTCGGGCATGTGGAAAGATTGCATGATGAAAGAATGACTAAACAGATATACAATGCAAAAGTGGATGGATGCAGAAGTCGTGGAAGGCCACGACACACCTTCCATAATCAAATTGATCGTGTACTAGCGGAGGGTGATGTCAGGAGCCTTAAGAACAGACGAGCGTGCATGACAAGAGTTATGAATGTCAAAGAAGCAAGTGAGGTGTGTAAGAATCGGCCTAAATGGCGCTCTGTTGTTCGTGCCTACCCCGCAAGGGAACTGGCGTGAAGTTATGTATGTATGTATGTAACCAAAATTGATTAAAAAATATTGTACCCAATCAAATAGTTATATTGTTTTCAAAACTATGGTTTTTGAATCTGTGTCTCGTGATTTGACAGCTGACGATTAATATGTCTCATTTTTAATAACCTGCTGGTAACGATCGGCTGAGTAACATAAAGTTCGCTATCTTGCTTAAAATTTATGAGGCGTTTATAAGCAATACCTATAATAAAGTATACCTGTATACTATCAGCTTAGAAACGTTCAACAGCTGTACTCTGACTTCTTAATAATCTTTAAGGCATTGTTTCTCAACGATTTTTAAGTTGCGACTCACGAAAAAGGGAAAATTTCTCGCGATGCCTTCACTACAAAATTACAATAATATTTTAATTAATAGTTTATTTACATGTTTGATTCGTACATTGGTCTCATTTTTTTAAAAGATCTACCCAACCGCGACCCCTTTCAGTGACTAATGCGACCTCCAGGTTGAGAAACGATGCTCTAGAGTCTAGAGAAACTATCAGTATACTCGCCACTCTTTTCTAAGGCGAATTTCACGTGTCACTTATTCCAAAGCGCAAATTTTATCAAGATGTTTTCCTTTATCGTCAGCACCCGGTAATTATAACAATATGCACATTAGATCAGAAAAACTACCCACGGAACATGCTTCCCGACCAGGATTTGAAACCACGTCATTGATATAAGACGAGTGTGCGTTACCTACTAACTTGCGATGACTTTTTGACATTGTTTTATTTTTTTGTATTCCGTTTATACCAAAATGGCTACGGAACCCAAAGAACATAAAAATATATTAAAAAGGGATATATCCTTTTAACAAACCGACTCAGATTTTACAACCCTAATTATGATAATTGAAACATCTTAATTACTTATTTTAATTAATTCCACAACGCCTGTATAAGTTCACGGTCTTTTCACAACCAAAGGGATAATTGTTTTATTAGTAACAGTAATTTTGGGCCAAGGGGTTGCTATAAAATATTTAAATTTTTCTAAGACAAACATTTTTATGGACATATTGAAATTCAGTAAAGATAACATCGTTACGTGATCTTATAGAGTACGTGGTACGGCATCCAATGGGCTTATTACCTAGAAACATCATCAAACTTTTTCCAAGGCGTCAACATTGAAGATTGCAAATGACAGTTACTTAAGTATACGGAAAATATTTACTTATGGTATGGAATATTAATAAAGTTTGATGAACAAATCATTCGATCTAAGGCTTGATTTATTGATATTAGTTTTCAGATAGCATGGAAAAAGGAATGTTAAGAACGTAAGTCTATCTCTCTTTTCTTTTTTCTTTCACTATATCCCAATTACTTGGGGTCGGCACAATATGCCTTTTCCTTCCACACTCTTCTATTCTGACATACATCTTCTGTCACACCACATATCGTCATATCATCCTTCACACAATCCATTCATCTTTTTTTTGGTCTACCTTTATATTTGTACCTATCAATCTTGACGTATATATACACCAAGAACGTAAGTCTATATCTTACTAATAATTAATATTATAAATGCGAAAGTTTGGATGGATTTTTGTTGCTCAATCACACCAGAACAGTTACACGGATGTGGATGAAATTTGTCACAGAGATAGATTATAGTCTAAAATAGCACATAGGCTACTGTTTAACCCGGAAAAATGTAGTGTTCCCGTGGGATAATATTAACGCAAACGAAATCATGGGAAAAAGCACTCTCTTGTTACACTTTCCACGTCACACTTCCCATGTCCATTTCACACTTTCTCCTTTCCACTTCTCACTTTTCAATGCGCACTTCCCACATCCGAATATCCACTGCCTACGCCACACCGCTTACTTCCCACCACCTACGATACACTGTCCACTTTTCACTGCCCAGTTCTCACTGCCCACTTCTGACTCACACTGACACACACACGCTTTACAAATTATTGCATTTTCGAACTGGTCAAGAATAAATAATTCCTTGAATTGTACGTGCTTGACTATAAATGACTCATTGATTGTTAGAGTTAATGTCATTTTTCATTCTTATCGTCTTGGCTACCCTTTTAATAGGTACATGAAAGGTTCTCCAGCTGTCGAATTGATTCATTAAACTTTTCAGATTTAGTCACAGAACAGACTTATTCTACAAAAAATTATGTTTAACAGTTTAACAATAAAGTTTGAAATTACATAGATCAAAGTTGTTTGATTTTCTATCTTGTCTATGAAGATTGTTTAGAGATGTAAAACCTTTTTGTTGGTTTTAATATTTACGATAGGCGTAGTGATTATATCCTCTTTATTTCTGATGATTAAAACTATTGTTAATCTCAATGTCTGTCATTGTCAACAATTGCAATTTTCTTTTTTCACGTTTTTATATTTTATAACCGTAACAAAACTTAACATTTAAATCAATGTAAACTGCCTTTTCCACACTTGACATTGGCAGTAATGGTCGTTGGCTAAACAAACGAACCTCTTGCCAAAAAACGAAAGAAAGAAAGAAGAACATTTACTTAAAATGTTAGTAATACTGCTTCTTGTACTCGTACAAACAAAAGTCGACTTTAAGGTGACGACCTTTTTTTATACCGCAACTGTACATCGAGACAGGCTATCAGGTTACTGCAGAACGTAACACTCGATAGTAGGTAAAACAACTCTATTTGTCTCGTATCGGCTACGCCTTATATCTTTAAATAGTATAAAACAAAGTCGCTTTCCGTGTTTGTTTATCTGTATATCCGCTAACTCGCTACGAATTTTTAAGCGGTATTCACCATCAGTTAGATATTTTTTCAAACAGGGTTTAGATATACTAGCTCTTGCCCGTGGCTTCGCTCGCGAGCTATATAACCTAATATTTTTTTTTATGTAAGTAAAATAGAGCCACAAACTGGTGTTTGACCTCGGAAAAACTCTAGTCTAGTTATAAAATTCTTCTGTTTGTGTGTATGTCACTGAACTCCTAAACGCGGGGCTGATTTTGATAAAAAAATGTTGTGTGTGTTCAAGTAGCTTTGAGAATAGTTTAGATTCACAATTCGACCTGGTAGGTGGCACTGGAAACGGCTTTTCAGGATTTTGACGAATTTGTTTGTGGGGTCCCTCGGTAGTTTAAATTCACAATTAGGCCCAGTAGGTGGGGCTGCAATCGGGACCTAGATTTTTATTTTTCAGAGCAGAACAACCTCTGCCGGCTCTGCTAGTTACAGATGTATGTACAGTTGTAATCTCACTCGGATAAAGTGGCGAGCATAGTCAGTAAAAAAAAAATGTCATAGCTAGAAGTTTTAAAAACCTCCAGCAAGTAATAGGCTTATCAGGCTTCTATTTCAGAAATTTCTCTTAAGAATATTTGATCTTATTAAACTTGAACTTTGTACAAAGGCTGCCGATTTTTTTGTTATTTAAAGCAGGTTACGACCTCAGGCGGATGGTTTTATCACGATTATTTAACAACAAGTCCGTTTTAGGGTCGGAAGTCGTAGGAGTAGCTTATTTATTCTACTTGTTTCGCAACATCCATTGCATAAATTTAAAATTATATTGTGCGAGCTTCCTTTGCTTTAAATGATTAATGAATGATTATTAACTTACATTTTTCATTTCAATGTATGCACTCAACACGACAATATGAAGTGTTCTGGAGTAAAGGTAATAAGATCATGTAAATAGCATTGGTTTTTGCAATGATTTTTTTATTTAAGCCATAAACTAGCCGAGGCATTACCTTTGGAAGTAAAAACATTGGGTCCATCCATCTAACTTTTTAATGATGAAGTGGAAAAAAGCATTCTGCTATAGCTTAAACATATTTTGAAGAAAAATTTGTTTGAAGTAGATATGCTTACTTATTTTTAATATACAGAGTGAATTTTTCAAGTGGGCTTTCAGGGCCAAATCCTAAACTATGATAACAAGCGAAACACACTTGGAGGAGGAGATTCGAGGCTGATTTTGACAAAAACTAAAGTGGTAATATTAGATTTTTGAAAAATCAATTATTGCTCTCATCAGGAAATGAATCGCCTGATTTTGAAAAAAATAAACACACCTAAATTTATTGTATCATAGTGTAGTTTCAAGAATCAATTTCTGTGAAGGAATTTTACACGCTAAACCAAGTTGAGTTGTTTTTAAACAAAATGTTCGATTTTTCGTACATTCATTAAATATCAAATTGCGCTTTATATTTATTCTAGTTAATAGCTTTATATTACTTACATAAAAACTTAATTTACTCTTTCTTGTAAAATTCACTATGATAACAAAGAAACTAAGTCCATATAATCTACACAACTGTCCAGGAAAACATATAGGCCAGTCAAAGCCAACCTGATTTGAAGTAATATAATAAATGTCTTCTAATTCGTCTATTTCAAGAAAACGAAGGCTTTTGTCCGGATAAAACGTATCCTAAGTGTTAATTCAGGTTATAAACCGTCATTACGTCTATTTTCATTCATCATTCATTCATTTCATTCATATACGTTCAGTAGTTTAAAAAAAGATGCGATCACATGCCACACGGTACTTTATTTCAATACAACTATGCCGTTGACAAGAAAATATAAAGAACATAGTGTAAATGATTTCAAAATATTTTCTTTCAAAACCCATCTCTTTTTCCGACAATTTGCAACAATTGGTTCCGTAGGAAGTCTAAAAGGTAATATAAATTGGTTTAAGAAAACCGGACACACAAACATTACATGTGTGTCTGTTTCCTATAGATTTTTTCATTTATTCATATTTTATAAAAAAAAATCGTAACAAAGTTACCCAAATTTTGGCAAATAATTCCCGTTTCTCACCTGACATCATTAATCAATTCGATAACCTTTGAAATAGCGAAATTAAATTACATGTTTTTATAAAAGAGATAAGTTTACTATCGATGAAATGAGATATTATCCTTATCTTTTCCTCTTTTAAAATAATTGCAATACATTTTAATGGCACAGGACGGCATAATGTTTTTTTTTGCGAGAGCCCCAACTAGTAAAGATGTGAAAACGATACTAACACGCGTGGGAAGCCAGTGCACCAATTGTGGTGCACTTTTATTGGGCCGTTTGTGTGCAATTGATGCGTGATCTAGACGTTTATATGATCTAAGATCCCACGAAATCCACGTCGTTTATCGGGATAAACAGTGTCCTGAATTACGTCCCGTGATACAAGATAGTTGCGTTTCGATTTTCATTTAATTCCATTTAGTAGTTTTTAAGTGATGCTCTAATAGACAGAAAGACAAAAAGGCAGACAGACAGACAAAAATTCTAAAAATTGCAGTTTCATAATCTGTTGGTCCGAATTAGCCACCGTGATTTTTTCACATTTTTAAACGCATTGTACAAACTCGAACCATTTAAAAATTTATTATAGTATAGATATAGATAGATCGATATAGGATAGATTTGCGATTACTCCAATCCATGGTTGTTTTTTATATTGCATGAGTTCAGCAGACAGGCAGACGGCCTTCCTCATGGAAAGCGGTTAGCATCGCCTATGGACATTTGTGATACCGAAGGTACTTTTAGGCTACATTCCATTAGAGACTCACAACGACCACGTTCACGAACGCGATTTTTCCCGTTCCACTTGCTTGCTGGCGTTACAATCGTAAACCCAAGTGGAACGGTTATTCGATCCACCTCTTGACATGGGTCGTTGTGAGCGTTGTGTGATCGAAAATGATGACGTCATTAGTGACGTTTTCGCCACGACGACAACGACCGCGGTCGCCTTGTGGAACGGCTAACGGAGCATTTTGGGCGTTGTAAGCTACTAATGGAACGCGCTGTTAATGTGCTGCCGCTCTCTGAAGGGAGATCGGAGCCTGGCCACTAATGCCGAAATACAACAACAACAACAATACTCTTTTATTGTACAGCAACATAAGAAAAGTAACCCACTTTATTTATTTACAAGTCGAGGTTGTTATGGCGACATACTTTAAATAAGGTGGTAGCCATCCAGACGGGCAAATACCCTACTAACTGGTTGTGGGTTCTTTTGTCGCCTCTAACGACAGGCATGACCGCAGGATATTGTATTCGTTCTCCGTTCCTGCACGGATGAAAACGGATTGTCAAACCGTGAGAACGTACTATAAACCCACACGTAATGGTTATAAAGTTTTCAACGTTGATTGAAAACCGTCTTGTTTATATATTTGTGTTTCTTTGTAACAATCCAGTGGTAAATCACCTCCGGGGCTTGGCGATAAAATAAATTTAGGACCAATAAAACGTACAATGGCTTTGATTTCCTTTTATTATGTCTACCAGGCGCGTCATCCTCAGCTCTTAACTCCAGTGTATATTTCGTTTGTGATGTGCCAAAGAGAACTTTACATTCAATTTGAACAACGTATCTCGTTGCTATACGAAGATTTTATGAGCCACGGTTACGTCACGTTTTATCAATGTATTAACATTATTTCTACCACTTTTTAAATTTTAGTATTTCTATGTATGTATGTGTACAGCTGAATCTAATTCAAATGATAAATGAACTCAAGAAATACTACGGTAGTTTGGTGAAATTAAAAGAAAGAAGAAAAATATTTGAAGAAATAGCGACGTACTACTTACATTGCTAACATGTATCTTAAAAATAAAACAAGAAAAAAAAAGAGAAAAACAAGTCTAAATTGAATTGAATTTTCTTTCTTATGTTATTAAAATTTCCGGTGATAAAAAAATGTGCAAAAATTAACGAGTTGTGTACAATTTCTCCAATGCAGGTAAGCGTTTCCACTTATTAAAGTAGTCCTTGCAATGGTAGTGTACGGCGAGTGTTAGAGTAGTTTAAAAATTGTTTTAAATTAAGTTTTAAATATAAAAGCTTGAAGACTTTTAACCTCCATATTTTGTTTTATAGAAGAATCCGCTATGTGTGAGTTCGAATTGCATAAGGCCATTTTATGATATATGTATAAAAAAAATCAAGAAGTTATATACTATCATGAACCATTGGTAAAGGATATTGCAATTTCGAACTAAGCAAGACAATATCAGTAGTACGAAGACAGAAAATGCATTATTTATGTAGTGCACCTTATTGCCAACGTCTTCATGCATAGTCAAGTGTGTTTGTTCCAGACTCCACGTTACAGGATTTGATTAGAAACATATTAATTACATTTAAAATTTAATTTTACGAGTACTTTTTGAGCAACAGCGAGTTTTCGTGTTATTTTTATTAGGGTTGGGTAGCGTAACGGCGTGTTGGCAACGCCTAGGGGACGGTAACTACTTTCAGTGGGTGCGCCATCTGCCTGTTTGTCTGCTTTTTTATTATGATGCTGTTTGCAAACAGGCAGACGGCCTACTTAATGGAATAGGGGGATGGACAAATGGGATATCGGAACTCTCACTCATCGCACGAAACACGATTACCCCAAGTATAACCGTTTCACGTTTATGTTCTGTGAGAGCGTGGTATCACACCGATCAAGCCGGTCACAAGAGCTGTAATTATAATAATGATTCCAGCATGTTTCTACCACGTCAAATGCTTGATTTAGGAAATAAAAGAAAAATATAAAATCGTAATGTTTATCTTTTTACATAGAGTATACTTATATTATATAATCAGATAAAAACATTACGACTTTAGACAATTTGGATATTATGTCAATGCAGAAGAAGTTTAGCACTAAGGTGGCACCATTGTATATGCCTTTACACAATGGTGTACTGAAATAGTGAAAGAATAAAAACTAGGAGTGATCGCCATAAATAAATGATAACTTTTTAACTATAAATAGACTAGAGGTTACCACGCAGCTGCGGCCTCTTGATTAAAAAGCTGGCGCTAATACAGGTTTCATTGTGATACATTTTTACGTTAGTGTGCTATTTGCCCCTGCCGGCATGAGGAGTATGTATGTCCATTTTCGGTATTACAACTATATTTGAAACTAATTTACAGCAAAACCGATCCAATACTCCAGTAGTTTTTCCATGAAAGCTTAACAGATAGGCAGGTCGACTTACTATAGCATCTTTTATACGTGATGAATTTTTATATCTATAAACTTGAGAAATAATTGGTCTCCCATACAAACTTTTTACTCTTGGTATTAAATTTACATATATACCGAATTTCAGCCAAATCGGTCTATTCGTTTTACGTAAAAGCATAACAAACAGAGAGACAAATATATTTTTATCCCGGAAACCATCCCATTTTTCGGGATATATAGTGAGTGAGTTTCAGTCAAATTGGTCCCGTAGTTGTTCGTGAAAACAGAACAGCAGACAGAGTTACTTTCGCATTTATAATATTAATAGGGATTTGTGAAAGCAATCATTAAACATATTAAAGTGTTATTTAATTATTATCTAAATTTTAACAATAAAATCAGGAATGTTTCAGAGAAATTTGTTTTTGTTATCTTATATATTTCTATAACTAAAGCTAAAAGGAATTAATTTAAAATAAAAGTTATTTATAAATTAAAAAACACTAAAATAAAAAAAACTTAAAAATTAATAACTTCTATGCAGATAAATTCGTAGTGTAAACATTTTTTTTGTAATTCTCAATAGATAAGGAGACATTCATTTCAAAACTGAAACATTTCTCCACTCTCTAACATTTTGTGAAATTCAGAGTCACCTTAAAAAATACTTTAATAAAATAAAATAATTTTATTTAATTTACTACATTTAATATTATTATAAACACCCCTGCGCATAGTTTAAATTTCTACAACAATTCTTTTACCGTCAAGGCTATAAAGCTTTGGAACTCGCTGCCATATTTTTTTTTATTTTTTTTATTGCAGGAGTTCAGCAGACAGGCAAACGGCCCACTTGATGGAAAGCGGTTACCATCGCCTATGGACATTTGCAACAGCAAAGTTGCTACAAATGCGCTGCTGCTCTCTTAAGGGAAACTGGAAACTGGTCACTAATGCCGGAACACAACTCAAGGTTGTTATGGCGACATACTTTAGACCAGGGGTGGTAGCCATCCAGTCGGGCAAATGCCCTACCACCTGGCTGTGGGTTGTTTTGTCGCCTCTTACGACAGGCCGCCCGGCCGCAGGAAATTGTATTCTTTCTCCGTTCCTGCACGGATAAATATTTGCTATCATTTGCTATCAGACAAGCAAAATCGCTACCAATATTTAAAACGATGATCAGAAAATATTACCTGTCCTTGTCCCGTTGGCAATGATCTGCTACATAATGTATTTTAGTTTCAATGTCTTTGGTTTTTTATATTCAATTAAATTGTATATAGTAAAATAATCATAATATCCTGTCCTTGGAATATGACGATATTTAAATGTATGTACATATGTATTTGTATGTTATGTATATTAAGTATATATCTATTTAATATATAGAACATCCGTATATACTGAATTTATATATTTATTACTAGAATGTAAGAAATTGTATTATGTATACTACCATAATCATTATATTCTCAATTCATTCCTGGGGTTGTCTGGAAGAGACCGCTTTTTGTGCTTAATGAGACATAGTTTTAGTCTGTAAGTTCTTTTTTTCTATTGGTGCATAATAAAGAGTTATTGATTGATTGATATTACACAACTTACGTACATGGTTACTTTATTCGGTATATAACGAAAGAGTCACGAAATTCATAAACGTAATAGCAATTATATTATGACCTCATTAAACTGACTACCAGGAGCATTTCCATTTCTGTACGAAGTAAGCCACGTTTGTATGATGTGGCTTACGGGATTTTCACTTAAATTATATTCAGATGCACAGTTCTCTGTAGAACATTTCCTTTACCTGACTGTTTCATCTGGAATAATGTTATAATTAGGTCGTTTCACGCAGATGTAGCAATGGGTTAACGCGTTATTTGAGACGTGATATTGTTAGATATTGATAGTTAACTTATGTACCTACACGATTGTAGTTATTATACGTTAACGGTGTTATTTTTAACACTTTCAATAAGACGCATTTGGCCACAGTCAACAACTATGGCTGTGGGCTCGCTCGCGCATTCACCTCCAATCTGGACGAACGTCGGCCGGTCCTTGACGGGCTGGCTCCACCATTTGTTAGCAGGAGAGCTGGGTCTCTCCGGCTACATTGGGTCTCATCACGAGGTGATAGGGGGCGTGCGAATCGACGCACGTCCCTGCTCTTCAGCCTTTGTGTGCGGGCAACGTGAATGGCAAATTTTGTGACGATCTGAAACGTCAGAATTAAACAAAGAAACTCACATATTACTACTATTATTTATTACATATATCCGTGCAGGAACGGAGAAATAATACAATTTCCAGCGGCCTGTCGTAGGAGGCAAAAAATCAACCTACAGACCGGTGGTATTTGCCCGTATGGATGGCTGCCACCCCTGGACTAGAGTATGCTGCCATAACAACCTTGAGTTGTGTTCCGGCATTAGTGCCCAAGTCTCAGTCTGCCTTTAGAGAGTTACAGGATATTGGTAGCATCTTTGGTGTTATAAATGTACATAGGTGTCCACACCCCCCAAACCACAAAAAACACCCAAAATCTTCAGGTTTTACTAACCACCATCGCCCGTTCCCCAAGGTCCCAGCCCAACTCCCCAAACCAGCTCCCGGCGAGAGAGAAGCGATAAAGTAAAATGGTAGTTTATTCGTATAAAGAGAATAACGTTGGTGCAGTTTAAACATTTTCAACTTTTTCATTTAAAATTAATTGTGGTTAGTCTCGTGTACATGGTACAACGAACCAAAGTTAATTAAACATTCATCTACGGCGAGAGACCGCTTGCTTCTAGCTAGAAAAGTAAGCGTAGTTAGCAAACGACACCACCCTCTCTGTTATACTCATGAATAACATTACAGAATCTCTAGTGAAGGTATGGTTTAATCTAATGAATTTGAAATTAATACTTGACTTGTTGTGTACTTATTTCATCGAGTTCTAGACGTTATTCAAAATTTGTAGGTATTTAATATTTTCTTAAGTTTTCGCGACTTGTATACATAATAAAACTACGTTTTAACGGTTTTAAGCGCGGTAATTTTATTTGATTTTGGTTTTTCCGACGTTTCGGCCACTTTTCAGTGGCCGTGATCACGGAAGACAAAGATGTCAAGTGTCAACGAGTATTGTTAAAGTTTTATTTAGCCTACCGCCAACTTATTAATTTTAATTATTTAATTTTTAATTTTGTTTATGGTTATTATTTAATCTATGGGAGCTTAATCTAATTTACTACCGCTTCGCAACATGTTATGGCTTGAAGAGAAGAAGCGGCGCAAGAAACTCTTCAGCAAACATGCCTAGCTCTAATAATTTTATATAATATTAAAATGGGTGGAAGGAAAAATAAAAGTAATTATCAGTCAAGTTGGTTTGTGTTCCGTTGTACGCAGAAAGAGCTCACAGTGTCTTGAGGTCTGGCAGCTGGTTTTTGCTGGGTTTGGGTCTTAATAGTTTTGATAATTGGATCCCAAACAGGTGGTACTTGCCAACCATCTTCTCTATTGAAATTTGGGTGTTTTTTGATTTCAATAGCCTCACGCATCATTCTAGGTATGAAACGATTCTCTTTCGCGAGGATTTGTGGGTTATCGAATCTGATGTAGTGGTTGGGTTTATCCAGCGTGTGTTCACTGATCGCAGACTTCGTAGACCTTGTGTGTTTCATGTCAGCAATGTGTTCTTTTACTCGTGTTTTTATGCTATTGCTATGCATATTTCAAGCCGCAGAAAAAGATTACCCAATTTCTGAGACCTGTGAAATGCAATATCCCACTCCAGGATGCAGGGGTTTACAAGCTTGATTTTGAGTGTGGATTGTCATACATTGGGCAAACAAAGAGGAGCATAAAAACACGAGTAAAAGAACACATTGCTGACATGAAACACACAAGGTCTACGAAGTCTGCGATCAGTGAACACACGCTGGATAAACCCAACCACTACATCAGATTCGATAACCCACAAATCCTCGCGAAAGAGAATCGTTTCATACCTAGAATGATGCGTGAGGCTATTGAAATCAAAAAACACCCAAATTTCAATAGAGAAGATGGTTGGCAAGTACCACCTGTTTGGGATCCAATTATCAAAACTATTAAGACCCAAACCCAGCAAAAACCAGCTGCCAGACCTCAAGACACTGTGAGCTCTTTCTGCGTACAACGGAACACAAACCAACTTGACTGATAATTACTTTTATTTTTCCTTCCACCCATTTTAATATTATATAAAATTATTAGAGCTAGGCATGTTTGCTGAAGAGTTTCTTGCGCCGCTTCTTCTCTTCAAGCCATAACATGTTGCGAAGCGGTAGTAAATTAGATTAAGCTCCCATAGATTAAATAATAACCATAAACAAAATTAAAATTAAGTTGGCGGTAGGCTAAATAAAACTTTAACAATACTCGTTGACACTTGACATCTTTGTCTTCCGTGATCACGGCCACTGAAAAGTGGCCGAAACGTCGGAAAAACCAAAATCAAATAAAATTACCGCGCTTAAAACCGTTAAAACGTAGTTGTAGGTATTTAATTATATAGGTAGATGGCAAATCATGGAACAATTATAATAACCACTTGAAAATTCAGTCTGTATATATATTAGGGTGATTTGTTTCGACTATTTTTTTCTCGGTCCCTACCCGAAATTTTGTTTTATATGTCGGGAAAAAATATCCCAGGAAGTAACAGCCCTTTATATTAGTTTTAAGTACTTTGCCTCAGCGTGAAAAGATTTTGTATATAAAATACACGTAAATCAAGATTTAAAAAAATATTATAACACCGCCGCATTTTATACTATCACAACGGAATTGGTCGCGATTTACTCAAAATTAAACAATCTACAATAGTGTCTACTGCGGCGAAAGTGTAACTTATACTGGTGTGTTGGTACACGTCACTGAAGTTGATTTTCACCTAAAATTCTAGTATTATTGCTGTTATCTCTGAAGCAATGGACATACAACAAGATATGAATATCAAATTTGTTGGGAATTTAATTTCCTACAAAAAATTCTCATAGACCTAATTGTCTAGATCAATATTTTCTGAGATATTGAACTTTAACTCATTAGTGGTATAAAATGTTTATGGTTTATCGTGTGCGTAGTGCGTCATACACTGTTTGAAGTCTTTCGTCTTCAAACATTGCGGAATAGTCGATGAAAAGACCTGTCGATACCGAATGCTGCCCAGCCTAACTGGATCCCTCTACTGGCTTCCTCCTCGAAATTGTGCTTCCCTACCTGGGTTTTTGTCCAAGGTAGACAATAGACATATTTCTGCAAAACCTCAAGAGGGGAATCATAGCCGTTTACCGGTCTCGCCATGACATTTTCGTTGAATATGACTTTCGTCTTATCCAAATTCATGCCAAGACCGACTCGTCGGGAGGATTCATTCAGGCTATTCAGCATGTCAACAAGTTCCAAGTTTAATAGTTCACTAACTCGCAATACAGCGTAGCCTAAGTAACCCTAATAAACCTAACACTCCATCGACTTTGTAAAAGCTTATATAGTAAAAAATCCTTGCGAATTACGTATATAGGTACTATAGCCATAGGTACATATATTTGTACAAAAAACCCGGATACCTGTTGGTATTAAACCGCTCGAAAAGCAACGCGTTGAAACTTTTGTTTTGTTCGTATTGCGTCCGTTTCATTTCCAGTGAATAGGGAAGTATGTGCAAATAGGAGGATTCAGAAATAAAAGACTACAAAAATGTGTACATAATTTATGTAGGAAGTGAAAACTTTTGTTTAAATGTTCTTTTATTGTGTTGTTTTCAATTTAATTAACAAAACAACGAAAAACACAAAGGCTTGATTTAAAAATAGTATAGGAAATCTTTAGTGGAGATAGACACTAATATAACCATATTAGTGTTTATGTCCGCTAACGTCTAATAATTTTAATATTACAGTAGCGTTTTCACCGCGGCTACGCCACATGTAAAACATTAGGTAGTAACCTCTTTGTTACTTAAATAAAATCTTAATTAGGCTTTTTATATAAATACGCCCGCGACTTCCGCCACGCTTGACTTGAAATTCCCGCGGGATTTCCGGGAGATTCCCGGGACACAAACTACTGCAGCATTTAAAAATAATGTAAGCTATCGTTTTTGTGAAAACTGTGTCGAAGTAAGCTAACTTTTATGCACTCGAACAACTTGAAACCGCTCCCGGGAAAATTCCCGCGGGATTCCTGGGATAAAGAGTAGAAGACAAGAAATCTAAAAGAAATTGCATCGTTTATATAGTCTATATTTAGACAAAACAGATATAGATATATACTATATCTAGATTGATAAATCTATATAGGTAAATAATTTAGCTACCTATAGTTTGTCATAATAGAGTGAAAGTGCTACAAAAAGGTTAGGTGTTGCCGCCATAATATTTACATGTAAGTGAGGATATTTTTTTATATACAATAGGCGAGCTTAAACCACGGTAGCCACTTTTCACCAGGAGTCCTTAAGACAATAAAAATAAAACATACTCGTGTGAAATATCGTTATTCAGGTCATGAAAAAGGATAATAATATTTCACGATGTTTTTTGTTAATTTTAATAGGACCTGTTTACATAATACTTAAACATCCCTAAATAAATTACTTAAAATTTTTATGCATGCATTTAATAATTAATTTTATCCGTACAGGAGCGGAGAAAGAATACTATTTCCTGCGGCCGGGCGGCCTGTCGTAAGAGGCAACAAAACAATCCACTGCTAGGTGATAGTAGATGGCTACCACCCCTGGTCTAGGGTATGCTACCGTAGCAACCTTGAGTTGTGTTCCGGCATTGGTGGCTAGCTGCCAGTCTCCCTTTTGAGAGCAGCAGCACATTGATAGTACCTATGGTGTCTTTTTTTTAAATTATTATTAACATCTCTACGGACTCGAGTTCCGTACCTTTTTTTACTACTTAATTTCTATGAAAAATTTTAGAGTCCATCTACCTATGGTGTTATAAATGTCTATAGGCTATGGTAACCGCTTGCCATCAGGTGGGCTGTCTGCCTGTTTGCTGAACTCATGCAATAAAAAAAACCTATAATAACTAAGTCTTTTATTTATTTTTGTAACCCAGTAACGTTGCCTATAAATTTAAATACAAATATAAACCAATATACTACAGTGTTTCACTAAATAAAAAATTGATATCGCGTTGGCAGCCATTTGAATTCCGGCGGAAAGCCATGAAAATCGCTTGAAAAGTTAACAACCGAGCCTTGAATAAAACATACCGCGTCGACTGTACATGATGATCGTAAAAAAAGACAATCCATAAAATACACAGAAATGTTTAAGTCTGAAGAGCCACCACCTAGAGATATTATAGTTGATCACACATAAGGACGGAATTGATTTATCACACAATCAAAGGTACAAGAATATGTCTAAGCACAGAATACTAAGACTTGTTCTATTTTATCAGTTTGTTGCTGCAGTATATGTGGCCGTAGAAGCAAATCTTATTTGCTAAGGTAAAGTAATAGCGCCTATAAGTAGTGGCGCCGTCTTGGGGAGGCCTACGTCCAGCAGTGGACTGCGAATGGCTGACGACAACAAATTAAAGTATTTTTCTTTTATTGCTGAAGTACAGCAGACGGGGTTGGTAGGCATCCAGTCGGACAAATACCTTACCATCTGATAAGTAAGAAGGAGTTTGTCAACACACGATCGTCAGGTTAGTAGTAAATAATGGTACACTGGCGCGACGTCATGCGGGCAGAATATTGTACTGCTGACGACTTAAGGGTAAACCGAAATACTATATATAGTACATACATACATACATACATAACTTCACGCCAGTTCCCTTGCGGGGTAGGCACGAACAACAGAGTGCCATTTAGGCTTATTCTTACACACCTCACTTGCCTCTTTGACATTCATAACTCTTGTCATGCAAACTCGTCTGTTCTTAAGGCTTCTGACATCACCTTCTGCTAGTACACGATCAATTTGATCATGGAAGGTGTGTCGTGGCCTTCCACGACTTCTGCATCCATCCACTTTTGCATTGTATATCTGTTTAGTCATTCTTTCATCATGCATTCTTTCCACATGCCCGAATCACCGGAGCATTCCTTTCCTTACCTTCACCCCGACACTCTCCTTCAGACCAACTCTCTTTCTTACTTCGGTATTACGAACGCGGTCCGCGAGCGTCACTCCGCAGATTTTGCGCAGTGCTCGCATCTCGACCGCGTTGCTATTATATAAGTAAGTTAATATAGACTATATAACAGATAGCAGCCAGATGGAAGTGTGTCCAAAAGGATAGCAGCATTACTAAGTTTTACGACAATGCAGATTCTTTGGGCGAAATACGAACCAGCCGTCTTATCACAAATGGAATCAGTGTTTATTGCAAACTTTGAAGAAACCCTTTGCCGATTTATTGCCTAGAAGAATTATGTAACCCCTCGTTTATATTATGTCTACTTACACGACAGCAAGCTGAAAAGTAGCGAGGGAAGTGAGCAGCACGAGTGTCAAATGTTATCCTGTTCGCTGGATTGTGGCTATTGTGTGGTTATGTAAGCTGGCTTGCTTGGACCATGCTTTCAACTTATTTTTCCTATTTAATAGTTCGCTAGAAAGTCGTGGTAGCGTAATGGCTAGCGCAATCGTCTTAAAATCAAACGGCTCGGGTTCGATCCTGGACGGAACGCATGCACTACTTGGCAGTTTTCTGCCCTAATGCGCATATTGTTACAATTACCACGTGCTAACAACGGTGAAGGAAAACATCGTGATGAAACTTGCACATCGAGATAATCGATGTGTCAAAACTGCCAAGCCGCCTTGCACAAGCGTGGCGGATATAGTGTCTGCTCCCCCATAGTGGGAGGCCTGTACTCAGAAGTGGGATGTTTTTGGGCTGTTATTATAATATATACATACATACATACATAACTTCACGCCAGTTCCCTTGCGGGGTAGGCACGAACAACAGAGTGCCATTTAGGCTTATTCTTACACACCTCACTTGCCTCTTTGACATTCATAACTCTTGTCATGCAAGCTCGTCTGTTCTTAAGGCTCCTGACATCACCTTCTATCCTATAATATATAGTTCGACCTTTATGCGTTTCGAGTAGTCTACAGCTTTGTGTCTTATGATGAAAATATACATTTCGCTCTTTCAAGTTTCATAGAGATGAGGCAAAGTGAAGGTTAAAAAAATTGTTCAAAATGGTTTCATATGTGATATTTTTGACTACTTATCTGTTTATTTGTTCTTTAATGGTATTCCTTAGATTGTGGAGAATTTTCAAGGTAAAATTTATGCCTGTAGTATAAAATATTGTTATGTATAAATCTGTAATATTATAAAATTCTAAAAATGTCGTGTCTGTACATTAAAGTTATTTTAAAAAAACACTGGAATACACTATATAAACGATGGAGAACAAAATGCATTTTTTTAGACATCTTGTCTGTTTGTTTGTTTGTTCAGGATTCGCGTAAAAACTTCTGAGTTGGTTTCGATGCGGTTTTCGCTGATCGACTGCAAATTCTTAGACTTAAAATCTGCGCTACTTTTTATCCTGGGAATCCTGCGAGAATCTCTCTGGGAATTATTTAAAATGGCCAAATAAAAAAAAATCGAATTCCAATGTGATTTTTCAGTGATCGATAGCATTTTATATAGTAAAACGTTTGATATTTTTTTGTCCCAGGTATGCTGCGGGAATTTTCCCGGGAGCGGTTTGTAGTTGTTTGGGTGCATAAAGATTATTCGATCATTATTCCGATTATTCCGACCCAGTTTTCACTAGAACGATTGCTACGGTAATTTGTTGCCCGAGAATCCCGCGGAAATTTCAAGTCAAACGTGGAAGAGGTCGCGGGCATATCCTAGTAACTAATATTAATAACAAATGATAAAATTCAAAACTTGTTACAATAAAATAAAAAGCGGAAAAAAACCAAAAGGAAAAATCAGGTAAAAATCATATATGAAGCGTTTTGAATAATTAAGATGTTTTTTTATTGTATCCTTTGTATACAAAATGAAAGTCAGAAATGAACATTTCTATTTTCGCCTTATAATACAAAAATAATTGATTTAGGTATACTTTTCGTCAAAATTTGGTACCGTTTTAGAAATGATATATAGGTATTAAACAAATTGATAATATTTGATGTTAATCATTTAGGATAAGTTATATCAGAGAACAGAGTTGCTATATTCCGACACGCAATTCTAGAATAAAGCCATTAATCTTGCAGACACCTATTAGTCAAAGACTAAATATTTCATAGACTGTTCGGTACATTTACTTATCTAGTCCGATGCTGTCAGTTAATTTTACTGGCTGGATTACATTTTGTACTAATGTCATGATGAATTTCATACTGTTATAAATTTTAATAGTGTTTACAGTTAATCTTTTTTTTAACATAAACAAAATTGGTTATATATGCCCGCGACTTTATCCACGCTTGATTTGAAATTACCGCGGGATTCCCAGACACAAAGTACCACAGCTTTCGTTTTAGTGAAATCTGTATCGGAATATGCTAATTTTAATGTACCCGAACAACTACAAACCGCTCCTCGGAAAATTCTCGCGGGATTCCTAGGATAAAAAGTAGTGCAGATTTTAAGTCTAAGAATTTGCTGTCGATGAGCGAAAACCGCATCGAAATCGGCCTCGTGGTTTTTACGTGAATCCTGAACAAACACACAAACTTACAAAAAGACAAGATATAAAAAAAGTTGCACTGTGTTCTTCATCATTATTATAGTGTATTACACTTGTTTTTTTAAATAGCTTCAATTTATAGACATGGTAGGTTTAGAATTTTATAATATTATAGATTACATTTATCTACTACCTACACAACATCTGTAATGTAGGAACATTGGGCGGACTTATTTTCGTAAATAAAATTTTGGTTATTTAATCTTGTCTATACACAAGGGTACTTACTTTGTTTAGCGTGGGAATATAGAATGTTGTATTTATCTTCCGACTTAGTTGAAATAATACAATACAATATTTAGAATCAATATAGAGTTTATGCTTGTATAGAAACGCAAAAGAACATAACTTTTAGTTATTAGAAATATATTCTATTTATTTTGAAACTCCTTTTAGGTATATCATACATATAACTAAAACTTACATCTTTGCAAATAAAAGTTTATAGGTTTTGAAATTTAAGTCAATTCACTGATAAGTCTGATGCATCAACTTAATAGCATGCACTAAGTTATTTTATGATTGAAGTTTAAAATTCGTTATGTAAAAGTGCATCCATTCTATTTTATTGTGATAACTTTAGAAACTCGAGTATGTTATATAGTCAGGCAATGAGTTTAACTTCACTATCGTAGTAGGTCAGTTGGCTAAGGTGCTACGTGCCGTTCCGCATTATTTACAGTCCATAGCGCTTAAGAGCTATGGAGCATAGCATAGCAAACCTCTGATGCTAGGTATACTATCATTATACCGCATCATCTCAAAATAAATCTTACGTAGTTACCTTTTTGCATCAAATTTTAATAATAAACATCATTGAAAATATTTGTTCTGAATATATCGTCTAAAACAATAAAATACCGTCTAGCAGTCTGTATAATCGGGTGTAGTATTCAGAGAAATAGATTTATTTTGGTTTAGTTATATTTCTACCAATTTGATACTGGCTACAGAACCCTATTGAAGAATAGTTGTAGCAATATTATTATATTTTTTTCTTAGTTGCAGGAGTTCAGCAGACAGGCAGACGGCCCACTTGCTGGAAAGCGGTTACCATCGCCTATGGACATTTGCAACACCAGAGGTGCTACAAATGTGCTGCTACTCTCTTAAGGGAGACTGGAACCTGGTCACTAATGCCGGAACACAACACAAGGTTGTTATGGCGGCATACTCTAGACCAGGGGTGGTCGCCATCCAGTCGAGCAAATACCCTACCACCTGGCTGTGGGTTGTTTATATGATTACCATATGATATCATATGATTACCTATGTGAAAAATTTCATCCGTTTAGTGAAAGATTTTTTTTTTGGGATGCCACAAGAGTACCACTCTTTCAGTCAAGTATCTACAGTTTGTATAGGGCTCGGATCTCGCTAGTGGCTGTATTCTTAAAGGTTAACCTAAGATTTAAATATTAATTATCGCTTCAGACTGACTGGATCCATAAGACGTGCGAAGTCACATTAACAAAAAATAAATAAATAAGACTTTCAAACTGTCACAACATAAAATAAGTTGAGTAGAGTCTGCGCCACAAGAAAAGTCCCACGGAAAATAAAATAACTAAAAATGACAGCTCTGCTGTTTGATAGAATTTTCTTCGTAAAGTAATTAGGAAACAATTTTTCCTTTCCATATTCTGAAAGAACGCTTGGAATTGCCTAATTATAGGTTGAAAACAGAACTTTTCGTCCTTGGGAAACGATACTCCCAGCTGTCAAAAAATTTTGAAAACAATGCGAACCATACATAATACATGCGACTTATGTCACAATTTCGTAACATAATTTTTTACTTATAAATTACTTGTCACTAAATTATTATTCAATTTGAGCTAAAATTAGCTATCATCATTAACAAAAAAATACTGGATGGTAGAATGCCACAGAAAAAAAAACTTGACGTTTCATATGTTAAGTACGTAATGACGCTTTATCAGATTTAGATCTGGATTTAACGCCTGATTTCATTAGAGAACTGCTTGTTTGTTTAACTAATTAGATGTTATTTACTTCCCTCATATTCGAAAATGAAAAGCAGAGGGTTAATCTCGGGTGAAAGGCCTATTTAGGCATTCGAATTATTAGTGCCCTCGCTACTCTCGGGCTCCAAACCATCTCATCCCTAAATAGGTCTTTTTCACCTCTCGTGTAACAATCTACTATTACAGCTTTAATTATGGAATATTTTGTATTTATTATTCAGCAATTATCTACATCAAATTACAGATTAAGAAATAACTTTGACAGGCTTAAGTGCACCACCGCGTCTGTGGGTTTTTTTTCGCGGCACGAACTCTATTCATCAGCATAGTAATTTATTATTTAGGTCATAAATAACAATACAGATTAATAAAGAAGGAATTTATTTCGTAGCGTTGATTAATTTGTACTCAAGATTAATTTTAAAATTAAGGCAACGAGTTTAAAATGCTCATCATCGTGAATATGCGTAATTTATTAACTCATTTAAAATTAATGCTTCTATTTGCGTATCATGTTGGTGGAATGCACTGAAAAGCACAAAAGTACCTACATATCTATAGAAATACTGGCATCTGCAATGAGCTGTAAGCTTTTGTCACACACAATGTCCCCGTCATTTGCAAGGTACCGGTTTGGGCTATAATAAATAAACACATTAAATATTACATGAGTAATATGGAAAACATAATTTTAAACTTATTAATAGACCAATTGAAAATGAAATGCGTTTTATTTGTAAGAAACATGGTTCTTCTTGTAAATGTATGCAAAACACATAATTAAGTAAAATAATTACATTCATATCTGACATTATTTCCTAATGCCCTTGCTACACTGGTGTTAGTGTTAGTAAATGTGTATTGTGACTTACTTATAGCATTAAAAAATAACGCCGTTAAAAATTATCTGTAAATGTTTAACACCATTAGAAATGTTGCATCTCAGATAACGCATTGAACTATTGGCTACATCTGCGTGACACGGGCATTAACACTAACTTAATCCCAGGCGTAGCAGGAGCATTAGGCTAAATTCAAATTCTTGAACATCGACGTAGTGTTGCCAGCCTTATCGGTTTTCTATCTGGAGAGTGTGTAATGGAATTTTTTTTTATTCCGCCGCCGCGCTGTATCTTTTTCACTGTCAGATAACCAGACGCAGTAGCATGTGACACTGGTATGTGTGGTGGACATACCTATACAAGGATCACCACTAATACTCATTCTAATGAAGCACTTCGCTTCCACTTTTCATCATGCGCAACGCAAAAGAGCGGAATTCGTTGCCGGATTCTGTCCGTTTGAATACGCACCTTCTAGGTGAGTGTGCTTCATCGATATCTCCGCTCAAGATCCGGCGACATCATGGTCAAATGAGAAGAATACACTAAAAAAGATAAAGAGAATTGGGAGTCATACGCAATTCTGGATTGCTGGAATCATTACCTTGTTTACACTACTAAGTGCCGGTTCGATCGGTGTGATAATACGCTCTCACAGAACAACGGTGCCAAACGGCTATCCTTGAGATAATCGTGTTTCATGCGATGAGCGAGAGTTCCATGGACCCCTCCTATCCCATCCCCCTATTCGTATCCCATATCTATTCTCTATCCGACTCCTACTGTCTGACCCCTCTATCTCATCCCCCATCTCGTCCAACTGGAAACGTGTTGGCTTTGTCCCTGGTGTTGCAAACGTCTGTAGACGACGGTGACCACTTATTATGTGAGCCGTCTACCAATTTGCCAGATTAGCAATAAATAAAAATGTCTGGGTGTGTGCAGTTCACACGCAGTAGAAATGAAACTTCAGAAAATATACTCACAGATAATTCTTCTCTAACTTTTATTAATATTGTCACGTGCGAGCGGGGGTACGCACTTAGCATTGGAAAAAAACACCAGTTTTTAACTAAACGCTTTTATTAACTTACACAGTCGTACGTGATTCCTCTCCGGAGGGTTGCCCCTACACGCACAACTAACGACGCACTGTTCCGACGATAAGATGTCTCACTTACAATACCGTCGCCGATATTGCGTAGACCACCTCCTGTGTAGCTCGCTTCTGGATTGTCCCTTAAACTACGCTACACTTCTCCTTCACTGAACTGCCCACTAAAGTTTTCACTAAATTCACCACTAAACTCGTCACTGTCTTCTATTAAACTTCCCTTCCAACTCTTTCGTATCGCACTTCTCGTTTCGCTGTCTTGAACTGAACTAAAACGGAAGAGTCTTCTGGAACCCATAATTTCGTTATTCTTTTATTTACTATCTGTCAATTTCTAAACATCTATCTATCTCTGTCTTTTCCTTCCCGAACCTTCTATTCCAGAAATTTCATTCATCATCTATCCCTTTCTTACATCTATCTATCTCTGTCTTTTCCTTCCCGAACTTTCTATTCTAGAACTTTCGTTCATCGTTTATCCCTGTCTAAAATGTATGTGTCCTTGTCTTTTCCTTCCCGAATCTTCTACCTTTTTCTAAAACTTCTTAAACCAACTAGATTGTTCCACCATCACTCGCCACAATATGAATAATAATAATTTTAGCCTACATCCGTCATCATATTATAATTCAAAATAAACTTCTTAAATATCACTTTAAATTTTTTAGTATGCTAGTCTAAAAAATATTATTATCAGTTTTATATCGGTACAAATTGGACCTATGTTTAATCATCGGTCTTATTGACTCTCTAAATCTGTGATGCACAATGTAAAAACTCGTATCTCATTCTCTTGAAGGCTTAGTCGTATAGATTTATTTGTTTATCTCTTTTTAGTGTTAGTTTTTCATTTTATAGAGTTTCAAATCACGATGATTCTAAAGAAGTTACACTTCAAAATACTCCCAAAAGTATTTTGATTATATTATGTTACGTCGCTGCGATTATATTTATTTACACAACTGGGGTCATATGATGTGTCTGTGTCAGTGGAAGCAATATGAAAATGTAATTTTAGACGCTGTGATATTAGTGACATATTCTGATAAGGGTCTCGAAATTATCACAGCTTGTATTATTTTGCAGCAGACACATTTACATGCTTTGGCTACGACAAACAGGATGTAAATTTGGGGATACGGGTATTGAGCAGTGTTTATTGAATGGATACTTCAAAGTAACTTCGTACAAGGTAATTAACAAAGTTCACGATCTTAAAGGCATTTCCGCATGTTCATCTGGGATAATGTTAAAATTATTGGCGGTGGCAAATGCGTCTTATTTATAGCGTTGTAAATAACGTCGTTAATGAACAGTGTATTAGTGTATATAAATACGTTATCTGTAAATATTTAACGTCTGCGTGAAACTGTCTATAGCTATAACATTATCCCAAATGAAGCCGGAGAGTAAATAAAAAGCACCAAGAATTGGCTGTCACCGCATCCGTTCGTATCCTTCCCGATGCGATGCGAGCCGTTTGGCGGAAATCATCCCTTAGACGTGATTGGTAAATAGGATGCGGTCAACGAGTCCACGCAGGTCGCATCCTATACCAGAGGTTTGCTACGTCGCCAGGGAATCAGAGTCATTCCGTCAGGACGTCTACCATCGTCACGTGCAATACCGTACCAAAAAGCCGGCACGTTAACGGCCGGAAAAAGAATTACCTGTGGAATTATATTTATGTATAGTATAGGAGCTTTTCTGATTAAGCGCGACACACGGCACCGCCAATAGGCCGCCATTACATCGACGTCGCACTGCTGTTCTATAAATTTTTGTATATATGCGATCCTTGTCGGCTCCCCCATAGCCCAAGCGTTGACGCCTGCTTCATAATGTAAGTGCGGCGGTGGCGCATTGGCGGTGTCGCGTACAAGCGCGCTAACATTTTGTTCTTTGCGACTAACATGTGCATATAGTATTCTTTTTCTATGGTCTGTCTCTTTGCAAGTTGCTAAATTAATTTTAATCAATGCAACAGGTATTGAAGGCTTACTCTCAAATGTCTTTCGACGTTCGTTTCTGTTTTAGAACTTCTTTTACTTGTTGTTTTTTTTTTAAAAATCCATTTGCCATTTGGTAGGACATTTACCCCTCTGGATGTCTACCACCCTTGGTCTAGCATATGCCGCCATAACAACCTTGAGTTGTGTTCCGGCATTAGTGGCCAGGTTCCAGTCTCCCTTTAGAGAGCAGCAGCGCATTTGTAGTACCTTTGGTGTTGCGATTGCCCATAGGCAATGGTAACCTCTTTCCACGAGTGGGTCGTCTACCTCATGCAATAAAAAAAATCGTTGTTTTTGTGTTATGTAGACTGTTTTATAGAAATTTTTGTTCTTCCTTTCCTCTCTTTCGGGCTGATTGGATGAAGACGAACGACGAAAGAGGTTTGAGAGTAAAGCCTCTGTTTTCTATTTACAGGTGTCATGTCATTTATTTTAACAAATCAGTTAACCTTTTGCAAGAAAATATTAAAATGTAAGGGGCTAAATAATTATGACGATGACATTAAAAAAAGAAGACCTTATGATGTGTTAATATGTTAGTTAAAAGGAGCAGTTAAAACAGGGCTGCGGCTACCGAGAAATTAAATTCCACATTTTTTATAGTCCCCATTACGGCTTTTGTGTTCGTACAATGTTCAAAGAGGTCAGCCCTTTGTTAAAATAGAATAATCCCAAAGGTACATATGGTACTTTCAAAGTCCATCGTTTATTTAAAAGATAACAATAGAATTTGATACTGTTAAATAAAAGTGTGTGACGCGATTCCAAAATTAAAGCAAAAAACGTGAAAACTGGTATTTATTCGATGCGTTCATACTATACTTAATATACTTTGCGCATGGCTTCGCTTATTTTAATGTAGATTTTATAGACAGAGCGGAGAACTGGCCGTTGGGAATTCCACACTCCGTCAGTCGCCCTCCTTAGAAATGTCAAGCTTTATTTCTAATTCAAAATGCCCGTAACGCTAGCTAGCGAAGGCGGAACTAACCTTGGTCATGATAGCTACATATAGAAATTGCATTGTCATTGTTGTTGCCATGATAATGTATTTGTTAGTGAATGGCAATTTTTTCAGCTATTTTCTTCTATACCTTGAGAACAGTACCTTATCTGGATAAAAGTACCCTATGTCCTTTTTAAGACTCCAGACAAGGTATATGCAAAATTTCACAACGATCAGTTGCATAGTTAAGGCGTGAAAACGTTACATACAAATTCACATTCTCATTTATAATATTAGGATTTGTCTGAAAGTTTGTCTTGAATAGGTTCAGAAAGTGTTTTCTAATTTATCAATGAAAAGATTAAGTCTTATCATCTATATACTTATAACATGATCGTGCCAAATTGAATGATCGTCGGTAGGTCTTAGTTTATTCTTTATTTGACCTGCAAACACATTCATCACCTCGACGACATCAGGTGAAAAAAGATTGAGTTTCGCAAACGAAAATTCTCAGTTAAGATAATGAAACGACAAAGACTACCTACACTCTATACTTAGCAGTTTAGACACGACGAAAAATTTGAAATACAATAAGAATAAAATATCTTATCGCCATGTTCCGAGACGTTTCACAAAGCGTAACTTGGGATAATTGCGCCTTTGAAACACTGGAATTTCGGCGTTGGAGCCTCTGTTTTGTGATCGTTGTCTCGCAGTAATTCAGATCAATCAGACTGTGGATAAGGGACAATTACATAGTAATTATTTCTATGTAATTATAGAACTGAAAGGAGTTAGTAAATTGCCAACTATTTGCTACGTCTTAGACTCTTAGAGCATTGGTGTGTGGGTAGGTATTTATAAATGAGATATGAAATTGTTGCTTGCTTATTCTTTTACGGCTTTGCCACTGCATTGAATGTCTGAACGATATATGTCGATGACAATGAGCATAAAGTACCTACCTGTAATTCCTTAAGAATCGAATAGTTTCATACAAAATCATTTATTTACAGGAAACGTGGAGATAAAAAGACATACATAATTTAACATAGCACCTGTTTTAAGGCATACAAATATTTTTTAATTTTTTTATTGCAGGAGTTCAACAGACAGGCAGACGGCTCATTTGATGGAAAACGATTATCATTGCTTATGAACATTTGCAACACCAAAGGTGCTACATATGCGCTGCTGCTCTCTTAAGGAAGACTGGAACCTGGTCACTAATGCCGGAACACAACTCAAGGTTGTTATGGCGACATGCTTTAGACCAGGGGTGGTAGCCATCCAGTCGGGCAAATGCCCTACCACCTGGCTGTGGGTTGTTTTGTCGCCTCTTACGACAGGCCGCTCGGCCGCAGGAAATTGTATTCTTTCTCCGTTCCTGCACGGATATTTTTTTTTATGCTTACATAATTAAATTTATTATTTATTTTGTATACATTATTCATTTAAAATATGTCATCAAATTCTTTGGTATGTCGTAAACTCATTATTCAATATTAGAATATAAAAGAATTTCATAAACAAATAACTAAAGTTTATTTAAGTCTAGTCGTGTGGCTATCTAGAATGTCTACAGCGACATCAAAAGTCGTGAGTGCTCAGTGGCTAGTGCACTCACGTCCCACTTTAATGATATGAGTTTAAAATCTACCAAAGTGCATGCACACCTTAGAAGGAAAGAATGAAATGTACAAGAATCAGAAATAGGTCAATTATTAGGTATTAAACAGATGAGTCTCAAAGGTATGCAAATCTTAAAATAACCCGAAAATCAATACTGTTCCTAAGCCTATAAATGAGCTTATCATGTAAATCCTTATACCCTTTTTACCATACCCTAACATTATTAAACGAAACGACAACGACGCGTGTAGCGCCTTTAATTAATTCAATATTTAAAATGTGAATTGACGTATTTACTTTGCTAACATTACAAGCACGAGGTGAGAGTTTTTTTAAGTATGATGTCGTTTCTGAACCATAATCTAATTTCTATTTTAAAGCACTATTAGTTGTTGTCCCAAAAGAAAAGAAATCTGGCGACTGCGTGGCAGTCCTAGAACAATGAAGGTTTCTGTAGTGATGACAATATAGATGGTTTGGTTATTTGGCTTTGGATTTATAGAAAAAATAATTAATGGAAAATATTCTATATCTCACAAATTATTCATACGATCTTGTTCAAAATTATTTGATGAAAGTATCGTTAAGTTCTACTATCTTAATTTTTTCTAAAATATATTTCATAGCTCACAAGTTAGAGAAGATACAATTTTTACAATTTGGAAGCAAATATATACTTTTTTATTGCGGCAAACAGGCAGACCACCTAGCTGATGGAAAGTAGTCACCGTCTCCTTTAAGCGTTTGAAACACCAGGAGTGAAGCCAACGCGTTGTCAGCTTTTAGGATAGGAGAAGGGATAAGGGATAACAGGAGGAACAGGATAGAGGAAAGATGATATGGGATTGGAATAGGGGGATGGGATTGGAGGGGTCCATTGGAACTCTCACTCATCGCATGAAACACGATTAGCTCAAGGGTAACCATTTTACGTCAATATTCTGTGAGAGCGTGGTATCACATCGATCGAGCCGGCCCTAAGAGCTGTAATAACTGAAAAAATGTTGTACGGATATGAAGATTTTCCAATAATTTTGTTTATGTCAAAATGCCTACGGATTTTTTTTTTATTGTGTGACTTAAGCAGACAGGCAGACGGCCCAACTGATGGAAAGCGGCTACCTATGGTCATTTGTAACACCAAAGGTGCTACCAATGTGCTGCCGCTCTCTAAAGGGAGTCTGGAATCTGGTTACTAATGTCAGAACACAACTCAAGGTTATTATGGCGCCATACTGTAGTTCAGGGGCGGCAGCCATCCAGACGGACAAATGCCCTACCACCTGGCTGTGGGTTTTTTCGCCTCTTACGACAGGCAGCCCGGCCGCAGGAAATTGTATTTTTTCTCCATTTCTGCACGGATAAAATTCCGTAGTCTAGCCTAATCACTAGTGAGCCAACCTACAAACAAACCTAAGTAAGTGTTCTGGAGATGTTATTTACGAGCGCTTTATTGTGATGAGTAAGGGTAATCACAGAAAGGGGAATGAGCTATTATTATTCTCGTGGTCTTCTATTCAGAGCAAATAATCCGTACAAATCTATTTTATAGGACACCCTAATTTGTTTGTTTATTGCTTAATCTAAATTTTAGGTACTTGTCGTTCTTATTTTTTAAGATAAAGGCGAAAGGAAATTTCGGTTCTTACGTTATTTTACTTAGTTCCGTTTGTTTCTGTAAAAAAATAAAGATATCTTCGCGAAGGAGATGATTTATGCCGAAGTTATATAACTTAATATGAGGAAAAGTAATACTGATTTTTTTATTACATTTCTTCTAAACTTATTTATTGTTAAATGAAGTCTATAAAGCCCTTAGCATTTCAATTATAGACACCACAAATAACCCTTCTCACTATGTTTGATATAGAAATGCCAGTAAAACAATCAAGAAATACTTTATATATTTAAACACTAACGTACTTTTAGACCAAATCAGTCACATATTGAAAGACAATTAAATAGTAAATAAAAGGAATGGATTCTTATCCATTCTTATATATTCCTATATATATTAAGTCTGTCTGACTTATGGGGGCCCGCGCCCCCATAACAATATATACGATACACGTTTGTGACGCCATTTATTATGCATTGACAGTGACATATTGGATAAAGCGGGCGGACGGCTTGTTTTCAACTGTCACTTCCTGTTTTATGTGTACGTCAGTTAGTCGCTTCTCGTACGTAGATTTTTGCAGCAGAAAAACGGTTTCTAGGTTATATACAGGTAGTCTACAACTTACGTCGTTTCGAGTTTTTTATTTTTATTAGTAATTGCATAAATAGTTGTTTTATGAACTATATAAAAATAAGGCATATTATGTAATTTAACAAATGCAGTTTTATTTATACATAATCTGTCGTTACCTTATGAAATATTTTTTGACCAAATCAGTTAAACCATAAAATCTAACTTATTACGTCGTTAAATTTTCGACTGATTTGGTTGAAGAAAAATACGCTTTAAAGATTAAAAGAGAGAATAAGGTCCCGTGACGTTACCTTTTTAGGAGATTTTTGAAGGTACAAATAAATTTTTAGAGGCATTAATGCGGAATAATATTAATTTTTGTTATTCTTTATAAGCATGTGTAAGCCATGTGAATAAAAAACATATCGGATTGGATTTGTATATTGTGTAAGACCTATTCATATACTAATCTATATTTTTATAAGTAAAGAAGGGTAGATTAATACCAACAATTACTTGTACATGCTAGAAGTTAATAATGATACATTCATTTTATGTAAAAACTCCACTATAGACGAAGCAATAGGTAAGCACCACATACAACTTCATATTTTGTAGATTAAGTTCATTAGGCATTAAAATACGAGTATACTGATAAACTAATCTTTAGTACTTAACTAACTACAAGTTTCCAATGAGTCCCAAACAGCTAACACTCAGTTCCGCCGCGTCTTATGGATCTGAATCAATTAATTCTCGATCCCCATTACCCGCCGGGTATACGGGAATATTCAATAAGTGCTGTGTCGAGAGATATTGATTCATCAAGTGACAAATTATAAGGCAACTTCAGTGTGTATCTTTGGTTTGAAGCTAATGGGTATTGTCTGAACTTGAAGGTACAAATAATTCTTGAGTCAGATTCTATGTGAATAAAGTTTAATTTAATTTTTATTTGAATGTCTTATTCTCTAATTAGTAGTACATACATACATATATACATACATAGCTTCACGCCAGTTCCCTTGCGGGGTAGGCACGAACAACAGAGCGCCATTTAGGCTTATTCTTACACACCTCACTTGCTTCTTTCACATTCATAACTCTTGTCATGCACGCCCGTCTGTTATTAAGGCTTCTAATTAGTAGTAGTCTATTTGTAAATAACATACTAACTAAATATGGACCCCGGTCTGAAATAAAGTTTATATTATTATTATATTGTATGTCTTTGAAGACCACAGGCCATAAAAATGGCCCGGACTTTTGGAGGGCTTGCGTGGGGCCATAGGAAGGCCAACACGTAGAGGCCCTTTGACAAATTTAATATAAATGTGACGTATCACTGATCGGCGATTATCCCTGTCTGCACCATATAATAATGCACCCAAGGACAAGCCCCGGCCAGTGTAGGACTACTGTGGGAAATAAGGACCAAAAGTATTGGGCTATTGGGGTGAACTGCTAGTGGTACTAGGGGTCTGGGAATATGGGGACTGTGGCGTCTGCCCGTCGCAATGTTCAGGGAACATGGAAAAATCGGCAGACGGTGACTCGCCACTCCCTGCATGGGCCCTAAAAAATGCCATAGAAGACAGGGGCACCATCGGTGTGAGTGGCTAAGGGGTGTAGAGAGGTGGGATGCAGGTTCACCGAAGCTACTTCTGATGTAATCCCATTTATCACTTCCACCCCTGGAGCTCGAGTCTTAGCTCTAGCGATCTCCACTCCGTGCCGGCTGGCTAAAGCAAGCACGAAGGCAAGGCCCCCGCCTTGGCTCCCGGAGTCAGGTACGAGGTGTCGCTACTCACCTAAGGCTTCGCCACAAAGCCCCCCTGCGGGTTATTATTATTATTATTAAAGGTGATAATGGTTATCTAGTTGTATTATTGTTTTTGTATTTTCTCGGTAACCTTTGTACAAAATTAGTTAATGAATAGTATTTTCTTAAGATTTCGCGTCTAGATAGCCATTATCACCTTTAGTAAACTAATAAGACATTCAAATAAAATTTAAATTAAACTTTATTCGCATAAAATCTGAATCGAAATTTATTTGTACCTTTAAGTTCAAACAATACCCATTACCTTCAAACCTAACATACATACACACTGAAGTTGCCTTATAATTTTTTTTTGATCTTGATCACGGCTACTGAAAAGACGCCAAACCATCGAATTAAAAATCAAATAAATACCTTGCTTAAAACCGTTAATATAGTTTTTATTATGGTTACAAAACCCTAAAAAGAAGATCGAATATTACGTTACGTTTTTGAAAATTTTATATACTTATCTAAATTTTGACTCTTAATAGCTGATATCTACACGAATCTAAATTATATAAGTAGAAACTGGTAGTGGTAATAGGAGCGTAAAGCTCATTAGAGTGTTAATTAAGACCCCTACTTAAGTTTCCGTTTCCGGTAAAACTTGGGACTGAAATGCAAAGCGTATTTCATTTACTTTGCAACATCTTTGATCGCTATCTTGACTTGATTTAGCAAAGTTTATTTCTATGTTACGCACGATTTAGCAACGATTAGAACGGACATCCGAATGGCCGCAGAACTTAGAAAATGTGATACAATTAATTAAAACTACGCTTTAACGGTTTTAATTATGTGTGCTATTTGCGAAAATGGAAGGAAATGCTATGTGATAAAATTAGTAAAGGAAATGAAACGAGTCGTTTAAAAAGCTATCGAATTTGTTTGAAGTCAGAGATAGGTAGGAGAGAGATAGTTTGTTAGATGTAAGTATATCTCTAATGTACCTACCTAATTCTAGGAATGCTAATTAGGTAGGTGACACATTCTACAATAAATTTCAAAACAATGTTCATATTCTTCATATAAAAGAGCGGGCTGATAAAATAACTTTCATAACTTTTTAAACAAAAGTATTATTTATTACACGTTTTGATTCGTTAAAGTTATGATGAGGCAACTTGCTACACTCATACATAATCTAGGAGGCTGTGATGGTTTTCAAAAATGGTAAAAAGCATCTCAATTTATCGGACTGTTAAGTAGGTAGTCAATTGATACATTTTTATACCAGATCAGTCGAAATTTGAAAGTCTTAACGTTAAACGTTTATCCGTGCAGGAACGGAGAAAGAATACAATTTCCTGCGGCCGGGCGGCCTGTCGTAAGAGGCGACAAAACAACCCACAGCCAGGTGGTAGGGCATTTGCCCGACTGGATGGCTACCACCCCTGGTCTAAAGTATGTCGCCATAACAACCTTGAGTTGTGTTCCGGCATTAGTGACCAGGTTCCAATCTCCCTTAAGAGAGCAGCAGCGCATTTGTAGCACCTTTCGTGTTGCAAATGTCCATAGGCGATGGTAACCGGTTTCCATCAAGTGGGCCGTCTGCCTGTCTGCTGAACTCCTGCAATAAAAAAAACAATTTTGCGGATTTAATAACGTTGTATTCCTAAGATACTCTAGTCTGTTTCTGAATTAATCAGTTATGTTGGTTCGATTCATAGCTTATCACGAATCGCTTGGACAGTTTATGATTTTTTATGCATGTTACAAAAATCCCGTGCTGAGAAGCTGAGGGTGATAGGAAACAGTGAGGAAATCGGCATATTCAATCCCCTGAAATGGACTCAGCCTAATGGCCGGTTCCTCTCTTCTTACTAGTGATTCACTTGCTCTACCATCGGTTGAATTTTGACATTACTTGTCAATACAAGTAATGTCAAAATTAAAAATTTGATGTAAGCTCCATAGCTTACATCAAATTAAAAACTGATAGTATGGCAAATAAACGGTCGGTAAGATATAGAAACCCGGCCTAAATCAGCAGTGAGACTTTTCTATATAATATAATACTACACCATGGGCGAATAGTTGTAAAAAATCTTTCTGATTCTCTTTTAAATTTTCTGCCCCGATATTTTTTAAGGCCTAGATAATATTTATTCTTAGTAATTTTATATTTGCATATTATTATTGCGTGTTGTGGTATATTATCCAACTTGTATAGATAATGTATCATATTATTCTAAAATGTTGATACGTTTGCATGTTTCTTCTATCATATCCTAATTCATATAGTAGTCATATAATGTAATGCATGTATATTGTATACATATATATGTATTAATTTTATGATCTGTGTATGTTTGTTACTCTTTGATGGTACGCCTATTCAGAGGGCTGGTTTATGCTTTGCACTGTGAATCAGCATTACTATCCATTGTGGCATTACAGCCAACTGAGCACATTTCCCTCTCGCAGTGATTCGCTACAGTTTATTAATAGACTACAAAGTTATGACTAGAATTAATACTCATTTGCATTCAAGATTATTCAACAATGATTATAGCATGAAATTGAAATTAAATTAATAAAGTTATATGTCTAAAGTATCGTAAATAACTTTAAAACAGGCTACGTCTATTAATAAGCCGCCGCGTTGAAGATTGTTCTAAACATTTTATGACTTTCCTCGTAAACATGGCTCATATTCAGCTGTCTGCGAATATTATAACAATATGGAAATACCTAACAAACAGCTAAGATATAAATATGCCATAATATGGCATATGAGTAGCTGAACTAGCGGACTATATTTTAAATTTTAATTAAAATTATCTCAGTTTCCTAATGGTGTAGTAGAAGCTGTGGTATAATTATATTATACGGAGTGGAAACTTTCAGCAGGGCAGTACGGGGAGTTAACTCTAACCCTTGCAGCTACACGAAAATGGTCTTAGAAGACTATCCATGACTTTTCGTGAAACTTTGATGCCCAATCACAGATTTAAAAAAATGTACAGTTAGCAAGAAAACTGTACACAACAGCATTTTACAGTAACAGTAAATTTTTTGAAAATCTGTGAATGGGGATCAAAATTTTACGAAAAACTATGAGTTCCCGGCGCTGCTCGGTCCAGGCTGGACACTCCTGGAGTGTGTGCAGCGCCGTGTCCTCGTCGCCCGTGTCACAATGGTGGCACCCTGACGTGGGCTCGCGGCCGAGGCGACACAGGTACCTCCATATCCCATCTATCCTATCCCATCCTAAAAGCTGACAACGCGTTAGCTTAGCCCCTGGTGTTGCAAACGTCTATAAGTGACAGTAACCACTTTCCAGTCATGGGCGGTTCCTATATCTTACTATTCATTCAATGCCTTACCATCGGTTGATTTTTGACATTAGTTATATGGAGCTTATGTGAAATTTTAACCGATAGTAAGGCAAATAAGCGGTTGGTAAGATATAGGAACCAACCATAACTGGGACATCTGCTTGTCTGCCAGTTTCGCAATAATTTTTTTTTAATAAAAATAAATGGAATTTTATTATTTTATCTTATCAAAATGACTATAGAACTCCGATCAAAACAGAAACAATCTGGAAATGTATTATTCTATAGATAAATTAATTATGGAATTAAACGGTACAGCTATATAAATAACAATTGAACAGGGATTTGCTTTTAACCCACATTTACGTTAAAATATTATCAGAAGCAAAAACGGGGGACTGTTCACCCTTATTTTACGAAACCAATATCCTTTTTAAAGCAAAGCTATCCATTACTCAGCTACGTGGTGTACCGCTGTGTCGTTTCACAGTGATTTCCGTCGGTACTGTTCCCGTTGATATTTATGTGTATTTTGTTACAGCCGTTTAAGACTCGGATAACCACAAAGTGTAACCATTTTTGACTGCGTAACTTTTGTGGGTACAAATTGGGATTATCCATCTTTTAGATTACGTTTTTCGGAAAAAATATTTGGAGGAAACAAAGCTGTTGACAAACAATATATAAATTAAAATTAAACTATAAAAAGCGGTCCTAGACCGCTGTCAGTTGGAAATGTGCCCAAAAGACTGGCTACATTACCTCGCTGAATGGCAACGCTAATGTGTTGTCCGAGGTATAGATTAGTCTTTTGGTCACGTGAGACGTCTACCAGGCGTTTCGCTATGTTTCTATAGTTTGTTCTTTGTTATCTCATATTTGTACCAGTAAATGCGTAGAAACACATTTCACAATTGTAAACGTAAGTGCACACTAAACTAACTTAAAAACACAATCAAATACTAAAAATAAACTAAGCTATAAATAATATTAAAGACTATGTAACAATTAGTTGAGGGGAACGTGCCCAGAAGGCTTGCTGCACTGCTAATCTTTATGGTAATGCTTATTCTCAGGGCGAAATATGAGCCACCCTTCTGATCACGGGTGGTATCTAAGAGTTTTATGTTTCTACGCAATCACAGACATAAATTAAACATAATGAAAATTAGACTTTTTTATTTACTAGCATATAATTGACATTTCTTTGACCTTCAACGACGTTACCTTACAGTAAAACACAATAATTTCTACACTTTGTGCATTAAAAAAATATATATTTCTTTCACATTATCTAAATTATTTGAGGTTGGTACAATATGTCTTATTATTTTTAAAGAAATGTACGGTTTTTATTCCTAAAAAAAATCAATCTAAAAATAAAAATAGCGAGCCTTCTGGTCACCTTACCCATAGAAGACGGTGACAGAGGCTCAGTATTCTACTTATAATCTTGAGGGACTATGCGTAGAAAACAATACAACTTAGTTAGGTTTTTCTTCACACACAATCGAATTACAAAACAGGTGTATGACAGTATTGTGAATGGTAGAGTTGCTGCCGGTAGACCGAGACGAACACACCATGGTCAAATCAGAAGTGTTAAAGAGAGGTCAGGTAAAAAGTATTTCAAATAAACGTGCATGTATGAAGAGGCTAATGAAAGTAGATGAAGGGAAAGTTGTTTGCCAGGATCTTCACAAGTGGAGATCATAGTCTCTGCCTAACGCCATTAGAAACAGGCGTGATGTTATGTATGTATTTTTTCTTTTATTGTATTAATTTATAAAATAAAAAAAAATACCAACCTCTCCGTGTCTAAATTCAAGACAGATCCCGTTCCACCACGTTTTGGGACTATTTATTTTTAACTTAAGTCTAGGATATTCTCTTTGGCTTAATAAAACAAAATGAATCAAAATTGGAAACACAATTTCAACACCGTATTTAATATAACCTTTGTCCTTTATACTGTAAACACACGAATGCGCTCGGATTCATGATATTGGAATAGCAAAGTACAGACAAAAGAAATTGCTACATAAAACTTTCATAAGAAAACTCGTAGATTTTGATTCAAGTATCGTTCCATAAATTATACTGAATCCGTTTCATTCGTACACTCGGCATCGAATATTAAGTACGTTAGGACGTTAGCGAAAAAACAAGTAAATCCCTAAAAGAATGAATTCAGATATATTCTGCATTGTTCAACAATATTAATAGCTACTACAAAATTGGGGAAGTAGAAGAAGAAAGAAAGAAGTGTAATCAACGTACAATGTAAGGTTTCGTAGAGGTATCAAACGTTTATTATCGTCATTTGGCTATGGAACAATAAAAAAAAATCATGCAGTCGAAAATATTCTCTATTGTTCAGCAGAATAAATAGTTGCTGCAAATTCGGGCAAGTAGAAGAATAAAGAAAGAAGGGTAATCAACGTACAAAGTAGGGTTCTTTAGAGGTATGAAATGTTCATCGTTATTATCATTTGGATATGGAACAATAAAAAAAATCATCCAATCGAAAATATTCTGTATCATTCAACAGAATAAATAGTTACTACAAAATCGGGCAACTAGAAGAAGAAAGAAAGAAGGGTAATCAACGTACAATGTAGGGTTCTGTACAGGTATCAAATGTTCATCATTATTGTCATTTGGCTACGGAACAATAAAAATGGCATCATCTCGAAAATATTCTATTAAAGAAGAGAATTAAAGAATTTATTCGAAACCATTAACATAGTGTACAGATACAATTTGGTATCGCAAACAACTGCTGTAGTATAATACTGTGTTGCAGTTGTTAGCGCCCACTTCCAGACAACTCGTTTGTTATATATACAATTTTAAAAGGAAAATTATTTTACTGTTTATACATTTGTAAATTTTCGTGTTAATAATTGTAATGTATGTGGAAATGCATAGATGTGTATTCTGTATTGTTCATCAAAATAAATAGTTACTACAAAGTCGGGAAGTAGAAGAAGAAAGAAAGAACGAAATGTAATCAATGTATAGTTAGGGTTCTGTAGAGGTATCAAATGTTCAATATTATCTTCATTTGGCTACGGAACAATAGAAATAAATTAGCATTAAATTGAAAATACTCCAAATCACATAAACTACTTAACGGATTTTGTTTTAACTAATTTTAGTTCCGAGTATAATTATTATGTATTTTTGAAGCTTTACCACATAATTTTTTTTCAGAATTATGTACATATTCTAAGTTCATCCTAAGAATTTTCCACAATATAGTAAAAATGGTAGAAGGATGACTCAGTCTTTACGACTTGCAAAGCTTATATCTCTTTACTTATCTTATCTTTATATATATAATTCTTCTGTACGTGTGTTAACAGTGAACTCCTCCTAAACGGCTGGACCGATTTGAATGAATTTTTTTGTGTGTGTTCAAGTGGATTCGAATTTTGAATTGTGGTCCAATTTTGAATCTAAACCATCCGGTTTAGATTCAAAATTGGACCCGGTAGGTGGCGCTGCAATCGGGTTCTAAATTTGGGCAGAACAGTGTCTGCTAGGACAGCTGGTACTAATATATAAAGCTGAAGAGTTTGTTTGTGTGTTTGATTGATTGAACGTGTTAATCTCAAGAACTACTGGTCTGATTTGAAAAATTCTTTCAATGATCGTTAGCCCATTTATTGAGGAAGGCTATAATATAGACTATATATCATCACGCTAAGACCAATAGGAGCGGAGCACCAATGAAGAATGTTTCAAAATCGGGGGGTTTTGAAAACAAATTCCACCCGGACGACGTCGCGAGCACAGCTAATTTATATATAAAGTAGTTAGTATCATAAAAAATAAATATAAATAACTAGAAAAAGTGATAATCACGTTTTTTAAAGGTTTGACTAACCATATCCCGCAGACTATTATTTAAGTAAAATAAATATCGACGACTAGTTACATACACACTAGGCAGCCACCTCTAATCAATATTTTTTCAGTTTTATTAGACCACCCGTCAAACATTCGCATATACCAAGTTTTTTAGAAAAATCACTGTAATATACAAATACAGATCGACAGGTGTACAGAAGGACGGATACACATGACGATTTTATTTTTGCTAAAATATCTATAATTCACTAAAATATATAGTATAAAATAATTCCTTAGTATACCAACAGGCGGCCTTATCGCTTAGAGCAGTCTCTTTGAGGTAGGTAATTTAACTCAAAGGGTGTTATTGGCTAGCCTTGCGACGTAGGCCCTGAAGAAAATGAGGTAGGACCAAAAATTATGAATATTCATGCTTAAATTAATCTATAAATTGAACTTAGCTACGTACCTATTGATGTTTAAAATCTTCCATCCTTAGCTCTGTACCTGGAATGACAAATTTTTATATAAATATCCAGGAGTGGTAGCCATCCCAGTCGGGAAAATACCTTACCCCCTACCACCCGGCTGTAAGTTATTTTGTCGCCTCTTACGACAAGGAGCCTGGCCACAGGAATTTGTATTCTTTCTCCGTTCCTGCGCGGATATAATATATATATATATATATATATATATATATATATATGTATAAATATATGTATAATCGTATTTACACTGAGCGTTCTTCTTCAACTACAAAGTCGATCTAACAATTAGGTACATTTATTATAGATTATGATTCTCGTACAATAATTAGTCACACTAGAGCGTTCCCTACATGTACTTTACGTAAGAATCACCACCGACTATAGTTGGAGTCAAATTTTCTCGCCGCTCCGATCATACTCGTTGCAATAATATAATATATAATCTAACTCTTGAAAACTGGATTAATTTTTAAAATTTTCGTGTATGATTCATTTAGATAAATGAGAAGATTCAGCAGATATGGATATAAAGATCAAGCAAAGTAATAGGCACGGGTAGTAAACACAACGCACGAAATAGGTCTGACTGAAAAACCTCGGTATTAGTTTGCTATTCCGTTGTAAGCTACGAATCAAAATCTCGAACACAGCTCTGTGTATACCAAACCCTCTGGTCCGTAAAAAGGTATAAGGGTTATTGTCAATGCACTTGTTTCAAGGGGGTGGAGTGGTATTGTCAATTGTAGGACCGAGCCCGGGGTCCGTGCCGCGATAAAACCGTAATTTGAATTCGGCTGACACCAAAATGAGGCTTACCGTCCACTATGGACGTAAAACGAGATGTTTTCACGAAATTAATTAGCGGCTGCGGGGTTACATGCTATTTAATTTTAATTAAGGTCCTTCCCTTCAGGAGTGTTACATTAAATAACACGAAATCTTTCTTTCTTAATATTAATAAAACTACAATAACTATAAACTTAAAAATAACCTACAAACTATACTATATTGTTACGAGTTACAGGAATGGAATTAAAATGCCGTTGTAATTATTATAGAGTTTATTAGAACTATACAAACACGGATAATACAGGTACAAATATAACTGAACATAACCAGTGCAAACGTAATGCACTTACTCCGTCACTAAATAGATCACCGAATGTACACAATTCTCGTCTTGATCGTGGTTCTCGCTCGACTGACTATCTCTCCACTGGGGCATTGCTTTATACTGCACAAGCACAATATGTCTCTGGCCCACGTGGACTGAATTTATTAGAACAACGCCTGGCTAATGACTACCATAAAAGATTACAATACACAATCTTTTTCTAATTACAAATTTTGAACACAAAGTAAAAGAAGTCCAAATACGGGAAGGTAATAAAGTGTACTTTTATGGTATGCAGGTGTGAATCCACTTTTGTCGGTCGTAACAATATAAAAACTAAATTAAAAAGGGGAAAATATCTAAAGATAACTTATTGGTCCCAAACCACTGTCACTTACTGGTAACGTTCCCAGAAGGCTGGCGGCGTTGCCATGTTGTATAGCAATGCTTAATCTTTGAGCAAAATAGACGCCAGCCTTCTGGTCACGTGTGATGTCTACTTATCTAATCTTTCTTAAAAAACGCGGAGGATATAGTAATGTATTTTTAGCCGACTTCCAAAAAGACGAGGTTCTCAATTCGCATGTATGTTTTTTTGTATATGTTTGTTACGCGATTTCTACGTCAATTGTGGATTGATTTTCAAAATCAGTTTTATTTAGAAAGAATATACTACTGAGTTGGTCCCATTGTCACCAAGTCAGGATCTGATGAGTGGATACCAGGAAAATCTAGAGCAACCTCCGAATGTTATAGGCACGTAGAACGTGTTTTACAATTTTATTATAAAGCTATTTAAGTATTTGCGTAAATAAAAACTAGAAAACATTATCTTTTAACAAAAAAAGAATAAAGAAAAAGCAAATTGTTTTTTTTAACTAAACCGAGTTCACACTAAAAAGCAAAAAAAAACAATATTTAACCGACTTCTTTCTACAACATCTTGAAGTCTGAGCCAAGTAAAACATAAAATAACAACAACAAATTTGCAAAATATAGTAATGTTTCTGGTTTAGTTAGCACCGATTTCAAGATGTTGAGAAAACATTTATTCTTTGCTTATTAGTTACTTTTGAAGTCAGTTTTGTTTTTTTTTTAATATTGAAAAGTATGTGTACAGCTGATTTAAGGAAATAGAATCAATTCCGCCGAAAGGCACAGGACTGCAAAACAGAAATAAATCGTCCAATATAGACTTAACGTAGTTATTATTTAACTGGCAAAATTTATTTTATGAGGAAAAATACAAATTAATAAAATTGTTTTCGCTTAGTAAATTGCTTTAATCTAATTGAAATCCACGTATATAGTGACTCATCACGATATCTCAGGAACTATAATACCTATAGACTTGAAGTTTGGCATGGACCTTCCTTTCGCCAAGTAAAGATTAGCTAAGAACGGATTTTACGGCACGCGAAGCGGGCGGGTATCAGCTAGTATATAATATAATGATAATTTATTTATTTCAAGACAATACAGTGCAATACATATTCACAAAACACAATAATGTTTCACAATTGTTTAAGATATTTCACATTACTTAGAAGCACTAAATCAAATTTTAAATTTTCACTGATTGGGTATTAAACACATTGTTTTAAATAATAACATTTTAGAGGTGTTTTTCATATAAAAATAAATTAGAAAATTTACTTGTGGCGCCCTCTAGGGTTTAGGGGGTATTTCAGAACTTCGTTTTATACTGAATTTGTCATTCATAATATTCGTCTTCTATGTACAAAATTCTGTATTCAACATGATTAGAAGTTGTTTCTATAAATATAAATATAAAAGTTTTCTACAGCAAACATAAATAATATTTTTTTATATACTCTTAAGGCGCTCTCGTGAAACTAATCAAAAAAGTTGGACCTCAATCAAAATAATTAAGTTGCAGACATTCGCACTTTTGAACTCTATGCCAGACAAAAATATTAAGAGATCTCTAGGACATAAATTCTCAAATAAATTTGTAAAAAATATACTTATCGATTTGTAAGGTTTCGTAGGTACTTTTGAGTAAAAAGATATATAAAATCTTATGATCATATAAAATGAAAATTATACACCTGTAAAAATTATACCACTGGCACGCTTATAAAAGTTTGCTTTTCGGTAAGTGTAGGTTTTTTCAACAAAGTTTTTCCCTGGGAACTACTCATCAGGTGCTCACTTTGTGGCAAAGGAACTACCTCAAACGTATGCGTTATCAAATAAAAAAAAACTTTTGAAAATCGGTTCAAAATTGACGGAGAAATCGTGTAACAAACATAACAAATATATATGGTCGGATTGAGAATCTCCTTTTGCATTTGGAATCTGTAAAAAATAAATTTACTACACAATTTGTAAGCCGGAAAATACATGTTGTTCTACCGTCGTAACTAGCTTTCGATTTCCTGTCTTCCTGTTTTTCAATAGGTTAAGTTAAGCCGGAAAGGTAGCCCTGCATTGTGACCGAATCAAACGCTGAATGTACAACGTTTATGTTGAAAGTGGTCAGTGGAATGGAAATCGTTATCCCATGGATGGACGCTCGTCTTGTGTATTTTAAAGGTGGTCAATTTAGTCACATAGAATTATTATTTACTTCCGATCTTTTTTTTATTACTTGAGTTCAGCAGACAGGCAGATGGCCCACTTAATGGAAAGCGTTTACGCGATTTCTTCGTCAATTGTGGATTGATTTTGATTTTTTTTTCTTTATTCGTAAGTATGTATACTCCCGAGCCGGTTCCATGGTCACCAAGTCAGGATCTGATAAGTGGATCCCAGAGGAACCGAGAGCAACCCTTGTTGAAGAGCATATACACCGGAGAGTTTGTATACGCGTACCAGTTGTACGAAGTATGCTTACTATATTATTTTTAAAGCTATTGAAGTATTTCCGCAACTAAAAAGTAGTAAATATTTTTTTAAAATAAAAACAAGACCGATTTAACTCTGAAAACCAAAAAATAAATCTTAACCGCCTTCTTTCTAAAACATCTAGAAGTCGGTATCAAGTAAAACAAAAGAACAACAAGAAATTTATCAAAATATATTTATTTTTTGGTTTTTAGGGCGAACTCGGTTTTGTTTTTGTTAAAAAAACATTATACTATATAACAAAACGCTGCGGTTCCTAGATTTTGTATGAGCTTAACAAGTTGTGATGGTATAACTTTGAAGAGTCAAATGGCGTATTAATTATATTATTGTCATTTGTGTTTAGGTTTTAGCGTATCGATTATTGTGCGAATATCTCAGTACCCATTGATTACCCTAAAAGCCTGATTTTCATTTACATTGGTTAAGAAGCCAACTTGCGAAGCAGGCGATTCAAGCCCTTATTAGTGTGGATAGCGATCCATTTATAGCCGGTTCTTCGGGTTCTGGTGCGGTATCTTACTATACATTCACTTAGCTTACCATCGGTTGAATTTTGACATTACTTGTATGGAGCGTATGTTAAAGTTTACCGATAGCAAGGCAAATGAACGGTCGGAAGATACAGGAACAGGCCATTAACAGATAGAGAAATACAAGGTAATTTGGAAGTAAACCTCACTTTCTTGAGTCGCTTCGCTCATGTATGCACCGGTTCTTGAGTATTGTCGGGATTTGCAATTAGGTTTTCCCAGAGCATTATGACATAGTATTAAAAAAAGGTGTCATAACACTTCTTAGAGGCTGACAGGACGTTGGTAATATCTCTGGTATTACAGATGACCGTAGGTGACGGTAATCACTTTCCACGAGGCGGGCAGTCAACCTGTTTGCTTTGCTCCACTTATATAAAAAGCGAAGGTCCAAAATAATACAGCTTTTAAAATAAAGAGTGGCAATGCGACTGAACCATGCTTGTCAGTCGTCAGCGGGACCAAGTCGTCTCAGCAAATGTGGTTGTCTAGTGTAGAACGCCAGGAAGATCTTCGATTCATTTCATTTACTGCTAGTTAAAATTGGATATAAATTCACACAATATTAATTGTCTGTCAATGTCAAGGTAAAATAATAAATAGGTCTGAATATATTGAAATCTGGATTGAAAGTAGTTGTCCAGTAGTGAAAGGCGTCATTTTGATAAACGACCAAAATACACAGATACTATTTTAAATGGTCTGTTTCAATTATGTAGAATGATCTACATATATCTAATAAAACGATTTCTCGAAAAGTATTAATACACATTAATATAAATTATTTATTACTAGCTGATGCCCGCGACTTCGTTTGCGTGGTATTTATTATTCCTTCAAAGCTATTCAAGTTATTAAAGTTTTTTTAACTATCCCACGAGAACTCTTTAATTTTTCGGGATCAAAAGTATCCCATATGTTGACCAGTGATATAAGCTGCCACCATACAAAATTTCATTTCGTTTTTTTAGATTGGTTTCAAAAATAAAGTAATTCATATTACGCTGTCATCTTTATTTAATGATAATGAATTTAAACACGGGTTCAGACAATGAGTCCATAAATGTTCAGTTGTTTCCATTTATTTGAAGATAATGTGTTCAGCTAAGTGCCGGTTGAAATTTAAGCATTTAATACCTACATAAACCTTCTAATTAGGTTTGGTATTTAAAGATAACAGCAGCTGATTGATATATTTTAAGCCTAATAAAATATTTAAACTTTGACACTGTAAACTAGCAAAAAAGTGTATGATTATGCATGCTTCTTTGAGAAAGGTTTCGTACATGATCTGCTTTTTGAGTTTTATCTTTATTTAGACATTGAAAAAATTAATGTCAATGGCTTTCAAGCTATATTCTCGAACAATGTAATATACATGGTTTTTCCTTAGAAGTTTATTTTGGAACTTCACATACAAGATTGTTGCATTCAATTAAATTATTTAATGATGTCCAAATGTCTTAGGATCGGTTTCTATATCTTCAAGACCGTTCATTTGCCTTAATATCGGCGAAAATTTGACATAAGCTCCATACAAGTATATTGTCAAAATACTACCGATGTGTGTAGGGCAAGTGAATGAATAGTAAGATATAGGAACCGACCATTAGTCAACTTAAATAATATCTAAGTTAAAGTAGTAGTTTTAAAACAAACATCTAAACATACATACAATAATACAAAAAAAATCGCTTATAAGAAAAAATAAGTTATAGATATAATACCTTCTCTAGTTAAAGTCGTTATTTATAAGTCAATTGAATATTCCAGACCTTAACGAACCGCGCCGTTAAATCTTTTAAAATAAGTTTAGCTGACACAATGGACTTTGAAGTTCCCTAAATCCCCTTGCTAACAATCTGGAAACTGAATTAACTTGAGATAACTCCGGTTTTAATACCTGCCAAGTACTTATTCTGATAATGCCCGTTTCATGCCAGATTTCTATCTATTCAAAAGATAAAAATCTAATTTCTGTGTTCGACATTTTGGATGATTTTTGACGACGACTTGAAGTGAAGTTTCGCCATGCACTTTTATTGTCGAATAAATGAGGTCAAGTGTGTGGCAGAACTATGGAACGTTTGAGTTGTAGGATTTATTTTAATTTTATATAATAAAATTGCAACATATACGTAAACCTTATGTGTGTTGTGACCGTGTGGACGAATCTTTAACTTTTGTATGGTTCACACGGCATGACTCATCGATGTTCCAAGAAGATGGCGTGATGAAGCTAGTTTTCAAACCAGGGAGAACATAAAAGGAATCCCACGAACCAGCGGCGTGTTTTGGAGCTCCACATCGGAGGCGCTCAGACCAGTAGTATTAGGTTATTATTATAATTAAACTTATTGTATTTAATAAATTAATTAAGGAATATAGTGTATTTTTTAAAACGTTCTCCAACGGCCAAATCTCGTAACTTAAACGTAAATTAAGCATATCCAAATGTACATATATACATTGAGTAGTATTATAAAATAGCGGTCCCGGCAGATATTGTCCTGTCCTGTAAAATTCCAATAGTGAATCTAAGTCATCCGGGGGCCGATTCATACATACACACATAAAATATTCCATCATAATCGGTAAAGCTGTTCTCAAGTTCTGCGCGTACATACATTTCTAAAATAATTTTTTATTTATACAGATATAAAGCAAGTACAAGGTGTTATGATAATAATCAACAAATTTCATGATAATCCTCCTCCTCGTACAGTTAAGACTGTCGTAAAAGATAACAAACATGCAGTATTACTCGTTCTGCTATGACCTTTAAAAACATTTAATCCTGAATACTCTATATTTAAAAAATTAGACTAGAGACGCTTTAAAAACGATTTTTTATTGAAATTATTTTTAGCTTTATTAAAAAATAGGTCTTTATACGAAGCTCGCAAACACGCAGACTGCCACCTAATGGAAAGTGGTTACCATCGCTTATAGACGTTTACAACACCAGAGACGAAGTCAACGTGTTGCCAGCCTTTTGTATAGAACCAATAATAGCATAGGAGGAATGGTATGCAATTCAAAATTCAAAAGTTTTATTCAAAATAAGTTCCACTGAAGAACATTTTTAGAAGTTTATACATACTAAAATGTATGAGTTAAAATTTAAATACTTCCTATTCTATGTACAGTACAAACAGCCCATAAACGTCCTACTGCTGGGCTCGGGCCTCCGACTATAGGGGAACGGACACTAAACCTGCCACGTTTGTCCAAAGCGACTTTGTAGGTTTTTCTTTTTTTTTATTGTAAATAGGTTTGCGTTTGACCACGATCAGGTTTGACAATACGGTTATCTCGATGTGCAGGTTTGATCACGATGTTTTCCTTCATCGCTGTTAGTACGTGGTAATTGTAACAATATGCACATTAGGTCAGAAAACTGCCTAAGTGGTGCATACGTTCCGGCCAGGATCGAATCCGCGCGAAAAATTATTTTTCTTCGTATTTATCTATCTCAACCTCTTTTTTAAAAGTAAATACAGAATTATATTACACAATTACTTTATGATAGGATAGGCGACATGGAACGGGGGAAACGAATCGGGAATATAGGATACGGAGAGGAGTAAGTGGATCATCGAAATTCTCACTCAACGTACGAAACATGATTTGCTTAAGGCTTGTAGCAACGCCAACGTCCTTGGGAAATTTCCGGTACTCATTTTACGGGCGATAGCGGGAATCCCATCGGTGGGGTCGTTTTTCACATCCATTATTATTTTATTGTGTACAAAATAAAGTAGTATTAAAAAACAAATTATTTATCTCGCTTTTATAAAGATGTATATATTCTTTTTATCATGTTTTGTTAAAAAATGAAGTACGAAAATGGTTTCATGTCGTTAATTTGGAGATAATTTGGTGAAATTTTTTCTAACTTAAAATAAGTATAGAAACATTCCGAAAATATGATGTTACGTGTCATATTGTGAAGGTTTATAATTTTTTTTGGGTAAATGGTTGATTAATAGTTACCAACGAAAAGTTGTTTCGTTTACACCCCATTTTCGACCGATTGCAGCAATAAGAGCCTTAAAGCTAACCATTTAACACCGATATTCTTCGAGAGCATGTATCATATTCTTCAGCAGTTACTTAGTTTGAATAAATATATTTGAATTTGAATAAAATAAATTGATCAATTAAATAGGCTGGTGTGCATATACATTTAACCGATGATTATAATAAAATAATCGTTAATAATATATGGCTAAAGAGTGATTATTTTATTTTAAGCGTTGGTTAAATGCCTATGCACACCAGCCTTAATATCGCGCAATAGCGCTATAAAATTATAATGTAAATTTTGCTCCGTACGTTCGATTAAACACAATCGCTGTAGTAAAACCCTTGCTACAACACGATACCTATAAGTCCCAAAAGGTGCTGACCCTTTACCCAAGAAATTTTGCTAACCGACTTTTATTGGGAAAGTAGACACAGTACATTTAACATACAATGTTACGGTTTATGACACGTCAAATGGATCGGCCCTAACAGTTTTATTTTAGAAAGGACCTTCCATGTTATCGTCTGATATATTTCTTCCCTAAACTAAAATAAGATTTAGTATATTGATCATGTATTTTTTCTGTTAAAATCTCAACAAATGTTTAAGCAATCCACGGCATTGTATGAAAAAGTAATACAAAATATATTTAACTTAGCTACGAATTGACAAAACAAAAACGAATGGCAACCGACAAGTGGCAAAACGAAGCGTAACAAAATTTTAACTTGAAGTTTTACGGGCAGATTGTTAATGTACTTGTCCAATTTGAAAACCCGCCCGTAAAACTTCAAGTTAAAATTTTGTTGCGATTCATTTTGCCATTTGTCCGTTGCGATTCGTTTTTCCACTTGTCCGTTTAAGTTTCACTTCTACTATGGGTCCCAGCACACATTTCGATTTTTCGCAGGTTTACTGCAAATTATGATTTGGTTAGGTTAGGTACATTTTAATGAATGCATTTTTTATTTAAACATTTTATTTTATCCAACAAAAAAACTGAATTCGATCCGGAAACAAAAAAACGGAAGACGCGGCATAATTTTAGTGTATACTGGACACTAAAATTATGCCGCGTCTTACCACGTCTAGTCTAAATTTATGCCGCTCCTCCACGTGGCCGTAACGCTTTTTCGTGACAGAAAAATCCTAAGACCCTCCGTTTATATAGAAGTTTCACTTCAAAAGAAGCTCTTTGAAAATGGGACCCGAAAGAAAAAAAAAAAAAAATGTCATCATATGAGATATTGATCAAATGTAAGACATTTTACACGATGGAAAATAGTCCAGTACGAAACTTTTTCCCAAACATCTTATTGTATTATATAGACCTACCTAATTTCTTTAAAGTGCTGGCAGTATGAAGAGGTTACGGTTAAAGAAATTATTTACTTTTATGGCTGTAAAAATATTGTATAAACGTAAATAATGGTTCATCTACGTTCACCGAACTTTCGGTCACATAACGCGTCGCATGATGTGTTGTATCGATTGCTATTCAAAATACATTGAATGCGTTCTCTCGGAAACCGTCGCTAGAGGAAAGATTCGGCATTACGCCGAACGCCACGTAATTTCAGCTGATGTGTTACTCAAAAAACACTGCGAGCGTATTTTGATGAACTTTCCACGCTTTACTGTCGGCAGGTGTGTGGCTAGCCTGAAAAGCTTCTAAATCTTAGAGATCTATGGCTATATGGCGCTAAAAATTTCTTTGGACCTAAAGTGGTCGCTTTTGGAGAATCGCTCAAAGTAATTGACACGTGCCTAGATGTACTGATAGTTGTAAAATATTAACTATTATTAACAAGTATCATAATACTTTATTATTCTGACGTCTTACTTTTTGAAAGTATTTTATAGATAAAATCTATCATATTGAAAATTTCTGTTTCGTGCTAATCCAAATAAGTGTTTGTTTTAAAATATTCAATCTACTCATAGAGCTTTAACAATTTTATTAAACTATTAGGATGTGACAGCGACTTCGTCTACGCTTGACTTAAAATTCCCACGGAATTCCCAGGACACAAAATACCGCAGCATTTGAAAAATAATGTAAGCTATTGTGTAAAAACTATCACACATTTTATTACATTAAATTTGCTATTGATCAGTAAAACAGTAATGTATGGAACCCTAAGATGTATGTCGTTGATGGAACCATTGTTATACGACATACGATATCTGCATAGGTCTTTACCGAATGTCATTTAATATTTCATTTAATTAATTGATGAAGTTTGCAATATTACCAAATGAATCTAATTGATGTCTCTTCTCAAACCAATATTAATTTGAATGATCGAGGGTGAAACTGAGGTTATAAAATATTGGTTTATTCTCGATATTTCAAATTAGTAATGTACGAAAATAGATAGCGATTTATTAATTTGTCATCAGACCGAAATATTTTATTAGATACCAGGGTATGCCCGCGACTTCATCCATGCTCGACTTGAAATTCTCGCAAGATTCCCGAGATAAAGTATATAACGCATTTATTACATAAAATTTACTATAAAAAAATCACATTTGAATTAGTTTTTTTTTTAATTTGGCCACTTTAAATCATTCCCAGAAAAATTCCCGCGGCTTTCCCAGGATAAAAAGTATTATAGCGCAGAGTTTAAGTCTAAGAATTAGCTATTGATCAGCGAGAACCGCATTGAAATCGGACGAGTAGTTTTTATGTGAACCTTGAGCAAACAGACAAAACGACAAACAAGAAATCTATTAAAAAATACATCGTTTACATAGTATATTCCAGTTGTTTTTTTTAAATAGCTTCAATGTACAGACATGGTATTTTATTTTATAACATTATAGATAGATGCACAGAGAGAGCAAACTAATATTTCTACTTGGGAATTTACATTTAATATTTAAATGCTATATCAGTTGGATAAAAAGATTTTTCCAATTTTATCTAGAGGGTCATGCCCTGTCTTGGCAGGGTTCCATGCGTCTGGCACATTTGCTTAAAACGTTTTATAGAATACGACCCGTAGACAATATTTGAATATACGGTTCCCGTTGAGCTAATAACCCTATAAAAAGACAGATTTAATTTTTTATTTAAAACTCAGTAGCCGTTGTTTGGTTCGTGCAATACTTTCACTTTATTCACATAAAAGATAAAAAATAATATTAAACTTACGCCAAATTTAAGATAAGCTATATATTTTATTAAGATGTATACTTAAAAAAAAGAATAATAAATAAAGAATATAAGTATAAAGAAGCTAATGCAGCTGAAAGGTTAAATACTATAGGGTAGTATAATGGGCGGCCTTATTGCTTAAACCAATCTCTTCCAGGCAATCTCTAGATGGACAAGATCTTATTAAAAATAGTTTGTTGACAATAATATAATAAATAGGTATATATCTATTAAAATATACGTTTACGGAAATCGGTTGGTTTTAGCTCAAAATTATAAAATCGGCTAATGTTTTTTGGAAACGATTATTCGATCTGTTAGGATAGTGCTCCGTGGGTCTTTTAAAAAAAAACGAATTTATTTACTGTAAGAGTTTAATTAAAAAATACGTTTGCACTATATGATGGTTAATAATGCTCTCTCCTTATTAGAGAAAATCAAATTGGTTTTACATAATGTACAATTGCACAGGTAAGCAATTGTACGTATAATACAGTGTCATAACAGATCGGAATCTATTTACCAGTAAAGGTCAAAGTGAAGTATAAAGTCGATGATTGGAATTGTTTTTAGCTGTGGAAAGTGAAATAAAGTGTTGATATCGTGCATTGTGTTTTTATGAAGTTCGGCATCCCACACGTGATATCCAACCTATTACGTGAAAGTGCGTTTTATATTTTTCAACACACTTGCTCATAAAGTGGCTCACCGCAATTAGGCACAGAATGACACCCATAACCAAACTGTGAGTAAAAAACATTATAACTCACTAGTGAGTTATAGATTTTTTTTTAAATTTTATTGGTTGAGTTGCTTTGTTCTTAAAAAAGTTTTTATTAAAAAAAAAAGATCGTGTTCTATAGAACAAATAAATTAATGTTCCTATTGCTTGCTCATTTCATGCAACTTCTTATTTAAATAGATAATTTTAACTCGTACGTGTTTAATAAATAAAACTTTCACTCAGGGCTGGGCAAAATACATAGTTTCCTTTAATTGAAATACAAATTACAAAATACTGTCTCGCATGTATTTAAAATACGAAATACAAAATACTTTTAAGTCGGGTATTTAAAATATAAAATACAAAATACAGCATTTCAACTATATGTATTTAAAATACAAAATACAAATTACAAAATACAAAATACCGTCAGGTGTTAGGTTATGTAAATAAAATATTCACAAAAATCAAATAATAATTATTATTAGGCCCTTGCCTATGAAATTGCCGTTTTTTCTGAAATAAGTTAACCTAATTTTATTACATTTTTTTTATTCTAATCTCCGCGGCCTTGAAGATAAGGACATTTCCATCTTGTAGGTAGGCATAGATTTTGGTGGTTCCACCCGAATCTATGCGTGCTTATATCGGTCCCATGGCAGAGAATGCACAAGGACTGAAACAGCTCGCTTTTTTTGAACACTTTCATGAGGTGACCGACAGTTTTTGGGCAGTATCCATTAGCAGAGGTAGTCATACTCGAGAATTTTAATGCTCATCACGCTGAGTGATTGGGTTCCCCGAGAACTAATCTGCCAAGGACTACTGCCTACGATTTTGCTCTCGTCCCTGGATTCACTCAGGTGATTAGGAAGTTTATCCAAATACCGGATAGAGTGGATCATGAGCCTTCTTTGCTGGATCTTCTGCTGACCACACACCCGGAGAATTACCAAATCTCCATCAGTCCTCCACTGGGAATCTCTGATCATTGTCTGGTATCTTCGGTGGAGCCCCTTTCTATTCCCGATCGGACTCGTCTCGCTGGACGACGGAAGGTGTGGCGATACAGGTTAGCAGATTGGGATGGACTCCGTGAATTCTATGCATCCTTCCCATGGAGGCAGTTATGTTTCTCGTCTGAAGATTCTGATCCGAGCACAGACTCTATCGCCGATGTAGTACTGCAGGGAATAGAATGTTTAATTCCAAACTCAACTGTACCTATTGGTGGTACGACTAAACCACCATGGTTCGATAAATCCAGCAGTGAGGCTGTAAAGCTAAAGCAACAGGCTTATCGAGCCTGGACTGCAGTGCGGGCTCGTCAGGATCCAAGTTCCTCTGACCTGAAAAAGAGACACAATGCCGCCCCCAGGTCCCTCAAAAAACAGCTCGCGAGAGCAAAATTCGCTCACATCGACAGAATTGGTGAGCGCCTCTCTAGCTACTCTTCTGGGTCTAGAGCTTTTTGGGCCCTCGCCAAAGCTGTCGAAGGAAACATTTGTCGGACGTCTCTTCCACCTCTGCGCACAGTGGACGACCGTCTGGTACACGCCGCCAAAGATAAAGTCAATCTTCTGGGTGAAATCTTTGCGGCCAATTCAACTCTTGAGACATAGGAGAAACTCCACCTACAATCCCTGAGTGTGAGTCTAGAATGTCGGAGGTGCGCTTTACACAAAAACAGTATGATGTGTTCTCCTCTCCCTCAACGTCAAAAATTCTTCTGGCCCTGATGGTATTCCTGCCACTGTGCTGCAGACGTGTTTAGCTGAGCTGTCCCCAGCCAGTCCTTGCCCGACTTTTCACTCTCTCTTACCACAAGGGTTGTGTCCTCGCTTCGTGGAAGATTGCCCATGTGCACCTTGTCCCCAAAAAAGGGGACGTAACAGACACGTCGAATAGGCCTATAGCAATAACCCTTTTGCTCTCAATGGTGATGGAGCGTATTATCAAGGCGCTGCTTCTGTGTTACCTCGAAGAATCCCGGCTGTTAAACGATCGGCAATACGGCTTCCGCCACGGTCGCTCAGCTCGGGATCTCTTGGTTTACTTGGCTCTTCTATCGGAGCGCCATCGTATGGGATACCCGAAGGGCCTTGCACCTGGCTATCCAGCTTTTTTGATGAGCTCAGCATTCAAGTCGTTATCGACGGTTGTTGCTCAAGTTTCAAGCCCATCAACGCTGGTATGCCCCAGGGTTAAGTGCTATCGCCAACGGTGTTCATCTTACATATCAATGATATGTTGTCTATTCGTAACATTAATTCCAATTCGGATAACAGCACAGGCGATGCGCAGTACTCTGGTCGTGCAAACGTCCCTCGATCATTTGTGGAGGAAAGTTGGGTTAGACTTGTATCTGAAGTAGAGTATTCCTTAGGGAGAGTCTCTGAATAGGGAAGACAAAACCTTGCCCATTTCAACCCCAAGAAGACATAGGTCTACGTATTCTCGGCCAAAAAAAACTCCATTCGAGCAATCGCTTCAGTTCCAAGTAACTCCCCTTACCACCTCCAAGAGTATTGGGATCCTCAGTGTTGACATCGCGATAGATGTTTAGGGGCCATCTTGAAGGCAAGCCAAAAGTTGCCTCTAAGAAGCTAGGAATGTTAAACCGGTCCAAACACTACTTCACACCGAGGCAATGCTTTGTGCTTTATAAAATCCAGGTGAGCCCGCATATAGAGTACTGCTCACACTTTTGAGCTGGAGCACCTAGCTAGCAACTCGATCCTCTAGACTGTATTCAACGTCGAGCCGTTCACGTTGTTGATGATCCCATACTCACAGACGGTCTACATACGCTTGGCCTTATGAAAGACTTCGCTTCTCTCTGCGTATTCTACTGACAGTATAACGGGGAGTATTCGGAATAACTGTTTAGAATGGTGTATTTGTCCTCTTTCTACCATCGAACCGCTCGCCATGTGTTGGGATTTCACCCCCACTTCCTTAAGCCGTTTCGCTCATGTACGCAACGGTTCTGTGGAACCTTTTTCTTGCATACAGTGGGGATTTGGAATAAGCTCCCAGCCGAGGTTTTTCCACAGCGCTACGGAATGGAGTTTTTCAAAAAGGGTGTCATAAAATTTCTTCGAAGCCAGAAGCGGGTTGATGAAATCTTTGGTGTTGCAAATGTCCATAAACGACAGTAACCGCTTTCCATCAGGTGGGCCGTCAGCCTGTCTGCTGTACTCCAGCTATAAAAAAAGGTCGAAATTTCCAGAATCGAAGCGGGAAAACCAATAACAAGTGGTGCGTTCATTGTAGTGTTCGCTCATAAAGGTCGTTGATGTTGCTTGTCGCTCCTGCCGCGTTGCTGCCACGACGGTACTCTTATTCCATAATTACTCGATTTTTTAACTATCCATGATGACGAAAAAGATTCAAATGCGATGAAAACATAACGCTTATCAATAAATAAATGACTAATTTTTAAAAAAGAATTTCATGTTTTCAAAGTAAAATTAATTTGAAATTATATATCTTAGCCAAACAGAAATATTTATTTTAAATGGCCAGTACTGCAGAACGTACCTAATATTTAGCGGTCACTATTTTGCTTATGAAAGCTATCAAGCGCTATTTTCTGAAGAACACACCCATCAATAAGGTAGCTAAATGTATTTTATGAAATGTATTTTGGAACCATAAGTATTTGAAATACTAATTACAAAATACCTCAGCGTCAGGTATTTGAAATACTAATTACAAATTACATTTTTAAGAAGTAATTGAAATACAAATACAAAATACGTATTTGTATTTCAATTACGTATTTCAATTACAAGTACTTCAAATACTGCCCAACCCTGCTTTCACTCATATATAATTTTTTTTTTCTACTAAATAAAATGAGTTTTTGTTGTTATTTTATTCACAAGTGTGTTGAAAAACGTCGTATGATACACGTGTGTATTGATGATTACCGTCCTCGGCTCTCTTAAGACCCTCGCCTACGGCTCGAGTCTCAATGGCGCCTCGGCGGTAATCACCAATGTTACACACTAGTACCATAATATACTATTACATGGATTGTAGGATCCAAAAAAAGGAGTCTATAATCCACGTTTTCAAAAATTTAGTTGAGTTCAGACTTTATTGAGAGTAGGGAATTAGCGAATAGTAAAAGTATTTACGCGAAAGGCGAACCATAGCGCGATTCGATTTTACTCAGACTGACATCTAGTTACATTTAACCTAAATTGTAACAATTGTGCTTATGAGAATATATTTATTTAATGTGGAAATGAATTATTTATATGGGTTTAGGTCAATTCATGTTATAGTTTAACATTCTTTTTGTCATATAATTTTTTTTCGCTCTTGAGTGGTTACATCACTTTAATTTTTCAAACGTAATCTAATTATAAATTAGTACAGTAAAGGAAACTGACCTTATATTGTTTTTTTACCTATAATTAATGAAGATTATAAGTAGAATACTGAGCCTAGGTTGTCGAAGCAAATGGGTAAGGTTCCTAGGAGACTGGCTACGTTGCCTCTGTATCGCCATACTGATCCATTGTTCGAGGTAGGAACCTGCCCTCTGATCTCCCGAAGAGTCGATAAGTCGTTTTAAAGTATCTTTGTAGAGGCTCATGTCCTCAGGACCCCACGGTTAAACGTTTCAACAAGAAACGGCACAAACATTTAACCTTACACCGAGGGTTGTATATTAGCGCCACTTGAGTGACTCAGCTGTTTCTGCCTCCGAACCGGCCGATCTACATGTATTTGGCAAATGGGATGCGGCCAACGTGACCACGCAGGTCGCATCCCATACCAAAGGTTTGCCACGTCACCAGGGAGTGAGAGTCATTCAGTCAGAACCCCTACTACGTCGATGGAATAGCTTGGAGTCAAAACCTAAATATTTTACGAGAGACAGCGAGGATGCGGGCGCGCCCTGCAGAGTTAGTTGAACTTAAAAGTTCTGTATTTTGTCCTCTGCAAATGGGTTCATCCCAGCATCGTTGCGAATTTAGGGCCGCGTGAATGTTTAAGATGTTTCTTCTTTCAATTTTTCAGTTACAAGTGAAATTTTCGAACACTCTTAATCTTCTTAATCTCTTAACAACACATGACACAGAATATTTCAATTAAAATTATGAACTTGTGTTTATATTTTTAATTAAATTCTTTTATAATATAATATAAATTTTACTGAAAATTATTAATACTAATATTATAAATGCGAAAGTTAGGGTGGATGTTTATTGCTCAACCACGCCAGAATGGCTAAACAGATTTGAATGAAATTTGGCACACATATAGATTATAGTTTGAAATAGCACACAAGCTATTTTTTTTATCACGGAAAAATGTACGGTTCCCGTGGGATAACATAAACGTGAGCGAAGCCGCGGGTAAAAAAATAGTAATATTTAAAAGTTTAATATGCAAAGTCTTAAAGTTAAATAAGAAATGGTATCGTAAAACCTAATTCGAGTAGGGAATTGGCTTATTATATAGATAAGAAACAATTCCCAGAAGCTCGAAAGTGTATTTATTAAATTAAAAACGTTTTTCGTGTCTTGGCGTTCACCATATACAGCGGATATTGAAATCATTGGTACGTCGAAATCATATGTAGGTAAATCCTAAAACATACCAAATGCTCTCAAAAATAAATCTACCAATATCCCCTTCATGATTGGTTGCTTAAGGCGACAGTTGGTCGTACTCACGTGCCGTGTGACTTCGTTTACCATATTGAAATTTGTGTAAGGGAATATCAGTTTGAAGGGAGTTTGTTCGATGTATTAGTAATAAAGTCAAGCCATATTTTAAACAATTTCAAAAATGAGGAAGGCCTCAAATCGACTAAATGTTTTTTTTGTATATTTGTTACCGTATGATTTCTCCGTCAATTGTGGACTGAATTAAAAAAACTTCTTTATTCGAAAGTGATACTCTTGAAGTAGTCCCATTATCACCAAGTCAAGGATCTCAGGGAAATCGAGAGCAATCATCGAATATTACGGGCACGTACAATGTGTTTTATACACTTTATTTCTAAATCTATTATGTTTAAGTAATTGCGTAACTAAAAAGCAGAAAATAAAAAAAGTAATAAAAAGCAAAATCGACTTCAAAAGTAAATAAAAGGCAAAGAGTAAATATTTCTAGAAAATCTTGAGGTTGGTGCAAAGTAAAACATAATTAGGGAGAGAAGTGGAAGTGCGCATACTCATGCGCCTCCTCATGGGCACCGGCGTAAGCCGGGAGCCCGGAGGCGCAGATATGCGCATGACTTCCCTCCTTGAAATACCGTTGCAGGGGGACCCTCTAGCATCTAGGGAGCAGAGGAGTCTTCACCCCTGTTGACGAAGTGAGTTTGCACTGCTTCCCGGGGCATTCTCAAGCACTGATGCGCTAGGATCAGCGTGGGCGTAGCTACGTTCTAAGTCTCACGCTCTTCCTGCCATAAGCGCGGGGCACATGGGAGGAAGGTGGTTTTAGTGGGGTATTAGCCCCTGGGCATTTGACCATCGGTTCGAGTCTCCACACAAGCCGGTCGATTACTGTTTGGATTCCCCCAGGGGAATGCCTCCATGATCGACTGTGGTCTAATCCCTAGCAAAGGAGCCGGTATGTGCGAAATGCATTTCGGGGGGCATCGGGGCATTTCGGGGACTGAAAAAAAAAGTAAAATATAAAAATTAGTAAATTTTGCAATGTTGTTGTTACATACATATGTTTTAATTTGCATTGGCATTCAAAATATTGTTACGATTTGCAGGACTCGAATTAAAATGCCGTTAGACTTACTATAGAGTTTATTAGAACTATATAAACACATATAACACAGGCACAAATATAATCGAACACAACAAGTCCAAACGTAATGCAGAAGGTCATAATACAATAAAACGCGCAAAGTCCGGCACTATTAGATTCCCGATTTTAGTACACACGTCTCGCTTTGATCGTGGTTCTCGCTCGACTGCCCCCTCTCTCCATCGGGCCCTGGTTTCGTACCTCACAAATACCAATTTGCCCGCCCGGCAAGCGTCGACATAATTTCCTAGAATCAGCTTGTACTGATGATCCGTAACACTTGGCTAATTACAATAGGCTGTGCTCCACAATAGGTAAACAAAAGAAGACGATCATAAAAGAATTACGATTAGTTCAAATGCTGGCAGATAATAAAATGTGCTTCTAGAGATCTGTACGTGGAATTGGTCTTTGTCTGCGCCTAGGTTGTAACAATATTGTGGAAAAAGACTGGTTTATACCTCGGGTAACGCATTAGCGTTGCCATTCAGCGAGGCAATGTGGCCAGTCTTTTGGGCACATTTCCGACTGACATCGGTCTGGTACTAGATTTTATAGTTTAATTTTAGTTTGTATATATAGTTTAATTTAATAATAATTTAGTTTTAAATAAAATTAGATATTTTGTCCCAGTTATGATTTGAATATTATTGAATATTCAATATAGTTCAATACTTGTATTTTGCTTTCTAGTTACTTTAGAAGTCGGTTTTGTTTTTGTTACCTATTTTATTTTTTTACTTATTACCTATATATTTTATTTTATAACAGATGTTGTCTTAAAAACTAAGGTACAAAGACAGGTAAACAAGAACTATTGATAAGCCTCCAATATAGGTTACATGTTTTCATTAACAAACTTGTTTATTATAAGGGTTATCGTCTTTAGGCTTTAGTAATAAATATTTAAATAAATCAGCCACTTGGCTAATTTATTTCGATATTTATTACCAAAAGGTTCGACAGGCAATATATATATTGAAGGGTGGAGATTTTCAGGAACCAGATACTTATCATATATGTATAGGAATCAATATTATATATATCACACAATAATTTTCATGGATTAAGAGTTTGGGGCTGAAATCAGTGTTGTTTCGGAACACAGCAAAGTATTGAATAAACGCATAATTCTATTTTATTGCTTTATTAACAATTTTTTAGAAATTTCGGATAGCTTAAAATTTTGGTCTAACTCCAGACAAATATATGTACGGAAATTCTGCAAATAAGGCAACCCTACTTAAAGTGAATGAGAAACATTTTGTTATATTATTTTGCAAATCATTCTACACAAAATTACTTTAAATTGTCATGTCTGAACACATAACCTAATGCCCTTAGAACTGTGAAAACTTAACCAATTAAAATAAAATCAATGTCAAATTGTAAAACAGCCTACTTAATGGAAATAGTAAGCAATTTACTCGGAAGTTTAAATGTATTAATAAGTTAGTTAGCTGAAGTAGCAGTGGGCCCGTTATGTCTGTCGTAGAACTGATGGTTAATGGAGGAGATGAGTGTAGGAGTGGATACTGCATTCATATTAGGCCTGAAATAGGACGCTCTCAGGTCCAGTGGCCCCATAAGGGGCGTAAGTTCATTGTTGGAGGTTAGCAAGGAAAGCGAAGGTCCATATACAGTGAATATATGGTGCAAAATTAAGAAGATCTACGTCTTGAAATGGAGTGCGAATGTGATTGGCTGGCGACGATTAGATAATATTAATTATGATTCATTATCAACCACACACACTGACACACACACACACACACACACACATACGCACACATCTTCATCAATTAACCTGAGCAAGTCTATATGCTAAGGCTTGTAATTAGCAATTATTTTATTTATGTTCTTAATTTATATCGTTATTTGTCTGTAAGCCTTACTAAAATAAATAAATAAATGATGGTTTAACTTAATTAAAATACTTTAGGCACATGACTTTCAAATGTTTCTAAATTTATTCCCTGATCTTGACACTGAGTGATAAGGATAAAGCGGTCATCTTCCTCTTATTCTAAATATTGTAATTATGTAGCAGATATACTAAGATCTTTACGCAGCCTCATATACATAAACTGACTGTATAGCCCGCGGACGTTGTCACATTTTCCGGGATACAAAATATTCTACATTCATGAAAGAACGCAATGATATATGCTAAATTTCACAGCAATCGTTTTATTCATCTTCGTCCGAGTTTGAAACCTTTGTTCCGCGGAAACTCCTAATTTTTCAGAATGAAATTCCCCGTTATCACAGTATCGCAAAATATATTTTATTTTAATTTATCGAATCCAAAATATTAAGAATTAATCAAATAAAACCTAAGACTAGTTGTTACTCAAAATTTACAAATAAATTGTTTTTTGTCGTTAGAGTTTGAATAATAACTGTTGTAAGCTTGCCTTCAGCTAATTTTTATGAGTTGAAATTGATAAATTAGTATACGATTTCCGAGGCATCATGTATACCATATTTTATAACTATCAATTCGCTCCCGAAACCCATGAAGAAGCAACAGACAAATACACAAACAATACAAGTTTCACACCGATATGGCTGTCTAAACCAGAATACAGTATGGAAGAAGGCAAAAGAGAAGAAGATCGAAGTACAAAGTATATGACAAAAGGAAACGTATACGTTTTCATACATTCTAGGGCCTAGATTGTAAAAAGATGAGAGTGACTTTAAGATTTATTTTGATTATGTTCATATTTTTGAAGTGAAACTTCTTTAAAATCGTTGTATTTTAAAACTAGATGAAACGAAAAAACGACACTAAAAAGAGATAAACAGGTAAATCTCTAGGAAAGCCTGCGAGAGAATACATAGAATACATTATTATATTTAATAATTCAAACACTATAATCATACAGTTAGAGTTGGAAATGTTTTGAAGTTTTTCGTTAATACTTAAAATTTCGTGTTTTAAAGCTTAAATATATTATAAAGGTATAATATACAAAATGTGACGTTATGAAATTTAAAATCCCTACCACCCCTTGTCACACTTTGTTTCAATTTTACTGTGTGTGAACTGAACACACACACACACAGTTTTTTTTAAATAATTGTAGTGGGTTGAGTTATTTTAAATGAATTAATCGTGTGGTGTGTTTTCATATTGTTACGAGTCGCGAGACTCGAATTAAAATTCCGTTAGAATGACTATAGAGTTTATTAGAACTATACAAACACGTATAACACAGGTACAAATATAACCGAACACAACGGGTGCAACGTAATGCAGAAGGCCGTAATTCAATAAAACGCGCAAAGTCCGTCACTTTTTAGATTCCCGATTGTAGTACACACGTCTCGCTTCGCTCGTGGTTCTCGCTCGACTAACTGCCCCCTCAATCTGGCCATTGCTTTATACTGCACAGATGCAATATGTCCGCCCGGCCGCGTGGACCGAATTTCCTAGAATCAGCTTGTACTTTAAATCCGTAACACCTGGCTAATGATCACAATACAACAATAGGCCGTATGCCAATAAGTAAACAAAAGAAGACGACCATAAAAGAATTTCAATGTTATTAGTTCAAATGCCGACGGGTATAAATGTGATTTGTTTCAGATATACAGGTAGGTTTTGTGTTTGTCTGGATCTGAGTTCTAACAATATTATTAATTGTTGAAATCTGTTCACATAAACCGATTATGGTAAATGATAACTGATTTTATTTGTGATCGATGTTATTCTTAAGAATTCTTGTCTTCTAGATAGAACTAAGCTCTTTTTAGGCCATATCTCAACTCATTACATTTCTTTGGCTCAAAAGTCCCCGTCTCCTTTATAAATAACCAAGAAACATATTTAATCGCATTATGGGCAGCCACGTAAAAGCACTAAAATAAGTACCAGGTATACTTCCAACAACATTAACTCGAGCTTTACTTTTATCCCCATTTTCCACCCGCTAAAGTTAGCGACTTCATAAAATCCTCTGCACTTATAACAGTGATGAAAGCTCCTATAAAACATTTAAGTTACACGAGAGTGCTATCGACCGTTATTTTACAGTGTATACTAGTTAAAAATTTAATAAGCATTGTAGTTATATGAATATAGTGTAAAATTTCAACATATTTTGTTTTGAAATTTGTTCTCATTACTTGCAATATACGATATATATAAGAGTACAATGTCAACGGAAGTCTAAAAAGGTCAGAGTGGAAGTTAAAAGGGAATAAGAGACTTTGTATTAGAAAAATTCACAGTTACCGAACATCCAATAATTATTCGCTGGAGAATAATTAAACATTCTGAACTTTTTCTCCTTTTAGGTAAAAAGAAATGCTGAGTTGATTGCGAGACTCGAGGTAGATAAGGATTATAAGAAGAAGCTAAAAGATAAGTAGAATATAAGGTGTTTAATTAAAAATATCTACTATACTGTATAGTAGACTAATAAATAAGTAGATGCTTGGTATTCAAAACACTAAAAATAAACTTGAAAGTACAATTTAAAAATATAAGAGCGAATCACGGAGTACTTAAGTCATGTCCAGTAAGCGATATAATGACACCAATTTCAAAAGATCGCTGAGCTCAAGTTTACATTATGCTAATGCAGATCTATTATGAGTGGGCAGATTAGAGACAGTCGCCCAGAGTTTTACACAGCTGAGGGCATCTTTTGATCCCTTTTAATCGTTAATACGTTTTATACTTGTATACGCGTCTGTGGCTCCATTAAAGATAGACGTCATCATTATTAAAGTAGATATACGACCGCATTCAGGACACTAAACGAACTGTTTTTTTTTAATTATCTGCATCTGGAGATAAAAAAAATCCTATTCTTATTCTCAAAGATTTTTCAAATTTATTAGTGGCAGTATTTCTAAAAAGATTAATAACAGTTTAAAATTTAATTTCATGAAAAGGTCGCAATGTAAAAAATTGTTAACGTCTTGGCTTCTAACTCTAAATTATATGGAAACTGAAAACTTTATAAAACCATTTTAAATCTAATCAAAATAATTTAATTCACACTCAAGTAGTCACACACAGTTACGTTTCAATGACACACACGCTCATACACACACACATAGTTATATACTCAACCAAACAAATTTTGAAATTATTATAAGTGTTTTAATTAATAATTTGCAAGAGGGGAAGGCCAGGAGTTCCATAGTACGGGTTTTATTCTCAGTTTGGGATCCTGTCTCCCGTTACTTAGCTTTGTTAATTTTGTTATAACTTTAAGCCATACAATCATTTATAGCTTTTTTATAATTTCGCAAGAAAATTCTTTTTTTTTATTATTAACAACTCTACGGACTCTAGTTCTGTACAATCAAATTTTTTTACAATTAAATTTAAGAAGAAGTTAAGAAGTCGTATACGCTTATTTGTTACTTTGTTATTGTGTGTGACATTTAATGAATGTATATGTGTGTTGTGGTGTTATTAATCATTATTTATAGCGTCGAATAAATACTTACGTTAAAGTTGACTTAAATTTTGGCACGTATTTTGAAATCACAGACCAACACTTCATTTTTATACCATTATATTTGTATAGATGAAATGTTTCATTGTTTGATCAAACATTTCGTTACCGAAAGCGTGTCAAGGGAATTGTACATCTGTTTTTATATACAAGTGCCTGAATATTGGATCGTTTTCGTTAGAACCATCCAATTATAAGTTTTGTTTGTATAAAAATTAAAGCAAACCAAAATTGAGGGAACATTAATTCTGGGAAAGTTAAATTGTAGTTAATTATTTTAGTATTTTGTTATGAATTTTTTTCCTTAGTTTCCCTTTTGACACTCCTTCACAGAAATTGACCCGTACAAGCTACACTATAATTCGGTTTAATAATAAAGTATGTGGTTTTTATCAAAATCAGTCGATTCGATTCTCGACAGGGTAATTGATTTCTCACTTTAGTTTTGTCAAAATTGATCCCGAGACTCTTTTGAGTGTTTTTCGATACTTCGCATAGTTTCTGATTTAGCCCTGGAAGTACACATAAACAATTCACCTGTATACACTTTCTATTATCTATCTTTCATAGTTCAAAGAAATGGTTTAATAACGCAAGGATAATAGTACATTATGGTACTAGTGTGTAACATTGGTGATTACCGCCGAGGCGCCATTGAGACTCGAGCCGTAGGCGAGGGTCTTAAGAGAGCCGAGGACGGTAATCATCAATACACACGTGTATCATACGACGTTTTTCAACACACTTGTGAATAAAATAACAAAAAAAACTCATTTTATTTAGTAGATAAAAAAAAGTTATATATGAGTGAAAGTTTTATTTATTAAACACGTACGAGTTAAAATTATCTATTTAAATAAGAAGTTGCATGAAATGAGCAAGCAATAGGAACATTAATTTATTTGTTCTATAGAACACGATCTTTTTTTTTTAATAAAAACTTTTTTAAGAACAAAGCAACTCAACCAATAAAAAAAAAATCTACAACTCACTAGTGAGTTATAATGTTTTTTACTCACAGTTTGATAATGGGTGTCATTCTGTGCCTAATTGCGGTGACCATAGAGTCACTTTATGAGCAAGTGTGTTGAAAATATAATTAAACTCCTCACAGCGATTTTCTGAAAATTAATATATCAAAGATTCAGCAATATTACGAATTCTATTAATAAGCTCAAAGTAAAAACGGACAACTTACCAGAAGTCATTTATGGATTAGTACAAATCTAATAGGATATAAAAGTAAATAGAGACTCACCGGCTCACCTAACAAAGAATTCGCTTTCATTCGTCAAATATTTGATGTTTAAAAAGGACACTGTGTATTTGATAATAAATTAATAATAAGAGTAGACTCGTTTCTAAAGAATATTGAATACATGAAGTCCCTTATTTATATTATATTATTATAAAATTCTAAACATGCGTGACTTTACATTGAAGTTATTAAGTTAATTTAATAAATAAATCTAAAGTATCGTAATCGGAATAAACTTTCTTCAAGTCCTTTCAAGATCCTTTATTGACGAGCAAATCTGGTACCTGTAGCCGTGGTATTTTCACATCAAATAGCATGTATCTAGGTTGTCTATGTATTAGAAATGGAACGCGCCTGTCAACGTCATTGGCAGAGCAGATTGACAGGCGCGTCAACCGTGACATACCGGAGCGACACACCCCCTCGCTGGTTATACGTGGAGCCTCTCGGCACACACATATTGTTAAGATTAACAAATTAAGATACCTGTATTGTGGACAGTAAAATAAAACCATCGAGAACTATTACATAACTTTTATTAACATTAATACAGTCCAAGTTAAATATAAATTATAGTTAAGAAACTAAACACGCTTTTATAGTTAATTGAACTAAAAAGTAAAAAATAAATCTTAATATAAGAATAAAATAAAAAATAAAATAAAATATATAAGAATAAAATGATTAACGAGAAAATTAATATCATTGAGGTAAAAGCGTGGGGTGATCGATATCAATTGTTATAAGAAAGCATCCCACGCTTTTACCACAATGATATTAATTTTTTCGTTAATCATTTTATTGATAATTTGTAATTGTGTATGTAATGAAATTAAATGCACAATTACAAATTCTTACCCATTGGACGCATACATGAATGCTTAATAAAACAGTATGTGACAATTCAAGGGGAACGTGACCTAAGTTACACAGTTAAATCTGCGAATGACGGTGGATATAAAAATTGCTTTTTGAAAAGTGATTGTGTTAACTAACAATTTATAATATTATTTAAATAGAAATTTACGTGAATTGACTTTGAATGTCGTTTCTTTGTCTATTCAGAGAAACACATCGTTTTTATTCCATAAATTCCTGAAGTAATAAAGATTTGTCTTATATATTAAGGATTATTTTTTACTTTTGAGTTCGATTAACTATAAAAGCGTGTATAATAGTTTTTTCAACACACTTGCTCATAAAGTGGCTCTATGGTCACCGCAATTAGGCACAGAATGACACCCATTATCAAACTGTGAGTAAAAAACATTATAACTCACTAGTGAGTTATAGATTTTTTTTTTTAATTTTATTGGTTGAGTTGCTTTGTTCTTAAAAAAGTTTTTATTCAAAAAGAAAAGATCGTGTTCTATAGAACAAATAAATTACTGTTCCTATTGCTTGCTCATTTCATGCAACTTCTTATTTAAATAGATAATTTTAACCCGTACGTGTTTAATAAATAAAACTTTCACTCATATATAACTTTTTTTTATCTACTAAATAAAATGAGTTTTTGTTGTTATTTTATTCACAAGTGTGTTGAAAAACGTCGTATGATACACGTGTGTATTGATGATTACCGTCCTCGGCTCTCTTAAGACCCTCGCCTACGGCTCGAGTCTCAATGGCGCCTCGGCGGTAATCACCAATATTACACACTAGTACCATAATGTACTATTAACTATAATTTATTATATAATTGATACTCCATTGTACAATCTTTCATAATGTAAAGAGTGTGGGACTCGAATTAAAATGCCGTTGGAATTACTAAATAATTTATTAGAACTATACAAACACGTATAACTCAGGTACAAATATAACTGGATGCAACCAGTACAAACCGCACGATTCAATAACATGCGCAAAGTCCGTCACTATATAGCTTATAGAATGTACACGACTTGCTTTGATCGTGGTTCTCGCTAGACTGCTCCACCCCTCCGTTCGGGCATTCCTTTTATCCTGTACAAATACAATATGTCTCGATGTAAAACAATAGTTTCCAAGAATTAGTTCGACACACCTGTCTAATGACTGCCATAAACGATTACAATACACAATAGACTGTTTTTCTTAATTATAAAATTTGAACACAAAGTAAACAAAATAAGTCAAAACGTGGGAAGGTAATAAACTGTTCTTTATGGCAGGCAGGTGTGCATTTGCTTTTGTCGGCATGTAACAATAACAATTATTTACCTTGAATTGAATTGACGATCGCTGGCTACGAATTATAATGCCAAAAATTATTAAGAATCACATCAATCATTTTAATAAGGAAGCGAATTGCAATAGATTAATCTCCCAACTGCGTAATTTCATTGGTTAATTAGGCTTATTAACAAAATGAGAAGAGGCTTTCATCATAATAGATTATTTAGAATGTCTGTAATAAGGCGCATAGGTCATGTGGTTTTAAAGCCGCCTTTGTAGTGTAACAGCAAATACGTAGTCTTTATGGAAACGCAAACGAAGTTTCGCTACCACATTCTAGTTAAAACATAACGTCTGGTAAATAGAGCGAATGTGTTAAACTTCAGAGATATCGCTTTGTTTTGGATTAATAATGGTGTTGTAACATAGACTACTTGTTCCACCAAACTACAGACAATTTCAACCACACTTGAGGTAGTTATCTAGTAAAGTTTAGCATAGTAATATCCGTCTCGGTCACGAACCTTTGCACAGACTTAGGAGTTTGCTTACTCTATATATTACGTGGGTAAGTGTTGAGTACAGTTGTTACGTGTTTATTACAATAGGGTAGTTGGTCGTCATATAAACCGAGATCGTTTTAATATCTTACAAAATGGCACAGCATACTCGATATTGTGTAAGTGTTGTGAGTTATGACATTGTACCTAATTGCATTTTGTGTTCGGAAATTTAGTCTATTTCAAATAGGACAGTACGAGAGAAATTATGTAACTAGAGAAATAAACAATCGTGGGCCTAAGTATAAGATTATTATGAAATAGTATTTCTACAATTAAGATTAATATTTATTTCGTAGAAATGTTTACCATAACGCTACAAGTCACGTTTTATGGATGACTCAGCCATGCCTTCCTATTTAAAATTGCTTGTAGTGGGTTATTTCTTTGTGTAGTCTACTTTAAATAATGTGTAAGTGAAAAATTAACAATAGTTTTAGGATATTCATTCTTTTAAAGCAAGAACTTTATGTTTTATCCGTGTAGGAACAGAGAAAGAATACAATTTTCTGTGGCCGGGCGGCCTGTCGTAGGAGGCGACAAAACAACCCACAACCAGGTGGTAGGGTATTTGCCCATCTGGATGGCTACCACTCCTGGTCTAGAGTTTGCCGCCATAACATATTTGAGTTGTGTTCCGGCATTAGTGGCCAGGTTCTCTAAGGTCTCCCCTAAGAGAGCAGCAGCACATTTGTAGCATATCTGGTGTTGCAAATGTCCATAGGCGATGGTAACCGCTTTCCATCAAGTGGGTAGCCTGCTGTATGCTGAAAATGTCGCCTATTTAAGAAGCGTGTTTTTTTGGTTGCCTTTTGTTTGCAGAGAAAGGCCTAATGCCTATTTGTTTGGAGATTACGTTAGAATTAAAATCTTCGATCAAGTTGATCGAAGATTAAAATAAATAAATACTTGACACTGGTTAGGTATGTAACATAAATTGTGTAGAACCATATATAGTAAAAACAAAAAAGAAATTTTTATAGTCATTCACGCCTGACCATGATGGGAAAGGTTTATTCAGAGTTCATCAAAATAGATTTATCATATTTTATAAACACCTACACGATGGCATGATATTTTGGCAGCCCCTGTGGTTGAGCGGGATAAGCCTTTGCCGGCGTACCTTATTGCAAAGCAGAGGCTCCGGATTTAATTCCCGGTGCGGTAAATTTTAGAAATGTATTTTCTGCGTTATTTACTATGGTCTGGGTGTCTGCGATCGGTCCCAGAGTAATCCGTTGTACATTACCTATAACACAAGCGTAACTTGATTAATTTGGGGATATACAATATATGTGTTTGTCTGCCCATTATTATTATTATTATTTTAAGTATAAATATTTATATACATATATATTTATGTATATTTTTAACGTTTCAAGGAACGTTGTAGTTGCTAGTTGCTCAGTGTTTAAGATATTCTCGTCTTATTAAAACAATGGTGCGGTCAAGCATCTTTGTTTAAATAAACTAAAATCAGATAAATACACAAAACAATTTCCTCAGTTTGAAAAATTGGTTAAAATTTCAAATAGCTTGGAAAAAGTTATGTAATTGCCATAGATAATTGTTTAAAATAGCTCTTTAAGTTAAAATATTAATTAACAACTTTAGTCGATCTAAAAATATTGAAACAAAGATTTTATACAAATTTGTTCTAACGCTAGCTTCTAACTTGTCTTAATTAATCCTTTTTTAAGTTACTTGCACATTCTGCCCTTTTATTTCATAGCGAAGAAAATTATGCTTTTGTAATTAATACACAAAGGGTAAATTATAAAGCAAATACTAAATTGCCAGACAGTAAAAAAAAAAACAAAGTAAAGTGCGTTTACAAAATTTCCTAGCCTGAAATAGAAGTTGAACCTTTTACGTTCTAGTGAATTGAGCGCATCAACGCTTAGGCTACTACAGTACAACGCTAAAAACTATCTATCGGATTTTGAATTATTGAAGCCAAAATCTATAAAAGAACTTTCAAAATAATATTTAATTTAATTGTTCAAATTGTTATTATGGTTCTTTCTGTCTGAAATAAATAATAATAATTATTATTAATTTTGAAAATAAAATTCTGGACACCTTACCCATTGTCTTTGGTGACTTAGAAAAATTACAGATTTTAGTAATGGTCATTAAATTTGTATAATCATAATAATATGCCTAATGGGTCAGAAAAAAATGCCTAAGTACTGGATATACGAGGTAGATAATTCGAACTCATGTAATTGGAACACGAAGCGGGTACATTAACCATTAAGTTACCACGACTGTAATAAATACTATTACTTTTACTTCGACTTAGGGAGGCCTACGTCCAGCAGTGAACAGTTATTGGCTGACGATGACGAGTTATACTTCACAAAAATACCTTTTAAAATAAGGTAAATGCGTATACGAAACCAATTTGACGCCTTTGACAAAAAGTTTTACCTAATTAACAAAACTCGTGTCGGTCACGTTGTAATTTTCCGAGCAAAAAAAAGATAAAAGGCTCTTTACACGTTTGCCAAGCCGCTTTCAGTGGTAGAACAATTTTAACATTTCATTTATTTGTGGAGAATTTTAGACATTCTTGAATAACATTAAAATTAGACATCGATTTTCATACGAAATAACGTTACGACTTTGGGTATAGCCGTTCTACTTCTTCTGCAAGCGGGTGGTATCAACAACTGCATACTACACGTATATTATATGTTACAACAAGAACTAGGATTGAGTATGTATATATGCCGTATTTAAAGTACCACGATATCGTATTGGTGACAACTGTAATGATAGCGATGTTTGTAAGTTAATAAATAAATAAATAGCTCGATGACATCGTGCCTATTTTGCGTGCAAGTGTGGATAAGAGACTGTTCCATCCAACCTACCTCCTCCAGGAAGTTTGGCTTCTAAACGTTGCCGATTACTTCCCGAGCGACTTGGAGCGTCTAGAGACGTCGCCCTGTATTCGGCCACCCTCCGTATTCTAGTAGGACATAGGCGGCTGTTTCTTTTGCCTGTAGGCAAGCTTTACACAGGGAGCTGTCGGCGACAACAGTTTTGTGAAGATGTCTGTTAAAATTGCCATGTCCAGTGGCTGCACTAATAGTCTCAGCCGTGGTCGAGAGAATTTTAAATCGTGGGTATATCGGTTCCAGAGATAAAATAATAAGAAGAAGTCAGCGATCATCGCACCGATAGTGGTATCCGTTAACGGTTTTATAGCTAAGAGCCTCCACCAACATCTTGAGAGGCTTGCTCGGTAAATAGGTGAAGGGCTAGGTTCCGAAAACGGTTTTCTCGAGCACGACGCGTATTTTGAAGGTTCCTTACTCTGCAGCTCTAACCACCGCACCGGTAGCCTGGACCTTAGGCCGCGCTGCCAGCAAAGACCAGCTTTTTATATTTTTAATATGTATGTGTATTCCACGTGTGTGCGTAGGTATGTATGAGTTCCAAAGGCAAACAAGCGTCGCGGTGTAGACTGTTTACCTTTAGAACTCTTTACTCATAGATGTCGAAAAAGCTAAATCAATTGATATATTTTAAAAATCTGTCAAAAACTAAAACCATACTTTATAATAAATTATATATTTTTCTATTCTTTATAACTTTCCTGTTTACTGTCCACGTTGTACTGTTCTTCATTTTTATTATACTTCTTTTTAATTAATTATACCATAAGTTGTTAAAAGTATCCTTCAAAGTCAGGTTGCTTGGAAGAGATCGCTTTAAAGCCGCCTTTTGTTTTGCCACATAATTATTGTAATTATTCAATTTGTATTTTTTTTATTTCGGGGAACAATAAAGTGTTTTCAACAGCATAAAAAGAGTACATACATACAACTTCACGCCAGTTCCCTTGCGGGGTAGGCACGAACAACAGAACGCCATTTAGGCTTATTCTTACACACCTCACTTGCTTCTTTGACATTCATAACTCTTGTCATGCACGCTCGTCTGTTCTTAAGGCTCCTGACATCACCTTCTGCTAGTAAACGATCAATTTGATCATGGAAGGTGTGTCGTGGCCTTCCACGACTTTTGCATTCATCCATTTTTGCATTGTATATCTGTTTAGTCATTCTTTCATCATGCATTCTTTCCACATGCCCGAACCACCGGAGCATTCCTTACTTTCACCCCGACACTCTCTTTAAAAAGATAAAAAGAGTAAATAAATATAAAGAGAAATAGGTATAAAAATAATCGGCAGACAAATACACCACTCTGGGGACGATTTCAAACACTCCAACTATAGTATAAAAGAAAGATTGTTTATGAAATTTACCATACTAAAAATGGAACCAGGAGCCCCTGTGTTCCTGTGAGATGGGCCGGCAGAAGCTTACCTCTTTCAAACACAAAGACCGGAAAGACTATCAACTGAGCTATAAAGAAAGACAAACTGACAACAGAGTGAGAACATAGTGTACATAGTGAGTGTATATTTAATTTGTACAATCCTATATTATTTTTTATGCCACCTACAGTGCCAGATTAGTTAAGATTTTATTTTAAACTAGGTTGTCTGGAAGACAACGCTTTTGGTGATAAGGCCACCTGTTGATTTGCCATGAACTATTATAATTATTATTATTTGTAATTGTGTATTTTGGTAAGTAACCAGTGCTATCTATATGAAAATTGTAGTCTAAGGATATATCTTTCTTGTACCCTTGTCAGTATTTTTTGCGTTTCAGTATTCAAATAGTTTCTTCAAGTCACGTTTCGTGATGAAAAATACTACTTTTTATTGGATTCGTGGATGTTTGTCGCCTTAATAAATAGTAGGCTATTAGATAAGGCAGACCTTTTATTACTTTAACTGGCATTCTGAGTAATTTGCTATGATGAAAGCATCATCTCGTTTTGTTAATAAGCCTAATTAACGGATAATATTATGTAGATTAATGTCCCAACTGCATACATATGATGATATATGCCGTTGGGATATGATTTATTGGAATTCGCTTAGTTATTGAAGTGATTATTCTATTTTTTCTTAGTAATTTCTTGGTATTATTATTAATAGATATAAAACAGTCGATTCGACTAAGATAAATAATTATTATGAAATGTTATACAATGTAGCAGCGATTATATAAAAAATAAGGGCCCCGGGCAGGCAATGTTTCGGGGGTTATTATATATAAATATATTATACATTGTCATCTATGTGTTTTTAAAAAAACAGTTCTTATTCACACCAAGTTTTAATAAATAACATTTTTTGAAAGTCATAATATGTAAGTTTAAATTATAACTACATTGCTCTAGCTTGCTACGACAATCCAGCTACACTACTATATCTATACTGGTTTAACTACACGGCTTAAGCTTGCTACGCCACTCTAGCTACACTACTCTGTCTTTACTAGTTTAATTACACAGCACTAGCTTGTTACGCTAGTCTAGCTACACCACTCTATCTATGCCAGTTTAACTATACAGCTCTAGCTTGTTACGCCAGTCTAGCTACACCACTCTATCTATACCGGTTTAACTACACAGCTCTAGCTTGCTAAGTCACTCTAATGACACTGCTCTATCTACATAAAGCTCTGTATCCACACGGCTTTATCTAGACTGTTTGTTTCGTTCAATTTACACCACTCAACATCACATTGCAACATGTTATTATTGCTCACATTAAAGATCTCTTTAATACTCATCGACATTTTTGTGGTGGGCCTGCAACATAAGCAAGATACGCAAACTGAGGATAAACAACAAAGTAATTTTATTTAATACTAGCTGATATGAAAAATTCGTTCTTAGCTGGCGTCTACTTGGCGAAAGGAAGGTCCATGCCAAACTTCAAGTCTATAGGTATTATTACTTGTTAGCGGGATTCGAATTAAAATGCCATTAGAATTATTATAGAGTTTATTAGAACTATACAGACACGTATAACACAGGTACAAATATAATCGAACTCAACAAATCCAAACACGCGCAAAGTCTGTCACTATTAGATTCCCGAATGTACACACGTCACGCCCGTATCGTAATCGTAGCTCAACTGACTCCTCTCTCCATTAGGCCATCGTTTTATACTTCACAAATGCGAATGTGCCCGACCTGCAACGCCCACACAATTTCCTAGTAATCGTAATCCACAAACCTGGCTAATGATGCAGCCGCAAGGGGCCGTAAACGAGTACAATAGAACAATCGGCTGTTCTCTATAATAACTAGAAACGTATGCCAATAGATAAGTGAGCAAAAGAAGACGATCATAAAAGGACTACAAATAGTTCAAATGCTGACAGGTAATAAAATGTGGTTTTTGTTGTCTTTGTCGGGGCCTAGGTTGTATCAGTATTATAGTTCCTGAGATATCGTGATGAATCACTATATACGTGGGTTTTATATATATATATATATATATATATATATATATATATATATATATTTTTTTTTATATATAAAATTCTCGTGTCCCAATGTTCGTTCCCATACTCCTCCGAAACGGCTTGACCGATTCTTATAAAATTTTTTATGCATATTCAGTAAGTCTGAGAGTCGGCTACTATCTATTTTTCAAACCCCTAAGTGATAAGGGGTGTCCACCCCAAAATTTATTTTTTTATTTTTTTGGATACAATTTTTTTAGGATACAGTATTAAAAAATACATGCAACCCTAAATTTTCACCCCTTTACGATCACCCCCTATTTTTTATTTGTTAATTATAAACATTAATTTTTTGGCAAGATTTTTAATCTTATTTTGTCATGACTCAGAATAAAAAAAAATATATTACTCCTTTAGATTCACAATTAGAACCGGTAGGTGGCGCTGAGATCGGGTTCTGGAATTCTCCTAATCACCTGGAGCGATTTTGGTGATTTTGTTTTTGTGTGTTTGAGTGGGTACCCGGATGGTTTAGATTCGCAATTAGAACCGGTACGTGGCTCTGGGATCGGGTTCTAGAATTTTATTTTTTAAAGGCAAGACAACGTCTGCCGGGGCCGCTAGTATATATAATTAATTGATTATATAATTGAAACCCACGTATATAGTGATTCATATATGTGTGTGTATATAGATTACATTAGAAAGGTCTTCTCAGAAAAACATGTCCATAACTAACTTTGGATGGCGGTGAAATAAACAGCTTCTGGAATATTCATGAGGGCGAAGGTACGGTGAACATTGTTCCCCTTTTATTAACTCCAACTCATTACTCAATACAATAGAGGTTCGCAAAGAACATTTTGCAAAATATTTATTCTCCAACTTTAAATGAAACCAAGGATAATTATCTTCAGTGATTAAGTTTCGTTGAATTGTGTACAAATAGACTTATGAAATAAGTTTATTTAAGATATAATTAAAATGTTTAGAAAATACCTCTATTTTTCTATCCGTGGAGAAAGAATACAATTTCCTGCGGCCGGGCGGCCTGTCGTAATAGGCGACTTAACAACCCACAACCGGGTGGTAAGGCATTTGCCCGACTGGATGGCTACCACCCCTGGTCTAAAGTGTGTCGCCATAACAACCTTGAGTTATGTTCCGGCATTAGTGACCAGGTTCCAGTCTCCCTTAAGAGAGCAGCAGCGCATTTGTAGCAACTTTGGTGTTGCAAATGGTCATAGGTGATGGTAACCGCTTTCCATCAAGTGGGCCGTCTGCCTGTCTGATCTCTAGCAATAAAAAAAAAATATTGTTGTAAACTTTAAATTTGTGTATTTTATTCTATGGCCTGGTAACAAACATATTTAGTTTAAGTCTTATTTTTTATAAAATCAAATACGTATTTTGCTTAACGCTAAAATGTCGTACGTGTAGCATTTCGATACCTACATAGTTTAGCGACATTTTCCATATAAACCACAATTCTTGAAAATATTCATTTCTTATCCAGTTTATAACCACATCTTTTATAAATAATTATATACACATAGACCATTAATCTATAGTACAGTAAAAAAATCAACATTCGAGTTCCCACAATAAAAAAAATTTGTTACCATTGTTAGGTTAGCAAACCTGTTAAAAGTTGCATAAACAATGCCAACGATTTGTAGCCTTTGCCTTTTTTATTACAAATTAAAAATAAAACAGTTCTCCACGCTCAGCGTATTTCGTTATAAAAATCCCATATCTAACACAAATTTCAATAAATTATAGCAAGTCCAAATGTTTATATATGTGTTCTAGGTAATTTAAATACCAAATCAATGGTTGAGTGAAATTCGATGGCCTTAATTTCGGACGATGAAAAAAGGTAACTTAAACTACTGAACCTTCGTATAAAATATATCTATCTGAGTCTTATTAAGTATTTGTAGCTTTTTATGCGTATATCACAATTATCACAGATTAGTTTAATTTAATTTTTCGTTTTTGTGGCCGTTAAAAGTTGTTTCAAGTGTAAAATATGTATTATTTTATTCCTTCTTTCTTTCTTTATGAGCAGATCGAGTTTATAGTCATAGAACGTCACGCATAGGTAAAAAGAACCATATATATGCTCACTACGGTGATTGTCATATCTAATTGTGCCAGGGACTACTAAGGCTGGATATAATAGTATAAAATTTGCCCATTTACAAAAGTCTTGCATATTGAAAAAATATTTTTCATCTATACTATATAATATAATATCACAAACAGGAAAGATTTCTATATTTGTAACGAATAAACTCAAAAACTACTAGAGCGATTTCAAAATTTTTTTCATCATTACAATGGTACATTATCCCTGAGTAACACGCTATATTTAAATTAAATAATCAGGTTCCAAATTTATTTCAAGGCAGGACAACGTCTGCCGGGACAACTAGCCTATAATAAGTAAACTTTGTTACATAAACACAAACTTGCATATATAATATGGCCGTTCCAAATTATCGCCGAGCTTTACCGATATCAGGAAAAAGAAATTCTGTATTTAAACTACATTTTAAACTAAATATTTATAATGTTTGAAAAGACATTCAAGTACACTTTTGTTGTGGTCGTTGAAGAGAGATATAATTATTTTATTCAGAAATATCTTGCTTTTTGTGTTATTTCAATATATGAACTTAATAACAACAATGGATATTTATACGTGTATTCCTCTCAATAATTATCACTCGACAAAAAACAGTTTGACATAAAAAATAAAAATCACATTCAAAATGCTGTTCTATAAGAAAAAATAGGTTTTACTCTAATCAGACTGCAACAACTTTATTACACATTATCGTCAAATAGGTTTAGATATGGTTAATGTGCCGCCTTCCTTAATGATACCTATTAATATTTTCCCGTCTAATAGCAAGGCGCTATTAGAAAAATTGACAGTAACGCTTGTAACATTTCTGTGGTAACCCTTAACATAATGCAATTAGTGAGGTAAATCAAGGTGTGACGAGGAACGCGGCGAATTAATCGAGTAAAAAGCAATTAAGGGGCTTTCCTGACATTGACGCCATACCAATTACAACAATTGCTTTTCGCAGGTACACTGAAGTAGATGCTAAAAGGAATCTCGGACACGAACGACTTCGAGGAAGAAATTAAAATATTCTTTATTGACTTTGATTTTATTTTAGCTTGAGGGCTCTAAAGAATAAAAGTAGGTATAGATGGAGCCGACGTGAACAAAAGCGTCGAATAAAGTGAAGCATTTTTTACAGATTTCTCTGCGTAAACTTGTAAAGCGTCTGTGCGGGTAATAGTGTCTTCATTGGAAACTATTTTACCTTTAATCATACCAAGGCTGGTGTGCATAGACATTTAACCAACGGTTAAAATAAAATAATCACTGGTGATACATATAGTTTTAGCGATTATTTTGTTATAATCATCGGTTAAATGTCTATGCACACCGGCCTAATTCGATTATTTAATATCCTTCAGCTGGTTTCACTCTGAGAGTTCGGCGCTAACTGTTTTGTTAGTCTAAGTTGAGCAGTCCCTTGGTTTGCATAAAAATTACACGATTTCTATAAAGTCACTACAATTTTACTGCTGTGTAGAGACAACATAGACACTCGGTACCACAAAAGTACCACCGTCTACGGATGGACGCCGCATTGTCAACTAGTGAAACTCGCATACGCAACGAGTGAAAATCGCATGATTCACAAATTATTGACAAGCCTGTCAGCGGTACTAAGTGTAATACGCGAATTACTCTGAGCAACAGGCTGTCACCGAGTGGTTCACTCGTCATCCGCACGTGATCGGCTTGCGGATAGGGCTCTAATTACTATTAGTTTCGCAGACAGGGCTGGATCTAGGTGGAGGAGGGTCAAGCCGGGGCCCTTGCCCCGGGCGGCCAATTCAAAAATACGCAACTCAACATTGACGCAAGTTTGACCATCGCGACGTCCAGGACTTTTAAGCACATAAATTACTTTTGACCAGGCGCGTAGGCATAGATTAAAAACCACAGACGCACGCGTGTTCATCAGTCTGATGGGTAAAATGATGATGATCAAGTTAAAAATAGGCCAGGGGGGGTAGGTATGGTAGGCATTTCTCAGTCGAAAAATTTCAAGATCCGGGGCTAGTCGCAGACGTCCATGGGCAATGATAACTACATATCTTCTTTTAGTCTTTTGTCAGTATGCTTACAAGCAAACATATGAAGGGCTTTCCAAAAATGTACCAGTAACGAAGCCTTTCAATGTATGTATTTCGAAAAACCTCTGCTGATAGAAATATTTTTTATAGTAATTCCCGTCTATTTTCCGGTAGACCATCATCGGTTTCTCGTTTTTATGAAAATCAAATAGATCTACATACCGCTCATAATACTTTCGTTATGTGAATCACTATATGGGCGAGAGAATGAATACTCGGAATATTTAGTATGATATTTCGTTGACCTAAATATTTTTCAAAGCTGTTTTGTTGGTTTCTATTGAATTTTTCGAAGCTTTGTTTCCTATGCAGACTTCGTATTGTGGCTACAAAAAACACAAGGTTATGTTGAGTGATTAAAAGTATTATATTGGAATCATGCTACTTAAGTTAAACTGAGTGATTTAAAGCTTTATATTGAACTAACTCTCGCTTGCGACTTCGCCCGCGTAGATTAAAATAGTCATAGTTTGAGCAAGCTTCTATCCCCTTCTTTAACCCCTTAGGGAATTTCCAAAAATGCCGACACGCGTGTACAATTATTTCTAATCACAAGTAGATATATAAAATTACGTGCATTTTACTTTGACGGATTTTCATTCACCTTTTATTCCCTTAGGGGTTGAATTTTCAAAAATCCTTTCTTAGTGCTGTGCACCTACAGTATAGGAAAGACCCGCATGCAAATATTCACTATATGTCAGTCAGTCAGTGAGGCTAAGTATTTGTTATATGTACGTAGACGTATATGACGGCTTTTGTTGTTCGTTGAGTGGGCTATAAGCCTTTGCCGGCCTAGCTCACTCAAACGCAGAAGCTCTCAGTTTCGTTTCTAGCATTGCATTCATAAACGAACCATCCGGTATTTATGATGTTATTTTGAGTTACAGTGTTTAGCTAGACGTGTTGCTGGGGAGTTTCTTGCCGCTTCTTATCTTTAACAGCAATAACACGTTGCGAAGCGGTGTACATAGAATAGGAAGTAAAATAAAATTTTAAATTATATGTATGACCTTCAAAAGATGTTTTCCAGTGGAACTTATTTTGAATAAAAACTTTTAAATTTGAATGTGAGTATGAATATACTATATTTAACCATATTGTATATACTTAATGGAAAAGGAAGTTATTTGAGATAATCATCGAAAAATAGAGATCTAAAATTAAGCTTAATTAATTAACATAGACGCGAGGCACAACCCTGATTTTTGAATAACAATAGAGGTTAAGGGTGCTTTTTTAAATCCAGTTTTTACAAATGTACCAATTAATTATTTTTAGCTATACACCTGTCTGGACAGAGCATAGACTGGAATACATAGAAATGCAATTTGCGTAAAACGAAAGAATGGGAATACAATCATGTTTATTTTTACTGCAAAAAATACCACAACTCATGGTGAGCTTACTTAAAATTTACTGAAACATTTTCAAATTATAATATGCCACGAAAATTGCGGCTATTTTAAGTATCGAAAACACCGGACGCCGTTACCATAAGTACCACAAGTAAGATCCCATACTCAGTACAAAACAAAGTATATAAGGGGCATCTTTTTCAAACTAATGATAAATCATATAAGTCCATCCTGTTTTTGCAACTATTTTCTAATCTAATGTGTATGTATCCGTTATCCGTGCAGGAACGGAGAAAGAATACAATTTCCTGCGGCCGGGCGGCCTGTCGTAAGAGGCGACAAGACAACCCACAGCCAGGTGGTAGGGCATTTGTCCGACTGAATGGCTACCACCTCTGGTCAAGAGTATGTCGCCATAACAGACTTGTGTTGTGTCCCGGCATTAGTGACCAGGTTCAAGTCTCCCTTAAGAGAGCAGCAGCGCCTTTGTAGCACCTTTGGTGTGGCAAATGTCCCTAGGCGATAGTAACCGCTTTTCATCAAGTGGGCCGTCTGCCTGTCTGCTGAACTCATGCAATAAAAAAAAATGTGTATTAAATATAGTATAAACATGAACTTGTTAGTAACTAAAAAATCAAGAAGCATCCGTTTTAAACGATATTTATTCAGTTTTTTATATCCTCTTTGACGATATTTGCAGCACATATTCTGTCAATTCTATGTCAAACGTCATAAGGTTACATTTAAAAAGTTTATATTGTCCAAAGCGCTAAGGTTAAATTAAAAATAACAATATATGGGGGTTAAGTATTCTTAAACTTCTAGTTTTCTGCGCAATTTTCTTAATATTTTCTTTCATAAGAACCTTCTCCTAACAGTAACAAACACAACAAAAAAGAATTAGCGAAATCGGTCCAGCCGTTCACGCGTGATGTCGTGACGTGTATCATCTATGGTCGTGACCAAGGGAAATAGGGATTCATTTTTATATATAGATAAAGTTTAAAGTAAGGATCAAAATGTAAGACGTTTGTAAAAGAAATGAGAATATATATAAAAAAATCCCTTTCTTTTAGTAAAGATGAAAACAAAAAAAAAAACAACAGATAGCTCTACTTCTTTGTAGAAGTAGAGGTATTTTTTGTTTTTTAACAGAGGAGATGGCGAGAAAAATCCTATGCCATCTCTATATAATATTTTTCTACGGTACACAGCCGTGTCGATGGGTCATTGTCACGTCACTTCACATGTCGGCATCACGATTAGTCAATGCCGTTTTTGCTTTAATAAATTGCCTGTACCCTATGGTTGATTATATTGCTGAACTACGAGGTGCTGAGTCCAATTTATTACTCTTTTTGTACAAGTAGGCTGAATTTAAGCGAAATATTTTGAACTGTTTTCTCTAGTTTGAACTATGTAAGGACTTATAAACTTAACGAGGTTTTGAGAATAATTTTATTTGACTTTTAAGGACCTTGTTAATTAAGGAAAAAAGTAATTATCATAAACATTTTGAATGAATGAATCAATGTTCTTCATTGTATACATAAGTTACACATACATATACAATCGGAGGTCTTCTCGCCGCCGGCGATATCTTCCAGACCACCTTTACATTGATTAATTATTTTTTTTTTATGTTTAAGGCTTGGCAACTAGGCCTTTAAGCCAGGCGTCGTTGTATTGTAGGCTACAATCGACGCCATTCAACGGAGTTCTTGTGAAAATTCGAAAGGCCACATTTGGCTATATAGTTCACATTTCTCGCAAAAACACATAATTACTACTCAAAAACTATTAATATCCTACAACTATTGTTCATTTTAGAGTAATTTTACACATTTTTAGAAAATAAAACTGCACAGCACAACGTCCCCTTTCAGTTCCCGCCAAAAACTCCAGTAATTGAAATAAAATATACTTACCATAGGTTATAATGAAGGAAAAAAATAATAATTAAATGTAATTTTTTTTTAAATATTGATACGCACATGCATGTATTTATTGTTATACCTAAATATTTTGATGTTAGTGTGTTTTTTTTAAGGTAACTGATACTTTTGTACACGCCAGGGATTTAAGATATCCTTAATTATTTCGGATCTTGATCGATCATATAACAGTTACGGATATTAGATTTTTTAGAAAGGTTTTGATTTGACTGATTGAATTGAGTGAAAATCTGTCATAATGTTGCGTATTTAACGTTTTTTCTGTAATAGATAGAGTCCACCTTTATCCTAAACTAGATTTTTCTCCGCGGCTGTGCCGCGTGAAAAACCCTAGCCCTAGGTAGTAGCTCGATGTTATGTACATAAAAAAAATAGGTGTTTTAAGTTTGAAAGTTTGTATATATAAACCTTCAATACTTTAGTTTCTTGTTCAATTCAATACGATTACAAAGAAACTAAATCAATATGGTGTAGACAACTGCTCAGCAAAACACAAAGAAAAGTCGCAGCCAACCTGATTTGAAGTACCTAATACGTAATGAATGACATGTGGACAACCTGACAACGTATTTGTTATTGAATTACAGCGATGGCTGTCTACATGGCAATTGCAGCGCCATCTATTTTGCTAATCGGTGTATTCCAGGTAAACGACGTCTTAGATCGGGATAAAAAGTGTCGTAAGCTACGCCCCGTGATATAAGTTAGCTCTGTTTAAAATTTCATTTAAATCCGTTCGATAGTTTTTACGTGATGCTCTAACAGACGGACAGATAAAACTTCTAAAAATTGCATTTATGGAATTTGCTGGTCCGAATTAGCCCCCCTGACTTTTTTTTCACATTTTAGAACGCATTGTACAAATTCGAACCATTTATAGATTTATTATACAATATGGGCTTAGCCCGCGGCTGCGCCGCGTGAATAATCTTAGTGGGTAGTAAGTAGCTCTATATTACTTACATAAAAACTTAATTAAGTTCTTTAACCTTCAACGAAAATTTATCTAGCTGCTGGTGAAAATCGCTTAAAAATCATAGCTACATTATTGTATATATAGAGATGTTCAAAGAGTACATTGTATATATAAAGAGCTTAAGGTAAAAGCTCGTGAACAAAACTGTCATTTTTATGTTTTAATGAATCTATAATAACAGGTAAAGTAAATAAATAATATATTACTATGGATGTTAAACTAAAAAAAACTTATGAAATATGAACAATGATTTCAAATGGGATATTATTATTCTAAATAACACATTTGGTTAAAGGAGGATACATTTTGTAATTTTTTAAACCTAAAACTACTGTTTCTTGTTAAATTCACTACAATAACAAAGAAACTAAGTCCATTTAGTCTACACATAACTGCCCAGCAAAACATGCAGATGAGTCGAAGCCAACCTGATTTGAAGTAATAGAATGAATGACGTGTTGTTTATGATTACGTAGGTATTTATTAGTAAATTGAAAAAACGCGATTGTAGCGCCATCTATTTTGCTAATTCATCTTTTCCAGGTAAACGACAACTTTTATCGGGATAAAATATATGCTAATTGTTGATTCGGTTTATAAAGCAGCATTTTGTCGAGTTTCATTTATATACGTTCAGTAGTTTCCAAAAAGATGCGATCGCAGTCTTTTTTTTTGGCTATTTTCTATCTATTGTCTATCCCACGGAAATAACATTTTTTATCGGGATAAAAAGTTAGCCCCGTGATGTAAGTGAACTCCGTTTCGAATTTCATTTAAATCCATTAAGTAGTTTTTACGTGATGCTCTAACAAACAGACGGACAGACAGAAAAACAGATAGACAGTAAAAATTTTAAAATATGTCAATAAATTTTCATCCGTGCAGGAACGGAGAAAGAATACAATTTCCTGCGGCCGGCGGCCTGTCGTAAGAGGCGACTTAACAACCCACAGCCAGGTGGTAGGGCACCTGCCCGACTGGATGGCTACCACCCCTGGTCTAAAGTATGTCGCCATAACAACCTTTAGTTGTGTTCCGGCATTAGTGACCAGGTTCCAGTCTCCCTTAAGAGAGCAGCAGCGCATTTGTAGCAACTTTCGTGTTGCAAATGTCCATAGGCGATGGTAACCGCTTTCCATTAAGTGGGCCGTCTGCCTGTCTGCTGATCTCCTGCAATAAAAAAAAAATAATCTAAAAATTGCTTTTTCGGAACCTGCTGGTCCGAATTAGCCCCTCAATTTTTCACATTGTACAAACTCGAACCATTTATAGATTTATTACAGTATAGATACAGTATTTAATAACTTTATATCAGACATGGTTAAGATTTCGAATATCTATATTTTTATTTCGGATATCCGATAGCTTCGGTTATGTTTAAAGAGCTCAATAACATCGTTAGTATACGCCTATTTAGACTAAAAAAATCACTTAAGTTTTAGATTTTAATAACATAACATAAATAGTTTCCATTCATATAGAAAAAATAGTTTGTGAAAAAATGCCCGTAACATAAAAATACCGACGGAAGACAAATAGACGAACAGATAGTAGAATAAAACATTTTTATTGTTACCAAAATTACGTAGACATTCCGCCTTAAAGTTAGACTGGTTAATAACACCTAAACTAAGCCAAGCATGTCTATTAGGCTTCGGCTTCACCGCAAGTGGCACGCTTGCAGGTTAGCTAGGAGGCAAGATGATAGGTAGAAATGCATTACATTACTTAATACATTATTAAGTATCAAACACATATCCACATTCAATCATTCAATGATAGCTGCCATGCTGTAGACGTATATTCTGTTGCGGTAAAATGGTTCTCTCAAAGTTGTCTAGAAAATTGCTTCTTATAGAAAGCACTATCCTCAAATTTCCTTTACTTAACCAAAATTATCGAACATGTTGGGTACAGGTTCGATAATTCCTCCAGTGTATCCTTGTGCTCCAAGCAAATAACCGAAGCGTTCGTTCGCGTGGCTAACAGCTAGGCTACTGTTATATAGTGTACTAGCTTCTGCCCACGACTTCGACCACGTGGAATAGTTACAAAAAAAGTAAGTTAAAAAAATCCCCCAATTTTGTAACATTTGACGGCCTCTGTGGTTGAGCGGGCTAAGCCATTGCCGGCCTACCTCACTACAACGCAGAGGCTCCGGGTTCGATTCCTGGTATAGTAAATTTCGGAAACGTATTTTCTCCGTTATTTACTATGGTCTGGGTGTCTGGGATCGGCCCCAGAGTAGTCCGTTGTATATTACCCATAACACAAGCGTAACTTGCTTAATTTGGGGATATACAATATGTGTGTTTGTCTGCCGATTATTAAAAAAAAATTGTTAAAAAAATAAAAAAAAAAACATTCTTCTTTGGTGCTCCGCTCCTATTAGTCTTAGCGTGATGGTATATAGCCTTCCTCAATAAATGGGCTATCTAACAATGAAAGAATTTTCAAATCAGACTAGTAGTTCCTGAGATTAGCGAGTTCAAGCAAACAAACTCTTCAGCTTTATATATTAGTATAAGATTATCTATGCTACTATTCTCCTATTATATTAATGTTCTCTATGGCTACTAACGAGGCGCCAAGAGTTCCACCAAGCGAACGGTGGGGTTGCGCGTATTACTTGCTATGTTTTGGTTCACTAGGATGAGTCATCTAAATTCTAAGCGATCAACTAACCTCTGGCCGCTAAGCGTGCCACTTGCGGTGAGACCAAAGCCTTAGGTGTTAGTCTTTTCCAGTGACTCAAAAACTAAAATGTTACAAACATAAAATTAATTTAAAGTAAAATATGGACAAATATTGTCATTTCATAAGGCAGTAACCTTATGAAATCACCATATTTGTTTGTGTGTTTAAGGTTCTTTACTATGAATCAAGTTTTATGTACAGTCGCGGTTTGAAAAGGTTCGTCATCTTACAGTCGACCTTTGCTTGCAAGAGCACAAGGAACAGTATTGACAATATTTGAATAAATGTTACGTTTTGCCACGTTTACAAAATATACAAATGTGAAAAACGAAAATTATAATGTTGACAATAACAAACACTGAGCTTAACAATGGTTTTAGTCATTACAAATAAGGAGGATATAATCAATACGCCTATCACAAATATGATAATATTTTTTAACAAAAACAAAGCCAACTTCAGACTAAAAATCATAATATATATTTAACCGACTTCTTTCTAAAACATCTTGAAGTCGCTGTCAAGTAAAACATTGCGCAATTACTTTTATAGCTTTAGAAATAATATATTAAGCACCTGCAGAAATTGTACAATTGGCATGCGTATACAAATTTGCCACCACACTCTTCGGTGTAAATGCTCTTCAATAAGGGTTGATGTCGATTTCCTTGCGCTAAATAAATCAGATCCTGACTTAGTGACTATGGGACTATCACGGGAATTAAAAAAATATATTGCGTAACGAATATACAAAAAAAACATACAGACGAATTGAGAACGTCCTCCTTTTTGAGTCGGTTAAAAATCAATAAAAAGGTTTTATTACATCTCAAAACAATCTTCTTAGAAAAGGTAGAAAGTGAAACAACTTTGATCTAAGTAGTTTTAAACTGTATTGTCAAGCAGTTAAAAATAATATTCTGTCAAACAGTCTGTTCTGTGACATAATTTTTAAATAAATAAATAAATAATCGGCAGACAAACACACATATTGTATATCACCAAATTAAGCAAGTTACGCTTGTGTTATAGGTAATATACAACGTACTACTCTGGGGCCGTTCCCAGACACCCAGACCATAGTAAATAACGGAGAAAATACGTTTCCGAAATTTACTATACCAGGAATCGAACCCGGAGCCTATGCGTTGCAGTGAGGTAGGCCGGCAAAGGCTTAGCCCGCTCAACCACAGAGGCAGTCAAACTTTGAAAAGGTAACATATCGCGGAACGTTAAACGTATCAATTTGAAAACTGGCGAACCTTTTCATACCACGACTGTACTCTACGGCTACTGCAGACATTGTTAAAAGCCTTTAACTCCAGAAGGCTTTACTGTAATACTGTAATAATCGGCAGACAAACACACACATTGTATATCCCCAAATTAAGCAAGTTACGCTTGTGTTATGGGTAATATACAACGGACTACTCTGGGGCCGATCCCAGACACCCAGACCATAGTAAATAACGGAGAAAATACGTTTCCGAAATTTACTATACCAGGAATCGAACCCGGAACCTCTGCGTTGCAGTGAGGTACGCCGGCAAAGGCTTAGCCCGCTCAACCACAGAGGCCGTCTTTGTAAACACGGAATAATTTGCATTACTAAAATAAACTTTGTTATGATTACATATGGTTGGTATAATATTGCACAAACAATTATTTACTCTACGCAATGTTTTAAAAGAATATTGAAGGGCTTATGGTGTTGAAAAGTATATGTTTTCAAAGGCAGTATTTTAATAGGGGCTTCATTTATAAAACAAGAGTTTACAACATTTTCCAAGTATATTGCTGGTAAATGGAATTTCAGTTGTTGTTTATATTTACGTTGGTTTTTAATATGGCTTTATATGGCTAAACTCCGACTTTTTATCCTTAGGAAACTTTGAAATACACTGGAATAGCGAGTTTTATTGCTTTCCTCTAGAGATGAAAGAAGATATTTTTTAAATTAACCTATTAATAAAATTAAAGGGCCTGCCTGTGGTTTGGAAATAAATACCTAATTTAAATGAAAGCTGCTACTCATATGTATAATGCTTAATCCTTAGACGAATAAAAGTATCGACAATGCCTTAGTAAAAAAAAGACTAATGAAGTGAAGTGTTTTTATAAAACTTGTTGGCGTAAACTTAATGTAAGGTATCGTTTTATTGAAAACGATATCCGAATAAGCTAATTATTTTACACCTGAACAATTGCAAACCACTCCCGGGAAAATTCCCTCTGGATTCCCGGGATAAAAAATATCACATAATTTATTACATAAAATTTACTATCGATCAGTGAAAAATGACATTGGAATTAGATTTTTTTAAATCTGGCTCTTTTAAATAATTCCCAGAAAAATTCCCGCGGGATTCCTAGGGTAAAAAGTAGCGCAGATTTTAAGTCTAAGAATTTGCTGTCGATAAGCGAAAATCGCATCGAAATCGGCCAGTAGTTTTTACGTGAATCCCGAACAAACAGACTATTCCAGTTGTTTTTTTAATAGCTTTAGTGTGCAGATACGGCATATTTAGGATTTTATAATATTATAGATAGACAATACAATAAGTGGGCGGGCAAAAAAAATACAACATGTGAACTCAGACCGTTAATAAAAAGAAGGAGACTCAGACTTTCAAAGTAAAGGATGCCGATTTTTGAATAAGATTTTTTTAGTTAATTTTACAAGAACTTACAATTAGTAATATTAAATAATCGAATTAGTACAGATAAAGATGGAATAGTTTCCAGTGGATAAAATTTTTATATTCCTATTAACAACACAGACGCAAAGCACGTGTATACTTACTACATAAGTTTATGCACACAAGTCTTTAAAAATGTTTCACTTCATTAGACACTTGTTCACGTATGTTTTATCTATAGTTTTATTTTGTCTAGATGTGTGTATAATCGATTATCAGTACAGTATAATATGTTTTGTACATATATAATGTATGTCCATGCGCAGTATCAGTGCAGTATGCAATCTTGGATGACCGACTGACCTTTAAGCTGGTCGGAGGCACACTTAATTAGATTTACCTGTCTAAAGCAGAGAGCGGTTGCAAGGCTATATTCATTGGAAAGCCAAGAAAATGGTTGTGAAAAAGTTGAAGCATATTTCTTGAAAACATAATTACTAAAGTCTAAATAGAATATATCTAAGAATAACTATATAAACGTTTGCAAACTTACCCATTTTAGGGGAATAAACTCAGCACGTATTATAAAAATACTAGTGGTCGCCCAGAGGTTGACCCAAATTCATTAAATAACTCGATTACATTTGAATTTTGGTAAGGTACCATATTTGAAAACAGTTTGGAGACAAAGATTCTATTCGGTTTATTTCGAAAATATGACTTGGCTAAGCTATATTTAAAAGGCAATAACGCGTTTTTTGATATGGAAATAGAAATGAAAAAAAAATAAGTAATAGTGGATTGTTATACGAGAGGTGAAAGTGACATATTTAGGCACCAGATGGTTTGGCGTACAAGCGTTGCGAGGGCGCTAATAATTCGAATGTCTAAATAGGCCTTTCACCCGAGGTTAACACTGCTTTTTATTTCGAATTTGAGGAAAGTAAATAAAAACTAATTAGTTACATAAACAACTACTTCTCTAATAAAATCAGATGGTAAATCCGTATCTAAATGATGAGAATGAAACGTCAAGATTTTTTTTTGCTGTGGCATTCTACCAGTCAAAATTTTTGTCACTGATGATAATAAATATTTAGCTCGAATTTATGTCAATTAAATAATATTTTAGTGAAAACTAATTTATAAATATAAAATGATGTTGCAAAATTGTTTATATTATTTTATTTCAATTTATGCCGTGATTTAACAGTAGCTGTAAAAAAGTTGAGACATGAGTCGCATGTATTTATTATCTATGGTTAGCATAGTTATTTAAACTTTTTAGGGTTCTTGGCGGGAACTGAAAGGGGACGTTGTGCTGTGCAGTTTTATTTTCTAAAAATGTGTAAAATTACTCTAAAATGAACAATACTTGTAGGATATTGATAGTTTTTGAGTAGTAATTATATGTTTTTGTGAGAAATGTGAACTGTAAAGTCAAATGTGGCCTTTCGAGTTTTCACAAGAACTCCGTTGAATGACGTCGATTGTAGCCTACAATACAACGACGCCTGGTTTAAAGGCCTAGTTGCCAAGCCTTAAACATAAAAAAAAATTACAGCAGGGAGAATTGCTTCAGGAATGAAAAGTGCACTTTTCGTCCCTATAATTAAGCAACTCCTAACGTACTTTCAGAATTTGAGAAATAAAAAATAAATTAACTACCAAAAAATTCATATAGAAATAATTCTTACATGAATTCAGGAACTGAAATGTGAACTAACTACAGATTATATTATGTAGTTGACATGGTCAACTTGAATATAAACACTGTAAGTTATAAAAAATAGTTTTTTGCACTTTTTCTCCAAATGCACTATAACTATGCCAAAACTCGTACTCTTCCGTGCGCGCAATACACTTAAAATGGGTACAAAGATATCCTTTAACGTATTTATTTATTTTACCTTTACCTACATATATGAAGTCAACTCATTATTTATTATACCAAATGATTGCTATCACTTAACTTAGAAATACTTTGGAAGCTAATCTATTGTAGTAGATAGAACAGGGATTAGTTTATAATAGTTCACATTCTTGAATGTTATCGCATATAAATGGGGAATGGATATTAATTGTAAAACATTATTTATGTCAGTGTAGGGTATATACCGCGTTGTACAAGGGTTTGGGGACGTAAACTCAGAGTTTCTTGGGCGTGAGCCAAAAGATTAATACTAGTATATTTAATAATCAAACTCTAGAAAGTTTCGTAGCTAAGTAGCAAAAATAAATTCTTATCGGCCCTTCCTTCATTCAGAAAAGAACTCGAGAATCCGTCCTCAACGTAGAACGAATTCTCGAGTTCTTATTCATGCTTTCTCACGTTGAATCAGACTTTGGAGGACCCGTTATAATTATATCATGCTTGTAGGTCCGTCCCTTTGTACATAAATACTCTGTATCTCTATAAATATGGACAGGTACATAAGAATCTTCATATTATGGTCTTCATAGATCTTGAGAAAGCATACGACCGCGTCCTCCGGGAAGTTATGTGGCGGATTCTCAGAGCGAAAGGTGTGCTAGAGAACGTACGTAAGGTTGATAGAAAGTATATATGAGTTGCTAGTATACAAGTCCGCTCTACGGTGGGAACCACAAACAAGTTTTCTGTGAAGGTAGGTTTGCACCAGGTATCTATCGGCTTTAAGTCCTTACTTGTTTCTGTTGGCCAAGGATGCGCTGACCGCAGAGGTATAGGACGGGGCCCCGGATGCATGATCTTTGCAGATTATATAAGCATTGTTCTGGTATATGAAGACGGCATGGCACTTCAAAACAAACTAGAGCAAGCGGCAAGCGCTAAAGGACGATGGGTTGAAAATTAGCAGAACCAAAACCGAATACTTGTTTTGCGATTTCGGCGAAACCTCTAGTGCTGTGCCTTCTAAACTACAATCAGACACTACCGTATAACTCCGGATTTAGATACCTCCGTTCACTACTGCATAGTAATTGTGATATAGAGAAGGATGTAAGGAGAAGAATAAATGTAGCATGACTAAAGTGGTGACAGGTAACAGGTGTGACATGCGACCAACTAATGCCAGGAAAACTAAAAGTTCAGATGTATAATTCAGTCATTCGACCGCTCATGTTATATGCGTCTGAATGTTGGGTCACTAAAGTGATAGACTACAAACGCCCCCACTCAGCTGAGCTGAGAAAGTTGAGATAGATGTGTGCTGTTACAAGAATAGATCAGATAAGGAATTAGTAAATAAGAAAAATTGAGAGGAAGAAGATTATGGTAGTATGGGCATGTAATGAGGAGGGGTGAAAGTCACGTGTCAAAAAGAATGTATAAATGTAAAGGTACATCTAAAAAGAGATGGATGGTTCGTGTGAAGGATGATAATATGATGATTTGTGGCGTGACAGAGGACGTATGTCAAAATAGAGAAGTGTAGAAGGAAAAGACGTTTGTGCCGATCCTAAATAATTTGGAAAAGGAGAAAAATAGTATGTCATTACTACAGAACCCTATACTGGGTGTGATCTGAAACGCTTTTTGCCTTTTTGTTATTTTCTTTATGGTAAAAAAAATAGGTCATATGTAATTATAAAAATACAAAATAGTGGTGATGTATACAGACGTGCTTAACCCTATAAAACGGTTTTCTTCAGGGGGAAAATAAGAGGCAGGCCTTTTTAACATTTTAATTTGAATTGAAAACTTATAATTTTAATTTCGCGATCATATCCATGGTAAAGCATTTATCATATCAATTGTACAGATCTACACTTTATGTTTGAGACCCGAGCTAATTCCATCTGTTTAATTATAAACTGCAAATGAGACGTGGCTTTATTTGAAAACCGTGACTTTAGAGGCCTTTGCCATGAGAAGGGTTTAAAATAATGTCTGACTGTGTGCAGACAAAAAAATAATTTTTCAACTCTTTACTCATACCATATACTGTACTATTTATTTAATAAAGAACATCCTTTTCCATATTTGTCAAATCAAACTTTTTCTATAAGGTCAATTATACGACGAATATATATACTTACGAGACTACTATAATATACTTATGAGAGGTAAGCAAACAATTCTGTTGTTTACTATTGTTTCTGACAAGTCGTATATCTATGACTTTCACATTATCTACAGTTACACGAATAAAATACAACCCAAACTTACACTGTCAAAAAAATTAAATTTCAAATCATTCGTAAAATGTTTTTAAGAACCTAAAAAAAATTAAGAATCAAAGTCATTGATGTAGTTTTTCGAATTAGCGAGCTGAGATGCTATAGAGTCTGTCATTAATCTGCCGAAGATAAGCGTTTTGGTAAACGACTACCAAAAGTATATGACATCCAGATATCTGTGATCTATCCATAGCTGAATCCGATCTACCACCCAGTTCCTTTTCTTTCTATTATCCTGTAATTATTCTCAACGGCGAACTTCAATACAACTTTAAATTAATAATAGTGTGGGAATGGACGCTTCGACAAATATTTCAGATTCTATTGGGGGCCATCCACAAATGACGCCATACGAATATCATAATACTTTACCCCTTCCCGTCGTTGTTACAGCTGGTCACATTCGTGAGACCCCATATATGATATCATATATTTTGCAATTATACATAAAGATTTTATTAAATTAAATCAGCAGTTTCACAATTAGCTTTATTTATTTAGGTTTTGAAATGTGACGTCACGAAATTAAGGACCCCTCCCACCCTTTGTCACGCAATGTCACACTTATGTCATGTCACCTATGACATGACATAATTTATGGATGGCCCCTTGTCGTTTTCATTGGTCATAGAATATCTTATTAAGACTAAAAATACACACACACATAACTGCACGATGATAAATAGGTAGTGAGGATCTGTGATGCTGGTAACGAGTGCTGGATAGTTGTAGTTGTTACAGCATGTGCCCTTCCACTTATGTCGTGATCAGCGCCCCTGACAGTTGCCAACTCCAAGTGACATTGGTTGCTTACGGCCTTAGGTACATTACCTAAGGTCTTATTAGACTTCGCACTCGAAGTCTACATAATAACTAGAAAATAAATATGATGAAACGATGGGAAAATATTATCCGCAACTGGTTTGCAAACTGAAAAACTAAATTAAATATTTTTAATTTGTACAAATGTATCGTTTCTCTTCAATTGAGCCTGAAATGTTTCTAGATTTACAATAAAAATCTACAATAATAAAAATAACATTTAAGAACATGGTCAGGAAATTCTATCTGCAATATAATAAATAATATGTAATTTTATATAATTAGTAGATATTATATTGCATATAGTTATATATTTATTATGTTTAAATAGTTGTAATGATGAAAGATGACTGTCAGGTGAGAGGCTTACATTTGAATGCGAAGAAAACAAAGGTTATGGTGTTTGAAAGAGAAGAAACCAGAACGAATGCAAGGATAATGGTCGATGATGTTATGCTAGAGCAAGTGAATGAGTTTGTATATCTTGGATGTGCTTTTAGCAGGGATGGAAGGTACACCACTGATATAGAAAGAAGAGTGAATTTGGGGAATAGTTTGAATGGAGCGTTAGGTAAACTTTTAGGCGCTAAGAACCTCAGCCAGAAGGCCCAGCTCGCCATACACAACGCGGTGCTAGTACCTACGCTCACGTATGGAAGCGAGAGTTGGGTATGGAAGAGAGAGCATGAAAGTAGAGTAAACGAGGTCAAGATGCGAACACTGCGCAAAATCTGCGGAGTGACGCTCGCGGACCGCGTTCGTAATACCGAAGTAAGAAAGAGAGTTGGTCTGAAAGAGAGTGTCGGGGTGAAGGTAAGGAAAGGAATGCTCCGGTGGTTCGGGCATGTGGAAAGAATGCATGTTGAAAGAATGACTAAACAAATATACAATGCAAAAGTGGATGGATGCAGAAGTCGTGGAAGGCCACGACACACCTTCCATGATCAAATTGATCGTGTACTAGCGGAGGGTGATGTCAGGAGCCTTAAGAACAGACGAGTGTGCATGACAAGAGTTATGAATGTCAAAGAAGCAAGTGAGGTGTGTAAGAATGGGCCTAAATGGCGCTCTGTTGTTCGTGCCTACCCCGCAAGGGAACTGGCGTGAAGTTATGTATGTATGTATGTAAATAGTTGCATTTTATCACCATATCTTGTATATGTATATAACTTATGTGTATATTTGTAGATATAGTATAGTTATATATTTATTATTAAAATGTAAGTAATCGTACAATAATTATGTATACCACCATCGCCACTCTTAATCACCAATTTTCTTGCCACGGGTTGTCTAGATGAGATCGCTTTTTAGCAATAAGACCGCCCTTCATACACAATTAGAATAATACTAATTCGTAAGGTTTCTGTAATGGTGTACAATAAAGTATTATCTATAAAAATTTCGTTATCGTCACAGAATTTTAGCCCACATTAAAGATGAATCAAGGGACATCTAATAGTAAAATATTAAAATCAAAACTATTTTTAATATTCCCACAAATTTTAGCTATGAAATAAAAATTCAATACCTCGCGGGTTGTTATTGAAAATATAAAAGGAATATTTTTATTTTAATGGTATTATAGTCTATTTGAGAAAAATCGATTACTTATTGCTTTCATAGGCTTCTCTTGTTTTGATAAGTAATTGATACAAGGTTTGTTTTGCTATCGGAGACAACCAATTTGAACAGTTTGGTTCTATTTGATACCTACCTACATTTTAAGGTTATATTGAAAACAAAATATTAAAAGTACTAAGGATTTTCATACTGTTTCATAGGCCTAAATTGTTAGCTATTATCCTCTCGGGAATTCTTGTTGTTGCTAGATTGAATAAGATATTGATTGAATAACGTTCTAAAGGATCAACTACATCAATTTCGGGAATGGTCACAGAAAAACTTTTGCACAGATTGATCGGTAGTAGCGCGAACGCGGTATCGCGCACTTAGAGATCCATAGCATGCGACGTATTGTATGTCTTCCTACAAAATAGTATTTTCTTAAATTTTCGCGACTATAACCTACAATAAAAACTAACCGTGCGCAGTAGGTTTGCCGATAGCCTCATGATGTCACGAGTCGATGGTCAGTAGGGTTGACAAAAAAAGTTACATAAATAGTTGTTGCAATAAATTTATTATTATATATACCTTACATAAGTATATACAATAATAGCAAATAGTCACCGGCAAACCTTCTGCGCGCGATTTATAACTTTTAACAGTTATTTTAAGCGCGGTATTTTATTTAATTTTTATTCTGACGTTTCGGCCACTTTTCAGTAGCCGTGATCAGAGAAAGGAAAGATATTAAGTATCAATAAGTAATGTTAAAGTTTTTATTTAGCCTACTGCTAACTTGTTCATTTTAGTTATTTAATTTTAATTTTTGTTAATGGTTATTATTTACTATATTAGGAGCTTAATCTAATTTACCATCGCATAGCATGTAGTGGCTTGAAAGAGGAAGCGGCGCAAGAAACTCTTCAGCAACATATCTAGGATCTAACAATTTTATGTAATATTAAAACAGTTGGGAGATAAAAGAAAAAAAATTGTTAATGAAATGGTTTGTGTTTCGGTGCACACAGAAATGCTATTGAAAAGTGGCTGAAACATCGGAATAAAAATAAAATAAAATACCGCGCTTAAAACCGTTAAAACGTAGTTTAATTCTTCCTATAAAATAGTATTAGGCATGCCCAAACTACAAATTTTGACCTGATTGAATCTCGTGACCTTTGCGCTTTGCGACGATATCTATTCGGGCGCTTTAATATTATAGTAAACAACAACATAACAACTGAAATCCATCAATAACATTAAGGTCCAGTTCACAAAGCAACAACGTTAACTGCATATTCATGATCTTAATTGTAACAGATTAGAACTTCTCAATATTATAACTCACACAAATACTAAAATATATGGAGTGAAAGTTACGGCCACCATAAAGGCGATCATTACTTTGTGATTCGATCACGTATTCCCAATTTAGACGACGTATGACCAGTTTACGACACAATGAAATTGCTTTTGCACGAGAGAAAACAAGGATTCAAACAGTATGTGAAGATTTAGCTATATTAATATTCTAAGTAAGGATTAATCACTGTCGTCAACGTATTTCTATGTACTACTGGACGTAGGTAACTTCTATTTCAACATAAAGTTTGGTGTCCAGTGTGCATAAAGTGGCCGCTTTTAAAAACTTTTTAGTGAAATTGACTTGTCTAGTATCTTACTTTATCTTACTTTTTACTGTACTGTCTATACTGAGTCTATTAAAGTACTATCTACTAGCAGACTGTCTAAATATAAACAGCATAATGTCCAACTTTTTTTCATACTCGTTATGTTCGTAATAGGAACCTGCGAAAGACGCCGCTTTAGACATTTTGCTTTCTTCATCTCGTTTATGGAGGGTAAAAGTAAGGAGAATCATCTCATGGGAGAAAAGTTGAAGAAGTGTCCAATTGTAAGCTGTAAATAACAGTTCAAAAACCGTCCAGAATGGCGCTGATGTAGAACAAAGGGTATGTATGATATGAATGAAGCTGTTGTGGACGAATTGAAGTATACCGAGATAACAAATTTAATATCTTTACCGACTAGAGTAGTTGGTAATAGTACCTACACTATTAAAAACGTCAACTATTTACGTAGGATAAAATAATTTAGTAATTAAATATAACCTTAAAGAATTATTGTTATGTGAAAACGTGAAGAGTGATTTAATTTCGTGAACTTTGAATAATACGCTTAGTAATTTTTCAATATTTAATTTTATAAAACTAAAATACTTTATAAAACCACTCCAATAACTTTTGGTGCTTTCTTTAAAATTAACCCTGATGCTAATGTCGCGCCACCTTAATTTAATGAAATTCGATGGACGTTCATATACAGAGATGGTTCTCCTTACCTCTACCCTCCATTTTCTCCCTTACATGGGTGGTGAGTGAGGTACTACACAGTTAAGTTTCAGTAAGGGTGAATTTGTGTAGGTAGTCAATCGTTTAATAAGATTCGGTGTATTCATTGGTCAATAGTTTTTCTGTTGACAAGATGGATTAACGTCAACTTGGCTTATAATTGAGTCATATTAAGAGCTATGCTCTGGTTAGTGAAGCTACTTCTATTCTCCTTGGTTGCGGGTAACATATTTCACAAAACTTAGTACATTAACAATGTACTTGTCAAATTTGAAAACCTGCTTGTAAAACTTCAAGTTAAAATTTTGTTGCGATTCGTTTTGCCACTTATCCGTTGCCCTTCGTTTTTCGACTTGTCCATCGAAGTTTCACTTCTACTATGTGTCAGAGCACACATTTCGATTTTTCGCAGGTTTACTGCAAATTATGATTTGGTTAGGAGAGGTACATTTTAATGAATGCATTTTTATTCAAACATATTTTATTTTATCAAACAAAAAAAAACTGAATTCGATCCAGAACCAAAAAATAATAATCGGCAGACAAACACACACATTGTATATCCCCAAATTAAGCAAGTTACGCTTGTGTTATGGGTAACATACAACGGACTGCTCTGGGGCCGATCCCAGACACCCAGACCATAGTAAATAACGGAGAAAATACGTTTCCGAAATTTACTATACCAGGAATCGAACCCGGAACCTCTGCGTTGCAGTGAGGTACGCCGACAAAGGCTTAGCCCACGCAACCACAGAGGCCGTCAAATGCATCCATAGTATACTCTAAAATTATGCCACCTCTCACCACGTCTAGTCTAAATTTATGTCGCTCCTCCACGCGGCCGTAACGCTTTTTCGTAACAGAAAAATCCTAAGACCACCCCGTTTATAGACAAGTTTCACTTCAAACAAAAGAAATTATTTATTTCCAAATACGATAGGGATTTACATCAATCTGGTAACCACAAAGCAACCTACCTGATGCGTCTCTGTCTTTTAATAAAAGACAAGAAAATGGGACCAACGAACGAATGGTCTAACGAAAGTCTAACTTTACAGAGCGAGAGGTAGCACTTTGGTGATACAAATGTCCATAGATATTGGTAACCACTTACCATCAGGTGGGGCGTCTGCCTGTCTGCTGAACTCATTAAAAAAATTGAGAACGAAATTTTCCATCGTACAAGATGTGAAATAAGTTACCCGCAACCAAGGAGAATAGAAGTAGCTTCACTAACCAGAGCATAGCTCTTAATATGACTCAATTATAAGCCAAGTTGACAGTTAACCCATCTTGTCAACAGAAAAACTATTGACCGATGAATACACCGAATCTCATTAAACGATTGACTACCTACACAAATTCACCCTTACTGAAACTTAACTGTGTAGTACCTCACTCACCACCCATGTAAGGGAGAATATGGAGGGTAGAGGTAAGGAGAACCATCTCTGTATATGAACGTCCATCGAATTTCATTAAATTAAGGTGGCGCGACATTAGCATCAGGGTTAATTTTAAAGAAAGCACCAAAAGTTATTGGAGTGGTTTTATAAAGTATTTTAGTTTTATAAAATTAAATATTGAAAAATTACTAAGCGTATTATTCAAAGTTCACGAAATTAAATCACTCTTCACGTTTTCACATAACAATAATTCTTTAAGGTTATATTTAATTACTAAATTATTTTATCCTACGTAAATAGTTGACGTTTTTAATAGTGTAGGTACTATTACCAACTACTCTAGTCGGTAAAGATATTAAATTTGTTATCTCGGTATACTTCAATTCGTCCACAACAGCTTCATTCATATCATACATACCCTTTGTTCTACATCAGCGCCATTCTGGACGGTTTTTGAACTGTTATTTACAGCTTACAATTGGACACTTCTTCAACTTTTCTCCCATGAGATGATTCTCCTTACTTCTACCCCCCATAAACGAGATGAAGAAAGCAAAATGTCTAAAGTAAAGTCACACATTTCGATTTTTTATCTTCTTTTCATGTCCTATTTTTATAAGGCGTTAAACCATTATCAATTTACATCATATTAAAGCGAACTGTCGAAAATTGATTTTCTTGTCGTCACGTGTGTCTCGGAATATAATCATTATGTCAGTCACGGGAAGATAGATCTCTTTTACGAAAGAAGTATTCATCTTGGATCGCATTGTCACTAACATCAGCATGAAGCCGGCCCAAAATATATTTACAGATAACTTTTAAAAATCAAGGGCACGCAGACACATTTTACAAGTATTTTAACATTACACTCAATCACAAAATCGATATGTAATTACAGAAACATTCTGTTACTTAATTAATCAAAACAAAATAGGAAATCAAAAGCCTCTGGTAAAACGATCTGCGTTGTAGAATTAATTAAAAGTAGCATTATTAACTAGCGTAGCCTGATTATGTGCCAAGGAATCGGCCCTCCGTCGCCGAAGGCACTTACTTCGCTAATTAAGGACACAACTCTTTACGGAAATCAAGCCAATCAAAAAGGCCGGCGTTGATAGCCGGCTGATATCCGCCCCCAAATGAGATTTTCGGGCGCCTGGGCGCCATCATTAATTTGATTCAAACTAGGCTATGTTAGCATGTGAAACAAATCGTACATAGACTATATTGAGTATTTGAATTAAAATAAATCGTGGTGTTATTTGACCTGAAATCAATTATGTAAACATGTCTTTTCTTCAGTTCCGATCTAAAAAACTACTGACGAAGCATTACTCTACAGTGCTCGTAAATGCCAAAGCGCTGGTTTAAAAAAATATTTAGAAAAGTAAGTAAATTATTCCTCCCGACTTCTCCCCCTATCCCATCTCTTTATCTCATCCCAAAGACAGGCTTCGCTCCTAGTGTTGCAGACGTCTATTGGCTACATTTATGCCATCTTCGCAAAAAAATAATAATATAGCCAGTGTCAAATATTCATGTTATTTTTTTGTTTTTTCAATAAACTTCAAGTGAAACGGCACCAGGTAAAACCAGTTTCTACATAACCTCAGTCTCAGTAAGATATTAGTTTTCACTGACGCCAATATAACTACTTGAAATTTCACCACAAACATAATTCTTCTTCAGATTAGCTGTAGAAAACTGCACAGTACCAGAGGCCTACTCTTAAGCGTACTTCGTCGTTTGTTTTAGTTTTAATACTTCTTTTGCTTGTTTTTTTTTAAATATTAAGTGAATTTACAATGTTCCATTTCCAATAGGCAGGGACTTGTTATAAGCATTTATTTTTATTATTATAAAATGTGTAGCTCTTTATTATATTCTTCTAAAATTTTCTCTTTTAATTTTGATTTATTATTAGAAATTAATATCCTAGAACGTAAGACTCCGAACAATTAATTTTAATTAACAAGACTATCTGATATTATACGCCATGCAGTATGTAATATATGTGTGTGTGTAATATGAGAACAATGCCTTCGTTAGTCAGATAATATACAAAGAAGCCTAAATTTTTGATTTTATTATGAAACAAATTAATTAGTAATGACAAACGTCGTGTAAAATCGTAACTTTGAAAACTTTGAACCCTAAACAACTACAGATAAATTCGTTTCGAGAAGTTTTTGAGTTTGTAGTAGTGTACTGTCAGCTCGTAAAAAAAACGAATCATTTTTACATGTTTTAATAGGCCGGTACTTAATATGAAACTATATTAAAATAATAAATGTTAATATTAAACATAATTTTTAATACTAAATTTCAAGGAAAATTAAATTTAAATTTTAGAAGTCCTGTAAATATACAAGTACTACTTACTACAAACGCAAAAACGTCTCGCAGCTAATTTACCTGTAGATGTCTCGGCATGTCATATTTCTTTTGCTTTTAACTTTTTATTACTTACTTTCTTTTTTATTCAGATCAGTCAAAATGAAGAGAAACATACGACTTTCGATTTTGTTACTTAAATTATAAAATACATCTTTACATAATTCGTGTATTGAAATAAATAATAATTTTTCGTCAAAAAAATATCTTTGAATTGACTAGATGACACATGTTACAATAATTTCTAAAATGATCTGCATATAAAAGGGTAGGCCTTCAAATATTACACCATTATCTTTCTTTTATACTATAACGATAAAAATATTTTTAGTTAGTGTTTAAATAATAAATTAATACTCGTAAGCTATTTGATTCGTTAAACTATACAAAATTTAGGTAGCTTCGTTGTTTTGTAAGATAATAAATATTATCTAAATTGACCTGACTGTCCACTGGCTGCTAGTACAACCGAGATGAGAAATTTTTTAACTCGATAGGCTTTAGTTAGTGTTTTCCCAGAATTTTTCCAACACAGTACAGTAAAATATCATGACCAACAGCATGCCATTTTAATACTATTTATTAAGTTTATTGGCAGCAATATCATATTTTGATAAAGTTTTAACACATTTTGGGAACCAATTAATGTACCAACTTTATTTAGAAAATTATTTTATTTATTTATATTGTTAATTTTATTAATTTATTCATATTGTTATTGTCATTTTGCATTAAGCACAGATAAAACAGATGCTACAATACTTTTAAATGTTGATAGTTTCGCGTGTGCTTTTATAAAACCCTATTACTATTATAAATGGGAAAGTAACTCTGTCTGTCTGTTCTGTTTTCACGGAAAAACTTCTCGACCGATTTGGATGAAACGTATAACGTATATTTATAATAACAAATACGATTCCTACATATACATATATATATATATATATATATATATATATATATATATATATATATATAACGAATAGTATCTGTTATTACAAAGAAACCATATGACGGAAGTAGTCAATAACCGGCTAGAGTATTCTTTCATGTAGTAATCGGAAGCGGTATAACCGGTTTTCAACGTAGAAGCATTTATTATTAAGCAAACGGATATCGGAAATGGAGTAACCGTATGTTGGAAGATAATACGCATGGCGGAAGTTGGTTTTATGAAGGAAGTGTAACTGAAGTGGCGCCACAGCATTACCGGATATTGTCACTGCAGCGCGCCACGAGGACTTATTAAATATGCGTTGTTCGGGCAGAAGGGTAGTCTTGAACCGGCAGTCTGAAACCGACAGTCTACGAGTCTACAACCAAGTCTACGACCGACAGTCTGCATTGATAGTCTTGGACGAGGAGCACATAATGTATTGTGGTCGATAATTACTGCTTGATAATCGCAGTATTCTTGGACGGCAAATTGCTGCTCGACACCTGACAAGCGTGGATGCAACTCTTGGAGTTGTTCTAATATATTATTGTACTTTTTATCCCGAAAAATGGGATAGTTTCTGGGATAAAAATCATATTGTCCATGTTGTTATTTTTGTAAAGTTTTGTCATTTATGTAGTTTACAGATAGACAGGGGGAGGGAGAGTTTGCGACATAAAATGAAGTGAATCTTCCCGAGGCAAATACATAAAAAATTAAAACAATGTAACCTGTACCGTATGCTCTTTAAACAAGTGGCACGCACTGGAGATAGAATCGCGGCACAGTCGTGGGGTAAATTCTAGTTTTGTATATTTTTGAAACCAACGAGCCTCCGATCTCCATTACTATGCGTATTATTTGTTCTCTATGAAATTATAATGGAAGGCGTTATAAATCATATTTCACAAAATTGAACGCAATAATGTCATAGGTATGATTAATCACATTTTGTCCTTTGTACTTTTATAGTTAGTCCCCGATTTATTTGTAGTAAAACTTAAATAGGCGAGGTGTAACCTTGTCACCGCTTTTGATAAATTATGTTTTAGATTAATTATAAAAATTGGCAAGTGCGTCAAAGGCTGCGGATAATGAAGGGTTCTGTAATTATAAAATAATAGAAAAATTAAGTAGTTTCTATAAGAAATAACTGTGGCTTGCAACGGACGGACATTACGATTTCATATCCAAAAGCGACGAAATATCCATTTGCGACGTTGTTGCTGATTGAATTGTTGTTTCCTACAACTCCATTACTAACTCTTCACAAAGTAATTGTATAACATACTTTTAAAATACATAATTAAAAAAAGTTTGAGATAGTCAAAATAAATATAAAGTAAAATAAATTCATTTCTCATATTTTGAAAGTACGCTTGGAGTTCTGATTACAGGGATGAAAACCGCACTGGTCGTCCTATAACGTGAACTACATAATATAATGTGTAGTTAGTTTGCATTTCAGTTCCTGAATTCATGTAAGCATTATTTCTGTATGAATTTTTTGATAATAAATTTATTTTTATTTCTTATATTCTGAAAGTACACTTGGAGTTGCCTGATTATAGGGATGGAAAGAGCACTTTTCATACCTGAAGCGATTTTCCCTGCTGTAATAAACTATGCGAACCATAGATAATAAACTACTCAAAACAAAATAGGGCCCACTCTAAGTTAATCTCTAATTTCGTGTAAAAAAAATTGTTAGGCAGTAAATTGTGAAGTTAAATATTTCAGAGTATTGTTGACATGTTTATCTAACGTTATCAATGTTTCAAATCACAAATTTAATGGTAGGTAGACAAAAAAAGTGAAGTACTCCAAAAATCGTTTATTACTCAAATTCTCAGTCACTTGTACCCTCAGTCACATTCTGAGTGTCATAGTCGCACGTCTACTTTTTTCTTTTTGACTTGATTTCGGTGTTACTCGCGATCATTATGCCTGGTTCTCGGCGTCATATGGATGTGGAAACCGCAACAAGAGAAGTGTTTATGCTTCAGGAGGGAGAATCTCAGATCGGTGGCAAGACGTCTTGGTGTGTCGCGAAGAGCTATTCGAAATGCGTGGGACCGCTTTCTAGAGACAGGTAGTGTCGCGAGGAGACCTGGATCAGGAAGAGCGCGAGCTACAACCGTCCAGGAAGACCGGTATATCAGATTGACTGCACGTCGAGAGCGCACGATTCCCGCCCGCGTCTTACAAAATCGACTGCGGCAATCGACTGGTAAACGAATTAGTGATCAAACCATTCGAAATCGACTCCATGAAGACGGACAACGTTCCAGATCTCGTGTTATTCGTCTAAAATTGACAAGAGCGCATCGTGCAGCACGTTTGAGGTTTGCTCGCGAGCATGCGGAGTGGACAATGGACAACTGGAGAAATGTACTCTTTACGGACGAAAGTAAAGTGAAGTTTGTCAGCGATGATCGTCGAGTGCGCGTGTGGGAAGAGAAGGCGAACGTTTTTCAGAACCTTGCATACATGAAACGGATCGTTTTGGAGGTCCAAATGTTATGGTGTGGGCTGGAATAAGCTTGCTCGGTAAAACTGAGCTGGTAATTCTGGAAGAAGGCTCCATAACTGCCTCCCGGTATGTCGATCGAATAGTTCGGCCCCATGTCATCCCATTTTCACAAAGAGTGGGTGAAAACTTCGTCTTTATGCAAGACAATGCTCGCCCACGTACAGCGCGAACAACCCAGAGAGCTCTCTCTGAAGCCAATATTACGGTTTTACCGTGGCCGGCCATGAGTCCCGATCTTAACCCCATTGAACATTTATGGGACCGATTGAAAAGAAGCCTCAAATTGAACTTCAGTAATGTGACTAATCGACAAGAGCTCATAAACGCCCTAAAATTGTGTTGGGAGCGAATACCCGAGGAAAACATCACCCACTTGATTGAAAGTGTCCCAGATAGACTCAGAAAGTGCATACGGAACAGAGGAGGACCTACTCGCTATTAAGCACCTTCAAACTCATTGATTTAGTCAAGAATAAAAATAAAAATCAAACTTTACTTAAATCAATAATTTTTGTAAACTTTCCTAAAAACTGTAAATTTTGACTAAATTCCATAAAATTGGCAAAATTTACTATTGTTTTTGTTCACACACTTTCAAAAACCTTAATTTATTCATTTCTAATCATAAAAATTGAAAAAAGAAAAAGAAGCTGTAAAATTCATTAATAAAACATGGTGGGCCCTATTTTGTTTTGAGTAGATTATATACGACTTATGTCTCAACTTTTTTACAGCCACTGTTAAATCGCGACATAAATTGTAATAAAAAAATATCAACAATTTGGTAACATCTTTTTATAATTATAAATTATTTTTCACAAAATTATTATTTAATTTACATAAATTGGAGCTAAATGTTTACTATCTAATGATAGTCAATATTTAGTTCTTTATGTGTTACTTAACAGTGGCAAAAAAATACTGGCTGGTAGAATGACACAGAAAAGGTTTACTTGACTTTCCATATGTAACGTATTAAACGATTTCATCAGATTTAGATGTAACGCCTGATTTCATTAGAGAAGTAGTTATTTTTTAACTAATCAGTTTTTATTCACGTTCCTCACATTCGAACTGACAAGCAAAGTGTTAACCTCGGGTGAAAGGCCCATTTAGGCACTCAAATTATTAGCACCCTTGCTACGCTCGTGCGCCAAAGCATCTTATGCCTAAATACTTTTACACTTTCACCTCTCGTGAACAATCTACTATTTAGGAGGCTTATACATATATATGTACAAGTCAGAAAACTGGCTACGTGCTTCCCAGCCAGGATTCGAACAGCTGTCATTTGAAACACAAATGCATTAGTCTAAAGCAGATTTGTTGAACGGAAGAATTGGAAAGATATAACGATATTCAATGACACTGAATGATACAATTTTATGTTTGAATAATCTAAGTTAATATTAAACGAATAAAATTATGTCCAACAAAACTAATAATATAATAATGGTGGCGATAAACTGAAACGCAGTTTATCAAAAGAAGATGTTTGTAAAAACATTATAATTTCATGGAGAAATAAAAAAATGGTTTGCTTTGCTTAATTTTATTTGCGAGGCAGAAATGAATCGTCTAATATCAGCGTAACAGTCGAGATATTATAAGAAGTAAGAACACTGGCATCAACTGAAACTGTATCAACAAGGTATAAGACCGTAATATACGCAGTATACGAGTTTCAATCAATAGCTTATTACTTTACGCATTTTATAGGGTACCTTCGATAACCCAATACGGTAATATAGGCGAAGTAAAATACAGGGTAAGCCCACCCATAAACCAAACAAATCCAACCCCGAGTATTTCATCCGTCCGGTTTTTATCCATTAAAAATTACAAATGTCCCGTAATACGCACAGACATATACGTGTATATATATATATATATATATATATATATATATATATATATATATATATATAACGCACGGAATAATTTTATTTTTTATTTGGAATTCTAATGCGATTTTCTCATCGATCGATAGAAAATTTTATGTAATAAAACGTGTGATGCTTTTTATTCCGGAAATTTTAAGTCGAGCATGGGCGAAGTCGCAGGCATATCCTAGTATGCATTTAAAATCATCAAATAAATATCTATTTTGGTATTACCAACGAAATATTTGTTATTCAAGAAAACACCGCAGTATCGTGTTTCGGAAGGCGCCAGCGTGGCGCGTCTCTTTGAAAGGGACCCATCACAATTGTCTTTCAAATGTTACGGGCGTCAACACAGGAAAATCATGAGTTTAGTTACTAAGAGAATCAGGGCCCTGTTTATGACTTTTCGGGTCTTTGATCATGTTATTCCGTAGTTCTTTTGGCAAGGTAACCACATAAAGTCGTTATATCATTCACCTGATTTACTGTCTGTTCTTCTATGACCTCGCCGATATTAGACGGTTCATTTTTATTTTTCAATTTGGATGAATCAATCAAAGTGCTCCTTGTAAACATAGACTTGCGTCATTCAACGCCATTGGAGACTGCCGTCTCAACTATTAATTTCTGTGATTTTTAATCAAATTGATTCAATTTGATCTGTTTAATATCAGCATTATTTGGGACCATCCATGACCAACTGTGACAAAAACGGGGAAGGCGTCAAAAAATCATGAAATTCGTTTGACGTAATTTATGATGGCCACTTTTCATAGACATCGTTTAATTTTTGTCAAAATGGCTACGGTCCCTTAAAATACAAAATCAACATTACCACTTCAAAAGTATCTACATTGAAGTAGTCCATGCGACATTGGAACTGAATCGGAGCGTATCGAGCCAGAATATTTATTTCACCAGTCAATCCCTAGTAGCCGTGACCCTGTCGATAATGCTTCAGTTATTTCTCGTTTCTTTTCCCCTTCAATAGGTATGATCGGGTAATGATTATTATTTATATACTATTTTCTGATCAGAAATATCCATTCATGTGGATTGAGTTGTACTTTGTAATTACAGTAATATGGCTTTATTTGATCGATTTTATTCCAAGATGTTTTCTCGACAATCTTCATCTTTCATAATTATGTTGTTTGAACGGATATAAGAGGAAATCGTTTTAATACGTAAATATCAATAGATATATACCAATACAAATCGAAGCTTGATCATTATGAGAATTCAGTTTACTCATTAGGAAATTTATACTACATTTAAATGTCAACAACTGGACTTATATTTTCAATTTCGGGACACGTGTTTTTTATGATAAATATGTTTACGTTTGACCACGATCACGCTTTATATTATACGATAATGTAGTAGAAAATGAAGTACGCTTACCTAGAAAATACCTATTTAAACGAGACTCCTGGATTGTACTTTTCGGGAATCATGGATTTTGGTAGTGCTTTTCACAGCTTTGCTGTACGCAGAAGTACCGCGGAGGCAAAACTTTTCCTACGCATTTATGATATTTCCACTGTGAAACTATGGCGTAGACGCGCGATTTGTCGTCCAAAGATGGCATATCCATTTATAGGTACTACTTGTCTTACAGATAAATTGTCTTTTTTACGTTACGTTTAAGATAAAAACGGCCCCTATAACATCTTTCCGGCCTCAGACATCCGTCTTTCTCTCTGTGTTGCAGCTTTATTTCACGAATTATTAAAGCTAGAGATAAGAAAGTTGAAAAAAACATCTAAGAACGCGTTCCTTTAGTATCTCACAACACCGAAAATTCTCCGTCTGCAGTTCCACAAGGCGACTGCGCTCTCACCGCGCAATAAATAAGTTCATCGGATTTAGATAGGGATTTAACACCTGATTTCGTAGAGAAGTCGTTGTATGTTTATGTAATCAGTTTTTATTTACTTTTCTCTCATTGTAATTGAAAAGCAGAGTGATAAACTCGGGTGAAAGGCCCCTATTTAGGCAGTCAAACTCTTAGTGCCTCGCTACGCTCGTGCGCCAAACCATTTCACGCCTAAATAGGTCACTGTCACTTCTCCTGTAACTATCTACTATTTATGTATAAGTTTTGTATTTTTATTTTAACTCAGCACTCGTGGTCCTAGGCGAACAAGATATGCCCGGGCCTATAGTGTTGTATTAAAATAAAAACCTTAAGTGCTCGAGTCCGATTCGTATACGGCAACTTTTTGTATACAGACTTCTTCAAAAAATAAAAGTAGGTATATATATAATAAAAGTATAAACTTTAATAAAACTTCAAAACTTCAAATGCACCGCAATAGATCATTTACACCTCTTACAGCAGATAACTTCCACTGTACCAGTAATACCTTAAAGTAATGGCTTGTGGAATTTACCGGCCAAGTTTGTTTGTGAGCGTGACTAGTGCATTAGCACACGTATCTTCAATTCATTACAGATAATGCTACAATTCATAGCCAATTAGAGTGTACGGTTAAAAAAGGTTATGTAAATATTTGGACCGAATTTGTCACGCGCGTTCTTTCAAAATCAGTGGCACATAATAAAATAGTTCTGATAGAAATAAATAAATGGTTTTTATTTACGTAAAAATGCTTGTAGTTGTTAATTATTGCTAATTTTAATATGTTCAAGAAATGTTCTTTACCAAGATAAATGACCTCTTTATGCATATTTAAATATACAGATGTGAAAGTCAATTAGTGCTAACGTTTATATGTAGGTTTTACTTTTAGTTTATGGTAGAATTTTAGGCCATAATAAAAGAGCTCGCCGGCTTCGTTTTCTACTTTTTATCAAGTTGCAAGGATGAGACTTTTCATGTCAAGGTTTACCTTAAACAAGTATTCATAATGAAAATAATACTCTACCGCGATTTCCTTTTAGATAGATAATACTTTGTTGTTCATCAAAATAAATAATTACAATAAGTTTAAGGCAAAACAATAGACAGCTTATTGATTAAAGCGATCACTCCCAGGCAACTTGACTTAGAGGATACTTTTAAAAACTTATGCCTAGATATAATTAAATTAAAAAGACATAAGATAAAAAGTAAGAACAGTACAATGTGGACAGTAAGCAGCAAAGTTAAGAAGAATAGTGTTACGACCTATACGCCGACGAAAGTAGAGTCACACCTGCGTACCATAAAAGCACACTTTATTACCTTTCCGCATTTGGACTTCTTTTGTTTACTTTGTGTTTAAAATGTGTGATTAGGAAACAGCCTATTGTGTATTGTAACCTTTTATGGCAGTCATTAGCCAGGTGTGTCGAACTGATTCTAAGAAATTAGGTCTACGCGGTCGGGCAGTCATATTGTATCGGTGCAGTATAAAGCAATGGACCAATGGAGAAATCGGCAATCTAGCGATAATCACAAGTGCAATAAGACCTGTATACATTCGGTAATCTATTTAGTGATGGACTTGGCACGTGTTATTAAATCGTGCATTACGTTTGCACTGGTTGTGTTTAGTTATATTTGTACCTGTGTTATACGTGTTTGTATAGTTCTAATAAATTCTATAGTAATTCTAACAGCATTTTGATTCGAGTCCTGCATCTCGTAACAATAGAATAAATAATATATAATTTATTATAAACTATGGTAATGGTTATTGACAGATTTTTTAAATATGGCAAGAGATTTAGCTTTTCTGATATCTACGGACAAAAAGTTCCTAAGGAAAGCAGCCTGCACAACTAAGGATTTTAATATATTTTTAACTAGTATACAGGCAGACGGCCTACCAAATGGAAAGTGATTACAGTTACTTAAAGACGTTTGCAACGTCAGGAACGATGCCAACGCGTTACGGCACTTTAGAATGGTATAGAGATATTATATATGTCCAGGCATAAAGATGTTTTTTTTAATCATTATGTAATGCAATTAACAGTAACTATATAATAAAGAAATATTTCGTAGTAAGTGTATAATATAATTAATTAGTGGTTGCGTAATGGCTAGCGTGCGCGTTCATCCGTGCAGGAACGGAGAAAGAATACAATTTCTTGCGGCCGGGCGGCCTGTCGTAAAAGGCGACAAAACAACCCACAGCCAGGTGGTAGGGTATTTCCTTGACTGGATGGCGACCACTCCTCGTCTAGAGTATGGCGCCATAACAAACTTGAGTTGTGCTCCGGCATTAGTGACCAGGTTCCAGTCTCTCTTAAGAGAGCAGCAGCGCATTTGTAGCATCTTTGGTGTTGTAAATGCCTATGGAGGCAATGGTAACCACTTTCCATCAAGTGGGCCGTCTGCATGTCTGCTGGACTCCTGCAATAAAAAAAATCGTAGTTGCATTCTGGCCGGAACGCATGCACCACTTAGGTAGTTTCCGAACCTAATGTGTATATTATCACAATTACCACGTGCTAACAACGGTGAAGGAAGACATCGTGATGCAACCTGCACATCGAGATAACCGATGTGTCTATCTCGCCAAGCAGCCTTGGACAAGCGTGGTATACTGTCCGTTCCCCTTATAATGGGAGGCCCGAGCCCAGCAGTGGGACATTTATGGGCTGTTATTATATTTTTTATTATGTATATTAAATTGTAGTAGAAAATATTAATTTATTGTTAGTTAATTTTGTGTTACATATAACACTTTTTGTCGGGCAAAATAAATCACATTCCAACTAATTATAAGAAAAGAATGCTAAGGAATGAATAAATCAAATGCCGAGTCTATTACAAATATTTCGATAAATATACAGATACTGACGTTAAACCCGCTTTATATTGGGTTTGTATTACAAGGCATCAGGGATCGTAAGTCGTAATTCAGATAGCAATGGTTCTATTTATGTGGGCTTATACGCTTACCCACAGCGCTGAGAGTCATTTCATGAACGACTTTGTTTAGGTACTATATCGTTATCTGAAGGTTAGCTGATAGTAATTAAAAAGAAGTAATGCTATTAAGTGACACTTTTGACCATAAATTTACAAACACTAGTCAATAGTAAAAATATATCCAATAATAATGAAACTGTCCAATATACGAAACTATCCTGAAACTGTATTGAATATTATGCAAAATTAATAAAATCGGTTTACAAGCAATAAAGTTGTGGCTGAAAAATCGCAAAACAATAACAAGCATCACATTTTCATCTGATTTTAATGGATTTTCGGCTATATTTTCGGAACCCAAATGTCAATAACAATTAAAGTTTACATAGGACCATTTTGACGTTAACTGTATCTAATGCAAAAAGACTAATGAAAATCAGTTTAGCAACAAAAACCTTATGGCTAAACATACATACAAAATATATACACGTCGAATTGAGAACGTCCCTCCACCTTTTTTTTGAAGTCGGCTAAAAAATACGCAGCATTATCCTGTCTTCTTACTTAAAAAATAACAGGATACAATAATTTTAATTATTGTAATTAACAAGTCATTGGAATGGTTAGAATTATGATGTCACAACAGCCTACATTCATATACAATTAAGGAGGCTGTTTTGTTTTGTCACATGATAAAAAGTGACTCTCATAACCCTATTTTATTCAAAATATAAATGTAGCCGCATCTTAATTTTGTTTAAGATCTTATAGCTATGCATCATTGAAGGCTCTATAAATAAATATCTACGTTTTATATACATACCGGTGTATCAGGTGGTGTACATGAGCTTATCTGAAAAAAGAAACAATGTTTTGATAGTAAACTAGGTAAATATAAATCAAAAACAACGCATGAGAAAAACCCAAAGAATAAGCAAACATAACTAGGGGAATATAATATTGGACCGAGGGAACATTTGTGTCACATTGTATAAACATATAAGACAGGCCTATTAAAATGAGATTAGATACATTAGAAGTCACTCACGTTCTTATTGAAGATTCGTGATTTGTTTATCTTTTGCAAAACAAATATACTAAATAAATTGAATTTAAATTGTAAGAACATTCTTAAAATAGCCTGCGTTTACGTTGCTTGTCAGCATCTTACTTGGAAATGTTGCAGTAAGCATTTTAATTACTATGTAAATATCAATTTTAATAACCATATTTTTTTTTATTGTATGAGTTCATTAGACGGCCCACTTGACGGAAAGCGGTTACCGTCGCCTATGAACATTTGCAACACCAAAGGTGCTACAAATACGCTGCTGCTCTCTTAATGAAGTCTGGAACCTAGTCACTAAAGCCGGAACACAATTCAAGGTGTTATGGGGCATACTCTAGACCAGGTATGGTAGCCATCCAGTCGGGAAAATACCCTACCACCCGGCTGTGGGTTGTTTTGTCGCCTCTTACTACAGGCCCTCTGACCGCAGAAAATTACATTCTTTCTCCGTTTCTGCACGGATATAATTACATAATAAAATCAATAAAATATTTGACTCGTTAGAATCATGACATTATAACGCTGTAGATCCATACAAATTCAAGAAGGCGTTTTTTAATATATAAACCGGCAGATAAACACATTACACATTGCAAATCCCTAAGCTAAGCAAACTGCGCTTGTATTATGAGTGATATACAACGGACCACACTGGAGCCGCTCCCACATACCCAGACCATAGTAAATAACAGAAAGTTCGTTTATGAAATGTACCATGCAAGGAATCAAACCCGCTCTGGGTTGAAATGAGGCCGGCCCATAAAGGCTTCGCCTGCTCAACCACAGAGACCGTCAAATTTTATATGATGATAAAGAGCATCTCTGTTAATTTGACTGTCAAGTATCCCATTTTGCTTCAGAGATATAAAGTAAAATCGTAAAAAATAGATGTCCATATGTCACTAAGTCACACAGAGAAATAAAATGATACATTACCCCGAAAAGAGTGTTTTCATGTCGGCACAAATAACACATGACAGCGTAAGGACGAGGGAGATAGCCTGTGGCCATCCAAGCGCTGTATGTCTCATTTCTCATAAATATAATATTGACTACGTGTAATCGAATTGCGTAATCTGATGTACTAAGGAGTACATCAGATTATATTATAGTATTGTTACGAGTTGCAGTAATCGAATTAAAATGTCGTTAGAATTACTATAGAATTTATTAGAACTATACAAACACGTATAACACAGGTATAAATATAACTGAACACAACCAGTGCAAATGTAATGCACGATTCAATAACAAGCGCAAAGTCCGTCACTAAATAGATTATTGAATGTACACAAGTCTTGCTTCGCGGCTGGTTATCGCTCGACTGCCGATCTCTCCATTGGGCCATTGCTTTATACTGCACCGATATAATATGGCTGCCCGACCGCGTAGACCGAATTTCTTAGAATCAGTTCGACACACCTGGCTAATGACTGCCAACAAGATTACAATACACAATGGGCTGTTTTCTAATCACAATTTTTAAACACGAAGTAAACAAAAGAAGTCCAAGTGTGCAAAGGTAATAAAGTGTGTTTTTATGGTATGCAGGTGTGAATTTACTTTTGTCGGCGTGGAGGTCGTAACAGTATTCTATATATTCATAATAACTATATGAGATTTATAGGTTCGTTAAAAATGTGATTGTATTCAGAATGAGATTACCAATAACGTAGCAAAAACGAACCTGTTCTCTTCGCCTACCCGTCTCTCTATATCTTAAAGCTATAGACTGTATATGGATGAAATTTAGAAGAAAAGTGTTTAATATTATATATTTAATTATACATTAAATAAAAAACATTGCATGAGTTCAGCAGACAGGCAGACGGCTCACCTGATGAAAAGCGGTTACTATCGCCTATGGACATTTGCAACCCCAAAGGCGTTACAAATGCGCTGCTGCTTTCTTAAAGAAGACTGGAACCTGGCTACTAATGCCGGAAAGAAACTCAAGGTTATTATGGCGGCATACTTTACACCAGGGGTGGTAGCCATCCAGACGGGCAAATACCCTACCGCCTAGCTATATGTAATGAAATCGCAATAAAATTAAAAGATTAAAACCTCAAATGTAACTAAGGAATGAATTAAAATTTCACTGTACCTGCGTGATATATCGTTAAACAGTTAAAATCAAAATGATGTTTCTAGTGACATTTTTACTGAAGCCAATAGATTCTCAGAAGGCCTAAACAGGACGCTTTTGAAGAATCACTTATGGAAATTGACACGTGTCTAGATATACTGGTAGATATAATGCCATAAATTTCCTCTTTATTTTGATACTGAGGACCTAAAGGGGACAAGTTTGGCGAATCGCTTAGTGAAATTGAAATGTATCTAGATATAATACTGCTAGGTGTAAGGCATAGCATAAAATCCCACTTTATTTTGGTACAAGTATCAAAATAAAGTGAAACTTTACTTGTCACGTTTGTAATACGTATCTGCAAAAATCAATCGCTTTAAGACCCCTGGTCAAATTCCTAATAATAATAATCTGCGAAAGTGGCCGCCTTAGGCCCTAGATTTTCGCAACTAAAGTTCTAATATTCCACTGACGTTTTGGAATTTTTATTTTATTCATTATCTCTTTTGTTTTTTTAACTACGCAGATGTTTGGCATCATACACGTCTATTTAGTCCCCTTATGTTTAACATATAGACAAGATTTTAGAAATCTAATTAATTCATGAATAAGTCATGGGTAATGCAAGGCGATGGCATCGTGTTGGCTGCCATCTGAACCGTAAAGGCTGATCAAACTTCAAGTTGACAGAAAACCAAGTTCTCGTATTTAAATTTGCCCACAGACTTTCGTGCGAAATTGAGAAAGTGTAATGTAAACATTGGCAAGATGGAATCACCGTAAAATTGGAAACCGTTGAGTTACTGAAAATTGGTTCGACGTGATCATTCAGTGTTGTTACTTTCGAGATCTTTACATAAAAATATATACCAATAAATATGACTGTAGTCACAGAAACTTGAAATAAATACAGGCAATTGAGATATAAATACCAAAATGAATGCGCTAACTATGACTCGGAGAATTTCCGAACCGCGTCATTGTTCGCAATCACATTTTTTTAAAGTCCGATATCTTTACAACAATATATTCGATTAAACTATTCATTTTTTTTAAAGAATGTAACAAATCGCTGCCAGAGGGAAGCGTGCCCAAAAGGCTGGCTGCATTGCCACGCTGTATGGCAATGCTGATTCGTTGCGCGAAATACGAACCAGCCTTCTGATCACGAGTGGTATCAAAGAGTTTCTTACAAATTTCTTTGAAGAAACCCTTTGACGATGGACCCCACGGACCTAAAGTTTCAACTCCAAACGGCACTAATATGTTACCCCTTTCTAGGGTTCCATATTTGCGCGGTTTGAGATCTTCAGCTGTTGAAGGAGCGTTGCCAGCCCTTGACTTAATCACTGGAAGATGTGATGTCGCCAGAGTGTCAACGCATGTCGCGTCCCACACAAGCGGCCTTCCCATCTTCTAAGGAATAAGTGACATTCCATCTGGCCTCTTACCATCGTCGCTTACCAAGGCATTTGGCTCTAGGATGGCTGGTACGCCAACGCTAACAAGAGCTCGGCGGATGATGTCAATTCGTTAATACAAATAATTATAAGCATTATTATTATTATCAACAAGCACTTGAATCGAATTGTAGTAAAAAATATGTTTGATATATTTAGCACAAGTTGAAAAATAATAGTTTAAAAAAAAACTAAAAAAAATACGCTTTTATAGAAAATCCAACTAAAAAATATAAAATAAATTTGAATTAAAAATAGTGTAAGAAAAAATGATTTTATTGTGAAAAAGCGTGGGGTGCATGGTATTAATAGTTATAAATATTTTATGAACACATATAAGTAGAAGGGTTATTTTGATAATATCCTGAAAAGCACCCCACGCTTTTTTTACAATAAAATCATTTTTTCTTACACTATTTTTAATTGAAATTATTAAAATTTATTTTCTATTTTTTAGTTGGATTTTCTATAAAAGCGTATTTTTTTAGTTTTTTTAAAACTATTATTTAATTTTCATTTTTTAGAGATTATTTAGTTATTTAATTCCCTTCTCCGTGGAAACTTTGAAAAAAGAATTAAATACACTCTTATGATAAAATGGAACGTTATGTAAAAATAAGCTTTTTAAAAAAGGTTTTTAAATACAAGCTTTTGAGATCCTGCATATCATGTAGCAGCAGAGTGCTAGCCAAGACAAGTAAAACGAGCCCAAACACGACGGGTCTATCTTGTTTAGTACAGGAGTTCCTATGGCCACCTTCCGACTCCATCATCAGATCAGCTCCATGGTACCATATTATTGCATTGTCACTCGATACACATATACGTGCAAAATTCACGTATCATCAGCTCAATCGGAAACCGGGAAGTCGATCAAATTTAACTTGAAAGATTCCGTTACTAACATACGTATGAATCTAATAATATAAGTGTATTAAAAATACGTGTTTTTTACGATTGCATAGGTTCGCGTTTGACCATTGTCATGTTGAGTGGGAAGTGGTTTACGATGGAGCACGCTTACCTAGAAGATATCTATTCACTTGTGACTTGGGCGCTCCTAGATTGTATTTATAAGGAAAAAAAATGTGTGTATGTTGGTCTGAAATTTGTCTCGATTTTTTTTAATAGCCTGAAGCAGATAAATCGGCAGGTGGCCCACCTGATGGAAAGTGGTTAGTGACGTCTATGGACGTTTGACTCTCCCACTTGACTCCTTGCAGCGCCGAGCGGTCCGAATTGTCGACGATCCTAAAATTACAGACCGCTTAGAGTCTCTCAGCCATAGAAGAGACGTTGGCGCTCTAAATGTGTTCTACCGTCTGTGCTACGGGGAGTGCTCTGATGAGCTATTTGATTTGGTGCTTATGTCGCCATTCTATCATCGTACCACTCGCTGGCGATTGGGAGTTCATCCACACTTCTTGGACACTTGGAAGTCCTCCACGGTACGTGGCGGACGCTCGTTCATACCATATGTGTCCGCGTTATGGAATGGACTCTCCTCTCGCGGTTTTCCCTGAGCGCTACAATATGGGGCTCTTCAAAAAGGGCGTGAACAGATACCTAAAGTTTCAACGAGGTAGGCAACGCATCGGCTCCCTTAGTGTTGCTGATGTCCATGGGCGACCGTAGCCACCTGTCACCAGGTGGTCCGTTTGCCAGTTTGCCTATTAACGAACATAAAAAAAAGGTTTGCAACACTAGGGATGTCGCCAACGCGTTGCCGACCTCTAAGAAATTTTATAACGCCCTTCTTAAAGAACCCCGTGTCATAGCGCAAAGGGAAAACCGCGGCGAGAAGTTCTCTCCAGATCATTGTTGTGGTCTCTCGATTAGGTGATTTTAATGAACATTTAGAAATTAAAACCAAGTCTTAAGTTTTCATGTATGTTACAATTTCATATCTTGCAGGTTATAGAAGATATGATTGTAAGTATTTGTAATCCGGCAAGAATGAAGTCGCAGAATTTCTAGTTCAAATTATAATTTCAGTAATAGTGATAAAAGCCAAAAAATACTAACGTCCAGAACATGACAACTTTTATAACACTAATGCATGTATAAAAGAAATTGTACAAAATTACAAAAAAAAATTCGAACAATCGAATGAAATTGGTTTTCTTAAGCAACTTTTTTCTTGGGTATGAATTTTTAAAGCAAACGAACTTGGAAACAGCAAGTTGATTTATATATCTCTGAAAATTGCAACTTCTTTTCTTCAGAACTAGATAAAACTTCATAGGCTATAAATCGAAACACAAACTTTCGCGTGTAGGTAATCTTTATAACACAAGTTCCTTTCCCTCGAGACTTGCGATTGTGGCTCGATCTTGTGTGGAACACTGTTACAATATCGGCATTGGGAATATTTATTTTAGTAAAGCTTTTTCAACACAGTATTTGGAATAACAGAATATTAATAACTGGGTGTGTTAAGAAAGGCTTGTACAAAACACAAGTCTTGTACATACAACTGAATCTTATGATAATCCGCCCGAATATAAAAAAAGTATTTTTGAATGCATACTTTTTTCTAATTTTATTAATATTTGAAATTTGACATCGTTACCAATTTAGTGTCCCGTTTTCTTTACATCTGAAAGTTTATACAAAAATACTCAACATTCTTCTAAAATTGCTACATAATCAGATCAAATCGAATTAAATAATTTATTGCATAAAACCATGGTTATACAAACAGGTATTGTTATTTTAGAAACTTATATAGGTACATACTTATTTTATTATATATATATATATATATATATATTGTTACAAACTCGGCGCAGATTTGTAGAAGCACATTTTATTACTTGTCGGCATTTGAACTAATTGTAATCCTTTTATGATCGTCTTCTTTTGTTCACTTATTTATTGGCAAACGTTTCTAATTATTGCGGAGAATAGATTATTGTTCTATTATACTCGCTCATTAGCATCATTAGCCAGGTGTTGCGGATACTTTTGCATTTGTGAAGTATAAAACGACGGCCTAATAGAGAGAGGGGGGCAGTTGCAATACGACTACGATACGGGCGTGACGTGTGTACATTCAGGAATCTAACAGTGACGGTCTTTGCGCGTTTTATTGAATTGCATTGCGTTTGGATTTGTTGTGTTCGGTTATATTTGTACCTGTATTATACGTGTTTGTATAGTTAAAATAAACTCTGTAATAATTCTAACGGCATTTTAGTTTGAGTCCCGCATACTCGTCACAATATAATTGAAATCCACGTATATAGTGACTCATCACGACAACTCAGGAACTTATAATACCTATATACTTGAAATTTGGCATAGACTTTCCTTTCGCCAAGTAGAGGTCAGCTAAGAACGGATTTTACGGCACGCGAAGCGAGCGGGTATCAGCTAGTTATACCTACATAACCTTAAATTTTTCAAAATACTAAATGATACACAATTTAAAGTTAGATATCTTTGTAGTAAATTTTATATGGTACAAATATTATAAATATACTGGCTGTACCCGGCAGACGTTATCCTGCCCTTAGAAATAAAAATCTAGAACTCGATTGCAGCGACATTTACCGGGACCAACAGTCAATTTAAACCATTCTCGAATCCAGTTTAATAAAAAAAAAACATCAAAATAGGTCCCACCGTTTAGGAAGACTTTAGCTGTGCCACCTACCGATAAATCTATAATCATAACCATCCCGGGACCCACTAGAACACACACAAAAATAATTTCACCTAAATATTCGAACCCGATTACAGCTAAATTAATTATTTTATATGTATTTTATTAATAAAAGAACTCCGATCGAAGCATGTGTTTTAAACGATATTCAATTTTTTTACATCCTCTTTGACGATATTTGACGAACGCATTCTGTCAATTCTATGTCAAACGTCATAAAAAAGTTACATTAAAAAAGTTTATATTGTTCAAAGCACTAAGGTTAGATTAGAAATAATTTTATATGGTGGTTAAGTGTTCTTATTTTTTTTGATATTCGCGCAATTTTCTTAATTTTTTCTTTCATAAGAACTTTCTCCTGACAACAACAAACACAACAAAAAAGAATTAGCGAAATCGGTCTAGCCGTTCACGAGTGATGGCGTGACCAAGGGAAATAGGGATTCATTTCTATATATATAGCTTTAGAAAGACAGAAAGAGAGAAAAAAATATTTGAAGAAATAGCGATTTAAACACATAACTATCTATCTTATCATCTATATTTAAAACTTATCATTGAGGAACTCTGTTATACTGTAGTAGTTTTTTCATCAGGACTAAATCATTAAATTAAAATAAGATGATACATAGTGTAGTACTATAGATGTTCCTACACCTTGGATTTTGGAATTGGATGAGTATTTTAGGAAAATAGCACGTTTTTAGTAGATACACAAATCTAATTTAGCGAAAAAGTTGCTAAATTGGCAATGCTCGCTGATTGGACCAATCACCATGGTTAGTACTAGATAATATACTTATATACATATAGTTTTCTAATTTATTTTTATCTAATTAATGTTAATATATGCATATAAGTGCGAAGCCCTTCTATGCTTCATATGTGTGTGTAAAGCAGTTTACTAGTCTGTTTACAACATGCTTATCATATTTTCTTAAGTTTTCACGACTAATATACATAATAAAACTACGTTTTAACGGCTTTAAGCGCTATAATTTATTTGATTTTTATTATTCCTAAAAGTGACAAGCTACTGAATAGTGGTAGTTTTGAAACGTGCTTAGATGTACGAGGAATTTTAATTTCAAAGTGACGGGAATACCTACCTATTACCGTCGCTTCGTTCGCGCGGAAGTCACGGTCTTGTTCATATTGAGTTAGAGTAAGTTTGAACACTTCTTTAGAAACTTTAAAGAAGCGTTCATACTTACTCTAACTTAATATAGTATTTATATTGTTCTGCCTAAAATACTGTAATTAATGTATTATGTTCGTTATTTTGTTGAGCAATAAAGTGTTGTATCTATCTATCTATTATTTATTAAACTAAATAATATATACAAGTTTTAAAATATATCCATATATATAACACAATATATATACACAATTAGACATCGCATAAATAGCAGCTTTCATCAAAATTTGTTATTTAAATTATACCATTATTAGCAGCCCTCTAATAATTGGCGCCCTGTCAATTTATTCAACACCTTAAGAAAATATTGATTTGGTAAACATTCAATAATACTATTACCATTATTACTTAATAAACTGGCAGGGTGCCAATCATTTTGTGCCAACAATGATATAGTTTTGCCTATTTTTAAATCACAGGCAGGTACTTTAAATTGTATACACTAACAGATCACGAATCCTTCGAAGCAAACATTCACATTACAACAATTTAATCTCCTCTTTGATCAAATCTTCCTTTCGATAGTATTGGGCCTGGTAAGGACGTATATTGATGATCCACCGCCGTTGGAATGGTACTTACAAGCAACTGTAGGTAGTTTGCGACGTTCGAGCGACTTTTTATACCACCCTGTCAGCATTGAGACGCTGAGTCATTGTTTCCGAATGAATTGATGTGCAAAGTGTCTAGTCTAGTCCTTATTTATCATTTACTATATCTTACCCGCTATTCCATTACATAAGGCAGAAGAAATGCATCTACATAAGTAATTCTATTTGTTTTTAATTTACTAATAACAGTGAAGATTTAAAGTGGCAAGTGGTGTTCACCTTTAAATAGTTTTTACTTAGTTACAAGCCCAGTATTGTACTTGAATGTATGTAAAAGCTGCTGATGATCCATTAATAAATACATAAAAAACTATGTTTTTGGATTTCGTAGCCATTTTCGCAAAAAGAGAAGTGTTGTGTTTTTGTTATGTCCATCCGTCCGTCCGTCTGGCTTTGTATGTCATAGATGAAGTTTAGAAAGAGTATATAATTTATATGAGGCTGTAGTGGAATTACGAAAAAACAAAGATTACCGAAAAATCTTTATTGAAATCAAGCTCTCCTCTTTTTGTCACCCTTTCCCAATCATTTGAGGGTCGGTGAATTAGGTCTTCTACTTCCATAAAATACATATTGTGTTTCCATGTTTTCCTTCTCACCATTAAGTAAAGTCAATAAAGTAATGGCATATTATTATGAGACTTGTCGTAAAATATGTTCCCCATTTAACTTTTGTACTACTGGTAGAAAATTCTAAAAAAATTCAAGAAGGCGAAGCTTATAACATACTTATCCGTACAAGAACGGAGAAATAATACAGGCCAGGCGGTCTGTCGTAAGAGGCAACAAAAGAACCCACAGCCAGGTAGGGTATTTGCCCATCTAAATGGCTATCACCCCTGGCTTAGAGTATGCCACCATAACAACTTTGAGTTATGTTCCTTCCGGCTTAAGTGGCCAGGATCCAGTCTCCCCTTAGAGAGAAGCAGCGCATTTATAGCACCTTTGATGTTGCAAGCGTCTTTAGGCTATGGTAACCACTTTCTATCAGGTGGCCTGTCTATCAAACTCGTGCAATAAAAAAATTAAAGAACAGAATTGAATGAGAATCATTATTGATTCAAATCCAAATGAAAAAAAGGTAACTGTTTGTTGCTTCTACAGAACCCTTTAATGTTGTCCGACAAGCACTTAAATACTTTATTGTACACCGTTACAAAAAAACTTACTCGCACTAATCCGATTTTATTATTCTTAAACATCATTAACATTACCGCGGTTTACCAAATTACACGAAATCGTAATGTATTCAAAATTATACAAGAAGGCGGTGGCGAAGACAATAAAGAGATAAGCCAGCGTTTATGTTAATTCGTTTCATACGTTTGTGCCTTTGCCGAGTCCACGATAAAGGGTACCACAATTTAATCCCCCACTGGTTGTTTGAGTTACATGATGTTGAAGCGTCGAGATCCTGCGGGCTTCGAAATTATAGTTCGAGGACCGTGGGTTTTGTATGAACAAGTACTGTGTCCCAAGGGTTTATGTTGTGTTCAATGTTAGATAATTAAGTACAATACGTACGTGGGACCAAAGCTTTTGATTTTGTAAGCGGTTTTAAGCGGCGGTTGTAATAGGAAGGGAACGCGATTTTATTAATGGCTGGTTTCTTATATCTTAATAACTGTTCATTTGCCTTAATATCGGTTAAAATTTGACATAAGCTGTATACAATTGACGTCAAATATCTACCGATTTTAAGGCAAGTGAATGAATAGTAATATATAAGAACCGACCATAAATCGGATTCCATTTGATTTTTGGTGTCGTGCAAAATACAAAATCTGGTTGACGATTTAACTGCTACTAAAATTTTAAGTATTTTTTCCACGCATTCATTTTTTATTTATTGGATAAATAGGAAAGAAACGAGGTTTAGGTTGGCTAAAGTTTTTTGAAAAGGTAGAAATTTTGTGTGACAAAAATAAATTAATTTGGAAAAAATTACGTTCAAATGCAAAATTACAACATATATTTACGTATAGATGATATTATCATAGATTTATCAAATAAATGACACTATGGTATGTTCTCGTTTTTTGTCTATATCTGTGGTTCATCCATAGACTGTGGTGGCCCATATTACTTCGAATGTAGTGTGTAATAATAGCTTATAACCAAGATCCACTGGGTTTTATTTATAATGATAAAATAACAACTTTATAGACATAATATAATGAATGTCACAAAGTGCAGATTATATTTGTTTGACGTTCCAATTTGAAGTAATCGATTTGATATAGTTTGTGTTGTGTTGTTCTCCGTGACTCCACATGCTGGCCCCAGGCAGGAGAACAGCGCTAGTCTTTATCGCTAGCATTACGCTGAGTCTGGGTCCAATTTTACGATTTATATTGTTTCCTTTTTTTTCTCGGTATTGTTAAAGCGTGTATTTGGCCTATTGTAAGCGTCATCTAATCTTTTCATAGGCACACATTCAGATATATTACCAAGATGACATACAGAATGGGACCAACCTGGCGCGGTGACATTCAATTCCCTTTACAGTCACCCCATTCCTCACAACTTCAACAACTCACTATTTCAAAGTCTTTATATCAATCATCTCAACATTATAGACATTGAAAAAGACAAACAATTTTATAAACCTTTAAATAAAAAATAAATGTAACAATTACTCAGTTTTCTTTAGATCGTAGCCCATGGTGATTGGTAGAATAATTGTGTCTGCCTGGCTTCACGCACCGTTTGAATACTATATTACATTTACTATAATACTATATCTGAAATGTTCAGCAAGTTGTTAATACCTGTTACAAATACCACTAAACGTGACGTAAGCATGACGGTATTGTAACCTTATGACGTTTGACATAGAATTGACAGAATGCGTGCTGCAAATATCGTCAAAGGGGATGTAAAAAAACTGAATATTGTTTAAAACAGAAACAGATGCATTGGTCGGATTTTATTGATAAAATACATGTAAAATAATTAATTTAGCTGTAAACGGGTTCCAATATTTAGGTGAAATTATTTTTGTGTGTGTTCAAGTGGGTCCCGGGATGGTATAGATTCAAATTTGAACCAGGTCGATGGCGGGCGCTATAATCGGGTTCTAATATTTAAGTGAAATTATTTCTGTGTGTATTCAAGTAGGTCCCGGGATGGTTAGACTTAGTAGTAGCCGGGGGATATGTTCCCTGGCATAGGAAGAGGCCCAGTGAGGGGGGCCCACGCCTTCCAGGGCACGCGGAGCTGGGAATCCCGCATTCACGTAGCCCTGGCATAAGGCGCAGGACGGAACACCCAGGGGTTTTAGTGGGTATCCCTAACTGGGGAGTGGCAATAGCGTGGCACCGGTTCTGACCGGGCACGCTAGTGCCACCCCCGATCTGGCGAATCCCACACTCACACGGGTCGCGAACATCCCCCCAGGCTTCTATGCCTGTCGCGGCTTAGTCCTCAAACGGATTTCCCCTGGCCAAAAAAAAAAAAAAAAGGTCCCGGGATGGTTAAGATTATAGATCTTCCGGTAGCTGGCACTGCTAAAGTCTTCCTAAACGGTGGAACCTATTTTGATGTTTTTTTTTGTTTTTATTAATGTGGATTCGAGAATAGTTTCAATTAACTACTGGTCCCGGTAAATGTTGCTACAATCGGGTTCTAGATTTTTATTTCTAAGGGCAGGACAACGTCGGCCGGGTAAAGCTAGTTAATATATAAAAATAAGCCACTTTAAGTATACTAAATCTCACACTCGTCGTTTAAGCCGATATAAGACGGTTCATTCCTCTATCTTTTAACTTGGATGAATCTACCAGCGTTCCAAATAAACAAACATTTGAATCATTTAATGTGACTGAATACCGTTACGTCGTTTCAGGTCTGTGCTTTTCAATCAAATTGATTCAGTTTCGTTGATACATCTAATATCAGCATAAGATATAGACACTTTTTAAGTAACAAATTAAATGTACATTTAATTTGTACATACATACACAAATGAAGCCGCCGCAGTAAAAAGCTCGAAATTGTTATGGAAGAAACTTATGAAGAATACATTAAATATTTCAACAAGAACAAATAAGTCAAAAGTAAAATAATAGCATTAAAAGTTAGTAAAAGTAAATACATAATTTAAGAGAAAAGCCACCGATTCTGCGTAAATTCATGAAGATTTTCTCGTTTTCGTAAACATATTAAATTTAATAGTCTTTGGAACAATTACAAATATTTTGCTCAAGTTACACACGGTTTTAGGGGTCCGTAGTTATTTAGGTACTAACGGAACTCTTCATAAAAGTCATATTCGTTCTATATGTCATAGCCATTTTTCTGCTAATTTAGCCAGAATTTGACAGGAATGTTAATTGTTAATCACATTTGGTTCAAGTAGTGCCACCTATTATTATACTGTAGTAATAATTGCGGATAGTTGTGATTACTACTCGGCTCGTTTCGTTATCGCTCGGGTATAAAAGCGAGTGGACGTAACGATGTACGATTATTATGTCCGCGTCCGATTATATGCTTCGGCGAAAGGCTCTCGTTCGACGACCGCGTAACGTCCTCACGGACAGGATCGACGTTATCACTAAACAGCTGGCCCGGATCAGCTCGCCCGCTGTTAGAACGGCAGGCTGGCACACACCGACAGACAGACATAGACCGCGGCGTCTCAGACGACGCCAATCACGATCTCTCCACGACCCCGCGAAGGACGCCAGGAGACATAGCCTCTCCATAGGATAAACTAGGCGTGTTGCTAGAAAGTTTCTTTCGCCGTTTCTTCTCTCCTGACCATAACACGTTGCGAAACGGCAGTAAGATAGCGTAGGCCGCCACCAACCGCCGGTCTGTCGGGATTCTTCCTCTCGGGCTTTATAATCCGTCGCCCGTTTTCAATTAGTACATTGTGTCGCCCTCTAGTCGGCATTGTTAGATTCATCCCACTTTCATGGTAACAGTCCAGCCGAAGTAAAGCCCCCTAGAGAGCTACTTCGAGCAAGTTGCCCTTGGGCTCGAGCTCCTTCGAATCTCGAAGACGCTCGCCCCGAAAACCCCGGTAAAGCTGTGAGGTCTTCGGACCAACAACATAAAGTCAAGTCCAATAAAAAAAATGGACAATTATTCTGACTTCTACTATGGTTGTATTAATTGTAAAACAGATCCGCGTTTTTGTTCGGAAGTCAAATTAAACAATTAAATTAAATATAAAAATCCGGCAATAACAGTTTATTCTTTAAAAGGTTATAAAAAAAATGTGGTTTTGAATTATTGGTGGAATTTGCAGGGTAATGTATTGTATAATTTTGATTTATTTTTAAATGTACGAGCACGAATGTACGAGTGTAAGCTTCTTTAAAAGCTGTAAAGAAGCCTTCAAACTTATTTTAACTCAATACGAATAAGACCGATAGAGTATAGTAACCAAAACGTAAGTAAATCATGGCAACGTATGTATTTCATTTATAATAATAAAGGCTCAAACAATAAAGAAAGGATTATAAACTGAACAAAGCATCTGGTCATGACAACAAAAGAAATTTCTTTCGAACAAGAGTAAGGGAAACGAAAATATTCTTACAAGCTTCTTATATCTCCTACTACTATAAAAGTATAAGTAATTTTCTAAGTGTATTTTACCTAACCTAAAGACTTAAATAATCAATATCTGGAGTTTTTAAAGGGAACTGAAAGGGAACGTTGTGCTGTATCGTTACATTTTTTCTTTTAGTAGTAATTATGTTTTTTGTGAGATATGTGAACTGTATAGTCAAATGTGATCTTTCGCATCGTCACAAGAACTTCGTTGAATGACTTAACAGGGCTACACTTGGCAATTCTGTTATTTCAATATATTGGCGTGGCGAAGATATTCAAAGTACGATTCCACTGGGATAGTGTTAAAAATTGATATTCTACTAAATCCATAATAGCTTCTCGATATCAACATGGCCGAATAATAGTAGGAAAAAAACGTGTTACCATATGCCTTCAATGCCAGCCCCTTAACCTATCCTTTCTATCCTATCTTATTCATTGCGCTAGACACCAAAAGCCTGATATATATTTGCATTAGTTAAGAAGCTATTTGCCAAGCAGGCGACTCCGAGCCCTTACCTTCATGCGGACAGCCATCCATTTATGGCCGGTACCCATAGTTTGCTATTCGTTCACTTGCTGCACACTCTTTCACATACCATCAGATGACTTGTGGCATTACTTGTATGGAGCTGATGCTGAATTTTAACCGATATGTAAATGAACGGTTGCTATGATAAAGGAACGGCCAATTAATCGACAGCTTACTACTTAACTGGTGATTTTCTGTCCAAACGATGACAAGGGCTTAACTACCCAGTTTCGCAGGTTAACTGGCTTCGTTACTAATGCAAATTTATACCAGGCTTAAAGAACATCCAATAATTTATTAATTCCTCTCCTTTTAGAATAGAATAGAATAGAACAGAATATACTTTTTTCTTGCACAACATTAAGATATAATTCAAGAAGTTTAAGTACAGAAGAGACAATAGGCGGTCTTATCACTAAAGCAATTTCTTCCAGACGACCTCAGGATGGATTAGAGAAAAAATACTTTTAATTACTTACTTTCAAAAATGCTGAAATACTTATTTCTTTCTTACTAAATTTTTTCACCAAAAGCCTATGTATGAACTTTCTTCCCTTTCACATAAATAATCTTTCCTTAATAGATAGATTGCCCATAAAAAATATTCACAACCCATCCTATATCTCAGCTAAATTGTCTTTAATTCATTTCATTCAACAGCAATGAAGTTTCAACGACAACTCACAAGTTACATTTCACTTAGTAGATGGGATTTAAGTCCCAAATATTTTTTTAATTTAATGTAATCAATAACCTACAATTATTGTCTATCAGATTTAAATAAACTTTAAAAAAAAATACAATAAAGCTGTACAGCAAAATATCACTCTTCGAGCCCCTGTACAAAAACTCGTAAGAATATCAACAGAGGAAGGAATAACTGGTAATAGTGGAAATGAAAAACAGAGAAATTATTTTTAAATTATGGTTTTACCTAAACGTAAAATATGAAATATAGCAATATTTCATAAAAATGGAAACAGGTTAAGACTACACGGTGGGTGTTTAGACTTCGTTGACGACAGCGTAATGGTGATCGTAGCAAAACGGTTGTCATAAAAAATATAAACATGTATATTAATAAATGTATTACGTATAAATTCATGTTCATAATTTTATTGAATTAGCTTTTATTTAGTTCATGTCATATTTTATTAATATAATAAGGTTTTTCTACAGGACGTCGGTTCACAGGGCTGGACGGTGCCTGATATTAAATTTGCGGAGACGTTGTCACCGCTCTAGAAGTCGTCTGCTTCATTAGCCATCCGTTCTGCGACAAATTATCTGTACAGGAACGGAGGAAGAATACAATTTCCTGCGGCCGGATGGCCTGTCGTAAGAGGTGACAAAACAAGCCACAGCCAAGTGATAGGGTGTTTGCCCATCAGGTTGGCTACCACTCCTGGGCTAGATTATGCCGCCTTAACAACCTTCAGTTGTGTTCCGGTAGTAGTGGCCAGGTTCTAGCCTCTATAAAGAGAGCAGCAGCGCATTTGTAACGGCCTTACCGTCACAAATGGCAGCCTGCCTGTTTGCTGAACTGATGCATTAAAAAAAATGCATGTTTAACCACTTTAAACTTTTAAAATCTATTAATCACTATTCCTTACTTTACACGAAACACAAAATAATTTTTAAGTTACATATGAATGGAAATTAATAATCACAAACAATTTATAATATATATACAGCACTATATATCGATATTAAACGCATTCAATCATCATTTGATCAATTTACGACACTCACAATATTACTGCGGTCTCGGACAGGCCTACCCGTTTTATTGTGGGGGTAACTTCCACATCGCAATAAAAATACACCAGTCTTGGGCGTCCCCAATATTGAGGATTAATAATTAAGTAGACGTTAACACCTGTACATGAACATCTGTCTTTTTCCTCAAGGGTATTAAGTTTGTTTTTCTGATACCATTGAAAAAATAAGAATTATCTTTAATAACATCTTGTGATATATATCGTAGTAACTTGATGTTTGGATATCAGCTTTTCATACTAATGACGTGTGTTTTGAAACCAAAATGATAGCACGCACTGCTAAGGCAGTTTTTGTAAAGGTAATAAATATATAGGGGGTCATGTCAGAAGCGTGCTCGTCGCGATCCCCGCTGGCCCAGAGGGCCACAATTCTGACCAGGATTCACCCGAGTGCAGTGCACGATAGGGCGTCCCCCGCAGGCGACGCTCACCGATGCGCCCCCGTCGGTGTGGATTCTCGCGCATGCGGCGAAGGGGGCCGCCACCCTTCACGCAGCGCCAAACCTGGCGGGTCGAGAGGAGCAGAGTGCCGTATAGGCACGTGGAATGTGAGAGGTGGAATGAAAGATAAGATGGACGAAATGATTGATATAATGAATGAGAGAAGCCTGGATGCCTTATGTCTGACAGAGACAAAGCGGAAGGGGTGCGACGTCGATGACCTCCCCGGTGGCATGCTTGCTCTGTGGTCCGGCGTGGACCTGGACGAGCGTGCAAGTGGGGGGGTAGGCGTCTTACTCTCATCCCGCTTTGTGTCTGGAGTAAAAGCTTATTGTCTGGTGAACCCGAGACTTCTCTGGGTCCGCCTAAAACTGGGGATCACGCGAGTTTTTCTGGTCGCAGCTTATGCTCCCGTAAGCTCAGCGGATCCCCAAGAACTCGAGAAGTTTTGGGAGTCTGTGAGAGAAATTCTGGATCTGGCTGAAGGGAACGAAAGACTAATTATGTGTGGTGATCTTAATGGCTGGGTGGGGACCAAACGAGACGGCCTTGAGGCTGTCCTTGGACCCTATGGTGACAAGAGAGTGAACGATGCTGGTAGGCCAATCATAGACGTATGCATGGAAAGAAACTTGCTTGTGTCGAACACACTATTCCATCATAAGGATATTCACACGTATACATGGAGAATGAATGATCAGAAAAGTATGATTGATCTGATTTTAATTGATAGTCGCCTCCGAAACACAATAATGGATACAAGAGCCTACAGAGGCCCCACTCTTGAAACGGACCACTACCTGGTGATAAGCCGGTTTGTGGGCCTTTTCAAGAAGTGGAGACACTGGCGAGTGCGTACCAATTTCGGGGAGCTTGAAAGAATAAAGAATAAAGTGTGAAAAATTGGAAGATGTTAGTGTAAGGAGTATGTATGCCTGTGAAAAATTGGAAGATGTTAGTGTAAGGAGTATGTATGCGCGCCTAGTCGAAGAAAGGCTTGCAAAAGCGGACTTCTCCGACTTAGATGTGGATAATGACTGGGATAGTATGAAGGAAAGTATAGTGGAAAGAAAAGAGAATGAGAGTTGTATCCGATGGATTACTGTGGGATGCACAAGGTGGTTTCAGAAATGGAAGGGGATGTATGGATCAAGTTTTCTCTCTCCGCAATATCGTAGAGAAGCAGCTGGCTATGGGCCGGAAGGTTTTCTGCGGTTTTGTGGATCTAGAGAAAGCATTTGACAGGGTTGTGCGGAAGGACCTCTGGGACATATTGCCCGGATATGGGATTAATGGCCAATTGATGCGTGCTGTGCAGTCCACTTACGAGGGCTGTATGGCATGCGTGCGAGTGGAAGGCAGCCTGTCGCCCTGGTTTGACGTCAATATTGGCGTCCGCCAGGGCTGCGTCCTGTCGGCTTTGCTGTTCATCCTATATCTGGACGATTGTCTCCAGAGAATAAGATTGATGGATGTTGGGGTGCGGATGAGTGATCTAGTTGTAAGCACCTTGCTTTATGCGGATGATGCCGTGCTTTTAGCCGAATCGCCATCAGAACTACAAACACTAGTCACAATGATGAAAGATGACTGTCAGGCGAGAGGCTTACATTTGAATGCGAAGAAAACAAAGGTTATGGTGTTTGAAAGAGAAGAAACCAGAACGAATGCAAGGATAATGGTCAATGATGTTATGCTGGAGCAAGTGAATGAGTTTGTATATCTTGGATGTGCTTTTAGCAGGGATGGAAGGTACACCGCTGATATAGAAAGAAGAGTGAATTTGGGGAATAGTTTAAATGGAGCGTTAGGTAAACTTCTAGGCGCTAAGAACCTCAGCCAAAAGGCCCAGCTCGCCGTACACAACGCGGTGCTGGTACCTACGCTCACGTATGGAAGCGAGAGTTGGGTATGGAAGAAAGAGCATGAAAGTAGAGTAAACGCGGTCGAGATGCGAGCACTGCGCAAAATCTGCGGAGTGACGCTCGCGGACCGCGTTCGTAATACCGAAGTAAGAAAGAGAGTTGGTCTGAAAGAGAGTGTCGGGGTGAAGGTAAGGAAAGGAATGCTCCGGTGGTTCGGGCATGTGGAAAGAATGCATGATGAAAGAATGACTAAACAGATATACAATGCAAAAGTGGATGGATGCAGAAGTCGTGGAAGGCCACGACACACCTTCCATGATATGTATGTATGTATATTTATTACATACATACATACATAACTTCACGCCAGTTCCCTCGCGGGGTAGGCACGAACAACAGAGTGCCATTTAGGCTTATTCTTACACACCTCACTTGCCTCTTTGACATTCATAACTCTTGTCATGCAAGCTCGTCTGTTCTTAAGGCTCCTGACATCACCTTCTGCTAGTACACGATCAATTTGATCATGGAAGGTGTGTCGTGGCCTTCCACGACTTCTGCATCTATCCACTTTTGCATTGTGTATCTGTTTAGTCATTCTTTCATCATGCATTCTTTCCACATGCCCGAACCACCGGAGCATTCCTTTCCTTACCTTCACCCCGACACTCTCTTTCAGACCAACTCTCTTTCTTACTTCGGTATTACGAACGCGGTCCGCGAGCGTCACTCCGCAGATTTTGCGCAGTGCTCGCATCTCGACCGCGTTTACTCTACTTTCATGCTCTTTCTTCCATACCCAACTCTCGCTTCCATACGCGAGCGTAGGTACCAGCACCGCGTTGTGTACGGCGAGCTGGGCCTTCTGGCTGAGGTTCTTAGCGCCTAGAAGTTTACCTAACGCTCCATTTAAACTAATAAATATACATAAAAGTAATAAATATACTTTACCATGAATCAATTTCCATGAATTGATTCAGTTGTTTGATCGATTTTAGATTATTGTACTATTGTAATGAGTTGGATTACTGATTAGTTATTGTTAGCGAGTAGTTCTGATTACTACTCTGTTAGTTTCGTCATCACTTGGATATAAAAGCGAGTGGGCGTAACGATAGAACGATAGAAGATCATTCTCAGTTTGGCTTTGGTCCGATGCACATGTAGTAGTAGCGCTGTAGGGTAACTAATTATCGTGCGAGAATCACGATCTATAATAAATAAAGCTTATAAATGAGCATCTTCCTTTATATTTGATAAAAAAGCTTTACTGATTTATCTGCGGCTATTGAATGAAACTTAGTTCGAATAATCCATTGCGTAGTTTTTATGATGTACGGTAGTTTTTATTAAATCCTTCTTTAAACCATAAAGGCGTCAGATAACGAAAATACCTTTTGTCACTTCTAAAGAACCCTTATTTATTTTATTATTAGTAAGCTATGGATAAAAATCGTTTACAATTTTGCATGATGAATTAAATCTTATACCAGAAGCATCTTTGAAAATATTCTACACTTGTAGCATATCGTCATTGTTAACTATATAAAAGGCCGTGTGGGTGTATCAGCAATCAAAGGATTCTTTAGCGATTGTGTCGTAACGGGAAAAGTAGGATTTATATAATACGAGCCTTTGTAAATATTTGTAGCCTTTGTTAAATATTACTTAATGGTGAAAGAAAAGATAATATTATTTATTTTTTTCCACCTGTATCAGTTCTTTATTCCTTCTTACATCAGAGACAATTTAAAGAGATTTATTTACTAGCTATTAAGTCGACGTTATCATGAAAACGTGAATGAACAAGTTTTGATCATTTGAACATTTAGTAACGATATAGATTTTTAAAAATTTAGAAATTAAACCAAATTTGTTGATGTAACAAATTTAGATTGTCTGCTATCTTCAAATACTCTGTAAGACTTTGGTGCAGTCTGAATAGACTTATAGAGGACTAAAGCTTTCCTTGCAGCTACGTCGTGGGTCAATACCTAGAAAGCAGGTCTAAAATTACTTACATAAAAACATAGTTAGGTTATATAAGTATATAGTATATATAAACCTTCGGTGGAAAATTATGTAACTTATGATGAAAACTGCTCAAAAGTCTGGTGCATGGTTTAGGAGAAGTTAGCGGATATACAGACAGGTCTGGAAAACGACTTTGTTTTAAAACTTTTATCAATTAAATAAAAACTAAACTAAATTATAAATAAGTATATATACAAATTAAAATTAAACTATATAAAATCTAGTGCCAGACCGCTGTCAGTTGGAAACGTGCCTAAAAGACTGGCCACATTACCTCGCTGTATTGCAACGCTAATGCGTTGTCCGAGGTACAGACTAGTCTTTTGGTCACGTGAGACGTCTACCAGACGTTTCGCTATGTCTCGATAAAGTTTGTGCGCCCATGGTCCCAGGGTCTCGACCCCAAAAAACTTTTTGGAATATATGTACTAGCACGTTTCAGCAGTTTTAGAAAATATGGAGTAAACATTATTTAAATGTATTACAACGTAGGCCAAAGTGGTAAGATAATTATCCTAACATTAAGGTTGGTTCTTTAGTAATTTTAGTTGAAAACGATGTTTAACCTTTGTTCTGGCTTATGGCTCGGGTAATCAATGTATTTCCAGGAACCGACGTTATAGCTAGAACCGAAGACGTGAGGGCGCAGAATGGTAACATTCATAGAAGATCAATTACAAAAGTTTTTTACTGCCTATTTATGTTAATTAGTTAATTCATACATACATACATAACTTCACGCCAGTTCCCTTGCGGGGTAGGCACGAACAACAGAGTGCCATTTAGGCTTATTCTTACACACCTCACTTGCCTCTTTGACATTCATAACTCTTGTCATGCAAGCTCGTAGTTAATTCATGTTTCTTTTAATCTATTATTTCTTCTCTGGGAATATATAGGAATCCTATATAGACACTGGCTGTATGGAAGCCTCATTATTTTATAATAAAACCATGTGTCTAATCATATTGGCAGTTGCTATTGAACTGTTGATGTGAAATATTATATGCAGTGCAGTGCAGTTATATGAAGTGCATTTTTCATTATATAGATATACGTGCATTCACCAGCTAAGCAATTGTTACAGTCTGCTGAAATGGAAGTTTTAAACATTTTAAAACTATATTGTTGGCAACTTAAATTTATGGCAGCTAATGTGTAGGAGACATTACCTATGAAGCTATAGTTGTAGCTGTTACTTGTATAATAATGTTAATATTTAATAGGTGATATTGGGTATCACAAAATAATAGCTATTTTAAGGCAGATGTTTATTGATCTGTTACAGTGAATAAAGGATTAGTTAGTAAATACGATATCGTCATATTTACTAAATGTTTTGGTGGCATTTGTAACAGGTATTAACAAGTTGCTGGACATTTTAGGGTTAAGCTTTACAATAGTGGTCACTGAATTTTAAGTAGTGGGGGGAGGAGGGGGGGGGGGAAGGGGAGGAGTACTTCTCCCTTCTGCAACCCCCCATGTCTAGGAGACATGTAGTTTTTGAGATATGATTTATTTTGTAAACATGACTAATTTTTTTCAAAATGGTGTAGTTATTTCTTATTTCATAAAACGAGAAATGCAGAAGAAAAGTAGTGGTCAATGTAAAAAACATTTAAAACAGTCTAAAAACGCAGACTAAAGCCTACAAGCCGAGCGAGTAAAGCGAGTGTGGCATGACAGTGGTCAGCAAATGTCACAACCGATTTGTAACCATCATTTAAATAGTTATCAATAAATAAATGGTGACCAATTGGTTCTGGCACTCACCGACCGCTGTCGCGGCACGCTCGCTTCGCTCGCTCGGCTCGTGCGTTTTGGTCTAAAGAGTAACCCAACCTAACCAACTCACCGTTTTAGTCACTGGTCGCGCCTTTCGATCACAACTTTAGTGGCTATAAAAAAACTGTAAAGATATCCCTAACTCAAATCTAAAATGGAATAAAAAAGGCGGCAAATAGACTATGGCAAATTATACATCGATTTTTTGAATAAAAATAAATTGTTTAGAAAATATTACTAATTCAAACACACAATATATAATTTAAAAAAAACAATTTTAGTATTTAAAAATCGGTTTTATTGATGTATCAAATGATTTTCACATTTAAAAATTGATATTATTGACATATCGAATAGTTAACATTTTTTTTCTTTCTTATGCCTATTGTTGTCGTAAAGTAAAAAAAAGTAACAGTACTGTGATTTATTATTATGAACTTTAAAATTATAATAACTAATTAAAAACTTGTTTACTAAATTAAAAAACAATTTTAGTGTTTATATATCAGGTGTAAATGTAATTCTAAACACAAATCACAACTTTTTTTCAACAAAAGTGACATAACCTTGTTTGTCAAACGTATTTTTATTTTTCCCATTATTCATTCAAAACTTGTTGGTGGACCCTAAAAACATGTTTCCTAGCCCAAATAACAAGTGTAGTGTTTATATCTAAGGCGTATGTATACCCCTAAACTTATTTCCGTTAATCTGATGACACTCTCTGTAAAAGTTTAGCCCATTTTAGATTGCGAACATTTAGTTGACGGTAGTTTTATAACATATAATATTTAAGCGGTTCGTAAACCCAGGCAGACAGTTATTCTACCAATCGCCAGACGCTACGGGCTTAAGTAAAGTGACTAAGTTATATTTAAATGGCCACAAAACTGTTTGTGTGATTTGATATGTATGTTTAATTTGAAGATGATATTAAGAATTTGAAATAGTAAGTCATTGAAGTTATGAGGAACGGGGGGACTGTAAGGTTGGCAGTCATCGGGCCAGGTTGGGCCCATTCTTTATGTTATATTGGTAATATATCTGTATGTGTGGCTATGAAAACACTGAATAGAGGTATTCTTTCTAATAATTCTGTGGTTACCATATATGTGATTATTGATTTATTATGCAAAGTTTTGATGATGCGTACAATTTAAAGAAGATAAAGTTGATCTGTGCAGCGCTTTGTTAGCACGGAGTTATAGCCCTACATACATAAATATTCTAGTAAATTTTGTTTCTAGTTATCATTTTTGCATACTACGTTATTTTGGGTTTTTATAGTAGTAGGGACACATATGTAAGCATGTGAGGCAAGCAAAATGCGACGTTCGAGGGAAAATATGAAAGGCAGATGGTTACTGCACGCTGTTGCGATTGAAAGTGTGTCAGCAAATATGGGGAATATATTTACTTAACGCGCAATACTGGACTTTGAAGGTCCGGGGGAATTTTTGTTCATACTTGAATCGGTGTCATACAAAAAGGCGCACCGCACTGATCATCTTCTAAATAACCACCGTTATATTACTATATATTACTTTTAATTCGGATTTGATACAAAAATAAAATATGTCTAGGTATTTTTTTAAATAAAACACATCAAAAACATTTGTCGCGGCATGATTTACCAAAAGAAGGTACACACCGGTCCAGCCGAGTATGAAATCAGTACGCTCGCGCCGGTGTGTACACGCAATATCAAAATTACCTATGACACGCTCATTGTCTACGGCCATCCGCCAATATTCGAAAAATTCACAAGGAACGACGACGAATGATTGTACGCGCAACAAAAATTACTGTAAAATCATATAATATTAAAATATACGCATTTATCAAGCAAAAGGTGCTTCATTGAAGACTTCCTACTCTTCAACATTATTAATATTGAAATCGTGTGTCCATATTTTTTAATTTATTTCTTCTCAGCTTATAAAGAGATCGTTATTACATTTTATAAGAGGGTAATTGGCTGTTTTCAAATCGCTTTCCTTACTGTTTATTGACATATGCCTGATGGATGAAATTTCTTTTCCATTACCAAGTGTACGTATCTACAGCCTTAGTCGGAAAAAACTTTTAATATTTGATACATTGAGCTAATAAGTTATGCTATTTGGCTGAATATCGTGGACATACAGGTATGTATTAAGGTTATGCCCGATGATATCAGTTATAAAAAATCGATATAATGATAATGTAGACCTTTCCAGGGAAGTAATATCGGTAATGTAATTTATTGTACTCAATGAAAATAAATGACCTTTTTACGATACTATAATTGCTGAAGCTGAACTATTAATAAATTGCCAGGTAGGGCATTTGCCCGACTAGATGGCTACCACCTCTGGTCTAAAGTATTTTTTTTTTTATGGCTGGAGTACAGCAAACAGGCTAACGGCCCACCTGGTGGAAAGCGGTTACCGTCGCCTATGGACGTTTGCAACATCAGAGATGTCGCCGACGCGCTGCCGGCCTCGAAGAAATTTTATGACACCCTTTTTGAAGAACTCCATATCGTAGCGCTGTGGGAAAACCTCGGCCGGGAGCTCATTCCAAATCCCCACGGTACGCGAGAGAAACGTTCTACAGAACCGTTGCGTACATGAGCGAAGCGGCTCAAGGAAGTGGGGGTGAACTCCCAATCGATGGCGAGCGTAGCGTAGTAAATCGCCATAACAACCTTGAGTTGTGTTCCGGCATTAGTGACCAGGTTCCAGTCTCCCTTAAGAGAGCAGTAGCGCATTTGTAGCACCTTGGTGTTGCAAATGTCCATAGGCGATGGTAACCGCTTTCCATCATGTGGGCCATCTGCCTGTCTGCTGAACTCCTGCAATAAAAAAATTAAAGAAAACATATTTAGACGACTTTTACCTATAACCATTATTTAGTAATTAAGTACGGCTAAATTAAAATCAATGAAGAATTTAGATTATCGGGACATGTTCAGGTACAATGAAAATAGCTCACGCGAATCTAAGGGAATGGAATGTCTGTAAATAAGTGCAATTAGGTTTCGAAGATGACTGGAATGGATATGCTAATGTGGCAAGTCCCAAAAAATAAATAGTAAAAAAGTCTCCCATCTAATGGTTACCGAAAGAGATTGCTTTAAGCAATAATGCGGTCCATTGTACTACCATTAGAAAATGTGCTACTATTTTATGTTGATGTATATTATAATTAAGACTATTATTGTTATTGTTCTCTAAAACTTTGCTGCACTTATACGTGTAAGTACGGTCATATACTTCGCGACGATATAGCAAAGTATATATATCATGAAAATATATTGAACAAAGGTGGATTTATAGAAAGTGGAGCTTTACATTTATCGCTTGTTCGGTAGCATGAGCACTCTATACAACTGTCTGCACTGACTATCTGTTCGAGGTACCAGTAGTTTCTATAAGCCCCTGATCTGATCTAGATCGGAACGAGCTGCCCGTTTTCTAGCTGAATAAGCACTTAGAATAAAGCGTAATTTAAAACTAGACAAGTACTCTGTTGTTATTGTATTTTTATTTAAAGACGTTTAAGCAAATGTTGGCAGGCGCTTGTTACTTAGAAAATTATTTGTAAAGTTAGTACAAGATTATTTAATAAATGAAATGGCTGTAGTAATGATATTATATAATAAATTTCTGTATTTTTGAATGAAACAAGCAGTGTGATCCGTGTAAAGATAATTGAGTCATTCAATGTCATTGAGAGTCGTCGTATCCTTTCGGTCAGTACTTTTCAATCAAATTAATTGAATTTGTTTTAACCTTATATCAGATTTAAATCCATAATATGGTGATGCAGTGATTAGACTTTCATAAAAACTCAAACGTAAATTAAACTATGGAAACGGTATATTGAAATTTCATTTCAAAATGCCAAATCAAATCAAATCAAAATGCTTTTTAATTTGACTGGATTATCATTTTGAGTCCCGATTTAAGCATGGGTATTGTACTACAATATAAGAACATTGTGGCGACCGAGGGTTTATTATTTTCAGGGTTTCGATACCTAAAAGCAAAAAGTAACATTTATGATCTTCACACTAGACTTATGGTGTCACTATTAATTATCTCAGGAAAAGTAAGGCCATATGGAATTTGGCACATATATAAATCTTGTGTGTCTATAAAGATGTAGTACTTACCAATTTTGTAAAATAATTATTTTGAATATTATAAAGATATCCCGATAAACTAATATTATTCAACTATACACTTTTAATTTTTTTTCCTCTTCATGATATCGTACAGTGAGGTGTCGCATGTATGGTGCAAAATATGGACAGCAGCAGCTCTTATATGCGACATTTTACAAATACTTTTTCTTAAATCTGAAGTATTCTTTTAATTTATATAAAAAAATAATAATTTCAAACAGACAAATGTATATTTTAAATGTCCGAGTTGTCGCTTTTTTCAATTTTCGACCCACTTCCCTTTCCTCGTATCCCATTTTCGCTATCACATCCCTTCTATATCCCAGTCCTCCTCACAGATCCCTTCATTCCATCCCTCCAAATAACCCCCGTCCCATTCTTACTATAACATCTTAAAGGTTGACAATGAAGAACAACTAGTTGGACCGTCGGCGTGTTTACCAGTTTTGCAATAAAAAATTTATAAAATATAGTTATTTGTGGAATTTAGATGAAATATACATTCTTATTATTAATTTACACTATAATGAATTTGTTCACACATGTGCACGGACTTTTTCCTGTGTCAAGGTTTATTGGACAGTGGCAAATATTTGGGGGCGGCGGGTAATGGTCACACGCCTCTTCCGACTGGGTTTTAATCCGACCATTGTCGTTATTATCAAGGGAATACCAAATCTATACGGGCGAACTAAGTGAAACACTAAATAATTATGGTTATTACACCCATAATCCAAAATGGGCGGAAGTTAAGTCTGTTTTTTGAGTTAATTTGCTTGGAGTGACAAGTAAAGCAGTTAAGAGATTACTGATCTCTGTTAGGCCCAGACTGATTTCTATTATCTGATGTTTTTTAGGCCTAAGTTTTTGCAGTTAAGCATGACTAGCAGGTTTTTTATTTTAATATGCAACCGAGTATTAGATTATTATTGTTCTGGACAGAGAGCACCCTTCTGACACCCCTGCCAGAGTACAACTCCTGCGCGCGCGCATAGCACAATTAGCAGCTAAGCGTCAAACGGTTGAAGGATCATCAAGGGCGGCCCTAGAGATTGAAAAATGAACACTTCCGATTATAAGCCTCGGCGAAAGGCTTTCGTGCGACGACCGCGTAAGGGTCGACGTTATTACAAAACGGTTGGCCGGATCAGCCCGCCCGCGGTTAGGACGGCAGGCTGGCAGGCACTGACAGTCAAACACAGACGGCGGCGTCTCAGACGACGCCAATCACAACCTCTCCACGTCCCCGAGAGGGACGCCAGGAGACATACCCCCCTCCATAGGCTAGACTAGGCGTATTACTGGAAAGTTTTTTTCGCCGTTTCTTCTCTCCCCGCCATAACACGTTGTGAACAGGCAGTAAGATAGCGTAGGCCGCCACGAACCACCGATCCCGGTCCGCCCCCCTTTCATAGCAACAGTCCAGCCGAGGTAAAGCCCCTTAAAAAGCTCTTTTGAGCAAGTTGCTCCCTCGGCTCGAGCGCCTTCGCCACGCAAAGACGCTCATCTTTACCCTACTACCCCGAAAATCCCAGTAAAATTCTGAAGTGTTTGGACCATTAACATATAGTCAAGTCCAATAAAATAAAAATAAATGAAAATATAGATTCTACTTTACTCTCGCACCATTACTACGTCTTGCTCTCTCTCTCTCTTTCTCTCTCAATCTCTCTATCTCTCTGTATAATTTTTTAAGTGCCGAGCGGTCCGGATGTTGGACGATCCCGAACTTATAGACGGTTCAGGATCTTTAAGTGTCAGAAGAGACGTTGGCGCTCTAAGCGCGGTCTACCGTCTGTCCGATGAGGAGTATTCTGAGGAGCTATTTGGTTTGGTACCTACGTCGCCATTTTACCACGGCACTGCTCGCCGGCGACTGGCAAGGTCATCCACACTTCCTTGACACCTGAAAGTTATCCACCGTACGTGGCGCTGGCTTCTTTTCTTGCAGTTTTCCCAGAATGCTACAATATGGGGTCTTCAAAAAGGACGTAAACAGATATTTAAAGTCTTAACAAGGTAGGGCTTAGTGTTGCAGACGTCCATGGGTGACGGTAGCCACTTGCCATCAAGTGGATCCATTTGCCAGTTTGCCTATAAGCAAACATAAAAAACAAATAAAAAATAAATAAATATAAACGCTACAAAGCAAAACACGGTGCTCCAAGTATATCTTTAATGATTTTGGCGCTATTCCAAAAAGGATAGGCCGTAACGACCCATTTCACGTGACACCAGAAACCATATACCGAAGATTTATTATGTAATCCTTACTTGAAAATTCATGAGTTAAATTACTGACGAGACTTTTCGTTGCTACCTAAAAGATATAATCAACTTTATCATTATATTCTTACAACATTTCTAATTATTGAAATATGTATTGGGTCAGAGTTACTATGTACTGTTGCGTTATTTTTTTTTATATAAGCCCGTTTTGAATTAAAAGTTGCAGCAGTACAATATTTTCTTAATACCTACCTCCCTTTTCATAGGCTAAGGTAGATGTATTATTTTTCATCTAATTGTCTTTATTTTATTTCCAAAAAGGTCTTAAAAACTATTAGTTACAGAATTATGTGCTTATCATAATTAACAAAATGCGGCGCTTTACGATGGCTCGCAAATTTTCTACCTATTAATAATTATTAGAAACAACATTCAGCTTAGATCACAGATGATACACTATATATAAGAGTTTAGATGTTTACATCGATATTAGTTCTTTAGTTTTCGAAAAACTGGCGTTAGTAGTAACAATCTAGTTGATTTTACACATATCTTATTCGGTTTATAATTTTCGACAGATGACATTAGGAATACAATAAAAATCTAATTAATAAAAAAAATATGTGTAAAATAATATTTTTATGATGGTGATGTATGATGATAACACGTCTAAAAAGAAATTGAAATTATTATATCAAAACCCGAATCTGCAAGTGTGATAGTTTTTTAGTAAAGGGCACCACAAAAATGCCATAGATCGTAGGATAGAATTAGGGTTCGCTTCGCTCGCCCTGATAAAAGAGATGGATATGGCCTAAAAAGCGTTATATTTTTCTATTATAAAATATAAAAAATCAGCTTTAAATATATATATTTGGAAGACGAAAAATCTTAAAAATAAGATCACAAATACAATAGTTCACCGATTACCCTAATCTATGTATGCGAATGAATTTCAAAAATCAATAATATGAAAATAAATACAGCACACGATTAATTCACTCGAAATAACTAAATCCACTACAATTGTAATAAATTCAACAAAGGTAATAAAAAAAAACTTTAAATGAATCTCATCTTCTTACAATATAGGCCCAAGATTGTACAAAAGCGTAGTCGTCTGTTTTCCTTACGTTATTAGATGTTTATTATACTCACAGGCAGGGTAGGATACATTTTGCGACTAATGCATATAATTAAAAGTAATTAAATAATTAAATTGAACAAGATGGGGGTAGGCTAAATAATAACTAACATCGTTATTAATTACTACTTGACACTTGACATCTTTGTCTTCCGTGATCACGGTAACTGAAAAATGGCTAAACGCCTAAATAAAAACTAAATAAAGTAGTTTTAATTAAAAAGGCTTTTGTAACAAAGTATGTGCGTAAGCAGAAAATATTTAAAAATAAATTAAATATTTCAAATAAGTTCCTTCTGTTATTATTGATAAGACTACGGTAATCCAAAAATAGCCTATTTTTATTATAGAAAAATACCAGGGATGTTATTAACTCCGTAAGCGTAACCGAAACTATCGGATATCCGAAATTAAAATTTTATCCGTAAAGTTTAAATTAAAAAAGAAACATATTGCACCCTTAGAATTAGAGACCTAATTAAAAATATCAAGTTATTCAATTTTGTACCTTATTTTTTATTTACTATATATTTAAATCCAATACTTCAAAATTCTGATTTAGGTCTAATTTTAAGGGTGCGATATAATAGGTCGGGGAAAAAGTCTTTTCGCATATAGTATGTATGAACTTGTAATAAGATCTCTTTGGCTATACCATTTGTGTCTGGCTGGTTTTGGTATCATTTTAAAGAATTTTAAAGAAGACAATTGCAAATTCAAAATAAGGAAATGTGTGACTTTCATTTCTTTTTATTATTGTTAAAATGAGTGAATCTAATGAAGAAATTCGATACATTTTAAAATTTTACTACAAAAAAGGTAAAAATGCAACAAAAGCCGCGACAAAAATTTGTGATGTTTATGGACCTAATGCAGTATCTGTGAGAGTAGCGCAAATTTGGTTCAAGCGTTTTTAATCTGGAAATTTTGATATCAAAGATGCACGTCGCTCTAGTCGCCCTGTTACGGACAAAATTGATGCCATTTTTGAAAAAGTGGAGCAAGATCGGCATATTAGTAGTTACGATGTAGCTGGAGAACTGGGAATTTACCACAAAATGGTTTTGGCGCATTTGAAAAAATCTGGGTACACAAAAAAGCTCGATATTTGGGTGCCTCACGAGCTCACTGAAAGAAACCTAATGAACCGTGTACTCATTTGTGATTCTTTATTACGGCGTAATGAAACCGAACCATTTTTGAAGAAGCTGATAACTGGTGATGAAAAGTGGATCACGTACGACAAGAATGTGCGAAAAAGATCGTGATCAAAGGCCGGTCAAGCTTCACAGACTGTGGCGAAACCCGAGTTAACTCGCAACAAGGTGATGCTGTGTGTATGGTGGGATTGGAAGGGCTTTATTCATTATGAGCTGTTGCCACCAGGCAGGACCATCGATCCTGAACTGTACTGCGAACAACTGATGAGATTAAAGCAAAAAGTTGAGAGAAAGCGGCCGGAATTAATCAAAGAAGGGGTGTGGTTTTTCACCATGATAACGCTAGACCTCACACATCTTTAGTCACTCAGCAAAAATTACGAGAGTTTGGCTGGGAGGTGTTAATGCAACCGCCGTATAGTCCTAACCTTGCACCTTCAGATTTTCACCTGTTTCGGTCTCTGCAGAATTCCTTAGGCAGTGTCAGGTTAACATCACGAGAGGACTGCCAAAACCACTTGTCGCAGTTTTTTGATCAGAAGGCCCAAAATTTTTATAGCAATGGGATCACGTCCCTACCTACAAGATGGCAAAAAGTTATCCAACAAAATGACACCTACCTACTTTAGTCAAATGTAAATAAACTTTATAAAAAAACCTTTTGAATTTTTATATAAAATACGAAGAAACTTTTTCCCCAAACTAATATAATAGTTTCAAATAATTTCAGATAGGGGCGGAGTAGAAATGAAACATGTTATGGCAGGTTTTTGTTTTTACCTTTTTATGGTTATATTGACTAAATATGTACATTCCAATTGTTAATTTAGTTTTTGTTCTTTAATACGCAATGACTCTTAAGAAGATTGATTGATAGGATATAATGTTGTGGTTGATTTATCTATATTTTTTTTCTTAGCCTAACTAAGGATGCGAGATCACTCATTGTGTGAATGTGGTCTAGATGAAGGAACGGTGGAGCATATATTTTTTCATTGCCCCAAAATTACCACTCATATTTATGATATTTTACCTTCAAATTGTGATCGTCCTGTGAATGTCCTTTACCTGTTAACTCTTGTCCATTCTAAATTCATATATACATACATACATACATACATAACTTCACGCCAGTTCCCTTGCGGGGTAGGCACGAACAACAGACGAGCTTGCATGACAAGAGTTATGAATGTCAAAGAGGCAAGTGAGGTGTGTAAGAATAAGCCTAAATGGCACTCTGTTGTTCGTGCCTAAATTCATATATACTTTATTTAAATTTTTATATACTAATAATATTTATTTATAACGTAGTTAGTCTAATACAATTAATGTTTTGTGTTGTCCTCAGGTCATCAGAAAACGTTCTGCACCGCTCAGTTGTCATTATAAATTAATTTATGATCACCTGTCATTTTTATATAGTCACTCCCAAAGTCCTTCCGACATTGGCTAAATCAACGCACATTAAAGCGTTGGAGCCATCGCCGAACAAAATGGAATAGAATAGAATCTATAAAATTATTTTTGTGATGTTATTAACTAAGTAATTTAAAGCAAATGATAACCTAAAAATAAAGCGCAATCATTATCTATTTGTATTTTACTTTTACAATTTATTCAAAATATAAGTTCCTTAACTGAAACTATCCGAAAGTAACGGATAATCCGAAATAATTTCCTATCCGTAATAGTATCTGAAACCGATTAATTCCGATTCATCTACATCCAAATCCGAAATTTCATATCCATAACATCCCTGGTTACTATGTACAAATTCAATATGGGTCCAAGCTAATTTATATCTTTCCTATTGTATTCCTAATGTAATTGATTTTATTACAGAAACCTCTATATTTTATCGGGCATACTTCCTACCCTCATAATTTAAAACTTATTGCTCGTCTCATCTATAAGTAGGGTCTAGTCACTAAGCCTGATATAATTTTAGGGAAAAATATGTAAGGTTCAGAAGATTATTATAAACCTTGATTTCATATTCATAGCTTCTGAACGTTGCAAGATTTTGAATTAAATACTGGAAAATTTGTAATAAAATCTTGTTTTAAAATGAGTCGTGGTAGTTTTGTGGTTAGCGCACTCGCCTACCAAACTCACAAGGCATGGATTCGAGTTCTGACCGGCAAACATGCACCACTTAAGCAGTAGTTTATTATGCATATTGTTACAATTACCACTCGTTAACGGCGAAGGAAAACACTGTGATGAAACCTATACATGGAGATAGTCGAAGTGCTAACCGTGCCAATTCGCCTTTTTTTTTTGCCAGGGGAAATCCGTTTGAGGACTAACCCGCGACAGGCACAGAAGCCTGGGGGGGGGGGGATGTTCGCGACCCGTGTGAGTGTGGGATTCGCCAGATCGGGGGTGGCACTAGCGTGCCCGGTCAGAACCGGTGCCACGCTATTGCCACTCCCCAGTTAGGGATACCCACTAAACCCCTGGGTGTTCCGTCCTGCGCCTTATGCCAGGGCTACGGGAAATGGGCTACCCGACTCCGCAATGCCCTGGCAGGCGTGGGCCCCCCTCACTGGGCCTCTTCCTATGCCAGGGGACGTATCCCCCGGCTACTACTGTGTCTCATTCTTGCGTGGGGCGGTCTGTAACGCGCCCCACGGGAAGAGAGATGAGCGCGCGCGAAACACTCGCGCTCTCATCTCGACGGCATGTGCGGGTGAGTGAGAACCCCTATAACCCTAGGGGCCCCACCCGCGCGTGCCAATTCGCCTTGGACCAACTTAGTGGGTATATCTCTTCCCTATAAATGGTAGATCCGAGCCCAACAGTGGGGCGTTTATGGGCTATTATTATTTTAATATAAAATGTAGTCTTATTTAACTATTAACGTACTATTGTTGAAAAACAGTACTAATAAATTTTTAAAGGGCTTTTTATTGATTGAAATTATGGAACATTTCAAATATGGCATTTTTAATAAACTGCATCAAATTAACTGTTACAAAAACTAGACTATAAAAAATCTTAGGATTAGATTTAAAATAGAAATCATTAAACATTTCGCTAATTGCAAATGACTTCGTTCAATCGTGTGTTTACCTTGTTCCAAATAGATAAAAAGACATTAAAGTGGAACTGGTTAATTAATTAATACTAATTTAGACAATAGAATCAATAGAAAATACTGGTTGACTGTTATATAATTACATTATAAACAGTAGATTGCCACGAAACTGTAATGTTTTTACGACGGTATAGTAGTCATAATTATTATATCCAGTTTATTTGTAGGAAAATAATTGTATACGCAACATGCTTGTTCAAAATGGATTGGCAAGTTTTAAACAACGACAATCTCGTGTGAAGGTTTCATCATGATGTTTTCCTTCGCCGACAGCAATTACACATATAATACGCACATTGAGTTGAAAGAATTGTCTAAGGAGTTCGTGGGTAATTGCTTTAGTTTTAAGATCACACTGCGTGATTACTTTTATCGATTTTTTTTTTCAAAATATAATTTTCTTAATAAATATTAACCTCTGGCGTGTCAGACAGTTTTTGGCAGAGGTACGAAAATAGATTAAAATAAAACGGGAAAAATATTTACTTTTCAGTGAAATTTTACATTATAGTACACTAGGATATGCCCGCGACTTTGACCATGCTTGACTTGAAATTCCGCGGGATTCCTGGGACACAAAGTACCACAGCATTTTAAAAAGAATATAATCTATCGTTTTAGTGAAAATTGTGTCCGAATAAGCTATACACCCGAACAATTACAAACCAGGCCCGGGTAATTTCTCTCGAGATTCTCGGGATAAAAAAATCAGACATTTTATTACATAAAATTTGCTATCGATCAGTGAATAAATTTAATTGAAATTAGATTTTTTTATACTCACCCTTTTAATCTATTTCCAGAAAAAATTCCGTGGGTTTTTCAGGATAAAAAGTAGCGCAGATCTTGTCTAAGAATTTGCTATCGATCAGCAGAACCGCATCGAAAACGGCTCAGTAGTTTTTTACTCCGTCCTTTATATAGTCTATTCCAGTTGTATTTTTTAATAGCTTCAATGTACAGACACATCATATTTAGAATTTTATAATATTATAGATTTCACACGAAACATCATAAACAATGACAAATGCGCAATTTTGTCATGGTATGACAAATGAACCGCCTCAACTGTTGAGACGCCAATATTATACGATTCTACGGACTTACCTGTAAATATATACCAAATAAATATATTATCCGTGCAGGAACGGAAAAAGAATACAATTTTCTGCGGCCGGGCGGCCTGACGTAAGAGGCGACAAAAAACAACCCATAGCCAGAAGGTAGGGTATTTGTCCGACTAGATGGCCTGGTCTAAAGTATGCCGCCATAACAACCCTGAGTTGTGTTCCGGTATTAGTGGCCAGGTTCCATTCACCCTTTAGAGTGCGACAGCTCATTGCTAGCACCTTTAGTATTACAAATATACATAGGCGACAGTAACTGCTATTCACCAGGTGAGCCGTCTGCCTGTCTGCTGAACGCGTACAATAAAAAAAACACATATATAATTGAATGTCGCATAGATCTGTAAGACGTTGACTTAGTTTACTAGCTTACATTGATGGCGAGTAAAATAACAGCCCTTACAAACCACCTACACTAGCTAAATGCAAAAGAGTTCAACAACAACTGTCATCGGAATAGGCCAGAAGAGCACAAAAATAAACTTATACATAAGCAAGTTGAGAATTGAGATAACAATATAATGATCTCGCACCGACAGACGGTTAACTGGCCGATCGGAAACACTTTAGCCGGACTGCATAGTATTTGCCTTTAATGAATAAATAACTGTGTTATTCGTGATTTCAACTAGAGAAAATTGTGGATTCATGTTCTTTTAGGTATTGAAATTTGAAGGTTATACCTTCTAGGAATTCTTAAGTATTTTTATGGTCTCGCTTAGGTTTCTTTTTGTCTTCCCATCAGACAGCTGATTATATCAGCAACTACTAATCCTAATACTACCAAATTTATCCTACGTATAAAAATCATGTATGTCTCCTTAAATGTTGGGTAGTAATATTTAAAAATCTCGAACATTTGAAAAAAGAACACGGATTTGATCTATATTTTTCATCATAATAAGTATTTAAATCATAGGATTTATTTATAGAGCGATCCTACATGCATGAGTCCGTTCGCAGACGACGTTTTGCTATTACTGTAAATAGGTATTGTTCATAAAATTCCTTAAATTTGTCATTGGAAATTACACGCAATTCTCGCAACTGTTGCTCATTTACTTACTAATAGATTCACTAATAGGATAAAAGCATAGCCGATGATGCTCTTAACCATTATAATTAATACTTGCGGACTAATAAAGCTAAGATAATAGTGTCCATCTTACACAAACTTACTTCATCTAAGTATTATGTATATGTCTCTCAATCAATCTATTACGTAGCATTAATGGTTGGATGTTTAATGAATGTTTATATTTACAGGGTATAATCCTAGTGATAGATATGCTCCAATGTATCTACTTTATAACTTGGTGTCTACCTTTACAAACAGACGACGCAAGTTATGCCTTGACGTCGAGTAACTAGAAATCCTCTTATTCATAATGAGTTAGAGTAAGTTTGTAGACTTATTTAAGAACGTTAAAGAAGCTTATAAAGGTATAGATTGGTACTAATACTATAAATTTATAAGTAACCATGTTTGTTACCTTTTCTTGACTACACGAATATTCAAATTCAAATTTGAAGAAGCTGAAATAGGGGATGAATAATACAATCCATAATTCCGCAAAGGATATAAAGATTTATTAGGCTTTAGGTAAAATTAAAACGTGTTGCGGCGTTTTTGTTTAATTATTCCTGAAAAAGGTAAAGTAATTATTATTTTAATTATTATTTAATTACATAATTCAAATTCCACTGTAGGAAGTCGCGGGCCCAGTTATTTTACAATAAACTTGTTTAAAAAACGTATTTAAAATTATGTCTGCATTTTAAAGGCCTTTAGGGCGAACTCCTAAACTATGCCAAATAGCAAAAAACACTTAGAGGAGCCTCAGGGCCGATTTTGGCGAAAACTGTAATAGTATAATTTTTTTTGAAAAATGAATTACCTTTGTCAGGAATCGAACCGGCTGATTTTCGAAAAATAAACATACCTGTACCAAAGCGTATAGCTTGCAAGGATCAATTTCCTGGAAAGGGTTGTTTTTGAACAAAATGTTCTATTTTCCCATTGTTGGAATCAACCTCTTTACATAGTTTTACTTTTTATATTTTGACACTGTCAACATTCTTTTGTTTTTTCTTCTTTTTACTCACTCTATATTCATCCCTGCATTGTGCCGTATCGTTGTGTAATAAATATTAATATTATAAGAAAATTATCGTATTACTTCACGTCCAAGTTGAAATATATACAGTCTACGTGCTCTCCACATATTGGTCCTTCGAGCCGGATATGAACCAGCGACCTATGGATATCAGTTAAATCACGCTCGGGATAGGTCGTTAGCGACGTACCTATTAAAAAGTGCCCTGGCGTTAAGTAAGTGAAATCATCTGTATTTGAAGTCATTGGTAATAGAGGCCTTGAATTTAGGACAGATTCTATTTGCACTAATACTGTATTCAGTTCTTCATATGTAAGCAAACACCTTTGAATAGTACGCTTTAAATGGAATTTAGTGCTTTTTACAGCAGCCTCCCAAAGGCCACCAAACACAGGTGAATAACTTGGAATAAAATGGAAAGCTATTTGGTTTTGTATTGCATAATTATTTACTTGAAATTGATGATTCTGTGACCCAAAAAGCTTATATAATTCAGTTAACTGAGAATTTGCGCAGCGAAAGGTACTAGCATTGTCACAATAACAGTCACTTGGTAGACCCCTTCGAGATATAAACCTCTTAAAACATGCAAGAAAGCTTGCTGTGCTAAGGTCCGATGCTAGTTCAAGGTGGACAGCTTTTGTGCTGAAGCAAACGAAAACGCATATATAACCTTTCCCTACAACTGATCGTCTAATACGAGATAGCTTGACATTAACCGGCCCCGCGAAATCAATGCCTACCCTTTGAAAAGCTCGATGGGCTTGAACAACCCTGTCACGTGGTAGTGAACCCATTAACGCCTTTGCCGCAACCCCTTTCATTCTAAAACACGTGAGACATTTATGAGTGACCTTTTTTATTTCCCTAATACCGTTCAAAAGCCAATAGTTTTGATTAAGGCTTGATAACATCAGCCTAGGACCAGCATGCAATAATCTAGCATGTTCATTGCGTATTATTAATTCTGTGACTTTAGATCCTTTGGCTAAAATTATAGGATGTTTTTGTGAGTAACTTATATTAGAGTTTTGAAGCCTACCACCAACTCTCAAAATACCATTACTATCTAAAAAAGGATGCAATGGTTTTAATGCGCCAGTTAAGCTCTTCTTCAAGTTGAAATATATACAGTCTACGTGCTCTCCACATATTGGTCCTTCGATTAATTATAAAGAATACAGCGAAGAGGACGTGCAAAAATAAGTAAGACGCAATATTATTTTCTTCAGTGAGCTGCAATACAATACGAAAAACGCAATAGTAAATCGTTTTTTCGTCAGTTCTGCTGCAAATATATACTACGATACGCAAATTTCATTCAAACAAGCAATTTATAAAATTCATTGTCATTCTGCATCGAAAATCATTATTATAAATCGCTAACATTTTATTGTTGAAGAAAAAAAGTTTCCCAAGAATATAATTATTAAAACATAAATCTATGAAGCCAAGACTTCAACCATAACGTGTGTGTTCGAAATTTGAATGCGCAAGCGGGAACGAGCGTCTACGTGCACAGGCGGGGCCTGCTGAAGTTTAAATTTGGAACCTTCTTTTGCTGGGACTGTGGACATTATTCGCGTTTGTTTATTGTTTTTTTTATTTAATATTTTTTTTATCTAGTGTTGTACATTGTAAGTTTTGTCATAATATTAGTTTTATAAGTAGTTTATTGTAAAAATTTGTGACGATGTCTGAAGTACTAAAGGAACTAGTCTTTAAGCGCGGAAGTCTGAAGGGTAATATTACGAGACTTCAAACCTTCATTAAGTCTGATGCGTTAGTAGAGGCCAATAAGGCACAATTAGAGGTAAGATTGTTGCGTTTACAAAAAACGTTCTCGGATTTAGAGGACATCAACAATAAAATAAGTCTGCTTGATCCTACTGACAAGGAGGATATTTCGGTTTTTGAAGATAAATTTTATGAAATTTCCGCTGTGTTAAGTGATGGCATAGAGAGAGACGAAAACGTTCCAAGATCTCAAAGTAATAATCATCACAGGGATATAGCTTTACCTACTATTAAAATAGACCCGTTTGATGGCAAATCTTGTTCAGGTTATGTTACATTTATTAGTTTGTTTGATAGTTTGATACATAATGATGCAAGATTAGATAATATTCAAAAGCTTCACTATCTTAGGGCTTTTTTAAAATTTGAAGCTTTAGATTTAGTTAAAGATTTGCCTCTATCCGATAGTAGTTACTCGGAAGCAAGAAATCTGTTAAAAGACAGGTTTTTTAATAAACATCAAGTTGTCACAGAACATATAATAGCTTTATTAGATTTACCGTTGCTTGCAAGGGGTGGTAGCATTAGAGCCTTCATATCACAAATAAAACAAAACCTTAGTGCACTTAAAAATTTGGAAATAAAGACGGATTATTGGGATCCTATTTTAATAGTAATTTTTATGCGTAAGCTGGATGGGTATACTGTAAAGGCTTTTGAATTTGAAAGGGATATAAAAGCTACACCCACAATTTCTGAGTTTATTGGGTTTCTTGAGAAAAGAGCACTAGCTTTGGAAAACACTGCAACCACATCGCCCAGTGTATCGAAGTCAGCTGAAAGATTATCTAGTCATGTCGCCGTGCAACAGCCAGTATGCATAAAATGTAAGTTAGAATCTCACAAAATATTTAATTGTAAGGAGTTTGCATTGATGGCATCTGCGGAGCGTATAGAATTTGCTAAAAATAACAACTTGTGCAATATTTGTCTTAATAATCATAAAGGAAAATGTAAATTTCATTTTAGATGCACGCACTGCAACAAAGGTCATAATTCTCTGTTGCACCCTAATGACCAAGACCCAGTTACGTTGTTTTCGAATATATGCAATAATGTTTTACTTCCCACAGTTCGCATAAAGTTATTTTCTAAAGACAATAGGGAAGTTCATGTAAAAGCTATTCTAGATACTGGGTCACAAGCTTCATTAGTTACTACTAAAGTCGTAGACTTGCTTGATTTGGCACCTACACAATCAAATGTAAATATTGTAGGTGTAACAAATGCAATTAACCATATTAAATACTCTATACCTTTAGAAGTACATTCCCTGACTTCAGAATTCAGAACGTTAATCAATTTCCAAGTTGTTGAAAAGATTACTTGTAAGTTACCCCAAAAGCCTATTAATATTACTAAATTAAAAATCCCACCTGGATTAAAGTTAGCAGATAGTACTTTTAATATACCGTCGGAAATCAATACGTTATTGGGAGCCGATATATTTTTCCGGGTGGTGTTACCCCAGATTCCTGTGTATGATACTCCGCAGCAGGAAAAGAATCAATCTTTATCAGCAGGACAAAATGAGGACCCTAGTTCATCACCATCAATATATAACACAAAATTTGGGTATATTATAGGTGGGGCCTTACCAGCATTTGATAACAATTCTAAGGTATCGTTACTTTGTCATACGTGTGAATCTGATATTGGTGAGGTCAATGCGACAATTAAACAATTTTGGGAATGCGAAGAAGTTCCACAAATAATGAATGAAATATCTAGCGAATCGCAGACAGCCGAATCGATTTTCTTAAAATCTGTGAAGCTTGAGAATAATAAGTTTCAAGTTGACTTACCTTTGAAGGTTAGTTTGAATGAAATAAGTAACACTTTAGGCAATTCATTTGATGTGGCATTATTTAGATTTCTTAGTTTAGAGAAGAGGCTGCATAAAAATGTTAGTCTTTTTAATGATTATAAAAAATTTATAGACGAATATGTTGATCTAAACCATGGACATTACGTTGACATTAAGTCGTATAATTTTTCTAAAGATCCGATATATTTATTGCTGCACCATCCTGTGGTCAATGAGGCAAGTAAGAGTACCCCTGTTAGGGTTGTTTTTAATGGATCTATGCCTACAAATAAGAAATTGTCATTGAATGATATTTTGTTAAATGGGCCCACGGTTCAAAATAGTTTATTTGACATTTTGTTGCTGTTTAGGTTTGGTGACTATATTTTCACTACGGATATTAGACGTATGTTTAGAAATATTGAAATTAATCCCGCATATAAGCCTCTTCAAAATATTTTGTGGCGTGAAAATACACAGCAACCAATACAATGTATATGCTTAGATACTGTAACCTATGGCTTAAAAAACTCAAGTTATCTAGCAACTCGATGTTTACTAGAATTAGCTGTAAGATTTGAGGCTGAATATCCAATTGCATCATTTATTTTAAAACAATGTACATATGTCGATGACATTTTATTTAGTCATTCTAATTTAGAAGTTTTAAAGGAGGCAAAAAAGCAATTATGTGACTTGCTAAAACTTGCTAGTTTAGAGACTCACAAATGGGCTTCAAACAATGCTAATATTTTATGCGACATTCCTGATGAAAAGCAACAATTAGAAAATTTAGATTTTCGGAAGGATTGTAATTTTAATATTAAAATTTTGGGCCTTAATTTCGATTTAAAAATGACTCTTTTACAATTTCCAGTCCAGATAACCTTGTATGTAAAAAAGTGACAAAAGGCAGTATCTTAAGTTGCATATCACGGTTTTATGACCCTCTAGGGTTCGCTAGTCCGATTATTATTAAAGCAAAGTCAATTATGCAACGTTTATGGGAGGATAATGTGGATTGGCATGCTTCACCATCATTAGAAGTCATTCATGATTGGCTACAATTTTCAAATAGTTTAGCAAAAATAAAACCGATATATTTAAATAGGAATATTTCAATTCAGTCCGATGTTATTGCTATTCAGCTGATTGGGTTTGCTGATGCTTCATCTTCAATTGGCTATGGATGCTGTATATACTTAAGAGTCGTTGAAACAACTGGTTATGCTAAAGTATTTTTACTTTGTTCAAAGTCTCGTATCAATCCTCGTGCTAAGCCTTTGACGATTCCGAGGCTAGAATTGAATGCAGTATTAGTGCAAATAGAATCTGTCCTAAATTCAAGGCCTCTATTACCAATGACTTCAAATACAGATGATTTCACTTACTTAACGCCAGGGCACTTTTTAATAGGTACGTCGCTAACGACCTATCCCGAGCGTGATTTAACTGATATCACAGTTAGTAAATTACGTATGTGGAATATTTGCACTCAAACGGTGCAATCATTTTGGAAGCTTTGGTACAGACACTATTTAAACGTTTTACAGTCTAGACCAAAGTGGCAGATTACTCAAAGCAATATTAAAGTAGGTACTTTAGTACTTTTAATTGAAAATAATACTCCGCCTATGACTTGGCCCATGGCTCGGGTCACAAAGATTTTCCCTGGAAAAGACAATCAGGTTAGAGCCTTTGAAGTTATTACACCTAATCGGAAAAGTCACATTAGATCTATAACTAAAATATGTGTTCTGCCTTTAGAATAGATATCTTTTCTTTTAAGTTCTGATTTTTTAAACAGGAAGTTTGTATTGTTATTTTGTCTTAGTTTCCTGTTAATAACTTATTAGAGGTCATAGAAATTAATTTTAAGTTTATAAGTAACATTTAAGATATTTCAGTTTCAGGTTTTTCAATATGCTGTGGCTTATTTTATTACTCAAATTGTATTGAATTGTTCTTTGAGGCCCCCAGCATGTTGGAATCAACCTCTTTACATAGTTTTACTTTTTATATTTTGACACTGTCAACATTCTTTTGTTTTTTCTTCTTTTTACTCACCCTATATTCATCCCTGCATTGTGCCGTATCGTTGTGTAATAAATATTAATATTATAAGAAAATTATCGTATTACTTCACGTCCAAGTTGAAATATATATAGTCTACGTGCTCTCCACACCCATATATAAATTAAATATCAAATTGCGCCGGTTGTTTAACCGCACCTCATTTGAACGCAGTCAATGTTTACCCATTGACTGATTTGATTGATTGAGATAAAACACATGCGTTTCGAATGTTAATTTATAGATAGCGTATTAAAAATAGAATAACTTTCATCATTTCCATATTGTATAAATATGAATGAGGTGAGGTTTATTGGTAAATAATGTATAGAAAATAGAACATTTTGTTCAAAAACAACCCTTTATCTTAGGTTGCCGTATACATTCCTTTACAGACATTGGGCCTTATAAGCTACACTATGGCTTGATATAATAATACAGAATGTGTTTATTTTTTCAAAATCAGTCAATTCTATTCCTGACAAAGGTAATGAATTTTTCAAAAATGTAATGATACCATTTTATTTTTCGTCAAAATCGATCTCGAGACTCCTTTGAATTTTTCGCTATTTACCATAGTTTATGATTTGGCCCTGAAGGCGCCCTTGTAAAATCCATCCTGCATAATAATGATAATTGTATACTGACTCGTTATACGTTACAATGGTAAATACATAACAATGATTATAATCTATAGAAGTGTATTTCTCGGCTTCTATTCACACCAATATGTACTAATTAATCTTTGAATCAATTCCCTCCCTATTGCGAACTGAGTGTAATGATACAGATAAAACAAGAATTGGCATTTATGACTAGGCTCATCGTATGTTTATGTCATCGTAATATTAACTTTTTAATCTAATCCTAATTTAGACTAGTAATAGATATAATAACTCTCTCTTTTCGTTCACCATATCCCAATTACTTGGGGTCGGCATAATATGTCTTTTCCTTCCACACTCCTCTATTCTGACATACATCTTCTGTCACACCACATATCATCATATACTTCACACAATCCATCCATCTTTTTTTTTGGTCTATCTTTAGATTTGTACCCATCCATCATCTTGTAGTTTAACTTTAACAAATATAGATATAATAAGTATAGATAGATATATTTTCTTACAAGCTTTTATTTAACTTGCAATGTATGTATGTATGTAAGCTCGGATTGAATCTGGCAAGTTAAATTTAACCAACTTCCCGGTTTCCGATTGAGCTGGAATTTTGCACGCATATGTATATCGCGTGACAATGCAATTATATGGTACCATGGATCTGATGATGGAGTCGGAAGGTGGCTATAGGAACTCCTGTACAAAACAAGATAGACCCATCGTGTTTGGGCTCGTTTTACTTGTCTTGGCTAACACTCTGCGGCTACATGATGTCCAGGATCTCAAAAGCTTGTATTTAAAAACCTTTTTAAAAAAGCTTATTTATAGTAATAAAAGCAGTATTTACTGTGATGTTAAAATAAATAGCAAAATTTTAACGAAAATTAAAGTAATTTATCGGGATTGCTGGCAACTATCAGAGGGCTAGTACTTATTACTACTATTTATCTTAGACAACGGATGAGTAACAAGCCAATCCAGCGAAGTAACGTAATCTGCTTCTTGGGCAGATTTAATGGAAAACGGTAAACTATGCCCAGTATTCTATTTATAATTTTAAGGGATTATATGTAGAATACAATATAACTAATATGAATACATTAGGTTTATTTACGGTTAAGTTTTCTTTATTGTGTTAGTTTATAATATTTTAGTTATAAATGATTTGTCCGAATGTTTATATGCAATAGGTTCCAAAACGGCTCTACAATTAATTGAAAGTATTAGGTATTAAAATACAGATTTTGTCTTAAATTGTGTATGTTTTCATTTTGATATATTGAATGGTTCAGAAGATATGAACGTAAAGTCCAAGTTTTTATTGCATATTAATCATATTGTTAATTAAAGTTTGCCCCGAGACTACGCCCTAGGCAGTGACTTTATTTTACTTACATAAAAACTGGATTCGTTTTTTTTTTACTTATAATTATAACAAAGAAAATAAGTACTAGTCTAAATAATTGCCCAGGTAAAAACATAGAGGTGAGTCGAAGCCAACCTGATTTGAAGTAATACAATGAATGACATGTTGTTTACGACTACACAACAACCCCTAGTCTAGGGCATGCCGCCATAACAACCTTGAGTTGTATTCCGGCATTAGTGCCCAGATCCCAGCCTCATCTACGAGTCCGGCAGCGCATTGGTAGCATCTTTAGTGTTGTAAATGTTTATAGGCGACGGTAACCACTTTCCATCACAGTTGTCTGCTGTACTCCAGCAATTAAAAAAAGGTATTTGTAAGTGAATTGAAAAATGCACCCTCAAGCGCAATTGATGAAACATACATACATACATAACTTCACGCCAGTTCCCTTGCGGGGTAGGCACGAACAACAAAGCGCCATTTAGGCTTATTCTTACACACTTTACTTGCTTCTTTGACATTCATAACTCTTGTCATGCACGCTCGTCTGTTCTTAAGGCTCCTGACATCACCTTCTGCTAGTACACGATCAATTTGATCATGGAAGGTGTGTCGTGGCCTTCCACGACTTCTGCATCCATCTACTTTTGCATTGTATATCTGTTTAGTCATTCTTTCATCAATTGATGAAACTACGTCATTTATCGGGATAAAAGGTATCCTAAGTGTTGACTCGGGATAAAAGTGACCTCTGTGCCGAGTTTCATTCGTATACGTCCAGTAGTTCCTAAAAAAGATGCGACAGCAGCGTCATCTTTTTCACTATTTTCGTCTATTCCACATGAAACGACGTCATTTATGCGAATAATTCTGTCGAATTTCATTTCTTTCTGTTCAGTATTTTTAACGTTACGCTTTAACAGACAGACACAGACAAAAGTTAAAAAAAATGCATTTTCATAATCTCCGGGCCGAATTATCGCCCCTGATTTTGTTAACACTTTTAAACCCAATGTAACACTCTAACCAACTACTATGCTTTTATAGATAGAAGATAGATAGCCGCATCCTGCATTAATATCATTGTAAAATATTATATTTTACAGTGATATTAATGTGTTAAGTGAGTTTGTTTCGAATTTTTAATGGAAACTTGAAGTGTGACGTTTTGTTATGCAGTTTTATTTTCACAAAAAAATATTTTTATTATTGTATGATCCCAGAAAAAAAATCATGGGATTAAATCAAAAGTTTACATAAAAAGACCCTCGTGGAAAGTTGTAGTTCAGTAATAAATACCAATTGCTCCACAAGATTTTTAAGTGTAGCTTAAAGTACAGGATTCCTACTCGAGATTACTTAACAAATTGACCTTTTTAGGATGAGCAAAACCCATAAACGTTGTCGTAAATCTCAGTTAATGCCCGCGGCTCTATAGTCGGGAAACAAAAATGTTAATCGCTTTCAGGCTGATTTTACGTCACTAAACTAACAAAAGATTGTGAAATTCCTTGCGGTTGTGTAGATTCTCTAGATTATCGTCAGTCACGTGGTTTCATCTCATCCTACGCATACAGCTCTTGGTTATCTAATATTCTTATATCACAAAGATGAGGAAATCTCCTTGGTTTGGACGTAACATGGCTTACACCGTTTCATGTTTCAGATATAAAAGATATTTTTTACAAAATTAAACAACGACTTTTAATAAGGATTTACTACATTGCATGTCTCGTAGAAACATTTATATTATTTCTTTAACATGTTTATAGAGTATAAAATAAAATTGCTTTCCGCGTCTGTCTGTATATCCTTTAACTTCTAAACCACGTAACGGGTTTTTGAGCGGTTTTTACCTCTCTCTTTTCTTTCACTTTCTCCCAATTATATGGGGTCGGCACAATATGTCTTTTCCTTCCATACTTTTATATTCTGACATACGTTCTCTGTCAGATCACAAATCATTAACATCCTTCTTGTTGTGGTCGTTGAAAGAGAGATTTTGTGAGTTTATATAAGTAATCACCCCAATAGCCTGGTACTTTTTGTCCTCATTTCCCACAATAGTTTTACACTGGCCAAGGCTTGTCTTTGGGTGCACTACTATATAGTGTAGACAGGGATAATCGCCGGTTAGTGTCACGCCACATTTACATTAAATTTGTTAAAGGGCCTCTACGTGTTTGCCTTCCTATAGCCCCACGCAAGCCCTCCAAATGTCCGGGCCGTTTTTATGGCTCGTCGTCTACTAAGACATACATAAAAACTAAATAAATCATTAGTCAAAAATGTTTATTAAGTTATTTTATACTTTTTAGTTCTTGAAGTCGGTTTTTTAAACATATACATATTTTTACTAACCATAAAAATGTCTATCAGCCCTTAATTTTATACACTTCTCGATTTAATTAGTTCATTCTTTATTAGACGGAAACATTAAAGACAATTGAGTATTCCAGAAAAAAGATTGTGCATACATACATACATAAGTATGTATGTATGTAATTTTTTTTCAACATTCAAAACGGCGATTTTATTACTTATAAATTGAATCGTTGTATCGCATAATGATTAAAAATATATATTTTCATTCCGTCTACATTTCATACAGCTAATAATTTCTGAGAAAAATTGCGGCGCCATGACTAGGTTGACGGATGGACGGTCATAAAGAGTAAGACGTAATATTTTCATATAATGTCGAAAATCCTAGTCTGTCTATGTGGGCTGACCATTATTATTATACTTGATAATTTTATTAACTGTTCATGTAGGTTATCATTAGAGCATCTTAGGTCAATTCCCTGATACACTTGAGACATTGATTTGTTATTATGACATAATAGCATTACAACGAAGCCAAAATACATGCGAATTAGTATATAATCTTATATTATTTGATGTTTTGCAAGAAATACTTTATCTTTGTTGTTAAAATTATAGTTAAACATAATAAGTAACGGAAAGCCAATTAAAAGTATTAAACACAATTTAATTGATTTTCAAAATATACATAAAGTAGTAGTAGTATTAAATATATCATAAATATTTTACTTTTAATAACTAATTTGGTATGTAAATTTAAATTTTTCAAAGAACTAATTAACCAATGTTTCTTTATAATTACGTACGTCACTATCTAATTACCAACTTTTAACAAACAAATCCTCAATATAGAATGAACGGACAAATGTAGTTACCCTTACATTATAATTGGAAGGCCTTCTATCATAAATAAAGAACCTTCAGATTAGGAGGAAAAGGCCTTACTATAAATTAGAAAGGGTTAAACAACTCTCCAAAAACAATTCTGAAAACATTTTCCAGGTTACCAATCATAACAATAGATCATGACGCAAATATAATATACGTCTCGAAGTTTGTGCTACATAACCATTAGCCTAAATGATATTATTTGGCAAAGAATATAAGAACTAAGAAGTAATATATCATATATTATTTCCGTTCCACAAGTAAAAGTCGAAACTGGAGCAAAATATTGACATTACTAACACTTATCCATTACTGCATATTGTTAGGTCTATAAGGCTTTTGACTTTTACAAACGCCTTTGACATGATTCAGATACACGTTGTTTTAGCGAAGTTATTTTTTTGGCGGTTTCTACTCTTGGTACCTATACTCTGTAGTTATCAAAACACACAGACACACATACCTACGTACTGAATAGATACTATGCAGACACTTAAATAAAATATCATCTGAATCCTAAAACTTACAATGTTACTACTTTATGATTCTGAATTTTCTTTTCTGTAACAAACTAGTCTTAGAATACAAGTAGTAAAACAGGTTTGACCCTTTTTTTTATATAGGGAAATGCGTTGCTGCACTGTAAGCCGCGCGCGGAATTCTCGCGGCCGGTGTGTGGGTTCCCCCGACGCCGGGTATACCCACTAAAACCCCATGGGTGCCTTCTTCCGCCTGAGTGCCGGGGTCATGGTATGTCGCTAGAGCATTTACCCGCAACGCCGGTGGGCGGTGGTTCTCCCCCGCTACAGGAGCGGCCTCTCCTGTATGAGCCGGCGAAATGAAACTTCCCCGGCTCTGAGGTCACGCGGCAATCACTCGCCGCCTCTCACGGCATTGGTACGGGCAGAGGCCTGTCGAGTCCCCTAGGCCTCAACGGCCTCTGCCGCCCGCCCGTGGCTTCTTTTCACCACGAGTGTTACTCTATGCCGCTGGAAGCAGCGGACGAGTTGTCCGTCGCGGCCGCGGCCTAACACAGGTTTGACCCTAGTACGGGGTCTTGCCAACCACGGGAGTACACATCTTGCTATTTTTGGTGCAATCTTCTTTTTGTATCTTTTACTTGTAAATTGATTATGAGATAAAGATTTTATTATTATAGGGCTTCGTAGCCAATTCAGCCAAAACCTTATTTATGTTTTCGTGAAAGTTAATTTTCTCGGAAACTATTGCGACTATATGGATGAAATTTGACAGAGAACTGTAATTTGTATGGCACTACACAACAGATAAGTAAAACGACGAAATAACTATTGTTAGTGCAGGTTTTTTTATAATTAAATACGTAGAATTTTGAGAACTGTTTTATTCGAATTCATAACGAAGAGTTTGGATAATTACAATTAATTATAACTTATGATTCTCGTAAAATTAGTTACCTTAGAGCGCTACAATGACATGAGCATTCACCCAAAGTCGTAGTGAGAATAAGAAATATTTCGTTGCTACGCCCGCTCGCTTTTATATCCGATTAGTATCCAACTACCCGCAATTATTACAATAGTAGGTGGTATTACTTATAACAAATGTTATTAACACTCTATTACTTACGGATCTGAATGTTGTTTTTCTTGCAATGTATAGTTACATAGTCATATGGCTCATTTATAAGCGAGTTGCTGTTTTTATATTGCATGCTCCAAGCTTGCAACATAAATAACAATTCGATCACAGTTGTCATTTTAGTCAAGATAATTAAAACTCAGAGTATAGTCCGATCTTGAAAAGTCATGGCATATTACCTTTTTGAATGAAATTCAAGAAGTGGGAAACTATTACTTTCTAAACTCTACCATTAAATAGTAATTTTTGAAATAAATGAGGAAGAGTTTTTAAAAATACTTTTAACCATGTTTTATGTATCCGTACCCAAATGCTGAAAAAAAAATGTTTCTCACTTCTACGGAACCTTTAATTTTAAGCGGACTACTAAATAATATAAAAACTAACAGTTATTTGTCTTGTTCTACACAATTATTTGATAGTAGAGTTTTTGTAGCCGCGGTGTCAGACCATAGCCTTTAAGTTTATGTCATTTATATATCATATAATTACATATGATAATAACAAAAAAAACTAAGACCATAGTAGTCTACACAATTACCCAGCAAAACAGAGATGAGTCAAAGCCAACCTGATTTGAAGTAATACAATAAATGACATATTGGACAACGTAGATAATTAAATATAGTGAATTGAAAAACGCGATTGCAGCGCCATCTATTTTACTAATCTGTTTATTCCATGGAAACGACGTGATTTATTGGGATAAAAAGTATCCTATGTGTTGACTTGGGGTATAAGACACGTTTGTGCAGTTTTCGTTCGTGTACAAAAAAGATGCGACCGCAGTGACATCTTTTTCACTATTTTCGTTTTCAAGTGATGTTCTAACAGACAGATAGACAAAAATTCTAAAAACTGCATATAAGATATAAAAAAGGATTAAGGATAAGGATAAAGATAAAAGCCACGTGGAGGTTTACCGATGACTATTTACTATTATTATATTGTATTACTAAAACACAAGTCTGGCACCTTGTATATTGTTTTTCAGTAAAGCCTCAATGACAGGAAAAGGAATAAAATCATACAGCTTAACCACATGTAACATGTGTATATAATAAGTGATCTATTTAGGTTTATTTATTTTTAGGTACTTATCTTTAATTTTGTTTTAATTTTGCTATCACTGTTTTCTGGTTTTTTTCTTTGTCTGTTATTTTTTTCTTTGTTATTATTCCTTTCATGTATAAATTGATTATAATCTAATTTAATTTAACTTGATTTACCGTGGGTCGCATGATTTTTGTGATTAAGGAGGTGGGCACTGAAAATTAGTGCTGTGTCGGACTATGTTTTGGCACAGCAAAAACTGAGTGCCAACTTCATTTTGAAAATTGCGGCACACATTTTAATTGCTATTGTTAATTGTATTGTATTGCTATTGTAAATTATTGCTAAGTGTCGGATTTTTAGAAATAACTATTTTCTTTCTATCTTTTCTTTCTTTCACTATTATTGTATATACTATGTAAAGTATATACAATAATGAATTAAAATAATAAGTTTATTGCAACAAATATTTATGTAACCTTTTTTTTCAACCCTACTGACCATCGACGCGTGAAATTCTTGAATGAGGCTAGCGGCAAACCTTCTGCGCATGGGTTAGCAGATTAAGAATAGTAGTAGTACATTAAGAATCGAATAGACAATGCGCATCTCTGTTGATTGAAAAAACATGTAGTATTTTAATAATGACATCCAATTAGTAAAATGGTTTTTAACTAAAAACGCGAATAACAAATTAGCAAGTTTTTTAAAATCTCATATACAGACTTCGGCACTGATATAATGAGTCTGCATTAGACATTACTAAGAAGAAGGTTAAAATTTTATTTTCATATTTTTACCTTTAATGCCTATTTGGTAATTTTAAATAAAAGCTTTTGTTCTTGTAGAAACTCGGAATGGTTATAAAAAGATCAAGACAGCGATATATCTTTGTTTTGTTGTACACGAGTGACAACCGTAATTAATCAAACTAAGTTAACCTTACTGGCTTTACAAAAATCATGGAGAGTACATATTTTTAATTTATTAGCATAATCATCATGGGTTAGAAAATATTAATTTACATTTGTGACTCATCCGAAACAACAGAAACCTAAATCGTTGTTTTCTTTCAGTCACACTCAATTATACTGTATTACTTTAAATAAATAAAAGTGCTATTACTCAACTTTTATTTCAGCACGGATTCTAGAGTTATTATTGTTGTGAGGTTTATATTTAGATTTTTATGATTATTCACTTTTTATAAGCCAGTGTCTGTTGGAGGATTTTATATTCTATAAATACCGTGGGACGTTAACAAGTGCCCGGAACGTCGGCTGAATTTATAGAACGTGAAAATATAACAAAAAAATAAAGACCCGATAAAAATATTACAATATAAACAAAGCTATTATACGTGTTATACTTGAGGATTTTCTTTAGATTATCTTCACGGTTTTTGTACTTACAGAGGTTTGTTTTGTAAACAAAAAATTCCCTTCAGCATTAATATTAAATTTATTTAAGACAAGAGAAATGCTTTATATAATATAATGTTTTTAAATAATGTTCCGGAGTGCTGGAGGTGATTTTTTTTATAAAAGTCTCAATAAAAACTTTCAATCTACTTTTTCTTGTTTACAACATATTTTTTAAATTTTAAAATTTACTATAATGACTTTATAAATTAAAACAAAAAAAGAAAACTCAACTCAGTCATATTGTATACTACCCATAGTCTGTCAAGACTCTAAGTACTGGGACTAGGTTACTAGATTTAGGTGGCTACGTTTCCTCGCTGGATCGCCATACTGATCCGAGACAGGCACCAGCCCTCTGATCATCTGATGAGTCAATGTGTCATTTTGAGAAACTTTGGTAGAGGCTCATGGCATCACGACCCCTCGTGTAAAAATAACGCCAAACGGCATAAACATAATATAACAGACATAAATTAAAAGTTGTAAAAAAGGAGCCAATTAAGACTTTCAATTTATCACAAATTTAAGTTTAAAAAATATGTTTTAAATAATAAGACGTTGGTATAAAGTTTTCTTTGAGATTTTCTTTATAATTAAGAATAAACTGTTGGCATCAATTGTGATTGCAAAGTGTTACGAACTTGGATTGGAACCGATTTGATTTTAACCACTTTAATCAGTTATAACCGGTTGTAGTCAGCTATTTCGTTCGAAGTATAAACCTTAAAAATAATTTTATGTGAACCTGTATTAATTAACTGGTTTATTTCGCGAGAATTAGTTTCTATATATGACAACTGTTTCTAATATAAACATCTATTTATTTTCAACTGAAAACTTGCTATACAACATTCCTGCGTTTTGTGGGTGTGCGACAAACAGCTTTTGGAAGTGGTTTATTCATAGGCAGTAACCAGCACGGCTTGAAATCCGGTATAAAAGTCGACCCGGTTTCAGCTTAAGTACGTAGGAACTTATCTTCTCGGTGTTGTTCCAACTTTAATCTCAATGAAACAGTTTTTGGTAACAAAAATCCTTTAAATAAGTTGTGTTGAATAAACAGGTTTCGAACGTTTTCGAACGGTTTTTGCCGCACACCTGTAAATTAAAGCAAGTTTTCATTCGCAGAAAAATACATACTGAGAGAGTCTCCGAACGATATAGTGGACTAAAACCGGTTCCAAGCTTTGGTATCCAGTTCGACTTTTTTACCAGTCTCCAAGCCTTGGTTACAAGTTATATTTTTTATTAGGTAATTGTCACCCTTTGATCTGCTTTTACCATGGTCATAGTATCAGTCCATTTGCTAATCCCACTTGCCGAGTTTAATATATTGACCGTCAACAGCAAAGTCTGAGCACCCTATAAAAGCCCAGCCCTTGCAATGACCGCACGTATAGAAAGGTGTTACTTCAATAAGTCTCTTTATTGTATCGCCGAAGAGAAGTGCTTGCTTTAACGAGGTCTAAGACGCTTTTACGATCACTTTTATGGTGTGGCGAATCACTATATGGTCCAGTAACGCATGGTGTTGTCTCTATGACAGGTTTGCTGAAGAAATTCCTTTTAATTAAATGAATTTGTTTGACGTACCGTGTTTATTGTTCGTGTGTGTGTGTGTGTGTAAAAAGCTTCTTTAAATATTAATATTTAAATAGTAAATATTTTAATAATGTTACGAGTCACGAGACTCGAATTAAAATGCCGTTGGAATGATTATAGAGTTTATTAGAACTGTACAAACACGTATAATACAGGTACAAATATAACCAAACACAACAAGTCCAAACGTAAGGCAGAAGGTCGTAATTCAATAAAACGCGCAAAGTCCGTCACTTATTAGTTCCCCGATTGTAGTTCACACATCTCGCTTTGATCGTGGTTCTCGCTCGACTGTCCTCCTCCCTCAATAATGTCATCGTTTTATTCTGCACAAATACCCTAAGCCCGCCCGGCAACGTGACCGAATTTCCTAGAATCGGCTTGTACTTTAAAATCCGTAACACCTGGCTAATGATTACAATAAAACAATAGGCCGTTCTCTAGAAGTTTACGCCAATAAATAAGTAAACAAAAGACGACGACCATAAAAGATTTACAATAGTTTTAATGTTATTAGTTATCAGTTCAAATGCCGACAGGTCATAAAACATGTTTTGTTTCAGATATGCAGGTGGGTTTTGTTTTTGTCGGGATCTGAGTTGTAAAATGATTTAAATGACAAGAAACTTAAGCCTTACTCTTAACATTTTCCATCGTACGTTTTCGTTTTAGAACTTCTATTACTTGATTATTTAAAATTTAAATGCCGTTCACATTGTATGTTTTAGTTGATGTACTCTAAATATTTTTTTGTTATTCCTTTCTAAATTTTTATTTTATTTTGGCGGATCAAATGAGAACGAACCACAAAACGTGTTTGACAGCAAGTAAAGCTTTTCATTCTATGGAGAAAATACTCAACACACAATTAACCAAACATATATAAGCAAAGTCAGAGATAGTATTGAAATCTTCTAATACATTTTCCTCACCAAAAAGTTTTCTTAATAGAAAAGTAAGAAATAGACAAGTTCCCAAATAGCGCGAGCATTACGAACCCAGAATGTAGGTTACATGAATCTTCGGCGTGGTAAACTTTTCCATAACAACTCGGTTACTGACATTGTAATCATGCGTTATATAAGTTCCTAACAGAGAAACTATCGAAAGTTGTTCTGCAGTATTGATTCCCGGTTTCAACATAAGTAAGAAATACTGAACATTACATGGAGAGAGTTTCTTGCCTCCATGATACGATTGTCGAAAGCAAGAAAAAAAATATTATCATGTAAACATCATCATATCGTACGTAGAAGGGCGACAATCCCCTGGTCATTGAATATTGGCTTCTCTTTATAAACAAAATACAAAATAGCGTGCTCATCACCGAGCTCGAAAGGAAAGTCTGGCATTCATCTCGCTCGAGCGAAGACGCTCCGAGTTCGATTCCTGACATGATAAATATCAGAAACGAACTTACCGTTATTTGCTATGGCCTGGGTTTCTGGAATCGATCCCAAAGGGGTCTGTCGTGTAATACCCATAACATGAGCGTAACTTGCTAAGTTTAGGAATATACAATATGTGTTTATTTGCCGATTATAAAAAAGTATAGATTACTCTAAACTATACATACATACATAAAACAATATAATTTATTATAAGACAACAATTTTTATTAAGCAACAAGTAGATAACTATTTAGGTACTACTAAAATGACGTAGTTAAAAATTATATAGTAAGTACCGATTGTTTCGTATACGTGCGCGTCCGTTGTATATAAAATGATATAATTTAATTGATTGCCGTAGCTTTTAGCACAAATTATGTATGCATTATGAATAATCTAAACAGTTCAATGATTTCGCACGTCCTTAATACGACATTCGGTTATAAATTTGAATATCGACAAATATTCAATGCCAATTATTATTATTATCGATATCAATATATAATATATTATTTTCGTCATAAAAATAGTAAATAGTAAGTATTTAAAATAATAAAGGGACGAGAGTTTTGTTTAACTGTATTTTCGTTAATCTTTTTGTAAGCATTCACAATATTTTAATATAAATTACATGTGTATGTATGAAGAGATTAATAAACGTAGATGAAGAAAATGATCTATGTCAAGATCCGTAGCAAGTGGAAATCCATCCTGCCTACGCCTATGGGAAACAGGCGTGAAAATATGTATGTTTATATGTAAATCACACTGATTTTATAATTGCGAATACTATATTGCCTGTCTATCTATCACCATTTCCCATGGCTATTTTGGGAAAAATAGAATATGTATGAAATCGTTATTTGACTACCCATATATCTGCCTTTGTACGTCACAGACATTTTTCTCAGAAACGTCAGTGTTTATTTGGATGAAGTTTAGTAGAGTTCTACTAAACTTCAATACATAGTTATGTATTTTATATTCTAGTATACTTAGTATTGTGTTGGAATCCAGAACACATACAAATGGGGGTGACGGCCATACTTGTAACTGAGAGTTGATTTTTTTTAAATAGTCATATGAGGTAGCGTTAGCCAAATCTTTTTTTTAGGATTGTATTGGTTCGCGTTTGACCACTGTCTCACCTGCCCCTGTAGATAAGTGGCGTTAGCACTAAACGAACACAATAGAAATTTCCATACATTTTTTGTTCTATTCGTTTAGCACTATTGCCACTTGCCTACAGTGGATGATATTTAATGATGGCGCCGTCAACGACGGAGCACGTTTCTCTATAAGTACCAGTTGGACGCATCGGAGTCGATTGATAGGAGAGCCCGGAGGCTGGTTGGCGATGCTACTTTTTTTTATGGTCGGCTTCAAAACCGCAGGGTAGCAGGTTTGTCCGTTTTTTATCGGATATAATTTGGAGAGTGTGCCATTGGAACTTCACGATTTGGTTCCCTCAGCCCCTTTCTATCATCGGACAACCAGACGCATCGGTTTGCGCCATTGTTGCATGGTAGATTTACCATTCTAGAACGTAAACGTTTTGCCTTCACCTTTTTTGCGCACCGCTGTCGAGTGGAACAATTTGCCGGACTCTGTGTTCCCCGATTCATATAAACCAGTCGTCTTCAAGTAACGAGTGAATAGGTATCTACTAGGTAAGCGTTCTCCATCCTAAATGACACTTTCACTTAACATCTGGTAAGAGAGCTGTCAAATGCAAACCTGTACCTTCTAGAAGGGTATCTTCTAGATTTTTTTTATTCCCTCGTGACTTGAAGACTCGTTTTTTTTGACAACGCTAGGGGAATGCACTTGCTGAAGACTCTTAGATAACATTTTATCAGGGGAAACAGACACCGGCTAATTATACCGTCTTTCGTTAGTCCGAACCAAAAAAGATAAAACGAAGCTCGAAGAATCTTGATCAACTATATAAATACTAATATTTCGTAATGACTTGCTTATTTAAAACAATAGGTGCCAATATATTCGCTTCCGGAATTGTAGGAATTCTTTCACCCTCCTATAACTTTTAAACAATGGGGTGGAAAATTCTGCACAACTACTTTAATCAAAAATTGGTTTAAACAAAATCCGTTAGTTAACTAACTATTGGCATATGGTGCATTTTTTATGCACTTGGCCGATTTATTAGGGTGTTATCACACCAGAGTTATGAATTTCAAAGAAGCAAGTGAGGTGTGTAAGAATAAGCCTGAATGGCGCTCTGTTGTTCGTTCCTACCCCGCAAGGGAACTGGCGTGAAGTTATATATGTATGTATGTATGTTGTGACACCATTATGGAGCATCATATAGAATATACTTTTTTTTAATCGGCAGACAAACACACATATTGTATATCCCAAATTATGCAGGTAACGCTTGTGTTATGGTTAATATACAAAGGACTATTCTGGGGCCAACCCCAAATACCTCGACCATAGTAAATAACGGAGAAAATTCCTTTCCGAAATTTGCGATATCAGGAATCGAACCCGGAGCCTATTTCAGAGTGAAGTAAGCCGTTAAAGATTTAGTACGCTTAACCACAGAGGCCGCCATATAGAATAAATACATCTTACTAACTTTCATTCATATATTAATTTTTGATAAGAATGATTGTGATAATAGTATAAGTATATAGCTAGTATATATAGAGAAACGGACAGACAGGTGAATAGACGTAACAATTTTATAAAGGCCAAACCCTTTTTTGCCAAAATTGTTACGGAATCCCGAAAACTTTTCAACGCATAACGTACATAACACAACATACGTATGAGCTCAAAAATGCCGTGTCAGTAATTTTTAGGCATGGCTGCTGACTGTTTGGCTTTGTAATCATTATAATACTTGAAATTCTATAAAAATATTTGTTTTTAAACTAGTTATTAATATGTATGTGGCCTTCGTAAATAAAAGTAAGTATTGAATAAGCCTTTTCCAAAATGTTTTTTATAACTATCTTATGTAAATATACGAGTTTGACTCGCACAATGCCACTAGAATAAATGAATTAATTGTTTTACAGAACAAGAATAGGCTACTGAAGTAAAAATCTACAAACTTACCTGTGAATAAAATTCGCGAAAAAACAAATTTATTAGGACAAAAACACAAAAAATACTTTACACATTCACAGTCACAGAATTGTTTTTCATAAATATTTTTTTATCAGGGTATTTTATTTAGAAGTTTAAATAACTTTGCGTCGAGTGTGGGCTACGAGCAGAGCGCGCGGGCGGCCACGTCCCCGCACTAGTGAGATTGTACTGACGGAGTGTAGACGCTGGGAAATTCTGTACCGCCCGCCCTTAGCTCGCCAATTGTACATACATACCTTTATCATTAGGCAGGGATGCTTTGCACTAACATATGGTATGCTGTCATAACAGACCGTTAAGTCAAAATAACGTGACAGCAACTACATTTAGTATATCTCAGCTATATTATTTATATTATGTAAAAAATAGCGGGCGCTAAAATATCATGCTGTTGTTTTCCCTCCGAAATATCACGATAAAAATAATTTTAGTTAACCCGCAAGGGATTTGAGGTGAAGCCTTAGGTGAGTAGCGACATCTGGTACCCGACTCCAGGGGCTAAGGCAAGGCCCCCGCCTGCATGCTTGCCTTAGCCAGCCGGCATGGAGTGGAGATCACTAGAGTTAAGACTCAAGCTCCAGGAGTGGAAGTGATAAATGACTTAACTTCGGAACTAGCTTCGGTGAACTTGCAGACCACTTCTCGACACCCACGTTGCCCCTCACCAAAATTGTATGGTATTTTTTAGGGGCCTATGCAGGGAGCGGTGAGTCACCGTCTGCCCATTTTTACATGTTCGCCGAACATTGCGATGGGCAGACGCCATAGTCCCTATAGCCCAAATCCCTAGTTCCATTGGCAAGTCATCCCATTAGCCCGGTACCTGTTGTTTTCATTTCCTATAGTAGTCCTACACTGACCGGGGCTTCTCCTTGGGTACATGATTATATGGTGTAGACAGGGATTATCTCCGGTCAGTGTCACGCCATATTTACATAAAATTTTTCAAGGGGCCTCTACGTGTTGGCCTTCCCATGGCCCCCCACGTAAGCCCTCCAAAAATTCGGGTCATCTTTATGACCCGTGGTCTTCAAGGACATGCAATAATAATGTTAATATCTTTTTATACAATAATCAATACACAATTTGACGTTACTCAAGTTGTGATGTTATAAATTACTATGCTTTTACGAAATCGATCTGAAAGAAAGAAAGAAAAAACCTTATTTGGTGAAATACCGACGTAATTACTTTCCTTGTACATTATATACATAGCCGATCTGAACATTTGTACGCTATATTTTCAGCAAACAAGGCATGCACTCAGCATATTGTTGTGCCGCAATTATATCCAACACAACGCTGATTTCCAGTACAAACTTTCTTTTTGTTGATTTGATTATCAATCACACTTTTTAGTAATAATTAGTGGTTGAAATTCGAACGTGTTGCTGATATAAGACGGATTAATTAAATTGAATCAATTTGGTTGAAAGTCGCTGAACGGAAAGGACGATATTGGAAGACATTGAATGACTTAATTTTATATTTACTTGGATTACTTCGATAGATTCATACAAACTGAAAAATAGAAATGAACTATCTAATTAAATTTAACTAGTTAAACTTAACTTATTAACTAAGATTAACTAATTCAATTTCTAAGTTTGAACGGTATGAAGTTTGACCATAGACTACAATGTGTTTCACTTTAGTAGTTTTTCCTTCTGTTACCCACAATCTGTCGCAAACCGTCTATGAATAGTTTGTGTGGGTCCACATGTATGCTTCCTATTGGAAGCACTACTACGTCATCATCATCCTAGCGTTAAATCCTAGTTGCGTTCGGAGTATCTGCCTGGAAGCTTAGGGTCCGCTATCCCTATTTTTAAATTTACTTTAGTTTTTCTAGAATGTAATATGACTAAGTTTTCTTCACTGTATCTATGCAATTTAATTTAATATATATGTTTTGCAAGAATAAAGCAAAAGACTAATTTGAAATGTTTTGTTATCGCCTCAAATAATTTCAAGGGTCTGTACTAGGGTACTGTGGCAAATAACCTTTTTTTCTGTGGAACATTTACTGCCAAATTGTCAAACCCCATTATCCATTTAAAACCCAGTTCAAAGACTTAAGGGATAAATAATATTAACTGTCAAGAACCATTCGACTGTTAGCAGTGAATTAAATAATTAATTATAGGGGCTGATTTCAAAGTTCTTTAAAAAAGCTCCAAGTCCTATTAAGACAGCTGTATCTCACATAGACTCCTATCCTTTGATCAACGACGTACAATTTTTAGACATATCATTACTTTTTTATATAGTTCACAGCCGTGTTGACTGTGGTGAGTTGAGCTCATTTCGAAATTGACATAGTACCTGTACCCGTGTATACCGTACTCTTCGCACATCTTTGCTGAATGTTCCTTCTCATTCTACCAAATACTCTAAAATATTTTTTATGGTATGGTTCGTACTTATAATACTAAATTTCATAAAATTGATCTGTTTGCGTCCTCAAAATACAAATTTAAATGTAATATTATTAATGAATTGCAGAATTTTCCACAACACAAGCAGACTTTAATTTTACATTTTTAAATTAACTTTTACTTTGTAAATTGTTACGCTAGTGGTAGTTTAACAAGGTAAATATGTTATTGGCTTTACAGTTTGTTGTGAGAGATTTTGTATTATATTTGTGTATTCGCTGTTGGTTTGCTCAATAAATAAATAAATTATTATGCCATATAATCTATCTATCTAGCTATACTATGGCTTTTAATTTAATTAATTCTATAATTAAGTTTTTAAAATCACTTTCAGATTTCAGACTTTGTACTAAATTTCAACTATTATTTTATTATAGCCGTTGTAGCTTAGTGATGAACATACCTCTCGTTTCATTCTAATAACGTGGGTTTGAATCGTTTCAGGGAAGTATGTATCGCAAAGCGATTTTTCCGACCTAAAGTACATATTGTTACAATTACCACATGCTAGGTAAAGATAATGTGTTCGCGGTAACACTTGCACACCGATAAATGGAGGTGAAACCTTCCAATCCGAATTTGACAAACGTAGTGGAGGTATACCGTCCGTTCCACTACAAATGTAGAACCCCGAGACCAGCAGTGGGACGTTTCTTCTCTTTCTTTTCAGATATTCCGAATTATTTGTGGTTGACGCAGTATCTCTTGTCCTTCCATACTCCTTGTTGCGTAACTTACGTGAATTATTTTATTGCTGCGTAAAAAGGTTACAATTTTGAGCAGTCCAGGTATGTGATAAATCTATCAATATAGAAAATGGATCTTCCTTTCGGAGATGAATCCACAAATACGTTCATGATATAGGTTTTTAATTCTGTTACGTAGCAGGTAAGGTATTTGTAAATAATGTAAGATACTGTATAATCTTAAGTTTGTGGTTTAACTAAGTAAGCAATTAAATACACCGAAAGTACAGCTACTCCTCGTCGTATTTTGTATTCCCCTCTCCAGCGGTCAAGCCTAGCTCCCACGGCGATCGAGAAATAAACTGTCGTCAGTGGTGCATCATCCATCCAACGTGGTTACTAACATAGACGCACCGCGCGCGGGGTAACCAACATAACCTAGCTGTTTAAAGACCCGGACTATGTTCAGGTAGAAGCTGGGCCTGAAAGGCCTAATAAAAAAAAACAGACGACCTATGTGGTTGAATGGGCTAGCCTTTGCTGGCCGGGCTCACTGCAATACGAAGGCTCTGGATTCGATTACTGGCATAGTAAATTTCGCAAACGAACTTTTTATTGTTTACTATGATCTGGGTGTCTGGAATCGCCCCAGAATATACAAAGCGTGTGCTTGTCTGCTTATTTATTCATAATAAAAAAAAAATACAAATTAAAGAACACTTCACACTACTCTGTTCTGGTATAATTATGTCCTCTGTCACATAGCAAATCATCATCATCATCATTCACACAATCCATCCATATTTTTTTTGGCCTACCTTTACACTTTTAATAAACAATATTCGTGATAGTTTTATAGTCTGATATAAATATTACTTGATAGTAAGAGCAACGTGTCAAATAAACTTGAAAAAAAAAAGTCTCACAATAATGCCACATTCTCAACGATTTAAGTTTGAAGAAAAATCCGACACAGCAGTTTCAAAAGACATTATTATTGACGTGGAAAGTGATACTCCAACATCAAGGCTGAGTTGAGAGGCTCTTGGCATGTTTAGAGGACAGGAGCGCGGGCGGACACGTGCTTGCGAATTTATATCGATATAAAAGAAGGATTGGGAATGTTCTATATCTATCTCGAATCTTGAGTGTTCGTAAGAAGGTATTTGTTTTCAAGGGGGTAACAGTATACGCAATTCTTGTTACATGTTTTTGGAGTTTACTCCTTAGGAATCGATTTCAATATAAAGCGTATTGAAATGTTATGAGGTGTGACATAATATACAAGTGTAATTCAAAAGAACAGACGAGCGTGCATGACAAGAGTTATGAATGTCAAAGAAGCAAGTGAGGTGTGTAAGAATAAGCCTAAATGGCGCTCTGTTGTTCGTGCCTACCCCGCAAGGGAACTGGCGTGAAGTTATGTATGTATGTATGTAATTCAAAAGCGTTACGTTTATATTATTTTAAACAACTACTGTGTTAGAGCGAACAAATAAATATTCAAATCGGTGACTTCGTTTTTGTTATTGTAGTTATTTATGCTACTAGGGCGGTAAGTTGGTTTTTACAAACGTTTAGGAAAAATGTAAACCCGAGGTGAAATCGAGAGTTTACCGTAATCACGAGTTTGTAAAAACCAACAACCGTACAACGTTTTTCAACTCAGTTACGAGAAAACAGTACGATAACTAATAACTAGTAACTTAAAAAACATTGCGAGCGTATTTAGCCGAGCTTTCCGCGCGGTACTATTTACAGGTGTGTCGCTACATTAGGACTAAAATGACCTATACATTTTTTGACGATATCTAGAATGTCAGGTAAACAAATCCTTGTAAGACTTAAGCTCAACCCTTTAACGTCTGGTTATCTGAAAAATTTCACGACGGGATGAAAACAAATCGTGAATGATGATAAACTTTTCCCAATTTTTTCTTTTGTGGTAACAAACCTGTCTTTTGATATAAAGGTGTGGTGTTAAAAAAGGATGTCTCTGTCATGAAGTGGGTAAGTTATTCTTCTTAGATATGACGAAATTTTTCATTCAAAATACTTAACGATAAATATCCGTAACACCATTTAGTAAAGGTAGAACTAACTAGCCATGGATGCAATACGTTAAAATTATGATTAACATTCTTGTTGTCATGTGTGGGACGCCGAACTTCAAAAAAATACATTACCCGATATCAACATTTTATTTCACTTTCCACATCTAAACACAATTCCAATCATCGACTTTACACTTCGTTTTGACCTTTACTGGTACAGAGATCGCGAACGAATAACCGTTTCCAACAAATACTATGTAGCCGTTTTAATAGTCTTTAATTTTATATTCAGGTTTTTAATTCTTCTAAACCCTGTGACGTGGTAAAGTCATGCTGGAATCACTTTCTTGATTACACCTTTTAGGATCCGCTCGATCGGTGATACCACGCTATCGCATAATATCAACGTAAAATGGTTAGCCATGATCTAATCATGTTTCAAGCGATGAGTGAGGCTTCCGATGGCTTACTTTCTCTTTCCCTACTTTATCCCCCTATTCAAATTCCATATCCTCTTTCTTCTATCTCATTCCTCCTGTCTGATCTCTTTTTTACATCCCCTTTATTCCCACCCTAATGTGTAGCAACGCGTTGCCTCCGCCAATGGTGTTTCAAACGTCATCTGCCTGTTCACCGGCTTCATAATAGAAACACCCTAAAAATGACTGTGTTTTAGACGCAATTGAGACGAATAAGGATAGTGACGTAAGAGTCGAGTAATTGACTTCAAAATGTAACCGACGAAATAAAACGGACATCAAAAACACTTCCTATATCCACTTCCGAGGCTGTTTCCTTTATAACGCTGTTGTTATCGCTGTGTAATTCGCACGCAATTATTCCATTACTGGTGAGTGCTTTGTTTTTATGGCCTGAAGTCATTTATGTAAAGATGTTTTGCGTTCGGTTACGATCGAAAAAAGTAACGACAGAAATTCACTGTGCTGTGCGCGTAAATCCCACGAGTTTGTTTTGTACCTGATTCTTCTTTTAGAAATATAAGTTTCCATGATCTATAATTACATATGTCCAGCCTGTGGAGCCTCACATAGATTGTAGGTCTTTTACTAGGCTAAAAGAAGTTCTTATGATAGATGGAAATTACCCAAAACAAATAGTTGAGATTTTCAGATAAAACAAATACTAGTGTTTAAAATAAAAGCGTGTTAAAAATTAATACAAATGCACAATAAAACATCAATCACCCTCGAAGTTTCGTATTCACCTCATTTTTTGTAGAGTTTACCAGAAAATATTTATGTAATGTTTACAAATTAAGAATAATAAAAATAAAATGTCGAGCACACTTCATGCGTTTGAAAAGACTTTTTATTTCAGATGACTTACCATAGCTAGCAGAGACAGCTTTAGCCCATATAGTGCCCGTGTGCAATCAATACCCTGGCGCCCTCTAGTAGGCGCACAATCAAAATGGAATAATTACAGTTATATTTTCACCAGTGAACAGAAATTTAAATGATGTCGAGAAGCAATAGACGTTCAGAACAAGAATTCTCATATAAACCGTGCTAAAAACGTAACTGCATATATACTATTGTGTCATGTAGAATAAAGAGGGAGGGATATAGCGATTGCTTGGTAACACTACTACTACTGAGCGACTCATGATTTACGGAGGTATCACGAGCGGCGTTCGGCGCCCCCTAAGACCCGGTGCCCATGTGTGCTGCACACCCTGCACTGGTAAAGCGGGTACTGATAGCTAGTGTTTGTTTTCGCATGTATAAATACATACTAATACTAGCGGCCCGGCGTGGTTTCACCCGCGCTCTGTTCCACTCCCGTGGTATATAGCGCCATGTTATATAGCCTATGACAGTCCTTGTTAACGTAGCTTTCTAACAGTAAAATAATTTTTAAAATCGGTTTAGTAGATCCATAAACGAATTATTCTAAATGCATTACATTGGATTATTTAGAAAAATGCGATATTTTTGCTTACATTTTTGCAATTTTTAATATTTATGCCAGGAACTTTTTGAATCACCCTCGTATGATATATATGACGCGGCATAGTTTTAGGAATTATTATTTAATATTTTATTAAAACGTATTCACGAATATACAAGACTAAAGTATTTTCGTCGGCGATGTAAAATAAGTTGAGATACAAACAAGCTAAGGAGATAATCTCTTATTATCGTCAGATAGGATCATTCTATAAAGTGTCGCAACTTTTGTGTAAACAAAAAAATTGGCCCAGCGCATGTGGACCACGCACAATGAAGGGTTCCGTTGAGATGATGATCATAATATTCTGTTTTGTCTTATGTATGCACTGTTTGCAACAACATTATTAATTCTTCGAAAAGTAGTTGTGTAACATACCTACTTCTGTATTTATTAAAAAAAGCCTGAGATAGTTAAATTAACATGAAAAAAGAGATTTCTTAGCTAGACGTGTTCCTGGGGAGTTTCTTGTTGCTGTCCACCTTAATCAGTGATAACACATTGCGAAGCAGTGTACATGTGTATATAGAATAGGATTAGGATTTAAATTTTAACTTTTGTTAAATTTAATTTGATAAAAACTTTTGAATTTGATTTGATGAATGTCAATAGTTTTTGACATACGGAAATTTAAGAAATAAATAAATTATATTTCAAATTCTACTAAATTGGTAATGATCAAGCTGATTTTAGTTTATAGTGTTTTGTAAGCTTAATTTTTTTCATCACGCAATTCAAAAGTGGAAGTCAGGGAGTACGAAATTTTCACGAATATCATCATTTTTTTTAAACCTTAACTACTAATTTCACAAGAACGTATATAATTAAAAAACAATTTCTAACCCCCTTCTCCCAGTTAAACCATGGCTGGCACTCCTATATATTTTACTTTCTACGCGATTTAATTCGTTACTATTAAATTTCCTTTCTAGAGACCTAGAAGTTTTAAAGAAAATCTGTAAAACTCATATACATACGGACAAACAAACTTTACAAATATATGAAATTTAGGTACAGTCGCGGTATGAAAAGGTTCGTTACCTTAAAGTCGGCTTTTGCTTGCATGAGTACAAGAAATAGTACTGCTAGTAATTTAATAAATGTGTAGTTTTGTTTCGATTATAAAATATAAAGACGTAAAAAAAGAAAATTGCAATGTTGATAATGACAGACACTGAGATTAACAATAGTTTTAATCATTAGACACAAAGAGGATATAATAACTAGGCTTATCTTAAATATGAAAACCAATAAAAAAATACAACTCTAAACAATCTTCTTGGATAAGATAGAACATTATACAACTTTGATGTAAGTAATTTTAAACTTTATTATCAAACAAGTAAAGTTAATTTTCTGTTCAATAGTCTTTTTTGTCAATTAGTTTGAAAAGGTGACATGTGCTCGCGGAACGTTAAATGAATCAGTTTTAAAACTGGCGAACCTTTTCATACCACGACTTTAAATTGTATACCTGTTTGGGTTTTGTGTTTTGTTTTTCAAAACGGCTACGACACATTTAACTTGAGATATAAAACCTAAACACGCTTCATTAATATAAAAGCGTAGAATAAAAAATACGAAGTTGAGTTTATTTATATGAAATATACAATTTGTTTGGAATACATGGAACCCGTATGACTCATTCCGACTTAGTAAGGTAATTCTATACAGAGGAGTAACAATAAAGGATATAATTGTTGCGGCTTCTTTGTCTTTGTGCTGGGAAAGTAAACAGAGTTTTCCGGGTCTTTATGTATCGAGGTTTCAATTATGTATGTAATTTATAACTATATGTACCTTACCTAGAAGCTTTTAACTTCGTCGTCAACCAATAGCAGTCCAATGCTGGACGTAGGCCTCCCCAAGTCGGCGCCATTCATAACGGTCCTCTGTCTTCCCCATCCAGCGCCTACTGGCGACTTTTCGCAGGTCTCCACTCCAGGACTCGTCTGCTCCATCGGCCTTCGGTCCTTCGACAAATGCTTTTAACTTTGAGTTTTTATTGTTTACTAGGACTTTCAAGGCTCGATACTACTACATACTCGATTATAATTATATATTCTACAGAAACTCTGAACGGTTAAAGAGCACTATGTCACTAAAATACTTACATACCAAATTTAATAAAATCGGTTTATTGTATTCTGTCAAAAGGGAGCAAATAAAGGGGCAAAATTGCTGCCGTATTTTAATAATAACACGTAACTAAATTGTGATTTTTCGTATTGATACAATATTATGCATAATATGTATTACGGTGAGTAAAATTTATGCTTCGTTGCTATTATACATTAAATGACGTAATAAAATAACTTGTCTGATTGGTAGTATTTATCTATACTTAATATTATAAAATGGTAAAGTTTGTGAGTTTGAGACGTTGTAGGGGGTAATCTCTGGATCTGCTAAACCGATTTTTAAAATTCCTTTACTGTTGGATAGTTACGTTAACAGGGAGTATCATAGGCGCTATATACCACGGGAGCGGGACAGAGCGCGGGTGAAACCGCGCCGGGCCCCTAGTATATTATAGTAGAATATGAAAATTTGTTTTAATTAAAACAAAGTTATAAATTTAAGCTTAGTAATAACATATATTACAGCAAAATAAAAGCAAAGAGCAATATAAAAAAATTGCTTTCAAATTTATTTATTTATATATAAACCCTTATGTCAAATGACAGAACATTGACTGATACCGAACAAAAGAGTTCTTATGCCAATTCAAAAATCACATTTCACTAATCAGTAGAGATTTTCTACACGAGGACAATTTTTACACAAAAACCTATACCTCTTGCTCATTTTCTCCAAAAAAGTATACAGCAAAACAAAACATCACTTTTGAGTTCCTGCCATATTCCACGTAACGTTAATAAACTTAGATAAATTAAGATATATAAAAGCATAATAGAAGGCATGAGCAAACTAAATGTTCGTGCTTAAGCACCGAGACCGAAGGCGCTATTCGGCTTACGGTCGGTTTAGTGGGTAAGGCAAGTTGTTTGGTTACCCCAGATTAGGAAATAGTCCAATCAATTATCGCCCAAGTTAATAGAGCAACAGGTGACGACACTTGTTGTTTAAAGAAAATCATAGCTCATTGTAATATATATGTAAAGGGAAGTCGTGATAGTGTAATGGCTAGCGCATGCGTCCCCAACTCAAAGCGCGCGGGTTTCAATCCTGGCCGGAACGCATGCACCACTTAGGCATTTTTCTGACCTAATGTGCATATTGTTACAATTACCACGTGCTAACAACGGCGAAGGAAAACATCGCGATGAGACCTGCACATCGAGATAACCGACGTGTCGAATGCGCCAAGCCGCCTTGGACAAGCGTGGCAGGTATACTGTCCCTACTCCTATAGTGGGAGGCATGAGCCCAGCAGTGGCATGTTTATGGGCTGCTATTATTATTATTATAGCTTATTGTATTTGTATGTATACACTATAATGTTCGATGTTTTCGAAACGATATTTTATTCATCTTTTTGAAGTGAAACTTCTTTAGAATCATTATGATTTGTAATTCGACAAAACGAAAAAGCGACACTAAAAAGTGATAAACAATAAATCTATAGGACTTAGCCTACTAGGGAATGAAATATAATACATTATATTTAATCATTTAAACACTATATACATATGGGTAAAGTTGGAAATGTGTTCAAGTTTTTTGTTAATACTTCAAATTTCGTGTTCTAAAGCTTAAATATATTATATTACATATATATGAAACGTGACGTCACACAATTTAGAATCCCTTCCACCCCTTGTCCCACTATATTTCACTTCTATTGCGTATGAATGGCACACGCCCACACATTTTTTTTTATTGCATGACCTTAGCAGACAGCCAGATGGCCCACCTGATGAATCGTGCTGCCTCTCTCTAAAGAGAGACTGGAACCTGGCCGCTAATGCGGTAACAAAACTCAAGGTAGTTATTTCTCGAGTTTTCGCTTATAAATATTTATAAAAATTGAGTGGCGTGCCACGGGCACTCCATTGATTGGTATTAATAGAATACCGAAATCAGGAAAACCTACTATTAAGACAATAGTTTCTGTGATTTTGACGAGATAGTAACAGCAGAATTGGGCCCCAGACCAAAAAGACATTCTGAGATGAAACTTGAAAATCAAGTTTTTTGTTGTGTGAAACCCAGCTATTCGTCTTGAAGACAATTAGCGGAAATACCGTTCCCCTAAAACAGCTAAACCTGAACCCATCAGTGGGATTTTTATTAATTAATGTTGTTATTATATATTTGGACTATCTAGCTGATATGCAGACGGCCCACCTGACGGAAAGTAGTTACTGTCGCTTTTGGATAATATCTATAATACACTCTCAAGTTACCTCGATCAAATTCTAACTAGAGCTTCGAGTAGGCAACTAAACGTTCATTACCCAGTCAACACTTGAAGGTTGAAGTCTTAAGTGAAAAGTTGACTGTTTTGATTGGCTTCGAAGTATGCAATTAAAAACGAAAACATATTAACTCGAAGCAGCGAAAGGGTAATGTGTTTGCTCTCTCCCTTCTCTCGCAATTTGATACTTTGCGAAGGACTCGATACTTAGCCAGTTTCGCTCAAATATCTGCAGAAATAAATCTTAACGTTTTAGTGTAAATGAAATAGCGTCGAATTAATTGCATTGCATTGAAATGTTTTAAATTCTAATTCTAGATATTAAATTAAAGCGTATTTTTGTATTAAACAAAATATTTATTATAAATAATTGACAAAAACTTAAAAATACATATTTTTAAATGCACAAAAAATTTATATTACTGAATACAGTCTATTTCAAATAAGACGGTATGGGAGGATTTATGTAAATCCCTATTAATATTATAAATGTGAAAGTAACTCTGCTTGTCTGTCTGTTCCGTTTTCACGGAAAAACTACGGGACTGATTTGGCTGAAACTTAGTATATATATAATCATCAACCTTTGTATACTGCAGTATAGTATTAGCTCTGTAAATTAAAATTAATTTAATATACATAGTCGGGTTATAAGTTCTGTCACGAATACTCGATTATTCGATCTAAGAATGTATTTTTAATGATTATACGGCTAACAGCGTGTGGAAAATGGCCCGTGGCTCCATCTAGTTGTATAGAATTAAGGAGTTATACAGACTTACTTTTTATTAAACGACTGTCGTTTTATATCTTTAAAATTTAAAAAAATATGCATAAGTTAATTACGATTTATGTACAAACTTCGATTATGCACCAATCTCCAGGTCACATCACTAATATTTAGAAAAAAAAGTGTTAAGAAACATAACGTTGAAATGTGTTACGTTTCTAAAGAAATAAGCCAATTATGTTGTTTTAATTTGATATAAATTATTTAAGTGGCTTCTTTAGATCGGCTCAATTATAAATATATATAGTTTATTTAATAAATTCTAAATAAGGTTATAATGGTGGCTAGTATAAGAATGGCTACAGATTTATTTAGGTCAGGCGTGACAAATTAGTAGGACGGCACTCCGTCACATTGGGTCACCGCCATTACACTTGATAACGGCTCAGTCCCTTCAGTTTAGAAAAGAAAATCGAGAATTTTATTTTCATCACAATATTTTTTGCTCCAGTTTCCGCTTTAACCGTATAAAATTCTACATAGGTTAAATAAATGTGAAAGTAATTACAAAAAGTAAACTAAGAAATTGAAATTGGATTGAGGGGTTCCGTAGAGAAAACGGATGTCCACTGTTTTTTGTTTCTTATTAAAAAACCAAAGAAACAAGTTTTTAATCTAAAATACCCCATATCTCAAAAAATAGCTCAACGAATTTCGTTTCAACTAATTTTCGTTGAAAGCGTATTTCAAGCCTATCAACTTGTCTTTTCCAGATTATTCGAAAATTTTGATGAGTTTGGGAAAGAATATTTCTCCATAATTATCTGAAATAAAAAGGTGTATTTTTTTAGTTTTTCAATATCCATGCATCAATTCAAATGCAATGCATTCTGTTCAACCATATTAGTACTAGTGTCTCTATAAATTAATTAGCGACCAAAATGAATTTAATGGCGCTTACGTTTTTATTCGCGCATATATTATTATTACTATCTTTAACGCTCGCCGACTTTCCACACGTATTGGATGAAATAACAACTAATAACCCGATCGGGCACCAGCTTTTGTTTCTAAATATGTGGTAAGATTGCAAAATTAAAAATACAAATTTTTACAAGAAAATACATCGCGAGTTAAATGTTTTTATTTAAAAGTGTAAATTGTATTTACAAATGTATATTTTTTCAATCGGCTTACCCTAGCCGATTTTCCAACCCGCATCACTGGTATAATGTACTAATGACGTTGTATACAATCTATGAGGCTGTTAGATGATAAAAAGTATCTCAGTTGCTTTATTTATTATTTTAGCGCTAAAATATTACCAAATTCTAGGTATAAACAATAACCGCAATGAGGCTGGTAACCATTTGTGATTTTCGGTTGGTTTGTCGGTAAATACCCGGTGGTTATTTGAAAAACTTTTAAGTAGGCAAGGTCCACGCATCCATAAAATATGAGACCCTATCGATAAGATTTCGTATGTGATCCCTTCGTTAAGAGTCTAACCCAAAACATAAAGACGAAACAAAATATACTAAAAGGATGTCGTACCGGAAGGTTTTATCAGGGAGCATCTTGTGTTCTTTAGAAGCAGAATAAATAATACAAATAACTTCAAAGGATCTAATAATGTATTCACATAAACTTAACGAAATAAATTCGATGGTCATAGAGTAAAATTAAAGCATATGAACACCGAAAGAAGCAACAGTTCTGGCATTCAATATAAAAATGAAAGAAGTAAGAATAGGTGTAACAATCATCTAGTAAATAAATTCTTACTCTATCTCACTCTTGAGCCACGTCTATAAATTGATTTCGAGGGTCGTCACGAATTTATCTCCAAAAAACTTGAAGCGTTTCAAACACTCAGGTTCTGAAAAGGCAGCACTGTACACTACATCCAAAATGTTGGGCTGACCCATACAAATTGCCGAGGAGTATAATCAGGCGTTGGTAAGACATTTGTGGACGACGTATCATTGAACAGCTCCTAAAGCTTAAATTAGATAGTGTCATTCTTCTCTCAACTTTTTTTCCGTGTATATTATTCTAAACGTATTTTTCGACTAATAAAACATTAAAAGCCAAAGTGAAACAACGTTTAGCGCCATCTACTACTATAGGATTAGATGAAGGTTTCTATAGTTGATTTTACTGAGCTTTTGAAATTCTTCACATTAATCTTCCACGGTTGAATTATTACTTAATTTTAAAATCTTTTTGTTTTTATTTTATTACGTGAAGCTTATAAACAGACAGGTCGCTCACCTAATGGAAACTGGTTACCATCGCCTATAAACGTATGCAGTACCAGAGGTGATTTTGTGATGGTAGTAGGACAAAATAAAAAATGTGAAAAATGTATTTCCGAAGTCTATATACATTGCTCGAAAGTTAAAAACTAAGTACTACACAATGGAAAGTGCGATAAAATAGGTATTTTCACATACTATTTACCGTATGGCGTATATAGGTGAAAAAATAAAGAAGCTGATTTTTTGAACCTCCTTGGAAATGGTTTTGATGAATTAATTTGTCTCACTTTAATACTACAGAGAAATTGAGACAAAAGATGTAGTTCTAATTTTTACCACGTGCGCGTGGCGCCGTCTTCATATTAAAAACGACAAAGATTGTTACGACTTTCCTACTGAATTTATGTTTGCTTCATTACCTATTGTACTGTTTTCCCGCAAATGTGTTGAAAAACGTTATATTATATGACTCTCGTGTGGTTGTTGGTTTTTGCAAACTCATGATTATGGTAAGATCTCGACTTTGTCTCGGGCTTACACTTGTCTGCTCGTTTGTAAAAACCAAATTACCACACTAGTATTATAAATAACTATTTTCAAATAAGTTATATTCACAGTACCGTGTTACTTTTATAACCCCGTGAACCTCTTTTTACAATAAGTATCATACTACTACTATAAACAATCTGTGATATGCCGTGCATACTCGCGCTGCCAATTACATTAGTCGTGGGCGGGTCTGGCTTTATTGGTTCCTATTTGACCCAATATTGACTGAGAACTTGACCCTAATTTTACAATGTGGGCTGTTGGGAACATTGACACTATTATCGTTAATAACGAGCTGTTACTACGGATGGTCGGACATGACGATTTCATAAGGGTTTTGTCAAAATAGTTATAGAACCATAAAAATTAAATTATGGAAAAAATCTAAATCATACGTGCATAAATCGCACAGGAGATCATCCTTCCTCTTACATACTTTAGGAATTAGGAATGAGCTTCTAGTCGAGGTATTTCCCACAGCGATACGATATGGATGTATCTCAATAGTGTCATAAACTTACTTCGAGACGGTCAGTAAATTGGTAACACCTCTGGTATTACCAATGCCTGGAAGCGACAGTAACCACTTTCCTTGTGTGCCGTCAGTTTGTGTGCTTCAAAAATAAAATATGTTTCTTGCTTATTGATATTTTAGTATCATGCCCTTGCTACTTCTGGAATAATATTAATGTTAGTAATTACGTCATGCAGATGTAGCCAAGGGTTTAAAGCGTTATTTGAGATGCGACATTGTATACCTTAATGTAGCGAACTATTAACTGCGTAATTTTCAACGCAGTAAAGTCACTATCACTAACGCAGGTAGCGCAGGGGCATTAGAATGTATTTTTATAAACCAATATATTTTCAGTTTTAATACGTATAATATTTAATATAGACAAGTGACTTCAAAGAGCATAAAAGTACATTGTCAGAAACCACGTTCCTCTCATTTAAGATGAAATAAAACTGAACTTAAGTCCCGTGTCGTCACCATTCCATTAATCATTGCGGAATATAACTGGTTAAATTGCGAGTGTGGCTCATCTTGTCTTCAGAATGAGAATGAAATTTGTTATAATGCAACTGAGAAAATATTTGAAGTTTTAATAAGCTTAGCCCCGAGAATCATATAGACATTGTGTTAAATCTTTGTATATGCAATGAAATTAATGGAGTTGTATTCCAACATTTCATTTTAAATCCTTATCTAGATTTTGTATTGATGACTTTTCCAGTTGAGTGGTATAGGTCTGCACGTCTAGTTAGCTGGATGTATAGGTCCCGGGTTCGTTTTTTGGCATGGTAATATGGTCCATGGTTATTTATTACGCTCTGTCTTGTCGTGTTTGTCTTGTCTGGGATCGAGCCCAAGGTTGTCCGTTCTTCATTTCCCATCACTTAGCTGCTTACGATGAATTTGTTTTCTGCGGTTTATTTATTTGTTTATTCTTTGCCATTGGGTACATTTTTCGTTAGGCACGAAATGTAATTGAACTGACAGTTATTATTTTCTTACTATAAAAGTAAGTGTTACTATTTATTTGTTGCATAGTAGACACCTTTTGGCGTCTATTATATTTTTATATAATGTTCATGCATCATTCGAAATATAAACGTATGTTAACGGAACTTGAAATATATCTACTTTAACTCCTGGGGAAAGGCAAACTCCCAAAGAAAGGCAAAGGATAATGCCTATCCCGATATATAACATTGTTCTTGTGGGATAGACAAATAATCTACTAGCTAAAAAAGACATTGGAATAACTGAATAACGTTCCATAAATGTTATCAGTGACTTGAAAAATTCATAAGCGCCTTGCCATATTTGTTATTGTATTTTACTTATTTATACATCTTGCAGTTGTGAAAATTTAGTGTTTTCAAATTATCTATTTACTTTGTTTTATGACGTCCAAAGATTTAATGAAATAACCTTCCTCATCTCAATAAAAGTATTATTTTTACAATAATGTTGTTTAAGAATATAAAGTGTCTTAGCCTACTGGCGTTGTAGACGAAGTTTGAAATAAAAGTTTTAATTTTATCGCTATTCACTCAGCCAGACTAAACTGATCGAGCATTTTATGTCTATTCAAACAATACTTAAATGTTATTCTCAGAAAATCTAGTCTTTGAAACAAATGTTTCATAGTTTAATCATTATAAGAATGGAAGAAGAGTACCAGGTATGTCAATCTCATTGCTTTAATGCCTTGATGATTAGTATCAATGTTCGATAGATGTTGCTAGTTCCCATTTATATTACGTAAATAACACCTGTGGAAACTTCGACGTGGTAGAGCCAGCCATTCTGGAATTACTATCTTGAATACAGCTCTTAGCCGGCTCGATATCGCAATACCACGATCTCACTGAATATTGGCGTGAAACAATTAGCCTCGAGTTAATGGTGTTTCGTGCGACGAGTGAGACTTTCGATGGTCCACTTCCCCTCTAACCTTCTAATCCTATACTCCATCCCTTCTATCACTGATATCCCCGTATATACAATCCGTGCAAGAATAGAGAAAGAATACAATTTCCTGCGGCCGGGCGGCCTTTCATAAAAGATAGGATATTTGTCTGTCTGGATGGCTACCACTCCTGGTCTAGAGTATGCCGCCATAGCAAACTTGAGTTGTATTCCGGCCTTAATGACCAAGTTCTAGACCTTCTTTAGAGAGCGGCAGCACATTGGTAGCACCGTTTTTGCTACAAATGTCCATAGACGATGGTAACCGCTTTCCATCAAGCGGGCCGTCTGCCTGTCTGCTGGACTCATGCAATAAAAAAACTTGTTCCTCCTGTCTGATCTGTCATCTCTCATATCATCATCATATCTCATTCTCTTTATCCCACCCTAAAGGCTGGCAACGTGATAGATTCGCCACTGGTGTTGTGAACGCCTATGGGTGACGGTAACCACTTTCCATGAGCTGGGCCGTCTGCCTATTTGCCAGCTTCGCAATAAAAAAGGTATTTATTTAGTTCTGATAGGCTGTTTAAATATGAAGAAATTAAGAAATTTACATTCGAGGTGGAAGAATAGTCGTTAAAAAGCGAGAGTCGCTTGTGTCGCTATCTAGTGAAATAGGATTTAACATTGAATTTTCCGTAAAAATTTAAAATTCTGCAGTGATTGTAATTAACAATATATATTTGGGACTCTTATAGCAATATTAAACCGTGTACATAATAATAAACAATAATCATCAAAGCAACCTCCATAACTGTTTCGAAATTATCAAATAAATTTATAAATTTTCAAACATCAATAATGACAAGATATGTCAAGAAAAAACATCGAAGAAAAATCCCGACAATTAAACAACAAAGCATTTTTAGTAAACAAATAATGAAGTAGGATCAAGCAGACAACATGAGGAGCCGCAGACACGCACACCCACCACCTGCTGGACCCGCCACGCCTGTCTCCACGCCTCGGTCGTCGTCAACAGAAGAAGATTTCTTCACACCGGCGGCCACCGCGGCGTCGAGCACCAGCGAGGAGGGGCCAGCGCCGTCAGCCCCGCGACGAAGATCTGCGCGAGGCCGAGGACGGCCGCCGTCGGCACGCTTGGGGCCTGCGGGACGTATCCCGCGCCCGGCCCCCGCTACCGGTGGTGCTGTGCGCCGCATGCGATGGACTCAACAAATGAATGAGAACGTCATGCGAGCGTACTACGAGGCAACAGATGCAGGAATCCACCTCACTGCGTATCGTGACCGCATGTTGTCTCTGTTTCAGATCCTTCAGCCAGATACCAATGTCACGGCACAGCGCTTATCGGATCAAGTGCGGGCTATCCAACGACGACATCTGTTGGACGAGCCTACACTTGATCGTCTACGCACTGAAATACGAACCACCTGTAGAATCATCGAGACTCCGTGTTCCCCACAACACCCAAACATAACATCTAGGGTGACGGCGATGCCGCCGGTGGAAGTTGATGATACTACGGTAGGTAACGTAAGTAGCCAGGATAATGAGCTTATGAGGAGGGCTTTGGAAGAAGCGATTGAAGACTATAAGATGATGCCTATATTAAGTAGACCACGTCTACCACGGTTACCCACCCACAAACATAACTTGTTGATCATGGGGGTCTTGGATTCTTTACTAGCTCCATATTTTAGAGCTAGTAAAGATCTTGCCGAAACACATTCGATTCTATACTGTGGCGCTGTTGCTGTATGTCGTGTCTCTGGTACCAAATTTCCAAATTTGGAACAGAGTCCACGGCGTAGTGATGGACAGCCTGCCTGGCAGAAAAGAATCGAATGTCGTATTGGTAAGGCCAGGACCCTCATAGCCAAATTACTTTCTTTTAGGGCCGGAAACACTAGGCCAAAAGTCATGCGTTTTGTAAATCGGGCTTTCACTGGGACTGACAGTAATCCCAGTGACTATTTAGCTCGAGTTACAGAACGCATTGACTTTTATAAACAAAAAATTAGTGCGTGGGCCAATCGATTACGTCGGTATAAAAAACGAGCAGATCGTTATAACTTGAATCGCCTTTTCCAAAGAGACCAAAAAAGAGTGTATAGAGGATGGGAGCGGCCATGTGTTTCTGTGGATGACGGTCACTGGCCAGATATCGACTCTATGACAGCGTTCTGGAGTAATATTTGGTCGGTGCCTGTCACCCACAGAGAAGGCGACTGGACTAGGATGGTCGAGCAGGCTTGTGAAACGATTCCAGAAATGGAACCGTTGGCTCTGGAACCAGTTGACATTAGTTGTGCAATTCGTATGGCTCAAAACTGGAAAAGTCCAGGACCAGACGGATTGCACAACTTTTGGATCAAATGGTTCAAAAGTTCGCATGCCTGTTTGGCTGTCCAATTCCAGGAGGCTATAAACATAGGTTCGCTTCCTTCCTTTATGACTACTGGAGTCACTCATCTGCTCCATAAGTCAGGTAGTACCACGGAGGCAAAAAACTATAGACCCATCACTTGTTTACCAACTATATACAAGCTGCTTACATCTGTTTTGAGATCTAAATTAATAGAACATTTGACAAATAATAACATTTTGGCCAATACTCAAAACGGATGTAAGAACGGGTCCCGTGGTACTAAGGAGCTCCTCCTCATCGATATGACCATTAGTCATCAGGTACGGCGAAACAGAAAAAATCTGTCTGTAGCCTGGATTGACTACAAAAAAGCCTATGATTCGGTGCCCCATACATGGCTGGAGAAAGTCCTGGAGCTGTATAAAGTAAATGCAACTCTCCGTGCTTTCCTCAGTTCATGTATGGAGCAGTGGACCACGGTGCTTAGGCATCCAGGGGACAGAGGGAATCTTTCTGTTTTGCACGACCCAATAAGGATCAAGCGGGGCATTTTCCAGGGTGACAGTTTGAGTCCACTTTGGTTCTGTCTAGCTTTGAATCCACTAAGTACTCTACTTAGGGAGTCAAAGTTAGGCTTTCAACTTCGGAGAGGGGGTGAGATTATATCACACCTTATGTACATGGATGACGTGAAACTATTTGCATCGAAAAAGCCGGATCTTTTGCAGTTGCTAAAGATTACTGAAAGCTTTAGCAACTCCATTAGTATGGAATTCGGTGTAGATAAGTGTGCCGTCATGCATGTACAACGAGGGAGAGTTGTAAATTCAGAAAATTTACAACTGTCTGAAAATATATCCCTCAAGACCCTTTCTGAAGGTGAAACCTACAAGTATCTTGGTATGTCAGAGTCGTTGGGTATTCCTGATGCTGATGTAAAGCAGGCGATGAAGGATCGTTTCTTTTCCCGCCTGAGAAAGGTCTTAACGAGCCTTCTCTCAGGTGGAAATAAGGTTCGAGCCTTCAACGCTTGGGTTATGCCAGCATTAGCATACTCCTTTGGCATACTAAGATGGACTCAAACTGAATTAGACGCCCTGGATAGACGGGTTCGTTGTCTACTGACAACACATCGGATGCACCACCCACGTTCGTCTGTGATGAGACTGTACATCCCACGGAAGTGTGGAGGTAGGGGGTTTTTAAATACCAAAGACCTCCACAACCGTGAGGTGTACAATCTCAGAGAATATTTTCTCAAAGTCGGCGAGACTGCGGGTATGCATCACGATGTAGTGTCAGTAGACAAAGGGTTCACCCCGCTATCCCTAGCAAAACAGAACTGGCAGAGACCGTTGGTAATGAGTGCCTCTGATCGTATGGACGTATGGAAGAGCAAGGAGCTGCATGGCAGGTTCTATCAGGCTCTAACAGGGCCTGATGTGGACCTACCAGCGTCGGTGAACTGGCTACGTTTCGGTGACCTATTTGGGGAAACCGAAGGGTTTGTCTGTGCAATTATGGACGAGGTTATCAAAACGAACAACTACCGGAAGTACATTCTGAAGGACGGCACGCTTGACATATGTCGGGCGTGTCACCGCCCTGGTGAGTCTCTCAGACATGTTACTTCCGGTTGTTCTCGTCTTGCTAACAGCGAGTACTTGCACAGGCACAACCTTGTAGCCAGGATCATCCACCAGCAACTTGCTCTTAAATACGGACTTGTCTTGTCGGAGGTACCTTATTACCAATACAAGCCCGAGCCAGTTCTTGACAATGGTCAATATCTGCTCTACTGGGACCGATCAATTATCACTGACAGGACTATTGTTGCTAACAAGCCTGATATTGTGATAGTTGATCGGTCTGCGAGACGTGCTATAATTGTAGATGTCGCGATTCCCCATGATGGTAACCTCGTGAATGCCGAGAAAGATAAACAAATAAAGTATATTGATCTTGCTCACGAGGTTACCGCTATGTGGAACCTGGACTCTACAATCATAGTACCGATAGTGGTGTCAGTGAATGGACTAATAGCGAAGAGCCTTGATCGCCACCTTGAAAGGCTCTCGCTTGGTATCTGGTTGAAGGGTCGGATGCAGAAGGCAGCTCTGTTGGACACGGCCCGTATTGTGAGGAGATTCCTGTGTCTGGAGCCTTAACCACCGGTAGCCTGGACCCTAGGCCCCACTGCCGGCGAAGATCAGTTTTTTATATTTTTTTTATAAATAAATTTGTATTTTTTATAAGAAAAATGTAAAAAATTTGGAAATAAAATATATATGTAAATAATAATAAGTTTGAACGCTTCTTTATGGTTCTTAACTTTCAAACTTACTCTAACTCTCTATGAATAAGACCCCTATATCTATACTAATACTAATCTATACTGTACTAATCTATACTAATATTATAAACAGGTAAAGTTTGTGAGTTTGTGAGTTAGTGACGTTTTAGGGGGTAATCTCTGGATCTACTAAACCGATTTTAAAAATTATTTTACTGTTCGAAAGCTACGTTACCAGGAAGTGTCAAAGGCTATATTATTAGAGTATATAACATGATGCTATATACCATGGGAGCGGGACAGAGCGCGGGTGAAACCGCGTCGGGCCGCTAGTCTATAATAATGTGCAACATGATCTAGTTGCACAAGAATGATAATAAATAAAAGGGAATTTGTACGTTTTATTTTTATACGTTTAATCAATTATTTTTATTACTTAAAAGACGAGAAGATATCACATAGTATGTGGTTCTATATTTAATGATTGTTAAAAATATTAAATTAAATTTTCATTAAATTTTGAAAATTAAAACAGCAAACAGAGCCGGACGATATAGTACAGTGAAAGGCTTACTTAACACAACCATATTGGTTTTTGTGAACTATATAACAAGTTATGACTATATCATAATGACTTTTCAAAACTTGTGTGACAAATTCCTATGTACACTGAAAAATTATTTACTCCCTCGTTATATAAATAGCTGCCTCTCGTAATTTTTTTTCACGATTTCTCTACATCAGTGTATAGCGGCATAAAGAATATACCTTTGTACCAAATTTCACGCATATTGACCCCGTAGCTTTTGAATAAAATGTTAGAGACATACAAAGGTATGCTTCAGACATATTACGCTTGTAATATATAAGGGTTCTGATTTCATCAAAACAGCTACGTACGCTATAATCATTTCACACGTAACAAACGAACCTCTCAAAAACAAAGAAAGAAAGAAGAAAGAATAATATTTTATTTAGGACAAAAACTAAGTTAATATAAAAAGAAATAGAAACAAAATAATAAGTCCTAAATTGGAACCAGTCTCAGCATAATGCTAGCCAACAAGGACTACCGCTGTTCTTCCGTCTGGGACTATAAAGTGAAGTCACGGTGGAGGATACAACACATGTAACAACAATATATACAGCATAATGCAGTTTGATGAAGGTAAATGAAAACTACTTAAGCATCAAATCCAGAAAATACTTAATCACCTCTACAAGTATCATGACACTTGAGATATGTCTGTTTTTGTGTACATTGTGTATGAGAAATTAGCTAAGAAATAAATCTCTGTTCTTAGTTGATGGCCGACGCTCTGCTGAGTCCGGGTAAAGCATTTGTCTCGAGTTCCGGCATTGTGAAACCGTACATATAAATAAGTACTGTAGAACTTATAGATAGATATATCACTGTATATTGTAGACAAAAGCAAAGACAAACCCAAGTGGAAAAAGATCCGTGATCACGGCTACTGTAAAGTGACCAAAACAACGAAATAAATATTAATAAACTGTCGCGCTTAAAACCGCTAAAAAGTAATTTTAACTACATTTCCTTTATTTAATAACTCAACTATAAATAATAAAAATATATATCTTAATATATGATTGTATTTATTTAATTTGTAAAATAAGTTTAAATAAACTCAGAAAAGTAGATTACTATTTCAATCTCACATAGAAAAAAAGGAGTTTAAATATATGGATTTAAATCCAATTTGATATTCTGCACCACCGACATCACCAAATCAATTTAATATATTTCTTAAGTTAATTTGCCGGGGAGAGTTTTTCTTTTTTTTAACTCGCCGATCTCCTCCGTCAAATGCCAAAACAGAGATTTTCTTTTTCATGTCTCTTTTAATCCTTTCTTTAATACTATTTAGGGAAAATAAGGAGGGAGTTTTTATCTCTTTTTTCTTTTCTTTTCAAAATAGATTTAATTTCTAATACAATTTTCATAGGTACTAGATTACATTATTATTTGTTTATGTTTATTTTGTTTACACACACAACTCTTATATCTATTATAGATTATTACTTACTAGCACAACCTTGTTCATATGTATACAATCTATATTATATTTTCGGGCCTGGAAGAGAATGCTCTAAGCGAGAAAGCCACCTATTGTTTTAATGAGGACAATATTGTAATTGTGTATTTTTGTAATCTTTTATTTGGTGAACAATAAAATGTTATCTATAAGTGTATAATTTAAAATCTGAAAAAAATGATATGAATCTATTGAGCTTCTACAAAAATTGATTAAAACCACTCATTGACTCTTCAGATAATCTGAGAGCTAGTGCCTACTGTAGGCTTTTATTGTAAGAAGGTTCCAAAGACAAACACTTGTTTTTTTTATATTAAATGTGATTTTATTACTGGAGCGCACTGGAAATATTAGACAAGTAAAAAGAGAAGGGACGTAAGAAGTTAATAGGTGGCGCCGCTGTTGCATCGCTCCAGTTACGGCGATGGCGATCCAGCGAGGAAGCGTGGCCAGCCTGCTGGGTGGCACCTTACCAATAAGAAACGGTGACCTAGAGTCATTACTCTACTTTTAGTCTTGACGAACTATGGGTAGAATACAGTATAAATAAGTTATGTTTCCTTTTATTGTATTAGTTTATATAGACATGTTTAAAAATATATACCTTACCTGTTTCTATTTTTTGGTTATATAAATAAAAGTTTATATCTCACCCTTCAATATAGTTGCCACATCAGTGCCTAAGTTAATTAATAAACCAAGAAACTGTTCAACTAGTATTACATCTAAACCCGAACAGTACATGCCCATTTGCGAACAATGTAATGGACTTTTGCTGTCTTTGTTTTGTTTACTTTGAAACTTGGGGTGTGCTTTATTCGATTTATTATCCGATTTTTTAGACAGCTTGATAAGATGCTTGAACCGTCGTATCCCAGGACTTTGAACCTCTGTAAAGAGATTTCGGACTATCTACTCCAGACCTCGTGTTATGAGATGACTACAGGGGCCCCGTTCTGCTATTTCAATATCCTGGCGTTGCGAAGATATTCAAACTACGATTCCAGTTCGATAATGTTAAAAATTCGTATTCTACTAAATCTACAATAGGTATCTTCTGGATATCGTCGCGGTGGTGTTGCACCTACTATTATTATATTGGAAAAATTAGTATTACCATTAGCAGAAATGGCGTTAGCTGAAAACATGAATATTGAAAAGCAACCAAAATTTTAACCATTATCCATACCATGTATAAATATTTATAAAAGTAGATAACGAAATCAGGCAACCTACGATTGATCCGATAGTATCCGGCGATTTTATGAGATTGTAATAGCAGAATTGGGCCCCAGGTCAGTATGGCAATCCAACGAGGTAACTTTATGAGTCCGGGTCTTGTAGACAAGTGGCGTTAGCGTTGAACGAATAGAATGGAAATGTATGGGAATGACATAGAGATTAAATTAGATTGGATTAGATAACACTTTATTGCTACAATTCACCAAACTAAATAATTAAAAAAAACAAAACAATACTTCTTGGCAAAATATCTTATCGCAAAAAAAACTTTATTTAAAAGAACCGATTTCAAAAACAAAAAAGTATAAAATAACTTATTTCTAAAGCTATTTTTAAATATAATATCTTATTTTTAATATATATTATCTAAAACATCTTAAAGTCGGTGATTAGTAATTTTGAAAATATAATAATTTTTATGTTTTACTTCCCACCGACTTCAAGATGTTTTAGATAATATATATTAAAAATAAGATATTATAATTAAAAATAGCTATAGAAATAAGTTATTTTATACTTTTTAGTGTTTGAAGTCGGTTTTTTAAATGAAGTTTTTTTTATTTGTTACTTTTTAGTGTCTAGCTATGGGTAGGCCTAAGAAAGGTGCCCCGCGCCTTAAAAAATATAGGTCCTAAGAAACGGGAACGGAAAAAAAATCATTAAAAATGTTCATAAAATGAAAACTACTGGGCCAATCTATGTTAAATTTTTAGGAGACCAAATGGCAACTATTCCGCATCAAACTAAATAAGAATCACGTAAATCGTATCATAAATCTCAGCTTAATCGGTGTACATACCTAAAAAAAAAACCAATCAAGTTTAGAACTTCCTCCTTTTGGAAGCCGTTTAAAAATCGATCTCTTCCAGGTAATCTAGCTTAAAATAAATTCTCCACTAATCTAAAAATACAATTTAAATATACATACTTAACCTATGTCAGGAGCCTTAAGAACAGACGAGCGTGTATGACAAGAGTTATGAATGTCAAAGAAGCAAGTGAGGTGTGTAAGAATAAGCCTAAATGGCGCTCTGTTGTTCGTGCCTACTCCGCAAGGGAACTGGCGTGAAGTTATGTATGTATGTATGTATACTTAACCAAATTTATAAATTTAATACATACTTAAATCCAGACATATTTATAGTATATCAATATATACGTATATACGAAATTATCTAAAGAAATACATTTATTAACATTATATATGACAAGCACTTTATCTTATACATATAATAAAATTGTAGAGGTCTAATTTCTGTACAATGAAAAAAAAATGCAAAAAACCGAGTCAGGGGGAAGTGATATCTCACTAATTTAGATTTTTTTCAAATATTTTGTTTCTCTGTTTGTCTGTTTGTACGGGTTAATTTCCGAAACGACTGGACCGATTTAAATGAAATTTTGTATGGTGGTAGCTTATATCCCTGGTCAACATATAGGATACTTTTGATCCCGAAAAATTAAAGAGTTCCCGTGGGATAGTAAAAAAAACTTTAATTACTTAAACAGCTTTGAAGGAATAATAAATACCACGCGGACGAAGTTGCGGGCATCAGCTAGTACTAACATATATTTCAATAGATAAATAAGTAAATGTTGTTTATATTAGATATGTTTATTTAAAGAGAGATAATAATATCTAAGTGAGTTCCGACATGTGAGTGACATAATATTCGTACTAAGCGTAAAAATATGTCATTCACATACATTTTCTATTCTATTCGTTTAGCGCTAATGTCACTTGTCTACAGGCCCTGGTTACCTTAAAGAGTTTATTTTAGTACAGATTTAACGCATTTACAAAAATCGTAGATCCAAATTAATAATTAAAATATAATTTAAATAAAAATACATGATTTTCTTTCTATCATCGGACAACAAGTCCTGCCGACATGCCGCAACGATATATGGTGGATATTGTATTTATACTAACAAAGCGCTTTACGTCTATCTTCGTCATATGCACCGCGAAAGAGTGGAATTCATTTCCGGAGTCTGTTTTTCCCGATACGTACAACCTGGGTATCTTGAAGTGCCTTGTGAATAGGTATCTTCTAAGTAAGCGTGCTCCAGCGCAGACCACATCTACTCTCCACGTCAGGTGGGATAATGGTCAAGAGTTCTTCTAAACAACGATGGAGGATGTACCTAACCAAGTCTTGAGTCCTAACGACACCAGAGATGTACAGATGGTATGTTCTATCCCAGAAAATATGATTCACATAGTCTCTACGGGATACTAATTCGAAATTTAAGCGAGCGAATATAATTGTAATAATTTTTGTACATTTTTATTTTCAACAAGTTATCTACAATACTTCAATCCTGGTTTAAACTTTATATTTGGATGTTCGGAACTTTGCAACGTAATAAAATAAAACAAACAAGAAACTTAAGAGAAAAATGATTTAACCTGAAAAATAAATACTTCATTAGATATTAAAATAGATAGATAAATTTTACTTTACATCAAAGCATAGAAAAATAGAAGTAGAAAAATAACGAGTGACTTTATTGCTAAAAACGATCTCTTCCAGGTAAGACTTAATAGACTTAATAATTATGAACTACACATACATATACATTTATATATAGGTGTATAGGAAAGAGAAAACATAGATTACACATAAATAAATCAAAAGTTTACGCTTTGGTTCAATTTTATTAGACAAAATTTGGAGCACAAACAGTGTATCGAAATTGGAAGGATACAAAGGGAACTCATCGGATCTCCTTCAAGTGGTTATACGACACAGTTCTTCTATCTTATTATATCTTCTAGCCACTATTATTAAGTTTGATAAATATTTAGAATATTTGTAGCACTACACAATTTTACTTCAAGTATTTTGTAATAATTATTTCACTTTATTTCGAGTTACGCACAGAGAACAATTGGACTACCTCCTTTCTTTCCGTCGATTTCTTCTCACCCAGTGAGAAAGGTATATTTGGCTCAAATATAGGGAAATATGTAGGAAAGAAAGGGATGGACGATTACATGTCATGCACTCAAGCGATGTTATTTTAATAAACTAATGAGGCGAAGGTTTATTTAATATACTACTACAATTGCACATATCTAATTTATTAATTGTGGATTTTACCTTTAATATTAATGTAGTTGATGAATACTATAAATGGCGTAAACACTTCATGTGTTCTATTTTAAATTTGTACTATATCTATACTAATATTATGAATGGGAAAGTTTGGATGGATGTTTGTTGCTCAATCACTCCAGAACGACTGAACGGATCTTGATGTTTGGCATCGAGAAGATATATAGTCCAGAATAGCAAATAAGCTACTCTTTATCCCGGAAAAATATATGGTACTCATGGGATAACATTAACGCGAGTCAAAGCCGTGATTAAAAGCTAGTAATATATAAGTAATGAGCCATATCTATACAGAGAATAAACCTTTTTGTTGGAAATTCACACAGACTTCAACTATTAGTACAGAAAATAGATAGGTAACGTCGGTGACAATACACCCGATGTACAATATCTGCCAATATTGGTTCTGCTATAACCGATATGCTTGACTAAGTAACCCCAGGGGAAACTTCCGCTAGAGCTCCTTGGTAGCAAGTTGCATGTAATTTCATCCACAATAATTCAATATACAGCCTGTGCGTAAACTAACTACAGTGAGTTAACAATCGATACGTTAACTGAGTTGACAGGGGGATATTGCATCCGCCACATAGCTCAGAACGGATGTTTCAGCACCCTGGAGTATTTTCAGAAGAAATACTTATCATTAAATCGCTGTTCAGTAATTATATGACCTTCTATTAGTTCAAAATGCATTAACAAAAAATATAAATGTATAATAAACACACCGGCACATTTAGCAGAACAGAACCAAATGTAAAAACCGGTACTTAATAAATTATATAGGTGAACCTATATAATTATTATTATTTAAAATAATAATAATTTTAGGAACTAAGTTACAACTAAATTAACATCTATTACCCGTTGTCCTAGCTAGGCGAACGAACGACAAATGTGGTAATGCGACGCGATGCGAAAATATCAAATAGTCGTTATATGTAGGTACTTGTGGCCTACGTTGTCGCTACGAAGTGCGGAAAGAAAGAGAAAACCGCCTCTGGTTTTTTGCGCAACAAGACGCGACGCAGTGTGTTGAAGTTGAATAATTTGTTTAACAGGTACAACAATATAATCGAAAGTGCTTGGTAATAAACAACATTAAACAAACGTGGATTAATAACATACCTATATATAAATGACGAAACTCTCCAAACTGAGTTCCTTCTAAATATAAGTATATGATATTTGTCGTCTTCCTTCTTCGTTTCAGACGTTTTTATAGGGCAAAATTTTTAAATATGAGGTTTCGAGTAACAACGCAGTATACATACATGCCCATGGTAAAAATAATAATGAACTAAATTGCCGCGTTTGTCGCTCACGAATGACTACAAATTATAACACACGTCCTACGTTGCTACGTGTCGCGTCCCGTCGCTCACTTAGGACAACGGGTTAGGGCCGATGTTGTAAGCACCAGATATAAGTTATTTAAATACAACTTAAATTAAATATTAGAGTTGCGAAAATAAAACGTTTCAAACCTTTCTCTTTTAAACTCAGTCAGGTTATAATTTATTCGATAGGTAACTTTTATCTGATGATTCAAAAATCGGTCCTTAATGTAGTATTTGTTGAGTTTAAAAAAATATGTTGTTGAGCTCCTTTAGCAGTAACAAAAATTGCTTTTGAAGCGATGGAAGACTCATGACTTTCAGTAAGTAGTCTGTAAGGTTTCATTTTGGATTAAATATATTTGTTTTCCTTTTCCTTTTTGTTGTCCTTTTTAATAAAAAAAAGAGTTGCTTGAAGATTATTCTAAAACTTGAATATTCATGAATATTGGATTTTAGTTAGAGACACATTTTTAAAAGAAGCAGATAGAAAGTGTTCTATCAATTCTACTGTCAATTTAACTTATTTTTTATTTACTTCAAATTATAAATGTAAATTGACAGCTCTATGAAATTGAATCAATTGTCCACAGAGTGCATAAATATTACAGGAGACAGTTGCCTCTCGAAGGCCCTTTACTAAACGTAGTCAGTTTCTAAAAGAACAACATTATTTGTTAAACCCCAGTAAATTTTCATGGAGAAAGGTACTTACCATTTATCATGTCTTGGTCCATTAAGCTTAAAGTGCAAGAAGTGAGGGATGATTTATACGCCCCTCACCCATTCAAAACATTAAACGGCGAAGAATATGTTTACTGTAAGATGTAACCTCTGTAGAATGACCACAGTCGTAACACCTCATTTTATCGTTATACTAATAAAAAAAAAATTCAAATAGCAAGCAAAGTGTAGTTAATTATTTTAAAACCCGACTTTCAAATGAAAATTCAATATTTCAATTAAATACATAGATAACCCTTTAATGTACACAAATCCTTATTATTTAATATTATAAATGCGAAAGTAACTCTGTCTATCTGACTTTTACGCTTTCAAGGAAGGAAGCTTTCAAATATAACACCTCTTACTCCAAGACTCCAAATACTAAGTACTAATGACTACTTTGTAATTATACTGAATTTTTGGATTTTTTTGGACCTTTCCGTTTAAAGATGTCCCGAATAGGTGGAGCCGTGGAGGCGCGACGTTGAATGCTCCTCCGTCTCAAGTAAAGATCTTCCAGCGAGACCATTCTTGTGCAGGCCGAGGCCCATCTATTATTATTGGAATTTTCTATATATTCTTTGTACGTGTCGGGAATCGATTGAGACCTCAATTATTGCACAGCGCTATCTTTTGGCATGTAAATGTTCCACTACATTGGACCTTTGGGCCTTCTTGAAGTTTGGACCCTTTTTGGGCTTTTAGAACTATTTGGGCCTTTGGATCTTTTGTATTTTTTGATATTTTTTGTATTCTTCGGTACTTTTTGTATTTTTGGTACTTTTTGATACTTTTTAGATACTTTTTGATACTTTTTAGATACTCTTTGATAGTTTTAGATACTTTTTAGATACTTTTAGATATTATTTAGATACCTTTTTAGTTCCTTTTGGAATACTTTTTAGATACTTCTTAAATATTGTCTAGATTTTTCATACTTTTTGGCAGTATTTGATACCTTTTGGTACTTTTTGATAATTTTTGTTACTTTTTGGTGCTTTTTACGCGTTATGAGATCTTTAGGAATTTTTAATATTATACTTTGAAGACATTTTTACTCACTGACTAATTTTACTGACTTTCACGACTATTAGTTTTTTTTTTATTTCACTGATTTTGACAGCTTACTTATTTTACAACTACTTCCATATTTTCTATACTGTAATATAGTAAATGCGAAAGTAACTGTGTAATATTGTGAGTTTTCCATTTCACGGAAAAACTACTAGATATTTTTTTTTGCTGTTTCAATATCCAGTATTTTTAATATTTTTTATTCTGGAAAATGATATAATTTGCGATATATAATTAAGTAAATCTTGCAGGAGCGAAATCGACCTCAATGTAACCTGAGTGAAGGTTGTTGGCTAAATAAACAACGATTACGTACTAGGGTTTGACCCGTGGCAAAACCGCGAAGAAAATTCTAGTACAAAATAAATTTCAGACTAATAGGAAGGACGTGTACATATGTTACAATAAATTCTAAAATTACTTACACACTATAAAAGCCGTCGTCTCATCTTAGTTTTAAAACATCGCGTTTGAAATTATTTTTATTACTGTGTAAACTATAGTTTGTGCGCTATTTGGCTCTTATTACTTGTACAAAGTTATATTTTTCAGAAGTTTGTACGCTCGTACAAAATTTGCGCAGTTTTGTAAAACTATAAAAAGTATTAGGTATATCTCGGTTAAATTGACTGATCGCACAAAGGGCGGTTTTTAAAGTCATTAGCAATAATAGCTAGACAAGCTTATTATGAATTTTCATCTATGTTGTTCATGTTTTTATTTCAGGGGCCAAGACGCAATTTGGGTCGCTGAGCCAACAGACCAATGTCCGGTTTCTGTATCTTACAAACCACGTAATATGCTTCTACCGATTATAAGGCAAGTAAATGGATAGTAAGATATACGATCCAGCTATAGGTAACTAGGTACATATATTGAACGTAATAAGAACAACAGAGTTAAACAACAAATAAACAGAATTTCTTATAATCAATACAAATAAGTAGCAAAAACCGGAAGACTGAGAGATTTAATATAATACATTTTTTTTGATATTGCGTATTGGAAGTACGTTTCGTCCTTTGTAAGAAGCCTGAAAATTGCTAAACGTGGGAAGGGAAACCTTTCTAAAGGACTGGAAATATATTTCTACGCAATTCATAAGATACTGTTTTGTTTAATGATTGATAGATTTTAGTCAAATAAACATGGCGTTTATACCTATCATAGAAGAAGAATCAGAGATCTCAGCCCCTTAAAATTTTTCATTGAGATAAAAAGTAGGCACTAACCTTCCTTAGTAGTATAAAGAAGTCTATAATCTACCTACTTGAAAAATTGCATTAACATCTGTTCAAATGTTTAGTCGTGAAAACATAATAAACAAAGAGCGCCATTTTCGCATTTATACATATTACTACAAGATTTTACCCGCGGCTTCGCTTGTGTGAAAAAAATCTGGGATAAAAATAGCCTATGTGCTATTCGAGATTATAATCTATCATTGTGCCAAATTTCATCAAGATCCGTTCAGCCGTTGTGGCGTGATTGAGCAACAAACATCCACCGAAACCTTCGCATTTATAATATTAGTACAAAAGTGTAGATTACTTTTATAACCCTAAGAAGTGGAGTTATGATTTTGGACATTTAAATTTTCATCCCCTATTTAATCCTCTTCAAGATTGTTTTTGATATAAACGTAGACTGTTTTTACCCAACGTAAACAATTAAAGTCGTGAAAAGGTAATAAATAATTATTTTACTTTGATTACATTAGTAGTACTAGGATATAACTCTTTTATACTTATATGTACTTACAGTAATGATAAGGGAAAAAAGCATAAAATCTTGTGAGTTCAAAGTCATGCCAGCGAAGCGTTCTGGAAAGTCCCATTTCTTTATAAAAATATGTACCCATCCAAGTTTATAATCTCTATATCCAATTACTGGCATGTTTATTCCCGAAATAGGCATGTTTTTGTATTCAGGGTTGCATGAAATGACTTAAATCCTCACACAAACCAACTTTGTATATCAACGTCGCCCTGATTTAGTTAATTTCGCTAGGCCCTATCCTTTTCAAGTCTTGTTTAGTACACATTTTTCTATTAAAAGAAATATTTCCAAAGAATATAAATAAATTCGACCGTAAATATTCTTTCCAAAGGACAAGTGGAGATAATTAGCTAATTGATGTCGCCTATGAATATTTCTTAGATTAACAACTTAAGATATAGAAATCGAATTAAAATAGCTACACAATAAATAAATTTTGTAATTTGTAGCTTTCAAAGCATGTTAGAGAAGGGTGATTATAGAAACACACATTCGTTATTTATAAAGTTGTTACTAGTTTAAAGCAAGGCAATGATACATCACTGTTCTTATTTATTAATGCAAACTATTAAGTTCATTTTACTTTATAAACAAAGATGGAAAGTAGAGGTACATGTTTTTAATTTAGTAGCATAAATATGAGTAGAATCAAATATTATAAGTTAGAATTTGACACTTTATACTAGTGAAACTGAAGGTATTTTTCGTTTAAGTCCATAAATATCATATACTAGTATTTCTCGTGACTTCGTCCTCGCTTGACGGGTAACATAGATTACAGTTATTTGTCCAGTATTTAAAATCAAAGCGTATTTTTAGCGGTGCAACAGATGTATTAGAATGAAAATACATGAATTCTGAAGAACTTCGGGTAACATCACTTATGCATACATAATTAAATATGTTCTACGAAAGATGTCCAATAAACATAGAAACTGTCATATCCGGCAAGTCCTAATATCACGTGGTTTCAAAGTTAGGAAAACAAACAGGGGAATAAAAAAATCCCAGATTACATTGTTTTAGTATCAATTGGATCCAAATCCGCTAACTTTTATGTATAATACCCACTTCAAAACACTTCCGGGAAAATTCCTGCGGGTTTTCCGGAACACAAAGCATCGCGACATTTAAATAAGAATATAAGCTTTCGTTTTAATGAAAACTATGTCGGAATAAGTAAATTTTTACGCAACCAAACAAGTTTAAAACGCTTAAATATTAAATCTAAGAATTAGCTGTTGATCAACGAAAACTGCATCGATATTGGACCAGTAGTTTTTACATGAATCCCGAACAAACAGACAAGAAATCTCGAAGAAATTCTCAATTGTTTATATAGTCTATTCCAGTTGTGTTTTCAAACAACTTCAATGTACAGGCGCGGCTTTTTTAGAATTTTGTAAAAAAAATATAGATTGTGGGTGTTTATGATTAAGAAACTTATTACTTAGCTTTTGATTTAGTACGGTTTTTATAGCTTTCATTATTATTCTGAGGAAAAAGTAACACCCCCATTTAAAAGGTAGATGACATATAAATCTATAATAAAGGCTAGTCTTGTTATGTAAGTCCCAAAAACTCCACTCAGCCGAGATGAGCTTGTTGAAATGGATGTGTGGCGTTACGAAATCAGATAACGTTGATAAAACGGAATATTATAATTAATATACATATTACTCGTATATAATGTAATATATTGTAGTATAATATATCATACTTAATTAACAATGCTTGTATTAACTATTCTGCTTTATATTCTGTTTAGAAATTACATGTCATCGGTGTCAGTGACCTTTTGACTACATTTTTAAAAGTTAAATTTGTCAATATTGTTAGACATAGTAATTACACGTAATATATATTTATACGCACGTATACTTGTTAAAAATTTAACGAAAATAATTATATCACCAAAAAATAATAATTACAAGGTCCTGCACTGATGTCAACGATATAATTATACATTTATGTCAGTCATACATATAAAGCCTCTTGCTCTTGAATAAGATAACTTCAAATAGGAGTCAGATCTCGACGGCGTCTTGCCAAGGATAAATTTTGTCACTCGTTCTTTGTTTGAAGATTTTGTGTGAGAGTCTTCATAAATTGAGGAAAATGAAGCTCGGATTACGAAAGCCGCTCATTTACTGTCAAAATCTTTATTCATTGGTAAGAATCATTACAGAGTGGCTTACTTCTTGGGTTTTTGCTTTCCCACTACTTTTTACGACGATACCTTTGAATTTTAATAATGCTTTATAAAAAGCGTATTTATAAGAAATAATTTAATATTTTAACTTATTAAATAAAGTATGGGGTTTTTTACTGTATTATTTTGATAGCCTTTCACATAATATACGTGTTCATAAAACATTCAGATAATTTGTTTGACATGCCCGTCTAGCATCGTCAGCTTTTTATAGCGCTTGCTACTAAACATTTGAATAGAAAATTCAATAGTGAATAGAATAAGATGAAAACCTAAAAGTAAAACAAATTCTTGAACCTTGAATATTAGGAAACAAAGTAACACAACGAAGCTTCGAAAATATCTACTTATGTAGCTGCCACTAAATAGAGTCTTTTTATACGTTTAACTCAATCGCGATGTTTCATTGTACTTCAGAATTGGGTAGAATACTTTAGCCTAAGGATTCAAATATAGCACGAATAAACTGGTAGGTAAAAGTATTTTTATATAATGACTAGGGATTTCTACGTAGTCTCGCTTGCTTATATTTTGGATCTGTTATTAACAAAAAATGATCCCATTTTAGAGAATAAATTGTACTCTATCATAATTAATGTAGAAAACGTCTTTGAGTCTATATAGAAATACAGCAAAGTTCTTGGAAAGATCTACCAGTAAAATATTGCTCTGGAAGGTTCATAAATCATATATACCTTGCTTTTCGAATAAGAGGTTGATTGAAAGTTTGAATGAAGATTTCCTATAAAAATAAGAACGCACTGGTTTTTCCAAAATTCACAGTATTTAGTTTTCTTGCAACACTAATTCTGCACAAGCAACACCAAAAACCCTATCCGTTGTTACACCCCCTTTGTGTACATCCCTCTCTTTCGCCTCCAACCGCTGAGAGCAATACACGCTATTTACAGTTCACTCTGTGCCTTTTTCATTTATAATCAGCCCTTAATTTATGTTAAATTAAATTAAAATACAGTCAAGTGTAACACTGGTAATGCCACCTGTGTTAGAAGTGTGCGTCACGTTTTCCGCAGGGCAATTGTCATTCTTTAGTAGTCTTCTTTCAGGAAGAGGATTTGGAAGTAGTAGAGCTACTTTTGCTCACTTAAGAACTTAACTAGATTTTTATACATAAATACTTTCAGTGAATAATTATTATCTAACTGATAATGAAAACCGTTTAAAAGGCTCCTTCTAAACGCATTAGTGGATATACAGACAGACAGATGCGGAAAGTTACTTTGTTTTATACTATACTAGCGGTTCCGACAGACGTTGTCCTGCTTTGAAAAAATAAAAATCTAGAACCCGATTCCTGCGACACCTACCCACTCAAACGCATTTTTTTACATCTTGGGTTAAATTATTGAAGTTTCAGCAGAGATCCCTAATTTTTGCTAGTAAGAAATATATAGCCCATATTAATGTGGGATAATTTAGCATTATAATGGTGAAAGAATTTTTGAAATCGGTCCAGTAGTTTTTGAGTTTATTTGTTACAAACATACAAAAATGCAAATATTTCCTCTTTTTATTAGTGTAGATAGATAAAGAGGATAGTAAGATACAGAAACTTACCTTGTGTAAACTTTCCCTGCTGAATATGTTTATCACTGTATAAGAATGCTTTCGGCTGCCAATTCAACTCACAATTGGTAAGAGTAACGTTATTTTCGTCGGTTTCCTCCTTTTGCTCGGGTGCAGGGGTATCTGACGCCTGTTCGTGTAGAGGCAAAGGGTGCTAATGGAACGCGCCAAATTGGACGGAAACGTAATTTCAAATCTTTCACGGACCTGGTGTTAGAGTGACGTTCTATTACTCATCGGTACTTTGAAAGTTCACGAATGTTTATCTTTCATCTGCGAAATTCAATGGACATATTGAAATCGAAGGTTGACCGGGTGATAATAATTTTTGATTTAAGTGACTTGCCGCATTTGCAGGAGTACTTAAGGAGCTACATAAATTAAGTTCGCAATCTCTCTCGTGTAGTATTACATTTTTGAAGAAATAAATTGGCAGAATTTACTTATGAAAAATTTGTATTCTATAAATCTTAACAAAAAAATTACAAATCTTAACAAAAAAATTACGAGTATTTCACAAAGATTGTGATTGCATACACATTTCTATTCATATGAAACAATTTTGTGAAAAAGAAATATGTTTATGAAACCTTGTCTGAATCTGTTTAAAATTAAAGTTACAATTGAAAACATAAATTAAAAATTAAATTATTACAAACTAACTAGGATATGCCCGCGACTTCATCTACGCTTGAATTGGAATTCCCACACATTAGCGCAGCATTTCAAAATAGAATGTAAGCTATCGTTTTAGTGAAAACTGTGTCGGAATAAACTAATTTTAACGCATCGGAACAACTACAAACCGCTCCCAAGAAAATTCCGGCGGGATAAAAAATATCACACATTTTATATTACATTAAATTTGCAATCGATCAGTAAAAAAAATCACATTGTAATTAAATTTTTTTTAATCTGGTCATTTTAAATAATTCCCAAAAAAATCCTGTGGGATTCTCACGATAAAAAGTAGCGCAGAGTTTAAGTTTAAAAATTAGGTGTCGATCAGCGAAAACCGCATCGAATTCGGCCCAATAGTTTTTACGTGAATACTGAACAAACAGACAAACCGAGAAACAGACAAACCGTCAAAATTAGAAAAAAAATTGCATCGTGTTCTCCATCATTTATATAGCCTTATAAATAGCTTCAATGTATCTGTACGGCATGTTTAGAATTTTATTTATTTTATACCACCTTTAAATAATGACGCGGCGTTGTTAACCACCAGATTTGAAAATACATGTATACGCTTGTGCGCTTTTTTTGTACATGTACATACATGTACAAAAAAAGCGCACAAAAATTTCACCAGCTACCGGGCCGTGAAGTACAAATGAAAAAAACATACTCACTTACATATTTAACTAGGTGTGGATTTTCACTCATTTATGTAGCAGCGACGAAACCCATCTATCTGCAAAATCTCTGAGCATGCAGTAGGGCTATGAACGCGGGCTAGTAGAGATACCCATCTTTTCCTAATAATGGCCGCAAACCCATTGATTTTCGCTTCTGCGAACATCCCTGACGCGTTGCACCGCCACGGCAGTCCCAACAACACCCTCACTCCATTGTTATACTGGACACGTAGGTCGCTGTCTGCGCATTGTGTATAACTGACCCAGAGGCTGCACATGTAGAAGGACTTACAGTATGCTTGATAAAACGTCTTCTTTACCTCTCGCGTACAACGTGAATAGAAACCCGGCTTTGGATATACAGATACCGATCCAACAGAAGGTACAAAATGAACCGTTTTAAGTCGGTTTACGATAAGCGCCTGCCAGTTTAATCCGACCAGCAAAAGCCACTTATTGCTCGTCGGAGCAAATAGGGCAACTCAACGAAATATAATTTAGTAGTATCATCCGACCCGCTGGCCCTAAATCTGCTGTTGACAAATTGACGTTACTGAATTTGAATTCAAGATTGTATTTTTGTATTACTTTATTCATTAGGTTCTTTATGAAATATTAACTTTAACATCGGCCAGTGTATTTCTGTCTACGGTCTGTTAAGGGTTCTGTATAGTTCAGGAGTTATAGGTAGCGGACATACCGTGTCTTCAGAAGCGGCTTTCAAAACGTGTATTTATTTCCTACAAATAAAATATGTAAATATGTATTGACTTACAAAATAATTGAAAAAAGAAATATCTTTATGATTTTTTGAGATATACTTAATTATTAATTCCCTAAACAATTAAGTACAGTAAAAAATGTTATAAGTAAGTTCTTAGATGTATGGCGGACACCACTAATCTTTATTTGCTTTGTAATTTTAAATTTCTTTTTAAACTTAGCGACATTTTTACAGTACTATCTAATTTTATTCATATAGACCCAGTAGTTAGTGTAAGATATATTGTAACATACAAAAACACATGGACAGATATGACAATTTTATGACAGGTTTTTTTTTTGGTGAAATGGCCACGGTACCCCAAAAAGTATAAAAAGAAACCCGCGCTTCGAAGTGGATTCTCGAAACGCAAGCGAAATGTAAACCTAACTGATAATAGAAATTAGTAAATCTCTTATCTCTGCTCCATTTGGGATAAGGTTAGTGACTATGTCATTCAGATGTTGCTGAAGGTTTAATACGTTATTGGTGATATGATATTCTTATATGGCGTTAAACACTGACCGATAGCGTATGTATACCTATATATATAAAAGTAGTTGATCATTGAAGGCTTTATTTTTAACGCTATAAATGTAAGATGTATTTGGCCACAGTCACTAGTACTAACATAATCCCAGATTGAGCTGACACATTAGATACCTATCGGTTTTATAGTTCTAACATTTCAATCATCAATTGAGAATGATTGCCTCCTAATGTTTACTTTAAATGTGTTTTTAAGGAGAAAATTTACTTCTTAGTTCAACAAAGATTTGGTAAGTTATCTTTGAGTTGCGAAAATTATTGTCTTTAACGTTTGTAATTTTGAAGTAACTATTCCAGTCTGATCTTATCAAAACGAATTGTTTAAATTTCTCTTGTTTATAATGTATTTTAAGCTTACGAAGTAGGAAGTATAACAATATACTTTGAATTAATTTGAAATATTCATATAAAGGTTTCCAAGCTCATATGATGGCAAGGACGATCCACCTCGTTTTCCTATATGATTATATTCGACTGGAACCTGTTGCTTAGTATTGTCATACTGAAAAAATAACTATTGGAAACTCTCTCTTACCGTCTTATTCACATCATAATAATTAAATTTAAATAATTTTATATAAACACTAACTTTAAAAGTATCCTAAGTTTCTCCATATAACATCAGCCATCTGCCAGCGAGAGCTTTCTCGAAATCGGTTCAGCGGTTTCAAAGATTAGCCGGATCAAACAGAAAACAGACAGAAATGTAAAAAAAAAATGTTATAAATACCGTATATACTTTGGTATGCATTTAGTAAAAGGCTCTTATTTTGAAATTACAAACAGACACATCAATTTTATTTATCTATTTGTATAAATTGAGTACCTAATGGAAAAGAAAGTTTATTGTACAATATAAAATGATATAAAATAAAATGTTATTTCAACATAAATCTCAAACACCCATGACCTCTGGTTTAATACTACTTTACACTTTCTCTTGTAATATAACAATAGTCGTCATTTTGGAATTTTTATGTGGTACTCTACACAATTTGTGTATAGAACTTGTGCCAAGTATACATAAATATTCTACATTAGAATAATCTTGAAGCAAAAGTTTTAGCAAAATTGGAGGTATTTGACTGATTCTTTATGAAGGAATTCTTATGACAGCTCAAAAAAGCACATTTCTCTAATCAGTAGAATTTTTTAATATATATAAGTGTACGTAATTCTTCGGTAAAAAAAAAAAATCAATACCCTTTTCATATTTTAATTATATTAAATATTTTTTCAAAATAAAATTGTACAACCTAAGCAAATTCTCGCTAAAAACTCAATATTCAGCCTTAAATCGCTACTCGATCGTGATCTCGAGTCAGGTATACTCAGAATTTCACGTCACGGAAATGAAGGTACTGCGGTGATGTATCGCGAAATTCGCAGCACAATTTGTTAACGCAGCCTTAGTTGCCGTGATGTGGATGGACATTAAGCTCCAAAAGGGTCATTTAAGATGATTGGGCTTATTTGTCAATATGATTATCTATTATACGTTTGTCTATGTCAAGATGTTATATGTTACGAGTCCGTATACCTAAATGATATTTGACAAGAAGTGACTAATACACACGATGGTGTAGTGAGTGATATTGCGAAAATACCTACGTGTCTTACACACTTAGAACTGACACCTATTTTTTTTATAAATACACAATAATGTATATAGGAGTATATATGTACATAGTGCGAGGAACTTTGAAACTAAATAGGTAAAGAGACATTTACAGTTTACACATAAAGTCATAAGGGGTGGTTATCTAACTGTTGAACTATGAAGTCAAAATAAAGCAGAGAAATAATTCGACGAAAATTAGTTTCATAAAGATCTGTTCAATAGTTTCTTAGATGTGGAATGTTTTCGATTAAGTACGTTTTTAAAGGTCTTTTATCATTTATTTTATTCCTAACAGGCGTAGAACTCCAGCCGGGCGTGTCTTTCTGTGACCAGGCAGTTTGTTGTCAGAGGTGTCAAAACAACGAATATCCAGGTGCGGCCTTGGCTCATCTGGATTGTTACCACTATAGGTTTGGAGCAGTGGTCGGCAAACTTATTAGCCAAAGAGCCAAATATGAACATTACAACAATAAAAAAAAATATTGGGAGCCAAATGTGCTTGTTTAGTAAACTTTTATTACACTAAAAAAGTAGTACACTAACTAAAACTAAATTTCATACTTAATAAATATTTATTATTGCGTACAATGTGCTTGCAGCTCCTTGAAAAGTTTGTGTAAGTCAGGTTTGTATGTTGTTGTTTTTAATTTTAGGCATGATTCCAAGTTCTCTTCAATAAGGTTTATTATTGCGCCTTCCGTGGATATTTGTGCCAGAGCCGCACTTAAGGAGCCAAAGAGGCACATGTGGCTCTGAAGCCGCACTTTGCCGAACACTGGTCTAGAGGATATCGCTATAACAACCTTGAGTTTTGTTTGGGCATTAGTGGCTAGATTCCAGTCCTCTACACGAGGCGGTTAGCACATTGGTGGCACTTTTGGTGTTGCAAATGTCCAAAGGGATGGTAACCACTTTACATCTATTGGATCGGCGACAGTTTATAATAATAACAGCCCATAAGTGTCCCACTACTGGGCTCGGGCCTGCTATTATAGGGGAATGGACAGTATACCCACCATACTAGTCCTAGGCGGCTTGGCAGGTTTGAGACGTCGGTTATCTTGATGTGCAGGTTGCATCACAATGTTTTCCTTCACCGCCGTTAGCACGTGGTAATTGTAACAATATGCACATTAGGTCAGAAAACTGCCTAAGTGGTGTCTGCGTTCCGGCCAGGATCTCACCCGCACCCTTTGAGTATGGTATGCGTGCGTTAGTTACTATGACGACTTATTGGCGGCCTGTCTACTGAATGTAAATCCAAAATTAAACGTGTTTATTTATGTCTTGCAATTTTCATAGAAATAAGACATAAATTTGGAAAACAAACCAACTTATTATAATTGCTAAAAAAGGTTTCATAAGTGACTTTTGTATCTGCTTTTTCGTTTTCATTATTATTTTTGATTGATTTTATTGGTATTTCTATTAGTTATTTATACAAAAGAAAATATTTCACATTTTAAACTCTTGAACATGTTCCATAATATAGGAAACACCATTAAAAAAAAGTAAATAATCTGTCAGGAAGTCACTTATGAAACCTTTTTAATAATTAAGTTCGTTTATTTACATAATTGACAATGCCTCGTTTATTTTCTATCAGAGTTGAAAGACAGAAATGAGCCGGCTGCTTTCGTCATCACGTTGGAAGTTTTACTAATTTCGTATTTACAGATGCTAAACTATCTGCAAACAAGTCAATGTCCACATAATCCAACTTACTCAATTTGTTAATTTCGTTAGCAGTCTGACAAAAAATTCATGTGTTAAACTGTTTAGGCCAACGGTGAATGTATTATAATAATTTTTGCCAAATTACAAATACAGAGGATGTTAGTCATCTTTGCGGAATCCTCTATATGCGTGGGTTGACAGGTGTTTCTCGGCATCGTTTTTTTTTTGTTTATAATTTGGTCTCAGACGAAAAAAGTAGGGAAACCGAACCTAATGCACTATCCCAGTGCGGTACGGGAACTAAGTATTAAACTGATAGGACGGATAAAGGTCATATAGTTGCTAGTGGATACATTCCTAAGATTACGTACTTACACAAGTTTGAAAAAATGCTTAATTTCATTTGATGTTTTGTTCCGATAGGCTCCGTCTATGAGAGTTGGAAGACGCCGGGGTTTGGTTCCCCGGCAATGATGAGGTAATGAGGTCTGTCTATACTATAATAAATCTGTAAATGGGTCGTGTTTATATAATGCATTTAGAATGTGAAAAAAATCAGGGGTCGAATTCGGACCAGCAGATTCCTAAAACGAAATTTTTAGAATTTTTGTCCGTCTGTTAGAGCAATACGTAAAAACTACTGAACGGATTGAAATGAAATTCGAAACGGAGATAACTTATATCACGGGGCGTAACTTAAGATACTTTTTATGCCGATAAATAACACCGTTTCCGTGGGATATATGAAAATAGCCAAAAAGATGGCGCTGCGATCGTATCTTTTTTTGGAAACTACTGAACGTATATGAATGAAACTCCACATAATGCTGGCTTACAACCCGAATCAACACTTAGGATACGTTTTATCTTGATAAAAGACGTTGTTTACCTGGTGTAGTCGGATTAGCAAAATATATGGTGCTATAATCGCGTTTTTTAATTCACTAATAAATACCTACGTAGTCATAAACAACACGCCATTCATTCTATTACTTCTAATCAGGTTGGCTTTGACTGATCTGTATGTTGTGCTGGGCAGTTGTGTGTAAACTAAATGGACTTAGTTTCTTTTTTATTGTAGTGAATTTAACAAGAAACAGTAAAGTTTTAGAATAACAATATCCCATCAGAAATCATTATTCATATTTCATAAGTTTCTTTGTTTAGGTTAACAACCGTAGTAGTATTATTTAGTTCCTTTACCTGTTATTATACATTCTTTAAAACATGAAAATGACGGTTTAGTTCACGAGCTTTTAGCTTAAGCCACTTTTGAGAGTTTTTGGCGAGAACCGAAAGGGGCCGTTGTGCTGTGTAGTTTTATTTTCTAAAAATGTGTAAAATTACTTAATTGGTAGTTGAATTGGTGGTACGTGTAGACAAAAACTAATATTATAGAAATACCCATTAAATGAATAGAAGCGACCTCTTTTCAATATTGAAATAGATTAATATGGTCTCGAAGCAAATCACGTTGTAATGCGACCGTAATTTCCGTAATAAGAAAACTCACTTTTCATAATGCATGGGGTTCTTAGGGGAATAGCTCGTGCGGGTATAAAATGAGGCACGCGCAAAGGGACGGCAAGATTTTCATATTATTATTCCTAGCCGGCCCAGCAGATGTTTTCCTGCCCTGAAAAGATTAAAATGTAGAACCCGATTACAGCGTCGCCTACTGGATCTTATTGTGAATCTAAACCATCTTGGAAGTCAGTCAAACACACATATATCAAATTTCATCAGAGTTGGTCCAGCGATTTAGGAATTCAGTGACATACACACGTACATAAGAATTATATATACTTATATAAAAATATACAGTAAACTAGCAGATATACATCGCGTTGCTAGGATTTTTTAACCGACTTCAAAAATAAGAGTAAGTTCTCAATTCGTCGTTGTTAATATATATATTTTTATGTGTGTTCAGACATAACTTTTTGTAATGTTTTCTTAAGTTTTCGCGGCTAGTATACATAATAAAACTAAGTTTTAACGGTTTTAGGCGCGGCAATCCATTTGATCTTTATTATTCCTACGTTTCCACCACTTTTTAGCAGCCGTGATCACGGAAGACAAAGATACCGATGAAAAGGGGACGAAACGTCGGAATAATAAAAATCAAATAAATTACCGCGCTCAAAACCGTTAAAACGTATTTTTATTATAACTTTTTGTTTCTAAACCGATTTTGATAATTCTTTCTACGTGGATTCAGTATAGCTTCAGGATAGTTTTATTTAAATTTCATTGTTATTATAATTAGTTTCTGTATTACTATATATGTAATTTCAATGTGAGAAATAAAAAAAACTAGCAACAATCAATATTTTCTACATCTTGAGGTCAGTGGCAAGTAAAACATAAGAAAACTAAAAAAAAAATACAAAATATAGTGATTTTTATGTTTTACTTTGCACCGAGCAACGTCAAAATGTTGTAGAAAATATTTATATAATTTTTTTGGTTACTCTTGAAGTTGGTTTGTTTTTTTACGAAAAATGTTATTATTTGAAAGTTGTTTTTGTAAAGAATTGTGTCTAGCTATAAGACATCCACTACAAATTTCTTTGATAAATCCAATTTTACCTCACTTTTATTATATTTGTTTTAAGATAAAAGGAACATTGAACTTAAATCGTCATTTAACACACAGATCATATCTACATTGATAATATTTTATAATGTTTTGTTTGATGGACACTTAGAAATATCGAATCATAAAATAATAACTCACTCCATAAAAGTCTCGTTGTTGGACTCGCTATATTTTAAAAGAATGCATAATGTACTACTCGTCACGGTTGATCAAGGCGGATTAGCGGGTTTCACACATCGCATACATCATGATGTTTTCCTTAATCGACGGGTCATGGGACGACCTTTTGCCAATCCAAAAAAAAAGGAATTCGTCGTTGTGTGCAGACAGTCAAGCACTTACCAGACTTGTTTTACGTATACATATGAAGACTCCAGGGAAAAAGACGAACTTGTGACTTTTTTCGAAATTAATCTGTGAATGTGATTATGTAAGGAATTTTCGGTACTATATGATAATATATTGAACAGGGTAACACACGAATTAATCTCAGAGTTCTTGACGTTTAAAAAATCGCATGAACGGAAAAAGTGACATAGCATACCTAAAAGTCTAGGGAAAAAGACAGAAAGATAGAAAGGCAAAGAAATACTTTATTTGAAGAAATAGCGACGTAATTACATTCCTTATACATTATTACACACAGAGCATATTTTGAGAATTTGTACGCCGCATTTTTAGCAAACAAGGTTTGCACTCAGCATATTGCTGTGCCGAAATTATATCCGACTCAACGCTGATTTTTAGTGCAAACCTTCCTTTTGGCGTAAGACCAAAACGACCCAATTTTGTAAAATAATACATAATAATTAATAAAACTAATTCTACTTGTGCAATATATATGTAGTTAGTAAATCAAATAAATTAAAAAACAACAATAAAATACTTTGTTACTTTAATGTTAAAATAAATACCCGTGTAACAACTTGTATCAGGTTTGTCAGTGACATAATATGTCACTTTTCTCTGTTAAATCTAACTTAAGACAGTTTTTAATTTCTTTAAGCTTGAAATCATTTGATTTTTAAGTGACTCAACTTAAATATTTGTTTTATTGTGAAATTTATGGGTTTCCGAAGCACAAAGTTCCAAACTTAAAAATGCTATATCTCAAAATCAACGTTGCTTGACAAGTTCGTCTTTCTCCCTCGGGTCTTCATATATAATGTCCGGTAAGAAAATAACCGTCAAATTATTCCATTAATCATAGTCAAATTCAAATATACTTAATTCGCATAGAGGAACGTGTTTAAAAGTTCGTGGATATAAAAACAAAACAAAAAAACTAACAAGTATATGGCAATTCACGAATTTGGAAAGTTCTGTATACGTAACATGTATACTGTTTTCACTATTAGGAGTCATAGAAAAGCATTTTATCCAAATTACTGTGCATCTCGAAAATTAAAAAAAAAATATTGTCCGAAATAATTTTCATCTAAATATTTTTCAAGTTTTACCTACTTGATTTTTTCCAATATTTTCCACGCTTTAGTTCGGATTTGGATTTAGGATTTTGGAAATTTAAATTTCTCCACTCATTGCCTTAATTAAAAAAAAGTACTCGTTAAAAACATCCTTATGATTTTTCAAGATTCAACTCTTATCCGTGCAGGAACGGAGAAAGAGTACAATTTCGTTCGACCAGGCGACCTGTCGTAAGAGGCGACAAGACATTCCATAGCCAGGTGGTAGGACATTTGCTCGCCTGGATGGTTACTACCCCTGGTCTAGAGTATACTGCCGAGTATGTTGTGGTGCGGCTTTAGTGGCCGAGTGCCAGTCTCCCTTTAGAGAGCGGCAGCGCATTTGTGGCACTTTTGGTGTTACAAATGTCCATAGGAGATGGTAACTGCTTTCCGTCAAGTGGGTTTCCGTCATATAAAAAACTAACTTAAGTGCAATTAGCAATTAATAATTATAGCATCAGTTATATAATTGATAGACAAACACACGTATTTTACACCCCCAAGCTAAGCAAGTTACGCTTCTGTTATAAGTAATATGCAACGGACCATTCTGGAGCAAATTTTAAATACCCAGACCGTAGTGTAACGGAAAGTTCATTTATGAAATTTAACATGCCACTAAGAAGAATAAGGGACCTCTCGTTCCAGTCATCTAGGCCGACGTTTTAGCCCACTGAATTACAGAGCCCGTCTTTTCTTGTCAAGTTATATGTATAGCAGCCACTGATATCATTTTAATTCGCAAATCCTCTAGAGCATTGTTTCTCAACGATTCTTATGTCCACGAAAAAACCAAGTTAGTGAAAAGTCTTAAGACCTTCATGACTCCACTACAAAATTGTAACAATATTATAATTAATAGTTTACGTATACTTATATATACATATTTCTATTGATTATAACACATATAGGCCTAATACTCTGTGATAAAAATCATTGTGACCCCGCAAAGACAGACGGACAGATATGAATATTTCGTACATGCAATGGTGGGTTACGGAGCCCGCATTGGTGGTGGCTGGTTCAAGTAGTTTTGTTTTAGTGGACTGTGATGTTATTTAATGGATGTATGGGAGTGAGTCGTATGCCAAATTCTGCACAAAAACTAAAGTAATAAGCATCACTAACCTCGAATCCACCTTCAATGGGGCAGCTAGAACAGTTCTTGTCAGTGCACGGGACAAACAAGTCCTCAGCTGGTGCTTTAGATCTTCGATTTATGGCACACGCTCACACTAAAAGAAAGCTAAGCTAAGCTAAGCTAAGCTAAGCACAGCTTGTATGTAAAGTTTAATGGGAAATTGAATTAGAAACGTGAAATGTTCACTCTGGTCTTTGCATGGAGTACGCGGGACGTCCGGACTGACTTCTCGTGCGTTGGAGACACTTTCGCCACAGCACAATGGCTGCTCAAACATAAGCCACCGGCACTTATAAAAATACCCACATCGTATTAGTTCCGATTTTAACAAAACGATTAACGGAACCCTAAAAGCAGAGCATTTATATTGTTAAACCTGTTTATTAGTCAATATCAAAAACGTCATATGTCTAAAACATCGTTTAATAAAAATATAACAAAACCAGTCTTACTTATAGATTAAATTTAAAATTTAGATATTTCATTACTCCTAGCAAATTCTTCTTTCCTGTTTAGATCACTGACCAGGATGCGGTTTTTTCTTCGGACAAGCACATAAATTAATCTGTGAAAATAATAATAATTTTATTATGTTAAATAATACTAACAATATATGTTATATAAACGCGATAGGGCCATGCTGGAATCATTATCTTGACTACAGCTCGCTGGGGAAGCTCGATAGGTGTGATACCACGCTCTCACGGAATATCGGCGTAAAAAAGCCAGCTTTGAGCCAATTGTGTTTCGTTTAACGAGTGAGAGTTTCATCGAGTTTTATCCCATTACTTTATTTGATCCCCTCTAATCTCATTCGTCTTATCTGCCCCCTCTATCCCATCCTAAAGGCTAGCAACGCGTTGGCTTTCCTCCCTGCAAACGTTTATTGGCGACGGTAACAATTTTTTATTACGTGGGTTGTTTGCCTGCATGCCAGCTGCGCACTAAAAGAAATAGTTCCTGTATCTTACCCATTTGTTCATTTACCTTACTATAGGTTAAAATTTGACATTCCCTTCCGGCCGTGGTTCGCACCGGGAGCCGTATCGGATATGACACCATCTCCTCCTTCTGCGAGCGTGTTATGCTTGGGAAGGAGGAGGCGGAACGGGACCGTGAGCGGACATCCTTTCTCCGCTTTCGTCATAGGAGGACACGTCGGCGCCGTAGGTCTGGTCTGGACCTTCAGCCGCCGTGAGCAGGTGGCGCGGGTGGTTCCTTGGGTAAAGGGTTCCCTATCTGCAGTTATGCCGTTGCGATGGGTGTGCGACGTATAACGCGCGCGCTCACATCTTTTCCCGTGGGGCGCGTTACAGACCATCCCACGCAATGAGAGCATGAAGATGCCGGGGACAAAAGTAGTTCCTCGGTAGTGGATGAAGCCGATGGGCTACCGCCTGCCAAGGCCAGCGGAGGAACCAGGCCATATACCCGTGGCTCTAGCATTAAGGGCGAAGGACGGAATACTGTTGAGTTTTAGTGGGTATCCCTAATTTGGTGTGACAATAGCATCTTTAGTTTTGCTTAGAGGTGCTAGTACCACCCCGACCTGGCGAATACTCACACACCGGCCACAAGTTTCTCCTTACACGCGGCAAAAAAAAGATTAAAATTTGACATAAGCTCCATACAACTAATGTCAAAATTCAATCGACTGTAGAAAAAGTGAATGAATCGTATTGGAACCGGCCATCAGTCTGCGTTTGTCCTGAAAGTTTGCAGCAAGGACAACCGTAAACGAAGTATGCCTGATTTCGTTCCGTGCACGCGGCATATACATCTGTGTGGTACGTACACACCAGTGAGTCCGGCAATTTATAGATAAAATACTCGTAGGTTTAAATATTTAATAATAAATACGCAATTACTCATGGAGCAAAAAAATAAAGTCTAGACACGATTATGAATAAATCTCCGGGGATAAAAATGTAAATACTCTTGAAAACGGACCTAGGTATTTTATTAAATAATGTGCTCTTATATTAAGGCTCAGGTTTTAATAATGAATGATGTTTGCTTTGAAGTTTAAATTGATATGCTGATAGTTATTGGGTACAAAATGATTGCATTAGATTCAGTTTTCAATTGACTGCAGCCTTTGCGCCAACAATTTATATGGGTAAATGAAAGAAAAACTGCTTTGTTTTCATATGGGACATTATTGATATACGCTTTGATATGCTTACAATGAAAAATCTTAAAAAAACACGCAGAATAGAGAAGTAGGAAATCTGGTATTGGGGCCAGTAATGAAAACTTAGGATGCAACTGGGTCTTACTTCCTACAATCAGGCGGTCAACTTGATAGTTGCTAGTCACAGCCGCCTATGAACGTTGGCAACACCAGGGTGTGGCCATCAGATTATCAGCCTTGAATCAATTTTATACACTGTACCACTATACACTGTTCAATTACACACACGTTGACTTAGAGTACTTTGGAGTAATTTTGACATATTTTTCGAAGAGTTGATGATATTGCGTAGTTTAGTAGATAATTGCAATTCTCAGAATTACTCAATTTTCAAATTTACCCCAAAAATATATATAGAAACATTATTGCTTTGACATTCTGAACATATTATATTTACACGGAAACTAAGCATTTTTTTAATTTTAACACAGTACTTAGTGTGTATGCATCGTTAACTTGAATATCGTATACCATAAAACAAGCCACTCGCAAACATATTTTTATGTCCTTTTAATTTTATTCTAATCGACGAACTAAAGGAGTATATGTTATACTAGCTTCTGCCCGCGACTTCGTCCGCGTGGAATAGTTAAAAAAAGTAAGTTAAGAAAATCCCCCCGATTTTGAAACATTCATCATTACTGATCCGATCCTATTGGTCTTAGCGTGATGATATATAGCTTTCCTAGATAAATAGGCTATCTAACACTGAAAGAATTTTTCAAATCAGACCAGTAGTTCCTGAGATTAGCGCGTTCAAGCAAACAAACCAACAAATAAACTCTTCAGTTTTATATATTAGATAAGATTAAATTACGTTCGATAGGTATAAGATGTTGAAGTTGATTTTATTTTTATTGCATGACTTCAGCAGACGGTCCACTAGATGAAAAGCGGTTACCTTCGTCTATGGACATTTATAACACCAAAAATGCTACCAATGTGCTGCTGCTCTCTTAAGGGAGACTGGAACCTGGCCAATAATACCGGAGCACATCTCAACTCAAAGTTGTTATGGCAGCATACTCTAGACCAGGGGTAGTAGCCACCTAGTCGGACAAATGCCCTATCATCTGGCTGTGGGTTGTTTTGTCACCTCTTACAACAGGCGGCCCGGCTGCAGAAAACTATATTCTTTCTGCGTTCCTGCACGGATAATATAATACTATACTTATAACTATAATACATTGAAAGATCTAGATTATATAAGATGACCACGATTGAATAGGGTGGACTTCAGAACAATTCCATTTCGTAGCGCAAAGTGTTTCTTGACGACATAAAGTACCCCTTAGAAATGTTTTACTTAAGAACTGTACTTACGCAAATAAACTCAGTGCAACCACCGTGAGGGCTGCATCAAACATATAGAAAGCTCCAGGGAAGGTGTCAATTGTCATCATGTAGATGTAACTGGAAGCCGGCATGTATATTGACGGTGCTAAGGCTTCTGTGACACCCATTAAAGCACTTAGTTTCGCTGTAAAATAATATAATAGACTATTTTCAACCTGATGCTTGCGCAATGCTCTAATAGGTTTAGGTCTCTAGTTCTATGTGCATTTTATTAAAAAGTTAAAACGGTTATTATACTACGCTGATTCAGGGAGCTTGTATGTAAATTAGAGTGCAAATATGTTGTAATAATAAGAATTTTTGTTATACAGTTGATTATAATTTAACTATTTTAAGAATAATATTCCTATTTTAATACAATAAATTAGAAACTAGAACAATGAGAGAATCTTAATTTATATCGTATTGTACGTATAATATCTTAAGACTATAAGTAGTATATTGAGCTTAGGTCGAAGTTAATGGGTAAGGTTCCCAGAAAGCTGGCTGCGATACGTCGCTGGATCATCATACTGATAGGATCCGATCGAGGTAGGAATGTCAACGACGTTAACGAACAACAAGGTCAACAATTCTTTTTGAAAGATCTTTGTAGAGGTTTATAGCCTTAGGACCCCACAGTCCAAGCGTTTCAACAGCAAACGGTACAAATATATTATTGTAACTCTCACCAAAGGTCGCATATGAGTGATTCACTTGTTTCCGCCGCCGAAACAACTGAATCACTCCGCCGCCGATCGGCTGATCTAGACTTGTTTGGTAAATGGGATGCAGCCAACCTGTCCCAGCAAGTCTCATCCTATACCAGAGGCTTGCCGTGTCTTCCGGGGATTAGAGTCATTAAGACAGGACGCCTACCATCGTCACTTTGAATACCGTTCGGGTTAAAACAGCTGGTACCTTAAGGGTGGCAAGCGACCTCCGTAAGGACATAGGTACCTATTAGGTTGCCAACTAAGTTTCCGCTGTTAAAACGCGCTAATTGTATCGTGACATCACGTTTAGATAGTTAACAAAAGCGCATATAATGAATCTTTTATAGTCTTTAAAATGCACAATGTTAGTATGTAATGTCAATGTTTCGGTCCCGTAAGCACGTAAAAATGATAACGTTGAATTTGTTTTATTTATTTTCTTTGTTTTATTATGTACATTTTAAAGTATTTAATTTAATGCGAAATTGCTAATTCAATATTGTTATCAAAATTATATTTTATCACAATTTAATAATGACTAATAAATAAGTGATTGAAACCTGTATAAATATTATAAACGCGAAAGTTTGTACGAATGTATGGATGTATGTTGTTATTCTTTCACGCAAAAACTACATAATGGATTTTGATGAAACTTTAAAATACAAGCTTTTACGCATCAGAATAACACATAGGCTATAATTTATAAAGATATAGTGTGAATTATCCAAAATATAACGATTTTCCATCACCACGCGGGTGAAACCGCGGGCGCAACTAGTATATCAATAATATATGAATAGACCCAATTAGTATGAACAAGTTTTCAGCCTTTTTTTTTATTGCAGGAGTGCAACAGACAGGCAGACGGCCCACTTGATGGAAAGCGGTTACCATCGCCTATGGACATATGCAACACCAAAGGTGCTACAAATGCGCTGCTGCTCTCTTAAGGGAGACTGGAACCTGGTCACTAATGCCGGAACACAACACAAGGTTGTTATGGCGGCATACTCTAGACCAGGGGTGGTCGCCATCCAGTCAATTAAATACCCTACCACCGGGCTATGGGTTGTTTTGTCGCCTCTTACGACAGGCCGCCCGGCCGCAGGAAATTGTTTTCTTTCTCCGTTCCTGCACGGATGGATTGCCTTAATAATAAACTTAAATATGCAGTTGTTAAACATATTTATGAATGAAGGAATGGATTTTTTTCAGAGGTAGAGATAGTAGCATGTCGGAAATAGTTCGTAAACAATAATATTATGTTTGTTTTTATCTTAGTGAGGTAATTAGTGGTGACACATTCGAATCATTGGCTTGAAAATAAGAAGGTTTAGTACGGCACATTTCAAAGAAAATTAGATAGATTACCACATTAATTACTCCTACATGTTTATGCTCTGATCTTGACCTATCTCAAGATATAGTGATATTAATCATTAGAGTCAACGTCATGACCTGTCTCCATGACCTGTCTCGTGTACAACTTAGTATTCAAATTACAGTGGGGACTACGTCAATGTCAAAATAACATGATGCTTAATGTTCATGCAACTGAGATGCCTCGTATTAATGTTACCAAGTTAGTTTACGTCTAAGCATTCAGGGAAATTGGTAGAGATGTATTAGTAACTGGTATTTTGTCGATTCAATATTTTGGACTTTCGATTTTAAGATCATATTAAATTAGGATATGCCCGCTACTTTGTCCATGCTTGACTTGGATTTACCGCGGGATTAGCGGGACACAAATGACCGCAGCATTTAAAAAAGAATGTAAGCCATAGTTTAGCTTCCGGGAAACTGTTTCAGAATGAGCAAATTTTTATGTACCCGTACAACTACAAATCTATTCTGGGAAAAATTCTGCGGCATTATCACATTAAAAAATATGATGATACATTCTATTACATAAAATTTTTTATTGGTCATGAAAAAATCATATTTGAATTCGATTTTTTATGAGATTCCCAGGATAAAAAGTAGCGCCGAATTCAAGTCTATGAATATGCTGTCGATCAGCGAAACCGGCACCAAAATCAGTCCAGTGGTTTTTACGTGAATGACAAACAGCCAAAAAATTTAAAAAAAATGTATCGTGTTCTTCATCGTTTATATAGTGTATTTCAGTTGTTTTTTAACCTTCAATGTACAGACACGGCATCCTTAGAATTTTATAATATTATACGTTTATTGGGCTGAAAAATGTTACAATGATACTACTAACTTTCACAAACATTATACATAGCATACGCATAAACTATCTAAAGGCAAAAGTTCATTACTGTCTTTCAATTTGGGTGAATCTTAATTGAGTTATCCATCTAAATATTAACTTAAAGCCTTAGACCATTAATGTACAGTAGCGGAATGAAAATTTCGTCACCTTAAAGTCGACTTTGCTTGGACGAGTACTGACAAAATTTTAATAAATATTGCGTTTATAAAATACTAGCTGTGCCCGCGACTTCGTATGCGTGGATTTTTCCTTGGAATCCTAAAAAAACTAATTTATAATAATCACATAAATAAGAAGACCGGTTTGACACTTAAGAAAGTCAATAGAACTTTACATAAAATCAATAAAACTCTAATTCAATTTTAATTAATTAATTTAGTTAATAATATAGATTTTTTTACTAGTGCATTATAGAATATAATAGAATAGAATATACTTTATTGTGCAAAATGCTACATAAAATCAAGAACATTTTTATACAAATATCGGCTGTCTTATCGCTCATGGCGATTTCTTATAGACAACCTTTGGATGGAGTATAAGAAGGACAACAAAAGTCGGTAGTTGCTAAACCAGCACTAGTACAATAATTTAGTATATTAATTAATAAATAGTAACATATAAGATAATTTAATAATTATAAACAATAGTACATAATTATGTACCTACTATAATACACATTACATATACATACATAAATACATATATTTTATTATATACATACAAAAGTAAATAATAATACTATAAGCTTGAGATAGTATTCTTTATCTAATCTGTTAAAAAAGGTTAGGATCGTGTCGCTTGATGTTTAGTGGTAGTGCATTCCAGAGTTGAATGGCCTGGACGATAAAAGACTTGTTGTAAAAACTTGTTCTGTTGACAGGCGTTATCAGTTTCTAATTCTCTGACAATCAAAACAATCTTGAATCACTGTAATTAAGGAACTGAAAGCTTTCCTTGAGATAATCAGGGGAGTAGGGATTAAAGAAAATGTTGTGAAGAAGAGACATTATATAATGTTATATTTCAATTATTATTTACCTTCAAATAACGAAATAACATTAATTTTTATTAATTTTGTATGTTGTATTAATTTATGGCAAAATCTCAAAATAGTTACGTTCTAAGGCGTTTTATTTTTAATTTTAGTGTTGCTACCAAAAGGTTGCATTCCATTAAGTTAATTCGATTCAGAAAAAATATATACATATTTATTCCAAATCTTTAGATTATTTATATATGTATGCTAAAATAATAATACTACATAATTGTGTTATAATTTTAGTATACATACATGTATTGAAAACAAAAAGCTGTTGGAAACATATATATTATACGGGTAAAATGATAAAAATGTCAATAAATTAATTGTGATGCGTGATAAATGTATGCGGTACGCAAAACCGTGATGTAAGGCAAAACTTTCGCGTATGTCTATTTTGTGAAGCATTTGTGTGACACAAAAAGCAATACAAAGACACTTAATTTTATTTATCTGTATGTATCGATAGAAACGTGAAAAAAGGAAATTGCGACATTGACAATGACAGACGCTGAGATTAACAATAAGAAAAAACTTATCATAAATATTAATATCATAGTGGATGGATGCAGAAGTCGTGGAAGGCCACGACACACCTTCCATGATCAAATTGATCGTGTACTAGCAGAAGGTGATGTCAGGAGCCTTAAGAACAGACGAGCGTGCATGACAAGGTTTATGAATGTGAAAGAAGCAAGTGAGGTGTGTAAGAATAAGCCTAAATGGCGCTCTGTAGTTCGTGCCTACCCCGCAAGGGAACTGGCGTGAAGTTATGTATGTATGTATAAATATTAAAACTAATAAAAAGGTTTCACATCTCTAAACAATCTTCTTAGACAAGATAGAAAATCAAACAACTTTGATCTAAGTAATTTTAAACTTTATTGTGAAATAGTTAAAAAGATGGATGGATTGTGTGAAGGATGATATGTGGTGTGACAGAAGAAGTATGTCAGAGTAGAAGAGTGTGGAAGGAAAAGACATATTGTGCCGACCCCAAGTAATTGGGATATGGTGAAAAGAGAGAGTTAAACATAATTTTCTGTCAAATATTCTTTTCTGTGACTTAATTTGAAAAGGTAACATTTGTTCGCGGAACATTAAATGAATCAATTTGAAAACTGGCGAACCTATTTATTCTACTTTCCTACTGTACATGAATCATTAAATATGATTGAATACCGCCGTATCCTTTCAGTTCTATGTCTTTCAACCCAAATTGATCCAATTTGGATGATCCATCTAATATCAGCATTATGGTCTCATATCAGTGTATGAGGGTTTCACTGCCGATTGTCTCAGAAATGACTAAGGTACGATATTTTGTATTTTTTTTTCGATGTTATCATAATTATGGACACAATATAACCAAAGGGGACCAAAAAAAAAAGTATTAATTTTAAAAGTTAAGCAAAAAAAACGGATATAATTGTAAATAACTTACCGACTTCCTCTGTTGGTACGCTTTTAGTCGCAATAGACCTGACAGCTGTGAGGCCGGTATGACTGAAGATATTAAAGAGAGGAGCGGAATAGAACCATTCTCTATTTGGAGAGAAGGCGAACATGAAACATCCAGCTATCCTACTCGCACCAGCAAGAGCTCCAATAGCGCTATCCTGCACACATAGCTGTCGACTTAGCACGTAAATACAGAAAACTGTACCTGAAAACAAAAGACGTGTACATAGTACGTAGTAGTATATAGATTAGTAATATGTAGTGTAGTGCGAACGACACGTTTCGCTTCTACGTTTTTTCTGCGTACGGCAGGGTTGTAGTATGCACACAGTCCGTGTTTCCCGAAAAATGCAATCCGGGTATCTGCAAGTCTCATATGAATATGTATTATCTAGGTACGCGGTACGCGTGCTTCACCTTTAACCATATTATCGTCCGACATTAGGCGTGATCGTGGTTAAACGCTAACATATTTATCATAAAAAAATTGAGTTCTGTTGTAAAAAGTCTATTAAAGTAGTTGAGGGCATTATATTTATTAGTCATGGCTAAAGAGCAAGGTTTCTCGAAATGGACTTGGACTGTGCCAGTTAATCACAGGGGGTAGCCGACGTAAGGATAGTTCTGCCTGTAGGGGCGGGACCACGCTAGTCGGAGTCGCGGCAAAAAAGCTCGCGTACGTCCTGTGCCCCGCCCAATACATGGCGACAAGAGGACTCCAAGGGGTTTTAGTGGTCTCGATAAGGAGATGTACATACTATAGTTCTTATCTCTGAAATTGGGATAGGTTCAACAGGATACTACAGATCTAAAGATAACTCGGACAAAGCCACTCTAGTTCAGTATAATCTGAACTCTTAAGAACAAAGTCAAACTTCAAAGATAATTTCCTCATAAATCAAAATGATACTAGTGTTTTAAAATAAATTTAAGATAAGGATTGTAATAAACTTTCAAATGCAATATCAACGGGCTTTAAAGTCACAATGATTACAAAAATGTATTCGAATTGCCTATTATAGATAATGAATGCATTTCATTATCACAAACCTTGACCTAGGTTGATAATATTGAGTAAATCACATTGCCCTGATGGCGTTTTATGTTTATCTTACACATTAAATACAAACGTGATGTAATAAGTAGTAACGTTTATTCCGATTGAAGAAATAAGAATAATCAAAGACTGTAAAGAATTTACAATTTATTAAGTTCGTGATACGGACAGACAGTGCAAGGTTGCGTAGAGGTATCATATCTCGTCATAGCACTAATATAAACCCCAGAGGTTTTCTATGCTATGTATAATTAAACAAGTTGTAATCATTTTGTTGTCTTGATAAATAAATGTAAAAAAAAAACTTAATCGAAAATACTTCATATCTCTAAAACTTTAAAGCTAATGGTGGAAAGTTAACTTAAAAGAAGGACACATTTTTTTTATTGCATGAGATCAGCAGACAAGCAGACGGCCCACTTGATGGAAAGCGGTTACCATCGCCTATGGACATTTGCAACATCAAAGTTGCTACAAATGCGCTGCTGCTCTCTTAAGGGAGACTGGAACCTGGTCACTAATGCCGGAACACAACTCAAGGTTGTTATGGCGGCATACTCTAGACCAGGGGTGGTAACCATCCAGACGGGCAAAGCCCTACCACCTGGCTGCGAGTTGTTTTGTCGCCTCTTACGACAGGCCACCAGGCCGCAGGAAATTGTATTCTTTCTCCGTTCCTGCACAGATAGACATTTTTCATACTGTCAAAGCGCATGTATGACGTTCAGTTGAATATTATGTCGCGATTGAAATATATCATTGTGTAGCGTGAGACTGACTTACTGAATGTTGTCGGTGGACACTGGATGAGTAAAAAAATGGGCAGAAATGAAATATATTTTCACTACGGTCGGCAAAATGCAGTATTGCAAGTTAGAAGTAGAGATCCTTTTCTGCGAGACTATGTCGCAGAAGAAGAAGTCTGAGAGATATAGGAAGAGTTCTAAGGTGTCCCTGTGCACATCTCCTCCACATGATGTAGTGGGATCGGAGAGGTCTAGAGACCTCTCCTGAGACCAACATCAATAACTCAGGGTGCCTTAATTCCAAGCGCACTGCAGTGGATGACTCACGTCATGGCGTCACGGTAGAATATCTATATTTATGACAGGGATCATCTAGCACCTTATTAAGACGTGGAGGGACACTAGTATGTCTGGTGGGTAGTCTGGCAGTTGGCATCTCACAACTTGATTAAATGCGGCCAACTGGCCATGGCTGATGGAATCCCTTCCATCCTTCGGTAACTATTCCCGCAACCCAAAGGTCTATTGAAAAGTTTTCCCCCAGCGATACCAATAAATGAAGATACATGGCACAAACTTAAAGAAGTCTATGTCCAGCAATAGATTGCGATTGACTGTCAAATAAAATCCGAAAGCGATCGGGTGAAATCATTCATTTTCAAACAAGATAACCTTTATTAATAAAAACAAAATTAAAGGTTACCTCAATATTTTGGGGAAAACAAATTCGTGTTAATAAAATCAAATGTTTACATATAAATTATAGTTTTTTCTTATTTTTTCGGTTTTAACTTAAATCAGTGGTAGGCAACTATAAAGAATATTGCAGGTATTATATTTGAATTTGACTTATAAAGAAAATTAATTTTAAACTAAATATATTGGTTTGCGAATATTATAATCCCTGCTGTTGTCGATTCCTATAGGCGTCCATGACCACTTACCATCAGGATGATTGTCTTCTTATTGGGTTTCATTCCTACGTCGAAAATATTTTTGTCATATATAAATAATTCAATATTTTTTGCAAAGAATTTTCGCTGAGTTATGCAATGACATACTTTCGCAAAGAACGTGTTCATAGACTAGTTACATAATATTCCAGATTACATAAAAGTAGTAATAAAGTGATTATGTATTAAGGTAGCACAATTCGAGTATCTTTGAATATTTATCCTAAAAAATCTACTGAGTCCACCGCGTAACATTTTTAGGGCTACTATTTTTGCTATTTGGCTGAAATGATGAAAATAGAACCCGTTATGTTTGTTCGTTATTCTATGAATTCGTCTATGTCTGCCACCTTCATTTCTCGCAAAAACTATAGCCGCTTTGTAGATTAAAAGCAAAAATGTCTATTATGTATGCCATTTCGTAATGGTGTAGATTAGTCGTGTAAAATATAGCCGTCTACATAGTATTATATAAGTATATACCCCAACTACTTCTTCTGACATTTTATTTACTCGGAAATTTCATTTTATTGTGTTGTGACGACCTAGACGCCGACAAAAGACAAATTCACACCTGCATACCTGTAGAAACAAATTTTATTACCTTTCGGCATTTGGACTTATTTTGTTTACTTTGTGTTTAAAAATTGTGATTAGAAAACAGCCATTGTGTATTTTAAACTTTTATGGCAGTCATTAGCCAGGTGTGTCGGATTTAAAGTACAATCTGATTCTAGGAAATTCGGCCCACGCGGCCGGGCAGATATATTGCATCTGTGCAGTATAAATCAATGCCTCGATTGAGGGACGAGGCAGTCGAGCGAGAACCACGATCAAGTCGAGACTTGTATACATTCGGTGAGCTATTTAGTGCCGGACTTTGCGCTGTTATTGAATTACGATCTTCTGCATTACGTTTGGACTTGTTACGTTCGGTTATATTTGTACCTGTGTTATACGTGTTTGTATAGTTCTAATAAATTCTACAATAATTCTAACGGCATTTTAATTCGAGTCCTGCAACTCGTAACAGTATTATAATATTTCATTTTATTATAGTTTCTTTTTAGGATATATAGGAGCCTTATATGTGGAGGAATGCAAGAATTAACGCGAGGGACATTCTTAGGTCTTTGAAAATTATAACAATACCAGAGTTTAAGTCTTGATTTTACAATAGACCCTAGATGAGTATGTTGAGCTGCTTGCAACCAGATTTTGTCAAAGTATAGGTATAATTTTTGCAACAAAAAAAAAACTCAAAAGACGCGCAGTTTTGTATACCTAATTTGCAAAAAACATATACACAAAACATAAAAACTACCACATATTTCCAAATAAATACACAAAATGTAAAGGTGACTTGATTTTGTATTAATAATACTCGTTTTGCCTTATTTTCTTGCGAGGCTTTTCGAGTGAAACCATTATCATAACATTTAGATGTATTGTAGCATTATATTGTATCTCCCTATAATGGGAGGCCCGAGCCCAGCAGTGAGACGTTTATGGGCTTTTTTTTTTATTGCAGGAGTTCAGCAGACAGGCAGACGGCCCACTTGATGGACAGCGGTTACCGTCGCCTATGGACATTAGCAACACCAAAGGTGCTACAAATGCGCTGCTGCTCTCTGAAAGGAGACTGGAACCTGGTCACTAATGCCGGAACACAACACAAGGTTGTTATAGCGGCATACTCTAGACCAGGGGTGGTCGCCATCCAGTCGGTCAAATACCCTACCACCTGGCTGTGGGTTGTTTAGTCGCTTCTTACGACAGGCCGCCAGGCCGCAGGAAATTGTATTCTTTCTCCATTCCTGCACGGATAAAACGGCTGTTATTGTTATATTATAATAGAGTTTACCCTCAACCTCTAGTGCGTGCCTCTTGTTTATAGATATTACATTATCGCAAACTATCCCAACTCCCGGATGAAAACTATATATGCCACTTTTAGTAGTAAAACTACATATACACCAAAATAACCAAATCGACCAAATCGACCACATCGACCAAATCGACCAAATGTACCAGAATGATCAAATTCACCAAAAAGACGAAAATGGCAATTCACAAAATAAAAACCTATCCTACTTTTTGGGATAATTGGATAAAAAGTATTCCTTAATCACCCTCGGTATTAAAATTACAAATATCCCAGCTATTGCAGTTATTTCAGCCAAATCGGTCCAGTACTTTTTTTGTAAAAAAGATACAAATAGACAAATATATTTTTATCCCGCAAACTATCCCATTTTTTGGGATAAAAAGTATCCTATGTTCATCCTCGGCATCAAAAATGTACATATATGTAGTGAGTTTCAGCTAAATCGATCTAGTAGTTTTTCCGTGAAAACGGAACATACAGACGAACAAACAGACAGACAGAGTTACTTTCGCATTTATAATATTAAAATTACTAGGGATTTTTAATGAATTTTTATTTAAGTCCATAGATGGCGAGATATTAAATCACAAAATCATAAAAATGGCGTCCTTAATCATAACTAATGAAGCATGAAGTGAACAATTTTAAAACAAAAGTTGTTAGAGCTGCAGAAACAAACTCAATGAAAATGTATTCGAACAATATTCGTAGAGTAGTTTATGAGATATTATTTATTAAATGCTTTTTTATGGTTCCGAAGATAAATGAGGACTAAAGTGGATAATGATCTTTACGAAAGAGGATTGGGGGAGTTTTCTCCAAAAATTTATGATTGAGGGCAAAAACTTTTGGAGTGGGTATAAAATGTTGTCTATGGGATGTAAAAACTCGAGTTAAGGACTAATAGGTATCTAATAACAAGGACGGTTTTAATGTCATGTTATTTTTGGGATATCAAATTGGGGTGTTTTTCAAAATTTATTCTAGAGACTCTGCTACCCTTTTTAAACTTTATACTAAACACCACTAAGAGTGTCTTCAAATAATCTATAAATAGAACTCAGATTTTAAGATTGGTTCAGCATTCAGAAGTTTATTCGCCGAAATAATACAAATTAACTTACCAAGGAGTCCCAGGACGATGTTAATGGTGCCATAAACACTGTATTCGATTTCCGTGAAGTTGAATTTACGTATCATGTACAAATAACTGACTTGCGAGTCCCCTGAAAAAAGAAAAAAACTCGAATCAACATCCTTTGTTGTGTAGCCGATGACTGTTCAGTTCATCGACATAATTAGCGTTTTTTTATTGCGAAATTGGCAAAACAGCAGACGGCCCATATAATGGAAAGTGATTACCGTTTTATTACTCTATAGACGTTTGCAACACCAGGAGCGCAGCCACGGCATTGCCAGACTTTAGAGAGGGATACCGGGGATGAGAGAGGAGGGACAGAATAAAGATGAGCCAAGAGGAAAGAGATAGAGGAGATGGGATACAGAGGATGAGAGTGGAGGAGAAGTGGGTCATTGAATTCATTATTATTATTATTATACTGTATTTATTTATTCTCAAAAATTTTACATTTTTTTAAAATATACATATAAAGATATTTTTTTATAAAAAAATAGATAACATTATTCTTTTATAAAAATATATCAAAAATAAAATACATATTCAATAAAAAAATATAAAATCTTGCATCTCATCGCCAGCGGGGCCTGGGGTCCAAACTACCGATGGTTATGGCTCCAGAGACAGGAACCTCCTCACAATTCGTGCCGTGTCCAAGAGTGCTGCCTTCTGTATCTGGCCCTTCACCCAGCTTCCCAGCGAAAGCCTCTCTAGATGACGGTCGAGGCTTTTCGCTATAAGACCATTGACGGTAACAACTATCGGCACAATGCTCGTTGACTCCAGATGCCACATAGCCGTAACCTCGTGAGCAAGATCCAAGTATTTACTTAGTTTTTCTTTTTCTTTCTTCACGAGGTTATCGTCATGTGGGATACTGATGTCAACGAGTATTGCTCGCCGTGCAGATCGATCTATTATCACGATATCAGGCTTATTGGCTACAATAGTCCTGTCCGTGATAACTGATCGATCCCAGTAGAGCGTGGCACGCTATATTATTATTATTATTATTGAATCTCTCACTGATGGTACAAAACACGATTAGCTCAAGGCTAACTGTTTCACGCTGATATTATATTAAAGCGTGGTATCATACCAAAAGAGTCAGCCCTAAGGACTGTAAATGCTACAAATCAAGACAACGATTCTAGCAATGGCTCTATTGATCCCAGTCAGCTCTGAAACCGCTGGCCGTTATACTACTACATCAAAATTTTAGCCGATTGTACATCAGCTACTATTTATGACTTATTTATTCTGATACAAATTACGTTTATGCTATTAGGTTCCGCTATTTTGTTCCGAGCAGGAACGGAGAAAGGATACAATTTCCTGCAGCCGGCATGTCTTAAGAGGCGACAAAGCAACCCACAGCCAGATGGTAGAGTGTTTACCCGTCTAGATGGTTACCACACTTGGTTTAAAGTATGCCGCCATAACAACCTTGAGTTGTGTTCCGGCATTAGCAGCCAGGTTCCAGTCTCCCTTAAGAAAGCGACAGCACATTGGTAGCACCTACATGTGTTACAAATGTCCATAGGCCAACTGCTTTCTATCAGGAGAGCCAATCTGCTGATTTCACGCAATAAAAATAAAAAAAAGTTAGGAAAGTGACATGTTTTATAACAAATTTTAACACAATGGTCATATATAACGGGTGTTAAAATAACTATATTTTTGCCTATCGTCTTATTTTTGATTTTTTTTTCTTTCACCATCTGCCACTTATTCGGGGTTGGCACAAAATATACTACTAATTTGAATATTAAAAATTAATTAATATTAAAATTGTATTTTAACGATAAAAATTACATCTTGTTCTTATATATAAAAATCAATTGCTGTTGGTTAGTCTGGCTAAAACATAGAAACAACTTAACAGATTTTGATTAAATTTTGTGTGTGTCTGAATGAGCCCCGGGATGTTTTAAATTCACAATTGGAACTGGTAGGTGTTACTGCAATTGAGTTCTAGATTTTTATTTTTTCACGGGCAGGACAACGTCTGCCGGGCCCACAAGTTCTTAATAAATTTAATTTAAATTAATGAATGAAATATTTACGAACGAAATAAAATAGTAATTTAAATAAATAGAGAGCCATTTTTTTCTAAGTCAATTACAAGCGTCATTTAAACGTGTGTACTATAGTGATACTTGTGACTTTGAATTACGTGTAAGGTCATCTTTTGTATTGCTAACCAGACGTGGTGTCTCGAATGAGTTTGGTCACGGCCATCTCACCACCGATTTACGTGCTAAACGTGAACAATTACCAAGACAGCTATGTAGACTTAATTATTAAATTTATTTATACTAGCGAAAAGCGGTGCTTTAGGAGGGCTCGCGAAGTTTTCTGTCTAGTAATCATTAATTAATTACTGATTATTTATTTGTGTTTAACCAAAAAAATCTATCTTTATTTTTAACCAAACAACATTCCGTTTACATCGATATTAGTTCTTTAGTTTTCGAACAGATGACGTTAGTTGTAACAGTCCAGTTGATATTACACATGTCTTATTGGTTTTATAATTATTATAAAATAATATTTTTAACATAGATAAGACATCTAGAAATAAATTGAAATTACTATGCCCAAATCTGAAAGTGATCTAATAGTTTCTCAGTAAAATGTACCACAAAAATGCATAGATTGTCGGATAGTAGTTAAGGCTCGGTTAGCTCGCCCTGGTTGTGTACATAGAAGTACAATCTTGAAGTCTTCAAGTCACGAGTGTGTGAGGTACCTTCTAGGTAAGCGTGCTCCATCCTAAACCGAGTCATCAAAGTGTCGTCAAAGTCAAAGTGTTCAATTGCCACAGCTATTTAGGGTTAATATTACTGTTAGTCATGGTGCGACTTCATCTGCGATAATATTAAAGATTTACGGTCTTATTCATAGAGAGTTAGAGTAAGTTTGAACGCTTCTTTAAGGACCATAAAGAAGAGTTCAAACTTACTCTAACTCTCTATAAATAAGACCGATAGCCTGTGGCCGAACGAGTCTTAATTAAAGCGTTAAAAAATAACACAGTTAACGAATGGTTGCATTAGCGTACGTACATACATCATATGTCAATATTTAAGATCATTAATAAAGTCGCATCTCAATACATTACATCCATCGACACATCTACGTGAAACAGCCTATCTGTACATTATCAAAGATGGAACCCCACCAACAAGAGTACAAGAGTTATCTGCCAAACTAGCACGTCATTAATAGTGTCGCATCTCAAATAATGCTATATATTGGCTACATCTGCGTGACACGGTCACTAACACTAACATCATCCCAGGTGTAGGAGGGGCATAATACTGCATCGGGGCGTTACGGCAGTCATACCTATGATTGCGTTCCCATGGCGTCTCATTATAATGCGGAGGAACGCTCGAAGGTAAAGAGGGTAGTCTGGCGGTCGGTGCTTGCAACTTCTTCTATCAGCATCGGCCGTCGGGAGTCCCACATTCCTCTCAGTGATCTCCCCGGGGCCCAAGAATACGAGCAAATGCATTTTAACCCCCGGCATTAACAAAAAAGGGCCATAAGACTTTAATTTCTGACATAAGTTTTAAATTACTAAGGTATGTTATAGTCACGTCCGATTTCGGAAATGTTCATAGTACCTTTTTTATAGAGCGATTATCGGGCCTAGTTATACTTTTACCATGTCATTACCCAGTATAATTATATATATTAAACTAGTTTCAAAGAATACAAGTAAAAAGGCAGCAAAATAGTAACTCAGAAAATATATGTGAATAAAGACTGAAATCTCTTTGCTTTTTTTTGGACAGCCCGCAGTAGGTAAGAACCTAATTATGCGTATGAGGATAATAAGACAGTCCATTCCTATTTTCGTGCGCTAAAGAGCCTATTAATTATTTTTCAAAGCGACTTGAATAAATATAAGTTACTTTTATACAAGCTTTTATTATAATACAAAAGAGAGCACAAGCGCAAAATAACTGGTCTACAAAAGAGGCAACTATTTGCAAATGGGAGTTTATCTATTGAAAATCAAAACTTGAATAAGAAATAGTTTTACAACAAGTACTGAGTTCAGATATTATACCTAGGTGTTTTTAAGGTCAATGTGTCAATCAATGTGTCAATGATAGAATTGAAGTAGAATAGTAATTAGGACGGATAGTACACAAATCATAATATTACATTTTCATTGTCAATTTTTTTAATTAAATATAATCGTAAACTAAAAATAGGGTATCGAATTATAGATAGATTGGTAAACTTTTGGTAGACTACTGGCGGCAGATGTGTAAATCCACCATTGGCTTCCGTAGCCATTTTGATAAACATGACAATACTGAAAATTAAATGGCCATGTCAATCCGTGCTCCAGTCCGTTTGTCTAAGCAAGTCCAAGACATTTTTTTCAAAAAGTACTTATGCTAAATAAATAAAATTTGGTAAAAAGTTGTAATATAAATCGAATTATATTTTCTATATAATATTTTATATATAATATAATATATTTGCACGGCTGCTGCACAACAGGAGGCCCTAAAATGCCGCAAATATTCGGCCCTCGGAAATGGCTATGTATTTGCGGCTTTTGGGCCAGGGGACCATGGGGGCCTAAGGCGAGCAAACTTTATCGAGACATAGCGAAACGCGTGGTAGACGTCTCACGTGATCAAAAGGCTGGCTTATAATTCGGACAATGCAGCACTGCCATTCAGCGAGGTAATGTGGCCAGTCTTTTGGCATCACGTTTCAACTGACAGCATAGTCTCTGGCACTAGAATTTATAGTTTAACTTTAATTTGTACATATAGTTTTATTTAGTTTAATTTATAGAAATTTTGTACCAAAAATTAAATTAATTTTATTATTACTTAATTGAGATTATATATTTTAGTTAAGGTTAAATTATATACAATTACCTATTAATAAATTATAAAAAATATAGTCCCAAATCGCTGTCGGTTGGGAACGTGCCCAAAACGCTGGCCGCTTTGCCGTGTTGGGTAACTATGTGTTGCCCCAGAACAGGCCAGGTTTTTGGTCACGTGAGACTTCTATTAAACGAGGATAGGTCTCGATAAAACCGATAGGCTTCAGGATCCTATGACCCTAGAGTTTATTTAAATTTCATTATGTAATGATGTAGTGAAATCGCGAAAAAAATAATATGAATAACCGACACATATGTAATATAGGTAAATCGAATAGACATATATAGAAATAAGATAGAATAGACATTAGAATGTATAAGATAGTTAAGATTTATAAAAGGCTAAAAAAGACATGTAAAAGAATAGCTCTGTCTTGTACAATGATGGAGGAGAAGGCGAAATAAAAAAATAAAAAAATATAGGTAAATCAGAATAAAAAAGCAAATAAATAAATACATAGTAATTAAGCCTAAAATATAAGAAATAATAGTAAGAAATAGATATCAGGACATAAGAAGCTTGCAAAAGTAGTAGAGTATAAATTAAAATAGATAGAATGTGTCTTATATATTATAAGAGATAAAAGATAAATAAAAACATGTATTTAGATAATTAGTAACCAATTGAAAATTGTAATAGTTTATTAGCCTAAAAAAATGTAAACAGTTTTAAGAAACATTGTAAAACCTTATTTTTTGAAAATTAAAGTACCTAAAAAAGAAAAAAGACGAAAAAACACAAAAAAGAAAGAAACAGAAAAAACAAAAATAAAAAATATATATACAAACCCCAAAAAAGGTAATAAGCCCGGATAATCTCGTTCGTCCGGAGGGAGGATAAAAAAAAAAAATATAGGTAAATGGGGTATGATTTTTTTAAAGGCTTAGGTATAGGCGTCTGAACTATCTTTGACAGGTATATTCTTCTTTAATATCCCCATGAGGTATAATTCTGAAAATTACACGGACGAAGCGACGTAAATGCATATTTAGTAAATAAGAAATAAAGCATGCGTTTCAATTTTTAAAACATTCCTAAACTGGGTTTCTTGATTACATTTTGAACATTTACCCAATGCAATGAATTTATTAAGCCAGAAGTAACATGTCATCCAGAGGGTTGTCATTATTAGACATTCTTAAGTGCTTGGTTCCAATTATTACCTACATTCTAGAGGCAAAATATTAAAACTACTTAATTCTTTTTTAAACAAGACAAATGTTTTTGGGGAAAAATACCTCAATCTGGAGACCCTGTCCCTGAAGTGGGTAAAGTACAGGATTAGAATTTTAAAAATGGAGCGTCGTGTTTCATTCATTCAGAAAGTGAAGAATAAATACGGACGAAGTCGCGAGTAGCTAATTATATATAAAGAGAAAGTAAGTTGTTTATATCTAAATTGGCAGCTGTTTGCTTTACATGAATTAAAATAGAAATTAATGGAACGCCTACATCTATCTAGTCATATAATTTAGTCCTTGTAAGAAACAACGGGGTTTTTGTTACACGTTGTAAAATCTGCAGATTTTAATTAATTAAGTCAACTAAAAGTGAAAGTTTTAATCCGCTGATATTTGCCTTTTAATCAAAAGTAAAAGTTGATCAAGAAACCAGATTCATTTTACAGTAACAGCGCCAATGGAACTTCGTTCGCGTTCCTGTGACGACGATGTACTGATAATGAAATACAGCGGCAGCACGATAAAGAAAAGACGACCGCATAAACCGCTTTTTGGGTATATTCGTCTATCCCACGGAAACTACGTCATTTATCGGAATAAAAGTTATTCCACGTGATGGCTATATTATATCTAGTGCTCTGTCGCTTATTTCTTGAAGTTGTATCGGAGTTGGTGGTCCGAATTAGTAATTTCCCTTGACATTTTCTCATTTTATTTTTATTGCGATGCCGGCTATCAGGTAGACGGTTCATATAATGTAAAATAGTTACCGTCGAATATAGACGATACCAACATTGAAGACGAGGCCAAGGCGTTGTCAGCCTACAGGCTGACAATGCGTTGCTTTGCTGGCTATTCTTTCCTATAAGAAGGGATAAAGGGAAAGGGAGCCAATGGATCTCTCACTCATCGTAGGAAACACGATTAGCTCAAGACCAACCAGTCCACGCCGATATTCTCTGACAGCGTGGTGTCACACCCATCGCGCCGGCCTTAAAAGCTGTAACTAAGATGATAGACAGCATAGGTTTACCACGTCAAATAGGCTGAGTAGGCTGGAGTCTAGGGCGGCAGATTTTGGAGGGACGGCAAATTTGAGGCCAATAGATTTTTATGTCTTAAAATCTTGTTAAAATTCTAACACTTAGTAAGATAATTCTTACTAAGTCTACACAAACAAATCAATATGCAATATGTTTTACTAATTAGATAATTTTTCTACAATTTAAGTAGTCGCTTTTGGCTACGGCAGAAACAAACCCATCGATCCGTTTCTTCATAATCTACTATTTACGAAAAACAAGTTGTGTAATTAAGACCATAGTGCACAAATCATAAAGTTACAATTCCATTGACAAAAAATGCGATTCATTTCATTGTGAACTAGGGTACCGATTTGTAGAGGACGGTACGGGAGGCAAAATTTGAATAGCCTACAGGTGGCAAATGCCTAAATCCGCCCCTGCTTCCAACAGCAAATCTGTTCTTTTCTTTTAACTGGTCCCAAATATTTGGGGTCGGCACAATAGTCTCTATATATCTTTTCCTTCCATACTGTTCTGGCATACGTCCTTAGTCACACTATAAATCATCATGTCATCCTTCACACAATCCGTCCGTCTCTTTTTTGGTCTACCTTTACATTTGTACCCATCAATCTTATAGTAATCATTATTTTTGTGACGTGACTTTCATCCCTCCTCATTACATGCTCATACTACCTTCGCTTCTTCCTCTCAATCTTTCAGTTATTGGTGCAACTTACAAAGATGTACCTACCTGCGCTTATGTAGTAATGCTTCACTTTATCCATTCCCGTAACAGACTTATGATATAGTATAAAATATAGATAATATGTAGATATAACTTTAAAACATCGTCAATTCCTTTCCAATATTAATTTTATTGAACTCACATCATGACGTCTTTGAATTGTAAACCTGTTTACTTTCAGTAGACATTATAATCTCATCGAAGTTTAAGGTCAGCCTTGAATAGGTTTTGTATTCTTTGTACCACGTTGCTCTACATGGAGAAAAATAAGTACTGATAAATTTGTTTTTACTGTGTTTGTGAATGCATTTTAACTTAGCGTAGTAATGATACTGAACCTGACTTTTAATGGTAATTTTCTATAGCGTTATCAATGTAAAAATGAAGTACAATTATAGTTGAATTATAAAGTTCAAGTGAATTGAAATAATTGGATTGAAAGACTCAGACATATTATTTTGGATTTTTCTCCTTAAGAATCTATTTTCATATAAGGCCCCCAGTATGGAAAATTTATGAGAAGTTAAATAATACAAGCGTTAACTTAAAATCGTTACGATTTTTGTTATACATTTTCGAACTTTAATGCAATGATATAAGATCTACCACCCTTAGATAACCATCCTTATTATTATACAATTTTGAACATTAATGCATGGAAATAGGATCTAAAATAATATCTGTCGGTGCATATTCAAAGACAATCGTCCTTAAGAAGTAAACTCCAGGCGTGTGTCGGAGCTGACACATAACTTTTTTTATTATTTTCTTACTCGCATATAAGCATGTCTCTAATAGCTTATTCTGACTACTCACAGTACTATAATTACGTTGCCTTAAGATTCATTTAAACTAAATCTGTGTGAATGTACGTATATAGTTTTAATATAGATAGATTTTTTTTTTTTTTATTGCAGGAGTTCAGCAGACAGGCAGACGGCCCACTTGATGGAAAGCGGTTACCATCGCCTACGGACATTTGCAACACCAATGGTGCTACAAATACTCTGCTGCTCTCTTAAAGGAGACTGGAACCTGGTCACTAATGCCGGAACACAACACAAGGTTGTTATGGAGGCATACTCTAGACCAGGGGTGGTCACCATCCAGTCGAGCAAATACTTTACCACGTGGCGGTGGGTTGTTTAGTCGCCTCTTACGACAGGCCGCCAGGCCGCAGGAAATTGTATTCTTTACAGATAGACAGTTATTATATGCTTGAGCATAATTAGAAAAAAATTACAAATAATTAATAGGCCCCAAATCAATGTCAGTTGGGAGCGTTCCCAAAACGCTGGCCGCGTTACTACGTTCGATGGCATCGCTTATGCGTTGCCCAAAATACATCCCAGCCTTTTGGTGGCGTGAGACTTTTGTCAGCCGTATAGATTCTATTGTATTAGTAGCATTTTCGTGCGACTTCGCTCACGTTGGATGGGTAATAATAAACATTAAATTTATTTTGCCAATATTTAAAATCTAAGGGTATGTCCAGCAGGGCAAAGGATTTTTAGTATGAAAATACGAGTATCCCGAAGATTCCCGTAAAAAACTGGACAAGCAATGTTACTATGTTACTAAAGGTATATATAACTACAACTATTCTACCAAAGATATCTAACAAACATAGAAACTGTCACAACAAGTCAGTCCTAAAATCAGGTGGTTTGAAGTTAGAAATCCCGGGAAATATTAAAAGCCCTGGATGAGTTAAATATGCATATTGTTATGTAGTATCAAACTATGCCGTAATAAAATTAATCCCGGCCCATTTTCATGCTATTTTTAGTCGTGTGATCGGTTCTTAGAGAATAACCCAGGATTTTCAGAATATAATGTTCCAACACACTGAAAATAGAAGAATGGTATCGAAATTAGTCTACTTTTATGTACCATAACCACTTTAAACCACTCCCGGGAAAATTCCGCGGGATTCCCCGGATAAAAATATCAGAGATTTCATTCCAAATAATTTACTGACGATCACTGTACAAAATGCATCGCAATCTGGAATTTTCTGTCACTTTCAACCATTCCCAGGAAAATTCCCGGGATGAAAGTAGTGTAGATATTAAGTTTAAGAATTTGCTATCGATCAGTTAAAATCCCATCGAAATTGGCCCCGTAGTTTTTACGTTAATTCCTAACAAACCGACAAACAGTGAAGAAATCTAAATAAAATGCATCATGTTCTCCATTGTTTATGTAGCCTATTATCACACTTCTTTTTTTAAATAGCTTCATGATAAGGCATATTTAGAATTTTCTAATGTTTTAGAAATTACAGTTTACATTTATATTTTATTCCTTTAATATTCTGTGTGTCTTTCAAGACCGTGGGCCATGAAACTGGAGCTGGACTTTTCGAGGGCTTGCCTACGGCCCTGCGAAGGCCAATACATAGAGCCCCCTTGACAAATTTAATCTAATTGTGGCGTGACACTGACCGGCGACTATCCCTGTCTACACCATATAAAAATGCACTGACGGACAAAACAACAGAATGAGAATGAAAGGTACCGGGTTATTGGGATGAACTGCTAATGGAACTAGGGATCTGGGTTATGGGGACTACGGCGTCTGTCCGTCATTTGTATTATTATATCTATAATAATACTAATATAATAATATTATAAAGAGGTGAAGTTTATGAGTTTGTAAGTTTGTGACGTTGTAGAGCGTAATCTCTGGATCGACTAAATCGATTTTAAAAATTCTTTTACTATTAGAAAGCTACGTTAACAGGTAGTGTCATAGGCTATACCTATATAACATGACGCTATATGCTACAGGAACGGGACAGAGCGCGGGTGAAATTGCGCCGGGTCGCTAGTAAAAAATAAATTTTAATAAACATTCTGTATTATTATGACTGTAATTTGTTGTGTATGCTAATATAATGTAAAAAAATGAGACGACAATATTCAATGACACTGAATCACTTTATTTTGTTTACTTGATTTAACTTGGTTGTTTTATCTAAATTGAATGAGAAGTAAACCTTGTATTATCAACATTAGGAAACCAACTAATTTTATTTTTTTATCTCATATATGTAGGTATATGAATACTGTTCAAGTCGTGTAATGTACTCTGTGGGTTTAATAGGAAACTATGAACTAATTTTATGGTCACGAAACTAATTATTTTATAATGATAGATATATATGTGGGAAAGTGGATTTGATTACAAGCAGAATAAATAGTCTATGACAAGTCCTTAATCTTAGTTCTTTTACACAACACGTCTTAGTCTTAAGGTGGGGCTTCATCTGGGATAATGTTAAAAATTTAGGCCGTTCCACACAGATATGGCGGTGGGTTTATTGTTAATGACAGTTAACATAATTATGTAGGTATATACAGTAATGTAGCTATGCGTTAACGGCGTTAGTTTTCAACGTTTTTAAAATGACGCATTGGGCTACAGCCTAACACACTCTTAACGTACCGTTTATCTTTAATACTAACGTAGGTGTAGCCCCAGGATTAAATGTTTCGCCTTACGTATTTGACTGTCATTTCTTAAAAAAATAAAAACTATTTATTAATAAAATCTACAAAGTTTAAATCAAACTACAGTAAAACATTCAAATATTTTTATATACATATATGTACACAATAGTGTTATATATAATATAAAGGTAAATGCTAAAAATAATATTTGTGTATTTGTGTAATGTGTCTTAAATAAAGTAATATACATTGTTATATTTCAAATAATAATATTATATTTGCTTTACCACAATACAAGAGATTACATTACAGGTAAATAAAACAAGTTGCATGTATTTCATATATAATATATAGGGATACTTCTAGTCATATTAAATTGCTCAAACGAAATCCCCATTTTCTGCTAAAACTGATGGTATTATAATTTTAGTATATGTCACTACCATACGGGAAAATCGTAGTAAATATTAAATTGCAATTTCTAACCTCCGCCTCCAATTAATTTGTAATAAAAAAATTAATTACTTCTCTTGTTAATTTATGGTAAGGTAAATTTGGGTCTTATGATTGTTATTTCTTTATATTCTCCGAAAATTATTTAAAAAAATACTAAGAAACGTTTTGAGCAGCCTAATTAGAAATAAATAATAATATTAATCCATAAACGTCGCACTGTTGGGTTTGGGCCTTCCATTATTGGAGACAGACGACATAGCCCACACGCTTACCCAAGGTGAACGGAATGGTAATAAATAAATTCTATCTATACATTGTTTTTCAATCACCATCTGCACTTGAAAATTATCATTTACAACTTTTTAAGTTGGATCCCAGTCGAATGAATAAAAGTATAGACGGAACCTACCTTCAACAAAACCGTGAAATGATGTGAAGTATTTTTAACCGACTTCCAAAAGGAGGAAGTTCTCAATTCAGCTATTTTGTTGTATTTGTTACGCGATTTCTACGTTAATTGTGGACTTGCGTCTTTTTATTTAAAAGAGCATACTTCTAAGATGATCCCATTGTCACCGATTCAGGATCTGATGAGGGAAATCGACAGCAACCCTTGTTGAAGAGTGACTACTCTCACCAATAGGTGTACTTGTACACGTGTTAGTAGTGCAATTTCTACAGGCGGTCAATATATTGTTACGACCTAGGTGCCGACAAAGACAAATTCATATCTGCATACCTGTAGAAACACATTTTATTACCTTTTTGGGCTTTGGACTTCTTTTGTTTACTTTGTGTTTAAAATTTGTGATTAAAAAAACATACTATTGTGTATTGTAATCTTTTACGGCCTATTGTTGTATTGCGATCACTGCCAGGTGTCTCGGATTTAAATGTACAAACTGATTCTAAGAAATTCGGTTCACGCGGCCGGGCAGACATGTTGAATCTGTGCAGTATAACGCAATGCCCCAATGGAGAGATGAGGCAGTCAAGTGATAACGACGAGCGAAGCAAGACTTGTGTACATTCGGTAATCTATTTAGTGACGGACTTTGCGCGTGTTATTGAATTACAATCTTCTGCATTACATTTGGACTTGTTGCGCTCGGTTATATTTGAACCTGTGTTATACGTGTTTGTATAGTTCTAATAAACTATATAATAATTCCAACGTCATTTTAATTCGAGTCCTGTAACTCGTAACAATATTATTTCTAAAGCCATTCAATTATTTGTGCAACTAAAAAGTAGATTCTTTTAACAACAAAAACATAACCGATTTTAAACTAAAAAGCGAAAAATATAGTTAATTTAAAAAATATTTTCTACGACATCTTGAAAACGGAGTCAAATAACACATAAAGAATAACAATTGCCTAAAATCACCGACTTCAAGATGCCGTAATAAATATTTCTTTTTTACTTTCTAGTTTGAAATTGGTTTTGTTATTCTTCGAACATTTCTATTATAAACTTGTGTTCGTAAATGTATGTAGTATACATGTGGTTTGCGTCTGAGTGTTTAATACTTAGTTCTCTTAACTCACTGTAGCGTAATCGGCTCCTATTCCAAAATCGGTTTCCTTTAGCCGGCTTCTCTGTGAGTGTTCGGGGCTCCTCAGTCTATCTATTTTGTTCGTCTGAGATACATCCATCATTTTTCGACCAGCATCAGCATTTAAAAATGTTATCATTTACGACTTTTAGCATAATATTGTTACGTGCGAGCGGGAGTACGCACTTGAGATTGAAAGTAAACACCAGTTTTTTCAACTAAATGCTTTCATTGACTTACACAGCCGTACGTGGTTCTTCTCTGGTTGACCCTTCACACACAAATAACGACGCTCTGCCCCGATGATCAGATATCTCACTCCCAACACTCTTACCGCGCGAAGTTACCGCGCGTAGCTAGCTTCTGGATCTTCTTTTAACCCACGTTAAACTCCTCCTTCACTGAACTGCCCACTAAACTCGTCACTGTCTTCTACTTAACTCTTCTTCTTACTCTCGTTTCGCACATGTCGCTTTGCTGTCGTCAACTGAACTCTCCGGATTGCACGCCTTACGCTGTTTAAATACCCGGAAGAATCTTCTGGAACCCATAATTTCGATCTTCTTTTCGTTATTTTATTTATTTACTGTCTGTCTCTTTGTAAACATCTATCTCTGCCTTTTCCTTTCCTGAACTTTCTTTTCTAGAATTTCGAGCTTTATTTCGTAATTCTTTTGTTCATCATCCCTTTCTAAAATTTATCTGTCCTTGTCTTTTCCTTCCAGAATCTTTTACCTTTTTCTAAAAGCCTTGAGAGCGCCACAATATTTTTAAACAGATAAACTCGACTTGACTTTTAAAAGGTTATTTATACTGTAAATATGTTTATCTCGATTTTCAATTATGATACTAATTAGATAAAAAAATACCATAGAATACAAAGTGGATTTAAACAATGCCGGTCAGATTTAAATCTGAAATTTTGACTTTTACTGCTTTAGGAATGAATCGATTATCATAAAAGTTTTTTACACTTTTTATTATCACCTCACTGAGACTATCTTTCAATTACTGATTAAGAATGCCCATACATACTACACGGTTCTATGACAAAACATTTACTGCGCAAGCTGTAAGGAAGTTATTGCCTCATAATATAAAAAAAAAACAAGTATGTACCTACATTCGTTTAATGACCTCGTGAAACAACACTATCTTAAATATGTAACTGAATAATAATATTGTTTACTTAGGTACATTATATTTGGGATAGTGTTGTTACATGACACAAAATATTATGTATATTTTAAATATTATGTAGGTTTTTTTTTATTGCAGGAGATTAGCAGACAGGCAGACGGCCCACTTGATGGAAAGCGGTTACCATCGCCTATGGACATTTGCAACACCAAAGTTGCTACAAATGCGCTGCTGCTCTCTTAAGGGAAACTGGAACCTGGTCACTAATGCAGGAACACAACGCAAGGTTCTTATGGCGATATACTTTAAGACCAGGGGTGGGAGCCATCCAGTCGAGCTAATGCCCTACCACCTGGCTGTGGGCTGTTAAGTCGCCTCTTACGACAGGTCGCCCGGCCGCAGGAAATTGTATTCTTTCTCCGTTCCTGCACGGATAAGGTTTACAGTATAATTTAATCTTGTAAGTTTAAATTTGTATTTAAATTATTATTTTCTATTATATTTACGTACATATTATATCTATTCGGTACTAGATAGATAGATAACACTTTATTGTACACCATTACAGAAAAACTTATAGCCTAAAAATATTCTAAATGTGCACAATGGGTCTTATCGCTAAGAAGCGATCTCTTCCAGACAACCCGTGGCAGGAATAAAACAGATTATATTTGTCAAAGGTGGTATATATACATATTATAGGATATGCAGTTACTTACATTATATTACTTACCCCCTTTCGTACCTAGTTTCTGTCCTTCCAAAGGTTACCTGGAAAAATCGCTTCCAGCGATAAGACTGCCCATTGTACTTATCATTATGATTGTACGTCATGGAAGATGGGACGACCATTAGTTTGGGACGCAACGTGCGTTGACACTTTGGCAGCGTCCCATCTTCCGGATACGGCTGTGGTAGCTGGTGCAGCTGCCGCCCGACAAGAGGACCTAAAACGCCGCAAATATGCATCCGTTGGTAGTGGATATATATTTGCGGCTTTTGGTGTCGAAACTCTCGGGCCATGGGGTCCAGAAGCCCATCGCCTTTATCGAGACCTATCAAAACGGTTGATAGATGTCTCACGAAACCAAAACGCTGGCCTGTATTTTGGGCAACGCATAAGCGTTGCCATACAACGTGGCAATGTGGCTGCGTTTTGGGAACGTTCCCAACTGACGGTGATTTGGGACCTATTTACTATTTGTAGTTTTTATCTTTAATAAATTAAGTTGTATATATATATATATATATATATATATATATATATATATATATATATATATATGTGGGTTTTGTTTGAAGAAAAGCAAAACAAACTTCCTTAGAACAGTCTTACATCGTTTATTCATAGACTACCTCTTCTCACTATATTTTGACACTGACAGTTACAATATCAGGTTTATAAATTTAAAAAACATAATGTGTGGCCTGGCTACCGAGTCGGAATGCGTCTTCGAATCCCACACGGCTATCCTGCATTATTCATCTGACCCAGATGAATGTGATACTTCATCTTCATCGCCATTCGACCAGGGTTTCATCAAATCTGCTGAACTGGTGGTATTCATAGGTCCTTCACCATTGCCAATTTTCCTTACAACGTATCTGTCATTTTTCTTCTTCTCTATAATTTTATATGCTCCCTAAATATTTCGGGTTTAACTTATATCCTTGTACAAATTGTGTTCTCTTAATCGCAACTAAATCTCCAATTTCGTACTGTATAGCTTGTGTTCTCTTTTTATTATAAACTTTCCTATTTTCTTCCTGAATTTTCTGAATATTTTGCCTCGCCTTTCTATAAGTTCTAATCGTTGAATTTCAAATTTTTCTTTACAATTATCTATGTAGTAATCTCTATTAATTAATTCCTCAGTTTTCAAAATTCCAAAATGACCCTTTTCATGACATTTTCTTATTATTTCATTCTGCATCTTTTTAGGTACAACAATCAGTTTAGTTCCATCTTTAGCTTTACATAAAACTCCATTCTCCAGAATAAAATTTTCATATGACTCTTTTTCTAAAATTTTCTTTAATAGTTTTATCTTCAGGTCATCATCTTGAGCTCTCTTCAGACGTGCTGTAGTTTCGGTAAGTATTAGACTAACAGGATTTCTGCTCAAAGCGTCTACGTGTCTCATTTGGGTTCCAGATCGGTGTTCTATCTTATAGTCAAATTCTTCAAGAAGGAGTGCCCATCGAGCAACTCTGGGAGGTAAGTCTTTTTTCTGTAACGTCATAGTTAGGGCTGAGCAGTCAGTCACAATTTTAAAGCGGACTCCAAGTAAGTAAACTCTGAATTTCTTGACAGCTTCTACAATAGCTAAAATTTCTAAGTAGTAACTATGGTATTTCTTCTCAGCAGGAGTAGTCTTTTTGCTCATATAGTGAACAGGGTGTAGCTGATTGTCGTGTGGATTCCTTTGCAATAAAACAGCTCCATATCCGTCTATACTTGCGTCTGTATGTAACTCTGTCTCAAAATTAGGGTTGTAAATTCGTAAAACTGGTGAGGAACATAAAATATGTTTCAATTCTTCGAAAGCTCTCTCACACTTTAGATCAAAGTTAAACATAACATTAGTCTTCAATAATTCTGTTAGTGGCTTTGCTATTATTGAGTAGTTCTTAACAAATTTTCTAAAATAGCCAGTCAGTCCTAAAAATGATCGTAATGATTTGATATTATGAGGCTTTTTAAATTTTGCAACAGCATGTATCTTTTCCTTGGAAGGTCTTATCTGATTATCACGAATTATGTAACCTAAATAATTTATCTCGTTCTGTAAGAAATGACATTTCGCCCAATTAAATTGTAAGCCAAACTCTTCAGCTTTTCGAAGTACTTTCTCTAGTTTAACAAATCCTTCTTCTTCTGTCCTAGATGGTATAATCAAATCATCTAAATAGGCAAGAACAGTGCCCTCTGACATTAAATCTTGAAAGATATCATTGATAAAGCGTTGGAATACAGATGGTGCGGTGCATAAACCAAACGGCATTTTCTTAAATTCATATTGCCCTTGTGGAGTAACAAATGAAGTGTATTTTTGACTATCCTCGCAGACATCAACATGTAAAAAACCATTCTTCAAGTCAAGTGATGTAAATAGTATTGCTTCTTTCAATTTGTCTACTTGATCCTCGATGAGTGGAAGTGGATATCTTTCCTTTATAATCTTCTTATTTAGCTTTCTAAAATCTATACATAATCTGTAGCTTCCATTTTTCTTTTTCGCTAACACGATAGGGCTTGCATATTCCGATTTACTAGGTTTAATTACTTCTTGATCTAACCATCCTTGTATCTGTTTATTAACTATGTCCTTTTCTAGAGGTGACAGCCTTCGTGGAGTCTGGTGTATAGGATCTTCATCAGTAAGTATGATTTTCAATTTAACATTTGATTCCTTCTTTCTAGTCTTCAAGTTATCGTAATTATCCAATAAATGTTTAATCTTGTCTTTATATTTCAGCTTCTTGATATCATATTTCTCATCAAATTCTTCTTCGTAGTCGTTAATTTGTGTAAGGTGTAATATTCTTTTTACAGAGATCCCGTCGGCAGAGAAAATAATTTCAACGTCTTTTAATATCGGGTTTCCAAGTATGACATTAACAGGTATTACATCATCGTCGATAACATGCATCAAGGTCTCAAAATAAACGTTGTCTATTTCAACTTTTGCCATAAAAGATCCCTTCGTGCAAACTTCGTACTCGGCTATTCCTGATAATTTGAGAGTATCTTTAATATTATAATCATTATTCTCGAGAAAATTTTGTTTGTAATAACTCTCACAAATTAAATTCGCATCGCTTCCAGTATCAATAAAGGTTTTAACTGTAACTCCGTTAATTTTCGCTTCTTTATATGGCTTAACAACATCTGTACTAACTTTCTCATCTTGAATTTTCAGTGTCTTATTTGTAGAACTTTGGCATTCTTTTGACTTATGTCCATATCCATTACATTTGAAGCATTTTATACCTTTAGTACAAGCTGGTGATTGGTGATCAGTTTCACCACAATTGTAGCATCTTTTGATGGTATGATTTTTACGTCCGTTTGTCATCTGAATAGGTCTTTGTTGCATCTTGTGTTCTTTAATCTGTGCATATACTTCAAGTTTCTTTCTAAATTGTTTGATATCAGTGGCTCCGTAAAGAATGGCCTTATTTATTTCAGAATCACGAATTCCATCAATAACATATTCAATAAGTGCCTCATCTTCTAAATTTCCATGCAACGCCAGTTCTTTCATATGTAAAAAATACTGTTGATATGTCTCATCCGGTTTCATTTTGCGTGATGCTAATTTCTTGTGAATGCTAGCACTATTTAATTTCGGACCAAATTCTTCTAATAAAGATTCTTTTAATGTATCCCATGACGTAATAGAGCCTAGCGATCGTAAAAATAATTTAGCTGTACCTGAAAGCAGTCTCTTCGCGTAAATAAGTTTTTCAAGATTATTCCATTCCATTAAATTTGCAGTGTCATTAAAATCGGTCAGCCAATTCGTAATAGGGTAGGTATCATCGCCTGTGAACGGTGTCATTGATTTTTCCAAGTCGCTAAATGAAATTCGTACTCTGTAACCAGCTTCTGAACAATTACTATCTGAGTCTTCGATATCTTTATTTTTCTTCGGTGGCATCTTGTATGATTGGTTGTAAGTCTTTCAGTCGTAAAAAATAACCAATTCATAAAACGTCTTCATAAAAGAAAAATAATAGTCTTTATTCCAAATTCTGGGAAATTTTATGCGCTGGTATCATTATGCAAATTAGTGTCGGTAAAACAGCACACAATGACTCGTCTTCAATTTTAATTTCGAGGTTGTTTCGTAATCATCAGATCAAAACTCACGTTAAAACAATGCTTCGCAGGATTCTTGCATGATCCTGGTATGATCCTGGCACGAGCCTCCATAAAGTTGTGGGTTTTGTTTGAAGAAAAGCAAAACAAACTTCCTTAGAACAGTCTTACATCGTTTATTCATAGACTACCTCTTCTCACTATATTTTGACACTGACAGTTACAATATCAGGTTTATAAATTTAAAAAACATAATGTGTGGCCTGGCTACCGAGTCGGAATGCGTCTTCGAATCCCACAAAATTAGAATTATGATTGTATGCTTATTTTAAAACATTGTGTGCAATGAAGAATATTCTATTCTTAGAAAACACTGAAGCCTCATTGATTTTATACAAGAATAGCAGTCAGTCAGTCATAATTAAAACGAGTCAAATACCGTATTAAATATAGTTATATTATTTTACATAAACAAGTACATACAATGTAAAACGTTAAAAATATTATTTTTTAAAGTATATTATTAATTTTATGTTTATTCTGATATTTAAAAAGTAATCCAATAGTATATTTAGGTCCGCTCATTCATGTGAAATAAATTTCAGAATTTTTAAACATTCCTTCCCAATCAGGTTCGATATAGGAAAATTTAAAAAAGTAGGGGTATGCGTGCTTACTTGCCAAGGTGCTTAGTACCAGACTATTGCGAAATCATTACTTCTAGTTAATACTGTAGAATAATTTAAGATTGAAAGTCGGTAATATTGAAGTCAAGGATTACAAGTTACATAAACAGGTTTGCCTCGCTAGTTGTTAGTAAATAAGTAGACATGAAAATTAACTAATATAATCACTATTTAGTTGATTATAAGGCGTCTACTGATGTTTATTGGCTACCTGAACCTTCCAGAGTGCTTGGCTCATTTTATCTTTGAACCTTCAACTCCGCTTATTTCGGAATATAAAGTATCAAATACCCACTCCCGGTATTCACGGTAAAATCATTTAATTAATTAACAAGGATATTTCACCAATGTACTATGAATTACGAGAACTGTATCACTGAAGCGTATCCACTTATGGCCTGCCACATAGGCTCCAAAGAGACCTAGCGGCGGAACCAGTCTTTTCTTTGTGACGGCTCTTGTATATCTGAGGGCCTAAAGATGTAATTTTCGTAGATTCATATGATCACGTAACAAGTGTCAACATGAAGTGGAAATTTTAGCTATGTCTTACAGCTACCAGTATATTTAGACACGTGCTAATTTCACTGAGCAATTCTCCAAAGCCGAGGCTTTAGACCCTTTTTTCTTTGTTTTAAAAAAGAAATTTAAAGAAGGCACAAAGGAAATTCTTGTCAAATTCACTCTCGCGTGTAATTTTTATGCGTCATGAATTAATTTTAAATCAAAGCAAAACTAAAGGAAGATCTTGCATCATTTACTTGAATTTAGAATAATTTGTTTTGTCTGATTCCACTTTTGAAATATCCCGACGGCTGGTTATTATAATAATATTAATGGAATCTCAGCAGGGACTGCTTTTTGTAATATGCTTTAATTGTCGGTTGTTATATCTTACCGACCGTTCATTTGGTCTTACTATCGATTAACCGCTCATAAGGCACAAGAACGCTTCGTAAGATATACATACATACATAACTTCACGCCAGTTCCCTTGCGGGGTAGGCACGACCAACAGAGCGCCATTCAGGCTTATTTGTACACATCTCACTTGCTTTTTTGACATACGATAGATATACGAACCGACTATAAGGCACTTAAGCTACGATGGGATATAATTGACTATATTATATGCAATTAAAAATAAAACCTTTTGTACACCAAAATAAAATAATAATAATTGACAGACAAATGCACACACATTGTATATTCCCAAATTAAGCAAGTTACGTTTGTGTTATGGGGAAATATACAAGGGACTACTCTGGGGTCGATGCCAGACACCCAGACCAAAATAGATAATGGAAAATTCATTTTCGAATTTTACCATGCCAGGAATTGAAACCGCAACCTCTGCGTTGCAGTGCGGTAGGCTGGCAAAGGTTTAGCCCGCTCAACCACAGATAATTAATATTTTTTTTTATTGCACGAGTTCAGCAGACAGGCGGACGTCCCACCTGATGTAAGGCGGTTACCATTGCCTATGGACATTTGCAACATCAAAGGTGCTACAAATGCGCTGCTGCTCTCTAAGACCGGAACACAACTCAAGGTTGTTATGGTGGTTTACTCTGTATAGGGTGGTAGCCATTCAGAAGAGTAAACACCCAACCACCTGGCTGTGGGTTGTGATGTCACTTCTTACGACAGGCCGCCCGGCCGCAGGAAATAGTATTCTTTCTCCGCTCCTGCACCAATTATGTTAATTATCATATAATATCCGTGCTAGGATAATGTTTGTTTTAGTGATTGTGTTACGCAAATGTGTATAATGCGTTATTTAAGATGACTCATGTATATTATTGTATATAATATCCGTGCAGGTACAAAGAAAGAATACAAACAGAACATGGAATTCCATTTCAGAACATAGTTTAGCCGAGTCAGCAACAGACACCGTCTGCCGCCGCCGATGATTTGATCAAAAGTTGGAAGTATATGTGCTCGTGGGTACCTTGGTGTCATAAAGAACTGCCCTAAAATCTACTACAGCTACACATTATGACTCATCAGGACTGCTGTATTGCGCTCCTTGCAAAAAGAACATTTAAAACCAAATTTCGTTTCACTAGCCACCTGCGCTCGCACAGTTGGACTTGACATAGTTCGCCGTTGACGGATACGTCAACAAGGACTATATATTTTACATGTATATAAATTACGTTGTGTAAAAAAATTAAGTTAATCCATTACTACTCTTCGAATTTTGCGGCCACAAACATACTAAAATTAACTTTTTATATATAACGATAAGATCGAGGTCGAATAAAAATAAGCATTTCTATCCTTCAAATTGATACGAGGAACTTCCGATTCACTCTTAGATTTATATTATTATCTAGTTTGAGGTTTAAATTTAAAGATAACTCAGCACTTGGTATTACCATGTTTTAGATGGTAAAATGTATTTGAATTATATTATTTACCAGCTGTGCCCGCGACTTTGTCCGCGTGGATATTTTTTCGCGGAACCCTAAAAAAAAGAAGCCTAAGTTACCTCTTATAACATTGACTATCTGCCAATAAAAGTGCCGTCAAAATCAGTCCAGCCCTTTCAGAGACTAGCCGGAACATCCAGACAGACAGACAGACACAAAACTTTTAAGATTTTTTTTATATAAGTACCGTATATTTATAATTTTATATTTATTTTACGTATTTAGTAAAAAGCTGTTATTTTAACATTACAAAGAGATACTTCAATTTTATGAACCTATATAGATAGATTTTATTTAAGATATCTAAAGAAAGCAACACTCAGGGAAAGCAATACGTTGTGTAACAAGAATTTTGTAAATTTGTAAATTGATAAGGTTTACATTATCGATTGACTGCAATATTCTATGCAGTTATTTTTAGTTATTAACTTAGATTATACTCGTAAATACATATTAAAATTAACGTATGTATTTCACCGGGGAAGGCAGAGTCAATGGATCTTTACTGGTTATGATTTCGGCACCACTTTTCTTTTCAACTGCATTTGTTATTTACTTTATACATACATGTCGGTTAAGAATACAAAATTTTTATTTGACCTTTTCTCAAAATGCCGGGAGTTTGGTCGTGATATGATATATTGTGATCACGTGAGCTTAGTGGCTACTGAATTTATGTTTCAAACGACATGGATTCCAACCCTGACCGCGAAATAATAATATGCATTACTTAGACAGATTTCGGACCTAATTTGCATATAGTTGTAATTACTACGTGCTGACTGAATGTTGAAACCCGCCCATCTGCCTTAGTCGTCGTTGTTTTTCATGGCGGTTATACTATCTGTGCCCTAAAAATGGCGACTCCCAGGCTCAGGAGTACCTTCATAAGCTGATATTATTAAATGTGACTTGCTCTACCAACATAAATTCTTCCATTCACACTTACATGTACTTATGAGAAATTATATTACTTACCATATAATGGTCCAACCATAAGGAGATAGAGTACTAGTACACAAAATATTTGTATCCTTCCTCCCACATTGCGAGGTTTCAAAGCCACCATCACAGTATTACCCACTAAATTTACAACTTCCAAAGTTATCATTCTAAATCTATTTTGTACGATGACATTTTCACTCCTCACCTCTGCGACCGGAAAAACATCTTCAAGTCTAAACAGACCGTATATGAGCGAAAACAGATACAACACAAGCAGTAATGTGAAAACACCGTAATATCCTAAAGCACGTAATAAAATACCACTAAGTACAGTCCCTGTGGGTGTTCCTAAAGTGACGCATATCGTGACCAGTCCCAAACGGAAAGTCCTGTTTTCAACAGTTGTTCTGTCTGCCATAAAACTATACATTCCCATAAATATGATGATGTAGCTGCCAGTGAACGCTGCCGGTAGAGCCTCTATCAACGCCGTCACAGTCAAAGATAACTCTTTAAAATAATAAGTGGCTAAAAGCAATCCGATGTTCGAAATTACTTCCCCAATAAATGGAAACAATATGCATATTTTCCTTTTTTTATATTTATCACTCCAAGCACCTACGAAAATCACCATGACTGCAGGTATCGCAGTCTGTAAAGGGAATTTCCAAGCGACTACTTTCGCTACTAAAGACTGAACCTCTGTTAATTGTTTTTGCAAATCGGTTGTGTTCCGATCTCTAATTAAATCGCAAACATGATCGCTAAATTGCAAATTCACTCTGCATGCTTTTTCTAAATGCATATTTTGGACTGCTAACGAAGATATCGCTGTGCACATCATGTACATAAAAAGGCACGGCTCAACTGTGGTCTCTCGGAAAAAATATTTGATGTTCTTCAGGACGCTCTTTGTCTTCTCTTTCCATGTTTCTTCCCTTAAACTGGCTGTGAGGTGAATGTTTGAGTTTGTCAGGTCGTTGACACTGTTTATGTTTTCAATACTCGCAATCATGATTATGGCGATAAAAAGTGAGAGTCAGTAAAAGCTCTGCGTCGGAGTAAGGGCGCGCGGCACACGCGGCACTGTGCGTCGTTGCCGCCACTCGATGCTGACTATATACTTAATCCGTGACTTTTTGACTGTCGTTTCCAAAACCTGAGCAGTAAATGTCAGGTTGTAAAACGAAGCGCGATATTAGAGTGCGTCGGCGCACACAAGACGCTCGCATCTCGCCTCCTGCGATAACACAAGTCTCACTGTCGACGACACCACTTTTAATAAATATGTAGCTCATTTATCTTGTACCTTGAGTTACGCATCAACCAACATTGTTCGCCGATACTTGCGCGACTGTATGCGTGTATTGTTTCGTTTAAATAACAATTAGTTAACAACCGCTCAAACACTGCCTGTGGCGAAACATCACGCTTCTTTTTAATTTATGTGTTTTTATTTACCAATGAGAACAATTTGCTTTGAGTAAAAGTTAACGATGTTTAACATTATATTACTGGATGACTATTAACTGTCAGTTTTAATCACGTTATTTACACGGCTAGTGACATGCTGGGACGTTGTAAACTATCTACTAAGAAAGCCGCTCAGTGTGGATCTCACCTCGCTCTGTAAAGGGTTCCGCGAAGATGACATACGTGTACGTCTACCGATCTTCTCATTCGGTATTTAAATCTTTAAAAAAAATAGTAACCGAAAATATCTCATATCTCAGAAAGGCAAAAATCGCTTAATAAAAAATAATATTTTTGCAGCACTATTTTCAGAATTTAATTATTTATTGTGAAAATTAAATGGGAGGCACCTGGCATTTGCGAGGTGGTAGGGCAATTGCCCGACTGGATGGCTACCACCCCTGGTCTAAAGTATGTCGCCATAACAACCTTGAGTTGTGTTCCGGCATTAGTGACCAGGTTCCAGTTTCCTTTAAGAGAGCAGCAGCGCATTTGTAGCAACTTTGGTGTTGCAAATGTCCATAGGCGATGGTAACTGCTTTCCATCAAGTGAGCCGTCTGCCTGTCTGCTGATCTCCTGCAATAAAAAAAAGGCACTTTGATGAATTTAGAAGAGTCACTATTAAACATGTGTTATGAATCTCAAAGAAGCAAGTGAGGTGTGTAAGAATAAGCCTGAATGGCGCTCTGTTGTTCGTGCCTACCCCGCAAGGGAACTGGCGTGAAGTTATGTATGTATGTACTATTAAACAATATAATTTTTCTAACTACTTAATATTCCAAATTGTTTAATTATTCTAACTACTTCAGTGGATGTCCTTGATTTTTTTCCATATTTACTAGTGTCAATATAACGTATGTAACACTTGTGGAAACTCATTTATTTAGTTCAGATACGCTGTTTAAATATGAAATTGATTTTAATTTTTGCATGATTTGGTCGAAAAATATTTGTCTATTGGTATATTTATCCGTGTAGGAATGGAGAAAGAATAAATTTGCGGCCGGACGGCTTGTCGCAAGAGGCGACAAAATAATCCACAGCCAGGTGGTAGGATATTTGCTTGTTTGTCTGGCTAACTCCCCTGCCCTAGAGAGTATGGCGCCATAACAACCTTGAGTGTATTCCGGACTTAGTGGCCAGGTTCCAGTCTCCTATTAAAGAGTGGCAGCAAATGTGGTTTTACAAATGTTCATAGGCGATGGTAACCGCTTTCCATCAGATATATGTATATTAAAGATACCTTTTTTCGGTCTTTTCAATATAAATCCAATGATATACGAGTGATGTGGTTGAAATGTGCATAGTTAGATTGACAGACAGACTGACGAATATAAAGAAATTATAAAATTTCGGTGTTTTACCATTTACTTAAGGAACTCTGAAAATGTCTTAGTTGACGTGTAGTAAGGTTGTTAACCTTTATTGCGATTTAGTTTGTATCTAGAAGGCAGTTCTCACAGTTTATATTATAACTTCACGTATTTCTACTTTTTGTATAGAAAACATATGAATAAGTTTTTACATTATAGATATGGGAAGTCAAGGGATAATTTATGCAAACGTTCATAATTTTATATCTGTGCAAGTGTGTCCGGACTAATGAATGCACTTTCATATACCTTGTTGGTGATACCAATTTTCGTAAGTATATACGATTATTAATGACTTTTAATGTGGAACATAAATAAATAATATATAGATAGGTAATTAATAAATTGTACGAATTAGCTTGTTATTAAGATTGATGTAAGTAATACAATTACGACGGCCTCTGTGGTTTAGCGGGTTAAGTTTTTGCCGGCTTACCTCACTGCTACATAGAGGCTCCGTGTTCGACTCCCGGCATGGTAAATTTCGGAAACGAATTTTCTTCGTTATTAACTATGGTTTTGGTGACTGGGTAGTCCGTGGTGTCTCACCCATAACACAATCGTAACTTGGATAATTTGGGATATACAATATGTTTGTTTGTCTGCCGATTACATTAGACAAAAGTTTATACAATTTTATACAATAAAAACACCTGTACTCTGTCTAGCCAGAGAGTAAACAAATAAGAACGAACAATGTTCATTATTCATTACTAAAAGATATATTTAATCTTTACCACAGTCGTGGTAGCGTAATGGCTAGCGCACGCGTCCCAAGTTTAGGGGGCGCGCGTTTGAATCCTGGCCGAAACAAAACTGTTACAAATACCACATGCTAGCAACCGCGAAGCGGCATCATGATGAAATTAGCACATCGAGATAACCGATGCGTAAAACCTGCCAAGATGCCTAGGATAAGCGTGACGGGTATATTGTTCGTTGCCTTATAGTGGGAGGACGAATTCCAGCAGTGGGACATTTATCAGCTGTTATTATATATTATTTTATACTTAACATTGAATAGAATCCTAATGCGTCTTCCAAGGTGTTGTAGTGCGTCAGATATGTTTTCCGAAGCAAGAGTGCTTGATTTTTTCGCTTTAATGAGCGAAGAAATGCCGAACCGAATTGCTTTCTTTTGGAAAAAAATTAGACAAGTCAATAATAATATTTTTCGCATAATCCGGAAGAACCCATGTTTTGGAAATGGCTATCTGTACATGTACACCTAAATCATAGGATCTAAATAGGTTGTTTTTGTATATTAGTATGCTAAATGTAACAACGAACAACGAACAAGTAGAACTTTATGTTATGTCTTACAACTACCAATAGATATAGTCACGTTTCAATTTCACTAACCAATTCTCCAAAGTCGACCGTTTTAGACCCTCAGAATAAGAAATGACAATATAATTTATTTTGTAATTTTATTTTTATGTACATAATAATATCTATACTTAATATTATAAAGAGGTAAAGTTTGTGAGTTTGTGACGTAGTAGGGGGTAATCTCTAGATCTACTAAACCTATTTTAAAAAATATTTTACTGTTGGAAATCTACCTTAACAGGGAGTGTCATAGGCTATATAACATGACGCTATATACCACGGGAGCGGGACAGAGCGCGGTTGAAGCCGCGTCGGGCCCCTAGTCTTTCATATTTTTGTAAATATCTGTGGATCTCTTACCAGAAATAAAAATTATTATTAACAAAAATGAATAAATATATATGTGCACATTATTACCTGAGAAATCGTGATCATCAGGTGAAGAGAAATAGAAAAATATAGTTGTATATGTGCAGTAATGTACACCCATATATTTACGCATATTAAAACTTGGTAGGTTACTAAGGTTTTGGCGACTGCAATTATGGGAGTTCGATTGCCAAGAAGTATGCATATCTATACATCGTTTAGGCAGTTTTCTTTTTTTAAAATGTTACTAAATTAGAATATTTCATAATAGCGTTATAAAGCCACCTGTCTCTAAATTATGGAAGCGATGAGATGTGTTTGTTCCATTTTAAAGACCGCACTAAACGCTAGAGGGCGTTAAAGTTATCTAAAAAATATTTGGTAATTATAACAAAAGTACGTTGTAACGATTTTAAGCTCGGTATTTTATATGATAAGGACGATTTGATGAAACGTCGGAATAATAAAAATCAAATAAAATATCGCTCCTAACACCGTTCATACGTAGTTTAATTATGTATACTAGTCGCGAAAACTTAAGAAAGTACTAATGATTATAGCTTGCTAAATACAATATTGTATCTTATACCAGTAGCAACCGGTTTGTTTTCAAACGTGATGATAACATTTTAAAGAAATACTGCATTTAGTTGAGCATTGAACACGACACAAATGCACGACAAAAACAGTATTAAAAACAGAATTATTTTCTATTACACCTGCGAATTAGACAATTTTTATACTGAGAGTTAGAATTAGACGTAAGAAACAAAACAACATCAATAATGTTCTAAATTCAAAAATTAGATACGTAGCCGGTCCTAAGCCTTTTCAACGTCATTGAAAACTATTCGTTCGAGACTCCAAGAATAAGTAGATATATAAATAAGTATTTAGCTTTTTTTGTAATTGTTTACTTTTGGTAAGCAATAAAGAGTTGTCTATCCATATACATAGTTTTGTAGATGAATGTTACTTGGCTTGAGAAATAATTCCAAGCCAAGTAGCAGTTCTCATATTTCTTTAAGACATGGGAATCTTGGAATCAAACAGTTCATAATATGCTCATGTTTATTAATTACGAATGTATTCCACGGGAAATGCAGTAAATTACAGTCTATTACAGTTAACCTCGACGCCAATTAAAGTTGCATTGGTTTTTTTTTTTACTATTGGTTAAGAATATACTGAAATTAATGGTGAACTCACTATCTAACCTTTCTTGTCCCATGCCCCTATTTCAATCCCATAATCCCATCCCTTCTATCCCATTCTTCCTGTCTGATCCATCTATCTCGTCCCGTCTCCTATTCTCCTCATCACACCCTAAAGGATAGCAATACGTTGGCTTCGCCATTAGTGTTGCCGATACCTATAGGCAACGGTAACCACTTTCCATAAGCTAGGCAGTCTCCCCTGTTTGCCAGCTTTAAAAAAAAAGTCGGCAGAGAAACCAATTTGGGGTAACCGATATGTTTGCATGTTGGTTACCCCCAAACTATACAAGTTATGGTTGCGTAATCACCTGGGGCCGATCCGAGACATTCAGACCATAGTAAATAACGGAAAACTCGTTTACATGTACCATGCCAGAAATTGGGGCCTCTGCGTTGCAGTGAGATAGGCTGGCAGAGGTTTATCTAGGCTCACTTAACTATAGAGACCGTCAAACTGGGCCCCAATTCTGCTATTACAATATCGTCAGAATGGTTTTTTTAAATAAAAATAACAGCCATTACGACGTCAGTGGTCGGCCATTCTATATTGTAATAGCAGAATTGGGGTCCTGTTGAACTAATATAAATTTTTTATACTTCTGTGTACCTATATTAGTGTTAATTTTAAAAGTAATATTGTTACGGCCTAGACGCCGACAAAGACAAATTCACACCTGCAAACCTGTAGAAACACATTTTATTACCTTTCGGCATTTGGACTTCTTTTGTTTACTTTGTGTTTAAAAATTGTCATTGGAAAACAGCCCATTGTGTATTGTAATCTTTTATGGCAGTCATTAGCCAAGTGTGTCGGATTTAAAGTAAAAACGGATTCTAGGAAATTCGGTCACGCGGCCGGGCAGACATATTGTGTTTGTGCAGTATAAAGCAATGCCTCGATTGAGGGACGAGGCAGTCGAGCGATAACCACGAGCGAAGCAAGACTTGTGTACATTCGGTAATCTATTTAGTGACGGACTTTGCGCGTGTTATTGAATTACGATCTTCTGCATTACGTTTGGACTTGTCGCGTTCGGTTACATTTGTATCTGTGTTATACGTGTTTGTATAGTTCTAATAAACTATATAATAATTCCAACAGCATTTTAATTCGAGTCCTGCAACTCGTAACAATATGTTTGTGTAATTTCTGAAAGACCTTAGTAGCAATCGCATTATTATCAAGCCTTGTTGCACAAACATTGTTTTAATAGAAAAAAAGTTTAGTTAGTTAAGTTGTTTACTGAGAATTCTTAAATACTTTTCGGCATTTTGTTAAAAAGCATTATACTTTGTCCCAGGAAACTATTGTAAATTTCACGGAGCCTACAACTGGGAATTTCTAAAAATATGAAGAAGTTTTAAGGTTACAACCAATTTTCAATTTACACCAGTCTGTGACAGCATATAAAATAAATCTGCAAGTTAAATTTCATCCACATAGACCCAGCAGTTTTTAAGAAAATGTGATATACAAACACAGACGGAGAGACACGTTCAGTGCGCCATCGTAGTAATATTATTAGGTACCAGCGGGTCTGGCAGAAGTCCTGTCTTGAAAAAATAAAAAATTATTACCTGATTTTAGCACCACCTACCGCATCTAATTGTGAATATAAACCATCCCGGGACCCACAAAATACACACAAGAAATTCATCAATGTTTCTGAACACGATTTTAGTGCCACCTACTGGATCCAATAATTAATCTAAGCCATCCCGAGACCCATTCAAACACGCACAAAAAATATTCCCATCGGTCTAGCCGCTTTTGAGTTTTAGCGAGACTAGCGACCAGCAATTGATTTTTATGTACAAGAAGATTTAGTACAATAATAAAGAGAATTATGTAAATATATAAAAAATAAATAAGTCCTTTAAAGCAGCAGCATTTTTGTTAGACGTCTTTGAAAAAGGTGATTAAAGTAATATTTAAAAAATCGTCATTATTAGTCAGACAATTGTTTGTTTATGCTTTATTGTGTGTGATGACCTCGTTTTTACCTCGAGAACGAATTGTAGATAATACTACGTTAATTCTTATTACACACTACGCTGATTTAGGGTTCCGGTAAATTGGTGACCTAACTAGGAGATGCCGGTCTCTGTATCTCATAACATCCCCATGATTTAAGAGTCCCTAAATTAGCGTAGTATAATAACGGCTTTTATCGAACAGTAGTAATATTCAAATTTATTACAGAAATATCACACTGGCCCACAAAGAAACGTCTGCGCTGTATCCGAATCTGGGTTCAGTTTGGTCCATACAGGAAACATCGAAATAAATAAGGATAGACGGGTTTGGTCAAAATTACAGACCACTTTTTTGTGGGTCGGTGTTATTATTGTTACGAGTTAGCGGGGCTCGAATTAAAATGCCGTTAGATTTATTATAGACTTTGTTAGAACTATACAAACACGTATAACACAGATACAAATATAACCGAACACAAAAAATCCAAACGTAATGCAGAAGGCGGTAATTCAATAAAACGCGCAAAGTCCGTCACTATTAGATTCCCGAATACACACAGACACGTCCCACCCGTATCGTAGTTGTAGCTCAACTTACTCCTCACTCAATCAGGCCGTCGTTTCGTACTTCACAAATGCAGATGTGCCCGCCCGGCAACGTCGACACAATTTCCTATAATTAGTTTGTAATTGTATGCCGCAACACCAGGCTAATGATGATCCTGAGCGAGTACAATAGGACAATAAGTAGAAACGTATGGCAATAAATATGTGAACAACAGATGATGATCATAAAGTAATACAATTAGTTCAAATGCCGACAGGTAATAAAATGTGCTTTTACAGATCTGTACGTGGAATTTGTCTTTGTTCGGGGCCTAAGTTGTAACATTATTCATATTCCTCTTAATTTTTGTATTATTATTTAAATATTCTGGGACGTGATCTCAATTAATTGAAAACAATGATACATCAAAATTCTTATGAACGAATGTTTTGGTATTATATGTAATAAATAGAACTTAAGGTCATTTGTTTATAGCCGACTTTGAAAGAGCAATAAGTTCTGTTCAAATATTTTTTGTTATTTTAAAGGCTCATTTTACATTGTGTTACGTACCGCTCCAAGGTGGTCTTATTTTATTTATATTTGTATTAGATCTTGAACTTCGAAAATATGCTTACTACGAATCTACAAATTCTGTAGTTTGAATTACGTATAGGTTAATTAATTTTTCAAGTGGGCCTTCAGGGCCAAATCCTAAAGTAGCTTGTAAGGATCGATTTGTGAGCAGAAATGTCACAAGGCAAACCAAGGGAAAGGGTTGTTTTTGAAAAAAATATTCTATTTTTCGTACATTTAGCGTAACTTGTTTAGCATGGATATATACAATGTATGTGTGTCTGCCGATTATTCCTATTCTATTCTTAATTCAAAACTAAAAATAAATGTTTTTTACGATTATTTAATACTTATTTGTCGTCCTGTTTTCTTTTGAATCGTTTTACATAACTTGTAAAGTCAGTGCTAAGCAATAATGAAAAATATTTTTAAACTCGTTTGAAAAACCTATATTTCTGGAGCTTTTTACTTAGTTATGTTACTTTTGTGTTTTTCCGTTATTTTTCAGAACTAATTTGTTTTCATATTAAAATAAGACAAATATTTTTTTCGAGATGTTTCTATTTTTTTGTGTGTTACGACAGCTGTTTGCCCTTAGGCAGCAAACTGCCTAAGGATAAACAGTTGTTTATTTTGGAAATCTGGAAATTTGGAAAATGAAACATACCTCCAGGCTAACGGCCCATCTGATGAAAAGCGGTTACAATCGCCTGTAAACAACTGATGCTGCAATCAGAAGTCTTATAGATGTACTGTCGGCTCTAGAGGGATATTATGACATCTTTTTCGCAAGACCCTATATCATAATGCTGGATAGTAATGATGGAAACACCTCACTTGGGTATACATTCCAAATCCCTACAGTGTGCAAGTGAAACAACAAAACAGAATGTTTATATAATTTTTATAAGTACATTTCTTGAGAACAGTAGCTTACATAAGCGAAGCGGCTCAAGGAGGTTTGAATTAACGTTCACTAGATGGCGAGCGGTGAGGTGGAAAAACGAAAAGAGGGCACCGTTCTGAATTATTCCTTCCCTTCAAATTTCAAACTGAATAATAACGTTATTTACTAATATTAACATTATAACTAAATAACATTATACACTTGGGTTGGTGTTGTTCCACGACACAACACAATTATATACATTGCGATAAATATTATGTATGTTTATATTGTAACTCAAGTAAATTTAAGTATAAATTTTATAATAAAATAATTATTTTTCTATATATTTAGGTATATTATATCTATTGCATACCTACCCCCATCCATACCGAGTGTTTGTCCATCCAAAGGTTACCTACCTGGACGAAATCGCTCCCAGTAATAATACCGCCTATTATACTTATTATTACGATTGTATATATGACTTTATTTTATAAAATTGTGTGCAATAAACTAAATATTCTATTATATTCCTTAGAACACTTCCATACAGTGGATAGAATACGCAAAGGGAAAGTCTTTCTGAAGTCTAAGTGTATCTAAGCCGTCTGTGAGCGTGATGCGTCTGTACATATTTAATTACAGTGCGAGGTTTAAGCTCGTAGGCTGGTCAAATCACAGATGCGAGCAATATTTTACATGCGGCCTGACCCCCTACACAAGTGGCATAAGCGCTAAACGAATAGAAGAAAATGTATGGCAATGACATAATAGGTATTTAGCGTAGTAATAGTAGGAGAGCCCAAGATGCTAAATGTGGAGTTACTCGAGCGTCGCGGGGACGTTTTGAATTGTGAAGATTAGGTGCTAAAAATAAAAAAAAGGTTATATGACCCTTTCACTGGTGGGGGGAGCGTGTACAGGTTTTTTTAAAAAAAGAGTCGCACAGAAATACTCAAGCGCGTCAGATAATCAAAAGGTATGTAAAGTAAACCCTAAAGGAACTCCTATTCAAAAGACTGACGTTTTGTCAAAAGTCATGGCCGATTTTTGAAAATGCAAAACAAAACTTAACATTGAAATACTCGAGCGCATCAGATTAATATACAGACGGTTGAGCTTGATGTCCTTATTGTGCTGACCCATAATCTGACAATTATGTGGAGGAATTTCCTTAATCTGACGGTTTGAATAAAAAATTGCAGAATACAAAATACTCCCACCCTATATGAAGAGTTCATATGTTGTGGGAGTACATAATAGGGTGCAAGGTTTCTCAACTTATCTTATTCTGCCACGCTCGAGTAAATCCCAAAATCCCCGCTTGGCCTCCCCTACTATAATATATCGTTCCAATACACTTTCTGTTTAATTAATTTAGCGGTAATGCCATTGTCTAAGGGAGAAAATCTGATTTTTGTAAAGCACAAATCGTTATCAAGGCGTGAACATGAACCAAGGTCGCGAGATAGGTTTAGCCCGCTCGTATCGAGTCATATGGGGGTAACCTTTTGCATAATTATGCCGGAAGGTCAGCAACGCAGCCATGTCATACGCTAATAAATAAAAAAACATTAATTTACTTAACAAATTCTAAGATTATTATTTTATGTAATGTAAAACTTTGTAGCATTTATTTAATCAGGCGCTGTTTATAAAATTGTTTTAGTAATTTTTATAGCACACGAAACAAACGTTCTAGAGAATAGTTGTGTAGTTAGGTGAAATACTCCGTTCAAATAAATGACGAAGAGGCTAAGAGCTCTAGAGTCCGCGCTACGAAAGAAGTCCCACGGAAGTAATTGTTATTCAGTAATTGCCTACATCAATTTATGTATTAGCAAATCAATCAGATTGCAGCGCCACGTCAGTGGGACTTCTTTTTATGTCGCGGACTCTACAATGGAGTGCTACGCTACTGTAGAGTTGACGCTTTGATATGATACAAATGAATTCTTTAGAATAATCTTCACTAGACAGATGGTAGAGTAACTGAAAACTGAGTGAGAAAAACAAATTATCGCATACAAGAATAAGCTATAATGTCTAACAAATATAGGAACATTTCCGTTAGTTAAAATCTAAGACGTTGGTCGCCTCTATCGAACGCTAATATGAGGGCACTAAGACACAGTTGGCCGATTTCCGATCACGAACTAATTTTTAATTAAAATTTAGGGCCAGTTTGATTTCTTTTTAAAGACTCCGAACATGACATGTTGTTTGAAAAGTATAGTAAGATGCTCGCTAGTCGATCGCGGTTTACGAACCGCGAGTAAAACCGTCTCGTTCTTTAAAATCGCGGTACCTATATATATGACTCACATGTTGACCATTAACTTAGAAGATAGGTAGATTTATAAGTATTATGTTATAGATTTGTATTTAAAAATTCATTATTGTAAGTATACATTTCCTTAGACTCCGGATTCTGTACGATGTCTTTTTGATCTTTCTTATGTAAGATGAACAGTGCTCTGAAAAAAGATAGAGATAAAAAATGTTATACTTATAGAACTTTTTAACCGAGTTCAAAAGGAGGAGGTTCTCAATTCAAGGAGGTCTGTTACGCGATTTCTCCGTCAATTGTAGACCGATTTTCAAATTCTTCTTTCAATCGAAAGGTTATACTCCCGAATTGGTCTCATCGTCACCATGTCAGGATCTTATTAGTGGATTCCAAGGAATTTAACAAAGCCACGAAAATTTTTAGCCAACTTCTTCGTACCATGATATCTCTCTCAATCGTAAACCAATTTTCAAATTGTTTCCTTTACTCGTAAGTAACCTACTCACGAGGTAGTCCCACGGTCACAAAGTCAGGTTCTGATGAGTGGATCGGATTCCAGGGCTATCGAGCATAACCCTTATTAAAGTCATGCGCCTAAATTCTTGGAAAAAATCTTCAACGCGCGTGTATTTATTACGTTTTCTACAAGCCCTTAATTTTTTATATGTATGTTACGCGATCTTTTCGTCAATTGTGGATCGATTTAGACATTTTTTTCTTTATTCGGAAGTATGTATGCTCCCGAGGCGGTTTCATGGTCAGCAAGTGAGGATCTACTTTGTGTGGCGCAAGGAAATCGTGCAGGAACGAAAAAAGAATACTAACTTCTGCGCTCGGGCGGCCTATCGTAAGGGGCGACAAAACATTCCACGGCCAGGTGGTAGAAGCATTTGCCCATATGGATGGCTACCACCCCTGGTCTAGAGTATGCCGCTATGCCATAACAACTGTAAGTCGTGTACCAGTATCAGTGGCCAGGTTCTAGTTTCTCCGTCAAGGCCGGCAGCACATTGGCAGCACCTCCGGTGTTGCTAATGTCCATAAGCGACGGTAACCACTTTCCATCACAGGTGAGTCGTCAGCCTGTCTGCTGTGCTTTGGTAATAAAAAAACGAGAGCAACCCATGTTGAAGAACATATACACCGAAGAGTAAGATGGCATATTTGTATGCGCGTACCATTTATACGATTTCTACAGGTGCTTAATATATTATTTCTGAAGCTATTGAAGTATTAGCGCTACTAAAAATTAAAAAATATTTTTTTTAACAAAAACAATCGACTTAACACTAAAAAACCAAAAATAAATATCTAACCGACTTCTTTCTACAAAATCTAGAAGTCGATGCCAAGTGAAACATAAAAAAAAACCAATAACAAAGATGGTTTCTAAGTAAAAACTGCCCCCGCAGCGTTTTCTAATTTTACTAAGGGGATCGTTTTGTTATGAAATAGAAATAATTCACTCAGAATTTCAGCTTTTTATTTTAAGTATTTTCGAGTTTTTTCTCACAAAGGTTCTCGATTTTTATATATTATCGAATCGGCAACGCTTAATTGATCACTGATCGATCTGTCAAAAGTAAAGTAAACTGTTGAACAGTGTATAATGTAAGATACTTACAAGAATATGAATAAAGCTGGCACTGTCATAGCTCCTCCTACAAAATAAAACGCTCCAGGCAAAGTGTCAACAGTCTCAATAAACAGTTGACTGTAAAGGGGTATGTATATTATGGGCACCAGAGATTCAACAAGGCCAATCAATGAGAATAATTTGCCTGTAACAGATACATTACATTGTATATGCTAATATTATAACGAGGTAAATTTTGTGAGGATGTTTGTTTGTATGAAGTAATCTCTTGAACTACTAAACAGACTTTGAAACTTCTTATACCAGTAGAAAGATACATTACTCCTGAATAATATTTAGGCTATAATTCATGGTGATTAATAATATTTTTTAATTTATTAATGGCACTTAGTAAAGTTGGCACGGGTTAGCTAATTTTAAATGAATCTGACAAGTGCATTGCAGTTCCCGAACTATGAAGGGCTCCGTAGAGGTGAAAACCGTCCACTGTTATCATTAGTTGGCTACGAAACTATTAAAGGATTTATATAAAAAATTACACCATATCTGAAAAACTATTCAACCGATATTGTGGAAACTGAATAATGAATGAATGAAAACACTTTCTTGCTCACCAAAAATCAAAACTATTTTCTTAAAAACTAGGTACATAGATGTTGAATAAAGGGCGGCCTTATTGCTTAATGCGATCTCTTCCAAGCAACCCCTAAAATAAGGAAAAATTAAAACATTAAAATGGCGGTGTAGATAAAAAGTAATATAAAACATTCAAAACATAAATAAATAAATACTATACTTCATATACTATACAAACATAAAACATATCATATTACATAGAGAATAAGCAGCACTATTATACCTGAGAGGACCAAAAATAATTAGTAACGATGACCTCAGCGTGACCTTAGCGTAATGATGACTTGACCAAGGCGATAATAATTTAGCTTGACTGATGTCGAGTGATAGTGAATTCCATGGCCGTGAGGACCATACGGGGGTATCGCACAGTGTCGCGGACGGCGGCCACCCTCCTGGCAGGCGATCCGCCCTGGCATCTCCAGGCGAACGTCCTGACAGCGGTGCGTCGCACCCGGCAAGATGCCCTAGCTAGAGGCCTGACCTTCTGTCAGGTCGAAATCGAGGCGATCAGGAAGCGGGAAACCGCCTCCATGATCGCCGTCTGGTCTCAGGAGCTCGACAACCCTACGGCCTATGGCGGCTACACGGTGGATGCAATCAGACCACAGCTGACGGAATGGGTCAACCGCACCAGCGGCACCCTGACCTTCAGGACGACGCAGATACTTACCGGACACGGATGTTTCGATAAGTATCTGTATCGCATTGTGGTTCTCCCAGGGGGTGTGTTCTCCCAGGGCACACTCCAGGCACTTTATTGCGCTGGATTGACTGGGCGTAACTATGCTCTAAATCTCAGCCTTTCCAACACAAACAAATGCGCAGGGTCGACAGGGAGGAGGGGGTTTTTAGTGGGTATTGGGGTTGCTCGCTCGTGTAGCAACGCTCGGAGTCTTCCACACTATTCTGCGACGTCGATCGCGGACGGAGCACTGCCAAGAGCATACTATTGCTGCAGTGTTATCGCCCCCGACCGACGCGTGTCGTTCCCCTAGCAACGACCCAGTTTGTGCGTAAATCGGTTAAGCATTTTCCCTCGCCTCAAAAAAATAAAAAAAATAGTGAATTCCATAAACAGCCTGTATCGTGACGGACTTATCAACGAAGGAAGAAGTGTGAACATGTGTCTTTAAGGAGAGAGTATCACTAGAGTGCAAATAACGTGAATGAGAATGTTATAAAAAATCAAAACGTTCCTTTAGATAAGAAGGAGTACCGTAGGAAACCTACATAGATACTGGCTGTATGTAAGCCTCATTATTTTATAATAAAACCATGTGTCTAATAATATTGCCAGTTGCTATTGAACTGTTGATGTAAAATATTATATGGTATTTAATTAATACAAAATATAGCCCAAGTGAAGTGCATTTTTCATTATATAGATATACGCGCATACAGCAGCTAAGCAATTGTTACAGTCTGCTGAAATAAAGATTTTATACATGGTCCTTCGAGCCGCATATGAACCAGCGACTTATGGATTACTGCATCTGCTAATGTCAGATTGGGTGGTAATTTAATGTGAATACATCTCTGGTCAAGAATAAGCCTGAATGACGCTCTATTGTTCGTGCCTACCCCGCAAGGGAACTGGCGTGAAGTTATGTATGCATGTATGTATGTACGTCTCTGAGGCAACTCTGTGGTTATTTGTTCAATGAAATAGCAATTGATCGACATACTAAAAGATGAATTGCTAGAATGCAATGTTAAATCTACACTCTGACATATTTGCCTGCGAGCATTGCGAATACCAATTACGCCCCTTTTTATAACTGTACATAACTATACGATTTGCAGGACTTAAAAGTTTAAACTCTGGACACTAACCAGTTTATGCTGACACTTACAATACAAACATATTGCTGTATCCATTTGGCCTTCTTGTGTAGTTGCATTCGTTGCCATAGACATTCCTACCGTTGCAATTCCTCCAAAATTTTCTTCATGAACAGGAATGGGCCGTGTCATTGAGGCCTCCATTGCCAAGACTCTCTTTTCTAAACAAGTACGAGGATTAAAAGGACATTGTACAAAAGGGAGAATAAGTGAACATTCCAGCAAAGGCGAACAGAAGAAGAAGAAACTTAAATGGTTATCCCATTTAAGTTTCTTACGATATTTATATATATCATATTTGTATCCGTGCAAAAACGGAGAAAGAATACAATTCCCTACGGCCGGGCGGCCTGTCGTAAGAGGCGACAAAATAACCCACAGCTAGTTGGGAGGGTATTTGCCCGTTTGGATGGCTGCCACTCCTGGTCTAGAGCATGCATCTATAACAACCTTGAGTTGTGTTTCGGCATAAGTGGTCAGGTTCCAGTTGCCCTTTAGAGAGTGGCAGCACATTGATAGCACCTTTGTTGTTACAAATGTCTACAGGCGATGGTAACTGCTTTCCATCAGGTGGGCTGTCTGCTGAGCTCGTGCAATAAAAAAAATCGGATACATAAAACTAATTTTCGTTGAAAGTGTATTTGAAACTCTACACCATTGATTTTTCAAGTCCCGTAGTCATTTTGACAAAAATGCATATCTTTTTAAATCTTCATGTTTGTACGTCTAAACGTCTGTCTGTGTATGTCAGCGACATTTATCTCAGAATTTATTGCGTCTATACAGTTGATATTTTATAGAAAATGTAGTCAGTGTAGCGCTATAAAACTATGTAGTGAAATCACAAAAAATAAGATTGGAGATGGCTACCATACATGTAACTACGGATTGAAAATAAAACATTGTTCTATAAGGGGAGAGTGAGGGCAACTGTAACAAGTGCGTAGTTTTAGACGCGAAGTGCAGTTGAGGGCCACAATACAGAACGCCTATCGCAGATTCTCTCGCTTAATTAATAATGGTTTATACAACTACATCTACGAGGGAGATATTAAATAAGTCAACGTAAGTCTGTTCGAAAGTCAACAAGTCACCAAAAGTAGTCAAAGATCATCAAATGTCATCAAAGCTTACCAAAAGCACAAGATACACCAAAATTCAACAAAAGTTACTGAAAGTTACTAAAAGCAACAAAGATCATCAAAAGTCACTATTTGTTATTAGAAGTTAGTAGTTGGAGTAATAGGCACCATTGTTCCCCCAGGAGGTGCCGCCCTGGACTCGTTTCCGTCCAGGAAGCGGTACAAGGGATGCGTCCCTGGGGCCCTTAGCGGCCACTGTCACATTCCGTCCTTCACTCCGTGACAGTGGTGTCCCACCTATCCACTCCAAATCCTTGTATTCCTTCCCCTTCCTCCCAAAACTCCTCACCAAATACCCCTCCCTTCCGACGACGACCGCCAGCGTCGAGCTCTGCTCGGCCCAGCGCAGTTCTGCTAATCTTGGTCGGTAGAGTTGGAAAACCCTGTGGCCGGCGTTGATACGGTGGAGGTGACTCGACCGCAGCTGTTGCGATGGCTCTCGCGGAAACGCGGGACTCTGACCTTCAGATTGCGGGCTGTTAGCCTTCACCCCAATGCCACCAGTGTGGCGCGCTTGACACGGCGTTTCATACGCTAGTCGAGTGCGCAGCCTGGGCACCACAGAGGTTTGAACTCGAAACAATAGTAGGTCCGATTGATTCGCTTGGCAGCCTGGTGCAAGCCACGCTGCAGAGCGATGATCATTACAGCTTCAGGGGCCCTCATGCATCAAGGGAGCAGAGGAGTGTTCACCCCTGTCGTCGATGTGAGTTAGCTCTTCCAGGGGCTTTCTCATGCACTTATTGCGCTAGGATCGGCGTGGGCGTAAATACGTTCTAAGTCTCATGCCTTTCCTGCCATAAGCGCGGGGCATCGGAGGAGGGTAGTTTTAGTGGGTGTTAGCCATTTTGATTATTGTTTGGATTGCTCGTTCTGGGAATGCCTCCATGATCGACTATGGTCTAATCTCTTGCAAAAGATCCGGTATTGTGCGTAAATAGCATTTACCCTGCCTGAAAAAAATAGGCACCATTCACCCCCGTATAATTTACTTATTTTTTGCCGGAACTTAACCTATTTTCAGGGTTGATTTTGAACATAATGTTTTATTATTTTAGAACAGAATAGAATATACTTTATTGTACATGTACAATAAAATTAATGAAATAATACACAAAAACAGCTTAGAATTAGGTACAAATGACGATCTTATCGCTGAAAGCCATCTTTTGCAGACAACCTTGGGATGGAGAGAGAAATATGGCACAAAAGCTAGGGCAGAGTTTGCTACATAATATATTGAAAAATGTTACAGATTATATAAGTATATTAATATTATTATATAAATATACCTACACACATACATTTACATACATATTGTTACAACCTAGGCGCTGACAAAGACAAATTCCACATACAGATTTGTAGAAGTACATTTATTATCCGTCGGCATTTGAACTAATTATAATTCTTTTATGATCGTCTTCTTCTGTTTATTTATTTATTAGCATACGTTTCTAGAGAACAGTCTATTGTTCTATTGTACTCATTTACGGCCCCTTGAGGCTGCCACATTAGCTAGGTGTCATGAATTATATAGTGCAAGCTGATTCTAGGAAATTCGGTCCACGGTGCCGGACGGGCACATTGCATTTGTGCAGTATAAAACGATTGCCTGATTGAGGGAGCGGGCAGTTCAGTGACAAATAATATCAAGGCGTGACGTGTGTACAATCGGGAATCTAATAATGACGGACTTTGCGCGTTTTATTGAATCACAACCTTCTGCATTACCTTTGAATTTGTTGTGTTCGGTTATATTTGTACCTGTGTTATACGTGTTTGTATAGTTCTAATAAACTCTATAATAATTTCAACGGCATTTTAATTCGAGTCCCACTAAACTCGTAACAATATATATATATATATATATATATATATATATATATATATATACATAACTTCAGGCCAGTTCCCTTGCGGGGTAGGCACGAACAACAGGTTATATATATATAGATAGATAGGTAGATAACACTTTATTGTACACCATTACAGAAAAAACTTACGAACTAGTGTTAGTGGTAGGTACAAGTGGTACAGGTTACATTGTATTAAATTTGTATGTATTTGCCCCCGAAAGATTCATTTCATTTTATATCGCAAACTATACCACCCCCGTCTATATGTAAACTACATAAATGACAAAACTTGACAAAAATGACAAAATAGATAACATGGTCCAAGTGGACCAAGTAAACCCAGTGGACCCAGTGGATCAACTGGACCCAGTGGACCAACTGGACCCAGTGGACCCAGTTGACCAAGTAGATCCAGTGGTCAAAGTGGACCCAGTGGACCCAGTTGACCAAGTGGATCCAGTGGGCCCAGTGGACCCAATGGACCAAGTGAACCCAGTGGACCCAGTAGACCCAGTGGACGAAATGGACAAAATCACAAAACCTGTCCTAGTTTCCGGGATAAACTTTACATAAATCTATCCCAAAATGTATCCCATTATCCGGGATAAAAAGCATCCCTTGGGCACTCTCGGTATTCAAATTATATATGTACCGAGTTTCAGCCAAATCGGTCCAATAGTCTTTCCATAAAAGGATAACAAACAAAAAGACAGATATATTTTTGTCCCGGAAACTATCCCATTTTTCGAGATAAAAAATATCCTATGTTCATTCTCGTCATCGAAAAAATATATATACTGAGTTTCAGCCAAATCCCTCCAGTAGTTTTTCTGTGAAAACGGAACAGACAGACAGACAGACAGACAGACAGACAGACAGACAGACAGACAGACAGACAGACAGACAGACAGACAGACAGACAGACAGACAGACAGACAGACAGACAGACAGACAGACAGACAGACAGACAGACAGAGTTACTTTCGCATTTATAATATTAATAGGGATTACATATCATTATATTGCAGATAATGACCTGACTAAGTTCTTAAATGTTATTAGGGATTTTGCTTGTCTGACAGCAACAGGCAATTAATTCCAAAGTTGGACTGCCTTAACCGTATGAATAGGAGTAATAAGTCTATTTTGACTGGAAGGGCGCAAATTGTGAAAGCAAGAAATAAATTCGAAGCGTTCTTTAAGGTACTGTGGAGTATTAGGGATGAATAAAATACTATAAAGCAGTGAAAGAATATGAGTATTCCGGCGAAAACAATTTGGGAACCACTTGAGTTTTTTTTTCAAAATTCAGAAACGTGGTCATACTTGCGTAACCCAAATATGATACTTATGGAAAAGTTTTGGAGGCGCTCAAGTTTATTAAGTTGCTGTTGAGTCAAATCTAGATAGCTGGCGTCGGCATAATCAAGTGTGGGCAAAAGTAACGACTCTGCAAGCTTAATTTTGGTGGCGATGGGCAGGAAGTTTTTCAGTCGCCAGAGTGATTTGGAGGAGAGAAACAACCGCCGACTCGACGCCATTATATGGGGCCTCCAGGACAGCTCACTATCAAATATAACTCCAAGATTTTTGACCTTATCGCAGATAGGGATAAGCTTCCCATCAAAGAGAAAACTTGGCATACAGGTCCAGTCAACTTTACACAGCATCCGTGAGCTACCGATGATAATTACTTGTGTTTTCTCAGAATTTACAAGAAGTCCATTCGACTTACTCCATTGCAGTATGCGGTCAAAGTCAGAGTTTATCGCTGCGACTGCTTGATTTAGTGTAGCGACCGGTGCCTGCGTGTAAATTTGGAGATCGTCTGCATAGAGGTGATAGGATGAAGTAAGTTCATTGAAAATTGAGTTTATAAAAACAGCGAATAATAAAGGAGATAGTACGCCGCCCTGTGGAACACCGGCAGAGAGATCACACCACGACGAATAGTCGTCATCAACTCGAATGCTCTGCCGGCGTCCATATAGGTAACTATGAGACTAGTCGATTACTTTAGGAGATATGTTAATAGAGCGTAGGATGCCGAGTAACACTTCAAAGTCAATATTATTAAAAGCACTGCTGAAATCGAGCAGCGATAGCACAGTCAGCAAGCCATTGTCCATGCCATGCCGAATGTCATCTGTAATTTTAATAAGGGCTGTGGTGGTGCTGTGGCCAGGACGAAAACCAGACTGGTGAGGATTCAAAAGGAAATTATGGTTCAGGAAAATACTTAGCTGCTGATGAACTAAGCGTTCGAGGACTTTGGAAAGGATAGGTAGTACGGAAATAGGACGAAGTTGAGAAAAGGAAGCGGGATTGGGTCTTTTTGCCAGAGGAGTAACCTGGGCTTCCTTCCAGGCTGTTGGGAATATACAAGAGGTTATGGATGTATTAAGGATATGGGTAAGGGATTATTGACATCCAGTATGGGTAGGATCATGTTGCGACTAATGCTATTACTGCCGACAGCATTAGATGTGATGGATTTCACAGCTTTCTTAACATCACTGTCAGTAAATCGACTAAAAAGAAAAGGAGAATGCTTGGGTGTTGGCTTGGACGAGATTCTTTTCAAAGTTTCAGACTTTATCACTACATTAAAGTCAGAAGTGGTTGAGAAATGTTGATTTAAATCCATACTTTAGCTGGATTATCATTTTGAACTGATTCGTGAATATAACGGCATTGAGCGCGAGGCACTCTATTACAGCGATTACGAATGCTCACATAAGCCGCTTTGTTTGGTTCGGTTGGCTTAATTTTATATTGAGTTTGAGCTTTAGATTTCTTGTGCATCTGCGATTTAATATCATTGGCAAGCCACGGTGCAGGAAAATGTTTGACCTTGATACGGCGTAAAGGTGCATGAATATCATACAGCTTCATCAAAGCAGCATGAAACACATGAACCTTCTCATCAATAGTGGTTGCACTGACCACCCCAGACCAGTCAACTTCCTGAGCGTCCTTAAGTAAGGCATCTGGGCTCATGCCGCCAAAATTACGCTGCAGGATGATTTTGGATTTGGCTTTCGGCGGATGTAAGTTATATGAGAGAAAAATCATGTCATGATAGTAAAAAGCATCCGCCGAACATTGACCATAATGAGATACGTGAGGTAGTGATGAAACCATAATTAGGTCGAGAAGAGAAGGTGATGAATTAGGGAAACGATGAGTAGCACTCAGAGGAAGAATATGTATGTTAAGAGATCTTGTTAAAGTTTCTAAAGCAGAAGAACGATGGTCTTGTTTAAGGAGATAAGTTTTGAAATCACCCATGATGATACTATGCATATATGAAGGAGAAAACTTTTCTAGTAAAGTTTCAAAAGCGGAGAAGTAATTAATGCGAACAGACGATGCGTGAAAATACTCCTAGCAAAATTTTGGTATGCGCAAGTTCTACTTCTATAAATAAATACTCACCGTTACCCGGTGTTGGGGGTTGTGAGGATGCACTTAAGATTTTGTATGCTAGATGGGAGCGCAAGTATATAGTATATAGTAGCAACAACTCCACCACCAGTACCGGTACGGTCATTTCTGATTAGACGATATCCTGGCAAAGAATATGAAAAAGAGGACAGGCAAGGTTTAAGCCAGGATTCCAAAACTAATAGAGCGTGCAAATTATTATGACTAAATGACGCCAGCATATCGGAGAATATATATATATATATATATATATATATATATATATATATATATATATATATATATATATATATATATTATACAATTCGCTAAATATCATAAAGATACTTTATTATTTTGTTACATTACATTAAATTGCACCGGTCACCGGCACCTAACAAAATGGAAATGATAGAAATTATAAAAGATATTTATTTCGAAATCACTGATAAACACTTTAGTATTTGATCAATGAATACACAATTTTTTCAAGCTAATAATAAATAGTACAACTCACCAACTTGTTCAAGTGTTACCACTTTTGTGCCTAATGATCGAATAGCCGTTAAGCCAGAAGGTCCAAAGAAGTCAAAGGCTGGTCCAGCGTAGAACCAACCCCTAGTAGGTGCCAATCCATATACGATGCTTGAAACAATTTTACATGTGGTCGCAATAATTCCAACGAACGTGTCATGTATTTTGAGGTACTTGCTAAAAAATGAAACTGCGACAGCCGTACCTGCAATAAATATATATCTTATTTGATCTTATTTAATGATTTAAATAAAATTTTCTACTTTCCATACATTAACTAAACATCAAATTGAGTCGGTTCTTTGAGCGCACCTCATTTGGAAATTTAATAAAAATATCTGGAAAAAATTGGTTGATCATTTACAGTGTTCCGTTACCAAACAACAGTGTCAAAGGATATCAAAATAATTTCTGTACTTCATAGTACATACATTATTTTGATACTGTTATAAAGTTTGTTGATATGAAACTTTAATTGAGGCTTTTTAGAACGGTTCAACTATACAGGTTTTATTTGATAAAATGGAAAAAACACCTGTTACACTGGTATTTATAGAAAAATATGAATGATCCGTTACAAAAAAATATAACACGGATTTATGATTTGGGTATATAAGTAAATTAAAGCCTCTTCAGAGATTGCTAAAACGAGTTTATTCTCACCAGTTATCCCCATTAACATTGAATAGGTGGAAAAAAAAGTGTAATCCACCGCTGTCATTTTGTACCTACGTAAAGCATATAGGTATAACACAACAGCTTCACCTGAAATAAAAAATAATGGAATCAACTTATACTTGACTTTGAAGTCCAGACAGGCTCGATATCAATCATTAAAAATTATTCGACCTTTTATTAAGCACATATATAAAATAATGCACAAATATATCAAAGAAATGTTAGGTACCTAATGTGCAACTGTTTATTATGTAACACTAGCGGACCCGCCAGACCTAGTCCTGCCTCGAAAAAAATTAAATTTAGAACCCGATTGCTGTGCTTGCCGGGTCCATTTGCCAACTCCCTTAAAAACAAAATTAAGCTATGTATGTTACTGGATAGTCTATAAAATTTCTCGTATGTCATATTGTTCGTTTTATACTTAAAACCGCCAACTTACAACTAAATCTGACATCAACCTTTGGAATTTGTTCCAAAATCCGCCAGCTCTTTTGAAAATTATTTCCAAATCCCGCTACATCTGTTTCGACCAATCACGACGCTCTATTCCGAAACTTTCAATATGGCGTTATAGTGCAGAGTATGATTATTGTTGTCCGTAATTTGAATTTTTTAATTAAAATAATCGAAGAACTGACTAAACAAGTTGAAAAAGCATGTCCTAATAAAGGAAGAAAAAGAATATGTCAACCGGATTTATGGAAAAATAACAAATTGAAGGAAAAAAGTTAGTTAAAGTTTGATTGGTTACTATGGCTATTAGTTTTATCATTAGGGTGAGCAGCGTGTCTGTTTTTTATTGAAAATTTATAATAATAACTATATTAGGCAAAATTTGCAATTCATTATTCCATTATGCTCGTGATTAAAGTTACTTTCCAATCATTTAAAAATTAAACTGCATGAATCAATTATATACAGAATAAATACCATGGGTATCCTTTTTTCAATAACTAGTAAGGTCCAATTTAAAAAAAATAATACTTGTTGGGTTAACTATTAATGGTTCTAATTGTGGTGGTAGTTCTAACTTATATTATGATGTCATATAAGTATTATTTTTTTCAGATATGCGCCTGCCAGTTTGCCCGTTTTACCGAAATGTAGACACAATACTAAAAGGTTAAAGTGTGGCTCGATGACAATGAGTGATTTGATGAACATACATAAGCAGTTTTATGCAAAGACTAATAAGATAAACCAAGACGATTTCATTTTAAAATACTGTGTCACAAATAATTTTCAAAGACATCGACCTAAAGATGGGAGCCGATGTTCGAAAAATATGACTGTAAAATGTTTCCTTTATAAAAAAACAGAAGTAAAAAATGTACCTGTCTGCAAATCGGCTTTTATGTCGACTTTAATTGTCACAAAGGACAGAATTTCGGATCATAAATCTCAGCGTAATCGGTGTACATATGGAACGGAATGGAAATTTTTTCATAAAAAATATTCATAAAATGAAAACTACTTGGCCAAATTATTTCAAATTCAAATTTTTAGGGGACCAAATGGCAGCTATTTCGCGTCGAACAAAAAAATAATCACGTATATCGGATCATAAATCTCGGTGAACATACTTAAAAAAAAAACAAAAAAAAGATCCCGACGAATTGAGAACCTCCTCCGTTTTTTGAAGTCAGTTAAAAATAAAGATAAAGTTTCATCTATAACTAACTTTTTCGTTTCCACATCCTCCTGTATATGAACAAAAACTTAATTCGTTACAAAAGCCGCTAAATCCATTTTTAAATTATATAAATAAGTGTTTATGTTCTTTTTTACTCATAAAAATACATATAATATATCAGGGTTTTAAACAAATTAGAATTACATTCGCTAGCGGATTAATTACAATTCAATTAAACAGGTCGTCGGAGACATTAGATACACTTTTTTGCTTTTACTGAAAATATGTGGCGTGTGGAGTTAGCTGATAATTGTAATTATACGATTCATTTCAGGGCCATCTACTGGATTTAGCTGTAATCTAAACCATCCCGAGACCCACTCAGAGACACACAAAAAATTAATTAAAATCAGTCCTGCGGTTTAGAAGAAGTTCTGTGACACACACGTACAAAAAAATACAGAAGCATTTTTAAGCTAGCCTCTTTAGTTAAATCCGAAATTATAAGAAGTAGTGAAAAATACTCAAAGAAGTCTCGGGGCCGGTTTTGACGAAAACTAACTAAAGTGGTATCATTAGATTTTTGAAACATCAATTATTATTTAACGTATTGTTAAGACCTAGGTGCCGATAAAGACAAATTCACACCTGCATAAACACATTTTATTACCCTTTCGGCAATTGGACTTCTTTTGTTTACTTTGTGTTTAAATTTGTGATTAAAAAACAGCCCATTGTGTATTGTAATCTTTTACGGCCTATTGCTGTATTGTGATCACTGCCAGGTGCCTCGGATTTAGATCCTTATTTAGAAGCTGATTCTAAGAAATTCGGTCCGCGCGGCCGGGCAAACATATTGCATCGGTACAGTATAAAGTAATACCCCAATTGAGAGATGAGGCAATTAAGTGGTAACCACGAACGAAGCAAGACGTGTACATTCGGTAATGTATTTAGTGACGGACTTTGCGGACTGGTTGTGTTCAGTTATATTTGTACCTGTATGATACGTGTTTGTATAGTTCTAATAAACTCTATAATAATTCTAATGGCATTGGAATTCGAGTCCTGCAACTCGTAACAGTATAATAAGAATAATCAATGATAATAATTATTATTATACGTTTGATTATTATATTATTATTATACGTTTGATTATTATATTATTATTATATACCTCACCCACAGGGGGGATTTGTGGCGAAGCTTTAGATGAGTAGTGACACCTCGTACCTGACTCCAGGGGGCCAAGACAAGGCCCCGCCTCCGTGCTAGCCTTAGCCAGCCGGCACGGAGTGGAGACCGCCAGATCTAAGACCCAAAAGCTCTAGAGGTGGAAGTGAAAAATGTACATAACGCCGGAAGTAGTTTAGGTGAACTTGCAGCCCACCTCTCGACACCCCTTAGCCACTCACACCCACGTTGGCCTTCCCCAATTTTGCACGGCATTTTTTTTGAGGCCCATGCAGGTAGTGGCGAATCACCGTCTGCCCATTTTCATGTTCCTGAACATTGCAACGGGCAGACGCCATAGTCCCCATATTCCCAGACCCCCAGTACCACTAGCAGTTGACCCCAATAGCCCGGTACTTTTTGTCCTCATTTCCCACAATAGTCCTACACTGGCCGGGGCTTGTCCTTGGGTGCATTATTATATTATGTAGACAGGGATAATCGCCGGTCAGTGTCACGCCACATTTACATTCAATTTGTCAAGGGGCCTCTATGTATTGGCCTCCCCATGGCCCCACGCAAGCCCTCCAAATGTCCGGGCCATTTTTATGGCCCGTGGTCTGCAGAGACATACAAGCATAATAATAATATTAATAGCCCATACACATCTCACTACCGGGCTCGGGCCTCTCCTATATAGAGGAACGGACAGTATACTCGACACGCTTGTCAAGGCGGCTTGGCAGGTGTGACACATCGGTTAACTCGATGTGCAGGTTTCATCGCGATGTTTTTCTTTGATATTTGTTAGTATGTGGTAATTGTAACAATATGTACATTAGCTCAGAAAACTGCCTAAGTGTTACATGCGTTCCGGTCAGGATTCGAACCCGCACCCTTCGCGTGCGCAAGCCATTATACACTACCACGACTACAAGTTTGAAACGTATATTTAATTAATATATTATTAGATATGTACAAATTATTCGTTTTATTTTCAAGTATGTCTGTTATGTGTGAATTACCTACCGTTTGATGGCCCCTGGACGACGATGAAAGCACATATCACAAGAATAATCTTAATGCTCTGCTTGCGGGAAGACATCAAAATTAAACTGATTAGTTCCCAGAAGTGCTTAGGATGGAAGAAATCTATAATCTCTTGAGTCAGTGTTCCTTTAGTTTTGTCATTCCTTACGTTGTGAATATTTAAATATGTATAGATAAATCCAATTATATAAGCAACTAGTATTATACTGAACACGCCTAGGTAGCCCATCTTCTTCAATACGATTCCACTTATTGATAATCCAAGTGGGAACCCAAGTGCCGTAACCACTGAATTTACACCGAATCTAAATGTCCGAGACTGTTCAGTAGTGATATCAGCCAGAAAACTGTAAACTCCTATCACAGCAACAGAATATCCACCGCTTAAAGCTGATGGTAGAGCTTCAATTAATGCAGTAGACCATAAAGGCACTTCCATGAAAAAGTAAGACGCCCAAAGCATACCAAAATTTGATACAATTTCACCAACAGTCGGTATAAGCATTAGTGCTTTCCGATTACCAGTTTTGTCACTCCATACACCAAGAAATAATATGAGAAAAGCCGATACGCCGTATTGTAGAGGCAACTGCCACGACGTCATATCCGAAACCACTTTGATTGTAGCTGATTCAGCTTCTTCTGTTATATTATCGCTATTATCAGCATCAATAACATGTCGACATACCTCTTCAGTATAATTTAAAGCCACGCGGCATGCTTTTTCCGTATTTATTATTTGTACCGCTAAGGAACTAAGAGTCATCCCTAATATAAAACATATTAAGAAAGGTTCGACAGTAATAGCATAAAAAAAAATCCGTATTTTCTCTTTAAAAGTTGGCGGTGTTTGCACTTCTGTTGCACAATCATTTTCATTTTTGTCGTCAACCTCAAGGCCGTTATCAATTCTGTCCTTCATAATTTCGAAATTATTTTATATTATATAACACACACGTAAATGTACAAAAACTACTAATACTTAAGTGTGTTTGTTACAAAACACGGATTACCACTGAGCGACATTCTACCTCTGCAGGCATAAAACAAACGTGTTTCTTATGCGATCTATCAATAGCTAAATGCTAAGGCTAATCATATCGCCACTTCGGCATTATATAGCAATTCTTTAAAACCCGTAACAAAAATTGTAAAAGTTTTGCTTATTTATCAAACTTGCTGAGCTAAGTACAGAAAAGTTAAAAGCGAGTATATCGCATGGCCCGCATATTACACAGTTTATCTATAAAACTAGGATATGCCCGCGACTTCGTTCACGCTTGAAATTGCCGCGGGATTCCCGGGACACAAAGTACCGCGGTATTTAAAAAAGAATGTAAGCTATCGTTTTACTGAAAACAGTGTCGGAATAAGTTAATTTTCATGCACCTAAACATCTTCAAACCACTACCGGGAAAATTCCCGCTGGATACCCGGGATAAAAATTATCACACATTTTATTACATAAAATTTGCTACTAATCAGTAAAATCACATTGGAATTCGATATTTTGTAATTTGACCATTTTAAATAATTTCTCCAAAAAAATCTCGCGGGATTCCCAGAATAGAACGTAGCGCAGATGGGAAATCTATAAATTTTCTGTGAATCAGCGAAAGACGCATCGAAATCGGCCTAGTAGTTTTAACGTGAATCCCGAATAAACAGACAAACCAACCAACAGATCAGTAATTATTTATTTTATTTGGGGGCTAACAGCTATAATAATATTAACTAAGAAACAAACTAGGTCAAGAGAAGCTGTTAATAAGCCTACACAGATCACAGTAAATAGTAAAAAAAATAAAAATTGAACAAAAAAACATTATAAGAAAACTACGACGATATAAAGTATTGAAACCGATAACTCCGAGTTTAAATAAAACTTCACCCACTTTGCGCTTAACAATGATACACTATTAGTAAATTGGTCTAAGTCTACGTCTTCCATCTTATGAAATTCATTTGCTTATCTGATATGGAACGTACTACGTCGGTGAACTGTGCCCATCATTGATATGTGTAATAATTTCCTAGGGCGAACATTAGTAGGGGAACATACAAATGTACTTTCTCAATAAGATTTACATAATCGATTTTCGATTTCGCAATATTAACTAAGAAACGTAAATCAGCAATTTTTATTTTAGTCTTCAACAGCGTTCAACGTAACATTTGCCTGGTATTTAAAATTTCAAATTAATGAACCTTATTATTGTATACATAGTGTTGGCCGAAGATCTCGCCATGCCAGCCTCAATGACATCATCGGTCGAGCTCTTGTCAGCGTTGGCGTAGCAGCCATCCTAGAGCCAAATGGAGTGCGCGACGATGGCAAGAAGCCGGATGGAATGCCACTTATTCCTTGGAAGATGGGAAGGCCGCTTGTGTGGGACGCGACATTCGTTGACACTCTGGCGGCATCACATCTTCCAGTGACTAAGTCAAGGGCTGGCAACGCTGCTTCAACAGCTGAAGATCTTAAGCGGCGCAAATATGGAACCCTAGAAAGGGGTTAGATATTTGTGCCGTTTGGAGTTGAAACTTTAGGTCCGTGGGGTCCATCGGCAAAGGATTTTTTCAAATAAATTTGTAAGAAACTCTTTGACACCACCCGTGATCAGAAGACTGGTTCGTATTTCGCGCAACGAATCAGCTGACTGCATTGCCATACGGCGTGGCAATGCAGCCAGCCTTCTGGGCACACTTCCCTCTTGTAGCGATTTGTTACATTCTTTATAATAAATTATTTCTAATTTAGTTTATTTTTAAGTATTTAGTTAAGTTATTCTCATATTAAACTTTCTTCCTATTATAATGTCCGAATAAAATTAAGATTGGGATCTCCTTATAATGGAAACAATGTTGTAGCATGAATTTTGTGAATTTATTTTGAACTAGCTTCTGCCCGCGACTTCGTCCGCGTGGAATAGTAAAAAAAACCCCTCGATTTTGAAACAATCTTCATTGGCGCTCCGCTCCTAATGGTCTGATTTGAAAAATTATTTCAGTGTTAGATAGCCCATTAATCAAGGGAGGCTATATGCTATATAACCTCTAGTTTCTGCTTCTTGTTTAAAGAGCAGGCGTTAATACAGGTTACATTGTACACCATTTTTATGTTAGTGCAATTTGCACCCAAAAATTCACTTAATTTTATATCGCAAACTATCCGATCTCCTGGCATGGGTATATATGTCCATTTTCGGCATTAAAACTACATTTAAACAAAATTACAATAAAAACGATCCAGTATTCCCAGTGTTTTCCGAAAACTTAACAGCAAAACACATCGAGTTACTATCGCATTTTTATAGACGATGAATTTTTATATCTATGAACTTGAGAAATGATTGGTCTCATCCAAACTTTCATCCTCTATTACAAACAGTCCTAGTTTTATTTATCTATCCCCGTCAATGAAAACTACAAAAATGACAAAAGGACAAAAACTGCAAAAAGGACAAAAAATCAAAAAAAGAGCCAAAAGGGCAAAAATAGCAAAAAGAGCGAAATTTTCAAAATGGACAAAAAGAGCAAAAAGAGCAAAAGAGCAAAAAGACAAAAAGAGCAAAAACAGCCAAAAGAGCAAAATGGACAAAAAAAGAAGGAAATGAGCAAAAGATCAAAAGAGTAAAACAACAAAAAAGGACAAAAAGTTCAAAAAGAGCAAAAGAGCAAAAAGAGAAAAAAGGACAGAAAGAGCAAAACGGACACAAACGGCAAATCACAAAACCAACCAAAACCTGTCCCACTTTTGGGATAACCTTTACATAAATCTATCCCAAAATCTATCCCATTATCCGGGGTAAAAAATATCCCTTGTCCACCCTCGTTATGAAAATTACATATATACCGATTTTCAGCCAAATCGGTCCAGTAGTTTTTCCGTAAAAGCATAACAAACAAACAGACAAATATATTTTTATCCCGGAAAATATTCCATTTTCGGGATAATAAGTATCCTATGTTCATCCTCGGCGCATCGAAAATATATATATATATATATATATATACTGAGTTTCAGCCAAATCGGTCCAGTAGTTTTTCCGTGAAAACGGAACAGACAGACAGACAGACAGACAGACAGAGTTACTTTCGCATTTATAATATTAATAGGGATGTTTTCCGGTATAGTGGAATGTACTTCATAGTATGGATTCCAAATTTGACTAACATGTTCGAGATGACTGCAGACGAAAGTATAATACAAAAAGAAATTATTATCTATAATATTTTCAAATTCTAAACATGCCGTGTCTGTACATGAAGCTATTAAAAAAAAACAACTGAAATAGACTATGTAAACGAGAGAGAACACGATGCAATTTATTTAAGATTCTTGTATGTTTGTCTCTTTCTTCGAGATTCACGTAAAAACTTCTGGGCCGATTTCGATGAGGTTTTCGCTGATTGACAGCTAACTCTTACTTAAAATCTGCATTCCTCTTTATGCTGGCAATTATTGAAAATGGAAAAATTTCGAATTCCCATGAGACTTTTTCACTGTTCGATAGCAAATTTTATGTAATAAAATATGTGATATTTTTTATCCGGGGAATCCTGCAGGAATTTTTCCGGGAGAAGTTTATGGTTTTATAGGTGCATAAAAATTAGCTTATTCTGATGCAGTTTCCACTAAAACAATAGCTTGCAACCTTTTTAAATGTTGCGGCACTTTGCGTCCTGGGAATTCCGTGGGAATTTCAAGTCAAGCGTGGACGAAGTCGTGGGCATATCCTAGTTTTTTATAATATTCTTTAGTAGCCGGATGCCGGATCATATGTTTTATCGACCGTTAAAAAAGAACAGTTAGCAAGTTCTAAGAACTGTCCATATGGCACTTTAGGATACGATGGGACATGATTGGACTATATTATATGGAATTAAATATTAGTTAGCTACTCCAAAACAAAATACACTTTGTATTTTATGGGTCTTTCCTTAAAACATTGTGATAAGAACTAAATAAGACCGTCTCATGTTATCGTTTCTTCAAAAACAAAACATTTTAATCATGGTATTTGCTTTAGACATAGTTGTTTAAACAGTTAATAAAATTATGTTAATTATCATTAATGTCCCTGCTACGACTAGATTTAATATGTTATTGAAATATGAGATGCAATATTGTTAATGATGTTAAACATTGATAGTTGCCTCGTGTAATTCACTATACCTAATACAGCTTAACACTAACGGCGTTGTTTGTTCCGCGATAATCAAGATACATTTGGCCACAGTCACCAACACAAACGCAGATAGAGTAGGGGTATAATATAATAATATTAAATTCCAAATCATCAAAAACTTATCTGTAAAACTAAATAGGTGGCTAGATACTTTCCTCACCTTCCCTTTGCGCACAAACGTTGTTTTACTATTGTTTTCAAATTGTTCACGGACTTTTAGATATTTTTGGCATTTTGTTAAAAGCATTATACTATGTCCCAGGAAACTATCGTAAAATTCACGGAGCCTACAGTAGGAATTCCTAATGTTATGAAGGCCAATTCTTAACTTACACCGGTCTGTGGCAGCTTATAGAATAACAGTTTTATTAATAGAGAGTTAGAGTAAGTTTGAACGCTTCTTTTAGAACCATAAAGAAGCGTTCAAACTCACTGACACTAACTCTCAAAAAATTATAATTTTCTATGAATAATAATTTCTCTCCGTTGATCTCTGAGTTGATTTTTCAAGTGAGCCTTCAGGGCCAAATCGTAAATAGCGATAAACACTCAAAGGTGTCTCGAGGCCGATTTTGATGAAAACTAAACTGTTATTATTAGATTTAAAGAAAACTCGATTAACTTTGTCAGGAATCAAATCGGCTGATTTAGGAAAAATAGCACATTTTGTATTATTATACCAATACATAGTGTAGCTTGTGAGGATCAATTTGTGAGCAGGAATGTCACAAGGCAAACCAAGGAAAAGCGTTGTGTTTGAACAAAATATTCTATTTTCCGTACATTTAGCCACAGTAGGTGTAATGCCAACACCTGCTAGGTTTTAGGACTGGATAGGGGTGAGGACTAGATAAGGCAATAGGATAGGAAGGTGGAATAGATCTGTGGAATAGGAAGGAGCGAGAAGTGGGGCATCGGTGCTATCGCTCACTGTACAAAATACAATTAGTTCAAGGCATTTCACGTTAATATTTTGTGAGAGCGTGATATCGTACCGATCGAGTCAGCCTTAGACATGTTACTCGGACTGTAGCCAAATCGACTCTTTAATCTATATAGTACTATAATAAATCTTTAAATAGTTCGATTTTGTACAATGCGACTAAAAATGTGAAAAAAATCAGGAGGGATAACTCGGACGCACAGATTACGAAAATGCAATTTTCACCATTTTTGTCTGTCTGTTAGTGCATCACGTAAAAATTACTGAATGGATATAAATTCGAATCGAAGCGAACTTATATCACGGGGCGTAACTTAGGATACTTTTTATCCAGATAAATAACGTCGTTTCCGTGGGATAGCCAAAAAGGTGGCGCTGCGATCGCAACTTTTTGGAAACTACTGAACGTATATAATTGAAACTCGGCATTATGCTGGTTTATCCCGATAAAAGATGTCGTTTACCTGGAATAGACGGATTAGCAAAATAGATGAAGCTTCAGGTTGGCTTCGACTCTGTATGTTTTGATGGGTAGTTATACAGAGTATTTGGACTTAGTTTCTTTCTTATTGTAGTGAATTTAACAAGAAACATTAAAGATTCAGGTCTAATAATTACAGAATCTATCCTCCTTTAACCAAATACGTTATTGAGAATAATAATATACCATCAGAAATCATTATTCATATTTCATAAGTTTTCTTTTTTAGTTTAACATCCATAGTAGTATTTAGTTCCTTTGTCTATTATTATGCTCACTCTTTTTGTAGATCGATGGGACTCGCCACTGCTACGTAAATGGGTGCAATTGCACACCCAGTTAAATGTATGAGTTTGTTTATTTTCTGCCGCCTCGCGGCCCGGTGGTAGAGTCTATACTTGACATCATTTGGTATACATGTCCCTTTGATGCCGTGGAATAGAAACATTTATAATAATTATAGTGACGCGGGTGTAATGCCCTAGTATGTGTTTTATTTAATTGTTGTGCCGTGAACTAATTTTGGAATTTAAATTTTAATAACAATGGTATAATTTATAATATGAAACTGTATGATATGGAAATATTCAATTTCTGAAATAAATGAATTATTATTATTATTATTATTATTATGCATTCTTTAAAACATAAAAATGACAATTTAGTTCACGAGCTTTTAGCTTAGGCCACTTTTTCCTTTCAGATAATGTTATATTTATAGACTATTTCACGCAGATGCAGCGATGAGTTTAATGCGTCATTTGTGATGTGATATTGTTAATAATTGGTGATAACGTGAAATATTGACAGATAACGTATGTATATACAATAATCTAGCTATAATTTTTAGGCGATTTTCACCATCAGTTAGATACATTTTCATTGAGGGTTTATTTCTATATATAAAACCTAATTAAGCTTTTATGTAAATAACATACAGCTAGAGAGCCGCGGGGAAAACGCTAGTAGTACATATAACTCAATGGGATGAGGCCGCTGGTCCACTGCCTGCCAGGGTCTCGCAGATTGGCGAGACCACGTGGCCATACACGTGGCGCTGGTAATAGGGCACATAGGGCGCAACACTAATGGATTATAGTGAGTATCCCGACTCAGGTTATAAAACTAATTAAATTATTATGTAAATAACACAGTGCTGAACACCTAGGGAAAACGCTAGTCTATCTATAATATTATAAAATTCTAAAAAAACCAATTGGAATATACTATATAAAAGGTGGAGAACTTGCATCGATGTTGCAATTTTTTTTAGATTTCTTGTCAATTTGTCTGTTTCTTCGGTATTCACGTATAAACTACTGGGGCAATTTCAATGTGGTTTTCGCTGATCGACAGAAAATTCTTAGACTTAAAATCTACGCTACTTTTTATCCTGGATATCCAGCGAGAATTTTTTTGGTAGTGATTTGTAGTAGTTCGGGTACGTTAAAATTTGCTTATTCTCTCTATATATTATTCTCTTCTTTGTGTCCCGGGAATTCCGCGGGAATTTCAAGTTAAGCATGGACGAAGTAGCGGGCATATACTAGTAGCATATAATAATATCAGCCACTAGCCCGTACCACTGTTGGACTTAGATATCGTCAGTTTTAGAGGATCAGACTGTATTATACGAGTACATATAGACACCAGTTATCGAAAATTTCTCTGAACAGTGCATGTTTCCAGTGAATGAGATCCGGGTACGTTAGTCACTAAGCTACCACGACTATGCTCCTACTGTTAAGCTCCTACTAGCTTATTTTTAAATATTTAGGAACATTTACACCAATGTTAACAGTGTCTATGTAACTTTGCTATCATAAAGAAATATATATCCGCATAAAGAAGACGAAAGTCATGTTCAATAAGCACGTCGTGCCGAAACCGGTAAACGACGATGGCGCCCCTCTGGAAGTTCTGCAAGAATGTGCACAACTTCCAGAAAATACAGGTAAGCAGGCACAACTTCGAGGGGAAGCCAATAGGAGGATTCCGCTCGACTGGGCAGCATTCAGTAAGCTTTGTCAAGTTTTCTCGTCAAACATCCCCCAATGCTTGAAGATGAAAGTCTTCGAGCTGTGCGTCCTCCCCGTCTTGACCTACAGGAGTGACGTGGACACTGACAGTAGGATTGGTCGGGCTATGGAGCGAGCTATGTTGGGTGTTATGAATAAAAGTAGAAACGAGGATATCTGTAAGAGAACCATGGTAACGGACATAGCTTGCAAAATTAGCAAGTTGAAGGTTGGTAGTGGGCCAGTCACGTCTGCCGCAGGACCGATGTCCGATGGAGCAGACAAGTTCTGGAGTGGAACGATATCTCGGTAAACGTAGTGTCACACACCGTCCAGCTGTCCAGCATCAGTAGGCGCGGGATGAGGAATTTGGAGGATAGAGATGATGGCGTCGACTTGGGGAGCCCAAGGTCCAGCAGTGCACTGCGATTGGCTGACGACGATACCGCATATATTAACTAATGTCTTGGTATAAAAAGTATCTTACAAACATTCTTGTTATCGAAAATATTATTTTTAATTTTGTATGATTAATGATACAATAAATATCCCTATTATATATTATTATTATTTTGTTATTTATTATCTCTATCCATATTATAAATGCGAAACTAACTCTGTCTGTCTGGCTGTCTGTCTGCCTATCCGTCTCTCCGTCTGTTTGGACCGATTTGACTGAAACTTAGTATGTATATATTTTCGATCAACATAGGATACTTTTTATGCCGAAAAATGGGATAGTTCCGAGATAAAAATATATTTGTCTCTCTGTTTGTTATGCTTTTACGCAAAAACTATTGGACCGTTTTGGCTGAAATTCAGTATATATATATGTAACTTTAATACCGCGGGTAGACAAGGGATGCTTTTTATCCCGGATAATGCGATAGATTTTGAGATACATTTATGTAAAGATTATCCCAGAAAGTTGGATAGGTTTTTGTGATTTTCCATTACCGTAATTTTGATTTTTTAGATCATTTTGGTCATTTCGGCTATTTCAGTTATTTCCACCATTTCGGCCATTTCACCCATATCGGCCATTTCAGTTATTTCGGTCATTTCATCTACTTCAGCCATTTCGGCCATTTCGGCCATTTTTGTCAGTTTAGTCCTTTTTGTCATTTTGTAGTTTATAAATAGATAGACGGGGGATAAATAAATAAAACTAGAACTGGTTGAAATTTTGTATTGGAGACCAATTATTTCTCAAGTTTATAGATATAAAAATTCATCATCTATAAAAATTAATGAATGTTTTGCTGTAATTTTGTATAAATGTAGTTTTAATACCGAAAATGGGCATAAATACTTTTCATGCCGGGAGATGGGAGTTTGTGATATAAAATGAGTGAATTTTCCGGGTGCAAATAGCACTAACATAAAATTTTAGTAAAATTTAATCTGTATTAACCCAAGCTCTTTAAACAAGAGGCACGTACGAGGCACGTTGAGGGTGAACTCTATTATAATATAATAATAACAGCCCAAAAATGTCCCACTGCTGGGTTCGGGCCATCCACTATAGGGGTATACAATACAATATAAATTTTATGATAATCGTTTCACTCGAAAAGCCTCGCAAGAAAATAAGGCAAAACGAGTATTATTAATACAAAATCAAGTCACCTTTACATTTTGTGTATTGATATATGATATTTATATATGTTGTAATTTTTAATATCTTATTTGCAAATTAGGTATACAAAACTACGCATCTATTGAATTTTTTTGCAAAAATTATACCTATACTTAGACAAAATCCGGTTGGATTGCAAGCAGCTCAACAGGTCTGGCAAGTGTTTTATTTAATAGCACAATATAATACTCATCTAGGGTCAATTGTTAAATCAAGACAGCATACAAAGTTTCTTTAGGAGTCCGTGGCTATTTGGGGTATAATACCTTGTATATATATATAATTTTTATCTATGGATACATCCCCCACGCATATACTAATGTACATTTGCGATATGAAAAAGTTTGCTAGTTTTCAAATCGATTCATTTAATGTTCCATAAGCACATGTTACCTTTTCAAACTAAATCACAGAACAAAATATTCTGTTTAACTGTTTGATAATAAAGTTTAAAATTACCTACTTAGATCAAAGTGGTTTGATTTTCTATTTTGTCTAAAAATATTGTTAAGAGATGTAAAACCTTTTATTGGATTTAATATTTATGATGAGCGTTGTGATTATATCCTCTTTGTTTCTGGTGATTAAAACTATTGTTAATCTCAGTGTTTGTCATTGTCAACATTTAAATTTTCTTTTTTCACGTGTCTATATTTTAATAAACGTAACATTTATTAAAATGTTGGCAGTACTGTTTCTTGTATTCGACCGAGCAAAATAATGACCAACCTTTTTATACCACGACTGTACATCCCAGAGATTTTATGTAAATGTAAAACATATAAATAATAAAAACAAAATTGTTGACATAACAAAGACATTGAAACTAAAATACATTATGTAGCAGATCACTGCCAACGGGGAGCGTGCCCAGAAGGCTGGCTGCATTGCCACGCTGTATGGCAATACTTATTTGTTGTGCAAAATATGAGCCAGCCTTCTGATCACGGGTAGTGTCAAAGAGTTTCTTACATATGTCTTTAAAGAAACTCTTTGCCGACGGACCCCACGGGCCTAATGTTTCAACCCCAAACGGCACAAATATGTAACCCCTTCCTAAGGCTCCATATTTGCGCCGTTTGACGTCCTCAGCTGAAGCGGCAGCGTTGCCAGCCCCTGACTCGGTCATTGGAAGATGTGACGGGGCCAGTGTGTCAACACAGGTCGCATCCCACACTAGCGGCCGCCCCATCTTCCAAGGGACGAGTGACATTCCGTCCGGTCTCTTGCCATCGTCACGCACCAGGCCATTTGGTTCCAGAATGGCCGGGACGCCGACGCTGACAAGAGCTCGGCGAATGATGTCGTTGAGGCTGGCATGACGAGATCTTCTTCCTGCGCTTTTTAAACATGACAACCCGTGGTGTCCAAATCGGTCTACCATAACTCCACATTGACAGTGATGTGGTACGCAACATGGTGCCCCCAGGCGTAAACTCGCGGCTAATCGGAATGTAGTGTTGTCCAGAAGTGTATTATTATAAAATGATGGGTGTGCTTGTAACCACTGTCCAGCGCGTAAGTTCGCAGAGTGGCCCATCCCAAGCATGCTGTGAAGTAAGGACAGTAGGTACATTGACGTTAGGGCAAGCCATTGACCAAACTCTTCTGGCATCGGTTAAATAGGGAATTTCGAACTGAAAATTGGTCTTTTGTAAAATTTTGAATACTAAATCACGCGTACTGTAAGCCGATGACAGAAAAGCTGGCAGAGCGACACTGGAGATTTTGCGGACGCCGAGGCCACCCAGTTTTACCGGGAGAGATTTAAATTCATTTATATTCATTATATTTTATTGACGTGTTATTAATAGTGTTGTAATAGCAACTATTTCGTTTACAGTAAAACTAATTGTGTGAGCTAAATTTGAACATTAATCTGGCAAAAATGTACTATAAATATAATACCTTTTAAACCATGCTTTTTGCAAATAAGTTAATTTGATACTGAAAACACGACAGTTTGGCTTACTAGCAAGGGTCCAATTCTGCTAATACTATTTAGTTAAAATGGCCAGAAAGTATAGTCTCCATCGTAGGCCTGCCTGATTTCGCTATTCTGTTAATCCCAATGGCGTGCCACTAGCACGCCACTCTATCTTTATAAATATTTATAAGCGAAAAATCGCGAAATAAGTGTTTTAAGTTTTGGTAGCTTTTCAACATTCATTTCGGCTAACGCCATTTCTGCTAATGATGATACCAATTTATTTCTATTATTCCGACGCGACGATATCGAGAAAATATTGTAGACTTAGCAGAATACGAATTTTGAACATTATCGCAATGAAATTGTATTTTGAATATCGTCGCAATGCCAAGATATTGAAACAGCAGAACTGCGCTCTTGGTCACTGTCAAAGACCGCGACTAAAATCGTCATTCTTTAAAAATAGCACTGCTAAATTTTGTACATATATATATATAACATATCATTTTAGTGTGACATCTACATTTTACCTTCATAGATATAACAATAATATTCATTTTCAAAGTGTCACTAATAGATGTATCATAACTACTATGTACACACTTATTTTACACGACGCTCTGCGGCGTCAATAAACCCATAAGGTTTCTGTTCTACAATTAAATAATTTTGTTTGTTTACGCACGTAAGAACATAGAAAAGGAAATTAAAAGATCAGTATGATGCGATATATTACTATTATCATGTATTTGTTTATTTATTACATTATAGATTTGTATTTAAAAATTCATTATCGTAAGTATACATTTCCTTAGACTCCGGATTCTGCACGATGTCTTTTTGCTCTTTCTTGTGTAAGATGAACAGTGCTCTGAAAAAAGAGAGATGATGTTATACCTATAAAACTTTTTAACCGACTTCAAAAGGAGGAGGTTCTCAATTCAAGGAGGTCCGCTACACGATTTCTCCGTCAATTGTAGACCAATTTTCATTTTTTTTCTTTTAATCGAAAGGTTATACTCCCGAATTGGTTCCATTGTCACTATGTTAGGATTTGATGAGTGGATTCCAAGGAATTTGAGAAAGTCACGAAATTTGCTAGCCAACTCCTTCGTGACACGAATCTCCGTCAATCGTAAACTAATTTTCAAATTGTTTCCTTTACTCGTAAGCGCATACTCCCGAGGTAGTCCCACGGTCACAAAGTCAGGTTCTGATGAGTGGATCAGATTCCAGGGCTATCGAGCGGAACCCTTATTATAGAAAGTCAGGCGTCTAAATTCTTGGAATAAATCTTGAACACGCGTGTAGCTATTACGTTTTCTACAAGCCCTTAATTTTTTATATGCATGTTACGCGATTTCTTCGTCAATTGTGGATCGATTTAGGCATTTTTTTCTTTATTCGTAAGTATTTATGCTCCCGAGGCAGTTCCATGGTCAGCAAGTGAGGATCTGGTTTGTGTGTCGCAAGGAAATCGTGCAGGAATGAAAAAAGAATACTAATTTCTGCGGTCGGGCGGCCTGTCGTAAGAGGCGACAAAATAACCCACAACCAGGTGGTAGGGCATTTGCCCGAATGGATGGCTACCACCCCTGGTCTAGAGTATGCCGCCATGCCATAACAACTTTAAGTTGTGTACCGGCATCAGTAGCCAGGTTCTAGTTTCTCCGTCAAGGCCGGCAGCATATTGGCAGCACCTCTGGTATTGCTAATGTCCATAGGCGACGGTAACCACTTTCCATCAGGGTTGAGTCGTCAGCCTGTCTGTTGTGCTTTAGCAATAAATAAAAAACAAGAGCAACCCATGTTGAAGAGCGTATGTACCGAAGAATGAGATGGCAAATTTCTATACGCGTGCCAGTTGTACAATTTCTACATGTGCTTAATATATTATTTCTAAAGCTATTGAAGTATTTGCTCAACTAAAAACTAAAAAATATAAAAAAAAACAAAACCAATTTTACACTAATAACCAAAGCATAAATATTTACCCGACTTCTTTCTACAACATCTGGAAGTCGGTGCCAAGTAAAAAATAAAATTACAACAAATTTACTTTACTATTTAGTTATTTTTGAAGTCGGTTTTGTTTTTTGTTAATTTTTCATTAACATATTATTATAATTTCGTACATTATAATATTTCTATTCATTGTGGTAATATTGTGTATGTGACTACGACTTAGAATTGAGTAGGACGAATGTACTAGAAATTTACTATTAATTTTCAGTTTAGTTTAAAATTCTCTTAAACCTACCAAGACCCCAGTCAGTATACATTATTTACTTAAATTTTGGGTCTTTTTAATTTATTGTTTTTACGACATAACAGTCAATATCTCACCACTTAAAAGGGTATTTGAAGGTCAAGTCAACTGAGATACTTTTTATCATCTATCAAAACACCGAAGCCACCTAGATCTGTTACGAGCGTTAAGTTTTAACGTTTATATTAAACTAGAGCTTGCCCTGCGGCTGCGTGCCTCTTTTTTAAAGAGGTAACAACACAGGCAACATTGTATTAAATTTTTATGTTACTACTGTTTGCTCCGGAAGATTAACTTCATTGTATATCGCAAACTATCCCATATCCCGGATGAAAAGTATCTGTACCAGTATTCGGAACTAAAACTACATATGTACACCAAAATAACCAAATCGAGCACATCGACGACATCGGCCAGACTGACCACATCGACCACATCGACCGCATCGACCGCATCGACCGCATCGACCGCATCGACCGCATCGACCGCATCGACCGCATCGACCGCATCGACCGCATCGACCGCATCGACCGCATCGACCGCATCGACCGCATCGACCGCATCGACCGCATCGACCGCATCGACCGCATCGACCGCATCGACCGCATCGACCGCATCGACCGCATCGACCGCATCGACCGCATCGACCGCATCGACCGCATCGACCGCATCGACCGCATCGACCGCATCGACCGCATCGACCGCATCGACCGCATCGACCGCATCGACCGCATCGACCGCATCGACCGCATCGACCGCATCGAGCGCATCGACCGCATCGACCACATCGACCACATCGAGCACATCGAACACATCGACCACATCGACCAAAATGGCCAAATTAACCAAAATGACGAAATTGGCAAATCTCAAAATAAAAACCTATTCTACTTTCTGGGATAATTTTTACATAAATCTATCTCTAAACTTATACCATTATCCGGGAAGAAAAGTACCCCTTGTCCACCCTCGGTATTAAAATAATATATATATTAAACCGAATTTTAGTCAAATCGGTCCAGTAGTTTTTCCCTGAAAACGGACCAGACAGGCAGATAGACAAAGTTACTTTCGCATTTATAATATAAATAAGCATTAAGTAAAAATATTTGAGTTATACGAGTATGTGTGTTTTTAGTATGCAATACAGTATTTTGTGCCTGTTGTGGCACAAGTACTAAATTAATTAAAATTCTCGATTCTCACAAAGATTGTCGATTTTTATATATTATCGAATCGGCAACGCTTAATTGATCAGTGATCGATTTGTCGAAAGTAAAGTAAACTGTTGGACAGTGTATAATGTAAGATACTTACAAGAATATGAATAAAGCTGGCACTGTCATAGCTCCTCCTACTAAATAAAACGCTCCAGGCAAAGTGTCAAAACTGTTATTAAACAGTTGACTGTAAAGGGGCATGTATACTATGGGCACCAGAGATTCAACAAGGCCAATCAATGAGCATATTTTGCCTGCAACAGATACATTACATTGTATATGCTAATATTATAACGAGGTAAATTTTGTGAGGATGTTTGTTTGTATGAAGTAATCTCTTGAACTACTGAACAGACTTTGAAACTTCTTATACCAGTAGACAGATACATTACTCCTGAATGATATTTAGGCTATAATTCATTGTGATTAATAATATTTTTTAATTTATTAATGACACTTAGTAAAGTGGGCACGGGTTAGCTAATTTTAAATGAATCTGACAAGTACATTGCAGTCCCCGAACTATGAAGGGCTCCGTAGAGGTGAAAACCGTGCACTGTTATCATTATTTGGCTACGAAACTATATAAAGGATTTATATAAAAAATTACACCATATCTGAAAAACTATTCAACCGATATTGTGGAAACTGAATAATGAATGAATGAAAATACTTTATTGTTCACCAAAAATCAAAACTATTTTCTTAAAAATTAGGTGCGATAAATATTGGATAAAGGGAGGCCTTATTGCTTAAAGCGATCTCTTCTAGGCAACCCCCAAAATAAGGTAAAATTAAAATATGAAAATGGCGGTGTAGATAAAAAGTAACATAAAACATTCAAAACATGAATAAATAAATAGTATACTTCATATACTATACAAACTTAAAACATATCATAATACATACAGAATAAGCAGCACTATTATACCTGGGAGGACCAAAAATTGTTAGCAACGATGATCTCAGCATGACCTTAACGTAATGATGACCTGACCAAAGCGATAATGATTTAGCTTGACTAATGTTGAGTGACAGTTAATTCCATAAACGGAGAGTCTGTATCGTGACGGAGTTATCAACGAAGGAAGAAGTGTGTACAGGTGTCTTTAAGGAGAGATTATTACTAGAGCGGAAATAACGGGAATGAGAAAGATATAAAAAATCTAAACGCGAGAGTACATAATAAGATTAAAAAGGACGTTGTACAAAAAGGAGAGTAAGTGAACATTCCAGTAAAAGGGAATAGGTAACCATTTAAGCTTCTTACGATATTTATATACGATATTTGTATCCGGGCAGGAACGGAGAGAGAATACAATTCCCTGCGCCCGGGCGGCCTGTCGTAAGAGACGACAAAATAACCCACAGCCAAGTGGGAGGGTATTTGCCCGTCTGGATGGCTACCACCACTGGTCTAGAGCATGCCTCTATAACAACCTTGAGTTGTGTTTTTTTTTCTCTCGCCTACCTCCTCCATTGTTCAAGGCAGAGATCATTTTTTATCTTTTTATTTTTATTTATTCTATTTTCTTATTATATATTTTACGAGGGGTAAAATATGTGTGGGCGTCGATGCTTTATTTTATTTTTGAGTGTTTTCTTTCGTTTCTTTTCTTTTATCATCTTTCTTATATCTAATACATTTATATCTATTCTATATTACTTGCTATTTATATCTAGTTCTTAAAATCTAAAGTCTATTTTACAGTTTCTATTTACGTATCTTATGTTAACTAATATATATAATTATATATTGGCAACATTTTACTAGATTTTATTTTTATTGACTACTTTTTGTACTATTTTAATCGCATACTGTAAAAAGTCTCCGATTTTATGCTTACCCCCCATTAGTTCTGCGATGTTTTCCTGTGTAACGTCCACTTCCAGGGTGCTGGCCAGGTTGTAGCGCTCTCTTATGTGAAGGGGGCATTCGAAGAGGGCATGTAGGGGGGTTTCTGGAGTTCCGGGTTCACAGGGACACGAGGGGTCCTCCTTCAACTTGAACCGAGCCAAGTATCCAGAAAATCCTCCGTGCCCTGTGAAAATCTAGGTTATAATTGATGACTTTTGAGACGTCTGACTGTCTTATAGGCTACTCTCACGTCAGGGAAGAAGACCTTCGTGACGGACGCTGTTGGCTCCTCCCTATATCTTCGGTTCCATTTGTCAAGCGTTTCCATACGGAGTATCCGCTTGACATATGAAACCGGGCACCTGTCATAATTAGGTTTTGTCTTCAGGGAGAGAGCAGCGGCTTTCGCCAGAGCGTCCGCACGTTCATTTTCTTTAACCTCCGCGTGTGTCTTCACCCAGTACAAGTCTACCCTCCTACCTTTGGCGACCGCAGCTAATATGTTACGCCTTGCCGTGACCGCGAGCTGGTGTGTGGTGCTCCAGTTTGTAAGCGGCGGCAGTGCCGATCTCGAGTCACTGTATACCTCAAAGCTTTCCTCTGGGCTCGCTAGGATCATCTCCGTGGCTTTGCATATCGCTAGCAGTTCGGCCTGGTAGACCGTGCAGTAAGACGATAGCTACAATTTTCGGTTAATGGTTTCGGCATCATTGCCCCATATGGACAATGATGCACCCACCTTCCCTTCAATTTTGCTACCGTCCGTGAATATTCTTACCGCTTGGTGACGGTGGCTATCAACCTCGGTTTGGTCTACCAGATACTTGAACTGCAGCTCTATATGCTCCGCGGGTGGGGTGTTAGTGAGTAGGCAACGCTCCGCTCGACTTCTCCATCCCCAAGCGCTGGCAGGACTATTCCTCTCTTTGCTTTATAAAGGGCAGCAGCCTCCTGAATTCGGAGGTCTAGAGGGAGTATTCCAGCGAGCACCATTGACGAGTTTAGAGAAACCGTGCGGTAGGCCTTGCACAACTTCTGGGCGAAGCCCCGTTGTACAATGCCTACCTTCTTCCTCACCCCTAGCTTGGCCGTGGCCGGAGCCCAGGCGCTTGCTGCGTACATGACCACCGGTTCTACAACAGCGGTATATATGGACCTCACTACCTCCGCATGTAGGCCCCAGTTCACCTTGGCGGCTCTAGACAGCTGCTTGTAGACGCCCAACGCCCGCGAGCAAAAGTTGCTCACGTGGGCGTTGAACGTCAACCTGCTGTCTATGGTGAGCCCCAGGACCTTTACCTGCTGTGACATGCCAATGTCAACCCCGCCCATGCTCAGTCTTGGGGTGTCGTACTTAAGTCTCCGCGTTATTACCATCGCACAGGTTTTGTGCGGTGCGAATTTCAACTTGTTCCGTACACCCCATTCCTGAACATAGGCGAGCGTGGCATTGGCCTATCTCTCCACCTGAAGTCCGGTGTCCCCGTCGAACACCATCACCACGTCATCGGCATAGGCGTGGTGATGCACTCTTCGCTCTTCCAGGCCCTGTAACAGTGGGTCGAGCAACAGGTCCCAGAGAATCGGTCCCCCAATTGACCCTTGTACGAAGCCTTTCTGTGTGGCCCTGATGACCTGCTCCCCTGCGTATCTGACAGTAACAAGTCTATTCTACAGGTAACTGCCCAAGACCCTCTGGGTGTTTTTAGACAGTTAATTTCAGCTAGTCGGATCTTAATCTGCGGTCACCAAGCGCTATCGAACGCTCCCTCTATGTCCAATGAAACCAGAGTTACAAGTTTCTTTTCCGTTAACTTTCCGCGTATATGGTTCATCAGATCATAGAGGGAGGATCCTTGGTGCTTCTTTGTGGCAAGCAACCGTACTGCCAGGAGCTCAGCCTAGGCACCAGGTGCCACCGCAGTCTCACAACAATCAGCTTTCACTTTCACGCCTCTTGTATAATTTGCATACCCCATAACAGCTGCACAATAGTCCTAATTTCTGTCGCATTCCAGGGTGTTTGGTACGGGGGCATCTGCCACCTACTCCGCGTGTCGTGCGCCACTCGGCGGGCCTGTCTCTTCAGCACCAAAATTCTGCATCATCCTACTTCCACGTGCTTTCGACGCCTTGGCAAGGAGCTGATCGATGGTTCCGGCAGTCGAAGCCGGACCGCGTGAGCTTCGGAGCAATCATTCTTTCTCGTGACACGTGGTCACGATTGATGCCCTTTAATAAATCACGTTTAAATAAATTTATCTTCATCATCAAAATATAATAAAGATTCTTCTTATCAACGGTCTAAGTATAGTTCACAAAGTCGATAGGCCAGGTTCCCCGCGCCTTTAAATATAGCACTCCAAGCATCAGGTTCTGGTGACTTCAGAACGGGTTATCAGGGTCTTCTGATTCGGCCGTGAGGGTTGCGGACCCCGTGGTCTCCCTCTTTAATTAGTTTTATCAATCCAATTTATGTGTTGAAGCAAAATTTTTGCCCCAATACCCTGAATGGGAGTGTGTTTAAGAAATAAAGTCTCTTGACGTTAATACATGTTGTTATTTATTATCCCCTTTATGGGAATTGAAGGTCTACACCTGGCCTTGAACTCCCATAGTAATAGTCGGTGCCTATATCTACGCAACCGTATTCGTTTCGTATAATATAGGAAACGGCTACGGGGGCGATAACCCTGCGAGTTAACACAGCACACGCGCGGGCTTCAAATCCTTAATATAAGAGGGATAAAATCTTATATATAAAAATATATGGAACTGATTTTTAACCGACTTCGAAAAGGAGGAGGTTCTCAACTTGATTGGTTTTTTTATGTATGTACACTGATTACGCTGAGATTTATGATCCGATTTACGTGATTCTTTTTTAGTTCGATGCGGAATAGTTGCCATTTGGTCCTCGAAAATTTTACATAGTTTGGCCCAGTAGTTTTCATTTTATGAACATTTTTTTATGATTTTTTTCCCGTTTCCGTTTCTTGGGACCTATATTTTTTAAGGCTCGCGGCACCTTTCGTAGACCTAACCATAGCTAGACACTAAAAAGTATAAAATAACTTATTTCTATAGCTATTTTTAATTATAATATCTTATTTTTAATATATATTGTCTAAAACATCTTGAAGTCGATGCGAAGTAAAGCATAAAAATTACTATATTTTGAAAACTACTAAGCACCGACTTTAAGATGTTTTAGATAACATAGACTAAAAATAAGATATTATAAGTAAAAATAGGTTTAGAAATAAGTTATTTTATACTTTTTAGTTTTTGAAGTCGGTTTTTTTAAACGAAGTTTTTTTATCGTTGAAAGTATATTTGAAACTCTACAATATTGATTATTCAGGTCCCGTAGCTATTTTGACTAAAGTGCATCTCTTTTTAAATCTTCACGTTTGAACGTCTATACGTCTATCTGTGTATATCAGCGTTATTTATCTCAGAATTTATTGTCTATATTTAATTCAATAAAAATGGACAGATATATGAACTACGCGGAGAGAAATATCGAACCAAGTTTGAGCAATCTCTTAATTAATATTAGGTGATGTTCACAAGTTGTAGTCGAGAGTCGAGAGTTCAGTCGAGTGTCTAAGAGTCCTCCTAGCTAGATGAAATTACTAATCGCTCCCCAAGCTTCTACATAACGCCCCCATTTATTTTTGGGTCTCTTACCGCCCCCCTTTAGGCCTGCAGCGCCTACAAGGGGGCGTTATCGCCCACTTTGGAAAAGGATGGTCTATACGGTTGATATTTTATAGAAAAGTGTAGCGCTGTAAAACTATATAGTGAAATCACAAAAAATAAGATTGGAGATGGCTACCATATCTGTAACTAGGGGTTGAAAATAATACATTGTTCTATGAGGGGAGAATGAGGGCAACTGTAACAATTGCGTCGTTTTAGACGCGGAGTGCAGTTGAGGGCCACAGTACAGAACGCCTATTGTAGTTTCTCCCGCTTAATATATAATACTTTATACTACTACACGTACGAGGAATATATGAAATAAGTCAACGTAAGTCTGTTCAAAAGTCAACAAGTCACCAAAAGTAGTCAAAGATCATCAAATGTCATCAAACATCACCAAAAGCACAAAAGACACCAAAACTCAAAAAAAGTCACTGAAAGTTACTAAAAGGCACCAAAGAACATCAAAAGACACTAATTTGTTATTAGTACTTAGTAGTTGGAGTAACAGGCACCATTCACCCCCGTATAATTTACTTAATTTTTGCCGGAACCTGGCCTATTTTCAGGGTTAATTTTGAACATGCTTTATTATTTTAGAATAGAATATACTCTATTATACATTAAAATTAATCAAATAATACACAAGAACAGAATTAGGTAGAAATGACGGTCTTATCACTGACAGCGATCAACCTTGGGATGAAAAGAGAAATATGGCACAAAAGCTAGGGTAGAGTTTGCTATACAATATTTTTAAAAATTTACATATTACATATTAATATTATTATCTAAATATATATACACACATACATATACATACATACATGTATATATTTTGTGGGGGTACGCAGTGCCCTTAAAGGAAATTTTAAAATAAATAAAAAATTGCCATAATAACTGAATAATATTAAATACCAAAATTATGAACTTCAATTTTCGAGAATTAGCGTGCGCCCAAAAAGGAAGTGACAAAAAAGACCTATATATATATATATATATATATATATATATATATATATATATATATATATATATATATATATATATATATATATGTGTGTGTGTGTAAATAAAAGCAGTACATATTGTATAATAATTCACTAAATAGCATAAAAATACATTATTATTTTATTTGATCAATAAATTTTCATACATAAATTTTTCAAGGTAATAATAAATAGAACAACTCACCAACTTGTTCAAGTGTTACCACTTTTGTGCCTAATGATCGAATAGCCGTTAAGCCAGAACCTCCAAAGAAGTCAAAGGCTGGTCCAGCGTACAACCAACCCCTAGTAGGTGCCAACCCATATACGATGCTTGAAACAATTTTACATGTGGTCGCAATAATTCCAAGGAACGTGTCATGTATTTTGAGGTATTTGCTAAAAAATGAAACTGCGACAACCGTACCTGCAATAAATATATATCTTATTTTATTCTGTACTTTTATAACAAGAACCTACTATTAAGTGTATGGTCCAGTTGTAGATTTAATTCCTTCTTATAAAGGTATATACGCGAATATCTGACATATATATGAATTTTTCAAGTGGTACTTTATGGCCAAGAGGCCAAAACAAAAGAGGTATCATTACATTTTTGAAAAATCCGTTGCCCTTGTCAGGAAATGAAATGGCTAATTTTAGAAAAATAAACACTTCCTATATCAAATCATAGTGTATCCTGCGAGCATCAATTTCTGTGAAGGAATGTCAAACGGCAAACCAAGAAAAAGGGATGATTTAAATAAAATGTTCTACTTTCCATACATTAATAAAACATCAAATTGAGGCGTTTATTTAAGCGCACCTCATTTGGAAACCTAATAAAATATCTGGACCAAATGGTTGATCAATTACAGTGTTCAGTTACCAAACAATAGTGTCAAAGGATATGAAAAAAATTCTGTACTTCATAGTACATACATTATTTCGATACTGTTATAAAGTTTGTTGATATGAAACTTTAATTGAGGCTTTTTAGAACGGTTCAACTATACAGGTTTTATTTGATAAAATGGAAAAAACACCTGTTACACTGGTATTTATAGAAAAATATGAATGATCCATTACAAAAAAAATATCACACGGATTTATGATGTAGATATATAAGTAAATTAAAGCCGTTTCAGAGATTGCTAAAACAAGTTTATTCTCACCAGTTATCCCCATTAACATTGAATAGGTGGAAAAAAAAGTGTAATCCACCGCTGTCATTTTGTACCTACGTAAAGCGTATAGGTATAACACAACAGCTTCACCTGAAATTAAAAAAAAAATGTAATTAACTTATACTTGATTCTGAAATCAAGACAGGCTTGATATCAATCATTAAAAATTATTTGACCTGATATTAAGCACATACTTAAAAAAGGCACAAATATTAGCGTACACTAGCGGCCCCGCAGACCATGTCCTTCTTCGGAAAAATTAAAATCTAGAACCCGATTGCAGTGCTTGCCGGGTCCAATTGTGAATCTAAACTATCTAGGAAGCCCTCTCCAACGTACAAAAAAAATCATTGAATCCTAGAACCCGATTTCAGCGCCACCTATCGGATTTAATTGTGAATCTAAGCCATCCCGGGACTCGCTTAGACACATACAAAAAAAATTACCAAAATCAGTCCAGCGGTGTAGAAGAAGTTCTGTGACACACACGTATAGAAAAAAATACAGAAGAATTCTTAAGTTGGCCTCTTTAGTTGAATCTGAAACTATAATAAATAGTGAAAAATACTCAAAGAAGTCTCGGGGCTGGTTTTGATGAAAACTAAGGCGATATCATTAGATTTTTGAAACATCGATTTTTATTAAACGTATAGTAAGAATAATCAATGAGGATTATTATCATTATACGTTTGATTATTATATTATTACTAGAGTTTAATCCAACCTCTAGTCCATGCCTTTTGTTTAAAGAGGTTACAACACAGGGTACATTGCATTAAATTTTTATGTTACTACTATTTGCCCCGGAAGATTCACCTCATTTTATATCGCAAACTATCCCATCTCCCGGCATGAAAAGTATTTATGTCCATTTTCGGTATTAAAACTACATTTAAACAAAATTACAGCAAACCCGATCCAGTATTCCTAGTCGTTTCCCGTGAAAGCTTAACAGAAAGACATATCGAGTTACTATCGCATTTTTTATAGACGATAAATTTTACATCTATATTGGTCTCATCCAAACTTTCATCCTCTATTTCAAATCGTCCTAGTTTTATTTATGTATCCCCCGTCTATGAAAACTACATAAATGAAAAAATTACAAAAGGGAGAAATCGGAGAAATCGGACAACTCGGACAACTCGGACCACTCGGACCACTCGGACAAAAAGGTTAAATCGGACAAAAAGGACAAAAAAGACAAAAGGGACAAATCGAACAAATCGGACAAATCGGACAAATCGGTCAACTCGGACAAATCGGATAAATCGGACAAAAAGGACAATTCGACCAAATCGGACAAATGGGACAACTCGGACAAATCGGACAACTCGGACAAATCGAACAAAAAGGACAAATCAGAGAATTCGGAGAAGTCGGACAAATCGAACAAAAAGGATAAACCAGACAAATCGGACAAAAAGTACAAATCGGACAACTCAGACAAATAGGACTAAAAGGACAACTCGGACAAAAAGGTCAAAGATGACCAAAATGACGAAAATGGGAAACCACAAAAAAACCTATGCCACTTTTTGGGATAACCTTTACATAAATCTGTCCCAAAATCTATCCCATTATCCGGGATAAAAGATATCCCTTGTCCACCCTAGTTATTAAAATTACATGTACAGTCAGCGTCTTATAGAAAGGAGCGGCCGAGATGGTCAAATAGATAAGAACATCGAAAGTGATCATTAATATCGACACAACCAAGGCCGTCTAATTGTTCGAATCAACCTTCTTGGCTAAAAACATCAGTACACGCACAACGCCAAATACATGAGTTCATACAAGTCATCATTATTATGTTAACAACCACCTCGCCAAATGTAACTAATCAGGGAAAGCATTCATAAATGTGGTACACTCTAGAAAAATGAACTCTATTCTAAATGTAATTAGAGTCAAATCGAGATGATTTCATACTAAATCAAAGCTCAAATAGTATTATTACTAGTATTATAAAATAATATATTAGTATTACAAAAATCTTTGCTACTTTTGTAACATAACTAGTATTTGCCCTCGACTTCATTTTCATTACTTAGATAGCAAAGATTTAATTAAAGTTATTTTATCAACATTTAAAATTTAATGGATTTTTAATATTACAATAAATGAATCCTGGATATATCCATAAAACCCCGACATTAGTAATGTGGCTAAAGACTTATTCAACTACAGATGTCTCTGACTTATGATTTGCGAACAATGCGTCAAAGTTGATCTAGTGGTTTGGAAATAGGAGGAAATCCCGCAATATAGTCATGTATAAAAATGTCATAAAGTATCAAACTATGCTGTAATAAAAGTAACACGGCCAGTTTTCATGCTATTTCTAGGCGTAGGTATAATTCCCAAGAAAATTTTGGAACTTTCCGTCACTAAAGTATAGGAGTAAAAAACACAAAACAGTGAATCCGGTTTCCGGAAAAAGAATTCCCATGATATTAGCTTTTACAGCATTTAAGTCAAAAATGTCTGTAGAGTAGTGAAAACCTCATAGAAATTAATATATATTTATGACAAAAAAAACATTAATCCTTTCAATTTTCTATCAATCAAATAATTTGATCCCAATTGGGTTTTTATGCATTCTAACCACTTTAAACAACTCCCGGGAAATTTTCCGCGGGATTCATGAGACATAAAGTACCAAAGCATTCGGATATACAAATTCAAAAGATTTTATTCAAAATAATGTCCACTGGAGAAAACTTTTTGAAGGTCACACATATAAGCCAAAATTTAATTTTACTTCCTATTCTATGTACACGGATTCGCAACGTGTTATTATTGCTCTTAAGGAGAAGTAGCGGCAAGAAACTCCCCAACAACACGTCTAGCTAAAAAATGTTTTTATTTATATATCTTGTTCTATTAATATCTCAACTTCCTTTTTTATACAGAAGTATATTACAGAATTACTACAGGGAAAGAACGTAAACCATTGTTTTAGTATGAATTGAATCTGAATCCCGTTTTCCCGAAGTTTCCGGGAAAAATCCCGCGGGATACCCGTATCAAAAGTACCGCAGTATTTGAAAAAGAAAGTACACTATGTTTTAGTATAACTCGTATTCCAGTATAAAAAGTAGCTCAGAATTTAAGTCTGACAATTTGCTCTCGATCAGCGAAAATCGAATCGATATCGGCCTAGTAGTTTTTAGGTAAATCTAGAACAAACAGACAAATCGACTAACAGGCAAGAAATCTAAAAAAAATGCATTGTGTTCTCCATCGTTTCAATCTATTCCAATTGTTTTTTTTAATAACTTCAATGTAGAGACATGGCATATTTAGCATATTATAATATTATAGACTATTGTCTGCCCATAAAACTTCGTTCGCGTTTCCATGATGATGATGCATTTAATAGTGAATTGCATGGATGAAAAATTAACTTACGGTCTTATTCATAGAGAGTTAAAGTAAGTTTAAACGCTTTTTTATGGTTGTTAAAGAAGTGTTCAAACTTACTCTAACTTCCTATGAATAAGACCGTTAGTATTTAGTAAAAACCATAATTCAAAGATGCACAGCGTCATCAGGTATTAAATAATGTAAGAAAAAGTATGAAAAATTTGAATAAATTAAGATGACTGAAATATCTGATTAGAAACAGGAACTTGAGACCATTTATAAAATTTGTAGGTTAATAATATATCTTTAGCTAACTGGTATCGCCTTATATCCCTGTTCCATCTGAAATAATATTATAGTTAGCTACTGTGGCCAAATGCCTCTTAGTTGTAAAGTTATAATGAACGCCGTTAATAAGTTGCTACATTAGTGTATGTATGTCACCATTAAATTGTACATACCGTTAGATTATAATCTATTTCGGGAGATTATAAACTATTGAAATATCGTGAACCGTACCAAATTGCTTACAATTTAACACATTATTTTTCGATAGATTATAATCTATCGACGTGAAATCGTTCTGTGTCCATAAAGTTAGTAATAAAACACTGGCGGGTGTCAGTCAAAAAAACTAAAGATTCGATCTCTGCCCTTCTGACTCCGGGGGGCTAAGACAAGGCCCTGCTTCCGTGCTTGCCTTAGCCAGCCGGCACGCACGGAGTGGGGACCGCTAGATCTAAGACTCAAAAGCTCCATGGGTGGAAGTGATCAATGGCATAACGTCGGAAATAGTTTAAGTGAACCTGCAGCCCACCTCTCGACACCCCTTAGCCACTCAACACCCATGTTGCCCCCCTGTCTTCTATGGCATTTTTGGGGCCCATGCAGGGAGTGGCGAGTCACCGTCTGCTCATATTTCCATGTTCCCTGAACATTGCGACGGGCAGAAGCCATAGTCCCCATATTCCCAGACCCCTAGTACTACTAGCAGTTCGCCCCAAGATCCTGGTACTTTTTGTTCTCATTTCCCACAATAGTCCTACACTGACCAGGGCTTGTCTCGGGACTCCCTCTATAGAGGAACGGACAGTATACTCGACACGCTTGGTCAAGGCGACTTGGCAGGTTGGACACATCGATGGCGATGTGCAGGTTTCAACGCGATATTTTTCCTTCATCTTTGTAAGCACGTGGTAATTGTAACAATATATACATTAGCTCAGAAAACTATTTAAGTGTTGCTTGCGTTCCAGCCAGGATTCGAACCCGCACCCTTTGAGTTTGGGACGCGTGCGCAAGCCATTATACACCACGACTATAAGTTTGAAACGTATATTTAATTAATTTATTATTAGATATGTAGAAATTATTAATTTTATTTTCAAGCAGGTCTGTTATGTGGGAATTACCGTTTGATGGCCCCTGGACGACGATGAAGGCACATATCACAAGAATAATCTTAATGCTCTGCTTGCGGGAAGACAAAAAAATTAAACTGATTAGTTCCCAGAAGTGCTTAGGGTGGAAGAAATCTATAATCTTTTGAGTCAGTGTTCCTTTAGTTTTGTCATTCCTTACGTTGTGAATATTTAAATATGTATAGATAAATGCAATTATATAAGCAACTAGTGTTATACTGAATACGCCCACGTAGCCCATCTTCTTCAATGCGATTCCACTTATTGATAATCCAATTGGGTACCCAAGTGCCATAATCACTGAATTTACACCGAATCTAAATGTCCGAGACTGTTCAGTAGTGACATCAGCCAGAAAACTGTAAGCTCCCATCACAGCAACAGAGTATCCACCGCTTAAAGCTGACGGTAGAGTTTCAATTAATGCAGTAGCCCATAAAGGCACTTCCATGAAAAAGTAAGACGTCCAAAGCATACCAAAATTTGATACAATTTCACCAACGGTCGGTAAAAGCATTAGTGCTTTCCGATTACCAGTTTTGTCACTCCATACACCAAGAAATAATATGAGAAAAGCCGATACGCCGTATTGTAGAGGCATCTGCCACGACGTCATATCCGAAACCACTTTGATTGTAGCTGATTCAGCTTCTTCTGTTATATTTTCGCTATTATCTGCATCAATAACATGTCGACATACCTCTTCAGTATAATTTAAAGCTACGCGGCATGCTTTTTCCGTATTTATTATTTGTACCGCTAAGGAACCAAGAGTCATCGCTAATATAAAACATATTAAGAAAGGTTCCACAGTAATAGCATCCAAAAATTTCCGTATTTTCTCTTTAAGAGTTGGCGGTGTTTGCACTTCTGTTGCACTTTCATTTCCCTTTTTGTCGCCAACCTCAAGGCCGTTATCAATTCTGTCCTTCATAATTTCGAAATTATTTTATATTATATAACACACACGTAAATGTACAAAAACTACTAATACTTAAGTGTGTTTGTTACAAAACACGGATTACCACTGAGCGACATTCTACCTCTGCAGGCATAAAACAAACTTGTTTCTTATGCGATGTATCAATAGCTAAATGCTAAAGCTATATATTACCACTTTGGCATTATGTAACAATTATTTAAAACTCGTAACGAAGATGATAAATGTTTTGCTTATTTATCAAAGTTCCTGAGCTAAGTGCAGAAAAGTTAAAAACGAGTATATTCCATAGCCCGCATATTACATAATTTAGCTATCTATCTATAATAATATTATAAAACTAGGATATGCCCGCGACTTCATCCACGCTTGAATTGAAATTCCTGCGGGATTCCCGGCACACAAAGTACCGTGATATTTAAAAAAGAATGTAAGCTATCGTTTTAGTGAAAACTGTGTCGGAATAAGCTAATTTTCATGCACCTAAATATCTTTAATCCACTCCCGGGAAAATTCCCCCAGGATTCCCGGGATAAAATTAAGTGTTGATTCGGGATATAAGACAGCCCTGTCGAGTTTCATTCAGATAAGTTCTGCAATTTATAAAAAAATATGATCACAGCGTCATCTTTTTCGCTATTTTCGTTTATCCCACGGAAACGTCATGATTTTTAAATATAGGATAAAAGTATCCCAAGGTTAAGATCCGGGATGTAAGCTAGCTTTTTATCGAGTTTCATTTGAATGCGTTCAATAGTTGTCACGTGATGCTCTAATAGACAGAAGGCTGACAAAAATTCTAAAAATTGTATTTTTGTAATCTCCTAGTACGAATTATTCCATTGATTTTGTCACATTTTGAAACGCTATGTGCAAACTCGTACCATTTACAGATTTCTAATATTATAGATAGGTTTTTTTTGTGATTCAAAGAAACAATACATGAAATTTCTTTATTGACGTTACTAGAAATGCAAACAAAAATTAATTGATAAATTTAGAAAGAAATAAATTTATTTGAAGAAATAGCGACGAACTTACATTGCTTACATGTATCTTAAAAAATAAAAGTAATTTTTGAGAATTTGTACGCTATGTTTTCAGCAAACAAGGTATAAGTATATACACGTATATTACGTAAGTAATTCAGCTTATTACTGTGCCGGCATAATATCCGACACAACACTGATTTTCAGGGCAAATCTTCCTTGTTGCGTGCTACTAAAACGACCCGATTATTTTTTGCATCTAATTTAAAACGATTAAATTTGTAAATGATAATATATACTTACTTAAATAAATAATATAAATATCTTATTAAGTTTCTGATTTAAATAAAAATATAACTTACGTATGCATCTCAGTGGATCTCCCCTACATAATCGAAAAATAAAAAAATGTACGGAAACTAGCGCCATCAAGTAGTCCAGGAAGATGAAAAATTATAATTAGTTTCCATTTAGTCCACTTAACTTCACTTACGATGGCGCTGTGCAATATCGTTGAATAAATACATCGTGTTGATGAGATCTTCAGAGCATAAATTAAACCACAAGTTATGGTCATATTTGATAAATCTCGCACACATTTACATGAAGGTTTATGTGAACCTTCTTTTTTGGCATAGATTATAGTGTTATGTATGTCTAAGTTTTAAAATAATTTTATTGTGTTTCTGTCGACACACAGTGTTGTTACAAGAAAGCATGTAATAATTGAAGTGTTAAGAACACAGTGCCAAGAATATAATATAATATTTCATTATAACACTTACCATTCGTCTTTTAATTGTGTTATAATAAGTACAAACGATGACAAGCAAGTATTCAAGTGGAATGTGCAACATTCGAAATCTTTAAACCTTTGTCGATTTCTGTTATTACTAGTGTTTCGAGTGAAACCAATTACGATAAATTATCTTCGTTTCTCTAGCTTGGACGAAGGGGGAAGTATTTTGCCTTACTCCACTGAACAAGAGATGTAAGTACAATTACGAGTTTTCAAAGAGGAGTGGACTTGTTTCAACACTTAACTGAAAATCTCACTAGGGGAAATAAAACACCGAGGTTAGTAAACCGGTTGTTTACATAAGCTAACCAAGTGTCAAAAATAGATCAGGGGTGGCACCAGCATGCCCAGTCAGAACTGGTGCCATGCTATTGCTACCCCCGGTTAGGGATACCCACTAAAACCCCTGGGTGTTCCGTCCTTCGCCTTATGCTGGGGCTACGGGTATATGACCTAGCCTCTCCGCAGCCCTGGCAGGCGTGGGCCCCCCTCACGAGGCCTCTTCCATTGCCGGGGACTCATCCTCCGGCATCATCATGCTCTCTTTGGCGTGGGGCAGTCTGTAACGCGCCCCGCGGGAGGAGAGATGAGCGCGCGCGGAACACTCACGCTCTCATATCGACGGCATATGCGGGTGAGTGAGAACCCCTATACCCCAAGGGGCCCCACCCACGCCGTCCGCTTACGGTGGCCGAAGGTCGAAATCCGCCCTCCGGCGTCGGCGCGTCCTCCTTTGGCGGGAGCGGAGCAAAGATGTCCGCTCACGCTCCCGCTCCGTCTCCTCCTTCGCAAGCATAACGCGCTCGCAGAAGGAGGAGACGGCGTCCCATCCGGTTGAGCTCCCGACCATGGTGCGTACCACGGCCGGGAGCGAGAGGTCAAATCCGGTGACGGCGACGAGATCTCGGTGCTGCTTTGTCCAGGCAGAACACTCCTGGAGTGTGTGCAGCGCCGTATCCTCGTCGCCGGTGTCGCAATGATGGCACCCTGACGTCGGCTCACGGCCTAGGCGACACAGGTACCTCCCGAAGCAGCCATGCCCCGAGAGGACCTGTGTCAGCCGAAACGTCAGGGTGCCGTGTCTACGTTTTATCCAGTCTTGCAGGACGGGTCTCACCGCTTCGATGGTGGCGAGGCCCGCGCTGGGGTGTCTGAGGCGTTCTTCTCACTCCGACCGGTAGGCCTCTGTTTCCTGAGGCGCCGGTCTCGTGCCCCTGGCCAGGGCCTCCTTGCGCCACTGGTATAGCGACGCGAGGACCCTGACTTCGAGGTCTCATGGTGGGGATCCGGCGAGTAGCGAGGCCGCTTCGAAAGACACCGTACGGTATCCTCTTATCGCCCTGACGGCTAGTACTCGCTGCGCTTGCCGCAGTAAGACTATATTTCTGGCCGCCAGGCGGTCAGCCCATACGGGGGCCCCATATAGGGCCATAGACCGCACGATGCCTTCGAAGAGTTTTCGGTACGTGGCTTCGGGTCCCCCAATGTTGGGCAGCAGGCGCGAAAGCGCTCCCGCCGCCCTTTTGAGCTTAGGGGCCAATTGCCTAAAATGTGCCGAAAAGTCCCATCGGCTATAGAGGACCAATCCCAGACACTTCATAGTTTCCCCGATGCCGATGCGGACGCCTCCCAGAACGATATTAGAGTCTGGAGGTGGTCGATTTCGAGGGCCGTGAAACATTACGGCCTCGGTCTTCTGATGTGACTATAACCCACCTGAACACTGGTCTCGTAGACGAGGGCTTGTAAGTTAAGTCTTCACAGGAGGCACCATAACTGATTTTCATCAAAGCCTAGTAATTTTTACATTACTCATTGACAAAATTAATAAGTCAGTGGGACCAATTTCCCATAATTAAATATAAAAAAAATAGAAACTACATTGCAAATTATTTGTAGTCAAGACTATATTTTTGTCCTGGTGTTGTACAACTTATTAAGGCATCATTGAGTGGCTTGCAAGGCTGATTAAAGTTTAAAAACAAGAAGCTACTTTAAGTTAAAAAGTAAAACATCTAATGTCTTAGATGACAAGTGATCTAAGCCTTACTAATTATACAGCCAAGTTTATAAATCTTAGTGTAAACTGTAAACACTACACAACATACGTAATGAGAAAAGAGATAGTTCACCTATTAAAAGTAGTGAATATAACAGACTCCATCAAAAGATCTGCATTCAGATGTTTTTTGATAAAGAAGTCAGATGTTGATTTCTGCCCTCTTGAACCTCAGAGGTCTCAATTCATATGTAATATATTGTAAAATATTTTATATTACAAATAAATAGATTAATTAAAGTTAAGACATATTGGTTAGTGATAACAAACATTAAACAGGCATATTTTCACTTACCAATAGCTAAACCTTATCCGGACATTCCTCCGAATGGTTTACAGCAAAAAAAAGATTTCCAGGAAACGTTTAGTTACACATTACAATAAGTAATGATATTAATTACATATAAAAGAGCAGGGGTTAAGATAACAGCTTATCATCTTACATACATACATACATACATAACTTCACGCCAGTTCCCTTGCGGGGTAGGCACGAACAACAGAGTGCCATTTTGGCTTATTCTTACACACCTCACTTGCCTCTTTGACATTCATAACTCTTGTCATGCAAGCTCGTCTGTTCTTAAGGCTCCTGACATCACCTTCTGCTAGTACACGATCAATTTGATCATGGAAGGTGTGTCGTGGCCTTCCACGACTTCTCATCTTACTATTATAATAACATAAAAGATAGTTTGATTAATCTTAAGACAGCAAAGTAGTAGTCTATTTTTATACTAATTTAAAACCTTATTTATACAAACTTATAATATCATAAGTGTCTATGCTATGAGACTGTGACATTCTGTAAGATGATAAAAGGTATCTCAATTGATTTTTAAAGACTGGAAACTCCCCTCTTTATTGCTCTTGCTTTGTGGCTTAACATTTGGCACAAAAATATTTGCTATTATAGCAAATTGGATTGCAGAAATCCTATAGACACCATATCCAGGTACTCTAGAATCAATCAGGACGAAAGGTCCTTGATTCTCAGGTTGCAGAAACTCTGAGAATGCCAAAATTCATACGAGGGTGGCATATAAGTTATCAAAAAGTCTGTCTTACAATCGCCATCATGTGAGCATTAAATCACAGGTGTGATCAAATTATTTGCTCCAATGCCTAAGGTCTGTTTTCCTATTGTTATAACTGTCAGGGACACCAAGCGAGACAAAGTGAAATTGTCATAAAAACCATAACAAAAATAACATTTCTGATTTCAAACATGTGGAATAGACACATTACTACTCCTAAAGGGGTTATGACTAAATTGAGATTTTGCATACTATGCAATTTTAAAGAATTGACTTCACAACCACTTTATGCAAATGTTCCTAAAATTATTCAAACAAAGCAGGCCAAGAGGGAACATCTAACCCTACTATTTAGCAAGACCTGAAATAAAGTTGGTCAAAGGAGAGCAGAGCTCAGAACCAGTGGGCAAACAGGTGTATTATTCAGTCTTTTAACCTCAAAGTCAGATTGGGGTGCTCAACTAAACAAGATTTGCTCACCGATTGGAAAGTGGGCCTGTAATCAATGCTTTGGAGTTAATTGACGAAAGAGATCTATACTATGTTCGTAACAATACATTGTCAGTGGATGACTCAAAGAGGTGCATATTATAATACATGGTGAGAAAAGGACATAATCCCTTGACCTAAAAAAGTAAATCAATAAAAATGCTTACCAGATTGTCGAATCTCACAGAACAATAGAGCATAACTCTCTATCTCTGCCACTTAGCTCTCGGGGAAGCTAAACTGAACAATAAGCCAAATATCAAATGGTCCTAAAGTTCTGAAGTGGCTTCTTCTGCTCCAGGCCATGGAGGCTATGTTCAAAATTTGGAGCGTCCAAGGCATGGACTTATTTTCATCAAAGTATGTGATAAGTGGCCCCAGACAGGTGTGCTGATTTTTCTACAATGTATTCGGTAGAAATGGGACTATCGGCTGGGTTTGGCAATTTCCCCACCCAGCCTAATAGAATACTTACTTACTTGGACCAGGTTCAAGGAAATTTCCTTTTATTAATACCAGAATAGACCAATGGCTTTCGGAGGCCAAACTTGAAAGCAAACATTATTAACAATTCTCATTTAAGACAGGGGGAAGATCTCAGTAGACGGACAGCACAGATAGTTGTTCTCCACAGACAGATAGATTGCCCCTTTTTGCTTAGAAAGTTAGAGTTTGAATGATCAAGTCTCTTACTGAATCACAAATGGCAAGACTTATCAAAAGTAGTTGGCAGACACCTACTTAATAATACTTACCACTACAATTACTATATTCCTACAGTAAACATTGCCAAAAATAATTTTTAAAAGGCTAACATGTATTACTAGTTCTTAAGTTTTTGAAATGGTGTAAATTAAAGTGTTTTCTATCTATCATATAATAACATTAGCAGAGATGTAAAATGATCATCAAATACTTAAGACCATTTCACTTGTTAAACCAGAAACTAAAAATGCTATATGTCTGGAATGTTAGCATTTCTATTTGACAAAATTAATATAAATAAATAAAATTATATATATATAATTTCATATTAGTAGCTGGATAGCCACTATTATTACTTGCCTCAGGCTGTAGAATCTATGATCTGTTGACACCAGGGCATCCCCAGACAATTAGAACAATTGGATGGTAGCCACAATTTTGTTTAATAACAAGTTTATAAATAAGATAATAAGCAGTCTAGCTGGATGTTACGGAAACACCGAAATTATTGTTTTGTCCTGTGACACACATTAAACATTACATAACAGTACCTGAAAGGTCAAAAAGCCTAGATAGAGAATGAGTACAAGTTTATACATTTCTATCATTATCTTGAAAGATAAAAATTGCTTAAAGAACCATAATTACTGTTTTCAGATACACTGTATATAATATTTTTTGTAAATATACAGTATAGTATTCTATAAAAAAAAAGAAAAAGGGAGAGATTAATACTACTCTATATAGTTTCTGTTAGATAGATGTTGATACAAGAAGTTGGTTATAAAATAGACCAGTACAAGAGATATTAGAGGAATCTTATAAGTATTAAAACATACAGATATTTTTATTAAAGATATCAGACCTAGTCAAGATTAGATTAGCTATAAGCTAATTTTGGTTGTTATTAAGGCTCCTTAATAATAGTCGTGGTAGCGTACTGGTTAGTGCACGCGTCCCAAACTCAAAGGGCGCGGGTTCGATCCTGGCCGGAACGCATGCACCACTTAGTCAGTTTTCTGATCTAATGTGCATATTGTTACAATTACCACGTGCTAATAACGGTGAAAGAAAACATCGTGATGCAACCTGCACATCGAGATAACCGATGTGTCAAACCTGCCAAGCCGCCTTGGACAAGCGTGGCGGGTATACGTCCGTTCCCCTTATTAATGGGAGGCCCGAGCCCAGCAGTGGGACATTTACGGGCTGATATTATTATATTATAAGGCTCCTTAGTTAAGTTTACCTTTAGGTTTTCCATTTTTAATGGAAGATTCATAAGATAAGTTCCTTACCAAGGAAACTTGAGATCTTATCATCTAATCAACATTTTCTTTAAAATAATAATTGATTTCAGATAAGAGGATCATTATTCTTTCTTTCTTCATTGTACACAAAGTAATTACATATAAAACTACAAAGAGTGGTGATGTACCAAAACAAGATTAACAACTCCAAAGAGAGTTTTCTTCCAGCAAACCTAGGGAGACAGGGAGAGACTATTATCCATATAATAATATAAATTAATATTGTTGGAAATTGGTAAATTGTGAGGTTATTAGTATTATTTTTTTATTATTCTTCACAGACGAATTAAAATTCTTAAAGTAAATCTGATATACTTTGAGAAATATTTTTAAATCTTTAATCATCATATGTACTGTATTACTTGTGTTTTCACCAGCAAATAACAAACAGGTCTTCTAACAACACTGTGTGTCGACAGAAACACATAATATAACTGTTTTGCATTCCAACAAAACAGGTATTATGTGTTGAATGAGACACACAGTGTTGCAGCAAGTTTCTTGCTGGTGTGCTGAAGACCGTATGAATTGACAGCTATCTCAAATCTATCACATCAAGTAAAGAGATGTCAAGCTGGTGAGTAAAAGAGAAGGGTATAAAATCATGATGAAATTGGTGAGTTTTTATACTATAGATATTAAATAGAGGCAAATTATTACATGCTTTCTTCTAACAACACTGTGTGTCTCATTCAATATATAATACCTGTTTTGTTGGAATGCAAAACAGTTATATTCTGTCTTTCCATTTATTCCAATTTAGAACAAGTTATAACATATTAGTACCATCTATTGGAATTTATAGAATTATTGATTGTAGCGCCATCTATCGGACAGGGTAAATGATATTTTATTCCAGAGAGGGTCATCTATTTTTTATATAGTATATTATCTATGCCTGTATGTATATTGCGCATAACAACGTGTATCGATTAATCTAACGGAATATGATCGGATAGAGCGATTATCTACTATAGCCACGTCACCGATGTGAGGCATCAATTCGTCAGGAAAAAATAACCTCTTTATATATACAAAATACTCTGTGGTTATAACTATAAATGTTTAATGTGATATCCTACTGAAACATAAACATTATAAGGTATCCGTGCAGGAACGGAGAAAGAATACAATTTCCTGCGGCCGGGCGGCCTGTCGTAAGAGGCGACAAAACATCCCACAGCCAGGTGGTAGGGCATTTTCCCAACTGGACGGCTACCACCCCTGGTCTAAAATATGTCGCTATAACAACCTTGAGTTGTGTTCCGGCATTAGTGACCAGGTTCCAGTTTCCCTTAAGAGAGCAGCAGCGCATTTGTAGCGACTTTGGTGTTGGAAATGTTCATAGGCGATGGTAACCGCTTTCAATCAAGTGGGTCGTCTGCCTGTCTGCTGATCTCCTGCAATAAAAAAAATGTTATTATATTTTACTTTCCTTCAATATAAACAGGCCGTGCTCAGAAATGATTCGTTTGACATGTAAGTTATCAGGTTGTGATATTTGTTTATTGCATGAGAATTTATCACGCAATGAAAATATAAATACAAATTGCAATTGTCGGACGACAAGTTAAAACATAATTTTTAATCAGACTAAGCAATCCACGCTACATTGTACAATTTGTAGTACTTATTTAAGTATGTATCAATTATACGTACTCAAATACGTATCACATACATTATTCGATAGTATTGTGAATACTATCGACAAATATATGTGCTTGTTATTTCTTCGCCTGATACTAGCTATCGTGACTAACATTATTTAAAATATTTCGAAATTTATAGCGAATAATTGTACATTTTATAAGTGTTAAATGTCGTCGGCCTTCAATGCAGGACCTTGTAACTACATATTTTGTTAACGAGTTTTTTGTGAAAATTGTAATATATTACGTGTATGTAATAAACTAGCGGCCCGGCGCGGTTACACCCGCGCTCTGTCCCGCTCCCGTGGTATATAGCGTCATGTTATATAGCCTATGACACTCCCTGTTAACGTAGCTTTCCAACAGTAAAAGATTTTTTTTAATCGGTTTAGTAGATCCAGAGATTACTCCCTACAACGTCACGAACTTTATCTCTTTATAATATTAGTATAGATAGTATAGATAAATAATCGCCAGACAAACACACATATTGTATATCGCTAAACTAAACAAGTTACGCTTGTGTTATGGGTAATATATAATATAAAATGAACTACTCTGGGGCCGATGCTATCTAGCCGTTCGGAGAAAATTCGTTTCCTAAACTTACCACACCAGGAATTAAACCCGGAGCCTCTGCGTTGCAGTGAGGTTGGCCGGTAAAGTAAGCTTTTACGCCCGCTCAACCATAGAGGCCATCAAATCATATATCACAATTTTGACGAAAAAAATAATGTCACGAAAAGAGTAGTTACTGGGTTCTGTATTGTCGTCGACGATTTGTGTAATATAGGAATACAATTCGTCATTTCAGCGTACGTTATGTTTTATGGATGACTTACAATTTAGGTAAATAAAAAACAAACCATTGATAATATATCTGTTATTATTAAGACACCAGCTTCATTTTACTTGCATACAACCTTAATTTGGTTTTTTGTGTATCATAATAACAAAGTAACTAAGTCCATATATTATAGTCTACATAATTTTTTTTTTATGTTTATCGCTTGGCAACTAGGCCTTTAAGCCAAGCGTAATTATATTGTAGGCTACAATCGACGCCGTATATCGGAGTTCTTGTGAAAACTCGAAAGGGCACATTTGACTATACAGTTCACATTTCTCACAAAACCACATAATTAATACTCAAAAACTATCAATATCCTACAACTATTGTTCATTTTAGAGTGATTTTACACATTTTTAGAAAATAAAACTGCACAGCACGACGTTTCCTTTCAGTTCCCGCCAAAAACTCTAGTCTACATAACTGTCCAGTAAAACATAGAGGTGAGTCGAAGCTAACCTGATTTGAAGTAATACTATGAATGACATGATGTTTATAACGACGTAGGTATTTCTTAGTGAATTGAAAAACGCAATCCAGGTCCATCTATTTTACTAATCCGTCTATTCTACGGAAACGACGTCATTAATCAGGATAAATAGTATCCTAAGTGTTAACTCGGGCTATAAGCCAGCACAGCACTATTTCAAATCTCATTCATATGCGTTCAGAAGTTTCCAAAAAAGATGCGATCGCAGCGCCAACTTTTTGGCTAATTTCATCTATCCCATGGAAACCACATCTATTATCGGTATTAAAAGTATCCTAACTTACGCCCCAGGATATAAGCTAGCTCTGTATCTAGTTTCATTTAAAACCGTTCAGTAATTTTCACGTGATGTTCTAACAGATAGACAGACAGACAGACAAAAATTCAAAAAATTGTATTTTCGGAATCTCCTTATTCGAATTATCCCTCTGATTTTTTTTCACATTTTTAAACGCATTATACAAACTCGAACCATTTATAGATTTAGAATAGTATAGTTAAAAATGAGCCGGTAATGTATTGGTCAATAATAACAATATTTTGAGATAAATCTATATTAATATTCAGGCCAAGACTGCTACTTCGAGTTGAAGAAAGTCGTTAAATTGTTGACGAATCAAAAGATTAATTTGTGAACCTTCCCCTAGTTGATCTTGTTCCACAATTCTCCCCCGGCCGTGGTTCGGGCCATGGACGGGAACAAACCCGGACGAAATGCCGTCTTCTCGTTTTGGGAGCGGGTAATGCTCGTCAAGGAGGAGGTGGAGCGGGAACGGGAGCGTGTTCGTAAGCGTATAACACCAAAAATAGTAAATGATCACCAAATCTTAACTAGCAAATGAATGCGCTATTACTACCTAATTTTTTTGTAACCACCCAAAATTTATTTTACATCTCAAATTGTGAGAGGGGGGGGGGGTCGAAAATCGCGACTAGTGACCAGAAAAGTGAGATTTTTTTAAAATAAAACAAATCTATGGACTCCAAGTTCCGTACTAGAGTGAGATCCCAGTCACTCCAGATATACGTGATTTTAGGAAAGATGAAATTTTTAGGACCAGTAGTTTAACATAAACTTAGAAAGGAATGGATACTCGCTAAGCTGAAAGCGGGGCCGTTTTTCGGGTAGCAAGTATCAAAGTTGGAAAAAAAACCATGCTAACTTACGTCAATGTAGCAAGGCTAGTTTTTACATATGTTATATATGATATTACTATAAACAAAAATAATAGGCATTATTCCAGTCAATTCAATATTATTTATACTTAAACTTTATATATATTATATATATATATATATTCACGCATCAGAGTGCGTCTCACTTGTATTTATACACTTGAATAATGCTCTAATGCTCTCGCGCTTCCTCGCACAGCGGAACTCTTAACAAGTCTGGGAAGATATTTGGCCCGTCAGATTTGTCGGGCTCATTGGAAAATATTTTAAAATATTATACTTGGTAATATATATAAAATTCATTCTTCCTAAAATGACATGAGTTTGGAAAGTTTGGCCCACATTTTTTTTAAAGTGTCTGTCAAAAGTTATGGCCCACAGGAAGTGTCTGGCAACTGTATATCTTTGTTTATAATAATATCATACATAACATATGTAAAAACTAGCCTTGCTACATTGACGTATGTTTTTTTCCACCTTTGATACCTGTTACCTGTAAAATGGCCCCGCTTTCAGTTTAGCGAGTATCCATTCCTTTCTAAGTTTATTTAAACTACCGATCCTAAAAATGTCATCTTTCCTAAAATCTCGTAAGTCTGGGGTGACTAGGATGTTGGACTATACCTTTTTTCCTGAATTTAATTTTTGAAAAGTATTGGTTATTACATTTTTATTTGTTTTAATATTGTTTGTGTGTGTGACATTTAATTGCTATTTTGTTGTGTTGTAGTGTCCCTTAGTCTAGTTATAATGTATCTTTTTTTAAGTCTATGTTATAATACTTATTCTACTGTGCATTGTTTCTGTTAGAATTATGTGGTGTAAAACTTTTGTGCAGTGTGTTGCTTACCATGTCTTTATTGCTATAGTAAGTTTTTTGTGGCTATTTTAACATATAGCTACTATTTCTTAACTTAAGCAGAACAATTTGCAGAATCAATTTGCAGAACAGTGAGTTAGGTTTTTTATTTTCCTTCCCCTCTCCCTCCGAATATTTATTTTGTCAAAACTTTTGTATCATATTTTTTTTTTCTTAAATTTATTATAAGTCCTTTTTCTAGAATTGTAAGGTATTTCTAGGCTAATTTCCCCGGTAGCCTCGCACATCTGGATATAGCATACAGTGAGTTAGGTTTGGTTACCTTCAGACCCCCAGGGGGCACTACCTGATGGACACCTCTCTGTCTGGTAGGAGGTGCACGGGTACGTACGCCTGGAGCCCCAAGTAGCCAGTGTCACATTCCCTTGATCCGTGGCAGTGGTGTTCCACCTATCCTTTTCCCTATATCCCGCTTTTTATCCCTCCCAAACACCCATTCTTTCCGAGGTTTTCGCCTCATTGAATGGAACGTTCAGTCAGGGTTCGCCTGCGGTTGGGGAATTATTCCTAATCGGTGCCATTATTAGAATGGACCAGGAAGCACTCACACGGCTGCGGCCGACCTTTTCCAAACTGACCACTCAACGACGCTATTCTAGGTTAGGAATCCTTCCGTTTCAGGAGGAGGCCGCTTCGCACCTCTCTCTTCAGCAGAGAGGTTCTTAGTAAAGCGGCGGTGGCGGAGTTTCCTGTCTAGCGACCGGCGGCTTCGTGTGATTCGTCGGATGGCTGGCGTCGAGTGGATAGACATCTGGCTCGCTCCGCTGATCCCACTGCAAAGGACACGTTCGGATGGGTTCTCTCTCACCCACGTAGGACAAGGACAAACGAATGACGATAGCCACACCCGCCGTGATTTGCCCATGGCCAGGACCATCGAAGGACGAGATGGAAGGCTGCAAGGAAGTCGGTGTAGATAGTGACACCGTTTACCCGCCGCTCTTACCGCCATGGAAGTCTATAGATGACAGGAAGAATCACGTTTAGTTACGTTTTAGTGTGTATTATAGCAACAGGCCGGTGAATCTCCACACGCCCTCACCTGATCCCAACATGATGAGATGTACGCAAGTGGATTTCTCCTCGCCAAAAAAGGTTAGCTTCAGACCCAGATAGGACGCTGTCCCTTCTGCGAGTGCGCAATGCTCGCTAAGGAGGACGCGGAGCGGGAGCGTGAGCACACCAGCCTGCTCCATACCCACCAAAAGAGGAAGCGCAAACGCCGGAGGACGCTGGGGAAGCGGTCCCATCAGTTAATAATGCCGTCAACAGGAGGGCGAGTCGTATAGAAACTGACAATGCCGGGGATCATGCTGCCTCCCGGTAGTGGATGTGGCTCTAGAGGCCCCTCCTGCCAGGGCACGCGGACTCAGTCGAGCATCCACATTACCTGGCATAAGGCGCAGGAAAGAACACCGAGGTGTCTTAGTGGGTATCCCCGACCGTGACGTGGCAATAGCCATTCTTACTTGCTGTGCTAGTGCCACTACAACGTAACGAATCCCACACTCGCCACCGCGTTTCCCCCGCGATGGATAGTCCTCAAACGGATTTCACCTCGTAAAAAAATGGTCCCCAATCCTTGTTTGCAAATACAATACATGCCGCACGTCGGCCGACTACCCGTCGTAAAACTTTTTTAGTTATTAATTCTTTTTTTTTTATTGCAGGAGATCAGCAGACAGGCAGACGGCCCACTCGATGGAAAGCGGTTACCATCGCCTATGGACATTTGCAACACCAAAGTTGTTACAAATGCGCTACTGCTCTCTTAAGGGAGACTGGAACCTGGTCACTAATGCCGGAACACAACTTAAGGTTGTTATGGCGACATAATTTAGAGCAGGGGTGGTAGTCATCCAGTCGGGCAAATGCCCTACCACCTGGCTGTGGGTTGGGAAGTCGCCTCTTACGACAGGCCGCCCGGCCGCAGGAAATTGTATTTTTTCTCCGTTCTTGCACGGATAAAAAGACGATTTGTTTTTTAAAGTTTTGTTTGTTTTTGGTCTTTTTTAATATATAAGACAAAGTCATTTTAATATTATATGAATGCTTTATTTATAATTAAGTATTACGTTTGGATGAAATTTCTGAATATAACATATAAAAATAAATATAAATTCAATTTGCTGTAAGAAATACGATTATTATATTTCATTTTTAATTTCAAATGCGTTATCATACGCATGCATTTCCTTAGACTCTGGATTCTGTACGATGTCTGTTTGCTCTTTCTTGTTTAGCATGAATAGTGTTCTGAAAAAAGAGAATGATGGTTTAATATTTGTAGCCTAAAAGAAGAAGGGGATTTTGCGCTAAACAATGCAATAAGTTAGATATGGCTTTAAAAAAAGTTATATTTTTCTAATAGATCATATTTTTAAAAGTAGAAACTAAACTGACTTCACACTAAAAACCAAAAAATAAATATTTAACCGACTTTTTTCCGTTTTTAGTGTGAGGTCAGTCTAGTTTTAATTTAAAAAAAATTTAGTTGCACAATTACTTGAATAGCTCTAGAAATAATATATTAAGCACCTGAAGGAATTGTACAATTGGTACCCGTATAAAAATTTGCCGTCTTACTCTTCGGTGCTCTTCAATAAGGGTTGCTCTCGATTTCCTTGCGATCCACAAATCAGATCCTGACTTGGTGACTATGGGACCATCTCGGGAGTTAAAAACAACAATTTGAAAATTGGTCCACAATGGACAGAAAAATCGGTTTCGAGAAAGTCGCCAGGAGGTCGGGGGTTTACGCCCGCCTCCTTTCGGCCCTGGTCGATCTTTGCGGGCGATTGCCGCTAGTTGCCGAGGTCTTATGGGGGGGTTGGGTAAGCAAGTTCTCCCTTTTCTTCCTTGGCTCTTTAACAAAAGCATGCGTGTCCATCATCGCACTGCAGTTTGCGCACGTTGGCTTCTTACTCGTACGTCGACTTTTTTTTGAGTCTCGAGTGAAAAAAATGTTAGTTTTCGATGTTTTAAGAACTTTCCTCCAAAGGACAGATCAAAAAAAAATTTAAGAGGTCGCTCCAAATTTTTTAAGATTTCAAAAATCTCCAAAAACTGATTATTTTCATTAATTTTTTTTTTCGTTACGGTATAATTTTATAGACCAAAAAATAATACGTTTCTGAAAGTTTGAGTCCAAAATTGTCCGTTCTCCTGAAAAAATGAGGACATTTATGAACTTATAGTATTAAGCCTCCCCATCTTTGGGACCCCCTAACTAATCAAGACATAATGCCTATCTAGGACCAGCTACGGCACTATACACACCAAATATTATACATAATATAATCCTGGATACTTACAAGAATATGAAGAAAGCTGGCACAGTCATACTTCCTCCTACAAAGAAAAACGCTCCAGGGACAATCTCAACAGTGTTGGTAAACACTTCAGCGTAAATAGGCGTGTATATTACGGGCAATAGAGATTCAGCGAAGCCAATTAATGAGCACATTTTTCCTGTAAAGCAATAAATTATTTTAAAAAATGTTAAATGTTCTTCGTTGATACTCGCTTCGTTCAATAATAATAATGACAGCCCATTAACATCCTATTGCTAGGCTCGGATCTTCCAATTTTAGAAGAACAGGTGGGATATCCACTCCGCTTGCCTAAAGCGACTTTACGGGTTAGACACATCGGTTATCTAACGTGCTGGTTTCATTATCAAAACTATTTTCTTTTACCGCCACCATAATAATTAATAATTTACCCGCAGGGGGGGCTTTGTGGCGAAGCCTTAGGTGAGTAGCGACACCTCGTACCTGACTCTAGGGGGCTAAGGCAAAGCGCCCGCCTCTGTGTTTGCCTTAGCCAGCCGGCATGAAGTGGCGATCGCTAGAGCTAAGACTCAAGCTCCAGGGGTGGAAGTGATAAATGGCATCACGTCAGAAGTAGCTTCGGTGAACCTGCAGCCCACCTACCTCTCTACACTCCTTAGTCACTCACACCGATGTTGCCCCTGTCTTCTATGCCATTTTTTTGGGGTCCATGCAGGGAGTGGTGAGTCACCGCCTGCCCATTTTTCCATGTTCCCTGAACATTGCGACGGGCAGATGCCAAAGTCCCCATATTCCCAGACCCCTAGTACCACTAGCAGTTCACCCCAATAGTCCAATACTTTTTGTCCTCATTTCCCACAATAGTCCTGCAGTGGCCGGGGCTTGTCCTTGGGTGCTTTATTATATGGTGTAGACAGGGATAATCGCCGGTCAGTGTCACGCCACATTTACATTCAATTTGTCAAGGGGCCTCTACGTGTTGGCCTTCTCATGGCCCCACGCAAGCCCTCCAAATGTCCGGGCCATTTTTATGGCCCGTGGTCTTGAAAGACATACAAGTAATAATATACACATTGGGTTCGAATACTGTTTAAGATGTGCATGATTTTAGGCCAGGATTCGAACCCTATACATTTATTCTCCACGTAACTAGCCAACTTCCCGTATCGATGTAGAAAATTACACTGCAATTATGTTATCTATTATGGCACAGATATGAAGACAGCTGTAGATGCGGGATTTCGTAGGGTTAACAGAAAGTATCCTCGCAATAAGTCTTTTTTTGAAGTTTTGCAATGCAAAGTTACTTATGAAAAAAATATATGTCAATCATGACCATATTTTTGAGAGACTCGTTTTGGTCAAAATGCAATTTTGATCAATTTTCTCGATAGAAAATAATTGCACCTCTAAACGTGTGCTTCGATCTTTAATAATCTTATTACTGTAAGGGCTGATATTTCAATTACCAGATAAGTTATTTATAAAATAAGATATAACACGGAAAAATTCAAAATGTTAGTTGCATGAATAAAACAATTGAATAATTTCACTTTTGAATTCATTCAGGTTATAATTTATTCCACTGATAACTTTTATCTGCCTTAAAACGTATATCGCTAAAATTAATAACAGTAATGTATAATAGCATAATAATAAATATGTTCAGTCACTTAACGAATTTAGAAGTAATTAATTATTTCATTATAAACTAACATTTGCCCGCAGCCAGGTGGTAGGGCATTTTCCCGACTGGATGGCTACCACCCCTGGTCTAGAGTATGCCGTCATAGCAATCTTGAGTTGTGTTTCGGCATTAGTGACCAGGTTCCAGTCTCCCTTAAGAGAGCAGCAGCGCATTTGTAGCACCTTTGGTTTTGCAAATGTCCATAGGCGATGATAACCGCTTTCCATCAAGTGGGCCGTTTGCCTGTCTGCTAAACTCCTGCAATAAAAAAATGCAGTTATTTTGCCGAATATGAAATCGAAGGTTATTTTCAGCAGGGTAATGGATTTTTTAGGAGGAAGATACATGAATCCCAGCAATTCCCGCAAAAACTCGGGATAAACAATGTTACTTAAGGCTACACAACTACAATTGTTTTACTAGATTTTATCGATACGTAAAAATTTCGCCTCGGTATCAATTTTTTTTTGACCTGGCCACTTTAAACCTCTCTCAAGAAAACTCCCGCAGAATTTTCGGGATATAAAGCACCGTAGATTTTATGTTCGGGAATTTATTCTCGATCAGCGAAAGCTACATCGAAATCGGCCAAGTAGTTTTTACGAGAATCCTGAACAAACAGACCAACGCAAAAAATAAATAAATAAAAGACTACACTTTGGCATCCATTCTCCATCGTTTATATAGTATATTACAGGTTTTTTTTAATAGCTTCAATGTACCGACACGGTATGTTTAGAATTTTATAACATTATAGATATATAAATTACTTTTATGTTACAGTATATACGATATGTCATGATAGGTTGAGGATTTCGGTCGCATAGTTTTTATGGTACAGACTCAAAGTTTACGCAAACAAATTCGCAGGATTTTTTTTTATTAAATAATAATTATGGGTTTTCCGGGCGTAAAGCTATACCTTGAAAATAATTTGAATGTTTTTTTAAACGTCGATACCGAAACGTGTTAATCTTAAATAGTATGCAATTATAATTAATTATGTAAAATTATGTTTACGTCCGTATATTATATCCCGGCTGTGACTTTTTGCACGTTGAATCAAAACAAAATAGTTTTTTTTTCGATTATCATGAATCGTTTCAAATTCATATTTAAAAATAATTTGTGCAAAATGTTGGAATCTTCAACAAAAAGTTTCATAATTATGTTTGATACGACTGAGTACTGGCCACGAAATATAATATTTAAACTTAGAACTATATTGAGGTTCTTTTGTTTTATATATCAAACTAGGATAGACCTCCGACTTCGTCTACGCTTGATTTGAAATTCCCGCAAGATTCCCGGACACAAAGTATTGCAGCATTTAAAAAAGAATTTAAGCTATCGTTTTAGCGAAAAATAAAAATCTTCCTTTAAAAAAAACCGTCTTCAAGATGTTTTAGATAATATATATTAATAATAATAGCTTTAGAAATAAGTTATTTTATACTTTTTAGTTTTTGAAGTCGGTTTTTTTTAAACGAAGTTTTTTTATTTTATTTGTTACTTTTTAGTGTCTAGCTATATATGGGTAGACCTATGAAAGGTGCCGCGCTCCTTAGAAAATATAGGTCCCAAGAAACGGGAACAAAAAAATGTTCATAAAATGAAAACTACTGGGCCAAACTATGTCAAATTTTTAGGGGACCAAATGGAAGCTATTCCGCGTCGAACAAAAAAAGAATCACGTAAATCGGATCATAAATCTCGGAGTAATCGGTGAACATACATAAAAAAAAAACAAAAAAAAAGATCCCGACGAATTGAGAACCTCCTCCTTTTTTTCAAGTCGGTTAAAAACTGTGTTGGAATAAGTTAATTTTTATGCATCCGAAAAACTTCATATCGCTCCCAGGAAAATTTGCTCCTGGGATTCCCGGGATAAAAAAAATATAAATGTATATCATTAAATTTGCTATCGATTAGTAAAAAAATAACATTGGAATTATAAATTATTTTTTAACCTGGGCATTTTAAATACTTCCCAGAAAAATTCCCGCTGGATTCCCAGAATAAAAAGTAGTGCAGAGTTTAAGTCTAAAAATTAGCTGCCTATTAGTGAAAACCGCATCGAAATCGGCACAGTAGTTTTTACGTAAATCCTGAACAAACAGACAGGAAATTTAAAAAAGTTTGCATTGTGTTCTCCAACGTTTATATAGTCTATTAGAGTTTGTCCCGCGGCTAAGTCAAACCCTAGGCAGTAGCTATATTTTACATGGTTAAAAACTTAATTTGGTTTTTCACATATAATCATGGAAGAAGATATAATAATAACAAAGAAACTAAGTCCATACAATCAACACAACTGCCCAGCAAAATATAAAGGCGAATCGAAGCCAACCAAATTTGAAGTAATATAATGAATGACATGTCACAACATGTATTTGTTAGTGAATTAAAAAACGCGACTGCAGCGCCATCTATTTTGCTAATCCGTTCATTCTAAGGAATCAGTGTTATTAATCCTTATAAAATGTATTCTAAGTGTTACTTTCTCGGATTATAAGCCAGCACTATGTGGAGTTTCATTGATATACGTTCAGTGATTTGCAAAAAGACGCAATCGCAGCGCCGTCTTTTTCGCTATTTTCGTCTATCCCACGGAAACCACGTCATTTATCGGGATTAAAAGTATCTTAAGTTACGCTCCGGGATATAAGCTAGCTCTATATCGAGTTTTAATTGAATCCGTTTAGTAGTTTGATACTCTAACAGACAGACAAAAATTCTAAAAATTCAACTAAAATCTATACTATGACAATTTTGTAATTGGTTCAAGTTTGTACAATGCGTTTAAAAATACGAAAAAAATCCAGGAGGGTTAATTCGGAACGGAGATTACGAAAATCCATTTTTTTTAATTTTTGTCTGTCTGTCTGTTAGAGCTTCATGTGAAAACTACTGAACGGATTTAGATATAGAGCTAGCTTATATTCTGGGGCGTAACTTAGGATACTTTAATCCCAATAATAGATGTGGTTTCGGTGGGATAGACGAAATTAGCCAAAAAGTTGCCGCTGAGATCGCATCTTTTTTGGTAACTTCTGAACGTATATAAATGAAACTCGGCATAGTGCTGGCTTATAAGACGAGATAACACTTAGGATATATTTTATGCCGATAAATGATGCTGTTTCCATAAAATAGACTGATGGGTGCTGTAATCGTGTTTTTTCTGTTCACTAACAAGTATGTGGTATGACCACAAGAAACAAGTCATTATTATTTTTTTATTGCATGAGTTCAGTAGACAGGCAGACGGCCCACTTAAACGGAAAGCGGTTACCATCGCCTATTGACATTTCCAACACCAAAGGTGCTACAAATGCACTGCAGCTCTCTTAAGGGATACTGGAACCTAGTCACTATTGCCCGAACACAACTCAAGGTTGTTATCGCAACATATTTTAGACCAGGGGTGGTAGCCATCCAGTGGGGTAAATGCCCTACCACTTGGCTGTGGGTTGTTTTGTTGCCTCTTACGACAGGCCGCCGAGCCGCAGGAAATTGTATTCTTTCTCCGTTCCTACACGGATAAAAATAATTGTATTACTTCAAATCAGGTTAGCTTCGATTTATCTCTATGTTTTGCTGGGCAGCTGTTTAGGATATATGGACTTAATTTCTTTATTATTATAGCGAATTGAACCAGAAACAGTAAAGTTTTAAGTCTAATATATATAAAACATCTAATTTCGTTTTTATGTGAGTAACATAGAGCTACTACCGAGTTGAATAATAATATGAATTAAAATTTATGACATTTATATCGCTGCTAGGAATTTTTACGTGGCTTTGACCTTTTTTCGGATGTTGACTAACTCATTATCTGGTATAAAAGATCTTGAGTTCATCTCCATGTCGAATGTATGTATGTATGTAAGTACCTTAGCACACACATACAGGTATATAATGTGAGTTAAATTCTTTTCGATTCACATTTCATCCGGATAATCATTAAAAAAAATCATGCCTTTTACTCCCAAGTGTAGTTAAAAAAAGCCATTTATTAATTTGTAATTTTACTATTGAAAAATAGTAAAAATTTGATAATATATTTAAAAAAACTCAAAACAAAGTGTAACATAAATATCTGAAAATTTAAGTAAAATATTTTTATTTGGTAACAAAACGATCCCCATAATAAAAATAATAAATGATCTCTTTGGAACCTCTCAATAACATTTGTCTCATTCGTAAGACCTTGAAAATGAACAAACAGGTAATTTTTAAAATACCAACCAGTCTAGTCACTTTCGAATTTGTGTGTTAATATGAAAACATGGGCATTGATTTAATATTTTGAAATATTATTTGTAAATTTTAGGAAACTGCGCATCATTTAAATGTTTTGTAGCAAACATTTCTATATTTAAATAAAATCCGGTTGCAAGTATCCCAACAGGTCTGATACGAAGCTTAGTATCGCAATATAATCACATATCGTTCCTATATCTTACTATTAACATTAACTCGACTTACCATCGGTACAATTTTGACATTAGTTGTATGGAGCGTGCGTTAAATTTTAAGCGATAGCAAGGCAAATGAATGGGCCATTACATGGATATAGGAATGGGCCATTACTTGGATATAGGAATTACGTGATAGAGCCGTGCTAGAATCGTTATCTCGATTACAGCTGTCTGGGCCGGTGTGATACCACGCTCTCGCAGAATATCGGCATGTTTCGTGCGATGAGTGGGTTCCGATGGCCCACATCCCCCTTAGAATAAAATAAAATATTCTTTATTGCACACAATAAAATAGTAAGTAAGTACACATGCGTTAACAATCATTCATTTTCTTCCAGACAACCTTCCGGAGATAATTATACATTTGTAATAGTGGGTCGGTATTCAGTCCGCATAAATTAATATATATATATATATATATATATATATATGCACAAAAAACGATTTTAGCGCCACCTACTGAATTATATTATGAAACTTAATCATCCCGAGGACACGTCTTAGCTCTTATAAACTTTTTATTATTGTAAACAATAACTTTCAATATTTTGTGAAATATTTTCTAAATAGACAATTTTTTGGAAATTATGAGAGGATGTGCTGCAAGCTGAAGATTATTTATTCTTAGTTTCGGTGTCAGTTACTAATATAAATATTAATGATTAGTGAGCCAAACATAATTAATGTAACATTTTATACTGTTATTTTTGTCAACAAACTTATAATTAAAAAAAAAGAATATAGATTGATTTAAAAAAATATAAAAATAAAATCTAGGGACCCACTTAAAACGGCATAAAAATTCTTTTGAAATCAGTCAAGCCGTTTGAGTTTGAGCAAGACTTACGAACACCAATTATTTTTTATATATAAGAAAGAAAGATTCGATTCTACCCGCGCATATAGCTCTCAAAGTAAATTTCTGAAAAAAATTCTAGTATTAGAGCTAACATACATTCAAAGAATATTAGTTCAATTAAATTATTTATTATGGTTGCATAGTCAAATAACGAAATCAATGCTCGTTTGTCACGGATACGGAACTCCTCATAGTTCCTGGATTGGTGCGCCTTGTACAATATTTAATGAGCCTGAGCCTGATGTCTCTGTAAAGTTGAAGCATGTACTATCAAATACTTTATCGCCACGTTTCTTGTAAAATAAATGTATTTAAATATTATATGATTATTACTTAAGTCGTCGACCATACCGCAATGCTTGAAGACGAAAGCCTTCGAGCAGTGCTTCGTCCCCATCTTGATCTACGGGGTTGAGACATGGGCACTGATGACTGACTGAGTTTGTCCACAAGTTTCAAGTCGCTGAACGGGCTATGGAGCGAGCTATGTTGGGTGTTTCTCTTCTGTAATAGAAATGAGGGTATCCGCGAGAGAACCAACGTAACCGACATAGCTCGCAAAATTAACAAGTTGCAGGGGCAGTAGGTCGATCACATGTGTCGCAGGACCGATTGCCGATGGAGCAGACGACTGCTAGACTGCAGACTCCGTCTTAGTAAACGTAGTGTCGGATTCCATCTAACCCAACGACGATCGGCTTAGTCGCCGGTAGGCGCTGGATGAGGAAGGCGAACGACAGGGATGAGTGGCGCCGACTTGGGGAGGCCTACATCGAACAGTTGACTTGTGATTGACTGGTAACGATTATTTAAGCCGTAGTAGCTTAGTGGCTAGCGCACGTGTCGCAAACTCAAAGGGCATTGGCTCTAATCCTGGCCGGAGAGCATACAGCACTTGAGCAGTTTTCTGATGTAATGTACATACTGTTATAATTACCACCTACCAACACTGAAGGAAAACATCGAAAAAAATCGATGTGTCAAACCCGCCTAGCAGCCTTGGGCAAGCGTGGCGGGTGTACTGTCCGTTCCTCTGTAAAAATGGAAAACCCGAGCCCAGCAGTGAGACTTTTTTGGACTATTATTATATAATTATTATGCAATGAATTATATTTTAAGTTTCACATCTGTTGTAGTCGTGTCTACTAATAAAGTGCTTCATTAATTATTTTAAACGGGTTATTTAAAGTTACATTTTGATGGCAGACCGGTATCTTATATACCGGTCTACCATCCAAATGTCATGTCATGGTCATTACATTGTTATTCTTTAACGCTTCATCCCAAAGATTTCTTATACATTTTAAGTCGTTTATTTATAACCAGCGTTTACCCCGCGGCTACGCCGCGTGCAAAATTATAGGTAGAGGGGTGTTACTTACATAAAAACTTAATTCGGTTTATTATATATAACTATGTAGAAACCTTCAATGAAAATTTGTCTAACTGACGGTGAAAATCGCTTAAAAATCATAACGACATTATTGTATGCACATACATTTTCTATAATTATTTAACGTCATTAACAATTAATAACTATATCACAACATAAATAACGCATTCAACTTATCGCTACATCTGTGTGAAAGGTCAATAACTATAACATTATCCCAGACGAAAAAGTGGCATAAGCTAAAAGTCCATAAACGAAACCAACATTTTTATGTTTTAAAGAATGTATAATAACGGGCAAAGGAACTAAATACCTATCTATATTCATAGGTTAACTACAAAAAAATGAAATATGACTGACAATTTCTAATTAGATTTTATTACTATAATTAACATATTTCGTTAAAGGAGCTTATATTCTGTATTTTTTAAACCTGAAGCTTTACGGTTTCCTATTAAAATCACTACAATAACAAAAAAACTAAATCGAAGTCGAGTCGAAGCCAACCTGATTTAAAGTAATACAATAAATGACATGATCCTTATAACGTAGGTATATGTTAGTGAATTGAAACACGATTGCAGCGTCATTCTATTTTGCTAATTTGTCTATTCTAAGGTAGCGATGTCATTTATCGGACTAGAATGTATTCTAAGTGTTAACTTGGGTTATAAGCCAGCACTATGTCGAGTTTCATTCATATACGTACAAAATATTCCAAAATAGTAGCCATCGCAGCGCTATCTTTTACACTATTTTCGTCTATTCCACAGATATATGGTATATTGTATTTATAAACGATGTAGAAGTACTATTTGGGAATAATTATGCAAAGTATATGTTTTGATAATAAATGCTGTATATGTTTGTTTGTTGTTTGTTCAGTAAAGAGTATTCTATCTATCTATAGTAGAAGAAATTTAACTTATACATGATTAAAGTAAAATGTCTGCACTTAATTTATATAGACAATTAATGTTGCTTTTTAGTACAATGACATTTTTTTATTGCATGACTTCAGCAGACAGACAGAGGCTCCACCTGATGAAAACCGGTTACCATGGCTTATGGACCTTTATAACACTAAAGGTGCTACCAATATGCTGCCGCTCTCTAAAGGGGGACTGAAACCTGGCCACTAATACCGGAACTCAACTAAAGGTTATTATGGCGGCATACTTTAGACCAGGGGTGATAGCCATCCAGACGGAAAAATGCCCTAGCACCTGGCTGTGGATTGTTTTGTCGCCTCTTACGACAGGCCGCCCGACCTCAGGAAATTGTATATGTTTCTCCTAGATTGGATAAAATAGGTAAATGAGACGTCTATATATAAAATGTATATATACATTTCAAGATTTTTGTGACTTGTGAAACCTGTGGCATATTTTCTACGAGGTAGTGGAGAATCATCGGTCAAAATCATCGACCGGCTCGATCGGTGTGATACGACGTCCACACAGAATATCGGCGTGAAAGGGCTAACTAAACCTTGAGTTAATCGTGTTTCTTATGGTAATTGAGAGTTTCAATGACCTACTTCCTTCTCTCTCTTTCCCATCTTCCTTCCCTAGTTAACACTCACGTTATTCCCTCAAAACAATAAACAGGACAACTCACCAACTTGATCAGGTGCTACTATTTTTGTGCCTATTGATCGAATAGCCGTTGTTCCGGAAGTTCCAAAAAAGTCAAACACCGGTCCAGCGAAGAACCAAGCCTGAGTAGGTGCCAACCCATAAACGAAGCTTGAAACAATCTTACACGCCGTCGCAATCATTCCAAGGAACGAGTCATGCATTTTGAGATACTTGCTAAAGATCGTAACTGCGACTGCCGTACCTGCAATAAAGATGTCTATGTAGTTTTACTCAGTACTTATATAACAAATACCTACTATTTATCCATATTTATATTTTATGATCTGTTCTATCTACATTTCCAGATGAGTTACGAATTTAAATTAGGTTGTTTGGAAGAGATCGCTTTACGCGATAAAGCCGCCTTTTCTTTTTACCAAGTTAGTATTGTAATTATTAACTAACTACCTAACTCCGTTGGGTCAGCGATCCAAAGTGAGTCTTGGCCTCCAAAACGAGAGCACGCCACTTTCCTCTGCACTGCGCAGTGTCTTGCCAGTTGTGGGCTTGTAGAGCGGTCAGGTAAGCTTCCACTCTATCCTTCCAACGATACTTGGGACGACCAACCGGTCGCCAACCAACTGGTCGCCCCAAGTATGCTTTTTTCACTCCCCGATCCTCCATTCTACATGACCAAGTCAGCGGAGACGGTAAGAATGGGGATGGGGATTATATTTCGCAGTTGGTTCGGATCCTCCAGCTACCATCTCTTCTTATTGTTGGGCCCAAGATTTTCGTGAAAACCTTCCTCTCTGTGAGTAATAATTGCTTCTCCTCCTAAGGTGTCAATGTCCAGGCCTCATAGTCCTATTGTAATTATTTCAATTTTATACTTGTTTATTTAGGTGAGCAATAAAGTGTATCTATCTACTATTAAGTGTATGGCCCAGTTATAGACTTCATTTCTCCTAAGGTTTCTATCACTACAAGTTACTTTTAGCATTCAATTGCAACGTATGACAAGGCTGCGGGAAATTCCCCTATACAACCTTCTCTGTATTAACATTAAACGCATAACACAAAAACACTTGGTAGTTTTTTGTTATCAAGTCTAAAGAGCACATGTATACACCAAACTCATTATGGTCTGTATAGTGATTTTATAATTTTATCGATATTCTCTGTTGCGTTCTATGTAGAGTTTTTATACATTTGTAATAATTTTTGTATTAATCGCATGTTTTCTTTATATGTCTGTACAATGCTAGTAATCTAATTTAACAAAATTTCTTTTCTGGCTATCCTTTTTTTATTTGAAGTAATTTTATGCATGTCTTATTTTATATTTTTCTTAAATAAATATTTTTCTTTCTTTCTTTCTTAATAGTTAGATTCAACTATTAGTCTTTACAAATTTACACCTCTAAAGATTAACTGTAAAAGCCTGCGCTATACTTGTGTGTTTATGGAAAATCATCTCTTCCACAGTTATCCTTAAATAAGCGCAACCATAAGGTAAAATTAAGTAATCAGTCGTACATCTTTGTGTGTGAATTGTCTCCTTAATAATAAAGTGTAGAATATACTAAGAGTATCATGTCTAAATGAAGACTAGTAACATGTAATCAGTATAATTGCATGTAAGAAACCGGTTGTGTGGTATATAATACCAATTTATATTTTAATTGACACCTAAAAACCTAAAACTATAAAAAATATCTTTGGTAACCAAAGATATACGAGTCTTGAGTTGCTAGAATATTTCGAAATGGAACAGCAAAATTTTAAACAGCTTTTTTATAAATTTTCTTTTACCTATATGTGTACTTAATACTTATTAACATTTTGAAATCTTTTTCTATTTTGTGTCATAGGTACTTATTACATGTATTTATTATACGTTTGTTTTGATCACTATATTCATAATAAAATGAATAAATAAAATACCTTTTAATATTGTATCGCTCATTTTACCATCAAATATTGAAGTTGATAAAATTAAATGGCTATAAATAATTACATTGACGATTCTAAATTAAAATGTGTCTATAATGTACATTCTAAAGCTTAAAGAAATTGTATGGTATGTACCATACAATTTCGCATGAATTTCGCCATAAGTAAACTTAAATCGTACCTGACATTTCATCATTAAAGTTGTTAAAGTATTTACGGTCTTATTTATATTAAGTTACAATCAGTTTGTAGGCTTATTTATGGCTCTCAAAGAAGCCTACAAACTTACTCTAACTCAGACCATTAGATATTAATGCTGCGGCCGCACTGCGCAAAGTCCGTCACTAAATAGATTACCGAATGTACACAAGTCTCGCCTTGATCGTGTTTCTCGCTTGAATGCCTCGTCTCTCAATCGAGGCATTGCTTTATACTGCACAGATGAAATATGTCTGTCCGGCCGCGTGACCGAATTTCCTAGAATCAGTTTGTACTATAAATCCGACGCACCTGGCTAATGACTGCCATAAAAGATTACTATACATAATGGGCTGTTTTCTAATCACAAGTATTAAACACAAAGTAAACAAAAGAAGTCCAAATGCCAAAAGGTAATAAAATGTGTTTCTACAGGTATGCAGGTGTGAATTTGTCTCTGTCGACGTCTAGGTCGTAACATTATTTAAAGCGTTAAAAATAACATCGTTAACGTATAGCATACAGAGGAAAAATATTACTATGAACATCAAGAACAATTTAAAGAGCATTAACGGTCTTATACATAACTGAGTTTGAGTATGTTTGAAAGCTTCTTTAAAAACCTTATGAAGCGTTCAAACTTACTCTAACTTAATATGAATAAGATCGTAAGTCTTAAAGTTTATTATTTTTCGGTGCATAATAAAGAATAATTATATATCATCGTAAACGTATTAAAAGTGTTAATTCTCACCGATCGTCCCCATTAATATGGAATAGGTGTTAAAAAGACTGAAGACCACCACTGACATGTTGTACTTTTGTAAAGTATATAGATATGTTATAGATGCTTCACCTGAAATAAGAAAAATAATGTTTAGATTTCATAATAACTTCAAAATAAAATCTGTTGTATTTAAAATACCACATTAATATTATCATCTAATCTAAAGTAAATATAACCTAAATTAACTAAATGTGTTCAAGTATTTGTAAGGCTAAGAAAGTGTCCGTTAGCACTTTTCTTATTGTCTTTATTAAGCTAGCACAATATACTACACTTTCGTTTTGTTTATAACACTAGTTCAAGCGGTTTTATACTTAACTTAAAACGAATAGAACCTTAAGAGTAAACTATACATACAAATTAAAATAAACGTATATATACAAAAATAACAGATATAATTATATTCTATTTTAAAAAAAACTCTTAAACTAAAATCGATCCGGCTTGCCAGACCACTGTCGCAAAGCGGTACAATTATAATAAACTAGCGGCCCGGCGCGGTTTCACCCGCGTTTTGTACGCTCCCGTGGTATATAGCGTCATGTTATATAGCCTATGACACTCCATGTTAATGTAGCTTTTCAACAGTAAAAGAATTTTTAAAATCGGTTTAGTAGATTCAGAGACCCCCTACAACGTCACAAACTTTACCTGTTTATAATATTAGTATAGATAGTATAGATTGTAAAAAAAATACATCCCGGCAGATTCGACCCTCCCTAACCGTCTTGTGACTTCAGCGCAGGCCAGTGCCGTCCTATCTTTTCTATCTTTCCATAATCGAACTAAGCAGTTATGACGTTTGTGCAAAATAAAGGTTACATGAATCCCCCCCCCCCCTCTACCTACTCTAATTCAACTTTTTTTTTAATTTAAAGTGTTTCAAGTACTTAGAAGGTTGGCAGGATTACCTGACTGAATCCAAATAATAATACTTCGAGTGCGGAGCAAGTTTCAGCCTTCCAGTCGCAAGTTTTATAATTGATTTTGAAGTCGTGATACGCTCGATATTAAAGAATACTTGTATATATGTGGTGAATGATAGATCTATCATTCACCACATAAAATACCATCTAAAATATTTCAACGAAACTTTTTATTTTTATTTGTCTCTGCGACTTTCGGGTTGGTCCGGAATTCTGTGGCCTCTTTAGGATTTTGACTTTTGCTTTTCTATGTTTTTCTTTTCGTATATATTTAACGTAGAGTTTACCCCACGGCTGGGCCGCGGGTCGATCTCTAGGGCGTACCTCTTGTTTAAAGAACAAGCGTTAATACTGGTTACATTGTATTAAATTTTTATGTTAGTGCTATTTGCCCTCGGAAGATTCACTTCATTTTATATCGCAAACTATCCCGTCTCCCGATACAAAAGTATTTATTTATGTCCATTTTCGGTATTAAAACTACATTTAAACAAAATTACAGCAAAACCCATCCATTACTCGTAGTAATTTTTCCGTGAAATCTTAACAGACAGACAAATCGGGTTACTATCGCATTTTTTTATAGATGATAAATATGAATGTCTATGAAATTGACAAATTATTGGTCTCCCATACAAATATTTCATATTCTATTTGAACCCGTTCTAGTTTTATTTAACTATCTCTCGTCTATATATCAGTAAACTACATAAGTAACCAAAATGACGGAAACTAAAAAAAAGGAAAACCTATCCTACTTCCTGGGATAACCATTATATAAATCTATCTCATTATCAGGGAAAAAATTACGCTTTGCTATCCTCGGTATTAAACTTACATGTATACCGAATTTCAGTCAAATCGGTCCAGTAGTTTTTCCATGATAGCATAATAGACAGACTGAGTTACTTTCGCATTTATAATAAATAAATATTATTAACAAATTTATAATTAATAGGGATATTCAAAAAACATTAATATGTGAGATGTTATTATGTAACAGTTTCATGTTCGAATGCTTAGTACAGTATTCTATGGCCTCGTAATTATGATGTCATATTATAAAGGTGGCGTATTCAATTGAAAATTTTACTAGTATTACTTGCGGATCTTCCTTAAATACCAAATTTAAGATTTTTTACATTTATTATAAGAAGTTATTTTAAGGTCATTTATTGTATTAGACTTAAAGAAGAATGCTGAAAGTATCTGTGACGAATTCAGAAACAATTTAGAAGCGCTTGTCTCACAAAATATTTAACTTATTCAAAAGCTATTTGTTGTAAGCGATAAGACCGCCATTTGTACCTAATTTTAAGTTGTTTTTATATATTGTTTCATCAATTTTAATGCACAATAAAGTACATTATTCTATTCTATTCTATTAAGATTTAGAGATAATGCAATAATACCAAATTCTATCTATATAGTATAGTGCCTCTGAGTAATATTATTGAATTTAATTGAAGACGAGATAAGTACAGTAAGAAATTACAAGGTTTTTGTTATTGTCATTTCACTACGGAACTCTAAAAGAAACTATAGCAGACATATCATACAGTTTCTACAAAGTACATAATATGTAACACTAAATCTTGTTTAAAAGAGAAATTATTTTACCACGTTTTATTAAAACTGACCCAAGAAACTTTCTAAACACAAACATAGATATTTAATCAATATACCACTTCCGTGATCACGGCCACTGGAGTGTCTGAAAACGCTTAAAACCGTTAAAGCGTAGTTTTATTAAATATACCTACTTATAAAATATTTAGTTAATTAAAAAAAAATATGTATGCATTACCAATTACTGGACCCATGATGACGATGTGAGCAAATAACACAAGAATAATCTTAATAATCTGCTTGGAGGAAGATTTAAAAATCAAAGAGAACAGATTCCGTATATGCTGAGGATTAAAAAAAATATTTCTTTTTGTGTAATTGTCTCTTCAGTTCTGTTCTTTCTTACGTCGTGAACCCTCAAACACGTATGGATGAATCCAATTACATAAATAGCTAGCGATATACTAAATATCCCAAAGTATCCCACTTTATCCAATAAGATTCCACTTATTGATGTTCCAAATGGCATTCCAAGGGTCACAATTACTGATAATACTCCGAATCTAAATGTGCGCGACTCTTCAGTAGTAATATCAGCCAGAAAACTGTAAGCTCCCATCAAAGCAATAGAGAATCCGCCACTTAAAGCTGTTGGTACTGCTTCAATTAATGCCGTAACCCATAAAGGCCATTCCAGGAAAAAGTAGACCGCCCAAAGCATACCAAAGTTTGATACAATTTCACCAATAACCGGTATAAGCATTAATGCTTTCCGATTTCCAGTTTTGTCACTCCATGCACCAACGAATAATATAAGAATAGCTGGTATGCTGCTTTGTAGTGGTTGTTGCCACGCCGTCATATCCGAAACCATTGTGATCGCAGCTAATTTAGCTTTTTCTGTTATGTTATCGCTTTCATCAGCGTCAACAACATGTCGACATATCTCTTCAGTATAATTCAAATCTACACGACATGCTTTTTCAGTGTTTAATTTTTGTACCGCTAAGGCAGATATAGTGATTGGTAATATGTAACATAACAAAAAAGGTTCTACCGTAAAAAAATGGAAAAACTTTCGTAATTTATCTGTAAATGTTAGTGTTACTTGTACTTGTGTCGCATTTTCCGGAAATGTTGTTTCGTTATCCTTTTTGTTGCTAGCCTCAACACTATTTTCACTATTGTCCTTCATAATTTTAAATTTTTTTATAAGCACTTTGAATATACAAAAATAACTGACACATGAGTCTGTTTGTTAGTAAACACGTATGATCACTGATCAACATTCGAGGGCGGCAGGCCTATTATAAACTTGTTTCTTATGAGGTTAACCAAGTATAGGTAAATAACAACTCGATAAGCTGCTCATAAATTAAGGGTTATGTATAGATGGCAAACGTCCGCTACTTTTGTAATTTGGATAGGGAACTATAAAAAAGACTTTTTGAAAATATACCATACCTCAAAAACTACACAACGGATATTGTTTAAACCAACTTTTGTTGAAAGTATTTTGATGGCTTACATGACTATGTCTACAAACAAAGATTTCGATCCTGAGACACACTTATGGCGACTAATCCCAATTTTGATTGTTTCAGTTTTACTAGACCATTGTATAGGGCCGCCATACATGTAGAGTAGGTACATACACCTCCTTGTCAATTGTCGTTTAAATATATCCAGTAACTTCCTAGAGAAGTAACTGTGACATACAAAGGACATATAAGAAAATACGAACATGATAAAGAGGTAAGAGTCCATTTTTTCCAAAAAAATTAACTCTAAAGATATAACAACAACTAGAGTCGCAATTTTATGATTGAAGAATAATTTCGATCTTAAAATATCTAATTATTTTGTCAATTATTGTGAACTTCTTATTTATCTATGAAACTTCTTATTTATCTATAAATTCTCATTTATTGCAATTAATGAACTGCATTATTTTTATTGCTGACCCCTATTATGTTGGTGTTACACTTTGTAGGAGTAATACCTAAAATATTTATTAACTTGTTCGTTACAACTGATATTTGCGAAGCTGAGTTCAGAAAATATGCAGTCAATATGTACAGGCAAATGACGTACGCAATGTATTGACGTAATGGGGTATATTTCAAATGACAAATTTTATGCTTAAATATGCCTTGTATCTAGATCTGGATTTAATACACCGTATCAAGGAATTATCTTAATTTTATTTTTATTTTAATTAATTAAGTTCGCTATTTTGTCTACGCAGTATCTACTACATTTTTCACAGAATTTACTCCCGATAATTCCGCATTACACAAATTTTAACAAAATAATCAATAGGGATTATCCCTATTCATGTTATCAATGCGAAAGTAACCCTGTCTGTAGGTCTGTTCCGTTTTCACGGAAAAACTACTGGACCGATTTGGCTGAAACTATACTTAATTTACCCCGCGGCTGCGCCGCGGGTCAACCACTGCTGCTTGTGTCTTGATAGAGAGGTTACAACACAGGTTACATTGTATTAATTTTTTATGGTACTGCTATTTGCCCCAGAAGATTAATTTCATTTTATATCGCAAACTATCCCATCTCCCGGATGAAAAGTAGCTATGCCAATTTTCGGTATTAAAACTACATATGTACACCAAAATGAGTAAATCGACCACATCGATGACAACGACCACATCGAAGACAACGACTACATCGACCATACCGACCACATCGACCACACCGACCATATCAACCACATCGACCAAATTAACCAAATCGACCAAATCGACCACATCGACCAAATAGACCACATCCATCACATCGACCAAATCGACGAAAATAACCAAAATGACGAAAATGGCAAATCACAAAACAAAAACCTATCCTACTTTCTGGGATAATCTTTACATAAATCTATCCACAAACTTATCCCATTATCCGGGATGAAAAGTATCCCTAGTCCACCCTCGGTATTAAAATTACATATATACCGAATTTCAACCAAATCGCTCCAATAGTTTTTCTATAAAAACATAACAAACAGAGGGACAAATATATTTTTATCCCAGAAACCATCTCATTTTTTGGGATTAAAAAATATCCTATGTTCGTCCTCGGCATTGAAAAAAAAATATACATACTGAGTTTTAGCCAAATTGGTCCAGTAGTTCCAGTAGCCAACAGATAGAAAGTCAGACAGAGAGAGTTACTTTCGTATTTATAATATCAATAATAAGAATACGATAGTAACTTGAACTGTCTACTTGTCAAGCCTTCACGGAAAACCTATTAGGAGTACTGGATCGGTTTTACTGTAATTTTGTTTGAATGTAGTTTTAATACCGAATATAGACATAAATACTTTTCATGCCGGGAGATGGTATAGTTAGCGATATAAAATAAAGTGAATCTTCCAGGGACAAATAACACTTACATAAAAATTTAGTATAATGTGACCTGTATTAACGCCTGCTCTTTAAACAAAAAGTATGCAGTAGAGTTAAACCCGCGGCACAGCCGCTGGGTAAAGTCTAAGATTTTTTTAAAGAATTTTTTGTTGTTGTTATTTTTTTTTTGCTAAGACTTTTATACTACCCATTTATCATAAAGAAACTAATGCAGTATTTTGGACACATCGGATTGGAAGGAAGTTTCAAAGGCCATCGAACAAAGTGGCAAGTAATAAGGGAAATTCGAAGACCTTCTAATTTTAAAACAACGTACATTACACTAAGGGTTATTATTTTAGACCTTATATCATTGCATTAAAGTTCGAAATTGTATAATATTGTACAGTGGTCAGCATTTTTCGTTTCTGATATACTTATTATAGTTTAGTCCACATCTGCCAAGCAAAGTGCGATAAGGAACTTTATACCAATAAATTTTGAGTATTTATATCGCGAACAATGTGGTACTTATGCGCGAGTGGTTTAGTAAATTCGTTTTACGTGGACTTAAATCCACACATCTGTTAGCAAGCGAAGTGGTTAGTGACTGGTTTTATCAGCCCGAGAACGGTTAACGAGTTCTTGAGTGCAGTAGATGGGGTAATGACTTGCGAAAGACTCCTGTAAAGGACGCTGCCTGTCACGCATGTGCTCAGTAGTTTAAATTCAATAAACTATAAACAGCGCAGACGATTATAGCTCTTCTAAGACTAAACTTCCAGAGTTTCCATTAACATCATTACATGTATAATAATCGTATACTACATAATATAAGAAAATGTTCATAATGTTGATATTAGAAGAATCACTCGAATTGAATCAATTTGGTTGAAAGATACAGAACTGAAAGACATGTCGGTATTCTATGACATTGAATGATTCAAGTTTTTACATGAATCACTTTTGTTGCTCCATCCAAATTGAACGACAGAGATGAATCGTCTAATAGCGGATTAAGGCAATAAATTTGTCTGAACAGTACATGCCTTTTGCCAAAGCCACAACACGCGATTGAAAAAATATAATATATACCTAGATAGATAACGTGACTAGCTAATATTTATCGCAACCTGTACACGTCTGTTTTCAGTAATACCTAATATTTATAATATATTAGCGGCCCCGCCAGACGTTGTCCTGCTCTGAAAAAATATAAATCTAGGACCCGATCCCAGCGCCACCTACCGGTTCCAATTGTGGATTTAAACCATCCGGGACCCACTCAACACACAGAAACAAAATTACCGAAATCGGTCCAGGTGATTAGGAGGATTCTAGAACCCGAACTCAGCGCCACCTACCGGTTCCAACGAGATAAAAAGTATCCTATGTATGTCCGTCTTCTGGTTCTAAGCTACCACCTCACCAATTTTCAGCCAAATCAGTAAATCCGTTTTTGAGTTATAAATAGTGTTACTGACAGGACTTTGTTTTATATATATAGATGTAAATATTATATTCACAGATTAGCATACATTTTTGCTTTATCGGAACGAGTTACACTACATTCCTTTCACTATAAATGCTACAAGGATAAATGAATGAATGTGCCAAGCATTCAGGTTTCATTTTGAAAGTTTACACTTGTTTCTTTCTACATGGGCATAATCCACACTATTATAAATGAGAAAATAACTCCGTTACACTTTTACAACAAAATAAATAGATAAAATGTGATTCATTGGAAGCTTAAAACACATAGAGACATTTTGTAAAAATCTAACAGGGTAAATAAGGTGTGAAGTTGAAAATGAAAATTTCAATTGAAAAAAAAAACAACAAAATATAGGTTTTTTTATAGCTGAAGTACAGCAAACAGGCTGACGGCCCACCTGGTGGAAAGCGGTTGCTGTCGCCTATGGACGTTTGCAACATAAGAGATGTCACCAACGCGCTGCCGGCCTCCACGAAATTTTATGACTCCCTTTTTGAAAAACTCCGTATCGTAGCGCTGTGGGAAAACCTCGGCTGGGAGCTCATTCCAAATCCTCACGGTACGCAAGAGAAACGTTCTACAGAACCGTTGCGTACATGACCGAAGCGGCTCAAGGAAGTGGGGATGAACTCCCAACCGATGGCGAGCGGTGCGATGGTAGAAAGAGGTTTTGGGCAATTGCACTCCTAAAGGGATATACTCACGGATAAAACTTCGTCGAGATGAGGACGCATCGTGAGCTCATCTCTCTTCCTGTGCGGCGCGTCTAACATCGCTCTACGGAACAAAAGAAAATGAAAACGCCGGAGGCTTGGTTCCCCCAGAACCCAGACCCCAGAGCCCTATGGAGTGGGTACAAAAAGCGGAAGATTGAAAACCGAGAGGTTTTTTTTTTTATTGCGGGAGATCAGCAGACAGGCAGACGGCCCACTTGATGAAAAGCGATTACCATCGCCTATGGACATTTGCAACACCAAAGTTGCTACAAATGCGCTGCTGCTCTCTTAAGGGAAACTGGAACCTGGTCACTAATGCATGAACACAACTCAAGGTTGTTATGGCGACATACTTTAGACCAGGGGTGGTAGCCATCCAGTAGGGCAAATGCCTTACCACCTGGCTGTGGGTTGTTAAGTCGCCTCTTACGACAGGCCGCCCGGCTGCAGAAAATTGTATTCTTTGTCCGTTCCTGCACGGATATTTTTACTAAGTACTCTCAATTCGAGTTGCAATAGTACTTCTTCGGAAATGCTAGTGCCACCTTAACATGGCGAATTCCACATGCGGGGAGCGACGTCGATCGGCCGAGAAAGTCAAGACATAAATGTTAATGTTTTTGGTATTTATATTACATAATGCTATATAATAAGATAAAAGAAGATACATATACTTAATAAACATAGTTAGGTAAATATAAATATTTATACAACCATAGGTCACGGTAATACGGTAATACTAAACCTTGCGTACCAACTATTGTCTAACTTCTACCTGTATCTTTGCAAATAATGATTCATTAATTCGTGTTTCGACGGAGTTGATAAGTCCTTAATCAGATTTCTCTTCATAAAAAGGGGGGAATGTTAAAACCTTTTTACCACCGGACAAGCAGACGTACGCACTCTCGCCACCGATATATAATGGAAATACCAACAAAGCGGACGAAACGTTATGCTTCCACTTTTATCATACGCACCGCTGAAGAGTGGAACTTTTTACCATCGTCTGTCTTTCTTGAAGAATACAATCTAGGTGTCTTCGAGTCTCGCGTGAACAGGTATCTTCTAGGTGAGCGTGCTCCACCTTAGACGGCATTTCCGCCTGGCATCAGGTGCAAAGTTAGTCAAACGCGAACCTATTCATTATGAAAAAACCTGCGTTTAGATTATATTGAAGTAATGACATATGTTTTCGAAAAGTATTTTTATGCTGGGGCTTAATCTACGTTGTGTTAAAGATTTAGGCTGTGGCCAAACGCGACTTATTTAAAGTGGTAAAAAATAATGTCGTTCGTACTGGTACTCGCTCGAAAAAGTCTAAAGTAATGCACTAATACATAAAAAAAAAATGAGCAACCTTTTAAAAATCACATTTTGAACTGAAACTTTCAGAAACTTATTATTATTGGTGTATAAAATTATACCGTAACGAGAAAACAAATTTGAATAAAAAAATATCAATTTTTAGCGATTTCTGAACTATAAAAAAATTTGGACCTCTTAACATTTTTTTTGAGCTGTCCTTAGCAGGGAGTTGTTAAAACATCAAAAACTAACATTTTTCGCTCGAGACTCAAAAAAAATATAGTCGGTTTTTTTGCGCCACCCACGCCACGTAATACACACGTTATCTGTCAATGTTCAACGAGATTAACAATGTCGCATCTCAAATAACTAAATAAAACCATCGCCATATCTGCGTGAAACGGCCTAAATCTTTTATATTTTCCAAGATGAAGCCCAACCTATATATATTCTGTTGTCTTTTCTATACCTATTATTTTTTTTCATTCCTTTTGTCATTGTATTGCCAAATACAGGGATTGCATCGAACTGAGCTTATTCTATTATTTTATCTGCCAATCTAAACTGTGACTCTGTGTGTAATTCAGATCCCACAGAGATGAAAATTAGTAGCTTCTAGTATATTATGCAGATGAAAATGAAAATTACCTATGTGTGAATAGATTGTCATCACTTAGGCGGTAAGAAACTGATGTGGTGTTACAAGAATGAACAAAGTAACAGACGAACAAGTAAGGGAATTGGTCCATACAGCCTATTCTGATGAATAAGTTTTCCTATAGCTCGTCCCATTAACCAACGTCTTTCATTTCCTTGAGTTACAATGATCAACTACGCAACGGTTCTCTACAACGTTTATTCCATCTAAAATAACGACTTGGAGGCAACATTTCGCCGCGGTTTTCCTTTAGCGCTAGGACGTGGCATCATTTAAGAAGGGCGTTATCAAATTTTTCGAGGCCGGCAAGGCGTAGACGGGGCTACCAATGTGCTGCCGTTCTCTAAAGGGAGACTGGAACCTAGCCACTAATACCGGAACACAAATCAAGGTAATTATGACGGCATAATCTAGACCAGGACTGGTAGTCATCCAGACAGGCAAATACCCTACCACCTGACAGTGGGGTTTTCTGTCGCCTTTTGTGACAGGCCTCCCTCAGCCGCAATTTGCATTCGATTTGACATTATAAAACAACATATAACAATCTTTTTGCCACAAAAACACTATCTAAACAGAATCCAAGGATATCCAGTTTTTCTTGCTATGTGCATTGAGATATAATTTTTAACACGATATTAAAATGTGCCTTAAGGAGTGAAACAAAAAGCAGGTTCCACTGCGAAAGACTACTAGTACTTTTTAACTGACTTCAAAAAGGAGGAGGTTCTCAATTCGTCGTGTAAATATATTTTTTATGTACGTTCAGCCATAACTTTTTTTCTGAACCGATTTTGATCATTCTTCCTGATTTCGATTTAGCAAGGTTTTTAAATGGTTCCGTATACATTTTATTTCTAGTAGACTTTGGGTTCCGAATATATAGCACAAAACCCTTGAAATCAGGCTGAAATGTGAAATTGTTGCGGTTTTTCAGTCATAACTTTTTTTTTAATCGATTTTGTTCATTCTTTTTGCGTTTATATTATTATAGTTTCAGAATGATCCCATATAATTTCATTGGTACTAATTAGATCTTGATTTCCGAAGATCTAGCAATAAATCCATAAAAGCGTTGTTGTCGTCGAAGACGTAGTGATTAACGTCTGTAACGTTTTTGTTTCTGAACCAATTTTGATGATTTATTTTACGTTCGATTCAAAGTATCTTCATAGTTGTGTGGTATAAATTTTATTTTTATCGGACTTTGAGTTTCGAAGATACAACTTAGGAGTTGTAACACTATACTAAATCTAATACAAAAAGATAGATCAAAAACTGTTCTGAAAAAAAAATTAACGGCATTCTTCAAAAATCACTCTTTCTTCTAATCAATCATTTCTTAGTTCTTGCTGACATGTACTAAAATGTACTTTTACAGACTATACGTGGAATTTGTCTTTGTCGAAGCCTACTTCGACAAAATACAAATACAAAGACACATTTTATTACCTGTTGGCATTTGAACTAATTGTAATCCTTTTATGATCGTCTTCTTTTGTTTACTTATTTATTGGCATACGTTTCTAGAGAACAGTCTATTGTTCTATTGTGCTCGTTTACGCTCGCTCGCAGGCTGCCTTATTAGCCAGGTGTTACGGATGATAAAGTACAAGCTGATTCTAGGAAATTCGGTCCACGTTCACGGGCGGGTACATTTTGCATTTGTGAAGTATAGAACGACGGCCTGATAGAGAGTGGAGGCAGTTGAGCGAGAACCACGATCAAGGCGTGACGTCTGTACATTCTGGAATCTAATATTGATGGACTTTGCGCGTTTTATTGAATTACGACCTTCAGCACTACGTTTGGATTTGTTGTGTTCGGTTATAACACGTATAATACAGGTACAAACCTGTGTTATACGTGTTTGTATAGTTCTAATAAACTCTATAATAATTCCAACGGCATTTTAATTCGAGTCCTACTAAACTCGTAACAATAGCTTCAGAATAGTACTACATAAATTTCGTTGCTATTAGACCCTGGATCCCTAAGATATAGCAGAAATACTCAATATCAAATAGAAAACGTATTGAAAAAAACTATGTATGTGTGCAGTTCATACGCAGTAGAAGTGAAGCAAAGTGTGACAAGGTGTGGGAGGGATTCTAAATTTCGTGACGTCACATTGCATATATTATATCGTTATGATATATTAAGTAAATGTAGTTAGTAGTAAGATATAGGAACCGGGCCTAAATGTATACGCACGTACGTAATTTACATGTACATTTTAACTGAAGAATGTTTGAAACTTGCATTAGTGTATTTTTATGAATAAGACAGTTATTAATGCCTAACTAAACATACAAAGTAAAATCACTAAGCGCCTGATAAAAAAAACATTTTTTGCATAACGTTTATTTATAAACACACTTTAAAAACTACAGGCGTTGAAAGTAATTAAATTGATTGACAAGAATTCTAGTTCCTGTTTTTAAAACAATTGCGCTTTATTAATAGAATATTTTGACCTAACGCGCGTCTACGGAATTATAATAAAAGCATTTAATCAAATACATTCGATAGTAAAAAACTACTGAACAATTTAACAAATATTGTCGAACGCGTCTGTCATTAAAAGTCCTCCTCATCAAGTTAGAGGACGGGACACAATGTTCACAACTTCGGAAGATAATATCTTGTTATCTGATTGTTTAATTAAAAAGTCATTATTGCTATGAATGAATGAATGAATGCTATTTATTCTAGCTAATGATATCCTGCATGGCTATATATATTAAAACACCGGGGCGATAATAAACTTTTTTTAAACTCCAAATATTATATTTTAATCCTTTTAATTTGCGTATATAGTATTTAGCGCAATAAATTCTATATTTTCAAACATTTTTTTCTTTTCTTTACACTAAGAACGATCTTTATGGTGGTAATATCTTTACAATACACTGTAAAAATTAGTGCAGGCGCAGATCACAGTCATTTTAACGTACAATTTTTAAAACAGTGTTACAGAGAGCCATACATACAAAGAACTTGCAAGGGGGCAAAGGGAAAAGCCATCCATATCATATATCCTGCTGGCCCGCAAAGAGGTGGCAACCTACAGGTGAAATATACACACGAGATAGCCGTATGAAGGTCTTCAGTAACGTCAAAAACGTAAGAGACTTCCTGGGGGAGCTGGGCTGGCTTAAGCAGTCATGCCATCCGACCACGAAAAAACGCATTGTTCGACCACAACGCCATAATTTTAACTTCTTAATATTGATTATGTCAAATAGAACTAGATGGCGCCATACGTTTTTAAAATATCGTAACATAGATAAAACATAGGTATATCATAAGTCCACGTATTCTCATACATTTTTGATCCCAAAGTCCGGTATCGCTGAAACAACCATCTGCGGCTATTTAGCTGGGTCCAGCTCCAAAAAAAAAAACATTTTTGACTTACCTTAATGATTATTCAATAATAGACCTTTTTTGTCACAGTTCGATGTCATGTTTTATTTCTAATAAAACAAAATAGTAAACTCTATATTTAATTATTTTACAATACATGCAATGTGTGTAATGGTACATTGGTGGTCTTATGAATTATGATAGTCCGTACACACTTATCCTCTATTGAGGCATGCAAAACATTGATAGCCCTTCCCACGGCCCTGGCTATAAGCGAATGGAAGGAACACGCAGAGTTTTAATGGGAATTAAGGCAACAGGCCGACGAGTCTCCACAGGCTCTCACTGAACCCCCTCACGCTAGCATAACAAAGATTCCCGTCACGTATCAAAACATGGTAGATCTGATGGCCAAAAACACTATAAAGACTTTATAAAATTATGTATAAAAATGAGAAAATGAGAAACGAGAGGTTGTAATAAAAAGAAACCAAGATACATAAAAAATAACTTCAATATATATTATACATATGTATGACAAGAAGTTAAATTAAGTGTAATAAATAAGGAAGTAAAATTGTGTAGAAACAACGATAGAAAAATGTTTAAAAAAGTAATAGAATATGTAGTAATAAGAGTAATAAACAAACTAAGAAATAAAATAAATAAGAGTGTAAATAATGACCCCGAAAGAAGGAAAATGTATAGCAGAATACCAATAGGAAAATATTGTAATAAGAATAAACATGTATGTAAAATAGTAAAATAAAATAGTGTAGAAGTTACAATAGAAATAAGGAAAAATGTAATAGTTTTAAGAGTTGTTAAAAGAATTAAGTAATAAAAAATAAAAATAAAAATAAAGATACAAAAAAACATAAAAAAGACATGTCAAGATCGCCAGGATGAAGGTGAAAAAAAAACCCCTCACGCTGCCACACTGCGCGATGTCCATGAGTGGATTTTTCTTCGACTAAAAGAAATGAATAACACTCCTATAGACCACAAGTCTCCAAACTACAGCCCGCGGACCACAGCCGGCAGGCGACAGATAATGGCTTATTGTTATTGTGATAAGTTGGATGAAAAAACACAGAATAATAATTGAAATGAAATAAATTCCATTGTAAAACCTGTAAAATATACTAATGAGATTTATGTAAAAACAATTTTATTTTTGTCCATGGAACTTACTGCAGTAACTAGTATGACCTTGAGGTTCGACATTTTCCCCTGTTCTTGACAATGTCAATTCTTCAATTTTATAATATCTATTTATAATCCAGTATTAAAACGAATCCCTCGCGGTGCAAGAATTTCGGCGTGCCATACCATATCAAAATTAATTCAAACCGTTTTGGCCCAAAATTCCGTAGTAAGCTGGGAGCAACTATTAATGTTTCCTTATCTTATATTCCATATAAATAAAGATCAAGATAAAAAAATATCATTAACACAAAAAATTAAAAATAATTGTTCTATTTTGGATAATAACTCCCAAATTGTCTGTGAAAATAACCCTCAAAGCTGCTCCCCAAATCGTCTCCGTAAGAATTTGGCTATATTCCATATTGTAGAAAATAAACTTAATGACGGGGACATTAGAGGAGCAGCTCGCTTATTATTTTCTACTGATGCAGTAGCACCAAACTCTGCAGATACGCTAACTGCCCTACGCGACAAACATCCACCTTCATCGCCGGAAACCGTATTGCCGGCTCCACCAGACTCGCAGAGCGCACTGGTTGTTACTATGGAAGATGTCAGGAATGCCGTTGGATCCTTCCAAAGTGGCTCTGCCGGGGGTCTTGACGGTCTGACGCCCCAACGCCTCAAGGACTTAATAGGAGTAGGATGCGGGGAGGCCCGTGAGTCACTTTTGAGGAATCTGAAGGCATTGGTTAATTTTATGCTATCAGGGAAGGTTGTAAATGAAATCACTGACATCCTTTATGGTGCCAACCTGTGCGCTCTGAAGAAAAAGGATGGGGGAATAAGACCGATCGCAGTAGGCACGGTGTACCGCCGCCTCGCAGCTAAGTGTTGTTGTAAGAAAAAAGCTGAAGACTTAAAATTATACTTTCAGCCCAACCAGCTGGGTTTTGGTTCGCGAGGGGGCTGCGAGGCGGCTGTCCACGCTTTACGCACATTCCTCCAACACAATGGTGGAGATTTAGTACTGAAGGTGGATGTTAAGAACGCCTTCAATTCAGTTGATCGATCTGCCTTGCTCTCACAAATTAAAGACCAAATTCCAGATTGTTATCATTTCCTTTGGCAATGCTATAGTCAAAATTCAAAATTAATATTTCAAGACAACGTAATTTATTCAAAAACTGGATGCCAGCAAGGCGATCCGTTAGGGCCAGCCATTTTTAGTTTAGCAATTCATCCCATCATTACACGTTTGAAATCCAAATTTAATGTATGGTATCTAGATGATGGCACTTTAGGAGGTGAAGTAGATGACGTTTTGGAAGATTTTACCATTCTAACAAAAGAACTTAAAACCATAGGACTTGAAATAAATTTAAGCAAATGCGAATATTATATCAGCAACACAGAGCGTAAAACTGAAATAATCTCTAGACTAAATACAATAGCACCGGGAATTAAATTAGTAAACAACTCCTCACTTCACCTCCTAGGTGCCCCAATCTTCGACGAGTCAATACCTAACTACGTCGAAGAAAATATAAAAAATTTCCGTGAAAGTTCAGATCGTTTACTCCAAATTAATACACATATGGCCTACACTATCATCCGATACTGCCTTTTCGTGCCCAAATTTACATACACCCTCCGATGTTGCCAACTCTGGAAACAAACCTCTCTTTTACAGACGTTGGACAACATCGTGAGGGATACCCTCATATCCATCATAAATTTAGAAATGGACGACCGTGCATGGTCACAGTGTTCTCTCCCGGTAAAACTGGGTGGCCTCGGCGTCCGCAAAATCTCCAGTGTCGCTCTGCCAGCTTTTCTGTCATCGGCTTACAGTACGCGTGATTTAGTATTCAAAATTTTACAAAAGACCAATTTTCAGTTCGAAATTCCCTATTTAACCGATGCCAGAAGAGTTTGGTCAATGGCTTGCCCTAACGTTAATGTACCTACTGTCCTTACTTCACAGCATGCTTGGGATGGGCCGCTCTGCGAACTTACGCGGGATAATCTTCTACAAACGTGTACCAGTTCAGCAGAGCGCGCCCGCCTCTTAGCCGTCGCTAATTGGGAGTCTGGACAGTGGTTACAAGCACACCCATCATTTTATAATAATACACTTCTGGACAACACTACATTCCGATTAGCCGCGAGTTTACGCCTGGGGGCACCATGTTGCGTACCACATCACTGTCAATGTGGAGTTATGGTAGACCGATTTGGACACCACGGGTTGTCATGTTTAAAAAGCGCAGGAAGAAGATCTCGTCATGCCAGCCTCAACGACATCATTCGCCGAGCTCTTGTCAGCGTCGGCGTCCCGGCCATTCTGGAACCAAATGGCCTGGTGCGTGACGATGGCAAGAGACCGGACGGAATGTCACTCGTCCCTTGGAAGATGGGGCGGCCGCTAGTGTGGGATGCGACCTGTGTTGACACACTGGCCCCGTCACATCTTCCAATGACCGAGTCAGGGGCTGGCAACGCTGCCGCTTCAGCTGAGGACGTCAAACGGCGCAAATATGGAGCCTTAGGAAGGGGTTACATATTTGTGCCGTTTGGGGTTGAAACATTAGGCCCGTGGGGTCCGTCGGCAAAGAGTTTCTTTAAAGACATATGTAAGAAACTCTTTGACACTACCCGTGATCAGAAGGCTGGCTCATATTTTGCACAACAAATAAGTATTGCCATACAGCGTGGCAATGCAGCCAGCCTTCTGGGCACGCTCCCCGTTGGCAATGATCTGCTACATAATGTATTTTAGTTATAATGTCTTTGGTTAATTTTATTTTTTTTATTATTAATATGTATGATATGATTTTTAATAAATTTAATATTAAAAATAGACATATTTTATATACAAGTTTAACTAAAAAAATCAATATATTTGTGTAAAGTGGGTCTACTTTCAACCCTGACGCATACCCTGACGTTGTTACTTGTCAGGGACCTTATTATAAGTTTTATCTTTATTTATTCTTATTATTGGGCAATTTGCGTAATTTATTATAATCGTTCGTCCTATTTCTATGTAGTACATGTATATATCTACTCGTTATGTCATTAATAAGTATACATTGTCATTCCTTAGAAGACCATTTTCGTTAATTGCAAATAGGATTTCTGCAATGAATTATTTCATGACGTTTAAATGTCTTAGAAATAAAAAGGTATATATTAATTAATATTTATTAAAAATAAGAGGCTGTCGTGTACTATGCAATATATACATACATCCATATATCATTTGCTTTCTTACCTCAGGGCATTCAGTTTATATGAGTTAGTCACTATTTACAATTATGTCTAACAATATGTATATATTAGTTTGAATTTATATTAAGCTCCGTATAACTTAATATTCAGGCGTTAATTTTCTATTTTAATTAAAAACAATATATTATAACACTCATGTCGCCGCAAGATTAAACAAGGAAGTTACACACCGGTCTAGCCGGGCTCAAACAGTATGCTCGCGCCGGTGTGTACGCGCAATATCATTACTGTGATAGATTCTCTTTCTCTACGGCCAACCGCCAAATTTCAAAATTCTCTACGGAACGCAAAACGAACCTTTGTACGCGCAACCAGGTATTTATTGTTAAATAGCATAATATTAAATATACGCATAATGTGAGCAAAAGGCGCTTCATTGAAGACTTCCTATGCTTCAAATCCCTTGATTTATGTAATTAATATATTTATGTTATTTAAGTTTTTTAACGTCAATTTAAATTACAAAACACCTAATAATCAAATTATTGTTTACTCTATATACATCGCGAAAGACAAAATAAAAAGTGAATTACATATATAGTTTTCCGGACAGTAAAATCTAACTATTTCGAAAAGGAAGTTGAATTTCGGAAACCGCCCGTTAGAAGAAGAAGATGGAATGTATAGATTACAATAAATTCCAACAAATGATTTAATTCTTGCACAACGTGATGTTTCATATTGTAGTTATATAATAATTATTTGTTATATAAATTTCCATCGTTTCAAAATAGAATAAGGGCAGTAACATGCTTGCAGTAATTATTTTATCAGTATGGTGAAACACTGCCTAAGGTTACTAGTTAGCATATACACCGCCTGCGTGCTCCTATATGGAAACAAACCAATCGTTCATATTGCAATACATTACTGATTACAATATACGTGTCTATACGCACCTTTACTATTTCGCTTATCAATTATTATAATAAAAAGTCGGATTTAATATTCAATTGACTCTGATTAACGTCGACTTCTTACTCTTGGAACACTTCTTTTTGTAATCGTTGCGTAACTAAAATAGTTCATATTAAAGCTCAAGGCCATCTTTACCATTTAGGGCACCGCGGTGCAAATAAACAGCTCCCTCGTAAATTTTTAATTTGCTGCGTATGTTTGTTGAAATATCAAATTAATGTTGCTGGCAATATATCTAAAGTTGATGCTGATATGTTTCGTAGTTAGGTATACCTAACGAATGTTTTGTAATTTTCTAAACTAGCAGATTACGCATGGTAAGTAAGTAAGTACATGGCTATCTAGGGTTACCGGAGAGGCTGTCATGTACTTGTAGCCCTGGCACAAGGCGAAGGACGGAACACCCAGGGAGTTTAATGGGTATTCCTAATTGTGGAATGAAAATAGCACTTTTACTTTTAACTAGAGATGTTAGTGCTAACCCAGCCTGGCGAATCCCACACACGGGCCGCGAGTTTTCTCCCAAGCGCTTGTATTTGCGCGGTATATGGTCCTCAATCGGATTTCTCTTGGCTAAGAAAAAGGTACATGGCTATCGATTTGCGCCCTCTAAGTCCTTGCGCCCGAGTGCCACGCACCTCTTGCGCCCCCGGGTAAAGACAATCCTGGTAAAGGTGTTTATGGATTTATACTTTTGAGCAGCAGCATAATATCTACTTCAAATTTCGAGAGATATTAATAAAACATGTAGTCGTGTGCGAGTCGGAGTAGCGCATTATTTCCTTTTATTAACAACGCAGATAGGAATTCCTATTCAAACTAACTTTGAAAATGTACGTGTCTTTATATGAAATATTAATTACATTTTAGGTTTTTTTTATATATACTGTAATTTATTTGAAAGCTTATAAAATGTCAAAATATTAATACTAAAATAGTATTGTAATTACAACAATATACCTATATATAATTAGGCTACTAAAGACATCGTAAACTTTCGGTCGTCTCTTCTCGTCTATCTACTCGTTCGATCTTTGCAATCTCCACTTCGATTTTCATATTTTTCCATTTTCACTATTCCCGTTATGTTTTTTTTTAAGTATTTTCCCATAATTTTCTTTGTGAAAATCAGTTACTGCAGTGTTGCCCTAGTTCTGCAAGGGAGATCCCTTTGTTTTAGTGTTACAATATACTGGACTCCTCAAGCTCGGTCGACATTTCCAATCTTCTTGCTCCGCTGGGAACTGCCTTTTCTGGAAATATTTTTTCCACCAGTTTCATATTATTGTTAAACATTATACCATTAATAAAACGAGACTAAATATTGTACTTTTTTATCAAAACTCGAGGATCGAAGAAAATCGAAAACGGAATAAAAATTACTATTAAGTAATTTTTGTTCCGTTTTAAGATTTAAAAATAAGAAAATAATTTATAGTTTAACTAAACTAGAAAATGGAAAAAAGAGAACCTAAGTAACCGAAATATCTCGCAAAGTTAACTAGCTGAAGTGGCAGTGGGCCGGTCACGTGTTTCGCAGGACCGATACGGCCGTACGTAGTGTAGGCCCACCTTCTTGATGGACTGACGATCTGTGTAAGGTTGCCGGTAGGTACTGGATGAGGAGAGTGGAGGATCGGGATATACTTTTTTATTACGAAGCTAGGAAACAGGCAGATAATCCAATCAAAGTGGTTACCGTCGCCTATAGACATTTGCAACACCAGGGGCGAAGCCAATGCGTTGCCAGCCCTTTGGACAGGATAAAGAGAATGGGATAGAGATAGAGGGGACAGGCAGGAGGAATACGATAAAGGAGAAGCGGGCCATCGTAACTCTCATTCATCGCACGAAACACGATTAGCTTAAAGTCAACAGTTTGGGAGGTCTACGTCCAACTGTGATAAGCTTATGTTATCATATACCTAAAGTTAAAAAAAAACCTCGTATTCTGACCCCTATGTGTGTAATAGCTGAATATCCCAAGAACTACTATGATACCATATACGATACTATGATAGGATAACTTGTACATGCTAGATACTTGTATATAAAGTTCGGACCACCTACAGTAGTCTTGTGTGAAAGGCGGACCCAAACGCAATAGCTTGCCTTAGACGGGCCCTGAATCATGTGTTTGGTCCAAAGGAAGGGTAAAGTTTTTTATAAAAGAAACAAAAAATGCTCGAATTGAATTAAAGTAATTATATATTAATTATAAGTTATTGCTTATACTTAATGCTCCTAAGAGTTAGACAAACTATTTAAATCAAAGATACACTTTTCTCGCCTTTTTTCGGCAAACTTATTTATCAAATCATCCATCAGCTGAAGATGATTTCACTTTTTGTAGAATTTCTGCCTCTATAAATAATAATGATAAGTCTGATAGCCGTTCCTGTTGGCTCAGCAGTTGTTCTCAAAAAATGATATTAAAATTATAAAAGTGTGGATAACATTTTAAGAATTGTTACTTACACTTTTGGAGGCCCTGTAGCTTGGCGGCCCCGTATCATTGATACGACTGAAACGGCGGTAGCTACGACCCTGCCCAAACGGGAAAGTTAATTTCATCAAGTGCAGTATTAAATGGAATAATCAATTGAAAGAACTACAGTTTTACTCAATTTATAATACCGAGCGGCAGTTTTCGTTTACGCAGATAAGGCAGAGTGTATACTTACTGTGCATTCTTAGCTCTGTCCCGCTTACAGGATTCTTACACCCCATACACTGGGTGCTTTATTAAAAATACATCGACAGGAATTATTAGTTGTGCAATATTGTACTTACCTATTTGTCAATTTTCATAATTAAATAATAAATATAAATAATAACAGCCCATAAACGTCCCACTGCGGGACTCGGGACTTTAGGGGAACGGACAGTATACCCCGCCACGCTTGTGCAAGGCGGCTTGGCAGGTTTAACGCGTCGGTTATCTCGATATGCAGCTTTCATCACGATGTTTTGTTTCACCGTTGTTAGCACGTGGTAATTGTGACAATATACACATTAGGTCAGAAAAAATGCCTAAGTGGTGCATGCGTTCCGGCCAGAATCGAACCCGCACCCTTTGGGTTTGGGACGCGTGCGCTAGGCATTACGCTTCAACGACTTGATATTTCATAATTATTAATTATATAATTTTAATTTTCATAATTGTTCAGCCATAAATCGAAGCGGTACATGAAGGGGGTGACCCGTATAGGGTGGAAGAGCAAGATGGAATGCTCCTCCGTCTTAAAGGAGGATCTTCCAGCGAGGCTAATGTTGTTCCTCGCAGGCCTAGGCCCATCTGTTTTTTTTATTGGACTTGACTTTATGTTGTTGGTCCGAAGACCTTACAACTTTACCGGGGTTTTTGGGGCGAGTGCCTTCGCGTAGCGAAGGCGCTCGAGCCAGGGGGGGCAACTTGCTCGAGGGAGCTCCCTAAGGAGTTTTACCTCGGCTGAACTGTTGCCTTGAGAGGGGGATGAATTTAATGATGGCCACCATAGGGCGACACAAGGCACTAATTGAGAACGGGCGACGGGTAATATAAAGCCCGAGGGGAAGGATTCCGGCGGGCCGGGATCGGTGGTTTGCGGCGGCCTACACTATCTTACTGCCGTTTCGCAACGTGTTATGGCTGGGAGAGAAGAAACGGCGAAAGAAAGGCCCATCTGTTATAGTTGAAATTTTTATATATATACTTTGTATGTTTCGGGAAACGTTTGTGACATCAATTATTGCACAGCGCCACCTATTGGCTTGTAAGTGTTCCACCACACACCCCCTTGCTGAGACTGGAAGTCGATGGTAGACGAATGAAGTCGAGAGTTGTTCACAGCTATCAGTGCTTCTCGTAGTATGCCAATTCATTTGTCACTTTTGGCAGTCCTGTGAGTCGGACTGGATGCAGTTCTAGTGAGTCAGAACTTTATTGATTGTCCCAGTGAGTCGGGAGAGCAGGAGCTCGTGTGTCGGTTTCCAATGCGTATGGAAAGGTTGGAGTGGGCGATTGAGCGGGTCACATGGCTGGACTGTGTTGGCTGTTGAGTGGTGGCCATCCACAGGAAGCAGCGTACAGCAGCCGTGATTTGGTTGCCGAAGTCGCCTAAGTGCGTAGCCGTGATAGTAGGGATGGAGGTACATCGTGTTGCAGATGTGCGATCTTACTCTATAGTGGCTACCAGTGATGATTGGCAGTGGAGGCTAGCGGAATATACTCGGTGTCTAAGTTAAGCGGAGAGTGTGATGGCGATGGTGATGATGGTGCTTGAGGTTGAGGTTGAATTGATGTTCTATGGAGTTGGAGGCTTGAGGTTGAAGTTAATTTTTGAGACTTGATTCAAGGTAGTTGGAGATCTTGAAGTTACTTGATTGAAGGTTGAATGAATTTATTGATGATTGAAAGTTGTTGAAGTGAAGGTTGCGTGTTCGTTACCTATCGGTGCTCACCCTTCGTACAAAAGAAGATACATGTCCGGGTATGTAGACTTTTTAGATAAATCCATCACATTATAATATTAAAAACTCATAAAAATCTTTATACGCGTTTCCAAAATAGTAATCACAGAGTACATTAATATAAAAGGCGAGTAGTAATTCTTGTCCCATGGAAGTAGTAACAAGCGTATCCTTACCACTCTATTATTTTTACTCCGTAATGTGAAAATTCAAAAAAACCAGAAGATGGTAAAACTTAAAAATTCTCGACCAGAATTATTTGAACAAAAATATAAACTCCAACATTATTTAGGGTTCAGTAATCAGCGTTATGTTGGAACCTGAACGATAATTAGCTGTGTGCAAACCTTGTTTGCTGAAAATGCGGAGCAAATATTCTCAAAACACGATTTTTTAAATCACATGTAAGCATTGTGTTTCGCTATTTCTTCAAATAAACATGTTCTTTTTTTGAAATGGTGAATGACGGACGATTTTCAGCACGACAGACTCCTTTAGTGTGCGGTTTAACACGCACTTTTGTCGCCCACAAATATTGCGAACATACTATTTGAATAACATGAATGTTTACAAATAACATTTGACATATATACGTTGAAGATATAAAAAAGTAATTTCAGATCATTGAACTCGGGAAACCGAAAATATAGGTTACGGGAAATGTTTTATTAGCTTGCCAAATTTTTATAAATACATTCAACGATACACAGAATCTTGTTAACTGGCTTATAAATATCTCATCACGAATTCCCCGCGTGGGATATTCCACAGGGAAAATATCCCAATTGTAGTTTCAAAACAAAATGATTATAGGTTTTTTGCTTTTCAGGATTCCGTAGTTCACTCTCTCTCTCTTTTCTTTCACCTTCTTAAAATAATTATATTATTTGGGGTCGGCACAATATGTATTTTCTTTTCATATTTTTCTATTCTGACATACGTCCTCTGTGGCACCACAAATCATCATATCAACCTTCAAACAATCCATCAATCTCTTTTTTGGTCGACCTTTACATTTGTAATCATCAATCTTTCAGTTAAACATTGTTTTTGTCACGTGATCAGGATTTCGTAGCTATTTCGACAAAATCCTTTGTCAAGGACAAAGGACTTCTTCTATCTATCTTTTTACATAACAGTTATGTTTTGAAACCGCTGGGTCTATGTGGGTGAAGTTCAATTAGTAACCACTGTTCATCAGGTAAGACTTCTGCCTCTTTGCCTGCTTCAGGCAAGAATTCACAATTGTTTAGTGACATAATATTAATAATTATTATTTATTAAATGTATAAACAACTAGATTGCAATATTATAGTTAGTAGAGCTTAAACATATTATGTGAAATTAATTAACAGAAAATAACCATTCATTCGGTCCTCTGCATGAGTGCCAACATCAGAGGACTATCTATCATGTTTATTGGCTACTAGAGTTTTTCCCATATCTACGGTGCGTGAAAAACCCTAGGTAGTAACCTCTATGTTACATAAAAACTAAATTGGGTTTTTTATATATATTAGACCTAAAACTTTACTGTTTCTTGTTCAATTCACTACATTTACAAAAAAAACTAAGTCAATGTAGTGTAGACAACTGCACAGCAAAACATAAAGAAAAGCGCAGCCAACTTGCATGTAGGCAACCTGATAATGTATTTGTTTTTGAATTACAGCGATGGTTGCAATTACAGCGCCATCTATTTTGCTAATCCGCTAGTTTCAAGTAAACGTAGTCTTTTATCGGGATAAAACGTATCCCAAGTGTTGATTCAGGTTATAAGCCAGCCTTATGTCGAGATTCATTCATATACGTTCGTTAGTTTCCAAAACTATGGGATCGCAACGCCATCTTTTTCGCTATTTTCGTCTATCCCACGGAAATGATATTATATATCGGGATAATAAAGTATCCTAAGTTATGCCCCGTGATATAAGTTAGCTCCGTTTCGCATTTCATTTAAATCTATTCACTAGTTTTTACGTGACAATCTAACAGACAGACAGACTGGCAGACAACAATTGCATTTTACGCAATCTTCTGGTCTGAATTATCCCCGGGATTTTTTTCACATTGTTAAACGCCATGTACACAGACTCGAACCATTTACAGGTTTATTATAGTATAGATTATGTTCAGGATGATGTTGTTGCTCCCGCTTTTGTCTTTTAGAGCTGTCTTTCGTTTCGCATCAGACAAAGAACTACAATTTGGATTAGGCTTTGGATTGAAGATCATTCTAAAAGTTGTAACAATACTACGTTTTACTTTAAAATCTGGTGAGTGAGTGTTGGGTGCATGAGTGGAGCGTGCGTGAATGGTGCGTGTGTTGGTGGTGCGTACGTGGGAAGTGCGTACGTGACTGGTGAGTGCGTGAATGGTGCGTGCGTAAATGGTGCGTGCGTAAATGGAGCGTACAAGAGTGGTGCATGTATGAGAAGCGCGTGCGGGAGAGATGCGTGCGTAAGTAACGCATGGTGTTTGGGGAGCCCGCCAAAGAGCATTTAAAAAAATTCAATTTACAAACTAAAAGGAATGATTGAAATACAGAGTTAAAAAAACTATAAATGGAATTGATAGATTTAGAGAATTAGACAAGGAACTAGCTGTTGGGCTGCCCGAGTTTAAGAGTTGAGCTCCGTTCTAAACGGGATAGTAATCATGATCTCGAATCGTATTTCCCTATTTTTGTGTTGTTTACCTTCAACGGACGGTTATAATAATCCCCCGCTGAAGAGGAAACTTCGGTGAACAACAGACTTTCTGTTAGGTTATTCTAATGCGAGGTTCTGCTTACAGTTATAGAACTGCAAACAGAACCTCGCATTAGAATAGCCTTAGAAAATAGCTCTGAATGTATAGGCTTTCAGGGCTATTGTCTGAGTGTGGAGTAGTTGAAGATTTAAGGATTTTGCAAGACGTCGAACATCTGTTTCTGTTACAATAATATAAAATGAAAGCTATGAATATAACTTTTAACTACTACTAAATAATTTTAACTATCAAATAATTTTCTCATATTTTTAATATTTGTATCTAGATTTAGTTATGTATTTTAGGATACTTTAGTTATTAATTTAAACTTGATTGTTATTTTTCAATTATAATTTTTTTATAACCAACTGATTCTGGTACGATTATAAACATATTTTTTTCTATTGACTATAAATATTCTTACATTGGACTAGATACTGGTTAAATAAGAACCTTGAATAACTTTTTTCATTCTTTAATAACTCATTGATACTATATCGGTTACTAATAATGACATCTAATTTAATGTAATAACGTTACGCAACGAAATCGACCTGTTGACCGAGTTCACAGAAAAATCATGCAAGAATTCACTATATTAAATACGTGAGGTTCTAATCGATAGTGCCAGGTGTAGTTTTGATTTACAAGAAGCGTACATTCTTGTAAATTAAAGCTACACCTGGCGTACAACAGCACAGAGATAAAAAAATATTATTCAATTTGCCTTTAGTTGATTTTGTTTTTTTTATTCAATTAATTTTGTATTTACAAACAAGTTGAATATCATATAATTAACCTGTAAACTAAACAAAAATAAACTAAATTATAAATAAATTAATATAAAGTATGTAAAAAATCGCTGCCAGAGGAAGCGTGCCCAGAAGGCTGGCAGCATTTCCACGCTGTATAGCAATGCTGATTTTTGCTACTTTAGATACGAGAAAAAATACAATATAAAAAAATAAAAGAGAATAAAAAAAGATATGTACATTGTAAATAATTATTGACTTGTTAGTTAGAAGTAGCTCCTTTTCAATTTCGTACAATGAATGAAATTGAAATAGAGTTAATTAGGTCTTTCAATTTATAACTGATTTTAGTTTTCAAAAAATGTGTAAACACTACGTTGCTTGAAAGTTTTAATCAAGAATTTCTATAAAAATAAGAAGAGACTGGCAGCACTAACTATGAATGAATAGTGAGTAGGATGAAGATATTATTCAGATAGTATTTAAATGAAAACCACTTAATCAAAGCTAATTTCATGTATTGGATCGAAAATGAAATTTTATAAAGCAAGGAATTCCGGTTACGGTACGAACTATCAATGTATTTTGAATCGTGCAATCCATTCCACGCAGTATTCTTGCTGTTTTACTTGACGTAGCGAACACAAATGCATTAAGAGTTTTCTATTGAGCGGTTGTTATTCTTTAGTATGTTCTTCTATAGGTCCCATAGTTTTTCAACGATAAATAACTGTTAAGAAGGAGATGTAAATTATATATATACTTCATTTATGAAATTATATTTCAATTTTCTTTAATTTTTATTATAAATAAATGATCATAATCCTAAGTCAACAAATATTTCACAACTCTTTCAACAGGTTTCTTAACGTATTTGCAAGTGTGTAAAAGCGAGACAACCAACACACTGCCGAATTCCAGGCAACACTTTTACAACGATAAATAAACTTATAAGAAGTGTAAGTGTTAAGAATAAAAATAAATTTTAAAGTTTATTTATGAAATTATATTGTCTCTTAACACTTTTAAATGTTTTGCGATTTTACATTTGTGGAAAATTTATTCGATTCTTGAATAGGTATCTTGAGATTTATGAATACGTAGTTTTAGTATTTACTTTAGATTTTTTTCTTTCTAAATTATCTTAATTCAAAATGAACAAATATTTATAATAATTCATTAATCTTTTAACAACTTAATTGTCTTCAAATTGAAATTACATAGTAATTTATTTACGGATTTTATATATTTTTTAATTAGTAATTATGTTTTACGATATGAAATATTTTATTACATTATTGTGTAATAAACAGTATATATTATTGTTTATATATCAAATATTATTATTATTGTAGTATGTATTATAAATGTCCATTAAATATAGAAAAGCAATATTTGTTTACAATAAATCAAATTCCATCTTTTTGTACCCCATACATGTTACATGAAATCCCAGTGCATTTAAATAAGATGTTAAATGGTATATTAATTAACCTTTTTTCGGGAATTTGGCAGCGGTTCATTTTAAACTAGTATTTCCATGTCCTCCAAAATACCCATGTAGCTACGTGATAGTATGATAAAGTACAAATTAAACAGTTCCAGCGGACAGCTGATATGCAGTAATATAGGCAGGGTCGATCGTAGCGCCCGCCGCATAGACGCAATCAACCGTCGCACGCGCAACCGACCGCTCGCTACTTACAAAATCGCATGTACAATACTGTGATAAGAAGATTTATTAAATAAAAAAAATCTTAATTAAAAATAATAACAATAATTCCATAAACAGTATGTTAGAGAACCGATGAGCTATATAGTGTGTAAAAGTTGACAAAATGACTTTGCGGGTCGAAGTGCCCGGAGAAAAAGTGGTGACAGTGGACTCGTGCAGTTGTAATAAATACGGATCGGAAATTAAAAACACCGAGAAGAAACTAAACAGACGCATAAAGGAAATCATCAAAGAATCATGGGCATTCAGATCAAAAGTCACGATAGAGCCCTTCGTAATTTGTTATATACTCCCAAGTGTTCTTGCAGGTTTGGCAGTGCAGAATCTATGCATGGAAAAAGCGTGTCTCGTTAATTTAAACTATAATAAAACTACCTGCAATCACATCATGCAGGGGCGCACTTATAATTATACACGAGAAGAAAAGAATGTTCAGAACATGGTATCCGGTATGACCGCTTGGAGTTTTCCGTTACAAACAGCGCTACCAGGGATCTTGATTCTCTTCCTAGGAGCGTGGAGTGATCGCACTGGAAACCGAAAGTTCTTAATGGTGCTGCCAATTCTCGGGAAATTAATTTCAACTATTGGTCTGATACTGTCAGTCGCCTTCTTTTTTCAAGTAGGTTTGAATGAAACAGCGCTGATAGAGGGTTTGCCACCAGCCCTGGCTGGCGGTAGAGTCGCAATGACCATGGCAGTGTACAGTTACATTACGGACATAACCAGTGAATCCGAAAGGACTTTTAGGCTAGGCATAGTAACAGCCATATTGACATTAAGCAGGCCAATAGGGCTTGCACTCAGTGGTATAATGATTAAACAATTAGGTTATTATGGTGTGTTCACAGTATCGTGCGCATTTTATTTGTCGGGTTTTGTATATATTCTGATTAGACTTAAAGAAAAGACTGGTAAGAAGGTATCGTGTGAAAAACAGAAGAATTTGTGGTCGGTATTTTGTATCCAGGACTTAGTGGCAACTGCAAATGTAGCACTGAAGAGAAGACAAGGGAACCGTCGGCTGCAAATAATACTAATTCTCCTCGCATATAAATTCATCGTTGGACCGGTTCTAGGTAAAAAACTTAGATATTTATCTCCATATTGCATATTTGGTTTTATTTTTAAACGGTTCTTGTGTCGCATGTCTTTAAATATCTATAGCTACAACGAAATTGATCATCTGAGACCTTGAGCCCAATTCTGCTATTTTAATATCTTGACGTTGAGAAGATATTTAAAGTATGATTCCATTGCAATAGTGTCAATAATTCGTATTCTACTAAATCCGAAATTTCTTCTCTATATCGTCGCGGTAGAATAATAGTAGAAAAAAATTGGTATAACCATTAGAAGAAATGGCGTTCGCCTAAATGAAAATTGAAAAGCTGTTAAAAAATGTACAAAAATATTTCGCTTATAAATGTTTATAAAGATATAATGGCGTGTCATGTACCACTGGAATTAACAGAATACCGAAATCAGACAAACCTACGATTAAGACGATAGAGTCCAGCGATTTTAACAAGCTGGTAATAACAGAATTGGGCCCCTTGTGTCTATAAATAAAGAACAAAATTTTATATAGTATATTATGATTACAAGTGCGTTCTATAAGTTTACAAACATTGCTCTCGCTGTATTGCGTTACGTGAAACATGTAATATTCAGCGCATGCGTTCAAAACCATTGAGTTTATAGTCATTTTATAGTCGACAATAAATTTCCTCTTTCGATATTGAGTTCTATTTGAAAGATATTTTTATAGACAGTGAGTTAGTCTGTATTCATTCAACTTGAATCTCACAGTAATAAAATAATTTGTATTATTATATGTATTTATAGAATTCGAAAAACAAACAAAACACTAAATTAACTTAACTAAAAAACAAGAAATACAGTTTAAGTGGTAGGATCTAAGGATTCTTTGTGAAAGAAAAAACAACGACTACATGAAATCAATTGAATATAAAATATCTAAGAAATATAACAACATATATTAACAGAATTATGAATGAGAGTCTATAATATGACATAACACCCACAATGACTCAGTCTACGTATTCGTACTGTGTGTCCTCGAAGAGATCAGTTATGTAGATTCAAAGTTCATTCGAACTCTATTACAACTAAAGAGGAACCTTAGGGCTATACTGATCCGAACTTTTTTTTAAATATTAAAAGATTCGCAACGAATTATATGCTCGAATACATAAAAACAAATATGCCAAGTGCGTATTGGACCATGCACATTGAAGGGCTTTGTAAAAGCAATGAATTTCCACTATTCATGTCATTGTCATTGTCATTGTCATTTATTCGGCGCGTTCCCGGTTTATGTTTGCCCAAACGGCTTACAAGGCCTTAAGTGTACCAGGGCCGTCTTTACCCGGGCGTGCAAGGGGTACGTCGCCCCCGGGCGCAGGGATCTAGGCGGCGCAAATCAATATAGTTCAACAAAGAAAGTAATTAAAGAACATCGTCATGGTTTTTCAAGATCTGACTAACAACACCTAGACGACCTACAAGTACATCCCTATACGACTATACATATATGTACATAAAAACTTAATAGCTCCGAATTGAACATACGACACGAATCTGTAGCGCCATATAAACTATATTTTCCTATGCAACAATATAGATTCAGTATAATAATGATGTAATAACAGCCCATAAACGGCCCACTGCTGAGCTCGGGCCTCACAGTATACCCGCTATGCTTGTCCAAGGCGGCTTGACATATTGGACACATCGGTTATCTCGATGTGCAGGTTTCATCGCGATGTTTTTAACTTAAAACTGCCTAATTTGTGTCGCGTGCGCTAACCACTGAGCTACCATGGCTTTTATTAATCCAGTAGGTTCTAAGAAACATGACTGTGTGTGTGACTGGCGGACATGACGAATGCTTAAGGTCCCGTTTTTATTAAAATGGCTAGGAAAAGACATGAAACATAAAAATTAAATAAGTTTTTTATTGTTCGTAAGAGGGGCGCAAGTTAATTAACGCACTCCGGCGCCCAATATGTTTAAGACGGCCCTGACGTGTACAATACTGCGGCTCCGCGTTTCTGCATTGCATTCGGAATGTTTTTGGGTTCACGCACTTGGCTTTGTCGATATCAGGCGAAAGAAAATAGCTTCTATGCTTAGCAGAGTGTGGATGCAACAAGAGCATGTTGAACGTAATAGCCAATAAACACGTAGTCCTCTGATGTTGGCAGTCATGCAGGCGACCAAATCTTTGGCGAAATTTTGGCATTTATGAAATAATCACATACGTACAATTCAATTTTATTAGAAAGAAGAAAAAAAGAAAATAAACAAACTACATCAGACACAGTATAATTGCTAACATATTTAAAAACTAAAGTAATAAAATGTTGTCCTAAAAGTGGAACCAGTCTCACTATAATGCTGCTCTGTTAAAAACAGCGCTTTTCTTCCGTTGAGCTTTTAATAGAGAAATAGACGAATTAGTGTTCAAGTGCATTGAGAAACTAAAAAGTTAAGTATTTTTCAACATATTGTCCTTATTGAAACATACGTTTTTAATACATTGTACAGTGTATCAAAATACGGGATTACTTCTAATTAGTTTAAAATTAATATACATTAAAATTTCTTGTCAACCTTGTTAGGTTTGATTAATTCGATATGCTAATATACTTGAACATAATGTATTATTGTGTGTCTGTAATTATTTTAAAAGGCTTTGCTTGTAGCCTATTTGGATCTTGGTGACAAATGAACGACTAAATAAGTAAACTTGTTCAGCTAGTATCCCTTGTTAATAATTTTTCATAGGCATATTCTAAAATAACATTTTTCTGTTGGAATAATAAACCAAAAGAGATTTACACCGTGATCGTTGGTTAAATTCATATAAACATTAATGGTCATATTCATTTTGAGTTAGAGTAAGTTTGAAGGCTCTTTATGGTTCTTAAAGAAGTTCTTTCTCGTTTTCTTTCATTTAGGTTGCGTGGAAGAGATCGCTTTGAGCGATAAGGTCGCCTAAAAAATATTGTAAATATGATCTGTTTTTGTAATTATATATTTCGGTGTGCAATAACGTGTTATCTCTCTCTTTCTCTCTGTCCCTCTCTATCTCTCTCTTTCGTGTAGTAACGAAGAAAGAATACTTATTCCTGTGGCTCGGCGCCTTGTCGTAAGAGGCGACCAAATAAACAACAACTAGGTGGTGAAACATTTGTCTGTCTGAATGCAATTTTTTATTCTTATTTTAGAATGGTAATCCAATTTAATAAATTAAATAAGATGGACGATATAGATCTATTTTTAATAGTATAGCATCACTAAACGCAAAGTTGGCTAAATTGACCTGTTCATTGATTTTAGATCTATGTAGCATTAATTTATTATTGTTTCATTGTTCATCTGTGGGGGCTTACCAATAGCTTTCCTTTTTTACCTTTTAATCCAGTTACTAGTATTATAACTGTTAGCCCCCAAATAAAAATTAATCTACATACAATAATTTTGTTATTTCTTTATTATTTACACTAAAACAATTAAAAATTGAACGTAGTACTTTCAAGTTTCTAATTAATTTACATAGTATTTTCGTTATCACTGATCACACCATAACAAAACATCCGATGTTAAAAATTACAATGCTACAGACAAACAAAGTTGTAAATTTTACAATGTTGGCGTAGTATGTTATTCATTTAATAAATCTCTATTGTCTTTATATTTCGTAGAATAAATGACGCGTCAGTCTGTACATACAATATTTGAACAAAATTAATCCAGAAACGTAACAAAGAAATCGACGTGACGTCATTTTGATTTAACAATATAATAAAACACAGCTGTTAATTACGAACTAACGCAAATATTAATCAAACTCTATTTGATAAGAATATGAAGAACAATATAATAGAAATAACAATAGCACAGTAAAAAACGATAATGATAAGCTTCTAGACCCTTCATAACAAGATGGTATATGGTTCATACTTCACATTATTTGAAACTTATTAACTTATATAAGTATACCTTAACCTTATCTTACCTTATAAGCGTTTTGTTTAGGTTTAAGTAAAGGTCAAATCTGCATTCGGATTTTTTAATGTTATTTATTATGATAACAAATGAACATGTATGGAAATTCTGGTCATTATTTGCTATATCACTCTTTGATATTGCTCAGGCTTCAAACTACAGTTCCCCAATTTCAATTTCCAGAAAATAATATCGTAATGTCACACTTAAATTATTTATACTTTGGAGACTTTTGGTCCAAAGAAATGTAATGAGTTCATAAAAGCATTCTATTTGTTTATTACAAAAATATCTGCCCTAAATTATATCTGAAAGACGAGAAATCTTAAAAATAAGGACAGAAATTAAAATAAGTTAACGATAACCACAATCAGTTTATTCGAATGAATTTTAACTATTCATAATATAAAAACTCTTACACTACACGATTAATTCATTCAATATAACTAAATCTACTACAATGATAAAAAAAATAACACAATGAAAAGAAATATTATCTTTTTACAATCTGCGCCTATGGAAAGTATTAAACTAAATTAAATTTGGCAGGTAAACACACATATTGTATATCCCCAAATTAAGCAAGTTACGCTTGTGATATGGTTAATATGTAACGGACTACTCTGGGGCCGATCCCAGACACCCAGACTATAGTAAATAACGGAAATACGTTTCCGAAATTTACTATACTAGGAATCGAATCCGGAACCTCTGCGTTGCAGTGAGCTAGGCCGGCGAAGGCTTAGCCCGCTCAACCCCAGAGGCCGTCAAGTTTCAAAGCGTATCGGATCCTATATGTGTTTACATGCTATCTATCTTTAGGAGTTTCTTAAATTGATTGAGATATTAAACATCATTGAATAGACTAATTGATGGCAAGAATCGTGCGAGTGTGTTGTACTAAAATTATCTTCTAAAGAAAAACAATGCGTAATCAATTCCTTACGCAAGTGCTTCATGGTTTATACATTTGATATTACTATATTCATAAAAGTTACATAAGTATATTACAGGAAACTAAATTACGAGTTTGAATGATTTTATTAAATTATACTATATAATATTGGGTACACAAGTAATACAAGCGATAAGTGATTGTTATGTTATAAAAAAAACAAAATAAGTATTATTATGATATATATTCAGATAAAACCACGCATCACGACAAAAAAGCACATGAGTGTGTGCACATATTTATGAAAAGTACACACAGGAATATAAGTTAGCGTGTATAACATCGCTTGTTCGGATGACCATTTTATATCTGATACAGTAATACTATAAAAATTTAAATCTCTTATAGTATAACTTTACATAACACGTTTTGACAAGTAAACAATGGAAAGCTGGTTTACAAAATTTATCATGGCAAGAATCCAACCAACCTTTGAGTTCTTAAATTTTGTAAATAGTTTTTTCAGCTGAAAACGAATGTCAACATAGGGTACCACCATGCAATCTATTTCAGATGATCATAGGATATTTTCATGTTTTATCAGGTTAATATTTTTTTTTCGTAAGTTTCCGCGACTTGTATGCATAATAAAACTACGTTTTAACGGTTTTAAGCGCGGTAATTTATTTGATTTTGGTTTTTCCGACGTTTGAAAAGTGGCCGAAACGTCGGAAAAACCAAAATCAAATAAACTACCGCGCTTAAAACCGTTAAAACGTAGTTTTTTCAAATTGTTAATCATAATAATAGTCTGAGTGCGATTATGAATAACACTTTTTTAACGAGCCGATAAACCTCGTATAACTGTTATGAATAAAGTGGTTAATGTTTTTATAATACATATTCTTCTTAAATTAATCTCTTCTCCATACAAACCTTAACTATGTAAAATTTTAAACAACTTCGTGCACGCAGTACTTTTAAAAAGGGGCACAAATTACCTTTTGGAATTAATATATAAATTACAATAAACAAAATATACGCGTATTTTCCCTAACCAATTAATGTATAAATTATAATAAACGAAATACATGCGTAATATAATATCCTCTCATAAGAGGATATTATCAACCTATTAACAAAATTATTAATACCGAACAACGTTATCTGCATTAACCAGACGGGTGGATGCATTCCCAGTGAATTTATGCCAATTTATTTAAAGTCGGTTTCCATTAGCCACTAATTCTTTGAACTGAGAGGGCTAATTAAGTTCTCAATTAAGTACTTTCTTAGGAGTTTATCTTTAATTATAGATCAAGTAGTTTGTATGCGAGTCGTATTACAAATGAAGGGTTTCCCTTTTATAGTGACAAATCGAGCACACCTTCTACAACCTAAAATAGTTGGAGAACGCGATGCATTTTTTTTTCGATTCTTATCTGTCGTTTTGTCTGTTTGTTCGGAATTCATGTAAAAACTACTGGGCCAATTTCGATGCGTTTTTCGCTGATAGACTGCTAATATTTAGACTTAAAATCTGCGCTAATTTTTATCCTGGAAATCTCGCGGGAATTTTTCTGGAATAATTTAAAATGGTCACATTAAAAAAAATTGAATTCCAATGTCATTTTTTCACTGATCGATAGCAAACTTTATGTAATAATATGTGTGATATTTTATATTCTGGGAATCCCGGGAGTGGGTTTTAGTTGTTCAGGTGCTTAAAAATTAGCTTTTTTATTGCTGAACAGACAGGTTGACGGCCCAATTGTGATGGAAGGTAGTTACTGTCACCTATAAGCATTTGCAACACTAAAGATGCTACCAATGGGCTGCCGGACTCGCAGATGGGGCTGGAACCTGCTCACTAATGCCGGCACATAACTCAAGGTTGTTATGGCGGCATGGCCTAGACCAGCGGTGGTAACCATCCAGATGGGTAAATGCCGTACCACCTGGCAGCTTATTCCGACACGGTTTTCACTAAAACGTTAGCTTACATTCTGTTTTAAATGCTACGGTACTTGCTTCCCAGGAATCTCGCGAGAATTTCAAGGCAAGTGTGGACGAAGTTGCGGGTTATCCGAGTAAATTATATAAATCAATCAATCTTTATTTGCAAAAACATAGGTACATGAATAGGTATTATTACATAATATAAAGTTTCCAGTAAGTTTGGTCATTTACATGACGTGCAAATACTTACATTCACTTTTATGTCTTAAAGCTATAACCCTAATCTTTCCAAATTAATTTCATTAAATATACACGTCAAAAGAAATAAAAAAGAATTGTTAAATTTTTAAAAATAAGTTAAAGTGTTAAATTTAAAAATGTCAATGTTTATTATCTTATTTTATTGTATTGTCATTAATATATTCGTCTACGCTATAGTATAATCTATTAAGTAAAAAGTTGTCATATAAGGTTTGAACCGTTTAAATGTTAATATAAAATTCTTAATAATAACCTAACCTATAAATCATTGACGTTTAACAACACTGCTATGAATAAATGAGTTTATAAAATAATATATGGCACCTTAGGAAGAGTTTGTATATTTGTATCTTCTCAGACTAAAACCTTAAGTAGGTAGGTAGATACAGGGTAACATTAGTTCTATCGGCAAAGAGGTTTCAAAGAAACCCAGAAACTCCTTGATGGTATTCATGTAATACAGCTGGCTCACATTTCACACAGAGAGTCAGAATTGCTCGAGCGTGTCAATGCAGCCTTCATGTTGGAAACAACCTCTTTAGATAGTTTACTTTTTATTATTTGAATAGTAGTAGTAGTAGAAATCGCCACAAAAGAGGCAAAAGAATCTTTAGTCCATACAGCCAGTCCTCGTATAGTCTTCGTATAGTAGCGCAGTTGTATTGTAGGCTACAACTAACACCATTCAATGGAGTTTTTGTAAAAACTCGAAAGGCCACATTTGACTACACTAACATTTCTAACAAAAACACATAATTACTAATACGTTTTAACGGTTTTAAGCGCGGCAATTTTATTTGATTTTGGTTTTTCCGACGTTTCGGCCACTTTTCATTGACCATGATCACGGAAGACAAAGATGTCAAGTGTCAACGAGTATTGTTAAAGTTTTATTTAGCCTACCGCCAACTTGTTAATTTTAATTATTTAATTTTAATTTTGTTTATGGTTATTATTTACTCTTTATGTATACAAGTCGCGAAAACTTAAGAAAATATTACATAATTACTACTCAAAAACTATCAATATCCTACAACTATTGTTCATTTTAGAGTGATTTTACACATTTTTAGAAATGTGACATTGTCGTACGTCTTTTGTTATTTCTTCACTCTATATTTCTTCTTGATTGTAACGTATCGTTGTAAAATAATTATTAACATTATAAGATAATTCGTGCATTAATTCATGTCCACTATAATTATATACAGTCATAGTGCTCTCCACACTTCTGGGGACACTTCCCTTTGGCACCTAATGCTCTTGTACATAACTATTTCTTACAGTTTTATCTCTTTAAACTTTATATTTTTACTACTCCACATTTCGTTAATTATTATTCTTAACGTAATACACTTTATTAGCTCGTTATCAGTTGTTTTAATTTTAATATCTTTCAATCAGCAAGTTAAAATAAAATGGGAAGCATAAAAACCTTTGCCACGAAAAACACTTAAATGAGTCAACTCTCATGGTGACAGGTCAAACTGTGACAGAGACTTTCAATCACGTATATACCAACATTCATTTTATACATATAGATTTAATCATACTTATTATGTTCAAATGTAATAAAATGCTTTTAAAAATGTATGTATTTAGTTCAAAATATATTATGAATGATTTTTAGATAGTTGAAGCCATTTTGCAAAATAATATGTGAACAACTATTTACAATAATTGGAATGCAGCTCTTGTAAGGTTGTTAGAAATTAGTAAATTATAAAATATTGATTTAGCGTTAGACACGGCTTGGACAGATGTTACAATACGATTATAATGTTAATATTATAGTTTCACGTATGCTAGCCATATTGGCGTGCAAAATTTTCTTAGGATAGGTGCAATATATTTACAGTACAATTTTATTATTGTGATTATATAATGACAGTTAAATTATATTTATGCATGTCAAGTTCAAAACAGATAAAGATTAAGTATAAACGTCAAATAACAAGAATCAGTCAACTTTATGTGTGAGTTATATAAACTTGCATTGTATAGAAACATTTATCTACTAGCCAGTTAAAAAGCTTTATATTAAATAAATTACCATTATATTGTGTAATGGTTTGAGGTAGTTTATTATATATTTTCATAATCATATTCAAATTCAAAAGTTTTTATTCAAAATGATTTCCCCTGGAGAATATTTTTTGAAGGTCATGCATATAGGTTAAAATTTAATTTCACTTCCTAGTCTATGTACACCGCTTCCCAACGTGTTATTGCTGTTAGGAGAAGAAGCGGCAGGAACCTCCTTAGAAACACGTCTAGCTAAAAAATTTTATCTTTATATTTCTTATTCTATTTATATCTCAAGTTATTTTTTTTATAAGTTTTATACAGAAGAAATGTTACAGAATGACTTTTGAAGAATTAATGGAGTTGTAGCAAACAGTACATATTCAATAAGACAGAGACACAATAAAAGTAAATAAAATTATTATAGTTATAATAAAGACATGACGTACTAATTTTTTTTGCTGCAAGATATCTCCATAAATTCCTTACAAGCTTAGCAAGATAACAATATGTCTATTTCTACTATAGAGACGGCTATTCACCGGGGAGTGTGCTAAGCGATTTCCATGACGAGTGTAACTCCTATATACACGTCTTCAAATTTTAGAAACAGGTCTGGATAGCATTTAGCAAATGTACTAATTTCAAATGTCTAAAGACAAGGAAACGTTAAGATTGTACATTTTCTATCGATTTTATCAAAATCTTATGTCAATTTCGGAACTCTATTCGATAATTGAAACCGTGTTTTATCAATTTTTCAATTATTTTCTAAGTACGTGGTACGTGATGAACGTGAGTGCCGAGCGATTACGCAAATATATGTTTTACTTCATTTTTAAGTTGTTTACATAAATTTTGATTCCTGTAGGAAACCTAATATAATGGTAATTTCTTCCCGCGAGATTCCCGAGGTAAAAAAATCATACATTTTATTACGTAAAATTTACTATCGATCATAGATTTTTTTAATCTGGGCATTTTGAAATCATACCCAGAAAAATTCCCACGCAATTCTCTGGATAAAAAGTAGCGCAGATTTTAAGTCTAAGAATTAGCTGTCGTTCGTGTCGTTTTTACGTGAATCCCGAACAAACAGACAAAACGGTAAACAGACAAGAATTCTAAAAAAATTGCAACGTGTTCTCCATCGTTTATATATTAAATTCTAATTGGTTTTTTAAATAGCTTCAATGTATAGACAAGGCATTTTTAAAATTTATAATATTATAGATATTAATATTATAAATGGTCAGGTAGATCAATACTGAGTTGTATGAAATCGGTACTTGACATCATTATTTTCTATAAATTTTACCACAAATGTTTTATTATAAATGGCAGAATAGTTTTATTTTTTATTTGTTATTATTATTAACTCTACGAAATCGATTTCCGTACCTTTTTTTACAACTTAATTTCTAGATTTAATTTTTTGAATTTAACACGCTTATTAGATATTTTGGTCCTTGTATGTAACTTAAGAATAACTTATTATATTAATTTATTCTAGTTTTAATACTAAACTTATACTAATGTAGAGTGTATCTGTTACATGCTGGTGTTGTGAGGAAGTGCATGTGCAGTGTGGGCCTTATATCTATACTTATATATATTGTCCTATCTAGTGCCATGTGTGTTGTTTTTTTCTTTTCTGTCCTGGGTTATTAATTTTTAGGCTCTTTGTGTGTCTTGGTTTGTTTGTGAAGTGTGCGTGTAATGCAATGCGGTGGTAGTGCGCGTTGGTGTGAGTATGTGTATAAGTTTTGTTGTTAGTTATGTGTTTGTGACTTTGTGTGGTGTTATAATTTATTGTTTAATTGTTGTGATATGAACATTTTTCAGTTGGTGTTAATGATGATGGATGCTTTAGGAGGGGGATTATTGGCCCTCCATTAGGCGTTGGACCACCGTCTTGTCTCTCATGCGTATCGCCATTTTTATATTATAATCCCTGATCTCATCGGCTGTGGCTTTCTGCGCTGTGAGGACGAATATGGCGGTAGCGTCCTCTTCGCACACGGCTGTGTAGTAAATACATTTACCCGTGTGCCGCGAAATTGCCACGACCGCATGAGGGATGCTCTTGTACAGGTCCACCTTGTTGGATTTGGACCTCACGATCACCACTATCTTGAAGGTAAGACCCCGGGCCTCGTGTATCGTTTGAACGCATGACCCTTCGCCCTTACCACAGCCTAGTTTTAAAGGCTCTCTTTCTCTGACTGCGTGTGAGTTAGATAAAGAGTATTGGCAAGTTCTGTGTGTATGCGTCCTCGCGAGTACTGTTTGAGTTCCAGGGAACGAGCTTGATTTTTGGACGAGTATATGCCTGAGTATACATCACTCATGGCATATGCTACGTCTAGTGGATTTCGGTGTGTACAGAGCTGTTCTCGGATGATTTTCGCCGAGGGTGTAGGGCGGTGATATAGCATGGGGAACAAGTTGTTCCTGTCTATGAAGGGCATTTGATTTATATCGCCCATGAGAGTGAGGTAGGCCGCTCCTGCTAGGCGTGATGCCATGACTATAGAGCCGAAGTGGCTCATGAGTGCTTCATCGACTATGAGGCGTTTGGGTCTGCAGTTGGAAGTTAGACCGTTGACTATAAACGACGCCATAGTCCGCACTCTAGCCTTCGCATCGTCGCCTAGGATAGGCTGTAGCTTCTCCCGGATTTCTTCTGCGGATTTTTTTGTGGCTGTGATGACAATGTCTTCATCTTTCTTGAAGGCACGGAGCATCGCTGTTGTTTTTCCGCAGCCGGGAACGCCATTTATCCATGTGATCTCCGGGAGGGTCCACTTGTCGAAGGGTTCGCCGCAGGCAGAGATCTCGGTCAAGGTTTTGGCCTTTTCCAAGATCCTGCCGTCCAGCTTAATCCTTGTGGACTTCATCACCACGATCACAGGATCGCAGGATGGCAGAATAGTATGCTTTTATATTTGCCCAAATTTAGTAACTAACCTTGTAACATACGCCCACAACTATCATTAACGTATATTTGTACCATCCAGTGTTGGGTGTTGCTAACCTATGACCAGCCTATAATTATCTATGACTAGCTGTTAATCGCGGCTTCGCTCGCCTATATTAAAAATAGTAATAGTTTGAGAAAACTTTCTACATCTTTTTTACCACCTTAGGGGTTGAATTTTCAAAAATACTGACATGCGTGGACATTTGCTTCTAACCAGATGTAGGTATATGAAATTTCATGCTTTTTACTTTAAAAATGACATATATTCGTACAAACTTTGATTCCCCTTTTCACGTTCTTAGGGGTTGAATTTTTAAAAAGTCGATACACGTGTACAAATTGCTTTGAAAATGACGGATTTTCATACGAAGTTTCATGTCCCTTTTCGCTCTCTTAGGGGTTGAACTTTCAAAATTCCATTTATAGTGTACAGTATAGAAATAGCGTGCAATTTTCACGATGGGTACGTTGATATGTCAGTCAGAGAGGTTAAGTAATTACATATATAATTATGTATAGATTAAGGCTATTTATTTTAATAGGTCCGAAATAGTGATATTTGTCGTACTGGTCTTTTTGTCTATGTCATTTTGACATTTGCATAAAAGTTTCTTGTTGCCCCTGGCACAAAGGATACTCAAGATACCCAAGAAGGTACCTACGGCAATTTTAAGGATGAGGGTACGTATAGGTATTCTGCGCGCCCCATCTCACCTATCACGGGAAGTGTAGTAGTTTACACACATCTTTGTTAGATGAGTTGCATTCTTGTCCGAGTAGATACTTCCTACTGACAATGGGCAAGACTCCTTGGGTAGCGGCTTGCCAAGGTTCCCGGTGTTGGCCATACCGTTTTTCCATGGCCGTAGTGAAGGATAGAATACTGGAGTATTTTAAGAGGTATTCCGATAGTAAGCCGGTGAAACCTACACGCCCACAGAAATTCTCGGGCGGTAGGCTTTCCGTAAATATGATTTCGCCTCGACATAAAAACGGTAAGGGATTCTAAACTACATTGGTGTATAACACTTCTAAAATATTACGGTCTTATTCCTATTGAGTTAGGGTAAGTATAAGAACCTTAAAGAAGCCTACAAACTAACTCGATCTCAATATGAATAAGACCGTCGTTGTTTACTGTATATAACAATTTAAACTACACGTGTGTAATATGACGATTTATAGATAGATAACACTTTAAAATAAACAAGTATAAAAAAATCCAAATTTACAATTCTTCTAGGCAATACAATAGGCGGCTTTATCACTTAAAGCGATCTCTTTCAGGAAACCTAAGTTACAGACATTTCTTAGCTAAAATGGCGATGTATGTGGTGCGGCAAAAAGAAGGGACGATTTATAACGTGGGAAGAAAAAAATTGACATGTGTAAACAAAAGAATATCAATGTTGTTCAGAAATTAAAAATCACATATCGTGGCCAGTATTTAGCTTTATCAATAATAATAAAAACTTGTTGGAGATGCGTATTCCATGCTGCCAGTGTTAAAACTCAACAGTTTCACGGTTAAGGTTAAAACAATACGTTCATTCTGTTGTAATCGATTCAAACCATTCCACTGGAATGTTTAATCGATCATGTTAACAAGAAAATTGCGTCGTGTAATTAAAATGAGCTGCTAACATGCTTCTGGTCCTATACAACGCACGCGTTTACGTTTATACACAATTACACGAGTCTATATAAACTTCTTCGGATCATTTTGTAGTTCAATACCTAAAGACAACAAGGAACTCTATCGTCTTACTCTGGTGTCTGTTTGTCTATCACGGCCGATTTTCTCAGGATTACTAAGACTAGATATATGAATTTTGATACACATCTATACCTACATGGTATAGATGTTTTGTGTGTCTACAAAAGGTAGTGTCAAGTTTGCGTAACTACTTTTGAAAATGAAAGAAGGATAATCTTAAATTTAATAGGAGTAATGTGAGAAAGCTGATAGCTCAGTGGTTAACAATCTTGCGCTATAAACTCAAATGACGTAGGTTCGAATCCTGGCCAGAAAAATATTCACCTCCTAGCATATTGATACAATTACCACGTGCAGACGTTGAAGGATACCATCGTTTTAAGCGTTGAAGCTCGGTATTTTATTTGATTTTTATTCCGGCCACTTTTAAAACGTATTTTTATTATGTGTACTAGTCGCGAAAATTTATGAAAATATATATATTTTTTTAATATAAATATATTTTTAACAATCTTCATGTTTATAATGTTTTTATTATAAGATTTTTTATATTCCACTTTACCATTATACAAATACAACTATACATTTGTGGCGATGGTGTATACCTTAAGAAAGCATGAAAGAAAGAAAACATTAATTTATGTTTCAAGTTCTAATATACTATACTAATGGTCTCGGCAGACGTTGTCCTACTCTAAACAAGAGAAATGGAGAACTCGATTGCAAGCCACCTATCGGGTCCCATTGTGGATCTAAATCATCCAGGGACACTCAAAGACACTAAAAGTTTAGAAGGAGTTTAGTAACATATACGCGTATATAGAAGAATTATCTATTATATATAAAATTTAATTTTCCTGTTCATGTTAGTCTGGCTAAAACTTAGAAATGGCTAAACTGATTTTGATGAAATTTTGCGTGTTTGAGTTGGTTCAGGGGTGGTTTAGATTCACATTTTCAACCGATAAGTGGCGCTGAAATCTGTTTTCAATTTTTTTTTGTGTGTTTGAATGGGTGACTGGATGATTTAGATTCACAACTGGACCCGGCAGGTGACACTGCAATCGGATATATTTTATTTTTTCAGGGCAATACAATGTCTGCCGGGCCTCCTAGTATATTTATGTATAAAACTATACTAACATGTATAGTTTTATACATAAATATACTAAATACACATGTATATATTACATAAATATACATGTATATATTATGTATAATAATCATATTATCATTGAACAAATTAATAGCGCTAGTTATACTAGAAATATTTGATATTTATATTTACTTTTCGTGGGAAAGAATTCACTGAAAGAGCTAATCAAATAAAAGATAATTTTCTTTACATATTTCAAGTTCAAAATACACATTTGCTCTTTTCTATACAGGGTTTTTCCAATCTTCAAAATGTTGTCTACTTTAATATTTTAAATTGAACGCAAATTTAATTATGTAGTCTGAAAATACGCTTTTGTTTATTCTTCTTTTTTTACCGATCGCAAAAAGGACGGTTCTCAATCAGCATGTAAATAGTTTTTTTAGTTATGGATTTGCTTGATTTTTCTATTTATCCAGTGTCATGTGTTCATGAATAATCAACTTATAAACAATATTGTACAAATAGACTCTAGTCGTCACCCAGACCTATGCATGTTATTATAGTCTTAGTCAAATTGTAAGTCTTTGACTGACGCTGATCGATGGTCTTCTTGTAGCAGTTCAAAAGAGGACACTTAACTAAATAGTTTATATTTTCAAAACAAACGCATAATAATTCTTACTTCAAAATAATAATCAATGTTCTACAAGTAATTATTGTTGATTTTAACAAATGGATATATTTATTTCTACCTTACCTAAATGTGTGATGTGTTACCTAAATGTTTTTCATTGGATTTTTTTATCCAATATTATATAAAAAAGTGCTGTACGGCAAAATTCACCTTTAACTTTCTGCCTAAAACTTCACCCTCTTGTTTTTAACAGTAGTCAAGTGACATGTTGTATGAAAAATTAAATATTTTATAGTAATCGTTTAGAGTGGAATCCTAACCGAAAGCATGCACCGCTTTTTTAAGTTTTTTAGTATGATTTGCATATTGTTACAATTGCTGCATGTAAATGAAGGAAAATCTTGTGAGGAAACAAACCTATTAATGAATATTACAGATGTGTGAAACCCACTAATTCGTTTTATACTAACATGACAGATGCGGCATCCATTCCTTTAAAACAATGACGAGGTTGGAGCCTAGCAGTGGGATGTTGACGTAATGAAATTATTTATTTACTATTAAAACTCTTCCTTAGTCTCTGTTTACACAGTAATTACTTTTGAAATCAAATTTTGTTAATCATTAAAACTATATCGCAAGAGGAAATAATTTTATCAATAATAATTTTATTAATGTATCTTTGTGCTTTATTGATTTGAAGTTTAAAAGTATTAATATTCATATTGACTTCATATTATTGTTATTATTTAAATTACATTGGCATTGATGCGACTTCATAGATGTTTGCACTTTTAAAATACTATTAGATTTTCTAAGGAACCCTGACGATAAAAGTACCACATTATATTCAGTCTCTGCTATATCACCGTTAGTGTTAGTATTACTATTGTGTAACTATTGTGGCCAAATGAGTAATATTTATTATAGCGTTCAAAATTGTCGCTATTAAGGATATATACCTACCTATACATGACACTATCAATGTTTAACGTCATTAACAATATAACGCATTAAACCCTTGGGATCAACTGCGTGACACAGTCACTAACACTAAGATTATCACAGGTATAGCAGAGACATAAAAATAAGAACGCATTAAATCTATTGATACTTACAAAATAAGAATCGTTTGAGTTTCAATTTTTTTTCGTAAGCCTAGATGCATATTCGTCAATATGGCCGCTGCGACAGGAATTCATGTTTCTTAATATAAGTACTGAAATTATGGCAATATTGTAAAACTATCTTTTATATGCTTCGAAATACATACACTAGACCGCAACGATTCGTTATACTTGTAGATATAAATATGGACAAACAATTTGTAGGTACACTAATTCCTACGACAGTGTCAGTTTGCGAGTGTGTACATACTAACTTAATTACATAATTCTCCTATATTTTTTCCCTAGCTAAGAGAAACACTTATATTGAATATTACGAAATTTACGACAGAATCCTATTTGTTTGCGCCCTATTATGTATACAGTTGCTATAGCACAAATTTTTATGTACGCGCCAGACTAATCAATGAAAGCTGAATAATATCTGCTTCGTATGGTATAAAGTTTGATATGCAGAAACAAACGGACTTAGTTGCTTTAGATGCGTTCGTATTACAAGTCAAAGAAAAGTCAGTCAATTGTGCATCATGTCATAATTTTAGTACATATTTGCAGAATTTAACATCAATCTCTGCATATATATCGTCGAATGTGAAATCAGGCTTAGTGTAAAAGCAATAGTCAGTTGATATTTAATTATGATAGTTAAAAACCCATGCAATATCAGTAGTAGGTTCAATTCTACGAATAGTAGAGCCTATTACGGTCGATGTTTGCAGATCGCCGTCGCAAGGTGGCTTCCTTGACTAATATGCCTGTTTCGTTTGGGATAAAGGTGAGGCGCAGATGACGTACTGGTTCACACGCTACAAGTTCAAATTCACCGAAGTGGACTACAGCTTGTTCCTTACATACTCGATCCTAGTCGGTAGTGTAGGTAAGTAACTTTACTTCTTTTTTACTTATTTTTATTATCAAAGATCTACTTTATTAATTCCTAAAAATTCATATTTCTTACGAAAAGCATCAAGTGGATTTTTCATATATCTTATATCATACCTCACTTGAGGAAATAATTATGAATTGCCTTGTTTTCAAGATTGTTTTTTGATTCAGTCAGGTTACATACACTCTTGCCCAGGGAGCAATCTATTTCCTTGTTAGTTTTCATTGAGATCCGTTTAATCGTGAAAAGGTAGGTAATAAGCAGGGTTACTTTTATATTTATTAGTACGGGTTACACACACGTACTAGGCTTCGGAAGTACCTAGTCCACAACCACAGGACTTTGTTAAACTCGTCAATTTCTATCTCAAAGAAGTCAAAAATAGTAAGGTGACTTTTTAAATTTATTGTTACTTAATTTAACTTTCGAAACATTTATTTTCTTTACTATAAGTACAACATACTTACGACATAATAACTTTGATTCTTATAATTATGTTATAATTATTTCAGTATATTTCTTTCATTGTTCATAATTACAGAATTAAACTAGTGTAATTATGACTTTTAAGAATCACGATAATGTTTAAATATTAGTTGTATACTTATTTGTATCTAAATCATTTTAGCCTACTGCGAAGTATTCAGTTATTTAAGTCTTATCTTGTTGAACTAAAACCATAGCTTTGTTATTAACAATTAAGAAACAAATACTTTAATCTCATCAAATATTTTTATATCATCCGCATAAAATATACGAATCGACCTTACTGAAGTCTTGCGAAATTTTACAAAACACATACCTAACGAATCAACAGTGTTCCCAAACAAACGTTTCCGTTGCAATATTTGCCTAATGATATTATTAAACGTAGGCAAGTTCTTTCGTCATTATTCATAAATAATGAATGTACTGATAACAATGTATATTTTCACCGGATATCATATTTAGCAGCATCTAACTACGTATGAGATAATGCAAAAAAAATCTTGCATAAATATTATGACAGCGTGCGATTGTAATATATTTTAAGATAGTTAAATAAAATATATGTATCAAATTAAATTTAAATTTTTCCACGCTGCTTCGACTATTTGGTTTTCCACACTCTTGCATACTCTACTATTATCTCCATGAAATAACTACTTTATATATGTTGTTCTTGATTTGATTACTGCAGTATATGATATAAGTATGAAACATTTATTGCTCTTATTTAAAATAAGTTCTAGAATATGAATAAGTAGAAGTAAGTATTTAATCATAGGCAGAATCTTTATCATTTAAAGAGTTTTTGAGACTTTTTGTGTGTGAAAGCCATACTAATATAATTATAAACTGTCCTCTCACTTAGTCAATGAGATTTAGGTGTCCCTCACAGTTATTTTACTAGGCGATTAAGATTTCTAATATTTCTTGTTCGTAATCTTCTATTCTCTAATTCTTCGACGCAATCATTCTAAATACGACATAAAACTATAGGTATTTTATAATATATAACAAAACAAAATGAATAATCATTAGGTATTTCTGAGCTTGACTTTTTTATTCTGTGTTTCTGTTCCACCCAGGCTCCTTCATAACGATATATTTGTTCATCAAGCGATGGAAGATTGAAGATAGCATCATCAGCGTGATAGCCTGCCTGAGCCGGATTGCTGCTAGCGTCCTATACTCGTTAGCACCAACCCGCACAGTGTACTTTCTTGGACCACTGCTGGACATGTTTAGCTCCGCTTGTGCTACATCTCTGCGATCGATAGCTACAAAACTCGTCGATGCAGATGAAATTGGTGAGTACCATTATAATATTCAATTACCTAGTTTGCCAGGTTACGATAAAAGTGCCAAAAAAATTCTGGCTTGACGTCACGAAAGATGATATGCCTACCCAATGATCGCTGAACAAGGGGTGCTGCAGACCATACGAAGTGGTAAAGAAAAAGTTCGAAAACGGACCCCGGGTTTCGAATCAGACTTTCTGAAAACATAAAGCTAGAACCATGATTGTGATAGTTTTAAACTATACAACGTATAGACGATGGAATTTTAATAATGAAGTAAGAAAAAAATTGTCTACTGTGAAGGTCTTGGTATTTTTGGGTTGCACGTACTGATATTGATTTGTTTTTTAAACTACATGTAAATATTGTTTCTACCAGGACAATATTGTACTTTTGTGTTTTTGAAATTGTATAGTTGGTGAGCATTAAAGTGTTATCTATCTATATAACTATAGTTAGGCCGTTCTATTAAACTAAATTTGGCATCTATCAAACTATAACTATAACTTTATATGTACCTAGCTGTGCCCGTGACGTCGTCCGTGTGGAATTTGCTTTCAAAACCCTCCGATTTTGAAACATTCTTCATTGGTGCTCCGCTCCTATTCGTCTTAGCGTGATGATATATAGCCTATAGCCTTCCTCGATAAATGGGCTATCCAACACTGAAAGAATTTTTCAAATCAGACCAGTAGTTCCTGAGATTAGCGCGTTCAATCACACAATATTAATATATTTGGCTACAACACTAAAACTTACAGTTTAAATATCGCGATATCTTTTGAATGAAACGTCCGAATTGAATAATTCAAAAAGTTCTAGAAAGCTATTGAATTCGTCTTGAATATGGAGTAATTTATTTTGATAAGGATTAATACTAAGGTACAAAATAAAGAGTTTTTGAAGTGACGGTATTTTAATTATTTAAAAAAATAAAAGAAAACACTTATTGTGAGATAACTACAATAGTTAGACATATGGTTACGCAATATTTTTTGTAGACAATTATATGTTCTGCAAAGTGGTAGTACATTTTTTTTCTATACTTAATAATAGTTTTCGCAGCCCACGGCGTGTAAGGATTTTTTTGGGTCATTTTTTTACACCTTGGGTTACATTATTGGACTTTTAGTAAGGATCCCTATTTTTTTTGAAAATATAATATAGCCTATAGCCTTTCTCGATAAATGTACTATTCAACACTGAAAGAATTTTTCAAATCGGACCAGCGGTTCCTGAGATTAGCGCGTTTAAACAAACAAACAAACAAACTCTTCAGCTTTATAATATTAGTATAGATTACCAAAATAGATGGAATACACGACTTTGGCACGGTGTTGTTAATCGTACTCTTGTTTGTTGACCTCGTTACAATGTGTTGGCAAAACATGTTTGCTAGACATGCGTTTGATACCTAGGTACTCCAGGTCTTCATAAAAGGAACTATAACTACTAGATATAATTATAAGTACTTTAAAAACTTCTTGATCAGACACTTCTACATCGAACGTACCAGCAGCAGTTTCTGTGAAAATTTACATATATTCAAATTATTTTGAAATTGAATTGGTTTCGAATTATCACGCATTTTCAAAGAAAACTATTGCATCTTAGAACATCTTTCAGTAGTTTAAACAAAATATAAAAGATATGTAGTATGGCTGTTTTTTTTTTCACTCTGAACGGCCTTTGGAATGTTTCTCACGAAAGTTACATATCGAAAATTCCAATATCAGGAAATTCTATAGCATTTCAACATCTTGGCATTGCGAAGGTATTCAAAGTACGATTCTATTGCAATAGTGTCAAAAATTCGTATTCTACTAAATCCACAATATTTTTTCGATATCAGCAGAAAAGGCTTTCGCCGAAATAAATATTGAAATTTACCAAAAACTGTAAACGTTTTATTTAGCGAGTTTTCATTTATAAATATTTATAAAGGTAGAGTGACGTGCCACGGGCACACTATTGGCATTGTCAGAATACTGAAATCAGGCAAACCTACGATTGAGACGATAGTGTCCCGGCGGATTTAACGATATAGTAGTAGGTAATAGCAGAATTGGGCCCGTAAATTTATTGCGTAAAGATTGACACAATGATTTGTAGTGTGACAGAGGATACAGATATGCTAGAATAAAAAGTTGTATACATATTATTACTACCATGTCAAATAATTGGGAAAGGAAAAAAATGAATTTAAAAAACTTTTCGAGTGGTAAAATATCTTCCTCTCCTTTCACTTCTTAAATTAGAATTATTTTCATGAGATAGGTACGAATATTTTTTTCGACGTTTTGTGAAATATTCTAATTTATAAATAAATTTGAACAGCTACCGTAAATTATCTTTGATCAAAATAAGGTTGGTGACACTTGACTTGTAACGATGGACAGAATTTCAACACTTTTGCTCAATATTGCCCGACAGTTCATTGTTCAAGTAAACATCTGGAACGAAGATTTAAATTGACAAATATTAGTGTTAGAACATTAATCAATACTCGACGTTTTCAAGATTTCCGACGTACTACGGGTGATTATGTAAACTTCAACATTACGTTAAAATAAGAGTCATATCGTTTCTTACACCCTAAAGAATATTAATTGTAAAAGATTTCACAAATAAAGGCATTGCTTAAACTGTGTTTTGTCCACGACTTTGTTCACTTGGGATTACCAATATTTATATGCACATCTTCGGAATCCTGTAAGGTATTGAGATACGAAATACGTACACAAAAATGTTAATTGAAATTCGTTGAGCCATTTTAAAACTTATTTTAGTTGAACTTCAGATTGGGAGAAAAATCTAAAAACGGTCTTTTATACTTAGGCATCGTATAAACAGCACTTTTCACTTACATTTTTGGTTTTAACTTAAAATTATAAATAGATGCTTCAATTCTATTTATTGATGTAGATTCTATTGTTATGATTAAATGCAGCGAGAATTAAGTCTATGTAAGTACTTTCTCATTTAGTAGCAGTATTATAGAAAACAAGTTAGCCACCTATATCTATTTATCTAAAAATACATTGCTTAACTAAATCGGTATAATGACGAAACATAACGTCCACAAGATTGATAGTTTTTATAACCAATCAAGTGAAACGTCTCTTTCCTGATAGTTACTGCAAATGTACTGAACATTCAACTGTACACAGTAGTGATTTTATTTAAAGCTCTTGGTGTAAATTTAGACCATAATAAATGTGTGGTATATGGAATAACCCAATTTATGTCATTACGCGTAATTTCATAGATCTAAACAAATGGTATAGTGAGCAACAGGTGGCTGCGTTGGCGGTTTTTCATACAAAATGAACAGGATTAAAATTCACTAATATTTTCGTATTAAACGACGTTGTGTGAAAGTGACAAAGAGCCCTGTACAATATCTTGCAACTAACAGTATATCCAGACACATTCACATTCACAAGTTTTCCCAAAAGTGGTCACTATAATAAACTACGTTTTAACGGTTTTAAGCGCGGTAATTTTATTTGATTTTGGTTTTTCCGACGTTTCAGTGGTCACTATGTTAGGTTATTATATACTAATCGAAAGTCCCCTGTCTGTCTTAATTTTTTCCTATACTTTAAACCCTGCAAGACATCACAGTACGCAAGAATTTAAAATAAAATCCTGCACAATCCCTAAAATCCCGGACCCTATCCGATAGACAGATTTATCAAGCCAGTCGGTGCTTCCGTTTGGACCATAATTCTTTTTTTTTATTGCGATGCTGCCAGCCAAGCAGGAGGCTCAGCTCACTGAAAGTGAGCCTATTGACGTATATAGTTACCGTCGCCAATAGACGTTTGCATCACCAATGGCAAAGCCAAAGCATTACCAGCCTTTAGAATGGAATAGGGGATGAAATAGAGAGATTGTAAAGATTTTTGGGAGGCGGTCCAAACTTTCAGCGACGTGGTGATGTCGCAGAAGGAGGCGGCGGAAAAGGATTGGGACGATGCAACTTCTTCGGCCCCGATCCGCCGCCGGAAGCCAGGGCGTCGAAGAAGGGGCTATCACCAATTCCTTCTGCCTTGACAATGGCCATGAATGAGATGGTACATATCGTTCAGGTACTGGTCTAGAGATGGCGCTGCGCTTAGTTCCCTCACGCGCGACTTATTAATAATGGTGGTAGATCAACATGTCACTCCATTTAGGAGAGGCTCTATAAGCCGTCGCCGTCAGCACCATCGAATATATATTTAGTTCTCGAGGTTCTGACATACGGCATCGAGATGGATCAAAGAGGTGGTTTAGCTGGTAGGTCCGAGCATGTCATCGGGAGTCCAACACTACCCTACTATTGTCTCCGAGGGGTAGGGTGTTCATTATGGATTACACCTCATAAAAAATGGAGATAAGGTAACTCAGATGGAAGGTATGGGACTGGCATAGAGGAAGGAGGTAGTGGGCCAGCGGAACTCTCACTCATCACAAGAAACGTTTTATCGGTGCAGGAACGGAGAAAGAATACAATTTCCTGCCGCCGGGCGGCCTGTCGTAAGAGGCGACAAGACAACCCACAGCCAGGTGGGAGAGTATTTTCCCGACTGGACGACTACCACCTCTGGTCTAGAGTATACCGTCAAAACAAACTGGCCAGGTTCCAGTCTTCCTTAAGAGAGCAACAGCGCATTTATAGCACTTTGGTGTTACAAATATCTGTAGGCGATGGTAACGGCTTTCCATCACGTGGGCCGTCTGCCTGTCTGCTGAACTTTGCATTAAAAAAAACACGATTAGCTCTATTTTGAGAGCATAATATATCACACCGATCGCGCTGGCCTTAAGAGTTGAAAACAGATAATGATTCAAGCATGGCTCTACCATATATGAAATACAACCAACAATGTCAGTTAAACAGTTTCTTACTAGACTATCTTTCAAATTGACATCTTAAATTAGTGTCATCGGGCATTATGGATAACGACAATGTAAATAAATATCTTTCCGATGCGTACTAAGCATCACTTATTCAAATAGCCTCTAATCAGTAATCTTCCATAACGATTGATAATAGAATATTAATTTATGTACATAAATCTAAAAACAATTAATTAGAATTATAATGCAGTTTTGTCTTTGAATATGTAAAATATGCGTTTCCTTAAGCTGTTATTATTTATTGTTGTTAATCTTCAACGCTATTGCTTTTTGTTTTATAACAGCTCAGCCCAACATTGTCATGGTGTTTCAGATACTGTATTATACTATCTAGTATCATACTATACTAGCTGTGCCCGCGACGTCGTCCACGTGGAATTTGTTTTCAAAACCCCCCGACTTTGAAACATTCGTCATTGATGCTCCGCTCCTATTGGTCTTAGCGTGATGATATATAGCCTATAGCGTTCCTTGATAAATGGGCTATCTAACACTGAAAGAATTTTTCAAATCAGACCAGTAGTTCCTGAGATTAGCGCGTTCAAACAAACAAACTCTTCAGCTTTATATATTAGTATAAGATATAGGATTATGTTTCTAATATAGATATAGTCAGGCCTTTTTTGTCACTTCATTTTTGGCGGCGCGCTAATTCTCGAAAATTGTAGGTCCATATTTTTTTGTTGTTGTTTAATTTTTTTCAGTTTTTATGGCAATTTTTCGATATTTTAGAAATTTCCTTTGAGGGCACTGCATGCCCGCCCCCACGTGCTCCCACAAATAAAGCCCTGGCTATAGTAATAAGTCAATCGCGCGTCATATTCAATCAAAGTTCCGTACTTCCTTCCGTAGTAGTAGATTTCAATTTCAAAACTAAAAAGTATTTCTTATATGTAAACAAATGTATAAAAATATATTTTTGCCTCTTAAAATTATTTAAGAATACAAATGAAACTTATATGAATGAAAACTACGTAAATTTAATATCCACTGGAAATGTAATTCAATTGTTTTAAAAACCTGCTTTTCTTATAGAGTCATATTTATTAAAAATAAAATTATTAATGTTGACATATTTGTTTTAATAATTATTTCTTTATTTACCGTTCACGTGGTAATTATAATAATGTCTACAATTTTACATTGGATCAGAAAATTTCCCCGTCCAGGATTCAAATTCACAAGTCATTGAATGAAAAGCGATTTTTTTCATTCCATAATGTTGCCCATTTTCTTCCCGTGTTACGTTTAGTTTTAATACGTATTTTATTATAAACAAACTATATTTCACTGTCCATTCACCATACCATTGGTAGAAAATTGACATTAGAACTTGTATGAAGGTTATGTCAAATTTTAACAAGTGGTAAGGCAGATGATAGGATGAAGATATAGGACCCGACTGTAAGCCATCACGACTTGTGGAAGAGTCCTGATGAATTATCCGCAATGAACGTAATACGGCACCAAAGACAAACATTCAACCAATCTGAGTGACAGCTACTATCTTGTGTTATTCTGGTAGACGTGACAGAGTCGTCCCCATTCATGGTTTCATGGTAACTTCACTATTTACTATCAAACAGAGATTTCAAGGTAATTGGTACACAAACTTTAAAAAATAACAGAACAAAAAAATATAATTAATGATTTTAGATCTAACATGTTTTCGATAAAATTTAAAGACGCCATTCCATCGAAACAATGTTTCTGCGGCAACCACGGGTCGCGGTTGGTGAAGTCAGAGAAGGAGGAAATCATTGGCAAACCTGCTATAACTCAAATACTATTATCATTATTATATTGTATATATATACGTTTATAAATTGATCATAACAATATTTACGTACCTATTTCGCGGTTTGTGTAAGTAAGCTATTGTTCTTTTTAAATAAACATTATAATACTGACTTACTCGTGCATTTTACATTAGATATTGTTATTTGCGTATGAATTATAATTACCAATTAAACTAATCAGTTTTACTTCATTTATTTGTTACTTTAATCGATTTGTTCGAGTTAATCAATTTTAGGCTTAAAATAAATATTGCAGAATATGTAGGTACTTGTCGATAAATCTTCGTTATTAAAGGAATTTTCCAGGTTGTTAATTAAAAATCGTAAATAGCTGGTCAATATACAAATGAAATTTAAATGTTCTCTTTTTTAGGGTTCCGTAGTTATATTGGCAGGAAGGGAACCTATCTATCTTTGTATATTACAGATGTCTTCCTAGGAAATTAATGGGTCAATCTCTCTTTTCTTTCACCATATCCCAATTACTTGGGGTCGGCAGAATGTCTTTTCCTTCCACACTCCTCTATTCTGGCATACATCTTCTGTCACACCACAAATCATATCATCCTTCACACAATCCATCCATTTTTTTTTTGGTCTACCTTTACATCTGTACCCATCAGTGTTGTAGTTTAACATTTTTTTTGTCACGTGACTTTCATCCCTCCTCATTATATGCCCATACCAACTTAGTCTTCTTCCTCTCAATTTTTCAGTCACGGGTCAATATAGATGACATTTAGTAGGAACATGCCGCTACACCATGTTGAGGTGAAATCATGAAGGCAAATATTAGGAGTCGCCTCCATATATCTGACTAAGGGTAGAAACTATACCAGTGTCCTTTGTCAGATCATGATGAGCACTATCTATACCTTCTTATACATAGAAAAGACAGTGAAGGAGTTGTACACAAAGACAAAAATGGTAATAAAAATGTGGTCGCTCATTTTCTCAATGTAATATATCCTCTTCATCCACTCGTATTTCATTATAATCAACGTTACTAAAAACTCCCAAAATAGTTGAATGTTTAGACTTCTCATTTAATACGTGTTTCCTTCTTTACAGGTAAAATAAGCTCTCTAATCAGTATATCAGAGGCCCTGGTGCCTGTGATCTACTCACCAATATATAGCTATGTATATAAGAAAACGATGACTACATTCACCGGTGCTTTCTACCTTATAAGTGCCGCACTAGCCTTTCCAGCCATAGCTATACTATTGTAAGTATCAGTCTGTACTATTCTACAATACACTACATACGCTACTTGAGAGACACAAGACAGAACTGCGTGCCATGGAGATGTATGATGAATGATGCATGTACGCACCATTCATCCATTTTTTCGCTCCTTACCGTTCCTTGTTCAAAATCTATCCTATCTCTTTTCTATGTCCAAAAAGAGACGCTTCGGAACTCGCCCGTTATGCATGCTTATGAACTAACGTACGTACTAATCAACAACCTTTTAAAATGGCTCAAAATAACCATTGCTCCGCGATGTGTGTAAAACTATTAAATTAGAAGCATCTGCGTAACGTACGCGGCGTCTTAATGGTGTCTGGCTCATGTCAAGCTATCGAACGAAAAACTGCATATTTACCTATGCATATCCCTTTTATGTCTAGAGATAAAGGGTGGAGTCGTGAGGAAGGAACGCGTTAAGAACTCCCGCATTCGCAGCAGTTTTCATGTCTGTGACTTAGCAGAGAAACTCCACGTGAATTTACGTTGGTACGGCCATGGTATACAAAGATGAGTATGTGGTAAACAAAATGTCTAACCATGCCACCTTCCCAAGATCCCGGTAGAAGGAGTAGGCCCAAGAAATTATTATTTGACTTCGTGAAGGATTTATTTACTTATGGCACACCAATAGCGCACAAATTATTATGTTACATTACATATGTAAAATTAAGCTAATTTTAACGTAAATTGTTCACTTTATTATTAAGTATTTGATTTTAAATTTTGCGTTAAATATACAGATCGTAAAGTACTCCTCCAATATAGTCAAATTCAATTAGAATTCGATTATTAAATGTACCTCACAAAACATACAAACAGCATAGTGTTTGTAAACAAGCTCCAGAATCGTCCGCGACCTAATGCTATTGTTAAAAAAGCGCATATCTCCACGTTGCTAAATCAGTTTCAGCCGTAATAGACGTTTCGACATCCGAACAAAAAGAGACCTTGCGGTCAGCTCGAGAGCTCGCCCTTATATTTTGTCATCGGCCAAGTTCGATTTCTAACGTTAACGAAAGACCTTGAAGTGCTATTTTCTATTAACGTTTATCTCATTTTAATACCATTAAAAGACCAATGGAAAAACTATGAACGCCATAGTTTACTCTCATTCTTTGTAATGACTATAATTATTATTTTATTTTAAACTCAGAATACAATTTAACCTTGAAGTTCTAAATGTTTTAAATTGCACAAACAAACCAATAATCCAATTTGTATAGACATTGTCAATTGACTGTTGTAGTTACTTTAGTTCACTAATACAACTGGAAATATTAGGTATAGCGTAATAAAATGGAAGTATTCATATCAATGGACAAAATGAGTCGATATGAAGGCCTATTACATCTATTATCTGTATTGCCTAATTAATTAGATAAAGGAAATACACGTCACATATTTTACAGAATATCTGAAGAACTAACAACCTATTACTAATTGTGTGCAATCAATTTGTAACAAGTTAGGTAATTATTATACAACTGAATGTTAATAAATTAAATTTGCGCAGCCACTGTCAAGTATTTATTAATTTAAAAGTAAAATTACCTTATTTTTATATATCTATATAACTTTTAAGCCAAACATCGTAAAAGACGACAAAACAACCCATAGCCAGGGCATTCGCTCGCCTGGATGGCTACCACCCCTGGTCTAGAGTATGCCGCCATAACAACCTTGAGTTGTGTTCTGACATTAGTGGCCAGGCTCCAGTCTCCACCTAAGAGAGCAGCAGCACACTTGTAGCACCTTTGGTGTTGCAAATGTCCATAGGCGATGGTAACCGCTTTCCAAAGGGTCTGTCTACTGAACTCGTGCAATAATAAAATATGTTAAAATTTTCCTCTTTTATTTATACTATGAAACTTTTTTTCAAAACCTAATGTATGGGTGAAAATATTTTAATTATAATAAATAACCTATATTTTTTTACAGACTGTTGTTCTGGCTACGATTGACAGATGCCCGAAATGAGAAGAATGATGAAACCAAATGTAAAGAGGATGAAATTACGCGTTTTTGACGATATTCATTCTTAAGTTGTAATTATTGTAATATAATAATTAATATGAAAATCTCAATATATTTAAGGTTTGTATTTATATCGTGTGTTTTATTAATGCCCCGAATGGCCCCTGAGATATTATACCCAAATATGTTTTTTTTTTTGCTTTTATAAACCAAAATTTTATTTCTTTTATTTACGCTAATAGTAAATAAAAGAAATTGCTTTACGGTTCTTTGTTATGCTACGTTTGGACTTATGATTAAATATTATTTAACTACCATTAAAAATAAAATATAAATAATCTACTATATACTTATATATAGACATACATAAATATATAATTAGATGCATGGTGATGTTATAAATTAAATATACCTTCGTACGAAAAATATATAATACTATTTAATGCAACAATTTTTATTTAAAAGAGCAATAATGGTCAGTAATCATGTTTAAAAGTAAACATTGATTTAGCGTGTCTGGTTGGTAAGAGGAAGAAGTTTCACAGGCGAACAGCCTGTACGGCACAAGAATTTCCTACAAAAGAAGAAGTGTATGCAGGTAGGTATTGTTAGCAAAAGATTTTCATTCGAGCGCAAATTACAGGAATTAAATTAATAAAGAAAATTAAAAATGTTTTGGTTTGATGAATGACTAATGATTGGATCTATTCTGTGTTATAAACCGATATTACATTCACGATACAACCAAAGTGATTGAAAGGCGCAGAACTGAAAGAACACGACAAATTTCAATAATATGAATTATACAAGCTTACGCTGACATTAGAGGTTTCATTTATTTCATTCAACTTGGATGAATATAAACATAAACTTGAATCATTCAATGCCACTGAATACCGTCGCGTCCTTGGAGTTCTGTGCCTTTCAATCAAATTAATTCAATTTGGTTGAATCATCTAATATCAGCATTACATACATAATAATGGAAGGGAACTTGCTGTTACTTCCCCAATAAAGAAAAGAAGTTTGGAAAGAGTAGAAAGAATAAGATTCACTGTAGCCTTCTGTGATAAAGCGTGGTTGATCCAGACAATATCCAAGAAGAAACAATAAGCGACATTTTTCTTCTTAAATTCGAAATTTGGTAGAGTGAACTTGTCGATCTACAAGTTTATATAAATGTAAAAAGCTCATGACTATGTAACATATACTATATGTACTATCCGGAAACAAAGAATCATAAAGGCCTAATTAGGTCCTGTAATAACAATAATTATCTAAATAGCCTAATTAAGTTTGAGAATTTAAATTATATGTAAATTAATTAGGCCATATCAACAGTAACGCACAAACAGTATTATCGCTAACTCCACTTCAACGTTCATGTGTGGTTAGCTGTGTACCATATGATAATTAAAATTAAATAATTTCCTCTTGTTTTTCGTAATAACAACAGAATTGTGGACAGTTATATAGGGGATGAACGTCTAGCCATAACGCCTCTGCCAACTGCTATTAGATTTCAAAAAATTCTGCCTTGACGTCATGAGGAGAACGTTCTTACGAATGACCTGACGATGGGGAATGGCAAAGACCGTATAGTGGAAAAAAAAGGAGGAAAGCTGACTCTAGGCTCTGAAGCGGACGTTCCGAAGGCAGTCTGGATTTAACGCTAAATTTATAAGTAATAACTATAAATAGAAAGAAACCCTGAAAAAAAATGACAATCGCATTATCTGCAAAATTTTCGTGAGAACCAAAGTTCGTGTCTAATTGTAGCTTTCGGCTTGATAAACGGCCCGATAAGTTGGAAGCCCAACTAGTAGAAATGAATTATTTTGTATAAAAATAGCATTTTGACTTGTCGAAAATGTATCGTAAGTTGCATGACGGCACACAAAAATTTCTAGGTTAAAAACTAAAGCAGTCTTAACTAAAAATCAGCTGAAATGAGTATACTTATACCTAAACGTACAATGCAATTCTAGTATTTTTGCTAAAAGTGAGGCAGTATCCGCGTTAGTAGATGATCCTAGTTTTTATATTAGTTATCTGAGACAAAGGACATGCCTAAGAGAAGAGGCATTTTTTCTTTTTTTATTATAATTACCTATGTGTTTTATTCTTTTATCAAATCAGTGCTCAAGAGATTAAAGACATTCTGTCAAAGTACACAGGTATTATAAGAGAAAAACTATATAAACGCGAGGCTATCTAGATAGATAGCCTCGCTAGATATCAATAATTATCGGATTTACTAATGAAATTTAATAATCCCATGCCATAATTCTCTCTGCTGGTTTGATTTCCCTAGATTTAGACGAAAATCTGATATATTCAAAATGGTTATTTATGGGAGTTATTGAGTTTCCTAATTTTTCTTCAGTCACAGTATAGATATATAGGAAAAAGGTATATTAAATCACTTCTTTAAAGCAATCAATTGCACTTAATTAAGATTTATTTATTACATACCAAAAGGCGTATATATGTATGTACGTGTATATACGTGTGTATGTGTGGGCATGTGGATAATCTGTTAAGGGGAAAAAATGTGACCTTTCTTTGTTATCAATTTTGTTATCTTGGAAACTGGAGTTGTTTTCAAGTTAAAAGTTCATTTTAAAAAATCCACGATACCAGAATAAAAAAATTAACATTCTAAAAAGCACTGATATATTATTGGATTTATCTTTAGTTACAATATATACAAGAGGACACAGAATATCCGTGGCTGGCGGGAATACATTGATATCTCGACATACATTTTTTTTATTCGTTTAGACGCTTCCTACGCCTGTGTTTTTATAGGAAAAAAATTGACATTCCGAAATATTCATAACTTTTTAAGATTTTTCCTTTGGTAATAATAAAATAACACGATTTATCATTACTAGTCAAACTTTAAAATTGCGCCCCTGTAAAATTGACATTTTGAACATGTCAACATATTCACGCCAGCCACGGATATATTATTAAAACTTAAGCTTAAAGTTCTCTAGACCCGGTTTTATGGGCTTATATGGTTTGTCTTCAACTTTTTGTCCTGTTATAAGCATTGTTATATATTTCCCTTGTTGTCCGGACGGTAAAGAGATGCCAAGAACCTCGCAATTCCTTATGATCTCCGTGCATCCACGTATATCTCTGTTTTTCACTGAAACAAAAAGAACAGTAAATATTTCGCAACCTCGAGTCCTAAGGGTCATGTAAAACACTTTCGGTATCATCACTTTAAATTATTCCAAAAAAGGCAAAGAAAATTATTTTGTAAAAAATACTGGATACACGCTGTCAAAATAATATTAAGTGCGGTTATATTTAGCAGTAAAGGCGTACAAATATATAATATAATAAATGTGTCGAGGATTCTTATTCGTACGAAGCTTTTAAAAATGTGAAAAAATCAGGGGGAGAAATAACTCCGAAAATGCAACTGTTAGAATTTTTTGTCTCTCTGTTAGTTTCACATGAACGGAGTAAGTGAAAGTTCGCCAGAAAGGTAACTCATATCCCAGGTTAAAACTTAAGATGTTTTTTATTCCAACAAATGACGTCGTTTCCGCGGGATAGACGAAAATAGAGAAAAGATGGCGCTGTTGTCGCATCTTTTTTGACTACTACGAGTATGAATTAAACTTCCCACATGGCTGGCTTATATCCCCGGGTCAATACATATGATACTTTTTATCTCGATAATGGATATAATTTCCGTGAAATAGACGGGTTAGCAAAATAGATTCATTTTTTATTGTGTAGCTGATAAACAGGCAGATGGCCCAGCTCATTAAAAGTGGTTACCGACGCCTAAAGACGTTTGTAACACTAGGAGTGAGGACAACGTGTTGCAAGCCTTTGGGATGGGTTAAAGAGAATGAAATAGGGAAGATGGGATGGGGGAAGGGGAGGAGGAATTGGGCCATCGAAAATCTCATTCATTGCACGAAACACGACTAGCTTAAGACTAAGCGTTTAAGATCGATTTTCTATGAGAGCGTCGTATTACACCGATCGAGCCGGCCCTAAGACCTGTAATGAAGATAATGATTCCAGCATAGCTCTACCACGTAAGGGAACGTTCCCATACTATGTGACCCGTTCAGGGGCGGAGGTTACAGTGGGGGCTTAGATTTTCGTCACATGGTCGATGTTTACTATTACATCACTAGAGCGATGCAACAGCAACGCCACCTATCGACTTCTTACTTCCCTTCTCATTATACATGTCTAATATTGTACAGCGCGCTCTCGAAATAAAATCATATTTTATACTAGAAATAAGTGTGTCATTGGAATCTGCTCACAGGAAAAGCCTACATCAAGCTGGTCCTTCAGACCGGATTTGAACCAGCGACCTATGTATGTATATTCTCTAGGAAAATCTCGCCCTTTTTCGGGTTATTCTGTTTATAAAAAATGATTTAACACCATATTTATGCTACGTGAAAAGTAGAGGGGCAAGGTCTTGGCATATAATACAGGAGGTCACCGAGGGGCGGTAGGGGGGGGTTATACATTGTAAAAAAAATGGATAACGCGTAGTATGCACTGTCCCTAAAATGCGCTGCATTCATGGTTTTTTTTACGAAGCCGCTGCAATTCAATAATAAATACGCTGCCGCGGGCAACCTGTCATTCATCGTAATACTTCAAATCAGGTTGACTTCTTTCATAGACTTCGACTTACGTTTTTTTGTTACTGTAGTGTAGTGACTTAAGCAAGAAACAGTAAAAGTTTTAGGTTAAAAACATAGAAGAAACGAGTCAAGAAATAATTCTTAACCCACAAGTTTATAAAAGTTCTCTCAAACATAACTCTCATACTTCTTAATTTACTCAGGATATTATTACTTTCATTATGTCTATGGGTTTTAATTTTTACTGAATACTAAAACTAACTTGTTTTTAGTTTAATAAAGATCCAAAGAAAGATATTCTTTATCCGTGCAGGAACGGATAAAGAATACAATTTCCTGCGGCCGGGCGGCCTGTCGTAAGAGGTGACAAAACAACCCACAGCCAGGTGGTAGGGCATTTGCCCGACTGGATGGCTACCACCCTTGGTCTAAAGTATGTCGCCATAACAACCTTGAGTTGTGTTCCGGCATTAGTGACCAGGTTCCAGTCTTCCTTAAGAGAGCAGCAGCGCATTTGTAACACCTTTAGTGTTGCAAATGTCCATAGGCGATGGTAGCCGCTTCCCATCAAGTGGGCCGTCTGCCTGTCTGCTGAACTCCTGCAATAAAAAAAAAGATACTTATCCGTTACAATTCACTAACAAAACATACATTTTCTCAATATATTTACAATTCACAAAATATGTCAATTGATGAATACATCATCTATATGTATTAATATTTTTGATCATTTCGTATAGGAATCGTTTTTTTTTTACCTGGCCTCTAGAAAGTATTCAATAAAGCATTTGTACAAAAATGTGATATTGATGACTTCTAAATCCTCTTCAGAGTCAACATTATATTTCATTCCAGCAAATGTAATAACTTTTACGAGATAAACTTTAACGGTCTTATTCATACTGAGTTAGAGTAAGTTTGAAGGCTTCTTTACAGTTCTTAAAGGATAATTCAAACTTACTCCAGTCAATATGAATAAAACTGTTGAAGGTTACGTAAGTAAAGTCAAAAGAACTTAGCGTCTAAATAATTTTGATAACAAGGAAACATAGGATACTTTTAATCTGAAAAATAGAATACTTTCCACTTGATACGAATTCAAATTTCAGGTAACGCTCCTTGCGTTGAAAACTCTATTGAGTATAAAAACTAATTTCTATTCAAAAATACTCATTATCAAATATGTAAAATATATGACTGTTAAAAATGACGTGCTAAAATACCACATTTTATCTTCAGAGGTCAGTAAATAGTTCAACAATATCTCATAGTAGACAGTGGAGTCATTAGGGCGCACGATTAACTGTGTAAGCTTATTATAAGCAAACAACAAATTTGTAAATCTTTGTGTAGAAATTGGCGATAAGAGGGAATAACGACATGTAATTATCCAACAAACACGGTCATGTCAAATACGGCATCTATATTTTGTGGAATGACCCGCCTTTAAAATATTTTGGCGACAGGTACAACAGCGTTGACTCGACCAGAATATGCTCGGACCGCGTTCACTCATACAAAATAACTTCATACGAATTAGCGGTTTACAGTAATTCGAGCTTAGTTTTATCAATTTATTCATTTTCAAGTAATCGTCAAGGTTAAAGATTAATTGACGCCAATATTTTCTATTGTGACCCAAGGAGACCCGTAAAACTTATACTTGCAGACTGCCAGATACGAGCAGCATCTGTGTAGATAACCGAATACAATCAGTTCGAGAGAACTGTGATTGTGTTAACGCGGTTTTATATTATAACAGAAAGGATTTTAAATAAAGTGTGGCCTGTATTTTAGCCACAAAGAGAAGATCTGCGTGTCATGGAGATGAATATGTTGCGATGTATATATGTAGTCACGTGGACTAATCGCATCCGCAACAGTGTTCATGCCCGTGACAAACCAGATAACTTGCAAGAGAGTCGACTTTATTAGTATGGCACGTCTTATTGAAAATAGCTAGTAGTATAATGAAGACTGCACAAGTGGAGAAGAACCGTGAATTCCGCAGTTTACGATACTATCCAGCATTTAATGCAAGGACATTGGTGAATAAGAAAAACCTTGAGATGACCACCACTATACTTTATAGCATTAGGATTACCTAATGCTTTAATACCTAACGTCTAGGGAATAAAGTAAAACTAACCCTCAATAATTTGAGGGCTCATACAATTTTTTTACTACTTTAAAATTGTAACATCAGTGCAAACTTATGATCTAAATATGAAACCGAAAAGAAACTAAGTATTGTGTCACAGCTGCGGAACGTACGACGCGAGCAGTTCGACTAAATACGCTCGCAACGTTTTTTAAGTTACCTATCGGAAATTACGAAAACTAAGACTTTCTTCACAAGAAGAAGTTCCAAAATCTTTAACACATTTGGTATATATATGCTTTTAATTAAATAAAACGTCAAAAAGCGAGAGAAGAATAACCTTGTAATGCCATCTATGATTCAGAAACTTATCACAGTTTCGGTGTTTACTGAGTGATTGGTTTTTCATGGTGTAATTAACCTATTACCAACAAAGACAATGAAATATTGTTTGTACTACAAAGACCAATAAGGGATATCATTAGCCTGCTTGACTAACTAGAACTATGAACTAATCTTATACTAATCTATACTAATATTATAAAGCTGTAGAGTTTGTTTGTTTGTTTAAACGCGCTAATCTCAGGAACTACTGGTCTGATTTGAAAAACTCTTTCCAGTGTTAGATAGCCCATTTATCAAGGAAGTTTATAGGGTCTATAGCCTTCCTCAATAGTAGCCTATAGTATAGGCTATATATATCATCACGCTAAGACCACTAGGAGTGGAGTATCAATGAAGAATGAAGAATGTTTCAAAATCGGGGGCTTTTGAAAACAAATTCCACATGGACGACGTCGCGGGCACAGGTAGTAAATTAATAATATATTAATGCTTCAAATTTAACAGTGACGACAAAGAATTGAGAACTTATATTTATGAAATTTACATTGATGTGTGTGCGTAGTAACTGAATAGATTCCAGAGTTATGAGATATGACAGAGCAAGAGTAACTTACTTTGATATCATACAATGTATGTTTGTCTACTGGTTAACATATTAAAATAATAACAAATTCACTATATATCAATGTCTAATTATTATAAGGATATTGGGTGTGCTAACCTATTTAAATTGCCTGAACGTTGATAAACAATTATTATTAGGAAGCAGTGTTGATAGTCCTATCACAAGAATGTGCTATTTTATTATTTATCAGTGAACTGTCTATTCAGATATTGTTTATGCTTTGATCTTTTGTTGAACCATAGATGGCACTTAGAATTTTTATCAAATAAGATTATTGAAATTACTTTCATTATTTATTTATTCCTCCTTTAACGAAATAAGCATATCAAAAATCTTTATAAATATAAAAGTTACTTACAAATAGATATGAAAACAAACATTTGGATGTCTAAGATCTCGGTAAAGTGGTTTAGTGTTATAGAAAATTAAATTAACTACAAGTTGCACTTTGTTACAATTTTAAATACAAAGTTTAGATTGTTAATATTTTAATTATATTTTCATTTAATTGTTTATGTACATATTGTTATTAAAAAAAAATTTAGTGTACAGGAATTTTTGTCAGAAACTTTCGTTTTGTTACAGATTTATTTAAAAAAATAAAATGTTGATTCAAAATAAAATATACTGATAAGATATTTATTGTTTTTAAACAAGAATAGTGTTTACACTGAAAATCTCAATTGTTTAGTAAAGTAATATGTATGCCTTTAGAACTGTTATAAGACCTACTTCAATTAGTATCAGTAAAAATCTACAATTAGCCTGAGGTTTTTATAATATTATATTTTTAGTCTAATATAGGAGAACCATAATATTATAGCATATACCTACTCTATCTTGAGAGCAAATGATAATACCAGTTCAAAGTTCACTACTTACATTTATATGTAAACAGTATTTGCAATACTTTTGCATATTCGTTGATCATTGCATATTTAAGTAGACTCTGCAGAAGACGCATCACTGCATCTTCATTGTAGTCTTTTAATACTGTTATACTAAAAGCTGTAGCCCTGAAAAATGTTTAAGGTTTTATTAAAACAAGCATACATATTTCTTATTAAGAAAACCTTATAAAATTTACTAATTGTATATCTAACCATACACTTCAAATTTAATGAACTTTTTTTCTGTTACTCATAAGATTTACAAAATTTTCCATTTTATAAATAATAAGTTATTTTACTAGGGCTCTGGAGTATGAGTATCACTACAGGTGTGCTTTATATAGCTTCTTATATCTTTGAAACCATACTTATTTATAAAAACCTATCAGAGAATACCTATAACATGCCTGTGTAGGCTGACAGTTTTTTCATTCTTGTGAAATTTATGGTCTGTATTCAAACAGGAAGTTCAATACTTTCACAGTTGAGGTGACTATGACAAATGTGCTGACAGATAGACATGAAATATGATGACCATTCCATTTTTGCTATTCGGCTTTAGAACCTTACAAAGCAAAGACAAATTAAATAAGTCTGTACCCATAATATAACATAAGTATTTAAAAGATGTAAGTTCCTCTTCTAAAAAAATTATAAAGTAAAAAAAAAAACAATAATTAACATTAAAACAAATAATTAAAAAATCACTCAATGACTTATACTAGTATTTATATATCTATGATTACATATTCTAAAACCTAATTAAACTATCCTTATTTTGTGGGCAATGACAACTATGAATCTGCTGCCAGTAACAATCAGACTAGAGTAGATAAACGAAACACTGGTTCCAAGAAATACTCTTCTCTAGTAGGTTAAGCTTCATACACCTGTTTGAAATCAGGAGCCTCAGGTAGTATTGAATCAACAGTGTTAGCACTCAAAGGGCTTTGAGGCCCTTCAATATTGGTAGAATCTTTATGTCAATAATGGGTATTTCATAATAGATAAACAATAGAAATAAGGCAAAAAAATTAGTAAAACATATTATAAACAAAAATTATGTACTTGTCTTTAACAATATCACGAAGTTGTTCTGATGATTCCATTAGTTCTTCAGCTAAAACCTGATCAGAGAACCAGGTGCTGGACCAACAGATATGCCACAAGCAAACCAATGGGTAATGGTCATCCCAGATATCACTAAATTCTTTAACATACTTCCTGAATATTACTAAAGAAGCCTCAGACCTATTTAACACTGAGTCCTGTATTAAGTCTCTAAAGAGAAGCCTATACATGCTTCTTCTATTTTCAAAATTTAAGTAGCTGTACTTGAGAATGGACAGGCCTTTCTCTGAGTTACCTTTCAAGCATTGTGCTTTAGCTAAATAATGCATGAATTCAGCATTTCGTCTGTACAAATTTGGATCAACCTTATTGCAATATTTTTGTAACACTGTCACCATGTCAGGTTTTCCCAATAAACTGTAATGCTTGAAGAGCTTCTTTAAAGTTACCTCGTTGATAAATCTTCGAGTATTAAGACAATCTATTGCTACTTGTTCAATATTTTTATCCTTATTTTTTGACAGTAAATGATGAATAAAATTATCCAATTCTTCATCATTCACATCAGTTATATCTTTGTGTTTAAAATCAGGTTTTTCTAAAGATAAGTGAGTAACAGCAGCATTATTTTTTGCATACAAGTTTGCTTTATGTTTTAGAATCAAATCTCTTGTAAACGCATCTAAAGCGTCAACGTTAGTTGCGTACTTTAAAGTCCCAGTTGGAACCATTCTTTTCACATTTAAAATATTGAATATCATCTTAAAATAGTTGAATGGCAGTCTGGTAGTTTGCGTTATCACTGTATTCATGATTATGTATTTTATTTAAATAAGACAGCTTATCCAGGTGTTTACTGTTATTTGTTTTTATTATGTGGATGTACTAAATACTTGCATTAATTGCTATCTAAACACTGTCGGCAACATTGTTAAAATAAAAAGTACACTTGCTAGACCAAAAATCTTAAAATATTAGCATTCTTATGTGTACCTAATGTACAAATTTACAAATATTTTGAAATTATATTATGAAAAGAAATCGCATTTCAACTTTCAAGTATTAACATCGAAATTGACGTATGACGTTGACATTTACTACTTTCAATAGCAACACTTGACAGCCAAGTTGGTTGTCAACTTGTCATACGTGTTATCATAGGGTGGAGCTTCATTTGCGATAGTGTTGTAGATATAGGCCGTTTCACACATATATGGCGATGGTTTTAGTGCGTTACGATAACGGTAACGTATGTATAATATACTCTAATGAGACTACGCTTTAATTGAGTTATTTTTAAACGCTATAAATATGATGCATTCGCCATAGTCTAACGGTGTTATTCATATTGAATTACAATAAGTTTCTAGGCTATTTTAAGAACGTTAACGAAGCTAAAAAACTTACTCTAACACAATATGAATAAGATCGTAAACCTTTAACACTAACGCAGATGAAGTCGCACCAATCAAATAATTAAAAAATGACCAGTCTTCGCTTCGCGAAAATGCTTACGCGATATCTGACTATAATCTGTGGAAGGTGCTTAAGCCCGGGAACATAGAGTTTTTGGTGGGAACAGAAAGGGAACGTTGTGCTGTGCAATTTTATTTTCTAAAAATGTGTAAAATTACTCTAAAATGAACAATAGTTGTAGGATATTGATAGTTTTGAGTAGTAATTATGTGTTTTTGTGAGAAATGTGAACTGTATAGTCAAAGGCGGCTTTTCGAGTTTTCACAAGAACTCCGTTGAATGGTGTGGATTGTAGTCTACAATACAACTGCACCTGGCTTAAAGGCCTAGTTGCCAAGCGGCAAACTTAAAAAAAAACCGGAACATAATTTTCATTTAAATCTGTTGAGTAGTTTTCACGTGATGCTCTGACATCCAGACAGACTGATTTTTATATAGAAAATGGTTTTGGTATGTATATTTATATGTACCGGATAATAATATACTTTCATATGCATTTAGTGAGAAGCTGTTATTTTGACATTACAAACAGATACTTCAATTGTATCTATCTTTAGAGATACTGGATAGATTTTTCTATTTTGCCTGTCATCTATTGTTCAATAGAAAATTTAATATTCAAAGCTGAGGAAGCTGTGTCTTGATTGTTACAATAATTATCACTAGATGACGTAGTACTTGTTAAATATGATAGACTTTTCACAATATATTAGATACTATATTACAGACTGAATTCATAATTTCTATCAATTTAGGTTTCATTTAAGATTTAGGATTTAGAAAAATTAATTAACTATTATATTATAAGTGTAATTATTAGACATAAAAATAATTTTATTTCCTTTATCTTTTACTCTTATGGTCGTAAGATATCACATCTATGGGTACCTAACATTTCTCATAAATAGTTAAACGTACAGTTGTTGCCTTTCGGTAAACACATAATTTTGATTTATTAGAATGCTTAATATGCCGTAGCATGCCATAGCATAGCATTGAATTTGCTATTAGTCGCTAGATGGCATAGTATGTAATGTAATGTATGAAAAGTTGATGATCTGTAGACAAAGTACCTACGCGAGATTAATTTAAAGCGGATGATCTGTGTCTAAAACACCGAGTATAATCTCTAAACGTCAGATTGTTGCGACCGTTCAAGGGCACAGAGAGCGATATGAAAGCTCACTTCAGCCCATTTTCTGAAATAGTATAATTTTATATTTTTTGGAAAAAAATTATTCCACTTTCCTTCACTTCACGGATGTTGTCAAGGCTAAAAACGTTTTACACTTCATGACAATGTTGGACTTAGAAGGATGTGGCCTAATGTTAAGCCTCGTATTCATTTTACAATTGGTAAACAATTGTTTAGCATCATGGTTGCATAAACATGTTGCCGAGTTGCTGTCATCATATTGCGGGCAACACTTGAGTTACCGAGTTGATCACGTCTTGTTGACAGAGTTGACGCCCGGCCAGCGAAAACATCAGTTTATCAACAAATCTTGACGTGTGTGGATGTGTTTGCAACTGTTTATAAACATGGCGGTAGTGTGGAGGAACGATAAAATTATGCAATTAATAGAATTATTTCAATCAAAGGCGTTACTATGGGATTCTTCTATTAAAGAATACAAGGATAGAAACAAAAAGAATGATGCATTTCAAGAAATTTGTCAAGTCCTAAATATACCCAAAAAAGACGTGGAAGCTAAATACATGTACTGCGCACTCAATTTTGCTGATCAATTGTTTTGATACTCTGAATGCGTATGAAAGAGAACTGTATGAATCTCCAGTTGCAAGATACCGTATTGTAACAGCAAGCCTCGTTTGAGGTGAAACTGGCTGACGAATATTTGTTTTCCTTTTGGCTATTGACGGACCAATCATTTCTAGAAGATGTTCGAAATCACTTTTCGACATTCTCGTGAAGTTACTAAATGATCCATCTGACATTCTGAGGCCACTCATCAAATTTTTTCTTTGCAGGAGATAGTTTCGCACCCACCATCTTTTTATCTTTTTTTATTAGAAATTTTATAAATCAGATACAGAGAACACAACCACACTATTTCCTCGGGCAACATTTTAACGCAGGCTGGCGTGTGTGGACAACTCATATTTTATTGATTTAAACAAAGTTTCCAGCAGCATTCTCGCTGTTCATCAACAATGTTGAACAACTGTTGCTAAACAAATGTTTACCATGAATACGAGGCTTTATGGTTATAGCTGACAGCCTTTCGTGTATCCATAGTTTACTTATTATGTATTAGTTATACACGTACATGGTTAAGTATATAAATAAATACAATGTGCATTTTCAAGTAGGTATATCTACTAATAGCACAATCTTGCGTTTAAATTTCAAATACAAAAAAAAGCCAATAATTCGATCATGTTACATCTAACGTTCGACATTGAATACGTGGAACGGATTACGAATTTTATCTCCTCAGATATCGTATGACGCTCTAGATTTTTTACTTAGGTATTTTTTTTATAATAAATTGATCGCCGACAATGATCGCCTGTCGATTAACATGCAGCTATTAGTCGTAAATGCCAAATGCACAGCGGGGTGCGCTTCGTGTCTAGGAATATCAGTGTTGCCAGTTTTTTTAAATCTCAAAAATAATTATATTTTTGTGGATAATTAAGGTCAAGGTACAAGAGGTTTTAGAGCATTTTTTTATGAATAATGTAATATTGGAGAATTAAATAATAGCAATTATTACTATATAAACAATTATTCGTCACCTCAAATAACTTACTAATACTTCGACTACGAATGTAACACATCTAATTTAATTTATAAAAATTAAATTAATTAAAGTTGCATTCGTATATTATCTCTTCTCTTGGCCATTGGGGCAGACAGAGTCAATGTATATCTGCTTATTACAATCTTGACACATGACACTGACACCTGCAAACACTTCATCCTTTTATGATAACTCTTTTACAGTGCAGGCTGTCAGACTGTGGAATGCGTTGCCTCTTAATGTCAAAGAGGCCATAACATTACCTACTTTTCGGAACTAATTAAGAAAATATTTAATAAAACTACGTTTTAACGGTTTTAAGCGCGGTAATTTTATTTGACTTTGGTTTTTCCGACGTCCGAAAAATCAAATAAAATTACCGCGCTTAAAATCGTTAAAACGTAGTTTTATTATGTATACAAGTCGCGAAAACTTAAGAAAATATTATAAAAAAATATTATCCGTCTTCAAATATATATGTCTAATATAATAAACATTTACTAATATATCTATTGTAATATATGTTAGTATAAAATGCTTGTGATATAATTAGCACAGCGTCTTGTCAGCGTCGGCGTCCCGGCCATTCTGGAACCAAATGGCCTGGTGCGTGACGATGGCAAGAGACCGGACGGAATGTCACTCGTCCCTTGGAAGATGGGGCGGCCGCTAGTGTGGGATGCGACCTGTGTTGACACACTGGCCCCGTCACATCTTCCAATGACCGAGTCAGGGGCTGGCAACGCTGCCGCTTCAGCTGAGGCCGTCAAACGGCGCAAATATGGAGCCTTAGGAAGGGGTTACATATTTGTGCCGTTTGGGGTTGAAACATTAGGCCCGTGGGGTCCGTCGGCAAAGAGTTTCTTTAAAGACATATGTAAGAAACTCTTTGACACTACCCGTGATCAGAAGGCTGGCTCATATTTTGCACAACAAATAAGTATTGCCATACAGCGTGGCAATGCAGCCAGCCTTCTGGGCACGCTCCCCGTTGGCAATGATCTGCTACATAATGTATTTTAGTTTCAATGTCTTTGGTTTTTTATTTTTTATTATTATAATGTTAATAAATATATTTATTTAGATAATTTCGTATATACGTATATGGTAGGGTGGCGCAAAAAACGGACTTTTTTCTGAGTTTCGAGAGAAAAATGTTAGTTCTTAATGTTTTAAGAACTCCCTCCAAAGGATAGCTCAAAAAAAAAATAACTCCAAATTTTTTAAGATTTCAAAATCGCCAAAACCTGATTTTTAAATATATCTTTTTTTCTTTTTTTAATGTACTAGTGCATTACTCGCTCGAAAAAATCTAAAGTAATGCACTAGTACATTATTATTGGTATTCTATAAATATGTCTGGATTTACGTATGTATTTTTATAAATTAGTGTAAGTATGTATATATTTCAATTGTACAGTGCTATCTTTTTTTCTGCTCCACCTACGTCGCCCGATTAGTTAATTATTTTTTTAAAGTTAGGTTGCCAGGAAGCGATCTCTTTTAACGATAAGACCGCCTGTTGTTTTGCCAAGCAGTATTGTAATTATGCATTTAGATATTCTAAATGTTTATTTTGATGAGCAATAATGTGTTATCTAATCTATAATTTGCAATCAAAAACTATTTAAGCATAAACGACGCATACAATAAAAACGCTTGTAATGGCACGACATGTCGATAGGTAACAGTAAATAAATACTTTCCACCTAGTGAGCCGCTGGCCTGTCTGTTGTAATACAGTACAAAATAATAATGTTGCTGGGGAGTTTCTTTAAGAACAACAAAAAGTTGAACACTCAACATCAATTTTTCTCCTTTGAACAGCGATAACACATTGCGAAGCGGTGTACACAGAATAGGAAGTTGATTTAAATTTTGACTTACATATATGACCTTCAATAAGTTTTCTCCAGTGGAACTTATTTTGAATAAAAAAAATGTATTTGAATTTGAATTTAATGTAATGTGGAAGCTGATAGTGACAATAACTTATATTTATATTGTTTTATAATTTGTGAGTTTTGCTATGGCAACCCTATAAATAATGTACAATTGTTCTATATGATACATTACGACTGTATCAAAGGCGATTTTTTTAAGACAACTCAATAAACGATTGGGCGAGTTATTAACACCCTATACAAAGATTCAATAGGCGTTACATGTTACAATTAGACACAATGTTTGTTGCATACGTCATGATGTTAGTTGACGTTGAGCATGTCACGGTGTCCATTCTCTCTATGATTGCTATAAAAAGTTAACTCAGTAGGGTAGGCACAGATGTAAAAGTGTATTGACGATGCCGACGAATGACGATGATTGACGATGGTTGAAGCACTAGACTCCATTGAGCGGAGAGCCAAGAAACTAGTTGGCAACGATCAGCATTTCGAAAACTCAACGTCTCGAACGCAGCTTATCAGTTTTCTATCGGAGACACTTTGGAGAGTGTGCAGCTGAGTTCTTCAATCTGAACCCACCGTCTCCTTTCCATCATCGGACAACCAGACGTACCTACAACCTGGGTATTTTCAAGTCCTATGTGAATAGGTACGGCTATCTTAGGCCATATCTCCTCTATACTTCAAACACAATATGAAATAGAAGAATCAGCAGAGCGAGCTGAGCGAGGCATTTACAAACTAGTTGGTGAGACCTCACAGTATCTCTACCGCGAATTCATATTACATCTTTTTATTCGTTTAGATTGCTCCGGTCAACTCTTTCTCAGTGGAAATATTACTATGTAATTTTCAATTGCGAGGTAAAATAAGTCATTAATGACTCTGTTTCGCTCTCTTATTCTTTTTACCCGCTGAGTCACTTCCCTTCGACTCTCTGTTGGTGAAAACACATGTAAGCAGTTCTGTCTTGCGAGGTAAAAGGGCCCGATCCGTTTTCGGTGAAAACCGGCCTAAAGGCTGGCAAAGCGTTGGCTTCGCTTCTGGCATTGCAGAGGTCTATAGGCGACAGGTACTGCTTTCTATTAGGTGGACTATTCTATTCTCCTTGTTTTCCACCTTCGCAATAAAAAATGTATAAAATAGGTAATAGGCAAAACCAGTTCCAATAAATTAAACTGTTGTCTTCCACTGGAACTCTGAAAGAATAACGACAACATACTATTAATTTATTAGTAAAAAGGGCAATGGCTCAATACGTTACCAAAATTAATAAACCAATTACATTAAAATGCTTAATATCGACATTAACATAAATAAGAATAAATAACTTCTTACAACAATTGGTATAAAAGTACCGACCACCTAATTAGACAATAAATAATCCTTTACAATGTGTTGTTCTGATCATAGAGCAACACGACCACTAATCCGGCGAGACGTATCGCTACTTTTAAACAAGGCACAAAACAAATCAGTTTTTATATATTTCTTTTTATGTTTCCTTACAGGCGGACAGGGGCTCAATTCTTCTTTTTTTTTTATTGGACTTGACTTTATGTTGTTGGTCCGAAGACCTCACAACTCTACCGGGGTTTTTGGGGCGAGTGCCTTCGCGAAGCGAAGGCGCTCGAGCCCGGGGGGGGGCAACTTGCTCGAGGGAGCTCCCTAAAGAGTTTTACCTCGGCTGGACTTTTGCCATGAGAGGGGGATGAATTTAATGATGCCCACCATAGGGCGACACAAAGCACTAATTGAGAACGGGCGACGGGTAATATAAAGCCCGAGGGGAAGGATCCCGGCGGGCCGGGATCGGTGGTTCGCGGCGGCCTACGCTATCTTACTGTCGTTTCGCAACGTGTTATGGCTGGGAGAGAAGAAACGGCGAAAGAAACTTCCCAGTAACACGCCTAGTCTATCCTGTGGGAGGAGTTATGTCTCCTAGCGTCCCTCGCGGGGACGTGGAGAGATCTTGAGTGGCGGCGTCTGAGACGCCGCCGTCTGTGTCTGTCTGTCGGTGTCTGCTAGCCTACCGTCCTAACCGCGGGCGGACTGATCCGGGCTAGCCGTTTCGTAATAACGTCGACTCTGTCCATCAGGACATTACGCGGTCGTCGCACAAGAGCCTTTCGACGAGGCTTATAATCGGACGCGTCAATTCTTCTATTACTATCTCATCAAAATCGCCGACCACTGTCGTCTCAATTGTAGGTTCGCCTGATTTCGGTATTCTGTTAATTTCAATGGAACGTGGAACGCCACTCTACCTTTGCAAATATTTATAAGCGAAGACCCGCGAAATAAGTGTTTAAATTTTTGATATTTATTTTGGCTACCATTTCTGCTAGTGGCAATGTCAATAATTTTTTACTATTATTCCGTCGCGACGATATCGAGAAGATATTGTGGATATAGCTGATTTTTTTTACGCTATCGCAATGGAATCGTCCTTTGAATATCTTTGCAACGCCAAGATATTGAAATAGCAGAATTGGGTCCTATTTCAATTGATAGAAAGTAATCACAGTCGCCTATGGATATTTGTAGTCCAGACGTGTTATAAAAGTTATGTCGGTGATAAAAATATTTATGACATTTTTTTAAATTATATAATATCATGTCATAGTGCTCTGGGAAAATCTTTCATAGAAGCTCGTTCCAAATCCTTAAAGCGTGCAAGATAAAAGTAACTAATATTATAACCATTGCATACAGCAGCGTAATAGTTCAAGGAAGATGGGATGAAAGCCCAAGCGATGGCAAACGGTGTAATAATGCAAAGAGGATGAAAGTATCATTCTAAACCGTTTCTTTTAAAACTCCTTATAATACAAACGGTAAAAAATACAGAGAGACGAGAAGTCTTGATAGATGTATATACGTGAACATTATAAAAAAAATATTAATGTCCTTGAATGTGAAACAATATAGGTCATAGGTAGTATTAATCCGAAAAATCATAATTGTCGCGGAAATATTTATGTAGTTTACGTGTAAGAAGCTTTACTCTCAAACGCCCTTCGGCCTTCGTTTTCGCCCGATCAGCCCGAAAGAGTTAATGAAATTTTAGATAGGTAAATTATATATAGTTAAAATTGGAAAAAGAACAAAGATTTCTTTAAAACTACAAGAACATGCAATAGAAAATATACTTAAGTATAAAAGATAACACAAGCAAAAACTGTTCTAAAACGAACAACGAAAAATGTTTGACAGTAAGGCCTAAACTTCATGTTAAAAATGTATTGTTCAATTTGGACTTTTATTACGACAGAGAATATTCATGAAATGCCGCTTCCGTCGCTACTATTCAAATACAAGTAAAATCTATGTGTACTGGGATATTCCCGCGACTTCGTCCACGTTTGACTTGAAATTCCCGCGTGTTTTTTCCGGGACAAAGTAAAGTATATTGTCTTGGAATAAGCCATTTGTTATCAACTTCAAACCGCTCATGGGAAAATTCTCGCAGGATTCCTGGGATAAAAATCATTACACATTTTATTACATAAAATTCGCTATGCAGCAGTTAGAAAATTCTATTGGAATTCGATTTTTTTAAATCGGGCCATTAAAATAATTCCTATAAAATTTCCCGCGGGATTCTCAGGATAAAAAGTAGAATTTAAGTCTAAGAATTTGCTGTCGATCAGAAAAAAAACACATCGAAATCGGTCCAATAGTTTTTACGTCAATCCCGAACAAACAGTCAAGAAATCATCGTGTTCTTCATCGTTTATATGGTTGATTTCAGTTGTTTTTTATAAATAGCTTCAATGTACAAACACGGCATGTTTAGAATTTTATAATACTATAGTTAGATATAGCAATAATATAAGGCTGGATTTATTAGTAAAATATGCTAATAAAACGGGCCGGGCACACGCGTACTACGATTATTTGGTCAATTTAACATATTATTATTATGATTCTGTTCCGTTTGCTTATCACGTTACGGCCTTTAGTTATCGTTTTGTTTAACTGTGTCTTAATTGGGTGATAAGATCGTTGAATATTTCATTAATATAATTTATTCATTCCTTCTTTTCACACGAGCAGGGTTTACATCTTTAACTCATATTATGAAGAGATTTATTTACGAAAGTAGGTCTTGTTATTGACACTATTTTTATTTGATTATAGCTTTGAAGTTTCTGATGGCAATTTGAAGATTTATTTTGGTTGTGTGCTGCTTTTTTGTACTTTTATTTAACACAATACTTGTAGGGCTTTTCGTTGTAAAGCACCAGTCAAAGAACTATAATTTGTTTAAGGTTATGCTGAAGAGTTACATGGTTACTTTGAATAGTGCTCGTTTGATTGAAGATTATTTTTATTCTAAAATTTGAATATTAATGAATACTTTACTCTATTATTAGATACATAAATCCTGTGAAGCCATATTCCAAAAGAAGAAGATAGCTTTCCGTAATCAAGATCTTGAAATTTCAAATGACGGCGGCTCGGATCCTAAACGAAAAAGGCTCTACTTAGTCAGTTTTGTGATGGAATTGTAAGAATATGTAATTTTCTTACAATTATCTCATGTTGACGGTGAAGGAAAATATCATTTTTTTATTGCTAAAGCACAGCAGGCAAGCTGACGGCTTAACTGTGATGGAGAGTGAATACAATGGGATATTAGCAATACCAGAGCTACTGCCATTGTGCTGCCGGCCTTGAAGCAGAAATTGGAACATGACCACTGATGCCGGCCGGAACACAACTCAAAATTGTTACGGCGGTAAACTCTAGACCAAGGGTGGTAGCTATCTAGTCGGGAAAATGCCTTACCACCTGGCTGTGGAGTGTTTTCTCGACAGGCCGCCCGGCCGCAGGAACCTGTTAATCTACATTGGACAAATGTGGTGAGTACTTATACTATGCAAATCTCGCCTCCAAAACCCAGGTGTGTCGATTCTCCGCAAAACGGAGTCTATGGAGTACTGTTCTCATCTTTGGTATGTGTCAGCCAAATACCAGTTAAAGGCGTTGGAATCAATTGAGGAAAGAGCCAGAAAGCTGGTCGGCAATGATCGTCTTTTTGATGCTCGACTTCAAAGTCTAAAGAATAGACGTAAGGTCGCGGGGCTGACTATCTTCTATCAGATACATTTCGGGGAGTGTTCCTTAGAATTTCACGAGCCGATTCCTCCATCCCCTTTTTACCATCGGACAACCAGACGGACCGGTTTGCACCACCGTTACATGGTGGAAACACCACCAGTCAGAACTAAGCGTTTTGCTTCATCTTTTCTGGTGCGCACTGCCGAAGAGTGGAATAATTTGCCAGAGTCTGTTTTTCCTGACAAATACAATCTTGAAGTCTTCAAGTCACGAGTGAATAGGTATGTTCTAGGTAAGCGTGCTCCATCCTAGACGTCATCACTCAACATCAGGTGAGACACAGTGGTCAAACGCAAACCTATACTTCCATTAAAAAAAATATCACCTATAGTAGCTAGGTAATAGATACTTTTATTCGTCTAAGGTAGTTATCAATTTATCGTAGTTAATTATGTCAATAGTCCTTTTAAAAACAGGATATTAATAAAAGGTCATTTATGTTTTGATTTATAGTCGTAATATAAGTTATGTAATGTCTAATTAAAACATGTCTAAACACACATGTCACTTGATATTATAAACATTCTATGAAGAACAGTTCATTGCTTCTTTTACAGGATATATTTTTTACTGCCTTCAATGACACGTTAGATTTAAAATTTTAGAGTTCACTAAGTTCAGCAGCTGTTTTACTCATGTGTGCAGCGATTCTCAACAACGTTTTTCTTGAGGCACCATGAGATTTTGGAATGAGCTTCCAGCTCAGGTTTTCCCGCATCGCTACAATAGGGGTTGTTTTTAAAAAGAGTGTCATAAACTTTCTTTGAGGCCGGCAGTGCGTTGGTATGATGATATCTCCGGTGTTTTAAATGTCCATGGACAATAGTAACTGCTTCCTATCACATGGCCCGTCTGCCTATCTGCCGTACCAGCTAAAAAAGCCAGTTTGGTAAAAATGGTTCTCTTATTAAAAATGTTAATTCTGTACGGCCTTGTGTCTTAAATGGGAATACGGTTATACAATGATATAATGAAGTGCGAAAAAAATCCGAAAATTGGGTGCCATAAATGCTACTTGCATAATTTTTCAGATCTGAAGTGAAATATTAATACAATTATCGAGATTACGAGATTTGTGAACCCTGCTAATCCGCCTTAGACAAGTGTCGTTGCTACATTATCCATTCCTTTAAAACAGACGCTCGAGCCCAGCTGAGGGATGTTTATGGACTGATATTATACATACATACATACATACCTTCACGCCAGTTCCCTTGCGGGGTAGGCACGAACAACAGAGCGCCATTCAGGCTTATTCTTACACACCTCACTTGCTTCTTTGACATTCATAACTGATATTATTACTATGTATTTAACTATTTGAAAACATACATACATACATAACTTCACGCCAGTTCCCTTGCGGGGTAGGCACGAACAACAGAGTGCCATTTAGGCTTATTCTTACACACCTCACTTGCCTCTTTGACATTCATAACTCTTGTCATGCAAGCTCGTCTGAAATTGAAAACAATTACATTAATATTTAAATAGCAGAAGTTTTAAACAAGTAGGTAGATAGATGTCTACTTACATCGCTAAACCTACGCTAATGCTGACATTAGACGTATGAATAAAATTGAATCAATTTGGTTGACAGACGCAGGACTGAAAGGACACGTCATTCAATAACATCGAATAACTCAATTTTAAGTTTAAGTGGATCACTTGAGTTGATTCATCCAAATTAAAAAACAGAAATGAACCGTCTAATATTGGCCTCGCTGCTCCAGTATTGTTATATAGTTATGAACATCAACCTTTATGGTCCCATAAATGATAACCGAACATACCATAAAGTAGAATGCAGATATCGAAAACTGTCTCGCAGATTATTTCTGGGAATATGTACCCTATTGTTCGTTCCTTAGCTTGTGGCGGTCGTGCACATTGTTCATTGTCTATGTAGAAAATCCTTAGATATATTGGAAAGTAATATTTTATGACCACCTGTCCGATAGAGCAGAAATTTCACTGTAAATAAAGCATTTATCTATAGAACATTTGAATATTGAAATATTATGCTCTACCTTACTACACAAATAATTTTGCCCGCGTAAGACTGTAATAAACAGGTGATTTTTTCAAGTGGACAAATTCTAAACTATATGAAATAGCAAAAACAACTCAAAAGCCTTGAGGTTAACGAAAATTAAAGTGGTGTTAACAGTTTTTTTTAATTATTTATTTACCCTTGTCGGGAATAAAATCGACTGATTTAGAAAAAATAAACACACCTGTATTATTGTACCAAATCATAGTGTAGCTAGTAAGGATCAATTTATATGACGTACTGTCAAACGTACAACTCTATAAACCATACTAAGCTAAATAATACGCCTTTCTAAGTTTGTTTATATTATTACATCACTCCTTTAATATTAAATATTGAATTAATTGTTATCTAATTTGTTCTCACTAACAATATCTTAAAAAAATACATCTCAAAACATTTCTACCAATAAACACAACCATTTAGATAAATTCCAAGATTGTGAATTCTATTACTGTTGTTACGCGTTCTAATTAAAACTACACAGCTAGTTTCTGAATTGTCGGCTTGGTGCCTATTTATTATTTGATGAACAAACATCGTATAATCTGTATTCTCATTGGTTGGTAAGGCCGGTATGCGGAGTGCAGGAGATTTTTCTTTTGCTATATAGCATGTATTGCAATCGATGGGGCTGCCACGTTAGCACTTTCAGAGCTAGATCTAGCGCTATTTAACTAACTAACTAACTCTAACTATTTGTTAAAAATGGACTTCTCTAAAAGAAGTCCATTTTTAACAAATAACCCCCTAGTGAAAGTCTAGCGCTTTTTCTATGGTAGGAAATTATGTACTTAATTTTTATGTTGTAGATATCCTAAAGGCCGTATTTCTTGACACAAGTCATTAGATTCTTATTATGGCACCACTACAATATAAAATCGTTTCTTTGTGCATTGTCCTGCTCTATATGCTATCGGTGTTATTTATATTGAGTTAGAGTAAGTTTGTAGGCTTCTTTAAACACCTTAAAAAAGGCTATTTTCTAGGTTTTTGTAGCAAAGTAAGCAGATCATTGGTTGGTCGGCTTCTAAGGTGTCTTATGTATATTCTACTTATACGCCTAAACTTAAGATTAATACTGAATCTAGTAAATGAAGCTTTTCTTATAAGTACAATTTAATTTTAAATTATAATTAATAATAAGTACTAAGCGAGTAGAAAATTTGGTCTGCACATTTGTCTATTCATTGAATACTTTATTCATTTGATTTAAAAGTGTCGTTATGAATACCTTGTAGTAAACCTGATATGGTTCATGATACGACATGTATAAAGTTGGTGAAAGTAGATGAAGAAAAAGGTGTATGCTAGATATCGTGACAATTTAAGTTGTATTTAATACACTGCTGTTTCTGTAAAAGCACCTTTTAATTATTAGACTACTAAAATTAAAACTATCCTATAAATAAAACTAACTTCAAAATATATATACAATAGTAAAGAAATAAAAACCCATACAAAAGCCCATCCAGCCCCACTAGACCAATGTCGCTGGGCATTGTACCTAGAAAGTTGGTTAAGTTCGATCTTCTTATGGGAATCAAGCATGATAATTTCGTATATATTATGTCTTTTAACATCTTATCATTTATATAGATGCAAAGAGAGTTCTATTCGTGGGCTTCAGCTGCGACAATGTTATAGTAAATTATAGGCCGTTTCACGCAAATATGGACGGATTTAATGCGTTATTTAAGATGCAACATGACGTTAAATATTGATAGATACATACAAAAGTAGCTAACATTAAAGACTTATTAAAAACATTTATCTTTAATGTTTTTAAGACGCATTCGCCCACAGTCTGTATCTTTAACATTATCGCAGGTGCGGCCGCAGAATAAGAACATGAATCTGACGTTAAGCAGAATAAAATTAATTCACTTTTTTGTACAAAGTTATGACTTATAGTATGTTATTATATAGTATAGAAATTAAAAATAAAACATATCGTAACGACAAGTCATGAAGCAGCCTTACCATCAATTAGAAAGGAATTCAGCGCAAAGGATCCACCTACACTTACTAATCTCACAATTCTATTGCGTGAATACAGAGAATTGTTGGCGCACGAGTTTAATATTTGCGATTGGAAACATACATTTTAAAATCGTTTGTCTTCTTCTCTTTCTCTCTCTCTCTCGTCTCTAAAATCTTATTGTACTTTTATAAAATCAGTAGACAGTAGCACTCTAACCAAAATGAATTAGTTATTTATACGAACGAAATGCAAGATAGATCAAAATCAAAAGCAAATCCAAAATCATGGAATCAAGAGAGCTTACACCGCAGTCACTATTATGAAATATTATTAACCTATGTAGTTAATCACATCAAAAACAATGAGGCGTTTTCGAGCCTATTGCACGCAAACATTCAGGTAGATTGTCACGGAAAAAACAACGCTACCGCAGTGCCATATTTTTGGCTTACTTCATCTATGCCATTGAAACGACGTCATTTACCCAGGATAAAAAGTATTCCAAGTGTTGATTCGGACCATAAGTTAGTTCTGTATGGAGTCCCATTTCATTTCGTTCATTGGTTTTTTCATGTTCTAAGGGACAGACAGACAGACAGCTAGATTTCTAAAAGTGGCATTTTCGAAATCTGCTAATCAGGATAAGGGACCGGGCATTCAAATTGACCCCTAATAGATTTATACAGTATATATAGATTGTGTTTCGCTCTCAACATCTAGATTACCAACATTTTGAGATCATTTAAGATGAATAATTATGAAAACACATCTCATTTGCAAGTATATATTATGATTTTTAAATAAATACTGCTCATAACTAATTTATCAAATACTAATACCTTTCAAGATTATTGACTTTTTTTCGTGTCATCCTTATTCCGGTTTACGGTTAGCAGTGCTTTGTTATCCATGCTCGCCTTCTGGACTCAGGAGTTGGAAAACCCTGCGGCCGGCGGCTACACGGTGGAGGCAATCAGGCCGCAGCTGATGGAATGGGTCACCCGCGAAAGCGGAACCCTGACCTTCAGGATGACACAGATACTTACCGGACACGGGTGTTTCGATAAGTATCTGTGTCGCATTGTGGGCTGCTTGCCTTCCCCGGAATGCCGCCAGTGCGGCGCACCCGACACGGCGTTTCACACGCTAGTCGAGTGCGCGGCATGGGCGCCGCAGCGTTTCGAACTCGAGACACAAGTAGGAGCGATCGACTCGCTCTGCAGTCTGGTGAAAGCCATGCTGCATAGCAGCGATACCTGGGGGGCTGCGGTTACTTTTTGTGAGACGGTAATGTCTCTCAAAGAGGCCGCCGAACGAGATAGGGAGAGGTCTCCAGTATTATTGCGCGTACTAATGCGACTCCACGCACGCCTTAAAAAAAAATGTCTTTTCCTTCCGTATTCCTCTATTCTGGCATACATCCTCTGTCACAACACAAGTCATCTTGTCATCCTTTACATAATCCATCCAGCTCTTCTGGTTTGCCTTTTTATTTGTACCCGCCAATTTAACGATACTATGTATTTTTAAATATATAGTAAAACCTTTCTTTACTCGTAATAGTAAAAATCGAGAATACAAAAAAGTCGATGTCATAAAAGTGTCAGTTACTAAATTTTGCCACGGCAGGTACAATATGTATTTTTGTAACTGTCTTCTTTGGCGATGATGAAACGTTGTTTATTTTCTTTCCAAATTTCATGAAGATAAACCTATAAAGTTATTGAGAAAAATTGCTCTGACATATTAGAAAAAATCGACAAAAATGACGATTATAAAAGGTGTAGATTACAGTGACTACGGATGTAAAAAAGATTATAAACATATTCTTATGTTACTGCTTCATTTGGGATGACGTTAGTGTTAGTGAGGTGTCACGCAGATGAAGTATAATGCGTTATTTGTGACGTTAAACTTTGATAGATAACGTAATCATGAACAATATCACTAATATAGTGTTGTAAATACTGGTTTGTAATATTTGTTCCTCTATATTTAAATATTTTTCATAGTATCTTAGCAACCTTTGTTACCTGTCTTTACAAAATAACTCTTCAATAAAACGTACATGAAGAAGACTATTTTTATTTTCAACATATAGCTTATCATTAACGGCGTTATTTTTGACGCTATAAACGAGACACATTTAACTACAATCAGCAGTAAATCATATTATCCCAGATGAAGCCGGCATTAGCACCTATATAATGTGTGTGTATAATAGCTTTAGCCTTAATTAACTTCCGTATCATGTTGCAAGCAAACTAATGATACAATATCGATATTGTCCTGTCAATTATAATTCAACCTAACTCCTTATAAATTAATTGGGCTCACTTGTCACCGTTAATCTACAATCTTATCACTGCTCTTTGATTATACCGCATCATAAACAACAACCCTGGAGTAACTGCATCGGCAAAGTAGAGTAATTGCAATACAAATACAAGAAAGCAATAGCCGGTTTAAATTAGGCACCAAGTGTGTTTTAATATTTCTCTTTTAATTAGAAGTGATATTAATTTATTAATTTTATTGTTCATGGAGCAGGTGACACAGTGAATTTCAAAACGTTGTTCATATAAAAGATCGGGCGTTAAAATACTTTGCTATCATGTTACTTCTAAAATAACACGGTAATTATTTTTTCATACGTGCAGGAACTGAGAAAGAATACAATTTCTGCAGCCAGGCGGCCTATCGTACGAGACGACAAAACAACCCACAGCCCAGTGGTAGGGTATTTGTCCGACTGGATAGCTGCCATCTGTGGTCTAGAGCGTACCGCCGTAACAACTTTGACTTGTGTTCCGGCATTAGTGGCCTGGTCCCAGTCTCGCTTTAGACAGCGGCAGCACATTGGTAGCACATTTGGTGTTACAAATGCCCATAGGCGATGGTAACCGCTTTCCATCGGGTGGGCCGTCTGCCTTTCTACTAAACTCATGGAATAAAATTTTGTTTTAATACTCTTTTAACAATAAATAATCCGCTATTTGTCGCGATAAATTTATGACTTCGAGTAGTTGTAAGATGATAAAATATATAGTTTTTTTAATAGCTCATATCTAAAAAACGATTTTTTTTTTTTTGGTTTTGAGGCGAGGGAAAATGCTTAACCGATTTACGCACAAACTGGGTCGTTGCTAGGGGAACGACACGCGTCGGTCGGGGGCGATAACACTGCAGCAATAGTATGCTCTTGGCAGCGCTCCGTCCGCGATCGACGTCACAGAATAGTGTGGAAGACTCCGAGCGTTGCTGCACGGGCGAGCAACCCCAATACCCACTAAAAACCCCCTCCTCCCTGACGACCCTGCGCTTTGAATGTGTTGGAAAGGCTGAGATTTAGAACATAGTTACGCCCAGCCGATCCAGCGCAATAAAGTGCCTGGAGTGTGCCCTGGGAGAACACACCCCACTTCGTTGTGCGGGGGTAGAAGGTCCTTTGCTCTTCCTAGCAAGCTAAAGGCCCCCCGCGGTAAACGGAACCTAACTCAGGGAGGGAAGTAATGCGCGTACCTGCCTCTCCGGGTGCCAGCTGAAGGCCGGCGACCTCGAGAAGACGCATTGGCACGCGCTGCAGGACTTCTCTCCCTGTCTCGTTCTGCGGCCTCCTTGAGTGACATTACTGTCTCGCAAAAAGTAACCGCAGCCCCCCAATTGTCGCTGCTCTGCAGCATGGCCTTGACCAAGTCGCAGAGCGAGTCGACTGGACCTACGTGCGTCTCAAGTTCGAAACGCTGCGGCGCCCATGCGGCGCACTCGACAAGCGTGTGTAACGCCGTGTCGGGCGCGCCGCACTGGCGGCAGTCCGGGGAAGGCAAGCAGCCCACAATGCGACACAGATACTTATCGAAACATCCGTGTCCGGTAAGTATCTGTGTCGTCCTGAAGGTCAGGGTGCCGCTGGTGCGGTTGAACCCATTCCGTCAGCTGTGGCCTGATTGCATCCACCGTGTAGCCGCCATAGGCCGCAGGGTTGTCGAGCTCTTGAGACCAGACGGCGATCATGGAGGCGGTTTCCCGCTTCCTGATCGCCTCGATTTCGACCTGACAGAAGGTCAGGCCTCTAGCTAGGGCATCCTGCCGGGTGCGGCGCACCACTGTCAGGACGTCCGCCTGGAGATGCCAGGGCGGATCGCCTGCCAGGAGGGTGGCCGCCGTCCGCGACACTGTGCGATACCCCCGTATGGTCCTCACGGCCAGAACCTGCTGCGCCCGTTGCAGCAGGGTTCTGTTGTGGCGGTGAAGTGCAATGGACCAGACGGGTGCACCGTACAGTGCCATACTCCTCAGGATGCCAGAGTAAAGTTTCCGCGTCGCACCTCCCGGGCCCCCTACGTTGGGAAGCAACCTCGAGAGTGCGCCCGCGGATTTGACGAGTTTGGGAACTAGCTGCTCAAAGTGCGCTTTGAACAGCCATTTCCCATCGAGAACTAGCCCCAGATATTTCATCTGGGGCCCTACTCTAATGGCCACCCCTTGGACCGAAACGGTCAAGTCCGCGGGGGGATTGCGAAATTTCCTATGGAACATGATGGCCTGCGGAGGAGACCCTCAAGCCCAGCCTAGCTATTCGATCTACGACAATCGCCAACCCGGCGTTAGCGACGTCCACGGATTCCGCAAATGACGCAGCGCGTGCCGTGAGTAGGGTGTCGTCCGCAAAGCAGATCAGCCCTACCCCGGGTAGGACCGGAACCCGAAGGATCCAGTCATAACCTACGTTCCAAAGAATCGGCCCGAGGACCGACCCCTGTGGAACGCCGCACGCGACGCGTCGACGACCTACCTCGGGATTGCCGGACTCACCGCCCTCCCAAAGGATATGTCGATCCTGCAGGTACGCGCCCAACAGCCTCGTGAGGTACGGGGGGACTCCATGCGCGCGGAGCCCCTCCCTGATCGTCTCATGAGGGAGGCTGTTAAAGGCGTTCGCTATGTCTAGCGACACCGCAAGAACGACATCCTTCGCTTGGACGGCTTCGTCCGTTGACGTTCGCAGCGTCTCGAAGGCGTCCATCGTGGAGCGCCTCCGCCGAAACCCGAACTGCGTTTCTGAAAGCCCCGGCTCCACAGTGTCGAGATGCTTCACGAGCCGCTCCGCCAAGATCTTTTCGAAGACCTTAGCGACCTCGTTCAGCAGCACTATGGGCCTGAAGGCGGACGGATCGTTGGGAGGCCGACCTCCCTTGGGAATCAGGCACAAACGACCCTCCTTCCATTGCGACGGGAGCCGACCTGCGCGAATACAGGCTTCGAACAGTTCCCGCAGCTGGCCGCGTAGATGTTTAGCGGCCAGGAAGAGGAGTCGACCTGGAACCCCGTCGGGTCCCGGTGCCGTCTTCCTGCCCCGGAGCCGGTCCAGGGCAACGTCTAGTTCCCCCTCGGAGATGGAGTGAGGCTCCTCGTCCGTGGGAGTGTCGGGAACGGGTGGACCCATACTGGGGGGAGTGAAGTTTCCCGGATCCGGGAAGAGCCCGTCGATAACCGACCGGAGCACCTCGGGTTCGAGCGTTTCCGTGACCGTGGATGTGCAAGGCCGCAACGTGTTGCGAGCCCCACGGTACGGACGCCCCCAAGGGTCCCGATCGAGCGTCTCGAGGAGCTCGGCCCGAGTCCGGGCTTTCGCTTGCAGTATTGCAATCGAAAGGGCCTTTCTGGCCTCCCTAAACTCTCCCACGAGTCCATTTTCCGCGACGTAGTCCGGAGGACGGCGCGCCCTGCAGCGTTTGAGCCTGTGGCTGATGATGCGAACTGCCTTTCGCATCTCGCCCAGCTCCTCGGTCCACCAGTGGACCTGCTTGCACGGAGGCTGCCGCTTGGAGACGCGAGGCATCGCCGCCATTTGCCGGCGCGCGCGATCGCGTCACGCAGCCCATCGACCGTGACCGATTCGTCCAGCCCAGAGACGTAAAGCTCCCCACGCTTTACGGGGCGGACGACCTCGGCCATCCCTGCAAGGGCTCCGCGCAGAGCCTCGGCGACGCGGTCCGCCTTGGCCGCGCTCTCGGGTCCCGGCTGGAACTCGAGAAGGCGCGCGTCCCTGACGGTCCGCACCACCTTCAGCCCCTCGCGGAGGCCCATGGCCGCGATAAAAAACGATACGACAACACTCTCTGAGTTCTCGTTAAAAACTTTGTGTCTCGTTGACATGATGCCTATGACAGCAAGCAGAAAAGTGACAAGGAAAGTGAGCAGCGTGAGTATGTTAACGCAACTTATTTGTACACTTTAGTGTTTGCTACCGTGGAAGTAGATATAGTGTAAATCAGGTATTAGAAATAATTGTACTCAAAAATACTTTTTCTTAATTCAAACAACCATAAACTAGCATCTAGAAATACAAACTGCGAACTGTTTCAAGCGCCAATTTAACGGTCATCGTGTGCGGTCTATTTTCTTAAATAATTTATGCGATCGGCGTCTTTACTGCGAACTATCATCGAGATGAAGAAGGACGCGCTAAACAAATCAGCGAGATATAATGTTTACAACAAGCAATGATAATTTAAAGTTATGTCAAATAAATTCATATATCTTATGAGAAGATCATGTTGTGGGTCAATATAAGTATATTTGTCAGCGTCTTTTGAACTTGTTCTTTATAATAAGTATGTCTTAGTTACAAGTGACACGAAAAGGGTAAAGATAAGTGTCAAGCGTTGAAATAGGCATGTGAAGGTGGTTTGGGTATGTAGAAATAATCATTGAAAGCCGAATTACAAAAGAAGTATAATATGACAGCTGGTAGGGTCGTTGCCGGCAGATCGCCAATGCCGCAGAACTCACCATGATTTTACAAAAAGAAATGTTATTACAAAAATTACAGTAATTTTTCTCCTGTTTAATTTTGTAATGTATTTATGAGTCGGAAAGGAGATATTGTCAAAAAATTGCTATTAGGCGCCATCTTTCCAATATGTTGACGCGAGCGACAAAGATATAAGGTGGCAAAGTTAAAATTCGAAAAGAACATATCGATATCTATAAAATTACCCATTTTCCAACTCCTGGAAAAAATATTAGATAAACTGATTGTACTATAAGTTTTCGTGTAATAATTATCAATTTTGCTCGTTCTGTGCTGGAGCTTCATCTGCGTTATTTTTGAAGTTTTAGGCTGCGTGTCTTTAATGCGTAGCTACATCAATATATATATATGTACAAATGTTATCTGTCAATATTTAAAGACATTAACAATGTAGAATCTCAAATCATGCATTAAAGTCTGCGTGAACATATCTGCGTGAACCTTTATATTAGAATTTTTATTTGGATGTGATTATTGTTCTAAGATATGGATTTTTGAGCATCGGTCGGCTGAGCGAGGTGTCAAAGCAATAGCTAGAAATAATTTAAACCAATCGTCACTTCGAGAAACGCTATTTGCGCCGATGATCGGAACACTGATTCGCTTAATTGGCAATACAACTCGTGATTCGTGTTCCGGGATTGTTTGATACGATTTGTTTTGATCACAGAACGTGCTTATTTTGGTAGGGATTACGCGAGAATTCCTAAATACGAAATTATTACGGACATTATTATTCTTATACGCAAACCTTTATGTTACACTTATTTCGTAGCATAGTTATTCTTTTCATGTTTCTTTTTAAAGTTAATTAATTTTGTTATGTACCTTCTTACTTCTAAACGATACAATCGGCCATTTCCTTAATTGAATAATAATGTCATGTTTTTATTTATTCGATGATTAGCGCTTGTTTTGTATAGAGTAAGTAGTTCTCTATAATTTAACATAATTTTATGTAAGAATATTTATCTCTAGAATTTCCAAACAATAATGTATTAAATTCTTTTCATTCATAGCCCTTTAATTAAAATAGTTTATCAATGATTTCAATCCGCTATCGGTTGTGTCAATTTGCTAAGTTTCTTGGACTGTTAAATTGTTGGTAGGATAGCGAGGTGTTCTAAAAATGCTTGTCGAGTGTAAAAAGTTAGTGTTTGTAATATGTTAAAACCGTGAGGTTCTCTCATTATAAATATGTGACCAGTTGCTGTTCTTTTATTACCATAAACCCTTCTGGGTTGTTGCAAGTATTACAGTTATTACAGTACATTGTATGTAGGGGCCCGGTATAGAGGTGAGCGGTAGCGTAGCTATTCCAGCTTCCTTTTACATTTTATACTACCCTGATTAAGAGCAAGGGGTGATAGTACCCCTGTAAACGAGGCATAAAGTTTTTGACGAGAACTCAAAGAGAATTTTACTGTGCAGTTGTTTAATAAAGAAAACGTTTTTTTGGAACGTCGTTAATTTAAAAGTCTATCAAGTCGAAAGATAATTTCTCAATTAGCATTTTCTTTTATAACACTTTAGCAAAATGACGTTCTTCCCCTTTAAAGTTTTTTTTTTATCAGTTACTTGGTAATTAACAGTCAAAAGACGTCTCGTTAATTTACTTATTTTTAATTTCAATTTACGTAAGTATAATATTTTCTTAAGTTTTCTTTTGAGTACAATAGAAAATTGGTAACAATAAAAGTTAGATAAATGTGATGTGTAATTAAAATCCTTATAATTTTAGACAAATGTTCAGATCGTTACATTCCCTATGTAATATATTCTGTCTTCAGGAAATATAACTCTTGAGTAAAGTTGCCTGGCAGAGATCGCTTCAAGCGCTAAGTCCACCTATTGGTTTACTAATAAAGTAATGTAAATATGCATTTTTGTATTTATTTATTTAGTTTCTGAATAACTAAAAACTGTCTTTTAAATTTTTTCCTGAATATTTATCAAATATTAAATATATTTAGCTCAATACTACTTTCTGCAATCCAGTGAACAATGCAAAAAACTATCATACGTATCTAGTGGATTACAAAAATTCTGAGATTATACCCCTGTTTCTGTTCATGTTACTACGAGACATTTCCGCCTCAACAAATATATGAAAAATCCAGTGTTTCGATGAAGATACATTTTGGCTAAAAGACACTTGCAAACTTGTCTCTGAACCCGACCAATGCTCAACTCATCGCACGCCAGATTCACCTGGCCTAAGGACCTGCTACATTTCAACTCACAAGATCATTTATTTAGGTAAGCAATCAATTTAAAAGTACCGTATATTGTAGATATTGATGTGGTTTGTAGAATCGATCTTTTTATTTAGAAGAAATGTTTTATCGCATAGTATAATGAATGACAACAGGCACAGCTAATCAATGTCCACTGCTGGATTTAGAACCCCCAAGTTCTAGTCTATTCCTTCTGAAAACTGTTTAGCGGACTGTAAGTTTATAGGTAGACTAGAGGGGAAGCAAACAGACGTTATCCTCTCCTAAAAATAATAATTTAGAACCCGATTACTGGCATTCCAACTTTTGAATTTATTATGAAATCACAATCATAAACTTAAATGTTATTTATCAGTTTACATTGTAAATAACCACGTGTCCGAATAAAAATAAATTTCAAAATAAGTGCTCTCATAATATCAAAGTAAAACATGAATAATGACACGAATTCAAAATTCGTGATAACTCAAACCAGATCTTGCCCGTGCGCAACTGATTAATGGTAATAATTTTGCAAAACGACTCTTATCTAAGACAATCATAATCTCTCACGTTACATCTCGCAGCCTATAAATCAATTCAACGACCGCAGCCCGCGGTTTGACCTCAAGCACACGACATTGGATCAAATCTTTGTAATAATCTATATTACAACTCTAATGTATTAGATGACATGAACTATATTCATTCATATTAACTGGTTATACTTACTTACATTGTAAAAATCTTCTAGTACAGAGGTTTTTCTTCGGCATTACGATATCAAGTTTATTAAAGAAGGTGTCATTACATTTCTTCAACGCCGTCAATATAGGTATTGTTAACACCTTCGGGGTTGCAAAGATCCTCGGAGACCAACACCCTGCGATCTCGTACAATCGGATAAGAATGATACAAAATGATGCGAAGAACTAAAGCTGCAGAAGGCCACGAAAGGTCGCGATGGCTGCCGGACGCCTTGAAGGCAGACCATGCAGAAGGTGTCAACGCGAAGCCCGGGAAGGCCATCGAAAGCCGCAGATAGGCCAATAAGAGCCGCGGTGACACCACAGATATGGACATAAGTCCAGCGGCCTCAAGGACCTGTTACCGTGGGGTGTATGTAGCCCGATGAGTGGAAGCTTTCGCTCGAAATGCCAACCTGCCTCAATCTAGCAAAAGTAGGCCAGAAGACCCATGTGTGGGTTGCAAATGTCCGTCATCGGTAACCACTTTCCATCAAGTGGGTTGCTGTACTCCAATAATAAAAAGATTTTTTTTTTTTAAATTAGACTGAAGATAATTAAAGTTAAGCAAAATGTATGCGCCCATTAACTATTACATACACTGAATGTAGACGTTAAGGAAAATTGGACCTGTATAACTGCAGCCTCCACATTATAGACTGTTTTTGACACCGAAAAATGGAATTCATGTTGCAGCTCGAGGAGGTATAATGCATTAAGTAATTAAGACTTTCAATATAATGCAATTCTTACTTAAAACAATCAATATCAATCAAGGATTACATATTTTTCATTTTACAAAAAACTGCCAATAAAATCTACACACTGCCTGACACTGCAATTAGTGTTGCAGAGTTTTAATAAAACAAGCTTGCACACGAAATAACTTATTTAAATTAAATAGAATATTATTACAATAGTTTAGAGCACTTTTCAATAAGACGAGATTTCACAGAGAGGGCGGTGTTGCCAACGCTTGAACGACATAAAAAATCAAATTCGTACAACAAATTATAAAAGGCGCCAATTTGAACATTTGAACATTTGGGTACTTGCCTGTTCCTAGTCCTTATTTGTTCTAAAAATTGTTCTAAAACAACTTTTTGACACAAACATAGTTCGCAAATCGTGGAAAACCTTATATAAAAAAGAAGAACTATTCACACCACAATATAACAAATTGTCAAGTTGGAATAAATCTCAAATGCTCAAATACTAATTCAAATGCGTGCGCAATTCACATAAACTATCACTTGCAATTTAGTTGGCTTATTTAAACATTCATTACACAAACGGTGTTTGTAAATAAAACTAATTGCTTTACGATTTATTATGAAAACATTTTCATTGGAGCCCGTCGGCCATTTGTCCACAATTCATTGAACTTAAATACAAAGCTGGCATCTGCACTTCCGGTAGTTAATAGTTTCATCATCCGACGATTTATGTGCGAAATACAAAATTAAATGTTACATTGACCGACTTAATGTACATTAGAATTTGAATCTTATCTTCTAACAAATAAGAACATTGAATCTCCAAAATTCGTGTATCAAGCTCACTGCGATAGCTATATCTATATTATTGATGAATTTTAGTTCCCTCTATTGTTAATATGTGATTTATTTGTACATCTGTCGTGATATGTATTATTGACTATCTTGGTAATAAAATATAACGAGATCAAGTAAAGAAAGGTAGGTAGATAGGGTAAGATTTATAGCGGAATAATTAATTATAAGATAACCGTATAGTTCTTCTATGGAAGACAGATTTAAAATATTTGATTATGTGTTTTTAGATTACTTCCCACGTTTTGTAATGGATAATGTACATACACATACATACATACATAACTTCACGCCAGTTCCCTTGCGGGGTAGGCACGAACAACAGAGCGCCATTTAGGCTTATTCTTACACACCTCACTTGCTTCTTTGACATTCATAACTCTTGTCATGCACGCTCGTCTGTTCTTAAGGCTCCTGACATCACCTTCTGCTAGTACACGATCAATTTGATCATGGAAGGTGTGCCGTGGCCTTCCACGACTTCTGCATCCATCCACTTTTGCATTGTATATCTGTTTAGTCATTCTTTCATCATGCATTCTTTCCACATGCCCGAACCACCGGAGCATTCCTTTCCTTACCTTCACCCCGACACTCTCTTTCAGACCAACTCTCTTTCTTACTTCGGTATTACGAACGCGGTCCGCGAGCGTCACTCCGCAGATTTTGCGCAGTGCTCTTCCTTAAATTGATTTAAGAAACACTAAACGCATTCAACACCCTTAAATACGATTAGCGTCTTGCACAACGCAAAATTTACCGGTAAATACGTTTAAAGAACTGTCAAAGTTAATCATCCAAAAATGGGTATTTAACTGCCTTAAACGCGTTTAAGGACAAAAAAATGTTGAGTAACCTCTTTTCATAAATTAATATTTACTATTCTTTATGAAATTGTCACTTATTAAAAAGTCAATTACAGATTGTCACTCGTATATTATTTGCTTTAATTATTTTTCTCAATTCTAAATACCCATTATTCGTACAAACTTTAACATGGTAGCAGAGTAATAAAGTTAAGGATTTGGATGCGGTAAAGATATTTTAACTTGGAAAGAATAAATACAATATTCTAGCATTGTACTCGGCCTGACGTTCACCATGGATAAGGCGATCGCAGAGGCTTCTAAGGTACAAATAATGCACCTAGATGGTAAAAACTATAAGCATTGGTGGTATCGTATTGAGACAGTGTGTAGGGCAATACCCGGCGCTGAAGAAATTTTGCAAGGAAAACTTCAAAAGCTCGACGAGCCTGTAGCATCTGATGATGCAGATGCTAAAGCAAAATATGAAATAAATTTACAACAATTTCTAAAAATTGACTGTGTCGTTTTAACTCTGATGACGACAAACATGACGGATGAGATTCTAGAACAAGTTATACGATATAAAAGCGCTAAAGAAGTATGTGATGAGCTAGAACGCCTATATAATGGAAGCAGCGAAGACAAACCTGTGATCTTTATCTAAAATTCTTTGATTATAAAAAGGACCCTGAACAAGAGATGGGAAAGCATATATCTGCATTAAAGAACATTTCAACAACTGTTTTCATAAATTAATATTTATTATTCTTTATGAAATTGTAAGTTATTAAAAAGTCAATTACATATTGTCACTCGTATATTATTTGCTTTAATTATTTATCTCAATGCTAAATACCCATAAAATCGAAAATAAAACAACACAGCAAAAAATCATTCTTCAGGTTGCCGCCAAAAATTCCGAAGTAAACCTAACCAAACGAACGAAATTTCAAATGTCAAGTTGACATTGGCCAACTAAAATCCCTTTTTACGCAAGAAATAACTAACATTAAAGCTAAATTTCGTGTGTTTGTCCGAAAATATGGATCGCCGCGTGAAACGGAACACATCTGGCTGTTTTACCGACGGCATAAATACATTTAGCTAAATAACATGGGAGACCGCCTTATGCAAGACATCTTAAATACGTTTTGTGTAAAACGTGTTTAGGCAGTTTAATATGATTAACTAAATTTGATTTAAAGACGATCGTTGTGACAAATTTGATAAATTGAAATATTTTTAAAATTTATTTCTATATCTATTGATATATCCATCGAAATAAAAAAAAACCGATAATAGCAAGGACAGTATTAAATTGTTAATCACGCTATAGTTATATGTTAATTAATAATCTCAGAAATAGTAATAGTACCACTAGTACTACTACTAGTAGTAGTATTATTATATGAAAGCATGTATAAATTCACTTCAATTATAAAAAACTCGGACAGATATTCCACGTTAGAAATTCCAATATTTCTTACTACAGCTCAAGGTAACTATAGAACTTAAATATCTTAGTAAAACCGCAACCGGTCAAGTTGGAGCATGGCTTCGATACACTCGCCTTATCTAATGAGACTCATTGTCTCGTCTTTGACTAACGTTGAATACGATAGAAGTGTCTCAACTAAACCTAAGGCTATACTTATAACAACTTTGAAATGGTAAACTGCATATAACGGTTGCAATATAAATATTATTGAGATTCTGGTCCACTGCTTTCGCTAAAACGTTTTCTGAACGTGACTATTTATAATAAAACCATGGATGAAGTAATAAGAGGCCGCAGGTTTTAATTTATCTGCTGCATTCTTCCATCTACAACTATTTATAATTTTGCAGCAGATCAGCAAAGATAAAGTATTGTTACGAGTTGCAAGACTCGAATTAGAACTATACAAACACGTATAACACAGGTACAAATATAACCGAACGCAATAAGTCCAAACGTAATGCATAAGATCGTAATTCAAATACACGCGCAAAGTCCGTCACTAAACAGATTACCGAATATACACAAGTCTTGCTTCGCTTGTGGTTATCGCTCGACTGCTGCCTCTTTGCATTGGGGCATTGCTTTATACTGCACAGATGCAATATGTCTGCCCGGCCGCGTACACCGAATTTCTTGGAATCAGTTTGTACTTTTACACCCGAGACACCTAGCAGTGATCACAATACAACAATAGGCCATAAAAGATTACAATACACAATGGACTGTTTTTTTAATCACAAATTTTAAACGCAAAGTAAACAAAAGCAGTCCATATGCCAAAAAGGTAATAAACTGTGTTTCTACAGGTATGCAGGTGTGAATTTATCTTTGTCGGCAACTAGGTCGTAACAGTATTAAAGAAATATAATACAGAACAGCTAAAAGATAAAACTAAACTCTCTTTTCTCACTTTTTTCACTTTTCCTCAATAATTTGAGATAGATACTTAACTTTTCTTTTTTTATCTAGAAGAGCTTAATACATACATACATAGCTTCACGCCAGTTCCCTTGCAGGGTAGGCACGAACAACAGAGCGCCATTCAGGCTTATTCTTACACACCTCACTCGCTTCTTTGACATTCATAGCTCTTGTCATGTACGCTCGTCTGTTCTTAAGGCTCTTGACATCACCTTCTGCTAGTATACGATCAATTTGATCATGGAAGGTATGTCGTGGCCTTCCACGACTTCTGCATCTATCCACTTTTGCATTGTATATCTGTTTAGTCATTCTTTCATCATGCATTCTTTCCACATACCCGAACCACCGGAGCATTCCTTTCCTTACCTTCACCCCGACACTCTCTTTCGAGCTCATTTTAAGAGCTTAATAAAAGTAATTAATAGTTCAAATTTTGTTTACAATCTATTTAAGATTATGCAAAGCGATTTATTATTATTTTAAAGGTTGTAGATATTGAAAATTTAACGGTGGATAGTTTAAATAGAAATTTAAAAATTTACGTAGTACCAAAATAGTCTCAAATAATCACCACAAATATAGTATTATCGTCGTCGTTGTCGTCAGCCTATCGTCGTTCACTGCTGGACGTAGGCCTTCCATAGTTTGCGCTACTTATCCCGGTCTTCCGCCTTTCTCATCAAGCCCCAACCGGCGACATTACGCAAGTCGTCAATCTACTGGGCTAGAGGGTGTCCTACATTAAGTTTTCCGACTCGTGGTCTCCATTACAGGACACATCTGCACCATCGGCCATCGGTCCTGCAACGGACGTGGACAGCCAACTGCCACTTCAGCTTGCTACTTTTATGAGCTACGATGGTTATTCTAGTTCTCTTACAGATGTCCTCATTTCTGATTTTATCTAACTTACACCTTTAAAGTATTATATTATTATACTTACATTAAAATCGTATACATATTAATATTATATTTATGTATGTATTAAATATATAAATTAGTGTATGTATATTTAAATTGTACAGTCCTATCTTTTTCTGCTCCATCTACATCGCCAGATTAGTTAAGAATTTATTTTAAGCTAGGTTGCCTGGTAGAGATCGCTTTTAGCGATTAGGCCGTCTGTTGCTTTGTCAAGAAGTATTGTAGTTATGCATTTTGTTTGTGTTTATTTTGGTGAGCACTAAAGTGTTATCTATCTATCTATCCATCTAAAATCTTTATAAAATTGTAGTAGTCATTGAAGAATAGTATTCCTTTTCTACGGTAACAAATAAATATATGAAATTAAAACAAATGTAAGAAGAAATTGTTCTGAAAACTTGAGATTTATTTTTACGTACATACATAACATGTAATTTCATGTTTAAAGTAAGTATTATTTAATTAATTATATCTGAATTTTGATTAGGATTAGTATATTTTTACAGTTACGTTTTTAAGTAGGCTATTTTCATTCCAAGAATTTTTATTACACTACAAATATAAAAATAAGCTACATTTAAGAAGTATAATACAATGTATCAAGAACAGACAGCTAAGGTATTTCAAATTTCAACTGGCAGACGTAAGAAACGTTTTATCGGACCAGAATCTCTAGATAGGGTAATGTCGTTGGGCGACAGGCGTGTTATAAGGGCATTGTTCAATTTATGTCTACGCATAGTTTAGCTGAATATAGACCAATTTCCTACAGAGGCGATACTATACATTGTAAATGGAATGTCAAAACTTTGGAAGTAAAATTACAAATATTAATGCTGCGCAACGCAACACTGGGCATTAATGCGTACACACACCCACTCACAAATACACGCAACCACATCACACTTCACTCCGTCTTCATGAGCCAACTTCTACGTTTTTGACATTGACAATATTTTATTACTACCGATTTTCATACCTATTATATTTTTTTGTGTTGATCAAGGTTATTTTATTTGTTTGTTTTTATTTTGATGACATAATTTCAAGTTAACTTAAATTATTCTCTGTATATAAGACAGGCCTGTAAAGTAAGATCCAATATTAGCTTGTGTGCTGTTGTAATATGTATGGTCGTTTTTTAATGTATTGTGTCAAGCTCTTTCTAAATTATCTCTTAAGAAAAGAAATTGTGTGTGTGCTGTGCTGTTCACGACCACAATAATTAATTTCGAAGACTATATATACTTCTTTAATCACAGATTTCGCCAAGACTGCACTGATAATTTGACTTGAATAATAAACAAAACAGTATATATGCGTGTGTGTGTAAAGTACATGGTAGTGTGTGTAATGTTTTTTTTATTGATCTAATGTATTTTTATGCATAATTTAAAAACAAACATTAGCATTCATCGCTTCTTCTCTATATAAACTATAAGTGTGCGAAATTTCATACTCCTCCGTCCGCGCTATTTTCCTAAAAAGGGGTACAAAGTTTTTGCTTCACGTATTAATACATAGATATAATTTCTTTAGCCTACATCCGTCAATATATTATAATTCAAAATAAACTTCTTATGTATCACTTTCAATTTTTCACTGTTCAACTCTAAAAAATATTATTATCAGTTATATTTCGGTCCAAATTGGACCTATGTTTAATCACCTGTCTTATTGACTTTCTAATCTGTGCTGCACAATGTTAAACTCGTATCTCATTCTCTCGCAGTAGTAAGTCCTATAGATTTATGCGTTTATCTCTTTTTAGTGTCGCTTTTTCGTGTTCGTGTCATAGAGTTTCAAATCACGATGCTAAAGAAGTTTCACTTCATAAATAATAATAAAAACTGGTAAGTGCGAAACAGTCCACGATTAATAAAAAAATCCGTAGAACCGACAAAATGTATTCTTTATTTTCGTCATATGGGTACGGAACCAAAATATTATTTAATCGAAAATACCCCATATATCAAAAACTACTTGATGGATATTGTCCAAACTATATTTAAAGCTCTATAACTTCTAATATTTAGTGTACAAAGTTTTCTACTTCATAATTAAAAAATGCATCACAATTTTTACGATTTTCCAAAATAAAATCTCACTATCTTTTTATTGATTAACTAGCTGCGCCTCGCGGTCTCACCCGCGTGGTGAAGGAAATAAATGATAGCCTATGTGTTATTCTGATATGTAAGCTATATTATTGTAAACTTTCATCAAAATCCATCCAGTAGTTTTTGCGTGAAACAGGAACAAACATACATCCATACAAACTTTTGCGTTTATAATAGTAGTAGGATAATGAAAAGTCGTTTCAACGTTTGATAACTTAAAAAAAAACCAACATAAAATTACGCGTGGAACCATAATTAATAATTTAGATTTCTTCCCCAATGTCATTATATAGATCCAATTGTTTCTGACAAAAATATGATATGTGGCAAAGATAGACAGGAGGAAGAACAATTGTATTAGGACTCCACTTTTGCCAAAATGACTACTATGTGCTAAAAAGTCCTGAAGGTTTGAAACATAATAAAAATTTTACATAAATATGTACTAAACCGCTGCTGAGTCCCCCGGATCAGCACTATCCCGTCCAACAATAACATGGTCAAAAATGTGTAAATTAGCACAAGAAAATATGCATTAAAGTAATTTTTGTAAGTGACGTGTAATGAATTAAACAGTGATTTGACCCTGGCATATCGTGTTCGCTAGGGACTAAAGTGCTGACTATCAAAAATACTACTGCTAAGTTGAGTAAAGGTAACCTTCTGCTACTTATGTAATCATCTGATTTAGCATAGCCCACTGATAGGGGTGAAGACAGCACAATGAGGGTACGGCGGTGCACCACGGGATCTTTAATCGATATACTATTCAAGTATTCTGATTATATCGACGTCTACAAGCCATTGTGACTTTGCTTATACACTCGTGAGTTGTGACAGTAAGTTTGAATTGTTGTCTAGTTTCTGTTTTAAAGACATTTTTTTAACAAAAAACAAAACCGACTTCAAAAGTAAGTAAAAAGGTAAACAATAAATAATTTTCAACACATTTGCTCAAAAAATGCATTTATGAATCCTATATACATTGATTCGAAAGTTAAAAATTACGTACCACACTATGAAACATGCGGTAAAATAGGTACTTAGGTGAAAAAATATATAAGAATTCCACCGAGGAGTTTCACATTACGAAAATAAATAATCTGAATAATTAAATTTTTTAATTGATTTTTTGTGAAACATTCGTAATTTATTTGGTAAGTTTTGTGTAATACGGATTTGTCGTAAGTAAATTCTATTAATTTATATCTTCAAAAATTTAGTAATGCATGAGCGAGATGGTGAATTCCATTTAGGTAGGCCTCTAATGAGTGAGTAGCGAATCAATTATTGTTTAAATAGCTTTTAAAACTAATTTATATTCTCATGATTTTTAAAAGTAGGATAGTATAGGCTAATTAATGCTTTATTATTTATATGAACATTGTTTTAGAATGTATTGTAGAACACTTAACCTACCCAATACACGTTCAGTTGCATAATCATAAGAATTACCTTTAAAGAAACAAATAGGCAATTAATGTCGCAATTAGTCATATTAAAATGTGATTAATACTTTCTCGGTTTTACCCTAATCTCCTTATCCGTTGACAAAAAGCCACAAGTCCAGTGTAGAAAGAGCTGTTTGGCTGAATAAGACTTATTTAATAAAGGGTCTTGTTTAAATAGCTATTTCTGTGTTATGGTTGACTGTCACAATTAGATGGACCCGCAGGCAAGTATACAAAACTTTAATGAAATGAGTTATGCTTCGTTTGATCCTTCACGAATACAGTTATCAAAGTTAACAAGGACCCTTGAGTTGTTTTTAATGAAAATGTCCATGTCATTAGACAAGTATTATAAATTTATCAAACCATGACAGCTAAAGTAATATTTAAGGAACACTAGTAGATATAATTAAGTAATATGAGGGTTTATGTTAGCAGCGTGTAAGCGTCCAAAATTCCAACAACTTAGCCACTCTGCTAACGGCAGTTCATTATAGTAACAGCCCATAGACGTCCCACTGCCGGGTTTGGGCTTTCTATTATAGGGGAATGGGCAGTATATATCCGTCACGCTTATTCAAGGCGGCTTGGCAGGTTTGACACATCGGTTATAGCGATGTAAAGGTTTCATCACGATATTTCCCTTCACCGTTAACACGTGGTAATTATAACAATATGCACGTTAGGTAAGAAAACTTTCTAAGTCACGCATGCTTTTCAGTCAGGATTCGTATCCGCGCCCTTTGATTTATGGGACGCGTGCGCTAAGTATTAAGCTACCACAGCTTTTGTCGTTCAAGTTCGTAGACGGCTAAAATGCAGCGGCTGAGCTACAATAAATTTATCAGTTTTCGGATTTCGGTTTTAATCGACAACCATTAGCCAGTTGGCGAAGCGGCTGACACGTGGCTATTATGAAATAAACAGTTAATTAGCTAAGTAAATAGCTACCCACCTGTAATGAGTGACAATCGTTCAGAAAAAACATAATTCGTTGCACTTTCTCCAATCACAGTTTGAAGCACAAGTTCGTGCTCGGGGCCGTCTTTACCCGGGGGTGCAAGGGGTGCTCGGCACCTGGCCGCTAGGACCTAATGGGCGTAAGCCATTTGACTTTAATAAACAAGTCATTAAAGAACATCATAATTTTTCAAGATCGGACTAACGACACTTAAACAGAATACACTAATGTGTAGCGCCGTGTAGACTAGGTACATCTTGCTGTCAAATCTATAATATTATAAAATCTAAGCATGCCATGTTTGTACATTGAAGCTATTTAAAAAAAAATCCTGGAATAGACTATATAAACGGCAGAGAATACGATGCAACTTTTTTAGATTTCTTATCTGTTTGTTCAGGATTCACGCAAAAACTACGAGGCCGATTGGGATACAGTTTTCGCTGGTTAACAGTTAATACTTAGACTTAAAATCTGCGCTACTTCTTATCCCGGGAATCTTGCACAAAATTTTCTGGAAATGATTTAAAATGGTCAGATTAAAAAAAATATTCGAAAACCAATACGATTTTTTCACTGATCGATAGTAAATTTTATGTAATAAAATGTGTGATTTTTTTATCCCGGGAATCCTGCGGGAATTTTCCCGGGGGCGGTTTGTAGTTGTTCGAGTGATAAAAATTAGCTTATTTCGACACAACTTTCACTAAAACGATAGCTTACATTCTTTTTTAAATGCTGTGGTTGTGTCTCTGGAATCCCGTGGGAATTTCAAGTCAAACGTGGACGAAGTCGCGGGTATAGCCTAGTTTATCTATATAAACCTAGTATTTTCTTTTTCGTCTCTAAGAGGACACCCGGCCTAAGGAAATTGTATTCTTTCTCCGTTCTTGCACAGATAAAATAATATAATTAAAATTGATATAAACATAAACTGTGTTATTAAGGTTGACATTTTATATACACTGTTATACAATTTAATAAACAATGGTGTGCCCGAAAAATGGTAGAATGAGATCGAGTGCCAAATTATTGGACCGTGTTTAGCAGACAATGATCTGTCTAGGGTTGCCAACCATACTTTATAATGTATCATACTTTATTTTTGGTAAATATTTTGGAGACCACGAGCCATAAAAATGGCCCGGACATTTGGAGGGCTTGCGTGGGGCCATGGGAAAGCCAACACGTAGAGGCCCCTTGACAAATTTAATGTAAATGTGGCGTGACACTGACCGGCGACCATCCCTGTCTACACCATATAGTAATGCACCCAAGAACAAGCCCCGGCCAGTGTAGGACTATTGTGGGAAATGAGGACAAAAAGTACCGGGCTATTGGAGTGAACTGCTAGTGGTACTAGGGGTCTGGGAATATGGGGACTATGGCGTCTGCCCGTTGCAATGTTCGGGGAACATGGAAAAATGGGCAGACGGTGACTCGCCACTCCCTGCATGGGCCCCAAAAAATGCCATAGAAGACAGGGGCAACGTGGGTGTAGTGGCTAAGGGGTGTAGAGAGGTGGGCTGCAGGTTCACCGAAGCTACTTCTGACGTGATGCCATTTATCACTTCCACCCCTGGAGCTTGAGTCTTAGCTCTAGCCATCTCCACTCCGTGCCGGCCAGCTAAGGCAAGCACGGAGGCGGGGTCCTTGCCTTGGCCCCCGAAGTCAGGTACGAGGTGTCGCTACTCACCTAAGGCTTTGCCACAAAGCCCCCTTGCGGGTGTGTGTGTGGGTGGTAAATACTCATTACTCTTTTACATAAAAATAGAGCATGTAAAAATACTCTATTTCCATTTTTTACTGTGATGCGTAAAGGATAATTACAGAACTATTATCGACCGAATTGTCACTGATAGAATTTTTTCAGTAATTAATCGAAAATGGCTACAAGAAAGGAGCAGGACATCTATAAATTTAACAAAAAAATGACTTGCTTGTTTATTTCAATTGGGAATGTAAAAACAGCTTCCAAAATGTAATGATAATAAAAAATTGTAATGTGTGTTAGAAGCAAACACAACAAAATATGTCCTCAAGAGAAAAAACAAAGAAATAAAATTTGGACAAATACCTTTCCCTAATTAAAAAAACTTATAAGTTATATTTCTCAAAAACAGTGGGCAGCCCTAGATGTGTCATCGTACGTGTATTGATGATATTGGGAGAGGTTCACATTGTTATGAATCATCCGTATCTACAGTTATAACATTTTTCACATCTGTAGTAGATGTCGTTGGTTATAAGTGTATCTGCAACGATCGGTGGGCTAATTAAAGTATTTTATTAAATAAATGTTTATACAGTTATTGTAAATGACAATATACGAATATTTGCGGCTTATACGGTGTAAAAGATGAGATCATAAATAGGCCTTGGGCGTAAACTCCATCGAGATATAGTAATCCTGTTTTACGAACTATTGTGGAAATACTAATTACCTATATTTTTTCCAATAAAAGAACGAACGTATCGTTCATTCATCATTGTTGATTGATATCCCACATTTAACATATTCCACCACCGTCAATATTAAAAATCTATTAATCCCTGCCAAGGGCTGCCTGGAAGAGATCGCTTTTTAGCGATAAGGCTGCCTGTTATACTATCTTCTAACGTTTCTAATTCTGTTTGCCTACGCTCTGGTATGCAATAAAGACATATCTACATAACTTTTTGAAAATATTTAAGACAAAGCGATTCAAAACTAATCTTGGAAAATATTCACTTATAGCTAGAATATTATGTCTGTATAATTCATATGTTGAAAAATCTAAAAACATCTTAAATCTATATTTAATGACAGTCCTCATACATTCTTCAAAATAATATCCCAGATAGATTAAGTATGTTTAATTGTTGCTTATTTTTTAAAATTTTATTGTTTAATTAATGTTTTATAATATGTAAATCATCCAAAGGTAACTTTTTATTTGACATCTTACAATAATTTTATAACATAATGCATGATGTGAACACCTATATAACAGGGAGTATATTTGGCATGAAAATTGTTTACATTTAAGACATATATATATGATGTATCTCCTGTTGATGGTCCATAATAATAAATAAATTATATTGTTAAAATCTCTTATACTATCTTAACTAAAACTGAGATTTAAACATATTTAAGTAAGTTCTTTGCAATGAATTAATTAATGGCGCTTCAAGCTAAACCTAGTGGGAGAAGACGCCGGTGGATTTTATAATTAATGTGCCGCCAACGGGTTTGTGGTGACCCCGCTTGTGAGACAATTAGCTATCTTCGCCACTGCACTTTATGTATCGTGGAAGAAGTCGGATCATAAAAGGTATTGAGCTGAATTATCACTTGTAAAACTTTACAATTCGCTAGCTCTAAATTAGAAAATCAATTATATTAATTACAAATATAGAGTTATGAATGTCAAAGAAGCAAGTGAGGTGTGTAAGAATAAGCCTGAATAGCGCTCTGTTGTTCGTGCCTACCCCGCAAGGGAACTGGCGTGAAGATATGTATGTATGTATGTACAAGTATAAGGTGCTTCAGAGGCATATACGATAAATATTTTGCTGAGATTTCCTATCGGTAGCACCTGGAAAACGCCTTGAATAAGCGTGGTAGGCGAAATATTTATTAATAGAAATTCCAACAGTAGATGACATTAACTAAATGATTTTATTACGATCTACGCGGTTTATGATTTTTTTATTTCTGGATTAGGTATAGGAGATAGGTGGACGGCTTACCAGATAGAAAGTGACTAGTGACACCGTTTGGACATTTGCCAATGTGCTGTTGGCCTCAAAGAGGGGATTGCATCCTGGTAACCGATTCCATGATAACCATGATGAGGTGACTAATCCATAGATTTAGTAATGTGATAACAGCGCTGTGCGTTGTTTCTCTGCAAGTCTGAATCAAATTAGGAGAAGTGGGATCTCAAGTTTGATAGAGCTTTAATATTGCATAAAATAAGTGCCGATATCCGTACAAACATTACCTACTCATTAAAATCAAACCAGCGAAACATCGGCAAGTGGCACAATTCGCTGCTTCGTGAGCCATACAACGTCACAGGAATATACATATATTAATAATAATCACAACCCATAAACGTCCCACTGTTGGGCTCAGGCCTCCCATTATATAAGAACAGACAGTATAGTCGCCACGCTTGTCCAAGGCGGCTCGGCAGGTTTGACACATCGGATGTTGATGATGTAAGTGGTGCCTGCTTTCCGGCCAGGATTCGAACCCACGCCCTTGCAGTTTGGGACGCATGCTGATGCGTGCATGATAATTTCTATAGGATACGGCTTCAAAGTTTATGTGAATAAAGCTGAATGTTCTCATTATATTGAAATTTGGTGTAAGTACTTTTGAATATGAATCTATCTCACTATCCCGGAAAAGGCAATAGTCTTTTACGGGATATGATTCCAATGTTAACACGAGCTAAATCATGGGAAATACTCTAAAAACTCTATATAAAGAGATTCAGTGAATTATTTTCACAGACTTAAGCCTAATGATGATATTAGACGGAACAAACGAATTGAATTAATTTGATTGAAAAGTAGAGATGTTATGGATATGAAAATTCGAATCTGGATTTTGATACGGATATATGAATAATAATCTATCGGTTTCAGATACGGTTACCGATATGAAATTATTACGGATTATCTGTTAGTTTCGGATAGTTTCAGTTACGGATATTAGATATTGAAAAATGCTAAAGTAAAACGACACTTGTTATTTTATGTAAGTAAATGTAAACCCACAACATTAAATGGCTGACTGGCTATGTAGTCCGGTCAATCTAGACATTTGAAGGTGCATAAAATCAAAACAAGCTGAAAATCAGTAAAATTGTTCAAAACATAATTATAAATAAAATGTTTAAGTTCGCCATCATTCCCGTGTATGGAAGGAATTTTACTCGAGGTCAAAGGTCAAAAAATGAGTTTTTCGCGATATTCATCAAAACGGTAAGTTTTATCATAAAAGTACCCCAGACAAAAATTGTAGATAATAAAATTATTTATAAAAAATGTATCAATACTTTTTTCCTACGAGCCACCGCTTCTGAGATATAACGATTCAAAAAGTTGTAAAATATATAACAACTCTAGCGATGTATTTATTATACGTGGCGTACTCATGCATAGTACGCTGTTATCGTCATATAACAACTTTTCCAACTTTTTGAATCGTTATATCTCAGAAACGGTAGCTCGTAGGAAAAAAGTATTGATACATTTTTTATAGATAATTTTATGATCTACAATTTTTGTCTGAAGTACCTTTATGATAAAACGTACCGTTTTGCTGAAAATCGCGAAAAACTCATTTTTTTGACCTTTGACCTCGAGTAAAAAGAATCCCATAGACGGGAATGATGGGGAACTTAAAATTTTTAGATATAATTATGTTTTGAACAATTTTACTGATTTTCAGCTTCTTGTAATTTTATGCACCTTCACTCTCATTTTTTGGTCTAGATTGACCGGACTAATGTCTTAGCAATAGTATTAATCGTCGGTTCAGCCGGGCAGAGACAAAAACCTGTCATAACGTATCTCATTTTGACTCCGCCCCTATCCAAAATAATTTGAATTTTTTATATCGATTCGGTTATGGTTACGGATAGAATTTTATTTCGAATATCCGATAGTTTAGGTTACGTTTACGGAGCTCCATAACATCCCTGTTGAAAAGTACAGAACTGAAAGGAAACAATAGTATGTATATGGATGACTTTTTTTGATTCATCCATATCGAAATACAGACATGAGCTATCTAATATCGGCCTAATTAAGGGAAACAGAATAAAATATCATGTGTTTAATACAACAAATACCAAGATACTGAACAAAAATCAGATCAATATATTTTTAGACAACAATCTGTTCTTTCAAATTTTACGAGCCTGAAGATCAATAAATTAAGTCGTAAATTAAATCAGTAGTTTTTATAATTTACATACAGTAATAAATAAAACTGTGAAAATGTTTATTTAGTGATCTAATCTTAGTACAAATATTTAATACATACATCTCTACTTATCTAATTAAATTTTTTGGTAGGTACTAAAGAATTCACATCGAATGTTACATTAAATTCCATTTTGCTTTTAATTTAAATGCGTTATTGAGATATTAATAAAGTTATTGGTATTTAATTAATTAGCATATTCAATCGATTAGATGTGGTAATAAGAAATATAAAGTGTAATGAACCTATAGAATTTTAATTATTATTATTATTTTATGAGTGCCAGTAGACACTCTTATATATAATATCAAGTTTGCCACCCGCTGCTAGTTTTTGACAATTTAGGTAACAATAGGATTCTATATAGCTAAAAACGAAGAAGGTATTTTCATTAAACATATGTTTCTGTCTATCAAAATAGATAGTTCATGTATAATTCCAAAAAAGCAATGTCTATAGGTTTAGATACGTTTTACTACATCTATTTTTCGCAACATTACAGCGAGATAGTTGACCAGTATTCACTGAATTATGCTTCACCCAGCACTACGGCGGCTACAAGTTTTTTTGAAAAAGTAATTTCCACATACTAAATTTTATTGCTTTTTATTTTTCATAAACAGTATACGAATATTATCATGATTTATATAAAAAATAATATCTTATAGTAGTAATAGTATTAATTATTAAGTAGATAATGGTAAAACATTTTAAAGATTTAACATGTTTCTTATTTAGTGTTGCTCTTTAAAGACGACAGAAATCTAGCATATAAATTGTTCCTAATGAACGTCACACTAGAACAAAATAAAATCTTTTCTTATAAAGAGGACGAAATATGATTGCTTTTACGTTCTTTTTCATTCTTCGCGTACCACATACCACTGTGTGATGGTTTTCAGATACATATTATAATTTAATGTTTTCGTATTTAAATGAAATGTAAACGTGTGAAGCGTCTATGTATAAAATTTTGTAAATTTACAAAAAATAGAGAGCAAAATATACATATCTATGTCAGCATTTGCCAGGTGGTAGGGTATTCGCACGACTGGATGGCGACCACCCCTGGTCTAGACTATGCCGCCATAACAACTTTGAGTTGTGTTCCGGCATTAGTGACCAGGTTCCACACTCACTTAAAAGAGCAGCAGCGCATTTGTAGCACCTTTGGTGTCACAAATGTCCATAGGCGATGGTAATCGCTTTCCATCCAGTGGGCCGTCTGCCTGTCTGCCGAACTCCTGCAATAAAAAATAAAAAAAAAATAGTGACCAGGTTCCAGTCTCCCTTAAGAGAGCAGTAGCGTATTTGTAGCACCTTTGGTGTTGCAAATGTCTATAGACGATGATAACCGCTATCCATCAAGTGGGCCGTCTGCCTGTCTACTGAACTCCTGCAATAAAAAATAAATAAATATAAAGCATGTTGTCAATAAATTTTCTATTTTTAAAGTCAAACCAATATTTCATAAAATAAAATAAATCATCTTACTTTAATTGGTGTGAAATATGTTCAGACATATAAAATAAATGTTCATAATTTTTATAAGAGATATGTCAAGGATATTAAATATCAATAATGATTGAAAATTCCATTTATAAAGAAACCTAAACACTTTATGCATATTCAATAGCGTAATATGCTGCTACTCAGTAGCACACTATTATAAAAGAAGTCAAACTAGATGCCTTCACAAGTAAAGCATTAATTTTATTTTTGTAATTAATTCCATATTATGTCGTTAAGAAATGCTATAATTTGTTTATTACCCGTAATATTATTACAAAAAAACTGTATTTGAATAATTATTACCAATAAAACAGATGATAATTATCTAATAAATAATTAATCCACAGTTCGCCACGGTCCAACGACTAATTTCTAACTTGGCACAAAACATACGAATGCTTAATACTGACGTTATCCAAGAAATGAACTACAGGAGCGACAAGAAACGTTTTTGAAGCATGAACATCAGTACTATTACATCTCTTTTTCAATGCTTTTCTAGTGGATATTTCTGTAACTTTTAAACCGGGATTAGCGCTATATCACTTTTTTTTTTTTTTTTTATTGGACTTGACTTTATGTTGTTGGTCCGAAGACCTTACAACTTTACCGGGGTGTTTGGGGCGAGTGCCTTCGCGAAGCGAAGGCGCTCGAGCCCGGGGGGGCAACTTGCTCGAGGGAGCTCCCTAAGGAGTTTTACCTCGGCTGGACTGTTGCCATGAATGGGGAATGAATTTAATGATGCCCACCATAGGGCGACACAAAATACTAATTGAGAACGGGCGACGAGTAATATAAAGCCCGAAGGGAAGGATCACGGCGGGCCGGGATCGGTGGTTTGCGGTGGCCTACGCTATCTTACTGCCGTTTCGCAACGTGTTATGGCTGGGAGAGAAGAAACGGCGAAAGAAACTTCCCAGCAACACGCCTAGTCTATCCTGTGGGGTGAGCTATGTCTCCTAGCGTCCCTCGCGGGGACGTGGAGAGATCTTGATTGGCGGCGTCTGAGACGCCGCCGTCTGTGTCTGTCTGTCGGTGCCTGCCAGCCTACTGTTCTAACCGTGGGCGGACTGATCCGGGCCAGCCGTTTCGTAATAGCTATATCACTTATTTATATGTTTTAGGATAGATGGCATTAAAAAGTCGATTTCGCAAAATTTTGAATAGTGTCAGTATTAGATTAAACATCCGACATGTATTGTTTGGAAAGTCTTCTTCCTTTGAGTTTTGGAGGTAATGCTGGGGAGTCACTTGTCACTTCTTCGCCTTAAATAGTGATAACACGTTGCGAAGCGCTGTAGTACATAGAATAGGAAGTAGACTTAATTTTTAAGTTAATTTCTATAAAATGCCCAAAACCGCTGTTAGGAAAGAACGATAATTATTATTAGAATTTTTGAAAGCAAACACAACTCTATCCCACTTTTAGTTCGCGGTTGCATCGGCTGCAATGAAGTCACTGGCGGCGCCTTAATGCTTTGGGGTCTACATTCGCGACACATCATCATGACAATGTTGTATTTGAATTACGTCGTCTGGCAAGCAATGACGACTGCATCTTGTTAGGCTTATAATTAATAATGCAATAACATTGGGGGAAGTTGCGTGAGAGAAATGAGGATTGAAGACCACTAAAACTGTCCACTGTTTTTGTAACTTACCTACCTTTTTTTATTGAGGTAAAATCCATTTACGGGCACCGTGTTGTTGAGACTGTAGTAGCAAGAGGTAGAGGTTAAGTGATACTTCAGACGACAAAGAGTATCTAGTATTCAATGTAAAGTGTTGATGTGAACTGAAGTGAACTAATTTATTTTGGAAACGGTAACCTTAAGTACAGATATTAATAAGTCGTACAGCTAGTCCAATATATAGCACAATGTGTGTGCGGGACGGATGATTTGCGAGCGAGCTTGAGCAACTATTAATATGTGTAATACTTGTAACAACTCAGAAGGGTTTATATCGTAATAAAAGAACAGCAACTGGTCACAATATTTATAATCAGAGAACCTAACGGCTTATATACATGTCATCCACTGACTCTTCAAACTTGACAAGCATTTTTAGAACACCTCGCCATCCCTCCAACAATTTTACAGTCTACTAGCGGACCCGGCAGACGTTGTCCTGCCTTTAAAAAATAAAATTCTAGAACCCGATCCCAGAGCCACGTACCGGTTCTAATTGCGAATCTAAACCATCCGGGTACCCACTCGAACACACAAAAACAAAATCACCAAAATCGCTCCAGGTGATTAGGAGGATTCCAGAACCCGATCTCAGTGCCACCTACCGGTTCTAATTGTGAATCTAAAAGAGTAATATATTTTTTTATTTTAAATCATGACAAAATAAGATTAAAAATCTAGCCAAAAAAATTAAAGTTTATAATTAACAAATAAAAAATAGGGGTTGATCGTAGAGGGGTGAAAATTTAGGGTTGTATGTATTTTTTAATGCTGTATCCTAAAAAAATAAAGTAAATAAAAATTATCTAAAAATTAAAAAAAAAAAAAAAAAAAAAAAAAAATTTAGGGGTGGACTACCCTTAATATTTAGGGGGATGAAAAATAGATGTTGTCCGATTCTCATACCTACCCAATATGCACACAAAATTTCATGAGAATCGGTCAAGCCGTTTCGGAGGAGTATGGCAACGAAAACTGTGACACGAGAATTTTATATATTAGATGAAACTTAGCAAATTGACACAACCAATAGCGGATTGAAGTTATTGATAAAGTATTTTAATTAAAGGGTTATGAATGACAAGAATTTAATACATTATTGTTTGGAAATTTTTAGATAATATTTTATATAAGATATTATATAAAATATTATACTTAAATTTTTACATGTAATAAAATAAACCGAAACACAGTATAAATCTATCGCGTCTGCCAACATGAAAATAAAATGTAGTGATCGTCTGTATACAATTGCGAGATTTTGAATTATAATCTGTACAAAATTACCCCATATAGGAGATAAATATTATTACATAAAATTATGGTAAATTATAGATAACTTACTCTATATAAAACAGCCGCTAACCACCGAATAAATAAAAATATAACATTATTATTCAATTAAGGAAATTGCCGATTGTATTGTTTAGAAAAAGAAGGTACACCACAAAATTAATTATTAACTTTAAAAAGAAACATTGCAAGAACAACTATGCTACTAAATAACTGTAACATATGCGCTCTCCCGCGGTGCGCTAGCCAGTAGTTCGTTGTCCACTACGATGACTAGACGTATGCAGCTCCCATAAAAGAATATATTTCAAAACAATTTTTCAGCTTTTATTGACACATACGGCTAGTAATTCCTTAATTTTGACGTGGTAAAGCTTTGCTGGAATCATTATTTTGATTACATCTCTTAGGTCCGGCTCGATCAGTATGATACCACGACCTCGTAAAGTATTTGGCGTCAACGCAACGATTTCGTACGATGGGTGAGAGTTCCAATGACCCACTTTCCCCTCCTCCTATCCCAGCTTCCCTATGGCATTCCCCTATGCCATACCCTTTATCTTATACTTTCTATAAAAAAAATGACAGTAATATACAAAGACAGATAGATTGATTGAAGGAAGGACATGGGCATTTCCTTTGAGTACTGTTCTTGCCGAAAGGCTACATCATCCTAGAAAGGTTAAATATACCTGAATTTACATGTACACTGCTTCCTAGAATGTAATAATACGTCCTCAAACTCTGACACGATTAATGACGTAGTAAATCTTAAATAAACATGCAGCTTCCAAGTTTAACCACGTTTTTCAACTCATTTGGATATCTTTGTTGAAAATCAGCACGACGTCTTTAAGTAAGAGAAATAAGTTTACAGTACAGATTACCAGGACATACAGATTAGCTTAAACTATAATAGTTGGAACTCTAGTTCCATCTATTCCATCTATCTATATATGGAATAGGTTTCGTTCTTAGGGCTCTGTAGACATTTTGCAAATAATAATAATCTTTATTTTCGCCCCCCAAAAAACAAAAGCGTTGATTACAAAATAAAATATTATTAATAAGTAATGAATGTTGTAATCTGTACAGATAAAGAAAATTCGTGTCTAATTGCAATGTTAAAGATTAAATGTGAAAAAAATTAGGGGATAATTCTGACCAGGAGATTCCAAAAATGCAATTTTCAGAATTTTTGTCTGTCTGTCTGGATGTTCCAGCTAATCTCTGAAACGGCTAGACTAATTTTGACAGGACTTTCACTGGAAGATAACTGATGTTATAAAGGCCAAAGCACACTAGCTACTTTTAGCATCGACGATCGGCGAGTAGTCGCTTTTTAGAAGCTAAATACGGCGACCGAACACTCCACACCGCACACTTAAAAACGCCAAACGCGGAGATTGAGTCGCTTTTTAGAAGCGCGACACAGCAGCTGAACGCTACACTCCGCACACATTTGGATGCCGGTAGCATCCATTTGGCGTCTGCCGAATACGACTTGACTCTCAGTGTTGCGCTAGATTTTGACAAAACTACACAAACTAAGTAAACAAAACCACAGATTACAGAATACTGCAATATCATTGCAAATCACAGACAAGTAATCAAGGTTACAAATCGGAAAACTATAGACAACACTACAGCCGACGCGATCCAGCATCTGAGCAGTCGCTAAAACGCGCGTTTCCGATACCGCGGTCGAACGCAGAAAGTCTGGAATGATGCAGCATGACGCGCGATTTTGATACCGCGATTGAACGCAGAGAGTCGCTAAAACGTGATGCAGCATCGATGCAGTCGCAAAATCACCGATCGCCGATGCTTAAAGTAGCTAGTGTGCTGTGGCCTTAAGGTGTAACTTAATCTACTTTGAAATTATAGTTCAGCAAAAAAAATCCACACGGAGGATTTCGCGGGCACAGCTAGTAAGTAAATAAGATATAAAAAAATTCATAAAATGAAGCAGAAGGAGATAGGAGTCCAAATTGAAAAAACTCGAAAAAAGAACTCATAAAATCGACATTTTCTTTCACGCGTATTTATAAATTTATTGTGTTTAGAATGTTTATGCCTTAACAAATTTGAGTTCTGGTATCAGTGGCCAGGCCTCCTTTCGAGGCTGGAAGCATTTTCAAAGTTGCTGGCTAAATGGCCAGAAACGACGGTAACAAGTTTTCAAGGGGTGGGGAGTTAGCCTATCTATTTTTTACTGCGAAGCTGGCAAATAGGCAGATAGTCCATTAAGTGGTTACCGTCGCCTATGTACATTTGCAATATCAAAAGTGCTACAAATGCGCTGCTGCTCTCTTAAGGTAGACTGGAACCTGACAACTACAGCCGGAACACAACTCAAGGTTGTTATGGCGGCATATTCTAGACCTGAGGGTGGTAGCTATCCAGATGGGCAGGTGGTAGGGACCTGGCTGTGGGTTATTTTGTCGCCTCTTACGATAGGCCGCCCGAACGCAGGAAATTGTATTCTTTCTCCGTTATTGCCGTGGAAGTGGGCATGATGTAAACCAGGGTAATAGTAAGGTAAGGATAAGATATTTCATGAGCCATTCTCAATATAAACTATCTATTTGAATAATATTTTCTTAAGTTTTCGCGACTTGTATACACAATAAAACTACGTTTTAACAGTTTTAGGCGCGGTAATTTATTTGATTTTGGTTTTTCCGACGTTTTGGCCACTTTTCAGTGGCCGTGATCACGGAAGACAAAGATGTCAAGTGACAACGAGTATTGTTAAAATTTTATTTAGCCTACCGCAAACTTGTTAATTTTAATTATTTAGTTTTAATTTTGTTTATGGTTATTATTTACTCTATGGGAGCCTAATCTAATAATAAAGGCAACGCGACCGTCGTCATGGATACGTCTGATTACAATAGTAAAACACAAGATCTTTTATCGGGGGAAAGCACTTATAAAAAGGTCAAAACTAACCCCACGGATAAAGTAAACAAACAAACAATCGCGGTTATGAAAAAACACTCCGAAAAATTAAGCTTAGATGTATCCACACTCACTCCATCTTACGCGAAAGCGCCTAAACTGTATGGGTTACCTAAACTTCACAAAAACAACATCTCCTTGCGATCTATAGTTAGCCAGCTTGACTCACCAACATACAGACTGGCACAACATCTTGCGAAGACACTCATCAATCTCCGCGGCAACATACCCTACCATGTCAAGGATTCCTTCGACTTCATCAGCGCAATTGAAAATTAGACATTGGCTGAGGATGAAGTACTAGTCAGTTTTGATGTCCAGTCCAGTGGAAGACTGCATTGAGATTGTCAAAAGGAAGCTAATAGATAATGACATTTCTGAGGAATATGCATACCTACTAAAACATTGCCTCACATCAGGCTATTTCGTATGGAACTACGGCTTCTACGACCAAATCAATGGTGTAGCCATGGGCTCACCGGTGTCTCCTGTCATGGCTGACATTTATATGGAAGACTTCGAGCAGAGGGCACTGGATACCGCTCCGGCTAAGCAGAAGATGTATAAAAGGTACGTAAACGATACTTTTGCCGTCCTCCCAAACGATAAAGTCTCTGTATTTCTAGATCATCTCAATTCCATTAGCAGTAATATTAAATTTACTATGGAACTAGAGGCAAACCATAAATTAGCTTTTCTGGATGTGCTCATTCTAAGGAAGCCTGACAATACTCTTGGCCATACGATGTATAGGAAACCTACCCATACAGATAAATACCTTAATGGTTCGTCTCACCACCATCCTAGTCAGTTAGCTACCGTGGGTAAATCTTTGTTTTAGAGAGCACGAAAAATCTGTGACGAGAACCACGTAGCTGGAGAGCTTCAGCATGTCAAGTGAGTTCTACAACGCAATCAGCTGAAGATTCCACATCAACGTCACAAAGGCCCCAAACTACCTTTAGTTGAGTGGTGCCCTGCTACCTTACCCTACATCAAGGGGTTCACCGACTAAATTGGCCACATCTTCAGGCGAGCTTCAATGAAAACTTATTTCAAGCCACATAAAAAGATTACCCAATTTCTGAGACCTGTGAAATGCAATATCCCACTCCAGGATGCAGGTGTCTACAAGCTCGATTGTGAGTGTGGATTGTCATACATTGGGCAAACAAAGAGGAGCATAAAAACACGGGTAAAAGAACACATTGCTGACATGAAACACACAAGGTCTACGAAGTCTGCGATCAGTGAACACATGCTGGATAAACCCAACCACTACATCAGATTCAATAACCCACAAATCCTCGCGAAAGAGAATTGTTTCATACCTAGAATGATGCGTGAGGCTATTGAAATCAAAAAACACCCAAATTTCAATAGAGAAGATGGTTGGCAAGTACCACCTGTTTGGGATCCAATCATCAAAACTATTAAGACCCAAACCCAGCAAAAACCAGCTGCCAGACCTCAAGACACTGTGAGCTCTTTCTGCGTGCAACGGAACACAAACCAACTCGACTGATAATTTCTTTTATTTTTCCTTCCACCCATTTTAATATTATATAAAATTATTAGACCTAGGCATGTTTGCTAAAGAGTTTCTTGCGCCTCTTCTTCTCTTCAAGCCATAACATGTTGCGAAGCGGTAGTAAATTAGATTAGTCTCCCATAGAGTAAATAATAACCATAAACAAAATTAAAACTAAATAATTAAAATTAACAAGTTGGCGGTAGGCTAAATAAAACTTTAACAATACTCGTTGACACTTGACATCTTTGTCTTCCGTGATCACGGCCACTGAAAAGTGGCCGAAACGTCGGAAAAACCGAAATCAAATAAATTACCGCGCTTAAAACCGTTAAAACGTAGTTTTATTATACCTATTCGAATTTATATGGATCTGATATAGTAGGTACATTTCCTAAAGTACAATGGGCTTTGTATATACGATTTGTTTGAAGAGGTGTTTTAAGTTTTTCGCGGTTTTTAGGCTAACCACCAAACTGTTACTAGCCAATAATTTTCTTAATGTGCTTCAAATTTAATTCTATTTCTTTGTAATCTTAGTAACCATTTCGGTTTGTTTTATAAATGTACTTTAGAAAACGTCGGCTAAGTGTGACTGCGTTCACGATATTAAAGGGTAGGGAGAAGAGAAAGTCCGCTATTTTTGTTGTTTGGCAATGGAACTAATCTTAATATATTTCATAACAGACTTTCTTGGAATTAAACTCTCGTTTTAAACTAACTAATTAAGAATCAGGTGCGGTATGATGGTTGTACCTATAATAATTCCGATTTTGCCTATATGGCTAGTTGTCGTCATTCAACCGTTATTTACTGGTCGACGTAGAACTTCCCATGTTTGCGTAGATCGTTGGTCCATCGGTCTGGAGGGCGACCTATGTTTACGGAGACACACGATAGTCCAGAACTCGTCTGCTCCCCGGTCCACGAGGGATGGAATCGGCGAGCCATGGTGTGCGGTGTTCCACAGGGGTCGGTTTTCGGACCCCTCCTGTGGAACATCGCATACGACTGGACGTTGCGCAGCAGGGTCCTCCCTGGCATCAGCATCATATGCTACGCAGATGACACATTGATCGCAGCACGAGGGAGGACCCACAGGCAGGCGTGCCTTTTAGGCACGGCTGGGGTGTCCTTAGTAGTAGGCAGGATTCGGCGTCTTGGACTGGAGGTGGCGCTTTAGAAGACCGAGGCCGTGTTCTTTCACCGTCCTCGGAACCGTCCACCTCCAGACACCACTATAATAGTAGGAGGCATCCGCATCGGCATCGGGGGGACCATGAAATACCTAGGATTGGTCCTCGATAGCCGGTGGGATTTTTCGGCACATTTTCGGCAGCTGCTCCCCAGACTCAAGGGGGCAGCGGGTGCGCTGTCGCGCTTGCTCCCCAACGTCGGGGGGCCGAACGCCACGTGCCGAAAACTCTTCAAAGGCATCGTACGGTCGATGGCCCTCTACGGGGCCCCTGTATGGGCGGATCGCCTGACGGCCCGCAACGCTCCGCTGTTGCGTCAGGCTCAGCGTATAATGGCCATCAGGGCGATAAGGGGATACTGTACGGTGTCCTTTGAAGTGGCCTCGCTACTCGCCGGATCTCTCCCATGGGACCTGGAAGCCAGAGTCCTGGCGTCACTGTATGTTTGGCGCAAAGAGGCCCTGGCCAGGGGCACCAGACCCGCGCCTCGCGAAATCGAGGCGTGCAGGTCGGAGCTCTGCCAGGTTGTCGTGGCTGTCTGGGAAGATCGCCTCAGACGCCCCAGCGCGGGCCCCGCCACCATCGAGGCGGTGAGGCCCGTCCTGCGAAATTGGATTGGAGGAGACTACGGCACCCTGACGTTCCGGCTGACGCAGGTCCTCTCGGGGCACGGCTGCTTCGGGAGGTACCTGTGTCGCCTCGGCCGCGAGCCAACGTCAGGGTGCCATCATTGCGACACAGGCGACGAGGATACGGCGCTGCATACACTCCAGGAATGTCCTGCGTAGACGGAGCAGCGCCGAGACCTCGTCGCCTTTACCGGATTGGACCTCTCGCTCCCGGCCGTGGTTCACACCATGGTCGAGAGCCGCACCGGATGGGACGCCGTCTCCTCCTTCTGCGAGCACGTCATGTTTGCGAAGGAGGAGGCGGAGCGGGAGCGTGAGCGTACGTCCTTGCTCCGTTCCCGCCAAAGGAGGACGCGCCGACGCCGGAGGTCGGAAATCGACCTTCGGCCACCGTAAGCGGGCGGCGCGGGTGGGGCCCCTTGGGGTATAGGGGTTCTCACTCACCCGCACATGCCGTCGAGATGAGAGCGCGAGTGTTCCGCGTGCGCTCATCTCTCTTCCCGTGGGGCGCGTTACAGACCGCCCCACGCAAGAATGAGACCGAGCAGTAGCCGGGGGATACGTCCCCTGGCATAGGAAGAGGCCCAGTGAGGGGGGCCCACGCCTGCCAGGGCACTGCGGAGTCGGGCAGCCCATTTCCCGTAGCCCTGGCATAAGGCGCAGGACGGAACACCCAGGGGTTTTAGTGGGTATCCCTAACTGAGGAGTGGCAATAGCGTGGCACCGGTTCTGACCGGGCACGCTAGTGCCACCCCCGATCTGGCGAATCCCACACACTCACACGGGTCGCGAGCATCCCCCCAGGCTTCTGTGCCTGTCGCGGCTTAGTCCTCAAACGGATTTCCCCTGGACAAAAAAAAAAGGAGTCGTCTGCTCCATCCGCCATCAGCCCTACGACGAACGTGGCCGGCCCACTGTCACTTCAGCTTGCTAATTTTCCGAGCTGTATCCGTAACCTTGAAACTCCGACGAATATCTTCGTTTCCGATTTAGCCATAAGAGACACTCCCAACACAGCTTTCTTCATAACCCGCTGATCGTCCTTCAGTTTGTGAATAATAAAATGGCTAGAGAACCTTAAAACGGGATAAATATAAAATATGAGTTTGAAATGTTATCCTGGAAAAACCCCGCGGTAAATGAAATCGAAAATAACGCTAATGCAGCAGCGTGAACACTAAACTTTACTGTAATTTTTAGATGTTTTTAAAGTAAAATTCCTCAAACTCAGCGGGATATCATACCATTTGACCAGTTGGTTGTGAAATTATTCTGAAATATGAATGTAATAGTTAAAACATTGGTAAAATTATTTATCACTTTAAGAGACAACTATTAGAAACTAACAAGTTGATTTTCGAGAGGGAATTTGGTGATGAATGTGTGAAATGATATCATTCAGTGTACGATTACCAGCCGCGGACGCGCTTCGCGTGAGAACCGACATATTCTTTAAATATGTTCTTATGTTACGACCTACTCGTGTTTGAAGAAGGCAAACAATCCTGATTTCCTGTTTGTTGTGTTTTAGCTGTGGAAATAGGAAAACCAGTCTGTTTTGTTTTTTGATAATATCATGGAATGTGTTCGAAATGAGGCAGCCAGAACTAAGATATGCGCCGAATTAAGTCTGGAGAGATTAGATTTACTCGTATGTAGAATATTTAATATTTTGCTTATTCTCCTTCTCAATGTCTAAATTAGTAATGAGTTCCTTGTCTGCGGAGAACTCATCACAAACATTGTCATAGACACAGTAAGTTTAATTTAAATTTAATGTTAATATAATGTAAGCTATAATAAATTAAGAAAAGGCACGATGGGGCTGACATTACCAAAAGGGTTCAAAACCGCTTTAAAAAAAAGAGTCCAGGTGATGTGTAGTTATCTAATACCGCTTAAACTAAAAAGTTAGGTACAAAAAAAACCTTGACTTGTGTTCCGGTAGCAGTGGCCAGGTCAAGGGAGAGAGGTGCGCATGCGTCTCGCGGGTACCGACGTCAGTCGGGGTTCCGAAGGCGCACATATGCGCAAGATTTCCTCCCGTAATACCGCTGCAGGGGCCTTCTAGCATCTAGGGAGCAGAGGAGTCTTGTTAACGAATTGAGTTTGCCTTTCCCGGGGCATTCTCAAGCACTGATGCGCTAGTATCAGCATAGGCGTAACTACGTTCTAAGTCTCACGCTCTTCCTGCCATAAGCGCGGGGCACATGGGAGGAGGGTGGTTTTAGTGGAGTATTGAGTCTTTGAGTCTCCACACAAGCCGGCGATTTGACTCTGGTGCGCCCATTCGTGGGTGACATCTGACATCGCTTTGGTCTAGTCCCCAGTAAAGGACCCGGTAGTGTGCGAAACGCATTTCCCCCGCTTCAAAAAAAAAAAAGCTGTGGCCAGGTTCCAGTATCTCTTTCGGGTCCGGCAGCACATTGGCAGTGCCTTTGGAATTGAAAATGTCTATAGGCGACGGTAACCACTTTCCATCAGAGTTGGCCAGCCTATCTGCTGTATCGCCATCAAGTATTAAAAATAATATTTTCGATACAGCAGGTTATAGACGGGTCCGAATGTTGAGCTACTAAGTGTGCTGTGCATAGCCATTTAACCTAAGGTTAAAATAAAATAATCGCTGTTTAGCCACATAGTTTTAGAGATTATTTTATTTTAACCATTGGTTAAATGTTTATACACATCAGCCTAAGACTGGTTTAAAAATGTCACAATTAATTCGTTCCGTCATCAATCAGTTCTGCATTCTTAGCTTCAAGTGATCGCTTTTCTTTTACTTTCTCCCAATTATTTGGGGTCGGCACAATATAGCTTTTCCTTCCATACTCTTCTATTCTGGCATACCTCCTCTATTACACCAAAGATTATCATGTCATATTCGCATGTCCATCTCTTTTTTGGTATACCTTTACATTTGTACTCATCAATCTTCCAGTTTAACATTATTTTTGTCACGAGACTTTCGCTCCTCCTCACTAGATGCTCATACCACCTTAATCTTCTTTCTGTTAATTTTTCATTCTCTCTTCAGGTGATAAGGTTGCCTATATTTATTGTTACCAAAAAGTGTTGTAACTTGAATATTTGTAATTGTTTATTTTGTAAAGCAATAAAGCATTATCTATCTATATAAAATGCTTAAAGTGGGATGAAATAAAAATTATTTGTCAAGATGGCCGCAAGTAGAGATATATAAAATGCTTAGATGGCAAAAACGGTGAATTTAAGCAATAAACCTTCTTTACTTTTTTTTATAAAATAGGAGAAGCACTAATAAATGGTTTTTTTCATAAATGTTGTATTTAAAATACCACATTAATATTACCATCTAATCTAAAATGATTAATTAAGGGCCATTTACGCGGAGAAAGTTTGGGACGAGAAGTCGTATACTACTTTCTTTGGTGATACTGTTTAGATAATAATCTAGACAAAACTCAAAAACTCGCCTACGAGTATGTCATACGATAATCGCAAGGTAATTATCACCAAGAGTTTTGTTTACACTACGACACAAATCGCATTGACATATTTGCCTACGATTTCTCGACTTGTCTAGACTAGATCTCGTATGATATTTTTTTAAATTCATGCGAGTATTGTATAAATCAGTTTAAACCGATTTCAATGCGAGACTTGCCTTTCGAGCTGGGGCTACTTATTGTAGTAAATATAAAAACATATTTTTATATCTCTTCATCTTCTAGTTGCAATTCAAGACAAAATATTTGAAGGCTCCTAGTGTGTTTCTTGTTTCTATCCAATTTTCAAAGCAACATCTTTTTTTTCGCTTTCGTTTCACAAATTCTTGTCTTAGAAGAGCAGAGATAATTATAACACCCTCGCGGATTACACTTATGCTTGCGACTGGTGACTAGGTGGACTCGAAATACGATTCTTGCTTTCAAATTTTTTTTACAGAGAGACGTTAATATTCAATGCCCAGGCGATTATCGCCTTTCCTCGTACGATATAGTATGTTTAATTTACATGATCACAATTTTTTTCTTTCTTTTGGCAATCGTATCTTCGAAACAAAAAACTCTCATTATGTAAATATCCCTTAAGTAATTCAAATATATCCTAAATTAACTAAAAGTATTCAAATTTACGGAAGCGCTTTATAGACATATATACTGGCTACTTGGAAAATAATCAAAGTTGTCAGTACCTAACAAACTGCTCCTCTATAAACAAGTCCTGATGCCAGTTTGGACCTATGGCGTACAGTTGTGGGGCTGTTCCAAACCAAGCAACAGAGAAATGATACTACGCTTCCAAAACAAAGTACTGAAAGGCATTGTAAACGCACCATGGTACGTTCGATCGAGCGACCTCCATCGGGACCTGAAAGTGGAGTTTGTCACTAGCATTGTTAGAAAGTACGCGGAAGCCCACGCGCATCGACTTTTTCCTCATGTGAATGTCGAGGCGATCCAGCTCCTAGACAACACACATATAAAAGGACCAAAAGGACCAAACCGTCTGAACAAGTGCTATAAACACACCTAAAGTGTAGTGTACTGTGCTAGCTTAATAAAGAACACATGAACAAAGTATCTTCGCTTATTAGAGACAATAAGAAAAGTGCTAATGGATACTTTCTTAGCGGGAATACTTTTAGATAGTAAGTAAAGAAGAGGTTTATACGAATAAAAATGTTTTAATACAACATTTATGTCCACTAAGCCATTCCGAGCCTCTAATATAGTTTAACGACATTAGTATAGTATGCAAAAGTAGCATCGTGTCCTAATAATTCACATACACTTGTAGATATCTTTGTTAAATTAAAGGTGTGAATGAAATCATACATGCCTATATTATAGGAATAATAATACTATACAATATACATCAATCAGTGTGATGTGGACGTTATGGCCGAATTTCAAATTGGTCATTATAAAATACACCTAGAGTTGTAATAAACAAGTATTTTATATGGAACATACATACATACATAACTTCACGCCAGTTCCCTTGCGGGGTAGGCACGAACGACAGAGCGCCATTTAGGCGCATTTATATGGAACAGCTAATTAAAATTTTCTAAACGTTAGCACAGTAGAGGGTTCTGTAAAGAAGGCCAACAGTGATTGTTTTGTGTTGATTACAGATCAGAAATTTGAAATTTTAATAAGAGAAGCATATAAATTTTATAGTTTTTCACATCTATACTAATATTTATAAAGAGGAAAGATTTGTATTTTTGTATGTTTGTAATAGATAGAGATCCTAGTCACCCCAGACTTACATGATTTTAGGAAAGATGAAATTTTTAATTTCGGTAGTTTAACATAAACATAGAAAGGAATAGATACTCACTAAGCTGAAAGCGGGGCCGTTTTTCAGGTAGCAGGTATCAAAGGTGGAAAAAAAACATGCTAACTTACGTCAAAGTAGCAAGGTTAGTTTTTACATATGTCATATATCATATTGTTGTAGACAAAGGCATACAGTTGCCAGACACTTCCCGTGGGCCATAACTTTTGACAGACACTTTAAAAAAATGTGAAAATTTACGTCATTTTAGGAAGTCTGAATTTTATATATGTTATCAAGTATAATGCAAAAGTGGATGGATGCAGAAGTCGTGGAAGGCCACGACACACCTTCCATGATCAAATTGTTCGTGTACTAGCAGAAGGTGATGTCAGGAGTCTTAAGAACAGACGAGCGTGCATGACAAGAGTTATGAATGTCAAAGAAGCAAGTGAGGTGTGTAAGAATAAGCCTAAATGGCGCTCTGTTGTTCGTGCCTACCCCGCAAGGGAACTGGCGTGAAGTTATGTATGTATGTATGTATGTATCAAGTATAATATTTTAAAATATTTTCCAATGAGCAAGACAAATCTGATGGGCCAAACATCCCCCCAGACTCGTTAAGAGTTCCGCTGCGCGAGGAAGCGCGACAGGTACTTTGACGTAAGTTAGCATGGTTATTGTCTACCTTTGATACCTACTACTTGAAAAACGGCCCCACTTTCAGCTTAGCGAGTATCCATTCCTTTCTAAGATTATGTTAAACTACCGAGCCTGAAAATTTCATCTTTCCTAAAATCACCTAAGTCTGAGGTGACTGGGATCTCTATAACGAATAAATTCAAAAGCTACTGGACCGATTTCGAAAAATCTTACACCATTATTATTTATTATCCCTGATTAATAAAGGCTATATAAAAATTAGGAATCCCTACTAAAACATCAACAATGTAACCCATCAATCTAAATTAAAAAATACTTGGCGCTGGGAATCGCGTTCTACGATTTTGATGAAATTTTATGTGTATTTGAGTGGGTGGCATAGTTTTATTTTTTCAGAGCAGGACGACGTCTGCGGAGACCGCTAGTACATTATAATGTGGGTTCTGGAATAATTTTAAAATAACAAAAAAAAATATTTTAACGGTATCGTGGCTGTCTAATAGGCATTTAACATTTTGCGATGATAGAGTCATATCTATTTCTGCGAAGAAATGTTGAAGAAGAACCTTGTTGATAAGAATGACCTTTAACCAAGAATTTTCTTCTCCTTTATTTTCATTGCGAAAACCTTTATGTAAATAAATATTTATGTTTAAATATTTTAGGTTAGGCTTTTCACTATTCGAATTATAAATGAGGCATAGCGTATAAAACTTATCATGTTCATTTTGTATCTGAAGAATACTACCTGAAAATCTGAATAGTAGAATCACTACTATCTATATATTGAATGAAAAATAAAATATTTTTCCAAATTCACATTTAATTTTATTGAAAAGCGAATTACTGTCATTTATGTGCAAATAATGTAATTATTTATGGAATTTGAATAAAAATAAGTATATTATTGTAAATTTAGCGGTAAGCGTTGTACAATCTACAAGCCAGCTTAGATATACCACGGGGTTAGCCTGCAAGTGTTATAATTATATTGTATGTATTTTTGTATGTCTGTAGGTTTGAAAGTTTGTATCGAATAGCCTCTGAAAGATCTCAGTAGATAGCACTGAAAATTTCAGAGATTACAATAGGAATTTTATATATATTATATAATTATAATACATATATATATAATTTTATATTATGTTTTAACTCTAGCTTATTTTGACAAAAAGGATTATAACATAGGTAAATTTGCATTTAGATTATTTAGAGTTTATTTATAGATTTAGAGTTTATCCCGGAACCCATGCCATTTTCCGGGATAAAAAGTACCCTCCAAATTATAGAAAAATCTTTCATTAAAGTTATATGAAAATCCATACTAATACAAGACAAACACACATATTGTAGTATATCCCCAAATTAAGCAAGTTAGGATTGTGTTATAGGTTAAACAACGGACTACTCTGGAGCCGATCCCAAACACCCAGACCATGGCAAATAACGAAGAAAATTCGTCTCCGAAATTTACGATACCAGGAATCGAACCCGGAGTCTCTGCGTTGCTGTGAGATAAGCCGTCAAAGACTTAGTCCGCTTAACCACAGAGGCCGTCAAATTAATATTGTAAATGCAAAAGTAATTCCGTTTCTCTATCTAACTGTCTGTCTGTCCATGATGTTTTCACGGGCCAACCACGTTACTGATTTTTTTAAATTTTGTATCTATAATGTAGTTTCAATACCTATAATAGACATAGATACCTTGTAAAAATGTCAATATCTTGGAAGATTCTGGAGATATGAATATAAAATCCAAACACTGCACTAATCAAGTGACTGGAACAACTTGATTGAAAATAAAATTACAAAACAAAACATTACAACTTCCCGGCAAAAGGTTTCATGACAGAACTCAATGAGGTCTTTAAGAAATATAATCTATAATGTAGCAAACGATACCTATTACTGTCTCCAAAACTCATTTTCTAACTTTACGCTTGAGCTGTCGAGTTTCTTTTATCACATTTGGCACTTTGACAAGAAGCTAATTTCACCTGTTGTTTTCTTAATTAAAACCATTATGAATGCGTTGTAGTAATTACAGAAGATAATCTATTAGCCACTAACTCGCTTATTTTAAAGAGCTTTTTACTAAATTTTCTGTAACGTAATTTATGTTTAAAAATGAAGTATATAGTGCATTGAGTGCTCTAATAAGGTAGTTGACTGTCATTGAGTTAATAAAAAGTTTTTATCTTCTTCCAAAACGTCGAAGCCACCTAGATTTGGTATAAGTAGAGCAAGTTATGACATCATATAATTAACAATTCAAACAGAATATTTATTAGTTTAAAAAGTAATTTAAATTATTTTTAAAATTATATTTTAAAAGTATGTTGATAATAACTTGGTATGATTGATGTAACGTAATACCCGCGCTTTTATATGTTTTTTTTATGTGTCACTTGCCTAATTAAGAGACCTTCAACTTTTGTATGAATTGGTCTAAACTAGTTGGATTTTTTGTTATATATATCACCTACCTAATTGAGAAGGAGACCTTCAACTTTGGAATGATTTGGTCTAAACTAATGCTTTTCACGTAGTTTCTGCAGGGTAACGTATTCTTCTATATTGAAATATAACTATTGTATCTGGTCTGTACAGTGCCGCCGTTGTAATTCACTAGCGTTATCGTTGTGCCGACGCGAACGAAGTTTCACTGACACACCTATAACTAAAAGACAATTTTTTAGGTAAATTAAAGTTATCTCATTACGATACGACTGCGGCTATTTATAAAGCATGTGGCACACTAAACAGATGTTCCAGTATCCAGTATTCGTGTAATGCGCTTATGGGCGACAGGGCGATAACCAGTCTGGTAATTAAGTCATCTATCACACTGGAGGGAGTTGATCAGACAAGAGCAACTGGTGTAGTATGGCGCCAAGATATATTAGATTCGGTTGGATAGATTAAAACAGGATCAGTATGAAGTATGAGATAAAAATTAAGGAAAGATGTACATTTATGTGATAGTGAGATCACAGGGATGTTTGTATATTTATTTGTTCTTATCCTTGGGAATTAACTGATTATTATATAATGAAAAAAAGAAAAAGTTTATTTTTGGAGGTTCGTGGATGACGTCCACAACCACATTCTTTTAAAACTACAAAAGAAAGTATGAATAAATTTATTTGAAGGAATAACGACGTACTTATTTTGCTTATGTATCTTAGAAAAACAATTTTTATGAGAATTTTCACGCTGCATTTTCAACAAATAAGGTTTGGACTCAGCTTATAGCTGTGCCGGAATTATATCTGACCCAACGTTGATTTACAGTGCAGACTTTTAAACTCGTACTAGTCGTTTTTGGCTAGAATATCACCGGCGATGCTCGTTATTGTTATGAGTTGAGAAATGTTTCTATCAAGTAGCTAACATGTCTATTTAAATTAATTGTCATTCTCTTTTTTTCTATTTTTCATTCATATAATTAAACTTCTTGTTTGTCTGTTTGTTCGGGTTTCATGTAAAAACTACTGGACCGATTTCAATGTGGTTTTCCTGATCGACAGCGAATTTTTCATCAATCGATAGCAGATTTTAGATAATAAAATGTGTGATACTTTTTATTATGGGAATTCCGCGGAAATTTTCGCGGGAGCGGTTTGAAGTTGTTCGGTTGCATAAAAATTGGCTTTTTTGATACGGATTTCACAAAAACGATAGCTTACTCCCGCGGGAATTTCAGGTCAAGCGTGGATGATGTCGTGGGCACATCCTCATTAACATAATGAAGTAGACGTTCATCACGTATAGTAACTATATTAGTTTAAATAAAAATGGTATGCTAGAATAAGTATCCATATTTCATACAAATAAATTTCATCCACAAGGCACTTGAAACGGAAATTATTTTATATATAGGCTTTAAAAAAATCTGATTGCGGCCTGTGAAACACGATATTCACTCATTTGTCAAAGGCAACACATACAAAATATAAAAATAATGCAGAAAAGCAATTTTGGAGTTGTATGCTGCAATTAGACAAATAAAGTTGGCACTCAGTATATTCCTGTGCCGAAAGGTGTTCCGACACAGCACTGATTTAAAGTTCCCCCCTCTTATTCTACACATATTTCATAATAACCATGTTTATTAGGAGAGCTACGTTTAAATTATTTTTAAAATGATTTACAGTTTATTCTCGCGCATTCGCGTGGAGAGCTCTAGTAAAAATTCTCTTTATACTCGTAATTTTTCTGTACAAATTTCATTTGATTTTATAACAAAGAAAGGACAGATTTCCTTTATTTATTAAAATTTTAATGCGTTCCTGCGGCACGCTCACATTAATACTGCGGAAATCCTTGTATTATTCGGAATTACCCCTTTTGTTCTTAGTATAATCTCCGCATTAGTGAATATTCAATTTTCTATTGGTAAAATGGTAGTAGACACTTTACTTGTAATCTTTGATTTGACATGTTTATTCGTTATTTACTTTAATCACACAAACTTAAAATTAAAATATACAAATATAATACATCCTACAGCTTAATTATAAAAAAATACAAATAATAAATAGGTCCCAAATCACCATTTGTTGGGCACGTTCCCAAAACGCTAGCCGCATTATCACGTTGAATGGCATCGCTTATGCGTTGCCCAAAATAAAGGCTAGCCTTTTGTTCGCGTGAAGCTTCTATCATCCGTGTAGATAGGTGTCGATAAAGGCGGTGAGCTTCTGGACCCCATGACCCCAGAATTTCGAGTCCAAAAGCGACAAATATGTATCTTTAATTAATATGTAGGTACGAATAAAGTTCATCCATAATTATGTATTTAACCACCACAGAACGCAAAATCTAGTGATTTAACGATTAGGTACCGTTTTTTAATTGTGGAGCTGGTAAACAAACAGACGGCCGAGCTCATGGAAAGTTGTTACCGTCGCCTATAGGCGTTTGCAACACCAGGAGCGAAGGCAGCGCGTTGCCAACCTTTACGATGAGGTAAAGAAGGGGGATAGGGGGATGACATAGAGGGGTCAGACAAGAGGAATGAGATAGAAGTTATGGGATATGGGATTGGAATACGGGGAGGGGGAACAACAATACTCTTTATTGTACACTAACATAATTAAAAAATATCACATTCTATTGTCTTAACTATAAGGTAGTACAATGGGTAGCCTTATTGCTTAAAGCAATCTCTTCAAAGCAATCACTTCCAGGCAACCTTTGGATGGACAAGATCTTATCTATCTATACTATAATGAATCTGTAAATATTTCGAGTTTGTACTAAGCGTTTAAGAATGTGAAAAAAGTGAAAGGGAAGTAGGTATCGGAACTCCCACTCATCGCAATAAACACGATTAGCACAAGGCTAAGCGTTTTACGCCGATATTCTGTGACAGTGTGGTATCACACGGATCGAGCCGGTTTAAAAGCTGTAATCAAGATAATGATTCTAGCGTGATCTACCACGAATTATATTCATATTATACGTGATAGATCTACTTTTTTTTTATTGCAGGAGTTCAGCAAATAGGCAGACGACCCACTTGATGGAAATCGGTTACCTTCGCCTATGAACATTTGAAACACCAAAGGTGCTACAAATGCGCTGCTCTCTTAAAGGAGACTGGAACCTGGTCACTAATGCCGGATCACAACTCAAGGTTGTTATGGCGACATACTTTAGACCAGGGGTGGTAGCCATCCAATCGAGCAAATGGCCTACCACCTGGCTGTGGGTTGTTTTGTCGCCTCTTATGACAGGCCGCCCGGCCGCAGGACATTGTATTCTTTCTCCGTTCCTGCACGTATGAATTCACAGTAAATGACAAATATATAGCACGATCGGATACCTTTCCAGGTTTCACTCTGAGAGCTCGGGGCTCGTTCTGCCTATTTCTTTCGTCTGAGATGTCAAATGGCAGTTTTGACAGTGAACGAGCGAATGAATCAAATCAAGCACATATCAAGGAAATGGTGTAAGACGTAGACGGATGAGCGGGAAATAGGAAACTTCAATCAACTAACGACCTTTATTTCCATCGTCACCACATGTTTGGTAAAAACACGACATATCAATATCCGTTATTCGAATCGCATCAGTAAAATTAAACTATCGAATACTCACTATCATTTTTATGATGAATGAAATGCAATCCACTTTCGAGAGATTTACTTTCGCTCATCGTACTTTTTTTGTATGTGACAACGTTCGAAAAAACGAGGGAATGCTAAGTCGGATGAAGTTTTCGGCGAAAACTGTACGAGTGTTTTATTATGCATTATTTTAATAACTTATATTTGTTGTTGAAAAGGACAGTACTGGTTTTTGAGTGTTTTTATGCAAAAAAATTGTATCTGTGTGAAGAACTTAAATTGCTTGCTGAAATGGGACCTTTCGAGCTGCCAAAAGATTTTAATTATTTGGCGACACCATGGCTTGCCCGTCTGAATGGCTAACACCCCGCCCTAGTCTAGAGTGCGCTGCCATAATAACCTCGAGTGGGGTTCCGGAATTAGTGACTAGACCAGTCCGCATTTAGAGAGCGGCAGCACATTGGTAGCACCTTTGGTGTTACAGATGTCTATAGGCGATAGTAACCACTTTATCTATAAACTCTGCTTAGCCATATTTATTATAATAAGAAATGTGGATGTTAATCTAATATGTATTTCTTAAAGTAAAAAATCATTTAATCAAGCCTAAATTCTGGTATTCTATCTATGGCTCCTTGAGCCTGTGAATATATATATATATATATATATATATATATATATATATAATACAATAGACGTTCTCTTTATAATAATAGTCTATGACCTCTGTGGTTCAGTAATCAGAGCGTTGGCTTGTATAATTACTAACACACAGAAACCATGGTTTGTTCTTTTCTATATTTACTCTGGTCTGGGTATCATTAGCATCAACCAACTTATATACATATGATGGACAAATCAGGTGGCAGATCTCAAACACCCAGAACAGACTAAATAATAACAAATCTTTTTACGAAATTTGCAATATCCTGGAATATTTTAGCCTATTAGACAACAAAGCTACCTTCGAATATGGCTTAGATAACAACAGAAAGGAAAAAAGAAGAAATTGTTATCTAGAGTTCAAGTGAAAACAATAAACACAAGAGGTTGATAAGCATATATGAAACTTAACTCCAAATAGGTGATAATTAAACCTTTTGTCCACCTGTTTGATTTCATGAAAACACGATGTGAGGAAATAATACGCAAACTTCAAATTCGGAACAACAAAAGTACACATAAGGTGCTAGTTGTGTAAAGTAAAACTCAGTAACCCATAAGTAAAATTCTAGTAGCACGTTGTGTCAGTTCACTACGGTATTGAAAACAGGCAAGTTACTTTACTATAGTCGACGACATAACGCGTGCCGGCTCGGACGCGCCGCTCGATGTTTGGACGCGGCTAGCACGCGATTTCTCGCACTACTCTTAGTGAACATAACATCACTAAAATTAAAAAAGAAACTTTCAACCTTCTCCAGAATAATTAAAAAAATACGCAACACTACTCAGAAAGCAGACTTTTAAAAATAGAATCTTTAAAAAAAAGTTTGTGAATGGAACAGTGAATGAAAATCTAAGTGTCCCGTAATAAGGTTAGTGTAGTGTTGAATAACATTTACATAACTGCGTTACAATTTTTAATTATTCATGTAAAATATTCGGTCGGTTCTTTATCTATCAATGGATTGGTCAATAGTACCGGACATGTTCAGTTCATTGGATAACCTTAACCCGTCTGCAACAGAGCCACGATTCTTGTTACATAGTTTTGTTTTTATATAAATCAATTAACATGATGATAATACTATTTTAATAAATTTATATTATAACATCTATTACACTACTCGTAGCCTTCATAAAAGCTTGCTTTGAAAAAAATATGCAGTTGTTCGCTCTTGAACATTATAAACCATTTGTTCTGTTGTAATGTATGAGAGTAGGAAGTCGTGATATCTCAGTAGTTCAAATTCTGGTCGAAGGCACGAACTGCTAAGGCTGTTTTCTAACTCAATATGCATATTATTACCATTACCACGTGGCGAAGGACAAGAGTATGATGAAAACTGTACATCAAGATAACTAAAGTTCCAAATCCTCTGAACGCCCTTCTGGCATATTCGGCCTCACCGCTTCGATAAGGACCAGGCCGGCGCTAGGGTTCCTGAGATTTTGAGCCCACTCATATACGTCCCTTTCTTTGATAATAGGGAGGTCAGAGCCCAGAAGGTGAATGTTTGTGAGCCCATATTATTATAATTATAGTACTATGTGTAACGAAGGAAAACTTGTAAGAACGTATAACGAAACTACCGACGTGCGCAACCTTTCAGTATACCTAGCACAAGCATACAACACAAGGCCACTATCCGTTCTTCTGAAATGAGAAAGCCCGTATCCAGCGTTAGGGATATACATAGGTACATATAATAGAATATACCTATTTTATTGCTGAAGATTAAGATACAGTTGAAGAAATTCAAGTGCAGAACACAATAGGCGGCCTCATTAAAAGCAATTTCTTCCAAACAACTTTAGTTTTACTTTAGAGGAATTAGTTAAGTTACATATCCGTGCAGGAACGGAGAAAGAATAAAATTTCCTGCAGCCGGGCGGCCTGTCGTAAGAGGCGACTTAACAACCCACAGCCAGGTGGTAGGGCATTTGCCCGACTGGATGGCTACCACCCCTGGTCTACAGTATGTCGCCATAACAACCCTGAGTTGTGTTCCGTCATTAGTGACCAAGTTCCAGTTTCCCTTAAGAGAGCAGCAGCGCATTTGTAGCATCTTTGCCGTTGCAAATGTCCATAGGCGACGGTAACCGCTTCCCATCAAGTGGGCCGTCTGCCAGTCTGCTGATCTCCTGCAATAAAAAAAAAAATATATAACTATATAATTGTAGCATCTATAACTTCAGCGTCCTAATAGATATTGATCGTCTTTTATTTCATTTTTATTATTCTTAGCATATAATATTACAAGCATACATACATTATTTAACCAAATGAAATTAGAACACTTACTACATAGCTCAGAAAATTAAATAATTTTTAGAAACTGTCCCAGCTCTTGATATTTTCAATATAAATATTTATTTAATTAATTTAAACAGTTTTTTTTTTACCAGGAGCTATTATTAACATATTCATTCGAGCACTTTTTTTTAAATCAAAATATCTATGATTTGGTCATGGAGTATTAAGATTGTATTTATGAAAAAAAATCGTCTGTCAAAAAATCAATCTATTAATAATAATAAAAATTAGCCCGAAGTAAAAAAAAAGTAAAAGTTCATCTGCTTGGGTTACAGAAATATAGACGACGACACCATTTTGCGGGACTGTAAGACCAGTGATGCCGGAACACAAAAGGAGATTATTCTAAAAGCATGTTTTAAAATAAGTCTGGGAGCCAATCAGATGAGCAAATATCCAATCACCTAGCGAACTATAGAATATGTTAAATAACATATCTAAAGCTGATTGTTGTAAAAGTTGTAAAACTAATGTCATAAACTTCAAAAGAAAAATATTGTTATTTTCATTCTGGACAAATACAACCTTAAAAACACAAATTCGTCTTTCAGTTGCCGAAAACATTGACGTCAATACGTAAAAAAAGTGAATTATCATCTCTTGTTCATTGAGTTAAATCCAATACAACTTACATTAATTTTAAATCATGATCATAAATTAATATTTGCTTTGTACCTATGTAAATACCTACCCTATATATGTAAGTATGATCAATATTTCAATAAGGCTTCATGGAATATATTAATAACTAGTGTCCGCCACTTTGTTGGTAGAGTTTGTCTACATTTATTCATATCTACTGAACCCTGCAAGACACCAAATAATTTTTTGTATTATATTATATATGGGGGCTAACAGCTGTAATCTTGAAGAAAAACTAAGGTACATAGATAGGCAAAAATGCCGATTGTTCATCTACAGCTGGCAAAAAATAATGTTTAAGATATAAGCTTAAAAGACGAATTGAAAACTAAAAATATCATTAATTGTCGAACAGGAAACTAATTATTATCAATATAAAGTCTGATTAATTTGGCATTTACTGATGCTATAAACTATCCGCAAATAAATCAGTGTGTACATAATACAACTTTAAGTCTGTTAATTTTGTATATTATTTAAAAGAATTTAAAATAATCACACTTTTAATTTCTACAATTTTCTGTAAAATCCTTTTAGCCATTTCGGAGTCAATGCACCACTTAACTCAAGCAACTAAGCTACCATGACTTACCTTTGGTAGATAAAAACTTTGTACATTATCTCTTGTTCATTGACTCAAATCTAATCTAACTTCGATTAATTTTCAATCTACATCGTAACTTTATACATCATATTTATTTATTGTATACTTTTTCTGATTTATATTGCCCAATTAGCTTATTATTACAATCTATATAACATGTATCTATTTTATTTACTTTTGTTATAAGTATCTTATTTTTACTATAATAGGTGCCGCAATTGGTTTTCAATCTAAAGGTTGAATGAAATAAATTGCTGATAGTAACCAGTCCGCCAAATACTATAACACTTTATTACAGTTTTATCAGTTTTTTTTAAGTTTAAATTTAAATTATCTGGAAGTATCTACGTACACAATCGTTCTGAGATCACTGCTACTGCAGTAAGTAGCTAAACATCAGATTATAATAATAGTAGTCATTAGGTAGCTTTCGGAGACATTGCGCGGCTTTGCGTCTTCTACCATCTGTACAATGGGAGTGTTCCGAGGGATTGTTTGATTTAGTGCCAACGCTTCATTTTCACAACTGCACCGCTCGCCATCGTTAGGATATACACCTCTATTTCCTTTAGCTCTCACGCTCAACTACGCAACGGTTTTCTAGAACGTCTGTCCCCCATACGACAATGATCTGGAGAGAATTTCCCTACAAGGTTTCCCCATAGTATTGTTTAAGAAGGGCGTTATAAAATGTCTTATAGGCTGGCAACACGATGGCAACGCTTCTGGTGTTGCTAATGTCTATAGGCGACGATAACCATCTTCCATCAAGTGGGACGTCAGCTTGTTTGCCTGCCACAGGCAATACAAAGAATTATAATTAAAATAAAAAAAATATTCAAAGACTCCATTTAATTTAGTGATGAATAAATTTATAGATAAGTAATTCAATTAAGACGGATCATTATCATAGAAACAAGCTATTAAAACTTACATGTCAATTTCTGCTATAAATAAGTTGTAATTGAAAAACACGAAAAAGGTATTAATTGAACATCCTTCATACAAAGTATAACCCAATATGTTTTTAATTAATTAATAGGATTCATTCATTAAAATTAAAATTTATGCAAGCGACTTATCAGTAAATTGACATGTGGTCGGTACTCCAATCATTACGTTTTTTTTGTTAAGCAATCAGTTTTAGAGTTCACCTATAGAAAATCATATAGACAAATTTGTTATGGATAATTATAATGGCAGCCATACATATATTGTTGTTTCAGCCAAGTGCGTTATAAAGGTCGAACATCTAGTGATTTTGTCTTTTAAGTACGAAACTTAAAATAAGCATTTAAATGAAAATACCCATAGCTCAAAAATTAAAAAGTAAGAAAAATCACTTTATTGTTAGAAAATGAGAAGGCGGGGAGTGGGGGGGGGGGGCACGATTCTTATGACTTTAGAATCCCTACCCCACAGAATCGTTTAATTTTGCAAGATTAAGAGCCCGCTAGTAAAAGATTTACATGAAATTTCATATTAATAGTTTCATTCCCATTGTCGTGAAAGAGAGTAAAAGGCAAGTAGAGCATGTAACATAGACATAAACTCCTAGTTTAAATATAACTTATTATTTAAGGTTTTTACTGAGCAATACGATATGGGGTTTTAAAAAAATGTATTATTAAATTTCTTTGAGGTCGGTAGTGTGTTAGTATCACCCTTGTTGTTACAAACGTCCTTATGTGAGGGTACCCTCTTTCCATCAGATGAGTCGTTAGCCCGATGTTCTAGTCTAGTAACAAAAATACAGAACTGTAGCTTAAAGATCTCTTTGGTATAGTTGGGAGTGTTCTGAAGAATTATCGGAGCTGGTGCTTACGTCGCCATACAATCACTGCACCGATACGAATACGATCGCAGGCGACTGGGATCCATTATGCCTCATTAATTGGTAGTCTTGGCGCTTGCTCTTTTCAGAATTCGTGTACAATTTTCTGAATGAGCTTCTTCCCGCGGTTTCTATCGAGCACTTCATCATCATCATCATCATTTGGTTGATCAGTCTAATATCAACATTAGATACAAATAAATATACGGAACTCTTTCATATAAACTAAAACAACACACGATTGCTGAACTTTTTATTGATCAGCTGAGTATGTTATTGATTTTACGTCTACTTATACACATAACTATAGTCGCAATTTTTTCTAAAGCATTCGGGTCATTATCGATGCGACTCATACTTTGGGAATATACAGGCATATTTTTAAATGTTTTTACTGCGTGTAGTGAGTTGTCATGGTAGTATCGACTCACAAATTAATTTCTTTATCAGTGACAAGATTCTGATGAATTAGCGGCATTTTGAATAGAAGAGAATAACTTCTCATAATTATTTTTATGAAATAAAGTTTCCATTTGTAACTGGACTCTAATTCTGGAGTTCTATAGCATTTTTAGCAAAAACGAGACACTTATAAAATCGTCATATTCATCTGTCTACGCACATTATGTCGTCGTCATTTTTCTGAACAAACTTTTGGTTTAGACGTTTTAAACTAAGTATAAAGTATTATATAATTATGTATCTGTTCTTGTAAGTACATATATTATAGAAAATTAAATGATACCTAATTCATTCGGCTTCGTTCGCAGAAACATCAGATCTATGTCTTATCTGAACTATCTCATTAACTGTGATGAACACTATTCTATATTCATCCCTGTTTTCAAAAGTGCATAGCTTTGTAGAGGAACACTTACAAGCTAATAGATGGCGCTATGCGATAATTGAGGTCGCAAAAGTTTTCCGAAACGTACAAAGAATATATACAAATTTTCAATAATAACAGATGGGCACAGGTCTACGAGGAACAGCAATAGCTTCGCTGGTAGATCTTCCTTTGAGACGGAGGAGCATTCCATCCATCTCGCTCCTCCACCCTATATACGGGGCATCCCTTACAGCCTTATGATTATATTGTAAACGTCGTTTAAGGAAGAAATAAACGTCAAAATATTATTAAAATAATCTCAACGACTTTTTCTTTTCATAATATTAATCGAGCGCATGGGTACATGAAGGAGATACAATACAATTGGTAATCGTTGCCGAAAGTTGTTTCATTATCACTCATACATCCTTCATCATTTGATATTTCAAAATCAAGCTTAAAAAGAGTTATATTAAAGAAGACCCTAAAATAACTCTTTTTTTGACCATCTTACATATGGTTTGTTTGTAAAATACAACTTTATGCGACGTAAAATATCTTGAATAAGTTACATAACGTTCATCCACTCATGTCTTCTATTCTAATAAAGAAGAAACATTTCTCACCAATACTAAGATCAATGTTAAATATCTTACAACCTTCAATTATCAAGTTGAGATGACGTCACTGAGATTAATGAATCATAAATGTTAGAATTTCAGCTTTATTAACACACTTTGATCAAAATCCCATAAACATTTAACACATCGAGTAATTGTGAAGGAAGAAGTGATTTAATAGGTTTTATGATGTGGAGGGCAATGTACGGAGCAGTGCACGCTTTCCGGCCGAGGTTCGACCTTAAGCTATTGGAACGGTGGGCAAAATACCATCTAAAGGAGATATAGAGTTTGAAGGGTTATAGGGGAAACTTTACCTTTGTTGGCAGCACATTAATGGATACCCTGTAGTGGAACACTTACAAGCCAATAGATGGCGCTGTGCAATAATTAAGGTCACAAACATTTCCCAAAACGTACAAAGAATATATAAAAATTTTCAACAATGACAGATGGGCCTAAGCCTGTGAGGAACAACATTATTCTTAATGGAAGATCTTCTTTTGAGGCGGGGGGAGTTTTTGGCGGGAACTGAAAGATGTTGTGCTGTGCAGTTTTATTTTCAAAAAATGTGTAAAATTACTCTAAAATGAACAATCGTTGTAGGATATTCATAGTTTTTGAGTAGTAATTATGTGTTTTTGTGAGAAATGGGAACTGTATAGTCAAATGTGGGCTTTTGAGTTGTCACAAGAACTCTGTTGAATGGCACCAGCTGATAACCTACAGTTCAGCTGTGCTACACGTAGGCTTAAGAAAATGAAGAAACTATATTGTAAACTAAGATCTGGCTTAAAGGCCTAGCTGCCAAGCCATAAATCTAAATAAATAATATATAACAAATTCCTTTGAGGCGGAAGAGCATTCCATCTTACTCCTTCACCCCTCTACGGAGCACCCTCTACAACCCTGTTTTTTGAAGTGAAACTTCTATATAGACTGGGTCTTCGATTTTTCGCTCACGAAAAAGCGTCACGGCCGCGTGTTCTAATACCTACTTATATTTTTAAACTCGTGATATCTTTCGAATGGGATGTCCGAATTGAATAATTCAAAAGTTATATAAGGGAATAGAAGCAGTCTTGAATATGAAGTAATTTATTTTGATAAGGATGAATACTAAGATACAAATAAAGAGCCTTTTCTAGCGGCACCATTTTAATTTAATTACATTTTTAAAATAAAAGAACACTTATTGTGGCATAACTATAATAGTTAGACATATGCTGCCGCGACACTTTTTTGTAAATAATGATTTGTTCTGCAAAGTTGTAGTACATTATTTTATTTTAGGTATTTTTTTACACCTTGGGTTACATTATTGGAGTTTTAGTAAGGATCCCTAATTTCATGTCAGCCGGGGATAGTGTAGCTTGCCAACAGCCGCTTTGGCCTTTAGCTATCAAGGGAGCAAAGGACTCATCACCCCCGCTGACGAAGTGAATGTGTTCTGATTCCCGGGGCACATTCAGGCACTTTTTGCGCTGGATCGGACTGGGCGTAACTACGTTCTAAGTCTTAGCCTTTCCTACATAAAAAGCGCGGGGCACATGGGAGGAGCGTGGTTTTAGTGGGTAGTGGGTGTTGCCCGTGCAACTTCTCTGAGCCTCCACACAAGCTGGCTTGATTAGTGTTCGGATTGCCCCTTATCAAAGGAAAGCCTTCATGATCAACTATGGTCTAATCCCTTGCAAAGGACCAAGTATTGTGCGTAAATAGCATTTCCCCCGCCTTAAAAAAAAAAAAAACTTGCCAACAGTAAAAGAATTTTTCAAATCGGTTCAATAGTTTCGGAGCCTCTTCAATGCAAACAAACAATCTAATCTTTCCTCTTTATAATATTAGTATAGATATTCATATATATTTATTATAAAATTAATTAGATATTTGCATATTATCAACAGTGCAAGATTTTGCGCTGGAAGTTGTTTAATAAAATTGGGAGCTGGGTTGCCCTAAAAAGCGCTATATCTAGCTCCGAAAGCGCTAAATTGGCAGCCCTGGTGAGCCGAGCGCCGGGGATGTCCCGTAAACGAGAAAGGGAGCGAGAGAACGAGCGAGGATGTACCTCGTCCTCCGACGACCTTGTCCCTCTAATACCTAAAATCGCGTCGTGTGCATCGGAAAGTGCGATGTTCCGAACCGCCATTAATGGAGAAAAACTTAACTATGCTCTCCACGTGGCTGGGCATCACTGCTTCTATTTATGGTTTGTGTAAAAAAATATTAATAAACAATTTTAGAGTAGACTGTGGATGTTTTTTTGGTTCTGGATCAAATTCAGTTTTTTGTTTGATAAAATAAAATATGTTTAAATAAAAAATGCATTAATTAAAATGTACCTAACCTAACCAAGTCATAATATGCAGTAAACCTACGAAAAATCAAAATGTGTGCTGGGACACATATTAGAAGTGAAACTTCAACGGAAAAGTGGAAAAACGAATCGCAACGGACAACTGGAAAAACGAATGGCAACGGATAAGTGGAAAAACGAATCACAACGGACAAGTGGAAAAACGAATCGCAACGGACAAATGGAAAAACTTCAACTGACAAAATGAATCGCAACAAAATTTTAACCTGAAGTTTTACGGGCAGATTGTTAATGTACATGACCAATTTGAAAACCTGCCCGTAAAAGTTCAAATTAAGATTTTGTTGCAATTCATTTTGTCACTTGTCAGTTGACGTTTCACTTCTAATATGTGTCCCAACACACTTTTTTATTTCAGAGCCATCTGCCTGGTTTAAATTTGTATCTAAACCATTCCGGGACACACTTGATCACACAACAATAATTCACCTAAATCCTGGAACCTGATTGCAGCGCCACGTACTTGGTTCAATTGTAAATCTAAACCATCCCGAGACCCACCTAGACACAACAAAATTGGTCAAAATCCTGGAAACTTATAGCATCCTCATCTGCTGCGATCAATTGTTAATTTAAACTATTTTCGAATCCACTTGAACACAAATAAAACAAATCATCACAATCGGTCCCACTGTTTAGAAGGAGTTTAGCAGCGCCACCTACCGGGTCCAATCGTAAATCTAAATTGTTCTGGGACCAAGTTGAATACGCACAAAAAAATCATCAAAATGACGTCAACTTTTAACGTGGCAGAGCTATGCTGGAATCATTATCTTAATTACAGTTATTGCGGGCGGCTCTATCGGTGAGATATCATTCTCTCACAATACAGTTATCCTTTTCCTGATCATGTTTCGTACGACGAGTGAAAGGTCTGATGGTTCACTTGCCCCTCTCCTATGCCATCTCCCTAGACCAGTTCCATAGCCTATCCCTTCTAACCCATTCTCCTATATCCCCTGTGGTTCAGCGGGCTAAGCCTTTGCCGGCTTACCTCCCTGCAACACAGAGCTTCCGGTTTCGATTCCTGGTATAGTAAATTTGGGAAACAAATTTTCTTCATTATTTACTATGCTCTGGGTGTCGTACTGGGGTCGGCCCCAAACTAGTCTGTTGTATATTACCCATAAAAAAAATGATTGACTGGGTGCCAATTATACCCTAAATATGAATGGAAAAATAGTATCTTAGACACTAAGCTAACATGATTTTCCATTTATTAAAGTATAACGTTCAATATTACAGAGTTATGGGGCTTGAAAGATTATAAATTGACACACATGTTTTGTACTCCAAAATGTTTGTCACTTATCAATAAGATCATCGTCCCCAGTAGACAAAATTTTATTTCCTAATGACTAAATTCTTGGCACTCGCTCTATCTCTGATAACATTTGTACGCGATTCTAATCACACAAAGCAGTCTTAAAATTGTTATGTTCGAAGAAAAGTCTATTTTATTCTAAACAATAGTAGTAGTTAGTAGTTTTATTGCGAGACATGAAATTTTGTTATCCAACAAAAAGTTGGCTTCTTGTACGTACATACTGAAATCAATAACAATCATGGTTTAAAAATGTTACAACTATAGTGCTAGACATAATTTATAATCAGACTACAATGATAAAACTAAAGAGGTGTAGATAGTTACTATTAGATACTGTGGTATATCTCCTTATACCCTTAGGACGTCAGCAGTACATATGTCATTCTACCCGTAGGACGCCGTACCAGTGTACCATAATTTAGGTACTACTGCTCAAGCGGTCGAGTGTCGATTGTTAATGTATTTGCTTTCACATGTACTTTATAGTAAATTATTTTCGCAAGTACTTTCACATATCTACAGATACCAAGACATTTTAAAGGGGACAAAGAAGTATGGCCCGTTCCTAAATGTAACCAACCATTCATTTGTCTTACTATCGGTTAAAACACAGAAACATAATTAATGTCTTTGATATCTGGTGTTGGAGTAATGCTCAGAATTCCGAGATTATCAGCAAAACACTGACACCGAACGAGTCAAATAGCGTTTTAACTATTGTTTAAACAACATTGAAAACTATTTTCTTGTAGCAATATTTTGAAAATAAAACTAAAATATAGTTTTCTAATGTCCGTTTTTCTAATGTGTAAACATATTTTTTTTATTACATGAGTTCAACAGACAGACAGACGGCCCACCTAATGGAAAGTGGTTAACATCGCCTATAGACATTTGTAACTCACTCTAAACGAGTAAAAGTCACTCTCTAAAGGAAGGCTGGAACCTGGCCACTAATGCCGGAACACAACTCAAGGTTATTATGGCGGCATACCTTAGACTAGCGGTGGTAACCAGCCAGACCGGTAAACACCCTACCATCTGGCTGTGGATGATTTTGTCGCCTCTTACGATAGATCCCTCGCCGCAGGAAATTGTATGAATTTTAGAATTTATTGTAAAATGCCTTCCTCTGACCAATGGAATATGAGAAGTGATATTTACTTTTATCCAAATCATGATCCTTAATGTTAAAAGAAGAACTAAATAAGGAGAGAGACTTTTTTCCGCCTATCATCCAATTCTAATATTCTATGCATCAGCTCAGAATCTAGTTTCTTTATAATATAAATTATATTGTATTATTTTGTGTATTAGGTATATATGTTTTCTATTAAATTATATATTTAACCCAATAAAATTAGTTGTGGGATTAAAAGAATAAAGATCAAAATCAAAATAGAATGAACACCCAACCGCCCTATCTAAAACACTTCCCATACTTTATTCAATTAAAACATTAACATAAATCTTGTCAATTAGTTCGTTTGTTCTGTACGGTCTCACAGTACATTCGTGTAGTGTCCTGCACAATTTAGGGTACGTGCACATTGTAAGCGATATCGCGTGAGTATTGTCGACACAAGTTGCAACGACACGGTGAGTGACCAAACAGTGCAGCCACAACTTAAACATAAATATGTTTCATCAACGGATACAATATTACGGATTAATAAAACGGTTTTCTACGTATATCATATTTCAATCATTTATTTTCTTATCATTCAGCTTTTCATGTTAAATTAATGATGTTTTAAAAATCAGTCAACCTAATGTGCCAAAAATCAGAAACATGACCATAAGCAAGGGTAATAATTTTCCATTTTGTGTTTTGCTACTGTTTGTAGTATTCCACCAACAAAATAAATTCATATAACTCGTATTTAATGCAAAAAATATATAAATAAATAACTTAATATGTGCTTTCTTAAGCACACACGACGACAAGACAATCACACGACGACAAAAATGAAAACATCATCAATACTAAGAGTATAGCGGTGAGGGTTGAATATATTTTTCTCGCTTTCTTAGTCGATTCGAGCCGACTTTACTTACGGGTACGTTCGCCCCGAACGTGCGTTACAAAGCTGAGGATAACTGAGTGATGGCTCAGTTTCATTCAGTACCCACAAAATAAAGTGCTCAACGCGCCTAAAGAAGTTTTCACTTCAATATAAGCAAAACAAGTCAATCACCAGCAGTTGTCGCTAGCCGCTCGAATAGTAACCGTCGAGTGAAATCACCCGCATGCTGCACAAGCCCTAAGGGCTCTGCGATAACACTATCGTACAGCGCGGATGGTTTAACGGGTCCGATCGACAATTTTTTATTGGACCTGCACTGCATGTAGGTCAAATAGAGTTACGATGTGAACCGATAACGTGAGCGAGTAATGTGCGCTATAGTGTTGCAAAGGGCATGTTATTGTTGCTGACAACATTCGTACACTATTATCGATTATGTGCTAAATGTTTTTCCGGCTTTAGTAAATGGCTTTGTATCGTCTTGCACTTCATTCACTGATTCATGTTTACTTTCAATGAATGTTGTAATGAAAACATTACTTTTATTAAGCTCGACTTATTGATTGAGTGTTAAAAAATAGGCTGTTAATTAAAGATAATTTGACTTATAAAGATCCCATTTAGAGAGTTTAATTATCATTTAGCTTGAAATAAAATAAAATTGGCAGACAAACAAATACACGGTATATTCTTAAGCTGCAAGCAGTTAAGTTTATATTATGGCTAATATATAATGAGCAACTTTGGGGTATATCCCAGGTACACCGTATAACGGAAAGATGGTTTATGAATTTTACTATACCCAGAATCAAACCTGGGACTTCCGCATTCCAGTGATCTAGGCGGAGAGATCATAACCATAGGGACCAGTAATTAAAATACACATAACTGTTCAATTATTTGAAAACTGCTTTGTCATTAATTATGAACATTTAAGATTCATAATTTAATCTTTACTTCGGTGCAAGATCCATGAAAACAAAAAATACGGATGCAAAGCAAAAATAATACGGATGCAAAGCAAAAATAATATTTTTAGGTATTTGGTAAGGTTACGGTCCATTATCCAAATTTTAAAGAACAAGAAAAGTAATTGTAAACTCTCTCTCTCTCTTTTTCTTTCACCATATCCCAATTACTTGGGGTCGGAATAATATGTCTTTTCCTTCCACACTCTTCTATTCTGATATACTTCTTCTGTCACACCGCATATCATCATGTCATCCTTCACACAATCCATCCATCTTTTTTTTGGTCTACCTTTAAATTTGTACCCATCGATCTTGTAGTATAACATTCTTTTTGTCACGTGACTTTAGAAGAAGAAGAAAAGTAATTGTAAACATACTTATGTTAATTTAGTCTAGGATCCTTACATTTCCAATGTATTAATACACACACACACACATATTAACACCAGTTCTTTTAAAATTCGTTGGAATAAATTACACGGTTCCTATATTTTACCGATCGTTCAATTGCCTTACTATCGGTTAAAATTTGACATAAGCTCCATACAAGTAATGTCAAAATTCAACTGAGCAAATGAATAGTGAGATATAGGAACTGGACCTTAATCAAAACCAACATTACAAAATAAACGCTTTTTGACATACTAAATAATTAATACCAATAACAAGAAGATATCAACTTAAAATAAAATTTCTATTGTAATTTACAAGATAGATTTAAAAAAAAAATCTATTGCATGAGTTCAGCAGACAGGCAGACCGCCCACCTGACGGACAGCGGTTACTATCGCCTATGGGCATTTGCAACACCAAAGATGCTACAAATACGCTCTCTTAGCGAGGCTTCTTCGTGCAGGAACGGAAGAAGAATACTAATTCCTACGGCCGGGCGGCTGTCGTAAGAGGCGACAAAATAACCCACAGCCAGTTGGTAGGACATTTACCCGACTGGATGGCTACTACCCCTGGTTTAGAGTATGCCGCCATAACACTCTTCAGTTGTGTTCTGGCATTAATGTCCAGGTTCCAGTCTTTTTTTTCTACTGCTGAAGCACAGCAGACAGGCTGGCGGCCCAACTATAATGGAAAGTGGTTACCGTCGCCTATGTACATTAGCAATACCAGAGGTGCTGCCAATGTGCTGCTGGACCTGAAGGAGAAATTGGAACTTGGCCACTGATGCTGGAACACAACTCAAAGTGTTTATGGCGGCATACTCTAGCCCAGGAGTGGTAGCCATCCAGTCGAGTAAATGCCCTATCACTACTTTGCTGTGGGTTGTTTTGTCGCCTCTTACGACAGGCCGCCCGGCCGCAGAAAATTGTATTCTTTCTTCGTTTCTGCACGGATGCATATAATTCAAATATATGCATATATATGGATGGATATGTAATTCAAAACACATCTACATTTATACAAATTCCTTGACTAAAAAAAACTCATTTGACAACAAACAATCCTTTCACGTCTCCTTTTCTTGTTTTAAACTCGGTGATTAATGATATTCCTGTTAAAAAAAAACCTCGAGCTAATTAACTAGAAATGTAAACAATCTTGTGAAGCAAGGTGATTGGGTTTCACAAACTTATTATCTAGCTACTATTTCATGCGGCTTTGCTGCTTACATTTTGGTTAATATTTTTTGTTTTCTATTTTTGAATAATTTGATTTTAAAATTTAGAAAGAGATGTGATGCTATCTAATTATAAAGGATTAATACTCGTAAGATAGATAGATAACTTTTATTGTAACCCAATACAAAAACTAACTTAGAGATTAAAACTACATAATTGTATCTGATTGTGTGAAAATGGTCTGGTCTTACCGCTAAAAAGCGATCTTTTCCAGAAAACTCCAGCTTCTCTCTTTTTCTTCCCTAATTAGGCTTATTATATCCTAGGAACTATAATAGTACCTATTCAATTTAGTTCCTGTTCAAACTGATTCTTTAAGTTTTTATTTTGTTTTTTTCATGTCATATTAAACATATCAAAGAACATATAGCACATATTAATATTTATGACATTTTTTATTTAATTCAATTTATATTGATATAACAGTCTGCAAGCCATACAATTTATACAGTTCCAAAACAGGAATAAATAAATTAAAAAATAACCTGGATTCCGTAAAAACCTTTCAATCATAGACTATATCCATATATTGATGCAAATACAGAAAATACAAGAAAATGTAGAAAAATACTATACAATTATGCGTTTTATAGATTTCAGGAAAGGTCTTGAACATATATCAGGAATAAAATATATCCATAGAAATACAAATATGTCAGTATCTAAATATAAACTATAATAAGACAAAAATATAACGTACGTAACAAAGTAATAATCATTAATTAAAAAGCTATATCAATTAAGTACAACGTTTTTGCGTCGAGTTATTTATGATCGCTGTATAATTTTAGCTGAGCCTCAAAAGGGTAGGATTAAATGGTCAAATGGGTTCAATCAGATTACGTAACATTGTAAATGAGTTCACCGAGTTACTGACATTGAACTTTGAATGATGAAAGAAACACTATTATAAGAATAGTGTACTAGCACGATTGTAGGTTCTGTAAGACCCATTACGCACTGGCCGGCAACACGGGTGACGGCAACCAAAATTGTAAAGAACCAAGCTGGGAGTTGGAACTGAATGAAAAGTGATTGAATTTGAGTAATGTTTCTTGTACGTTAATGCAGAATAGATGTAGAAAAAATTAAACAATATAAGTATATGAAGTCTGGAGTATTTATCACCGCGACATTCTATCACCTGAAAAATGTTCGTCATGTGAACGTTCCTATATATCCATGAAGTGTTTCTATTAGTCGAAGTAACAAGCCTGTTGCTTGCGTGTTGCCACTACACGATGAGTTGCTTAGTCACTTGGACAACCGGCAACCAAGTGCGCGTACTCTATGCGTCACCTCTATAGAAAACGGTCGCCGTTGATCGTGTTGCCGGCGACCAATCGGCAGTGTGGCAGTGTATAACAGCTGCAAAAACTTCCACACCAAATAAATAATTGCGATATCCATTCCAAATCAGCTAGATGGCGTTGGTGATTAACAAATAAATACAAATAATAAATTAACAGTAAAATAAAATTGCGTCAAAATATACATAAATTATAAACCTGATTGTACAAGCAATCAAGAAAACTTAACTTCTATTCTACATATCTCTTCAGACTATAAGTAGAATACTGAGTTCCCAGAAACCTAGCTAGGTTATTTCACTGGATTTATTTTTCATGCGTATTTAAAGTGTATTTTTTCACACGAACACAATCAACATAACATAGGTCCCTTCTCTCTTTCTTAAAGTTTTTCTAGAAAGTGCCGGAACCCTAAAAACATGCCCAATAACTATGTGGCTCTAACTTACTGGGTTGTTAGTGTCATGTAGCCACTGATTGTAGTATAAAAAACGAATGACCGATTACTGTCGGCAAAAGTTGATTGATACGACACTTTTTTATTTAGAAGAATATTTATTTTCAGCGATAAAAGTTTGTTATTCAATATTGGTATAATTTCTTAGAAATTTCACTCATTATCGATACGATATATCAAATATTTATTGACAATTTGTGTTTGATATCAATTTCACCTCTTTCACATCGTTGGCCGAATGTCTCGTATTAGATAACGTTTTACATTAAACAAACATGTAAGTACTTATTAACTTGTTATTTATACTTCTGAATGGATTTTGTCTGTGTATTTTTGTAACTGAGGCTTTGTGTTCATAATTCATTTCCGCAAAAGTTCGCTCAACAACGTTTTTCTCGTGCAGTCTGGGCTTTGGAATAGGGATGCGTACACATTTTACAATAAATTCTAATATTTTAAATAAAAATAACAGGTGTTAAAATAATATCTCATCATTTTATTTGGAAAATATCATGATATTAATAATTTTAAAATAAAATGGAATATACTTCATTGCATAACATTAATATGCAGTTCAAGAAGTTATGTATAAAAAACAATAGGCGGTCTTATCACTAAAAGCAATTTCTTCCAGACAACTTTTGGATGGATTAGAAAATTTTGTGTAACATGTGGGTTTTGCTCTATAACTAGAACAAATATATAATACTATAAAAGGATAATTATAATTACTTTTCAAACAATAATTAAAGCGCTATTTGACTAATTTTACTTGTACCTACTTATGACGTCATAAGTAGGTATACTAGTACTAAATCTATGAGACTGCGACTTTATGAGTTTATAAAACAACATTAATACAAACAATAATTTTTTGACAATACAACACTTGAAGGGCTGACAATAACATAATTAGGTACTTACAATAATTATAATAACATGTAAAAGGAATGCTATTTTCTTCCATGATACTAGTATTTTTTTGTTTTTTCTCTTAATCAACCAAATATCAAGGCAAAAGGGTTGATCCTGGTGACTTGTACTACAGGTTTCTTTTTAACCTAATTTAGGCACCAGTATCTTACTTAATGTTGTCACTAGTTTTAAGTTTCACGGTGTACTTGAAGAGGAAATAAAGAATTATCTTATGTTATGATTATAAAAAAATACTCAGTTGATTTGACTATTTGCTCTCCCCTATTGGCTCCCAGCTGCGATCTTTTCACAGCCCTGTGTGCTTTTTTAAGTTGTCATAAAATTCTTTCGACTACGTTAGTAACATATATGGTGTTACAAATGTCCAAATTAGATCATTAGCAGAGCGGACAGTCTAATTAAGTGAGATACTTTTTGTAAATTTACAAAACGTCACAGCCATATAGATTTGTACAGGCAGGTGCAAATAAAAGGAGTCAGATAATTATGTTGTTGTTGTTGTGTTTAGAAAGTAATTGCAATTGTTTCTATCATGATATTTTAAAAGTTATTTTAACGTCTATCGTTAGTTCTTCTTTTCACTGTATATTAGATTTTATTGTTACATGTGCCCACACTCTTTTTTATTGACCGGTAAGACCCGCATGCGGGCTGCGGGAGATTTCTATTTGTAAAGAAAGAAACAAAAATAGGTACATATATACAAACACACAAACAGATATATTTTCAAATATATTTTCAAGTAAGAACAGGTAGTTACTTACTAAAATACAAATTACCCTATAAAATATTACGCGTACTTTACTTAGCCCTAGCAGGCTCGGTTGTTAATTACGGTCTAAGTAGTTATGGTAGAACATATAAAACATATCTAATGGATATATACAAACTTCAGTTACGTTTATTAAAAACAATAGTACCCAAGAATATTAAATCGAAACATAAAGATAATTATAAAGAATTATTCAAATATTGTAAAGTTATGAGTATATTTGACAAGGTTAAATTTTCAACACTAACTGAATGTAACAAACCAGAACTCTTAGTTAAGAAGACTATACCTAATTACATGCGACCGAGATCTGACTCATGTAAATATATTATTCCTAAAAATAATAATGTGTATGGGACAAAGCATGAGGAATATATGATACCAAACATTATAAATGATCTCCCAGAGGACCTGCAATTCAAGTACAAAAATAACCACAAATCAATCAAGTATAATCTGAAAGATTCTATACTGATTCCCAAAGCGGACCATAATGCTCACATGTGCAGACCTGGGACTAAAATGAGAATCATATACTAGAATGATGATAATCCCGCTTTATTATCAAATCAGAACTAAGGACTAGAATCTGCTCCTATTTTTGATATAACAATATTGTGTACACGACTCCCTGCGGCACGAATAAACCCATGAGGTTTCTGTGCCACAGTTCAAATGTTTCTAATGTATATGAATGTAAGCATATTGGATAGGATCTAAATCAGTTAAATCAACTGCATTATTTTATATAAATTTACAGAACGTCGCAGCCTTATAGATTTGTAGCAGCGTACCTACTTATGACGTCATAGGTTTGTAAAAGTAAGAGTCAAAATACAACACATTAATTATTATTTAAATAGTAATTAAAATTGTTCCTAGACTGCTATTTTACAAGTAAAATGTTAAGAATAAGTACTTTTATATGCACACGCCTGTACTTTTATATGTACACAGTATTAGAATTTATAGTAACAATCATGTGTCTCCATCCTTATTGTTCAGAAAAAACGCTTTTAAGTCAAACGCTTAAATGAAAATTTGAAGATAAATAAAAAAAAAATTGAATTAATTACACATTTATCTAAACGTTAGCAAATATTTAAATAATTATGATATTTCAATATCTCCAAATCGTATTTAAATCATTACAAAATATCAATGTAGCGTGTTATAAGCTCGGCTAATTCAAAAATCATATTGCATTTAAATTTTACTTATGGGTGTTTCATAAGCCGAAGTTTAAAGTATGAAAAACAACTTTTTAAAAGCGTTCTCCTTGTGTGGCCTAACGATGATTCGGTCACGGGATGGGCTAACATGGAATAATCAATATTCAATCTTATTTTATTAGCAATAAAGCTTAGTATTGAAATAAAAATATTAGAGAAATCCTCCGTGATGCTTAACGTAGCCCTGTCGATTGTCAGTAATTGAAAAGCGGTTAAATTACTATAATTTTGAAAGTATGTACGCAAATAAAGTCATTTTGCGGAAGAAATTTATTTTATAAATGGCTTTCTGCTGTTCAATACACTTAAAAGAAACTGTTTATTGTATTTATTACTTTTATATTTGCTCAGACCCTTGTTGTAGGTAACTTACACAACATGTCAAAAAACACAGCAAGTTATACCTACATGCTATTTATAGTTTAACAAAAAACTGAAATGCATGCAATACATTGCATAAATCATATTTATCACTAGCGGACGTTGAGATAATGTAGCATTCTAATGATGAAAGAATTTTTGAAATCGGTCCAGTAGTTTTTGAGTTTATTTGTTACAAACATACAAATCTTTCCTCATTATAATATTAGTGCCATATAGATGTATTTAGTTTAAGACTTTATGATTATATTTTTTCTAATCTTTCATTCTCAATAACCCAAGTATTTGTAAGTTTTTAAGTTGTTATTTGTTTTAATGTTTCGAAAATTCTTCATTCTTTACATAAAGTTCAAATATTACTTTCAGGCCATTTTTCGTATGTATCTGTGAAATTTTATACTATCCTTTCTTCTAAAACTTTACTACATATTCAAATGAAATAAATAGCGATTTAAAATATCGTTTTATTGTTAAAAGCAACAGACTAGAGAGAAATAGAGACTTTGTGAATATACATAAATTCGCGATAAGGTTAGCTGATTATGGCGAAACTTATAAAAGAGATTATTAGGTTAAAGCTACACTGTCAAAGATTACTTGCATAATTTAATCAGTTCAGAAAAGCGATTCTTCACGGCACGTCATAGCTACGGTTGCGCTTACGCACGTTGCGAAACCCCGGTCCGTTCCTCAGTACATATTTTTCTAAGTTATTTGTTTATGTGATGGGTGTCTTGTACAAGATAACCCAATTACGCTCACTTATCTATACTCAATTGTATTAAAACGTTTTCATTATGCTATGCTGCGGTACGTACACGGTTGTTACGACAGAATGGTTTACATACTAGCTCCAGACGTGACTTCATTTGTACAGAAGCAGCAAGAATTAAGCAAAAGATAGGTTAACAATCCACCTGATAAAAAATAATTACATACAAAATATTTACATATTCTCACGCCTGTTTCCCATGGGGGTAGGCACAGACGATGGATCTCCAATTGCGACGAACCTGACAAACAACTTTCGTTTCATATACTTTCATTAATCTCTTCATACCTGCACGTTTATTTGAAATACTTTTTACCTGACCTTTTTTAACACTTCTGCTATTTGATCATGGTGTTTACGTTACGGTATACCGACATCAACTCTACCACTCACAATGTTGCCATATGCTTGTTTGTGATTCTACCTTTAACCGTTCTCTCTACATGCGCAAACCACCTTAACATTCCTTTTTCTACTCTTGTTTTTACATATTTTTTCACTCCACAACGTTTCCTTATCACATTGTTCCTTATCATATCATTCAGCTTAACCTCACATAAAATTCTCAAAGCTCTCAACTGCGTCAACCAACTGCGTTTATCCTACTTACATGCTTTTTCTTTCATACCTAACTTTCATTGCCATACATTAGTGTTGGTACCAACACGCCTTGAGTGTCTGTAAAGGCACGCTTGGTTGTCCACAACCAAGCGTGTCTTTACAGACACTATTCATAAGTAGTTGCCGTCGCCTATATGCAACAGAAACACCAGAGATATTACCAACACGATGTGAGCCTTAAAGTAGTATTATTATATTATTCCCAGCTTATTCCAAATTTCTAAAATGCACATGATTGCATTCTTAAAGAGCATTGCTTCTAGAATTCAGTAGGGTTAAGGTTGTATAAATGAACACCCATCCTATGGCGAGTTGGGCGGTAGTAGAACGAAGGTGAAGACACCAGGTGGAAAATGTCTAGCTAGATGCGATGTGTCTCTGTAAGCTAAGCATACGAGTATTTAAGCCCTCAGGAAGTGTGACATTAACAATGCAAACATCGGTAAGTTAGATTGGATTACCTATGTCCAGCATAGAACTATTAGATTTCTATTATACATAAATATAAATAATATAGCTTTTATAGGGGTCCGGTCACGTAAAATTCGGATTCGATTTTATCCAAATCATCAAACAGGTATCGATTTAAAAAATTCTAACAAAGATTTATTAGTACTTTATAAATAATCATTATTACAAATTACATTCTAAGCGCGGTATTTTATTTGATTTTTAAGTTTCGGCCACTTCAGTGGTCGTGATTACGGAAGCAAATATCAAATGTCAATCAGTAATGTTAAATTTCAATCAAATAAAATACCGCGCCTAAAACGTAGTTACTTAAGTCTACTGGTAGCGAAAACTTACGAAAATACTAATCATTATTACTTTAATAAATAATTATTATTTTATTTTTCTATGTACACAGAATATTAATCGGTCGCAAACAATAGAAATTCCATTCGCCAAAGAAATTTCTACATACAAAAGTGACTAACAACATTAAGACATTGAGAAAAATTTCACCAAGTTACGTAATATTTGATAATGTCATCGTAATAAAGTGCAATAAACCTTTTAACTATCCGTGAAGTATCTAATTTAATTATAAACGTTATATGGTTTTCATACATTTATACTATTTTTAAAAGACAGTAAATCGTACTGTCTTGCAATACAGATGATGAGAGAGTAGTAACTTGTGTAACAGCCTTGGATAGATTCGGGTAAGAAAGTACCAAATATTAACTATTTGGGCAGGGTTTCCTCTTTATTATTGTTCAGCCTTTGATGTGACTATTCACACAGCACAGTAAGAAATGAACACCGTCTACACGCGGCTACGCCTTTTATACGAAAATACTATTATACTACCCTACAAAACAATAATATTGCATACATCATAGTGTTGCCAGGATCACTAAAACAACCATAACAATCAGTTACTAATGCACTAAATTAGTGGGCTATAATATAGTGGGCCATAATTTAGTGGGCTTATAAAATTACCGGTAGAAAATGGTTATTTAATTATAAATCGATTAATCGACTAAAAATATTATCTATAACAATTGTCTATGTGATATTAATATACACTATGGTTCTCATGACTACTGTGGTGGACACCTTGTAACACTTGTTAAGTAAAATAGCCTGAATGCCTTCTAAACCATGCACAATGAAGAGTTCCGCAGATATGTTGAATGTATACCGTTTTTGTTCTATGGCTACGAAACCCTAAATTAAAACATCTAATGGACGATATCGTAAAACTTAAAATTACTGAATAACTTAACTTATAAAAAAAAATTGAAATCATATTGAATCACCTTGAATACTTTTTATAATTTTCTACACTGTAGTTCAAAAGTTAGGGGAGGAGCAGGAGGGTCGTAAAATATACCCTTTACGACTTTGGAAACGAAAAAAATATCTAGCCACCTAGACTTAAATAAAAAGTAACTTTATATTTAAGACGATTTTCAATATCGATTTACCTACAACCAACCTACTCCAAAAAAATTAACGTGGCCACCACTAATCGTATTTTTTTCATGATTTCAATTTACCATTATGTACCGAGGTACAAAGCACTTTTTTAATAAATTTAATTTATATAAACCCAATAGTTTCTGAGCAAATAAAATGGCTATGAGAAACATATACATATGACATCCTATTAATTTGTTGAAGACGTCGAGGCTGAGGCTTGACGGTAGGCTAAATAAAAACTTGAGTATTACTCACTGACACTTGACGTCTTTGCTTCCGTGATCACGGCTACTGAAAAGCGGTTGAAACTTCGAAATAATAATAAAATAAAATACCGCGCTTAAAACCGTTAAAAGTAGTTTTATTACATTAAGAAAATGTAAACATTTTCTTTATTTTAAAGCTACATTATTGTACGGGTACAAAATAAGAAATATTAAGATTTCTTAATATCATAAATGAATTGATAGTGTGCCATCACTTGTCAACAATAGTGCAGTTTACCCTAGAAGACCCTAGACGCTTCTTAAGTTCCTATCAAATCTCCTCTAATCCCTTTATCCCGGCTTTGCCCCTGGTGTGCCAAATGTCTATAGGCGACAGTAAGCACATTCCATTAATGGTTGGTTCCTATATCTTTCTATTAATTACTTTACCATCGGTTAAATTTTGACATTACTCGAATGAAGCTTATGTCAAACTTTAATTGATAGCCAAATAAACGGTCAGTAAGATATAGGAACCGGTAATCACTTGGCTGTTTGTCTGTTTGCCTGCTTCAGGAAAGTGAAGAAGTAGAAGTAAATTGTTAACGAAAAAAACTATGAGTAAAAATCTGTGTACTACAACGACGTAAGAGAGTATTTACACACGGCGATTACTAAAGGAAACTCAGAGATAACGTTACCTAACGTGTCGAGTAATCTGCGCGACTAATCGGTCACTGATACGCGCGGCACTTATGATTCATTGTTATTGTTTTGCCATTTTAACGCTATATGCGGTAAAAGGTCATGAATAACAGGACAAGAAAGCAGCTGGGTATTTTTTGTTATATAAGCAAGTCATGATAGCTCTGTTACTTGGTCTAACTACAACGCTCAGAAAAAACTTGCCTCAACTTAAAAAGTCTTGACTACGTTATATAAGTTTTTACAGAGGCGTAAAAATACAAATGTAATGGTAAAACACTATTCCTTTCCAACTGTATTTCTTACTAAAAATTTGAATATTCATGTCGTAATTTGAGGGATTTTATGTTTTATTCCATCGTCTTAATGATTGGTTTTGAGACAAAAGTTTGCCTATAGCCATCATCAGGACATTATCTTTTTTCTGACAAAATTTCATTGCTGGGGAGTGTTGCGCCGCTTCTTCTCCTTTAACAGTAACTAGAATTGCTTTGGAAGCGGTGTTAAACTCATAACTTTCAATGAGTAATGTGTAAGATTTTATTTCGAAATAAATACATAAGTACATTTTCATTCATTTTCATTAAGTTCCGTTCAGCCGTTTAGTAGTAAAGTGGTAATAAGCTAAATAATTTTTGTATTTTATAGCGACTAGAACTTCGTCAATTTTTTTACGGAACTCTTACTTTTCATGAGTAAGTAATATGTAGGAGAGCCAAGAATGGTTATTAAGTATTACTAAGATGATTTTATAATTATTAGTATGATTTTCGAAAATTAACAGAAGCTATTGCAGGTATATGAATATAATTCGTCGCCTACGCTGCCATGCTATCTACGCACTACTCGCTGGCGATTGAGAGTTCATCCACACTTCCTAGATACTTGGAAGTCCTCCACTGCACGTTGTGCATGCTCTTTCATGCCATAATGTGTGCAGGTTATGGAATTAACTCCTTTCCGGAGCGCTACAATATGGGGCTCTTTGACAAGGGCGTAAACAGATACTTAATGTCAACGAGGCTGGCCACTCATCGGCTCCCTAGTATTGCAGATGTCCATGGGCGATAATAACCACCTACCACCAAGTGATCCGTTTACCAGTTTGCCTGCAATCAAACATAAAAAAAGAATACATACATATATATATATATATATATATATATATATATATATATATATATATATATATATATATATATACATATATATATATATATATATATATATATATATATATATGAAATAAGTCAAAATAAATATACAATGACTTCAAAATTTTCCTAAACTTATGTGACATAGAGCTCTTGAGTTTGGTTGGCTAAGGTTACTCAGTACTCTATTATACTATTATGGAAAGGTTCCGTCGGATGAATTATATTTCATGTCATTATTATTATATAAACAACCTGAATTGTGTATAAAGTAATGATTTTAACATTATAAAATCGTTTTTAGTACATACACGATTTTTCCAAATACTCAGCCAAGAATATTAATTAAGTTTGTATATATTATAGGAAATGTGTCACCATAAAACATGCTTTAGTTTTTAAGTAGTTCAATATTAGTTTATACCTCCATGTTCCTACTAAATTCAATAATAAATTATTTCCAAACTGCCAGTTTTACAGATATTGACATATATTTACATCGTTTATTATAGGTTGGTTTCTTCAGATACGAAAATTCAGTGTGGTTGAAAAATAAATTAAGAATAATAATACCTATACAAAACTTATTCAAAGTTATATCACGTTAGATATCTTATACACAAGCTAATATTTTGCCAATACCTCTGATTGGTTTGAAAATTGTAGTTTTATAGATGGCTTCTTTGCTAGTCATAGAAGCTTTGTTTGATATTTCCATTACTTCTATTGAATGAAATGAGCTATGACAATTTGACACTAGCTATAATTTATAGGTAGATAGATAAATCTTAATTACACACTATTACAGAAAAGTAATACTCTAATTATGCAGCCTATAACCCTTGTATAACTATTATGAATAGGGTTAGATTTTTCGATTTAATACCTTTTTGATTCGTCAGTTAAAGAACAAAAACATCTGGCGTTCGTCAGCTTTATAGAATCTGGATTAATTTAACTGATTTTATCTCTCAGTAATGACAGCAAATACGAACGTCGCCTACAATACATACACGTATTCTAGGCATCTAGATTTTGATATTGTCACGTCTGTTTCCCATAGGAGTAGGCAGAAACTTCGACAAACATTTTTCGCTTCATCAACTTTCATTATTCTCTTTATACATACACGTTTATTTAAAGTGCTTTTTACCTAATCTTTCCTCAAATAACTTGAAATATTTGTTAAATCATCTTTGGATCATTATTTCTTTCTCGTTGCTAGAATCCTATTCAATTCCCATGCATAATTGCTGTATGGTCATTACGTCTTTAATAGTCGTATATTTAACGTGTAAATTGGTTCATGGCAGCCTATATTTACGCAGATGTTTTCAAATATGTTCTACACTATGTTAGACAATTGCTGTCACAATATGACATTATTCCTTTTAATTCCGGCCAGGGTAAGCCGTGTATGTTATAATAAATGTGTAGTGATGAAATAATTATGTCAATACAGGGTACAGCTTAATTAGATTAGATTGTAATGACAATTTGTGCAGCAATTTTAAAGTTACTCCTATTTTATAAATATGGCTCCATATGGTTTGTAAATAATATGCCTCTGCTTTCCTAGTCTAGTATCTACCGCTGACCTTATGCAGGTCGTTGTTTCATCCGGTTGATGGGCGTCCTACGTCCTACACTACGTTTACTGACATGTGCTCACCACTCCACGACACATCTGACTTCTGCTCTATCTGCTATCGGTCCAGCGACAGGCTTATTGCCACCTCAGCTTGCTAATTTTTCGTGCTATGTCGGTTATATTAGTTCACGTATGAATATCCTAATTTCGGATTTTATCTTCAAAACATACTCGAAGCATAACTTACTAATCGACTTGAAATTTGTAGCGAAAATCTAACTAATCGATTGATTACATTTCATTACTTTGTACGTAGTATGGGAAATATTATAAAAAAGTTTCTGAACGTATAGTATTTATTATATCTATAATGACTTGTAATCTCGTTGGCTCTGTCCCAACTTTATAATATTGTTACGAGTGCGAGACTCGAATTAAAAATGCCGTTGGAATTATTATAGAGTTTATTAGAACTATACAAACATGTATAACACAGGTACAAATATAACTGAACACAACAAATTCAAACGTAATCAGAAGGTCGTAATTCAATAAAACGCGCAAAGTCCGTCACTAATAAATTACCGATTACAGTACACACGTCTCGCTTCGATCATGGTTCTCGCTCGACTGACTCCTCCCTCAATCACGCCATTGATTTATACTGCACAAATGCAATATGTCCGCCTGGCAGCGTGGAAGGAATTTCCTAGAATCAGCTTGTACTTTAAATTCGTAACACCTGGCTAATGATTACAATACAACAATAGGCTGTATGCCAATAAATAAAGAAAAGAAGACGACTATAAAAGAATTTCAATGTTATTAGTTCAAATGCCGACGGGTAATAAATGTGCTTTGTTTCAGATATGCAGGTGGATTTTGTGTTTGTCGGGACCTGAGTTGTAACAATATGTAATGTATGTATCGACATATATAAAAATATTGCAGGGAAACCAGATTTTTTTGTGTGTAAGGATATTGCTAGGTATATTGCTAGTAAGATACAATCGTTACATAAAGAAGTAATGTTAGATCCGATTAAATATCAATACTTCACGTCGAGGTGTAAGTGTAGACGTTACTAACATGATTAATATGTGTAACACGACGCCGCTCGTTGATATAATAACATCAAAGGCAGAACAAAAAGATCAGTGACAGACGGGCGAAGATTTATTGACATTGACGAAGCCGCGGCGTGTTCACGCGATAGCTGCTAGTTTTAGGGTTGTCACAAAGCACTATCGTACTGAAACAACTGAAACTACTAAGTTGTAATATAGTTTTGTTGGAGTGTTATTGGAGCATTCAGAATTGAATAAAGGCCTATTTAATTCGGTGCAATAGCAGGCCAAGGAAATAAATACATTACAAAAAATATATACCTACAGCCAATGTAGACTTATAATAATCTTTGACTAACACAAAATAACTGAGGCCTTATGGCAACTACATAGGCCACATTTCACAAAATGGTTTTTTTGTAATTAAAGTAATCAACGATGAATTCGTATCTAATGCTGATATTAGATGGATCAAGTAAATTGCCAGGTGGTAGGGCATTTGCACGACTGAATGGCTACCACCCCTGGTCTGAAGTATGTCGCCATAACAACCTTGAGTTGTGTTCCGGCATTAGTGTCCAGGTTCCAGTTTCCCTTAAGAGAGCAGCAGCGCATTTGCAGCAACTTTGCTGTTGCAAATGTCCATAGGCGATGGTAACCGCTTTCCATCAGTTGGGCCGTCTGCCTGTCTGCTGATCTCCTGCAATAAAAAAATAAATAAATAAATAAATTGGTTGAAAGGCACAGAACTCAAATAACATGACATTATTCGATGGCATCGAATCATTCAAAGTTATGAATTTCATGGATTCATCCAAAATGGGAGACAGAAATTAACTGTCTGATATTGCCTTAAGAATCATTTTAGAGTAAATTAATAATACTTTTTTTAAAATTAAACTGTATATAAAAATATTACCCTGTAAATTGCTCATAAGTCATATATATGGTATTAGAATAACGGCACTGGTCAGAATAGTGTCGTATTTTGGCTTATATCTTACACAACCCTAATTACATAGCACTCGGAACTATGAGTGAAATTTATTAAGACAAAACTTTGTTGTGCTTCCGAACGTATAAACAATGCGAGAAGATTAAAAACGTGTCAATATACAAATTGAAACGTCAGATATATTGATTTGTTGTACCGCCTGCAGGTCACGGCACGAGAGAAGGATTCCCTTGATCCACTATCGAGTTAATAAACATAAATAAATTAAGTTATACCTTTTCCTTTAACCCATGGGAAAAGAAAGTTTTCACCACAATTCTCTATTTATGATGTTTGTTTTAATTCTATTATTGTTGCGTTTAGTCTCGAGTATTGTAGCAATTTCAATCGACGTATTTTCTAGGGGCCTAAAGTGTCTTCTTCTTCTACAACCAGTCTCACTCCACTCTTGGACGTCTCTCGTCTTCCTCATCCAGCCCCTGGCGGCGACCTTGCACAGGTCGTCAGTCCACCGGATTGACGGACGTTCGTCCTACGCTACGTTTGCTGAGATGTGGTCTCCACTCCAGGTCTCGTTTGCTCCATCGACCGTCGGTTCTGCGACAGATGTGACCGCTTAAAAGCGGTCTTGAATTGATTCTTGTTTATACTCATGAATGTATAAAATAGCATAAAGTTTCACTTTATTTGGATTATTATCATATTTTAATAAGAGTCTGCGAAAGCGGCCGATTTAGGACCCCTGTTCTCAATTCCATTTTATATATGTATGTTTCTTTGTATTTTTCGGTCTCTACAATTTCCATATCGATCATGTAATGAATGAATAAATAAATAAATCGTTTTATGTTGGTAGAAGAATATTAAATATGACAATTGCCCAGTAAAAAATCTGGCAATCCGGTAGAAGACACAAAACATGTTATAATAAATTATAAAATTATTTACATATAAAATAATAGACGATAAAATACCCCAATTTCGTCTTACAAATACTTTCAAAATCGAAAAATTTTGACATTACCAAAAACTACTCAGTGGATCTTGTTTAACGAAATTTGAATGGAAAATACTTTTAGCTTAATCACTATTTTTTAAAATTTTCACTTCATAGCTCAAAAGGAGGAGTATAATTTTCACGAGTTTAGAACTTCGCCACATATGGACTTAACAAGTCATTAAGGAATATTTTGATAAATTTTCAAGGCTTAGATAACTATATCTCATAATAATATGTAGACTAAAAAAAATCAACCTTCAATTGCATGTAAAACGGCCACCACTCTTGCTGGCGATTTTAAAACAGCTTGTAAAAAATCATATACCTTATTTTTCAGAAACCTATTAAATTTCATCAATATAGATCCTATTTAAACTATAAGTTCCGACAGACGTTATCCTGCTCTGAAACAAATAAAACTCTGAAACCCGATTCCAGTACCACCTACCGAGTCTAATTGTCCCTAAATCTAAACCATCCCCGGATCCACCCATACTCTGATTTTTTAACACCTTGGGATACACATTATTCAAGTTTTAGTAGGGATCCCAAATTTTTTCTAGTAATAAATATGGCCTATATTAATTTAGCATAATGTAGCATTATAAGGATGAAAAAAAATTGAAAACGGTCTAATAGTTTTTGAGTTTATTCGTTACAAACAGACAAAAATACAAATCTTTCCTCTTTATAATATTAGAACAGACAAAGGGAGACGGAAGTACGGACGGACGAATATGACGATTTCGTAAGCATTGTTTGTTTATTTAGTTATTATGAATTCCTTTTAACTTAAAAACAAGCAACATAAATTATAGGTGTTCTTATACATCTATAATGTCTTTTCAATGGAAATGTAACAAATCAATGACAGTTTCCCAATGGCGTATTTACATTAACGTAGGCATTGATACACTTTTCGCGCGTAGGCGTCAATTTACGACACATTAATATCAGGAAACAATCAGAAGATGACCAAGAAACTTGGTCAAATTCGATGTTTCGTAATATATGCCTTTATCCGTATTATTAATAATATAGGTATTGTTAATAACTGTTTATTCGTTGGATTGTAATAGAAGAAGAAAACCGGGGAGCCTAAAGCGGTCTCTTTTGTAGATTCGTGATTCTATGAATATGACAAGTATCAAAATAAAAAGTCAATCAACCAAAATACGGGCCAATGTAATTCCTAGTAGCAAGCTTGCCACGATATTCGTGGGTTCAGGGCATCGGTTAATTGCCTAAGCGGTTGCTTGCTTTCCAGTCAAACTGAACTTGAATGATAAACATAATCAGGTTTGCTATTTCAAAACTAAGTAACTGACATTGTTGCTTAAGAAAATGTTTGTGCATTTATTGCGTGTGAGTGTAAAAAAATGTCATATTGCTCTTTAGGAGCTTCATAAATAGTTGTGAAATGGAATATTGCTGAAATTAATGTTATTTTTTGTGATGTGGCTTAAAATTTCTCGGAATGCACTTGCTAGGTGCTAAAATTGCACAACTGAGATGCTTCAGCCACTAAGTTGCTACGACTTGTAGTCATGAAAAGCTTACAACAACTGCAAAACAAAAGCGTGTCCTTAATTTCATATCTATTATACAATTAAGTCGGTAGTAGGCATTGTCTTGCTAAATATTATTGGTTTAATATACCAAGTTTATTATTGTACCATTTTAAATGCGAATGTCGTTTGGTTTGATAAGAGAATGCAAATGAAATCGGGCCACCCATAGCGTAATGGTTTGAAAATGGAAGTAAATTCTGTGGTGCTATTAACGCTGCTACAGGAATAGAATGTTCACAGTGCCATTAGCTTGTCGGGTGTATCACCTGTCGGCTCTAATCGTTCGCTTGCACTGTGTTTAAGTGGAAAACGTTTGTGGAAACAACAGACAGCCTGACATAGCAATAACCTGATATTAGCGATTACAGGTTTATCAATCGGTTGGAATTACTAACAGAACAAACACATCTAAGAGAAAGAAAGAAAGAACGATTTAATTAAAATTTTAACAACAACAAAGTATAATAACCTTAATAATAGTAACTTTATTTCAGAAATACATATAATTTCCATATATATTTAAAACATTTACATAAAATTTAAGTTATTAAAAACTAATTTCTACTAGGTAGCTTTGTAATTTAAAAATATTTTACCTGCATCATTATTTAAAGATAATAAATATACCCCGAATCAAAAGAACATAAGATACAAAAATCGTCTTATAGATTGAAATAATACACTTACAGCGCAAAAATACACATAAAACATACTACAATGTAAAATGCACTAAAATATAAAAAAAAATACAGAAGAAGTTTTCTAAATTGCTCCTAGATCAGTATATTATCGGTTGAGTCAACCGACACTGATCTTCCGCTAGGGCCATTAGAATGACATACATGGACATAGAAGCACATAGGTACGAAGCAAAGCGAGCAGGAAATATTAAATTTAAATAAAAAATACAAATCAAATTATAAAAAACGTTTGTACGCTATTATTAGACGAATTACTAGAAAACTATAATATATGCATATAGCTACAATACATTTTGAAGAAAGTCATAGATTGAGGCTTTCAATCTTCTGTAGACATGTAGAAAAAACAGACTCTTTATGAAATCGTAATTTCTCTCCGTTCGTTTGTCTGTCCATCTGTCTTTATATATCATAGGACGCCTTCCTTTAGTATTTTACAACGCCTAAAATGCTCCGTCTGCTGTTCCACAAGGCGACCGCGGTCGTTGTGGTCGTGGCGAAAACGTCACTAATGACGTCATCATTTTCAATCACACAGCACAAGGACCCATGTCCACCACCCACCATCAACCCAGATGTGGGTCGAAGTGGGCGTTGACCACAGAGCATGAATTGTCTCTATCTCTTGACAATGAAAATGCGCGATTTTCAAATCAACCAATGACATTTGTGTATTTCGACGTTTATGACATCAACGCTCCATAGTCCGTTGGACTAGAGTTAATATTGTAAGTAACGTTCGCAAGCGAGTGGAACGGGAAAATTCGCGGTCGTAAACGTGGTCGTTGTGAGGCCCTTTTGGAACGTAGCCATAGTGTAACATGGAGGTTTCACTTATCAGCGCCAACTTCACGTCCATACGTTAATGTACCATGTTATCATCAGAACTTTAAAATGTCGTGAGAGAAATCATTTTAATTAATCTTTAAACAATAATTTATACTCTATTTGAGACATTATAGAAATGACGTCATAATTTGCAACGTTCGTACAAAATCTAGGCGGCTTCAACGTGTTGTAAGATGATAGAAAGTAGATGAAAGTATCTCAGTTGCTTTGACTGTCAACTACTTTATTGGCTACGTACGATCCACAAGAGGCTTACAACGAGCACGTTCACGACCGCGATTTTTTCCGTTCCACTTGCTGGCGGACGTTCCAATCATAAACTCTAGTGAAACGGATTATGGAGCGTTGATGCCATAAATGACGAAATACACAAATGCCATTGGTTGATTTGAAAATCGCGCCTTTTTCAATGTCAATCGATAGAGAGATTGAATGCTCTGTGGTCAACGCCCACTTCGACCCACCTCTTGACATGGGTCGTTGTGAGCGCTGTGTGATCGAAAATGATGAGCAATTAGTGGCGTTTTCGCCACGACCATAATGACCGTAGTCGCCATGTGGAACGGCTGACGGACCAATTTGGGCGTTGTGAGCAACTAACAAAACGCGTCCATTGTTGTTCGCGCGGCCTTAGAGGCATACTCGAGCAAAACTTACAGGTGTAAAGATGAACAATGTCTATTATTGTTACTTTTTGTGAATTATGTTTTTTATGACATAATAGTTTGTCATTTGATAATTTACTTGAAAATTTCAGCAGAAATTTAAGTAACGTATTGCTTTTCAGTTTTATTTTCGACATCAATGATTATAGAATACTGGATGTTTTCATATAAAATTCTGTGTTTGTGTGGAAAATTTTCAACTGTTGAGTAAAATATGATTTTCGGTTTAAGAACCTTAAAGAACCTATAAACTTACTCACTCAACTCAATATAAGACCGTATGTCTTTTGGCTTCAGTCAAAGAACTAAAATTCGGTTGTGACTGAGATGAAGAAATTATATGGGTACAGATTTTGCCTGATACCTATTTTCTTGAAGACTATTCTAGAACTTGAATACACAAACCGTAGAACACCATTTTCACAGCAAATAACTAATGATCGAAAATATCATTATTTATATCTAAATATCTATTATGGTAGTATAAAACAAACTATACTAAATACAAAACTATAAGCTAATTAAAAGCTATGTAAAACATTCCTACCGTAGGGAAGCTTGCCCAGAAGGCTGGTTGCATTACCACACCGGATAGCAATGCTAATTCGCTGTGCGAAGTATAAACCAGCCTTCTGATCATGGGTGGCATCAAAAATTTTCCTAGAAACGTCTTTGTAGAAGTTTTTTGCACATGGACCCCGTGAACCTAGGATCTCAACTCTAATTTGTACAAATATATATGTATACTTACATATATACTCTTTCTGAGGATCTATATTTGCACAGTTTTAGGGCTACAGTTGATGAAGCAACATTGCTATCTGACTCAGTCACTGGAAGATGCGTTGAGGCTAAAGTGTCGACACATGTCGCGTCCTACACTAGCCACTGTCCCACCTTCCAAAGACAATCTTCGCATCTACGCTATTCTGTTCTAAGACGGCCGGCGCTTAAAAGAACTAAGCGGATAATGTCTCTTAATTGATTCTGAGTTCGGCGGAATATTTTTTTTTTCAAAATTAAATTCATAAGGAACTTTCTAAGCTACTTTGTACACATATAAAAGGTATAATATCTATAATTAATTTTACCTCTGTCATTATACAATACTTCAAAAGTTCTTACTTGCTTTGTGTTCGCGACAATAACAGTGTAGTAAACTGAAGACAGAGTTACGAAGACGGTAATTATCTATTTACTGCTTGTTGCTACTCGTGTTATAAAGCTATTGAACTGTTATAACATCACGTTCGATGACAATGTACGCTGAATCATTGTAGGTGTGTCAACCGATGATTTTTAGGCTTGCCGCATATAGGCTACTATTGCAAATAACTTGTGCGATTGATTAGTGATAACACTAATCAGCGCGAATTTTGGGTAAGGCTTCTTCTAGATAAGAATATTTAGATTACTTTACAAAAAAAAGAAAAATGGTTTTATAACTTTGCTTTTGTAGACAACAAGAACCATAACTGATATTTCTGATAATACTCTCAACCAATTTTTTTAAGGAGATAAAGAGGTAAAGAAAAACAAACTTTACAATTTTAAATTAAATTTTGGTTATTAAGTTCTCGATGTAAAAAAAAAACAATATTAATCAATTTCTATATAAACACAATTCAAGAAGTTTTTTGATGACGAAAAACTTCTTGAATTGATGATGATGAAGATTTCAAACGTGTAGTTATCAAATTAAATTGTATAAGAATACGTCGTCTACTCAAATGGATAATAAGATACGTCACTTGATTATATTACAGCTCGGTCACTCAAACGATTGAAATCCGCAATGGAAACTCAAAGTAGTAATTTATTTATTCAATATAATATCATCAAATTTAATGTCAATAAATTATGGTACCTGTAACCTGTATTCTGTTACATTTATAGCTTACAAATATTTAAATTTAATTATAATAATTTCAAAATTGTTCTATATTTAATCATAATTTCTAACTAATTATTAAATGCCAAATATTTTATGTAACAAAATAACAAGTATAAAAATTCGTCCATGTCATACAATACAAAAATTATAAAAAAAAAATATTTCATAATATATTCGTTAACAGTTGTTTTTAAACCTTTATGTAAATACAAGTCTTTAATTTTTTTACTATTACTTAACATTTCTATTGCTACATAACTAATAGTAACGTTTTTAAGTGAATGAAAGCAGGTGTGTATCGTGGTGACGCTTATTATTTCAACTGGTCTACATGTGTTACTTTGTACAAGCAAAGCTACTTCACAGATGTATGAAAAAGCAGTGTCAATTTAGTCATATACATTGTAGTTTACATCAAGATAGCAAATGCTTGGCAGCTTTTACTTCCAAACGAATCATAAAGCAATCATCATTCGATCGTTAGTAGCCAAAGTGTGGCCAGCCTTAAAAAGTCACTTTGGTCTACGTGCGACTTTTTGTCGATATGCGAACAGCAAACTCAAACAACACACTTGTTTTACTATTTTTACGATCTTTACACTCTAACATTACACAAGGAGTATAATAACCAGACTTTGAAGTGGATTCTCTTATAAAATATTTATATCGGCAAATAAGAAAATGTTTGCTTTTGGTACGTAAATATTGTTTGCCAAATAATTCCTAAGAAGTTTTATGAGTCACACGATCCTTCATGGTTAAAACATCTACAAGAGTTTCTTCGTATTTTTAATGTTTACAAAGATTCATAACATAATAGCGAACATTATTTATCCCGGAAAGCTTTAATGAGCTCCAACTGTAGAAAAACCTTCATGAAAACCAAAATATTTTTGCCAAGACATTCCACATTTAAAATTGTTTTTAGATATTAAATTTTCAAATTTTATGAATTTTATTAAAGAATTGTTCAAAATTACTAAGGACTTGACTGGCATATTAGAAAATACAATTAGTTAATTTTTTTTCTATGCTCTGTCGTAAAATAAAGAGTTATTTATCTAATTAGATCTTCATTTATTTTCATTTGCAAATCTATAATTCATACAGATGTTATACAATTTTAGAGGCACAGTATATTCTACCATATAGTGGTATACAAAATAATTTAAATACTGAAATTTATAAATAATCAGGAACACGTAAGTAAATTTGTTTAAATTAATTTGAAATATTTATATACTTAATATAATTAGATTCCGTAGTCTATTTGAAATGATTAGTTAAATATTCACGTAACTATTAGTATAATATTTTACAATTAATAAAATTCAGGATGTTGTTACTTATAAGTTTTATATTTCTTGATAAATAGACGATATCTTGTTGTGTCTTTCTCGTTTGTTTATCAACTAATGTTCGTTTACCATTCGGTGCTGTGTGAATCCATAGAATTTGTATGTGAAATTCATTGGTCCATGCCTCAGCTTGCTGGGTTAGTTTTGACTCTTGAATCCGTTGGTAACTTATAGTAACGGACGCGACTTTGAAACGTGTTAGTGCTATCCTTAAAAATATACCCGGCAAGAAACGCCCACTATCAATGAGCACTTAAACATGATCTGCTATTGTTATTATCACGTAGGTTACTTTACAGCGGGAACTATCTGTTGTTTATGAATTGTTGCAAGTATCTATTCATTTAGCCAGTGTGGGAAGTCATGCTCTTCAGTTAGATCGCTACACGATTTATAAGTTATTTGTTTTACGTCGGAAATTGATCGATCATTGAATGATGTTAAATTCTTTTTTCATATATATTTAGCTCATGTTCTTCAACACGCGCTGCCAAGATCGTATTGTTTGATACTCAGAACCGTGACCTAAAAGGTATTGTTAATATTTTATAGAATATCTTTGAAATTTTAATTATGATAAGAGTCTGCATAGGATGCGATGCGGTAATTATTAATAACTAGAGCTTTCACATGGCTTCGTTAATTATACTTCGAATTCGTATTTCGTTAAACTAATCTATTTATTGGAATAAAAAGTATACTTCGTAAATGGAAATAAACAAAATTTTATAATCGGTTTGTTACTATTTCATTATATAGTTACACATAAGTATGGGTTACAATAGCTTTCCTAGCGACTTCGTCAACGTAATCTTCCAGAAATTTTCATATTTACTAATTGATACGGTTCTACTTATATTTTAAATTAGTTCATATCCAATGCCGTAAAAAATAGACGAATAAACAGGCAAAAAAATATTTTCTATTGATATTATAGGTAATTGTTTTTCTAGTACAATGTCAAGTGTTTTTGTTAAAATATAAAATTTAATTAGTTCAATCAATAATTTGAAGTGGCAGTGAGCCGGTCATATTTGTCGCTGGACCGATAGTCGCCCTTTAGTCTAACCAACGATCTTTGCGAGGTCTCCGGTGGAAGTTGGATGAGAAAAACGGAGGTCTGGTATATGTAGCATTAACTTGGATAGATCTACGTCCAACAGTGGATCACAGTTTATTGCTTTTAGTATTGTTAACACACAATTTTTTATTGCCTACTTAATATATGATTTCTCCTTGACAGATCTTTATGCCATGCTGGTTATCATCAAGAAAATGACCGACATCGGCGTCACATGAGATCAGAAGGATGATGTGCTACCAATAAATAGACTCTGTTCATGATCAAAAGTTCAATCAACTGGGATTTTTCAATCAAGTGCTAAATCGGTGGCGTGACTCAGTGGTATCATTTCACTGTAGACATACGCTTTTGCAATAAGTGTTATTTCGTTACGGTGTTGTGTGAAACGTAAAGCCAACATGATGCATCAAGGGAATCTACTGTTTTGGATTTTCGTAATGTGAGTATTCATTCATTTCATGTTTTGATTGTACGTCATTAGTGGTTTTCTTAATTACGTTTTTGATGCCTTAAAACTGTGACAAGTTAATTATGTATGTCAAAAACATTTAGTCCTGACGGGACTTATTCGAAACTATTAAAAGACTATATTATTTTTTATTATTTTTTTATTGATAAATTTATTCACGGTTTTACTACCAGCTGTTACACTCAGAGACATTAAAGGTATTTACCTAATAGCAATTAGATTTATAACATAAATTGTTAATTTCATAAGCTCTTTAAATATGTAAACTGTAACACACTGGTGTGGTGCTTGTTCTTGATATTCATAGTAAAATCATGTCAGCCCAAAAATGAACTACGGGCTTAGGTTAGTTCATGTTAGGGAACAGACAGTATATCCGTTGGTATTAAATGAAGAAATGGAAGTCACGAACATAGAATTTTTTTATTTTAAAACCTTTGAATTTAAATAAAAGAAGCTAAATTCTCATCTGTTCACGCATTATTAATAGTTTCGTAGTAGCCACAAACGTCCACTGTTTTTGCCCATGAACCAAGAAACCTTACATTAATATTGGAGTTTGAATGAAAATGATGATCCCTCATATACCCGGGACCCTACATCATTGGATTGTCTTTTATTTCTAAGTTTACAAAACTTTTTAAATTGCAAGATTTTTCAGTAATAACGAGGACTCTAAATTGGACTTGCATGAGTTTTTTGGTGGTAAGGATCAGAAGTTCTAAGAGCATGGCATTATGAAGATTTTAGGAAGATGGCAAAAGGTCGTCGAATAAAATCGAAAGTGTTTGATTTCTCAATTTTTATCACACACGTTGCTAAAGGTTAAATCTCTTTGCCAGAGTCTGTATTTCGCGATCCCTCCAACCTGAGTTTAAGTCCTGTGTGAATAGATACCTTTCAGATAAGCGTACATCATTTTGTACTATAATTGTTTGTTTAATATCAAGCTAGATTATGGTCAAACGTGAGCCTATAGTACAGTATTAGAATTATTTTTATTTTTTATTAACTTATTATTACAGATTTTTATTTTCATCACCAACCGTTATAAATTGATCACTTACAGTTAATATACCTGTTTGTAAGGTTTTCTCAATTTTAACTACATCAATGTACAATATTTGAGTTACCAAACCTTACTTCAAAAGTAGAACAAGTCACCAACTACATTTTTAGCGTGACTCAATAAATTGTTGATTCCATTTAAAGATCATTGCCCAATATTTTGTGTTAGTTATTTTAATCTTGCTGATCCTTTATTGATTTGCCACGATTCTTCACCACTATGGACTTAAATAAAAAAAATTACAAAACATCATTATGATTTTAAACCATACGTCTCTGTACATTAAAAAATTTCATCTTGCTATCATAGTCAACCCCATTTTTTTGCAATTTAACTGCATCTGTCTAGCGACCTACATCTTATAGTCTATTTTATTTTTAATGCCACTATGTTTTTTCATTTTTTTCTATATACTTAAAATGCGTATAAGTACGTGTAGCCCTGAAATGATTAAATGTAGGTGGTTTTCTAAACTCATAATAATATTTAACCATGATCGACGCTGTCAAGCCTACAGGTTATTGACCATTTTAGAAATAAAAACTATAAATATTCTATTTACGTTCTAATTATGATTAATATACGTCCGTATCAATATAAAAAACGCTATATTTTATAATCAGACAAAAATACTGTCAACGAATACATAATTATGTTTTGTTCCAAAGATATGCACATTTACATGCGTTTAGAGTTTTATTGATTTTAAAGTTAAGCGTTTTTGATGTTTCCTACTCATTAAGGTTTTTTTCTATAGACAAACACACAAATTATATATTCCCAGATTCAGCAAATCACACCTGTGCCATGAATAATACACAACGGAAACTCTTTGGCCGATCCCAGCCACGCAGACCAGAGTGAATGATGAAAGTATGTTTAAGTAACTTACTATTCCAAGATTCGAATTCAGGAATCGAACCTTTAGACCTCTGTGTTTTAGTGGATTAGGCTGGCTAAAGCTTAATATTTCTGTAGAAATTTAGTTTTTAAATTGCTTTAAAATATGGCTTTGATGCGTTTTTCAAATAAAAAAAGTTATTGTCTCTTAATTTCAACAAAAAAGAAAAATCAACAAAGAATCTTTCACATTTAAATCTTAGTATGGATGGATAGATATAGTGAAGGATCTGAGGAACCAGATCCATTGATATAGCTAACACTGACTTCTCTGGTAGATATTATGTATGTCAATAATAGTATCTCAATTCAATATCTTACCTATATATATTAATAAATTAATAATACTCAAGACTGAGAATTGTTACAAAGTTTATTAACAAGGATCAATTAAAAGTTTCAACAATACTTATAAAGGATTATGAAATAATGAAAACAGGTCAGAACATAAGCCATTGTTTTCCAAAAGTGTTGAAGATTACGCTTGCTGCTTGAAATATTCCAATTTTGGGAGTTACTATTGTCACGTTAACCTTATTTGTTTAAAAAGACTCCAAGGCTATGACGATATACGAAATATCTTTGTTCACGACCAAATGAACGTATTAAAAAAAGAATAGCATATTCTTTCCATATGTTCCATATCTTATAAAACCACACAATTGCATTCGTCAGTAGTCGCATTATTTGTGATTCATATTAAAAACTATTTTATGAAGATCAATATCATCATACAATTTATAGATTAACTTCTAAATAAGAACATAATTATTCAGAAAACTAACAAGATCATTGACATTCCATAAGTTACAGAGTTATTATTATGTGACGAGTAAAAGTTTTCTCTCGCAAAATTAATTATGTCGAGCCTTTACCGCCATTTTATTGTAAGGGACATTTGGACCGAATTATATTTATTGTTGCAAAATGTATTTTAAACTGTTCTTTTGTTTTTATACTTTCAGTTTTTCATTCAGTATAATGTAATTTAACTAAAACTGAAAGTTTCAAAACAACATAATATATTAAAATACTTTTTGCAACAAAAAATATGCTTCAGTCCAAATGGCGCTTACGATAACATGGCGGTAAAGGCTTGATGTGTGCGAATGGGCCTGGACCATTCTATGGAATACTATACTGTAATATTATTATCTCATAATTGATGATGATTATTAAAAAACTTACGGAAATGCAAAACATTCTTAACAATATAAAACAAATATAAGGCAATAATAATTTGGCTTAATTGGTGCCGTATAAATATATTTCTACACTGCTCTCTAAAATAGTACTTATAGCGGAAAATCGATTAATTTACATTCGACTTATTTAAAAAAAATGATTCACAACTATACTTTATTCCATAGTACAAGTCCGAGAGTCGTTCTTTCGCTTCAATGATCTGAGCTACAACGTGTCTAAAGCAATCACCAAGTCTGTTATGTGTAAAGTGCATACCGCCTTTGAATTGTGTAATTGCGAGGTAGCTATTTATGAATGGCGCGGACGATTTAGTGGGCGATCCGGATCAAAAGCGGTCCAGTAAATTCTATGTCACCACTAACTGGCTAACTGGTGCGGCGAGTATCTCTTTCAAAACTTACCGGAGAAATGGACTAGATCAGGGGTGGTCAACATAAAATTCTCCTATAAAATAATTTAACTTATTTATGCTATTTTTTATACAATTATATATTTATTGTTAAACAAATAATAATTAAAGGAATTTGTATATCGTAAAATATGCATATCACTTTCGACACATTCAATCATTTTTGTCCCTGCCTCGGGTTGTCTGGAAGAGATTGCTTTTTGTGGATATTTAGAATATTTTAGACTGTAAATTTACTGTAATAGTGTACAATAAAGACTTATCTATTTTAACTCCCTTTGTATACACGACAAATGTAATGCACAAATTGTTTCTTATTAAAACCAAATATATTAGACAGATACATGACATTTTATGTCAAGCAATGTTTAATAGAATTATTTTCGAATTTAATTATAAAGAATTTATTAATATAAAATACAACATTACATAGTTTCATTTTATTATGGTATAGTACATTTTTCGCCATCGACAAGAATAAATCTATAAAAATTAACTTTACATAGTACAAATTATTCTTATAAGTAACGTCAGCTATCTGTACTTGCTTCCTCAGGACTGCAAAAAATCTGAAAAAGGAATCGATAATATTTTTAAGATGATTTCGTTCCTTAACTAAAATATTGAAATAAATATCTGCTATTGTAGTTTCTATTAGTTTGCCACCTCTGTTCAAGGGTTGTCAAAATATTATAAATTAAAGCAGAACGGTTTGTGTGGGTTGTTTAGATAGTTTCTATGTTACTTTTTGCATCAGTTAGCGGATAAACTAAAAGCTAACTCGCAATTATGTAAACACCTTTATGTTGTTTGTATGTAAACGCAACCAATTGCAATTCACGTTTTAACAACTTAATTTTTAATATTTAGTAAAATAGCACATTTAATACCAATACCAGAAGAAATGATCTGCCGGTAGTTCTAAGAAACTTATCTTTTGGGACAGCGGTCGCATTTTCCACGATAAAAAGTATTTTGTTTTTGTGTTAAAAACTTATGCAAAAATTAATAGCAATCATGTAAGTGTAAAGTTGTAAAGAACGAAATAATATTATATAAATAATGTCATCTCATAGTCTCACTGTTGGACTACATGATCAACATTTTAGGAGAACCTATGTATCTACTCGTCATTCAGTTATTCTTGTATAAAGCCCATTGGTTTTATGCATCCCTAAAATCGATGTGCAAGTTATATCACAACTTTGTCATCAGCTTGTGATAATTGGAACAATATTCATATTAAGTCAAAACAATCATTTAAACAGTAGGTGCATGCTTAGAAGATAAGACACAAGTAATTATATAATGGGTATGGAAGAGAGAGCATGAAAGTAGAGTAAACGCGGTTGAGATGCGAGCACTGCGCAAAATCTGCGGAGTGACGCTCGCGGACCGCGTTCGTAATACCGAAGTAAGAAAGAGAGTTGGTCTGAAAGAGAGTGTCGGGGTGAAGGTAAGGAAAGGAATGCTCTGGTGGTTCGGGCATGTGGAAAGAATGCATGATGAAAGAATGACTAAACAGATATACAATGCAATCAAATTGATCGTGCACTAGCAGAAGGTGATGTCAGGAGCCTTAAGAACAGACGAGTGTGCATGACAAGAGTTATGAATGTCAAAGAAGCAAGTGAGGTGTGTAAGAATGGGCCTAAATGGCGCTCTGTTGTTCGTGCCTACCCCGCAAGGGAACTGGCGTGAAGTTATGTATGTATGTATGTAATTATATAATTGAAAGAAGAAGACACAAGTACCTAAGCTACTAAGCCAATAAGATGTATGACCTTGCCGTACTCTCAGTTAAAATTTGACATAAGTTCCCTAAAAGTAATGTCAAAAATTAACTGATGGTAAATCAAGAAAAGAAAAGTAAGTAATGGAAATTTACAAATATTATACTAAATAACTTTGCCTCTTGTGTCGAAAATTCACTCTGAGAAGACGCCGGGGTCACCTGTTAACTCTTCTATCATGATCAAATAAAAGAGCGATATAAATTACAATGTGATAATGTACGCTAGCTAAACGGTCGTAAGTTAAATCGATTCATCGGAACCTATTACGAAATCAATGAGCTTAGAGCTATTAAAAACGATTAACTCTTTTTGCCTTCCGTTGCCTCATTGACAAATGTGTTTTTGGTACTTGTGCTGTCTAGGTACTCACTACTAGTGATGTGACTCAACTAATAGGTACTACTCTTGTTAAATAAGATAGTTATTTGGATTTTTGAAGTGTAACTTTTTTGCCACGTTAGTGAATTCTTTCGATGGGAACGAAAAAGCGTGACGCCATGAATTTAATAATAATTTAAACACTGTGCTCATACAGATAGAATTGGAAATGTTTTGAAGTTTTTAAGTTCGTAAATGAAATTGAAACTAAAGCATTTGTTTCCTATTTTAGTTATCATAAGCCTCTCGTGTCATTTGCTCAAAGTGAAAACATGGAATCTGAATATATATATATATATATATATATATATATATATATATATATGTCGGGTTCACGACGGGAGCGAACGAATGACGCTTCGAGAATAACACAATAAAAATCTGAAATATTATAATCAAAGCTTATTACACTAGAATTATTACAATTACGATATTAAATACTGCACACTTATACACAGAAATATTAGGACAACTCCAAGAGTCGCATCCACGCTTGTCAGGTGTCGAGCAGCAATTTGCCCTCCAAGAATACTGCTATTATCAAGCAGTAATTATCGACCACAATATATTATGTGGACCTCGTCCAAGACTGTCATTGTAGACTGCCGGTTGAAGACTGCCGGTTGAAGACTGCCGGTTGAAGACTGCCCCTCCTCTGCCCGAACACCCAGTATTTATAAGGTCCTCGTAGCGCGCTGCAGTGACAATATCCGGTAATGCTGTGGCGCCACTTCAGTTACACTTTCTTCATAAAACCAACTTCCGCCATACGTATTAACTTCCAACATCCGGTTACTCCATTTCCGATATCCGATAGCTTAATAATAAATGCTTCTACTTTGATATCCGGTTATACGACTTCCGATTACTACGTGAAAGAATACTCTATCCGGTTATTGACTACTTCCGTCATATGGTTACTTTATAATAACAAATACGATTCCTACATATATATATATATATATATATATATATATATATATATATATATATATATATATATATATATATATATATATATATATATATATATATATATTCAGATCTTGTAATTATCATAATACCAGGAGTATTATATACTAACTCTATATTTATCTGTTTATTAGTGTTTCTGCCGTGTGTGAATTGTACACTTTTTTGACGGGACCGCGAGTATAGAGGATTCGTTATGAATTTTTAATTTCAAAAAAATGTATTAGTAATGAACAATGATAACTTACTGATAGGTTTTACATACTGACAAGATTTTTTTGTACTTAGTTTTTTGAGAAATTTCAACGACTTTTTGCAAAAAACTCCGCTATATAGTGTTAGTTAAAGAACTACAATTTGGCAAAGTCTTGAGTATGCCTAGAAAAAAGTATATAATTTTTTGCCACTTAAGTTATGGTAGCCCAAATGTTAAGACACTGGGGTACTGTTCCAATGACATGGATACGAACCTTGATAAAGAGATAGCATTAAGATAATTTCTCTAGCTTTATGTGCAAATTGTTACATTTACCAGGTAATGCCGCTAAAGGAAAACGTTCTAAAGAAACTTGCATAGCGAGAATATTAATGTGTAAAACCAGCTAATTTATTTTGGACAAGCATGGTAGCTTTATCGTCACTTTCTTTTAGAATGGAAGTCCTAACGTAGCAGTTGGAACTTTATATGACGATGATGAATAATAGTGAGTCATGGTTATTTTTTGACATGTGTCTTTGTCACAGGAAAAAATATTTTTTTTCCTCTAAGGCACCTTTACCTTTTGCTTAATAATTTAATAAGAGTTATGATAATATTATATTTTTGCCTGTTTCTATCATAAGAAGGCACAAGAAAAGATATTAGCAATTTGTTTGTAGGGTTCTTGATGCGAACTGAAGAGTGACGTTGTGCTGTGCAGTTTTATTATATTTACTTTAAAATGAACCATAGTTGGAAGGTATTAATGGTTTTTGAGTGTGAAATATGAACTATGTAGTCAAATGTGGCCTTTGGAATTGTAACTCAGTTGATTAGAGTCGGTTGAAGCCCTACAATTCGGCTGAACTATACGCACTAAAGACTTAATAAATCAGTCAAAGCTTCATGGACCAAGTTCCTTTATATGCTATTGTGGCGAATTATAACGAGCCTTTACGGCCATTTTATTGTAAGCGACTTGGACCTAAGTATATTTTTTATTGTAAAAGGTATTTCAAAAACAATATTCAAGAATTTCAGTTTTAGATAGATTAGATAGATCTACTGAATCAACAACTAAAATTCTTAAAACAAAATAATAGTTTAAAGCACCTTTTGCGACATAAAAATACTTAGATCCAAATGTCGCTTACGATAAAATGGCGGTAAAGGCTCGATTCTACTACTACTCAATTTTTAAGTTAATAAATCTTTATCTTTCTTTCTTTCTTTCAATGTATATGTCACATCACTAATACCGATGCGTAGTTAATTGAATCTCAATTTCCAAATACAACAATACATACAAACCATTAAGTTGACTAATATAATGTACGATCCAAAAGTGAACGGTTTAGGTAATTGATTACGCTTCCTGTACGTTTAATAGTTTTCAATTCTCACACAATATATTGTGGCAGTGACGAATTTTTTGGTTGTTGTCATCTGATGACTCGCCTTTCTACGGTCCGAATGTGGGTGATCGAGTTTTGTAACCGATACATTGTATCGTGAAATAAATAGTCGTAAATGTGTAACATTCCATTCCATTTTAGATTTGGATTAATAAACATTATTCTTAATTTGGTGGTGAACTTTTACTAGTAGTAGGTATAGTAAGGAGTATTTTCAAAAAGAATTATTATTTTTATTTATTTTTAACTATATTTATTCTGTTCGGGTGTATGTCACAGAACCCCTTCAACACGGTTGGATCAATTTCGATGAAATTTTATGTGTATATTCGTATGGGTCCCATGATAATTTACATTGACAATTAGATCCAGTAGGTGGTGCTGGAATCGGGTTCCGGGATTTTAATTTTTTCAGAGCACGCCAAGGTCTGCCGAGCCCACTACTTATTGTATAAATATTATATTATAATAATATTGTTACATTATAGTAATTATTATATATTATTCCACGGATTGCCTGGAAGACAATGTTTTATATTGATAAAACCGCTCTTTGTGGAAAATGGAAATAGTATCTACTACTAATATGTAAGTTGTCCCTTAACGCCTTTATTCCACCTGCGTTAGTTTTAATGGCCGTGGCCAAATGTGTCGATTGCCTTAAAAAATAACACCCTTAATGATAAGCTGCATGAGTTATCTGTCAATTATTCATCATTAGCAATGTCACATCTCAAATAATGCATTAAATCTTTGGCAACTATATAATATACAATGAATGTGTATATTATATAGTTATAATGTACAATGAATTTATCTGTTACGCAGAATAAAATATAAAATATTCATAACAACTCTAAGATCTGTTTGTACCTAAAAAACATTTTTCTATAACTCCAATTTGTGCATTTAAAAGAAAACAGATTTTTTGTAAAGCAACCTATGAGTTTTATAAACTTACCTTTAGTCGACTCTCTTGTATAATATTCACACCTTGTGCATAGTTACTATAGTGAAATATTTCTCAGTTACATAAAGTTGATTTGCGATCAAATATTTTGTCTACGAAAGCTTAAATGTTTTTTTCAAAGAAGAGTAAAGATGTTTACTATAAGGCCGAGTTGTAAGAGTTTTTGAAGACAATCCTTGTTATTTAATATCAAAAAATAAAATACTATATTGAATGAAGTATTGTGAAAACATTACCATAGTGTTATTTTGACTACATTGAAAATGAAAGGTTTGACTCATTATATACGTTATTTAAAAACAATTAACGAATTCGCCACGTTTTAGTTACGGTGAGCTCTTTGGCCAAACAGTTGTGTAAATGTTGTTGAAAATAATAAAATATAGACAATTTAAACGCGGAAACAGCAATGAAGAAATTAAGTTTTAACATCACATGCATGTAGTAAGTTTGCTTGATATATATTTAATTAAAGGATTTTGACATTACCTACTGCAGACATTTGATTAATTGTCCTTATTAGTATTTATGTAGGCAGTCGTTCAAAATATATAAACATAATTACACACCTAAGTATATATTGATGGAATGCTTCTCCGTCTTAAAGAAGATCTTCCAGCGAGGGTAGATATGTCTCTCAGGCCGAGGCCTTACTGTGATTGTTAGAATTTTTTATATTATATATATATATACATACATACATACATACATAACTTCACGCCAGTTCCCTTGCGGGGTAGGCACGAACAACAGAGTGCCATTTAGGCTTATTCTTACACACCTCACTTGCCTCTTTGACATTCATAACTCTTGTCATGCAAGCTCGTCTGTTCTTAAGGCTCCTGACAACACCTTCTGCTAGTACACGATCAATTTGATCATGGAAGGTGTGTCGTGGCCTTCCACGACTTCTGCATCCATCCACTTTTGCATTGTATATCTGTTTAGTCATTCTTTCATCATGCATTCTTTCCACATGCCCGAACCACCGGAGCATTCCTTTCCTTACCTTCACCCCGACACTCTCTTTCAGACCAACTCTCTTTCTTACTTCGGTATTACGAACGCGGTCCGCGAGCGTCACTCCGCAGATTTTGCGCAGTGCTCGCATCTCGACCGCGTTTACTCTACTTTCATGCTCTTTCTTCCATACCCAACTCTCGCTTCCATACGTGAGCGTAGGTACCAGCACCGCGTTGTGTACGGCGAGCTGGGCCTTCTGGCTGAGGTTCTTAGCGCCTAGAAGTTTACCTAACGCTCCATTTAAACTATTCCCCAAATTTACTCTTCTTTCTATATCAGCGGTGTACCTTCCATCCCTGCTAAAAGCACATCCAAGATATACAAACTCATTCACTTGCTCCAGCATAACATCATCGACCATTATCCTTGCATTCGTTCTGGTTTCTTCTCTTTCAAACACCATAACCTTTGTTTTCTTCGCATTCAAATGTAAGCCTCTCGCCTGACAGTCATCTTTCATCATTGTGACTAGTGTTTGCAGTTCTGATGGCGATTCGGCTAAAAGCACGGCATCATCCGCATAAAGCAAGGTGCTTACAACTAGATCACTCATCCGCACCCCAACATCCATCAATCTTATTCTCTGGAGACAATCGTCCAGATATAGGATGAACAGCAAAGCCGACAGCACGCAGCCCTGGCGGACGCCAATATTGATGTCAAGCCAGGGCGACAGGCTGCCTTCCACTCGCACGCATGCCATACAGCCCTCGTAAGTGGACTGCACAGCACGCATCAATTGGCCATTAATCCCATATCCGGGCAATATGTCCCAGAGGTCCTTCCTCACAACCCTGTCAAATGCTTTCTCTAGATCCACAAAACCGCAGAAAACCTTCCGGCCCATAGCCAGCTGCTTCTCTACGATATTGCGGAGAGAGAAAACTTGATCCATACATCCCCTTCCATTTCTGAAACCACCTTGTGCATCCCACAGTAATCCATCGGATACAACTCTCATTCTCTTTTCAATAATCTTCGCATACACTTTAGATGCTGTGCTGATCAAACTGATGGCCCTGTAGCTGGCGCACTCCATACGTGACCCCTTGCCTTTATACAAGGGCACGATGACAGCGCGCCTCCAGTCCTTGGGAACCTTTCCCGTCCTCCAGCACAAGTTGCATAAGGACAGGAAAGCGTCCCGGACGCAGGTTCCACCATATTTGATCATCTCAGCAGACACACTATCGATTCCTACTGCCTTTCCATTTTTCAGACTTCTTATCGACCATTCGATCTCTTCCAAAGTGATCTCGGATGCTGACTCCTCGGAGTCGGTCACAGACTCAGTCGTGGTGCCAGCATCCGGGATATCATCATACATTTCTCTAAAATATTCACTCCATCGCGCTAATACCTCTTGTGGGTTAGCAAGAACGTCCCCTGCTTTAGATTTTATTCTTTCCATTCTGGAAGCTGACGAACAACCCCGAGACTTCTTAAGCTCTCTCCAAAAGAGTTATATATATATATATATATATATATATATATATATATATATATATATATATATATATATATATATATATATATATATATATATATATGTGTATATGTATGTATGTATATTTGCCACCTCAATTATTGCACAGCGCCATCTATTGGGTTGTAAGTGTTCCACTACAACGAATTATCCAAACTAACATCTTAATAATAAATACTTAAATTACAAGAAAGAAAGAGATAAAAATTATATTATAACCTGCTTAGTTATAAGTACGTAAGTGCTATGAAGAAAAATTCAGAACACTCAGCTTACTCATACAGTCAAGGAGGTATCTCCGTTACATTAAAAACTGCGCAAAATTGTCGAATAGGCCATATCGTGCCTTTACCGCCATTTTATCGTAAGCGAGATTTGGACCAAAATCTATTTTGTATTCCGAAAGGTATTTTAACCTATTATTTTGTGTTAAGCCTTTCAGTTTTAGTTAAATTAGACCATACTGAATCAAAAACTGAAAGTCTTAAAACAGTTTAAAAGTATAATAGCTTAAAATACCTTTTGATACAAAAAATATTCTTAGGTCAATGTAAATAAATGCTCGATATTTTCTAATGACACTACCACAAACAACAGTATTACAATACAGGAGTATGTTCGTAATCAAATAATTAAAAGAACCACTCAGTTTCTACTCGGTATTCATCTAATCATATTAAGATCACCCAGAACTTATAGAACGTCGCCTAGAAGTGTGCAATTTAGTACGTAAATTGACATAGAGATACACCGTGTCGGATGAGAAATGCATCTAATGCGAAGATGCATATTTGTGGTGAGGACGTGCAGGCATCGTGTAATGGGTTTCCGGATCATACACGCGTGTAATTTTATTGAATTTTATGGCTTCCTAATGGCAGTTGCAATTCCTTGTGATTGTTAGATTTTTCTAGTGAAAACTTACCTGGGATGAGTTAATCATTTTGTATTTTTATACCACATGTAATATGAGGATGAGAAAATTGATTTAGTATGTGTTTTCCCAAGAAGTAGACGAAATAATAATTTACTAGTATTCTTGAAAATCGAAAATCGTACTTTAAATTTTAAATAACTAGTTATTATATTATTACACCATTTAGAGTAATATAGTGCAGTTTTGCGACGCCTCTGCTTTTTTTAGGGAAAAAATGGAACACGTTTTCATAATGCACATCCCTCAATGTCGGTTGTGTTTTTTTTAACTCATTTAAATCCTCTTAAACGTCGATTCATGCGAAGTATTGATCTAAAAATCAAACCTACTTTTCACACAACAAAGCAGGTAAAGCTTCACACTCCCACGACATGGTTAGATTATCAAGGTGTTAGCCTTCACAAGAAAAATCGTGATAATTTTAATTGGGAATGAATGCCAAGGCCCGAAAAATCTTTGGCAAAGTTTTATCAAGATCTATCCATTGATTCCTACGTAATGCAAATACAAAAAAGTATTGACTTAGAACTTTATTGAAGTGAAACTTTAGAATCGTTGTGATTGGAAACTCGATGAAACAAAAAAGCGACACTAAAAAGAGACAAAAACATGAGTCTAAAAGACTTAGCCTGCGAGAGAATGAGATAGGATACGTTATATTTAATCATTTAAACACTATATTCATACAGATAAAGTTGAAAATGTTGCTGAAGTTTTTCGGTAATACTTCAAATTTCGTGTTTTAAAGCTTAAATATATTATAACGATATATGTATTATATCGTTATAATATATTATATCATTGTAATGCGATGTTATGAAATTTAGAATCCCTTCCCACCCCTTGTCACACTTTGTATCAGTTCTACAGCGTGTGAACTGCACACACATTTTATTTTATTGCATGAATTCAGCAGACATGCAGACCACCTGATAGAATGCGGTTACCGTTGGCTATGGACATTTGTCACACCGAAAGTCCCACCAATGTGTTACAGCTCTCTAAAAGGAGACTGGCACCTGGCCACGTATACCGAAACACAACTCAAGGCTGTTACGGTGGTATACTCTTGACCAGGGGTGGTAACCATCCAGATAGGCAAATACTCTACCACCTGGCTGTGGGTTGTTTAGTCGCCTCTTACGACAGGCCACCCGGCCGCAGGAAATTCTTTTGTTTTTCTATTATTTCTAAATAGTATATTATACCCGCCAATTCGTTCGCATGGGGCTTTACTACATACGCTCAAGATATCGAAATTAACTACACACAAAATTTGTCTTTTCTGTGATCACTCCTAAGTATTTATTATAATCCGTTAAGCCTTTCCGGAGTCTATTCAAGACTCGAACTTATATTCTAAAAATTGACATCTATGAACGCCATACGTGTCATGTCAGTTTACTACCAATGGTAAGGCAAGAGAATGGTATATTAAGATATATGTAAAAACCCAATATAAGGCATATTATTACACTATACATATAGGGTATGTTTACGTTGAAAATTGACTACTAAAAGTATCCAGTTGGCAGCTTAGTAACTTAGTTACACGTCTAGTCCTGCTAGTGTACACTGTTTAGGCAGTTCTTCTGACTTTATAAGCTTATGCTTAAAATTGCTACGTGCGGGTGTTGAAGGAAAACATCTAGACAAGAGAGGAAAGTAGCATATCGAGACTGCCGATGAGTAAAATCCGCCAATCGGCCATTGTTAAGCATGGCGGAAATCTATTCCCACAAAAACCCAAACTGGACAATAAGACGATTATGAACTGAAAAAATATCTTAAATAAATCAATTAAGTACTTAATTATCACTTGTGTTAAGTTGAAGTACAGACGTCTGGACTTGAAAGTGATAATGTTATTAATTATAATAATTACTACATGTTAACTGAGAGAGTTGATTAATGACTTTATGATAACACCGTGTTAACTCGCCGGAACGCATTTAATATGGATGACGGCGTCCAACATTGTAAGGCAGTAGATTTAGATGTAAAACAAATAAATTAACCCTTTAGAGCTCTTTACCCGTAGATCTTAGAAAAGCTGAATCGCTTGCCCAGGGCCGTCTTGAACATATTAGGCGCCGGAATACGAAAGTAAGTGCCTATCAACAACGAAAAATAGCATTTAATTTTTATGTTTTATTGTGAATCCCTTATGCACACCGGTAGGTGGCGCTGAGATCGGGCACTAGATTTATATTTTTTCAGAGCAGGACAACATCTGCCAGGGCCGCTAGTTTGTAATAAATTACATATTATTCCTTCTTCTTAACTTTGGTTTTTACTGTCCACATTGTGTCATTCTTATTTTATTTTCATTTTATTTATTTTTAATTTAATTATCATTATATTAATACGTGAAGCAAAAACTTTATACCCCTTTTTACGAAAATTGTGCGGATGGAGGAGTATGAAATTTCGCACACTTTTAGTTTATATAGAAGGAGTGCAGAATGCTAATATTTTTTTTTAAATATGCGTAAAAAATACATTACATCAATAAAAAAAACATTACACACACTACCATATATTTGACACACACACACGCATATATAATACTCCTTTGTTTATTGTTAAAGTCGAATTAAAAGTGTAGCCTTGGCGATATCTGTGATTATAGAAGTAGTCTTTGACAACAGAACCTTAATAATGTTCAAACTTATAATTTAAATTAATTGTGGTCAAATTTCGACCACTGGGCGACCACTAGTTTGTAGTAAATGTTTAAAAGTATTCCTTATATCAGGTTGCCTGGAAGAGATCACTTGAATCAATAAGACCGCCTTTTGTTTTGCTATGAATTAATTGTAATTACGCATTTTGTAATTGTTTGTTTTGGTGAACAATAAAGTGTTGTCTATGTTTATGTTAAATTACACCTTTTAGTACAAAAGTGATAAAAAATATCACTTGAAACTAAAATCCAGAAGTGAACCATATAATATCAGCTTTATTTAGACGAATGAACGATTGACCATAGATGTCACGACATATTTTCTTAAAATAGACTGCGGCTTATTAAAAAGCACTATTTTAGGGTCCCTTGCTCTAAATCAGGGTGACGTAAAAAGAAAAAGAGCATTATAACGTATAACTTGGCCACGCCTAGCCTCAGTATTGAATCTCGAAATTAGTGTATTTACACAAATTTCGAGATTCAAACTTGGTTTTTATATTTAAATTAATAAAAAAAACCAAACATTCAAATAATTTCCGTATTTTAGTCTGGCTAAAGAAAATTAAAATTGCAAAAAGGGCAAAAGGGCAAAAGGGCAAAAGGGCAAAAGGGCAAAAGGGCAAAAGGGCAAAAGGGCAAAAGGGCAAAAGGGCAAAAGGGCAAAAGGGCAAAAGGGCAAAAGGGCAAAAGGGCAAAAGGGCAAAAGGGCAAAAGGGCAAAAGGGCAAAAGGGCAAAAGGGCAAAAGGGCAAAAGGGCAAAAGGGCAAAAGGGCAAAAGGGCAAAAGGGCAAAAGGGCAAAAGGGCAAAAGGGCAAAAGGGCAAAAGGGCAAAAGGGCAAAAGGGCAAAAGGGCAAAAGGGCAAAAGGGCAAAAGGGCAAAAGGGCAAAAGGGCAAAAGGGCAAAAGGGCAAAAGGGCAAAAGGGCAAAAGGGCAAAAGGGCAAAAGGGCAAAAGGGCAAAAGGGCAAAAGGGCAAAAGGGCAAAAGGGCAAAAGGGCAAAAGGGCAAAGGGCAAAAGGGCAAAGGGCAAAAGGGCAAAAGGGCAAAAGGGCAAAAGGGCAAAAGGGCAAAAGGGCAAAAGGGCAAAAGGGCAAAAGGGCAAAAGGGCAAAAGGGCAAAAGGGCAAAAGGGCAAAAGGGCAAAAGGGCAAAAGGGCAAAAGGGCAAAAGGGCAAAAGGGCAAAAGGGCAAAAGGGCAAAAGGGCAAAAGGGCAAAAGGGCAAAAGGGCAAAAGGGCAAAAGGGCAAAAGGGCAAAAGGGCAAAAGGGCAAAAGGGCAAAAGGGCAAAGGGGCAAAGGGGCAAAAGGGCAAAAGGGCAAAAGGGCAAAATGGTAAAAGGGCAAAAGGGCAAAGGGGCAAAAGGGCAAAAGGGCAAAAGGGCAAAAGGGCAAAAGGGCAAAAGGGCAAAAGGGCAAAAGGGCAAAAGGGCAAAAGGGCAAAAGGGCAAAAGGGCAAAAGGGCAAAAGGGCAAAAGGGCAAAAGGGCAAAAGGGCAAAAGGGCAAAAGGGCAAAAGGGCAAAAGGGCAAAAGGGCAAAAGGGCAAAAGGGCAAAAGGGCAAAAGGGGAAAAGGGCAAAAGGGCAAAAGGGCAAAAGGGCAAAAGGGCAAAAGGGCAAAAGGGCAAAAGGGCAAAAGGGCAAAAGGGCAAAAGGGCAAAAGGGCAAAAGGGCAAAAGGGCAAAAGGGCAAAAGGGCAAAAGGGCAAAAGGGCAAAAGGGCAAAAGGGCAAAAGGGCAAAAGGGCAAAAGGGCAAAAGGGCAAAAGGGCAAAAGGGCAAAAGGGCAAAAGGGCAAAAGGGCAAAAGGGCAAAAGGGCAAAAGGGCAAAAGGGCAAAAGGGCAAAAGGGCAAAAGGGCAAAAGGGCAAAAGGGCAAAGGGGCAAAGGGGCAAAGGGGCAAAGGGGCAAAGGGGCAAAGGGGCAAAAGGGCAAAAGGGCAAAAGGGCAAAAGGGCAAAAGGGCAAAAGGGCAAAAGGGCAAAAGGGCAAAGGGGCAAAAGGGCAAAAGGGCAAAAGGGCAAAAGGGCAAAAGGGCAAAAGGGCAAAAGGGCAAAAGGGCAAAAGGGCAAAAGGGCAAAAGGGCAAAAGGGCAAAAGGGCAAAAGGGCAAAAGGGCAAAAGGGCAAAAGGGCAAAAGGGCAAAAGGGCAAATTCAAAAGGGCAAAAGTACCGAAGGGCATCAGGGCAAATCGGTCCAATAGTCTTTCCGGCAAAAGGATAACAGGGCAGAGAGACAAAAGGGCATACTTTTATCCCGGCAAACTATCCCATTTTCAAAAGGGCATAAGGGCAAAGTATCCTATGTTCATTCTCGGCAAAAGGGCAAAAGGGCATAAGGGCATACTGAGTTTCAGGGCAAATCGGTCCAGTAGTTTTTAAGAGCAAAAGGGCAAAAGGACAAAAAGGACAAAATAACCAAAATGATGAAAATGGCAAATCACAAAACCAACCAAAGCCTGTCCCACTTTTGGGATAATCTTTACATAAAACTATCCCAAAATCTATCCCATTATCCGGGATGAAAAATATCCTTTGTCCATCCTCGGTATTCAAATTACATATGTACCGAGTATCAGCCAAATCGGTCCAATAGTCTTTCCGTAAAAGGATAACAAACAGAGAGACATTTAAAAACCCATGTAATCAAACTTCTGATTATATAATTATTTTGCATGCCTGAAAGAGCCAAAACATATGTTAATAACATATAAATAAAATATGTCCATGAAATGTTTTATTTACTATGTTTTTAAGCAAATAAATTATTTGATATAATTAATTTATAATATTAGCTTCTTTCAATAGGTATAATTATAGTAAGGCTTTTCAAAGTAGGACCGGAACAAGATAATAGTGTTAATTTAGTAAACGGCAGCGTTGTCGAATGACTACAAAGGATGTTGTATGAACGCACCCTTTAGTTGAGCCTCCTTTCTCCTCGTTTGTACAAAGAGTAAATTAAACTCTAAGCATCTTAAAAGGGAGCCCCAAAATATCGTGTCAAAGTCATGTTTTTACTTCTTTTACCTACAGGACAGTATGATATGGTGTGCCAAGAACAATATGGAATGTCGGAGACTATGCGCAATAGGGTAGAAAAGTAGGGAAGCGAAGGTATACCTAATAGCTATCTCTGAAACGTACACATGTTGAGGACATAACCAAGATTATTTGTTAATACAAAAATAACCAATATTATAAAAATATGAACATACATAAAGATTATACAACTATCTAATCTATTAAAAGTCTTCTATTTAGATTTTAAATTCTGTTTCGAGTTTAACATGGGAATAGATTAACTTCTTTGTTCTTTTATTGATTTTAACATTAATATGTCATATTAATAAAATATATTATTTGGTCTTAAATTTGATATTGTATGGAATATACTGTATTTATAAGTTATAAATGCATTATTCACGTGGCAATATTAATAATTTGTATCTATACAGGGTAACTTATAATTTAATTAATTTTGTCAAAAATACATGTTTATAGAATTAACAGTTATTCGATATCTGAATATTGTTATAACAAAACTTGGTCACTGAATTAAATCTGAATAAAGTGTTACCCTATATTTAATAATATCAGTACTTATTTGTAATTTAGAACGTTCAATATTGATTTTGGCCCTATATTTTGGCAGATAAGAACGTCACACATAGTCGACTCCTTCTATGTGTCCCTTTATCTTTCTTTGTGCGGAACCCGGAAACAATATGATTAATCCCGTATTTATACGTTCTTATAAACTTGACAGTTAATTAGCCTTTGATCAATATCATAGAGTTCCTTTGACGTCTTTGATAAAGCTATTTATAGACGCTTCCAAATTATTTCTTAATTACGTGACTTATAAAGACAACAATGAAGTATACAAATTAGTATTATAACTAAGAGCCTTTATTGGTTTTGTATTACTTACTTAGTTTTGTTTTATATTTATATAAACTTTGTTTTATGTTTATATTAATTTCATAAATACAAAATGATAATATTTTACGACTTTTTTTTAATAAAATAAATTTTCTTACGTTACATTTTCCTAGTGCTCTCTTACGCCATAAAAAATATAGATACTGTTAATAGCATCTGTGACTATTAGCGCCACCTACTCAGTTCAGTGTTAGTGGCTCCATCTATTATTACAGATTTAGACTAGTATTTGCTTTAAGGTGCTCCCTCACCGCGAGCATTCGCCTGTAATGTAACGTTACAGATCCGAGCATTACATTAGGGAAGGAGCATAAAGAACCGAGCATTTCAGTGCAGCAGTGTAATGATACAATCTTTAATATTTGATACAAGTTGTAACACAACGACCGCTTCTTCTAACATTCTGCAATCAACTAAATGCTCAAAAGCGAATCATAAATGTACAGGCGAATGCTCGTCAGTCAGGAAGGCAGTACCATAACATAATGCTCAAAATCGAATCATAAATGTTACAATATAGGTGAATTGCTCGTGCAGAGAGAGCACCTTTATGAACATTTGATAATTTGTGTAATAACTAATCATAATAAACCATAGCGTTATTTATATTTTTAAACAATGAAGGTACTTTTGTATTACAATACTGTATAAACACTGCAAACCTGCTGTGAATCGGGCATTCTTTGTTCGGAATTCAAACAAAACAGTCCTCATTTTTTTTGTTTTGTTGTATAAATTCGCTCTACTAATGTCGTTATCGTTTAACATGGTAGATAGATGTTTGTTGTTTACATTAGAACATAATTTAGAAAATATATTTGCTCATAATTTGCTAGTTAGTAACAATCAAAAATAATCGTTATATGACGTAAGTTGATGATTAAGAATGCAAATATGCAAATTCCAAACTTCACAATGTACGGAAGAATATAACAAGTTTATCAATTAGTAGATTGTTATGCAGATGTCTTAATAATGCAAGTTTTTTATGTGTAACCTTTCACACAATTATGCCTTTACCATAAAAGTTAAACATCCACATTACAATATTCAAATTGGTTAAGTGGCGCCTAGCATCGAGAATGTGACCATGTTGGTTTATTAATCAGAAAAATGCAAATCATTTTATTATTTTTAATTGATGGTATAAATTTACTCTCAGTTTAAGTAGTCGATGTAATTGTACTGTGTACCCGTTGTTGTGAATATCATTAAGCTGAAAATAGACGTTTTATTTCTGAGTTTTGATAGAAATGAGGCATATCTAGTCAACTTTAAAAAATAAACGAACTAAATTGTTAAAAAAGTATCGTATGTGACTTTCAAATTCAAATTCAAAAGTTTTTATTCAAAATAAGATCCACCGGAGAACACTTTTTGAAGGTCATACATGTAAGTTAAAATTTAATTTTTACTTCCTATTCTATGTACACCGCTTCGCAACGTGGTAATGCTGTAAAGGAGAAGAAGCGTCATGAAACTCCCCAGCAACACGTCTAGCTAAATACTGTTTTTCTTTATATTTCATATTCTATTTTTATCTCAAATCCTTTTTTTTATAAGTTCTGTACAGAAGTATGTTACAGAATTACTTTTTGAAAAATTAAAAGAGTTGTAGCAAACAATGCATACTCAATAAGACCAAGACAATAAAAGGAAAGAAAAATAATGTTATAGTTATAATAATGACACGACGTACTAAAATGTTATGCTGCAATATGTCTCCATAAATTCCTTACAAGATTGGCAAGATAAAAACGTTATACAAAATTTAGTATAAGAGGTTGGAGCGAGCTGCTATGTAAACTTTAACTGCTTATTTGTTATTTTATATTAAGAAATATCGTTGATTGTGGAGTATTTTCAAGGAAAATATTGTGTTCACAGTATAAAATAATGTCATGAATAGATAACTACTTAAAAGAAATACAAATTACAAAATTTCTAACTTTTTAAAATAAAATAAAAAAAATACAAAAATGAAAATCAATTAAAAAAGTCACTTACGAAACCTTATTTAACAATTAAGATCGTTTCATTTTTAATTTGAAGTGAAACTTCTCAAATCGTTGTTATTTGAAACACGATGAAACGAAAAACGACACTAAAGAGAGCTAAACACGTAAATCTATAGGACCAAGGCTGCCAGAGAATGAGATACGAGTTTCACATTGTGTGGCATAGATTAGAGAGTCAATAAGATCGATGATTAAACATAGGTCGAATTTGGACCGAAATAAAACTGATAATATTTTTTTTAGACTAAAACTAATGTTTTTTATAATCTAATTTTTTCTAGAAAAATTGAAAGTGAGATATAGATTATAATTATAATTCAAATATAATCATAGATTATAATTCAAAATAAACTTAAGAAGTTTATTTTGAATTATAATATGTTTCAGGATGTAGGCTAAAGGAATTATATTTGTATTAGTAAAAGTTACAGAAGAATTATCTATGAGTACATTCTCTGAATTTTCACTTCTACTGCGTGTGAACTCCACCCACACAATTTTTTATGTCTCATTTCTATACAATTGAAAGATATACTTGAATACGTCTTATGTCGGCTTAAGCTAAATTCGGTATCATAAACTCTCATTCTCTTAAAATAGTGGATCTACATTAATGAAATTTGACAAAACCGTGTAGTCTATTTAAAAATTACGAAGAAGTAAGACTTGAAAAAAAAATTTTCAGTGTACACAATGGCGCATCATTAGTCAGATCTTGAACGAACATAGGTCCTGATGTTTTTTATGACTTTTTATATGACTAATGAAGTAAATAGGTAGTCAATAGAACGACTTCCCTAAAAATAGAATATTAAATTGAGCTACAGTATAGACGTAGTATAGCCGCGTGTTGGTATCGACATGAAATTATTCAGTAATCTTGTAGCAGAACTCATTCAAAGCATATTTATATAGAAATCTGGACTTCGCCATGTTCGACAGCCCACCATCGACGATGACGTAATACAACGGATATCCAATAAGGAATCTTTGTTCGAAATTTAGGTTAAAACTTTGAACGAGTTTAAAATAACCAAATTAATTATATTGTACATTTTATTCTTTTTTTTAATTTAATTTTTTATTGAGACTTTTCGTCACCAATGACGATATCAGCCTCATAGGTGATGGCAAATTCACATTTTTTAATATATTAGATAAACTTAAATATAATTTTAAACTTAACTGTAATTAACTCTATTTTTAAATATTTTAATCATGAACTTAAATAATAATCCAGCCTCCTCGCTCAAAGGGTTGCTTAAAATAATATTTATTCCTCCACTATGTAATGACGAGTCTGGCAAGAGTGTCCTTCTAATTGGTTGGGTTTGGCCACATTCCAGAACAATATGCACGAGATCCTCTACTTTGTTACAGTGCTCACAAAGAGGGCTAGATCTTTGCCCTATATTGTACATTTAAAATTAAATTATGATGAATAATATTATTTGAATGTTGTGCTGGTGATGAAGAAAACACGACAATCGAAATATTGGTTGCGATCCGATTGGTTGAAACCGCTTCGGAGCCCGGAGCCCCCTTTCCGACTACTTCGTACAATCATTGGGGTCCCTTTAAAGACTACGGGCCATAAAAATACCCCGGGCTTTTGGAGGGCTTACGTGGGGCCATGGGGAGGTCAACACGTAGAGACCCCTTGACAAATTTAATCTAAATGTGGAGTGACACTGACCGGCGATTGTCCCTGTCTACACCATATAATAATGCACCCAAGGACAAGCCCCGGCTATTGTAGGACAATTGTGGGAAATGAGAACAGAACTATTGGGGTGAATTGCTAGTGGACTAGGTGTCTGGGAATATGGGGACTATGGTGTCTGCGCGTCGCAAAGTTCGGGGAACATGGAAAAATGGGCAGACGGAGACTCGCCACTCCCTGCATTGTCCATTAGTCCACAAGTACATCATTACCATCTGTCACGAGGAACATCAAGCTAACATTTTTTGAGCTTGCCCCTTCTACCAGCACTTGTCAAAGGTGCCATAGCTAGACAATCGTTCCCTACGTAACTAAAAGGTTTCTGTAAAATGGAGCTCTCTTACACTTTTATTTTTCTTAAAAAAAGCTAATTTGGATTTATAATCAGTATTTGATGACACATTTCTAATATTTACTTGGAGTAACAAGAGGTAAAATATAAAATTTGGAAGCCTTATTGTTACTTCAGCAATTTTCGATCAGCGATTCATACCCCATCTCTCTTATTATTTCTCCTGTAGTATCTTCTCTATCCCATCCTTCTTATCTCACCTCTCCGATTCCATTAATTCTATCCCGTCTTAAAAGCTGGAAATGCGTTGGTATCGCCCCTGATATTACGAACGTCTATAGGCAATGTGTAACCACTTTCCATTAGGTGGGCTATCTGCCTGTTTGCTTTATTTTCACGAATATTTATTCGTTGATATTTATTTAAACAGTAGTTGAAATCGATTCTACCACTTGCCGGCCGTTGCCGCGGCATGCTCGTTTTGCTCGCTCGGCTCCTGGGCATTGGTCTGGAGATAACTTATATACCCCATTGTCCTTGTCTCTGGTCACGACTTTCGACCAACCTCACACCTATACTTTGTTTTGCTAAAATTAGTATTGCATATTGTCGGTAATTATATATACAAACTACAAAAATATAATAATTATCTTAATGACATTAATGTGAAAAATCTAAAATTCCGTATTTTCACGTCATTTAAAGACGTCTTCAGACTTCAGTTTGATTGAATAATATTGATATTCATGCTGTATGGATTTGGTGTTTTTGCCTGACATTTACCAAGGTGAAGTAAAAACTTTGTCTTTTAATAATTATTAATAATTAAACTAAGGTTTTACTTACAAATCACAAAATATGGTGGTTTTTTAGCAATGCTCCAATAGTCGATTTTATAATTATTAAATATTTTGATCATGCAAAATATGTTACATTTGTAGAGTAATCCCAAAATTAAAGTAATTGTGTTTTTGTTATAATTAGTAGGTAAGTCGTCACGCTAAAATTGAACATTATTTCTATCGATATAACGCACGTATTTAACAAAATTAATTTTATTGTTTATTAATTTTTTGTCTAAATGATGGCTTGCCGATGATTTTAGTGTCGTTATTATACCATAGCAAACCACATTTAAAGTCTTTGAATACAAAAAACGCGTAATTTTCTCTTTTCGCGTTTATGCACATTTACCTGAATATGTTATAAGACGTGTAAGCAAACAATATAAATTAACAAAACTTAAAATAATGAGTCATAAGCGTAGCGATTCAATATTTACTCATTACAATACAATATATATTTGCAGGTAAATAAAATAGACATAGTTATCTAAATACTTGAAAACGCCGATGGTATTGACCCCTGTCTAGTCTGTCGTTTTAGGCCAGGGACATATCTAGCGGTAAAAATGCGGCGAAATACCGCGCGAGTACCTAATTTATGCCGTTTCCTCCCTGAAACAGAAATGTTCCGAAATCGGCCTACATACTACATATTTTAGACGCCGTCTCGGCGTGTCACTCTCCCTGTCTCCAATGTCTACACGCTAAGCCGTAATTTTATGAGATTTTAACACACATTACTAATTATTTATTTTGGATACAGTGTCTTTATACATTCAGAGTATCAAATTTTTTTCACATTAACAAATTTTTATTTATTTTTAGATACATACTATGCATATATTTGTATTCGCTATTAAAATTCACCTGTGTATGTATAATTATAATTTTATTCATTTAAATACATATTTTATTATTAATATTTAGAGCTTTGTTGCGCACTGGATACTGACTCATTTAAGTAAAATTTATTTCCAGAAGGTTGTCTAAAAGAAATAGCTGTAAGCGATTCTTTTAGACATTGCACTATTTAAAATGTTGCTTATACTGATGTAAACTACTTTTTTTATGTACAGTAAAGAATATCTTATTATATTCTGTTCTCATTATATTATATTCTATTTCTTATTATATTATATTCTGTTATGTTCTGTTCTAAACTTGTCTCTATGAAATCGATCTAAATACAAATAATGTGCAGTGAATTTTTTCATTTATTTATAATTTTCTAAAGCTTACAAATGTGATTTTCATATACTGCTGTATTTTACGCAGCTGCACTCTCTTTATAGGCAATATTGAAGAGTTATTTTCAAATTTTAATAATCAATTTAGATACCTAACCCTTTATTTATTATGAACACTTCTACGGTAGCAAGCAGGAAAAAGACTAGTGTAGTGGGCAGGGCCAGTAACCATGGTCGACATATGCTTTGCTTATATACATACTTGCTCTGCTGATTTCCCTCGTTGCTTGCTGGCCTTACAGTGGATATACTGTAAATGAGGCTTTAAATAACGGCTTAGACAGAATTTTGCTTGCGGAACTTTTCGTGAAAATTAGCGCCAAATATGTCACTAACCTTATTACCTTCATGTCAGTGTCCGACAAATATTGTACAACAAGAATTTTTAAGCCTTGAAGAAAATTTCATTTGATTATTGACAGTATATATATTTGTAACCGACTTCAAAAAGGAGTAGGCTCTCAATTCGTACGTTTTTTTGTATGTTCGTTACTCGATTTCTCCGTCAATTGTGGATCGATCTTCGAAATTTTTCTATTAATCGTAAGGTTTTACTCCCGAATTAGTCCCATCGTTTCCATATCAGGATCTAATGAGTGGATTCCAAGGTATTAGAGAAACTCACGACAATTTTTGGCCAACCTCTTAGTAACACAATATCTCTGTCAATTGTAAACCAATTTTTAAATTCTTTCCTTTACTCGTAAGTGTATACTCCCGATATAGTCCCATGGTCACCAAGTCAGGATCTGATTTCCTTGCGATATGTGTATCGCGAGCAACCCTTGTTGAAGAGCATTTACAAAGAAGAGTGGGATGGCAAATTTGTATACGCATGCCAATTGTACAATTTCTACAGGTGCTTAATATATTATTTCTAAAGCTATTGAACTATTTGCGCAACTGAAAGTAAAAAAAAAATAACAAAAACAAAACCAGACTTCACATTACAAACCAAAAAATAAATATTTAACTGACTTCTTTCTACAACATCTAGAAGTCTGTGTCAAGTAAAAATAAAATTTTCTATATTTTGTAACTTTGTTGCTGTTATTTTATGTTTTACTTGACACCGACTTCTAGATGTTGTAGAAAGAAGACGGCTAAATTTTTATTTTTTGGTTTTTAGTGTGAAGTCAGTTTTTACTTTCTTTCAATTTGTGCATTTTTTTTTTTTAATAAAGATCGTGACGACGGAAATAACTGTCTGAGATAAGTATGTAATTATAATATCTGTATTTTCCACAGTCGTTGGTTTTTATTGAATACATGTGTCAATGACCGAAATTTTTGATATGATCCTAAGTTGATATGAATCCTAAGAAGCAATTTATTAAGCAAATTACACCTACACACGAAGTATGGACATCGATTTCAAACTAATAAATGATATTAAAAGTGAAAAATACGATTTGTTACAAGAATTTTTCGACAGTGATTTATGTAATCCGTTTATTACGAAAATAACATGCTATGTTAACATACCTAAGCTTGTCCATAAAGGTTGTTTGCAAAAAAACATAATGCAAAAATTATTCACCACTCAATCATACAATACGCAATGTCAACTTCATAAAATTATGCGTAACATTTAAAACTAAATTTATGTTTGTATTTAAATGAATTGGTAATTTAAAAATCATTGTAACAGAGCAACTGTTAAAATAGATATTAATCAAGTAATTGGCGTAATATTTGCTTCATATTTTTGGGACTTAAATATAATTCATTCATTCCTACCAATACATGTGAGGTAATGGCTAAATAGTTTCCATAGTTAGTACATTCTATGCCACTTCCACCAAGAAATACTGGTTTGACATCGTGATAATAATCATTTAATTATTTGCTCTCCTCAATATATCAAGCATTTTACACAGTTACGATAAGCAATTATATATATTAAATTGATTAAGGAAGAGCTTGGTGTTTTTATTAGGTTAAAAACCTGTTTGACTATCCAGGCCCTTCCCTAGAAAGTCGAAAAATTTAATCTCTCAAAATAGGTACTACTGAATGTTACAAATGTATGGTCTCACACTCATTAATAACGAAAACGCTGTGAAATATATGAGCAAAATTGAAAATTTGATCCCGGATGAAACAATTACACAGAATCTAATCGAGAGTTAACACTAGGATGATATTAATAATCCTAGTGCTAAATCTCTCATTTATTCTTCAGTAATATCCGAATAATACACGTTGAGCTTATTAACAAAATTATATGTCTGTCTAATTTTTAATATCATAATGAAATAATGTAAGCTTCTACAACCATCAAACAAAAGCAATATTATCGAGTGTATCTCTTCATTCTTTTGATCGACAGGTCCTTCAATCAATTTCAGAATTATCGCAAGGTTTATATTGATAAGGCTATTCTTTGCACTTCTAATGTATAAGCAAGGTTGTACAAGTACATACTCCCAATATAACTATGCTATAAACCCATCGAAATTGTTGGCACAGTTTATTTGTGTACGTTGTAAAATCATTTCAAATACCTCACAATACGTTTGATATAATTTGATCAAATGCAGGCATCGTTGCTTCCTTATTAGTAGACGCATTTTCAATTTAGAACTTATCTGTTGAAGCTGGTTTAAATTTGTTACGGTCAATTTTACTAAAATCGTTTTGTGTTGTGTATATTCGGAAATAGATTTAATTCCCATTGTGTACGTTATTAAGTTTTAAGGCTTCATTCTTGTCATGTTACAGGCATTGAAATGGTACACCTAAATATTTCAGACTGCCTTTTAGTTACTCCTGGGCTACGATTAACTGGATTAAAAGCTTTTAATTCGCTTATGCAAATGCATTATTTTCTTTGTGCATCGTTATTAGACTTTAATAAAATGTAAATCACAGTGACATCACATATAGCATAATTTTTGCTTATTCTTTTGGGAAATTATTTTAGAAATATAACAACTGTATTACTATCGATCGTACATCCCCAAAATATCTTGTCTCGTGCTCCTATTCCTACCACGTTTTCTAACTTTTGATTGAGCTTCGCAATTACATAGTATTAGATTTTAGCAAATTTGTCAAATTATAATAAGTTCTTGACAGATGATATAGTGCTAGTATTTGTATAAATTGTAGTCGTTGCTTTGCACCAATATAGACGACTTTGAATATCATCGATTTACTTTGGTTTATTTGCGTTTAATTTCAATTAGTCTTATATTACTTAAACATTTTGTTGTTGTAAGGATATCTATAAATATTGTTTTCAATAATTCCAAAATGCCTTCTCCAAATTCATCACCAGCTCTTAATATATCTGCATAATTTTGATTTATTGCAACTCCAATGACACCAAACAATGGGAACCGTTATTGCTTTTAATAAACATTAAAATAATATTATTTCTTAGCCCTTAACCTTATTAAAACGGTCACTTTGAGGTCTATCACGATACGGTTACATTCTGCCGTATTATTTTACTACACGCTGTGTTTGAGTTCGTAATTCGTATGATATTATAAAGCATGATGTAAAATAAATCCAGCAATAACAATAAAACTTCGTAATATTAACTTGTAAGGTCAGTTCTGCGTTAATATTTTGTTTGCCACAGCAGGTGGTCTGTTTCTTCAGAGCTGTCTATTGCTGTAAATGTTTTTGTTGTTGAAAAGAAACTTTAGTTGACTAGTCACAAATCTGTAGGTTTTATAATCTTCTCAAATCCTAGATACGATATTAATAAATACTTTGAAGACACTTTAAATGATGTAACACAATATTTATATCACGTCTAGAATTTGGAAATTAAACTTCTACGATTATTTTCACTAACACTGATTTATTTGGTAGCCCATAAAGAAGAATCGAAAAATCAGAGAAGTAATTTGTACATAATTTGTTTTGATATTTTCTTTTGTGTTTTGTATTACTTATACATTAACACAGTTTCATGAAATTTAGTTATATACTAGCTGTGCCGCCCATCATCATTTCGTTCACGCTGGGCTTAAATTTTATACTGATATGTTCCTAAGCGTGCAAGAGATGATAATCAAACAAACGTGTTAAAATTACTGTTTTAATTTCTAATATTGTCATTAAATTCATTAATCTGTTTCGGGGCCTAATCGCTAAGAACTTTCAGATGAAAATACCAAATAAGTTGTAAAGGTTTTGATAGAATACTTGTCTCTATGGGATAGCTACGGTTCTAAAGTATATGCAAGCATGCCTCGTGGACAGTTTGACTTCTTAAAATAAATAAGTTTATATGTTGGAAAGTGTTACCTTCAAACTAACTCTTGTTTTAACTCAACCTTAGTTTATATGACACCAATATTTGCAATACGCATTAGGACTTTTCATACAACAGTTTACTAAATGTTGCGTTAAGCGTCAACATGTCGTGTCGACAATAATTACATCGTTAAACAAGTCGCGTGCTTTAACATTTATGGCTACGATTTTTAATTTTGTAAGGGGATAAGTGTAGGATGGTCTATAATAATTATTTATTTATTTGCAGCTTTTTAAGTAACAAAAAAATATCTTCAATGTTTGAATAAATTAATGAAAATAATACAATTATTCATATTAAAGACTAACTGACCCGTGCCCATTTCGTTGGGTGCTACTCGAGATAAGCCAACATATAATTACCCATGGGAAAGACACTCCTTTCGCAAATCATTGCCCACCAGAGAGATTTTTTAACCCTAGGACTAATTTATTGTTTAGTCAGAGCACGCCGATAAATCAGCGTATCAGTACGTTTTTATCGAAATTGATATTTTGCATTAAAAATAGAGAAAATGTTAAAATTAATTACAATAAAATATAGCTTATATTATTCAGGAATTATGTAGATTTCTACTAGTGAAAAATTTCTTTAAATCGGTTCAGTAGTTCAAGAGATTACTTCCTACAAACAACGTCACAAACTTTACCTCTTTATAATATTAGTATAGATATAAATGGAAAAATACAAACGTACGTGCATATTGACGCTCCTGTTTTCCATTGGGGTAGGCAGAGACTTGACGTTACGATCTTGACGAACACTTTTCGATTCGTTAACTTTCATTTATCTCTTCAAATGAAAAATTAACGATTGAACGTCTAAACAAATTTGAATGAAATGAAAGACAAGAAGATAGATTATATTTTGGGGAGAGAGGAGAAAGAGACGAGGAGAGGAGGACACACAGTACCTTTTATCTCAAAGAACTATTTTGTAGGTATGAATTTGAAGATGAAAATTTGCATGGGTGACCCATAATTCCTCGAGTACATAGAGTCGATAAGGACGTTCGTATGATTCATACTTAGGCTTTTGGTAAAAAATACTTATTTGAAAGTTGCGTATTTATTTCATTCAAAAAGCAAAATAAATAATGCGTACGAAGTCGCGGGTAACGACTAACATTATGTAAAAAATATACAGTTTGATAATAGTAACAATTGAATATAACCACATCACATTATTAATTACAATTATTTCCAGGCAACTTTTAGATAATGCAACTGCGTTATCATTACTTACATTATATACAATATCCTATAATGTATAAACCACATACATAAATAATATAGATATGTATATATTTAAGTATAATTTGTATTTGAGTTATTTATGAACATATAAAAATACTAACAAACATAGTTCGATAGTAATAAGTCGATGGGTTGTTGCCTTATTTGGAAACAGATATTCGCAATTTATTTTATAAATTGTGTGTCAGAATAGATATTTTATTTTATTTTGGATCATAAATTTGGTTCATTATAGTTGAGTTTTTTGTATGTTCTCTATAATACTGGTAAAAACTTAGAAATACAGGGGGATGGGATGACGCTGATTCCCTGAAAGATGGGCCGCCCCTTAGTGTGGGATGCTACTTGCGTTGACACTCTGGCGGCTTCTCATCTTTCAAGTACGTGCACTACCGCCGGTTCTGCTGCAGCCGAACAGGAGGCCCCCAAGTGCCGCAAATATGCCGCCATTGAAAATGGTTACACATTTGCGGCATTTGGGTTGGAACCTCTGGGTCCCTGGGGCCCTAACGCTCTAAAGGTCTACCGTGACGACGCCAAACGTTTAGTAGACGTCACACGCGACCAGAAGGCTGGCTTCTATTTTGCTTAAAAATTAATTTTTATAGCAATAATTGGCAACGCCGCCAGCCTTCTGTGAACGTTCCCGGTAAGTGACAGTGGTTTGGGACCAATAAGTTATCTTTAGATATTTCCCCTTTTTTATTTAGTTTTAGTTTTTATATAGTATAGTTTGTAGTTTATTTTTGAGTTTGTAGTTATTGTAGTTTTATTAATATTACAAAAAAAATTATAATATAAATCAAATTTAATACTATTTAAATAGAATTAAAATACAGGTGGTTGATGGTAACAATATATTGAGAACAGACAGTAAAACATGCTACTTGTATTTATATACGCAAGATATGCAAAATATGCTCGTACTTAAAGCTAACGAGTTAAATAATCCTAGTAACATCTATATTAGAAAAGACAAAATACTGGATATTCATATTGTTTGTTTTGCTAATCAAAAATGGGATCTATCCCTAAAAATCCAAAAATTTCATTTACCTACTTTCAAATTGTATTTTAAGAATATGAAAGTCATTGCATGAATAATTTAATTTACAATTATAAGATTTTTATTTATTAACATATTTACATAAAAAAATAAAACATCCATTTAAACATAAATTATCGTAATGTATTACAAACAAAATAAATTATTTACAATTTCTTAACATGATTGTATAATAGTTTATACCATTAAACAAATATGACGAAAATAGTTATTGAATTTGTCACCGCATCTTATAACATTTTCTAAGGTTAGACACACACATAAATATTTTCCACCATTACCGAAAAAATTACAGACTAGTACTGTTTTGAGAGTGCACAAAGATTGGGCTTAGCTCAAACAGTAATTAAATTTCTTCTTGTGGGGTCCTTTTTTTAATAATTTATAGCGACATGTTCAACATCTTATACAGCCTTATGGCAACCGATTATGATAGGATTGTTAGAATATTATTTACATCGAAAATAATTAATGTTATACTTTTATTTTACATTTGTAAGGTTCAGTAGTTATAATAGAACTATTATAAAATCTTCATGGCTCTCATGTCTGTTCGTCTGTCTGTGGAGTACTCGTATGTCACAGCAATTTAATCAAAAATAACTTACCTCAAAAACCACATAGGTCATAATAATTTCCGTTGGAAGTATTTTTTTACCTTTATTACCTTGAACGGTTTTTATCGAATTTTGCTCATCGCAATCTAAAATTTAGAATAATATACACAGATATTTTATGCCTTCAAAACCGAAGATTGATTTAAACAAATGTCATTATGAAAAAATCTCAAAATTTACCCCAAGACATTGTTTTTTACAATCCTCATTTACATGTTGTATCTTCCCTATTTTTTTTCTTGATTTGGCTATAGTATTATATAAAGGCATCGTCGCAGCTTCTGCCAATAAATAATAATATTTACGTAGGTTATGCAGTTTTTCAGAAAAATTCAACAACTGTGACAGATAGACAATCAGGTGATTGTATATGGGTTCCGTTGTAGCCAAAGTTACTACGGAACCCTAATAAAAGTTATTCTAAAAAATAATAAACAGTACCTATTATATAAATAATACAGTGTACCTTAATTAAATTCTTCAGTAACAACGCCAATAAAGGAATTTTTATGAATCCATATCAAAATAATTAGTACCGGACAAATATGTTCAATACTTTGACAGATTTATGACCATCTGCTCACAAAGCGTGTTATTACAATATTACACAACTCGTTAACATATTAAGAATGTTGAATTTTATTAGAATAGCCTCGTAACCAGATAGTGAGATAACATGACTCAGATTAATCAATTAGAAGATGGAATGTGGCTTTAAAATGTAGGAAGTACATACGTACGTTTGGTTTTGCAATAAAAAAAATCCTTAACGGCGCCATGTCACGGCAATAGGTTATTTGGCCGGCTCATAGAATCATTGTGTATAAATCAATTTAACTTTTATTGGCAGCGAATAATCTTGATATGCAAATGAGCAGGTGATCTCTGGCTGAAATTAATCAAAAGGTTTTGTTTTTTGCAATTAATAGCATTTATGAGTTCCAGCCAAATCGATAAAACACCTATACGATTAGTTTCAAATATTTTTTCAAAGTAAATCTATTGCAGAAAACGTTCTGTAACCAAGACCAAAATTGTGGACATTTGCTATCTATACTGAATCTTTCGTTGTATTGGATTGAAACACACTTGCCCAATTTAAGTATTAGTTTTAATCTTAAATAAAATAATTAATAAATACATAATAATATTACTAAATTAATATAACATAATATAATATAATATTACTAATATTGTCCGTTCCCCTATAATTGGAGGCCCGAGCCCAACAGTGGGAAATTTATGGGCTGTTATTATATAATGTTAATAAGATGTGTGGCCATTAGTGGCCAGGTTTCACTCTCCGTTAAGAGAGCAGCAGCGCATTTGTAGCACCTTTCTGTTGCAAATGCCCATAGGCAATGGTAACCGCTTTCCAACAGGTGGGCTGTCTGCCTGTCTGCTGAACTCATGCAATAATAAAATTAAATTAAATAAAAAGATGTATATGTGTATTTTATGAACTAGATAGAAATTTATTAAAATAAACCAAGATTCATGGATTCATTCAGAAAAGGTATTAGGATAGGTTTTATGTTTAATAAGGTAGTTCGTTGAAGTCAACTCGGATATATTTTATTATTTTACAGAATGCAAAAGCCGCGTGGATTTTATATGAGCCTAGCGAATTATGACGTCATATATTAAACAAGTCAAATATCAAATTAATTGTTTAAACACTAATTCAAATAATTTTATTGTCTTATAAGAACAATAAAATGATAGTATTACCTATGTGATATTTCTTTGTTTTTTTTAAATAATAAATGAAATCTGATCTCAAATAAATATTATACATTTATAACTGGGTTAATGAACAATCCATTATATGATATTGAGCCATTTTTAACGTATTCTTCAAAGCAGAAAAGTGGATACAGCGAATAATAACCGATAATAAACGCGGCATACAGAGTGACAGTTTTAATAACCATGAAGAGCGCTCGCGCCGTTTGGAAGAAGCTGTAGTTAAACTATTGGATTATATCAGATGTAATTTTATGCATAGTTGTAACTAAATAAGCAAACGAACAACATGATGGTATCGCCCATGATCATCTGCAACACCGAGAAAGCCGATTGTTTTGTACCTCATTGATATTTTTATTGTCTGTTTACGCCTTAATAATAAAAAGCCAAATACACTCGGGAACGTTGAATATAACAAACAATATCATAAAATAAATCAAGTGTCTATTAGTGTTTTCAGAGGTATCGAAATGATACTTTAATTTAATCAAAAATAGCCCATAATATCTCAACAAAATGTAACTTTTTTTTTAAATTATCCTTCAATAAATATCTGTTAAAATAATGTTTACACAGTATAAAACAAAGTCGCTTACTGTGTCTGTCTGTCTATCTGTAGATCCGTTACCTCTTAAACTATGTAATCGATTTTTAAGCGGTTTTCACTATTAGTTAGGTAATTTACAAGGAAAGTTTATATACTAGCTTATGCTCGCGGTTTCGCTCACGATATATAAAACCTAATTAAAGTTTTTATGTAAGTAGAATAGACCTACCTACTAGGGTCTAACACACGGCTTAGATGCGAAGCAAACTCTAGTATTCATATGAATAAAACATATTCGTCTGTGGCACTGAAAACTCATGACTTTATTCATGCCGCAGAGATTCCTGTACACCTACCTAATGCATGAAAGTTATGATACATAATGACACTTTAAAAATGATTGTTAATGCACATCACCAGCCATCATATCAACTATACAAACTAATTTAGAAATCTATCATCTGCCATTTTGTCAGCGACGCGCGCGCATGTAACACACAGTGCATACAGTAATCAAAAATTAAGCTAAAAACAATCCCCAACAATGATCTTGCCCAATATGATTGTTATATCAAAAATAGAAACAGAGGCAAAGAATTATTATCATCATGCTATTTAGTATATGGTTCTGACTTAGTCCCAGGTCTGCACATGTGAGCCCCATGGGCCACTTTGGGAATTAAAATATCTATAATATTCGTATCTTATTCGAACCAATTTCCGTTAATAGTAATTTTAAGTTGTAACCACATTTATTTTCTGTAAAATTTACACCCTACTGTCTAATAGTGAAAGGGGCGAAATCAATTTTTTTACGGACGTATATTAATTAGGAACTCTCAGCAAGTAGGTATTCCTTTAAATAAAAAAAATACATTATGAGACGTCTTGTGTAATATTCAACCAACCAAGTTCAGTCATATGAAGTCTTATGTTTGAATAACACGACGCTGCATGAATATATTAAAATACTGAATCGCTGTTCATTGTTCTTTTCTTAATAATGTTTACGATACCAAAATTTATAGGTTTTTCCAAGCCGTCTGCATTTTTGCACGTTGTTGATATTGCAAAGAACAAAAGTTTGCTGTGTTAAGAACATTAGCCAAGGTGTAAACATTTTTTATACGGAAGGATGTTATTAATTTATAAACCGTATTATGTTGATTAATTTAGTTCCTGTTTCAAATAAATTAACATAAACAATCTTTTGTGTAATGCAATTTTTATTGAACAACTCGTCTGCCAAACTCTCTACACGTATAAATTACACTAGTCTCAAATCAGGGTTCAAAGAAGACGGATACCCATTCATACATGCATAGATCCAAATTTTAAAAAGATGAAGTAATTTTAAGATTTAATTTTACTACATTGATATTTTTTTAATTGTAGTGGGTTTAATTATCTTGAATGAATTATACATGTGGTGGAAGTATTTTCATATTAATAATTATTGTTGAAATTCATTTACATTAATCGATTATGGTAATCGATAACTTATTTGTGACCTTATTTTCAAAATATCTCGTCTTCTATATAGAATTTAGGGTTAATGTTTTGTATTAGAAAAATATAACGCTTTCTTTTAAGCCATATTATACTCATTCATTACATTTCTTTGGACAAGACTTCGACTCCTTTCAATAGCTTGGGGTGGAAATTTCAGTTCCTGGGTTGTGTGTGGGCTTATATATTTTAAGATATTGTACAACGGCTTGTCTAAGCCGTAGAGAACTTGAAGGACTGAATCTTACTTCACTCAAGAAAACAGTTTATCTTTGAGAGAAGTGATACCGACTTCTAGGTACGCTACTCAGTAATAGGGATTTGGTAGGGTTGGAATAAATTAGATTTATAGTTATATGCAATTTAGTTCTAGCATTTAGTTTATTTTTAGCACCCAAATTGAAGTTAGTTTGACAATTAAAACTTTAAAAGTGAGTCTCTTACCTAGAATATCAGATGTATATCTCGCGAAACCTATGCCGTTTTCGGGAATAAAAACTATCGTACGCTTACTATGGAAATGTATATCAGATTATGTAAACAAATTCGTATTTACATTTGTAAACAAGTATTAATTTAATTTTCCGAAATACATGAAGCCATAAATTAATTTATCGAGTTCATATAGGAATGACGCGGTAGTTCCGATGGGCCACTTCCACCTCTCCTAAGCAACCTCCTATATTTCACCCCCCTCCTCTTTTATGACGCAGGGAGAATGTCTTTTCTTGGGACATCATCCTCGGGCCTGGAGAGAAGGCTTTATACCGAGGGATAAGTGGGACTCCCGAACGGTCATATACGCAACGTGGCCTCCAAGCGGAGCGGAGGACATAGGGATATCGGCCGTCAGCCTACCCACTAAACCTAACCTGTGCTCCTCTTGTATGCGCTTTTATGGGGTGCGACAGGAACTAGACCCTAGGTCATACATCTGCGACACCCCGACTCCCAGCTCATCTCACTCAGGGTACTCCCAGGGGAGGGTACTCTCTTTATCAACACGGGGGGAAGTCCGTGGGATCTTCTATTTCATCCTCCTGTCTGAACCCTCAATCTTATCCTCCAATTCCATCCTAAAAGCAGGCAACGCGTTGACTTTTTCATAGTCTGCCATATTCACAATAAAAAAAGTCATCATGAAACAAACAAATATCTTCCTTTTTTCTTTTTTCCAGAGTTCAGTGTTAATTAATAGAGTCATAACTTTTAAGGAGTTTCGGGCCTAACAGGATGTGACACACGGCTGTAAATAATCGATACGAGCATTGTTTAAAAACAGCACAATGTAATTAACTGTCGATATAAAAGTCAATCAGGATGCAGCGTGAACGTGTGTTCGTATGTCCCATATTTGTGGCCGGTGATCCGGATCGGCGGCGCCGTGTCGCAACCACGCCGCGACATAATGCGCCAATGTCTCTTTGTCACATGGGATCCAATTATGAATCTACCGGAATACCCATATCCATCCATATCACTGCTTCAACATACAATTAAAATAAAATTTACTTTTTGAAGTGAAACTTCTTTAGAATCGTAGAGATTTGAAACTCTATGAAACGAAAAAGCGACACTAAAAAGAGATAAACATATAAATCTATAGGACTAAACCTTCTAGAGAATGAGATAGAATACATTATATTTAATCATTTAAACACTATGCTCATACTGATAGAGTTGGAAATGTTTTGAAGTTTTTCGTTAGTACTTCAAATTTCCTGTTTTAAAGCTTTATTATAACGATATAATATATGAAATGTGACGTCATGAAATTTAGAATCCCTACCACCCCTTGTCACACTTTGTTTCACTTCTTTTGCGTGTGAACTGCACACACATTTTTTTTTTATTGAAATTAATAAATTAAATAACGACGTATACACACATACATGTGCAAGCTGTGGAATGAAGTCCCAGTCCCCCCTCCCGCGGTATTCCCAGAGCGCTACAATGTGGGACTCTTAAAAAGGACGTAAAAAAATATTTAAAGTTTCAACGAGGTAGGCCACGCATTGGCTCTCTTATGGCCGTTTCCTACATCTTAGCGACCGTTCATTTGCCTGACTATCGGTTAAAATTTGACATAAGCTCCATACATATAATGTCAAAATTCAGCCGATGGTAACGCTAGTGAATGAATAGTAAGATATAGATACCGGTCGGGAGTGTTGCAGATGTCCATGGGTGACGGTAACCACCTATCACCAAATGGACCGTTTGGCAGTTTGGCTACTAGCAAACAAAAAATAACACAGAATAACTTCACTCAGATACACAAATACACAGAGGTATACGAATACATGCGTTAAAATATCACTTCTACCATACTATTGACAAATATCTTAATGACAACTCACTTCATCTTTACGGAACCCTTTAACATATTTTAATTTCAAATAAGTTAAAGGGTGTGCCCGCAACTTCGTCCGCGAGGAATATTTTTTCGCAGAACCCTAACAAAAAGTTTAAAAAAAGTAGCCTAAGTTACTCCTTATAACATCAGCTACCTGCCAGTGAACGTCTCGTCAAAATCGGTCCAGCCGTTTCAGAAATTAGCCGAATCATCCAGACAGACAAAAATTTTAAGAATTGTGTTTTTGATATAAGTACCGTATATACTTTTATAAGCATTTAATAAAAAAGCTAGTGTTTTGATATTACAATCAGACACTTCAATTTTATTCATCTGTATATAATACGTACCTGGCCTTTTATCTAATAAAATCTAAATAATAAATTTTAATTTAATCTTCATTGTAATTTCTTAATACACGTGTGTACGGCATTATATGCATTAAACAAACCGTTTAAACGAATTAGTCCGTTTCTATTTATCAAAAGCAAAAAGCGCTCTCACCACTCATTCATAATCAGGAACAAACAAAACATAAGGCACGTGCTAGATTCTGTGTATTCAGATCTTGACACGTGTGTAATCAGATTACCTGGTGAATCAGTGTGAAGACGGATCAACAATGCCGCTAAACTCCAATGATTGATCGGCTAAATTATTCTAATGTAGATACTCCGGACATGACGTGTTGCGTCATATTTCCTTCTTTGTTTTCCTTTTGTATTGTATCCTTCCGTCGTTTTACTAGAGCAATATAATAAGAAGCTCTTTAAAAGGCATGTACAGTCGTGCACTTGCTTACTACACTACTGGCTAGAACTCCCTTATGATGATACTGAGTATTTACTAAACTGACTACACTAGTGTAAGTCAATAACCGCACACTCCCTCTTTCACTGGTATTACACACACCATGCATATACACAAACATACATATATACACATACATTCACACACTTATTATACATTTCCACCAAATGTTCACACGAAGTAATTTCTATGTTTATGATAATTATCTTTTTTAAGATGTATAACAATTGAGTTGTCTGGAAGTGGGCGCTACCTACTGCAACACAGTATTGTATATACTACAGCAGTTGTTTGCGATACCATATTGTCTTCTGTAGACTTATGTTAATGGTTTTGAATAAATTCTTAATTCTCTTTAAATTCTTTGCTTTTGCTTGTAGTGGTGTTGCTGGTAGTAGTTGGTAGAGTGCTGGTGCTTTCTTTTAGTAGGGTGAAGCAAATACACCTTGTTACTTTGAAGTTGAAGAACTTGGATGCTGATTCCTGGGGTCAACTTGTAATAGTTAAAGTCGTATGTTACGACTAATAGCAACTTGATAGCAACTCGTGGCTGTTTGTAGCGACTCGATCACAAAGTATTCGTGAGGGTTATTTATAGTAATATTAAAGTAGACTAAACAAAGCCGCAGCGTCAGCAAAACACTGTACGTTGAATTTTGACGCTATAAATTATATTTCAACTAATAAAGCAAGGCATCGGATGTCTAGTGTTGCAAAGAAAACATGGATGGTCCAAATGTGCACGTGAACCTCTTGCCCGTTTGCTTACAAACAAACATGTAATGTTTCATTTTATAATTTGTATCTTAGTATTCATGCTTATCAAAATAAATTACTTCATATTCAAGACTGCTTCAATATCTTTATATAACTTTTTGAATTATTCAATTTGGACCTTCCATTCGAAAGATATCACGAGTTTAAAAATGTAAGTATTAGAACACGCGGCCCTGACGCTTTTTCGTGAGCGAAAAATCATAAGACCCCGTCTATATAGAAGTTTCACTTCAAAAAGTTATATTTCAAAATGTACATACTTATATAGTCACGTGGGGCATTGTTAGTCAGATTTTGAAAAATTATATACATTTTCCTCTGTGAGCAATATTTTAATGGCTAGTTCCTATATTTTACTAATCATTCAATCGTTTTACCATAATTGAATATTGGCATTACTTATATGGAGTTTATGACAAATGTTATATCGATAGTAAGGCAAATGAACGGTCGGTAAAATATAGGAACTGGCTATAAAGTCAATAGGTGTCGGAACAGTCATTTGCAAATTCGTGGAATTAATCAAACTTCGCAAAAATCATTATCCACCCGCTCACATCTGAGTAATGAACTGGGGTTTTTTTTAAATCAAAGAGGTAGATAGAGATTGAAATATATTTTCAATGAAACTTAGTTTCAATAAGATCCGTTGAGTAGTTTTTGAGACGATTCGATTAAATTGTGTCGTAGTCAAATGAGATTGACCCTTTAATGTACGTGGTCCAACACACACTTGACCTATTTTTTTAATAATATAAAGTACACAATCTATTTTTAAGTCAGTCAAACAAATGGACTCTAATTAGTAGATAAAGAATGTATGTAATGTAACAATAGTTTAAACTAGTGGTCTCGGCAGGCGTTGTTCTGCCTTGAAAAAATAAAAATCTAGAACTCGATTCCACTGCCATATACCGGGTCTAAATGTGAACCTAAACCACCCCGGGACCCACTCAAACACACATAAAATTCCATCAAAATCGTAGAAGTCGATTCCAATGTCGAGTATTTTGTTTAGATTGATGGGTCACATTATTAAAGCTTTAGTGAGATCCCTAATTTTTATATAGCCCATCTTAATCAGAGGTAATGTAGCATTCAAACAGTCTCGGAGGCAAGGATATGCGCATGACTTCCCTCCTTGAAAATACCGCTGCAGGGGAGCTCTAGTATCTAGGGAGCAGAGGAGTCTTCACCCCTGTTGACGAAGTGACTTTGCACTGCTTCCCGGAGCATTCTCAAGCACTGATGCGCTAAGATCAGCGTGGGCTTAACGGCGTAACTACTTTCTAAGTCTCACGCTCTTCCTGCCATAAACGCGGGACACATGGGCGGAGGGTGGTTTTAGTGGAGTATTGAGTATTCGAGTCTCCACACAAGCCGGTCAATTAATATTTGGATTGCCCCCATGGGAATTCCTCCATAATCGACTATGGTTTAATCCCTAGCAAAGGACCCGGTACTGTGCGAAATGCATTTCCCCCGCCTTAAAAAAAAAAGCATTCGAACAGTGAAAGAATTTTTGAAATCGGTTCAGTAGTTTTTGAGTCTATTCGTTACAAACATACAAAAATACAAATCTTTCCTCTTTATAATATTAGTGTAAATAATGTTACGAGTACGGGACTCCAATTAAAATGCCGTTGGAATTACTATAGAATTTATTAGAACTATATAAACATGTATAACACAGGTACAAATATAACCGGACACAATAAGTCGAAATGTAATGCACAATTCAATAACACGCGCAAAGTCCGTCACTAAAATGTACACACGTCTTTCCTCGCTTGTGTTATCGCTTTGAATGACCATCTCTCCATTGGGCCATTGCTTTATAATTCACCGATGCAATATGTCTACCTGGCAAGCATCGACGCAATTTCCCAGAAAACGTAATCCGCACACCTGCGCAATTATGCCTGCGAATGGCCATAAACATGTACAATACATAATAGGCTGTTTTCTAATTACAAATTTAAAACACAAAGTAAACAATAGAAGATAGTCATAAAACAGTTTCAATGTTATTAGCTCAAACGCCGCGGCAGGTAATACATTTGCTTTGTCTACAGGTATGCAGGTGGCCCAACTTGTAAGAAATAAATGTGCACTACTTATAAGTAGTAAGATATATTTCATTTCAATTATTATAATGTGATTGATTAAACAAATGAAAATAAACCAATAATATTTTAATGGCTAGAATAGCGGACTCAAAATCCGGTGATTCATTGATTGACTATTTTTCTATACAAACACAAGGTAAACACTAAAGACTAAGCAAATATAGCTATTTTGAACTTTCCTGTTACAGCGTTTCCTCGTTTATAGTAAAACAGCACGAATTCGAGAAGATTAATGAAATACTAATACGCAATTTTATTAAAACATAGTCAAAATTTAGGTAATTAAAATTTAACTAGTTACACTTATAAACTATGGGTTCTTTATCTTTACTATCTACATCCATATATAAAAGTAAAATGGAAGTGCCTATTTGTAATATCAAAATAACAGCTTTTTACGCAATGCATGTAAGTATATATACCGACAGTACTTGCTTTAACAAATCAATTTAAAAAAAATTGACTGCATTTATTTATTTATTTAGTTTGTTCCGGTTAGTCTGAAACGGCAGGACCGATTTTAACGGGACCTTCACTAGCAGATAGCTGATGTTACAAGGAGTAACTTAGGCTACTTTAAAAAAATAATCCACGCGGACGAAGTCGCGAGTAACAGATAGAAGTTCATAAAGCTGGCATTGGACGATGTACAAAGTCGAGAGTATGTACTTTATAGAATAAGACATGCATTAACATGCTAAAATTCTTCCAAATCAAAAATATCTTTTAATGCAGAAGAAATTAAACGAAAACATATATTTTACCGTTTAACATTCAACTTAACGGTTTTTATACCTATGTGTGAATTTTCTAGAACATAGCAATAAATTTTAAACTTTGCTGTCAGATAGAATTTGATTATTATTTTAGGGTAGATGTTAGACAACCAATTTACATCAATTTCGTTGAGAGGCATAGAACTGAGAGGACATGATGGTATTCAATTACATTGAATGATCCAAGTTTATCTTTATATGGATCGCTTTGATTGATTCACTCAAATTGAAGCATCTAATATTGGAATAAGTACCTACTAGGTATTAGAATTCGCCACACAGGCAGACAAAGGAATCTTAGTCCATACAGCTAATTCTGATGTATACAAGTCTTTGTATAGGTTCCGCAGTTGAATTGTAGGCTACAACTGATGTCATTCAAAGGAGTTCTTCCAAAAACTCGAAAGGCCACATTTGACTATACAGTTCACATTTCTCACAAAAACACAATACTCAAAAATTATCAATATACTACAATTATTGTTCATTTTAGAGTAATTTAAAAAAACTGCACAGCACAACGTCCCCTTTCAGTTCTCGTCAAAAAACTCGCTATTGGCATGAGAATAATTGCTTTAATTTTGAAATTTAAGTTTAGAAAAACAATTATTGTTTTACCACTCTGGTTATATATATGACCTTATGAACTAGTCTTATTAATATTATTTTTTTATTTCATCTTCGTAATTTTGCTTTTTTTATTGTAGTATAAGACACAAGTAGACTTAAGACACCCAGGTTGTGAGTATCGGGAAAGACTTCGGCAATGAGTTCCATTCTTTGCGCTGTGCATGGTGAAGGTAGACGCAAAGCTCCAGTAAAATTGTAGGTCTTTCAGTAACACTAAACAATGGAATGCTTGTCGCATCTCGGAACGATACATTAGGTCAACAAAATGTATTGAATTGTTTTCAAAACCTACTGAACTCCATAGAAGCACGCATACCATGTAATTGATTTCGAATCGGATTTATATTCTGTAGATTGCTGTAGATGACACTATTGTGATTTACCACATAGATGCACAATGTTTCCTATGACTTTAAAAATAAAATTGCTTAATATCACCTCTCATGTTTTTGCCAAAAACTCCCGATAATGTTTAAGTAGTAAATAGCTGTCACATTAGCATCAAAAACAATTGTTGTTATGTTTTGATTTTCGGCTCTTTTATTTAGGATGAATAATAAATACTTTTCACTGAACTCCCAAACCGCTCGACAGATCTTGATGAAATTTGTTGTATTTGAGTGGGTCCGGGATGGTTTAGATTTACATTCGGATCGGGTAGGTGGCGCTGCAATTGGATTCTAGATTTTTATTTTTTCAGGGCAAGACAACGTCTGCTGGGCCTGTTAGTTACATAATACAATATTCGTTGATTGAATTTTAGTGTGATGGGACACCGATAAATACATAACAAAATGGAGTTTGCTAAACAATAATTAACGCGTTAAATCATGCGAAGTCAGGAGTGGTAGTGACCTGAGTTACACTACACGTATTACAAGCTCAGTACAACGGATTAAAGCCTAGGTCACATTAGACTTCTAACCTCGTGAGAATAGTATGGTAATATGATACTGTGAATATATCGTATATGTAGATGAGACCAAACATACCTATATGTTGCAAACCAAATTGTAGATATTTACAATTCGGTCCATGTGTGTCAGTTATTTTTATTTTCCTCTTTCTTCATTATTTAATAATATATAGAGATAAGTTACAAATATTGCAAAGTTGAATTGCTTGGATAATATTGCATTTAGCGACAAGGCCGCCTTTTTCTCTCACTGAGAATTTATTGTAACTATACATTATAATTGGTTTTTGTTTTCGGTAGCATACATAGTGTTATCTATCTATATTAAAAACTAGGATATGCCCGCGACTTCGTCCACGCTTGACTTGAAATTCCCGCGGGATTCCCGGGATCCAAAGGAACGTAGGATTTAAAAAAATTATGTATCCTATGGTTTTAGTGAAAACTATGTCGGAATAAGCTAATTATTATGCACTCGAATAACTTCGAACCAATAAAAAAAAAAATATCACACATTTTATTACATAAAATTTGCTACCTCTCAGTGAAACAAATCACATAGGATTTAGTTTTTTTTTTAATCTGGCCATTTTAAATAATTCCAGCAAAACTCCCCCGGGATTCCTGGGATAAAAAGTAGAGCATATTTTAAGTCTAAGAATTTGCTGTTGATCAGCGAAAACCGTATCGAAATCGGCCCACTAGTTTTTACGCGAGTCCCGAACAAACAGACAAGAAATCTAAAAAAAATTGAATCGTGTTCTTTGTAGTTTTATGTAGTGCATTGCAGTTGTTTTCTTAAATATCTCCAACGTACGGTACAGATACGGTAAACTTAGTATTTTATAATATTATACATACATAATTTACAATTTGTAAGTTAGAAATAAATGTTTTAAAATTATACTGATAGGGCTGTACGGGTTTTAGTTTCGGTTTTTTATCTATAGTTTTGTTGTTTGTATTATTTTATTTTTGAAGATAGATTAGTTTATAATTTATATATTAATCTTTGTTTGTTTTAAATAAATTATATCTATAATATAAATGTAGATATAATGATGTTAAAAGTCGTGGTAGCGTAATGGCCAGCGTACGCGTCCCAAACTCAAAGAGCGCGGGTTGTCTGATCTAATGTGCATATTATTACAATTTTCCACGTGCTAACAACGGTGAAGGAAAACATCGTGATGCAACCTGCACATCGAGATAATCGATGTGTCAATCCTGCCAAGCCGCCTTGGACAAGCGCAACGGGTATACTGTCCGTTCCCCCTATAATGGAAGGCCCGAGCCCAACAGTGGGACATTTATGGGCTGATATTATAAATGAAATGAAATACATATTTAATTTTATAGTTTATGTTTAAAAAGTTACAAATACTATATGAGTGCCAAATCGCTGGCCGTCCGAGACGTTCCCAAAATTCTGATAGTGTCTCGTTCTTGTATGGCAACGTTAAATCATTGCCTTAACTACAAACTACTTCTTTGATCACGACAGACTTTATCAATAATTTGCAAATTGATTAGTTTGAAAACAGCACTAAAGTATAAATAGAGCCAATGTGAAGACCGCGATAGTCTTCATTCAAAGGCCACCGTTGAGTGTAGAAGGTTCCAAGTGGTTTTCGCTTTATCACCGTCGATCGGGTGCTCATCGAGTTGAAGCTGGGAAACAGCAGTTCCTTTCAAGGCCCTAAACTCTTCAAAGCTTCAAATGACTATTAAGGAAGGAAGATTCTGATGTTCAGCAATAAAAACTTAACTGGATATGAACAAAGAATGATTATTGATCAGATATTCTTGACCTTTTAATTTAATTGTCATTTATGTGTACATAACAATCGTAATATTCATTTACTTTTATATTTATATGTATAATTTTAAAAAACATAACAGTCATGATAGAATTTTAATCTTTTTTGAAGTGAAACTTCTTTAGAATCGTTGTGATTTGAGACTTCATGAAACGAAAAAGCGACTAAAAAGAGATAAACACATAAAATTCAACCTTATTTAATTCAAAACAAAACACATTTCTCTTTACCCGTTAGTATCAGTTTTCATTTTAAATCAAACTTAAAAGATTTCAAATAAATTTTAGCTCTATCTGTATATAATTAAGGCAGATATTCTTTTGTACGGATATACACATACTTGCGTTCCAGTGCAATTGCATTTTGAACTTTATGCTAACTAGTGATTTGAAGTGTAATTTAGATTGAATTATTACGGATAAGGTTTATAATACCTAAGAATAAAGACGTCTATAATAGAATACAAATGCGAGACAATATGTGTGTGCAGTTCACAATTGTCTACTAAGTGTTGTAGATATATGTTTGCCTGTAAATTCTTTGAAGTTTCATTTCTACTGCGTGTCAACAGCACACACACATTTTTGAAGTGAATTTTTTTTAGAATTTTAGAGATTCGATGAAACGAAAAAGCGACGCTAAAAAGAAATAAACACATAAATCTATAGAACTAAGCCTGCGAGAGAATGAGATAGAATACATTATATTCAATCATTTAAACACTATGCTCATTCATACAGATAGAGTTGGAATGGTTATGAAGTTTTTTTTTATTTCACGTAAATTGACTGTCTAATTCATCTACTATATACACCTAAAGTAATATTAGTGTTGGTGAATGAGTCACGCAAATGTATCTAAGGTCTTAATGTGATTTTTGACATGCAACATTGTTAATGATGTTAAACATTAACATAATTATATTTAATATATAAGTATACACTACTCTTTTATGCGTTATTTTTTAGCGCTATAAGTAAGTCGCATTTGCTTAAAGTCACTAATACTAACGCAGCTGGATCTGTGGCTTAACCAGAATGTCATTGAGGATTTTGCTGCGTATATAAACATTTGCTCTACTATTTTATTTATAAAGAAACATAATTTTAGTTTGAAATGAGCAATAGTTGAAACAACAATACTCATTGCTTCAAAATGAAAATTTTGTATAAAATCTCAACTGTTTAGTGAGATATAACTTTTGAGTTACCACAAGGATTCCGTTGTTTGGCGTTAATCAGACCAAAAGGCTTAAAGCTGCGGCCTTTGGTGGATTGTATAGTAAAATTGACGTGTCTATTACCTTGCTTTTTCTTACAAAATAATTTTTTTGATAAAATTTTTGTTAAATTGTGTATTTATAGATGATTAATATAAAACATTTTCTACAATAATATCTAACTTTAGATGTGGCTTCAGTTGTCTAAGACATTTCAACATCGTTAAATAGTGTTATTGATTACCAAAATACTGTAATTTACAAAAATGATCTTCTAAGGAAAAATAATTTATAGATATACTGGTAGTTGTAAGACCTAGCATTAGGTTCTACTTTGTTTTGACTCTTGTCATGTTCGTCATGCAATACTATGACATCAGCCGCTTTAGGCACATTGTACATGCTAAAAAAGTCGCTGCGTCTACGCAAGAATTCGTGTCGTTTCTACACACGAACTGTGTACATTGCTCCGACGCTGATCAAGAAAAAAATCTTGTTTGTGCCAGACACGACGCGCTCTTTCTTATTGGGGTGAAGAGAGGGAAAAAGGTGAGAAGCGAGAAGGTGAAATTTGACTAGTGCATCCTACCATACCCGAACACAATCTCATCGTTTACAGGTTCCTATTTATCTTGTCGGGAGAAGACACGATGAATTTTCGTCATGTATATGATGAATTGGTCCTCTCTGCTGCAGACACGGTGAAATTTCTTAACGTGTACAACCTCAGGCCATCTGTTTATATTATCCCCACTTTCACGACACCAAGCAAGAAAGTGACGAGGGAAGTGGGAAGCGTAACTAAACGCAGTTTCTTTGAACATTTACTACTACTGTAACTTGCCTTCTTACTGCAGTGAAAATGGACAAATTTTAAATAATATATAAAACATAAATATTCCTGAACACTTAACAGTAACTTTATCCGCAAACCGCGTGAAAAATATTTAAAAAATAGGTCGTAGTTTTATAGAAAATATCACTAACCTTATTCTACAAAGCTTGAAACATGATAACATGCTTCCAAATCCTTCCTATTGGTTACACTCGACTTGAAATGTATGTTGTTTGTAAGAAAATTAGAAAAATAACACTTATCTTATTTCACATAAGGATGTTTCTTGGAATTTCTGACGTAATTTAAATTCCAACTGTAGCTCTGCAAGGCAATCCATTACAATCCTGTTAAAGGCTTTGAATAAATTGTTACATTGCATAGGTAACTAATCCACCCGTCTCCGCTTACGTTCAATTACTTTGCGAATGGACTGTGGTAAGATCGGAGTTAAGATGCCTTTGGATTGATTGCCTCGGAAGTTGCGTATCTTAAGAATAAGAACTAGTTTGGCTTCATTATTTTGTAATGAATAATTTTGTGTAGTAATTCCTGGTGGCCCAAAGGCTAAGGTACTCCAAGTTTAAATGAGATGGGTTCGAATCCTGTTTCCGATGTGCTTATTTTTACAGTGGGGTAGTTGACATTTATCACAATAAATTTTGGAACAATGTTTATATAAAATAGCGAGAGTTCAAATAACATGTCCTTTTCATAACATTAAAATATGATAGAAATAATTGTAATCACTGTTTGAACTATAATTAATTCGCTATTTGCCTCATTATAGATATGACGTTATGATTTACAATGCTAATTTAGATGACTTTGGCGATTTGTAAGACTGTTAATTATCTGATTGAACTTAAATTATTAAATTACCACCAAACACTAGCGGCGAAGAAAATATTCTTATATCGATATTTGAAATACGCCAATATCGCCTTTTTCCGTGGAAACTAAAAACAGAAGAGTATTTCCCGGTTAATCTTGAAATAAACAAAAAATACGATTTTTCCAATTCTTTATTTACAATCTTGGAGGAAGTAGAATATTTATAGGACAAACGTTTACACCTCAATGCGGTATTCGGAGGCATTTCTACGTATGTAATATTCTTATTATATTTGCAATTTGTACTAAAACATTATAATAAAATCTTGCTATAAGTGATGTATGAGTAAGTGACAACGACTGGTGAGTGTTCATCATCAATACTTAATTTATTTGAAAAAAAAGAACTTAATTCGTTTTTGAAATTGAATTGTTAACTTCACAATTATCTGTATTATATCAATTGAGGAACCCAGTAATATATGCGTGAGTCTGATCTGACACGGTGATTTGCTTCGTTTATAATCCGGGCTAATAAAATTATATACTCCAATAAAATAACTGGTTCAGGAAAGATTTTACAGAGATTTTAATAACTTTATTATCACACATAGGTACCTAATAATTTTTAAAGAATATTGTAAGATGAAAATGTATCAAAAACCCTACCAGCACATTTTAAGTTTGTGTACTTACCTACTTATAAAACTAGATAAACATTTTACAGGCAGGGAGTATTTATATCTACACTTTTTTAAGAATATCATTTTCGTACAATAATACAAAAAGAATTTTTGCAACGAATTACACTACTTAATGATGTTTAAATATTTTAAGACAACTTAAGCCACATCTAAAGTTAATTACAGTAGAATTTTTTGTAAATTAATCATCCCAAGACACAATTTAACTAAAACTAGTTAAATCCAAAAATTTATCTAGTATGTATGTCTAGTAAGAAATTATATTTTACCTACCTACCTCGTATAGGTGATTCTATTGAACAATAAATGAAAACATTCATTGCTCAATAGAATCACTTCTGCTTTCCTATGTGGTTGAGCAGGCTAAGCCTTTGCCTGCCGATATCACTAAAACCCAGAGGCTGGGGGTTCGATTCCTGACAAGGTAAATTTCGTAAAAACGAATTTTCCTTTATTTACTATGGTCTGGGTGTCTGGAATCGGCTCCAGAGTCGTCTGTTGTATGTTATGCATAACACAAGCGTAACTTGATTAGTATGGCGATATATAATATACTAGCTTCTGCCCGCGACTTCGTCCGCGTGGAATGGTTAATAAAAAGTAAGTAAAAAAAAACCCCCGATTTTGAAACATTCTTCATTGGTGCTCAGCTCCTATTGGTCTTAGCGTGATGATATATAACCTATAGCCTTCCGCGATAAACGGGCTATCTAGCACTGAAAGAATTTTTCAAATCAGACCAGTAGTTCCTGAGATTAGTGCGTTCAAGCAAACAAACTCCTCAGCTTTATATATTAGTATAAGATAGGATATGTTTTTCTGCCTATTTATTATCATTTCGCTTGTATGCACATTCGATTTCTATGAAGGACGCTTGTGTCACTACACGGAAAAAAAATCGGGTATGTAATACGATCGGGGGATTTAAACTGGCTGTAGTTTCTGTAAGACATACGATGGGGAATACTACCTAGTATGTTACATGTTTATACAGTTTTGACATGGTGCGGTGCGTGTCGGATATGTTCCCAACAAGGTACTCCGCTCCTACTAATTTAAATTAACACTATTTGTTATTCATATAATTAAGTATTCCTTTATGTTAATATATACATAGTATTTCAGTATAATATTTTTTGTGGAAAAGTAGCATAAATGGACAGTATAATAGAATTAATTATGTTCTGGTAAATAATAAACAACAAATTTTTCATATTATTTATGCAGATGAAGGAAGGAAGAAGGAATATGTAAAAATCACTTGCGTTTTAAACCATAATAGTCAAAATTTTAAGTACCTACAAATAAATATGTTTCATGACCATGGCCATAAAACAAGATTTAATGCCCAATGATGAATATACTGGAAGTTTGTCTTCTATTTATGTGGAATCTTTCAAGTCCGTGGCAATCTTTCAAATTTTATTATCTTTTTCATTATCATCATCAACATTATCCGTGCAGGAACGGAGAAAGAATACAATTTCCTGCGGCCGGGCGGCCTGTCGTAAGAGGCGACTAAACAACCCACAGCCAGGTGGTAGGGCATTTGCCCGACTGGATGGCTACCACCCCTGGTCTAGAGTATGCCGCCATAACAACCTTGAGTTGTGTTCCGGCATTAGTGACCAGGTTCCAGTTCCCCTTAAGAGAGCAGCAGTGCATTTGTAGCACCTTTGGTGTTGCAAGTGTCCATAGGCGACTGTCAAGTGGGCCGTCTGCCTGTCTGCTGATCTCCTGCAATAAAAAAAAAACATGATTTATTACATAAAACATGGTAATATTTTCTTAAGTTTTCACGACTAGTATACATAATAAAGCTACGTTTTAACGGATTTAAGCGCGGTAATTTATTAGATTTTTATTATTCCGATTAACAAAATTTTGTTTGTGGTTATTAATTACTGTATGGGAGCGTTATATAATTTTAAGCTAAATAAAACTTTAACAATACTCATTGACCCTTGACATCTTTGTCTTCCATGATCACTCACAGCTACTGAAAAGTGGTCGAAATGTCGGAATAATAAAAATCAAATAAATTACCGCGCTTAAAACCGTTAAAACGTAGTTTCATTATAAAACAGGATACATAATAATATGGTAACAACATTCAAGAAGATCTCATGTTTTTGCCTCTACGGCGTACAAATTGCTATCCCTATTGTTATTAATAATTTTGAAAATGATATGTGACAGTATCATGTGTACGATTAAAACATGTTCCAAGTGATGATAAATTTACATTTAGATAATTTAGATCCTGCTGAATTTCTGTTAGAGTTTTATAAGATTCTATCAAAGACTGCTAGCTTATTATTTTGTTAAAATAACATAATTTTGTTACATTTCGTTACCCTGTGACAAGAGGCAAGGTGGCGGTTTTCATTTGAATCAGCCGATTGTTGTTAACATTAGAAAGATTGAATGTCAGCTGTCAAAATAACGAGATACAGATAGAAAAATCGTAATTTTGACAACAGTATTTGCTCTTTTTCATTCTTTAATTGTTTATTTTGGTTTCAACCTATGATTACCATTAAAATTTCACTTATCTGTGCATCTCTTAGATTAGCAACAGCTAACTCGAATTTATAAGTGACTAGCGGACCCGGCAGTTGTTCTTCTGTCCTGAAAAATAAAATCCTGGAACCCGATTTCAGCACCACCTACCTGATCCAATTGTGAATCTAAACCCTTCTGGGATCCACTCAGAAACGATCAAAAAATTATCAAAATCAGTAAAGTCGTGCACACGTGCTTAACTTACATACATTTGTATATTTTATACATTATACATTTTTATTTATATATGCATAAAAGAAGAAAATAAAAAGACAATCATAAATTAGGGACTTCAGAGCTTCTTAGCTAAGAGGTGGTTAATCAAATCATTTCTTATATAGCTATATTTTTATAAGTAAGGCTCTAAGTGCATAGAGACTATCATAACCACAGTTATTGTATAGAATTCAAAATAAATCTATATATTAATACTATTAATATTATAATACTCTTTTGTTTATTGTTCAAGTCAAATTAACAGTGTAGCATTGGCGAAATCTGTGATCATAGAAGTATAGTCTTTGACATTAATTATTATAGTCGAATTTCGACCACGGGCGACCACTAGTACAGAGTAAATAAATAAAAATATAACTAGTAGTAAAGCAAGTGACTGGAGTTCAAGTTAGCTGGTATACGGAAGTGCGCATAAAGCTTCAGTGCAAGTCAATCGCGATTTATATCTTCCTGCATATGTTATAAACATGTGTTGTTTAAATATAAAGGCCGAAATGTTTGTCGCTTCGGGCGACGTACGATGACCGGTCATTTGATCTTAATAACTGTGCAAACATTCAAAGTGCTCGGTGGACTCATGTCAATTAAACAATGTTGTGTTACGAATATACGTTATTGTTTAACGTGACCAATAACATAGAAAAATTACGCGAAAATGCATTTTATTAAGTTTTCACGACTAGTATCCATAGTTAAAGCTACGTTTTATGTTATCTTTCGTGATTATAGCCGCTGAAAAATGGCCGAAACATAAAAAAAACAAATAAATGCCGCACAACGTAGTTTTAATTATGTGTACTAGTCGCAATATATGTATAATAGTCGTGGTAGCTTAATGGCTAGCGCATCCGTCCTTAATTCAAAGAGTTCGGCAGGTTCGAATCCTGGCAGGAACGCGTGCATATTGTTACAATCACGACGCGCTAACAACGGTGAAGGAAAACATCGTGATGAAACCTGCACACCGAGATAACCGATCTGTCAAACCCGCGAAGGCGCCTTGGACAAGCGTTGCGAGTATACTGTCTGTTTCTCAATAGTAAGAACCCCGAGTCCAGCAGTGAGACGTTTATGGGCTGCTGTTATTATAGTCGACGAACTTAAAAAATACTATACGTTTTAACGGTTTTAAGCGCGGCATACTTGTTTTTTATTTCGACGTTTCGGTCAGTTTTCAGTAGCCGTGATAATGGAATAAAGAAGGAACTTCTAAATAAACATACAAATGAACTGACGTGCTTTAAAACCGTTAAAATGTAGTTTTTATAATGTGAACTTATTGCACTGTTTTAAAAGTTTATAAGAGTGCGATACACTTGACTTTAAGGCATTCATATTATATATTCGTATTGCATAAATATTTCTTAAGAAAAAGCTTTTGCTTAAGGTAAGTTTGTAATTCATAATTTAGCTATGATAATGATGAATTTTGTTGCAAGAAACGTCGAAATTGAAGATCTATCGTTTCTATCTACTCCTATGGGAAACAGGTGCAATAATATATATTATGTATGATGATAAATTTATAAAAATATTGATTTATTCCAAATACTTAGACGGTGGCCTAACCTTAATATTCTTCTTTAAAATCTGAAGGGATTAGATATACCTGTGATCTCTTGAGATTGGTGTAGATTACATTGTAACTAATTTGAACTTATTATGTTTAATTAAAGTTCTAAAGTTCATAAAATCTTCGTTGTATAAATATATAGATTTACACATAGATAGCAAATTCTTTATTGATTGGTGAACAACCACATATACATATAGTAAATTATTTACAGTCATTTCATCTAAAGGCAGGAACAAAGGGCGGTCTTATCGCTTTAGAGCGATCTTTTCCAGACAACCCGGGCTGTGGTTTGTATGACAAGAATCGAAAGTGTATGACGGTATGACATAATTGTTAAAGTAAAACTTCTTCAGAATTCGTTGTGATTTAAAACGAAAAAAAAGCGACACTAAAAAGAGAAATCATTTTAACACTATGCTCATAAAGACAGAGTTGGAACTATTTTGAAGTTCATAAATCAAACCCTTTTTAAAGGCTATTATCATAAGCCTCTCGTGTCATTTGTTCAAAGTGAAAACATGGAATCTGAATAACATGGCTACCACCCCTGGTCTAAAGTATGTCGCCATAACAACCTTGAGTTGTGTTTCGGCATTAGTGACCAGGTTCCAGTCTCCCTTAAGAGAGCAGCAGCGCATTTGTAGCACCTTTGGTGTTTTAAATGTCCATAGGCGATGGTAACCGCTTTTCATCAAGTGGGCCGTCTGCCTGTCTGCTGATTTCCTGCAATAAAAAAAACATATGTTATAATATATCTTAAATGTATAATATACGAGTATGAAATGTAATATTTTACATTAAAATATAAAATAATTTTTAAGCTTGGTAAAAATATTATAAAAATAATAAACCTTATAATTATCCTAATACTCCTGATACTCTATATTTATCTCATTCTCTCGTAGTCTTCTTTTCTGAAGTTTCACTTTTGTCGTATGTGAATTGCACACACACACTTTTTTAATTTAAGAAAAATACATTCGACTTTACATATATTTATATGTTACTATGAAAGCAAATTCAATGTTCCAGCCATTGCTGATATTTTCTGTATAAAAAGGACCACATTTATTTCTTGACACACAGTCTATTTTAATACTTATCTGCATTATCTTTCATATCTGCGACAGTACCAGTTTCTTACCACATTGTTTGCTGCGGCGTCTCCCTTTGTATTGAGCAATATTTGCGATTCGTTTTCTTCATTAGGCGTAACTTATTGCGTCACTACGCTTCGTATTTAATAATTACTCATACATAGGGCATTTGACAGTCTAGTCAGGGGCCATCCACAAATTACGTCACACGAATTTCATGATTTTTTGATCCCTCCCCCGCCCTTGTCACGGCTGGACACATTCGTGAGACTCCTCCCTCCCTAATATGAAATATTTTGCAATTTTACATCAAGAGGTTAATAAATGGTGCTGGTACCTACGCTCACGTATGGAAGCGAGAGTTGGGTATGGAAGAGAGAGCATGAAAGTAGAGTAAACGCGGTCGAGATGCGAGCACTGCGCAAAATCTGCGGAGTGACGCTCGCGGACCGCGTTCGTAATACCGAAGTAAGAAAGAGAGTGTCGGGGTGAAGGTAAGGAAAGGAATGCTCCGGTGGTTCGGGCATGTGGAAAGAATGCATGATGAAAGAATGACTAAACAGATATACAATGCAAAAGTGGATGGATGCAGAAGTCGTGGAAGGCCACGACACACCTTCCATGATCAAAGAGACGAATGATGATGAACAGACGAGCGTGCATGACAAGAGTTATGAATGTCAAAGAAGCAAGTGAGGTGTGTAAGAATAAGCCTAAATGGCGCTCTGTTGTTCGTGCCTACCCCGCAAGGGAACTGGCGTGAAGCTATGTATGTATGTATGTATGTAAGTTAATAAATTAAAAGAGCAGTTCTGCAATTAGCGTAAATATATTCGATTTTAAAATGTGCCGTCACGAAATTTAGAATTTTCCCACAATGTCACACTTCGTCGTTCTCCCCTTATCATGTTACGTAATTTATGGATGCCCCCTACAACTGACAAACATAATATTATCATCATATAAAATGTCAGTGCTTGATTTTGTATAGGTGCACTGTACCTACTGTGACGTCATAATTATGACGTCATAATTATGACTAGTCAAATAGCTCTTGATTACTGCTGAAACAGTAATTAGAATTATCCATATTATTTTGAAAATAAGTTAGTAGCAAGAGACTAAAATGAACACCGTCTTATGTACACTATTTTCCAATTTATTGTCAAATGTGTCAAACACCCAATCGGATACGTAACACATTTTATAACAAACTCTAAAACAATTTTCGTGTGAAATAGAGGAGTTAAAATAATTTGTCTAAGCCCAATAGTTTTCGAGTAACATCGTTGTGAGGTAAAAAGGCGGATAGAACGATGGATATAGCGGTTTTGTAAGGCTAGATATTATTTTTCCTTAAAGTGAACCCCAGAAATGAATGCACTAAAAACAAGCATGTTTCAGTGTGAACGAGCTCTTAAGTGTGTCTATTTAACAAACGCACGCCATAAAGGTGTGGTTATAATGAACGCTTGACATTCAAATTATTCGTGATAATGAGCCCAAATATTTCAACTTGTGATATGTGAATCCCTAATTCGGAATGAGACGTTATAAAAGTTAATTGAATTGTAAAATGTGCGTAGGTGTGCTTTTGTCGTAAGGGCGCAAAAAATTCCATTCACTATGGAAGTTATTTATTGTATTACATTTAGATTATAAGTGGGATACTAGCACCTCAGCTTTGGTCGAATAGCGCTCTAGGTTTTTTTTATAGTTTGAGTTCAGCAGACAGGCAGGCGGTCCACCTGGTGGAAAGTGGTTAACATCGCCAATGAACATTTGCAACACCAAAGGTCCTACAGATGCACTGCTGCTTTCTAAAAGGAGACTGGAACCTGGTCACTAATGCCGGAACACAACCCAAGGTTGTTATGGCGGCATACTCTAGACCAGGGGTAGCCATCCAGTTGAGCAAATGCCCTACCACCTGGCTGTGGGTTGTTTTGTCGCCTCTTACAACAGGCCGCCCGGATAGATAGGGTAGTCAATTATTGTGTGAGAATTAGAACTTACTAGCTTCTGCCCGCGACTTCGTCCGCGTGGAATAGTTAAAAAAAACCCTTGATTTTGAAACATTTTTCATTGGTGCTCCGCTCCTATTGGTCTTAGCGTGATTATATATAGCCTATAGCCTTTCTCGATAAATGAGCTATCTAACACTGAAAGATTTTTTCAAATAAGACCAGTAGTTCCTGAGATTAGCGCATTCAAGCAAACAAACAAACTCTTAAGCTTTATATATTAGTATAAGATAATTAATTGTACTTGTGATGGGCAGTGTTGGCAACACGAACATTAAATTTTCAATATTTTTTGTTGTTTTATTTTTTCTTGAGCCTTCAGCAGTTTTCGGAATAACTGGCCACCTTTTTACTTTTCTCCATACTTAATTTATTAAACACAAGAATAAACACGATAACCAAGCATCAACAGTCCACTGCCTCCGGAAAGGTAATATCCATACAGTATTTTACATAGTTCTTCGAGCCGGATATGAACCACCGGCCTATGAAGAAACTCTTCTTCATGCTGGAAAGGCATTAATTACCTATGAAAAGGTAAATACTATACTAATAGAAATGGAAAGTATACAAAATTCCAGACCTTTAAGTCTAATCTCTGTTCGGAAGTCAAATAAAACCGTTCTCCAAGTTCTACATGTTTTGTTGTTTAAGTCCTGCACTAGCAGTACATTTACGTAAAATAATTTCCCGTGCAGACTGCACTTTTTAATAGTTTTTAAGGTCAATGACGTTCAAATCCTTATCTCGATATTAATTATAGTTGATTGAATTTTCCACTCAATGATTCTATGATCTGCAGGTTCTATAGATAAATTAGTGCGAGTGGAAATATTTTAAGGTATTTGAATTAGATACAAGAGTTAATATCAAGAAAGTTAATCTACATGGTAGTTTAATAATACATTCAAGTTTCAGTCCATTTTTTTGTATGGCACATTAGGTGCACTTGCTGAAAACACTTGAAGCTGTCTGAAATCTACCAATCTACCTTGAAAAAACGGAAAAGCGGAATGATGGGTTTCACACATCAGTTTATCTCGATATAAGGCTTTTTACGTTTTTCTTCGGCGTGGTTCAAAAAATTGCCTAACTGCCCGGCTAAGATTTATAAACGTGGCCACAAAAATTTCAAGACATTTTCTATTTCTATATTCTGTTAGCATTACCTTTAACTGTAACTATAATTTTAACTGTACAAGGATCGAGGCGCCATCATGCATGCAACGAATTCCTACAGCAAATATTAGCTTTGATTTATGATTAAAATTCAATGCATTTATCTATGCCGTGGATAATTGCATTCACTTCTTGTTTTAGCATGCAACCCGTAGCTCGACTGTTATTTAATAGTAGAACTAGCTATGTCCTGCGGTGTCGCTCGTGTTCGTCCAGCCGTTTCCATACACCCTAGAGCCAAAACATCAAACTGCGAAAAGGTGCGATGCAAATTTGCAACGCAGAAACGTAGACATAGATATAAACAATACTTTATTGTTCACCAAAACAAAAATTACAAAAAATGCATAACAAGACAATAGTTACTTTGTAAAACAAAAGGCGGCCTTATCGCTAAAAGCGATCTCTTCCAGGCAACCTGACTCAAATGAAATTCTTAAATTATCTATAATTATTATGCAACAAAGTAAAAGGAAAAAAATAAAAATGACATACATGGACAGCAGATTAGTCTAAAGTATTGTAAACTAGCACATACATTATTGCGTAAAGACTAACATAATGATTCCTAAGTATATTTTCTGACGTCAGTGGGCAAAGAGTTCCAAAGTAAGACAGCCTGCATGGCGAAGGAGTTGGAATAAAATGTTGAAGAGTGTGTAGGTGCCATTAACAGCAGATTATTAATTATTATTAGAAAAAGATTATAAGGAGAAACCTGCGACGCGAATTGCCATCCACAGTTCGTGTGACCAGGGGCCTAATTCTGCTATTACTATATCATCAACATCACCGGACTCTATCGTCTCATTCGCAATTGTGTCTGATTTCGCTATTCTGTAGTAACCATTCGTGGTTCTCATACAGCATCAAGCTGGCCGCAGTCTATGACGTTTGGAACAAGTCACACCAAAGTTTTAATCAAAAACTTTTTTGGACGAATGTTGTGTATTGTTGGCCACCACACCAGCGTTACACATTGTATTCAAGTTTCTGCAATAAACTGCATAAGTTATCTAGCAAGTGCTCAAAATTAATAACAACACCTAAACCGCCTTTGTACTAGACCTTGTTAATTGCCAGCCTCTATAACCGTTATTCACCTGCGTCTGCGTACACAGGTATGAAAATGATCGTTTACATTCCGTGTTTATAAATTGTACAGGCACTATGTTACGAATGTGCGTAAAATGTAAATATTTTGCATTTTTCTATGTTATTATTCCCAGAATTAACTAATAACTGAAATTGATTGACTGAAATGTTAGCGTGCGTGACCTCGATTAAACTTTATGTTTATTACGTTTGTTAAGAGTTTGCTATGTTTGTATAGTAAATAAAAGACTGCCAAGGCCGGTGGAAGTTGAAAAACATTGTTTGGGATTTTTAACTAATATTAACTAGAATTACTGAAATCCTTTTTTAGGCCTGAAACCTACATACATAAAGTGGCCGCTTTATGTATGTATGAAATATTTTAATATATATATATATATAATAAATTTAGTTACAGACCTTAACATAACTCAATTGAATTAGAATTTTTTTTCAAGAAAGTGTTGTAAATATGCATTTTATGTAATTGTTCAATTTGTTCAGCAATAAATTATTATTTATCTATCTATTGTAGAAAAAATTCAAAAACAATCTCACTTTGTCGTAGCTTGTAAAAAATCCTAGGAGGGATTCCCTGTCCACTGGACGAGGCCTCCCTGTTATGGTAAGACGCGAGCTGGCTGGCCCTTTCTTCGCTTTGATTCTGCATTTAATTATAATTAAAATATAGAAAATTACAGGCAAATACTGAAACATCCCTCAATTCCGTCAATCAAATGAAAACCTATTAAATTTAATCATAACTCAGATATACAATCATCAGTAATACAATGAAAAGCATCTCTCAAATTTAAATGGTAAACAAAAATGCTACTCAATTTAATTTAATTATAATTATTAGCCTACAGTGAGTTATAACTTTACAGTTTAGTACTGGATTGAATTCAATTTGATTTTTAATTTCTAGGTCAGCCTATTAAAAACAACTTACAAACCACTCGAAATAGACTCGTGAAGTAATAGCTGTAAAGTAATTAAGATATGTGGAGATGCTATAAATGTAGTAAAGAGGACTCTCACGATCCTGAGAGTGTTTAGATACTAATGTCTAACTTGTGATGTCAAGAGCGTATAAGTAGCAACTTCGTAATGTTATAGTTCAAATTAATATATTAGACAACTCAAAAGAGAAATCTGGTAGTTATGTTTGTAACGAAGAAACTCAAACTACTTTCAAAAAATCTTTCACCATTAGAATGCTACACTATCCCAGATTAATACAGTATATATTTATTACTAGAAAAAAATAGGTTAAAACTTCAATCATGTAACCCGAGGTGTAAAAAAAATGTATTTAAGTGGGTCCAGAGATGGTTTAGATTCACAATTAGACCCGGTAGGTAGCGCTTAAATCGGGTTTTAGATTTTTATTTTTTCAGGGCAGGACACCGTTTGCCGGAACCGCTAGTGCTATGTAATAATAGAATAACGCATACAATATTACTAAAGAATATATATTTAAAAATGTTGATTACAAACAAAATTTAACACCTTTTATAGCATCACAATTCATATAATCTATTGTTGTTATAAATTCCTACCAGATGTCTAGATCCTGTTTAGTTATGTTAATCTATGTTTATATACTAGAAAATCTCTCACAATAGACAGATGTTTATCATAAAGAGATACGCAAAAACATTGTAAAGGGTAAATGAACTTTAAAACAATCTGCCCACGTTGATACATTTGTTAGATTTCGTGAATTTGTGAGCAAATAGTTTTTTTTATGATTTACATAATACAAAAAGTATAAAATGCCCTCGGACTCGGGGTTAATTACTTATGACAGGTTCCTATATCTTAGTATTCATTCACTTGCCTTATCGTCGGTTGAATTTTGACATTACTTGTATGGAGCTTAGCAGCTTATGTCAATTTTTAACCGATAGGCAAATGAACGGTCGGTAATATGTAAGAACCGGCTATTAATGGAACGTTCCTGTATCTTACCGACCGTTCATTTGCCTTGCTATCAATTAAAATCTGACAAAAGCTTCATACCAGTAAAGACAAACCGATGGCACAGAAAGCTAATGAGAATGAATAGTAATATAAGATATAGGAACCTTCCATGAATTTATTATGAATACCAGATTCAATAATTATATAAATAATTACATAATTAATATTTTGTCTTTTTAAGCATTGCTAAGTCATCTATAGATTTTCGATTGACTATTATATGCACAATGAAGAGCCATTTTGAAAGACATGATATCTTGGGGGGGTTGCCTGGAAGAGATCGCTTTAAGCGATAAGGCCGCCCTTTGTTCAACATTTACTGTACTTAGTTTTAAGAACGTAGTTTTAATTTTTTGTGAATAATAAAGTGTTTTCATTCATTCGACGGCCTCTGTGGTTGAGCGGGCTAAGCCGTTGCCGGTCTACCGCACTGCAATGCAGAGGCTCCGGGTTCGATTCCTGGTATAGTACATACATACATACATACATAACTTCACGCCAGTTCCCTTGCGGGGTAGGCACGAACAACAGAGCGCCATTTAGGCTTATTCTTACATACCTCACTTGCTTCTTTGACATTCATAACTCTTGTCATGCACGCTCGTCTGTTCTTAAGGTATAGTAAATTTCGGAAACGTATTTTCTCCATTATTTACTATGGTCTGGGTGTCTGGGATCGGCCCCAGAGTAGTAGTACGTTGTATATTATCCATAACACAAGCGTAACTTGCTTAATTTGGGGATATATAATATGTGTGTTTGTCTGCCGGTTCATTCTTTTGCTATCAAAATATGAAATTTAATTGAAACGTTGTTTAATTATATCGCCATCCGATTTTGAATGCGGCAGTAAAACTAACTTCGGATTAGAAAAACAACGAAACAGAATAGTTGAAAATCAAATGAACTGAGACTTTTTATTACCTATCTTACATACAAAAGTCACAGCCTCCTAGATTCTGTACGAGCGTTATAAGTTATGAATCATAACGTTAACGTAAACTTAAAGTTTATATATTGATCAAAATTATTATTATCATAATATTTTAAATTTGAAATGTCGGGGTGAAGGTAAGGAAAGGAATGCTCCGGTGGTTCGGGCATGTGGAAAGAATGCATGATGAAATTATGACTAAACAGATATACAATGCAGGATGGATGCAGAAGTCCTGGAAGGCCACGACACACCTTCCATGATCAAATTGATCGTGTACTAACAGAAGATGATGTCAGGAGCCTTAAGAACAGACGAGCGTGCATGACAAGAGTTATGAATGTCAAAGAAGCAAGTGAGGTGTGTAAGAATAAGCCTGAATGGAGCTGTGTTGTTCGTGCCTACCCCGCAAGGGAACTGGCGTGAAGTTATGTATGTATGTATTTTAAAATTATGATGATTAGAGAATATTTTAAAGCCCACTCATTGATAAGATACTGTTTTATTAAAATTTGTTTCATATATTATATGTCATATACCCAATTAAAACACTTTTCGAGGGCATGAAATATAAAATATAAATAAATAGTACACATTATTTCATACATGTACAATTAGAAATTACTAAAATTGCAACACTAAACGAATCGTTAATTTCCATCAACCATATTCAAATCAACGTTACCCAAAATTGATATAATTAAACACGGCGCCACAAATTTTGACTAATTGCAGTTTTATTGCGACAGTACCGGCAGCAAGTTTAATGTTCCATAAATATAATTAGCACAATTAGTTTTGGCATGACAACGGTAGAGTTGGGAGCAATATGTAAAACGTACTGGCAGTTAGGATTGTGTGTATTAACTATAAAAACTTTTTTTAAGTTGTTGTCAGCCAATCACAATTCACAGCTGGACGTAAGCCTCCCCAAGTCGGCGCCACTCATTCTGATCCTCGGCCTTCCTCGTCCAGCGCCTACCGGCGACCTTGCGCAGTTCGTCAGTCCATCGGGCTGGGGGGCATCCGACACTATGTTTACCGAGACGTGGTATCCACTCCAGAACTCGTCTGCTTCATCGGCCATCGGTCCTGCTAATTTTTAACTTGCTAATTTTGCGAGCTATCTCGGATACCTTGGTTCTCTTACGGATATCCTCATTTCTAATTCGATCCATAAGAGAAACACTCAACATAGCTCCCTCCATAGCCTTTTGAGTGACTTGGAATTTGTGGACCAGTGCTGCTGTCAGTGTCTACGTCTCAGCCACTCTCAGATTTTTTGATGTATTGAAATTATATTTATCACTGCATATTAACATGGGACCAGTGAAATATAGCGCTCTGCCTTATGTCATAATATGCCCCTGTTCCACTTGCGTTAGTTTTAGTGACTGTGACCATATACCGATAAAAATAACATCTTAAAGAGTAGCTGCATTAGTGTATATACTTAGATAAGGTATCTGACAATATTTAACATCATAGATAGTGTCGCATCTCAAATAACGCACTAAATCTTTGGCTACATCTGCGTGACGCAGTCATTGTCCCAGGTGTAGTAGCGGGTATACCGATATACATGACTGATTTCCATGTTATTATATCGAGGAAGTGGTTCCAATATTCGCGATAGATTGACGTGATGTCACGTACTATTGCATCATGCTTAGGTACTACAGTTAAATCGTTCAATAGTACTCATTGCGTATATATTTCATTTAAGAAAATATACTCGTTTATTCATTAAAGTTAGAGTATGATATGAAATATTTTATACATCATATCATGTATAAAATATTTTATTTTTATGAAATTTCAAGACACATTTTGGTTCAAATTCAAACAGGGTTTTAATAATAATAACCTATAACCGACTCATGATTTTTAATAATTATAAAGATCGTTGTAAACTAGAGTTTATCACGAGTCTATTCTCGCCTAAAATGTAAAATCTATGATATTATATACATACATACATACACACCATATACACCATGAAAACTACTCCAATTCCCGAAATAAAAAGCATCCTCGTTATCGCAATTATACACATCATTATGCGTACTATAGTTATATACCATATACATGAGAATTGGGTCGCTTTTAACAGAAACAAATGAACCCAATCACCCAAAGAAAGTTATTTTCACATTTATATGCTGATATAATTACGTAGTAGATAAATTTGAAATTGTTCATAAATTCTCAAACGCATCTTGAATTTATACAAATGGGAACGAAGTAAAAACCACTTTGAAATATAAGTAAACATAATTATTAATTCACGTAAAAACTACTGGGCCGCTTTCCATGCGGTTTTCGTTGATGGATAGCAAATTCTTAGACTTAAAATCAGTGCTACTTTTTCCTGGAAATCCCACGGGAGTTTTTCTGGGAATCATTTAAAATAGCAGGCCAGTTAAGCAATGGTTGTTCCACTAATCTCGCGGCTTAAAATCTAAATGATTTGATACGTTTTTGTTTCATTTTAATATATAAACACATAAAGGAAATAATATAGGAGTTTCCGTTCTTATTCCCCAGTTAAATAATACAACAAAGGCCGTCATGAAGGAAGAAAACAGCATAAATTCTACCGTTAAGGGATTCTGTATCAATCATATTTGAATATATGTAAAAAAGGAGAAAAGTGTTTCTAGAAGAGTTCTTCTGTCAAACAGTGAATGTAGTCAAGACCATGTTAAGCTGGTTTACTGCAAAGGTATGCTCAACTTACCCAACCAATGGGGTAAGTTGATCAATTGTCTGATATTCTTCACATATACGGCTGTAGCTCTTAAACCTTAATTATTAGAAATTAATTTCTAGAGATACTTTAAAGTAGTATTAAAATACCTATTTTTCAAGATACGTTATGAACTATTCTGATGTCTCGTTTAGGACCTATCACAGATTAAGTGAAAAAATGCTCTTCTAGCCCCGCCCTACCCTACTTAGGAAATTTCAATTTGAAGTATAAAAGTCAAGGAAATATTACTACAAGCTCAAAAAATGTCCCAAAGCTAATTTATCTGTACGTGGTTTATGTGTAAATATATATATATATATATATATATATATATATATATATATATATATGTGTGTGTGTGTGTGTGAATATATAATGAATCATAGAAATGTATGTCACATAAATTGAGAACGACTACCGATTTTGATGAATTTTTTTCTGTATTTTTGAGTGACTCCCCAGGTGGTTCAGATTCAAAATTGGAACAGGTGGGTGGTGTTGGAATCGGGTTCTAGGATCCTCCTAAACCCGTGGACCGACTTTGATGAAATTTTTAGTGTTTGAATGGCTCCCCGGATGGCTTAGATTCACAATTGGAACCAGTAGATGGCGCTGGAATCGGGTTCTAGAATCCACCTAATCCCGTGAACCTATTTTGATGAAATTTTTCGTGTGTATTTGAGTGGCTCCCCGGGTGGTTGAGATTCACAATTGGAACCGGTAGGAGGTCCTAGAAATGGAACCTAGATTTTTATTTTTTCAGGACAGGACAGCATATGCCAGGACCGTTATTAATCTAATAAATAAGAGGATCAAACTTCAATATAGTAGACAAATAATCAAGAACAAAATATCAAATATAATCGAGGCTTGGGTGGTCCTTACTAACCTACTACAATGTAATTAAGCACTTTCCGATATAACATCTAAATCATATTTATTAGACTATGATAAACATATGAATCATACTCGACTGACTAATCATTACCTAAAATAAACGGCTTACATTACATTTTATCAATTAATGTTAACAACTTCTTCAAATTAAAATCTTAAAAGAACAGGTAGAGATTATTGGTAGTTTAGTAGTAGTTCTTACCCAATTACATTTTTTCAGTTACTAAGAAACCTCAAAGTATAAAAAGTCGAACCAACTCTTAACAGATTTGACTTCTCCAAAACCATTCTTAATTTGAGTTTTAAAAAAATTACATCGATGGTACTATTTTGTATTTAAATTATTATCTTTTTGAATTGGTTTAAGTATTAGTAGTACAATTCGCCACAATGACACGCAAAGGAACTTGGTCCATACAGCCTTGTCTGATATATTAAGTCTACAGTATAGTTCAGCCGAATTAGATCCTTGACTGACAATCAATGCAGTTCTTATAACAACTCAAAAGGCATGTTTAACAACACAGTTCGCATTTCTTACAATACATAATTAATATACAAAACTATCAATATCCTACAACTATTAGATTAAATTAGATTAGATTAGATAACACTTTATTGCTTACCAAAATAATCAATTACAAAAACAAAATGCATAATTACAATACCTCTTGGCAAAACAATAGGCAGCCTTATCGCTAAAAACGATGTATATCTTCCAGGCAACCTAGCTTAAAAGAAATAATTAACTGTTGTTCAATTAAAAGTAATATTTACACGTTTTTAGAAAATAAAACTATATAGCACCACTTTCCTCTTTAGTTTCCGCCAAAAACTCATAGAACTGGTTTAAAAAAAATTGAGATGTTATTTTTGCCTAATGTGCCAAAAATAAAGGTCTGCGCTAGTTGGAGACAAACTGTCAACTCATAGTCTTAGATAACCTACTAGAAATGATTGTATATTGTAATATATTGTATTGTAATCGTATAAATAAACTATTAAGTCGTTTAAAATGACCATGTTTTTAGTTTGTCACAAGCAACGGCATGCAACGGATCAAAGTTCATACAAACCCTTCAGATTTGTTAATTTCTAGCATTATAACGTTTTTTTGTGACAACTTTGTCACATTGAAAGTCAATATATTATTATATTATATTACTGTTAGTTTTATTGCAAAAACACTTAAGTATTAAAATAGTACTATTGCGATTCCACCAATAGATTTATGGCCAGTTCCTACATCTTACCGGCCGTTCATTTGCCTTTCTCTCCGTTAAAAATTGACACAAGCTCCATACTAGTAATGTCAAAATTCAACCGATAGTAAGGCAAATGAATGAATAGATATAGGAATAGGCCAATACTCTCTCTTAGGCTGGGTGCATTACAAATTTAACCTACGGTTAAAATAAAATAGTCGCTAAAACTATGGCTAAACAGCGATTATTTTATTTTAACCGTCGGTTAAATGTCTATCTATACAGACCGGCCTTAGTCATTCTTCTTCAGCCAGTCTCTGTCCACTGCTGGACGTAGGCTTCCCCAAGTTTGCGCCACTTATCGCGGTCTCCCGTCTTCCTCATCAAGCCCCTGCCAGCGACATAGCGCAGGTCGTCAGTCCGACAATCATTCACTCACAGTTAAATTCACTTAATTTTTTTCAACTTAAGCAGTTTAGTTTTGGTTTAAAGTTTGAACTATAAACAAAAAACAAAGTATTCATATATCCAGCATACACGATAGCACAAAGAATGTTAATTCATAAATTACTTCCTAACAAATGTTTGCTAAAAGACAACAAACTGCGCCGTCGACTATAAGCCTGGTGAATTTAATTGGACCCTAATTTCATATTCGATTGAGATAAATTACTCCAATTAATTTTATAACCCTAAACAAAGGGTCATGTTATCTGTCTACGCGCTAAAGAAATTAGTAATTTCAACTACGACGTGTTTGTATCCTAGCACAAACATTTGCATTTTAAACTCGTTAATTTATGTCATGTTAATGTTAAGTACTTAATCCAATTATTCTAATTGGAATAGGTGTAATAAATATGAGTTGTTTTATTGTTTAGGTGTATAGGAAATTAATTAACAAAAGAAATAATTAGTTCAAAAGTTTACAACAGAAACAATGTTTCTCAAATATGAGTGTAAGAGGTATATGCCGTTTATCTTTATGCCTCTGTTCCACCAGCGCTGATGTACCTAAGTGTTAGTGACTATGGCCGAATGCGACTTACATATAGCCTTAAATAAAATGCCGATAATGATTACATTACAAATAAAAACACAATCGACTTCAAACTAAAGAAACGTAAAATAAATATTTTCTATAATATATTGAAGTCGTTGCCAAATAAAATAAACCATAAAAACAACAGCAAAATGCACCGACGTCAAGATGTTGTAGAAAATGTTTATTTTTTGCTTTTCAGTTTATAGTTGGTTTTGTTTTTATGATAAAAAAATTTCATAAGTTTTTCAAAAGTAAAATCAAAATATTAAATAAACAATCGGTTTGTCATTTATAGATTCCCACATACACAAAAGAAGAAAAAAATTAAATGATTAACTCCTGGCAAGACCATGTCTATAATCATTTAAATCGATAAGGTTAAACGCTAATAGATTAACAAGATAGATTAATAAGGCCTAGTTCAAGTTCAAATCTGGTTCAAAGGTGTACGAACGGCGCTTGCGCACATTAACTGCCGATAAATAGACGAGGCTTGCCACACACGAACAGTAGCTCTGTTTATATAAAGCTGGTTTAATGATAGTCTAGATGCAGTGCATGTTGTTATTACTGTGTTATGTGTCAAGATTAAAAAATTATTAATGTGTTTTTTCATCGGGTTTGCGTTCTTCATAAATTATGTGTTATGTTTTTGCCTGTTATTTCTTTACTAGCGGTCCCGGCAGACGTAGTCCTGTGCTGAAAAAATAAAAATCTAATACCCGATTCTAGTGCCTCCTACCGGTTCCAATTGGGAATCTAAACCATCCGGGGACCCATTCAAACACACCCAAAAAATCATAAAAATCAGTCCAGGAGATTAGGCGGATCATAGAACCCAATCCCAGCTCCATCTATTGGTTCCAAACGTGAATTGAAACCATCCGGGGACCCACTTAAACACACAAAAAATGTCATCAGAATCAGTAAAGCCGTTCTCAAGTTATGCGCATACATTTCTACGATTCATTTTTATTTACATAGATAGATTACTTAGATCGGCCGACAAACACATATATGGTATATCCCTAAGCTAAGGTTATTAAAAGTAAAAAACAGACTTCAAAAACTAAAAGTATAAAATAACTTATTTCTAAAGCTATTATTATTAATATATATTATCAATCAATCAATCTTTATTTGCAAAAACATAGGTATGAATAGGTATTATTACATAATATAAAGTTTCCAGTAAGTTTGGTCATTTACATGATGTGCAAATATTTACATTCACTTTTATGTCTTGAAGCTATAACCCTAATCTTTCCAAATTAATTTCATTAAATATACATGTCAAAAGAAATAAAAAAAGAATTGTAATTTTTTTTAAATAAGTTAAAGTATTAAATTTAAAAATGTCAATGCTATTATCTTATTTTATTGTATTATCATTAATATATTATATATATATATATTATCTAAAACATCTTAAAGTCGGTGCTTAGTAACTTTCAAAATATAGTAATTTTTATGTTTTACTTTGCACCGACTTCAAGATGTTTTAGATAATATATATTAATAATAATAACTTTAGAAATAAGTTATTTTATACTTTTTAGTTTTTGAAGTCGGTTTTTTTAAACGAAGTTTTTTTTATTTTTTTGTTACTTTTTAGTGTCTAGCTCTATGTATGGGTAAGACCTACGAAAGGTACCGCGCTCCTTAAAAAATATAGATCCCAAGAAACAGGAACAAAAAAATGTTCGTAAAATGAAAAGTACTGGTCCAAACTATGTTAAATTTTTAGGGGACCAAATGGCAACTATTTCGCATCAAACTAAATAAGAATCACGTAAATCGGATCATAAATCTCAGCGTAATTAGTGTACATATGAAACGGAATGGAAAATTTTTCATAAAAAATGTTCATAACATGAAAACTACGGGGCCAAACTATATCAAATTTTTAGGGGACTAAATGGCACTTATTCCGCGTCGAACAAAAAAAGAATCACGTAAATCGGATCATAAATCTCGGAGTAATCGGTGAACATACAGAAAAAAAAGATCCCGACGAATTGAGAACCTCCTCCTTTTTTTGAAGTCGGTTAAAAATTTCTTGCAACAGGCAAGCAAGCAGGATTTACTCGTGGTTGAACGTGTACATACACCTTGTGATAGTGTGCGAGTTTTTTTTATTGCATGAGTTCAGCAGAAAATAAACGGCACACCTGATCTAAAATGGTTACCATCAACTATGGACATTTGCAACACCAAAGTTGCTACAAATACGCTGCTACTCTTTTAAGGTATACTCAAACCTGGCCACTAATGCCGAAACACAACTCAAAGTTCTTATGGTGACATACTCTAGACTAGGGGGTAGCCTTCCAAACGGGCAACCTACCACCTGGCTGTGAGTTGTATTGTCGCCTCTTACGACAGGCCGCCCGGCCGCAGGAAATTGTATTCTTTCTCCGTTCTTGCACTGACAAAAACTGATGGAACGATCAGTCGCGAGGGAGGCCTACGACTATACCTGTTTTTGGTCTCACGCACACACTAGTAAATCCCGCTCGCTTTCGTGTATTGCAACTTTGCAAGGACTTACCTAAAGCTGGATATATGATATATATATGGATGGATTTGGGATATTTTAATGTTAAAGATTTAGGCCGTTCCACGCAGATGTGGTGATAGGTTTAAGGCGTTATTTGAAATGTTACATTGTTCACGACATAATAAAACTACGTTTTAACGGTTTTAAGCGGGGTAATTTGTTTGATTTTTATTATTCCGACGTTTCGGCCACTTTTCGGTAGCCGTGATCACGAATAATAAAAATCAAATAAATTACCGCGCTTAAAACCGTTAAAACGTAGTTTCGTTATGTATACAAGTCGCGAAAACTTAAGAATATATTATTTTTAATGACGTTAAATATTGACTAATAACGTATGTTTATTACACTAATGTGGTTATGCATTAACAGCGTTATTGAAGTGAAACTTCTTTAGAATCATTGTGATTTGAAATTCGAATAAACGAAAAAGCGACACCAAAAAGAGATAAACACATAAATCTATTGAACTAAGCCTGCGAGAGAATGAGATACGAGATTTACATTGTGAAGCACAGATTAGAAAGTCAATAAGATCGATGATTAAACATAGGTCCAATTTGGACCAAAAAAAAATGATAAAATATTTTACACTAAAACAGTGACAAATTGAAAGTGATACTTAGAAGTTTATTTTAAATTATAATATGTTGACAGATGTAGGCTAAAATAATTATATTTATATTCATAAAAGTTAGACAAGAATTATCTGTGAGTATATATAGGTATATTCTCTGAAGTTACACTTCTACTGCGTGTGAACTGCACACACAATTTTTAAAGAAGACACATTCCGCCACAGCATAAACTCACTCTTAACACTAACGCAGATGAAGCCCCAGCATAATAAGATTCTTAATAATTATTCTACATATATGTATATAGATAATAATAACAGCCCATAAACGCCCCACTGCTGGGCTCGGTCTTTCCACTATAGGAGAACGGACAGTATACCCGCCACACTTGTCCAAGGCGACTTAGCAGGATTGGCACATCAGTTACCGCATCTCGATGTGCTAGTTTCATCACGATGTTTTCCTTGACAGTTGCTAAGACGTGGTAATGATAACCATTTTGTTTTTTATAGCAGGAGTTCAGCAGACAGGCAGACGGCTCATTTGATGGAAAGCGGTTAACATCGCCTATGGACATTTGCAACACCAAAGATGTAACAATGCGCTGCTGTTCTCAAGGGAGACTGGAACTTGGTCACTAATGCCGGAACACAACTCAAGGTTGTTATGGCGATATACTTTAGACCAGGGTTGGTAGCCATCCAGTCGGGCAAATGCCCTACCACCTGGCTGTGGGTCGTCTTGTCGTCTCTTACGACAGGCCGTCTGGCCGCAGGAAATTGTATTCTTTCTCCTGTATGGATAAAATATGTACATTAGATCCAAAAACTGCCTAAGTGGTGCATGCGTTCCGGCTAGGATTCGAACCCGCGCCTTTTGAGTTTGGGACGCGTGCGCTAGCGATTACGCTACCACGATCCACCGAATTAATTTATACTGGAAGCAAAATCAAATAACAATAAATAAATCACTTACAAAATCCGTAATCCAATAAAAAGTTCTTTTATTGTATTGTTTCATCGAGTTCCCACGATAGTTACAATTAATTTCAATTTATCTGAACATTCCTCCGAGTGTACTAGAAAACTTTCTCACCAATTGAAAAGTTTTTGAGACAAAGGGAACAAATATATATACGCCAGATAAACCTATATAGCCCATAGATTCAAGTCAGCATAATATAATAACAGCCTATAAACGTCCCACTGCTACTGCTCCCACTGCTGTGCTCGGGCCTCCCACTATTGGGGAACGGACAGTATACCCACCACGTTTGTCCCGGGCGGCTTGAAAGGTTTGACACATCGGTTATCTCGATGTGCAAGGTTTCATAACGATGTTTTCCTTCACCGTTGTTAGCACATGGTAATTGTAACATTGGAGGAGCATAGTGGATATATTGTGATTTTGCGATAAAAATGGGGAAGCCCAAGCCCAGCAGCCGCTGATTAGGGACCAATACTATTTACCATACATGAAGGGTCAAAAAATCATGAAATTGATTTGACCTATTTTGTGTATAGCCCCTAAAGAGGATAGAATAGGGGGATGAGATAGAGGGATCAGACAGAAGTAATGAGATAGAGGGGATAGGATATGAGATTGGAATAGGGAATTTGGATAGGGGGATGTAGAGGAAGTGGGCCACCGGAACTCACTCATCGCGCGAATCAGAGGACAATAGACCACAGGAACCCTTTACCATACGCAGACTGCTAACTTGTCAAATTTATTACATCGGTAGGTATATGTGGTCAAAAATACATATCAAATAAATATGATACCATTTATTTTTTAAACATCCATTTACAATTTAACCATCGAAGCAGATTTATCTAAACTTTCAAAACATTTTAAATAGCACAAAACAAAAATAATCTAGATAAATCCTGAATGGAATCCACCAATTAGGCATGTCTTTCATTCCGCACCAATCCGTGATCTCATTCCGAACCAATCACTCCAGAAGCGGAGTGATTTATTATCAGATTATTTTGTGTCGATGCGGTGACGCAAGTGCTTACCCATCCGTAACTACGAACACTCCTTGGTGATGTACCCTTGTACCTATTCGGCCTATTTTTACACATGGTGATGTTGACTGAAAAATACCAATGTCGTAACGATATCACTGTCTGACTGCCTAATCCGTCTGTGTTTATATTACAGACTCATTGAGACCGTGTCTTTACATTGACAAGCCAGGTTTAGAATTGACCTAGATTACTCGTAATGTATCAGAAGATTAAATGCTAGAAAAATAAATTTGCAAACTGTCTCTTGGTGTGACGACAAAAGGAGTCCTGATGTAATGAAATTGGTGCTCTGAAAGATAGGTCGCCTCTTAAAGTGGGAAACTACTTGTACTGAATTTTGCAGCGTCCCGCTTTAAAGTGGTATGTTGACGCCAGCTTTGTTCAAGAGAAACTCTTAAACACCGCAAGTATGACATCATTGGAAACGATTGTGTATTTGTGGTGTTTGAAGTTCGAAACGTTAGATTGGAAAAAATGTGAGACGTAGTTAAAAGCTTGGTAGAAATCTAAATAGACCAAAAGGCTAGCCTATATTTTGAGAAATAAATAAAAATAGCAATTCAACTTGCCGCGTAGCCAATACTATCGGAAATACTATACTGTGCCAATATTTTCTCAAATCACCTGAAAACTAATCCCCACTAAGTGTTTCTAATTTTAAGGATCGCTTACTAAAACTACAATCCGTTTAAGTAACCCTAAGATATTCGAAGTCAGTCCATCCGTCACCAGTTGTAAATTCTGTGATATCCTTGAAGTGCGTGGTCTGGAATATTCGTATATTGGAATCCTGAAAATAATTACAATAATAATTATATACTATGAAATAGGAAAACTAAAACAGGCAAGTGCGAGACAGTCTATGAACAATGGAGAATTCTTTAGAGCTATTTAGAAGCATTTAATTGAAAGTCATATCTTAAAAACGATTTAATGAATCTTGTTTAAAATGACAATTTTTTGAAGGGTAAATAAGCTCTATCAAATTGTTTTTTTTTTAATTTTGCACTTTAGAGCTCAGTAGTTAGAGGGAGCGGAAGCACTTGTTCCATCTTTGGGAGCTGATATTTTACCACCTATTGAGATAAAAACAAAATATTTATATAAACATTGTATCAATCTTTTAAAATATGACTAACATTTCGTTTATGATACAATTCCTACAGAATCCTAAATAGACAGTAATAAATGATAATATACGTAGTTATATTAAACCAGAATAAACTATTACACGACAAAGTTGTAAATAGAGTGTACAAAAGGCAACAACTATTTAAACTAAAGTCATGACTCGTTAATGCCATAATCTTTTATCCCGTACAAGCCATGAATAGAACTCGCCACGATATCAACAAAATAACTGCCTTTATAAATCTTAAATTCGCTTTATTCATGAACTACTTTAATGTAAACTGTACCGGGAATGTTTAATATTTGTCGTAAATTATAAGAGTCTACAAAATTGTATTTTGTGTTTCAATTTTGTTTGTATACTCCTTAGTTATATCATATTTCTTTATACCTTGAATAAATTAACAGTATTTGAGTGGAGTGCCAGTAATGGTATAATTTTTCCTACGTTAACATTATAATTAAAGTGCCAATCAATAAGCAATGGATCCAAATTCATCAATAATTCATAGACTTATGGAGGAAGTGAAAGAAGTCTGTTATTAAAATAGGCGCCATTATGTTACGCAAAAGACGGATGTTCGTGCAAATTTATATCTATAAGTCAAGTAAGTTTAAATAGACAATGTGCTCTATTTCTGCAATGCGTTACCAACATTTCACATTGCACAGCCGTTTTATCTTATCTCTGGTACGAATCCCCTAGATTTAAACTACGCGGAAGCTGGGAGCTGTTTCAAGTATTCAAATGAGAATACTTAAGGCCTCACTACATTGCAACGATCTTGGCCAATTTCCTAGCAATGAAATTTATATTTTCAGTTTAAGACATTTATTTTTCAAAGGAATTTACAATTCACTTCCAGATAAATACATGTATTATTGTAATAATTTAAGATTGAAATCGATTTTAATTTTTTTATTTGAGTAAGAGGGTAGTCTTTAAAGATTGTTAAAATAATGGACGCTGTTTTTTACGGCCACGGGCTTATATAAAGCGAATCGTAAATAAAATTATTCGCTATAACAGGCAAGCAGGTAGGCCTACCTGATGGAAAGTGGTTACCGTAGCCTACGCGTTGCTGGCATCGACGCCTTTAAAAATATAAAGAGCGATGCCGTTGAAAACTTGAAGAAGTGATTGTTGATGATAATTGAAGAAGATGGTTTGATGTGCAGTTTTATTTACTGAAAATGTACATTATTGTTGTGTGAAGTCTTATGAATTCGTTTTTTGGCGTCATTGAGTAATGTACAATTTGTTTGAGCTCGTACTGCAAATTAATAAGACCTGAAACGGCTGTATTGATTTCCTTATTTTGCAAACAACTATTTTTTGAGGATATGGCTACCTCAGCCCGTGAACATTCGCATCTTCGCCATTTAAAGGATCATGTCGATAGATAATTACAGTTACAGTAAGAAAAACAACAAAATTGCAGAGGTAAAAATTCAATTATTTTGAAAGTAGTGTAGATTTAGTATAAATCTTAGAAATTAATTTGAATTCAAATTCAAGCGTTCTAAAATTCCTCTATGGCTTTGTATTTTAGAATATTATGCTTAGTATTATACAAAAGCATTAGCCCTGACGATACTATCGACTGTTTTGTATTCAAAGGGCTCTGCATCGGCGGCATAAAGAACAAGCGCCGTCTGTGATAAAAATTATAATTATTTGACACTTCCATAGGTTATTAAGGGCCCATTGTTTCGTAACTATATTAATTGTTTGCTGCGAACGTATTGATTGGTTGTTACGAAAATGCTCTTGATAAACATACAACAATAGAGCTTTATCGGTGAGTCAAAATAATCAGAAAGCATTTGATTGAGTTGCTAGTTTCAGGTTACATAACATTATGTCTTAGATCGTATGGGTATTTAGTAAGATACTTTAGTAAGCGTCCATAAACCGCTCAAAAATCAACTAAAATTGCTACACTCGTTCGTCAAGTACGTTTTTGGTGTTATTTGGAGCACTAAGTTTAGTAACGAAACAAGAACGATATGAATGCATCCTGATAAGTAGAGACTAAGGACCTACCAATGAATATATTTAATATCATTGGATATGTTTTTAAATATAGAACAGAATAATATTTTTTTTAGTATCTATTTAAATTAATAATTTGGATTCCGATGTAAACATCGGATATTGAAGTCATTCGTTATGTAATTATTTACAAACTTCGCTTATGTCTTTTTGGGTGCAGTATAGATATGTAACCGTTTTACTGTAAGTAATGAGAGGGAGGAGGCGAAGGGGAGGGAGGAATTCTGGGTACAATATAGATATAAGACACTGTTATTTATTATTTAAGATATAAAGTGAATCTTGGGTGGTTATAAAAAAACACGAAGGCTAAAGTTCCACTTCGCTTCGCTCCCGACCACCTTCTAGCCGATATTAAAAAAGTTCAGATCTGTGCATAATAAATAAAAGGTGTCCCAATTAATTAAAAACCTTTTTTCTACACTCACAAAAGTTTTAGTTATTATACATAAATCATAAATATATTCCTAAAGACAAGTCACCATTAAGTTCATAATAACAAAACGGTCACATAACCCTGCTTGTGTATTTTATTTTGAAAAGCAAACTTTGTGCAGTAATTTTTTTTATATGTTTACTATGCACTGAACTTTTATAACTTTCCCGAGACGTTGCTCAATGCCTAGCAGACGTTTCATGTGGCCAAAAGGGCATATCTATTCAACGCGGTAACGCTGCCAGCCAATAAGTACCAGTGATTTGGGACCAATTTTTTATCTATACTTTAATCATTAATTTTTTAACATAATTTAGAAAAGTAATAACAATTCTATTTTTTTATTTTATTTGTTACATATAAGAAGTTGGAATTTGCCATCCAGAAGCCATATCTAAAATTAGTATTAAAGTACAAAATTTTAATTGTCACTAAAGTGGTTACTTTAAAATTGTACTACGTCTAGACAAGTTTATGGTCAAAGCATTATATTATACTAGCTGTGCCCGCGACGCCGTCAGCGTGGAATTTGTTTTCATAGCCCCCCCGATTTTGAAACATTTGTCATTGCTGCTCCGCTTCTATTGGTCTTAGCGTGATGATATATAGCCTATAGTCTTCCTCGGTAAATGGGCTTTCCAACACTGAAAGAATTTTTCAAATCAGACCAGTAGTTCTTGTGATTAGCGCGTTTAAACAAACAAACAAACTGTTCAGCTTTATATATTATTAGTATTAGATTCGGGGCTCGCGATAAGCCTTGTAAGGCGTCTTATTCATAGATTACGTTTATGGCGGTTCAGTGTTAGTTTATGTGGGGTACTTAGTCGTGAGATTTTGGTGTCGAGACTGTTTAAGAGCCACGCAAATGTTTGTAAGGCATAAGAGGTCGTAGTAATTCTGAGGCAGTCGCGTTTTATTATGAAATCGGAGCTGAATCTAATGAAAAATATGCATACAGTATAGAGCTTTAACAGCTTTTTGCTACAATCAAGTACTCTAGAATATTTTGGATAGGTATCATTTTTTTCTTTCTTCTTCAACCAGTCTCTGTCCAGTGCTGAGTGTAGGCCACTCCAAGTTTGCGAAATATATCCTAATAAATAATAATAAAACTACGTTTTAACGGTTTTAAGCGCGGTTATTTTATTTGATTTGGTTTTTCGACGTTTCGGCCACTTTTCAGTGGCCGTGATCACGGAAGACAAAGATGTCAAGTGTCAACGAGTATTGTTAAAGTTTTATTTAGCCTACCGCCAACTTGTTAATTTTAATTATTTAGTTTTAATTTTGTTTATGGTTATTATTTACTCTATGGGAGCCTAATCTAATTTACTACCGCTTCGCAACATGTTATGGCTTGAAGAGAAGAAGCGGCGCAAGAAACTCTTTAGCAAACATGCCTAGCTCTAATAATTTTATATAATATTAAAATGGGTGGAAGGAAAAATAAAAGTAATTATCAGTCAAGTTGGTTTGTGTTCCGTTGTACGCAGAAAGAGCTCACAGTGTCTTGAGGTCTGGCAGCTGATTTTTGCTGGGTTTGGGTTTTAATAGTTTTGATGATTGGATCCCAAACAGGTGGTACTTGCCAACCATCTTCTCTATTGAAATTTGGATGTTTTTTGATTATATTATTTTATAATTTAGTTACTTTTTTAGAGTGGGAAATTATTTCTAGAAATGTATCATTTTAAAGTATGTGCATTCTGCATAGATACATTTCGGTCAAGAGTCAAATTCACATAATAAAAGTGAGACGCTAGTGTCTCAGCCGCCACGACTTTTTATTATTATATTTTTATGTAATTCCATACAAACAGAACTTAACGCAAAAATATATTATGTTTCAGGTTTTTAGCAGTCTGTTCAAGAAATTCACTAACACACGCACAGTCGACAAGCACAGAAGTTGGAAGACCTGTAAGTAAAACAAATTTTTCGTTAAAACTGATACATGATTCGCACTGGTACAATATATTTTCCATGAGTTGTCTGAAACAGATCGCTTTTTAGCGATAAAACCGCCCTTTGTACACATATTAGAACAGTAAGTACTACAAGTCTAAGTTTTTCTGTAATGATGTACAGTCGTGATATGAAAATGTTCGTCAGGTTTCAAATTGATTCATTAAACGTTCCACGAACACATATTACCTTTGCAAACTAAGTCACAGAACAGACAATTCCACAAAAAATCATATTTAACTGTTTGATAATAAAGTTTGAAATTACTTAGATCAAAGGTGTTTGATTTTCTATCTTGTTTAAAAATATTATTTAGGGGTGTAAAACCTCTTTTCTGTTTTTGATATTTATGATAAGCGTAGTGATTATATTTTCTTTATTGTTCATTCTTAAAACTATTGTTAATCTCAGTGTCTGTCATTATCAACATCGTAATTTTCTTTTTTTACGTTTCGTATTAAAATGTTGGCGGTACTGTTTCTTGTACTCGTGCAAGCAAAAGTCGACTTTAAGGTGCCGAACTTTTTCATGCCGCATCTGTACAATAAAGAGTTGTCTATCTTATTATAATAAATAAAATAAATCGACACACAAATACACACACACACACACACACACACACACACACACACACACACACACACACACACACACACACACACACACACACACACACACACATATTCCTAATCTAAGCAAGTCAAGCTTGTTATGGTTCAAACAACGGATACCTCTCACGTCAATCCCAAACACCCAGACCAGAGTAAATACCGAGAAGTTTAAGGAATTTACATACACATACATACATACATAACTTCACGCCAGTTCCCTTGCGGGGTAGGCACGAACAACAGAGCGCCATTCAGGCTTATTCTTACACACCTCACTTGCTTCTTTGACATTCATAACTCTTGTCATGCACGCTCGTCTGTTCTTAAGGCTCCTGACATCACCTTCAAGGACTTTACCCTGCCTGAAAAGAAACCTGGGCCTCTGTGTTCTAGGTAACAATAAAAAAATGTCTAATCATACTGCCTTTTCTATTAGTCGATATGCCCTTAATAAATAGATTGTTTTTGTTTTGAATTAATGACATATTTTAATTTTGACTATTAAGCTAATGTATGGCCTTTCTGTTGTTATTCAATACTTTTTTTAATTTTGACATAAAATTGACAAGCCGTGCTCGATATAACAAAACTTCCGTGATTTATAGCCGATACCTTGACAGCTATATTAATTTGATATGAGGAAAACAATGTTATTTCCTTGAGGAAACATGAGACATCCAAATCTATAATAGAATTGGAACAAAATAGAACGTACTGGTTTTATTTATATCATTTTAATTATGATGTCCTAGTTCTATTATCTAATGGATTCTTTTATGTGACATGACTGGCCCGTGCCCACTTCGCTGGGCGTCGAACATTTTTGTTTTTTTGATTTAATAATCACAATCAAATATAGCCCATGTTACTCAAGAATAATGTAGCTTGGTACCGGTGAAAGAATTTTCAACATCGATTCAGTACTTCAGGAGATTTCTTCCTACAAACAAACACACAAACCTTACGTTTTTATAATATTAGTATAGATATAGGTAAAACAGAATCCTCATATTGTTGTCATGTCCGTTCCTCTGAGTACGTCACAGTCATTTTTATTGACTATTCACTCTAAAAATGTTCATAAAAAAAGGTTCATAAAATGAAAACTACTGGGCCAAACTATATTAAATTTTTTGGGGGACTAAATGGCATCAAACTAAAGAAGAATCACGTAAATCGGATCCTAAATCTCAGCGTAATCCGCGTACATACATTAAAAAAAATACCAATCAAGTTGAGAACCTCCCCTTTTTTGGAGTCGGTTAATAAAATATAGTGTATTGAGATCTCAAAATGTATTTGTAGTTCAGAATTAGAGAGGCTTAATTTAAGGATAAAAAATTAAGGATTAATTTAAGGGTGAAAAAAATCAGTGTACATAGTTGTACGCAGAATAGTTAGACTGGTCTTGAAAAATCATAAATAATTTATTTAATTACTTTTTCATTTAAGTCAATAAATAATTAGCAATGCGCTTCTAAAGTAGTAAAAGACTGTTCCATTGCGCACAAAAACTTTAAAGGTAGTAAATATAATTTATTGTTATTATTTTTGAATTTAAGAATTGATAGAGAATATAATAATATAGTATATATAATATAATAATCTTTAAATTACTAACGTTTTAAAGTCGTAGTAGCGTAATGGTTAGTGCATGCGGCCCACTTAAAGGGCGCGGGATCGATCCTGGCCGGAACGCATGCACCACTTAGGCAATTTTCAGACCTAATGTGCATATTGCTACAATTACCACGTGCTTACAACGGTGAATATCTGTTATAATCGAAATGACAAACCGGCCAAGCCGTCTTGAACAAGCGTAGCGGTTATACTGTCCGTTCCCCTACAGTGGGAGGCCCAAGCCCAGCAGTGGGATATTTATGGGCTATTATTATTATTATTTTTTCTTTAAGATATGCAATTAGCTATTAAGATAAATTGTAGCATAAAAGATTATAAAGATACAAACTGGTTATTTGTAAATAAATTAAACATTAAAATGTTTAATTTATTTACAAATAACCAGTGGTTTAATTAAAATTAAACCACACCTCTCCTCCCCTAAATTGGGGTGGCTCTAATTCACCTGTGTCATTTAAAGGCTGATATTATTTAACCAAAGCAGACTCTTGCCATGAATAGACGTTTAAAAGCCAACTCTTCAGGTTGATACTTAGCAATAAATACGACATTAAGTAGAGCACACATGCCCGAAAATGTAGCACAATGTCAAGAAGCAATTTGGCCAATCTGAATATTTTAAACAACTCCAATGAGCTATCAATCAAATCGCCATTCATTTAATTGTAAATAATTCGTGAACCAATTGCAGGGCTCATAAACAACCACAAACGGCAATAAAATTTTATTTTGATAGTCCGGTTGACGAAATAACAAATTGAGATAGCAACTGCGGTTGCACACCAATTTTTTAACTGCCCCCTCTATCTCTTTTTGGGGCAGAGACTGTTTTCCATTATTTTAATTTGTTATCTTTTTATTTTCTAATCTTTTCAGGAATATATTTCTTTTATTTATACAAATTATATTCTACTACACGTTTTCTTAGCTATACTATTCGTAACCAACTTACCCCGCAGATAGTTTTTCTACCCACTACGTTATAGCGATACTTTCATAGAACTGCATTGATTTTATTTTATCCGTGCAGTAACGGATAAAGAATACAATTTCCTGCGCCGGGCGTCCTTTTATAACAGGCGACAAAACAACTCACAGCCAGGTGGTAGGGTATTTGCTCGTATCAATGGCTACCAACTCTGGTCTAGAGTATGCCGTTATAAGAACCGTGAGTTGTGTTCCGGCATTATTGGCCAGGTTCCGGTTTCTCTTAAGAGACCAGCAGCGCATTTGTAGCACCCTTGACGTTGCAAATGTCAATAGGTAACGGTAACCGCTTTCTATCAGATGGGCCGTCTGCCTGTTGTTGAACTTGTGCAATAAAAAAATAAAAAAACTGCATTTTTGTGATAATTTTCTTTGGAGTACAATAAACTATTATATATATATTATATATATATATATTAAAGTACCTTTAGGTGTTTTAGAATTCCGTAGCGTAATAACGGAATCCTTATGAAACCGTCATGTTTGTCGATCCGTCTGTCTGCTTTTGTATGTCACTTTCATTTTTCTTAGAAACTGCTGGTATATCGATGAAATTTGATGAAAATATATTAATAGTGTCGTGAATACACGTAAAATAGTGTTGAAAATGTTTTTGTCGTGTGAGATATCGTTAGTGAAATCTTGACTAATAACCATAAAAAAGGTTTTAATCAAGTTAATAAGTTGAGAGAAATTATGTTATTTTTAATGATATTTATTCTATCTATAATATTATTTTATTTTAAGCTATCAAATTCTTTAAAAAATGTGTGTGACCTTTCTAACTTTTGAACTATGAAGTGGACATTAGTCAAAAAAACTGACGTTATAAAGCATCAAAAATACTTTTAACGAAAATAGTTTAAACAACATCCGTTGAGTGGTTTTTGAGATGATTTAAAAATGTTTTTGTACGGATCCGTAGCGAAATGTTAAAAATATTGTAGTGTAGTTAGCTCTACTGAATTCCCCAACGTGGTCTGCCACGCTTTTACCCGTTTTTATTTGAAATGTATAATTCGGAATCTTAACAATATTCTGAAACGATTTTTTATTCAATACAGTGATTGACCTTATTTCTTAATTAGGAGCGACGATGAGTGAAGGTTGCGATACAAATTGTCCATGACGACATTAGCAAAAGAGCCATTATTTGAAAGCACAGTCGTTATTATGTTACTCTTAATTAAAATAGACATGTGTATTAATCAGTGCCAATTAAAACGCCAATCATTTGATGTCGGTTGTTGTTATAAATGTTGGAGTAATACATATATGCATTGGAAACTTACCCTTGATTTTGTTATTTATTGTGTTAAAATTTGACAAATAAAGTATTTTCTGAGTTTTTGCGAAAAGTACATACCTATTAATTAAAACTACGTTTTAATGATTTTAATTCGAAATAGATAAAATTCAAACAAAATGGTGCGCCTAAAACAGTTTTAATTTTGTTTAAATTAAAGTAAGCAACCACGCAAAGTCCCCTTAATTCTGGGCTATTTTTATGGCCCTTGGTCTTCAAGGTCATACAATGAATAATTAAAAATAATAATAAACCCGCAGGGGGCATTGTGGCGAAGCCTTAAGTGAATAGAGACACCTCGTACCCGACTCCAGGGGGCCAAGGCAAGGTCCCCCGCCTCTATGCTTGCCTAAACCAGCCGACATGGAGTGGAGATCGCTATTACTAAGACTCAAGTACCAGGGGTTCAAGTGATAAATAGCATAATGTCGGAAGTAGCCTCGTACCCGACTCCAGGGGGCCAAGGCAAGGTCCCCCGCCTCTATGCTTGCCTAAACCAGCCGACATGGAGTGGAGATCGCTATTACTAAGACTCAAGTACCAGGGGTTCAAGTGATAAATAGCATAATGTCGGAAGTAGCCTCAGTGAAACTGCAGCCTATCGCCCGACACGCCTTAACCACTCATACCCATATTGCCCCTCGCCAATTTGTATGGCATTTTTTTGGGGCACATGCAATCAGTGGCGAGTCACAGTCCATTTTATCCATGTTCCCCGAACATTGCGACGAACAGACGCCATACTCCCCATAGACCCAAATCCCTACTCTACTAAATGTTCCTCCCTATAGCCCAGTACCTTTTGTTCTAATTTTCTACAATAGTCTTACACTGACCGGGGCTTATCCTTGGGTGCATTACATATATGGTGTACACAAGATAATCGCCGGTCAATGTTACGCCACATTTTTATAATCAAATTTGTCAAGGGGCCTCTACATGTTGGCCTTCCCATGGCCCCACACAAGCCCTCCAAATGTTCACTTTTATGGCCCGTGGTCTTCAAAAACACACAATATAATAATAAATAATAATACAAAAAAGAGACTTGACCATAACTAAACAATTTTTAAATTACTTCTTCACTAAAATAACTCAATGTTAGTTATACGAGTGTATAATAAACTCTTACCCATGTTTCCTGTAAGATTATTAACAGAAAATTGAGGCTGGTTTACCATCTTCTATGGATAAATTGCTCAGAAGGCTAGCTAGGTTACCTCGCCCGATCGTCATACTAATCAGTTGCCTGAGGTAAACACTGTCCATCTGATCATCTGAAAAGTCAATTAAGCGTTTTTAGTGTAAGTTGATTAGGTAAATACAACTTGTTCATTAATTGACTAACAAGTAGCCGTATACAAATTGTATCCGTTTATGAAAGACTCCCTGCGTATTTATGTAATACAGTTATTCAGTGGAACTTTGATAATAATCTTAGATTTTATTTTATAAAAAAAACATACATACACAATACAAATATAATTCTTTTACAAAAAATCTCTACCTATTAATTTAAACAATAATTTTGTATATTAATATTTTATACTTATTCAAATATGTAATTATTTAGTTAAGTAATTAAGGGATAAAAACGAAATACTGTACACAAATGTGTGATGATAATATTTATTGTAGTAAAATACAATATACAATTTTATCATGTGCAAATAATTCAATATTTTTCAGCTTTAGCTTATTTTAATATTTGGGTAACGCTTTAATAATATTTATTTGTTTGACTCTCTGTATAGATAGGATAAGAGATTTTAGTTGAAAACTAGGAGATAACGTTAGAATTTTTTTCAGAAACATACTCCATAATATGCGGCCCGTGGCCGATTATTAAATAATATTTTTCACGTTTATGTAACATACGGTTTCAGGTGCTACGAACGACGCAAACAATGCGAACGAACGTGACGATGTACGCTTGGAGCAGTTGGGGCAAATGGAGCCCCTGCTCCAGGACATGTGGAGGAGGAGTTGCGGTCCAGGAAAGACAATGCCTGCCTAGGGATCCAACCAGGTCAGTTACCTTTTCTCAACCAAATTTAATATTGTCTTTCCAATTTTAAACCCGCATATTTTAGAGGTCATTAAAATATAGTTACTTTAACAGTAGGTTAATAAAATAGCAATGAATGTACGATGAAATCAATATAAGAAACAAAAGATATATAATTACTCTTTGTTTACATTATGCTCACCTCCACGACAGAAATCAAGGAAGTGGCAAGAGAAGTGAGCAGCGTGAGTGTGTCATGTTTGCTCATATTGTCTTTGAGGATACGAATATCCTTCCTCACTTTTTTGCTTGCTGCCGCGATAGTAAGTTCATACTTACTCCTCTCCTTTAATCCTGCCTTGATCCTGCCAGGATTTAAGGAGAAATTTTAGTAAATAGGTACAGAATTGTTACAAAACAAATTTAAATTAACAAAGCACACGTTTAAGCTCTGATATAAATATGTATATCGGGGGAGTAGTTGATTAATCAATGTTAGATTAATTAAGAAGCTCTGCGGTAGAACCGAGCTGTCTTTCAGACAAACTTAGATAAAATATTATTTGAAATTTCACTACTTAAAACAAAACCAAACACCAGTAGAAATCATTACTATGAGTGTAAGATACAAGCTTTTCGTGTGGTACTACGCTAGAACTTCAAATGATTGAAACAATATCTATTATGTAAATTGGTTAGTCTGGGGTCTCTACGTGTTGGCCTTCCCATGGCCCCACGCAAGACCTCCAAAAGTCCGGGCCATTTTTATGGCCCGTGGTCTTGAAAGACATACAATAATAATAATAAATTAAAATGGAACTTTTCTTTATGGGAAAAGTTCCCTGTAATATGTATGAAGTTTTTTACCATACATTTCAAATTACTATTTAATACACGCTGCGGCTTTCCTTTAAATTGAAGTGCGAATGATAACGCTGAATAAACAAGAGAGTCAACTGATGCATTTAAATGAGATCACGTTACATGCTGTCATATCGGAAATTGGTTTAGAATTTTCAATATATTGCATAAGTATGTCTATTTTATTCTTGAAAAGTTTACTTTCAACTACTTTAGTACCATACATTTTAAAATCTAATAGAAATTAGGAAAGTAATCAGTATCCCTATATCAATGCTGGAACAGAGAAATAATACTATTATTTTTTTGTTGCCTGCAGACAAACAGGCAGACGGCCCACCTGATGGAAAGTGGTTACCGTTGCCTATGGACGTTTGCAACACGAGGGGTGTTGCCAACGCGTTGCCGATATCTAAGAAATTTTATAACGCCCTTCTTAAAAAACCCCATGTCATAGCGCAAAGGGAAAACCGCGGCGGGAAGTTCTCTCCAGATCATTGTTGTACGCGGAATAAATATTCTAGAGAACCGTGCGTACTTGAGCATGGGGGCTCAAGGATATGGGGGTGAACATCCCGTCGCTGACGAGCGGTGCGGTTGTAAAAGTGAGGCGATGACACCAGATCAAACAGTTCCTCGGAACACACTAATTGCTGTGGCTGTGCTACTTGTGATAAAAGAAAAAAAGATTTGCCCATCTGGATGGCTACCGCCTCTGGTTTCCATTGTGCCATAATAATAACCCAAGTTGTGTTCCGGCATTAGTAGCTAGGATCCAGTACCCCTTCGAGGCAGGCGCCACATTGGTAACACCTTTAACGTTGCAAATATCCTTATAAAACTGAAATACTTTCCATCAGCACGCCTTCAGGCTGTCTGCTTTAGTCCAACAATAAATAAAAAGATAAAGTAAGTAATCACTTTGTAAATTTGAGTTTTAACACTTTTGACATAATGGTCAATTAACCTTTGTTTATTGCGTAAACACGACGAAATATGTTTTACTATTTACTAACTAAAATAAGCTAGTTTTTAAAGTTAAATATATTATTATCAAATAGTTGTATGAACAAACATCTCTACAAATATTAACGGTCTTATTTATATTGAGTTACAGTAAGTCTGTAGTATTCTTTAACAAACTTTCAAACTTACTGTAACTCAATATGAATAAAACCGTAAATAAATAAATGAAAATATTATATAGGTTACATTTTATACCAAAGTAAACAATTTAAAAAAAATCCCTATTTAACTTACAACAATACTTTCTAGGGTTCTAGATAATAATACAATAGCCAGCCCTGTTGCTGAATAGATCTCTTCCGGGCAATGTAAATTAAAGGAAATTCTTAACTAATCTGACAAATATTTTTGATTCAAAATAAAAAAAAAACTCAAAGCTGTACAAGACTCAGAGAGTATACTATAGATACGTTAGTATAAAAAACAATAAAACTAACAAATATAGACGTGAATAAGATTAATGTTGTCAGCAACTCTTTATTCGTCGTGTTTTATAAAGTTTATTGTCTTAATTGTTTCATTATAGGGCCGGTACAAGCAATTAAGATAAAAAGGTGTGTTACGATACGACCGATACGGTTTATTTAAGTTATTACACTGAGACATCAGTAATATCTTTAACATTGTTCATTTATAAAGGTGTATTATTTAAATAAATATTTCTAATACTTTAATCCTTGTTATGTAATTTTTGTGTTTTATGTCTTACGTCTCTGCTACACCTGGGATAATGTTACTGTTAGTGATTGTGTTACGCACATGTCGCCTACGGTTTAATGTGTTATTTAAGATGCGACCTTGTTAATGACGTTAAACATTGACAGATAACTTATGTATATACACTAATGTAGCTAATCGTTAACGCGTTATTTTTTAACCGACTTCAAAAACAAGTAAGTTCTCAATTCCTCTGTATGTTTTTTTTGTATTGTTACAACCTAGACGCCGACAAAAACAAATTCACACCTGCATACCTGTAAAAACACATTTTTTTACCCTTCGGCATTTGGACTTCTTTTGTTTACTTTGTGTTTAAAACATGTGATTATAAAGCAGCCCTTTGTTGTATTGTAATATTTTACGGCAGTCATTACCCAGGTGTTACGGATTTAAAGTACAAACCGATTCTAGGAAATTCAGTCACGCGGCCGGACGGACATATTGCATCTGGGCAGTATAATGCCATGGCCCGATGGAGGGACGACGCAGTCAGACCACGAGCGAAGCAAGACGTGTGTACTATAATCGGGAATGTTTTAGTGACGGACTTTGCACGTTTTATTGAATTACAACCTTCTACATTACGTTTGGACTTGTTGTGTTCGGTTATATTTGTACCTGTGTTATACGTGTTTGTATAGTTCTAATAAACTCTATACTAATTCTAACGGCATTTGAATTCGAGTCTCGCGACTCGTAACAGTATATTCATTACTCGATTTGTCAATCAATAATAATTTTGTACTGATTTTCAAAAAAATTATTTTAATCTCTTATGCATGCTCTAAACCAGGGGTGGTAGCCATCCAATCGAGCAAATCTCCTACCACCTGGCTGTGGGTTATTTTGTCGCCCCTTACGATAGGCCGCCCGGCCGCAGGAATTAGTATTGTTTTTCCGTTCCTGAACGGATAAATAATATATAATATGAATAAGACCACAAGTTTCTAGGAAGTGTTAAACACTTCTTCATTTTTCCTTTTAGTTTCAAAATCCTCATTGGTTGTAGGAAGTATTAAACAGTTAACTACTCGTTACAATATTTACATAACAAATTATTCGACCAGCCCTATTTCGTCCGAGGCTTGAAGGTGAATGCAGGCGCGGGCGCACTATTGATCATAGATCACAATGATATCTAATGATACGGCGTGTGATCGATAAAGGACCGCGGTTTGCCCACCGCGGGAGAGCCTTCTACGCCACGAATTCATCCGCGTACTGAATATAGCTATTGGATTTACTGTTCAGTCAGATGCCCCTACTTTTGGATCTCTATCAGCTTTTTATTTAACTTACAGTATAGTCTCTATTTATTTGTGTGTATATCACATACTGCAAATATAGATTTAAATATTTACATAAAGCTTTTATTAAATATCTATTTGTACAAAGAAAACTAAAAATGACTTAAATTTATTTGTATTTTGTAATACAGGTAACGTAATATAAATAGTAAATAAATTATACTATACATTAAAGTTAAATTATAAATCTACTACACTATATTTTTACGAGTCGCGAGACTCGAATTAAAATGCCGTTAGATTTACTATAGAGTTTATTCGAACTATACAAACACGTATAACACAGGTACAAATATAACGGTTTTTTTTTAACCAGGGGAAATCCGATTAAGGACTAAGCCGTGACAAGGGCAGAACCTTGGGGGGATAATTCGCGACCTAGTGTGGGATTCGCCAGATCGGGGGTGGCACTAGCATGCCCAGTCAGAACTGGTGCCATGCTATTGCCACTCCCCGGTTAGGGATACCCACTAAAACCCCTGGGTGTTCCGTCCTTCGCCTTATGCCAGGCTTATGGGTATGTGACCTAGCCTCTCCGCAGCGTTGGCAGGCGTGGACCTCGCGAAGCCTCTTCCAGTGCCGAGGGACTCCTTTTGTCGCCCGGCATCTTCAAGCTCTCTAGGCGTGGGGCGGTCTGTAACTCGCCCCACAGGAGGAGAGGTGAGCGCGCGCGTAACACGCCGTGCCCCCATCTCGACGGCATGTGCAGGTGAGTCAGAATCCCTATTTCCCAACGGGCCCCACCCGCGCCGCCCGCTTACGGCGGCCGAAGGTCCATACTGGTCCTCCGGCACTGACGCGTCCTCCTTTGGCGGAAGCAGAGCTGTGACGTATGCTCACGTTCCCGCTCTGCCTTCTCCTTTGCAAGCATACCGTGCTCGCAAAAGGAGGAGACGGCGTCCCATCCAGTGTGACTCCCGACCATGGTGCGAACCACGGCCGGCAGTAAAAAGTACAAATATAACCGAACACAACAAGTCCAAAGGTAATGCAGAAGGTACTAAAAGTTTCCCGAATGTAGTACACACGTCTTGCTTTGCCCGTGGTTATCGCTCAACTGCCTCATCCCTCCATTGGGCCATTTTTTTATACTGGGCAGATGCAATATGTCCGTCCGGCCGCGTGGGCTGAATTTCCCAGAATCAATTTTTACTTTAAATCACCTTAATACACCTGGATAATGAGTCGACCGCAACGGCTATAAACGTGTACAATAAAACAATGGAATGTTCTCTAGAATAATTAGTAAACGCATGTCAATAAATAAGTAAACAAAAGAAGTCCATATGCCGATAGGTAATAAAATGTATTTTTACAGGTATGCAGGTGTGAATTTGTTTTTGTCGGCGTCTAGGTTGTAACAATATCATAGAAACCTTAAAAATGATAAAAAATATAATCCAGATCACTTTCGCTAGGGAGCATTACCAAAACGCTAGCCGCATTTTTACGTTGCAAAATATATTGAAATCATGATATTTATATTCTTATCGATGTTTAAATATCGTATGCAACTTATGACGTGCAAACGAAAAGAAGTAAATCATATTTAAGGGGTACTTATGTATAAAATGCCGCGTGTGAGTCAAACTCGAGCTTGTAATGCACTGGTTTATTTTTAGAATAATCTTAGCCTAATGACAAGCGCATCGCACATACATAACACTCCTCCCCTAAAAGTATTTCCTATAGTCTACAGGAGGTCTATCTCTCCGTGAACGTTCCCTTGAAATGCCGGATTCAACTGGTCTGAGATCAAGGGTAGTAGGCTGGGCACTGCTCGGCTCGACTACTGGTTCGTCTACGCGTGGTGGTCTTTGTTCCGGGCTCCGTGGGCTAGAAGTGGAAACACGCCGCTCAGGACTAGCGGTACTCTGTGGAACTCTGGATTCATTTTGAATCACTTCCACCTCTGCCTCTTCCACTGTAGACCTATCGCCAGCTTCGACGACAGCTGCCTTCGAAGCTTCCTTTTACCATTCTATCACAGGGCTGCGATGTTCCTGTGGAGACCTCTCCCCTTTGAAAATATATAACTGGTTTCTATGTCTTTGTACCACCTTATCTTGGTTTATGAGCTGAACTTCGTAAGTTACTTTCCCTGTTCTTCGCACTATTCTACCCTTGGACCAAGAATGCTTATTTTTGTTTACGTACTCTTTTACCCAGACCAAGTCATCGACCAAAAAATGTTTATTGTTCACTCCTCCATAGTACTCCGCTTGTAAAGACTGTTTACGGTCAACCCGGGAAGATAATTCCGATGACGATGGCGAATTGTGAGGGACGATTAAGTCCAATCGCGAACGCAAGTTATGACCAAAAATTAACTGTGCCGGTGATGTCTCTGTGGTACTATTTTTAGAGTTCCGATAGTCGAAAAGGAATTTACATAAGTGCATGTGTAGATCGTTTGCTTTGCGCTCTGATAATAGAATCGACTTGATTCCTTTTTTTATAATTTTTACGAATGATTCAGCTTGACCATTACTCGCGGGATGATATACCGGGGAAAACAATTGTTTTATATTATTTAATTTACAAAATTCAGACATCTCTTTTGAAGCAGACGAAGTTCCATTATCACTCACCATAATTTCTGGCATACCGTAACGTGACATGAAGTCGCACAGCTTCGCAATAACAGCTTTAGCAGTTAAATTGCCTTTCATGTCATAGCATTCCACCCATTTTGAAAATGCATCGACTACTATTAAATAGGTTTTATTATTAATTGGACCAAAAAAGTCGATATGTATCCTATGGAATGCATATGGCGGGTACGGCCACGGCGCAAGGTGAGTTCGTGGTGGGGCGGGCTTTAGCTGCACGCACACAGCGCACGCCCCTACGAGCTTTTCCAATTCCGCATCGATGCCCGGGAACCAAAACCTAGATCGGGCTTCGGATTTCATTTTTACAACTCCGAAATGGGAACTGTGCAGTTCTTCTAATACCTTCTTCCGTAAGGCATGTGGGATTATAACCTTGTAACCGCGCATCAGGACTCCATTTTCTAATGCAATCTCGTTTTTGCAAAGATGAAACGGTTTAAGTGTCGGATCTGATATTTTTCGCGGCCATCCTTTTAATACAAAATCTTCGAACACTACCGTCACTTTTTAGTACGGGCACTATTGGTGAAGCGTAATCAGAATGTTTCACCGGTACCAAGATGCCTAACGACTCCAACCGATGCAATTCGGCATTAATTTTTTCTTTTAAGGCGTATGGTACGGGTCGCGACTTCATAAAAACCGGTTTGGCGTCTGACTTCAACGGCAAATCTATTTCATATTTATTAAAACAGCCTAATTGATTTGAGAATAATTTTGGATATAATTTTATTAACTCCGACAAAACTTCTTCATTGCTCTTACAATAAGCAAGTGTTGAGATTAGTTGTAACTTAAATACTCGCATGAAATCTCGCCCCAATAAGGGGGGACCCCCATCTTTTATGACATAAATACACAGTGGGGCTGTGCGACTTAAGTATTGAACTGTTACGGTAATCGTTCCCAAAACGGACATGTTAGCGCCATCGTAAGAAAAAAGCCGCTTCGAGGGTGGTGAACCGCTATCAATTTCACATTTTAAATTCCTACCACCTAGACACACCGACTCAACTAACGGCTCCCCGTCGGGGCAACTAATATTGTGCAAAAACTTACCGTCATCGGCTTCGTCATCGCCGTTACCTTCCTCCAGGTACCTCACTCGCGGGTTACCGGGACACATTTTCCGTAGATGACCTTTACGATTACACTTTTTACATTTATAATTAGAAAACCGACACTCTTTAGCCGTATGATTTTTATAACCGCACACTGAACACTTGTTACCGACTGGTGGGACTTTCCTACCGACCCCAACCGAACTTCCGCGATCCATTTTATACACGCCGTCGGCTGTCGACGCAGACCCTGCCGCAGCAGCGGTGCGTGCACAGCGAACTTCTTCCGCCAGGTTCACAGCCTTCCCTAGGGTAAGCTCGCCGATCTCCTGCACAAACAGTTTCTCCTTCTCGGGACCTGGTAACATTCCCATGACAAACTTGTCTAGAAGGGCATCTTCAATGTTTTTAAAACCGCAGTAAGCAGCCAGTCCTCTCAGTCGAGCGGCCCATTGCGAGTGGGTTTCCCCATTTAATTGTATGGCTTCGTAAAACTTATGCCTTTCCGTAAAGCCGCATCGTCTGGTCGTAAAATGCTCCGTTAATTTTCCCACTATGCTGCTATAATTTTGTGTTACCAGGTCATCTGGTAATACTAAATTGCTGGCCAGTTGGTACGTGCTCTCTGAGAGTGCGCTGAGTAACACTGCCTTCCTTTTGACTCCTGCCTTGTCCGACTCTTCATCCAGGTTGTTCGCGATGAACCACTGCTCCAACCGACTTTTATAAGTCTTCCAGTCTTGTCCATGATGGTCAAAACTGGATAAAACTCCAATAGTTGAAGCCAGACCGAACATTTTTTTCCTTAATGCCGAATATGTGGGTAACTCGTCGCCACTGATAACTACAGAGCGGGCGCGTGTGTGTCAAACTCGAGCTTGTAATGCACTGGTTTATTTTTAGAATAATCTTAGCCTAAAATATGTTTGTATATAACAAAAATAATATAATTTCGTTCTTTAAGTTTCTTAAAGAAGCCCACAAACTTATTATAACTCAATATGAATAAGACCGTATGTATGCAAGCACCCTAGTAATAGGTATAACCAGTTTCTTAGAACATAAACATACAAAGGTGAATCATCAAAGAAACAATGAAGATTTGTGAATCTAATAGTATTTTAACGGTAAATTTTAAAAATGCATTCGAGAACCGGTGGTTAGGCTAAAACGGTACTAAAGGCTCCCAGCACGACTGTCTTCCTACTTCGTAGTTCACGTGATATCATAATTTACCTATCTCCACCTTATTATTTTATTAGGATAGCGGTACTCAAATATTTTTTAAGTATTATTTGATCACGCCACTTTAAATTATTCAATAAAATTTTCAAAGTTTAAATATGAAATTTTATTGAAATGAAATATACATTACATTATAAATTATGTAGTACAAAGAAGAAAACTTATATTGTTTTCTATATATTAAGTAATATTATGTATATTAACTGTAAATAGAATACTGAGCCTAAGTCATCGAAATCAACGGCTAAGTTTCCCAGAAGGCTGGGTATGTTAAGACGATTGATCGCCGTACTAATCCATTGTATTCACTTGAAGAGTCAATTAGGCATCTCGAGAGCTCTTTGTAAAAGCTAATGGCCTCATAATCTCATGTTCCAAACGTTACAGCAGCAAACGGCACAAACATACTCTCACTGAGGGTTATGGGTATAAACTAAGAAATATTTAATGGTGTAATACGTCCCACTTTATAATCAATAATTAATTTTACTTTATTAACTCCTATGTGATTTAGTATGAAAATCGTTATTGGTGTCTGTCATTAAATCAGGGTTTTCAATTTGCGAGCCTTGTACGATCTCAAGAATTGTGTATATTTATTACTAACTAATAAACTACACCCGTATTCCTGTCAACTTGTAATAGTGATTAAGTGAAGTTTTATTACAATTTACAGCGAGGCTAAATCCTAGATCATAAAACTTTCAAGTGTTTAAAACCCATCAACGTAGCACTTGGGTTCGAATCTTATACTAATATATAAAGCTGAAAAGTTTATTTGTTTGTTTGCTTGAACGCGCTAATCTCAGGAACTACTGGTCTGATTTGAAAAATTCTTTCAGTGTTAGATAGCCCATTTATTGAGGAAGGCTATAGGCTATATATCATCACGATAAGACTAATAGGAGCGGAGCACCAATGAAGAATGTTTCAAAATCGCGGGGTTTTTTAACTTACTTTTTACTTACTATTCCACGCAGACGAAGTTGCGTGCAGAAGCTAGTGATTTTATAATACTGGCTTAATAATCTAAAGTAGTTTTCGAAGACATGATTTGGACCCACGCCCATGTTCGGGAATAAAAAGGTGAGGCTCGAAATGACAGCGAGGTATTCGTTAAAAGTACCACAATACAATATTTTCTATTATCATCGTGGCATGAGATTGATTCTCTAATTACCTGAGTAAAGATCGCGGATAACAAATAGCGAGTCACTGCCTGTCACCATTTTTATCCGTTTCTTCTAGCAATGCAACAGGTGCCGTTATAGTCCCAGATCTCCAGATACATTAAGAAGTCATCCCAATAACTCAGGCTTTTAACTCACTTTTCCTACAATAGTCCTACGCCGGCAAGGGCTTGCTTATCCTTGGGTGCACTTCTAAATAGTGATTATAGTCAACGTCAACCAGTGTTTAGATTAAATTGTGTCGATAGGTCCTCTTACCTCTTCGTATTGGCTTTCAAATGGCCCCACGCAAGCCTTTTTAAAATTCCGGGTCTTTATCACACCCATGACTACAAACGACGTACATTTTATAAATTTCAGCTAGCTTAGCATATTTCCAAGCTTAGTAAATTAAGCTTGTGTGTCCACATATTGACTTAGTAATAATACCGCCTATATTAATTTCGGTTACAGCGACCGCTGTGAGCTTCGAATATTAAAGCTCTGATTTTTACACCGGTCACTCACGTGTAGCTTACATAGCGTATTTTACAAACTACAACAAGATTCTAGGTATTTTAACACCTGTATACTTAAGAGATGACGCTATACGGTTAGCATTGAATTAGTCGTGTTTCGTACCATGAGTGACAAATTCGATGGATCACTTCGCCTTCCGGTATCCCATCTCCCCTATCCCATTCCTCCTGTCTGATCCCTCTATCCTACCTTTATCTCATCCCTCCTATTCCATCCTAAAGGTTGGTAACGCTTTGGCTTCGCTCCTAGTGTTGCAAACGTCTATAGGTAGCTGTAATCACTGTCTATAAGATGGACAGTCTACCAGTCCGCAATAAAATAAAAGCAAAGACCTACATAGCGCTTGTGAAATTTGGCATAACCTGAGCACATACATATCTACAAATTCCTGATAACGATCTAGACCTCCTAGGCATAACAACACGTCTGTATAGGAGAGCTGGCTATTTCTTATCTTCCCTCATCAGTAAGGTACTACGAGTACATGACGCGATTGATGATGCAACAGCACATATAAATGAAATTGAAAATGGACGTCTTCATCAAAATCCATGTCAACACAAAAAGCCCTGATTGTCAATGTCTCCGGTTGTCTGCGGGAAATGTGAAAGTTGACATAATCTGTGACGTGCCGTGATTGTTGTTTGAGGAGCGAACGAAATTCTCGTGTCCAATCGACGGTCATAACCGTCACATCTCACTTGGGAAGGCTCGAATCGTGCGCAATGACATTTGGCATGTCCAAAGATGATTGACTTATTACGTTTGATTCGTGTTTATGATGGTATTTGTTTGACTAAACCGAGAACCACATTAGGCCGACGCACACGTCTGAGACGTCTTACAAGTGGGAAATTGGTTTTCTCAACAAATCCACACAAGTGACGTCTGTCGCGTATTTCAAAATGTTACATTTATTATTTTTGCAGGAGTGCAGCATACAGGCAGAAGGTCCACTTTATAGAAAGCGGTTACCATCGCCTACAGACATTTACAACACCAAAAGTGGTACAAATGCGCTGTGTCTCTTAACATTTCGCTCTAATTTTCGTGAAATAGGAAAACATGTTTTGGATAAAATGCAAGATTTTAACTTTACAGTAACAAACATGCATACACATACAGACATTTTCAAAAACTTAAAATCATGATAATAATATATACTCATCAGTGTTATTGACCAATTCAATAAGTTCGTATTAACATAGGAAAACATATAGATACTAAAGCAACATTGTATAAGAAAACTACATAGTCACAGAAACCCGTCAAAAGATAACATCAACAAACACAATCTGACCGCAATCAATCGCTGATCGCATTTATAGAGTATTATTTCGTCACGTAACAAGTCAAAAGCTAATAGTAGATCGTAGTGACCCCGACCGCCCTTTTCTAGTTCAACACGCCAAATTAAGGTAATATTGATCGTTTAACGAACGAGCAAACATTCAACTTTGAGGTTACGATACAAGTACAGTTTTAACAACCATTTTGATTGACGCACAATAATTTGAAGCCCTTTCTTATACGCGATTCTTATCGTTTTGTTTACAGCGTCTTAAAAATTTGTATGGAATTTATGGTTTGATCACACGATGTTATTGTGCTAGATATAGTTTTATTAGCAGCTTGAGTTACGACAGTAAACGGTCCACGTTACGTTGATGTTTTGTAAGTGATACATTTACATTGATTGATATGGTGTTCAAAAATGTATTGTATACTAGCGGACCCGAGCCTGGGGGAATAATTCGCGACCCGTGTGTGGGATTCGCCAGATCGGGGGTGGCACTAGCGCGCCCAGTCAAAACTGGTGCCACGCTATTGAAGTTACTGAATTCGAGTTGGTATAATTAATAAAAAAAATATTTAAAAAATATGTTTATTATTCTAATGCTTTATGTTATACAACATTCTTATTTTTTTTTTCTTGCGCGTATGTAAATTGTTTTGTTGGTATTCCGACACGGGAACAGGCGACATATAACATATAAAATTGAACTTTTAATGTTAGGCGTGATTGATGGCTCTGAACTTACCGTGATGTGCACTAAGAAATTCAGTTTTCTTACATCCTTTTTGTAACAAATAATAAATTAATTATTTTACATGTATTTTATCAATAAAATAAACTCCGACCGAAGCATCTCTTTTAAAGGATATTCAGTTTTTTTCATGTTCTTTGACGATACTTGCAACACGCATTCTGTCAATTCTATGTCAAATGTCATAAGGTGACATTAATAAAGTTTATACTGTCCAAAGCGCTAAGGTTAGATTAGAAATAATTTTATATGGTGGTTAAGTATTCTTCAATTTTCTAACTTTCCGCGCAATTTTCTTTCATAAGAACCTTCTCCTGACAATAACAAACACAACAAACAAAGAATTAGCGAAATCGGTCCCATATTTGCGCCGTTTGCGTTTGCGTTAAACATTCTTTTATCTCGTACTGTATTCCTTATCATGGAAAACTCCTATACCTGCCGCACCAGACATGTATACAGTCAACTTGTCTCCATCTGGTAACTTATAAAACCTTGGCAAATGAATAAAATAAATTTTGCTACAGATTTTAACACAATAATAACTGTGTCTACTATTTAATATTCCTTTGAATGAGACACATTGAACTTTATATTCATATGTTTTGTAGAAGAGTCTAATAAAGTTTAATCCCCTACATTTTATTAAAATCTTTTGAGCCGTTCTGGAACCTATTCGAGATAAATAAACTTTCCCACCGACACATAGATAAAAAAAAAAATAGTTATTTATATTTAGGCATCTTATAGATATCACATTTCTAAGTAATCCAGTATCCAGTGTTGTCCTCGTCTCATTTGAACCAGGCATAATTAATTTGTGAGAACTATTGTATGTGCCAAGCCAACCTTATTTGAAAGTGGAATACTATGTTAACGAGCTAACGTTGTCTAATAATAGTACATTCTTAGAAGAGTGGTCCCCGACTGTCCTTCGGAATATAAGATGGAGTAGTATCAGGACAATCGTAAGATTTAATTAGTCGCGGCGTATCGATGCATTAGTATTGCACGGGGCTTTGATCATTTATCTAATGGCCGTTATTCTCTCAGAAAACATGGCAAACACGTAGAAATAGTGTCGGTGTCAGAAGACAAATGTTTTATTACTCTGTGCTATGCACTGATATCCGCTAAGGCAAGCGAAACGAATTCATCCTAAGTGTGGATTTATAGCAGTGGCAGAGGGTACATGCATGCCTATATAGTTATATAATTACTACCACACCTGTCTCCTGTGGAAGTAAGCCCCTGCCTTTGTCCTTTCTCTAAAAATAATTTTATGTTATGTTGGTTTGTAGGCAAACTGGCATACGGGTCGACTTGAGAGCAAGTGATCACCGTCGCTTATGGACATCTGCAAGACCAAGGGAATCGATTTCTTGCCTAGAACGATGAGTCTTCAAATATCTGTTTACGCCCTTTTTAAAGAGCCCCACATTGTAGCGCTCTGGGTAAACCGCGGGAGTGAGTTCATTCCATAGCTTTCTTACGTGTGACACAAAGGAACGTGCTTGCGATATGTTCAAATTCAAATTCAAAAGTTTTTATTCAAAATAAGTTCCACTGCAGAACACTTTTTTAAGGTCATACATATAGGTTAAAATTTAATGTACACCGCTTCGCAACGTGTTATTGCTGTTAAGGAGAAAAAGTGACAAGAAACTCCCCACTCACACGTCTAGCTAAAAATTGTTTTTCTTTATATTTCTCTTATTCTATTTATATCTCAAGTTCTTTTTTTTATAAGTTTTATACAGAAGTAATGTTACAGAATGACTTTTGAAGAATTAATGGAGTTGTAGCAAACAGTGCATATTCAATAAGACAGAGACAATAAAGTAAATAAAAATGTTAAATGTTAGGGATAATTATCTCTCTCTATAATGGATCTCCACTTGCTACAATTTTGAGACAGACCTTTCCCATACTTCTAGCGAAGGGTAAACTTTTCAAAATCTAATTTATAAATAGAATTTAATTTGTCTACAGAAAATGATTCCGAGTAGTAAAACTTATTTTAAAACAAATAAATTACAATTTAATTTAACCTAAATTAAATGCAAGCCTGTAATTGAGGGAACGTTGCCATTCAATGTGGAAACGGGACAGGCATTTTGGAAACACTTTCCGCCAACAGCGATCTGGGACATATTTTTAATAAGAGTAGCTTATTAATTTTTCTTGCCGGATAATTAATTATACAAGAGGAGTGATTATTAATTAATAATTAGGTTCATTAATTTAATATTTGGGTTCGTTTGTGCAAAATTGCTTCTAAGAAAATATGTTTTAAATAATAAAATATTAATATCTTAATAATGTTCTCTCTTAATTCATCTAGCGTAAAGTGATAAATATTTTATGATCAGCAACTTGGACTCGTTATGTGACTACTCAACTGTCCGGCTTTGATTTGACACCCATCAATACATATTTATTCAGTTAAATAGCTATTAAACGTTTTATATTACTTTCCAATTTGTCTTTACTGTTATTTTACGAGCGGAAAAGACCCGCTCCTTAACGATTTAAACAACTGATATTAGGGTTGCTAATAATATTTCTAAATTAAATATATCTTAATTAATGACAATAAATTATAATCTATTTATTAATTTAATAAATAGATGGAACTCTTTTAGTCTAGTTACTCTTTTAGTAGTAAAGAAAATGTATTAATAAACTAGAACTATACCTGATTGTGTACAAAGGGCGGTGTTATCGCTAAAAAGCGATCTTTTCCAGACAACCTCAACCGTTGTAGGCAAAACTTATGCATTTCCCAAAATACAGGTTAGCCTTCAGTCGCGTAAGACTTCTTTCCACCGTATAGATAAGTTTCAATAAAGGTCCTCTGGACAACTATCGCAGAGTTTCCACACTAAAAGCCACTGTGTGAACTTAAGTCTATCTTTAATAATTAATTTATACTGTATACTAATAAATAATCTATTATATAACTATACTCATGGGCGTATACAGAAAAGGGTCCGGATGGGCCATGCCTGCCAGTATAGTCTAGTGCTCACCCCAGGATGTTAGTATACTGATTCGAAATTTTAGGCTGGACACCTAAGAAACTTCACACTGTCTGTCGTAATTCGATTTTTTTGTAATAGAGGCCCAGGCCCCTCTGAAAGATAACCCTAGATACGCCTATGACTATACTCTTATTTTTATCTTACAAATCTGAAGATTTGTGCCTGTACTATTTGAACAACCCTGTTTGAGAAGTTAGCAGTTGGCCTGCACTAAAACTCACATCAAACTATTTTCATTGGATGTAATGTTTCTTACGTCAATGTGAAATGTAAATAATAAATATTGTGCTACTGAATGAATTAGCACTGTTTGAGGCTGTAAAATGAACTAGATTTTAGGTAAATTAGCGATTTGGTAATACTAGTTTAAATGTTTTTGCATGACGTCATTTTGGATTTTAGGGAATATCTATTTATAATTTTGACAAGTTAGAGGTGAGCTTGTAAGCTATGATGGCTTAGAGGCTTACAAACTCAAAGGGTGCGAGTTCAAATCCTGGCCTGAAAGCATGTACTACTAGTGGCCGGTTCCTATATCTTACTATTAATTCACTTGCCTTACCATCGGTTTAATTTTGACATAACTTGTATGAAGCTTATAGCAAATTTTAACCGATAGTAAGGCAAATGAAGTGTCAGTAAAATATAAGAACCGGCCATTAAAAAGTCCCACGTGCTAACGGTGAAGGAAAACATCATGATAACCGATGTGTCAAACCGGCGGACCATTATACTGTTGGTACGCCTAAAAATAGGAAGGCCCGAACCCAGCACGTGACGTTAGGTGCTGTTATTATATTAGCATTTTAACTAATGTTAGTTTGTAGTATTTTTCTTTTACAGTAGAAGTATGGAGATAGAGTCTGAATTATGGAATACAAATTAATATTCAGTAACTCTGAAGACCATCAAGAAATTCGTAATATAAATTAATTTGCTTTCAAATAAAATCTTTATCGCAAACTAAGTGGAAATTCAAGTTGGTTAGCGTCGAACAGGGTAATGCAATTACTTAATTCAGTAATTAACATTTAAATGAGAAATTAATTTTCATTAATTAAATTTTATTTATTACTGTAGCCTGGAGTTTATTTATAATTTATTGTATTAATATCAACCCATAAACGTCCCACTGCTGGGATCTTGCCTCCTAATTGGGAAAACGGACGGTATAAGTATCTGCTTGTCCAAGGCTACAGGTAGCTTGTAATATCGATGTGCAGGTTTCTTCGTGTTGTTTTCCTTCACCGTTAGTACTTCGAAATTGTAACAAAATGGATCTTTTTATCTAGTATTTATACTACTTAAGTGGTGCAATATTACATGGGAAAAACTTTATTGGAACCGCCTAAAAAGAGACACGTAGGTTTTCGTAACTTTGCTCGTGTAAAATAGATTCGGGTAAATATAGGACCTGTAGGGGTCGCCGTATGATTAGCCATTGCCTCAGCATCCTGGTTTGGATGATTGAATGAACAGGATAGTCAGATATCCGGTAGATGTCACAAATCGCCACTCAGTACCCCGTTGTTGTTTTGAAGCAGGCAGGCAACAGTTAACGGAAAGAAAAGTGGCAACCGCGGCGTCTGACCTAGAGGATTTTTTTATGACGTCCCTCTTAGGGCCGGTTCCTGTATTTTACTATCCATTCAATGTCTTACTACTGGTACTCACTCCATACAAATAATGTACATTTTATACCAATGGTAAGATCATGTATAAGATATAGAAGTCTCGCAGTAAACTGCCTGTAGATCAGAGAAATAAATTCGTTGGGAAGTGTTTCCAGATTGTATTGAACTCGGAATAAATATTCTAGACAACCATTACTTAATTCAGTGTGGGAGGGTGTAATGGCACGGAATATCACTATTTCGAGCCACCCGGCGCCGGACACGCACCGCAGTCCACGGGTGGACGCATCTTTGTCAACCTGTGAACCTCGCGCAGTCCACGAATTTCCGAGTAGTCTGTCAGCGACTCGCACATAGTCTATACGTGAATCACTCCCAAAGGGTTGTCAGCGAGAAGATCCAGTGCTGATCGGGTGCTGGATGACTTTATTAAGTCTAAACTTATTAGACCTGATAATATTGTTACAAAAACATATAAGTGAAATTATACTACAAATGTTTTCTCTGTCTTAAGAAAACAAACATAACAGAAACATTTAATACATAGAGTACATTCGAAATTAATTTATTCAAATACCTAATAGCGATATCGATGTTCGTTATCTTACATCAGATAATAGATAAGGCGATATAATACAAATGATACTAGTTTGAGAAGTATCATCTATGTACAAACAAAACAAATGACTTGACGAATATGGGGAGTCAACATAAAGAAAGGTTAAGTTTGAAGTTCATTTATGGATACCGGGTTTTGTATTCAATGCTTTAATATAATAAAAAATGTAAGATAATGTATTATGTATACCACCATCGACATTATAATCTCAATTCATTCCTCGGGTTATTTTGGAAGAGATCTCTTTTTAGCGATAAGACCGCCCTTTGTGCATAACGAGACATAGTTTTAGTCTGTAAGTTCTTTTTTTATTGGTGTACAATAAAGAATTATTGATTGATTGATTGAAATTATATTGTACAAAATTGGCTATAGCTAAAGATTGATTTTGTCACCAGCGAGAATTTAATCAATTAATGTAGTAAAAATTATTTTTCTGTATATAATTTAATAAAAATATTTACCGCTATAATAGCAATGTATGAAGTTTTGGTGGAATTCCTGTCTTGCCACATACAATATTTTTAATTAATCATCAATACATTAGAATGAATATTGTAAATCATTGTTTACGATTTTGTTTTTGTTTTTCCATCGATGGAACCCTAATAATCCTTCTAAATGAAGTATCAATATAGGAACCAATTAATCGTAGGCGTCTTTAAAAACTCAGTAACGGACGTTTCATAATTTTAATTACGAGATAAAAGTAAGGTGTAAGACATAGTTTTAGTCTGTAAGTTCTTTTTTTATTGGTGTACAATAAAGAATTATTGATTGATTGATTGAAATTATATTGTACAAAATTGGCTATAGCTAAGGATTGAATTTGTCACCAGCGAGAATTTTTTGTTTTTGTTTTTCCATCGATGGAACCCTAATAATCCTTCTAAATGAAGTATCAATATAGGAACCAATTAATCGTAGGCGTCTTTAAAAACTCAGTAACGGACGTTTCATAATTTTAATTACGAGATAAAAGTAAGGTGTGTGGCGCCCCGTGGTGGCAAAGCGGTGCCCTAATGATGGACTGAAACAATGCCGTTTCATTACGCCTTTGCGTGGACGCGTACCGCCTACATAGGATTATCTCTCCAATAATAATATCTTAATTCAATTAGCTTTTTGTTTACGAATTGTATTATATTCTTGTTCAACAGAAAACAATTATTCCGGAGGGCATGAGCCTTTACAAAGAGCTCTTAAAAGGCCCAATGAATTCTTCAGGTGATCCGAGGGCTGGTGCCTACCTAGAACAACGTATTAGTATTCCAGGGAGGAAACGCAGCCAGTCTTCTGGGCACCTTCTATTTATTAATGATGATTACCTAGGCATAGTATTCTACTTATAGTCTTAAGGACTATAAGTAGAATTCTATGTGTAGGTCATCTAGAATACAATAATATACAAAATTATATAAATTGATTACTGCGGCAAAAAATTGGGCATACTCTCGAAGGTGAGACAAAACACAAGTACGAGCATGTATACAGTACTGTTCTTACCTTTGGGATGGCTCAGCCAATTATCAACTCGAAGTTCTAGAGTCTATCGAGTGGCGGGCCAGGAGGCTGGTGGGCAAGGATCAGCTTTTCGAGGACAACACTCAAATTCTCGAACATCGACGCAGATTGTCCAGTTTATCAGTGTTCTATCGGATATACTTCGAAGATCAGATCGAAGAGCTCTTCGATCTGATCCCGCCGTCTGCCTTCCACCATCGGACAACCAGGCGCACCGGCACACGGCGCCGATGTATGGTGGTTATTCAATCTATACGAATGGAGCGCTTTGCGTCTACCTTCATCGTGCGCCCCACAAATGAGTGGAACTTAATGCCGGAGCCCTTTTTTACCCATACTTAGGCCTTCTAGGCAAGCTTGCTCCATCTTAGACCATATCTACACATGGGGCGAGATAATGGTCAAACGTTAACATATACAATAATAAAAAAAGGATTAGAATAAGTTGTCTTCTTTGTATGAGACAATGACTTTTATTTATAATTTAGAAACAAAATGTATTTAATAATTTATTGAAAAAAAAATCATCCTTATATTTTTTACAGATTTCGCGATTACAAGTCAAACTATAGAAAAAATAACGTCAAGTAAAAAATTTAATGTTTTGTTTTCTTAACGTCCGTTTTCTGTGCAAGTAGAAGATTTCCGAAGAAAAAAGCTAGTACGAGTATATAAACAAATTATAATTATGTTAAACATGGCATATTCGTGCTGTCACTTTCCTGGCCTTACCCTTGCCATTTTCCTGCTTGTAGTCATGGAAGAGAGCATAATGTAAACGAGGAGTAACTCTAAACATTTCGTAAATCTTTTTTTTTTTTATTGCAGGAGTTCAGCAGACAGGCAGACGACCCACTTGATGGAAAGCCGTTACCATCGCCTGTGGACATTTGCAACACCAAAAGTGCTACAAATGCGCTGCTGCTCTCTTAAGGGAGACTGGAACCTGGTCACTAATGCCGGAACACAACTCAAGGTTATTATGGCGGCATACTCTAGACCAGGGGTGGTAGCCATCCAGCCGGGCAAATGCCCTACCACCTAGCTGTGGGTTGTTTTGTCGCCTCTTACGACAGGCCGCCCGGCCGCAGGAAATTGTATTCTTTCTCCGTTGCTGCACGGAATCTTACGTGAATTTGGTGCCTTATTGACACACGGCATATAATAGTCACGTAAGGTTTCTCCAGCTTAATAAAGTTTTTGAAACATATTTTCATGGGAAAAAAACGATTGAGAAAACTTTAAAATAATTTTAACCGATTAAAGGCCGATTGTGATATCTTATTAATCGTTTATTTGCCTTATTATCGGTTAAAATCTGACATAAGTTCCGTACAAATAATGACAAAATTTCTAGTGATGATAAGGCAAGCGAATGAATAGTAAGACACAGGAACAGACCGCTAGTCTAATTAAAAAAAAATTGTTTTAAATAATAAAACTTTAAACAGTGACATAGAGTCAAAAACCAAAAGAAACAAATTAAGAAATTCTTCAGCAACCATCTTAATTCGAACCGCGATTAAAATATCTGATGATCATTTAATTTGCATACTGAGCTTTTAAATTTGTTTTTATTATATTCTGATAATTATTAATTATCTCTTGTTTGTTACCATAGATCATAATCAGATATTTGACACCTCTAAAATCGTATTAATGAACGAGTTATTCGTATTTCAATATTGATGTTTACAATATTCTCAAAGATAATATGAGTATTACATTTATTAATTAATGAATTTTAGTATTATATTTCAAGAAATAAAAAGTACTTTTATGACTCACTGTTTTGCCACACGTCTATAGAAGTATGAGTAGTAATTATATCTTGCTTTTTATGGAGTAATTTATTAAATAAATATTTAGTTAGGTACATTGTGAATGTAGATGGTTAATTTTCTGCTTTAAAATCTAACTTTAGATGTTCTTTGATTTGACTAGAATACTTAAACATCATTAAAAATATTTTTGTGTGACGTGATTCAACAAAATAATTTTCTAAAAAAAACAATGATGTATTGTTGATACCAGCGTTTGTTTGCGTTTATAATTTAAAATTTGAAGGAGCCTTCAGTTGTTTGCCAACTTAAATGAATTAAAAACGCAACTATAATACTGAGGTAAATTCCTAAGCATAATATATATTACTGTTCTTAACTTTTAAAATTATGTATAGGCCATAATGATAAGTGTATACTATACATAACGATCTATGTAAACTATCTAAACTTTACTAGGGGCTAGTTTCTATATCTTACTAACAGTTAATTTGGCTTACTTGCTTAAAATTTGACATAAGCTCCATACAAGTAACATCAGATTTTTATCAATGGTAAGTCAGGTGTATGCATAGGAAGATATAGGGACTTGCTATAAGTGAATTTTACTTGTACCGGGATCCTGTATATTGCTAAGTATTGATTTGCTATACATAGTACCAACCCATAGTAAAAGAATACACAATAAGGTATAGAAAGCCGGCATTATATATAGTATCATGAATTTATAGAAAATTAGATAGTACCATCAAAGAAGATGTAGTAACAAGAGTTGAGAAAAGAATGTTAAGGTGGTTTGCACATGTAGAGGGAATTTATGAAAGAAGATTTACAAAACTAGTGCATAACAACAGTGTAGCTGGTAGATTTGATGCCGATAGAACGCGACGTACTTACCACGATAACATCGCAAATGTTTTGAAGAATGATTAAGTAGAAAGTATGTTTGAAAAACATGTATGTATGAAGAGATCGATGAAAGTAGATGAAACAAAAGACTTATGTCTAAATAGTAATAAATGGGGATCCATTGTATCTGCCTACCCCTATGGGAAACAGGTATGATGACATGTATGTATGTATTAAGTTTTAAGATATAAACTCAACCTTGATTATACTGTCCATGCTAGACTTATCAGACCTCTTCAACCTTGGATACTTTAAATGACGGAATTGAATATTGCCCCGTCGAATAAATCGTATTCAACGGGGCAAACGAAAGCGCCCCCTTCATTGACAATTAAGCACAAGTTCAACCGCAGTGGTCCACTCAACGGTAATGCAGTGAGACGTTGGAAACCACATAACATGTGTAATGAGTCGTTCCACTCGTGTGGAGGTCGAGAATCATAATGTTCCCGCGACCCGGAACACAAGCGCCAATCAGCCCTTACTACCGTACAGATTGTTAAAGGAGATACAGACTTCACGGATCATTGCTGGAATAAAACGACCCGTAGATATAAAATATATATACAATTTTCTATTTGATATTTACACAGCCAAAGGTTGTAACGATTATTATACAATTAGATTAATGTAGATTTAAACATCACATGTTTTACATAACTTCATCTCTTTGTTTGTCTCTAATTGTATCACACTTGTCAATTAATTCCATAAAATCTGGCGTATCAGTCAACTGGCGAAGAGGTTTGTATCGCCACAGAATGTTTCTATGAGAAATATTTTTATTTTCAGAGCATCTGTGGTTGAGTGTTTTAGGTCATTTTCTGCCTAACCCACTGGACTGCAGAGGTCCTGGGGTTGATTTCTAACATGGTAAATTTCGTAAATGAACTTTACATTATTTACTATTCGGAGTGTGCGGGTCGGCCCGAATGTGGCTTGTTTTCACAGGCTTATATTTATTATCTGAATCCGGCCAACAGGTAGACCCACCTCATGGAAAGTGGTTACCGTCGCCTATAGACTTGCAACACCAGGCATGACGTCAACACGGTGCTATCTAGGATGGGATAGGGGGATAGAAAATAGGTTGGGGTTAGGGAGAGGAGAAAGTAGGCCACTGTTGCTATCACTCGTCATGCGAAACTGTTTGTTTGCCGGTTTATTATTATTTGTCTATATCTATTATTTCACTTAGGGCCGGTTTTTCTATCACCAGATAAAAGTTATTCTGTAGAATAAAACACAACATGGGAATATTAAAAATGACAGTTGCATGAATAAAACAGTTGAATCAAATAACTTTTAAATTAAAGGACGATTTTACAATAGTCAGATAAAACTTATCAGTCGAGTAAATAATAACCTGACTGAGTTCAAAAATGTAACAATACAACTATTTTATTCATGAAACTGTAAGTTTTATTTTTTTCATGTTTTGTTTTATCCTATGAATAACTTGGTAATAATTGAAAAATCGGCCCTTAGGTTATAATTTATTCGACTGATGACTTTAATTTGATGATTGAAAATTCGCGCCTAATGTTACCAAGGCCCTCTTAAAATTATCATTACCATCATCAACCAATTCTAGAAATAGCAATCACCACTAAGAAACGCAACTGCGAAAAGCTCCAAACCCTACGAGCCTAGATGATACTGTAGGTAATTTATGTCTCCTTTCTGATGTTCTATTATTTTTAAAATATTTTTAGACCAAACCAGTCAAAAATTATTAATTCATACCACCTACAAATAAATAAATTAATCTAAAGAAGAGGTTTTATTTAATTATACCCAATCTAAAAAAAAAACTAAATTTTATAAAAACTTTGGGATATATAAAGATATAAGGTATAAAAAAATGTTAAGTAAAACGACTAACTAAATATTATAGCTATATTTTTATATAGCGAATAAATTTGAATATCCTTAAGGCAGCGCTAATGACACAGTGAAATCGGTATTTAAACCGCATGTCTATATATTCGGTCAAACATTACAATTTACAACTATATAATTATAGTGATGTATATATTGATAGATGACACTTTACTACAAAAGAAACAATTGCTAACATTTATTTTAATAAGAATAATTTCTTGATAAAACAAATAGGCTGGTTTACAGTTTAAAGAAATCTCTTCGAGGCAACTTAATCTATAATAATATAATATTGTAAAATTCTAAAAATGCCGTGTCTGTACATCAAGGCTATTTAAAAAAGCAACTAGAATAGACTATATAAACAAAGGAGAACATGATACAAACAATTTAGATTTCTTGTCTTTTTGTCGATTTATCTGTTTGATGAAGATTCACGTAAAAACTACTAGGCCGATTTCGATGCAGTGTTCGCTCGTCAACCGCTAAGTTATAGACTTAAAATCTACCCTACTTTTTATGGAAATTTTTGGGAATAATTTCAAATGGCCAAATAAAAAAAAAAACGATTTCCAATGCGATTTTTTCAGTGATAGATCGATAGCAAGTTTTAGGTAATAAAATGTATACATACATACATACATACATAACTTCACGCCAGTTCCCTTGCGGGGTAGGCACGAACAACAGAGTGCCATTTAGGCTTATTCTTACACACCTCACTTGCCTCTTTGACATTCATAACTCTTGTCATGCAAGCTCGTCTGTTCTTAAGGCTCCTGACATCACCTTCTGCTAGTACACGATCAATTTGATCATGGAAGGTGTGTCGTGGCCTTCCACGACTTCTGCATCCATCCACTTTTGCATTGTATATCTGTTTAGTCATTCTTTCATCATGCATTCTTTCCACATGCCCGAACCACCGGAGCATTCCTTTCCTTACCATCACCCCGACACTCTCTTTCAGACCAACTCTCTTTCTTACTTCGGTATTACGAACGCGGTCCGCGAGCGTCACTCCGCAGATTTTGCGCAGTGCTCGCATCTCGACCGCGTCTACTCTGCTTTCATGCTCTCTCTTCCATACCCAACTCTCGCATCCATACGTGAGCGTAGGTACCAGCACCGCGTTGTGTATAGCGAGCTGGGCCTTCTGGCTGAGGTTATTAGCGCCTAGAAGTTTACCTAACGCTCCATTCACACTATTCCCCAAATTTACTCTTCTTTCTATATCAGCGGTGTACCTTCCATCCCTGCTAAAAGCACATCCAAGATATACAAACTCATTCACTTGCTCCAGCATAACATCATCGACCATTATCCTTGCATTCGTTCTGGTTTCTTCTCTTTCAAACACCATAACCTTTGTTTTCTTCGCATTCAAATGTAAGCCTCTCGCCTGACAGTCATCTTTCATCATTGTGACTAGTGTTTGCAGTTCTGATGGCGATTCGGCTAAAAGCACGGCATCATCCGCATAAAGCAGGGTGCTTACAACTAGATCACTCATCCGCACCCCAACATCCATCAATCTTATTCTCTGGAGACAATCATCCAGGTATAGGATGAACAGCAAAGCCGACAGAACGCAGCCCTGGCGGACGCCAATATTGACGTCAAACCAGGGCGACAGGCAGCCTTCCACTCGCACGCATGCCATACAGTCCTCGTAAGTGGACTGCACAGCACGCATCAATTGCCCATTAATCCCATATCCGGGCAATATGTCCCAGAGGTCCTTCCGCACAACTCTGTCAAATGCTTTCTCTAGATCCACAAAACCGCAGAAAACCTTCCGGCCCATAGCCAGCTGCTTCTCTACGATATTGCGGAGAGAGAAAACGTGATCCATACATCCCCTTCCATTTCTAAAGCCACCTTGTGCATCCCACAGTAATCCATCGGATACAACTCTCATTCTCAATAAAATGTGTAATACTTTTTATGTCGGAAATCTTGTGGAAATTTTCCCGGGAGCGGTTTGAAGTTTTTTAAATGCTTCGATACTTTATACCCGAGGAATCGAGCGTGGACGAAGTTTCGGGCATGTCCTAGTTTAGGTAGCTAGCGTTATTTGTTAAAGTGGTAATTTTAAGCAACAACAACTCCATTAATTCTTCTAAAAGTAATTGTATAACATACTTCTGTACTTATATAATATTTTATAAAAAGTCTGATATAGATAAATATGAAGTAAAATAATTTTTACCTAGACGTGTAACTGGAGAGTTTCTCGCCGTTTCGTTGCGAAGCGGTATACATATAATAGGAAGTAGAATTAATTTTTAACTTAAATGACTTAACCTTCAAAAAATCTTCTTCAATAGACCTTTTTTTATAGAAACTTGATTTTGAGTGTCATTTGGAGATGCTATTACTTTTACTTCAAAATATTAAGATGCACCCGCGCCCGTCACTCAATATTATTCACGCATAAATAATATACTATATATCATTCATGTGTTAAAAGATAAACATTAATATTTAGTAGCACACATATTACCCACTATAACGAACTAAACGATCATAATATTTTAAGTAGTTTCAATCATTATGATCTATAAAGCAATTAAATTATATCGCCAGGTTATCTAATAATTTCCTTTAATTTATGTTACCTGAAAGAAATTGCTTTACGTGATGAGGCTAGAAGAATTCTAAACATGGATTTTTGTATTTATTTACTGGGATACGCCCACGACTTAGTTGAGACAACTTGAATCCACTCCCAAGAAAAATCTCTCGCGATTCCTGGGATACAAAGTATCACAGATTTTAAGTCTGTAAATTTGTTATCTATCAGCGAAAACCGCATCGAAATCGGCCCAGTAGTTTTTACGAGAATCCCGTATAAACAGACAAACACAAAAATCTAAAAAGAAAAGACTTCATTTTTACAAGTTTATAATATTATAGATTCTGCTAGAGCCCAAAATAGACGGTCAAAAAAGTCAAAAGTCATATAAAAGTATTGAAGCAGTCTCGAATATGAAGTAATTTATTTTGATAAGGATGAATACCAAGATACAAATAAAGAGCCTTTTCTAGCAGTGGAAGTTAAATTAAAATGTTAAAATAAAAGGAATCTTCTTGTGGCATAACTATAATAGTTAGACATATGCTGTTCCGACACTTTTTGAAAATGTGTTCTGCAGAGTCGTAGTACATTATTTTATTCTGTCATCAATAGTTTTCGCAGCGTACGCGATTTTAGGTATTTTTTTTACACCTTGGGTTACATTATTGAAGTTTTAGTAAAGATCCCAAATTTTTTGTAAATATAATATAGCCTATGTCACCCGGGGATAGTGTAGCTTGCCAACAGTGAAAGAATTTTACAAATCGGATCAGTAATTTCGGAGCCTCTTCAATGCAAACAAACCATCTAATCTTTCCCTTTTTATACCTAGTCCAGTCATAAGTTCTGTTACAAATGAAAATGCATTTTTTTTTAAATGAAGTAATGCAATATTATTAAAATTAATACCTACATATTTATTAAAGTCTCAGCAAAAAATAAAAAAATATTCTATTCGAAATGGCCTCCTTTGGCTTTTATACCGACCTTTAATTTGTTTGGCTACGAATCTATGGATTTACGCACTGTTTCCAAGGGAAATTTTGCCACTGCTTGCTCCAAAGATTTTTAAGAGACTCAATGTCACCGTGTCGTTTAGAGCAGGCCATGTCTTCTAATACTGACCATAATTTGAAGTCTAAAGGGTTGAAGACTGGGCTAGATGAGGGCCAATCTTCAGCTCTTATAAAGTCCGGAACGTTGGTTTTAAGCCAGGCTTGGGTAGTTCGTGCCTTGTGACCAGGTGCAGAATCCTGCTGGAAAGTCCACGGTATATTTTTAACAAATGTATTTCTGAGAGGTTTCACAACATGATCCAAGACTGTATCGTGATACACTTTGGCTGAAGTTTTCACTCCTTTTTCACAAAAATGTAGTTTTGTAACTTCTTGATAAGACACGCCCAACCAAACCATCACTGACGCAGGATGTTGACCACGTTGTACCTTTCCGACCACTTGAGCAGCTTCTTTAGAACTGTCAGCGTATACTTTATCATTTTGCTTATTGTAGTGTTCTTCAATCGTGAAAATTTTTTCATCGATAAAGAGGATATTTCTGTGCCTTTCACCTGCGTATCGCGACAGAAGACGTTTTGCTCGATCCACTCTCTTTAATTGTAAAGATTGATTTAGAGCATGGGAATCTTCATTTCTCTTTTCATTTCGTTTTTCCACTTGTTCGTTGAAGTTTCTCTTCTAATATATGTCCCAGCACACATTTCGATATTTTTTTCTACATTTCAACACCTGTCACTTTACTATTCACTGACAAAATGTATGTTTTTATGAAACTAAACTGTTTGCTTGTCGTTATTTAATAGCGTATTTTAGATTGTGGAGTATTATCAATGACAAATTTGTGCTTATAGTATGGGGTGCAGTATAGTTATAAGGCGCATTTTTTTATTATTTGAGACATAAGCTGAATTTTGGGTGGTTATAAAAAAAATAACCACGAAGCTTCTAACCTATAGAGTCTCAAGGTGGACAAGTCCGTCAGTTGGGTATGTCCGTACACCTCTTGTTTTTTAACTTTTTTTAACGGAATTTAACGCCAACTAAAATTCGAACAGACTTAAAAGGTATCATAGCTTTACTGGCCGATTTGTTGCCGTCACCTATTCAAACACGGAAATAACGAGAGTTGTACGGAGTTCCCCCACTGATGGACTTCCACACCTTGACTATATTAAATACCCCGCTTCCTGAAATACCCCGCCCAAAGTATGAAATGTTGTTGTGTTCTATCCATTGATCTATTCCTTTCTTTACGTTTCCAGAATGCGCCGCAGTAGAAAAAGAAGGAAGCTAGTAAGAAGTGCAGATCATGTCAGACGAGCAAGAAACATTCACAGTCCTACATCAGAGCCAGATTGTCCTGGCCTGGCTAGGCGATACCATGAGTGCAATACAGCTGTGAGTATTTAAAAAAATTTAAGTATTTGATCATTTCATAATTTTCTACCTCATTTTTCTAACGTTTAGAGAGGAGGACGCAATTTATATAACTTTTTAATCGAATAATTCCTCACCTATTTATTTAAATAAAAGTTATTTAATAAAACTACGTTTTAACGGTTCTAAACGCGGTAATAACGGAAACCTAGAAACCTAGACTAAATATACCAATGCAGGACGGCTCAGCTAAATACCAGCTTGAAGTCTTGAAGACATTTGAAAGAAAAGCCAAGAGGGTGATTGGTAGCGAAGATTAGCAATACAAGGTAACAAAGCCTAGAGCATCGATGTAGGGTTGCTAGTCTATCGGTATTCTACAGGATTAATTTCGGAGAGTGTGCGATTGAACTGTTCGACCTGATTTCCCCTATACCATTTCATCTTTGGACGACAAGGCGCTCTGGTCTACGCCATCGTTTCGAAGTGGAAACAGCACTGTGTATGAAACCTTTTGCCTCTACGTTCCTTCTGCGTACGGCAGAGCTGTAGAATGAGTTACCAGAGAGTCCGTGTTTTCCGAAAAGTACAATCCAGGTGTCTTCAAGTCTCCTCTAAATAGGTATTTTCTAGGTAAGCGTGCTCTATCTTCGACTGCATCATCGTTTAATATTAGGCGTAATCGTCTTAAAACACGAACCTATTTATCATAAAAAAATGTGACATAACTTAAAGTAAACAAACATGAAGAATGGACACAAGTTACACGTGCATAGTACCACAAAGGTTTTGTTAACCTAAATTCCTCTAACGAGTGTTTCGTTCCGGGACAGATGCACGGATGCATCATGCAGTGCAATTCTACACGGTTCGTTGTCAAAAACAACTTTTGTGTTGATACAGTTCCGAAATATGGAATGTATTAGTAATTTGTGTATAGTATTAGTAGTTAGTATTACTATCACCCAATGAATAGTATAATGTTTTTTTAATGCAAAGTTTGCCAATTGGCTACGTAATGAAAAGTGGTTACTGTCGCCTATAGACGTTTTTAACACCAGAGGCCAAGACAATGCATTACCAGCCTTAAGGATGGGATAACGGGATCAGACAGGAGTAATAGGAGGGATAGAGACTTTCAACTAACATTAAATTATTTAAATCATATGTTTTTAACTAAATTACATATTTGCTCTGCAGTTTTATTTGCAAAAATGTATAATATGGCTACAAATGAACAACAGTTGTACGATATTTATTGCTTTTAAGCATTAAGGAGTTGGGACTGAATCGTTTTAATGTAGGTATTTTTATTGAAATTTTTGGTAGGGTGAGCCTCAAAAAAGGCTAGTTTCTTAGCCAGCTCATTATTTAGATTATAATATATAAGCTATTGTAGTTTTAGGAGATGATAGAACTGATATGCCTATGTTGCACAAGTCCAAATAAATAAAGAGAAAAAAAAAGAAATAAAAATAAATACTCTTTTACAGACTTGAATAAAAAACAAATAATAAGTAAAAATGTTACGTTACTGCGTAACATTTTTACTTGTAATAATTTTTTGGTTCAATAATTTAACTTATTGACTAAGTATATATTTAATTTGTTCGTTTGTACATAATAATACATAAACGTGAAAGTATCTTGAAATTTAGGAAAGCCGTAGTATACATAAGCCATAGTATATATTTCATAAATCTCCAAACATTAGTTGATATTAATCAATCGATTTTTCTTACTTAATGAATATTGTAATTTTTTTACAGCCCTGTCCGGGACGGCAGCGGGACCATCGCACCGAACAATGTGCCATATACGACCGCCGGCCGTTCAGGGGTCGGTTTTACACATGGGTGCCCTACGTTGACGGTAATTAATTACCGAGTTGTTTTTTTAGATTAATAAGTCAGCCAAATGCGTGACAGACTACGCAAATAGAAAGATATTTTCTGATAATATCATTTGCTACGAAACCCTAAAAACGCATTCAATCGAAAATACCCTGTAAGACAAAAACGACTCAATAGATTTTTCACTTAAAAATACCTTTAGATAATATATTCTAAATATTAAGATGTTGATTGAAAAATTTAAAAGAGATTTTCTACAAAAACTAGTTGTAGAAATTCTCTTTTAAAATTGGACTGTTGGCGCCAAGTGTGATTGCAGTGTATTACGAGCTATTATTATATTAATGTACTCTGTGTTTATGAGTTACATTTTTTACTGGGGGATTATCAAGATTAGTATTCTTTTTCCATATTGATATGATATCCTCGGCGTTATTACGGGACCTTGAACTATATTTTTTGGTGAAATTATGGTTTTCCTCAAAATTCTTACATATTAAATTTACGGGTATACATATCACAATTTTGCAAAAAAAAATATCACCAAAAATATAGTTACAAGGTTCTGCACTGATGCCGAGGATATATAAAATTGCTAACTTATTGTATTTGAAAATTTATGGACTATAGGTGACGCACCATGCACTCTCAACTGCAGACCGCGAGGCCAACAGTTCTATGCATCATTGGCGCTAGTGGAAGACGGTACACCGTGTACTAAACCGGGGTTTCGGTCTATATGCGTCCAAGGATCGTGTAAGGTAAATAGTGATTTAATAATAATATATTTTTGGCGTAGGACCTAGTGGAATGTTTTGTACAGCGCCATCTAGTATCGCATAGATTAAATTACAAACTCATAATATTAATATGTTGCATAAATATACAACAAGTGACATCTATTGTTAAATAGTTATCTAGAATTCAAACTATATTTTAGTTATAATATACATTCTATTTTTTTTTACTTAGTAAGAGAAACATTTTGGTCTTGTTTTGATGATCTATTTTGATACCTAGTCTTTATTTTATGCAAAAAAAATTTCGTCAAGTTTTATTTCTTATACTTGTTTTTTTTTAATACAATAATTGTATTTATAATGCCTTCTAAACTAATACAATAACAGAATTCTGAACTTAGTTATATAACTTGTGTCCTACCCATAGTTCCTCAAGACTATAAGTAGCTTAGGTCACCGTCTTTTATAGGTAAGGTGCCCAGAATACTGTATCTAGTTGTTTGAAACCCTAACTAAATAAATGGTTGTTTGCAAGTAACATGGTGATCAAAGTAATAAATTACAATGTGATGTTGGATTCCAATGCCTTATTAAGAAAATTTATTTCCAACTACTTTCTATAAAGATATGCCTTATTTAGACTGTCTATACTTAATTCTCGTTTAGCACAGAGATTATTCATATGTTAAATATTACTTAATCTAGTATTTTCAAGAGCGTTTTCGAATCAGAATCAAAAATACGTCCGATTTTTTAAATTTAATTTTTGTTTCTGTTTGTTTGGCAAAATACTTTTTTTTATTATCACATATCGCTATATTTGAATGAAAAGAGTTATGTATATACACACATATATATATATATATATATATATATATATATATATATATATATATATATATATATTAGCGGCCCCGGCAGACGTTGTCTTGCCTTTAAAAAATAAAATTCTAGAACCCTATCGCAGAGCCACGTACCGGTTCTAATTACGAATCTATACCATCCAGGTACCCACTCAAACACACAAAAACAAAACCACCAAAATCGGTCATAGGGGTTGATCGTAGAGGGGTGAAAATTTAGGGTTATATGTATTCTTTAATGTTGTATCCTAAAAAAATAAAAAAATAAAAATTAATCTAACAATTACAAAAAAAAAATTAGAGTTGGACTACCCTTAACATTTAGGGGGGTGAAAAATAGATGTTGTCCGATTCTCAGACCTACCCAATATGCACACAAAATTTCATAAGAATCGGTCAAGCCGTTTCAGAGGAGTATGGGAACGAACATCGTGATATGAGAATTTTATATATATCTTGAAATTTCCACAACTATTACTGACGGAGTTCTCTACGTGAAGTGGGAAATGTGATATTTCGCTGTGCAGTTTTATATTCAAAATATAAAATATCTATTTATATTCATCTTTATCTCCTGAAGTCTACGAAATATCGAAATGGGGCATAAACAAAAATTTAAGATAAAAAAATTATTTAGGTAAATACCTAATTTTTTTTATTCAAAACTACCGTTTCGTAGCTTATTAAAAACAAATTTTTATACACAAGATCATTTATGAATCTCGTAAATAATAGTTTTTATTTAAATTTTGGTATTTTGAAATCAAAAACCGACACTTCTAATGAATTTATTGCTATAGATGAGCAAACATCTAAACCCTATTACCTGCCATAAATATATTATACGATATGTGTATGAATTTTTACTACATTATCCTTAAATCATATTTATGATCGTATGAAATTTCTATTAGGTATATATGCATAGATTTAGCAGATAAGGTAAGGGGACTCCTCAAAGGCGTTCTCAGGTTTCCCATTTACCCCAAGTCACCGTCAGCTGCCGCAGGCATTGATCTATCGCTAGACCTACCACACACACCGTATGGCGTTATCACGATATATTGCTTTGCTAGTGCACACATGTGATACGATACTATTGAAAAGACTTGGCAAATAAATTTTTACTTTAGAAATATGAATAAGTATAAAGTGCATGCATTCACATTAGAATTTGACATGGTAGAGCTATGCAAGTTATCTTGATTACAGCTCTTAGGGCCGGCTCGACCGGTGTATGTCGCCGTGAAACAGTTAGCCTTGGGGTAGCTCTTTTTCGTGTTCTAAGGAATGCTTTCAGGCCAGGATATGAACCCACGTTCTTAGAATAGGACACAGGTTCAATAATTTTTAGGCTACTACCTTACCATTACTTACCATTTTTGACAGATATGATTAATTAAATAAACTTGCACGACAGAAATTAAAACCTCGTCGTCGTCAGCCAATCACCGTCCACTGCTGGATGCAGGCCTCGCCAAGTCGGCGCCATTCGTCACGGTCCTCTGCCTTCCTCATCCGCGCCTACCGGCGACCTTGTACGGGTCATCAGCCTGACATTACGTTTACCGAGACGCGGTCTCCACTCCAGGACTCATCTGCTCCATCGGCTATCGATCCTGTGACAAATGCGAGCTATGTCGGTTACCTTGGTTCTCTTACGGATATCCTCATTGCTAATTCTATCCATAAGAGAACCACCCAACATAGCTCACTCCATAGCTCGTTGAGCCACTTGAAATTGTGGACCAGTCCTGCCGTCAGCGTCCACGTCTCGGCCTCGTCTGTCAGGACGGAGAAGACGCACTGCTCGAAGACTTTCGTCTTCTGACATTGCGGGAATTAAAACCTACCAGAAAATATTACATGACACATGTTAACAATAACATTTTGAGCGTAGCGATAAGCGTGTAATATTTCCATTCTGTTCCGTTCTATTCTATTTTGACATTGTATAAGTGACGGTCTTTGTGGTTGAGTAGGCTAAGCGTTTATCAACCGAGCTCGCCGGAAGGCAGAAACTCCAAGTTCGTTTACTGACACAGTAAATTTCGTAAACGAACTTTTCGTTATTTGCTATGGTATGGATGTCTGGAATCGGCCCCAAAGAGAACCATTGTATATCACCTATAAAACAAGCGTAAATTGCTCAGCTTGGGAATATACAATATGTGTGTTTGTCTGCCGATTTATTTATCTAATTATTTGAATTTTCCTACATCTACTATAAAATGATACTATAAATTTATGTTTATTTATAGAATAAACATTAATTGTACGTATAATATCCCTCTCGTAAAATTTGTAGAAGACTTTCCGCTTGTTACTGCAGCACATAACCCCATAAATATATAATCGTATAAGAAATTCTACTACAATCTACTTACTGGTAGTAAATGGGAAAGCTTATAGGGTAATTGAAATTATTTCTTGCAATAACCAGGTTATTGAATACGATATGCGGTCGTCTGAGAGCTCAATAAAATTGTTAATAAATTCGTTGAGCGTGTGTGTGTGTGTGTGTGCCGACTAATTTGCAGTGGGTGAGCTTCTCTTATATTGTTCATGTACATTTTGAATCTTATTCATGCATCAATTATTCCATTTTTTGGCAAGTACCTTATAAATGAATATTAGTTCCCCCATCCCCGTTTTACCATAGGACAACCAGACACACCGGTTTAAGCCACCATTATAATACATGGTAGAAACACCGCCAGTCAGGACCAAGTGCTTCGCTTCATCTTTTGTGTTGCGCACTTCCGAAGAGTGGAATAATTTGCCGGAGTCTGTTTTTCCTGACAATCTAGGATTCTTCAAGTCACGAGTGAATAGGTGTCCTCTAGATAAGCGTGCTCCATCCTTAGACCGCGTCATCACTCAACAGCAGATAGACAGCGGTTAAATTCGAAAAAAACTGTATGTGTTAAAATATGTTATTTATTATGTATGATACCCGGGATAAAAAGTAGGGCAGATTTTAAGTCTAAGAATTAGAAGAAAAGAAGAAAAAATAATTTATGAAGTACTAAACAGCATAAAGTAATTGTTTGACAAAATCAGTTAATATTTAAGCTTACACTAAGCAATCAATTCATAAATATTTATCGTGAATTGTATAGAACCTTCCAAATTAGATGTGTTAAAGCGGAAATCGATTTTTTAAGACACCTTAACACATTCGAAAGCAACAAAAGGGCTTTTTGTGTTATTCGCGTAAGACTTAATATACTACAAAAATTCCTCGAATGGCTTGAATCAATTCACACCTTAGATACGTATATTTAACAATAAAGTAGTTTAGGCATCGATGAATAGAAATGGCAATAGCCCATATTAAAAACCGCAATTATAAATAGCTGGTAAATTCTAATGGTCTGATTCATATTGAGTTAGAATAAGTTTTTGTTTGATCTTATCCCGTCATTTCACTTCCGCCATCGGACAACCAGACGCACTTGGCATACGGCACCGAAATATGGTGGATATTCCACCTATAAAAACGAAACACTTTGCGTCTACCTCCATCATGCGCACCTCAAAAGAGTTAAACTCATTGTCAGAGTCTGTTTTTGTTGATACTTACAACCTGGGTGACTTCAAGTCCCGTCTGAATAGCCGGAGCGTGGAGTAACGTGGAGCACGCTTACCTCCTAAGTAAGCGTGCTCCATCCTAGACCATATCTTCGCTCCACACCAGGCGAGATCATGGTCAAACACGAACCTATACTACTTACTATAAAAAAAAGTTTGTAGGATTCTTTAAAGTTCTTAAAAAGCCTACCAACTTACTCTAACTTAATATGAATAAGACCTTAAATGGCTAGCTAGTTCTAACAGGAAATTCTTTTAATATTTTCTTAAGTTTTCGCGACTTATCCCTATTAATATTATAAATGCGAAAGTAACTCTGTCTGTCTGTCTGTCTATCTGTCTGTCTGTCTGTTCCGTTTTCCGATTTCCGACCGATTTGGCTGAAACTCAGTACATATATATATATATATATATATATATATATATATATATATATATATATATATATATATATATATATATATATATATATATATATATATTTTCGATACCGAGAATGAACATAGGATACTTTTTATCCCAAAAAATGGGATCATTTCCGGGATAAAAATATATTTGTCTTTCTGTTTGTTATGCTTTTACGGAAAAACTACTAGGCCGATTTAGTTGAAATTCGGTATACATGTGATTTTAATATCGAGGGTGGACAAGGGATACCTTTTATCTCGGATAATGGGATAGATGTTGGGATAGATTTATGTAAAGGTTATCCCAAAAAGTGGGATAGATTTTTTGTGATTTTTCATTTTCGTCATTTTGGCCATTTTTGTCCTTTTTGTCCGATTTGTCTTTTTTGTCCGATTTGTCCTTTATGTCCGATTTTTCCTTTATGACCGAGTTGTTCGATTTGTCCAATTTGTCCGAGTTGTCCGAGTTGGCCGATTTGTCCAATTTGTCCGAGTTATCCGAATTGTCCGAGTTGTCCGATTTCTCCGTGTTGTCCTTTTTGTCCGATTTGTCCGAGTTGTCCGATTAGTCCGATTTATTCGATTTGTCCGATTTGTCCGATTTGTCCGAGTTGGCTGAGTTGGCCGAGTTGTCGAACTCGATGTGTCTTTCCGTTAAGTTTTTGTGGAAAACTTCTAGGAATACTGCATCAGTTTTGCTGTAATTTTGTTTAAATGTAGTTTTTATACCGAAAATGGACATAAATACTTCTCATGCCCGGAGATGGGATAGTTTGCGACATAAAATGAAATTAAACTTCCGAGTGCAAATAACACTAACATAAAAATTGAGTACAATGTAACCTGTATTAACATAAATACATACATAGCTTCACGCCAGTTCCCTTGCGGGGTAGGCACGAACAACAGAGCGCCATTCAAGCTTATTCTTACACACCTCACTCGCTTCTTTGACATTCATAGCTCTTGTCATGCACGGTCGTCTGTTCTTAAGGCTCACCTCCTGCAGTACACGATCAATTTGATCACGGAAGGTGTGTCGTGGCCTTCCACAACTTCTGCATCCATCCACTTTTGCATTGTATATCTGTTTAGTCATTCTTTCATCATGCATTCTTTCCACATGCCAGAACCACCGGAGCATTCCTTTCCTTACCTTCACCCCGACACTCTCTTTCAGACCAACTCTCTGTATTAACAACTGCTCTTTAAACAAGAAGCACGCAGTAGAGGTTGACCCGCGGCGTAAACTCTAGTTTAACTCTACATAATAAAACTACGTTTTAACGATTTTAAACGCGGTCATTTATTTGATTTTTGTTTTTCCGACGTTACCGCGCTTAAAACCGTTAAAACGTAGTTTTATTATTTTATTAGGAAATTCTTTTCTCACTTTTTGATGTTTTAATAACTGAAACATATTTTTTCAGAACAATTACAAATGGGCGGCCGCACCTGTATTAGTCTTCAAGATTTGGACATATCAAATAACTTATTAAGCCCATCGCCATATTTGCATGAAACGGAATATAAAATCTGTAAGACTAATGCAGATGTAGCCGCAACTAAATTAATCGGAGTTCTTAATTATCTTCAATTTTTGATTTATTTAGCTTAAAAATATGTTTTAAATATGAAAGCCTTAGAAAGCAGGAGAGGAATATTTGTAGTATAATGTAGGATAAGATTATAAGAATTACATTTTTTACAAGATGATAGTTGTCTTTGTACTCTATACGTAATTGTAGGTTTTATAAGGTTTGCAGTGTAACATTATTTATTCTCATATCACCATAACGACAAAACGCTTTAAAACATAATTAACAACTATAGAATTTATAAAAATAAATTTCTTAATAAATTATTTAAATGTCTATAAAACACATGGTAATGCCAATTTAAATATTTGACAACATGTGGAGAGACTACTACAATTCGAAGTAGGTGGGCAACTAATTTATAAGAATAATAATACAATATTAAAATTTAGTAGATTCTAGTTTCTATACTTGTTTCTACGAGTAAATAAACAACAATAAATATCATGAATATATAGATACTATAGTTACCTGACTATTTCTAAGATTATGTATTCTTATCAAAAACCAAATAACTCTACGGGCGATTATTTATTTTAGCTCTATACACCTAGATCACTGCTATGCTTAGTATCGTACCACAAAAATATATATAATATTAATAAATAATCGATTCTAGTTTCTGTAGTTGTTTCTACTATAACTCTTTTACAGTGTAAGCTGCCGCACTTTGTGTTTGCGTTACGTTGCGTTGTCCCTTAAGTCAGAGAGGCCAGAACATTACTAACCTTAAAGACATCTACAAACTTACTCTAACTCAATGACTAAGGATTCGCCCGCTGTCGTTCGTCGCGCGCGCACGTCTCCCGTTCCGCCTCGGCAGTCCGTTATTCGTGTTCGTTGTGTTCGTTCGTTCACCCGGTCGATCTGTGTTTTTTCTGTGACAGTGCAGTGAAAAGTGCATCATCAGGTGGTTTTTCCACCAAATCGTTCGTCCCCCTCAGGGACAATGGACGGCGTGGAGGCCTCTCCGTCGCTGTTAGAGGGTTCCCTCAAGCACTCGACCAATTTTTGAGGACTCCGGAGTCCCAATCAATGGCGTCCGTTGTTATCTCGGAACTTAATTCCGAGAAACCTGTGTCCCGCGAGTCACACGTGCAAAGGGCCCCCGCGCAGGCCTCCCTCCCCGCGCCCGCATCTGCCGCGACCATCGCACCCCCCGCGACCCCCGCAGCCGCACATGCCGCAGACCACCTGCGCTCTACCGCAGCGCCCGCGCCCCCCGCGTCCGTACCCGCCGTGTTACCGGTGCGCCCGCCGCCCGCACCCCCGCTCAACGACGCCCACCGTGTGGCACCAAAGTCGCGCGCCTCGTTTTCTCGCGGTCCCACACCGGGAAAACCGCGTTCGAGCTCCGCGAGTTCGACGACATCGCGTTCGCGTTCGCCCATCCATCGCGTAATCGATTCTCGTCGAGAAATCGACTTAACCACTGAAGGTTCGCAATACCTCGGGGTTGCCCCTCTTACACCAGCCGATGAAATTACCCCCATGGATGTCGCGCCTCCCGCGAATATCCCCTTAGACCGCGAAGACGATGACGGTTTCATAACCGTCAATCGTAGTAAAAAACGAAAGACCCAGAGGGAGGTCCCCCCCAACCCCGCCCCCACTGCGGGCACAAAACCGACAATGGCACCTTCCAGCCGCCCTGGGCCACCTTCACAGCGCCCGCCGCCACCCCTGATCATCCGCGAGAAAGCTCATTGGCTTCAACTCGCTAAGGAACTGCCAGGTAAGGCAATCTCCATAAAAGAGGCCCGTGATACCCAACACGGCATCAAAGTTATGGTCACATCTTCAAGTGACCACCGCGCCCTAACTACTCTATTATGTGACCGTAAAATCGGTTACTACACTTACGCCCTGCCAGAAGAAAAACGCCTTCGGGCTGTAATTCGCGGACTTCCTCAGGAAATTGAAAGTTCCTACATTCTAGAGGACCTTAAGTCCCAAGCCCTACCAGTGCACGAAGTGCACCGTATGCACAGAGGCGACGCCACAAAGTCGCCTCTAAACCTAGTATTGGTTGTCCTCGACCTCTCCCCAGAGGGGAAAAAGATCTTCGAACTTGAGAAGGTCTGTGGCCTCTCTGGCCTTCGTGTGGAACGTCCACACGAAAAACATACACTACGGCAGTGTCATCGCTGCCAACTTTATGGGCACTCTGCCCTTCATTGTCAATCCCGTCCCAGGTGCGTCAAGTGCCTGGGCGACCACGGGACCTCGGAGTGCACTCGCACCCGGGACTCCCCGGAGCCACCCAGCTGCATCCTCTGCGGCCAAGCGGGTCACCCTGCTAACTACAGAGGCTGCCCTGCCGCCCCCCGACCCAAACGTAAGGTCGGAAAGGGCAATGCCCAAAAAGGCACTAGAAAAGTGCCGAACAAACCCGCATTCGTGGCGGCCCCCCCTCCAGTGGTAAACCACTGGACGGGTCTTCCCACGACGGAAGCGTTTCCTCCGCTGAGGACGCGTGCCCCAGTTATGGCCGGCCTACCCTCGGCCACCCTCTCCCCCGCCCCCATTTCTAAGGCACCTTCTGGGCCATCGGCCCACCACTCTATAGCGGAGGACTTAGCTTTGGCGACTAAATTCGCCAAGAACTTGCCCTTCGACCTGGAAGAGGTCCAACTCTTGGCTCGGAAACTGAGACAAGTTTCAGAGTCAACTCAACCCTCCCTCCGGGATCAACTCGTGATCGAAATGGATCACGCGTACCTCCTCCAAATACTTAGATCGTTGTAACTAAACAACCTAATACAAATTCTTGTTACCGGTAACAAATGGCGCATGTAGGTAGAAATAAACCACGCTCATTGACTCTGGCGACTTATAACGCCAACGGCCTTCGAAACCAGCGCGACTTGGTCCATGACTTCCTGGTTACCAATCAAATAGATATACTACTAGTACAGGAGACCTTCCTGAAACCGAGTAATAGAGATCCAAAGATCTCTAACTATCGGGTCACTAGACATGACAGGGTAGGCCGTGGTGGCGGCACCCTGATCTATTTCAGGAGATCCCTACACTGCATGCCTGTAGTCACCCCTCCACTAGAAGGTATGGAGGTATCCGCCTGCAGACTAGCAATGACTGGCCACCAACCTCTAGTCATAGTCTCAGCATACCTCGCATGCCAAAAAACCCTTATTAAAAAAGACCTAGAAGCCCTATTCAACCTAGGCCCGGCTGTTATAATAGCCGGAGATCTGAATTGCAAACACGAGCAGTGGAATTGCAATACCACTAACACCAATGGCAGAGCCCTAATAAATATATCAGACAATCTTTTGTTTGATATACTAACGCCCATGACCCCCACAAGATATCCCCCCAACCGCGACTGGGGGACCCCAAACACTCTCGACCTAGCATTACTGAGGGGCGTAACTCTTCAGTTCCATTCGATCGAAACGATGGACGATATAGACTCGGACCATCGTCCGGTTATCCTTAGATTAGGACCACAGACAGACCAGACATCTGAAACTAGGACCTCTGTGGACTGGTTGAGACTTGGGGACCTCCTCAAGGCAACCAGCTCACAAGACCTGGACCGCATCCCAGATCACATCGGGTCCCGCCAAGACACGGAGAGGGCGATCGAAGCCCTCACCAGCCACCTTCAATCCGCAGTGCGGAACTCGTCCAGGCAGGTGCCAGTGGAGGATGACCGCCACTTATGCCTGCCGGACGAGGTGAGGATACTGCTGAGGGAAAAGAGAGCCGCCTCCAGAGCTCATGACAGATATCCCACCGAGGATAACAGAATCCGACTCCGCGAACTAGAGCGCGAGGTCAAACTACGTATCCGGGAAGTCAGGGAACAACGTTGGGACAGAACGTTGAGGGATATCGAACCAACTCACCAGGCGTACTGGAAGCTGGCTAGAGCTCTCAAATCAGACACCCTTACTGTCATACCCGCGCTAGAAAGAGCCGACAACACCGAGGCGTTCGATGACGAGGAGAAAGCCGAGTGCCTTGCTCAGAGTCTAGAGCTTCAATGCTCCCCCACTACGCAAAACGTCGACCAGTCACACCTGACGGAGGTGGACTCCGAGGTCGAACGTAGATCCTCCTTACCAGCGGAAACCACACTCGACCCGGTCACGGTCGAAGAAGTGCAAGATCTGATCAAGTCTCTCAAACCGCGAAAGGCCCCAGGGACCGATGGCATCAACAATCGCGTTTTAAAACTCCTACCCGCCCATCTAATTATAATCCTGGTGAGCATCTTTAATGCCGCCATAACAAACTGCTCCTTCCCCGCGATCTGGAAGGAGGCAGATGTCATTGGTATTCACAAGCCGGGAAAACCGGCTAATAAACCGTCCAGCTACCGTCCAATCAGCCTACTAAGCGCACTCAGCAAGCTTTACGAGAGAGTCATCCTCTCACGACTTAGAGATTTTGCCTTCAGCAAACATCTATTACCTGATGAGCAATTTGGCTTCCGTGCTAGACACTCATGCGTGCAACAGGTGCACCGCATCACGGAGCACATACTATCTCACTTTGCCCATCGCCCCCGCCCTATAGGAACAGCCGCACTGTTCCTAGACGTAGCAAAAGCCTTCGACAAGGTCTGGCACAACGGCTTGATTTACAAGTTGTACCAGTTCGGTGTGCCAGACAGACTCGTGCTCATCTTGCGAGACTTCCTCTTAGACCGAAGCTTCCGTTTTCGAGTGGAGGGAACGCGCTCGTCCCCTCACCCACTCACAGCCGGTGTACCACAGGGCTCGGCTCTGTCGCCACTACTCTTCACGCTGTACACCAGCGACATCCCAAAAACTCCAGATGTGGAGTTGGCCCTCTTTGCGGATGACACCGCACTCTATACATCAGATCAAAACCGACAAATGGCTTGCGTCCGGCTGCAGGCAGCTGTCACAGAGCTAGGCGAATGGTTTCGCAAATGGAGGATAGAGGTAAACCCGGAGAAAAGCGCAGCAATGTTCTTTTCCCCGGGCACGCTTCGCTCCCCCAAACGCGCTTGCCTTCGCCTAAAAACCATTTCGCTCTACGAACAACAAATTCCCTGGGAAAAGTACACCAAATACCTGGGTGTCACCCTAGATCGGAACTTGCGCTTCAACGAGCATATCACTATAATCCGAAATAGAGCGCGATTTGTGATGGGTCGTTTAGCACCCATGATAGACAAACGAAGCAAAATGTCCCTCAGACACAAGCTTACTTTGTATAAAACATGCATCCGCCCGATCATGACATACGCGAGTGTGGTATTCGGCCATGCCAAGCCTGCCCTTTTAGATAAATTGCAAATCGTGCAAAACAAATTCATGCGCAGAGCCGTCGGTGCTCCCCTCTATATGCGTAACGTCGACCTCCACCGCGATCTGGAGCTTCCCTCCATCAAAAACTACATTACGTCGCTCTCGCGTAAGTATTTCGATCTCGCGCCGCACCATCGTAATCCACTCGTCGTGTCCGCGTCCGATTATAAGGGAAGGATTATCTTTCCTTCAACAACTATACCTGAATAATATATATGCAATTATTTAACTGATATATCATATTATGATTATTTATTTATTTAATTTGTTTGGGAAACATACAATAATTAATATTCTTAAATATAAAACACAAAATTAATACATATATCAATCAAGTTTCCACTAAAAAATAATGTATATAATAACAATAAAAATTGGCTCAAATAGTTAATTACAAAAAAAAATACAATTATTCGAGAATTACATAAAATGTCTATTTAATTTACATTAGGTTAATATTGAACAAAATCGAAAAAAAGTCACAATAATTACTAATAAAATAGATTACAGATAAAAAAAGAAAGTATGAAAAAAAAGAGTTTATGTCATTATTCTAAAAACTGTAAGTCATCATTCTAAATTACAACATTTTTTAATTTGGGTTTCAAATTGATATAAGTTACCTATGAAAGGATCAATACTAATAAATAGTGCATTACTCTATATAAATAATAGTTTTAAAAATTAAAAAAGATCTGAATTTATGCACCACCTACAACGTCAGATTAGCTTAGAATATCTTATGTAGTGGAAGACTAACAAGCCAATAGATGGCGCTGTACAATAATTGAGGTCTCAAACGATTCCTGACACGTACAAAGAATACATACAAATTTCCAACAATATTAGATGGCCCTAGGCCTGCAGGACATAGCAATAGCGCCGCTGAAAGATCTTCCTTTGAGACAGAGGAACATTCCATCTCGCTCCTCCACCTGACACCGACGTGATTTGAACACGCACGCTTCTGATATGGAGTCAAAGTAATTGTTCCACTACACCTATAAGACAGGTTTTCTGGAAGAAATCGCTCTAAGCGATAAGGTTATCTATTGTTCTGCGTAAAAATATTGTATTGTGTTTGTTAATTTGGTGAGCAATAAACTGTTATCTATCTATTAATAATAAATATCATAATATATAATTACCTAGCTATGTCTAAGATAATGTATTCTTATCAAAAACCGAATAATTCAAAGGGCAATGATTTATTCTAGCATTATACAGCTTGAACCCTACTATGCTTAGTATTATACCACAAAACTATACTAAAAGGCCAATCAAGTAGGTCTAAATATAATAGTCAGGAAGGTGGGTAAAATGCAATCGTTAGCAATTCACAACAATTACTGTCAGAACAATGGCAACCGATGTTTTGTACCGTTAGGACCCTACGGCGCCGGTCAGGTGTGGCCAGCTTATCCTGACACCAAGACAAACGGCATGTGTTGCCGGCGCTATTTATCTGACGTATAATATTGTGATTTATTGATTTTAAAGACAATAGTAGTGGTTACTGGGGAAATTATTTCATTTAAATGAAAATTCATCATTTAAAAATAATGATAGGTACTTCCGTCAAATGATAAAATGTATTACATTGTTCTTATTGTGTACACATTAGCGGGAATTACTCCGAGTTGAGATTAGCGTCGATCCTTCAGTCGTCGAACCTTCAGTCGCCAATGTTTCCGCGCGGTATGTTCCGCAGGTGTCTCTACGCTTAGATGTAGTTGTTTAACGTTATACTTTATATTTGGATTTTGTTTAGTTGAACTTCGATACTTTTTAATTCTGCTATATATTATGTAAATGTAGCGTTACCTACCTTTATTCTCAGAACACTTATTATGTACCTTTTAATTAATTATAATAAAAAAGAGTTTTAGTATCTATGTAGGTACATAGATATATTAAAACATAGAACATCCATTTAAAAAAAATCATTTCAAGTATTTTTTTACTGAATTTAGGCCACATACACATACGGTAGGTACCAAATAAATCGTTAGCATTATCAAACTAAAAAAAAACCTTGAACCTAAACTCCCTGACTTGTATACCTATTACATACATACATACATACATAACTTCACGCCAGTTCCCTTGCGGGGTAGGCACGAACAACAGAGCGCCATTTAGGCTTATTCTTACACACCTCACTTGCTTCTTTGACATTCATAACTCTTGTCATGCACGCTCGTCTGTTCTTAAGGCTCCTGACATCACCTTCTGCTAGTACACGATCAATTTGATCATGGAAGGTGTGTCGTGGCCTTCCACGACTTCTGCACCCATCCACTTTTGCATGTATACCTATTGCCATAGAAATAAACTTAAATAGTAAAGTAAGTAAAGTAGATGGATTTTTTATTGTGGTATAAGTTCGCGTTTGACAGCTATCTCACCTGATGTTAAGTGAAGATGCGATCTAGGATGAAGCACGCTTATCTAGTAGATAGCTATTCACTCATGACTTGAAGATCACTGGCTTATATGAATCAGAGGACATAGACTCCCGCAAATTGTTCGATAGATAATTCAAAAGATAAGACAAATATAAAAAAACCGACTTCAAAAACTAAAAAACTAGAAAGTATAAAATAACTTATTCCTAAAGCTATTATTATTAATATATTATCTAAAACATCTTAAAGTCGGTGCTTAGTAATTTTCAAAATATAGTAATCTTTATGTTTTACTTTGCACCGACTTCAATATGTTTTAGATAATATATATTAATAATAATGGCTTTAGAAATAAGTTATTCTATACTTTTTAGTTCTTGTAGTCGGTTTTTTTAAACGAAGTTTTTTATTTTATTTGTTACTTTTTAGTGTCTAGCTATGTATGGGGAGACCTACGAAAGGTGCCATTCTCTTTAAAAAATATAGGTCCCAAGAAACGGGAACAAAAAAATGTTCGTAAAATGAAAACTACTGGGCCAAACTATGTTAAATTTTTGGGGGACCAAATGGCAACTATTCCGCATCAAACTAAATAAGAATCACGTAAATCGGATCATAAATCTCAGCGTAATCGGTGTACATATGGAAAGGAATGGAATTTTTTCATAAAAAATGTTCATTTAATGAAAACTACTGGGCCAAACTATGTCAAATTTTTGGAGACCAAATGGCAGCTGTTCCGCGTCGAACAAAAAAAAAAAGAATCACGTAAATCGGATCATAAATCTCGGAGCAGTCGGTGAACATACATTAAAAAAAAACAAAAACAAAACAAAAAAAAAAGATCCCGACGAATTTAGAACCTCCTCCTTTTTATGAAGTCGGTTAATTAAAAATGACTTTATACGAAGTTAGAATTAGATGTTATACGAAGTAACTTGGGCTACTTTTATTTTAGAAAAAAAGGCCCACGGGCATGCCGCCGTCGTTGCCGCACAGGAAGGCAATTTAAATTAAATTAAATGCTACGCGGATGAAGTCGAAGATAACAACTAGTTGAAAATAAAATGTCTGTCCCGAAAAATACGGAAGAAGTCCAGAAAATAAAAAGTCTGGAAGCCTATATTAAAACGTCCGACCTCATTATAAACTTAAAAATGACTAAAAAATTATCCTAATATTCGATTTATATAGCTAGATTTAAGCATTATCAGTCAAATACACTAAATGTCGGCGGCGAGTTAGTTAGTTTGCACGTTTCCATCCATTTGTGGCCTATTATCGGGGCCCGCAAGACCCAAGTTGAAATGCACTCCTTATGCGAGTTTCGTCTATGTAAGGATGACTGATCAATTTTCATGGCAAAGGTATGCCAGGAATCTACGTATGTTTATCTAGGCTAGTCCATATTGGCTTCAAAGCCAGTTTTTTCGGTACAGTATTTCTATTTACTAATAATATCAAGGACTCAATGATATTTATCAAAAAAACCTCTTTTTATAACCTTGGATAGTTTTTTTTAGATTATATCTAGGTATCTATTTAAATAAATAAAAATGAATCATAAAAATGTACGCGCATAACTTAAGAATGACTTTACCGATTTTGATGAAATTTTTTGTGTGTGATTGATTGCCTTTATGCACTTACAACCTTACTTATAAAAATATAGCTAGTGTTTTCCCCGCGGCTGCGCCGCGACAAATATCATAGTTGATAGCTCTATGTTACGTACATAAAAAAAATAATTACCTGATTTATATACATGTACCTTCAATACTTAAGTTTCTTGTTCAATTCACTACAATCACAAAGAAAATAAGTCAATATAGTGTAGACAACTGCGCAGAAAAATAAAGAAAAGTCGCAGCCAACCCGATTTGAAGTACCTAATACTTACGTGAATGACTGACACGTGGGCAACCTGACAATGTATTTGATGGTTGTCTACATCGCAATTAGAGCGCCATCTATTTCCTAATCGGTATATTCCAAGTAAACGATATCTTTTATCGGGATCAAACATATCCTAAATGTTGATTCTGGTTATAATACAGCCTTATGTCGAGTTTCATTCAAATACGTTCATTTGTTTCCAAAAAACATGGGACCGCAGCGATTTTTTTCGCTATTTTGGTCTATCCCACGGAAATGACGTCATTTATCTGGATAAAAACTATCCTAAGTCACGCCCTGTGATATACGTTAGCCTCGTTTCGAATTTCATTTAAATCCATTCAGTAGTTTTTATGTAATACTCTAACAGACAGACAGACAGACACAAATTCTAATTTTCATGGCAAAGGTATGCCAGGAATCTACGTGTGTTTATCTAGGCTAGTCCATATTGGATTATCTTCAATAGCCAGTTTTTTCGGTACAGTATTTCTATTTACTAATATTATATCAAGGACTCAATGATATTTATCAAAAAAAACACAACTAGTACGAACGTAATGCACGATTCAATAACACGCGCAAAGTCTGTCACTATATAGATTATCGAATGTACACACGTCTTGTCTCACTTGTGGTTATCGCTCGACTACACTCCTCCCTTGGGGCATTGCTTTATACTGTACAAATACAATATGTCTACCCGACCGCGTGGACTGAATTTCCAAGAATCACACCTCTCTAATGACTACCATAAAGATTACAATACACAATGGGCTGTTTTTCTAATTACAAATTTTAAGCACAAAGTAAACCTAAGAAGTCAAAATGCCGAAAGGTAATAAACTGCAGGTGTGAATTGGTCTTTGTCGGTTGTAACAATATCTAAAGTGTAGAAGTTTATGTACGCGCATAACTTAGAACAACTACCGATTTGGTGAATTTTTTTCTGTTTGAGTGGGTCTCCGAATTTTTTAAATTCACAATTGGAACCAGTAGATGACGTTGGGATCGCGTCCTAGATTATTATTAGGGCAGGACAAGGTCTGCCGAGACCTTTAGTATTTGATAAAATGTGGTTTGATAACTTGGCACTGTGACACCTCAGCCATCAAGATATTTAAATTACTTTTTAACAGTATTTTTCTCGGAATAAAACTACGTTGTAACGGTTTTAAGTGCGGTAATTTTATTTGGTTTTGGTTTTTCCGACGTTTCGGCCACTTTTCAGTGGCCTTGATCACGGAAGACAAAGATGTCAAGTGTCAACGAGTATTCTTAAAGTTTTATTTAGCCTACCGCCAACTTGTTCATTTTAAATATTTAGTTTTAATTTTGGTTTATGGTTATTATTTACTCTCTTCTTGCGCCGCTTCTTCTCTTCAAGCCATAACATGTTGCGAAGCGGTAGTAAATTAGATTAAGCTCCCATAGAGTAAATAATAACCATAAACAAAATTAAAACCAAATAATTAAAATGAACAAGTTGGCGGTAGGCTAAATAAAACTTTAAGAATACTCGTTGACACTTGACATCTTTGTCTTCCGTGATCACGGCCACTGAAAAGTGTCCGAAACCTCGGAAAAACCAAAATCAAATAAAATTACCGCGCTTAAAACCGTTAAAACGTAGTTTTATTATGTATACAAGTCTCGAAAACTTAAGAAAATATTAAGTACTTTTCTCATGTTATTTTGTCCTTTGCTGTTGTCTGTGTATACAAATATATTAACTCATAGTACGAGTACATGTTCCGCATGCAAGCTTTCAACCTGACATGACTAATTACAGAAACCTACAGTATACTATTTTCTCCAGAGATAGGAATTAGTCGAGAACAAGTTGATGGGACTTCACTATTTGAAAGCAAAATTACTCCTAATCAGATCCTGATGTTGCATTTATCATATTGATACACGTTTTTGATGGAAGTTTCCTTTCTGTAGTGCTATTACATTTTACACACATGAGATTGTCGCTGTAAAGCCGATATTACACGATCAAGCAAATTGAATCAATTTGTTTGAAAGGCGCATAACTAAAACGACAACAGTATCCAATAAAATGGAATAATTCAATTTTATGTTTATGTGGATCACTTTAGTTGATTCAACTAAATTGAAAGACAAAAATGAGCAGTCTAATATCGGCATAATCAAGTAGGTAAATGTTTCTGGACGTAGTAGAGATACGACAAGGATCTACATCAAGCTTAGACTAATGAATACAAGTATACACGGAATTTACATAGGATCCCATGGTCCAAGCCTGTAAAAAAAGTGTTTGCATAAAGGGAATCAGACACATCGAGTCTTTATCGCCATTTTATTGTATGTGAAATTTGAACCTAAATAATTTTTTTGTTGCAAAAGGTATTTGAAACTATTATTTTGTTTTAAGATTTTCAGCCTTAGTTAGATTAGACCATACTGAATCAAATACTGAAAATAATATAATGCCTTTTGCAACAAAAAAATATACTTAAGCCCAAATGTCACTTACGACAAAATGGCGGTAAAGGCTCGACATATTACAGTAAACTCTAATATTTTTAAACATAAAACAACAGCAGTTAAAATAATTACATCTAATTTCTAAAATATTATAATAGAAATAATTTTAATAACTTTTCATACAGTAATGAATTTATGTTATAAAATTTAGAAACGTGAAAAAAGAAAATGCAATTTACTTTATTATTGATAATGACAGCCACTGAGGGCCGCTTGCATAAGGTTGCTTAAATTTATTTAAGAAACACAAAACGTATTTAACACCCTTAAATACAATTAGCGTCTTGCACAACACAAAATTTGCCGCTAAATATGTTTAAAGAACTGTCATTACGTTTTGTGTAAAACATATTTAAGCAGTTTAATATGATTAACTAATTTTATTTAAAGGCGATCTTTATGCATGCGGCCCTGAGATTAACAATAGTTTTAATCACCAATAAAGAGGATATAATCACTACGCTTATAATAAACCAATAAAAAGGTTTTACATCCCTAAACAATGTTTTTAAACAAGATAGAAAATCAAACAACATTGATCTAAGTCATTTTAAACTTTATTATCAAACAGTTAAATATGATTTTTTGTGGAATAGGCTGTTCTGTGACTTGGTTTGCAAAAGTAATATGTGCTCGCGCAACGTTAAATGAATCAATTGGAAAACTGGCGAACCATCTCATACCGACTGTACGCTCGTGTAAAATTATGAGGGTGCGCCGTTCTGTAAGTTTATATAAAAGTACCTCAGTTGATCTGGCTGTCCACTGCCACTATCTAGAATTTGCCTAGTTATTATTTCTAAGAGATTTCGGTTTGACAGACATTTATCCTAATAAAAATAAACTGTCAAGAGATAATCAAACTAAGAAGCGTGTACTATGTATTGCCTATGGCTGCATTTACACCAGTGATATTTACATTGCGTCGAGCAAGAAATTAATTGTAGTATAATGACAAGTCGCAGCCGCTGCTTGACGCAAGGGACCTGTTGGTCGATTTCTATCGGTTATTATGAACACGCTGGTATGGTAAGTGCTAGTTGTACGAGAAAACCAAAGTAGAAATAGCGCCACATTCATTTCTAATGGTATTTCCCAAGATTTAATCACTTAATTAAAAAGTCAAAGACTAAAATTATAGTTGTATTTGTTATCTTAATTTGTAAACAAATAGAATATACAATAAATAACATCAGCCCATAAACGACTTACTACTAGCCTCGGATCTGTAGTAAGACGATTATTGACCCGGCACTCTTGGTATTGGGTATCACGCAAAAGTAATCTCTTTGCCACGTGGTAGGGCATTTGTCCGACTGGATGGCTACCACTCCTGGTCTAAAGTATGTCGCCATAACAACCTTGTGTTGTGTTCCGGCATTAGTGACCAGGTTCCAGTCTCCCTTAAGAGAGCAGCAGCGCATTTGTAGCACCTTTGGTGTTGCAAATGTCCATAGGCGATGGTAACCGCTTTCCATTAAGTGGGCCGTCTGTCTGTCTGCCGAACTCCTGCAATAAAAAAAAGATTTGGTGTTGACTTTGTCGTTAAAAGTCATCATATCAAGAATCAAAGAGAATCAAATCGCCATTATACAAAATTTGAAGAAAATTAATAAAAGAAAGAAAGCAAAATAGATTTATTTAGAACTACAACACAAACGAGAATAAATATATTCTCGTTTGTGTTGCAGTGTAATAACACCAGCATAAATAAATAAATGTACAATGTAAAATGCAGTAAGTAGAAAAAACGAACCAGGTGTAGCTCTAAATTGGTCCTAGCTCAGCATGTTGCTGGGTTATCCAGCGCTTAGTAATTAGTTATTAATGCCATCTATTAACATTATGAGTCATTAATCGAATACAAAATTTCTGTTCGATTATTAATATCTCATAGTGATATTACTAATAGAACAGGAGATATAAAACATTAAACCAATTGTGTGTGGGGAATTCGAAAGAAAAAAAAACGGGTATTCCGTACACACTGAAGCTAATAGTATAATTTTGTTGCCTTCAGTGTAAATTTATGCCCAAAAACAATAAATAAGTACAATAGTTAGATAGACCCACCAAAACCACCGTCGACTAAGAATCAGCCTTGGCTTCAGAAGTAGATATCATACATGCACGGAAATGGAAACCCCCTTAACCAATCATTCAAACAATAGCAATCACTTTTCAGGGCGGCCGCCATTTAGCTTGTTTCAACAGCTGACTGCACTTGCCAAAAATCTTATTATTTCTTACACGTCTGTTTTTTTAATACCGCGAAAAAATCCGACGTCTAAATGGCGGCATGTTCCCAGTTGTAAGGCAAAAATGGGGAGACAGAGATAGATTTACATTATATACTTTTACACAAAAAGAGAAGAATTATGTATGTCTTAAGAATGTGTATTGTGGTTTGAACAAGAGATGGCGGTACCATGACTTGAAAAACATAGTTCAACATTAAATAATAAACACCAACAAATCTGCTCAACCTGTGTATACTATCTGCCAGGATTCCAACTTCCTACATTGTAATGACTTACGGGAACCTTATTTATTTAGCTACTTGTAGCTTCTACGGAATCCACTTGCCTCATTTATTGTCTCTAAATGCAAATGTAACAAAGACGATTTATAATGATAAGAAATCAAGGCTAAAATGTGTTTTTATATTGTATTTTAATAAACCACATCAATTATGTTAATACCATATACATATTTGGCGTCGCCCATAATTTACTCCAATTCGTTCATGATTATCCTTAAATTATTGCTTTTTATAGTATTCTATGAAATCTTTATCATTTATAAATGTCGACTATAAAGTCGTAAATTTAATTTATTCGCACTAGTTTTTAAATTCGACGCTTAGAGGTCCATTGTGTCGTTGAACGGTTCTATGAAATGATAACAGTTAAATTTAGACCATGTGACAAATCAAGAATATCTTATACTAAAACAGAAACTTTAAGTGTCCATTTGTGTTTTTTTTTATTTCTGAAGTACAGCAGACAAGCTCATGGATTGATTTGTAACACATTAGATGTTACCAATAGGAGAACCAATACTTGACCATTAACGCGTAAAACAACTTAGTGGTTATGATGTCATACCCTTAATCAGGGGTGTTAGCTATCAAGATGGGCAAATGCCCATCTGGCTATGGGTTGTACTGTCACCCACATCACCTTACATCAGGCTGCTCGGCTGCATGAATTAATATTCTTTCTCCATTCCTGCAGGGAATAAACAAACTACAAACCTTAAGTTATCTTAATTTTCTACAAATCGTAAAGTTAAAAGAAAGGATGATAAAATTTAGAAATCCGGGTTAGAAGTGTCTCTTTGTTTATTTTATTGTCGTTAAGTCTGTTGCGCCCATCGTATTTGGGGTATCATCGGTTAAGACAATATCTGTGATCAGCAGTGCCATAACTAGAGAGACGGCCAAAAGATAATTGTCAGGGGTATAAAGTTTTAGGAGCTTTAGAAGTTACCTTTTATACAGAAGGATTATCATTCCCAGTATTCTTCTTCCATGCCATTGCTATAAGTGCGAGGACACAATCAAAATTCACATCACCGAAAGACCTTTGATCAAAACTATTTTTGTTGATTTAAAAATGCACATATCAAGACCTTTTAGTTTGAACAATCCCATCATAATTTTCGCAAACATTATCAGCAAACAAACAGACATATTTATTCACATGTTTATAAATTAATTGTCCTAAAGGAATTTCATGGTGAGTCGATTAGATTAACAAAACCAGCTAAATCAGATGACATCACCACCATAACATTTGATGATACATATGCCTAAAGACTCGTGATGACATATAACATTGAATTAAGCTAACTTATATCTTAAATGTTTGAATATACTTATTATTTCATAACCAATAGAAAATTAATTGCACACATAAAAACAGACAATTGTGGAGGAAAAGAAAAAATCTAGCAGTTAGCGCCCATACGCACAATGCGGCTGTAAAACTGATTTCTATACGAATATAGAAATCGGTATTAGATACATTTTTCTTATTTGTGGCAAGCCGGACGGCAGACTGGATTGCGGCTAGCCGCAAAGTGCCGATGGGCGCTTAGATGATTTCCAAAACCTGGTACACAGGATCAAATGTAGGTTTAATGTTAGTACTCCGGTTTGAACACTTAAACATTACTCAAAACAAAAATCAATTATGAATTCACTGTTAAGGTTTTTCGAATGCATAATTTTATAGTGTTATGTTTGGCCAGTTTCTATATCTTACTAACCTTAATTTGCTTTAATACTGCTTAAAATTTGATATAAGCTCCAGTGATATCAAATTTCTTTATATGGTAAGTTAAGTGAATTGACAGTAATATATAGGAACCGGTCAGTAAAACGATTCATTTACATACATGATGCTCAATATTTTTAATTTAGTTATTTATGAGTCTTAAATTTTTGTGAGTAGTGCAAGATATTTTTTACTTTCACATTTCTGGAGGACGTCACTTTTCCAGGTACCTGTGCGTTGTGCATATTTAGTGCAAAGGCCTAATTCTTTATTTAGACCTATATCATATGTTTCTTACAGCTATAATATATGTATCCGTTTTAATTTGTACAGGAACGGAAAAATAATACAATTTCCTGCGGTCGGACCGCCTGTCTTAATAGACGACAAAAAAATCTCACAGCCAGTTGGTAGGGTATTTGCTGCCTGGATGGCTACCATCCCTGATTTAGAGGATGCCGTCATAATAACCTTGAGTAGTGTTCCGGCATTAGTGCCCAGATTACAGGGGACTTTTGCCTGTCTGCCGAAGTCATAAAATAAAAAATTAAATAAAGTATATTATTTTTTTTAGTATATAGTAACTACAAGATAGTAAAAGAGTACATACATACATAACTGCACGCCAGTTCCCTTGCGGGGTAGGCACGAACAACAGAGCGCCATTTAAGCTTATTCTTACACACCTCACTGCAAAAGAGTAGACCATCTAAAATTTCATAATAATAATTCATTCATTCATAAGAATGATACATTTAAGGATCAGAAACATATGAATTTTTGAATTTCAATATTTGATCGCCCGCTGGCATAGCGTGGCGCCTGTTTTATTTGATGATACTATAAACAAGATAAATAGATCTGAAAAGATGTCATAGCCTGGCTAATTGGTAGCAGTTGTGATTTAAACGGTCAATAAAGATATCAATTTGGCCTGCCATGCAAATGGGTTTGTTGACTACTGCTCTATATATGTCTATGTATGTTGTTATACAACATACATAGGATGGATGGATGGATGGACATTTTTTTATTGTACAACAAAGCATATATGCTTTGTTGTACAATTATCCATCTAACTATGATGCAAATTTATGGATTTCGTTTCAACGTTCATCGAGATTCTCGCCCTTTATATATGACGTGACAGGATATCTAGGTAAATTAGTGACTAATAAAGAAAGAAAGAAATACTAAATAATACACCTGTGTCTTATTTTAATGATGTGACTTCAGGTCTTGATTGTACATTGGGCTAACATGATAATTTTTAAATTGGATATTTGACAGTTAAGAATACTGCGTTATAAAGTTACAGTTTTAGCTAGTCAAATATTGTATTTTTAGTTAATATACTATTGTTAAAGTACTATCTGTCTTTAAATAAATATGTCTAATATATTAAACATTTACTTATTTATCTATTGTAATATATAAAATGCTTTTCACATATAATGTTGACAAATATATTTATTCAGATTATTTTGCCTATACGTATATATATTACTATTATATTTATATATGTATTAAATTTATAAATTAATGTAAGTATGTATATTTAAATTGTACTGTCCTATCTTTTTTCTGCTCCACCTACATCGCCAAGTTAGTTAAGAATTTCTTTTAAGCGGGGTTGCCTGGAAGAGATCGCTTTTAGCGATAAGGCCGCCTGTTGTTTTGCCAAGAAGTATTGTAATTATGCATTTTGTTTTTATATTTGTTTGTTTTGGTGAGCAATAAAGTGTTATCTATCTATCTATCTATCTATTGTTTAGAAAATAATTACGGATTGATATTATTGTATTATTAATACATATTTCCTCGTGGTAGAAGAAGAATATTATGGGATATCTCAAAGGAAACGGATAAACCAGATATAAATATTATGCTTAAAAGTCCTTAAAATAAGATACTTGCATAGACATCTATGATACATCATATCGTAATGCTTTGGTTAAAGTACATGATACTAGGAGAGTAATAGCGTGAAACGTGAATACCCTATAATAGTGAAAAGTTTGTAAATGACTTTTGTGCTATGAATACATTGAAGTTGTTTCAAATATTTTTTTTTAATATATTATGTATTTTTGTGACTACAGTATGCATAATAGCACATGCAAAATCCATAATGTAGTTTTTGCTAAACTACTTTTGTATAAACAGCTTAATTTTTTTAAGACTATAGATTGGCAGCAAAGATTTTTAAGCAAAGACATGTTTCAAAAATCGAATTATCTTATCAAAATTAAATTTTCGACTAAAGTTTGAGCTGAATATAACTTATGTGTGCTAAGGCTTTTATAATAATTCTAGCTCTTGTGAAATATACTCGTAACATGCCTAAAGGGTAATAACTACAGCAGACATTATGGCTACAATTTCATGGCAAATTGTCAATTTACTATGTTGTTCAAAGGGATCTATTTTCTACTTTTCACTTATATTGTATGCTATTAAAAATGGATAAAAACAATAAACTTTAAAGTCGTTGCTACATACACTTAGTATACTGTTAGTGTTGGTAGTAATCAATTCCAAATAATCAACATTCTACAACTATTGTTCATTTTTGACATATCTTTATTATAAATACACTTTTTTTAAAACTGCACTTATACCATCAAACCTCTTTACAAAACCCTTGGTGATTACCAAAAGAATCTATAGTTAAAACTTTCCTTTTAAAGGTTTTAAGAGCGGCATTTATTTGATTTTTTTTTAATTTTTAAGTCACATCTGAAACTGTTAAAACGTAGTTTTAGTTACATAATATGTGTATTAGTCGCAAAAAATTAATAATAGTACTAGGATATAAACGTTCCTATACTTCCCCTTCCTGGCCTCCCAATTTCTTAGAGAAACGGACAGTAATGCTGCCAAGCTTGTTCAGCGTGACTTGGCGGGCTTAGTACACTGGTTATTTCGCTGTTTCAGGTATCGTCGCGATGTTTTCCTTCACCGTCAGCACGTGGCAATTGTGACAATATGCACTTTAGATCACAAAACCACCTAAGAGATGCATGTTTTTCTGGTCCTCAACTAAGCTACAACGGCTGTGTCTATAACTCTATATTAATGGGGAATAACTTCATATTGGTGTTAATAATTGGATGTCTACACCCCGAGATCTAGAGTTTCACAATTTATGCTCGGGAATAGTTTGATTATACAATCGTGACAAAGAATTTTCAAAACATAAATCTCATTTAGACATTTATTTGCGGTGAACAAAGCATTGTTCACAACATTAAATTTTAAGTCGTTAATTTTGCATTATGGACAATATGGAAAATGTTTTAAGCCTCACTGGGAGGAACAGTTAACTCACTCGCTATAACTGTTGTACTCAGAGTTGAATAATGCTCAATTAGCTTTAAAATGATATTACGAGCAAACAAGGAAGAGATTTTGACTTTCTATCCCGCAGAAACTTACCCATTTAGGATAAAAAGTATTACACATTTATACCTATTACTGAAAGTATATAAATGTTTTTAAATTTATCTATCTTAATATATATAAATCTCGTGTCACAATGTTTGTCCTCAATGGACTCCTAAACTACTTGACCGATTTTAATCAAATTTGCACACCGTGTGCAGTTTGATCCGACTTGAAAGATAGGATAGTTTACATTTGGATCCGGTAGGTGGCGCTGCAATCGGGTTCTAAATTTTATTTCTTCAGGGCAGAACAACGTCTGCCGGGGCAGCTAGTAATATTATAAAATTCCAAATATGAGATGTCTGTACATTGAAGCTATTTAAAGAAAAGCAATTCGAATATGCATTTTTTTTAGATTACTTGTCTATTTATCTGTTTGTTCGGAATTCACGTAAAAACTACAATTCGACTCGATCAGCGAAGACCGCATCGGACTGTGCCTCATTTCGATGCGGTTTTCGCTTATTGGCAGCAAATTCTTAGATTTATAATCTGAGCTCCTTTTTATCCTGGGAACTCCGTGGGAAATTTTCTAGCCAGAATGGCCAGATTGAAAAAAAAATACCAATGCGATTTTTTCATTATTTAATAAAATGCGTGACACCTTTAATCCGGGAATCCCGCGGGAATTTTCCCTGGAGCGGTTTGAAATCTTGTGGTCATTTTCCCGGGTATGGTACAAATTACATAGATTGCATAAATATTAACTCATTTCGATACGATTTCACTTAAACGATAGCTTAAGTCCTTTTTTAAGTAACTCTGTACTTTATATTTTGGGATCCCACGGGAATTTTCCCGGAAGTGTTATTCATTATATTACTGCAAACCTGGTTGGCTTCGACTCACCTCTATTTTGCTGGCCAGTTGTCTAGATTATATGGACTTAGTTTTTGTGATATTAATACATGTTTTTATATTATATCTAAAAAACCGAATTAAGTTTTAATGTAAGTTAAATAAAGGTATGGTAGGGTTTGACACGCGGCGTACCCGCGTGGCAAACTCTAGTATTTAATAGAAAGCCGTGAAGCAGTGCCGTAAATAGGGCGGTGCCACCGGTGCCCGGGCACAGGGCGTAGACTCTGGGGGGCGCAAGAATGGCCAGACCAGGCAGGACTATTATTTTTTCGGTTTGCTCCTGATAAGTTCCCGCTGCACCCCTAGTGCTCGATTCCAACACATACGTACCTATATGCCAGTATCATCAAAAACATCGCGTATGTTTTTTAGTAGCGCACTAGCGTATTTGTGTTCTAGTTCTTAAAAAAAAATTGATTTTTCTTCCAAAATATTACATAATTGGTCCACCAACACCAAGGTCCTTGTGAGTTATTTTATCACCCTGAATGAAATAAAATAGGCCTATACATAGTTTTGCTCTAGCTACCTACCTATATCTATAAAAAACAAGGGCGCAGTTCGCATATGGCGCATAAAAGGCTATTTACGTTACTGCCGTGAATTAGGAACAGACAGACACTTTTATATTTATGTATTAGGATGGATTTTGATCAATCAACGCTCTCGTTTGTTATATTTGAACAACCTTGTAAGGTTCTTAACATATTTAAACTAATATAAATATTATTTAAAATGATATATGTAACTTCCTCGTGCTACTGATTGAATAATTATGCTCATTGGTGGAAAATAACTTACAATTGTTTACTATGTAATTATGTGGCGATGGAATAGAGAATGTTCTGTATTGTTTAGATATGTAAATATATTGTAAAATAAAATATTCTTCTTTAGTTAACAATAATAAATGATGGTAACTTACTGGGTTAGAACTTTGTTTGTCTTTCGTTCTGTTGTTTCTGAGGGTTTTCTGTTCTTATGTTGGTACATATTGCTGAGCGAGCATTATCGATGTCTAAAACGCAACAATCTGCATTGAGCAATCATAGCGAGCATACTATCTGTTCTCCTAAAATGAAAAGCTCCGAGTCCAAAAGTGGTATGTTTACGGACGGATATTAAATATTGGTATGCGTATTTTTGATATAAGAAATATTCTACTCAAATAAACACAAAATTTACTTAAGAACAAATAGTAAATGTTATTGACAACTCAATACTTATTTGTAGTTTAATGTACTTTTAAATACTTAGGGCCGCTTGCATAACGATCGCCTTTAAATAAAATTAGTTAATCATATTAAACTGCCTAAATACGTTTTACACAAAACGTATTGACAGTTCTTTAAACATATTTAGCGGTATATTTTGCGTTGCGCAAGACGCTTATTGTATTTAAGGGTGTTAAATGCGTTTTATGCTCCTTAAATAAATTTAAGCAACCTTATGCAAGCGGCCCTTAGACTTTACAATAATTTAGGATAGTTTTAAGGGATTTTATATAAATACATAAGTGAACAGAGGTACGTGAAATGCCTAGGCATATACGCCTATTAATCAAACTAAGTGAATTTTAATTATCAATGAAACGTTTTTGAATGAATATGTTTGTATAATAAATATTCTTTGCTTTTATACTAAAATACAATTTCTCGTAATCTCCCTTAAATCTTTTACGTGTAAAAATAAATAGTAAACAAATTGATAAAATTGACTTAATTTAAAATTGGCAAATGTGTAAAAACATTTATTTTAATACTCATCACAGAATACTTTAAGATCTTCCCACATAATGTGTATTAAAACCACATATACCAAAAAACTTCTTTGCACTCCCACGTCTACGTGAAACATAATGCAATATGTTTAAACAATTTGTTAAATTATTACCACTTAGTGTACACAATGGTAAATGAAATATAATGTAGATTACCTCATAGGAAATACGTCAAATGCCTTGAAAAATGTGATGCGATGGGTCTTAGGTAGCGTTCATACTGCACACATTATAAAAGCAACTGCACTATTCGTTTTTAGTTAATTTCGAAAAAGTTATGAAAGCGGATAAATCCCAATCTTGTTAAGGAAATAATTACTGGCGGAGACGCGACTTTGCTCGAAATTAATATTTTTGTTCCTACATTTTATATCCTGGAATATATCTTAATAGAATGTACGAAGACAATGGTGTAAATAGCAGGATTGTGGTATAACTTGCTCTCATTGTGATCCACAAATTCAAGCCATCGCTCTTCATCATGGTCTTACATGGTCTCTTAAACAGGTCCCGGAACAACTATATCATGACAAGACATAATATTTATCTGCACACAATAATTGCCAAGAATGTAGACAGATCCATTACTACCCCATCTAAGATAATATCATTATTATCTTGCGTAATATCATTATTATATTTGCGTTCGATTGGGTTTAAACACGTCTCAACGCGAATTTTTTATCGAGTTTAAACTATGAAAAGTGATGACACTTTAAACTCGGTAAAAATTCGCGTTGAGACGTGTTTAAACCCAATCGAACGCAAAAGACTCTTCAGTATGTATACACCTTGAGTGTTAAGAATAACTATGGCTGACTGAATTCAATCATCGACAGCTTTTACGGTGACGCCTACGGTGTGCCAACAACCAAGCACCTGCATTTTGCAACTGTCTAAAATGAAATTGTAACAAATCATTTACTCTTCTTGAAATAGATTTCATTTTTATAGGTTTGACCTTACTAATATGAATTCACGAACGGATAGACGACTCCCTCTTTGTCTCTACTGCGATGCTGAATATTGTGGGTTCTAGGTAATTTTGACAAAAAAATATGAAGTTAAAGGTTGTGATGTTAAGGCGAAGTTATATTTTTAATTAAATATGACTTCAAGTCAAATTAAAATAAAAACAGACACAGAACGTCTGTTATACCAGCGATTTACTGAAGAAACAGCAGAACGCATCCATCTTGAAAGCTTAGTTTTAGAGCTTAAAAAACATTCAAGAACTGCAACAAGAGCTAAAAGACATCAAAGAGCAGAATACAGCTCTAGCCAAAAATGCATTCAACTGAGAGAGATCCGGATAGTATCCAGTATGAAATGGATGAAGAAGATCTAGTTAGAGAAACCGAGTGGGTACGTCAAAAGAGTAGAAAGAAGCGGAAGCTTAATCTGTCACACACCCCTACTGCAACGCAAGATCAGAAACTAAATAAAGAATAAACTAAAACTTCACATATTATAAAAGATCCTCAACCACCGGTTATCGTGGAAAATATCGGAGACTATCATAAGTTTTATGATTTTCTCTTGACTAGTCTAGCAAGTGACACATTTCTTATACGAGTGAGAAATGGAAATAGTATTAAAATAAATGCAAATAATGATGCATCGTACAGAGCTCTTACAAGCCTACTATTACAAAACAACTGCTGCTGGTAACAGTATTAGGCCCAGTCCTGTACTTAATAAATACGAGTGATATTCCAGAACTAGAAAATAACACCATAGCTACTTTTGCGGATGATATAGCCATCATGGCTACAGGAGTTACTCACGAATAAGCCGTGAAAAAAGTTCAAAAAGCAGTTAATCTATAACTGGACAAAAAACTGGCGTATTAAGCTAAATGAAGCCAAGTCGATCGACATTAACTTCACTGACAAAGAAGTATCTTATGAAAATTTCGAAAAATACCTAGGTATATTGTACACTAGACGCTTAACTGCGCTGGAAGGCTCACGTCAAAAAGAAACGAGAAGAACTGGAAGCGCGTTACAGAAATATGTAGTGGTTACTCGGAAAATATTCAAAGTTGTCAGTACTTAAGAATCTGCTCCGCTATAAACAAGTCATGATGGCATATTATATTAACCTATGCCGTGCAGTTGTGGGGCTGTACCAAATCAAGAAACATAAATAATACAACGCTTTCAAAACTAAGTACTAAAAGGCATTGTAAATGCGCCATGGTACGTTAGATCGAGCGACCCCCGTCGGGACCTGAAAGTGGAGTTTGTCACTAGCGTTGTTAGAAAGTACGCGGAAGCCCATGAGCATCGCCTTCATCATCGTGTAAATGTTGAGAAGATCCAGCTCCTAGACAACATGGATATACGGATATGTTTTGATAATATATTAAATTAAGCTGTTTCGATTTCTGTACGTTTATTTTATGATTTCACAGCTTTTTATTTATTAAGATTTATAAAGATAATTTTGTGCTATTTATGTCAGACATATGTAAGGCGAGTGACACATTTTGGGTCGCTGAGCCAATTAGTTAGTTAATACGTAACTCGGAAATATAATTCAGCTCGGAATAACGGAGTTAGTTAGTTAGTTCCAAAGCACTGTAGGTACTCTATAAAAATCTTAATATTTCACATAACTAAATGTTAAATACTTACACAACTTTAAATGCATTAAGTGAGTATAGCACTTGTAACAAGTAGTGAACAAGTGAATGCTATGCAATTTGTAAGAGTCTATCTTACTAAAGTTATTAAGCTTCAATAAGGTAAGATTATAATAAAAATCTCACAATATTCCTCTAAAATTATCTTGCTTCAACAACCATCAAATTTATGGTCAACCCACGAAATGATCACTGTCTATTTACTTCTACCAGTAAACGCGTTTGCAGTTGACAGGAAAATCGACAACGTGTAAACGTAGTTTGCGTTTGTGGAGTCGTCAAAGATTGTTTTTTTTTATGATATGGCAGTATTATATTGTACTTTATGCGTAAGTACGTCGCTATTTCTTCAAATAAACTTTGTCATTCCTCACAGAAATCTATTTCTACAGAGACCTTTTTGTCTGTAATCTTTCCCGAGATTTCTGTAGCTAGAACTTCTGGAAAACATAGTTGTACTCTAAGAAAGGAGGTTATAATCATCTCGTTCATCCGCAACTTTCGCTTAATTTAATAATAAACGATTTACTGAAAAGGTTTAGCTATCTAACGTAATAAATATTGTAATAAATTATACCTTTTTAAAAGAATGAGTTTTGGACATTTATAAACAAACGGTTTCCTTACACGTTAAAACGTTCAATAAATCAATTGCCAATCTTGCATCGCAAATTATACAAATGCATATAATTCCGACACTGCAATATGCTGAGTGCAAACCTTGTTTGCTGAAAATGCGGCGTACAAATTCTCAAAATATGCTCTGTGTGTAATAATGTATAAGGAATATAATTACATCGGTATTTTTTAAATAAAGTCTCTTTCTTATTATTGTTCGTGGAATGAAGGCATTATCAGGCAGATGATGACTTTGAAGAGTGTGCTATGTAACCACACAACTTAATTCCCCCAATCCCTTTCTATCATCGGACAATCAGACGTACTGATTTGGACCATCATTGATTGGTGGATATACCATCGGTTAGAACTAAATATTTTGCCTCCACCTATCTTGTGCGCACCGCTGTTAAGTGGAACAATTTGCCAGAGTTTGTGTTCCCCGATTTATATAAACCAGTGGTCTTCAATTCGCGAGTGAATAGGTAAATTAGGTAAGCGTGCTCCATCCTATATCGCATCGTCACTTAACGTCAGTTGAGATAGCTATCAAACGTAAACTTATACCAAGATAAAAAAAAGTTTTTTTGGAAAATCATCCTCGTTGTAATGTTGAGAATTTTAACACTCGTGGTAGCTCAGCTACTACTAATCTACGTGCGTAGATTACCTGCCTTAAAACGAGTTGGCCGTCTCTCTACTTGAAAATTAATTTACCTCTTTTTATCTTTCCAGGTAAGCAAATTAGCAGGCAGCCCACCTAATGGGACGTGAGCAAGATACGATAATCTTTATATGCACATCGAAATGTTATTCTCATGATGTTTTCCTTCACCATTACAGGACATAAAACGTAGTATTATTTGAATTAATGAATATTTGTAGAAATACAGGTAATAGTTGTGCAGAAAGTGGTAATAAATAAAAAAGGTCTCACTCTATTTGGCCTACATATGGTCATACAAATATTTGGATACGTAAATTAAAAAAAAATGTATTTGTAACAATAAGTATGCACTTAAGATCAAAAAAACTATATAATGCATATTTCCAATTCAGCGTTCATATTCGCCTTATTTGAATGAGACAGAACCTTAACCAATGAGCTACCATGACTCTATATAACAATCAAAATAAATGTTCTTAATTTTCTGTTCACTTTCATTATACAAGCACAATTAGTAACATTAGAGTGCCAAATGCACACTACATTGATAAGATAACTTGCCGCTAAATATTTATACCCAGTCGCCTTGATATCTCTGGTATTTCTTATATTTACTTTTGTGCGAATTTGCAAACATCCCATTTCTGTTGTAAATAGTATTAATGAAGCGGCCTTTTGTGTGTCTTTGAGATTCCGGAAAAATTCAAATGACTAATTTCGATTTCAATTTTCAACGCCTACATCATAATTATATGTAGATAACTCTCTTTTCTTTTATCGTCTTCCAATTATTTGGCGTCGCCACAATGTCTTTTCGTACTCCTCTTTTCTGGAATTCTTCCTCTGTCACACCACAAATCATCATGTCATCCTTCCGCAATCCATCTATCTCTTTTTGGTCTATTTTCACATTTGTACTCATCAATCTTCTAGTTTAACATTATTTTAGTAACGTGACTTTCATCCCTTCTCGTTACATGCCCATACCACCTAACTCTTCTTCCTCTCAATTTTCAAGTAATACATGTGCAACTTTCAAAGATGCTCTTATGTACTCACGGTTCCCCTTATCCATTATTATAACACTACACATTCATATATATTATTATATTTAACGAAAAAGTGAAATGTATGGCAAAACGATGTAGGTACAAATACGAAAATAGCTCTGTTGGTTACCTTTTAACGACTTAAACGATTGAACGAATTCAATGGAATTTAACAAGAACATAGCTTATATACTGAGAAATATGCGATATGCAAGTTTGACGTAGGTAACCGCTCGGAAAAGGAAATTAACATAGTTAAAAAATGCATTAATATATTACCGTCTAACCACAATAAACAGCTTTTTAAATTTAACAAAGAAAAATAAACTAGTCTTCGCAAATATAAACTTTATATAACGATTAGATCATGAATGTAAAATTTCGATAATACATTACACACGTATGACGCAGATAAAATTATAAAGTGTCTTCAGTTTATTATATTGAAGATGCATTTTAAGTGCAATAATGAATTAGATCATTTGTACTACTTTGCATAATGCCCTGAAATTTCCTGTATTTTTTAGGGTTTCGAATCGAAATGGGAACAAAATATATTTACAGATTCAATATGTTGGTCCAGTATGTACATTACAGCCATTATTCTTCTTGAAGACTTAGCTGTGGATGGATAAAATACATTACGGAAGTCTCTCCTACGAAGAGCGTTAAGATCATCTAGTTAAAGTGCAAAAGCAATTATGGGTTGTAGGTTTTTTTATTGCCTGTGTTCAGCAGACTGGCAGACGGCCCACTTCATGGAAAGCGTTACCTATGGATATTTGTAACAAGAAACATGCTACCAATGTGCTGCAGTTCTCTAAAGGGAGACTGGATCTTGGCCACTAAAGCCGGAAGGTTGTTATGGCGGCATGCTCTAAACCAGGGTTAATAGCCATCCAGACGGATAAAACTCTACCACCTGGCTGTTGGTTGTTTAATCGCCTGTTACTACAGGCCGCCCAGCCGCAGGAAATTGTATTCTTTCTCCATTCTTTTACGGATATAGCTAGGTACTCCTTACATGTGATTAAGTAACGAAATAAATAAAATATCAGTGCACGTTCTGGGCATTTCATACATTATTTTTTAAATCAAAGCATGTTTCTTTATAACAAAAAATATTAATAGCGGTGTACCGTCCATCCCTGCTAAATGAAAGCATGTTTCTTAATAATAAAAAATGTTAATATATGAACTGGTAGACATATAAAGTCGTAATAGTGTGTCGAACACCATCTAACTTTTGATAAACAACGTGAATATTTGTTAACATTAACAAAAATTATTTCTGTAAGTTTAATCTAACTAAAATAAATAATTGTGGCATTGCTATTCTGTTAATTTAAACCTTAGACAATTATTGTATAGTCGCAGTCTACGTATACAAAAATGTCAAATAAAGTGAAGAATTTTTTATAAACTTGTATAGAGCGTTACATACACCTTCGATTTGCGCTCCTCTAATAACCTCCAGTTAAAGGCACCTGCACATTCTTCAACATTTTACTCCAAATCCTTCACTGTGCAGGCTGTCTGCGTTTGGAACTCTTTACCCGTAGATGTCAGAAAAGCTAAATCACTTGACATATTTAAAAAAATCTGTCAAAAACCATTACCTTAGTTTATATTAAAATATATTATATATTTTTCTATTCTTCTTAACTTAGCTGTTTACTGTCCACATTGTACTGTTCTTCTTTTTTTATTTTATAATATATATAATAATAATATCAGCCCATTAATGTCCCACTGCTGAGCTCGGGCCTCCCATTATAGGGGGGGGGGGGGGGAACAGACAGTATACCCGCCACGCTTGTCCAAGGCGGCTTCACAGGTTTGACACATCGGTTATCTCGATGTGCAGGTTGCATCACGATGTTTTCCTTCACCGTTGTTAGCACATGGTAATTGTAACAATATGCACATTAGATCAGAAAACTGACTAAGAGGTGCATGCGTTCCGGCCAGGATCGAACCCGCGCCCTCTGAGTCTGGGACGCGTGCGCTAGCCATTACGCTACCACCACTTTTTTATTTTACTTTTTATTAATTTAATTACACCTAGACATAAGTTGTTAAAAGTATCCTCTCAGTCAGGTTGCCTGGAAGAGATTGCTTTAAGCGATAAGGCCGCCTTTTGTTTTGCCGTCAATTTATTGTAATTATTTATTCTGTACCTAATTGTTTATTTGGTGAACAATAAAGTGTTTTCTATTCTGTTCTATTCTAGCGCGTCTACACGTAACCCACTACAGCGTGATCGGCATTCTCTTTCAAAATTAGCATCCTATACCCGGCTTCACTTTTAAAGTTCAAAACTTAGTCTTTCTATTAATGTTCCAAAGTTTAAACTTGAAATTATATCAATTATTGTAAGTAATTTTACACTTTGAAAAAGAGCTTATTTTTACTATAATATTGACAGAAAAGTAAGGTAGAATACCATATTATAATAGAAATATCTAGCAGCTGTAGCGGCTGATACCTACAGTAGATACAAATCAAATGAACTCGTTCTTATCCGCTAACCCTGTTTTCAAATGCTTAAGGCCGATGGCATTATGGCGCCGGCCACGGTATCATTTAGCGCATTGACCGAATATAATTGTGTATATAGTGTTGGGATGATTTAATTTCTATGTAGCTTTAAGTTTAGTTTAATATTTTTATGTATTTAAGAAAATTAAAACTAAAAAGTACCAAGACAGGCTTTTTACCTAGTATTAAAGATCGCCATAACAAAGTTGTGACCATTCCTTGTTAGTCGTATATATGTCTGTAATAACAACTTTGGAAAGCCCGTTACTAATTATGGGTGATGTTATTGTTACTAGTGGTCGCCCATGGTCGAAGTTCGACCATAATAATTAATTTAAATTTAAACTTTGAACATTATAAGGTTCTGTTGTCAAAGACTATTAATAATAATACCTCTATAATAACAAATTTCGCCAAGGCTACACTGTTAATTTGACTTTAACAATAAACAAAAGAGTATGTGTAATGTTTTTTTTATTGATTTAATGTATATTTTATGCATAATTTTAAAAAATATTCGCATTTTGCTCTCCTTCTCTATATATACTATAAGTGTGCGAAATTTCATACTCTTCCGTCCGCGCAATTTTCGTATAAAGGGGTACAAAGTTTTTGCTGTGTTTGTGGTCCATGTAGTAATATATAGATTCTAAATAATAATTTACTTAATCTATAGTATTGTAAAATTTTAAACATTATGTGTCTATATATTCAAGCTATTAAAGAAAAACAAGAGGAATAGACTATATACACAATGGAGAACACGATGCATTTTTTTAGATTTCTTGTCTGTTTGTTCGGGATTCAAGTAAAATCTACTGATCCAATATTGACGCGGTTTTCACTGATCGACAGCTAATTCTTAAACTTAAATTCTACGCTACGGTTTATCTCGGGAATCCCGTGGGAATTTTCCCGAGAGCAGTTTATAGTTGTTCGGGTGCGTAAAAATTTGCTTATTTCGACACAATTTTCAGTTAAACGATCAATTACAGGTTTGAAGCTCGCGTGGAAAACACGCAAGACATATCTATACTAATATAATAATAACTTCTCAGTTTCATATAACAACCATTATATCTAATTACTAATACAAGCAGCAACACTACGTGTGAATCATACTCGTACGCATACGGTATTACTTAACATTCCTTTAGGATGTTATTCACATAATTACATCAAATAAATCATCTGATCTCGTGTGTCGATTCTATTTTTATAGATCAGCAATATTTAATAAAAGATCTAGAGTAATCACGTCGGCCCTATTTATAGATTCCATTTATTGTTGAGTCGGGATTAGAAATCTCTCGAAACATATCAATGAGTTTAATTTCGGTTAAATTGTATTTGTTTCCTTTGATCTTAAATAAATTATTGATTTTGTTTCTAATTATCTATTTAGTGTCTATTTTCTCAAATCGATAGATGCTTATATGTATACTTAAAAGTTACAAAAACTTTATTTTGTATAATGAAACTACGTTTTAATGGTTTTAAGCGCGGTAATTTATTCGATTTTTATTATTTCGACATTTCGGCCACTTTTCAGTAGCTGTGTAACAAAGATGTCGAGTGTCAATGAGTATTGTTAAAGTTTTATTTAGCCTACCGCCGACTTGTTCATTTTAATAATTCAATTAAAACTTAAGAAAATATTAACTTTATTTTCGTGCTTGTTTGTTCCTTTTTTGCGATCTTAAAATGAAATGATTCTTAGGGAATTTATTATGATAATAATTTGTACATGTATATTTAATTTTGTCGGATAATTGTTGATCACCACGAGGCCAACACTGTCTCCTTATTTGTTCTCGAACAGTGAAGTCTGTACAAATCATTTTTATCTATTAATATAAAAATCAATTACCGTTCGTTAGTTTCGCTAAAACTCAAGAACGGCTGGACTGATTACGTTAATTTTGGTTTTGAATTATTTGTGGAAGTCCAGGGAAGGTTTAAAAGGTGAGTAAATATGAAAAAAATGCTTGGAATATAGTTAAATACGACAATTTCGCTTTCCCTTAGAAACTATTCCTACCTGTCAAACATTTGATCTTCGTCCCGTCGTTCAGAAATCAACGTTTTATATTTATTGTTTCTGAGGCGGCACGAAGTTTGCTAGGTCAGCTAGTCTTAGATAAAAATTCAGTTGCATTAGCTTCCAACTTTCATAAAATATTATTCTTTATAAATAATATGTTATAATATCTTGTGACAATAGGTTTTGCCGGGTCACTAACCCTAGAGTATACAACAAGTGCTATATTAAAAGTAAAGGTGGCTATAACTTCTACTTTCATGATTATCTAACCGTAATACAAACGATATCGTCCGATTAGCCTTCACGTTTTGTTTGTACTCGTAGTTAATGAACTGACTACACTTCACCGGTAAACATATTTTAATGTTTGCTTTAGAGTGTAATGATCTACAAAAATATTTCTAAAAACAACATAAATTAATTGCGTTGTTATTTTAACTCGTGCCATGGAGGAAGTATCGTAAACATAGTCCTAGTAGTTTCATATATTGCCACGTAGCCTCTACTCGAATATTTGAAAAAAGAAAAGCTGAATGACATTGCCAGTGCTGCCTACACATTTAGATGCGTGACTGACCATTGCCATTCGGTGACATCCGATTTATCTATTACTAGCTGTGCCCGCGACGTCGTCAGCATGGAATTTGTTTTCAAAACTCCCCGATTTTGAAACATTCTTCATTGGTGCTCCGCTCCTATTGGTCTTAGCGTGATGATATATATCCTATAGCCTTCCTCGATAAATGGGATATCTAACACTGAAAGAATTTTTCAAATCAGGCCACTAGTTCCTGAGATTAGCGCGTTCAATCAAACAAACAAACAACCTCTTCAGCTTTATATATTAGTATAAGATTTGACCAAATGATACAAATATGGACGCAGACATACAACTGATTTTAAAAGTTTTTAATTTTCGGTCTTAAAATGAATCGCTTACTGTTGGTGGCAGCGTTCTTTTGAACTTTTATTTCTCGCACAATAACGATCTGGAGCGACCTTCTCGCCGAGGTTTTCCTTCTGTGCTGCGACACATGAGATTGTTTAACAACGGACTCCGAAATTTCTCTTGCGACGCATTGGTATCCTCCCTGGTGTGGCATAGGCCGCGGTGACATCCATCCGATAATCCGTCTGCCATTATTACTACGAAATGGGAGTAAATATACTCGTTTTATTAAATTAATTTCCATGTTGATATTATACATTGAACAACTTGTCAGATTACATTAACATATAATTAATTCTCTATCATTATCATATAAATATATTATAATTCATACAAATGGGTCGTTAAATTTTTTATCTAATAAACATCTCAAATATTTAGACTACAATGTTAGGAAAATTTGTGCACAATATGAATAATTAATTCCGAGGCGACGGCGACGGCCGACGTATAATATGTTCTATGACACTTAGAAACGAGCTTCAAATTCGGGGCTCTTCTGATATTGTTCTGATATTAGCCGGCTCAACTAAATTAAATCAATTTAATTATAAGGTATGAACTGAAAACACACGATGGTACTCAATGACATTGAATGATTCAAGTTTATGTTTATATGGATCTTATCGTCTCATTGATTCATCCAAATTGAAAAACAGAAATGAACTGTCTAATATTGGCTTTAAGACTATGTATGTATAATTATCAACTTTAAAACGTGGATGTCACAGTGATCCGACTATCTAAAAATGAAGAACTAAAAATGCATTTACTGAAGGTCCCAGTTAAAATATCTAGGTTTAAATTGTAAACAAATATAATACGTATTTAAATACCGACCAGTCTTAATCCTTATCCCTTGTCGAGTAAAATGTTCATATTTTTAACCCACTTAAAATAAGAATAAGTATTTAATAATAAGAACTTTCTTATAAGACATTGCTATAACAAAATTTAGAAAGATTATGTGTTGTAATACACATTTATTATAGAAGTATACAGTTCAATATATACATAAATTAACAGAACTTAAATTTAATCCTATGAACATAACATGTATGGGAGTTGAGCATTAAACAAATTTGTTTTCGGACTGTGTGTAAATTTGGTTGAATTCGTTAGACTATTTTTGTTCAAGGCCCTGAGTTCAATGCGCCTTATAGGGTAGTAATAAACACGAGGAAAACATAGATGTACGCTTTAATTTATTCCGCCTACTAGGTGTGGCTACATTTAATTTGCAGTTTTAAGAACGGTCGTCTGATTTATTTATTTAAATTTTATATAAAAGTATAAAAATATTAGTTATAAAATATGTAAGTAATATTAAATGTAAAAGTCCCGACATAGTGCAATCCAAACTGAATTTTTGTAGATATCGTCCAAGGTTGTTTTTGTTCAATGAATCTTTTATACGTGCAAAAATGTTGGTTTATCTTATTCTTATTGTATTGCACGAAAAACGTACTGGATAATTTTCACAGACGTATTGATGCTCCATTTAAACTTTTAAACATCTACGCGATTATGCATTTTGACGAATAATGGAATGCTTAACCAAATTATATATAATCAAGAGGCATAGTAAATCTGTTAGGTATATAAAAAATCTTTGTATTATACAAATTAATTTATGTTTTCTTTTCAATCGCTTAAACCATTACACAAATATTGCATAATATGACTATTTGAATTTATATGAGTTATTGTTCATATTAAAGTTCAAAACAATATTTAAATTTTTTGTTATAGGTACACGTATTTAAAAAATATTTCAACGTACATATATTGTGTAAACAGATTCCATAATGACAAACACCTTGTGTATTTTAGGACACAGACATAATATATGTACAATTATAATGAAAATGCATGAATCACATTATGTCGCAACTTCCAAGTTCATTTAATGACAAGTATAATATTACACACCTTTCATAACCATGGGAATTCTAGAGAATACAAATTATATGATTACATGGTTATTTAAATATATAGAATAGAATATACTTTATTGTACAAAACTGCTACATAAAATCAAGAACATTAATATACAAGTACAATCGGCAGTCTTATCGCCCATGGCGATTTCTTCCAGACAACCTTCAGATGCAGTATAGGAAAGATAACAAAAATCGATAGTTGCTAAATCGGGTATATAGGTGGTCATCAGATATATTTTGATATATATGAACAACATTTTTTAACAAGTTTACTCTAAAAAGTATTTTAAAACAATATTTTTTAAACTTACATTCCTACATAGGAATAAGAAATACAAGATAAATATTCACTCATTCAATGTATTACGACATTCCTTCTCAATGCTTGTCGTTATTAATATTATCTCTTCTTTTTAATGTCTAATATTGCTAATGAGCTTCGTAGGTAATACTGCCATTTTTGTGTACACATTCCGCTGCTAGTGATTTAGCAGATACGTCGCTTTTAACTGTTGCTTAATGTTTACAGGACTTTATTTGAGTTATATAATATTCTATGGTATCATTATCGACTGGCATGAATTCATTAGAAATAGGTATGCCATATACGTTTTCATACTAATCTAAGAGTTCAGTTTAATGCTTCTTCCAGTTTTGTTCTACATCATTGTAATCTGTGTGAAAACTTTTGAATAACAGTGTGTACGCGCCGAGGATGATTTATGGGCGGATTGTAGTGACACTTGTGACATGTAACATAGGAAATCTTTGCTGTATTACTTCGACATGCCATTACTATGGGATAATGAAGTAACCAGAACAATGTTACATATAAGGAATAAATTTAATTAAGAAAATCACATATTTCTATTATTATTGCATTCGTGGGTTAATCGATCTGTGGAATTTGTGGGAGCATATTTTATTTTTAAAACAAGTGAATTGCTACGAAGGTCTGGTAGTATAAATAGAAACTTTTTTTGTAATTGATTTGTATGTAATTCAATTTTACTTTCATGTTAGGACTTTGTCTGAAAGATAAAAAATGGATATACTTAATACATATACGAGATTAAAATAGGAAAGTTGGCGAATAAAAACCGCCGTGCAATTTTCTCGACAAAATTACTAAAAAATTTAACAAAGGCCAGGTGAAATGTATTTCAAACCTTAGTTTTTATCCGTGCAGGAACGGAGAAATAATACAATTTCCTGCGGCCGGGCGGCCTGTCGTAAGAGGCGACAAAACAACCCACAGCCAGGTGGTAGGGCCTTTGCCCGACTGGATGGCTAAACCCCTGGTCTAAAGTATGTCGCCATAACAACCTTGTGTAGTGTTCCGGCATTAGTGACCAGGTTCCAGTCAGCCAGTTAAGAGAGCAGCAGCGCATTTGTAGCACCTTTGATGTTGCAAACGTCCATACGTGATGGTAACCGCTTTCCATCAAGTGGGCCGTTTGCCTGTCTGATGAACTCCTGCAATAAAAAAATATGTAAAACATATAAGGGAAGCCAATGATGTATGTTAGGATCGTAGCAAGTGGAGTTCTTTAAACATTGTCTTCCCCAATGAAATACATGCCTTAACTGGATTCTTTCCTAAACTTGGACTATGTATCAAAATCAAAGGACCTTGGTTGTCCTACAATATAAAAGCCAAAATTTGATGACAGTCAACATTAGAAGCACATGTTTTGTTATAATTAGTATAAGTTTTAAAAATTATGAAAAAAATATATCAGAATATTACGGAAAGAACATAAAATAACCTTGCTCAATAAACATTTTATATTAACTTTTGAAACAACGTTGATTAATATTAATTTCGAATTCCACAAAATTTTATACAATTTATGAATAATTAATTTATTCATTAACATCATTATAATCAGTAAAGATAAACCTAATTTCCAATTTACATAGTTTATATCGACATAATTGTGAAGAACGCATCTCAATAGGCCTCGAATAATATCCGCCCATAGTTTACGAGATCTGTCAGTGGCAACGTTAAACTATTTAATTTGTAAATAGATAATGGAGTTTAAGATAAACATTCTTCATTGTAAAAATAAACCTAAATCATATTATTATCCACTTGATTTAAACATTCCTGCTACACACGGGAATAATATACATACCTAAATGCTGAAAGAATCAATGAAACATCCGCCTGACCTTATTCCTGATTATAAAGTAACTGTACGTATTACAAACAATACGGTTTCCTAAATAGTTTATTAATGTATATATAGAAGTGAATATTTCCTTCGTGTTGGTAGTTTATCCACTTTGTTATCAAACAGAAATTCGAAATCCAGTTACACTAAAAATGTCGGAAATCATTGAATGAAAGTTTGGATCTCAGAAATATTGTGTTATAGATAAACTTGAGGTACCTCCAAAGACTAAAAAACATATAATATGTTACATTGTAATAACGTAATTTAACCTGCTGGTACCTACGCTCACGTATGGAAGCGAGAGTTGGGTATGGAAGAGAGAGCATGAAAGTAGAGTAAACGCGGTCGAGATGCGAGCACTGCGCAAAATCTGCGGAGTGACGCTCGCGGACCGCGTTCGTAATACCGAAGTAAGAAAGAGAGTTGGTCTGAAAGAGAGTGTCGGGGTGAAGGTAAGGAAAGAAATGCTCCGGTGGTTCGGGCATGTGGAAAGAATGCATGATGAAATAATGCAGATGCAGGACTCGTGGAAGGCCACGACACACCTTCCATGATCAAATTGATCGTGTACTAGCAGAAGGTGATGTCAGGAGCCTTAAGAACAGACGAGCGTGCATGACAAGATCTATGAATGTCAAAGAAGCAAGTGAGGTGTGTAAGAATAAGCCTAAATGGCGTTCTGTTGTTCGTGCCTACCCCGCAAGGTAACTGGCGTGAAGTTATGTATGTATGTATGTATGTATAATTTAACATAACTTTCTGGCCTTATAAGTATTTTATTCTAATTACTACGTTCTGACGGTAAAAGAATGGCCCTGAAAGAACCTGCAAATATCAAACGTTTTAAGGATATATTTGATACCGCCAAATCGCCTCAGTGTAGCGTAGTAAGTAGGTATACCGTTCTCCTTAAATTCCATAGGCTATGATAACCAATTTCCATCAGTGTAGGATACGCCGTTTATCCGTAAGATTTCGTCATTACAGTGTGCAGTACGAACCATGATTTACTTCTGCTCTTGACGGCGGTATATCGACTAATAGCCAATTCCTGTATCTTACCGACGGTTAAAATTTGAAAATGAATAGTAAGATAGAGGAACCGGCCATGACTCAGCATAGATTCACAGTCAGACTTATATTCCATTAAAGATCTTATACTACTCGCACATACACTATAGTCAGGTAGGTCGTCGGCCTATAAAAATGGCTATAACAGTAATGTAAGTCCAAATGTAAAAAAAAGTGTTTTGTGGATTAAAATGTAATAAATCGGAAATGGGAACTGTGTATACTCGAAAACATGGTCTGGTTTTGGTCTGCAATACCTTTATACAACAGAATGTGTATATCGCATTTTTCCGAATACCATCACGTAGAGTAAACATATGACGTGTACGGTTAGGCGTGTGGAATGTACCGTACAAACACTTTTATCAATTTGCTAAAAAGGTTGCATAATGTTTTGCTATTGTAATTCACGACACTAACAATCCCGTTACAAAATATTATGAAAACTGTTTAACGTGTCTCGAAGTAAGTGATTTTTAGGTAACATTAGCATGTTATTGAGTTGTAAAAATTAAATGTTGTTGACGTTTATTCTATGATCAAAGTTACTGAAATAGAAAATTTAAAATTCATTTGTTGAATTTACAGGTTTAGGCAGATTGTTTCTTTATTGTGAAGTAATAATGTAGATAGTTGACAATGTAGGCACATCCATAAAACATCTGCATGTCGTTTTAAATATTGTAACAATTACTGTTATCGCTTTTTGTATCCTACTTATTTTTCTTTGTCGGATATATTTTATTACTTTCGGACTAAGCCCTCGTTATCCGGGTCCTAGGTTTCATTTCTTTTTTACGCGAACTCGCATGTTCTGTTTTATAACTTTCATCTATTAATTTCCAGAACGTAATAGCTAGATTGCACGATGATGATGAAAAGATGTCAATTGGCACTTTTGGATTTTGTTTGCCAAACCTTCAAGACTGTAGACGTAAACCTCTCATAAAAGACAACTACTGAAAGTCCTGTAATTCGTCACGTTTAATCTTTGCCGTTTACAAATTGCCGTTTGGCAATTTGTAAACGGCAAAAATTAAATGCGTTAATGGAACTTAGCGCCAGTGAGATCGATGATAAGCATTCCCCACCATACTTGTCTAGACGATTTATTAGAGAGCTGTGCCCGCGACGTCGTCCGCGTGGAATTTGCTTTCAAAACCCTCCGATTTTGAAACATTCTTCATTGGTGCTCCGCTCCTATTGGTCTTAGCGTGATGATATATAGCGATAAATGGGCTATCCAACACTGAAAGAATTTTTCAAATAAGACCAGTAGTTCCTTATTAGTATATTTGGCTACAACACTAATACTTACATTTTAAATATCACGATATCTTTTAAATGAAACGTCCGAATTGAATAATTCAAAAAGTTCTAGAAAGGTATTGAATTCGTCTTGAATATGGAATAATTTATTTTGATAAGGATTAATACCAAGGTACAAAATAAAGAGTTTTTGAAGCGACGGCATTTTAATTATTTAAAAAAATAAAAGAAAACACTTATTGTGAGATAACTACAATAGTTAGACATATGGTTACGCAATATTTTTTGTAGACAATTATATTTTCTGCAAAGTGGTAGTACATTGTTTTGTTTTATAATCAATAGTTTTCGCAGCGCACGCCGTGTAAGGATTTTTTCGGGTCATTTTTTTACACCTTGGGTTACATTATCGGACTTTTAGTAAGGATCCCTAATTTTTTTGAAAATATAATATAGCCTATAGCCTTTCTCGATAAATGTACTATTCAACACTGAAAGAATGTTTCAAATCGGACCAGCGGTTCCTGAGATTAGCTCGTTTAAACAAACAAACTCTTCAGCTTTATAATATTAATATAGATTTGAACTTGTACATATAACCTATTATGGTTGTTGTTGAAACCTACATTTTATTTTACAAAAATACACACATCTATGACATTATAAAATCCTAAACATGCCGTGTCTATACACTGAAGCTATTTAAAAAAAACCAACTGGAATAGACTATTTCAACGACAGAGAACACGATGCAATTTTTTTTAGATTTCTTGTCCGTTTGTCTGTTTGTTCGGGATTCACATAAAAACTACTGAGCCGATTCTGTTGCGGTTTTCGCTAGTCGTAGGAAATTCCTACACTTAAAATCTACGCTCCTTTTTATCCTAGGAATCCCGCGGGAATTTTTTTGGGAATGGTTTATAATGGCCAGATTAAAAAAAGTCTAATTGAAATGTGATTTTTTCACGGAACTAATTTTATTTATTAGTTTATTCCGACACATGTTATACTACAACGATAGCTTACATTATTTTTTTATACGCTGCGATACTTTGTGCCCCTGGAATCCCGCGGGAATTTGAAGTCAAGCGTAGACGAAGTCGCGGGTATATCGTAGTAAATAAATGAAATCGCTTATTAGGTAAAACATAATTCACATTATATAAGTACATTGGTTCCCAAATCTAGGCGACCTATATTGTGAGGACCCTCTTCCTAAGGTAGGTTTCACAGTTACAGTTACACAAAGTATTATTTATATGTGTGCATGTTTGTTATATAGAACTAGCAGTCGCAGTAAAATATTAGATATACATAATAAATTATATTTAAATCAATCTTTTTTTATCATATCGCATAATGGGAAACAGTTCCCAACATAATCCTATAAGGAAATAGAGTTTCATTAAAACTAATAACACGTAAATCTATAAAGGCAGTAAAACCAACACAACAAATAACATTAAACCTTTCATAAAAGACTTTCTCTTCTTCATTGACTACCGTGTTACTTAATGTCATCTCTAGTGAGTCAACTTAAGTGCCAGCATAATCATTATATTTTATCGAATGAATCAGTAGGGCATTTCTCATACGACAATATCACTTATTAGAATAAATACGGCGTTAGCGGCTCGGGTAAATGGACGATAAAGCCATTCAGATAAGTGAGGTTTGACGGACAGGTGTAATTAGCCGACTCCGCTTGCTACAGTTGTTACCGGTGTATGTAGGGATGTCATTACAAGGATATTACTAGTTGTAATCATGAAGAGTGAAAAGTAAACCACAAATTATTTGTTCTGTTGTTTTGCATGTGTCGCATTTTAAAACAAATGTTTCCTTTCTTTCTGTTCTTTTAGATTTTATTTTAATATTATACCTCGCCGGTCCACGTTTTAAATATAGAAGAAAATTAATTTCCTTTTTTAATTAGACATTGTCATGCAGATAGAAGCTAACCCTCATGATGACTTGAGATAATTAAGATTATCTTCTGAAATTGTTGATAAAAATGATTTGAAGTGTTACTTAATTAAGAAGTAATTTCTAAGACTACACGATCACGGCACGATGGGGATGACATTTTCACTCAAAATCCCTAATTACTCAAACTTTATAAAAAAAAGAATAAAATGGTAGAATTTATATATTGTTTCAAGGTATATCCTAGTACATAAAATATTACATATTCCATAAATAATACTACAAAATGTTTTATAAAAATTCAGTTTGATTATACTAGTATTAATACAAACAAAATTTAAATGCCACGTTTCCATTGTTTCCTTATACCCTGTTACCCCTCTTAAAACGTAGGCTTTATTTTGCCGTACATTTTTACAAGGCACTAAAGCGACCAAGTTTAGGTTGCCAGTCAATCTTCAGATCTTTTAGAATGTTAATATTTACTTTTGCCCTTTTTATATTAACCAAGATTTCAAATAAGTATTTAAAAGACAGCCAGCCCTATACAAACTGAAGTGTGATGATAAGCAAGCCTGCGAGTACCCGATCTTTGTGGGCCGGGGAAACACCGATGCTCTTCGCCATTGCATTTGATGTTTAAGTGCGTAACTTTGGTAATGCACCTCTAATCTGAATGATGTAAGATTTAGAGAAACGAATTGTTGACCTATTACGCTTGTTTAAGACGGATTGGCGGGGTACACATATTGATTATCTCGATATGTAGATTTCCTCACCATGTGTCACTAATGAATTTGCGTATTAGATATAAAAAAAACTATATAATAAATGCATTATCCCAACCAGGATTAAAATCCACATTATTAGCATGAAACGAGGGTGGCTTAACCCTTCGTTACCAAATCTTCTTCAAATTCTCATATCTGTTTTACTCTCGATCATAATTTTTGTATGTTATTTATCATACATATGGCAACAGTGTGAATGGCCGCTTTGATGTCGGTAGATTGCGGTGTATTTACTATGTCCAAATTGCAGAGATTCTGAATAAGACGTAGGTATAGAGCACTTCAAATAAACAACTTCATTTAATGAAGTGATTAATATAAGATAATGAATATATTTTCTATCACTCAAAGCCAACTTTCAAATTAAAAATACTTGAGAAATTACAATAACTTTCTGAATGTTTGTTAGGCGACATATATATTAAACAACACATCTTTGAAACACTTCTATAGTTTTTATGTATGTATAATATTTATTATATGTATATATATATATCCTTATCTTAATCTTATTTTAAATATATTATAATTATTTAAATATATAATAACATATGTAAGATATATCATACATATGTTATTATATATTTATTTTTCAATCTACATATTTATAGGGACACCTCAGTAGGTATGTTATGATTTTAAATTGTTTTTACAATAGAGTTTACAATAAATCCTTTGAAGCGGTGTTGTTGTAGTGTGAAGTATTCTACAGTTGGCGTAATAATTATTATATAGACTTTATTGTTCAACTTAATGGTTAAGCTGTTTGACATATAATTAAAAAAAATAAGTAAACGTAAAGAAATGTGTGTTCCAAGATCGCGAGAAAAAAGAGAGAGACATCGGTTTTTACCGATAAGGCATCTCCGTGTGCATATTTAGAAAATGTTTAGGTTATAAACGCTCTGTAATTCTGGGGCTTCATCTGCATTAGTCTTAACGATTTAGACTGTAACTGAATGCGTCTTATATAAAGCGTTAAACAATAACGTCGTTAACGCCTAGCCACATTAGTGTATAGGTATAAATACGTTGTCTGTCAATATTTAATGTTATTAACAATGTCGCATTTCAAATAATGCATTAAAGCCATCCCCATATCGGCGTGAAACGGCCTATGTCTGTAACATTCATAATGGTGTACAACTATACAAGAAAGAGATTTATATGTGTATGTAACATATATGGTTTAACCTTCTGCCAGAGTTTCAGTAATAGAGGGTACCAGATTAAAAAGTAAAGTCACGTCCAAATTACGGTCGTGTACTTGGTTACATCGTAAAAATAGTAACGTAATATACCCGTCTTGGTCATCTAACCGTGTGAAAAGGGTGACATTATACGCCTACGAGGAATACCAAAATAGGTTAGAGAATTTCATGCTCGTCTTACTTGACACGTAAAATTTGTTCTAAATTTATCATTTCAGTAATTGAATTGTCATAAATATAGTGTTAATAACATTCGTCTCAAGCAGTGCCACTTATCATTGTACTATTGTAATATTTGCGGGTAGTTGTGATTACTAATCGGATATGAAAGCGAGCGGGCGTAGTCACGACAAATCATTCTTAATTTGACTTTGGTCGGATACAAATGTCATAGTAGCTCTTTAGGGTTACTAATATTATATATATATAATAGTAGAATCGTAACTTATAATCATTTGTAATTTAGATCGGCATTCTTTATTTGGAAGTCAAATAGTTTTATTTAAAACTGTTTAGTTCTCAAAGTTCTTCGTGTTTTGTTTTATAAATCCCGAACTAATAAAAGTTACATTAAGGTATTGTACTAAGACCTAAACACAACCGCGTTGCGGCACCGTGCCGCAAAGCGTCATAGCGTCGTAGAATAAAGTTACCATCCTCTTGTTTTATTAATTTGTTTGAGTTCTCTCCTTAAATTCGATCGATTCAAATCTAACCGAAATCGAATCGAACGGAATAACATCTAAAATAATATCCATCAGTGTAAGTGACAAAGTTTTGAAATTAGGTATAGTAACTACCTTTATTCGGCCGCAGCATCGCATATTCAAAGATAATCGTATTTAAGGAGGTAACTCTAGTCCTGCGGCGGAGCTGACACATATTTCATTTTGTAAGCATCGTCACTAATATCTCACAAAGTTGGGCGTTTCTCAACCAAAGATACCAACAAATCTACATCAACCCCTGACGTTTTAAATTTTATACTGCTACCGTTTTGACGTGTGTTCTGCTAAGCGTGCCGCATACGCAAATTTCTGCGTTGCGACGAGCTGCGCCGCAACGCGGTTATGTGTTTAGGGTCTTCGTTATACTGGCATGCAATGTGACATTAATTAAATTGGTTTTAAGTATAATATTTAAGATATTTCGTCATGTATTTAGGTCTATATATTTATAAGATTAATTTAATATCTATATATTTATAATTTAAGTTAATATTAGAAGTAGTGGTAGCTTAGTCGCTAAGACACCCGCGGCTCATATATTGTAATGTATTATATTCACAGACAATTACTTTTAGCTCTAATTTCATTATAGTATTAGTGAAGTCGAAATAATATCCATACCTTTTTCCCAACCAGCTTATTTATAAAGGCTTCATGCTTATTGATTTTCCGCTAAATTACGCGTTCGCACACATGACCTAATAATATAAGCAAATAAGGTAATTATGATTAATTATAATACATTAGCATCAATGGACAATATCAGCTAATTTTACACTTCTATATTTTGTCGCATAAACAATGCTAAAGGATATAACTTTGCCCAGGCCATAAATATTACGTGATATTTAAGCGTATAAAGTATCATATATTTTTTATTCGTTAGCGCTTGTTTAGACGTCACTTACGACACGAGACCACTACGCCTCCACTGCGCTCTATTATGTGAATTTATATCCATTGATAATGTAAGTGTAGCAGTGCGGCGGCAGCGTGGTGGCGGTGTCGTATATACACGCGCTTACCGTTATTTAGACTACACTGCACTGATACGAAAATTTTTGGTACCTGATTGTTATTCCGCAACACATATCCCATTTTTCGGAAGAAAAAAATCATGTTTATCTTCATTATCGAAAATGTACTATATTGTATACATGCCAAATTTCATAATATTCACTTAATTGACAATACTATAAAGAAAATAAAATACAGATATCCATACCTTTTTCGTGATGCCTATTTATTTATACATAAATTTATGAATTAGCATAGATTATATTATATTCAAATTCAAAAGATTTTATTCAAAGTAAGTTTCACCGCAGAACACTTTTTGGAGGTCATACATATAAGTTAAAATGTAATTTTTATTCGCAACGTGTTATTACTGTTTAGGAGAAGAAGCTGCAAGAAACTCCACAGCAACATGTCTAGCTAAAAATTGGTTTCTTTATATTTCTTATTCAATTTTTATCTTTTTTTCATAAGTTTTATACTGAAGTACATACATACATAACTTCACGCCAGTTCCCTTGCGGGGTAGGCACGAACAACAGAGCGCCATTTAGGCTCATTCTTACACACCTCACTTGCTTCTTTGACATTCATAATTCTTGTCATGCACGCTCGTCTGTTCTTAAGGCTCCTGACATCACCCTCCGCTAGTACACGATCAATTATATACTGAAGTATATATATTAATAGAGTTGTATCAAACAGTGCATACTCAGTAAGACAAAGGCCCAATAAAAGGAAATAAGAATATTATTGTCGTTATAATAACGCCGAGACGTACTAAAAGTTTATACTGTATTCCTAAAATGTTACATTATCCAGCAAATACATTCCGGTTGCTCCTGAATTTTTTTCAGAGCCCCACTTTCTCACTTCTCGTCCTTCAATTTGTGCACGATCGTTGTACCACGCATCGTGAAATTATTGGCACCTACCTATATATCCAACAACCCACTAGCCACTTGTAATATTACATTAAAAATATGAAACAAAGTAATAATAGTAAAATATTATATTAATAACGAAAAAAAATTGTCTGGCTTTATTCACGATATCAACGGAAAAAATGGAGCCCCGACTTTTCACAGATATCTTTTTAAAAATGTCCCGTTTAAACTTTTGCACAGCCGTGTTTCATATTCCCCGCGCAGTAAAGGCAAAAAATATCGAAACTTTTTCCTAGAATTTTATTTGAAAAAACTCTAACAGTTTTGAAACTTTTATTTGAGATAGTATCTATATTTCATTGGTACCATATTTTGTTCTATTGAACGCCTTGTCTCTGTTAAATAATAACATAGAAGATCATTAGGAATTATTAGCTAGTAATGGCTATATGTGAATCACGACTTGGTTCTTATTTTTACTAGCGTTGCACCGTTCATGTGCGGGTTTTGTTTTTTATTTTATTTTATACAGCCCATATCAGGACTTAATACAAGAGTGAAGCAATTACGCTATTATTCATAGAATTATAATTTTTAATTTGTATATGTTACCTAGTATATTATCATTTAAACAATTTTTCTTAGTATCAGAGAGCGGAAGCACACTGGTAGCACTATTGGTTTTACAAATGTCTATAGGCGATGGTAACCGCTTTCCATCAGATGGGCCATTTGCCTGTCTACTGAACTCATGCAATAAAATTCTAGTGATTGAACAATGAGCCCCTAACAAACAAAACAGATAAACCGAGCTCTCAGAGGGGAGTCGGCTAGGAGCCGTGGCCTTACTCTCAAACGCATTTTGTTGTCCGTTTTCGTCCGATCAGTCTGAAAAATTAAATGTAATTTTAGCTAGAAGAAAGAAAAAAAATGTTTCATTAAATCTACAATAATATAGTCCACATAACACAAAAATAAATTAAACCTGGAAATATACATGAATATAAAAAAACAAGCAAAAAACTTTTAAAATGAAGACGAACGACGAAAGACGTTTGAAAGTAAGAAGCCCTTCGATCGCGTCGTAGTGCATTAAGTGGCTTCCACACGATTCAATTTCACTATCAATTTGACTAGATTGAAAATCGAATTGTAAATGGAAATATGGAATCCAAGTTCATTGGTTGATCGGGACCGCCCGATTTGACTGTGTCCAATCAAATGGGTGGTGTGGACGCCAGTTGACCAATTTTTTGACGTAGGCATCAGCACAGCGGTGTGCAGAGCAGGTGTATGCAATGCGTTGTCATGTATTTTGTTGTGTTATAAATTGTGGTTTCAAGATGGACGACGAGGATAATGGTAACAATGATGTATCCATTCGTACCGAACGGCAAATAATGGAGGAGATTTTAAATCTTCAATAACCATTGTTTTGCCCATAGTCTTCTATTCAATTTTCCTCGTCTAAATTTGTAGTTAGAAACAAAATCAACCAACATTTTTGCTTCTTGTTAAGTTATCGTGCTTGATACAAGTCCGTACAGCAGAGGCAACAAAATAAAATGAAAACTGGCGATATTCTTTTGTACGTATGGATGGACAATCAAATCGTATCACGTGGAAGAGGTTTTACGATAATTTAGTATTAAATAATCGAATAGTAAGGATGAAGGTCAAATAGTTTCCAGTGGATATATTACTACTATAAACTAGATAGACACAAACTACGTGTATAGTAGATAAGTTTACACGCAAAAGTTTTTAAAATATGCTTTACTTCATTTGATGCTTTACGTAAGCTTCGTCTATACTTTTATTAGTCTAAGCACTTGATGAAAAGACCATAAAGGCATACCTACATGAAATCATATAAATTAATGACCTACAGAACCTTGCCAATAGAAATTTTCTTTTTGTAGTAGGTAATCCCTTTTTCCAGTCAATCGCCGCTTTGGGAGCTACAAGGCGTCTGAACGTAGTCTTTGCAAATGCCAAACGTTTATCGCAGTTAGCGAAAGTAGGCCCCTTGGACCCCTTGTGGCATAACCCTTTAAGATAAGCGAGTACGCTTCGGAGATTAAGAAAGGCCCAAGATATCTGATGGTGAGACTTAGGGTGGGATGAAAGAAGCCTTTTATGTAAAGACCTCAAAAGAAAGCCCGCTATTAGGCTGTCGTCGACCTTACTAGGAGCTTAGAGAAAGATAATATGGTTCCTTATTTTTTTGGACCAAACGAAATAAGTTGTAATTAAGGCCTTTTGAGTGTAACGTTAGTAAAACTACTGAGAATAACAAATTGGCTACTTCGAAGTATGTAGTAACCAATTTGTCATTGTCGGCCTGAGAGGTTTACTGGCCTTACACACTACGTACTATAGAAGATAAATCAATCAAATGCATGTCGGACTATGCATAGACAGAAGTTTCGTAGTCTACTATTTGGCTACGGTAACTTGGGAAACCTAAAATATCTCATATCTTACTCAATATCTCGTTGAAATCAATTTGAGTTGAAATTATTTTTGTCAATGAACATTTTCACCTCATTATTTTTTCAATATTTTATCAGCTTCTAGCTCCTAAGCTAGTGTACACACAATTTTGACTTTAGAAGCGAATATATTAAGATCATAAACATGTAACTGAGCAATGAAAAAATCAATTTCAGGGGACTTATTCGTGAAGAGAATCGATAGACAAGTCTCAGTGACAATTGTGTTTTTTTTTTTATTGAAGCCTGTCTTGTACATACTTATAAATTCATTACTTTGTAATTTTACCACACGATAATTTATCGGTTTGCACAGTAGTTTTCTTTTAAAACTCTTTAATATGATACTAATATTCTCAGAGTAAAATGGCTGCGACATAAATGTTTATTTATGACATGATAAAACTACAAGGGTTGCGCTTGTCATTTGACTAAGGAATATAATATAAATAGATTTATATAGCCTTATGGCTTTTCCAAAGGGTCACATTGTTTCCAATATATTCGTCCTTTCAAGTAGAAACGTAGCGCTCTATTCCAAAAAGATTTGTAAGTAGTCTGTTAAAGGCCTACCGCGGATCGTTTCGTTTCATGAAAACACCACGTGACCCATCACGTTCAGTGCGGCGCCTACGAATTTTGTCCATTTTTGCGTCACGCACATAAATCGTAAGGTAGTAAGATGGGGCAAAGCGCGGCTCGCACACAGTCCTCAGCGAGAGCGCGCGGGCGCGCCACCTACCGAGAACGACCCCCGTGTCACTAGCTTGCCGCGAACACCGGAAAATTGGCGCGAAAATGCGGAACTCTCACGACGAATGATTGACGTTTCATTATACTGTTACGATGCGATCATATTCTTTTAAACTCGACGGATGAGTGTGAAGTGTTCGAAATTTGAATTTTAAAACCTGTCAGTATTTTTTTTATCTGAACGAATCATCTCTATTTTTATCTGTGTTCATTATAATAGTGGGTAATTTAGGAATTATCTTTTCAAAAATTATAGTCGCGACATTAAAGTGCCTATGCGTAATTAATGAAAATCTCTGAATTTGATTGTTTAGCGTAAACTTATATATCATTCAAAGAAAGGTCAAAAGACCTTTTATTATACGCGTTCAAGAATTTTTCATTATTTTGCATATCTTTTCATAAAATTACATTTTAGCTTTACAAATATAAAAGAGAAATCTCAAAAAAATATCATGAATATTCTTCAATGAAAACAGATAAAATATTCAGTTCGCCATCCAATATTTTCTTTTAATTTATAAAGCCATAAATTTCACGTGCGTAATCTATAGTCTTACTAAAACATACAACGTATACTTTTCTTATAATATTTTTAATCAATTTGTCATATTGTTTTGACATGGTGTGTTCAAGATGTAAGTAATAAGTGAAAACTAACCACTAAATTTACAACTTCCATAACTAACCATTGTAGTATAAAAACACATATATTATAACAGTATTTATCGTTTTATCTTACATCAAACATGACCTACTCCAAATTTCAATAATGAATAAATATTACAAACTGTTGAATGGAAAACAAGTAACATATGCTTCTAGGGTTCCGTAGGCATTTTGGCAAAAACGAAACCATATAAAATCGTTATGTCATTAGTACATCTATCGATCTCTCAATGTCACAGGCCCTTTTTTAAATGCTATCCAGTAGTATATGGATAAAATTTGTCGGAAAAGAGTCTATATGCCACTAAACTAATATCGTTGACGTCAGTCTGAGCCTGACGAGACTTTGTAGATACAATTTTTGATGATATAATTTTTTTCGTCGCATTATTAACAATAGTAACAATTCTGAATTAAAAAAATGTACTGCCGACATATTTTCGACTAAAATACTTTTTCTCAGCATTCTCTATTCAAATGATAAAAAACTGTTTTTGTTGGTGGATGGAGTAACAAGTACTTGGCCGATTTTTTTAATATTAAAACTAAACAACAAAATATCGCCCTTAAAATCATAAACCCCTATCTATTGTTTATAATAACAGCCCATAAATGGTGCACTGTTGGGCTCGGGCCTCTTATTTATAAGGGCATGTACAATATACCCTGCTTGGCTAAGGTGGATTGGCGGGTTTCACAGATCGGTTATTTAACATATTAGGCCAGAAAACTGCCCAAGTGGTGCATGTTTTGCGGCCAAGTTTCCAAATCGCTCCCTTTGAGTTTGGGATTTACAATTGAAAAGTCTATATGTCATTTCTTAGATCATACAAAATTTTAAATTACTTCTTTTTAATGATAATGAATTTTTATATATGGAGTAAGGTTTTAAGAATTTTATCGTACTACAAATACAAGCGTGTTAATTTTGAATGACATGTTTTGTTTCCTCATTATGTGACACAGAGAATTTTTCTTATCGAGCTGAAGATTAAAATGCGACAGTATTTGGATAGGTTTTCTTTTGTAAAAATAAATCGTTTGTTCTACAAACAGTGGACGGTTCCTTAAAGGTAAACAATGTCCATTCGTTTTGTCATTTGGCTACAGAACCCTAAAATGTTATATCGCAAATATTCCATATATCAAAAACTACCTAAAGAATTCGGTTTACTTATTTTTTATTTATTTATCTACATAAAAAATTCATCCCTTAGTTACGTACATATATGGTAGTTATCCCAATTTTTACTTGTATTGCAATTTCACTACACCATCATAAACAAACTTTTTTGCAAATTGTCATCCATAAATCATACACCGAATAGCTTCTGAAAGAAATATACATCAATAGACTTGACAGAATAGAATAGAATAGACAGATAACCCAAGATACGAAAGGTACTAAGTACATGACGATTCTATAAGTTTCATTTTTATCAAAGTAAAAATAGTATGAGCTCCATATTACTTGACATTATTCACAACAATAATATCACAAATTTTCTAATGAAGTTATTTAAATAAACAACCATATCAAAATTATACGCAATTATTTATCTGTTATATGATTAGTTATCGAGTAAAAATATTTTCTATACGTATATGCATATGTATATATTTATATATGTAAACATACATTTGTTGTAGTGTGTAACTATTGCAGAAACGATTGTGAGAGGGAATAAGTAGAAGCAGAAAACGTTAATCATTTACGTAAAGTAGTTATATCGTAGACTAAATTTACGTTTTGATTAATGTTCTGATTTCATTTTCTGAAAATATGGGCACAGATGACATAGATTAAAAAAAAAGTAATATTTAAACTTATTCACCACCTACATCGACAGATTAGGTATGAATATTCTGAAGATAGGTTGCCTGAAAGAGATCACTTTAAGCGATAAGGACGCCTTCTACTTTATTACCTAAAAATATTGTAACCAGTAGATATATTGTCTCTGTTATTTTGGTGAGCAACATTATTCTATTTATCTATTACATATAAATGTAAAAGTTCGATGATTAAATTTGAAGCATGTTCCAAGGCCGTGTGGAGCCCAATGTCACCGTAGGTAAGGTTGTTATCGCATTATCTATCTAATTTCTGTTATCTGGCCCGGGGCATATGCAAAGTGGGTCACACGAGTCAGATGCGCATTTGCATTACCTGCCCTAGATGATTAAATAACACTGCATACGATTTAAAGATAAATACATTATTGTTTTCCAATTGCGCAAATCGCTTTATACCTATTTTCTTGTAAAATACATAACAGTTATGATACATGTATGTAGTGACACTTTGTAAATTTTTATCCGTGCACGAACGGAGAAAGAATTCACTTTCCTGCGGCCGGGTAGCCTGTCATAAGAGGCGATAAAACAACCCACAGCCAGGGTATTTTCCCGACTGGATGGCTACCACCCCTGGTCTAGATTATGCCGCCATAACAACCTTGATTTGTGTTCCGGCATCAGTGACCAGGTGCCAGTCTCTCCCTTAAGAGAACAGCAGCGCATTTGTAGCATCTTGGGTGTTGCAAATGTCCATAGGCGATGGTAACCGCTTTCCATCAAGTGGTCCGTCTACCTGTCTGCTGAACACATGCAATAAATAAAAAAGTTTTTTCTTAATATTATTGTTAAAAGGCACAGAGTTGTTATCATCACTCAGTCATTATAATATTACTAGAGTGTTTAAACTCTAATGAGTAGGTCTATTTTACTTACACAAAAACTGAATTAAGTTTTTATATATCGCAAGCGACACCACGGGAAAAATCTAGTATATATATACAAACCTTCCTTGAAAAACTGTCTAACTGATGATGGAAATTGGTAAAAAATCCGTTGCGTAGCTTAGGAGTTAACGGATAAACAGACAGACAGACGGACGCGGAAAGCGACTTTGTTTTATATAATTGTTCATTCTAAACACCAATTATACGGCTTCGGCTTCTATTATACAAAAAATTCGGAACCAATTTATTTCTCAGTATTTCCAATTGCAGAACTTATTTTAAATAACGCCGTAACACAAATAGGGTAACTCCTGACTCACGCAACGAATTAATTGTAGTGCGTGGAATTGAGTAATTTATGTTGTACCTATCTCAGAAATAACTAGGAAACGGTGAGATCACCAATAAAAATTCAAAAAAGGTTTCAGATATTTTAAACTGAAAGAAGAATATTTCGGGTTAAAGAACTTTATTTCTCATACCGGAGAACACAGTCAGTTCATAAACGTCCCACTGCCGGGCTCGGGCCTCCCATTATAGGGGGAACGGACAAAATACCCACCACGCTTGTCCAAGACGGTTTGGCAGGTTTGATACATCGGTTATCTCGATGTGCAGGTTGCATCAGGATGTTTTCCTTCACCCTTGTTAGCACACAATACAATACAATACAGGAACATAATTCGCTTAAACTATGAGAAATCTTAATAAGTAAGAAATAATATATTATAACGAGATGTAAGCACCAATAATTGTATATTAAAAGTAAATCACACATCTATCTGTAATACAATATGGATTTCAAGTTTTTACAATCAATTTAAAAATGATTAAAATAAATGGGGCTAATTCAGACCAACGGATTTCTAAATGCAATTTTTTTTTTGTCTGTTTGCCTGTTAAAGCATGACGTGATGTACTGAACGGATTTCAATGAAATTTGATACAAAGCTAGCCTATATCGTGGGTCCACCTTCCTTTTTTTCCGATATATGACCTTTCAGTGCGAGAGACGTATATAGCCAGAAGATGGCGCTTAATTCGCGTTTTTTATGCCACCGTTTTAATTCTCTAACAAACACTTCGTCATGTTAACGCTAACGAAGTTTCGCTGACACTACTTGTGTGCGTGTTCTAGTAATTTTTACAGTACAACGTCACATTTCAAAAGTTAACATCCTTTTAGACTTTAAATATTTAGAAGCTCATATCTGACGTTTATAGGCGCGGTAACCACTTTCCTTTATATGAGCCGCATGCCTGTTTGCCATATTTGCAATAAAATATAAAAAATCTAACCTTACGTAGGTACTTGTAACTTATGGATAGAAACGAGATTTTTTTATAATAAATGTCATCTATTAAAATAAATGTATTAAAAAAGATTGTCAAAAAATCACAAAACAGCATTAATGAGATTTAAAGTAACTTAAAAATATTTAAAGAAATAATATTTTTCTGGAATTTAAATAATATCAATCTCCACGTTAATTTAGCAACGCGACAAGGTAGAACAGAACGAAATTGCGATGCTCACGCGCATGATGTCGCAACTGAAACGCACGCTATTTAATCTATGACAACCTAAGATAAAACGTTTTAAAAATGGGCTAATTACAAAATATTATAAATATTATCAAAGTTTACTTACTACGTCCTCGACAACTCTCAAAAACATAATAGTTTGCTCACCCTATAAAAAGGGCTCATTGAGTACTGCTTATTATATATTTTTTTATGATTGATCGAAATCTTCCATCATTGTCAAAATTTTCAAGAATTGTTTATTCATAGACAGATTTTAAAACAACAACAAACCCAAGTTACGTTCTAAATTTATTGCCTTTATTTATTTTTCGGTTAAGCGCTTCGCAAAAACACAAATATTCTGATCAATACAGTATATATTGATATATCTGGTTTTATTTTACATAATATCAATTATATAATAGATTCTATGGCGAAGTACCTCAAGCATCTCGATGAACGCGCCTGTACCTTTTCCATATAGGCATATACAGTTTTTGATTTCCTTCATTATTTAACTATGAACACGTATTTCATATCCTACATTCGAAATCTCTGGAGTTATCGTGCAATGCAAATACACAGTATTAAAAATATTTAAAATATGCTTTATTAATGTGCCTTCTTTGATCTTCACTAAGGAGTTAAAACGTGAGACCAAAAAAAACCTAATTCAATATGAATACGTCGCTTCAAATATGTATGTGTGAGAAATTCGAAAGCTCCAGAAAAAGTTATGGTACCTATTATATAAATAAAAAAATGTAGATTATTTATTCGAAATCACATTTAACATTTCATCATAAGAAATAAAATATAATAATAGTTATTTCTTTATAGTAACTACTAGAAAGTTGAGGCGTGAAAAAAGTAATAACAAAAAACTGATAGCTACCTTACACCCGTTAAGTAATTCAAAACATCTTCAAATAGGTGCCACTTATCACGACAAAGCATCTAAAATACACGTTTTAAAAACACTGGAGGCGATGAGACTTCGACTTGTAAGTTAATAAAGCACCTTATGACCAAAATCTTATCGTATGAAAATCTGAAGAAAACAAGCATTTATCTTTTGAAATTATTAATATCAGTGCATTTCATCTGTTGCTAATTACACCAATAAAAGTTATTTAGACATCAGTTTAAAACGTAAGTCACATCTTTTGAGAATCTTTATTTTAAAATTCATACTATCATATATGGGAGGCCCGAGCCCAGCAGTGGGACATTTATGGGCGGATATTATTATTATTATATAAATATAAAAGATACTTTAGTACATATCATGTAGACATGTCACATGCGCTCGCAGTCCTAATCTAACGTTGTTATGGAAACCAGCAACAAATAAACTTCAGCTACTGAGAGAATTAAATCATAAGATTAACTTTTAATGTAACCAAAGATTTTTAAAAGTGTTGGAGTGAAATTAACTCCACCTTGTACGTGGAGGGAGGGATACAATTATAAATAATAATAATATTATATTATGTACATACATATGTTTTATAATATATCTAAAATTTACATGTAGCTACTACATAAATTATAAATAATTAGGTCGTATGTTAATTAGCATATTATATATGTTTTAATCAATTTCATGTTAATTATAACAAGACGAAACATTTATTCAAACTTTATAGAGTTGTACAACCATGTCGACGATAACTCTTAAGTAATTGGCATGTATAAAGAATGGATCGAATTATGATTAAGAAGATAAATATAAGTGTAACATGTTTACCTTTTATCATTATAATTGATTGGATTTATATTTAAATATTTATAATAAATACATCTTTAAATGTATTATTTTACATGTTTTTAAATATCGTTCTGCATGATTTATATTATATGCAATTAGTGTCAAATATTTATGAAAATAGAAGTTGTAGAAACATATTCAAGCGAATAGACAACAGTCAAAATACAAAGCCTTATTGACGTGAGAATAATAAGCGGATATACCAACTTATTCTCTTGTCACTTCAATCTTAGTCAAATTTTAATTGCCAATAGAAGAAGCTATAGAGATTAGTTGTTACCACAAGCAATTGTTCTTAACACAACTACTTGAAAAGTGATATTTTGCTAAACAGTTCAGATTGTCTACACAAATATTGGCTTAAAAATAATATTCTGCAAAACTCGGGATGATGCAAATTGTACAAATATCGCTTTTGTACAAAAAAAATAGTAAAACTTAAAAAATGTATCAAATGCCACCTTTACTACGACGGGAAATAAAAATATCAGCCCCCTCCATTAAATTGATATGACCATATAACGGAAATTCCTAACATAGATTATACGCTATATATTCCTAACTAGTTATCAGAATGTAATGGCTTCTAGATTATAAAACAACATAGTTGATTAGGTCCTAGTACTAGTTCCATGCTATGATTAGAGTAAAATCAAACCCTGTTTAGATATTAGAAAGTATGTAGAAGTGAGGTAGTTGTGTTGATATATGATTTATCGATATATAGAGCCAGGAATTAAACCTTCTCATTTTGTGTTTCTATTTAGTAAATCTAGGTTAGGTTTCAAAATTAATTCCCTATATCAATAATTAAAATGACGACGATGTTTATTTGACTTTTCTTGTTTATTTGACGTTTTGGCCACTTTTCAATAAACATGATCACATAATGAGTCAGATGTCAAACGTCAATTAGTAATGTTAAATCTATTTTTGTCTTTCCGTAACTTCTACCATCAAAATTATTTATTTTGTTTATTATTACTGTAGTGTGAGACCTTAATATAACTTACAGTTACTTTACAACAAAGACATCAAGAAAAATACCCAGAAAACATGCTTAACTAATTAATGAATAAAAGTAGTACTTACAACTAATCTAAAAATATATATATGTATATATATATATATATACTTCTTTTTTCAGTTTTTTGCAACTGTTCACCTATTACATGTCTAAGTGTTAAGAGTAGAAGTTTGAATTAAATAAAGATAGCTGTTTCCTTTTTTTTTTTCTAGGCCTTAAATATCAACCAATTAGTATGCAATTTAAGCTATCACGGAACCAAATCTTATGTTGGTGATGATGAAATAGTTAATCTGAAATAAAAATAGTGAACGAAGTTTTGACAGCTGAAATAAATAATGATATAATAAAATACAAAAAAAGTTAAAACACGATACCATTATAATACAGATGCTACAAATATCATAATAGTCAAAGCGACCACTTCAAAACAATTTTACGATTATGTCGCCATTAAAAAATCAGAAAAAACGTTACACATATTGTAAAGCGCCGACGCCGATCTGATTTACGGTTTTCCGAAAGAATTCACTCAAACACAAAGAGTTAGTAAGAGCGTAGTAAAATATTGCGGGAACAAAGTAATCAGTATTATTGGCGAAGCGCCAGAACCTAGTGCCACTGGTCATTCAGTCCCGTCATTCATGGCATGTGTTATGACTACGTTCGAGACTAAGCTTGAAAGCATTGTCAGGAATGCTTTGACAAGTCACTTATATTGTCCATGGAAAGAGGAAGGGGAGTATAAAGAATGATAATCCTATTACTTAATGTTGCCTTGATTGTTAACTCCTCCTTAATTCAACATATTCTACGAACGAACCATCTGTCGAAATTGTTGACGATAGATTCCTTGTTGTTGGCTTAAGCCGATATTAAATGGTTCATTACTGTCTTTCAATTTGAAAAATCTATCAAAGTGATCCGTTTACATGAATCACTTTAGTAGATTCATTCAAATTGAAAGACAGAAATAATTTGATTGCTCCGTTTAATAATATCAGCATTTTTTTGTTGTTATAAGATCATATATATACTCAGAACTATCGTTGCTGGGTTGCATCTGTCTTTCGAAAACATAAAGGTATATATGCATTCATTGCATGTATTAATTTAATAGATTTTATAATGAATTTGAGAAGTAATGATCAATTCTGTTTAAATATGAAATAAAATGAATCATATTCATACTTACAAATTTTGTGTTTTAAAATCATCAGTGAAATTATAAATTTTAGTTATATTTTTTTATAGGCCAAAGCAAGCAAATATTATTTGTATATTTATAGAGTTACGTTTTAAATGAGTGATCAGATATTGTATCATGGAAGAAAAATACTAAGGAATAACAATTGCCCTGTAAAATACGTAACAAATTCATTTATAAATAAATAATAATAAATCGGCAGACACACACATATTGTATATCCCCAAATTAAGTAAGTTACGCTTGTGTTATAGGCAATATACAACTGATAACTCTGGGGCCGATCCCAGACACGCAGACCACAGTAAATAACGGAGAAAATTCGTTTCCGAAATTTATCATACCAGGCATTGAATCCGGACCCTCTGCGGTGCAGTGAGGAAGACTGGCAAATGCATAGCCCGCTCAACTACAGAGGCCGTCTATGCACTTATTTCTAGGCCCTATACATATCTAAAACGTATAATAGTTGCACAATAACAGGTGAAATTAAGGCTACAATTTTTGGCAGTGGTTGCTGCAATAGACTCTGGGTCAGACCAAGTGGCAACCAAAAAAAACCACATAACAAACTCTGGATCACAATCTAAATTGAAACTTTTATTCAATATCTTATAATTTAATACATATTTTTAAGCTCAAATCAGTCATAAATTTAAAGGCTTAATTAGCTTTTTCAATTAATGAAATTTACTGCTTGCTCTACCCTCGATAACTGTCTTCAACGTATTAGCATTTAACAGTTGAGTTGTTTTAAAGACCAAAATAGAAAGCCCTTAGGTGTTACAACTGCCAATAGATCCGTAATTTAATGATTTTGCTTTTGTTTACGCCCTCGGCATAGTCTCACTTGTAAATTAGGATTACCGTAATCCCGTTGGAAGGAGCGGTACAATATATTTATAATTATTTATACACGAAGGGCGAGTCGACACGTTACAGAACATTAAACACGTAAATTATTATCTTAACCTTCCACATCGACATGTGTTAATTAAAGGCAACTGATCCCAAACATGTCATATATAAAGCGCAGAACCTAAAGAGCGTAATTATTTGCAAGGAAAATGATTTTTAAAAAACATAATCCATTTTTTGTTGCGTATATGACTTGGTGCACAGTTGTGGCTGAGAAGTCGTGACATCGCTTCCTTTACGCAATGATGCAGCGATTTAGGCCGTGGGCTGTCTGGTTTATCTGCCGCAGACAGCAAATTCAGATGCCATGGTGGAAATAACCGAATGATGCTTGGACACTGTCTCGTCTATACACTACACGAATTAAATGAAATAAAGTAATTAACGAATAGCCGCATTAGTGTTTAAACATACGCTATCAGTCAATATTTACATACATACATACATACATAACTTCACGCCAGTTCCCTTGCGGGGTAGGCACGAACAACAGAGTGCCATTTAGGCTTATTCTTACACACCTCACTTGCCTCTTTGACAGTCAATATCAGTCCAAATAAACTTACATCATACATTTAAACAACAAACATTTTTATATAATACTACTGGCCCTTCCATTAATTTCGGCAACGTATCCCGTAGCTATATTTCCATGACGAGAACCTTATACTCGTCTCTACTTATTTGCTATATTTCATAAAACCAGTATTATAAGCACTTGCAGAAATAGCAGTGTCTCTTTAACGATTACATTATTAATGATATTGCTAATATTTGTATTGCATCATTTTGCCAGTTTTAATTATATACTTCCTCAATCTTTACCCATGAATAAGAGATCTCTAACAGGTCTAAGTCTATTTAAGATCAATTTGTGTACAAAGCCAGATTACGGGAAATCATCGCTGTATCATGTGCGGACACACCGAGGGTCCGTCTATAAGTTGGTCGCGTACAAACGACAAAATTCGGTTATTTCCCCCCTGGAGGGCGGCTACAATCTGCCGCGTTAGCACCTATTACGGAGACTAGCGCCTGACTTCTCATTAATGTGGCGTTTTCGACATACATCGTGAACCACTCCTATCCCGTTTGGGTGATTTTCATCAGGCCGTAACTCAGAAGAAAATACTTGTATAGTAAAAATAAAAATGGCAAACTGTAGCTTTAATTGTGATTACCAGCCGTTAACTAAAAATAAAGATGTGACGCAAAATATTCAACGAAGTTCATCATAGAGATGATATCAATATGTGATCTATTTAAAGGAGTTGTAAAAGTTGTTTGCTTTCAACTGCATGCCGCCCTTGAAAAGGTTTAGTAAACCGGGCCCGGTAGAAACATCGAATCATAAATTTATTTATGATTTTATTCATAACGTTTTCAGAAATACACGAGTTTGATTTGTGGCCACTAAAAAGTCATGATTTGATTGATGTTTTCCAACTATCTATTTTTGTCTCAAAAATATATGTGATGTTATGCAACTTTTGATGCATGGAGGAACATCTAGTCCAGTCTTGTTCAAGCGTTCAATGGAACACGTTGCCAAAACACAATTTATTTTTTAACGTAGTAAATTTCTTTAAAAAATCGCAAAAGAAGAATCATATTAATGACTAAAAATTAAACGCTGAAAATGCTCCGAAGTACTGTATTTCTACATTTGAGTTAACTCTATTTCAAATAGGACTCTATGGCCGACACATCCATAAAACGTAACGTGTCGCCTTATCTTAAAGTTTCCTACGAAATAAAAATTAATTTTAATTGTATATAAATACTAGGATCTGCCCGTGAAATCATCCACGCTTGACTTGAAATTTCAGCGGGATTCCCGGGGCACAAGTATCGAAGCATTTAAAAAAATAATGTAAGCTCTCGTTTTACTGGAAACAAATTTTTATTAAAATTATTTTTATTATAAGCTAATTTTTATGCATCCGAACAACTTCAAATCGCTCCCTGGAAAATTCCCGCTAGAGTTCCGGGATAAAAATATCACACTTTTATTATATTAAATTTGCTATCGATCAGTAAAAAAAATCACATTGGAATTGTTTTATTTTTAATTATTTTGTTTTTTTTAATCTGGCCATTTTAAATAATTCCTAGAAAAGTTCACGTAGGACTCCTAGGATAATAAGTAGCGCAGACTTTAAGTCTAAGAATGAACTTTCGATCAACGAAAATGGCATCGAAATCGGTCCCGTAGTTTTTACGTGAATCCCGAATAAACAGACAAAAAATCCAAAAAAATTTGCATCGTCTTCTCCATCTTTTATAATTGTCTATTCCAGTTTTTTTAATAGCTTTAATGTACAGACACGGTATGCTTAGAATATTATAATATTATAGATATTGAATCCTTTTACTTCTTAATAATAATCTTATGGTTAGAATCACGAAGATGAATATTTCTCTATTTACGCAATTTCTCGCATTACGATCATTTTGTAATAGACTGTATGTGGTAGATAGGCCCTCAAGCCGTCTTTATTTTTATATATAAAAATATGACTGTCAAGGTCAAACAATGTTTTATTATTTAAATACAACAATTTTATATTTATTACTTTTAGAGAAAATTACTCAGAAATTAAAATTCTTAGAATTATTACTGGCGACGTCTAACAAACAAAGTGGAATTAACCTGCAACACATTAAAGTCTACGTTTTTCATTTCTAACAATCCTATTCCAAAAACACAGAAAGCTGATGAAAAATCTCTTGTTCTCTTTTGCTAAAACACAAAGAACAAAGACCAATATCAGCTGAAAATATACCTATAATTTAAGTGGGCCAAAAATATATACGTAATTAATGATGTAATAATAAAATGGGTACCTATTATGTATAAGCCTTGTTTAAACATTTTTAATCGCGTTCCCCACTTCCATCGCCACCTTCCTGCTTACTGCCGTGGAAGTAGGTATAATGTAAACGAGGCGTAACATAAAATACACGTCTTTCGGTATCAATGTTGTAGACGTAATCTCACCTTCAGATGTTTGCATTAGCTTAATGTTTTATTAACACCTAACCTATCTGTATAACAACACTACCAAAAATGTGTTTATTACAACGCGACAATTTTCTTCATTGACAATTAAACTTTAGTCTATTTCTATATATGTAGGTTCATATTATGATATAGTATCACTTATTGCATTTCTACGTTGAATATATTTTTTAATCGAGTGAACGAAATTAGTGATTCTAACTATTACGAAATATAAAATATTACTAAAAAGGGAAATGAAAATCTTTAATAAGTTATTGTAACAAACTTTCGTATTATATCTACAATGTCGCAACGTATTTCTGTTTACATATAAGTTGCTAACGCGATCTATTATCGAGCGATAGTGCATAGACCTTCTTATCGGCCAATGTCAGCCTGCACTAGTTGCTAATATGCATATATTCAAATTCCGCGGCACCTCATGGTCGCTTGCTATAATTTTTTCTAAGAATATTATATACAAACATCAAACAAACATGTATAAATATTGTCAAAGTAGGTAAAGAATATAAATAAAATGGTATGCAGTCTGGGATGTTTGTAATGTATTTTCAAATGCAGCACACGAGTGTTTTACTTCAATTTCAGGAAGCATTACATTGACACTTATTTTGTAACGTCCAATGTCTTTCATGTGTGTAGAAATTCCACAGGTGTTACTGACGTTTGTGAAAATAACTGTGCAAATATTGAAAGGAATCTAGGTTATCACTATTTCATTAACGAATCATAAACGTGAGATATGGCTGTTATTAAGATATGAAATCAATTTGTTGATAGCTATTTTTATAGAGATGACTTCATTCAGATAAATAAAAGCTTGAAGACCTTTAGGATCTCTAACTAGATCTTGTTTTGTTTAAAGGTTGTGTCTTAAAGTATTTGAACGAATAGTTCTTTGCTGGCAAAATAATAATTTGTCTAGTATAAGAAGTGATTGTGTGAACATTTTTCTTATTGACTGTAAACGAAGAAAAACAATGGAGAACTACTTTAGTGTCATTCTCGTCGCCTTCACTCTGGTAAGCACATACTAGTATATAAATTTATTTCTTACTTTTAAGGTATTTTGAATACAAGTCTAAATTAAAGATTGTTTTGTTCTCAGATAAATAGTAGTTACTGATGTTCTTGACCTTAATGTTTTCATTAACAAAGTCATATTATTGGTGGCTATAAAAATAAATTCCACGTTTTTTCATACATTTTTAGAATGGAAAGTCAGTTTCTATGAATGTTTGTTTATACTTTCTTAACAACTTTGAGTCCGAATTGACGATTATCATAAAATTTGTTATAAATGTACTTTTTAAATAGTGTTGAAAATTAAATGTTTTATTGTGTAAAATAAGATAGTTTCTGCGAAATACTCATCAGAACTTTATGCAAACGGGGTAGCATAAACGTTTTAGTTTTAAACCGATATAATTAAGAAAGTGAGGTTTTCTTGTGATTAAATTCTTGTTTGTTTCTTCTCCAAGTTAATAATCAAACCGATTTTTATGAAATTTGTTAGATAGGTCCTCGAGGAATACAAAATAATATACTAATACAGAAATAAATTTCCTTAAATGAAGACGTCTAAAATGCTTTCATAAAACTACAATATACATAACAAGAATATTAAATTAGATAAAATATGTAGTAAATATTATGCACTGGTCAAATAAGTTACATATTAATAAGTTCTTCGCAATGTAATATTAAAATAAAAAGCTACATAATTTACAGACAAAATTTGAATCCTAGATCGCTCCCGGCATCTACTTTCCCAATATACTGGGCAATTTTAGGAACGCTTGACGTGGTTAAATCATTGCGGCTTGAAAAATTGTGATCACCATGACCTTTGTATATATCATCAATTTAGGTCAGTTGCTCCCCAATTTAATGCATTCGTTTTTTGATTGATCTACATCGTCTATTGCTTCAATGCCATTTTCATTATTTTTCACATTATAGTAATTTGGCTTATGCTGTTCACAACATGGACCTTTTAAATGAAACATGTGCCACCGAGGTAATAAAGTCTTTGAAAATATGAACTTGTATTAAGATTAAAGGCGTAATTAAATTCCACAGAAATGCTTTACGCGTATTCCATTTGCGACTCGTAAAGTTTGACATTGAAACAGTTCGCTCAATTTTACAGCCAGGAAATACACGTCTCCGTAAATTCCATAACAGTTATGGTACATTAGCCAGTGGTTACATTAAAGATAGGTATCATAAAGATTACGTTATAGACGATGTATGTTGGCGCCGTTTAAACCACAAATCTATTTGGTTAGACAAACGGACGTCACGTTGACACCGTGCAAACTCTTCAATTGAATGATCACGAATTTTTAGTTTGTACTACTTTATCATTATTGGCAAACATCAAATATTTATAAAACAGGCAAGAGTCCATGTGGATTACAAGAATCGACACCGTCTCGTTAATTTCTGTTTTATATTGTCACTGTGACCTTCATGTGGGTGTGACATTCCTTCTGTCTATATTAATGTTGAATAAAAACTATTATGTTCTATAATAAACTATGTGACCTATTTGTGAGACGTAGCAGATTCTCGGCGTGCACTGCACATGAGTGCTTGCATATTCGCTTCCTTGCACTCCCTAAGCACCTTTGTTTCAAATGCCGACTATGACCTAACTGCTAATATAGGATCTTATTTATCTGATTCAGTTACTCATTCAACCTAAATATTCAGGCATCATAAATTTCGTGATCACGTCAGGACGATTGGCATTCTATTGTCTTTGTTCCAGACTGTATCAATAACATCTGACCATATAATTCTTAAAGCACTTAAAATCAAATAAAGCTTTCAGTCCTTATTGAGATCAAGGAATGAAAGTGTAAATTTGTCCAAAGTGAAGTGAGCCAGAGCGTCTTGTTCAAAATTAACTCGACAGACATGAACCAGCGTGTGTTTTCAACATACATGCATATCTACATATTCCTTTTACACTCGTCCAACTTTTGCAAATTTAATAAAAATACTACACCCTCCGTCTAAAATAGAAACTGTTATAATGGAGAGTGGAATACTTAATAGACTGGTGCCGTGAGCGTCAACTGAGCTAATAAATTTATAATGCCTAGGCAGCAAACCTCATCGTGTATGATAATTAAAATTCAACGATTGGGTCAGTTTAAATAGTGAATATAATTGTAACTAGTTTATTCATAACTGTCTATTGTATCTGTGACCCTTTGGTTTGGTTTCTAACCATTTTCAGCATGCCCTAATCATTGTTCTATTTTCTATGTTTACGATATTTCAAGCCCTAAATATTTCGGCCTTGTCAATACTTGTAAGACTCCTACCATAAACGCTAAACAATTGAAAGTAATAAAGTAACATATGCGTCGAATGTAGACAACTGATGGTACAGTGAAATTATACAGCCTGATTGTACGCAAACCTGTCCGTGACCCCATTACGTATCATAGAGACCTACTTTGTTTAATGAGATGAAATAATTTAAATGTTGTGCCGGGTGGACCGCTCATAGCAATAATTTTCAATTTAGCCAAATCACAAAGTAAAGTAGCTGTATTTATACGACGAACGATAGCCCATTAAACTCTTATATAGATTTTATATTGGAGTTTGTATTCTTCTATTCCTTTATTAGATACTATTGTAGTTTTTGATATTTATATTAACAGTAATACTAGATAGTAATACTAGATAACAATATATAAATATATATTGTTATCTAGTATTACTACTATTATATTATTATACATTACCTATCGACTATTTAAAGGAAACTTATTATAATAAAAATGAAATTATATGCAAAGCAAACATAAAAGAAAATTGACTTTTAATTTCACTTAAAATTTTAAAAATATTTACTCGTAGAAATAGATGATATTACACTTTACGCAATAATATATTTACTCATGAGTAAAATGAGCAATTAGATCTTTCCTCGTTCACATTTGAAGCAAACTATTGGAATTTTTATTATTTTGTGCTATTTTAGAATAGCCAAATTAATCAACACCGACCAAGTGCGTGTCGAACCATAAATAGTGAATACACAGACAATCGGGCAGACATGACGACAAAACCATGATTTCGTTTTTTTCACTTAGTTTTTAAACTGTTGTGTGCTTTATGCGAGTTTTTTTACTACTCAATCGGTCAAGCTAAGGTGTAAGTTTGTATAGGAATGACTTAGCGCCATCTCGTGAGCGTGAAAGGAAACAAATCGTGCGATACAAAATTGCGTTAACTTGAACGTAATCGAGAAATAACAAAACTTACACTAAGCACTGGTAGAGCCATGTTGAGTCATTATCTTGATTACAGCTCTTAGGGGCGGCTCGATCGGTGTGATACCATGCTCTTACAGAATATCAGCATGAAACGATTGACCTTGATTTAATTGTGTTTCGTACGATGAGTGGTAGTTCCGATGACCCGCTTTCTCCCCCAAATCTTTCCTTATTTTAATGACACAGGAGAATGTCCTTCCTTGGGACACCATCCTCGGGCCTAGGGGGAAGGGTCGCCGAGGGATGTGTGGAACTCTTGATCGGCCGTATGCCTGCCTCGCAAAAAAAAAATCTATCCACTAAATCTAACCTGCGCCCTATCCAACGCGATTTTATGGGGTGCTGCAAGAATTAAACCGTAAGTACTAAATCTGTGACACCCCAATACTCATATGACGAAGACAGGGTGTCCTTCGGGGGAGGTCATCCTCTTCAACAACAAGGAGGGAAGTCCACGTAAGATCAGTCCCCAGTAATCCTCACGGCCTCTGTGCTATAATCATCTAGGGATAAGCTGCAGAAGATGTTGTGCGTAGCGGCGCCTCCGACCCCAGAGCCGCTTTCTATGAATGGGGTCCGTATACGTACTCTTCACCTTTTGTCGTTCTGCTGTCTCCTTCTGGGTCATTACAGACTCGCAAAAGGAGGCTATATCCGACCACCACTGTTGGCTGCGGAGCAGGGCCTCGACCATGCACCCCAGAGACGATGTCTGACCACACACGTTTTTCAATTTGGAATCTCTGTGTTCCCCAAGCAGAGCCCTCCATAAGGATATATCCTATCCCATTTTCCTGTCACATCCCGACAGGTGGTAACCACCTTCTATTAAGTAAGTCTCAAGTCTCCTTCCCAGCTTCGCAATTTAAAAAAAACCGAAGCTTAAAAATAAATCTTGTTTTAGTGCAAAGAAAGCCATTTATTAATTTATAGTGTGTTATAAATTGAATACTTAATTGTCACAAGCAAACTAATTAAATTAAAGTTCCAAGAATCTTAATAGGCTGTTTAATTCCATAGATTTTTTAAAGAGTGACAAGCGTCATATTTTAGACGTTTATTGACTTCGGAACAATAATGTGTGGGCTTTTGTGGGGGCGTTAAACGCTTCTGGGTTACGATACACTGAAGTAGCCGCTTATTACTACCGTTTCAATAATGCTTTGATAGTCATTGTGTTCGGTTCTCGGCTCTCGGTAAACATGATCGGTTGTTCACAAAACTATACAATAGTGTTATGGATTGTAAGTTCATGGTATTAATACCGATAAATATGTTGTTTCTTAATTTTTAATAATTCGACCTGTTTGGGGTTCCGTAGATAGATAGATAGATAGAGAACACTTTATTATACACCAATACAAAAATGAACTTAAAGACAAAAATTCTATATCTATACCTTTGTACATCTAATTATGTAGAAAGGGAGGTCTTATCGCTAAAAAGCGATCTCTTCCAGATAACCCCACACTAAAGCCCCTTAGCCCAGTAGCCACTTTGGTAAAAACCATTGTAAAATCATCGTATCCGTCTGTCACCATGTATATGACAATTATTTTTCTTAGTAACTATTAAGTCTATATGGAAAATATTTGCTAGAAAGGTGATTTTAAAACTGCGTTTTAATCGTTTTTAGCACGGCATTTTATCTATTTAAAATATTTCGACGTTTCGACCATTTTTCAGTAGACGTGATCACGGGAGGCAGAGATCATTGATGACACTTGATACTGAAAAGTGACCGAAACGTCCAGATAAAAATCGAATAAGACGTTCAGAGGCAATTTTATGGGTATTGTTTGAAATATGACGTATTTTCGCTAAATGTTTTTTAAGGGTTCCATAGCCGAACGACAAAATCAGATGACATCACCACTTCGATATTCGGTACTTTGTGTGGAGTGACAAGGACTTGGCCGTGTTATTTTTAAAGAAATCATCAGAAAAACATACAAATCGTGTTACGGATAATATACTCAAACACCAAGACCAGAGTAAATAATACGTAGATCCTTTACACATTGTATCCCGCCGGAAATGGAACCCGGGGCCTTTGCTTTTTAGCGAACCGGGCTCACTAATTATTAGATCCATAGCTCACTGATGCCGATAAACAATATAGGTATAATATATTTTTCAATATCAATTTTACGCAAAAATATATTTTGGGAACATAAGTCAAAAGCTTACTATCATCGGCAATAAATTCTGTACCACTCTCGCATCCGGCTTTGATAACACATTGTGATTTATCCAAAACGTATGTCTACATATACATATATATATCTTACTATGTACATATTACTATTACATTGCTGACAAGACATTATTTCTTACGCGACAATTGTTAACACTTATGACTTTGTTCTACTTCTTAGTTTAGTAGATAGACTAAACTGAAAAATACTTGAAAAAAAGGCTTTAACCGAAATATTGCAATTAATAAAAATTCGGCTAAGTGCGTCTCAGTCCATTAATAATGAAGGGTTCCTTAGAGATAACTAAACTTTACTACTTTTGTAATTTAGCTACATAATCCAAAATTACTAATGGTTATATATGTAACGACTATTACAATACCTTTTTTTTTTATTCCTAGAGTAGAGAGAGCTAGAAGTTTCCAGCCTACCTGATATAACGAGGATTGGGTGGGCACTGTAACCTGGTCATTGCTTTTATTATCGCATGAATTCAGCATACAAGCAGGCGCCCCACCTGAGGGAAAGTGGTTACCGGCGCCTATGGACATTTCTAACACCAGAGGTGCGATCAATATGTATCCGCTCTCTAAGGGACACTGGAATCTCGTCACTAATGCCAGAACACAGCTCAAAGTTGTTAGGACTGCATACTCTGGACCAGGGGTGATAGCCATTCAGTCGGGCAAATACTCTATCTACCACGTGGCTGTGGGTTCTTTTGTCGCCTCTTACGACAGGACGCCCAGCCGCAGGATATTTTCTTCCTGAACGTATAAATATATCACGTAGACGTAACATGTTATAGATTAAGTGTACAATAAACATAGGTAACGTATACATACACAATTTACACAAATGACAAAAATTCTCACAACACTTCAAAAACACAACACAGATGATAAGACTATAATCTAAATTACTAACATACTATAAGTCGAACTAGTATCAACACCAAAATATACAATTCCCCTTGTAATAAAATATTGTTACGAGTTGCAGGACTCGAATTAATATGCCATTGGAATAACTATAGAATTTATTAGAACTATACAAACACGTATAACACAGGTACAAATCTAACTGAACACAACCAGTCCAAACATAAAGCACGATTCAATAACACGCGCAAAGTCAGTCACTAAATAGATTACCGAATGTACACAAGTGTTGCTCCGCTTGTGGTTATCGGTCAACTGCCTCGTCCATCAATCGAGGTATTGCTTTATACTGTACGGATGCAATATATCTGCTCGGCCGCGTAACCAAATTTCCTAGAATCATACCTGGCTAATAACTGCCATAAAAGATTACAATACACACTGGGCTGTTTTTCGAATCACAAAATTTAAACACAAAGTAAACAAAAGAAGTCCGAATGGCGAAAAGGTAATAAAAAGTGTTTCTACAGGGCTGCAGGTGTGAATTTGCCCTTGTCGGCACCTCGGTCGTAACAATATCATAATTAATTTAGAGTGTAAGACCTAATAAAAAATAAATTATACGGATATTATTAAAGATACAGACTTACGGTCTTATTCATATTGAGTTAGAGTAAGTTCTTAAGGCTTCTTTGCGAACCTTAAAGAAGCCTATAAACTTACTCTAACTCAGTCCGCTGGAGTGTGTAGTAATATAAATAAATAATAATAAAAATTCGTTCATCGACGGATAGGCGGACGGACGTAACGTTTTAGCTATGATGGCTACGAAACCCTAAAAACCAACTACTTATGGTGTCACAAAAAGATACAAGAAATACATCGTATGTAACTCTAGTAACAACATTACCACACAAAGGGCACACTGATTTATAGCCTCTTAAAACTGATTCACACACAGTTAATTAACGTAGCAATGTTTTCGCGTTCGGGCCATGCTTCTCGCTCCTCCCATTTTAGATTTAGATGCAGTTATCTTATACTGTGAGCCCATAAAAGTGCACATTACTATCCACTAATGTCCTACACGCATTAGTGTCGCGTTCGTATTACGAAACGATATGAGCATTTATTTAAGCCTTGGCCATATGTTACATTATAGACGTAAGATTAATTTGACGGAATATAAATAAAATTCGGTCAAGTATGAAGGTTTTGTGTTTTCCCACCGAGTTTGTGGTACTGGTGTTCGTTTGTTTGACCGAGTTTAGGATCGTCCAAATGTGTTATTTATTAAAGATTGAGCTATTATTTCGTACCTACTAGATATTGCACGATATTTATAATGGGTACAAATAAACTCTCGGAATAAAAAGTAACTAACAAATGGCATTGTTTATCAATAGTTATAAAACAAATGTTAGCCCTTAATTAATGACCGCACTCAGAACCCAGAGATTTGTTTTTTGTTCCTTAAATGTAATATACGAAAAGATTGATAAAAGTAAATGTGGACGAGTATGAAGAGATTAATGAAAGTAGACAATACGAAAGACAGTGGAGAGCCATTGTCTTTACCTACCCGCATGAGAATCAGGCGTTATATTACATACTAGGATATGCCCGCGACTTCGTCCACGCGTGACTTGAAATTTTTTGAGATTCTCGAGACACAAAGTACCTCAGCATGTTTACAAAAATTGTAAGCTATCGTTTTAGTGGAAAACTGTGCCGGAATAAGCAAATTTTTATGCACCCGAACAACTACAAACCGCTCTCGGGAAAATTCCCTGCGGGGTTCCGGGGATAAAAATATCACATTGACGGCCTCTGTGGTTGAGCGGGCTAAGCCTTTGCGGCGTACCTCACTGCAACGCAGAGGTTCCGGGTTCGATTCCTGGTATAGTAAATTTCGGAAACGTATTTTCTCCGTTATTTACTATGGTCTGGGTGTATGGGATCGGCCCCAGAGTAGTCCGTTGTATATTACCCATAACACAAGCGTAACTTGCTTAATTTGGGGATATACAATGTGTGTGTTTGTCTGCCGATTATTATTATTATTATTATTATTTTTTATTATATAAAATTTCCTCTTGATCAGTAAAAAATTCACAATGGAATTCGTTTTTTTTAATTTGATTGCCAGGATAGAAAGTATCCTAGATTTTAAGTCTAGAAATTTTCTGTCGATCAGCGAAAATCGGCCCAGTAGTTTTAATGTCAATCGCGAATAAACAGACAAGAAATATAAAAAAATTGCATCAGGTTCTCCATCGTTTATGTAGTCTATTCCAGTTTTTTTTTTATAGCTTTAATGTACAGACACGACATTTTTGATGTTTAGAATATTATAATATTATAGATAATATCCCATAAATTTCCTTATTTATGGAATTATGATACTTGTCCAAGGCTGGTTGGCAGGTGTCACGCATCATAATGAGCAAGATATTTTCTTTCACGATGTTTTCGTTTAGTATGAGCGGCTGTTAATTGAAACAATATTAATTTTTGTTTAGAATAATTCCCTAAATGATGCCTGTTTACCAGCTAAGATACGTAGCTACGTCGTTGCAATAATATGTATGAGTGTTGAATGTAATCCAATTCTCAAGAAGTTTAGTACTTGGAATTCAAGGTATCAAGACTTGTTTTTTTAGTTTTGTTTAACACACGCGAGAGTACCCATGGGATGACATTTAACAATTAAAGGTATTTGTTATTTAAGTTAAAAATCAATAATCTGTGTCTGCAATTGCAACCGTAAATCCAATATTGTAACCATTACTGTATTTACGAAGTAATAAAAACTGACACTTAAACTATTTGAATGCAAATTACGTTTGATCGATAGCCGGGTTTACAGTCAACTGTAATTAAATATTGATTCAGTTAGGTATATAGTGCCTTAGAATTAAGTCATTGTATGAATATTGCAAGTTAAGTGGAGCGGAAAATAGCTGTCCCCATTTCATAAATTGCAGGGATCTTATTTGCATTGTGTCCGCACTTGTGTAAGACAATAAGATTGTTGTGACGATTAATATTGTTAGATATATAGATAGAAACCTCTTTATTGTTCACCACAAACACATAAAATAAACAATTTACAGTAATCTCATTTAACAGAAAGGCAGGAACAATGGGCGGCCTTATCGCTTTACAGCGGTCTCATCCAGACAACCCTATGGATTTTATGATCGGAATAACAAGTGTATGACGATGGTGTGCAAAATAAATACATATCAATTGGTGATATAAATCTTACATAATACATATACCTTGAAATAATTTTAAAAAATATACAGTAATTCAATCCAAATTAATAAGCTTCTAATAATTAATTTGGAATTTATTTTATTTTATTACTGAAGCACAGCAGACAGGCTGACGGCCCAACTGTGATGAAAAATGGTTACCGTCGCCTATGGACATTAGCAATACCAAAGGTGCTGCCGGCCTTGAAAGAGAAACTGGAACCAAGCCACTAATGCCAGAACAAAACTCAAAGTTGTTATGGCGGCATACTCTAGACCAAGGGTGGTAGCCATCCAGTCGAGCAAATGCCCTACCACCTGGCTGTGGGTTGTTTTGTCGCCTCTTACGACAGGCCGCCCGGCTGCAGGAATTAGTATTATTTTTAATAACATTACATTATATTACATTACATAACTTCACGCCAGTTCCCTTGCGGGGTAGGCACGAACAACGAACAACTATTTTTAATTAGTATTCATAAATACACCGAATGTTGAGTTTTTGACCATAGCGGCGAGTTAAGACTGATGATAGTTTATGAGACCCAACCGGCATTCGTCCAGCACCGGATATCTTCGTTGTAAGCTGTCCATCCACGGATGGCAAACGTACTACTCGGTGGCAGCTCGATGTTCGGAGTGATCCACGTATAGACCTAGTACAATCGCTGACAGACTACTTGGCCCTTCATGAATGACTTGTCATCGACGCTAGGTTTACTGGACGAGGATGACAACCCGGTTTACATTTGTGAATGGCAATGCTTGTCGGAAGCCGGGTGGCTCTGATGAGCTTATGATTTTAAGGCGACAAGGGTGTGATCACACGAGTTACGTATATTTGAAGAACCACCGGAGACGATCCAACATTTATAGAAAAATGCTTAAAATACTGTCTCGCTAGGCATAAAGTATTTAAGCATAGAAAACTGACTATGTCAACGATCTGCAGTATCTTGGTTGGAAAGAATACCTGAACTTGAATAGTTGAAGGCTAAAAAGAAGTAGGGGCAACGAATAACATGGCGTCAGCTTATTCGTTAGCCACGATGTAGTGCCTATATATATTTAATAAAGAATAGATATTAAACTTAACGATATACTTTAGTAATGAAGTGTAAAATCAACCCTCATTCATTTATCACCCTATCGAAATGTGCTTATTATCCTTATTCAAACTCTAATTAATTACATTTAAAATTGTACACTTAATTTCATTACGCGCCGTGTAATTTGATACGCCGGTGTCGATTCGATCGATTAATTAAGTTTATAGTTGTGTAAAACTTTTACTTTTAAAAGAGAATTAGTAAGTACAAATGAAATAGTGTTGTATTATTTTATTGCTGTAACAAAAAATACCATATTAAAATGATATATGCAAATATCGAATTTAATAGTAACACACTCAACCATAATAGAAATACAATTTAATAAAAATTGAGAACATATTTTAGCCAAATGTGCCCCCCAAAATACAGGCCTCTCCTAGTTTGGGGGTAAACTGTGTACTTTTATAGTCTCAAATAATGTACCTACCTTAAATATATTGTATATTGTAATATATAGTATTATAACCATATAAATAAATAAATGTAACTATTGTTAGGTATATTGCACATCTTTAAATATAAAATAATTCTGTTCGTGTATATGTCACTGAACTCCTCCTGGACGGTTGGACCGATTTTGTTGAAATTTTGTGTGTGTGTTTAAGTGGGTCCCGGGATGGTTTAGATTCATAATTGGATCCATTATATGGCGCTGCAATCGGCTTCTAAATTTTATTTTCTTAGGGCAGGCCAACGTCTGCTGGGCCCACTAGTTTACAAATATATTTTAAACTTTAAAACTGATTATGGCTTTATTTTCTATGGAGATTTATTTCCGGCTCAGCCCTTTGATAAGTGCAATATACATCTTAACATGCCTGTTGCAACTCTTGTCACTACATCTTCTTTCAATCCACAACGTTCTCTTATCACGCTGTTTTTTATCGCATCGCGTACATTATATTCCACACACATATCTACACTTACCTTACATATACTTCTCAAAGCTGTCATTTAAACTGCATTTATCCTACTTTCATGCTTCTTCTGCCTTACCCAACTGTCACTGCCATACATTAACTTTGTTACTAAAACTCCTTTGGTGTGACAGCCAGGCGTGCCTTTATAGATGTCTTCCGGCTGTTCATAAAAGAGTTTAGCACTCCATACGCCTTATTACCTGCTATTGCTCTCCTTTCAATATCACTCTCATGCTTATCATTTCTTGTAAACATAATTCTGTTTTATTCTTTTTAAAACAGGCAGATAACCTACTTAGAAAAACAATGTAATTTATTAATATTAATAGAAATATATAAGTTGATACAAACCTGAATCATTCTTGAATAACTTTGAAGAAGACGTTCTAAAAACAACATTATAGGACACATGTGTTCAAATTGTTTGCTTGAATCTACAAATATGAATTATGTTGTGTAATATTTGCATTTTGCTTGATGAAGGTAATTAAACGATAATTAATTCTCATTGTTCGTTAAATTAATTATGTTGATGAACTAGGTTCATAAGGTTATTTGTTTCTCTTCAACGGACTTACAGCTAGATTCATTCCAAAATTATAGAAAATAAGCAACCACTCCTCCAGAAAAATAAAAGAGACAAGAACTAGATATAAAAAATGTAACAAACAATAACTATAAAAAAACTTATTGCATGAGTTCTGCAGACAGGTAGACAGCCCACCTCATCGAAAGTGGTTACTATCGCCTGGAGAAATTTGCAACACCAAAGGTGCTACAAATGCGCTACTGCTCTCTAAAGGGATACTGGAACCTGACCACTAAAACTGGAACACAAGGTTGTTATAGCGGCTTGCTCTAGACCAGGGGTGGTAGCCATCTAGACGGGCAAATATTCTACCACCTGGCTATGGGTTGTTTTGTCGTCTCTTCGACAGGCCTCCCGGCCGCAGAAATTGTATTCATTCTCCATTCCTGCACGAATAATAAATACTATTTTTCTATAATATATTATTTTTTATAAACTTCTTTCAGACTGCTTCACAAATTTACGAATTTTACAGCTTTTTAAATAGGCATCGGGGGAAACTCAGGCTTGAATAAGTCTTCAATCTGATATCAGTCAAATCACAAGCCATTGAGTAGCGCCAAATAATTTATTTCTTATAATATCACAACATCTCATAACGTCCCACTGCTGGGCTTGGGCCTCCCAATTTTAAAGGAACGGACAGTCTATCCACCACGCTTGTCCAAGGCGGATTGGTGTGTTTGATAAATCGGTTATCTCGATGTGCAGGTTTCATCACGTTGTTCTTCTTCACCGTCAACATGTGGTAATTTTAATAATAGATACATTTCAGACCAGAAAACTGCCTAAGCGTGCATGTTTCCCGACCAGGATTCGAAACCATGTCTCTTTAGAAACTTGAGTTTGTAACTCGAGAGCGTTACTCACTAAAGTACACGATGAAAAGTCAAGTTTTACTATAAAGCAAGTTGCACCTCGTGTATACAACGGCTAAAATAATAATTATTTTTTGCGTGTCATAAACTACGTTCGAGGCCGGCATGTCGATAACATCCTTCGGTTGCAAATGTTCATAGGCGAGAGAACTAATTTCCATCAAGTGAAACGTCACCCTGTCTGTTGTACTCCACCTATAAGAAAGTATATGTAATCAAGGTTTCCTGAATTGCAATCATTAATATTGGAAAACACCTTTCTAATCAATCTACTCCACTTTGTACGATCTTTAATATCTTTAATTTTCACTGTATTGGGTCATATATTCTACTTAACGATGTCTATCTATCGCGTTATTGAGCGCAAAAGCTGTCCTCAAGCTGACAAATAATACCTTTTAATTAATGCTTTTGAATGTATCCGCTAAAAAAATTACACATACGGCGTAAACTCTATATAACGACACCAAAGTGACTGTGTATTTTATGACGTTATAGAGAGTTGTCGTTAAATGGGGAGAAGTCTGTTATTTTTGTCTGACGTCTTTTGCTGTACCAGTAATTTTGTTATACTTTTTTACTTATTTTATTCATATCTTGCGATATTGAGGCATCTTGGTGATAAAGGAAGTACTTAGAAATTCCGGTATTCCGGAATTTCTTAGAAATTTCGGTATGCATGATGCCGACAGTCGAGTTTATTACGGGCTAGGATAATAACGCGATAAAAGAACGCACACAGCTGCGCAGTTTTTAAACCAACTAAAGCCAAGTGATTTCGACGCTTAAGGGAGTTCGTCGTTAAATCGAGTGACATTACATGTTCACACTGTAGTTAGAAAGCAAAATCGTAAACTCAGATTAAACACATGTTTAACCAGACTGAACATTTTACACTTACGATTTACCTATAATTGCTCGAAAAGGAACACAACGTAACACATTTACTCAGCTTTATTCGCCAGATCTTTCTAAGGTCAATACAATTTGTTCTTAATAGGCATATCCATCAATATGTTTAGACAATGGTTAAACAAGTAGGCACAGTTACATTGACCCCATTTTACCTAGAAAGTGTTGAAGATTACAAAAATGGAGCAACGCCCACTCAAAATACAGCCGTAAATCTTAATCCGGACGATTTTAAACAATGTGTAGGTGCTGGGAAAGCATTTGTAAAAACAATACAACAACTAGGTGGTATATCCGATAATATTGCCAATAAACTTGTTTTATGTCCAAATTAAATTAATATGTCTCAATGTAATATATCATGCATTGTTATTAGCTTTATAAAAATATTTTGTGGGTGAAATTAATGCGTAAAACGTGATATTATGTGTCGCTTTCTAATATAACATCATTTCATGGAAATTTTTATTTTAAATGTAAGATTGTAAATAATTGGTCCATACCTACTTTTTATTGTTTACCGGAAAAAATTCATTACACTTTCACATAAAAACAATATACAGGAACAACGAGCTGTCTGATCGCTTAATACAAAGCAAAGATAATGAAAAAAGAAAATTAGGGTTTAATTATGGATTTGAAAAGAAGTTTATTTTTAAATCAACAAATAAAACAAGCCTATGCCCTAATAATCTATATTCAGTTAAAAACAATGTGTAGATCATATTTTAGAATATGTGTTTACTATAAAATAGTACAGAAACACCACTAGTAATGTGATATTGATATCATAAACATTGTCGAATTCTATCGATCCTAAGTATTCGTATTAAATATGAAGCAATTAGAATTATTATATCAAATTCGTTAAATAATGGATGGAAAAATATATAACATTTCAGATTAAACCCAGTATTGATAATAAGATTATGCTTATTGGCTTAACAAAGCCAATAAATACCAATGAAATCGAAGTGAACTTGTGGTCATTAATTAATACGATTAAATGCACCGTTATTCAATAGACGAGGGCAATGAATTAGATATGATTACGCATGTATGTATGCTATGCGATAAATAACTACCTTGAACTTTAATGATTGGAAATATTAATAAGTTCTATTTCACAAGTATATTAAACCTCTCGTCGATTGGTTTTATCATAATGGGCAGAATTCAATCTGTAAGTAATAACAATTTCTCTCTTGTTATATTTACAGATAATCTTTAGTTAATGTTAAATCTATTTATAGTAATCATTAAAATAACTTTTGCAGGGACTGTCTCTGTAATTATCTTAACCGACTGACACAGTGGAGGCGTTAGAGAAGCGAAGATTTGTACTCTGTGATGGTAGGGTTTAAGGTACGTTGGGAGTGGCCCAGGTTAAACTGCAGTACACCTCTCCACACCTATTAGCCACTTGTATCTGTATCCCCGTGCTGTTTGATTCAATATTGGGTGACCTAAATAGTGAGAGGCAAGTCGCCACCTGCGAAATTTATTCGTGGTCTACCAAAATTGCGACAAACAGGCCCACATTCTTAGATCCTCAACTCCATTAGCAGTAAGTTGTCGAAAGGGACTCTGTATGATAGCCTCTAAATCGAAACAAATAATTATAAAAATAAGCTTATTCCCTCACAGTTTCCACTAAAACGATAGCTGACATTTTTTGAAATGCTGCGGTACTTTGTGCCCCGGGAATCCCGCGGAAATTTCAAGTCAAGCGTGAACGAAGTCGCGGGCATATCGTAGTAAATTAATATAATAGTAAATGATTGTCTTTAGATTTTTTACTCTTAGTCTATTTGAAAGCTCCAAAACAGCGCAACGGATTGCAATGAAAATATTAGAAATTAAAACAGCAATTATATTTTGAATGTATGCGTAAGTTTCAGTTCAATATCTTGCAGGGTTCAAAAGATAAGAACGAAAAATCCAATACTCGCGCATAACTAGCATATTCGAAGTAGCGTACATAGCTAGTATATTAATATGTATGTTGTTTTTTATAATGAATAGCTTCGCGTTTGACTGGCATTGTGTCTGATGTCAGGTGGAAATACAGTCTAAGGTGGAGCACGCTTACCTAGAAGATACTTGTTCACGCGAGACTTGAAGACACGTAGATTATATTCTTCAGAAAAGACAGACGACGGTAAAGAGTTCCCCTCTTCAACGGTGCGTATGATAAAAGTGGAAGCATAGCGTTTCGTCAAGTCGAATCGAAAGTCGACAGAAACTCGTGAATTGTTTTTCGTTAAATAGTCATAATCTAGCGGAGCAAGCTGCGAATTATGGGAAGCTTCAAGCAGTAGACATCATTTAATTGACGTCCATAACGAAACAACCTATCGCGTTTCTAAAACGGCCATAGCTAACTACAACTCAATTTTAATATTAATCAGTATTATCCTCACGCGTGGGGGTTATGCGTGACATGTCATGTTACTGAGTTACTGAAAAAGCCTAAAGCTCCCTAAATTAGATTAAAATTTTCATCAACATATTCTAGGCCAAATATCATGAGGCACGCGTCCATGTAACTTTATGCGTAGGCGCGCTAAATGCTTTTAAATATTTAGTAAATATTGTTACGAGTTACGCAGGACTAGAATTAAAATACCGTCGGAATTATAATCGAATTTATTAGAACTATACAAACACGTATAAAACAGGTACAAATATTACCGAACGCAACAAGTCCAAACGTAATGAAGAAGATCGTAATTCCATAAAACGCGCAAAGTGCGTCACTAAATAGATTGCCGAATGTAGTACACACGTCTTGCTTCGCTCGTGGTTATCGCTAGACTGCCTGGTCCCTCAAACGAGGCATTGATTTATACTGCACAGATGCAATGTGTCTGCCCGGCCGCCGAATTTCCTAGAATCACTTTATACTTTAAATCCGACACACCTGGCTAATAACTGCCATAAAAGGTTACAATACACAATGGGCTGTTTTCTAATCACAAATTTTAAACACAAAGTAAACAAAAGGAGTCCAAATGCCGAAAGGTAATAAAATGTGTTTTTAAAGGTATGCAGGTGTGAATTGGTCTTTGTCGGCATCTAGGTTGTAAGAATATTATAAATTATAAAATATATTTATATACCCTAAAACATAATTATTGGACTGTGGTTCAAAAGATAACAAGTATATTGCTACTTCATATCACTCAGATTATAAATATGTAACACAATAATTAATTAAGTAGTCATAAGAACGTAGAAGTTCCTATTTGTGAGAATGCATTGATGAAAAGATGAGAGAACTTGAAAAAGCTCGCATGACGAAAACTTCTTTAAATACCAGTGACAAAGATGGTATTATTATACCCATGCTTATCCAAAATTTATTGGAAGGTTTCATACGTTAGTGAATAGGTAGTAGTATCTACCTAATGTCGATATGTACATTTCTTCGTGTTGTTTTCCTTCACCTTCATTCGTAACATACTTTTATCTTTAATAACCTTCACGCGTTAATTATAAAAATATGTAAATTGGGTCACAGAAATTTCCTAAGCGGTATGTACTTGCCTTTATGAGGCTTTGAATTCGCGTCATTCTAATGAGACGCAGATGTCTGAAACCAGGGGTATTGGAGTAAATTGATATAAGAGACGTAGTCATCGACTGGATAAAACGAAAAGAGTAACTACATTTAATATTATATCCATGAGAATTATACAAAGCATATAAATTAGGTAATTTGAAGGAAATGTAGACAATTTATTAGGAATTCAACCATAACAGCAACATTGATACTTTAATTGTATAATAAGATCAGATAAAAACATATTAAAAAGAAGACCTAGTATATTACTGGATCCTTCACTATAGTGCTCAGTAATATCACATGTAACCTCGTAGCAGTCCTTGATAGCACATTAGCGACGGACTTAACACGTAAAGTGTTAATATTTCTCCAGTTTTATCTTAGCATTTATCTGTAATTACTTGGGTGTCAAGTTCTCCACGCACATTCGTACTGGGATATCAAGAATAAGGCTCAAATACCCGTTATTTTGATGCAAAAACCAGTGTAATCGTCTTCACAATTTCTGTTAAGTGTATATTACTTAGTGGAACATGCATTATAATTTTAAGTAAATGATACATTTTATTTCTTTAATATTGTAGCTATTATCATTAGTTTACTTTTATGTCTTATCTCCTTTGTTTATTTGTCACTTGCTTGGTGTTTTTGGTTTTCTGTTAATTATTTTTTTAATATAAATACGTACCATATTTAAGTTCCGATCGTTGGCAGTTATAAATGTTTAAGTAACTTTGTTAATTTCTATTTCAGAGAAACCTGAAATATTTCGTGTCTTCCAAGTATACGCAATGTATGTTTACATACTGTTATAACTTAGCGAATTGCCAAAAAGTTGATGACTCGTCTATTTTTATTTCTCAGTGATATCCAGTTCATTTAAAATATTGCATTACTACTGTGTGGTACGGGCCTGACAAATTCATTAAATTGGGTTGATTATTATCCTAAATGTCAATACACAACAGAAAATGATTATAAAATACTATAGATGGAAGTGGATTTTAAAAGCAAAAATCAAATAGAAATTATGTCCAACCAACTAACCAAATAGAATAAGTCAAATAACGGAATTATTCCAATACGATTTGAAACCTTCCGCAAGCTTTTAGACACATGCATTGCAGAGTTTTATGAATAGAAAAAAATATTAACATCTTTGCGGTTAGTTTTCACTGCGATATCTATATTTTTTAATCGTCGAGTGTAAGAGAATTTTTAGATATTACTTTAGAAGCTTAATAAAGTCAAAATAAACCCGACAGTGTAAGCAGGCCCATCTCTAACTTAACTGAGCTAGCATCTGACTTTGATGAGTGTTAACACAATATTATAATTGTTGTGGTCGGTAAGGAAGACTACGGACTCTGCGCGAAATAAGTTTTCACAATGCGTCTTGAAAAGGATATAATCAGTCCCTCTTTCATAGAAGCTTTCTAAGTCCAGCTCTTTAAATGTTTATGGTTAATGGTCTCTGAAAGGCCCAAATCGAGAACTGCATATTTACATCTTTCCTCTATTTCGAACATTTGCTTAGCTCTATCGTTTAAAGTAGTGAGTATTGCACGAAACCTCGTCTATTTCTTCCTTGCTAAGCTTGTATATACAAATGTTGTAACTGAAAGAAAATAGCCTGCGACTTACGATTCTTTTTTTTTATTGTTCACGGTCGCCATACTGTTATGGTCGGTGAAGATAGATACAATGGTTTTAATAAAGAAATATTCTGCCTTTTGTGTTATTTTATATAAACCTAATAAACACAAGAATGAATAATATATATTTCTAACAATATTTTTTACTCAACAAAATAAAAAAAAGTTTGACATAAAAAATCACATTCAAAATGCTATAATAGAAATAGGTTTTTTACAGTAATGAGACTGCAACAATATTATTATTATTATTATTTTATTGCAGCGGAGATCAGAAGACACGCAGACGGCCCACTTGATGGAAAGCGGTTACCATCGCCTATGGACATTTGCAACACCAAAGTTGCTACAAATGCGCTGCTGCTCTCTTAAGGGAAACTGGAACCTTGTCCCTAATGCCGGAACACAACTCAAGGTTGTTATGGCGACATACTTTAGACCAGGGGTGGTAGCCATCCAGTCGGGCAAATGCCATACCACCTGGCTGTGGGTTGTCTTGTCGCCTCTTACGACAGGCCGCCCGGCCGCAAGAAATTGTATTCTTTCTCCGTTCCTGCACGGATAAATTATTTGCTATAAATCGATTAAATAAAAAAAAATTGTCCCTAAGTTTGCATATACCTAACCGAATCAGCATAAAAAATGTACAAGTTATTAGTTGACCCGTCGAGCTTAGATTCGTTGTAAGTCCGGTGATGTGAGTCATCCTTATTCGTATATGTTTCTAAGTTACATTATATACAGCAATATTCATCTTATTAGCATCCTTAATCCGCCAGTCAAGTACTAATAAGCTTTTATACTCCATCAATATTCCTTAATCCAGTGAATGGTTAAGATCACCATTAGGAGGCATAAGTTATAATTAGACATAATAATGCGGAAGATATTGCATGCTGGCTAATTTAATTTAAACTATATTGTTAGAGAGTTATAGACACTGCGCTCTGGATTTCCAATATAGTATTTGGTTATGAAGGAAAAAATGATACTAAAACCTTGAGTTATGTTAATTGAAATTCTCGAAAAATTACTTGTGTATTGATAAAAAAAAGACTAAAACAGGAATGAAACAAAATCAATTAAATAACGATAACACAAATCAATGTAGATATAATATAATTTAGAAGGAATGTTTAATTTTTACTCATGCATATCCTTTAAAATATTTTTCATCGGAACAAGGCTTGGGCAGAACTTTTGAAATATAAGGTTCTATTTTATATTCAACTAAGATCTACGAGACTATTTATTTAGAATATTTAGTTTGGGTTCATAAGTGCAATTTAGTTTTAAAATTAACTTATAAATGAAAGTAACTATAATACTTTATTAAAACCTTGCTGTCTAATCAAGAATTAAAATTTATATCTCTTACATCTCTATCATTATTTACCACATTCTCCAATCAAGAATTGAAATTAAAATGACGTCATGGACACCGAGAAAATGATTTTTTAGAGATTATTTATGTCCCAATAAGTATTTCAGATACATTATACGTACTCCAGTTAGCGATAATATTAACGGGTAGAAATATTATATCAGTCTATAAGAGTCTCGCTGCTCTGCCTCTTCGTTTTAGATGAAAAAACGGTACATCCGTTGCGCTTATCTAAGTTGAATTTGTGGGTTTCGCAAATAAGTAATCTCGATGCCTGTGTAGGATTCTCTTATGATATGATGATAATGAATGTTCTAGACTCTAGAACATACATACCGCGTCTTTTTTTATTGCAGAAGATCAACAGACAGGCAGATGGTCCACTTGATGGGAAGCGGTTACCATCGCCTATGGACATTTGCAACACCAAAGGTGCTACAAATGCGCTGCTGCTCTCTTAAGGGAGACTGGAACCTGGTCACTAATGCCGGAACACAACTCAAGGTTGTTATGGCGACATACTTTAGACCAGGGGTGGTAGCCATCTAATCGGGCAAATGCCCTACCACCTGGCTGTGGGTTGTTTTATCGCCTCTTACGACAAGACGCCTGGCCACAGGAAATTGTATTCTTTCTCCGTTCCTGCACGGATAAAAACTGTCTCTAGATACTCTAGAATATCTAGAGAACCGTTGCGTAGTTGAGCGTGGGAGCTGAAGACCTCAAGTTTCTTTGCTGTTGGCATGTGGTTGTTGTAAGAATTTTGGTTCAGAAAAACCGCCTAAGCTGTGTATTCTCCCAACGAAGATTTAACACATATTTTTTTAATGAAACGCGCTTTAATCCATGGCAGCCACCAAGTACCGAGTACGAGATAGTATTATATAAGAATAAACGTGAATATTTGCTTGCACTTCCGAAATTGCAAACAATTTAGGCTACTTTATTATTGGCCTAATTGTAAATATGGTGTTTCTAAGTACCAACATATTCAGGTTTTTTTATTTTTTATTATTGCTATTAACATCTCTACGGATTCGAATTCCGTGCCCTTTTTTACAACTTAATTTCTATGAAAGATTTTAGGGTGCATACACGCTTATTGTTTATTTTTGTTACTGTGTGTGACTAAATTTAGTGATTTTTATGTTGTGGTGTACCTTAAGAATAACTTATTATATTATTTTATTCTAATTTTAATACTAAACTTATACTAATGTAGAGTGTATCTGTTACATGCTGATGTTGTGAGGAAGTGCATGTGCAGTGTGGGCCTTATATCTATACTTATATATATTGTCCTAACACACACATATTCAGGTTTAAAATAAAAACATTTGAAAGTTTTTTTCTAAAATAATAAAGAATTCTGTTTATGATATGCGTACTGTACTGTCCATTACTTTACTGTGTACTTCAATAAGTGGGTAAAGGATTTGAAAGTATAATTATCCTAAGATGCAATATGCCATAAAATACCATCTCAGGCGTAATTCGCTGTCAACATCAGTTACGTTTTATTCAGGACATAAATACAATATATACTAATATTTCAATCCTACGAATTATTATAACAATGTGAAAGAGAATTTCTTTATATCGTATAAACTTTTTTTTTTATTGGGTCTTTTTTCGACCCAAACGCACCCCCTGACGTTGTCAGGGATCTTGTTATCAGTTTTATCTTTATTTATTTTTATTATTGGGCAATATATATATTTTAATATATTTTGTCTTATTGCTATGTAGTACATATATGTATCTATCTATTTATTTATGTATTTCATAAGTATATTAATTAAATAACGTTAATTATTGTTGTTCGTGCCTACCCCGCAAGGGAACTGGCGTGAAGTTATGTATGTATGTATTAATTAATATTTATTATAACACGAAGACTTCGTAGTCTTAAATGAGAAATTGTTTTTATACATTTTAGTATATACGTATTTATAATTTACGTGGCATTCTATGCGAGTATAAATAACTCAATATTGAAAAGAATGACTCTAAACGTATACGAAACCCTAAAAATGACCATGAGCACATTATTTCGAGCATATACGAGAAACATATTTAGTATTTTGTTTATATATTTACTATTATAATAAATTATGATAGCTTATATCTCATGAAAATGTAAAACTATACTTTATACAACTATATTCGTACCTTTTAGTGCAGTGTACCTCGTAGTAATACTAGTATCCCATCAGTGGTCAAAATGCGACTATAATTCATTTAAATTCAGAATTCTTTAGCCAAAATCTATTTTGTGCGAACATTTCATCACATACCATTGTGTTTAATTTTGACATTATATTATGTGTTTGATATAGTCTGTATAAAGCTAAGCAACGAACGGTTTATTTAATTTAATATATTTGTAACACATCTAAAAATACTTTCTGCACTTAAACTTAAAATCTTACATTCATTCCTTCATTCATCCATTTACATTATGTGCGCGAAAGGGATACAAAGATTTCTCTTCACGTATAGTATATTATAGATTCTTTTTGACAAGAAACTTTCATGGTTCTTTAAATCTTTCTAATTTATATGTATCTCCGGATAGCCGTGTAATTCACTGTCAACTCTATGTATAAAGTATGAATAATCTCAACGCTTCACAACTTACTGGCGTGACTAATTGAATAGCAAATGATAACTGCCGGTAATTTTCTTTAAAGGCCTATAAAATAAATATCCTTAGAACTAACTGTGTTTAATAAAGTAATTATACCTTTAATACATCGTGAATGTGTTTGTATTTTTGCTATTCAAAATAACACCTACTACTTCATATTTAAAACATACTATGCATAGTTTTGTTTCAATGATAAAAGAATATCAGGAGCAGCAATCGTGTTGTAAAAATAAGTTCTAAGCGTTTTATTGTTTAATTTTTTAAAAGAAATAGGCTAATGTATATATTATTTTTTTTACTGTTGGTTTAAAATTTGTTTTATTTATTTTGACTTATTTTGTCCGAAACACATGATAAATATTAAATCAAACGATATATTTATGTAATATTGTAGTTTTCTTGCCGTTATAACATGTAATATTAAAAATGGTTCCAATTAAATAAATAAATAATCGGTAGACACACACACATATTGTATAACCCCAAATTAAGCAAGTTATGCTTGTGTTATGGATAATATACAATAGACTAATCTGGGGCCGATTTCAGACACCCAGAGCATAGTAACTAACGGAGAAAATTCGTTTCTGAAATTTACCATACCACAATTGAACCCGGAACCTCTGCGTTGCAGTGAGCTAGGCCGGCAAAGGCTTATCCCTCTCACCATAAAGGCCGTCAATTAATTTTATTTTACTGTGAAACAAAAGTCAATTACCAAAAAAAAACACTTATGTTATTGACAACCCTAATTTTCGCATCTATCTGCTACAATTTTATTGCATACGAACACTATCTAATAGCAAATCAATTAACCGATAATACTTATCACGTAATGTCGCAGATTGTCGTAAAAGCTTTGCATTATTCACGCTTCATTTTCCGGTAGAAGTTTGAAAAATGGATGGGCATTTGATAACAGCTACATCATCATACTTTGGTATGAACACTCATTGTGATACATTAGTTTTAATGGCCAAGACCGATATAACCAACCCTAATAACCCATCCGGTCTTCTGCAAATAACTTGTTTCAGATGGTCACTTTGTATAGGGTTTGATGATAATAATTATTCTTAAAGTTCGATGAAACAAATAGGTAACTTTAAAGTTTGTTATTTGTTCTGTTTAAGATAAAGAGCATTATTGTAGGTGCTAGATGCGCCTACTAATCATAGTTTGTAACCAAAGAGAAAATTAAAAAAAAAAATATTTATATTGTTACGATTTGCAGGACTATACAATACAAACACGTATAACACAGGTACAAATATAACTGGACACAACCAGTCCAAACGTAATGCACAATTCAATAACACGAGCAAAGTCCGTCACTAAATAGATTACCGAATGTACACAAGTCCTGCTCCGCTTGTGGTTATCGCTCAAGTGCCTTGTCCATCAATCGAGACATTGCTTTATACTGCACGGATGCAATGTCTGCTCGGCCGCGTGACTGAATTTTCGAGAATCACTCCTAGTATTAATATTACAATACACAATGGGCTGTTTTTCTAATCACAAATTTTAAACACAAAGTAAACAAAAGAAGTCCAAATGCCGAAAAGGTAATAAAATGTGTACAGGTATGCAGGTGTGAATTTTTCTTTTGTCGGCACCTCGGTCGTAACAATATTGTTGACATAGGAAAGAAAAATTATTAAAACAAAAATACAACAGTCCGGATATCTCGATAGCATACTCTAACAATTATTACCAAGAAACATGATTTAGGATTGTTTCATTGGTTCTTCAGAACCATTAAGCAAGAAATATCGTAGAAAATATCAACATACATACAAGATGCCAGTTAAGCTGAGAGATAGACTTATAAAGTCATCAATAGACCTGTTCTTTTGGCAGAGAAGCATAGTTAGTACATAAGTCACATAGGCAGCAGTTACGTGTTATTGAAATGAATATACTATGGTGGATTCACGCGTACGTCAACGGCTTAAAAGACGAATAAATGTCTAGAAATATTTTTTTATATTTTTTGTTATAGGTAGTTGGACGTGAAGGCGTCCTGGCATCTACAACAGCACAAGAAATGCGCTGTGGACGAAGACTTGTGTCCGGTCTGTTCTCCCGCCCAAGGTTACCACTGGGATATTCCTACGTGACGACAGTTCCCCGAGGAGCATGTCGACTAAACGTATCCGAAATTGTATCCAGCGAGAACTATATTGGTCAGTATTATATACAGATTCGCAATTTGTTCGCAATGTGTTATCTATTTGTATGTACCTATTTGTATAAAAAATGGCTTTAGATATTTATTTTTTCTGTTTCGTGGGTTTATAATTGTTTTACTGTAACATATTGATGTTATATACTAATAGGTTTTAAAATGGAGCACACGTACTTAAGAAAAGACGGAGAAGGGAATGTCCTAATTATCATAAGGTTTAATATTATATTTTTATTATAATATTTTTATAAATAGTAATAATTGGTTTAGTTTCCTTGGAATAAAGATTTCATGATTTGCGCAATCACAGCTGCAGCCATATGAATCACCTTCTTCAAAATGTATATTGTATGCATTTTCGAAAACAAGGACGGATAATGGATACTTCTTACGGTGAAGAATGTTATAGTTTTCATGTGATACACATCCGCAACATGCGGCTTGGAATTCGCGTGTTAAGCGCAAATTAAATAAATAATCAGCAGATAAACACATGTATTTCATATTCCTAAATTAAGGAAGTCACGTTTATGTTAAATACGTGATTATATAACAGGTAACTTTAGGGCCGATCCCATACACCTAAACCAGTGTATACAACACACATTTTGTTTACGAAATATACCATATCTAATATCGAACCCGGGGTCTCTACCTTTCAGTGAACTAGATGAACTTTTTTTTAGTTAAAATTCAAGTTATACTGTAATAGTTTTAGAATTTCGAATAATAACCTATATAGTAGTAAATGACGCTAGACACAGTTGTGTAAATATTACCTATTACATAGATCTTTTCGCATGTCTACAACTATTGTTTAAACATACTGTGACTTTGTAACCTTGTAACACATCACTTAATACATAGAAACGATGCCAATATCGATTTTTGATTGGAACAATGACGTCGAGCACAAGTAATAGGTCACAACCAACGATTTTAATCGAGAGATGAAGTTATCGCCAGAGCAAAGATTGATGTCGAATCGATTAATCGGAATTGCATGCGCGAACCGCGGGCATAGCTCTTCAATAGACGCGCCTACGCCGCAAATTGTGAGATAAATGGAGGTAGTCTGCTGCGCAATTGGTGGTTAATTATTTGCATGACGCACCCGTAACAATTTATATGAAGCAAACGATAGATTGAGACCGCCGTTTAGTTTTATTCGTTGAGTTACATTGTTTAATGTATTTCTTTATTTTAGCATTAAAGGTAACAAATGGTTCGTACATTATGAACGGTGAATTTGCGGTGAGCGCGCCGGGTTCCTATGAAGCAGCGGGTGCGCGATTCATGTATACGCGCAACGCCGGTCTCGACGCCGTGTTTGCCCAAGGGCCTTTAGACCATGCTGTTGATATAATGGTATGTTTCTTAGAAAATTACTAAAATCATTTCTAACATCAGAAGGGCGTAATGTTAAAAATATTTTTCTTTCTGCAGATTCTTTATACTCAACCGAATCCGAACATCAAATACGAGTTTCTAACAGATTCAGATCCTGACGATACAAGTAACGATATACCGACCGCTAATCCGGCGCCACACCATTCTATTCAAAGGCACCATCGACATCACAGTTCTCAATCTCACACAAGAGATCTTGAGTATTCGAAATCTGAACCCTCATTAGCGAAGCAACCTGACTTTAACGCACTGGAGAGCCAATCTCAAGTAACAAGCAATGTTATTGGTAATAGAAAATTTGCTTGGAAAATTCTGTCTTTTACACAATGTTCTCGAAGCTGTGGAGGAGGTTTACAGATTGGTAAATTTAGGTGTACGGAAATTGAGGAGAAGGGGGATAGAGAAGTATCGCCTGTCCATTGCACTGGATCAGCGCCTGCGACTCGTCGCCGAAGATGTGGTACTGCTCCCTGTCCACCCCGTTGGAGAGCAGCGGCTTGGGGACCTTGTCCGGTATGTGGCCCAGCGCATCGGACTAGAATTGTGGGCTGCGTCCAAGATCACGCTAACGGAATAACAAAGGTAGTTAATATACTTATGTCTTAGTATATTACTTGTAATTTGTATTACTTTCAGTAAATTTCTGCATAACCGCAATGATAGTCAATTTAGAACCACTTAAGTTATAATTTGATCGTTGGACCAATATTTACGTTTAAAATTTCCTATTCTCATTTTGTAGATCTATTGCCTCTAATATAAGTCAGATTTACTTTTGAACATTAAATGGAAAATTTTGATTTCATTTCTTTCTTTAACTGATTATAAATCATTTTCGTTGCTTAATTGCGCCAATAAAGTTTAACTAATTCAATACACGCTAGTGTTACTTTTGTGTATTATGGTCACATATGTATTTATTTCTTTCGTTAAATGATCAAAATATAATCTTTCTATCAATATATATCTGAACACTGTATTAAAATTGGTTCACCCTATCAATACAATTAGAAAGCATTTTACTTATTGAATTGCTTGTTCCCAAAATTAAGACAAAAACGATAAAGAATTTGGAATTTATAGATATATGACAAGTCTTAAGTACTCTATGTGAAGTTTGAACTTTTTGTTGGTAGTAATAATATAAAGCAATATATTTGTCACAAAGCACATATTGTGTGTTTTCCTTTAATTTCAGATAAGTGATCAAAAATGCCCACTCCCCATGCCTCCTAGTAGAGAGTTATGTGACATTCCAAATTGCGATGGAACCGCGGTCACGTCGAGTGTTCCTCGACTTGACTCCAGACGCCAAGTACGCCCAAGGGATCGCATAGATAGGGTTGATACCTTCCGCGAAGGACCAGTTATATCCCTGGCGTCAAACCTAACAGACAATGACGTTATTACTCCAGCACCATCTTATAGCTTTACTGCTGCTGGTGGATGGTTGTATACAGAATGGTCAGAGGTAAGAATTAGGTACACACTATGTTCTTATGACGTACTCATATTGATTAATTTACAAGTGCACATTGGAAAAGCGTTCCGGGTCATATTGTGCCGTCGGTAAACTATTGAGGGATGACGTTACTATTACAGATGGTCAAGAATAAATATAGATTAATAACAAATCAATCAATACCTATAAAGCAAAATTTTAATAATTCGTTTGAATAAAATATGCAAAACTTTAAATTGGTATAATTAGAGGATCGGACAGAAATGTATAGTCGGATGTTATCCTTTTCAACGTGTTTAAAATGAAATAAATTTAAAGATATAACATAATTTGTATTTTTTAGTAAGTAACTGTGGTGAAAACCTAGGAATCTAGTATACCAATTGATTTTTTTTCTTTCTAGTGTGTTGGTTGGTGTGTCGGAGGTGGTGTACAATCGCGAGGCGTGAGATGTGCTGATCCCACCGGGTGCGCTTCCCACCGAGCCCCAGAAGCTACACAAACGTGCCCCATAAGGAAACAATGCGATTCCCAATGGTTCACTAGTATGTGGACACCTAATTTGTTACTTTTATATAGAACCTTCGATTTTACTTATTTAGTTGTTGTAAGCATATTCAATACAGACACAGGTCTGTATTATTAAATCTGGGCATACAGAGTATTCGCCAAGGTATGAGAATACAGAGTGATTTCACAGATCTTTCACCATATAGCTTTTGAGCCCATATATCATAATCCTATAATGTTATCTAGTTTTCACACCAAATTATCTAAACGACTATAGTGTTTAACTAGCAATAATTGATGAATTATACTTTGCCCAAACTAAACAAGTTATGCTTGAAATACAAGAAACACCAACAACGGCAAGTGCATTTATTAAATGTGTATCCGGCCTGATATCGCACCCCGTTTTTTGGCGTGCCAATAAACTAAATGGACCAATACTTAGATCACTTGATATACGTATGTATAAAGTATTAGAATCGTAATTTGATTATGTACACTGTAAGATAACTTCACATACTGAATTATTATCATTTTATTCTTGTGCTGGTGGTAATAAAAAAATCAGCTGTTTACTTGTCTTACTAGTAAGTATGCCAAAAAACGAAAGTACCTACAGTCATAAATTGGACAGTAATTAATTTTAAGTTTTATTGACGGGATTTAGGAAGCAAAAACCAACGACCAATAGGTACGGGATAGAGTAACCACTGAACCCGTCATTTTACAACACTAATGAATTAATGAAATCTGTCTAAAGGTGATTGGTCACCGTGCTCAGCAGCATGTGGTGGTCGACAAGTGCGTGGTGTAATTTGTATCGGTGGCAATGGAAGAAGACTTCGTGATGCCTCATGTCGAGCTCCTCGACCTGAGGCACAGAGGGATTGTGGAGGCGACTGCACGCCTTCCTGGTACTTAAGTGATTGGAGCGAGGTATGTAACAATTTAAAATAAGAAGACTCTGTATTGCATGCACATAACAATGATTAATTTTTTTGTAAAATTAAATATCGAAGTTAAAATTAATTTAGGAGAGAAAAGCTAGCCCTAGATCACTGTCTGGAAGAAATGTTCTCAAAAGACTAACCTTGTTACCTCATTGCATGGTAACGCTAATAATTTGTGCGAAATATATAGTTATATACCAATGTTTTGATCGCGTGAAATATCTACCAGACGTTGGTCATATCCCGACAAAGCCTGTACGCTTCAGATCTCTATGGTCCGCATGGTAGAAAATAGGTATATATGAATCTGTTTTCGGTAATTGAATATTTTAGGCATTTTATGGCATCCTACTATACAGCACCTGACCCGGCTGTCACTATTTTTTTAACAAATAGTATAATCTTCATAATACTATTTTTTCTGTCGCAGTGCCAAGGCCCATGTGAAGCTGGAATACAATCTCGTACCGTGTGGTGTGCTAGGGGAGGCATCGAAGGGGCCTCTGGGGCCGTGAGAGATGGAGAATGTCCCGGGGTGAGGCCGCCAGCTAAGAGATCTTGTGTACCAGCCAGATGTTCCACTAGACCAGTTGTCAAGCCAGCTGTCATTGACCCACCTCCTTCAGGTTAGTTATGTTGAAACATATAGAGAAATACTTAGAATTAAAATTTATAGATTACTTATTTCAAAAATAAATCGAATTAATTTATTCCCAATTAAATCCACATATTTTCGGCGTCATAGTTAAAGTCATTCATATATAGGTTAAAAAAAACAAGTTACTGCATAGTTTCTCCAGCTCACCTAAACAAAGCCATGCTTATATTAGCAAGGCCAGGTACGATAGAGTAGGATAATGTTCGAATGCTTATTAAGCGAAATATGTGTATGTATATTGCTGCCGACAAACTGCGCTGCAGTTTGTCAATGTAATTGTTTGTATGATCTTGTAACTTTTTTTATTGAAAATAAATTTAAAAAAGTATATATTTGATACCTCAAAATTAATACTAAATAACTATCATATGTCATGTAAAATATTTGTGGAGATTTCATTAGTAGCTACATAGGTACATATTTATATTTATTATTTTCAGTGGTTGACCCACAACAAAGAGTGACGAGACACCAAAGTCGATTAAACAAGGACAGAACTTATGCTGATGGTAAGTATTAACTTATAATGCATGTAGGTTCTTTAAAAAGGTGTTTTTCATAATCACTATTTAAATGGAATGCACTGCCAGAGTCCGTGTTTCCCGAAAAGTACAATCCGGGTATCTTCAAGTCTCGTGTGAATAGGTATCGCATCATCGTCCGGCATTAGACGTGATCGCGGACAAACGCAAAACTATTTAATATAAAAAAAATGCGGAATATTTCTTTTTTTTAACGATTATAATTATTACGACATTGGGTAATTTTCCTTAATTTTCTACTACTCATCAAGCAAATAAGTTAATCTACAATATTATAACATTTTAAACCTGCCGTGCCTGCTGTGTTAAAGATATTTGAAAAAAACCACTAGAATAGATTATATTAAAGATGGAGAAGACGATGCATTTTTTTTATTTCTTCTCTGTTTGTCAGTTTGTTTGTTTGTTCGGGATTCACGTAAAAACTACTAGGCCGATTTCGATGCGGTTTTCTCTGATCGACAGCAAATTCTTAGACTTAAAATCTTTGCTACTTTTGAGAATTTTTCTGGGTATTATTTAAAATAGCCAGATTAAAAAACATCAAATTCCAATGTGATTTATTTACTAATCGATAGAAAATTTAATGTAATAAAATATGTGATATTTTTATTCCGGGAATCCCACGGGAATTTTTCCGAGAGCGGTTTGAAGTTGTTCGGGTGTATAAAAATTTACTTATTTCGATATAGTTTTCACTAAAACTATAGCTGCGGGATGTTGTCCCGGGGATTATGTCCCCAGAATACCAAGAGAATTTTAAGTGAAGCGTGAACGAAGTCGCGGGCACATCCTAGTAGATTATATAAATCCGATATCAATCGAAATTACATCATAACGCAACAGACCTTATTTTAATTCCTTATTTATGGATGTGGAGACCATCTTGATACTTTTCACTTCATAGTTAAAAAGCTAAGGATTAGTTAAACACAATTTTTAGATAGGAATCCAATATCCGCCACTTATTGACTTATGGCCGGTTCTTATATTAACCGACTGTTCATTTGCCTTACTATCGGTTAAAATTTGACATAAGTTCAAGACAAGTAATATCAAAATTCAACTGATGGTAAGGCTAGTGAATGAAAAATAGTATACAATTTATGAACCGACGATAAAAATAAAAGTTATTTAAGAATAAACGTCTATAATATTTTTTCGTTTCTTTTTTAGGCGCTTGTGTTGATAAACTTAACAACTGCGCATTGGCGGTACAAGCGCGTCTCTGCCACTATCCCTACTACGCCGAGTATTGCTGCAACTCTTGCCATGGACGGTAGGATGGCACGCATCTGAAAGGTATTATACTTTTTTTCATTGAATGAAACTTCTTAAATCATGGTCTCATGGTGGTAACGCACCTGCACCAGTATGAAATTTCAATGACCTAGATTCGAATCCGGGAGCATGCATCACTTCAGTGATTTTTCTAATTTAATGGACATATGTATTGTTACAATTATTACGTGCCGCGATAACTGATACGTGATATCCGCTAATCCACCTTGGACCAGCATAAACAGGTTTACCATCTACACCCTTAAAATAAGGAGGCTTAAGCTCCAGCAGTGTGACGTTTAAGGAATTATATGCATATGTATTTGTCGGTGTGGCTACCGCCTCTTGTATCTGGAGTGAGCCGGCATAACAATTCTCAATTGCACGTTGGTAACACCTATCGTATAGCAATTGTCCATAGGCAACAGCAACTACTTTCCATCGAGTGGGTCGTCAGAACGTCTCCTGCACTCCAGCCATGAAAAATAATTAAATATTTTTATTCAATTTCTTGACGTAGGTGCGAACTTTTTTGCCATTAATACATATTTGACGGCCTCTGTGGTTGAGCGGGCTAAGCCTTTGCCGGCCTACCTCACTGCAGCGCAGAGGCTCCGGGTTCGATTCCTGGTATAGTAAATTTCGGAAACGTATTTTCTCCGTTATTTACTATGGTCTGGGTGTCTGGGATCGGCCCCAGAGTAGTACGTTGTATATTACCCATAACACAAGCGTAATTTGCTTAATTTGGGGATATTACAATATGTGTGTCTGTCTGCCGATTATTTATTTATTTATTTATATGTAAAAAATGCATTTTTTTTAAACGAGTCACATACGCAGAATATTTTCAAGTTAAATATTTTATTGTGATTTTGTAATGCTGGTACTATATATAATGACAAATATTAAGACATTACTTAGAGTGCATTGTCACAGCTAAATCGTTAACACAATCAGTAAGTTTAGTTACGCTATAATATAAAATCTGTTCCAAACTCTCGCTACGTTTCCAACACTATGTAAACCAGTTAAAATAATCAGAAGATGGTCAAACTTATTACAATATTTGTATAAAAAAAACTGTAATTCAGTTTTTATTTCCGTACTTATTATATTTAATAAAATAGGCATTGATGTGTCTATGCTACTTTGGAAATTATTTCATATGGATTTGGAACAGATCTTTTAATTTTAATCATCTTTATATTTTATACTAGGATATGCCCGCGACTTCATCCACGCTTGACTTGAAATTCTCGCAGGATTCCCGGGATACTAAGTACTACAGCATTTAAAAAAAGTTGTAGGCTATCGTTTTATTGAAAAAAAAATCCACCCGACCAATTACAAACCGCTTCCGGGAAAATTCCCACCGGATTCCCGGCATAAAAAGTAACGCAGATTTTAAGTCTAAGAATTTGCTATCGATCAGCGAAAATCGCATCGTAATCGGCCCAGTAGTTTTTACGTGAGTCCCGAACAAACCGACAATAAATCTAAAAAAATTCATCATGTTCTCCATCGTGAATATAGTCTATTCCAGTTGTTTCTTAATAGCTTCAATGTACAGACACGGCATGTTTAAAATTCGATAATAATTATATATTAAATCATGAATTATTTGTTGTAGACACGAGCAGCAGAACTGCTAACAAGAACGTAAACAGGCGTAATGGCGCGTTTTGTGATACGAGAATGGACGCATAGTGAGAATACGTAATCTTCTTAAAATGTATACCACTACAATATTCCTGCGCGCACAAATTTATCATTAACGTGATTTTTTACTTCAAAAACATAAATTCCTGAAATAAATTAATAGGCTACAAATAAAACTCACATATTAATAACATTTGCATATGACTCAATATTTATCTATTTGTAATTACAATATAATTTATCTCTAATAATAAAATACATGTTCCAACACAAATTAAAATTGTCAAACTATAAGAATACAATTTTTCTAAAGAACATATTGTCTTTTATATTATGCTTAAACAAACTCGTGTCATTATTGAAATGCCGTATTATTATTATTGAAAAATTGATCTATTTTGGGCGAATAAAGAATCGAATTTTAATTATTATATTCTTCCTTATTCCTGGCAGTTATTATCTCCGGCTACTGCCAAAGTTTTTAGCGAACGGTTGAACGGTTGTTTTGCAGTGCAATTTTCTTTTCAATAATGAACTATAGTTACTTATTAAATCTTAGTTTTAAGTAAGGATCTATTTGTCTGTGTGTAACTGTCTAACGTAATGTGCCTGCCAAAATAACTCTGTAGTGTGGTATGCTAATGTCAACTAGAAGCATATACATATAAGAAAAGGACTGCTCTTTGACTGGCTATTCCGAACGACCGATTTATTAAGGCTTGAAGTCAAAATCATAAAACTTACAATTATAGTCATAAATGTATGTATGAGTAGTCTAAAATAGCATAATGCCAAAAGTATAATTTGAATTATCTGCAGTAGTCGGATTTTTCATGGTCTTTAAAAATGTTTTTATTTTTTTCGACTTGACTACGACTATGATTGTCATTTAGTAGCGCAATAAATATGAAATGCAATTATAATTATCTTAAATAAGGAAGTTAATGAATTTTTATATATTGAATTATGAATATCTATTGTTCTTTTAACCTAATCTTCCTTTGAGTCATCAGATTCTGGCATTCAAAGGTGGAATAGATGTTTAAAAAATGAAAATCTAAACTACTATTTTCAAATATCTGTGCGCGAGGTTTAATAAAGTAACCAATTCAATTCGTGTTTTGTAAGTATTAGGAATAGTTTATATATTGTGATCTCCAATTGTTTAGTCGAGTTTGGAGTCGATCTGTGAACATTTTCTCAATATAATTAAAAATATATGAAAATTAAAAAAAAAATGCGTTTATTAAAATATAGAAGTTGCACAACATGTTATTGAGTTCTGCACTACATTATTATGCATAGATTAAACTTGCCTTCTTAACCACTTAATGGAAATGCAATTTTCCGAATTTCAATGTATTTTACATAATAGATTAGTATACGATATTTAATATGATAATCGTTGGAGTTCAATTTTAAAATACATTTGCAATGCAAATATTAGGCTATGCGTATTAGATTTAAGAACAAAATAGTATTCCTTTATATTTTAAAGAACAATCTTAGTTTCTATAGTTCACATACTTTTAGAAACTATGACTAAGTGTTCATTATTTATTATTACACTGATTATGAAATAGGATTTTAGTTTACGAGTCGAATATTGTAAATAGTTCATTACATTTTTATGTATAGTGCATTTAATTACTGGCTGTAAAGTATTTATACTTGTTTAGTTAAAATCCTTACCATCACAATAATGTATGTTTTATTTCGATTTTTTCTATGCTATAAAACAATTTTAAATTTCTTACTAATGTTGCGTATAACAATGTACAAAAATATAAGCTTTAAACACTGGTTTTTTGTTTTATTTCACCATTGACATCCTAATCTTAAATCCAGGCTGCATTGAGTATATTCTAGAAGTCTAGAGGCCGCTTTCTTTCTCTTTCAGATGAAGGGGTATTCTGGTTTAGAAGGCCGAATATTAGGTGTTTTTTTCGGTCGCGATAAAAAAAAACAACAAATATTTCTACTATACATTTTTTATTGATATTTAAATAGTACATAACATTAATAAAATTAAAAAAAAAACAAATTTCAAGAAACTACAGACCGGCAAAGGACTGATGAAAAAATGACATCCTAGTGTGCAGGATATCAATCCTTCCAGTGACCTGAAATGGAAAACAATTCATAGTCCTTAAAGAGAAAGGATTTAGTTATCGCACTACGAGATGTTTTAAAAGATTTTTTTTTACAAAATAGCGGCGGTTTTAAAAATTCGTTTTTATGGAAAAACACCTAAAATTCGGGCTTCTAAACGAGAATACCCCCTGAATATCGTACATTATATTCCAACATATTATTTAGAAGAAATCAAATTAGTCTCCGCGCGTAGATAGTGTTGTAAACAGTTCCTTATCTCTTGAAGTGTGTGAAGTTATTTATACTGTTTCCTGTTATTACTTTTGACGTCTTCACGTTTATCAAATTATATATTTTTTGACAGTAAAGCCTACATGAAACAAATGTCACAATTGTCATACTTTATTGTTGTGGGTGACGTGTATTGATGTTCTGTGACTCGTGTATCGCACACAAAGAGTACATTGAATATATTGATCGCACATACTATTACACCATCGACGCTATACATAAATAAATCGAAAGTAATTAATTGAAAAATAAAAATGTTCTGCTATATTTGATTTTTTTACTTAAATACAAAAATGGCTTATTTAATATATGTAAAATATGTTCATTGAGTTGTGGGTATATTTATTTATTACACGATATAGTATTTTTAGTAAATATATAGATAGATAGCGCGGGCGCGATGCGATGGCCGGGAGAAGGCAAATGGACGTAGCAGAAGAAGCAAGGGAAGAGTAACTTACCTCGCCACCAGTCCACCACCACTGCAATCGTCCCCCGGAGGTTTACACACTCACTTATGCTAGGAGAATTCTTTAAATTAAGTTATTGTAATACTTTACTTCAATATTGTGTTCCAACAATCATTTCACTATCTATATTGCGGTGACAGCATTGACACTGAGTTGAATATTTTTCTTGTATTGCGTATTCTTCATTTAAAATTTTATTCTTTTCTTGATGGCGAGGACGGCGAGAAAGAATTTATAAGGAGGTGTTCCTCTGCGCAACCAGATACTAAGTCCTGGTAGCGTAACGGCTAACGCACGCGTCCCTAACTCAAAGGGCGCAGGTTCGATCCTGGCCGAAACGCATGCACCACTTAGGCAGTTTTATGACGTAATATGCATATTGTTACAATTACCACGTGCTAACAACGGTGAAGGAAAACATTGTAACCCAACCTGCACATCGAGATAACCGATGTGTCCAATCTACCAAGCCGCCTTGGACAAGCGTGGCGGGTGTACTGTCCGTTACCCTATAGTGGGAGGCCCGCGCCCAGCTGTGGGACGTTTATGGGCTGTTAATACTCGTATTATTATTATATGCATAAGTTAAACTGATTAAGACTTATTTATAAATTATTGAAGTCGATTTTTATAACAAATCGAGTCGGTAACGCCTTAGGACATTACTAATTGATTCGTCATCGAGGTGTCGAAAGTAAAATAAATGCTTAGAAAGGGAATAAATCGTATTTTTAAACTAAATAAACAAAAAACTATCAAATCTCAATATTTTTTTCATAGAATTGAACGTTTTTTTAATATAATAATTATTTCACAGAACAAACACATTGAAAATTCGTCATACAATAGAGTTTGTTTGTTAACTCTGAATTGTTGATCTGAATGATATTTTTTGTTATTTAATTAAATAATTAGCTACACACAAATATGCAACTCATAAAGTTTTGTCTCAACCCCGTTTACCTTTTCAATTATGTTAAAAATTCAAGATGTTAATATTCACAGTGCATCATGTAATATAAGAACATAATGTAACACATTTCATTCTCTACTCGACATCTTTTGAAAAATATCATAAATTTCAATAGAAAAGAACATTATTATGAGTCATGAGTACTTCCTAAACAGTATTGATAATATTTGTATAAGATATAGAAAAGATATTTCAGATCCAATGGGTCATCTGTCATGTCCACAAAATTATTAATTGGTATGATTCCAGACACCAAAATATAATGAAAATCATTTCATATTTGAAGCTGTGTTCAGGGAATAAAAAAATAATAAAAACCGCACAAACACAAGTGCTATAAATGTGTACATCATCAAATCTCAATCAAAATCAACAAAATTAATTCATACCAATTTTATCCCATTGGAAAGTCGAGCCTATAATCTGTTAAAAAGTGGTCAAAACTAGACAAGCTTGTCGAATATACTGATTCCAATATTTTACTAAAATATAATAGTAAAACGTTAAATTTGAGAATACTCCGTTTAATTAAGCTACCTTACGTTACGAGAACAAAACAGTAGAAATTTGTTTTCTTTATTTCCGTAATGTCGATTGTAGACATAAGTAGTTTATCTGACAAGAAGGATGTGGATTATCTAAAACCGAAGATAAAGATATCATCATATTTGGATAGAATTCGGACATTTTTCAGTGGGCCGAACAACTTGAGTCACGCGAGTGTCTTGGAGATTTCTTGATATTTCCTGAAACAACCATGAACACCATGCTACCTCCTCCGCCTCCTCCTGTAGACCCGGAAAGGCTTGAAGAGAATAACTTAAATTTCGGATATGAAGAAATCTCTTTTTTTGCTGTTTGTATGAATGTGTTAACTACAATAACACACTTTGCGCTTGGTGCTGCAGCATTTAGTGCGTTTTTGTTCGTTAATTTCATTGGAGGCACTCATCATTTGTCGCAGCATATAATATTATGTACCACAGGGGTAAGTCATTTTAAGTAGCATGTAAAATTTGCGCGGATAATTTTTTTATAGAGTATCAACATGCAGATCACTTCGATCCAATGTTGAAGCAAAGTGTAGTACGTATTCTTCGTTATTTTTACTTTTGGGTTGCTCCCTTTTTTATATGGCTGGGAAATAAATTTACGCATCGTCTTGGACCCCGAGAGTGCTCAATAAAGGGTATGTAGTGCTCCTGGGTGCAGAATTTTCACATATGTACCTTTCCTGTGGAACGAGTTGCGTGATGCCGAACGCTAGATTACCTTTAAGCCTACCAGTGTATCTCCATTTTATGAGGTGCTTCGGGATTATTCACAAATATATTGCCGCGACGTCTCAACGCATACTTTCAGTAGGGCCACGTACCCTTGGGACCATGGCACCAAAAAGTTTTAAGTATGAGACTTGCTAAGGAGATCCCCGACTTAGACCCTGTCCCACGTCTTATTGGAAGTAAGTGAGCGTAACAATGACTCCAGCCCCTATTGACATGTCGACGGTTACCTCTTATCTGACATTTTTTGACTAACTGAATCTACACATGAAAAATTTACCTGACATAAAAGAATTCTATATAGATTTCTCCTATTTATAGTTTAAACTGGCAGAACTACGTTTTGTTTGCCCCTATTTGTATCAAAGATGAGGTTACTTTTATAGCAATTGCAAAATATTGTTAAATTGAGTTTTGATAGTTAACCGTCAATATTATCTCCGCCTGTGACAGACTATCTATATTAAGATTAGGCATGCTTGTAGCCAACGATGAAGCTATATAATAGTAAAAATTTATATCATCGTTCAAAACTGAAGTACATCCGGTACAGCTGCTGCATAACAACAGGCCCTAAAAAGCCGCAAATATTCAGCCTTCGGAAATGGCTACATATAGGTATTTACCGCCTTTGGGGTCGAGACCCTGGGACCATGGGAGTCTGAGGCGCACAAGCTTTACCGAGACATAGCCAAACGTCTGGTGGAAGTCTCACGTGACTAAAAGACTGGTCTATACCTCTGGCAACGCATTAGCGTTGCTATTCAGCGAGGCAATGTGGCCAGTCTTTTAGGCACGTTTCCGACTGACAGCGATCTGGTACAAGATTTTATAGTTTAATTTTAGTTTGTATATATATAGTATTTTTAGTACATCTTTGAATTTTTTGTGTGGTGATATAATTTGATTAGTGTGATTAGTAGATATAATTTTCAAATTCAAATGATAGTATGATTTATAATTCTAACCAGTCTGTCGAATGACTCATCCTATTGATTTAAAAATTATAATAATTAATTCAGTGTTTTTTAAAATTAAAATTATAAAAGAGATATTTTTACGCTATTTTGTCTTAATTATTTCAGAATTCATGGTAAAATATGTAATTTACCCAAACGGGTGAAAAAAAAACGCATACCCAATAATTTCAGAAATACGTGTAATTCGTTGTATTTCTAATTCTATACTGCGCATTTTCAAAAAAATTGAATTGAAGAAATTAATATAAAATTGTCGTGTTGTCTAATACCTAATAATGTATCTTGGCTATTCCTAGATAAAAACATTAAAATACAAAATGTGCATTGTAATGGTAACAACCAAAGAGGTTATAACAAATGTGTCAACTAAATTATTATTGATTTCCAGTACATAATTTTGATGAGCCAAGCAGTCCTCACCTTTAATCCCTACAACGGTTGGGCGAGTGGTTTGAAATATCCAAAGAAGAAATTCGGGCATTTGGTGATGCAAGTTGTTGGCTCAACCCTCGCTATTACGGGTAGCGTCATACGATTTTACAATATGCGTGTTAATTTAGTTACGATCCATGGTATTTTTGGTAAGTAATGTTTACTTCAATGTAATATTTCTCATTTAAAAAATCATACGTAGATAAAATATTTACATCAATATATAGTACTTAATTATGTTACTTTACTACGTACGTTAATAACATGATAATTATTCATATCTGAATCGCTACGATCTTCAATGATGTTTCAAACGCGGTGATTCCTAAGCTACTCTATAATAATATTATGTCTCTGAAGTTGACGATTTCAAATTATTATGGTCCCATCTTAAAACACATAAAGATTGTTAAATAAATGTAAACACAGTAATCAAATGCAATACAAGTTAATCTACTCAATCTAGAGAAATCATTAGTTCGTTTACGTCGAATGGATTTATATCTCGAGTAGTGAACGCTATAAATCCTCGCTTAGAAATACTATGTTTAAGTCCTTATCTAGATGAATAAGTCTCCGTTTAGGGACCTCTCATATCACTTATTTCAAGTATATCAATTTAATCTTCAAGCAACACATACCTATCCAATCTTTGAATATCAAAAACCGGTAAACTATGTTCTTTTTATTGAGATAGAAGGAGCATAGTTAACAGGCAAAAAACTGACTTTAGTAGAATACTAAAATCAATAGAAATATTTTAGAAATTTAACAGGATTGGAGTTTGATGATAGCCTGGAGCTAGATCAAATAATATTACAATTTACAGATATTTCTAGATATTTAAGTTTATAAACATTTCCTTTCACATTCTCCCAAAAAGTTGAAATGAAATACTGTTTATATAAAAATATCTCACAGTTGGCCTTGGCCTCCTTATTTTAGGGAGAACTGTTAGAAATCAGAAAAATAGCGTAAGCGGTATTATGCTTCCCAGACAACACTCACACCCAGGTCATAGTATGAGAATATGCGACGCGTGTGCTTTAGCTACTAAGCTATCACAACTTATTTACGTCTAGTAATTATGAATAAATGTATGATGTAAGATCAATAAACGTAAATGGATAATTATTAGGAAAACGAGGTTAGCCCTTTGATCGTGATCGTAAACAATGTGGCAAATGAATTCTTAAGTACAAATCGCACTTAAGACAATTATTATGAGGCTAGTTGACCCAACACGATAATATACATATATTATAAACTAATACAATGCAGAAAACTTAACCTAAATAAACGTAATAATTTATACCTTACAATTAAGTCGTGGTAGGTTCGTGGTTAATGTGTTTGAGTCTCGAATTCGCATTTCAAATTACCTGGATTCAAATCCTAGTCGAAATCATTCACCACTTATGCAGTTTTGTGGCCTAATATGAAATTGCGCATATTGTTACAATTACCATATACGGATGCAGAAGAAAAACATTGCGATGAAACCATCGATATAACCGATGTTTCAAATTCCGCCAATCCACCTTGGACTAGCGTGGCGGGTATTCCGCCTGTTCACTTATTAGAAATCCACTGCGACTAATTTTTTGATACTTATATGTGTATACTAGGATATGCCCGCGACTTCATACACGCTTGACTTGAAATTCCCGAGGGATTCCCGGGACACAAAGTAACGGAGTATTTATAAATAATAATAGCTATCTTTTTAGTGAAAACTGTGTCGCAATAATCAAATTTTTTTTGTACCCAAACAACTAAAAACCGCTCCCGGGAAAATTCCCGCGGGATTCTCGGGATAAAAAATATCACACGTTTTATTACATATAATTTGCTATCGATCGGTGAAAAATTTACATAGAAAATAGTTTTTTTTTTAATCTGGTCATTTTAAATAATTCTCAGAAAAATTCCCGTGGGATTCCCAGGGTAAAAAGTAGCGCCGGTGTTAAGTCTAAGAATTTGCTGTTGATCAACGAAAACCGCATCGAAATCGGCATCGGCAATAGGCAAGTTTTACGTGAATCACAAACAGATCAATCGACGAACAGACTTAAATGCATATTGTTTTCCATCGTTTATTTAGTTTATTCTAGCTGTTTTTTTTAAATAGCTTCAATGTATAGAAGAATGTTTAGAATTTTATAATATTATAGATAATGTATATTCGGTAATCTAAAATAAATGAAATGTCATAAAGCTGCATTAAGAAAGGTCTTTAAAAATGGTTAAAGTTAACTCTTTTGTAAATGGCGGTTGAACATCAACGAGTGTAATTTGGTAAAGAAAAAATAAAAAAGGCATCTCCAGAAGTGGCCGCTTCGAAAGCAACTGTGACTTGACTACATCACATTGATGTGATTGATCGTATATATTGTTATATTACTTGTAGAGTATAAAAACGACAATGTTAAAACAGAGTAAAACGGCGCTGCGCCACCCAGAAATGTCCACCATTCGTTACCATATTATTTCGCTGCGGCATCACGCATTGTGTATAAGATAACTAACTACGATACGTTAAGCCTTATCTTAGTGACGCTGCGACGACGGTGTCACACTGCGGTACGATGCCATAGAACCTTACAGTCCAGGCGCTATTATTAATATATTTTCTTTATTTTTTTCAGGTCTAATAGCCATGATCCTAACAGTTGTGAGTCTCATAGCAGGATTTATGAATCTGATCTGTCCTAAAAAGTTTTCGACTCTACTGCACAGGACACTGCACGCACTGATCGGCTCAGCGACATTACTTTTTGCTTTCGTTTGCCTATGTTTTGGATTTAACGACGTGTATAGAGACGTGTTGGGAGATGAAAATGCTGATCTATCGATTGCGATGACTGCGGTAGCGTTAGTAGGAACTTTAACTAATGCCTTCGTTAATGTCGTTAAAAGGATAAAAGGTCGTTCAGATGCGTAATCAGAATTTGAAAGATTGGGAGTTGATATGGAACTATAAAATGTCTCACCTAGTTGTTTTTTATCTTAATTAGCTAGCTTTAATATAAGGGGCCTAAAGCAGCCGCTTTCACAGGTTCATATTACGAATATAATAAGTGTCAAAATAAAGTGGAACCTTGTGCTGTATCTTACCTTACCTACCAGTATATATCAACGTATCAATTTCACTAAGATTCTTCAGAAATGGCTGCTTTAGGCCAAAGGCGTTGCTAGGGCGGGGCAAGCCCAACTAGCGCCGAAGAGGGGGGGGGGGGGGCAAAATCGCAATTATTTCATTCAAAAACAAGTTACTACAATAAACTATTTCGTACTGTTATATTTAATTCGTGATTTCATATCTAACAATCACGTGCGCCATTCCCGAACTTCGTAAATGAGCGAGATAATTTACGAGGGGGCGCAAGTATGATGCGTGCCCAAGGCGCCATTTTCTATTATTACGCCCCTGCTTTCAGCTGCCCCCAGCTATGTATCTATCTCCAACTGCACTTAAATATTCATAAAGACTTATTTATATATTACATATTTTTGGCTATATTTCCGCATTTAAACAATGAACGAGCTCCGACAACGTATTTACTGTCCTTTCATGAATATATTTTAAATGCTGGTCCCTGCTTTTAATTATTAAATTTAGTTATAAAAGGTGTGGAATAAAGCCATGAGTATTAGATAAATTCTAGCACATAAGTTTTATTATTATTCATTAATAAATGTTTGTTAATGAAGATGGTAGGTACTTTTTATTATTATTTTAGGAAAATATATAGTGAAAGTCAAAAATCAAAGTTCAAAAGAAATTAAAGGCTCTAATCTAAAATAATAAAACTCAGACAAGTGAGTAAGAGTAGTGCGTAGTATCAGAGTTACAATGCCTGTAGAGTGAAAAACGTCCTCCGGTTATATGGTTCCGTTTGATCGTTCGGATACCAAACAATAAAATATCACCTTCATTTACAGATATATTTTTATTATTTATTTATTTTTGGTTGCAATAAATCTTTATATTATTTATAAATATAAAGAATTTGTTGCATTTGAACATAAAGCGAGATTGCAAACATGATAACAAATTTTCATGAGAAATTTACATTTGGACTAGTTAAATAGTTAGCTTGCAGAGCTGGAGAGTTAAGGCTTTGTCATCATTCTGAAAGACCTTTTCCCTTTAAGTAATAAGTAGTCGATTAAGTAGTCTGTCTTTCTAAACGATGATAAGGACTTATTCCCAAATTAATTGCTTAACTAATGCATATGTAAATCAGACTTTATATAACAAGTCCATTTTGTCCTTTCACTTACTTTGCTAAGATGATAGCAATGTACAAGTGATACGTCAAATAAAATTTTAATTGTATTATCATTATTGTCAATATACATAATATGTTTAAGTGTCGACATGGTGAAGAATTTTTTTTAAATTAATTGTTGTAGGTTTGTAAAATCAAATTAAGAATAAGAAAATTGTTTTATTTAAATTTATCACTGCTTTTATTACTACTTATTTACAAAATACTTATAATTTACTAAAACATAATTTATGTAATACATGTAAGTACTATTGTAACATAATATTATTAAAGCGTATTAATAATACTACAATATTTTGAATAAGAAATAACTACAATATTTATTTTGTTAAATAAATACAATAAAGTAACTACATTTAAATATCACACCGATTAAGCGATTACACATATTTTGTTATTACTAAGTACTAATATAAAATGTTTGTGATATACTTTCATTATTATAATTAAATTTTATTATGCACTAGTGAAAATAAAAATGGCTGACAATTTAAATAAAAGCTAAAATGGAACAAGTAAATAAAATGTCTTACACTAATAATGGCAGTTTTATAAGAATTATAAAAATTCATTTTAATTTTATCGGCCCTTACAAGAATCGCAGCAGTTTTGGGTATAGAATTTGTAGTGACAAAGACGAGCTTGGACTGCAAGAACGCAGTTAGGAAGTTTGTCTTGACAACCTGAAAATTAAAGTTTGTAAAGTAACATAAAGTTTGTAAAACATCATATACCCCTCACAGTCAAGTCAAAATTAGACGTATTAATTTATGTATGTATTTCAATTTCTATATGATATGAAAAATAAAACGAAGATAATTATGAAAAAGATTTCATAAGTGATTTTTTATCGCTTTGTTTTTGTTTTATTGTAAAAATTTCCAAATTTGTTATTTGTATTTCTAACACTTATTTATCTATACAGATGAATACAGTTGAAGTGTCAAAATAAGAACTTTCTACTAAATTCATATGAATGTATATACGGTACTTATATCAAAAAAACACTTTTAATTTTTTTTTAATCGAACTGTCTTTCTGGATGTTCCATCTCTTAAACTAATCTCTGAAACGACGGGACCGATTTTGACGACTTTCAGTGGCAGATAGCTAATGTTATAAGGAGTAACTAAGGCTACGTTTTTTAGGGTTCTGCGAAAAAACACTACACGCGGACGAATACGCGGGCACAGCTATAGCACAGCTAGCTGTGCCCAATAATATTATATACTTTAAATACAATTTTGGCTTTGATAATATTCCATAATCTAACAAACACCATAAACTTCTCTCTCTTTAATAAATCTCAAATAAGCAGAGATAACCAGTTAAAAGTAATACCTATATCACTTTGTTAGCAATTACGTACGTTTGCTTTTTAATGTAAATAAATACCTCATTTCTAATAAAATTGAAACACATAAATGAACCGTCTATTTTCCGTATATGGCATTTCGATATTCCCAAATGGAAGCGACCACGACAGGAAAGTCTTAATATATTGACAATTATTGCGTATGTACAAACAAATACCCTTTAGATTTCAATAGGTTTTGCCTGCTTAATGTTATCCGTTAATTATAACACAGTATTCTTGTTAATACTTTTGACAAATTACCTCTAAGCCCATGAGGCTCTCTAACAGTAGTCCTTTGGGTGCTCGTTACTTCATATTTTGGAGCCACTTGTGATTCTGAAACGAGTACAAGTAAAGAACCCTTTTTAATATATAATAATGTAATTAAACAATATCTCTTAGGCCAAATACATCTTTGAAAACGTTATTAGATTTATAGTTTTCTATATAATGACTTACTAAAATAATAATATATTAATACAAAATACAAATACTCTCATTGCTGTAGATCATTCTGACACCAGTAGTATATGAGAGTTACATTATACTTTTTCTTTTTTATATATTTATATTTTAGAATATGTCATGTAATTTTGCTCTACACAGGAATTAATCTATATAATGATAATAATCATTTTCTTACCAATAGTCAAACCAGGTGGTAGAGTAGACAGTGTGGGACATTTTAATTCACAATTTCTTTGAATATTTGGTCTCTGTGAAGAGCAATCCTCTTCAGTACTCGCCGAATCGCCTTTAGCACACACTACTGATCTTCTTTGGACTCCGACTGCAATATTTGCCGTACAATTTCCGGTACACTGTTGATATAAATTGCAGTTAATGCAAAATTTGTATTCTAAGCTATAGAGTTCACATATAGTTTAATGCAAAGAAACTTGATATTAATATAACTTTTGGTCACTCAGACCGTCAAAACAAAGACTGGCTACGCCCAAAAACGAGAGAAATTTGTCTGATTTATTGGAAGCTTCATCTTGAATTTAAATATTTACTAAATCGCCTAAGCCGATATCAGACCACTCATTTATGTCTTTCAATTTTGATGAATCAACCAACTTTTGAACAATGAAAAAGAGCATTGAGAGATTACCATTTTTAAATGTGGTGGTGTGTTTACGAAGAAAGTTTTCAGTCTGTATACTTTGACGTAAGTCTTTATCGTTCGAACTCTTGGTCCAATACCTACTAATGATAAACTAGACCTACAATTAAGTAACTGTAAAAACAGAGTAACTAGCTATAGTTACTTCCCTGACTTTCTTAATACATTGGAAGTAATGTGAGGATGTTTTGCAAAATCATTTATAAACTTTTTGTGTAAGGTACAAAACAAGAAAATAAATATCTATTACCTTTTAAGTAAATACAGAAACGTTTTTAGTTCTAAAACTTTTGAAGGTTGTTGTTGTTTTAATGTTTTAATTGGTAAATGGCGCAAAACAAAGGTTATCTACCTAGTAAGGATCCAATTTTGGATTATGCACAACCACATTACAACCAAATGTGAAAAATTCTGCAATGATTCAACAATCTTATAATCCTTTTAGCATGATTATAATATAAAAGGATTTAGGTAAATCATGATATAACTAAAAATGTAACTTAAATGGTGTCATGAGTAATACTATGAACAGCATTGTTCATAAACACGTTCAAAATGTAATAGGATATCGTGGTATCCTGTAGGTACATATTTTTATTGCCTGACGCAGACGGTCTACCTTATCGTCACTTTATTGGGGTATTTTGTGGCTTAGAAAACAAATAATAATGATCTGAAGAGTTAAATAATTCACTTTTTACATAGAACTATTGAAAAATTACATGAGTGAATCTACGTAGGAAGACTAGTTATTGAAAAATTTATATAAATAACTCTTTGTTTTTATATAACTTAAAATTACTGTTTACTACCAGTCCCGCGGAAATTCTGCTGCTCTTAAAAAATGAAAATCTAGAACCCGATTCTAGCGCCATCTACCAAGTGCAATTATGAATATAAACCATTTTCGAATCCCCTTGAACACAAAATATGTCATTAAAATGGGCCCAGGGTGTTTAGTTCAGTGACATATACACAAACAGAAGAATTATATATATGTATAACTACAGTTGGCAATACCTAGGAAGTAGATCTATTCTACTTATATAAAAATTTAACTAATTTTTTATAATGATATTGCGAGTGAAGCCGCGGGTAAAAGCTAGTATATATATATATATATTGTGTGTGTGTGTGTGTGTGTGTGTGTACTAGCTATATATAGAAACTTTCTTTGAAAAATTATCTAGTTAATGGCGAAAACTGCGAATGTTAAGGCGACTTTGTTTTCAACTATGTAAAGACAAAGAAGATTACCGAGAAAACAATATAATGACATACGAACTTACATTAATCGAATGCTTAAACAAATCTTACCTCTTGTGACCTTATAAACCTATTCCTTGAAAACGGATACCTGAGTTCATTGTTTCAGTGTCATAATTATTTAGTCTATTTACACCAACAAGTAACGTAATGTGTTCGTGGCCGACTCAGTGCGCGTTACGTTAATTAGTGTATCAATCAGAAGGCGCTGTGGAGTTCAATTAATTAATGGCAATAGTTAAAACGACATCGCCTTTTCAATTCGTGGCGGGTTTCTTGCTATGCGTTTAATCAAGACTTTACACGATACTAATGCAATCATTTGCATAAGTTCCACTTTGTTAACAATTATTTGTTTTGATGCCAAATTACAAAATTTATAACTACCCGAATTACAAATGTATAAATTTTTATAAGCGGATACAAATATGATATATATGATGAGTAAATACTTTAATAGATATGACACTTTCTACAGTAAAAACTGTACTCTTTGTGTCAACTTTTACAAGTAGACTTAATGTACTAAACGAGCATCTGTTCTAGCTTACTTCTCATAAGGGGCCATCGATGAATACTTCACACTTTACTGGGGGAGGGGGTTGACGAATTGTGACATGTAACAAGGGGTGGGAGGGGTCGTAAATTTCATGACGTCACATTTCAAAATATAATATACGAAATTTGAACTATTAACGAAAAACTCAAATATTTCCAACTATCTGTATAAGCATAGTGTTTAAATTATTCAAAAATAATTTAAATTAAAATAAAACTAATTACGGATCTCATGTTTTAATTTAATAATTTCTTGATGTAATATTGCAAAATATGTGATGTTACACTAGGGAGGGAGGTATCTCACGAATATGACCGGATGTGACAAGGACGGGGAGCGGTAATAATCATGAAATTCGTGTAATGTAATTTGTGGATGGTCCCTAATACTTTTCCCCCGTATTGATTATTTTAGAGTACTGATACATGCAGATAAAAAGGAACCCTTGTTGGCTCGTTCATTGAGAGCCGTCACCCCCGACCGCCATGGTTGCCGTGGCGGCCAGCAACGTCTAGTCCTGAGTGCGTGGCAAGGGAGCCTGAAGCCATTTCCCTCTTCGCTACTACATTAGCTAAGCTTACTGCCACAAAGAAGAACACAATTAAGTTAATTGTACCACAGCTTGTGTCTTTGTGCCACTATGTCTGTCTGTGTGCCACAACTGATTATCGTAGGAATTACTATGGCTATGGATTTTGAATTTGAGATTTTTATAGAAGTATTCTGTGTCCATCTACATTCAGTGTCAACATTTTAAAATATTTTTGAAAGAGATATCTATAATTTTTCAAAATTAGAAGCTCTATTTTTTTTTATATGCAATAGACGAATGTTCCCGCTGTATTATAATCAAAACTGAAACTCACCTGACTCCAATCACTGAAGTACCAATTAGGTGAGCATTCATTCCCACAATCTCTCTCATTTGCAGGCCTCGCTCCTTTACAAGCTGAATCCCTCAAATGACGTCCCGTTCCACCAATACAAAGCACGCTACGAATTTGCTTTCCACCACAGACCGAGGAACAGGGAGACCAATCACCTGTTAAAAAGAAAGAAAGTTTCCGTAACTATTCCATAGTTAGATGACAGTGTAATCGAAACGCCGAGATAAATTAAGTTTTAAAAAGGTTTTTCAGGCCACAGTTTAATCGACACTAAACACGTAATTGCAGTTTTAAAAAGGTTTACAGAATGTAATTCGTCTGATATTCTATTTACTTAATAATAGCTACTTGAACATCCTGTCAAAGAGTACATTTTCCTTAAAAGTCTGACAGTCTTTGACTCGGTCGAGATTGGTTTGGTACAAAATTTTATTCAAGAAATGAGGTTTTAAGATAGGTTTCCTCTTCGTGTACCTATCATTTGTTAATTTATTAAATACATACCAGTAAACCACTGCCCGTCAAGGACTTCACAAGACACTTTGGGTGTGCAACTACGATAAGATTCTGGAACCTTTCTAGGAGTGCATCCTGAGGGGTCAGCACAACGGACTCTGCGTGTTTGAACTCCTCCCCCAACACACCAACCTACACACTGTAGATAAATAGAGAAAGGTAATCATACACCATATCGCCACAACACGGCTAGCTTTGCTAGGAGATTAGCTTGAAGATATTTGTAAAAAAGATATCTACAACAAATACTAGCTTCACAAAAAATACGATTTTGAATAGAAAATATCGGTCACTTGCTTATGGGATAACGCACATTGAAACAGTCCCATATAAGTGACGATGATCTAGCGTTTCTGTTATTTGGCCACGAAACTCTAAAAGAAGTATTCAGAAGAAAAATTCATATAAAACAAAAAATGATCAAGAAGATTTCACTTAATATAACTTCATCATAATCGCTGAATTCATGTCATTATCACTCAAATGTCCATTCATTAATTATAATAAAACTACGTTTTATTATGTATACAAGTGGCGAAAACTTAAGAAAATATTATGCATTAATTATTTCAAATATAAGGTTGGGTACTTTTTACGATTTCGGAGGCGAATATCTCGCCGCCGCTCGAGACCTTTCCTAACGACACTCCACACTTCCATGACAAAGAAGAAATATTCAACCCTAAATTACATGTAATTTAATTTTTACTCGATTGAATATCAATATTTTATAGCCGTAAGTAAATTACACCTTCCTGTTAAACTTTGATATGGACTCGATAGTTTTAAAAAATATTTCAGGATATGCACACATGGATAGACCGACCGACAGACTTAACGATTTCATAAGTACTTCGTTTTTGCCAAAGTGATTACGAAACCTTGAAAGATATGTAACTGTTTGCTATTTTTTGAAAAGTAATATTTACAGAACTTTATCCAGTTCTTTAAATGTTTAATTATTATAATGCTGGCATAGTAGATCCAGTAAATTACATCATTAAAAGGAACAGATATAGGTAAGTTATTTTAATGTCATTGGAATTCTAAAAGAAACTCTGGTGTAACAGCAAACTCAGAGGTACCGAAGTATATTTAAGTGTATACATATTTGATACATATTAAAGAACATTTTTAAAACGTTCCATTTAAGATTACATTAGAAAAATTGAATATATCTATAATCTGAATGAAATATGTGGCTGCAACAGAAGACATTTCCAAGTAATACAAGATAACGTTTAATGGAATAGGAAGGTCTTTTGTATTCTATTGTTGTCCACAATACACATGCATATCATTTTCAGCCTTGCCATGCACTCTTTATGGCCATAGATAATTTAGACAAGGCCATATTCATATGCAATAATTGCATGGCGATTTACAAGAACAGCTGCCTCTCGATAGCAGTTTAGATGGGTGCTATAAAATTTAATAATGATTGTTTTTATATGACTGTTTTCGCACTTCAAAAATCTATTAAAGATGTGTTAAGTTAAAGTTGTTGTTTTATTTATTGCTATAGAGCTGACCTAGGCCCTCGGCCTTACACTTATAAGTTTTGCTCGCGTAAGCTTCTAAAGCTAATCTCATAATATTATTGTCAATACCAGTTTAGATATGCATCCTATATTGATAAATGTATGCACAGATACTTTAACATACTTAGCTATTAATTTTTAAGCAAATTAGTTAACATGGGTTTGTTTTGGTTATCTGTGAAATCCAACTGCAACCGCCACGTCGTAAGAAATCAAAAAATATTCATACTAAGATATGAAATTGACGTTATTTGAATTGGATCATCATATTTTGGTATTAAGAATTTTTTTTAACCTGTAGTGAATATTACCCGCGAAGAATCTATTTTCTTGAGTCTATACTCAAAGTTACATATGTTTCATGTAGGTAACATTTAAACTTTAACCATGAACTTTGGTTTTCTTATCAAAACTGGAAAAGATGTAGAATAATTTTTATTCCGGAAAATAAGGCGATTTATGCGGGAACTCCTACTAATCGTTACCATGTGAAAAGTAGTTTAGGCTTAGCACCTAATTTAAGTGAAGTAATAATTTTGTTGAATAAAATTGAATAGACTTACCTCAGACCAATCAGTGTAAAGCCACCCTGCTGCAGCACTAAACGTATATTCAGGTCCAATATCCATATCTGAACTATTGACAGACAAACTGTAAACCGGTCCATCGTGGAAATGCTCCGTATGATCCCTAGTTCGGACCCTCTTTGGTTCAATTCGTCTGACTTCACCCGATTGGAACTGATTACAATCTGGCACATTGCATTGTTCTGTTGTTGCTGGTTTGGGCGACGGGCACTTCATATCACTTATCTATGAAATAAATTATTTTTAGACTAATTTCGCTTCATAAAAATATCTTTAGAATTATGATATAAAACTTTAATAAATTGTTAAAATATTAAGTACGCGTCGGGAATTCCTGCCTCCACCGCAGATTTCATGTCCATGATAGCAGACAAAGAAAGAGTCACGTACGCTGGTAGGGCTATGTTTTACGACAAATTTCTAATTATGTGGGTACCAAATGTCTAGTCATGCCGCCTCTGCCAGGTACCGGTAGAAAGAGTTAACCCAAAAGTACTGGCTTAACGTCGTGAAGAATGCCAATGGTTTCATCATGAAAGATGGAAAAATACGTTCAGAAGCGGATGTTCTAAGGGCAACCGGGGTTGAACGCTGATTATACCTTTACAAATTTTTCAAACCATTGTACAAATACCTTTGTGATTCCTCTAGAATGGTCCTGAACACAGCCAACTATTCTAGTTCGAGTAGCCGGCCCACACTGCGGGCAAGCTGACCAAGCCGCAGCTCGCCATCTAGGCGGACAAGGTGTATTCCCACATCTTCTTCTTCGGCCAGCAGGAGGTGATCCTGTACAATGCACTGAAGACACTTCTCTATCAACTTCATTGCTATTTGATTCTACACAGCGGTATTTCCCCAACTAAAAGAGAAAACAATATATCAAGGATAGCATAATACAAAAGTCCTATTCGTATATCATCAAATGGAACCTTATTTTGGTAATAAAATTTAAGACATGGTAGACTGCTTTGATTTTAATTAACATCTGGCTTTTTCGAAACCTTATACAAAATGAATTAAGTAATATTATATATTAGTGTATATCGATATACTGTAAATATCTCTGGATTTATGTATCTATTAAATTTATAAATTACTATAATTGTGTATACTTAAATTGAACATTTCTATATTTTTTTCTGCTACACCTATATCGCCAGATTAGTTGTTAATTTCTTTTAAGCTAGGTTGTCTGGAAGAGATCGCTTTTAGCGATAAGGCTGCCTGTTGTTATGTCAAGATCTATTGTAAGTAAGCATTTTGTTTTTGTAATTGTTTATTTTCATGAGCAATAAAGTGTTATCTAATCTAATCTTATACATTTAACTTTGGTATATCAAAAGTACTTACTAAAATTATTTTTAATACAGAAAAGGAAAATGGAAATAATTACAACATTCTGTAATATTATCAATATTGGCAACGTATAGAACGCCAGCTTATTTATCAGTTGGATTACCTGTATTCCGCCACCGCATGTTCTCGTACATTGAGTGTACGACATTATCTTCCAAAAGAATTTTCTGTTGCCAATAATCACTTGATCAGTATTATCTTCAGAGTTATCCACTTCCTTAGACATACCATTCAAGTCGGGGTGTCGTGGTATGCTAGAAGTACGTCTGTGAAAAGCATCTGAACTGTGATGCCTTCTTATATGTTTTGAGACATCAGTTGAGGATATTTCTGGAAGGTCGGATCTTATTGTAGTTTCATCGTCTACCTCACCAACTGGAGGTTCGGTGAAGTACTCATACTTAATACTCGGATTCGGCTGCGTATAAAGTATCTGAAAATAAACAAACCAAGAAATTTCCTTTCATTTTCATCGAATAGACCACCAATTTGTTTTACGATTGAAATCACTTTACCATCAATAGCTCGTAAATTATTATGCGGCTTTGTAAAGCTATAAATATTTTTTACGTCTTGTTAAACCTAGATTTATTGTGTTTATCATAAATCATTTTTAATAGCTAAAGGTGAGCACAAACCATAATGTCGATAGGGTGATGTAGAGGACCGTGAGCAAAGATTGCGTCGAGACCAGCGGCACGTGTGTACAGGAACCTAGCACCAGCTGCTTCATAAATGCCCGGAGCACTAACAGCAAACTCTCCGTTCATTATGTATGAACCATTGGAAATTTTCAATGCTAAAAATAAAAATGCATTTAAACAAAATTTTGAGTGCGATTGCGCAAGTGTTAAATTTATTTTTTGTTTATCACCCACATGGTTTTTATTTCAAAGATGTTTCAAAGGCTTGTCAAATATAACTAACACATTCATTACACTGACTGATAGTTTTTAAACAATATGTCAAACAAGTCCAAATAAAAGGAAAGTAATATGAATGCCAAACATCATATATCTGGTGGCATAAAACGAAATTCTCTATAGAGATATATACATTTAAAGTGATTAACAATATCGACGTCACCTTAATGATTAATAAGCGACCAACCTTAAGTTCGCGGGCCATTTGCTCACATCAAAGAATCATTCAGTGCAGTTTGATTAACTAAATGCCCGATAAAACTGTCCGGTTTGTAAATAAAATATATAACGGTATATTTCTAATTCATCTTTTAGTATAATTAAATAGATGCTCTCAACAAAAGCTTTATATTTAACTAAAGCTATTCATGTGGTTTTAATTTCCCTTTTCCGATGTATTGAATGGATTAAAAAAAATATTACGTAAGTTTTTACCTATATAGTTTTCGCTGGACATGATTTCGGTAACGTTCAGTCGGCAGGCACCACGTGGTACTGTCGTGACATAGGAGTAACCGAGGGGTAATCTTGGGCGAGCAAAAAGACCTGACACTAGCCTTCTTCCGCAGCGCATGTCGCTTCTACTGCTGGCAGCAAGTACTGATCCGCGGCCAACAATCTATAAATACAAAAAGTGGCTTAAAAACAAAAAAAAACTAATTTTATGATAATTTTACTTAAATGTAAAGCCCCGCGAAACTATAGCTGGGCAACTGAATTCACGGTTACAAATTTAATGCAGGACAATATTTTTCTAAAAATTTCGAATAGCTTTCAAGAGATCTTGTGAAATAACGTTACGTATAATAAAATGAAAATTGATGTAACTATTATAATAGTCGATGACTTAATATTAAATTGTCAAAAGAAAAGTTTACGAGCCAATACTAGGCGGTTCCGATACAAATAAATATCAAAATACAATGCACCATGAACATAATGGGTAGGCTTACGACATATTGTTTTATTTTTTTGTCTACAATACCTGATGCCACTATAATAATTTTTCCAAATGCTTGGAATTTACTGGGAGTTCCCGATGTTATACACAATGTTAATTGTCTTGGCTATATGGCAAGCACAAGATCTATATAGATAAGGGACAGTAGTAAAAATGATTATACAACTACCCATTAACATGAAGAAGCCACATATAAATTAATTGTTGGTATTTTCTGAGTATCCCTCTAGTAATGTAATAACTACTAATTCTTGTACTAGTAATAAATTAGTGATCCCTTCAAAGCGAGATGGCGCTAGACCAATTGAATTTTAGCGATTAAATTAAAAGGTATTTTGCTATTTATCTTTCCTACCTATCTATTTTTTTTTTAATAAATATACATACCTAGTACTATTTAATTATTCAAAGTTAATTTTGAAAGCGATAAAATTGGAATAACCTGGCATTAAAAATATTTAATAAAAGTAAGAGTAAAATAATTAAAAAAATAGATATACATATAAATGACCACCCACACGTCTCAGGTGAATTCACACCAACGATGTGTGTAATGTACTGTAATTGTACGATTGCTTAACATATTTATGGTCAGTTTTACATTAAAACCCCAATAACAACGACATTTATTGCCTTTACATCTTTGTCTCAGATAACTTTATTTAAAATCAAGCTTTTAAAGGTCAAAAAACACTACTTTGGATAAGACCAGTGGTTATATGAAACACTTTTATGTATATCTACGTAAGTAAGCAAACACAAATTTGAATGTTTTATGCGGGGTTTTAATATAATCAAATTGTGCAGAAGTGTGCTAGAGGAATTTGAGTTAGATTAGCTTTTTAGAGTTCTAATCCATCCTATACCTCATCTTTCCTATCTCAATCCACTATCCCTTCCATACGGGCTAGCAACAGCCGTACATTGCCGTGTCAGCTATTTATGCTGACACTTGCATTTTAACATATCATTCGCATCAGTACTCGTTTAGCACCGTACTCAGTCAGTCGGCAAAACAGCCTCTGAGTCTAACATATTCATAAGCCCAAGCATAATTTTAGCAATATACAATTTACTTCAACTTCTAGCATTAACATCCTATGTAGAAAAGTCCCTACACGTTCCCGCTGTTCCATTGCTCCTGACATATCTCTGTTTCCCATCCCCTCTATCCCATCCTAGAGGCTGGTAACGCTTTAGTTTCGCCCCTGGTGTTGAAAATGCCAATGTCATAGACAAAATATCATTAATATATGAAATACAATTTAAATGCACTTCAATAAAAAATGTCCAACCGATAGCCCAGTCTTTTCCTTAAAAGATTTTTCAACATTACGCGACAGTACTACCTTCTATTAGATGGGCCGTTTGCCTGTTTACCAACTTCTAAATAAAGAACTTACTCTCATAGTCTCATATGTTTGTATTATCAATGTGTTACTGCTACGACTAAAGGCATGAGATTTAGCATAAATGTAGAAGTATCATGTGTCTACAACTACAAAAATCTAGTTTGCAAAAAATGTATTTGTAACACGGTGGAAATTTTATTGTCATACCAGTTCTTATTAGTTAGGAGCTGCAAGAGCAACCGAATATTGTAAATATATAATCTCCTTTACCGTTATTCTTTATGGAATTTACTTTTTATTTTTTTATTGCAGGAGGTCAGCAGACAGGCAGACGGCCCACTTGATGGAAAGTGGTTACCATAGCCTATGGACATTTGCAACACCAAAAGTGCTACTAAATGCGCTGCTGCTCTCTTAAGGGAGACTGGAACCTGCTCATTAATGCCGGAACACAATAGAAAGTTGTTATGGCGACATACTTTAGACCAGGGGTGGTCGCCATCCAGTCGGGAAAATTTATGTGTACCACGTGTACCGTGAAAACACGTGTACACGTGGTACTTCCCTTCAGTATTAGAGAAGCTTAATTATTACCCATATTTAACGGAAAAATGGTCGATCATTATTACTTAAAAACTGTATAGGTATGTGGCGAAACAAACCTTTTCGCCTACTGCCTGGCAGGCAAGATTTAAGATTTGATTTAATTTACATATTTTGAAAATGATCGGGTTGTTTATTCCTGCAACGACCCGTCAGGTACATTAATTTATGTATTTATTTAACTTTTAATTGGTTAAAGTTTTTAATTATAGTAGATTAATCCTCACATACACCTCACTAATAACTTATAAATGGTTGTTAAAAATATTATTAAAAGTAATGAATAATGCTTCCGCTGTTGTCATTAATGTTAGATAATAATTTATCAATAAATTGTAAAATGTGAGAGTCCAATGAGTATCTCAACCAATAGTGTCTAATTAATATACTTGTATATTGAAAAACTTCCCTGTTGATCTTATTTTACCTTATTAGATTGAGACCACATTATTTCATATTTTTAATACATTTAATGCTGAAGTTCCAAGTTCTAAGTGAATTTCTCTTATTGGACAATGAAGAGTTGTCTACATTCTATAAACTGCTGCTATTGTAGTCAAAGACAATGGTCATAAAAATAGATATTAAACCAACTCCATTAAGTCCTAGTTGATTATATAAATACAAAGAATATTTTCATGATGCAGTAAAAGATAACGAGCACGGCAGACACCTTGTAACAAAGAATACTAAGGAATTAAATGAAAACAAATAGGTAATCCAACGCCTGGATACAAATATAACTTTTAAATCAAATGTAACTGTCCTCTAAAGCTAGGCTGATAAATGTGTCGTAATAAGGTCTTAATTCAGTGGTTCCTAAGCTTTAAATTTTACGACCCAAATATTCCTTTTAAAGGCACCGAAGTCTTTTTATTTGCTTTTAATACAACCCGTTAATAGATTTAATAAGACGAGTTTATGTTTTTATAACCCGTTTTGGCTATTACTTTTTGCTTATTAGCTATTTCCAAAATAGCAGTAATGTCTTCTTTTTAATGATGAACAGATATCACGGGTACTTTTTGAGCATCTAATTTTTTTCTTAATAATTTAAATAAATTTTATTCAGTATAATTGGGAGTACTTAAAATCGAAATTGGATTAATATATGCTCATAAACTACATTTGTTTAACTTAATATTTTCATAACACTTATATAAAAGAAATTAATTTCGTCTCCAGCATCTTGGAAAACAGTAGCATTAATTTGTAATTAATTACTGTACAAGTCGGTTTCGATCCATACCCAATCATCGTGGGTGTGGACTGTCATTCTTAAGCACAGATATATCTACATGTGTACCTACCTAAAGAACTCCCTGTATTATATTTATCAAGAAGATAAATAAAGTAGCCATTGAACTTTACATAATAAACATCCCGCCTCCATAAAATGTCCATGTAATATGGTCAGAAAAGTTTAATTGGCTGTAATGTGTTCATATAAATCAATTAATGCCCCAACCTCTTTTCTAAGACTACACTGATTACATCTTGACTTCTCGCCTTGCTCAATGGATGGTATCACTTATAAATCTTTGTAACCAATGTAATAAACATCAACTTAGTTTCGGAGTCTGTCGTTTATCAAATAATTTAAGTTATGTTAGGTTGAGTGGGTCAATAATTTTTTTAGGATCTTATAAATGTTGGGATTTAGATTATATTAATATACGGCTCTGAAATAAATGCAAATTTGAAATAACCACGTTAGAATAGTTAAAAATAGTTGGAAAAATAATGTTTCAATTGATACTTGGTAGTTAGATAATAATTATTTATTGGTCACTAAAAAAATATCCAAGATATAAAGAGAGGTATTATTGACAAATAGTGAACTCTTCCAAACAACTCCACGAATATTGATAACAGCGATGGTGTATACGTATATGATATAGTATGATTACTTGCATTTTAATAATAAATACTAATATTATTTACTGACATGAGCAATAGCATGATAATTTACAAATTTTGAAGAAATTACAGCTATATTTTACCCAGTAAATATAATTTTTATTGTTAATAATTTAAAAACAGATACTAATAATATTGTTATACTAGAATATGTTTGAATACAAAATATACAGTTATACTGCTGGGTTTGATCTAGTAAACTTAGAAAAGACTATGAAAAAAGATTATAACAGCCACGTATGTTCAATATTCATCGGCGGGTATTATACGTCAATAATCTTGATGTGCAAGTTCATGATTCTTTCCATCATCATCACAACGTTATAATATACCACTGATGAATGAATTACTGAATCATCGGGCTTTTTCAATGCATTACAGTTATTAACACATTACTTTAGTATTAACATTGCTGTAGTAAAAGTATGCGAGTTTTAATACATGCATTTTCTTGCTAAAATATTGTCTTGTGTATTTTCGCCACTTTAAATTACGCCATATTAAGTCATTGTGAATATTCGCCTATGTTTAGTATTAATTGAGCAAGGTGTTTAAAGTAAATTAGGTAAAGATAATACTTACGAAGGTTAGGGCAACCCAAAGTAGAGCGGATGAAGACACCATCCTGCGCATCTTGTCAATTTGTTGACAATAGATAAAATTTTAGATATCACCATATATCACTTGCTTACAATATTTTTGCAACACTTGATGGATCATTTTTAATAACACATTTTAAACACAAAACTGTAAATAGAAAAAATAACAACATTTTCCATGGGTGTCATTAAAATATTAAGATTAATGTATATATTGTGAGTTTTGTTCTGTGGTGTGTGGGTGTGTGATTCCAGGGCTTATTGCCTTTATTGAGATCCACCAACACGGTCGGCAGAAATCTTAAATTTTAATCATGTGATCAAAACTTTATTTCAAAGAGTTGTCTCATATTTAAAAGTAATGGAAAAACCTTACCATCCAACGTAGAAACGCGGACAGTGGTTTGTAAATATTCAAAACGACAACGAAATGAGACCAATGTATTATATTTTTCATAAATTGTAATTGATTTTTTTTTTATTGTAGGAGTTCAGCATACAGGCAGACTGCCCACTGGATGGAAAGCGGTTACCATCGCCTATGGACATTTGCAACACCAAAGTTGCTACAAATGTGCTGCTGCTTTCTTAAGTGAATCTGGAACCTGGTCACTAATGCCGGAACACAACTCAAAGTTGTTATGGCGGCATGCTCTATTTACAATATCATTATAATGCACATTTAACTTTTTATTCTAAATGCTCACAAACAACTTTAAATAGACTGCACTTATAAGACGATATAGATAGAGACGTACTACAGTATTTGTTTTAGTATGTGACCAATTATAAGGCATTCTGTTAATCATATCATTGATCGTTAAAATTATCATAAAAATAAATTACCTACATACGACAACGTAACTTTCATTTAATCTCTACAATTTTATGGTTTATTTCGTTTAGGAGACAGCATAAAGGGTTCGCCGTCAAATAAACCCGATCATTACACCCAAATGTTTTAGATACCATAACATGCGTAAAATAAATGGAACATAACAATTCGCATCATAAATAAAATTAATATCCATGAAGGTTACGGTACAAGACACGAGCCAAAAGTTGGGAAGTGTATACCTATACACTATACCTTGTCCAACAGTTTATTTTACTTTTGATAGGTCGACCATTGGTCAATTTCTCATACCCAAAAAAATCATTAGCAATTCGATTTTATATCAAAATCATGTTTTTTCGGTAATAAATTATAATCAATTTGGTGCATCCATCCACCCAAACGTGTTATAACCCATATATTTATAGTTAAAAGTGAAATAATTAATAATTTCATTTCAAAATGTTTAAATATGATAATATTTAGATATAAAGACGATACATAGTTTCTGGTATACGCATTAGATTACTCACAGAACGGCACTATTACTGCTACTACGTCGCTTGTAACAATGCAGTATATCATTTGTAAATAATTTTGTGAAAATTATTGTCAAAAATATGCGACTTGATGAGCATGTAAACGTCAAAAATTAAATAAATCGTTGGACAGTGTATAAAGTAATTATTCCGTCCTCTCAGTAAATATTACTTTATTGTTGGTCGTGAATGGCGAAGTGTGCCAAGAGTAATGGCCGCTTTGATCTCTCATTTAAATGATTTTGAACTAGTACTAGGCAAATCCCGTGTGATATCTTTATAAGTTCGAGAGCGGCTTTGAACAAATCCGCATCGGCTCTAATATACTGCCGCAGTCCAAGGGATTTGCACTCCTCATAATTCTAGTTTGGACGTAAATGGACTGGACGATTTCTTGTGTTATCATCGCTTTCATATCTAGTGGTATCTCTTATGTTCCAGTAACAAAAGTCTGTTCATTTTCCTACTCATATTCAAGATACAAAAAGGAAATGATCTTTAAATAAGCACTAATCGACGGATGAACCATTACAAAAGCTTCAACGAAATCATAATTTTTTAATAACGTCAAAAACCGAAGTTCGTATTGTAACTTGCAGTGTTTACATTACGTAATTGAAAGTTTATAGTTTTATACAAAAATTGTTTCAGATGGCAATTCGTTTTATTATAATGCCTCATAATGTTATAGACGTAGCGTTGGTTTAGTGTTTTTTTTTTAATTCGATTGATCAATTCGATTCGAGATTTCGATGACTGAACGAACGCCTAAGTTTCGACTTGCTTTTTTGACAAGGGGAAATCCAATTAAGGACTGCTCATCACAAGGGTAACGCGGTGCGGGCGTATGGGATTCCACGCATTGGGATTGTAATAGCATCCCCTGGTGTTTCTTTTTTCACCTTTTGGGTGAACGCTACCATGGGTTCCAGAGCTATGGACAAAGGAATTCACGAACTCCGCAAGCCTTGGTAGGCGGTATCCCTGAAGGCCTCTTCCATATTTTGATCTACCTTAATTCAACAAATACGTTGTCTATGGAACTCAGTAGGTCGTCGTCGTCAGTCTATCACGGTCCAATGCTGGACGTGAGCCTTCCTTATTTGCGCCACTTATTCTGGTTCCCCACCTGCCTCATCCAGCCCCAACCAAGACCTTACGCAAGTCATCAGCTCATAGGGCTGGAGGGCATCTTGCATTACGTTTGCCGAGTCGTGGTCTCCACTCCAGGTCACGTCTGCGTCATCGGCCTTCGGTCCTGCGACAGATGTGACCAGCCCATTCCCACTTCGGCTTGTTAATTTTATGAGGTATGTCGGTTACTAGGTTCCATTACGAAAGTCTTCATTTTATCCTTCAGAAAGATACCTAACGTAGATCTCCCGATAGCCCGCTGAGCGGAACCCAATACACTTTTGCTAAACGGAATACGGTCAGTAGCTCAGTTACAACATCTATAAAAATATGATGATCATTTCATTGTAGACTTTGTTGCCCACATACACAAACAGGTGGCCAGTTCCCGTATCTAAAACTGGACTTTAACGACTGTACTTTCTCAGTTAACCTTCTGCATTGAATAACTGAAACTATGATAATATAATATTGAGTACAATAGAAAGGGATTGAGGTTTGCATTTTCATTTTCCATTCAGCCATTCAAAATTGTCTTGTTGATTCGGAGACTAGTTTTAGAGCTTTCTGTTTATTATGTTCAATATTATATATTACAACAATTTAAAACTTAAATATTTCTTCAATTATTATTATTATAAGTGAGCGTATCACATTTTCTATAGGTAATGCCAGTATTACATTTTCTATAGATAATGATTTTTATGTATGCATGTTACGAGATTTCTCCGTCCATTGTGGACCGATTTTCAAAGTGTTTTTTATTCGAAAGAGTATACTCCCGAGGTGGTCCCATGGTCACCAAGTCAGGATTTGATTAGTGGATCGCAGGGAAATTGAGAGCAATCCTTGTTGAAGAGCGTCTACATCGAAGAGTAAGATAGCAACCTATACACTTAATATATTATTTCTAAAGCTATTATTTATTATTATTTCTATAGCTAAGCTCAAGTATTTGCGTAACTAAAAAATAAAAATATGTTTTTTTAACAAAAACAAACCTGCTTAAATCAAAAAATAAAGAAGTCGATTAAATATATATTTTTTACTTTCTAGTTTGAAGTTGGTTTTTTTTTTAGTAAATACATATCAAATTTTAGCAATAAATTCAACGAACAATGTAATAAATTAGAATAATGATGATACTTATTTGTTCAGACTTTTAGCATGCTCACAAAAACAGGAATGCACTTCGTTTCCTTGAAATCGGTTGTAAATACTATTTTTTGTTGTTTGCACTGTTGACCGGTGTATATGTGAGTAACATGAGCAATGTGTGTGAGTTAATCGTTACTGGAAAGTGTTTTTATATTTAATAGTCACGGATTAAGAATACACGGATATTTGCTCACAAGTAAAGGTGCTAAGAGCAGCCAGGAATGTTTGAACTAAAGTATGTCAAAGTAACAAAACGAATACAAATATAAACAACAAAAATATTATGATAACAAGTATACCGTATGACATAGTATATTTTTAACTTATTTAGTTTCAAAAATGTATTATTTATTTTATGTGTATTAATGTCAAAAAGTGTATTAAGAAACATCGACATCTTACCAAAGATATCTCATATGACTATCTACACTGAAAGATTTTCAACCTTCATGTAAGTACATAGTGATGCGACCAACCTATTTTCGTAATTTTACTACAGGTTTGTCATCATCATCATCATCCGAGCATTAAATTCCGGTTGCGTTCGGAGCGTTCACTCCGACGCCCAGGGTCCGCTTTCCTACTTTTTTACTCCACTTCGCGCGGTCTTCTGCATCCCCCGTTTTGAGAGCATTGGTACGCATGTCATCCTTCACGACGTCAAGTCAACATTTCTTGGGCCTTCCCATTCGACCGGCACTTCGACTGGCGTTTACTGTACTTTATTCCGTTGTACATATACACAACACAAAATTATTTTAAAAACTACTTTTCCAACGCGGCATGGCTAGACATTTGCTCCCCACATAATTAGCCGGTCTCTGTAAAATGGTGCCGTACCAGCGTAAGCGACACTCTTGCAGTTTGTCTGCTATGTCACGGGCATGAAAATGCGAGAATTCCTGACCCGGTCTTTCCGCGTCACTCCACACATCTATCGCAGCATATTCATCTCCGTGACACGCAGTTCTTGCTTGTGTCGCTCAAGTACAGGTCACGCTTTACTGCCATACAAAATGACAGGTTTAATGATGGATTTATAGACCTGTCCTTTTAATTTAACCGGTATTTTGGGGTCACGAATGACACCTGTCACCTCACGTCACTTGGCCCAAGCTGCTGTGATAAGGGGTTCTGTTTTTGCCAAAATGTATACAGAACTCTAAAAAAAAAATGCGTGACTTATATGCAATGGGTTGATCATTATGAGACTAGTGACACAGTCCACCACAGAAGCTATTTTTATGAAAAAGTTACATCATAATACTATAGAATATCATAAAATTTTATAATTGATCACATAGTTACACTCTTGTCCGGTAAGGACCTCTTAATCGCCGCAAGGGCGCCATCCACTATCCTTTTTTGGCGTAAGATGCAAAGGTGATGCCCACGGACTTCGACCTACGAGATAGAACTAGTAATACCTCTTTCGTTTCTCTCGTTTTCGTTTCTTTCCTCGTTCCTCTCTGATCGTGCTAAAAACAGATGACCAGGCAATTATTGCAGATACATTAGCAGTCCCAATCATTCTACATTTGATCTCCTTACATGATCTTTAGATACACTAGAGTGATATGTAATGGCAATTATATGATTAGATATCAGTGGCGTGTACTTCGTACAATTCGATCCCCCATAGTCTACCTTCAAGAAACTAGCGAAGCCACCAAAAGGCGTGCACGATAGCATTACTTGGAGCGATCTCATAAACTTTATCGGCTAAATCAGCTATAGTCTCTAACGTACAGTCTGTTTGGGCTGCAATAACAATTTGTAAATTATGTGGTAAACGACTTGCCCATAGAGTCCTCAGAAATGAATCCGGTATAGTGGGTCCTGCTAGTGTTTGCAGGTACCTTAAAAACTGGGATGGTTTTCGATCCCCCAGTTCCTCATGCATTAAAAGTTGTTTGACCTTCTTTTCTTGTGAGGCCGAGAGTCGCTTTATTAACTCGGATTTCAATTTTAAATATTTATTGTCTGCTGGAGGTGCGATAATAATATCTTTTACTTCAGCCGCATGATTTTGATCTAGTTGTGATATTACATGGTAGAATTTTGTTGAATCTGAAGTAATTCCACTAATATTAAACTGACCTTCGATCTGTGCGAACCACAATGCAGGTTCATCCGGCCAAAACGGTGGTATCTTCACACCAACTTTAAACACATCCATGTTCGAACTTGTGTCGCCGGGTGTACGGTCAGAATGTGTTGAAGTACCCGAAGTATGTATGGTATTACCACTGTGTGTAGCCATTCTTGTCTAGGGTCACCAGTAAGGCAATTGAAAGGCACTTACGGTTTACTGTACTTTATTCCGGCACCAAACTTGTACATATACACAACACAAAATTATTTTAAAAACTACTTTTCCAACGGAGGAGGCGAGCACAGTCTAATGTTTCACAGCGAGCAGGCAAAGTAAGTAACTCACTTCACACTCAACGAAATCGCCCAGCCTACCTCCTTTACAAACATCTAAGATTAATTCGTCGAGTACACCCGGTGACACAAGTTTGATTTTCTGCATACATGAATTTCACCCGGGTGCACTCGCACATTAAAAATATTTATTTATTATAAAAAGTGAAGTGCCTACAATATCATAAAATTTCATAATTGATCACATAGTTACACTCAAGGACCTTTAATGAAAGATAGACTAGTAATACCTCTTTCGTTTCTCGTTTTCGTTTCTTTCCTCGTTCCTCTCTGATCGTGCTAAAAACAGATGACCAGGCAACATCCCAGTCCCAATCATTCTACATTTGATCTCCTTACATGATCTTTAGATACACTAGAGTGATATGTAATGGCAATTATATGATTAGATATCAGTGGCGTGTACTTCGTACAATTCGATCCCCCATAGTCTACTTACTATCTCTTACGTTTGGCGGCTTTCCGCACGTATTGGATGAAATGGCCACTCATAACCCGATCGGACACCTGCTTTTGTTTCAAAATATGCGATAAGATTGCAAAATTCAAAATACAAACTCTAATAAGAAAATACACCGAGAGTTAGACATTTTTATTTAGAAGTGTAAGTTTTATTTACAGAAATAATTCAGTATACAGTGGTTCGCCATTACGGCGTGTGTGCTTGTGAATTATTATAGTTTTTTGTTTTCTTTGTTTACTGAGTTTTTGTTCACGGAGTTTACTCGCTTTGTTCATTACAGTGAGTTTTATTTGCCAAAAATTGCTTTAATTGGAATGCTGCTCCATTGGCTACTTGTTTTTTTGTACAGTGATAGTGCGGCCTTAATTTCTACAACAGCAGTGCAGTTGGCGCTTGTATCATACGGTATTTTTTTTCAACCGGTTTATCCTAGCCGAATTACTTACTGTTAGATATACGCCTTTCTTATTGATTAAATTCCATGCTGATATAAAGTATTTTCTACCTGAAGAAATATTTCAGGTAAAGCTCTGAATGTAGCTAAATTTACCTCGTTATATGTTTCCCGTAATATAAACCTTGCCGTAATATAATACTTTACAACATAAAATATTTGAAAACCTTCATCATCCCCGTACTTTTATTAGCTATAATAGGAACTAATAACAGTTATTAACTTTAAATTGGGTTTAAAGGGATATTACGAGGCAGTTTTCGTATTATTGGGTGAAATGGTCTCATAAATCTTTTAAAATCTTATTAGACTCTATTGAACGCCTGTCGGCACTAAATATGTCAATTATTATTAGAATATTACCGTCTTTTCATTTCATCGCTGAGGATTTGTAGATTTATTGGAAATTCCGTTTTTGTAGAGAATTTGAAAGAACTATTTACAAAACTTATTTTTACGAGCAGTTGAGTGCAATTCAGTATTAACTCTTTTGTTTTTTAAGTTAATAAGTATAAGTCTTGTTTAATATTTTTGTTACTTGATTATACCAAGTAAATTAATAATGACCCGTGAAAAATATATGCTTAACCAGAGATCCTAAATCCAACAGTATTAGATAGAACTCTAGATGTTCTACTCTTGCTCTTTGAAATTTTATAAAAAAAAGTTGATCGTATTAATCTGAGTGACACTTGTCGTAGGCAAAAAGGCTCTGATAAGTATTATATAATTATGGAATGGATAAGGTAAAAATGAGTACAAAATGGGATCTTTGAAAGATGCACCTGTGAACGAAAATTTTGAAATGAAGAAGACGTGGCGATGATTGGTATGGACATGTAATAAAGAGGGATGAAAGAAACAAAAAGTATGTTAAACTGGAACAGTATGTGACACCGTATATATATATGGTATTGGTATCACTTGTATAATAGTAATCGAGGAGAAAAATAAGACTGTGGCCATGCACAGCGTGAATCAAAGTGAATGTTTATTGTTGGAATAAATCATAATTTATATTAGTTACAATTACAGTGTTTTCAAGATCATATGGGTGTGCTGAATGGACTATCTCCTTCAGACAGACATAACATGATGGTTTTTTGTGTGACAGCAGACATATGCCAGAATAAAGAGTATGTAAGGAAAAGATGTGTCACACCCAAATTATTGGGATAAGATGAAAGAAAAGAAAACAACAAAATAATGCAGTTTTGATTTGTATAAAGAAATTTCTGTAATTTTGATTCCTACCTTATACCTACCAATCTACAATTGCTAAAATTTAAAAAATCGCATTTATTTTTTACGTTAATTTCCAAAATATTTTAAATTATAATGAAAATTTTATCTAGTATATGTCACCAGGAATAATGTAAGTATTTTAATGATACCAATCAGGTCACATATAAATCGATGATACATAATATCTATATATTTAGGTGTGGATACTATATTTACACCTAAATTATACACAGAACGTTATTGTGTTGTGTTTGTAACACAGCCTTACATATTACTACGTATTAAATTATACCTAAAAAATTACATTTATCTTTTTTTTAAAGCAGTTATGTGAAAAATAATGCTAAGAAACAAAAGTGAAGTATTATTTTACGAAGTTAGCGGCCATTGATTGCATTCTTGCTATAATTAACCCTGAATTTAATGATTCATCAAGAAAATACTTAAAAAGGGTGTTAAATGTTGTTCAAATACGTACCATATGTCAGCGTGATTTAGTACATGTTTTAATTTTAAATTAAAATGCATACATATCTTGGGTTTGGAACAAAGAATGGGGTCAGTCATGCGATGAAAATACGTTTGAAAAAATCAAACAAAACGCATCTTGCTGGACATTTTTGGATCTTTCTTCATTGTTACTATGGAAAAAGCATTGTAAAAAAGAGATGATGGATTGTGTGAAGGATTACATCAATGTATATTATTATTGGCTATAACACAAACGTAGTGTATCTTTGGGGTGTACAAAGTATGTGTGTATGTCAATTTATTAAAAAACAATTCATCTATTTTTCATTATTTATTTTCAAAAGATGTAAAACATGTCCAATGTAACGGCATGTCTATATAATCTATTTAAAACAGTCTATATATAAATACACGTATGTCAAAGTCAGGGATACTTATCTCATTACGAGCAACCATTTGTTGGATCAAAAATGTTTGTTTAGATGCTAATCGCGATTTGACAAGAACGAATAGGTGTCCATTCAAACCTAAATCGGGTAACAGATGCCAAAAGTTACACAATGCACAATGCAACGGGCGTTTAATCTATTTGACATGTTTATATGGGGCATACAATTAAACTGGGTAGCGTAAGATTAACTATATCTGGCGCTTTAATAAAAAGCCGACCAAGTATATGTCGATTAGCTCATAGTAAAGAATTCCGTAGTAGAGAAGGACGGTTAGCCGTTGTATTGTGAACCCAGAAAACCACCTACCTGTTTATAATGCAACTGTAGACTTGACTTAGATCGTATATTATTCCAGCCTTTAATCATTACATTGCTAGGCTAGTGCCTCCACAATTTGAGAGAATAGACAGTACCTATATCCGAAGTGCAGTGGCGGGTTCACACATCAGTTACTTCGATGTGAAATTTTCCTCATAATTTTTTACTTGTCAGTATGTGGTAAATTCAATAATTTGGATTTTGTAACAGCATAATAAAAAAATGTGTATGTGTGCAGTGCACACGCAGTAAAGCGAAACAAAGTGTGACAAGGGTTTGGAGGGATTCTATATTTCATGACGTCATTTCATATATTATAGGTTCCATGTTATTTGCACCGATCCTTGTTAGGGATTTGCGCAAGTGCTCAATTTATAAGAAGAATTTTTGCATTTCTATTCTATTATAGACGTATGTATTCTTAGGTATTTCAACCCTTATATTCGTGATAATTCAATTTAAAATAGACTCTAAGTCACTAGCATAAAGTTCAAAGTTCAATGCACTGTATAAAAGAATCTACGTATAAAATAATGTGTGCCTTAATTATATACAGATAGAGTTAAAATTCATTTGAAATCTTTTAAGTTTTATTTAAAGTCTAAATAAATATTAACGGATAAAAAGAAACGTATTTTATTTCGAATTAGATAAGGTTGAATTTTATGTGTTTATCTCTTTTTAATGTCGCTTTTTTTTATTTCATCGAGTTTCAAAACACAACAATTCTAAAAAAGTTTCACTTCAATAATTCCTAATTCTCTTATCAATTCTCATTTTCAATGGCTTCGATTTAGGACTGATTTCATTTAAAAAATAAATTAAAATTGCAACACGATCGTTGAAACTTTTAATTGAGACTAATGGGCCCCGTAAACGTTGTCCTGCCCTAAAAATTAAAAATCATAACACGCAGGCAATGCCATGTACCGGGTCTAATTGCGAATCTGGACCATCCAGGAACCCCACTCACACACAAAGTTTCGTCAAAATTTTGGAAACCAATTTTAGCGCCACCTACCGGTTATAGTCATGATTCTAAACCATCCCGGAAACTTAAACACACACAAAAGATCATCCAAACCGATCAAGTCGTTTTTGAGTTTTAGCCAGACTCACGAACAGCAATTGATTTTTATATATTTGTATATATTCTGTAAATACAAGAACAAACCGGTGGCACCAACTGTCATTGTAATTTGTGTTACGAATACGTTTTTTACAGTTGGATTGTCATTGCTTGCTTCCCCAGATACTTTTGAAGCCAAGCGGAAAATCTGTTATAAAATATACAGATGACAAATAAAGAAAAATCAACAAGACACCACAGAAATCAATGTGACAAATCGACATGGCCTGGATTGGGAATAACTAGTATGTAGATTGAATGACAAATTATACAGTTTAGTGACATAGTAATGGCGGTCCGTAACAAATTTCAGAGAATAACAATGATGATGAATGGTGATACGTTGAAATAAAGATGTCATATAAGTAGGCACCTGCAGCACTTCGCTGATGTTAGGGCTGACAGCTGACTTAACTGGGTAAGATTTATTGCCTTTTGAAATGCATGGCGTGTTCTTAACACCATGATGACACAGGCTCCCTAAAATTCAGTAAGGGCTACTGGCAATTTAAATATAAACCAACCGATAAGTACCATATATTAAAAATAGATTCTTAAGAACTCTTTTAAATACGACAGTATGGCTGACACATCTTATAGAATGTTTTATACTTGACTTGAGTTATATAGAAATAAATTAATCCTTTCTGTTTTAAACCGACATTAAAATAAAAATCACAGTGGTTTTCACTTTATTTACGTAATTTTCATGCAACATTTTATTATTTACCAGACATTTTAACATTACGCACTAAAGGCATCGAGAGCAGTGAAAATATGCATGCATAATTAGGTAATCTCTAAAAAATTGTATTAATTGATTGAAACTGGTAGTACTGCTGTACTTACCAAGTTATTTGTAAAATAACAAAAAAAGAAACTACAAACAATCGCCATCTTGAATTGATTCAGTTCGAGTATTTTTTTATTTTTCAATATTATTCAATTCATACAGCTATAAACATTTTTATGCAATCGATTATATTGTTAATGTTAGTAATCGTCAATCGAATTATCAGCTCATGATATGCAGAACGTTTCTTATTTAGATTTACCAAATCGATATCATCTGTCAGGTGTCATCCATACCGTCCTGTTTGAAATAGACTATACGTGTAATTTAGGTCTGGAAAACCTCGATTTCATTAATTTGAATTCCGGACTTTGAATATCCAAGTTGGTTTATTCTTGGAATAGAGATATTATTATATTCCTTAGATAAAGGTCGGTACACGCTATTGGTTTTCTTTCGACTTTTATTAAGACATCCCGCATAACCTGAAGTTTTATTAAATAAACCTAGGAGCATCAGAGTTGGATAAAAATACCCTTCATTTATCTTCAGGCACTAAAGTATATATTACTGTTTATTCAGCTTACTCCGATAACTTCCGCAGGATATGGTAACAAAACATTCGCAGTTGATGCTGCCTATTAATTTATGAAAATTAAACTACCTAGTTGAAACTATTTTTATAAATCATACTAATATTCTCTTTTTAGTGGGAATCAGTTCTAGATAGGGATATTATGTCAACGTTGGGCGCCCTCAGTTAATATTGCGCCATTTATGCCTTTCTACGCAGGGTGTAATAATTTATCAATAAGCATAAAATATGACTTATTATCGTTTGCAATATAATGTCATTATTGAAGAGGCGGATATTCTGCCGCGACGAATAGCGGAAGACGTTAATAAATAATATGTATAATTATGGCAGCCCTGAAGACACTACTCGACCTAAAATAACCCCAATTTGTTGATCGCAGTAGGATGTGATGCTTTTATGGCGGTCTTCTAATAATCTCTTAACTAAAAATTAACACGAGCTAGACGCGAATGACGAGGCACTAATATCGTTATCTGGCGACGACGAATCATCGCTACCTTCTCGTTTTTCTTATTTGTTTATGTATCAACTAGTAAAAGCTACATAAGATCAAATTACATTAAAAAGCCAAAAAACTTATTGACAGGATATTTTAGTATTCTTAATTTATGCATAGTTTCTAGATTGTATAATAATAAATTTCGAACCTTTAGTATTACATGATTGTGAAATAATATCAGCCCATAATCGTCTCAATCACAGGTCATCCCATTTGTAAGTAAAGGGACAATAAACCCGCCACGCAGGCCCGAAGCGAATCGACGAGTTTCAAACATCGATTATCTCAACGTGCAGTCTAGTCTATAACAATGTTTTCCTCCATTTTCAAAATATGAGAATTGTGTCAAAATGTACGTTATGTTAGAAATACCTATCTAAGCGGTGCACGCTCCAGACCAGAATTTACACACATCTGTTGGAATAAGACGCCTAAACTTTAGCCATTAAGCTCCCAAGATTTATACATGTGCATTACATATATATTTTTTTTTTCGTATAATGTAATATGAGATCAGTGGCTACCTCCCTTAACTCTAGCTACTTAATAATAACAACCCATAAGCGTCCCACTGCTGGGCTCGGGCCTTCCTTCGTTTGACACATCGCTTATTTCGGTTTGGGTTTTATCACGACGCTTTCCTTCACCATGGTTAGCACGTGATAATTTTAATAATATGCCCATTAAGTCGAAAAACTGCATAAGAGGTGCATGCGTTCCGGCTAGAATTCAAACCCGCACCGTTGGGATTATGAGGCGTGCGCTAGTCATTATTCTACCACAACTTTTAGTGGCTTATGGTCTTATAATGTCATTAATTCCGCAACAAAAGATATTTTACTTTACGGGAAGAAAGCAGGAGAAAGAAGTAGAGATCACGTCACGGCAAACATAAAACAATGCAAATGCAAATCTGACGATCTGCATAGCATCGCCGGTAAAGGATAGTAAGAAAAGCTTAGGACCGAAATATTTGGTGCAAAGCAAAGCTTTCGTCCAGCATTGGATATAAATTGACTGACGACGAACAAAGAATCGCTGCTTTACTCTAGCTTTAAGGACAAATATCTTATTTTACCTACTTAATGTGGGTGAAAACAGTTTTTAGTCTTTAGCCTGAAAACTAATATTTAGTTGACAACGACGTGAAAGGCATAATTTGTATATGTTTGTTTTATATAATACATACATATTGTCACGCCTATTTGCCATTGGGGTCAACAGAGAAGATAGATTTCCGCTTGCATCGAGTCTTACAAACACTTTTTCACTTCATCTACTTTCATTAATAGCTTCATATGTACACAGTATATATAATACGCAACACAATATGAAAACTACGCCTACGAATGATGACTGTTAAGATCAGATAATGTTTTAATTTTTACCTATGCTTTAAAAAGTCACTGCCAAGTGTCTCATTCATTAACTTATGAACAAATACGCAATAATTTCAAGAACCTTTAACATTATTTTCAACAACACTTGTGAAAATACTTTTAGTTTAACCATATGATCTATGTGAATATTATTATTTAAATTATATTTCGTGTAACATGAATACATATTGACTGGTTAACTGTGTTTAGACTGTAAAAAAGTTACCTAATGATTGATATTAAGATATTTTTCTTAACGATTGCAAAAAATGACAGAGTTGTATCGTATATAAATGGAATATTTTGACAGAGAAGTAAGAGTGATTGTAAAGACATAAATATTATTTTTGCGACTGGTACGTACACATAAGTAAAAGAACGATTTAACGGTTTCAAGCGCGGTATTTTATTTCGACGAACTGAGAATGAATAGATATATATATATATATATATATATATACATACATAGGTACGTAATGATGTATTATTATTTATTAAATTATTGTGTATATTACTATTTATTAATTAGTAAATTAAATTATTATACGACTGCTGACTTAGCAACTATCTACTAACTATAAATAAAAAATAAGATACCGTGGTTGAAACCGTTAAAACGTAGTTTTAATTAATGGCATTTTTTACGCATTTCTGTTATGGTTTCGAGTAGATAGAATCACGTAATTCCACTTGTTCACCCCAGCTTCGACTACCGGCCATCACCCGTTGTTTACTATAAAAAAGATATTATTTTCATTTAGTTTAATTTAATATTTTAAACATTTTTTTAAAAAGTCTTTCACAATAATACATTATAATACCGAAAACCTTTATTTGTTTAATTATTTCAATTATTAATTCCCTCTACAACACCCGTCATCGGTATCTGATGGTGACTTCGCTCGATCTCTGTACATCGGAATACTATACAGTTCATCTAAGTATCAAATTTCATTCTTAAAGACCCAATAATTGCGGAGAAAAATTACTATATTTCATATTAAGGAGGACGGAATTTTTTACCATAGTGGCTACAGGTATCGAAGGGTTTTATTCTTCGACAATGTTTATTACCTTTATAAACTAAATTTGAAGAGTTCAGCTTATTTAGTTGCTAAAAAACACTGAGTTTTAATTTTAACTCACACAAAGGTTTCCAATCCTACTAAATATCATATTCATTACATTTCTACTAAGTTACACAAACAGGAATCCATCAAACGATACAGTACTTCATTATAGTTGGTTAAGTTTCAAATTACAGCATGAAAATTATCTACAAACTGTGAAGGACTTCGTTATCTGTTCTATGAGAGTTTGAGTACGAAATCGTAGACGCTTTTGAATGGAGATGAATAATATATTGGAAATCATATCTCTTCCTAATCAGTTTCTTGCCTGTTTATTCGGGTTTCGCGTAAAAACTACTGGGCCAATTTAGATACGGTTTTCGCTGATCGACAGCTAATTCTTAGATTTAAAATCTGCGCTATTTTCTTAACCTGGGAAATCCGTGGAAATTTTTCTGGGAATGATTTAAAATGGGCAGATTGAAAAATTCTTTCCATTGTATTTTGATATTGCAAAAGCAGCCGCTTTAGGCCCTCGGTTAAAACATTAAATATATTTTTTATTAATTTCATCTAATTCTTACTAAAAGGTAATTAATTTATTTGTTTTTATAGATACTAGATATTATCACGCCTGTTTCCCATACGGGTAGGCAGAGATAATGGATTTCCACATGTTATGTTCTTGACATACCTCTTTAAGACATCTGCGATTTGATCATGGTAAATATGTCGCGGTCTACCAGCAACAAAATTTATTTACATAAGTTATATTACTTACATAATACCTACATTTTAAACTAAAAAAGGCTAAAATCTTGTCTTCCACAAGAATGACTTAAGATTTATCAATTTATTACAATTCGCTTATGCGGGGCGGTTGTCATTTCATATATTCTTCTTACATGGTTAAAGTAGCTCAGTGGGCTATGAAACTAAGTATGTTGTTAAAAATAAAATCAGATCTAAGAATATCCATAAAAGACCCCTGGTAGCCAGGCTAGCTCGCAAGTACAACGTTCGGGAGTCATATAAAAACTAGTGCGCCGATTTCGATGCGATTTTGGCTGATCGACAGCTTTTCAGATCAGATCAATTCAGATCCGATTGATACTAAGACAATATAATCCCTAAGTCCTAACTTTTATATTTTCCGGGATTTGCTATCTTCGAATCCACGTGATATTAGGACTTGCTTGATATGACAGTTTCTATATTTATTACACATTTTCAGTAGATTTAGATATTTTTACCTTTAGTTACATTACCTACTCCGGGTTTTTACGGGAATCTTTGGAATTCGTGTATTTTCATACTAAAAAAATCTGTTGCCCCACTGAAAATATATATATTTATATTTTAAATACTGACCAAATAAATGTAATCTACGTTACCTGTCCAGCGTCGCGGACAAATCCTAGTAGTTAATAAATGATTGTCAATGTTACGCCTGTACTACACTCGCAACTACACGTTATTAAAGTTTTATAACTGCATTTTTTTTTAAAGTATAGGTTTGCGTTTGACCACTGTCTCACCTGATGTTGATTGATGACGCAATCTAGGATGGAGCACGCTTACCTAGAAGATACCTATTCACTCGTGACTTGGAAGACTTCAAGATTGTATTTGTCAGGAAAAACAGACTCCGGCAAATTATTCCACTCTTCGGCAGTGCGCGCCAGAAAAGATTATTGTGAAAAAATACACATTTTTCAGTAACAAAAGTATCCGCAGCTGAATTTAATGCCTCAGACAATTGAACTGTCTAAAATCGGGAAATTTGAAAGTAAATTGAACAAAATGAGTAGTAAGAAAAAGAAATAGATTCGCTATAAATTCTAAAACGGTAATTTGCGTAGGTTTTAATCCCAATAGATTATATATAACTTATAGAAATTTAAATCGTAAGCAGTTTCTTGAGTGTCATTCTACACTTAACAAATATATTAAGTACACATTTTAATGCATTTTCAACATATATTTCAATTTCATAATGCATGTAATTAACTTAGAGAATGAATGTTAAATAATGTTCCCACTGCACTTACGACCGATAAGATGCTTATAATAATATTCAATGCACTCGACGTCGAATTTTGACAGCAATTAAATGAACATCGCGTTATCATCAACCGTCACTTACGTCACTTTACATCACCTACCATAATTGCAGTCGATAAAATTTCAATTTCTGAAGTATAAACGCATAAGAATAAGATTGACTTTAAAAAGCTTTTAATGACATTTCGAATATTAATATGACACAATAATAATTTTAATTTGTCTTTATGTTTATGAGTCAATTGGTTCAAAAGAACTTTGGCCAGGTTTAAATATTGTTGGAAATAATAACAGTGTAAACGTATTCGATATTTGAATTTAAGTTCTGTGTTCCAAAGAATTAAAATAGTAAATGAAAACGCTGTTAGTTTTAGCATTTATATCTTTAAAAAAAACATTATTTTAAATAAGTTATTACAGAATAGGCACTTGTGTTTAAAAATTCAAAATTATAAGTTTTGTTTTCCAAAATTCGTGTTTGATATCGCGATGGGTTTTCCGTTGAGCTGCGCGTAAGGGAGCGCGCCGCGAGCCGCGTAGCCGTGCACTACTGGCGCGTAAAGCACGCAGCTCCCGCGCATACATGGATGGAAAATCGACATACTGACAGAGGCGATGGGGCGTCCCGACGATGCACCGAGAGTATACCAACATTCTTGGCTTGAGATAAAATGCTTTTTTATTTTGTTACATAATTTTATTTTATGTAATTAATTATTTAGTCACAATCGATCCCTATCTACTAAGCAGCAAAACTTTAATGAAAAGAGGCATATTGTTCTCTACCACAATGCATTTACCAATAGTTGACGATATTAGAATCATTTACTTTCTGTGATTATGTGCAAAGTATGTTTACATATATATTGAATACGGTATTAAACTCCATATATCTTGTGTTCTGATGTCGCGTAGGCATAGATAGTATTTTCATTTTTTAGATGAGCTAAAAAATATTTCAGAAATGACACCAACTCACAACTGCTGAGGCTAACAATCACCCGGTAAAATATGTAATTCTGAAAAGTTGTTAAATCCTACTTAACTTTATACCATCATTAGGATATATTTGTAATATTCTTATTACATTCTACAACTAAAAGACCTAGATATCACATGAACTTTTTATTGTAAAGCGCAAAGATTACCACGACGTAATTAAAATTATTTTTGTCTGTTTTTATTCACATTTTTTTTATAAATTGGCCACATTTAAAATAATTTGCGTGTGTGTCTTAGACAGGCCCATCTGTTAGACATCTGCCCATTTGCAACACCAAAGGTGCTCGCTTTTGGTGCTACTGCAAATTTCTAACACTGCCACTGTGCTGCTGACGATCTCGAAGCGGGGACTAGAACCTGGCCACTGATTCTCTTGACCAACTGTGGTAGCCATCCAGACGGGAAATGCCTTACCATCTGCCTCTGGTTGTATTGTCGCCTCTAGGCCGCTTGGCTTCATGAATCAGTAGCTATTATTTCTGCTTTCTTGCAGAGATAAAGTAAATCTACGTAGTTTTATAAAACTAAATGGCTGATTAATATAAATTTCCTCCTAAATGTCTTTAATATATCTTAATCAATTAATTAAAGAGATCGAAACTCTACTAAGCCTGTATTTTGTGAGTAGGCGTTGTCTCCATTTGGAAATTACATTATTAAGACTTCAAGAAACGAAAATGCATAATTAAAAACTAATAAAATACATTATTCTAAATTTGGTAGGCCTATAAAAGCGGCAATTAAAACACGTAAACAAAGTAGGATTGTAATGAATTTTCTACTCGAAATACATCGATTAAAGAAACAATCTAAACGTCGGTTCCTCTATTTTATTATGCATTTAACTGCGTTACCATTGGTAGAAAATTGACATTACTTGTATGGCGCTTATGTCAAATTTTAATCAATGGTAAGGCGAATGAACGTTTCTTAACATACAAGAATCGGTCATAAATCAGTTACAGTCATAGCGTTTTTACATATTTTAGTTTGGGTCAACTTTTAATCATCCAATAACAGTTACATTATCCATCGACTAAAGTATAATTTGTCTGAATGTAAAAGTTAAATAATTCAACAATTGTATTCGGGCAACATTTTTTTTTTAACCTGTATTTTATCGTATGAATAAGTTTTATCTGGTGATAGAAAAATCGGACCTTAATATGTATAGACGAGAAAGTTTTTAAAGATGAACGTTTTTTACTCTTTCACTCACAAACTACTAAACGACGATTTTGATGAAAAATTGCAGCATTTATAATATTAGTATTATATCTGTAATATAATACTAATATTATAAATGCGCAAATTTGCATGAATGTTTGTTGCTGAATCACGCCAAAACTGCTGAACGGATCTGGATGAAACTTAGCACAGAGATGGATTATAGTCTGGAATAGCACATAGGTTACTATTTATTCTGGAAAGATGTACGGTTTCCGTGGGATAACATTAACGCGAAGGAAGCCGCGGGAAAAAGTTAGTAGCTTATATATCAGAATAACACAAGCTATAATATAAATTATCTATAATAATGTATAACGATAAGTATCAATTAAAAACATGGTCACTGTACGTTATGTTATATGTCCGCGGTGGGTCGGGTAAGGCGGATAATACATGTCATCGCCGTGTGCGCAAACCGACAGATCTATCCATATTCACAAAAATTCTCATTTATATAATATTTATTGCCTGAAGCACACAAACAGTGGTTACTGTTGCTTGAATCAGAACCGTTGCGAGCCTTTAAAAAAATTAATACACTCTTCTTAAACAACCCTCTGTCGTCGCGTAGAGGAAAAACCTTGGCAGAAAGTTCCCTCCAGATCATTGTCGTGCGCCAAATAAACACTAAACTACTAGTGTCCAATTCTACTATTTCAATATCTTGGTATTGCAAAGATATTCAAAGTACCATTCCATTGCGATACTATCTAACATTCGTATTCTACTAAATCCAAAATATCTCTATATCATTCGAAATCAACCGAAATTAATATTGAAAAGCAACCAAAAATTTAAACATTTATTTCGCCAGTTTTCGCTTATAAATAATTATAAAGTGTATTATGGCGTGCAACAAGCGCCAATGGATTTAACACAATAACTATATCAGGTAAACCTACTATTGAGATGATAGTGTCCGGCGATTTTGATGAGATAGTAATAGTAGAATTGGGCCCTTGTTGAGTAGCTGAGCGTAGGAACTGAAGGAAATGGGTATGAACATCCAGTCACTAATATTCATCTTTTACTTTACATAGTACAAAGTCGTTTTCCGAGTCTGTCTGCCTGTCTGTATATCCACCAACTCCTCTTGAACCACACGACGGGTTTTGAACCGGTTTTTATCATCAGTTAGATAATTTTTCACTTACGGTTCATATACCTTCAATAATATAAACCTCTTTTTATTTAAATGGCCTAGTAGAGATCGCTTTAAGTGTTAAGGCCGCCTATTGTATTGCCTAAAAAGTATTATAAATATGAATTATTTTGTAATGGTTTATTTTGGTGTGCAAAAACTAATTAAGTTTTATATGTAAGTAAAATAGATAGATCTACTTCTTAGGGTTAGTAAAAACCTAATCTCTCAGTGTATCTAAACCCAAGCGCTAATGCACCAGACGTCATAGCGGGTTCGGAGATTCAATTTCGTGAAGCGCCCGCGCATGCATTGCTGTATACAATTGATCAAAATCTCAAAATTCAACAAACACATAAAAGTCACATTTTATTTCAACAAATGAGATGTTTTAAAACGAAACTTTATATAACTTTTTGATTTATAACTGAACGTGTTTAAGTGCGCGACTTTGCTCGTGCGAATTTGAATATGAAAACAATGTTCTGTAGGGATCTTCCCGCCGCGGTTTACCATTTGCGCTATGCCACAGGGTTCTTAGAGGTCGGCAATGCGTTAGCGACACCCCTGGTGTTGTAAACGGCCACAGGCGACAGTACTCGCTTGCTATCAGATGGGCCGTCTGTCGTCAGTCCGTCAGTAAAAAATTGATACTACCTGATAGACTTGTGAGTGGCAGGCACACTACTTGACTACTATCCATGAGCAGTAGGGTGCACGAAACATTTTAACCTCAAAAAAAGAACCTTAGGTAGATACTCAAAAATTATAGTAGGGGAGCAGCAAGTCAAGTCAATTAAGTATATATACTTTTAATCATCTTACAAAACGTAACAGCCTTATAGATTTGGTGCGAACATACAAACTTATAACATCATAAGTTTATATATACATAAACGGTCTTATTCATATTGAGTTAGAGTAAGTGTAAACGCTTGTTTAATGTTCTTAAAGAAGCGTTTAAACCTACTCTTTCTCACTCTCTTACTCATTATTTAAAAATAATTTAAATTATTGAAGTGAAACTTCTATATAGACGGGGTCTTAGGATTTTTCTGTCACGAAAAAGCGTTACGGCCGCAAGGTAGTGCGGCATAAATTTAGACTTGACGTTGTGAAAGATTTTTCCGGATCGAATTCAGTTTCTTTGTTTGATAAAATAAAATATGTTTAAATAAAAAATGCATTCATTTAAATGTACCTACTCTAACCAAATCATAATTTGCAGTAAACTTGCGAAAAATCGAAATATGTACTGGGACACATAGTAGAAGTGAAACTTCAACGGACAAGTGGAAAAACAAATGGCAACAAAATTTTAACTTGAAGTTTTACGGGCAGATTGTTAATGTACTTGTCCGATTTGAAAACCTGCCCGTAAAACTTTAGGTTAAAATTTTGTTGCCATTCGTTTTTCCACTTGTCCGTTGAAGTTTCACTTCTACTTATAATCATATTTTGAAAGAAAGATGACTAGATAAGCTAGATAAGATGTCGTTTTAACACTTGTTCCTTTATATATAAATAATGTTAGTTTTTTTTTAGTTTTTTTATTGCAGGAGTTCAGCAGACAGGCAGACGGCCCACTGGATGGAAAGCGGTTACCATCGCCTATGGACATTTGCAACACCAAAGGTGCTACAAATGCGCTGCTGCTCTCTTAAGTGAGTCTGGAATCTGGTCACTAAAGCCGGAACACAACTCAAAGTTGTTATGGCGGCATGCTCTAGACCAGGGGTGGTAGCCATCCAGTCGGGCAAATGCCCTACCACCTGGCTGGGGGTTGTTTAGTCGCCTCTTACGACAGGCCGCCGGGTCGCAGGAAATTGTATTCTTTCTCCGTTCCTGCACGGATTTACTGTAACATGTATGATGAGACACTATTAAAGAATAGAGAGCTACATACAGCAGCAAAAAAATGTACTATCAATGTATAGTTATATATATTTTTTAATTCATAAGGTGGGGGGAAGATATAGTTTCCAAAGTTGTAAAGATTATAGGCCTTATTCATATTGAGTTAGAGTAAGTTTGTAAGGTTCTTCCTGGTTCATAAAGAAGCCTACAAACTTATACTAACTCAATATGAATAAGACCGCAAGTCTGCCTTCAATTTTTGCAACATCTGAAGTAAAGTTATAACAAACTCAATCAAGGCTTATAAAATATTTTAACTGAAATTAATTTAAATCGTACTTTGACTATATTTTAAAATGTGAGGTTTATCAGTTATGTAATAAACACAGAGTGGTTGCTTTTTTTTGCAGGTGTTCAACAGACAGGCAGACGGCCCACGTGATGGAAAGCGATTAACATCTCCTAGGGACATTTGGAACAGCAAAGGTGCGACAAATGCGCTGCTGGTCACTAATGCCGGAACACAACTCAAGGTTGTATGGTGACTTTTCTAGACCAGGGGTGGTAGCTATCTAGTCGAGCAAATACCCTACCACCTGGCTGTTGGTTGTTTTGTTGCCTCTTACGACAGGCCACGAGGACGCAAGAAAATTGTATTCTTTCTCGGTTCCTGCACGGATAAACTTGCTTATGAACTGTTTTATTTCTCTGTTTTATTAACTAGCTACATATATAACAATTATCTCTCAGAACATGACAACCAGGATAAAGCACCTTAGTACAATCGTTTATTATACCTTGGTCATGTAATGAGATTGTTACACGAGAGGTAAAAGTGATATATATATATATATATAGAAAGAGAGAGAGAGAGAGAGTGAGAGAGACTAGACCAACACGCGCATATATTTATATACTACACGTTGAAAATGTTTAAGGATCGGAGTTAAAGTTAACAAAATAGTTTACGTGCACCTTTACGGAATCCTTGGATGGACTAAGAGATATTAAGCTTATTTTGTTTAATAATCCTCAACGAACAGACGCAGTTATGCTACAGTTTTTGAATAACAAAGATATATTGGGAGATAGAAAGCTTTTCAAAATAAAATCATAACTCGTAGAAGAGATAAACAATGAAATCAGCTAACCGAATGCGGATGCACTTAGGATGCTATTTGTATCTTTTAATAATATATAATGCTAAACATTAATCTCCAAGTAAACAAGCCAGAGAAAAATGGTTATGCCATATGTTGGCACAAATTGAGTTATTGTTGCTTTAATGTCTAAAGCTGTTCAGAGCTGGATAAAATTAGAAATATTCATAAAAAATTAGACAACTCATTCTACGTGCAATGAAGAGTTTATCGTTTAATAGGTATCGAAAGTCATTTGTGTTCGGAGTCTTAAAAATCGAATGGAATCCACTCTATATAAAGCCAATACTAGACTATTCATGTCTCTTTCAATTTGGATAAATCAACTAAACTGATCCATGAAACATAAACAGGAATAATTCAATTTGATTGATCCGTCTAATATCAGCATTACGTTAATAGTAGATTGTTTCACGAGAGTTGAAAGTGACATATGCGCCAAACCATCTCTAATCATTCGAGTGCCTAAATAGGCCTTTCACCCAAGATTACCACTGATTTCTATTTCGAATATGAGGAAAGTAAATAAAAACTGATTAGTTAAACAAACAACTACTTCTCTAATGAAATCAGGCGTTAAATCCACATCTAAATCTGATGAACTCATTTAATAGGTCACGTATGAAACTTCAGGTAAATTTCTTTTTTTGTGGTTTTCTATTCATAACCGGCCAGTTTTTTTTTTGTCACTGATGATAATAAATATTACCTCAAATTTATGTAAATCAAATAATAATTTACAGAAAAGTAATTACATACATACATACATAACTTCACGCTAGTTCCCTTGCGGGGTAGGCACGAACAACAGAGTGCCATTTAGGCTTATTCTTACACACCTCACTTGCCTCTTTGACATTCATAACTCTTGTCATGCAAGCTCGTCTGTTCTTAAGGCTCTTGACATCACCTTCTGCTAGTACACGATCAATTTGATCATGGAAGGTGTGTCGTGGCCTTCCACGACTTCTGCATCCATCCATCCAGAAAAGTAATTTATAAGTATAATATGATATTACAAAACTGTTGATATTTTTTTAATACAATTTATGCTCCAATTTAACAGTGGCTGTAAAAAAAGTTAGTACATCAGTCACATATCCTAACTCATTTCGCATTTTTTTGATAGCAGGGAATATCGTTTCCCAGGGACGAAAAGTACTATTTGCACCCCTGTGATGAGACAACTCCAAACGTACTTTCAGAATATGAGACGTAAAAAAGTATTTTCAAGCTGCTAAACCATTTGCATGTTTTATAGTTTTTTCACCTTTCAGTTAAAAATCAGAGGGAAGGATAATTTTTACGGCTTTAGAAAGGAATGTCTTTGTCTCATATTGCCTTAATAATAAAATTATTATAGAACAATATTACTTTTTAGACTTTTCAACAATTCGTCCTCGAAAACGTTTTTTCGTCTTGCATTGATGATATAAATGTATATAGCCACCCCTAGTATTTATTCACGATTATTTTTATTTACTTAATATAATCTTTTTCCGCCATTTCACTACACCATTGCGCCATACAATATAAAATCTTTCTAAGTTTCATGTATCTGGTAGTTTTTGAAAAATATAGCTTTGACAAACATAAAGAGACGCAGATACAGACGGATGCAGATATGGCGACTTTGAAAGGAGTTCGTTGTTGGTAAATTGGATTTGAATATTAGTGGGTCTAAAAATAGTAGAATTTTGGAAGAATAACTGTATACTGATATTGTGAACAAAATAATATTTAGGGATTACCACCATACCAGTAGCGAGGAGATGAAAACCTGAAATATTTTTTTCGGTTTCCTTATCTATACAAATAAATAAAATTTAAGCGTCAGTTTGCAATGTCAAAATAACAGCTATTTACTAAATGCATATACGGTAATTTATATCAAAAAATCAATTTTTAACATTTTTGTTTGTCTGTTTATTCCAGCTAATTTCTGGAACGGCTGGATCGATTTCGACGGTACTATCACTAGTAGATATATGATGTTATAAGGAGTGACTTAGGCCATCCCGCACACCACCGCCGTCGTCGCACCGGAAAGCAAAACAAATTAACTGAAATTCCACGTGGACGAAGTCATGGGTCATAACTAGTCTAAATATAATAACACACACTGTGGATGTTTGTCACCCTTACACAATCCTTCAATATGCGTGAACTGACTGACATGGACTTGCCCAATTTTTAAGCTTTCAGTAACGATTTAACGAGCCATACCTTAAAAATTATAGTCTTGTAAAGTTATGACACTCTTAAAAATAATACAGCATTAACTAATTTCAGAAAATACAACGCAGTTAAAATTAAATAATTGGGTTAATGAGAACTAACTGCGTGTTACAGTATTTCGACATCAGATACGTCTGTGGTTTACCTTTGTCGTCATTTATTTAAATAGAATTTCATCAAAAGTTACACAAAGAAAGATTGAAAATCTTATTAATCACGTCAAACCGGTTAAGCTAATTAAATCAATAACCCAGTACGTTTTAATAGTTTAAGGGCGATATTTTATTTGATTTTTATTTCAACATTTCGGCCCCTTTACAGTAGCCGTAAATGTTAAAGTTATGATTTAACCTACAAAACTTATTCATTTGAATTTTTTTATAGTTGTTATATACTCTATGGGAGCCTAATCTAATTTACTACCGCTTCGTGACATATTGTGGCTTGATAATAGCCAATTGAAATTCAAATAAAATGCCACGCTTAAAACCGTGAAAATATAGTTTTAATTATGTATACTAGTACTAAAACTTAAGAAAATACTAGCCTAGTGCGTGTCAAACTACGTATATTGAAGGGTCTTGTACAGACATTTTTGTCTTTTGGCTACGCAATCGTAAAGAAGTTGTCAAAATGGAGTTAGTTATCTCTCTCACACATTACTACATTTTTGAAAATAAAAAGTGACAGAATTTATTGACGAAAAATATCCGTATTACACAAAACTCAACAATAATATCACGTAGAACCTGCAGTCCACCTCTCGACACCCCTTAGCCACTCACACCCATGTTGCCCCTCTTGTACGGTATTTTTAGAGGCCCATGCAGTGAATGGTGAGTTACCGTCTGCCCATCTTATTCATGTTCCGCGAACATTGCAACGGGCAGTCCCCATAGTCTCCATAGACCCAGATCTCTAGTTCCATTAGCAGATCATCCCAATAGCCCAGTACCTTTTGTTCTCATTCACTATTGTAGGGAATGGGAATGTCCTACACAGGGGCTTGTCTTTGGGTGCATTTTTATATGGCGTAGACAGGGATAATCGCCGGTCAGTGTCACGCCACATTTACATTAAATTTGTCAAGAAGCCTTATATAAAATGCGAAGAAACTTTTTTCACAACCTAATATATATAATTCTTCTGTACGCGTGTTGACAGTGAACTCCTCCTAAACGGCTGAACCGATTTGAATGATTTTTTTTGTGTGTTCAAGTGGATTCGAGGATGGTTTAGATTCACAATTTGACCCCGTAGGTGGCGCTGCAATCGGGTTCTAACTTTTATTTCTTCAGGGCAGAACAACGTCTGCCGGGACAGCTAGTATTTATATATGTAATTTTTATTTTTGTATATGTGAAATCAAAATAAAATTTATGTGAAATATTCCTAATTTTATTGTTGAGATTTGTGTAATAGGTACAGATTTGTCGTAAGTAAATTTATCTTCTAAAATGGTTCAAAAATGGTAATGCTAAAGCGAGATAACGAACTTTATGTAGCCCCTTAATCAAAAATACCCGTGTCTTAACACCTATTTTATTTTTAAGCTCTACCTCCATTAATTTTTACAGAATTTGTCACTTCATAGCTCAAAAGTTAGGATGAGCACCATTTTTACGGCTTTGGAAGTGAATAGCTTATCACATATTAACATAAAAAGTTTTTTAAGAGCATCATTAAGATTTTTCAAAATCTGAGGGTCTAAAGCGGTCGCTTTTGGAGAATAGTTTAGTAAAATTGACACATGTCTATGTCTATATATATACTGGTAGTTGTAAAACATGGCATAAAATTCCATTTTATCTTAATATTTGTTATGGTCATCAGGCGAATCTGCGATAATGACCTCCTTAAGCCCTCTGACTAATAAAAAACTATATTTTGAGGAAACGGATGCCTACCCAAACATTAAGTGCTACGAAGTTACGATGAGTTATTATGAAAAATTGTCATAGCTACGTCACACGCGCGCTCGCCCAGTTTTCGGCACACGGGTATTTAGGGTTCAGAAATTTATTTTTTATTTAATATAAATTTTTAATTATAGCAAAAAATACCCTGAGTTTGTTATATAACTTAAATACGATCTTGCCATTTATTACAAAAAAAAATATTGAAAAATCCAATTGACAATAATTGCACATAAGGTTAGAAAAAATCTCATATACGGTGCGTGCTTCCTGTCCAGTAAATCCACCTAACTGGACAATTAAATTTTATGGTAATACATAATAATATATTTCGGAGCAAAATTTTTGCCTCTATTTATTAGCCTTGTTTTGTATTTCGACGCAAAAAAATCGGAATATTCAGAACGTTGTAACTTTTTACGTTTTTTAAAAAATAATGTTGTATTTGCAATTTGTGACGTAACCGTACACAAAAGAACAGCAAAAAAGCTCGTAAAAAAGAATGTCACCGACAATTTTATTGCATCCTACTGTCGTTAAATTTACGATTAGTATTGTAAGTTTTTTATTCGTTATCCAAAAAGAGTAGTCTTTCCAAATAAATCAATATTCAATCATTGGCAATAAAAACCAACAGTGAAAGTAATAAATAAAAAGCATTCGATTAGATCAGTTTCTAATAGTAAATCGATTTCCTATATCCCCTGAAAGTCTAAAACACTCTTTTAATCATCTCCGCTAAAATACTTACTAATATTATTACCAAATTTCATTAAACATGAAAGTGTCCCGTGGAAAGTTCGGATAAATACGCTTGCAATGTTTTTTAAGTTACTTATGACACATCAACAGAAATTCCGCCAAGTTCACATTAGCGCCGATCCTTCAGTCGTTGAACTTCCCGCGTGGTATGTGCCGCGGTGTATCGCTAGGCACACACTTGCGGAACGTACCGCGCGGAAAGTTTGGGTAAAAAATACGCTCGCAGTGTTTTTGAGTTAATTATAACACACAAAAATAAAATAAAAAATATTAGGTATAGGGACTCAAATGGTGTATCGTTAAGGAGATCTAAAAGAGTTATTTTAATATTTTTTGATAACTTTTTTATTTATGCCAATAAAATTTGGAAGACACAAGCCTTTAAAGTCATAAAAACTGTACCTCCCTTCCCCTAAATTTTTTGTCATTTTTAACTAAAAATTAAAGTTTATCTGAAAAACGTGCATATGGAATGGTAAAATGTAAATTCTTGTATATAAATTAAATAATAAATTAAGGTTATCTTTCCATCGAAATAATGACGAAAGAGATGGCGGGTTGGAATCTGAATGTCATTTCCACTCCGCTCCGCAATAGTTTGCTGAAAGAGTCACTACGTGTAAAACCGCACGTTCCGCTCTCTACTGTATGTTGTCGACTCATTGAAAAGAAAACCAAGTACGTTACAGTATACTTACTTATAATTATAAGAAACTAGAAACATTATTATTCATAGCCATTCTCGAGATAACATTTGCTTGTTTGCTTAGTATGTTGCAGTTAAACTACTACCCATAGAGTATCACAGCAGGTGGTACAATTATAAAGAGTATGCACATACTAAATTTACTGATATGTCTGTGTACCTTCATTAAAATTAGCATTCTAACTGTTTTTGTTAGGCTGATTCAAATCTCATTTAACCGACTAACGAAATGCATGATACCCTGTATGGGTTTTATTAAGACAACAATGTTTATAACTACACTCTGATACTGGATGTAGTATCAGAAAGTAATATATAAAACCCATGTTTTTTTTAAAATAATAGAAGAAACACTGTGTAAAACAATCTTCTTCTTCTTCATTATTTAGGTCTTACATAGATTTAGTCTAAAAAATGGTTTTTATTAAAAAAGCGAGATAAGTATGATTTGTAATGGCTTCCGGTGACATAATATTTAGGAGAGTTGCTTATACTCGTAAAGCATTTATTTTCTTTTGGAATTTCATTCAAATGTGTAAATTATGTGTAAAGTACTAAATTTAATATATATTTAAGGGTATTTTGCATTTATTTGACTATTTGGCCAGGTGGTAGGGCCATCAGCCCTGGTCTAGATTTAAGATCATATATACATATATAGAAATTTAGAATATTCCGCTATAACAACTTTGAGTTGTATTCCGACATCAGTGGCCAGGTCCCAGTTTCTCCTTCGAAGCGGGCACTACATTGGCCACACCTCTGGTACTGCTAACGTACATAGGTGACGGTAACCACTTTCCATCACAGTTGGGCCGACAGCCTGTCTGCTGTGCTTCATCAATAAATAAATAAAGTATATTGGAAATTTAGATCATATTTAAAAAAACTTAGTAAATGTTTATTCGTTTCAATATGTCTGGTAGCGGTAGGTCTAGCCTTAAGTTGTTAGAATTCTAAGCAGGATAAGATATTCGCGTTTATGCAATAGTACTTATTGAATAGCATCGCACTCAACATACGTGTTAAGATGAGACCTTCGGTAGGTATTGGGCACCGCGTTACAAACAGAATACTAATATTATTATTTATAGCCAGCTATAAAATAGCTAATCCAACCATTGACATAGATTCAGTACTATTGAAAATATTTCATGGTTATATAGTTATAGCATTTTATAAATGGAATTTATTTGCAAGCCCTGCGGTTACATTACACTATCTACAAATGAGAGTTGGAGTTATTGAACGGTGATGAAATAAGAGATCCATTTGTTCCTAATCATAAAATATAAGACATCAATTAGAGTCAATATTATGTTTGTTAAATACAAACATCATATGTCTTGAAGAAGACCCATCTTTAAAGGTTCCGGTGCGTGTGCTTTATACTAAAGAAGCTACGAATATTCGGCTTCTCTCGGTATTCGGCCACTTTTTTAACTATTCGGTATTCGGCCGAATTCTGTGTATTGTTCGACCAAGCTGAATATTTTGGCGTTTCTAGTTTAAATTTAGTTTATCTATGAATAATTTGTGTTTGAAATATATACATTTTTGATTAATATGATTAATCAAACTACACTACAAAAGGAAAGTTAGAAATTAAATACTATTATAATGTATGTTTTGCTTTCACTATTTCGTATTCGGTATTAGCCAGAATACTACTCAGTATGTGGCCGAATACCAAATAGTTAAAAAAGTGTCCGAAAACCGAATAGAAGCCGAATGTTCGTGGCATCTCTACATTATACTCACTCGCCTTACAATAAATAGGTATGCTCGTATTTACAGATAGGGATGTGGATACGTTACAATAAATTCTAACATTATTATTTAAATATAAATTTGGAAGGGTTTTATACATTACTTGAGATGCGATATTGTTAAAGACGTTAAATATTCACAGATAACGTATGTATGTACCAATACACAATAATGTGGCTATGCATTGACGACATTATTTCTTAGCACTTTTAATAAGACGCATTCAGCCACAGCCTAAATCTTTAATACTATCATAGATAAAGTCTCAAGATAAAAGAACAGGCGATTAAATAATGTATTATCTATTATTTCACTTTAAAAATATTACGAGGGAAATAATTTTAATTACCGTTTAAACAATAACGATTACGCTATTGACTCCTATTATTTATACCTACTTATGACGTCATAAGTAGGTACGCTCATTTAAACTCTATCGGGCTGCAACATTTTGTAATATGATCAAAAAATCTCGGTTTCTTTGACTTACTGACATTATGTTTTAATCATTTATTTCTTGAAGCTGTGGTGATAGATACCACACTTTGATAGATTTCGTAGCCAAATTTAAATAATGTTAGCACGTAGGTACTTAGTCATTTCCGGCTTTATTTTAACCTTAATTTAGATATATACTAATACTGAAATTCAATAGATTAAATAAATTTAATCCATTTGTGTGAAAGGCACAAAACTGAAATTACACAACGTCATACAATTGATATTGAATGATCATATTTTAAGTTTATATGGATCACTTTGGCGATTCACCTAAATTGAAACAGCGTCTGAATGAACCGTCTAGTATCGGCTTCAGGGCAAAAAAAACATCGCCATGAAACTTGCAGATTGAGCTAGCGAACTCTTTACTAGGCAGCTGTCATTTTTAGCTCTCTTAATCCGTGGTAGTTATTTCCTATGTTATGTGCTGAAAGGCGGACACTATAATTACAGTGGGAGGTTATCTTGCAGCGAAATGCACATCTGACTGACAGAGAAACATAACAAACATACAATTAGAAACATTTGCAGTGGCGAGGAATGTCAGTTGAGATTCATAGCCTCGTATGGTGCCAGCTACTAGGGCCGCACAAAGCTTGACTGTTTGGATTATTTCACTTTAGGGCGTCATTTTTAGTCTAGTACTACTCTCCTAGTAAAAAAGTCACACTGAATAGCTCTAGGATCGCTTGGACTGGATGACTGCAAGAGTTATTCTACTGTCGCTTTTAATGTTTTATTATTTCAAGCGTATTTTTATATATAAAAATTAAAGTAATATTATTATTTTTTTATACCTTATTTATTCTAACATTAATTATTATTTTTTTATTAACTATCTACGGACTCGAGTTCCGTACTTTTTTTACAACTTAATTTCTATGAAAATTTTTAGAGTCCATACACGCTTATTGTTTATTTTTGTTAGTGTGTGACTTAATTTAGTGATTTATATGTTATGGTGTACCTTAAGATTAACTTATTATATCGATTTATCCTATTATTAATACTAAACTTATACTAATGTAGAGTGTATCTGTTACATGCTGGTGTTGTGAGGAAGTGCATGTGCAGTGTTGGCCTTATATCTATACTTATATGTAGTCCTAGCTAGTGCCATGTGTGTTGGTTTTTTCTTTTCTGTGTCTGGGTTATTAATTTTTAGGCTCTTTGTGTGTCTTGGTTTGTTTGTGAAGTTTGCGTGTAATGCATTTGCAGTTTATTCTAACATTATAGTTTTAAAATAATTAATCGTCCCGATGTGAAAGAAAAGTGATATTAGGGCACCATCTTGTTTCATTTGCTTGTCTAAGACGATTTACCGGTATTTCATATTGATAACATTTGTAGAAAGGTCTACTTACGAAGTTTTCCTTCACTGTCAGCTCATTGCAATTGTAACATAACGCGCAGTACTCGTACTTATGTCATAATAACTCATTGATATCAGTGTCCGAATTCATTTCAATGAGCAGCGAGTTGCTTTACTACCGAGGAACTTCTACAACTCAAATAGGTTAAGAGACTTACCTGCAAGTCGAATACAAAACCTCATTCAGAATATGAACCTATTAGGATTTAGGCGTAGAATAAATTAAATAGTTACATTGGGATAAGATGCGCTGAACTACTTTTCACGATATAATTTCTTTTATTATTTATTTATAAGAAACGTAAACATACAATATATATTTTTATACATAATATTAATTATACTTTATATGTTATTAATATCGTATCCAACAGCACTTTTCACATTTTATTTAAAGATTTATGTAATAATAATAATTTAGTTTCTTTTTCCACTAACGGTGTAAATCAATGTTGTAAAAGAAATAATAAAATAAAAATTAAGGTGGAGCGACGTACTTAAAAGTTTGTTGAGTACATTATATATATATTTGCCAATGGCCATAGAGATTACATCAATTTCACTGAAATGTTTATTGTACGAATCTACCATTCGATGAAGAGATGATGTGATATTACTACAGAAAAGTCCTAAAGGTAGCACCATGAATAACAAAGTTTCTTGCGACAACTATCAAAAGAGAGGCCATAAAAGTCGTGCAATTGGCAACCTTATACAAGCATGTAGTATTCAGAACACGCTAGTGCTAGGTTGCTGCAATTCTCAACAAGTGCACTTTCTACGTAAATGGGGATAAAATGTCAGGTTTTCTTAGTCTCTCACTTTGAGATCAAGTGTTAAATAAAGTCTTATTCTGGTTAATGCATTAAGTATATAATGAAGGGCATCTTATGATCTTCTTAGTGCTTATGACTATAAAACAAATGTATTATTCTCTTTTAAGTGTTTCCCTCACTGCCGAGGTTAATGACTGTCATGACAGTGAATAGTTGCTCTTTTCCACCGAGATCGCTTTTGAGCGCGGTGAAGAGCCGAATTCATCGACATGTCTAGCTGATCAGAAACCTGGTCAATCTACCTATTTGGAAATCTACCACTAGGTCTCTTGTCTTCAACTTGCCAAGTCTCTCTTTGTTGGGTCCTTGCTAGCTATGTAGCCTAAGTACTTCAGTATCCGTTGTCAGCATACTGCTGATAACCTCTGGAGATGTCCAATCTTGAGCTTTCGAGCTCTTTAAATATACTATTAGCTACACTGAAAAGGATCCTAGTAAGAACCGTGTTATATGATCCAGAGCAGCATGTTATAAGTCTGTCTCGAAACGTCTCGGCGAGTGTGTACAACCGGCATTAATCGCTCTTCCTTAATTGTATAAGGAGTTAAATTTTTTTTACTGTAAGTGTATACAGTGTTGATGTATGTAATTTGAAATCTAGCCAAGTATTAATTACTTATCATGTCGCGTGCATCAAAGGTGTCAAGATGAGTTTAATTGCATATACCTTACATTTGTATTCTAAACAAAATGTAATAGGAATGTGAATCATATACGCAATGAATGCTATAAGGGACAGTGACTAATTGTAGGATTTAATAGCTACGATTTCGAATCTGATAGATAGCTAAATGGTATTTTGCTTAGTGAGTAAGAAATACTCGTACCACAATACTGTTTCCTCTAAGTATACTTTGCTTACTTTATCCTTACTAAAGAAGAAACTTTTTATTGCGTATTATTAATATTTTACACTACTATTTAATATATAGAGATATCATTCAGTTCAAAAATTTTAAGAAATAAATGCGTAATAAATATATAATTTTATGAAAGAGTATTTTTATTTGTTTCTATTTAAAACAATCTTAAATAAACATAATACTGTTTTTATGGTTTGCTAGGGGTACGACACTACCCTATAGTTAGCCAGCTTGACTCACCAACATACAGACTGGCACAACATCTCGCGAAGACACTCAACAATCTCCGCGGCAACACACCCTACTATGTCAAAGATTCCTTCGACTTCATCAGCGCAATTGAAAAGTTGACATTGGCTGAGGATGAAATACTAGTCAGTTTTGATGTCCAGTCCTTATTTACCAGTTTACCAGTGGAAGACTGCATTGAGATTGTCAAAAGGAAGCTAATAGATAATAACATGCCTGAGGAATATGCAGATCTGCTAAAACATTGCCTCACATCAGTCTATTTCGTGTGGGACTACGGCTTCTACGACCAAATCAACGGTGTAGCCATGGGCTCACCGGTGTCTCCTGTCGTGGCTGACATTTTTATGGAATACTTCGAGCAGAAAGCACTGGATACCGCTCCGGCTAAGCCGAAGATGTATAAAAGGTACATAGACGATACTTTTGCCGTCCTCCCAAACGATAAAGTCTCTGCATTTCTAGATCATCTCAATTCCATTAGCAGTAATATTAAATTTACTATGGAACTAGAGGCAAATAACAAATTAGCTTTTCTGGATGTGCTCATCCTAAGGAACCCTGACAATACTCTTGGTCATACGGTGTATAGGAAACCTACCCATACAGATAAATACCTTAATGGTTCGTCTCACCACCATCCTAGTCAGTTAGCTACCGTGGGCAAATCTGTGTTTCAGAGAGCACAGAAAATTTGTGACGAGAACCACATAGCTGGAGAGCTTGAGCATGTCAAGCGAGTTCTACAACGCAATCAGCTGAAGACTCCACACAAACGTCACAAAGGCCCCAAACCACCTTCAGTTGAGCGGTGCCCTGCTACTCTACCCTACATCAAGGGGGTCACAGACAGAATTGGTCACATCCTCAGGCGAGCTTCAATCAAAACATATTTCAAGCCGCAGAAAAAGATTACCCAATTTCTGAGACCTGTGAAATGCAATATCCCACTCCAGGATGCAGGGGTCTACAAGCTTGATTGTGAGTGTGGATTGTCATACATTGGGCAAACAAAGAGGAGCATAAAAACACGAGTAAAAGAACACATTGCTGACATGAAACACACAAGGTCTACGAAATCTGCGATCAGTGAACACACGCTGGATAAACCCAACCACTACATCAGATTCGATAACCCACAAATCCTCGCGAAAGAGAATCGTTTCATACCTAGAATGATGCGTGAGGCTATTGAAATCAAAAAACATCCAAATTTCAATAGAGAAGATGCAAGTACCAAGTACCACCTGTTTGGGATCCAATTATCAAAACTATTAAGACCCAAACCCAGCAAAAACCAGCTGCCAGACCTCAAGACACTGTGAGCTCTTTCTGCGTACAACGGAACACAAACCAACTTGACTGATAATTACTTTTATTTTTCCTTCCACCCATTTTAATATTATATAAAATTATTAGAGCTAGGCATGTTTGCTGAAGAGTTTCTTGCGCCGCTTCTTCTCTTCAAGCCATAACATGTTGCGAAGCGGTAGTAAATTAGATTAGGCTCCCATAGAGTAAATAATAACCATAAACAAAATTAAAATTAAATAATTAAAATTAATAAGTTGGCGGTAGGCTAAATAAAACTTTAACAATACTCGTTGACACTTGACATCTTTGTCTTCCGTGATCACGGCCACTGAAAAGTGGCCGAAACGTCGGAAAAACCAAAATCAAATAAAATTACCGCGCTTTAAACCGTTAAAACGTAGTTTTATTATGTATACAAATCGCGAAAACTTAAGAAAATATTATTGTACGACACTATTTCACCTTGACAACATTTTCCTTTTTTTAGGTCTCTTATCTATAGGTTGCTGTTTACGTGCTATTTCTTTGCTTCTACTCATTTTCTAGACTTGTCATACCTTACGTACAACATATGTTCCGCGTAGACAGGCATACAGTACTTTACATATCATATACAAAATTATAATAGTATTTTTTTCTATATCTGTACGTTCGTTTGCCATTAGTTCCCATTAGACAGAAACCTAATCAATATAGGTAATGTCAATTTTCTAGAAATGATAAGGTAAAATCAAACCTAGCATTAGGCTTCGAATAGGGGCGCAATTTGGCTTGGACAGTGGGTGGCAGTAATCGCCGATCTCAAGCGCATACCGACACGGCGTGTCGGCGCCGGCGTCACTCAGCTTCAATTACTTATTTCACATTAACCTATCCACGCTCTAACATTAAAATGAGCAGGAGAAAAGGCTTTGAAGTGAATGAAGATTTCAAATTTGAAAATTGCTAGTCTATACTATTTTTATATTTGTAGGGATCCTAAGTGCATGTACGAGTATAATGAGATTAATTAAGGTAAATTCAACGAAAAATATGTCATATGAAAAATATGTCATATGAAAAATATAGCTAATAAGGCTTTCAAATGTTAATTTTGCCCAAATTTATCTTTTTTAACGTGTGAAAAGAAAGTACACCTTTTCAAGAATCAAAATATACTATTTTTTAATCTAATCTACTTAGAGGCTTTTAGGTATAATTTTACCATATCAACCCCATTTTACCCTAATCATATAATTGTATATAATTTAAATCAACCTTTTCTCCATTTTAACTACATATAATGTTCATGTTAGCAATCCAAATTACGTTCACACAAATATAACCAAAATACCGTGAGAGGGTAGCAGACAAGGTAAACAGAGTTCCATCACATTTATAGAATTAATTTGAGTATAATAGATGAATACTATTCAAATATAACAAGGACGTTAGAATCTGACAGCACTTAAGATGGAACTATTATAGAATGGCGCTACATTATGAGGTACTCCATAGAGGACGCAAACAGACATTTAAAATCTCAGTAAGTAACGCATCGGCTTCCTTGGTGTTGGTGTACATGGGCGATGGTAGTCACTTATCATCGTATAAACTGTTTTCCAACTTGCTTATAAGCAAACATACATACATACATACATAACTTCACGCCAGTTCCCTTGCGGGGTAGGCACGAACAACAGAGTGCCATTTAGGCTTATTTTTACACACCTCACTTGCCTCTTTGACATTCATAACTCTTGTCATGCAAGCTCGTCTGTTCCTAAGGCTCCTGACATCACCTTCTGCTAGTACACGATCAATTTGATCAAACAACATAATAATAAGCAAACATAATAAACCGATACCTCTTCTTTACAAAACAAAGTCACTTTCCGCGTCCATCTGTATATCCGCTTACTCCTCCGAAATCACGAAACGGATTTTTAAGTGGATTTCACCATCAGTTAGATATTTTTTATGGAAGGTTTAAATACATAGAATCTAATGAAATTTTTGTATTAGTAAAATAGCGCTAATTAAGGGTTTTCTGGTTAAATTATAATTTGATAAACCTATATACCACAATATTAAAGCAATACTAAAACCATACGTTTACGTAATATTGTTTATGATAATAAAATCACCACATAGCTCCAGTACGATTAGGCGCGCTATAAATGTTACGTTCATTTTACGATCGTTCGGAGGTCCACGGTCTTTCTGAAGTGTGTAATTTAATGAAAATTTCACAGTATTTTATTACTGGTCTATTAGTGGGCTGTTGTTTCAAATGTTTATGATATTCCATTCATAAATTCGAAATTCTGGTGAGTATTTTAAAAAAACGTATCATCAAATTTACTAGAAGGCACATCACGTTGCTTTGAAATTGTCTAAAAGTTGCTAATGCTCGGCTTTCATCTAGGATAATTTTAAAGTTATTGAATATTTCATACGTTATATATTAATATTTAACACAATATCGCATTATAAATAATGCATTAACTAAGCACATCGCTAGATGAAACGGTCAATAACTATAACATTATCCCAAATGGAGCAATAGGGTAACGATCATAAACAACACTTAGTGCTTAGTTTAAGTTCGCTAGCAAATATTAGCTTAGTTGCTCGGGTTAATAGTTATACATAAAAATTCAATTTTCGTATGTTTGTGATCGCAAGTGTTTGTTTTAGAAAGTAGACAATGGATTGACTTAAAATTTTAACATGAAGTTCCATTTTATAAGAAGAGTGTTGTATTGTGTTTTATGCCCTCAAAACTCAAATTGTAGATGATGAAATGACTTCATAAAAATTAATATTAGATTAAGCTTACCAATTAATTTAACGTGGTCGAGTTTAGCTGTCATTTATCTAATATGCAACCCTAACGTAAGAGTCGGTATTAATTTAAATTGAATTGCCGCAAACAATATTTCAAATTACCGTAAGTGGCTTTTGGAAGCGGAATTCGAAATTCATAGAAGGCTGTGAGTTCAACGAGGCTAAGCCTAATTTATAACCGACTAAAGTAATTATTTGAACTTAGGTGTAAGGTTGACAAAAGATCGTAGTTGCTATATTTTATGTTAACAGTTTTAAAGGTATAGGCAAAAGGTGTATTGCAACGAAACTATCAGTTAGAAAAGCATTTCTTGGTTATAAATTAAAATGGTAACAAATACTTTGACCACGAATAAATATTTTTGAGACCCTAAGCTCTCACCAGAAAAATATACTAGACACTATGAAAACGAAATATGTACCAAAAAAAGAAAGTTAAAAATTAAATTAATTATACCTGTTTTAGTTTTGACTGCACTTCATTACCATTACTAGTACCTAAATAAAGTACTTTAAATGAGGTTTTACTGTTGGTGATCGTTTACTATTTCTGTCAATATAAATTATTTTTTGACGTAATATTTTACTATACCTAGTGACCAGTTAAACATAAGACAATTAAATACTTTATATGTGTGTGTACGAGCAGTGAAGGGTTACATTAAGGTGTACATTTAACTACATAATGCGAAAAAAACGTATTTAAGCGAAAATACCTCATATTTCAAAAACTACTGAACGGATGTTCTTCAAACTGAAATTTTGGGACTTCATTCATTGAAAATTCTATATCACGATGAATTTCATTTAATTTTCCACTACATGAATTTACTTGCGTAATATCAAATTACTATAATGCCTTTGTTACATCTGAGATAATATTAATGTTAGTGACGGTTTCATGCAGATCTAGCAATGGGTTTAATGCGTTATTTGTGATGAGACATAATTATGAATTGTTAATGACATGAAACATTGACAGATAAGGTATGTATATACAGTAATATAGCTAATCAGTAACGGCGTAATTTTTTAAAGCTACAATCAAGACTCATTTCACGACAGTCTCTAACATTACAACACTAACATTATCTCGGATGGATCAGGAACATAAAATGTGAATCAACTGTTGATAGGCGTCTAGAGTACATACATATTGTCACGCCTGTTTCCCATTGGGGTAGGCAAGGACGATGAATTTCCACTTGCTACGATCCTGACAAACACTTTTCGCTTCATCAACTTTCATTACTCTTTTCATACATACACGCTTATTTAAACTACTTTTTATCTGACCTTTCTTCAAAATATCTTCAATTTGATCATGGTGAGTACGTCTCGGTCTACCGGCACCGACTCTACCAGTCACATTTCTGTCATATACTTGTTTTATGATTCTGCTTTTATTTATTCTCTCTACATGCCCAAACCACCTTAACATTCCTTTTTCAACTCTTGTCACTACATCTTCTTTTAATCCACAAAGCTCCCTTATCACACTGTTTCTTATCATATCACTTACATTAACCTTACATATACTTCTCAAAGCTCTTATTTCAACTGCATTTCTCCTACTTTCGTGCTTCTTCTGCCATACCCAACTTTAATTGCCGTACATTAACGTTGGTACTAATACCCCTTGCTGGACAGCCAGACGTGCCTTTACAGACACATTCCGGCTGTTCATAAAAGAGTTCAGCGCTCCATTCGCTTTATTACCTGCCATTACTCTCCTTTCAATATCACTTTCATGCTTTCCGTCTCTGATAAACATGCACCCTAGCTAAACAAACTCTTTAACTTGCTTTAGTCTTTCATTTCCTATCTGTACGTTACACATTGTCATGCTTTCATCTCTTTCAAACACCATAACTTTCGCCTTCTCAACATTAATTTTCATACCCTTATTCTTAAAAGATTCGTCCATAATTGCTACCATCTCCTGTAACTCTTTTTCCGACGATGCAGGTTTAGTCTAGAGTAGACTAGCCTTAATTTTATTCTACTTTAGTTTTAGCCTCTAATTTATTTTTAGGATTTAAATTTATTTCTATTTGTAATTTGTTTAAAATTGTTAGTAAAACAAATGATAATAAATACTCCTACAATAGGGAAGTTGACAGTCAAGTCAACTAAGACTCATTTTATATTATCCTACAAAAGGCCGAAACCGCTTAGGTTTTGTAAGAGAATAGCAATTTATGACGTGATAACTTAAACGATTAATATAGTGTATTAATTATTGTTTGAATAGTTATTAAAATTATTTTTATCGTGATGTTTTAAAGATAAGATAGAATATTATGCTATTTTATATGAAAATAATTTTGAACTTTATAGCAACATAATATACAGGTAAATTTTTCAAGTGGGTCTTCAGGGCCAGCTTCTAAATTTTACGAAATAGCGGAAAACATTCAAAGGAGTCTCATGAGATTTTTAAAAATTCAATTACCCTTGTCAGGAATCGCATTAGATGATTTTGAAAAATAATAGGTTGGGGGAAAAGTCTTTTCGCATATAGTATGTATGAACTTGTAATAAGATCTTTTTGGCTATACCATTTGTATCTGGCTGGTTTTGGTATCATTAAAAAGTTTTAATCTTAAAGAAGACAATTCTAAATTCAAATTAGGAAAATGTGTGATTTTCATTTGTTTTTCTTATTGTTAAAATGAGTGAATCTAATGAAGAAATTCGATACATTTTAAATTTTTACTACAAAAAAGGTAAAAATTCAACACAAGCCGCGAAAAATAATTGTGATATTTATGGACCTAATGCAGTATCTGTGAGAGTAGCGCAAATTTGGTTTAAGCGTTCTCAATCCGGAAATTTCGATATCAAAGATGCACGTCGCTCTAGTCGCCCTATTATGGACAAAATTGATGCCATTTTTGAAAAAGTGGAGCAAGATCGGCATATTAGTAGTTACGATGTAGCTGGAGAACTGGGAATTGACCACGAAACGGTTTTGTCGCATTTGAAAAAAGCTGGGTACCCAAAAAAGCTCGATGTTTGGGTGCCTCATGAGCTCACTGAAAGAAACCTAATGAACCGTAAACTCATTTGTGATTCTTTATTACAACGTAATGAAACCGAACCATTTTTAAAGAAGCTGATAACTGGTGATGAAAAGTGGATCGCGTACGACAAGAACGTGCGAAAAAAATCGTGGTCAAAGGCCGGTCAGGCTTCACAGACTGTGGCGAAACCCGGGTTAACTCGCAACAAGGTGATGCTGTGTGTATGGTGGGATTGGAAGGGCATTATTCATTATGAGCTGTTACCGCCAGGCAGGAACATCGATTCTGAACTGTACTGCGAACAACTGATGAGATTAAAGCAAAAAGTTGAGAGACAGCAGCCGGAATTAATCAACAGAAGGGGTGTGGTTTTTCACCATGATAACGCTAGACTTCACATATCTTTAGCCACTCAGCAAAAATTACGAGAGTTTGGCTGGGAGGTGTTAATGCATCCGCCGTATAGTCCTGACCTTGCACCTTCAGATTTTCCCCTGTTTCGGTCTCTGCAGAATTCCTTAGGCAGTGTCAGGTTAACATCACGAGAGAACTGCCAAAACCACTTGTTGCAGTTTTTTGATCAGAAGTCCCAAATTTTTTATAACAATGGGATCACGACCCTACCTACAAGATGGCAAAAGTTATCCAACAAAATGGCACCTACATACTTTAGTCAAATGTAAATAAACTTTATAAAAAAACCTTTTGAATTTTTATATAAAATGCGAAGAAACTTTTTCCCCAACCTAATAAAACAAAACATGCCATATTATGACACCAATCTATAGAGTAGCTCATGAGGACCAATTTCTGTATAAAAAGGTCAAATGGCAAACTAAGGAGAAGGGTTGATTTTGCAATTAATCGGTTGATATTTTCAAGTGCCTTACATAACAAGTTGTTTAAGGCAATATTGGGCTTTTTAATGTTCATATTATCTACGGAAAATTTAGAATATGAAAATGAACTGGTGATCTAAGTTTTAAAACAATGGATGAATACAATCGATTATTTTGTGGTGCCTAGGTGCAGTATGATTACTACGTCATACAAAGTCCTTTGATCTAGGAGAGAAACAAGTCTCAACGCAGTCAATGGGTAAAATCTGGATAAAATAAAGTGTATTCGAATTAATCTGATAAAATCATTTCATAATATCCATATTGTATAAAATTAGGCGCTGTTAAATGACTGACGAAGCGCAATTTAATGTTTAATTAATGTATGGAAAATAGAACAATTTGTTTTAAATCATCCGTTTTCCTTGATTTGCCCTTTGATATTCCGTCACATAAATTGATCCTTACAAGCTACCTTAAGATTTGGTATAATCATACACAACGTAATTATTTTTGTGATGTGAGGAGCCTTAAGAACAGACGAGCGTGCATGACAAGAGCTATGAATGTCAAAGAAGCGAGTGAGGTGTGTAAGAACAAGCCTGAATGGCGCTCTGTTGTTCGTGCCTACCCCGCAAAGGAACAGGCGTGAAGCTATGTATGTATGTAATTATTTTTTCAAAATCAGCCGGTTCCATCCCTTACAAGGGTAATTGATTTTTCAAACATCTAATGACATCATTTTAGTTTTTCGCTATTTCGTATAGTTTAGGATTTGGCCCTGAAGGTCCACTTGAAAAATTTATTCTATCAATCAATCAATCAATATGTTTATTTATAAGAATGTAGTTTATACAGGTGTTATACAATTGTAGACGCACAGTAGGTACCAGTAGGTAGAATGTACATTCTACCAGATAGTGGTATACAAAATGAATTAAAAACTAAAATTAAATTTACATACATATTCTTATTTAGAAAAATGTCAATTAAGCTTTGTTAATAAATAAGCTGTCTGTTCTATCATATTCGGTCAACTATTTGCTTTAATATCGATTGTAAAATTAAAATAGAACAATGGTTGTTGAACTTTCGGAAAACACTATTAATCAATTACTCACACAAGTGTAAAACATCACTAATATGGCCGTGGTAATGATCACGGTTATTTACAAATAGTTCTGGGCTTACTAACAACACATCTGTTCATATATGGTTTAAAAAATGTGATCATCTTTATGAATACCACAAAAATTTTAGTTTATCTTTTAACCTTCCCAAATTCTAGAGAAGATGAGATGATTAGTCCTTAGAATACTAAAGATGTCTCAAAGATTTCTACTAAAAGTTTTGATATAAGGAAGGCTGTCCCGGCTGCAACCCTCAGTGAGATTTACTTGTTTACGCCATTTGCTACTGACACATTTGGACCGGATGCAAAGTGGATGGATGCAGAAGTCGTGGAAGGCCACGACTCACCTTCCATGATCAAATTGATCGTGTACTAGCAGAGGGTGATGTCAGGAGCCTTAAAAACAGACGAGCGTGCATGACAAGAGTTATGAATGTCAAAGAAGCAAGTGTGGTGTGTGAGAATGGGCCTAAATGGCGCTCTGTTGTTTGTGCCTACCCCGCAAGGGAACTGGCGTGAAGTTATGTATGTATGTACATTTGGACCATGAACTCATGAAGCCAATAATATCTATAGACCGACTCTTCAGATGATTAGAAGAATGCCTACCTCTAGACTTCCCACCCATAAAAAAGAAACGTTTTTCTTAGTTGGCTCCTTACCTATTCTACTTAGAGATTGTAGTTCCTTTAGCCACTAAGTAACCATGACATATACCAAAAAAATCTATTCATAATTAACGTATTTGGTGTACATATCGCACGCTTAATAAAACAAAGAAATAACTCGAAAATCAAGAGTTTGGAGATTATATTATAAAACGCAAGAACTTGTCATAAAGAGTAAATTCGCTCAAAATGCCGCGTAATTTGACCGTTCCTTGGAGCAATAAAGGATTGTCTCTCTTTTTTTCTACTAACTACTGCGACGAATGAAACAAACATTATATTGTTTTAAAGAGAGAAATATGGTAAATCCTAATAAATCGCTTTATAAATAATAGGTGAGATTTATTTCTCATATTATTTTTGATTGTTAAGTGTATTCGCTACTTATTTCGCTTTTAGACAAAAAAAAACCCTGGGTCGCTTGTGTATTTCAGCTTAGTACCATTCGGTTTGAATTGTTTTAGGAATTTGTTTATTTTTTTAATCATAAAGTGTGATGTGGCAGTTTGGATCTGATTTTACTGGAACACTTTTATGGGACTTAAATGAAATACGGGTTAACTGCATAAGGAGTATTTTAAACTTGAAACTAACTACGCGACAGTTGTGAAAACAGCTAGGTTAACATCAAACAAAGTACTACCTTTTTTGAAATTACTTTTTTAGTCATTGTCAACGGATAAATTTCGTTTATTTTACTTGAATATAAATTCGTACACATTCAGATAAAGTTAAAAACACATAATAAACAAGTTACTCGTATAATAGGCCATAAATTTAAACGCTCATTCCCAAAAACCGCAAATTTTCAGATATTTCTATCTTTTATTCAGCGTGTGATATAATTATCTTGTGTAGTGAACAATAAAGTTCTATCTATCAGTCTATGTTTCCAGGGAGCAAAGTACGACTGCTAAAGTGTCGATTCATTAACACGTTATACCAATAGTAACAATACACTAAATAATTTATGATTACGACGTTCACGTCCTTGCGGTGTACAGTGTTGAAACTAGATAGTTTATAGTCTTTATGGCTCTGAATAGACGTCACAAGTTCACTCAGGTCAATAGAATAGTGATGTGCTTAAGACTACATAGTAGGTACACACTTATGCAATACGCCTTATTTCAATCTTAAGCGTAAGTAGTTGTACTATATGTTACGTATACCACACCGTTATCATCTCAATTCATTTATGGGGTTGTCTGGAAAAGATCGCTTTTTAGCGAGAAGACCGCCCTTTGTGCGCAATTAGATAATAGTTTTAGTCTGTAAGTATAATTCTGTATTGGTGTACTATACAGCGTTATCTACCTATCTATCTTATTATAAACCACTAATAAAAATAAACTAAAAAATATATGCAATAAAAACATAACTAAAACTTGTCCAGCCCGACCAGACAGCTGACACAAGACAGTGTTCATACCTAGAAGGCATTGCCGCGCTGGATACAAAGGATCTTTGAGTGAGGTAAGTTGAAATATTTCAGTGTGATATTTGTAGGTATTCATTTGTTTGTCGTAGTCATTGTTAACACCGACCTATTTGTTCACCGCCATTTTCGTTTTTTTTTTCTATCACATGTTAATATGACAATGACATAGTCTGCGATCGACCGCTGATCAAGCCGTTGCTTTCTAGAAACTTCACCACGTTTTGTGTGTCGTACCACATTCGATACCCACTTTATTGACCTACATGCTGGAAGGTACCCGCTCTGCCGTGCTAGCCAATCCAGTCGTCGAAGGAACCGCAAGATATGAAGAAAGGATCACGAGGAACACGTGCCTGCCGCTGCGGACCTCACATCGTTCGTAGCGTGTCTGCTGCGGCGACCTATCCTATACGTCCTTTCCTTCGATTTTATTCCCGCATTTCCCGCCCGCGCCCACAGTCATCGTCCCTTCTTACTTTGAAATAAGAAGTGGAGAAAATTCTAAAATTAAAAAATGACGTTCATCAACTTCTACGGAAATTTATTCTACTTGGACTTATTTGTATCCATCGAAATTAGCTTATCGCTATAGACTGCTAGACTTGTTTACAACTTTTTAGCAAAGCTTCATATAGTAAAGCTTGTAAAGTATTTTAGTTATGAATTAATGTTTATTTAACTCCACTCTTAGAAAATTGTTATTATTTCGAACATTTAAGGTTCAACCATGTTTAACAAGAATTTTTCAGGGTAAGTATATCTTTATTAAACTTTTTTTTGAGGGTATTCCATTTAATTGTATACGTGCCGACTAAGTTACCAAATCTTGCTAAAAACAACGCCATGTATTTTTTCTGTTTATATCTAACTGCACACTGGTCTTTTAAACTAAAGAAATTCAGTGATTTCTTAAATCAATAGTGTATAGCTATACAATCAAGATAAACGGGTAGTTAATAGTAAACTAGCTAATACATGCACGTCTTAATCCAATGACTTAATATAGACTCCTTTCCGGAAGGTATACAACCCTTAGCCAGATCTCTAACCAAGTATATTACAATTACCACATGCCAATGGTTAGCTTATCTGCAAAACTCGCCAATCCACTTGCGGATATAGCATTCGTTACTGTAAAAATAGAGAGGAACCCTTACACAGCAGACTGGTTAATGGACCACCTGGTGGAAAGTAGGTACCGTAGCCTACAGACATTTCCCAACGTAGCGCCTTCCGGCATCGAAGAAAACTTATGACACCTTTAAAATCAATATATACAAATCACAATACACTAAACAGAACATAAAGTCTTCCTGGAATATAAGTAACAATCTAAAATTATGGAGTACTTGAGAAGTAGCAAATAACCATAATAATACCTCAAATTACAAACATTTATGTTACCTGCGAGTACAATCACTACAATACCAAAAGCTAGAATTAGGTAGATTCGACGTCTGTTAGTTTCTAAGAACCTGAACAATTTAGCTGGTGGCAATTACCAAAGGTATTTTGTATTATTATTGGCTTTATCTGGCATTTCTATGACAACAAATACATAACTCTTATAATAATATAATGTGTTATTTATTTAAAATTTATAGCATTCTCCTCCAGAAATAGAAGAGTTTGAAGGCAGCAATAAGCTGGTAATATGTTTGCAATCAATACGAATAATTATATCAAAGAAGAATACTAGTAATTACATTATATAGACTGTTTTTGTTTTCTCTACGGGATATCAAATTAAAGGCCTCGGATTTTTAGGGATAGGTTCCTTAGAAATCCGAGAGAAATCTCCACTAGAGATCACACCTCACTTATAAATTCTAATTATGGAAGTGGTCTTTCTATAATCTAAATTCAGGCTTACTTGACAATTTCCTTGAACACAAATAGCTCGATATCCCTCTTTAGTGCATGGCGTTCCATCAGCAACAAGTGATAAGGAAGCATAGAAATGCTGACCAAGAGGCCTGCAGTTCAACGTACACGGTGAATCACCTGATAAAAAAACATATAAATTAGAACTCAATTATTACTTAACTCTCGGATTAAATTTAAAAGTTCTTATTCAAATTTATTTACACTGTGGAACTTTTTCTGAAAGTCAAACATAGATTTTTATAATTAAGTTAAAAATAAGTCCACTTCTTAGACTATGTACACCGCTTCGAAAAGTGTTATAGCGATTTTAAGGAGAAGAAGCAGCAAAAAACTCTGCAGTAACATATCCAGCTAAGATACTTTTTTCATCTTTTATCTATATTTCAGGCGCTTTCTATAAGATAAATATGCTACAAATTTAAAAAACTAGAGGTAGCAGTTGAATTTGCGATCATCACTGTTCATTTGACACTCCGTGAAGAAGGAACCAACGAACTACACACCGTTTGCTATAGGTTTTCAGCATCCGTAGAATAAATAATATTCCACTAACCATCAATGTATGGAACCCATGTATAGAATCGACCCCGAAACGGCCTTCTGTCATACGCTGCACATTGATCTGCCCGAGAATTCACTGCTCCATCAGGACATGGCTGGAACAAAATTGGTTTCTTTTAAACTTGTAAATGAAACTGTATTTTCTTATTGTTGTAAATTATATATCATATTGAGATTATGACTGCTTATCACGATGCCTGGCTCGCGTCATTGCATCATATCTGTATTGCAAAACTCTACCAGTTTCCAGAACACAAAATATATTACTTTCATTCCCATTATTGAAACTACTATATTTTGTAATAATATTATAATTAATATATTTGCATAAATTAAACTAAAAATAAACTATATATTTATAAACTAAAATTAAACCATAAAATCTAATAGCAGACCGCTGTCAGTTGGAAAAGTGCCTAAAACACTGGCCACATTGCCTTGCTGAATGGCTAAGCTAATACGTTGCCCAAGGTATAGACCAGTCTTTTTGTCGCGTGAGACATCCACCAGACGTTTGGTTATGTCTCGGTAAAGCTTGTGTACCTCAGGCCCCCATGATCCCAGGGCCTCGACCCCAAAAGCTGCAAATAAGTGCCCATTTCTGATGGCTGAGTATTTGCGTAGTTGTAGTTCTTCCTGTTATGCAGCAGCTGTGCCGGCAGACATGCTAGTGGCTGGAAGATGGGACGCTGCCAATGCATCGACGCAAGACAAGTCCCATACTAAGGGGCGACCCATCTCATTTGTACATTTATAAATGTATATCACCATCGACGAAAGATTTGTTGATGATATTATTTTGGATTATACCCTATTTCATAAACTAAACAAGTATCATGTTACTCTTATTCAATCCGACTTTAGAGGTTTGAAAAAAGATATCAAACAGAGCAAAAACAATTTGATTGGAATCAACAGTATCCTTGTAGTAAATTCATTAGTGATAGTACCTTAAGACATCTCTAACAAATTACTTTATTTGCAAACACATATCGTAAACTTTATAAGAATTGTACACATGATATTTATTACATTAATAAATAAACATAATAAATCGTGACAACTTTTATGGGAGCTAGCCGTGCAACCTATACCAAAATGCAAATAAGCAAGTAAACGAGCAATAAAATCTGATATTTCTCTAACAAATTGTACACTTATTAAGAATGATTAGCGTAAATTGCAACAAACAATGCTAATTAAAGAAAATTTTACGACCGGTAAACTATTAAAACTGCCATTTACTTCGTATTTCAATACGTTGTAATTGAACGATTTGAAATTTCTGTTCACTTTTATGCGGACTTGCATCAAATGCGTAATGTTTCCTATATCCATATAAATCTAATTTTCTACTTATTAAATACAACGTTTATTAGCTATAACATACAAACTAACACGACTGTAATTGCGTATAGTGGTGACAGCAGTGACTTCCTTTACAAGTAAAACTCAATCTAAATATAGAAACGCATTATGTTTTGGTATAAGATGACCCCGTATGAAGAATATCGGCTAAATTCAAATGACATTATTAAGGTATCAAGTTTCTACTTTTGATCCATACAGTTCGTCCAGAATCAAATCGATTGCATATCCCTTATAAGTTAAAATGGAAAATGAATTGTCACTGTTTAAATTTAACAGGCCATGCAAAATAGTGATACTACAGTTAAATTGTTTTCTTCTGGTAGAACCTACCGCATTATTGCATTCATGATATCTTCTGGCTACACCAGGACACTCGTCGCTGATCTGCCTCCTGACCCTCACATTTAATACTGGCTGTACTAAACTACCATTTGCTGGAACGCTGCTAGGCCTAAAAAAGAATAAAATATTAACCTCTATAAAGGCGAGTAAAGAAATCAATATCTTTCGGTTTGACACAACCAATTTAAGATAATAAATGTCCTCCCCCAAATAACACAATAATTTTAAAAACCGGTAAAGTGTGTCTTGTACTATGTACAGCTAAAGGTTCCGTAATTGAAAAAAAATACTGGTTTTGTCATTTGATCTCCAGAGCTCTATCCGTATCCACCTAAACTAAAATATCTTTGTATTTGACATATTGTGTCACGAATAATTGTAAGACATGGTAATTGTGAATTAACAATGAGATAGTTAAATGGACATATTGTATCTATAGTTTATTTTTGTGTGTTCTTGTATTACTTTCGCTATTTAACTATATCATTGGTACACTGTTTTATTAAGTATACCTTAACTCTTAATTTCATTTATTGTTTAAAAATACAATATACGAAAAAATTACCGCTACACACATACATAGACAAACAGCAATAACACGTCTCGAAACGGTGTAAATACCAGGAATTAGACTTAATTTTTAACTCATATATATGACCTTTAAAAATGTTCTCCAGGAATCTGTTTTTGCTTTTCTCGTATGAAACTCTAGTCAAGTAAGCTGCTAAAATAATCAACGCAAAGCCCGGGAAGGCCACCAAACTCAGGTTGGCTAACAAGAGCCACTGAGAAGTCATCGTGTTGTGGAGCAGACCTAGCGACCTGTAACTAATTTACTGATGCGTAATTAGTAATTACCCACAGAGCTGCAGTCTGAGCAAATAAGTTTACTTTTCGAGAACCCAACATACTTAACGTAATAGAGGAGCGGAACAATCAAATCAGCTGAGTTACTTTTTATAAACTTACAAAACGTTGCAGCTTCATAGATTTACGAACTTACCTACTTATGACGTCAGAAGTAGATACAAACAAGTAAATGGAGTCAAACAGGGCATTAAATTATTGTTCGAAAAGTAATTAAAATTATTTCTATGATGACACAATAGAAGTTAGATCATAAGATATTATTTTAACGCCTGCTCTTTACATGTAAAAATATTAGAGAGTAAACAGAAGGGATTACTATGGAACCCAAAAAATAAAAATATATCACAACAACACAGCGGCTTAACACAAAAGAAACGAGTAATGAAATCAACGAGTCTCGTAACAAATAGCTTTAAACGCGTTAATCTAATTTAGGGTGTGGTATTAAAAATGAAATAAAAAGATGCCAATCGCTCCACGTTTCTAGAACGGCTTTAACAAATGTTCTCGACTCATAACAGGACTGATACATTAATACAAACTGGAATACTAATTTGAATATTCATTGAGTAAAAGATATTATTAGTTTTGGTGCTCATAATGTTTATAATGATCTTTATACTGTTAATGATATTATTTTATAGGATTAGTCTACATTAGCGCTACTAATATATAAGTAATATTTGATTTGAAAATAACAACTGTTTTATGTTAATAGCATAGTTGAGAGTAATATCATCTGAAATCATTATCGTTACAACCTAGGCGCCTACAAAGACAAATTCCACGTACAGATTTGTAGAAGCACATTTATTACCCGTCGGCATTTGAACAAATAACTAATAACATTGAAACTATTGTAATTCTTTTATGATCGTCTTCTTATGTTTACTTATTTATTGGCATACGTTTCTAGAGAACATTCTGTTGTTGTATTATAATCATTAGCCAGGTGTTGCGGATTTTAAAGTACAAGCTGATTCTAGGAAATTCAGTCCACGTTGTTGGGTGGAAATATTGCATTTGTGCAGTATAAAACGATGGCCTGTATGAGGGAGATGGCAGTCGAGCGAGAACCACAATCAAGGCGAGACGTGTGTACATTCGGGAATCTATTAGTGACGGACTTTGCGCGTTTTATTGAATTACGACCTTCTGCATTACGTTTGGATTTGTTGTGTTCGGTTATATTTGTTCCTGTGTTATACGTGTTTGTATAGTTCTAATAAACTCTATAAAAATTCCAACGGCATTTTAATTCGAGTCTCGCAACTCGTAACATTATATTAATACGTGAAGCAAAAATTAGGTACCCCTTTTTACGAAAATTACGCGGACGGAGGAGTATGAAAATTCGCACACTTATAGTTTATATAGAGAAGGATTGCAGAGTGCTATTTTTTTTAAATTATGCATAGAAAAATTAATTAAATCAATAAAAAACACATTACACACACTACCATGTATTAGACACAAACACGCATATACCCTTTTGTTTATTGTTAAAGTCAAACTAGCAGTGTAGCCTTAGCGAAATCTGTGATTATAGAAGTACAATCTTTGACAACAGAATCTTAATAATGTTCAAACTTATAATTTAAATTAATTATGGTCGAAAAGCGACCACTGGGCGACCACTAGTACTTCTAATTATCTTAAATAACGCCGAAGCCTCCTAGATATTGTTCGAGAGTAGCAAGTTATGATGTTACAAGTGTCAAATAGCGTAGTAATTATTAATAATTATACACTTATTAATGATATTTTGGTCGTAATATTTTAAAAGTAAGATAATTATATGCTACTTTACCGCTCGTGTTTTTGTTTACTTATTTACTTTTGTATGAAATTAGCTTTAGAATTTATTGCAACTTGTTCGTAACTTATTCTATAGTCCATAGCTTCTTGTCTATCCAATATTTGTCTAGAAGAAATGGCTAATAGCGCCTAATAAGACCTTATATTAAATTATTTGGTTTTTTATTTCTATTAACTACATTTTTAACATACAATAAAGCATGTTCATTCATTAATGTGTCACTTACCTATACTATATAAAGAAAAAGTTCTTTAAAATTTGTAATTTTATTGAAAAGGGTAAAGTAGTATTAAATGAATTTAAAAGCTAAGTATTAAATGGAGTTTTTCTTTGAAAGAACACTAAGTATTACATGGTAACACTAAATAACATATGGCTAAATGGCGCCAAATGTATATTTTTCTCTTACTTTTGATAAACATATTTTATAACAGATCAGTAAAAATTAAACAAGAATTTTGTTTAAATAAAATGTATTGCTAAAAGTTGGCACAAAGGCACGCTTCTGGTGAATTGTGGTTACAGCTGCCTATAGATTTGCCTTTTGTAAAACTAATACCTAAAGCAACAAAAAATTACATGTGACCTAATCTATAGTTCTCAGCACAGATCTCAAGATTCGCGGAATAGTAGAAATTGATTTACGCATTGAGTGTAGCCAATGTGGTGCTATTTATCGACATATCGAAAATATTATGTTTTCGCCCCTTTACTCGAAAGCGAAAATACCTCATACTTGGAAAAAAACAGCAGAATCAATGTCCATGGGCCAAGATGACCGCTCAAGAATCGTGCCGAGAACTATAATCAGGTACAGTTTTGGCGTTTTTAAAGTTATGATTTTCACATAGCGATTATTGTTTTTCATGTTAATTTTATATTATCAATAGAAGTATTTGTTTAAAAACATAAGAGAAAAAATATTATAATACATTATTTTGATAAATAAATAATACCATTTTTAGATTACCCCATTCATTCCCTTGGGCATCTGGCAACACTTTCGTCTAATGAAACGTATAGTGGGCCGGTGCTCATCCATGACAAATAGCTGCTATCCCAATTTGTCCGGGATGTTATAAAACATGGGATCAGCACGACACTATTTTCAGACAAGAGCTTAATTAAGAAATACATTCTATTTTGTTGTAGGTATCCAAGATTTTTAAATTAATACTATTGTATTCATAGTGTTAGAGTAAGTTTGAACGTGGAATAAAACGAAAAATATATTTGAAATGTGCAATAAGAATTATTTTATTTACAATCTTATTTGAAGATATTAGTATAGTGTGTATATTCTCCGTGCAGGAACGGAAGAGAATACTATTTCCTGTGGGTGGCCTGTAGTAACAGGCGACAAGACAACCCACAGCCAGGTGGTAGAGTATTTGCCCGTCTGGATGGCTACCAACCCTGGTCTAGAGTATGCGGCCATAAAAACTTTGAATTGTGTTCCGGCATCAGTGGTTAGGTTCCAGTTTCTCCTTCGAGGCCGGCAGCACAATGACAGCACCTCTGGTATTACTAATGTCCATAGGCAACGGTAACCATTTCCCATGATAGTTGGGCCGTCAGCCTGTCTGCAAATCCTCAGCAATAAATAAATAAAAAATATGTAGCTTGAAACATGAAATTCTTATGAGTAGACAGTTAACCTCATCTAATCGATAACTAAAGGCCTGTCAAGAAGCTCATAAAAGGTTATCCTTTTAATTATTTAGCAATCGTATATGGTAAATTTATTTTGTATGTAAACGAGGTGTCCCGTTATGATGAGCGGCGCCGCCGGCACCCACTCTAATTAAGAGTGACGGTATTTTGATTACGTACTTATCCATCTAACAGGACCCTCTATCTGCACTATTAATCCTACCTCCTTGAGTCGTTATAATTATCTATGGTCGCGTCTATAATAAGTATGAAAAAAATAGTTGACTGGGTTTGTTTGAATATTATTATCTACAGAGAGTACAGATGTGGGTTGAATATAAAATTAATTTGTATAGGACAATATCAATTATGTACAATAACATAAATTAATAAATTACTAATAAATAAAATAAGGACAATTTTACGCAACAGAACCTCTCATAGGTACAATTTTTAAGGATGTACTCATAGAGTTTATGAAATATTATTATTGATTGACCCTGATCCACAGATGTGGGAACCATCAGCCAACGATAGCTCGGAGTGGAGGCGCCTAGTAACATTTCCAGAGCTTAGAAGATAAGCGAATATAGGGGTAGCGATAAGGGGAGCTTGATGCCAGACGGCACTAGAAAAAATCATGTCCTTCTATTGTTGGCAACCTAAATTTATGGCAGCTAATGTATATTTATGGGAGATAATATGAAGCTACAGTTGTAGTTATTACTTACTATAATAATGTTATAATTTAATAGATTATATTGGGTATCATCAAACAATAGCGATTTTAAGGCAGATGTTTATTGATCTATTACAATGAATAAGTATAATAGTAAATACGATACCGTCATATTTACTAAATATTTTGGTGGCATTTGTAACAGGTAGATATTAACAAGTTTATTTATTTAATTTACGGTACTTTAAAGAAATTTATAGTATTAAAGAGGTGCGTGGGGCCAGGCAGACAGACACAGCTGTTCTATCATTCATTTTATCCGTGCAGGAACGGAGAAAGAATACAATTTCCTGCAGCCGGGCGGCCTGTCGTAAGAGGCGACTTAATAACCCACAGCCAGGTGGTAGGGCATTTGCCCGACTGGATGGCTACCATCCCTGGTCTAAAGTATGTCGCCATAAGAACCTTGAGTTGTGTTCCGGTATTAGTGACCAGGTTCCAGTCTCCCTTAAGAGAGCAGCAGCGCATTTGTAGCAACTTTGGTGTTGCAAATGTCCATAGGCGATGGTAACCGCTTTCCATCGAGTGGGCCGTGTGCCTGTCTGTTGATCCCCTGCAATTAAAAAAATAAAAAAATTCGCCAGGTGCTACGATTTTCTGTAAACTGAATAAGTAACTTCTTGTTATTTTAAAATGTTCATTAAATTATTTATGTGTGATTTGATAAGTATGTTTAATTTAAGATTATATTTACTTTGAAATAGTGAGTTGTTGAAGTTGTGAGGAACGGTGTGTCTGTAAGGGGAGGTTGGAGGTCACCGGATCAGGTTAGGCCCATTCTTTATGTCACTTTGATTATATATCTGAATTTGTGGCTATGAAAAGATTGAATAGAGGTACTCTTTCTCATGTTTTTGTGATTACGATATATGTGTTTATTGATTTATTGTGCTAAGCTTCGATGACGCTTACACTATAATCATAATCGAAATAGGTATGTATGATTGCAAATTGCTGGGTAAAATATGTTTTATAAGCGATATACTAGTAAGCGAACGGCTCGAACAGCCACTGTACACAGCGATCACTGTACCTAAAATCGATTAGACAGTAGCAGCTTTTATGTCCGTAACATTCGTACAAATCGTAAGATAGTCACCTACACTGAGAAGTTTATTTGTTACGTTCTCACGTCTAAAATAAATAAAATTTGTCAAGGACATAATTTGTATCCTGAGGAAAGAAATAGGGTATGTTTTCTACCAAAGAATATCTATAATAGATGAAGTAGGCAATGCGTTCGGGACGTTAAGTACACCTCAAAATTACTGGACGAAACGGAACGCGCAGTTTAAATATTTGATAGTTTCGATAGTTACCGGTATACCCCGTCTTCACAAAAATTCAGTGTTCAACACAATACATGCAATTAGATTATCTCAGTTTTTTAATTTAAATATTACCTGAAGAGTATCCCTATTACATTCAGGATGCATAATATGTATGCAGGAATTATAGGTTACCTATAGGTAACCTGTAATTCCTGAGGTTAGAGATATGAATACACATATAGAAATACGTTTTTTTAAGTAACACTTAATTTTTTAGTTTAATTCAAAAACTAAAAAATAATGCATACGAACTTGCGAATAACAAATAGTTTTAAAATAAATCTGTTAAAACTAATTTTAACATGCCACACACAATTTATTTTCTCTTCAACTGTTTGAACAATTGATTTGAATACAAAACGCTTTAAATTTTCGCCAAGTGTGAGCACGTTAAACACGTACAAAGGTTAAAAGGTTAAACATGCCCTGCGACCTGACTCGATCGCTTTTATCGGCTAAATTAAGGTAATGGAAACCCCATAGCGTTTAGCTTGTAACAAGCTGTTATTGTACTTATACTCGACCGGCCCTTGATTGACGCACATCAGCTTGATATAGCAGGTAATGAGCATGCGATTACAGAACATTTTGTAAAGAAGACTAACTTATTTGTTGCCTCCATACATGTTTGTTGCTAATGAGGGATTACGCTTTTGTAACCTACAATAATGGTCTATCGAATAGGTGTATTAACGGAATACGGCTTACTTAGAACGTGATAAGGTCCCGCCTACTTATTGCTGTAACCTACAATAAACGTGGTGTAGCTTTTTGAATAAAAAAGTGATTTTTATGGATATCTGTTTAATCTTTGTTCACGGTCTTAGAAATAAACCTACATATTATCATGGAATTTAAAATATTCTTAGTGTTTTCGTTAACGATAATGAATCTATAATGTTTTAAAATTCTTAACATGACGTGTCTGTACATTAAAGCTATTAAAAAAACTATACTATACAACTATATAAATGATGGAGAACATGATGCAATTTTTTTAGATTTCTTGTCTATCTGTTTGTGTCGGTTTGGCTGTTTGTTCGGGATTCGCGTAAAAACTTTGAACCGATTTCGACTCGGTTTTCGCTGATCGACAGCAAATTCTTAGATTTAAAATGTTACTTTCTTGTCATCCTCAGAATCTCGTGGGAATTTTTCTGGAAACGATTTAAAATGTAAAATAGAATATTTTCCAGAAATTTCGATAATTTCTAAGGCATAAAAAGTTATATTTTATTTTATTTTTAAGTTTACTCAAAAGAAGCAAAATGACCCGACTGTATGAAACTTATATATATTTATGTATATGACACTGATTTATTTGGAATATGTAAGAATTCTCGCGGGACACAAAACCGTGCGGAAAGCTCTCCTATAACATACATCAATAACACATAATAATATTAGTAAACATTTTAAAGCAAAGTGTACAAGTGTCGGCGGCGTCTTGTCAGATTTTGATTCGTACCTTGTTTTGTTGTTTGTTCGGTTCGTTAAAGAGAAAGCACTCAAATATGTACACATGTTTGTAAATGTCTGACAAATATTTGTAATTGCTTGGGTATTGTGAGCGTAAGAATAATTCTTTAATGTTAAACAACACCAGCAAATCTTTGGTCAGTACAAATATTCTGATCGCATAATAGGGGGCGGCCTGTCAAATCAACTGAGATAGATACTTTTTGTAAACTTATAGAAAGAACGTTACAGCCTCATCGATTATATACGAACTGTTATACCGATACCTAGTACCTAGAATCCGCTCACCTCATCCCTTTTCCACTACATCAGTATTTCCTGTCTTTAGATACTCTTTCGATCCCCATACACAGTTCAGTTCCATCGAATCCTTTGTCGTGAGCGGTTCAAGTTCTTTTTTTAAAAAGACTCCCCAGTATCTCCGTATAACAGAACGTACCTCCTTATGACGTCATAAGTAGGTACAAATAGAAGGAGTCAAATAGTTCATTAATGATTGTTTGAAATGTAATCATTAGTAGATAGTTATACGAGAGGTGAAAGTGATCGATTTAGGCATGAGATGGTTTGACACACGAGTGTAGCGAAGACGCTAATAGTTCGATTGCCTAAATAGGCCTTTCGCCCGCTCTAATATTTAGCTCAAATTTATATAAATTAAATAATTTAGTGAAAAGTAATTTATAAGTATGAAATGAAGTTACAAAATTGTTGATATTTTTTTATTGCAATTTATGCTGCAATTTAACAGCGGCTGTAAAAAAAAGTTGGGACTGTGATCTGGCCACTCCAAGCATACTTTCTATCATGATATTTTAAAGTTAATGATAAGCTATTATTTTAATGGCTGTACTTTTTTTATATGGTAAGATGTTGGAATTTGGGGTAACATGTGTCTGCATCCATATTATTATCAAGTAATAATGAAAATGGTCAGGTGGAAAGAATTACTTAGGCAAACACTGTCGTTCCTGCATTGAGACTCCAATACCACAAGTCTTTGAACATGAACTCCAACTACCCCAAGCGCTCCAGGCGTAACCACTTGTATTAGTTTCTTCTGTGACCTGGAAGAAAAAAGTGGAATATATCAACTACATTTAGAAAGCGCTGGTAGATATTTCAGATCTCAACTTTAAGCTTAGATTTTCCGTTAGTTATGTTTCAGGTTTGTTACTAATTTACAAAACTTTCAGTTTTTTCTGAGCTTAAAAAAATTATATCAAGTCACCTTAATTTTTTTCAACGCAAAAAGAAACTGCGTGTGGAAAATCGGATAAGTGTGTTTTAATCCACGCATAATGGTTCCGTAGGGGTAACCATTATGATTTTTTTTGTCATTTGGCTATAAAACCCTAAAAAAATACCTACAAATATATAATCGAAAATATCCCTTTTATGACTCGGGAAGTAAGTAACTCACCAAATATGAACTCAAATAAAAAAACGATTAAAAGAACCATTATATTTTCTTTAAAACTCAATAAAAAATGCCACAAACGCCTATAAAAATTCTCAATTGTTCCACATCATTATGTAGCGAAATATAGAATACATCTTTCTAGTAAATTTCATTCATATAAACCCAGTGATTAAAAAAAACCTGTTCCATAAATACGTGGACGATCTGGTGAATGTGAAACGAATATGATACTTTTATAAGTGTTTTTTTTTCGAGGGAAATTTATTTGCGGACACCCTGCCTCACAGAGACTACGGCGGAGCAGTGTGGGACTCGCCGTTCAGATAGGCTGCCGGAATATCCCTTGGTGTCCTTCTGTCGCCATATGTTAAGGCTCCGGGACGTGCGCGAGCTATTCGCCGCGATCCCGACTTGCGTGCATCCGCCCCTACAGGCAGGCTTCTCCTGCTTCAAATCAATCCGTGATTGAGAGGGGCGCGCGCGGGACACCCACGCACCTACTACTTATGGCTGTCGCTTTTAGTCAAATCGGCTATGAAACCCTAAAAATCAAAAATTAAAGAATTTACCTTTAAGGCAAAAAATATCAAAGCCAAATCTTTATAAAATATTTTTTACAAAAATATTAAACAGTATTTGATAAAAACTTGGTTCCTCGTTACACCTTATTTTGAACGAAAATAACAGGTAAAATTTTCAAGGCACATTTTATATAATAACGTTAGGCTTTCCTATTACGAAAACATTCGGTATAGTCATCACATTTTTGCACGCCCGATTGTCAGAAAAATTGCATGTGTTATTATTTTTATTATTATTAAAAACCGTCATTATATTACGCAAAAAAAATTACGAGTTTGTGTCTGCTTATTTTACTTTTAAATTAAGGTATTGTACAATTTCGATGTCTGTGGTTAAATAGTATAAGGCAATATTTCAAATTTGTAATGTTTGTAGAAAGTTATATTTTATCTTGTAATATTATTAAATAAGTGTTGCTAGGCGCAATTTTATTTTAGCCAAGGCCCTAGCATGTTAGAGTCTCCACCAAATAGTTTTTATTCATTTGATGCGGCATGGTACTGGCCACCAAATACACTAAATGTTTATATTTAGAACATAGATGTTCTTTTGTTTTTTTATCTGATTCTTCCTCCTATTATTATTAAGAATCGTCATTATATTACGTACGTGCAGTTTTCCTTTATAATTATAATAATTACAGTCCACAATAAATTAATATTTAAAGAAGTGTTTAACATATTCTTTTTGGTTAACAAGTTCCATAGCCAGCCCATTGGAACGAGACGCTGGCTCTTAAGCCGCTAAGCTTTCACGACTACATCAGGGTGCCTTTCTACTAGAGATGTGGTATGCAACGTTACTGTGAATACGAGCTATAGATGCATGCTATAGATGCGTGACTTCCCTATTGTCGATACATCGCATAGCTCGAGCTGCGTATATTCCTCGCACAGCTATATTGCGACGGCGCATTTTCATAGCTCATTTTACTCACTATAACTAAGAGTTATGAATGTCAAAGAGGCAAGTGAGGTGTGTAAGAATAAGCCTAAATGGCACTCTGTTGTTCGTGCCTACCCCGCAAGGGAACTGGCGTGAAGTTATGTATGTATGTATTTTACTCGCTCCGCTACATAGTAGTATCAGTGGAAATGGTCTCATAGTTTCGTAGCTTAGCTTTCGCCTTTTTGCAGCACAGTTGCATAGCACATCTCTGGTGGAAGGGCACCCTAAATTTGTTAGAGTGGCGAATATTTCAACAAATTCTGATCGTGTTTATCAGCTAGTAGCTATTGTTATGCATTTGTTAAATAATATTATTTCCGTTGTTTTCACATCATTGGATCATTCGCGATGTCGTCGTCATGTTTATGACAGTTTAATCAAAAATGTTTTTAATCGTATAGATCTTTCTCAAGATCATTGCAACTAAACTTCCTACCAAATAAATTCTTTCTTTGTAACTAAATTACCCTAAGGCAAATTTCTGCCCACATATTATGTACGTCTCATCATCACGTATCACCACCATATACGCCTATTATTAAATGTCGAAAGAAGTAACTTTTTAACGCTTAATAATTATGACTTTCCTTACCTCTTGCGGAGACATTGTTGTAGTATTTGTTTCTTCTATTTTCGATGTTGCAATGTTGACAAAAATGGCCATCCTGAAAAGATTATTAAAATAAATTTAGTGTCATAGTAATTACATTAAACTTTTAACGTTGTTAGTAATGGTAACAGCAATATAAATTTAAACTTGATCAAAATGATTTGTTTTTTGTTGTCTTATCTTCTATCAATTCTCATAATAATTACACGTGTTTTTAAATTTTCCCCAAAATTCAATACGCTAACCAACTTAAGTTACAGTCCATTCGGACCACGATTACATTCCGAGCCTTTTTAAACAATTTCGTTGTTTATTTATTCCTCCCTAGCAGTCTGATGGGGGTTAGCAAAGTAGCTATACTCTCACGGAATGCGCCGCCTGGAGACCGACCACAGAGGTCCCAAATGAAAAATGTTGTCGGTCCGGTGAGGTCGCTGGAGGGCATGGTGAAAGCCATGCTCACCAACAAAACTGTTGATCTGCGGTTACCTCCTGTGAGTTGGTCATGACCCACAAGGAGGCGTCGGAGAGGCAAAGGGAGGAGAGTGCGTATGCGGAACCCGTCCGCAGGAAACGGCTCCAGGGTCTGAAGCGTCGCTACGCACAACATTCATCCATCCATCCAACCTCCCATCATGGAGGGCCATGATTTCAGCACAGGGGGCCACACGGAAACGGGGGATCCCGCGGACTTCCCCTCCCCCCCCTGTTGTTGAAAAGGATGCCTCCCCCGCAGAACACCTTGGGTTCGTCAGACAAGCGTTGGGGCGTTACAGATGCAGTGTACCTATTGGTCTAGTTCCTGTCCCGTAAAAGCGTATGAGTTATGGGCGCAGGTTTAGGTTTAGTGGATAGTTTGTCGGCCGCCATCTCCGTTGGCCTTAACGCTCGGAGGTCACGTCGACCATTCAAGACTCCCACACATTCTTCGGTGTAAAGCCTCCCAGGCTCGAGAATGATGTCGCAAGGAAAGCATTTTCCCTGCATCATCAAAAAAAAGGGTAGTGAACCATAAAATTTAACACACACATACATATTCAATAAATGCGAGCGAGTACCTGTACGTGTGATTGTATGTTGTAAAAATCTTGATAATTAAATGCTTTTTGGTCGAAAAGTAGGTTAATTTCCGTAGGATACACATTCATATTGTATGCAAGTGAAACCGCGTGAAAAGCGTTATGAAAATGTATATAATATTATCTTATAAACGGCTGCTGGATTCGTGTATCCCAGGCTTCACACATTGGGAATATAGATATGCAGATGTCTTTGTTTTATTTGTTAAATAGTAGGTGAAAAATAACATAATTTTTGTTTATATTTTACTTTATTATTTATTATTATTAAGCATTACACACATGCATTATACTTTAATAAGTTTTTAAAGTAACCACACGATTGTTTTAACATTCACATAAAGTCACATAAGCGACCTAAATAATGCCTACGGATTTGAATATACTTCAAGATAATAATAAGCGGGAACGTTAACGACTGATCTACCTCGACTACGAAATCCTAGTAAGTTTCAATTAGAAGAATGATGGCATGATGCTCTCAATATTTTTAACCCAATATTTTTAGAAATCTTTTGTGTGTTTGTCCTTTGAATAAATGACACCATAAAGAACTGTCATTATAATTTATCTCCAAACTTTTTTACTCAGGAAGCATGAGGCATTCAATTCATTAACTAAGCGTCGAACACTCCTCTCCTATCTATTTAAATATTAAAAATCCAAAGACGTCAAGCAAAACACATTATGTCGGTTAATTAAGGATCTACGACAAGATAATCCGTCGATAAAGGTACATAAATATAATATGCTCGAGCAGTGTGAGTTGACAATCCTTAGGCGCGGGACATACTTACGCCGCGTCAGGTGTAAACGAGGTACCGCCGAGCGCGGATGTGGCGCCATTCATTACGTGTTTCGTACAAGCGACAGAGCACGGGACCTATATAAGTGTCGCGGTGCGGGCGGGGTGCAAATGCCACTCGCACGCCGCTTTCTCGCCCACACCACGCCATAGACCACAGTTCGCAGTCGCGCGGTCACTTTATGTTCTAGAGCTACTAAAGATTTAGTCAGAGAATGAAGACATGTTGTGTGGAAATCAAATCCTAAAGTGCTCCATCGTTGCACTTGCATAGTACTATGGGATGACACCAGTAAAAGCATAAAAATTCTATGAACACTATTTCGCATTAACAGATCATCGTAACAAATGACACACAGTGGAGAAGGGAAGGGGCGAACGCAGCGCCATGGGCAAATAATGTAACATGTTTTCTTTTTTGTATCTAAACAGACTAGGGTGTGAAATTTATAATACCAACATCTTTTCTATACTTAAACTTATTAATTATTTAATTATAGCATTTTTGGCATCATTTACAGACTTTACTCTGTTGTTCGTGCCTACCCCGCGAGGGAACTGGCGTGAAGTTATGTATGTATGTATGTATGTATTTACAGACTTTTTTATAGTAGTACCTAGCGGGCCCTAAAAACATAAAATTTAGAACCAGATTGCAGCGCTACCTACTGGGTCCAATTGGAAATCTAAACCATCCCGGGACCTACTTGAATAAATACAAAAAGATTCATCAAAATCGGTTCAACTATCTAGGAGAAATTCAGTGACATTCATACCCATGAACAGAAGAATCGTAGTACATATAAAGATAGGTTCGCGTTTGTCTATGGTCTTGTTAGATGTATAGCGGAGATATGGTCTAAGATGGAACACGCTTACTTGGAAGGTGCAGTACGGGGCTTAAAAACACCCAGGTTGTAAGGATCGGGATAGACAAACTCCGGCTATGAATTCCAACCACTCCTTTGCGGTACGTATAATGAAGGTGAACGCAAAACACTTATTCATATAGGTGGAATATTCACCATATACAGGTGCCGCATGTCGTTGTATCTGATTGTTCTGTGATGGAAAGGAGACGGAGGGATCAGATCGAAGTATCACACTCTGTATCGCATCGGCGCCGCGCCGGTATCTGAGCTACACCCGACCGCCGCTTATGTATGTCCCGCGCCTTACGAGACTGCGCCCACGCGCTGTAGTGTGTTGCGCAATCTGACAACTCCATTAGAGTTCCGCAGGAATGAAAAGTATGGCAGGCCTGCCAGGTCAATGACAATTTTTAAAAAGTCCCGGAATTTAGAAATTTTGATTGCAATTAGTAAGTTAAAAGTCTGGGTCGACATTCAGGGTTCCGTAGTCTACACCTATAACATGTTTATGTCCGTCCGTCTATCTCTCCATATGTTTATACAAATACAATGGTGACCTGTAATACAAATCTGCATAGACTCATGCTAATCTACACTACATATTACTCTCACACAAGTATTTTTAACCAACTGCAAAAAAGGAGGAGTTTCTTAATCTGTATCTTTTTTTTTGTATGTTCGTTATTCGATTTCTCCGTCAATTGTAAAACAATTTTCAAAAATGTTCTATTAATCGAAAGGTTATACTCTCGAATTAGTCCCATTCTCACCATGTCAGGATCTGATGAATGGATTCCAAGGAATTCGAGAGTACCCTTAAGGATCTGATTTGTGGACCGCAAGGAAATAAAAATAAGGAAACGAAGAGTGCGATGGCAAATTTGCATACGCGTGCCAGTTGTACAATTTGTACAGGTGCTTAATATAATATTTCGAAAGCTATTAAAGTATTTACGCGACTAAAAAGTAAATAATATATTTTTTTAACAAAAACAAAATCGTCTTCGCACTAAAAACCAAAAAATAAATATTTAACCGACTTCTTTCTACAACATGTAGAAGTCGGTGTGAAGTAAAACATAAAAAATTATACCTACGAGTATATACGGATATTTGGTAGAAAAGTGTATTCTACACACCCTTATTGTGAACTCGCAATAAATGTTGTGGTACCATTATGTAAACGAAGGATGAAAAAATCTCCGATCTCATAGACATATGGTAGGATCAGTAGGCAGGACATATTAACCAGACAGTCTATATCAAATTTCGTATGTACAGATCCAATAGTTATTGAAAAAATACTTGTGACTTACATAACCACACGGAAACACAAATGAAAGTACCTACATACTAAATAAAATTAAGTATATTACAACGCCAAAATATCTTTTGTTTGGCATAAGTATTTTTCAGTTAATTGTATTTTTAGCTTGGCAACCCTCGATTTGAAGAGCCCACAGCAGTCTACCCGTGGCCACTCCATATTAAAACGATCAAACGACTCTGTAAAACGCCCTAATGAACATCTTAAGTGGTTTATTAAGTGCCGATCGCCGTTATTTTTATGGTAAACTAACATGGCTTTTGAATGTCATATCACAATGTATGAGAAATTGACGAATTTAATGTTACTATGTGACGCAACATAAAATCGAAAATTAAAGCAGATGCATTGAAGGAAATGTTATATTATTTCTTCATACATATGTATGAATAGGCAGAAATTTCATTTTAATGTATGATTTTTTTTTCTTCAATAAAAGTACTGAGAGGTTTCGACTTCAATAAATAACAAGAAAGTCATAGTACATAATATATACCTATGTACATATATTGTTAGTTAAGTAACCTATGTAATACACAAGACAGTTGAGATAGCTCTATGGTTAAGACATTTGCTGTCATTGCAATGACGTGGATTTGTTTCCTGGTAGATAGTATGCATCACTTACTTGCACTAGCTCAATTTGTATATAATTGTCTCATGCTGACGGTGTAAGAAAATATACGAAATTTGGACATCGAGATTATTATTACAGTTGAAACTGATCCCGGTTCTAAATCAGCTATATATTGTGAACACGGCGATCACGGCTACTGAAAAGTGGCCGAAACGTCGAAATAATAAAAATCAAATAAATTATCGTACTTAAAATCGTTAAAACGTAGTTTTATTATGTATATTAGTCGCAAAAAATTAAGAAATAAAAATTATTTTTTTTGTTAGCTTTTCAATATTTATTTCGGCTAACGCCATTTTTGCTAATGATAGTACTAATTTTTTTGTATTATTGGTCCGCCACGGCGATTTCGAGAGGATATTGTGGTATTTAGTAGCATACAAATTTTTGACACTATCGCAATGGAATCGTACTTGTAATATCTTCGCAACGCCAAGATTTCGAGATAGCAGAATTGGGCCCCAGGAATATGCGACCATCATCTCAATAATTAAAGTGACCTACAACTGAGATCCAAGCTATTTTATTCGCTTCTTCGGAATCGCAATTTTTAAAATACCTTGTGACCACATATTTGTATAGTGAACAAAGCTATTTATTTAATTGAATAGTATATTATCTGCTAACATCAAGTTTATCGATGTATAAAAGAAACCAAATATTGATTTTGGCCAAAGTAAGTTGAAAAAATGTTTTAATCTAATAGAGGAATGATATAAAACTACCAATTCCAAAAAAGTTAAAAAGGCCAATATGATGACATAAGTAATTTAGTTCTCAAACCAAAAATAAATGTAAAAATATACATTATTTTCAAACTGTTATAAGTCTTCAGGCAAATTGTACTAATCAAGAAATATTTAGCATACAAGCAATAAATCTGCCTAATTGCGAATTCCTCCACAACAATATATCATAGTTTGTACCCATAAAAATTACTCGGCTTTTAATTACACTGAGGCACAAAGATACATACCTAAATTGTCAATTATCATTAATAATGTTGCATTTTAAAATAAACATGTCAATAGCACTAATTGGATTTACTCTGCGCCGGTGGCGACGAACCAATTGAGATGCTGGTATATTTTAACGTATGACCACAGTGTATATATTACAACCAGTTGTTGCTTTATTTTTAACCAAAAATTCAAAAGTAGTTAGACCCTCCTGATGCGGCGCTGAAGTGTTCCTTACAAGTTACTAATAACATTTTTTATATGTATTGGCGTTTATCTATATCAACAGGTGCTGATATAGAAAAACTCCAATTAAAACCATTGATTGTTAATAAGTATTAACAATCAATGTTTTTAAACAAAAAAGAAGATAGTTGAGATAATTCTGGCTTGATGTGGTAAATCATGATATTTTTGCTAATAGTTTAAAAATAAGGGTATCTAGAAATCATATAAAATAAAAAGACAAAAGCAATGAAGAGTACTACAGGCTCCAAAAGCTTAGGATACAAGTTGTATTACAATAAATAGTATTATCAGCCCATAAAAGTCTGACTGCTGGGCTTCGACCTCCCTATAAAACGAATGTACACTACCCACGACGCTTTTCTAAAGCTGGTTTTATTGGAATAATTTTCTTCACCGCTAGTACACAGCAATTGAAACAAAATTGACATTAAATTATAAAAACAGCTTAGGTGATACGTGCTTCCTGACTAACATTCAATTCCCCATCATTACAATGAGAGACGGATATAGTAACCAGTAAACTTCTATGACTGTTTACAACGTGACTTTACAAACTGTATATTACATTTTAAATATAAACTTACACTATCGTGTTATATACCACATGTAACTTCTGATAGGTATATATAAACTGTGACCTAACAACGTAAAAGGTGGTGAACTCATGTGGTGTGGTGGGTATTTCAATGTCAAGGACATTTTCCATTCATATATTCTTCAATAAGTGCTGAGGTCGATGTCTTGGCTTGACGAATAATTACATACATTAATATAAATAATTATGGATCTTAATTAGCTAATGGTTGTCTTTTATATTTGGAAAGAACTCTACTATTTTTGTAATATAACGCAGACTTCGAAATATAACTAGTAATAAGATAGTCCGATAAAACTTACATTTAATTTTCTCTTTGTCTTTAGTGTTATACAAGCAGAATAACTAATTAAGTACTAAAATTTACCAAAGAAGATTTATGATTACTTTGGTAATATAATAATGTAATTGATTGATGTCTTTAAACCAATTTATTTGTTAACCGCGGCTTTATTTGCAATTTTCATTATGTCAAAAATAAAGAGATATTTTACCGGCTATCTATACATATAATAAAATTGTAGAGCTCGAATTTCTGTACAATGAAAAAAAAAGCTAAAAACCGAGTCAGGGGGATATAAGAAATGAAATAGAACTAATTTAGATTTATTTAATTTTTTTGTTTCTTTGTTTGTCTGTTTGTACGGGCTAATCTCCGGAACGACTCGACCGATTTAAATGAAATTTTGTATGGTGGTAGCTTATATCCCTGGTCAACTTATAGGATAATTTCGATCACGAATAATTAAAGAGTTCCCCGTGGGATAGTTAAAAAAACGTTCCACGCGGACGAAGTCGCGGGCAGAAGTAGTTTTAAATATTTTGACGACCTTAAAGGTCATGGCGCTATAGTTGATACAACCTACATTCTTTGACATTCCACGCCAGCCACCCACAGAATTGTTTAAGTTGGGTCAATCACTGACGAAAAAAACTATAAGTCTTTAATAATAAAACTGATCGACAACCAAGAGTGGCAATTAAATCACAATGCAGCAGTGCTAAAACCTCTGGCACCACGTACCAGGGTCTCGCGGGATGGCGAAGCTATATACCTGCCGCCTTGGCAATAAGCTTGAAGGATGGAACAGAAGTCTTAGTAGAGTATTCCCTACGGAGGCAATAACCCTTCGTCTTTTCCCCACACCGGTTTGTCCTCAATCGAACTTCCTTCCTTACAAAAAAAATTGCTACAACCCCTCGTTTATTAGAGAGCGGCAACACCTTTTGTGTTATAAATGTCCATAGGCGATGGTAACCGCTTTCTATCAGGTGGGCCCTCTGCCTGTCTGCTGAACTGATGCAATAAAAATAAAATAAATTATTCGTACTTCCACGGCAACAATCAGGAAAGTCCCGAGGGAAAGGCTCGGGTGTGAACCTAACATATGTTGAACATGACAGACTCGCGTTGCCCTCATTCTCTCGCCACTTTCCTGCTAGATGCCGTGGAGACTAGCATAAAGTAAACGATGGGGTATATGATAAATTCTAGCTGTGTGTTTGCGCGAGACTTGGACTTTATAGTCATAATTATCTTTTGAACCTTCTGGAACTTACAAGAAAAAAGTTAAATTGTCTGTGTTCCTCTAATGGCGGGTTCCTATATCTTACTATTCATTCATTTGCCTTAAAGCTCATTTATTTCAAACTCATATCATTTCTGTGTTTCAATTTGGATGAATCAACCAATGTAACTGATATAAACACAAATTTGAATCATTCAATGTCATTGAATAACGTGTGTCCTTTGTCTTCTGTAATTTCAATTAAATTGATTAAGTTTGATTGATCCGTCTAATATCAGCATTGCCATGGGTAGAAAGACATCACTCGTATAGAGCTTATGTGAAATTTTAACCAGTAGTACGGCAAATGAAACATTAGGAAGATATAGAATCCGGCGATAAATCTTAAAAATGGTAGAGATTAAAGCATATTAATTTAAAATCGAGTATAAATCCTGATCTAATGAAATGGCGGGTACAGTTAGTGCAAAACAATACCGTTAAAAATAAGTAAACAATATAACTCGTTCTGGTCCAGAGAATAATTGAAATTCATTCAAGAGAAAGGCCTTCTCCGTCCGCATTTATATATCCCCTAATACATTACCTAGTTAAATAATGCATTACAAAACAAACACGGAGCGTAAAATCACGTCTAAAGTTCCGAGATATCGCAGAACGATCGTGACTCGTAGATATCGTTATAATGACCGATCGACATCGATGTTTATATTATTGACACTGAAACATATTAAACTGGTCATTGGTCAACTCAGAAATGGATTGCCTTTACCGTTTAGGAATTTTTAATTATACTAGCATTTGCCCGCGACTTTGTCCACATTGGTTAGGGAGGTAACAAAGATTACAGTTAGTTTGCTTAATAGGTAATTTCAAGGGTTATTTTCAGCAGGGTAATGGATTTATTTGTATGCAAATATATGAATCCCAGAAATTCCCGTAAAAACTCGGGATAAGTAATGTTACGAAATGCATAGACAAATATAATTGATTTACTAAATATTTTACAGATCAGTGAAAATTTCGCATCGGAATTAATTTCTTTCGACTTGGCTACTTTAAACCTCTCCAAAGAAAATTCCCTTAAGATTCTCGAGATATAAAGTACTGCAGATGTTAGGTCCGGGAATTTAATATCGATTAACGAAAACCGTATCGAAATCAGTATAGTAGTTTTTACGTAAATTCCGAACAAATAGACAAACACAAAAAAATTAAGAAACAAAAGACTATAATTTTACAATTTTATAATATTATAGATTTTAGAAAATTAAACATATCAAAAACAATTGTCCTAAATATTGTTTTATTTTTGCATCGCTTCAAAGAGGTGTTTTATTTTATTTTAAAAGATTAAGACATACATACATACATACATAACTTCACGCCAGTTCCCTTGCGGGGTAGGCACGAACAACAGTGCGCCATTTAGGCTTATTCTTACATACCTCACTTCCTTCTTTGACATTCATAACTCTTGTCATGCACGCTCGTCTTTTCTTAAGGCTCCGGACATCACAAGATTAAGACAAAATTTGTATACTATTAAAATGGTAACAATATACATGTTAGACAACACCGCATAAAATATTGTAATGTATATTTTTCTCTAGTGGGTAATGATCAAGAAGAATAATGCAATTTTTATATCGTATCTAACTATGAAATTAAAAAGAAACTTACCATAACGTTTAATTTATGACCGATATAACGTTGATTGGAGTTTTAATACAGTTTAACTATAAAAATCAGAATGGATTTCAGAATGACTTGTCCCGCCAATTGTGTCGCAAGAGTATGTTACAAGTTACGTTTTCACCGGGTGATTGTCATTCCTTAGTACTATTCTTCCTTGATAAATAATAATATGTTCGTCTATATGTCCAACTCGCCCATATATTTTAACAGACCCAGTTCTTTAAGTAAAACACAAGCATGCCTGTATATAGCAATGAAATCCACAGTTATCCGTAAACGATAGGCTTAATACAAGATATGAATAGTAACAATCTAATACTGCTATAAACAGTTATTGCTTTACCCCAGGATATTATATTGGCGGCTATACGAATCGCAGCAGCAGTGAAATTGCGTGCCGTTTTATAATGTTTTCTTTATTACTCTTATAAAGCTGTATTAAAACCAAGATCATAATCTCACTCACGACTGCTCACTTGAGAGATAATGTTATCGAAATAGGTCGTTAGCATCTAAGAGCTGAGTAATTATAAGGGCTAGATAAGTCCATAAAACACTTAAGTAAAGAATAATTACAGTAATTTTAATATATATATTTTTTTAATTCATTGCCCATATACAATATTGTCATTTAAATTGATACTTCACTTTATTCTTTTCTGTTTAAATACTTGTATATTCATTCGCTTGTCTATATTTCGAAATTATATCCCGAGGCAACTATCAAATTGTTTAGGATAAACGTATCCCATGATCATCCCGTTTTTGATCGTACCTATAAAGTCGTCCCCTACAGGACTTAGATTAAGTACGTCGACAAGCGTTGGGGCATCACAGATGCAGTTCTTTTTGCGAGACAGTAATGTCACTCAAGGAGGCCGCAGAACGAGACAGGGAGAGAAGTCCTGCAGCGCGTGCCAATGCGTCTTCTCGAGGTCGCCGGCCTTCACCTGGAACCCGGAGAGGCAGGTACGCGAATTACTTCCCTCCCTGAGTTAGGTTCCGTTTACCGCGGGGGGCCTTTAGTTTGCTAGGAGAGTAAAGGACCTTCTACCCCCGCACAACGAAGTGGGGTATGTTCTCCCAGGGCACACTCCAGGCACTTTATTGCGCTGGATCGGCTGGGCGTAACTATGTTCTAAATCTCAGCCTTTCCAACACATACAAAGCGCAGGGTCGTCAAGGAGGAGGGGGGTTTTAGTGGGTATTGGGGTTGCTCGCTCGTGTAGCAACGCTCGGAGTCTTCCACACTATTCTGTGACGTCGATCGCGGGCGGAGCGCTGCCAAGAGCATACTATTGCTGCAGTGTTATCGTCCCCGACCGACGCGTGTCGTTCCCCTAGCAACGACCCAGTTTGTGCGTAAATCGGTTAAGCATTTTCCCTCGCCTCAAAACAAAAAAAAAATAATCACAGATGCAGTACCTATTGGTCTTGTTCCTGTGGCGTCCCGTAAAAGCGTGTGAGCTAGGGGCGCAGGTTAGGTTTAGTGGTGGAACTCGTTAACTTCCGTTAATTTTCCCAAAGTCCGTTAATCGATAATCCAGCAACAAATCTTTAAAGAGCAAAGCTCAAAGTCTTGTCAAAATCTGGCTAAACATAAAGTCGAAAGACTCGTTAAATGATGCGGCATTCCTCGGGGAACAGATATTCGCAAATCTGTTTATTAAATATAATACTGCTATACCCTCAAGCACTGCAGTTGAACGTCTTTTCTCCACGGGCAAGGATATACTACAGCCGAAACGAGCCTCGCTTTCAGACGAGAACTTCAACATATTAATGTTCATGAAGGGGAATATTCATATTATGCCAGAAGACTAAATTGACAGATAAATTGGATGGGTTCATATCGTTTCGTCTAAGATATAAGTGGTCTATGTAGCAATTCGTCTAAATAGCAATTGGTCATTATATTACTATCAAATCGTCTTAAAATTAGTTCGTCTAATTGGTGTTTCGTCCAAAACGCAACTAGTTTATGTTCTGTACATATAATACATATACTGGTAATAGAACTGTAGAGGTCCAATGTCTGTACAATGAAGAAAAATGCTAAAAACTGAGTCAGGGGATGTAAGAAATGAAATAGAACTAATTTAGATTTTTTTTTAATTTTTTGTTTCTCTGTTTGTACGGGCTAATCTCCGAAACGACTGGACCGATTAAAATGAAATTTTGTATGGTGGTAGGTTATATCCCTGGTCAATATATAGGATACTTTTGATCCCGAAAATATAAAGAGTTCCCGTGGGATAGTTAAAAAACTTTAATTACTTAAACAGCTTATTATATAACTTATGCACCTTTAATTAAGTATTAATATTGCCGGTATCATCATACAATAAAACAATTTATACATTAAAAAGACGAGATTCCGCGAAAAAGTAAAACCCTACAAAAACAGTGTCTAGCATAGCGTAGTTCATCATCATATTAAATAAACTAGGTGGCGCTGATTATATTCTACATCGCGATCGTGACGCGGACGAAGTCGCAGGCATCAGCTAGTAATAAAATAAATTCTAAATCTTAATCCAAATGAATGAAAAAACATTATTTGTCAACATGCCTATATTAAACACTCTAATAATTATACCCGTCTTTTTTTGTTTGTAACCTGTTAACTTCCAGAACCAACAGTTTTTATAAGAAGATGCAATTTTTATCTCGTGTTAACGGATTAACGATTAACGTTAACTTGCGTTAAATTTTCTGAAATGTAACGCTTTAACTTTCAACGAAGTTAATTTTTTCAGTAACGGATTAGCGATTAAACAAGTTAACTATTTGATTAACGGTGTCCAGCTATGACTACGGGTATTGTGCTGCACAATTAGCTAGAAATTCGTTTGTTTTCAAATATTTTATTGCATTAAACACATGCGGTTATATCTACATTTTTTTTATAACTGTAGATAGTTGTAAATCTAAAAAATTTATGGCATCTATTCTCGGGTCATATTCGTAGACAAATTTACCGTTCTTATTTATTCACATATATTCAATGTAATACAATCCTAGACTTAAAATTAATGATGTCGCACAATTAACCCGATCGTATACGCTCGCTTGGTGACGGCGATGTTACGAGGTCGCGAAGACCACAAATCGCTGACAGACCCCGAAAAGCCACAGACGGCCACCTAAAGCCTGAGATGGCCACCGAACGCCAAGGAATGGCCAACTAAGCCGCAGATGAAGGCAACGCAAAGCCTGCGAGGCTATCGGACGCCGCAAACTAGCCAACGAGAGCCGTTGAGAGACCACCACTATGAGGGAAGGCTCCAACGGTTCCAAACCCCGCCACCGACCGGTAGTCACCCCCTGAATAGAAGCCTGGGCAAAGAGGATTTCCTCAAGCCCTCAACCTTCTCGCTGCCTCTAATGACCAAGAGGAAGAAAACCACCGAGAGTGACAATTAACATCGTCTAATTTTCATAATTTAATGATAAATTGTATCTTACCAAAACATGTTCAGTATTGTGAAAATCCCTTAACCTTGCGTTAAGAATATGATTAAATAGATATTGTTATTTCCAAAACATTATGTGCACCTACGTTTAAAATATACTGTTTTTCATTGTACATCGAGATTTTTTTATTTTACTGGCCCACACCTCCAAATATGCCAGCGATAACGGGGATAAAAGCATTTTACCCCAGTAAACGGGACAGTTCCCGAGGGAGGGATCCAAAAATTACGCGAGAGAAGGCGTGTGTTACGCCTCAGTAACGCAATAAATGTAACGCATAGTTAATCACCAGAAAAATACAAATAAAATATGTATTTACCAAATAATAACACATAAAATCTAGCAAATCACAAGCTCGTAAAGCAAGTTTATTGCGTATTTCCAGACCTTTGAAAACCTATTGACAACATTCAATAATATTCACTACTTCTGAGATAAATAAAATACAATGATTATACAAATGAGTTAAGTCAAAATATTGATTATAGAGTACATACTTCGCGTAATTCCACATTTAATTTTAGGGAATTTAAAAGACAATTAGAGATTTATTCCTAAGGATGGCATTGTGCGGTTTTAAAAGTAGTTCTAGCATTAAAATTTGTGTTTATACACAACACAACAGGTGAAAATAACTTGAGGCTATTTATTCTTCCTTTAGAAAGGTATGGCTTTATTTTGATCAAATTATTTTTTATAACATGCACGAATATAGAATACCCTATATGCCAAAAATACAATATTTTCCCATAGTTATTTATGTAAATAAATCAATTATCATGGTATTTTTTTCAGATGCGTTCAATAAAAGATATAATCATAATACAACTATTATCCCGTAAACCGGGATAGCATTTGAGAAATATGGATTCAAAAGGAACGTGAACATAGCCATATAAAACGCTCTCGTGAAGTATTAATGAAAATTTTACTGAATATTTTTCAAAATTTCACTTACCAAAGTAACCTTTTCCAAAGAAACTGAATCTTCTCCATTTTACGACGACACTATAAACTTTTATTGCGTTCAAATTTAAACTTTCCTCTATACATTTTATTGGTGTAACGAAATGCTAATGTCTATATCCCGACGAAAACACCTTTATCATATCTGTTTATGATACGTTTAAACAGAGTGGAAACAACGCTGCAACGATATGAATTAAATAAAATTTGGGACATCGCTGTTGCATCATTATAATATTAATATAATACGCTTAGGCCTCAGGCCCTGCTGTCGTACATAAAAAATATTATACTTTTTTTAATAATTATTTTATTTAAGATATTCTTTTTATTTAATTTTGTGAGTTCAAAACGGAATAGATTTTGAGTTGAAAGCGAAAAAAATATTTTTGAGTAATTACAGTAGGTAGAAAATGGAATCACCCGTTCTTTGTGCAATCATTAAATAAAAAGTAAATTTTTTGCAAATAAAGGAATACTTTATATTTATAGTAACATTTATTTAAAAAAATATTATACGATTCATTTAGTGACATAAAACAACATATTATAATTGTATTAATAAATAGTATTACAAAATTAATCTGTCAAATATGCGAGGCTAAAAACAGGTAAATCACAGGATTTAATTTCAATTTGAGGGTTAATATTATGCGACTTACAAGTAACTTCCCTATAAGCTTGTTACAAGAAACTCTACGATTATTAACAGATAAGCACTTATTTTAAAAACAGAAAAAACTTTAGCTCTTAACAATTTAATAACTTTTCCCAGAAACTCGAAAGTTCTTTATCGACCACATACTGATTTTGATAATTTCATTATTTTTATTGATATCTAATAATCTTTGTGATTGTAGTGTATTTTTAGAAGTTTCAGTGTTTTATATAAGTAGTATAATTACTAAAAATAATTTTTCTATCAATACGTCTCAAAATATTACAAAATTATCAACTAAGAAAATAACAGTATGGCTTATATAAAACTGGGGCTGGAGCTCATCACCGCTATCGAGACCTCTCCACGCGTCTAATTGAGGTCTTGCGTGACCAAAAGGCTGGCCTGCACCTGGGGCAACGCATCAGCGTTGCCATCCAACGTGGAAATGCGGCCAGCATTTTGGGCACGCTCCCCGCCAACAGCGACCTGGAGTCTATTTTTTACTTATAGATTGTTATTTACGTTACATGAAAAATCTATTGAAGGAATTTAAACCAGCTTTTACTAATAGGTGCGTGTTAAGAATCTTAATTGGTTCTCAATATCATACAGTTGTTTCCACTTCGTATAACTTTAAAAATCACGTCACACCGCAGTTTTTATTGTACACCATCGCAAAATCCGGCTTCCAAGTCAATGTTTCCTGTAATCCGCCTTCTGTAACAATAAAAAATGTATTTTTAGATTACGTGCGTATGACCCGCTCGTTAACACGCCATGTTATTGATAATTAATGTTCTTTTCCTGGCGCATATGATATTTTTGTAAGGCATTTATTTCATAATGGTAGTTTTTCTGTTACTATATCGTAATGAAAAATATACAATGTCTTCCTCATAATTTATTTTTAAGATGTACTATAGGGCAATGCAAAAGGTACTACGTATAATAAATATATATTTCAACTTTATGGGTGATACGTAAAATTGCAAGTTTCGTTTCGATTTGGATGTGAAGTTTTCTCATTACTACAGGTAGTGACGAGAAAACATCACAACAAAATCGAGACATATCCTATCATAAGATAGGATGATAGAATATGAACCGATTTTGATGAAATTTGGTACATAATTGAAACATTTAAAATGAATACTTTACTTCTTTAATGTACCGGAAATCGACTGATTAATATGAATTCCATCTATAAGCACTTTCAACAATAGTGATAAACATAAAATAATTTTTTCTCCACCAAAAGAGATTATACCGCAGATTAGGGATACTAAATTTATGCGAACGAAACCAGGTAGAAACTCCGTATACATACTATAATAACTATCTTTGTAAATACTAATAAAAGTACCAGGTTGACAAGTTGAAGAGTTACAACCCTGATGGGTAGTAGTAACATTGGCAACACCGACATTTTTACCAACGTACTACACAACTATGGACGAATTTTGTAACACCAATATCCGTGCAGGAACTGAGAAAGAATACAATTTCTTGCGGCTGGGCGGCCTGTCGTAAGAGAGTAAGAAAACAACCCACAGCCAGGTGGTAGGGCATTTGCCCGACTGGATCGCTACCACCCCTGGTCTAAAGTATTTCGCCATAACAAACTTGAGTTGTGTTCCGGCATTAGTGACCAGGTTCCAGTGTCCCGAAGAGAGCAGCAGCGCATTTGTAGCACCTTTGGTGTTTCAAATATCCATAGGCGATGGTAACCGCTTTCCATCAAGTGGGCCGTCTGCCTGTCTGCTGAACTCCTACAATAAAAAAAGAAAACCTTTTTTTAAAAACACGAAGTACATTATGATATTCGGAGTCACCTGGAAGCTGAAATTTTTTGTAAACCTTTCCACATACTAATAAATATATTGCATGTTGCACAAAAGATTCCCAATTAATTTTCTTACTAACTAGCCTAATACGAGAAAACACCAGGAAACGGAAATAAGCTAAGATAAGAAACAAACAATACGGTACACCGCCGCGTGAGAAATACTGACTCATTCACAAATCGTTATGAGGTTAAGTGCAATATGCATTTGATTTACACGTAGCTATAATAAATGTCCAAACGTCTAGTTATATGTATTTTTTAACGATTGTATAATGTATAGGTTCGCGTTTGACCATTGTCTAGTCTGATGCTGAGTTATGACGCGGTTTAGGATGGAACACGCTTACCTAGAAGATACCTATTTACTCGTTATTGGAAGACTCCTAGATTGCATTTCTCAGGAAAAATAGACTCTAGCAAATTATTACATTTTGCAGAAAAGATAAAGCGAAGCACTTCCTGACTAGTGGTGTTTCCAACTGTGTACCAGTGGCGCAAACCTGTACGTCAGGTTGTTCAATGGTAAAATGAGGATGAGGGAACCAGCTGGTACAGTTCGGAGGAACACTTTATTCGTTAGAAGATGTTATGTTATGTTTATATGGACATACATATTATCACGCCTGCTTCCCATACGGGTAGGCTGAGTCGCTAGATCTCCACTCATGATCTTGACATAAATCTTTTGCTTCATTTACTTTGATTCTTTATATATATTTTTTTTTTTTAATTTATTGATTCAAACAAAAACATAAATTTTTACATATCTACATCTTAAAACCCAAAAGGGTTTGACGAAGAACAAAGTCTGCGCATTCTGTACGATTAACAAGTATGAGGTAGTTTGAATTTTTCTACCTAACCCTTCTCCATTTCTAGTACCAAGTGAGCACACATTCACACGTGACCTTGTACTCTATTTTTGAATATACACATGTCTATTATAGATACCTGATCATTTTTTTAAACATCTGCGACTTGATCGTGGTAAGTACGTCGCGGTCTACCGGCATCAACTCTATCATCCACACTATTTTCATAGACTTGTTTTGTCAGTCTCCTTTCATCCATTCTTTCTACATATTCAAACCACCTTGACATTCCTTTCTCAACTCTTGTTATTACATCTTTCGATGTACAACGTTCCCTTAGACGATATTAGAATATTCATTATATATATTTCAATTTGTATGAATGTATCGATTATTAACGCCAAATTCGTTACACAAGTGTTTTCTATAATGAAGACGATGTAGTGTAAGTATTAAAGATCCCGTAAATCGGTAGTTTCCCAGGGGGGTAATAAATTTAAAACACCGTGAAAATCTCTAGTAAATAATATTTACCAAAAAAAAGCCATATAATTATCAAAATGTACTAAGACAATAAACAGTTTAAATATTGACATTGTATTACAAAACAATTACGACATGCTACCGTTGCAGTGTGCTGAAGTGGATAAGTTCCTATCTAGTACAATGTAAACAGAACTTGTCGTGTCATAGTGAGATAGGCTTACAATGAGAAATTAATTTTGAAAATACATAAAACTTAATAGATAGTTTTTGTTTAAATATGACATGGTCATGTTATTGAGTTTTAAATTCTTTATTTATTCAAAATTAATCCCAGTGACCCGTCTGCAACTTTGAAGGTTCAATACGTTATAATTAAATTTTTATTGAATCCTATTTAAAAATAAATTAAGTTTGGATACACTTACACACTACAACAATTATAAGATAGTTTCAACATTAGGTGACAGGCCGCTATTATGTACATTATTCGCGTTAATATCGTGTAGAAGAAACAAACAAACGTCCATACAAAATTACATTTATGTGAAGACTAGTTTATGTCTGTGGCTTCGCTCGAGATTAAAAAAGATATTCATGAAGTGGGGATGGTATAATTTTTAGAAATGTGTACTTAATTTTTAATTTAAAGCACCTCTTGATAAATACCTGTAACACCATCTAGCGAAGGTGGAACTAACCACGAGTGCAACTCATTAAAATTATATTGTCATTACCGTTGCCATGACAATGTATTTGTTGGTAAATGCAATGTCATTGTTGGCGACAGTAAACGCCATCGTGGTCTCTTTTTCAATTTGGATGAGTTCACCAGACAGGCAGATGGCCAATTTGATAGGAAGCAGTTTACATTTGTAATACCAAAGGCGCTACCAATGTGCTGTCACTCTCTAAAGGGACACTGGAACCTAACCACTAATGCCAGAACACAACTCAAGGTTATATAATCCAAGTAATGTAATCCAAATCCAGACGGCCTAATACCCTACCACCTGGCTGTGGATTATTTTGTCGCCTTTTGCGACAGGCCAACCGGTCGCAAGAAATTGTATTCTTTCTCCGTTCCTGGAATACAAAAAATAAATAAAATCTTTTCGGCTATATTCGTCTACCTCTCAGGAACAGTACTTTCTTCTGGATGAAAGGTACTGTAACGACTAACCTCTTTAGTCGTCCCTTATATATTAATAAATATAATTATTTGAAATTAATTCATAGAACGCCTCCCAAAACAATCGACAACAGAATTGTATCGGGCCGCGAGTTGAACACATGGTTGTAAAAAGTGTTTCTTCGTTGATAATATAAACTATATATTCTCTGAACGAGTCTCTTATTCAAGATCCCTGTCAGCTTATAAAATGCTGGCCATTACAGTACCCTATGTCCTTTTCCATACCCCTGACAACGTGTATGCAAAAATTCTTGACAATCTGTTGCCTAGTTAAGACGTGAAAACGTCACAAACAAACTCACACTTATGATATTAGTTAGGTTTAGGATGCTAAACAAAAACATTACAAGTATATCGTTGAATGTTTTCCCTTTTAAATTAGCACACTAATTTGTAAGAGTTTTACGGACCGGCCTATATTAGTGCAACCATTCTTTATCTTTGCGTCTACATCGCTAACTTAAATAACGAACTGAACAAATTGGGTCACAACATCACTGCGGCGCCTCGACTCAACTATTAAGAAGAAGCGTGGTTATTCAATGTGCATTAAAACGTTCAAACTAAAGACCAACAACGCAATTAAATTGAATGCCGCGCTCAGAATCGAATGACGAATTTTCGTTTTATTTAATTTAATTTTGTCATAAATTAAGTCATATTTAACTTTTGAATATTATTTACAAGTTATTTTCGCTAAACAGATCCCTTATAGAGTACTTAGGTTCGTCTGACTATGTATCATACAGGCTTTTTTTTCTAAAAACTTCCGGGTGTTATAATACATATAGTAGAGTTTTCCCCAAGTCAAACCGCAGTGAATAGCTCTATTTCACTTACATAAAAACTTAATTAGATTTTATATAATGTAACCAAAGCCACGGGCAAAAGCTAGTATAGATACTAGCTATACGGGCAAACGCCAGTGCGTTTGCCCGTAACTATAGGTAGTATATAAACCTTCAATGAAAAATTAGCAAATCGATGGTGAAAACCGCTTAAAACCCCGTTGTTTATTTTAGGAGGAGGTAGCGGATATACAAACAGACAAACGCGGAAAGAGACTTTGTTTTATACTGTGTAAAGATAAAGACAAAAAAAATCAAAATTAGGCCAGCCGCCATACTAAGTAATAGAAAACAATTTCTATTTTTTGCATCATGTTCCCCAGCCTCTATTTTTTAAATAATTAAGCAAAATTTAATTTTAAGATATGAGGAGATTTTCTTTTTAGAAGTCTGAAGGCAAATGAAAAAACAAAATAGATTCGTCAGCTCTACGGAATTCTTCACTCGTGTGTACTGACACGCACTTGACTGATTTTAATTCTTATACATCGTTTATTTTGTATTCAAATAAATCATTGATTAAGTAAAAATTAAATTTTTAAGTGACAAAGATCTCAATGTAATAATAAATTGTTAATCTCTCTGAAAGTTAACCACCCATTAAACTTTATGAAAACGGCAAAAAGAGATTAAAGTATGAATAATTTTAAGAGAAATTGAAATAAGTTATTTGGTTATTCATTTCATAATACATACATTTTTGTAACTTCAAACCAGCATAATTGCTCACGACATATATAAGCGTATATATAATACTTTTATATCACGACATATTCTTTGTATTATTTGATATGAAAACCAGACTGAGAGGGAAAAAATAACAACCTGAAATGTCCCAGTGCTGGACTCAGATCTCCCAATTTTTACGAGAACGGGTTTAACCAAGACAGTTTGGCGGTTTTCATACACCCGGTTATCTCAACGTTTTGATTCTACACCATCAGGACGGGTAATTGTAACAATATGCACATTAGGCCAGAGCCACTACCTAAGAGGTAGATTCGAATCACGTCATTATTTTGAGATGCGGATACCATAGCCGTAGGCTACCATAACTTTTCTGTTATTATTACATCATTGCGTCAAGATTTAATTCTTTATATTATAAAGCAACTTCATTTAAACATAATTTAACGTAAACCTGCATCTGCAAGCATACCGATGTGTGGTAGCCACGAATCCGTATTAGTCAAACGAACCGAGTATATCGTCTCTTTTACTAAAACAGGAGGAAGTCCGAGTCTAATAGTGGAGCATTTATGAGATGATATTATGAATAGATAGATAGATAACTCTTTTTTTCTACAACAAAACATAGACCAACAAAACATTCTTCATGAACTTCATACTACTACGACATGCATATTCAATGTAAGAAACTCTGAGTCTTTTTTAGTTCAAAAGCCAAATAAATGGTACCTATCTAATAATAAAAAATGAGACAAAAAATTAAATAATGCTTATATAAAAATAAACATATTAACAAGTATCCAAATGCGTTTAAATTAACAAAACTCACCAATTTATCAAGCCTTCAACGACTTATTATCCAAACCTAATGACTATAACTCTAGCCTATATTAATTGGACAGTCACAAGTATAGGTTATGTTGTACCGATTCATGGGTAATTTAAATTACACGCGGCATAAGGGCGCGACCGGCAGTGCCCGATGCTTGATGTACGCCCGAGCGTGTTGCTTTTAGCGGACTGGACATTGAACGCATCCATGACTTTTAAAATGGAGTGGATGAAAGTACTTCACTGATACGAGGAAATCTCTAGCAAGAGATCACTCTTGGCAATTTATCAACAATATAATATGAGACTAATGTTACCGCTGAAGCTGTCACAAGTCATCCCAGTTCATAGCCCTTTAGTAATCCAATCTTTTTCACGTGTAAATTAAATGTCTACATACGTTTAGTTCAATGATTCTTAAGAATTTTTGAGTTCATATCAATCAACATTCATAAAATTTATTTGTTCTGGAATAAATAGACAAATATTTGATTGGTAATAAAAATCTGTATCGCGAATCAAATGGGTTGTGAATGAATGTGCGGTTAGCTGTATAGCAAAACGTCGTTTATCATTCAATTGTTAACAGGACATTAATGTCCGCATCAATCAAGTATTGTTGTTTTGTGAAATCTGCTTTGCATTGTATACAATGTACAAGACTTAGTTCAAAGCAATACAAATCAACTATAATCTATAGAATTTTTAACCGAAGGTAGTGGTTTATCAATATTTACAATGACTTATGGCCGGTTCCTATATCTTATTATTCATTTACTTGCCTTACCATCAGTTGAATTGTAACACTACTTCTATGGAGCTTATATCAAATTTTAGGCAAATGAACTATCGGTAAGATATATGAACCGGCCATTATACGATACATGGTCTAATATTAATGTTAATTCCTTTACTACATAGTATCATGTTTAATAAAGATCTTTAATGTAAACATAAACGATTTTCTATTCCTCTGGACTTTATGCACTTTTGTTAGATTTCTATTTTAGGAGCTACCAGTGCGATTTGAAAGTGATTTTCTGCTATTAAAGCAACGATACTATAATCTAACTCAGTACATTTTTCTGGTTCGCTAAAGTCAGCATATTGTTTTAAATATAGGTATAATTTTATTGAGCAAACTCAATCGGTGTACTCATGAAATAAATTACTTCGACTTGAATTTTATAAAGTTCTTTTATTTACGTTATGTATTTGGAATGAGCTTCTAGCCGAAGTTATGCTACAGAGCCACAATGTGGGGCTTTTATAAATTAACAAATCAATTTAAAAGGGTTTAGCATCCTTAATAGACCATCTTTCAAAGTACTATCATGAGTTTTATTATAGTCCTTAAACTAACTCATTCCACATACCTTACAATTCCCTCGAATTCACTCCTCCATTAATGAAGCATACCTTTGCTCCTAGGTGGTCGAGAAATACTTAAGGAACATTTCATTACTTCGCTAGAAACACCATAGACGCGACTTTGATAAATTTTTATTGTCCAAATGTACTTCGATCCATTACGAAATAAATAGCTGTCAAAATATGTATACTGTCACTTAAGTTAATGTAACTTTTAATAGCCTCTACACTATGTGCATCAATGTATTCGATGTTGTTTAGTGATAAAGGATTATATATTTAAGTGTCATCACTGTCTGCTCATTTTGATGTATAATTATCCCATGTATGAGTTTATTATCTAACATCTGTCAAAAAATTCTTTAATCAAAGTATTTCAACAATAGTTTCCTGTATTAATTAACTTTTATTGGCTTTATTTATTGAATTTTATTCGATATAATTTATTGACCGTAATCATAAGATTTGTAAGAAAATTCTAATTTCAGGTGACATTTAGGGACATCTATTGGGCATTTAAATATTTTAGTATTATCAGTATTCAGTAACTCATTGACTCTTCCGGTGATCAGAGGGCTGGTGCGTACTGTTACAGTTATTTAGTAGCATAGTTGTTCTTTTCATGTTTCTTTTTAAAGTTAATAATTAATTTTGTTATGTACCCTCTTATTTCTAAACGATACAATCGGCCATTTCCTTAATTGAATAATAATGTTATTATTTTATTTATTCGGTGATTAGCGCTTGTTTTGTATAGAGTAAGTAGTTCTCGATAATTTAACATAATTGTATGTTTAATATGTGGTGATTGTGTACAAATTATACTTCAAAATCTCTCAATTGTATATAGACGGTATTCACTACATTTTGTTTTCATGTTAGCAGACGCGATAAATTTGTACTGTGTTCGATTTATTTTATTACATGTAAAACTTTAAGTATAATGTTTTATATAATACCTTGTATATAATATTACCTGGCAATTTCAAACAGTAATGTATTAAATTCTTTTCATTCATTACACTTTAATTAAAATAGTTATATATATAAACTACTGGACCGATTTGGCTGAAACTCAGTATATATATATTTTCGATGCCGAGAATGAACATAGGATACTTTTTATCCCGGAAAATGGGATAGTTTCCGGGATAAAAGTATATTTGTCTCTCTGTTTGTTATCCTTTTACGGAAAGACTTTTGGACCGATTTGGCTGATACTCGGTACATATGTAATTTGAATACCGAGGGTGGACATGGGATATTTTTCATCCCGGATAATGGGATAGATTTTGGGATAGATTTATGTAAAGATTATCCCAAAAGTGGGACAGGCTTTGGTTGGTTTTGTGATTTGCCATTTTCATCATTTTGGTTATTTTGCCCTTTTGACCTTTTGCCCTTTTGCCCTTTTGCCTCTTTGCCCTTTTGCCCTTTTGACCTTTTGCCCTTTTGCCCTTGGGCCCGTTTGCCCTTTTGACTTTTGCCCTTTTGCTCTTTTGCCCTTTTGCCCTTTTGCCCTTTTGCCCTTTTGCCCTTTTGACCTTTTGCCCTTTTGCCCTTTTGCCCTTGGGCCCGTTTTCCCTTTTGCTCTTTTGCCCTTTTGCCCCTTTGCCCTTTGCCCTTTTGACCTTATGCCCTTTTGCCCTTAGGCCCGTTTACCCCTTTGACTTTTGCCCTTTTGCTCTTTTGCCGTTTTGCCGTTTTGCCCTTTTGCCCTTTTGCCCTTTTGCCCTTTTGCCCTTTTGCCCTTTTGCCCTTTTGCCCTTTTGCCCTTTTGCCCTTTTGCCCTTTTGCCCTTTTGCCCTTTTGCCCTTTTGCCCTTTTGCCCTTTTGCCCTTTTGCCCTTTTGCCCTTTTGCCCTTTTGCCCTTTTTCCCTTTTGCCCTTTTGCCCTTTTGCCCTTTTGCTCTTTTGCTCTTTGACTCTTTTTTGTCCTTTTTGTCCTTTTGCCCTTTTGCTCTTTTGTTCTTTTGCTCTTCGACTCTTTTTTGTTCTTTTGCCCTTTTGCTCTTTTGCCCTTTTGCCCTTTTGCCCTTTTGCCGTTTTGCCCTTTTGACCTTTTGCCCTTTTGCCCTTTTGCCCTTTTGCCCTTTTGCCCTTTTGCCCTTTTGCCCTTTTGCCCTTTTGCCCTTTTGCCCTTTTGCCCTTTTGCCCTTTTGCCCTTTTGCCCTTTTGCCCTTTTGCCCTTTTGCCCTTTTGCCGTTTTGCCCTTTTGACCTTTTGACCTTTTGCCCTTGGGTCCTTTTGCCCTTTTGCCCTTTTGCTCTTTTGCTCTTTTGCTCTTTCGCCCTTTTGCCCTTTTGCCCTTTTGCTCTTTTGCTCTTCGACTCTTTTTTGTCCTTTTTGTCCATGTTGCTCTTTTTGTCCTTTTTGCTGATGTTGTCCCTTTTGACATTTTTGTAGTTTTCATTGACGGGGGATAGATAAATAAAACTAGGACTGTTTGTAATAGAGGATGAAAGTTTGGATGAGACCAATCATTTCTCAAGTTCATAGATATAAAAATGCATCGTCTATAAAAATGCGATAGTAACTCGATATGTCTTTCTGTTAAGTTTTCGGAAAACACTGGGAATACTGGATCGTTTTTATTGTAATTTTGTTTAAATGTAGTTTTAATGCCGAAAATGGACATATATACTCATGCCAAGAGATCGGCATGAGAATATATCAAGCATCGAGTTTGCGATATAAAATGAAGTGAATTTTTCGGGGGCAAATGGCACTAACATAAAAATGGTGTACATAGAATTTATTTTAAAAATAAAATAGGCACTTGAAGGTCATCATAAATTTATTATGAAAGAGATCATTTAAAATGAAACGTCTCAAGGTTTTGAAGAAGAACATGCCATTGAACTCTTAAAATCTGTTTGAGTAAAAATAAATTGTATAAGTGATAGCAGACATTTACAACTCTAATTCTGAATTTCTAATGAAAGTCTTTTCTTCCGTATTTTATAAAAAGCCTAATAACCCATCAACCTGCCACTGTTAAGTTTTTAGTTGTTTCGCAATTGTACTGTGTTATTGTTCTGCGGCATATTAAGTTTTTTTTTTATCAAAAAGTAGTTTTTGTGATTAACAATTATCGGCAGACAAACACACACATTGTATATTCCCAAATTAAGCAAGTTACGCTTGTGTTATGGGTGTTATATTACAGACCACTCTGGGGCCGATCCCAGACAGCCAGACCATAGTAAATAACAGAGAGTTAATTTCTGAAATTTACCATGCCAGGAATCGAACCCGGAGCCGCTGCGTTCCAGCGAGTTCGGCCGGCTAAGACTAAGTCCTTACTAAGACTAAGACACAGAATAACTGTCACATGTGTATGTACAAAGACAAACAAACATGATGATGTTATAGGGATTCTATTTTTGACATAGTGGCTACGGAATAGTAGAAACTAGCATCTATCTCTTCTAGACTTTCCATTGTTGAACGTGGCTGTAAAGTCAATATCTGTCACCTAACATCCCATTGACACTATTCGCCTTAGCGCCCACAGCAACAGAATGCAAATAGCGCGAACACGCTTTACCAGTTCAAAAGATCATAACAAGAAAATCACTCTCAGTGAATTTGGTTTGTTAAACAAAAACACTTAATGTAACGGTTTCTATTGCAAGCTAGCCAATTTATCCACTTATCTCGGAGTTAATATTTACGGTAGTATGATGCAACGTCAGTTTTTCTCATGTATGTTAACTAGTGTGCGATAGAGTTAGTTAAATGGTACTTTGCATGTAGGACTAGAGTAACTTGGATCAGGTCACGATTTATTCTAAAAGATTGCAAACAGATATTTGTACTTGCACAATACCTTTTATTTTTACTTCTTGTTACATAAACAATAATCAAAGAAAATACCGTCGAACTAAAAATATGTAGATCGACTCTTTATTCTACCCACAGAAAAGTTAAAGCCTACTGCTATTTTAATAGAGTAGGTAACAGTCAAAATATAAACAACAAATAGCCCCCTAACCGCTAGAAGTATCAGTTCGTTTTCAAAATATAATTTTAAATAGAGCTCCCGGCAGACGTTGTCTTGCTCTGAAAAAATAAAAATCTAGGACCCGATCCCAGCGCCACCTACCGGGTCCAATTGTGAATCTAAATAATACGGAAACCTGCTCAAACACACACAAAAAATTTCATCAAAACCGGTATAGTCGTTTTCAAGTTTTGCACGTACATACATTTCTACGATTCATTTTATTTATATATAGAAGATTTACAAACTTACGATATGACTTATAGGAATGAAGGCCGGTTTCTTACCTTTCGCCATTGTCGTTTGGGTTGGACAAGGTATAACCTTTCATATTCCTCTATTTTGGAATACATTCCCTGTTCCACCAAAAATCATTATGACATACTTCGCAAAATACACCAATCTGTTTTTTACTCAATCTTCCATCCGTCTTCCAGTTTAACATGCCCATAATACCTTATTTTCTTTCCTTAACTAATTTCTCAGCTCAACCATTCTCGTAACACCGTATATCTATTTCAATACTATCAGATCAGATGAGTGGAAACATTTTTGGTATACCTATCACTTAATTGGCCCAACACTCGAATACTTATAACGTGACCGACCTTATTACAGATTTATATAGGAAGGAATAAGGCACCATCTCAAGTAGAATCTTTGGGGCTCAACAACATTTTACACAATCGTGAGTTGGATTATTTTATACGATCGAACAGTTCATAGTTAAAATATTTTCTAAGCACAACTAAGGTTGTTCCGTCAACCGCATATCAGCTACAAGTGAGTAAAGCTAATGACACACGCTCGATTTTCCGTGGTTTTAGGTAAAAGTTACACCGCAAGTGCACGTTGCGAACTGGCTTTGTAATGTCGGTTCGCCACCCGGTTATGGTTTAAAGTTTCTAGCTTGCAATTTCCAATGTGGTGTGAAATCAAATTCCAGGTTCAAATTATACAAACAAAAAGATGAATTGGTCAGCGAGAAGAATCGCATATTATCAAGTACCTATTGAAGAAAATTACTTTGAATAGGGTTTATTGCGTAATTTTTGGGAGGAATTTTGAAATACATTTACTTAGAAGTATCGAATAAAAATACTTTTATAAATATTGAGTACAGAGTCTAAAAGTGAAAATTGATATTGTTACGAGTTGTAGGACTCGAATTAAAATGCCGTTGGAATTATTAAAGAGTTTATTAGAACTATACAAACACGTATAACACAGGTACAAATATAACAACACGCGCAAAGTCCGTCACTAAATAGATTACTGAATGTACACACGTCCTGCTTCGCTTCTAGTTATCGCTCAACTGCCTCATCTCTCAGTTGGAGCATTGCTTTATACTGTACCCATGCAATATGTCTGCCTGATCGCGTCGACCGAATTTCTTAGAATCAGCTTATATTTTAAATCCGAGATAGGTATCTCCTATATCCTGGCAATGATAACAATACAACAATAGGCGGTAAAAGATTACAATACAAAATGGTCTGTTTTTTTAATCACAAAGTAAACAAAAGAAGTCCAAATGCAGAAAGGTAATAAAATGCAGATGCGAATTTGTCTTCGTCGGCCGTAACAATATTTAAAAGTAAAGTGACAATATCATCGACATAATTATATGTATTAAATGAAAAACTATTAGAAAATGAGAAAAAATAATTAATAAACAAATAATTATGTATACTGACTGTTTTCCTTATCTCCCAAATTAGAAAAAGAAAATGTTGAGAAAATTAGATATATTTACACTTGATCAATAATTTTGATGAATGAAAATTCAACTAAACTATGTCAGATTCACTTATATATTAGTACGAATTTGACATAAGAAGACGTAATTATTATTTTACACTCAAAAAAGTCTGTAACACTAACAACAGATGTGAACAAATCCTAAACATAATACACACGAGTGGCTGTAGGTAGCAAAAAGCAGCTTGCTAGGCAGTGAACCCAATCTTTGCCCATTAATCGAAAATGTTACCCTTGTTTACTTTACCTGAGGCTGTGTTCCCGTAATAATGACTTTTTCCGTTCACTTTTGAAAGTCTAGTGCTTATCTAAGTAGATCACTGTAGCTCGTGAATGAATAGGGTAAATAAACTTGTATAACTTTTATGTAGTTAAGTTAGTTTTTTGTGCCATTTTTGCAAATTAAATATTAGGTATTCAATACCTAAAGTTAAAAGACATCTGCATAATATAGTATATAAAGACCAGTTTGGTCTCTATCTCTCAATGATAGCATCTCAGGAGTGCTTTTGTTAAATTTAGAATAGAACACTATTTCAACACCTTTTCAACAAATTGACACCAGAGTTTCATTAAAAAATCAGATTCGTTATATGTTAAACAAAGGGTGGCTTAATAGCTTACAGCATTACCGACTATAAAAAATTGAAACCTAGCAAGTGTACGCAAAAAAAATTACAGGAGAAAAATATGTCACAACCATTTCACACTTCAATCCTTGCTTGGCGTCATAAAAGATGACATGCACGTAAATATAAACGAGAATGCTTGCGTGTGAGCGTGTTTCAATATGATATGTGTGCATTCGATATCAGAAATGAAGTTATAATGATTAGCTCTACTAGATGTATAAATATCAAGGAACATTATAAAATGTTTTCCTACATAGAATACAACATCTTTTCTTAATTATATGTGTGTGACAGTTTATTCATTAAATGATATTGTGTTCTATAATAATTGTTTTTTTAATTACCTTAATGCATTTGTTAAATCTCATTTAAAGTTAATATGTATACAACAATTGCATTTGATAAGGTCATATATAGTATTAACCCGCTATAGGTCTATGTCAAGGGTGGCATCAACAACAAATTATATCATCACTACATCATTATTATGATTGACAGTTTATAAGTATGGAAAACTAATGGTACTTGAATTGGTTTGAAGATCTCCAAGTCATAGTTTAAACAGACATCGAGAATTACCTTTTCGTATATGTTTCTTCTATTTGCAGTTTGGTTACAAAATGGTAAAAACGGAAACAGTTATAGTTCATTATATTCATGGGAAAAGAATACTAAGGATAATTTAATCGTGCTATAAAAAACATAACTCTGAAAAGCTCCTATAAGTTCTAAAACTTATTTTCTAGACCAAATTAGTCAAAAATTGAAAACGCAAAAAGATATTCAACTTTTTACTAATTTAATTTCTATATATTTTTTTATAGCTGGAGTACAGCAAATAGGTAGATGGCCTACCTAATGGAAAGCAATTACTGTCGCATATGGATTTTGCAACATCAGAGATGTCAACAACACGCTGCAGTCTTTGAAATTTTTTTATGACTATTCTCGAATAAATAAATATATGAACTAAGATTGACGAATAAATAAGTAAAACATACGAAGTACCTACATGAATATATAATAACACGTTGGCAGTACCTCTGGTGTTGCAAACTTCTTCAGGCGGTGGTGAACGTATAATTATTAGTAAAAAAATATGCAAATTAATATTAAACACTCCCAATGAACAATGCATTTAAATAGTCACATGTAAAAGCCCTTTGTATTTAACCTTTGGGCGTCGTAGTCCATAAATTCTCAGTTGGCCAAAACATGGTCGAGGCATGTAATTGCGCAATTAAGAAATCATTGTTGGCACATGCCTACGGTGTCACGTGGTGTCAATAAATTTATTATTATGTTCAATATAAAATTTTATGACATGTAAATTACGCACTCAAGGCTAAAAAAACCAATACGCAAATAAATGAAGTGGTCGGTAAATGAATAGAAACAAGCGGTCAGTTGATGGAGTCATAGGGTCAACAGGCGACAACGATCGGCAACATCGGCATAACGATATAACGAACGCGGGACACCCGTGATTTCAGCTATACACCAGGTCAATGACACCCCACACACGGTGCAATGTTCCTAATAGATCTGTCTAGATAATAGATACTACATTTTTTGTGTGACACAACTATACAATGTGCCCAATAACTTCTTGATTATTAGAACGAACAAGTGCTAGTTTTGCAAATTAGAACCACAAGTAAATACATTCTAAGTAAAATAAAACGAATTTATCTCGACCTTGAAGTGAAAGAACAAAATAATATAAGTGTTGATGGTCTGAGAATTAAAAACGTTAAAGATTAAACCACGAGAAAATACGAAGACCAAGAATATGTCTTAGCACAAATGACTAGTTTTGACAATAATAATACTGAACAAAGCAGAGTTTGTAAGGTATCAGACAAAAAAATTATAACATTGTAGAATTGAATGATATTAAATAGGTATTATAAAACGAAACTATAGCAGTTTTATATACATAAGGCCGGCTATACATATAGTGAAGAAGATTAAGAAAAAGTCCTACTGATTTTCTAAATTACTTGTTATTTGCTTATGTTATGTTGCAGCACATTGGTAGCGCCTTAGGTGTTACAAATGCCCATAGGCGACGGTAACTGCTTCCCATCAGGTGGGCCTTCTGCTTATCTGCTGAACTCATGCAATAAAAAAAGATATTGAAGAACTTTTACGATCGCTCAGCTAATCATCTTTTACTAACAGTCTTTTGAAATCAAATAGTTTTATCGCTTAAAATACTATTATCGCTTCCAAATTCACAATAAGCACGTATGCACTCTCATGCATATACGAACACACACAAAAGCTCATTGTTATTACTAACATAATTAACTTTAAACCCTTCTCATATATTATATTATATGAATTATGAAAACTATATGACCGAAGCGAATCAGACTGTCACTCGTCACATAGGCTCTAAGGAGGCATAACGCTTAAACCACAATTTTCTTTGGGACGTCTCTTGTACTACCTACATGTTCTTTGTATTTCAGTCATATTTTATATACCCTGTATTGCCTATATATACATATATTTTCATTTCATTTCCTTGCGCCAACAATTACCAACGAAAGCGTTCATCACCTCTTTTACAGAAAGCAAGAGTTACACTTAAAAGAATATATATATGACTTTTATATTTCAGACAACATGCGTTAGACAAAACTCTCCGACCTAGCTATATCAAAAATGTGCTTGAGAAAAATATCGGTAATGACGAGACATAGCTTTGGTATACAAAGTCTTTGAGTATTGGGACAAAATTAAATGCTAAGATTAAATCCGACAGCCCTTTATGCTACAATTCCTTCCCCACATTGTGGGCGTCTTTTATTCAAATATATTAGCCTCTAGATTACGCGTCACTGATGCTATCTTTTCTGGAGTGACATCTGCAGCTACGGTGGCCGTTCCGTGGCCACTATGTTTATCATACGGTACCTTATTGTTTCGATCATATCTCACCGACAAAGCATTTGAACCATATACGGTGTTCGAAATTCGAGCGTAGAAGGTAGGAGGAATATTACGGAAGATGTATTTGCGACGTGTTTGTTTTAACTGACGACAACTATCACAATGACATCTTAACCAACATAACCTAATCTATAGAACATTGCAAAGTTTGACAGGCTATATAATTGAGGAAGCTAAGCCTTTGCCGGCCTAACTCACTACATTTATCCGTGAAGGAACGTAGAAAGAATTCAATTTCCTGCGGCCGGACACCCGGGCAGCCTGTCGTAAGAGGTGACAAAACAACCCACAGCCGGGTGGTAGGGTATTTTCCAGGATGGATGGCTATCACCCCTGGCCTAGAGTATGCCACCATAACAAACTTCAGTTGCGTTCCGACATTAATGGCTAGCTTCCAGTTTCCTTTTAGAGAGCAGCAGCGCATTTGTAGCACCTTTGATGTTGCAAATGTCTATAGACGATGGTAACAACTTTTCATCAGGTGGGCCGTCTACCTGTTTGTTGAATTCATAAAAAAAATCCGAGGCTCTGGGTTCGATTCCTGACATGGTGAATTTCACGAATAAATTATACATTATTTACTATGGTCTGGGTATGTGAGATCGGCCCCAAAGTGGTCTATTGTATATTGCCCATAACACAAGTGTATCTTGTAAGCTTCACTTGGGAATATAAAATAAGTATGTTTGTCTGCCGATTCAAAATAAAAGAAAATAAGAATAAGGCCCAAGAAAATCCAAATATTGTTACCGCCTCTGTTCAAATTTAATAAGAGATATCGATGATATAGTTGATTATATTTGTATTGTTAATCAAACAAATATATACATATATAAATATTATAAATACAAAAATCTAGTATATATATGTCTTGAAATTCTCCTCGTAAGAAATGCAATTGAAAAAGCATTCCCTTCGTAAGTATCGCTTTCCAATCCGATCGTAAAAAAGCTTTACACATCAAAAACAAAACTATTTCCTTTTTTATATTCGTTTAATCAAAGGGACACGAGGCGGTATTACCATTATAAACAATTAAATTATGGTCTACATCCAAACGGATTGTTGCTAGTAATTATCAACGTGTGTTACAAGTAGGTATTATAATAAAAAACCAAAACCACTATTGTGCAAGTGTGAATGTATGTGTATGTGTGCATGTCTGTATATTAATCCATTCTTTTATAATTAAACGTGAATTCAAATATTGATTCCTCATCCCACGACATGACTTTTAATAAGAAAAGGAGCAGTTATCTTTTTAACATGTAAATTAAGTTTTACAACCTGATTTATGTAATCTATTTAGAATTGTAATCAGAAACAGCTTTTTTATAACTTCCGATGCTCGTCAATGCCTTCATATTCATTATCGACAGTTAATGGAAATTTTGGGACTATGTAAGATCACATTAACATTACTTAACCTAACAGTAAGCTCACGACAAGATGTGTCAGATATTTTAACAGTTCTTTTTAAATCTTAAACATTCACAAATATTTGACACTAGGTACATTTACAAATGTCTACAAATGGTACAAAGCTATGCATAAATTTAAACTTTAAAAAAAAAAAACAAAACGACTTCAAAATTAACTAAAAAGCGAAGAAATAAATATTTTCTACAAAATCTTTTTTTAAAGTCGATTAAAAAAGTGTAAAAGATTTAAATATTTTCTACAACACCTCGAAATCGGTACATTTTGCAAATTTGTTGCTTTTTTAATCAACTTTAAAACAAAATGTTGTAAAAAATATTTGTTTGCTTTTTAGTTACTTGTGAAGTTGGATTTGTTTTTTGTTAAAAAGTTTTTTTATTTTCTACTCTTTAGCTACGCACATAATTGAATAGCCTTTATAAACAAAAAATATATGAAACACGTTGTACGTGTCAATAATATTCGAGGGTTGCTCTTGATTTTGGGGGTCATGTCAGAAGCGTGCTCGTCGCGATCCCCGCTGGCCCAGAGGGCCACAATTCTGACCCGAGTTCACACACGTGCGGTGGACGATAGGGCGTCCCCCGCAGGCGACGCTCACCGATGCGCCCCCGTCGGTGTGAACTCTCGCGCATGCGGCGAAGGGGGCCGCCACCCTTCACGCAGCGCCAAACCTGGCGGGTCGAGAGGAGCAGAGTGCCGTATAGGCACGTGGAATGTGAGAGGTGGAATGAAAGATAAGATGGACGAAATGATTGATATAATGAATGAGAGAAGCCTGGATGCCTTATGTCTGACAGAGACAAAGCGGAAGGGGTGCGACATCGATGACCTCCCCGGTGGCATGCTTGCTCTGTGGTCCGGCGTGGACCTGGACGAGCGTGCAAGTGGGGGGGTAGGCGTCGTACTCTCATCCCGCTTTGTGTCTGGAGTAAAAGACTATTGTCTGGTGAACCCGAGACTTCTCTGGGTCCGTCTAAAACTGGGGATTACGCGAGTTTTTCTGGTCGCAGCTTATGCTCCCGTAAGCTCAGCGGATCCCCAAGAACTCGAGAAGTTTTGGGAGTCTGTGAGAGAAATTCTGGATCTGGCTGAAGGGAATGAAAGAATAATTATGTGTGGTGATCTTAATGGCTGGGTGGGTACCAAACGAGACGGCCTTGAGGCTGTCCTTGGACGCTATGGTGACAAGAGAGTGAACGATGCTGGTAGGCCAATCATAGACGTATGCATGGAAAGAAACTTGCTTGTGTCGAACACCTTATTCCATCATAAGGATATTCACACGTATACATGGGGAATGAATGATCAGAAAAGTATGATTGATCTGATTTTAATAGATAGTCGCCTCCGAAACACAATAATGGATACAAGAGCCTACAGAGGCCCCACTCTTGAAACGGACCACTACCTGGTGATAAGCCGGTTTGTGGGCCTTTTCAGGAAGTGGAGACACTGGCGAGTGCGTACCAATTTCGGGGAGCTTGAAAGAATAAAGTGTGAAAAATTGGAAGATGTTAGTGTAAGGAGTAAGTATGCGCGCCTAGTCGAAGAAAGGCTTGCAAAAGCGGACTTCTCCGACTTAGATGTGGATAATGACTGGGATAGTATGAAAGAAAGTATAGTGGAAAGCGCAAAAGAAGTATGTGGATGCGCAAAGAGGCACATAACAACGAAAGGTGATGAATGGTGGGACGCGGATGTTAAATCCAGCGTAGAGAGAAAGAGAAAAGCCTGGCTGGATTATGTTGCTTCTTTGCAACAGAATGACAGTATGAAAGAGATGAAGAAAGAAATTTATCGCCTCTGCAAGAACGAAACCAAAGCTTTAGTGAAAGAGAAGCGCGAAAGTATAAAATTGAAAGAAGAAGAGAAGCTGACGGAGAACTTCAAGGCGAATACCAAACTCTTTTGGAGAGAGGTTAAGAAGTCTCGGGGTTGTTCGTCAGCTTCCAGAATGGAAAGAATAAAATCTAAAGCAGGGGACGTTCTTGCTAACCCACAAGAGGTGTTAGCGCGATGGAGTGAATATTTTAGAGAAATGTATGATGATATCCCGGATGCTGGCACCACGACTGAGTCTGTGACTGACTCCGAGGAGTCAGCATCCGAGATCACGTTGGAAGAGATCGAATGGTCGATAAGAAGTCTGAAAAATGGAAAGGCAGGAGGAATCGATAGTGTGTCTGCTGAGATGATCAAATATGGTGGAACCTGCGTCCGGGACGCTTTCCTGTCCTTATGCAACTTGTGCTGGAGGACGGGAAAGGTTCCCAAGGACTGGAGGCGCGCTGTCATCGTGCCCTTGTATAAAGGCAAGGGGTCACGTATGGAGTGCGCCAGCTACAGGGCCATCAGTTTGATCAGCACAGCATCTAAAGTGTATACGAAGATTATTGAAAAGAGAATGAGAGTGGTATCCGATGGATTACTGTGGGATGCACAAGGTGGCTTCAGAAATGGAAGGGGATGTATGGATCAAGTTTTCTCTCTCCGCAATATCGTAGAGAAGCAGCTGGCTATGGGCCGGAAGGTTTTCTGCGGTTTTGTGGATCTAGAGAAAGCATTTGACAGGGTTGTGCGGAAGGAGCTCTGGGACATATTGCCCGGATATGGGATTAATGGCCAATTGATGCGTGCTGTGCAGTCCACTTACGAGGACTGTATGGCATGCGTGCGAGTGGATGGCAGCCTGTCGCCCTGGTTTGACGTCAATATTGGCGTCAGGCAGGGCTGCGTGCTGTCGGCTTTGCTGTTCATCCTATACCTGGACGATTGTCTCCAGAGAATAAGATTGATGGGTGTTGGGGTGCGAATGAGTGATCTAGTTGTAAGCACCTTGCTTTATGCGGATGATGCCGTGCTTTTAGCCGAATCGCCATCAGAACTGCAAACACTAGTCACAATGATGAAAGATGACTGTCAGGCGAGAGGCTTACATTTGAATGCGAAGAAAACCAAGGTTATGGTGTTTGAAAGAGAAGAAACCAGAACGAATGCAAGGATAATGGTCGATGATGTTATGCTGGAGCAAGTGAATGAGTTTGTATATCTTGGATGTGCTTTTAGCAGGGATGGAAGGTACACCGCTGATATAGAAAGAAGAGTAAATTTGGGGAATAGTTTGAATGGAGCGTTAGGTAAACTTCTAGGCGCTAAGAACCTCAGCCAGAAGGCCCAGCTCGCCATACACAACGCGGTGCTGGTACCTACGCTCACGTATGGAAGCGAGAGTTGGGTATGGAAGAGAGAGCATGAAAGTAGAGTAAACGCGGTTGAGATGCGAGCACTGCGCAAAATCTGCGGAGTGACGCTCGCGGACCGCGTTCGTAATACCGAAGTAAGAAAGAGAGTTGGTCTGAAAGAGAGTGTCGGGGTGAAGGTAAGGAAAGGAATGCTCCGGTGGTTCGGGCATGTGGAAAGAATGCATGATGAAAGAATGATTAAACAGATATACAATGCAAAAGTGGATGGATGCAGAAGTCGTGGAAGGCCACGACACACCTTCCATGATCAAATTGATCGTTTACTAGCGGAGGGTGATGTCAGGAGCCTTAAGAACAGACGAGTGTGCATGACAAGAGTTATGAATGTCAAAGAAGCAAGTGAGGTGTGTAAGAATGGGCCTAAATGGCGCTCTGTTGTTCGTGCCTACCCCGCAAGGGAACTGGCGTGAAGTTATGTATGTATGTATGTATGTATGCTCTTGATTTCTCTGGGATCCACTCATCAGATCCTGACTTAGTAACAATGGGACCATCTCAGGAGTATATCCTTTCGAATAAAAAAAAACTGAAATACGTCCACAATTGACGGAGAAATCACGTAACACACATACAAAAAAAACAACAACACACAGACGAATTGAGAACATCCTGCTTTTGGAAGTCGGTTAAAAAGAAAAAGAGACAAATATAAGCCGTTCCTACGTTTTGAGATAGTTGATTACAGCCAATTAACATTTAAAGAAGTGTTTCACAGTTAGTCATCAATTCTCTACCTGCATAACGAGATTAAACTTCAGACTAACAAAATAGGCAGATAGAGCCTCGAGCTCTCAGAGTGCAGCTGGCTAAAGGAAGCCGATTTTGGAATAGAAAGCCAATTGCGCCATAGTGCATTATGAGAATTTAATATTAAATAATCGAATTACTACGGATGAAGATGGAATACTTTCTAGTGCACAGGGTGGCAAAATAAAGTAGAAAATAATAGGGGTGCCACTTTCGCTTTGTCTAAACTCTAGCAACTCCAATATTAGATTTAAAGTAATTTTGATACTTACTAGTGATTTTCAATTCGACATCAAACATCGTACAAGTATCAAGTTGCTTTAGTTACGACGTACGCATGTTGTCAACATACTATTATATATATATATATATATTTAAGTTAAAAAAATAGTTAACTTCATTTAACGCCTTAGTTCACTTAACTGTTTTTTTTTTACAGTTTTACGGCAATTTAAGAAACCACATTTCACTAAACAGTTATGATTTTCATTTTTCCTTAAAACTCAATATCCTACATCAATATTTCGTTATAAATAATATAATACATTTTTTCAATAAAATTGAAATACAAAGTATCCGCATTCAAGTTCTAATCAAAATCTCTTTTAAGCTAAGGTATATTTCTTGGTTTAAAATATTTTTCTTAAAAGAAATTTGCTTAATCTGTTCTAAATACTGTTTTTATTACTAACACAGACATATCCTGTTTCCATAGTTATTCAAAATAACGCGATCTTGAACTTCCTATAAATATTTTTTATGATGCCGTTACGTGTTTTACCATACGTCAGTTACAATTTACATGTTTCATCAAAGTTTAAAACCAAATAAAATTCTTATCTTTAATAAAACATGGTGATTTAAAAGCTCTAACGTTAAAAGTAACTTTGTTTCTTTGTTCATCGTATGTGCTAGCGAGAATAAACTAGAGCATATAAAATATACATAAATATCTATTATTAGTTGTTACCTGTATAATAATAAATGCTAGTTTATTTGTAAATTCTACTCTAACATTTAAATTTCTCACAGTGTTTAAATATTGTTTAAATATGCTATGTCATAGCATGAAGATATACTGACAATTTTGGTCTAGAAGAGATCACTCAATTATAATTACTAGTGGTCGCCCACTGGTCGAAATTCGACCATAATTAATTTAAATTATAAGTTTGAACATTATTAAGGTTCTTTTGTCAAAGACTATAACTTCTATAATTACAGATTTCGCCAAGGCTACACTGTTAATTTGACTTTAACAATAAACAAAAGAGTGCATATGCGCGTGTGTGTGTGTGCGTCATGGTACATGGTAGTGTGTATAATGTCTTTTTTATTGATTTAATGCATTTTTATGCATAATTTAGAAAAATATTAGCATTCTGCACTCCTTCTCGATATAAACTATAAGTGTGCGAAATTTCATACTCCTCCGTCCGCGCAATTTTCGTAAAAAGGGATACAAAGTTTTTGCTGTGTCAAGTACAGTAATTACTATAATAATACTTGAGAATAATTTCCTTGTAATAGAAAAATTATTCTCAAGTATTGCTCTAACAAAAAATGAGACTGACTGTATTTACTATTGAAAGCGATCATTTAAGAAGTATTTCAGTTTGTTAATAATTATAAAGAAATATCACAACTGATACTGCTAAAGTATCCAAAAATATGAAAAAATAAAGAAAATGTGATAAAAAGGACTCCGACAGCGGCAGAAGAGACATCTAGGTCAATTTATAAGGACTACTAATATTTTCACCTCTATGTTAGATATTAATAACGCTTTTTAAAAGCGTTTCAATTGTTATAGCAAAACCAACTTAAATGTAAATAGTACAATCCGCATAATAAATGGAAACAACACTTGTATAGTTCTTCTACGCAGTTGCTATAGAATCACTAACTATAACTTTATACTAAATGACAAGTATTACCCCAAGTATAATACTGCATTTTCTTATATCTAATATAAATGAAATAAAATATAGTGTTCTAAATTGTAATAATATGTTTTTCATATAGCCGCTAAAGTCTCGCCCATATCGACGTGAGGTAAAGTAAAAGTTTCAGCCCTTAACATCCCACTGCTGGGTTTGGGCTTGGGCTAAATAACAACCAGGCGGTATACCCGCCACATTTGCCCAAGATGGATTAGCAATAACTCCTATATCGGAAACTATAATGATTCAAAATTTTATCTCATAAGAGTTAACTGACCGAAGCGAAGATGTCACAATTTGATACGTAGCGTGCCATTAGCAGTGTGGTGAGATGTGGTGTCGGATTATCTTTTCCGCCTTCCATAGCGTGCTTATGCGCACTTCGCACGACGCGTCTAATGTGGGATCGCAAGGGACATGACGTAATATTTAAAAAATATTACAATACACGAATAATAACACTACTATAATTAAATATTTCAAAGTAGAAACAAGAAAACTTTGTCCTTGCTAGAATTAAGTGAGAATTCCCGCACTAACTAAAGTACATATACCACCATTTGGTAACCATCTTATGACCGGCAAGTAAATGAATAGTATATAGATATAGGATCTATATACTATTCATTCACTTTCGTTACCATCGGCTGAATTTTGACATTACTTGTATGGAGCATATGTCAAATTTTAACTGATAGTAAAGCAAATTAACGGTTGGTTGGATATAGAAACGGGCTATTAGTACCAAGGCCGTAAAAAAAAATATTAGAAATTACAAATGTTTTAACAAAGTTACTTTCACAATTAAATGCATACTAGCTTTTTATACTACCAAAACCGTACACTTTTCAGGGATAAAAAGTAGTATATCTGCTATTCTAGAACCTAATCTATCCCTCTCCTAAATTTCATCCAGATTCGTTCGGCTGTTCTGGCGTGATTGAACAACAAACATCCAACGAAATTTTCGCATTTATAATATTAGTATGGAAATATAGACGAGCATCGATTTATTCTTAAACAAAAAAATACTTGATGTATTTTTTTTGTTCAAGATTTAATGTTTTTATTATTGCATGAGTTCAGCGCGTAGGCAAACGTCTCACCTGATGGAAAGCGATTACAATCGCCTATGGACAATTGCAACACCAAAGGTGCTACCAATGTGCTACCGCTCTCTCCAGCGAGACCGAAACCTGACCACTAATATAGAAACACAACTCAAGGTTGTTATGGCGGTATCTGGCTTAGCAACACAAAGACCCATAAGTCAAGTTTAGTTTGATACGTGCATCTCTTTATTTGTTAAATATTAGTAACCTAAAGAATGAAGTTCTTGTCGCAACACGTATGTAATTCACATATCACTAAACAGTTTACATCATCGTATTCATTTTTATTCAAATTCAAATATTTTATAAAAATGAACTGGACAGCAAAGCATCGCCCTTTGAGTTATAAAACACATAACTTTAACTGATTCAATATATTGCTGATATTAGACTAATCAACGAAATTGAAACAATATAGTTGAAAGGTACAGTACTAAAAAGACACGACCGTATTGAAACCAGTGCCTTCTTTACCCATAGTGCGGGGTGTGCAGCACACACGGGCGCGGCATCTTAGGGGGTGCCGAGCGCCACTCGCGACACCTCCGAAAAGCATGAGTCGCTCGCGGCGCCGGCGCTTCCAAAGACCCTGCGCCCATGTTATGGCCGGCGCCAAGTGCCGTATCAAAACAAGACGCACCACGAGCGGCTCCTTTACCCTATACCAGGGGTGGCCAACTTGATTAGAACCAAGATCTACTGTTTACTGACGAAACTCTCTGCGATCTGCCAATGACATTTCTTTAAATATAGTTCAGTATACAAGTAAGTAACATATTTTATTGATGATACGAGATGAAGATGATGCGCGCAGTAGTTGGTGATTACGTTGCGCAGTCTGTTTTATGTACACATTTTATGTTTTTTGCCTTGCCACGATCGACTGGACTAAAAGCCGCGATCGACCGGTTGGCCACCCCTGCTCAATACAATAACTCTCCTTCAACGTGAAGTCAGATTTAAAATAGCTAATTAAAGATTATATTAGCATAGTGTCGCATTATTATTATAATCCCTTCCTTCTTTCCTAAAAAATTTTACTCGTGTACCCTCAGAGTAAGAACTCCGTTAGATAGACATAAGAAAAAAGGAACGCTTCGTTGCCATACCTTTGTCACAATTATCATTATAGGCCAAATTGAGAGTGAATAAAATAAAATATTGTATATCCCTCTCTATTCAACGCACCTAATATTGTCATAAGTGAAAAAGAGACAACAGTATCTATGCTGTTACTATTTTAGCTTGGTTTCTATGAGAGTTCTTGTTCTAAACTATTGCTTCCAGACATCATTTAAAATTGCACCATTTGTATGCGAATTTCCGTTCACTAGTGAAAATATAACAAGTGTTCCATTTTGACCGTGTTAAAGGGCGCCAGGGTGTAAATTACACAAGGGGGCTACAGGTCTAAAGCTGCCTCTGTCGATGACACTGAATATTTCAAGTTTATGTTTATGTGGATCACTTTGATAGATTTATCCAAATTGAAAAACAGAAATGGACCGTCTAATATTGGCTAAACAAAACAAAGATCGCTAAGATGATCTTAATATAAAAAGTGAAGTGGGATGCAACGGTGCAGATTATGCAACATAAATAATTATTATGACAGGTGGAACTAAGAACAGGTTGTTACTATATTACCGTATAAATTAATACCAATTTTAACGGAACAAACCAGTGTGTCATAAATCATAATTGTAAACACATTAATTTGCTATTAATTGCTTAATGTATTCTTGTTTACGCGGTCTATTGCAATTTAAATCTTACTATATAATAACCTACCAAAATGAAACTCAAAATTATTATTTCGTTAGTTACATTATCTTTCGGGCGGTATATTAATGAATAAAACTGAAATGTAGGTATATCTGGGAAGTTAAAATAAATGCAATAATATAAGTGACAACTATTTATTGCTGAATTAGAAAAGACAAGCCGACGGGACAACTTGTGCAAAGTGTTAATCGTTGCTTATGACTATCAGACTTTAACACACCTAGGTTGTACGTTTCGGTAAAAACAGACTCCGGCAGCGACTTCCACTTCTTTGCGGTGCGCTTAATGAAGGACGCGAAGCGCTTAGAATGAATGATAGATTGAATCTTTATTTGCGGAGATACAGGTGGTATGTCGACAATAGCTGGTAAAACAGTGTGACTAATATCACCGTATATGACCTATGGTCGTACATAAAATTAAATTTATGTATTAATTAATACATAACTTTTTACATTTTAAATAATATTAGTACTAAAAAAATAGATTTTAAGTCTTATTATAGGATTAAAGTCAAATAAATTTCATATAAATATTTTATATTATATAGATTGAAATTGTTACAATCTATATAATATAAAATATTTATTAGTACCTAACGATGTGAAATTTTAATTTTTTTTTTTTTCAATTTTAAGTAACAATTTAAATTCAAAGTAGGTGTAAGATATCTACAGATAATACAATATAGGGTCTAAATTCAAAAATTAAAATTTGTTTGTTTTGTTCGTATAGGTGTCCACTGTATACTGTATACTGGCAGGTACAGGTAGTTATAAAATCAAACTAAAACCCATCAATACACTGGTTAAGTTCAGAAATAAATCCGATCTCACCTCATGGCTACGCAAATTAGTGGCCGCAGGGAACGGACAAGGCAAGAACCTTTAAGTACGCGATATCTATCTTTATTACAACATGTTAACTTTAAGGGCATGGCTGCTTAATGACCCTTTTACAGTTTAGTGAATATTTACTGAGTGCCTTGATAACGACTACGTTTAAAAAAGCGCCTAAGAAAACGTAGTTCTGAATTAAATAAGATTCCAAAAATAGGAAGCCTTATGATATATTCAAGTGCGTCCGTCATTTTCTGGGAAACCACTGAGTCTGCGTGGACGAAATTTGACAGGAAGGTTTAGTCTATATGGCACTAAAAAGACATCTAAAAAAATACATCAAGGGTGTCAGCCTACCTTACCTTATACTAGTCAATTGGGGTCAGCACAATATGTATTTTCTTTCCATACTCCTTTAATCTGTTAGACGTCCGTTGTCACACTACAAATCATTATGTCATACTTCACACAACCCATCCGTCTCTTTTTTGATCTATCTTTAAACTTGTCAATCAATCAATCTTTCAGTTTGACATTCTTTTTGTCACATGGCTTTCATCTCTCCCTATTATAAACAAGCGCATACCACCTTAGTCTTCTTCCTCTCCATTATTTTGCATCGGGTACCCCTTTTAAGGATTTCCTTATGTAAAAACTTCCCACTTTATCCATTCTTGTAACACCATACATCCATCTCAACATTATCATCTCAGCCGAGTGGAGACATTTTTGGTCCATATTATTGTCCCAAGATAACCGGTCGTGTCAGAAGTTTATATATCTAACTTAATATAAGGCGAATTTATAAGGCTTTATATTTAATATTTTCTTAAGTTTTCGCGACTTGTATACATAACGTCGGAAAAACAAAAACAAAATAAATTACCTCCCTTAAAACCGTTAAAACGTAGCTTTATTTTTAATTTTGGTCATTTGGCTGTAGATCCTTAAAAATCAAATTAAAATCTTGCTTAAAACCGTTAATCGTTTTAATTGTATATAATAATGGCGAGAACGTAATAAAAATACTATGCTACCATCCCTGGTATAGAGTATGACGCTATAACAACCTTGAGTTGTATTCCAGCATTAATGGCCTGGGTCCAGTGCGGGAACACATTGGTAGCGCCTTTAGTGTTACAAATGTCCATAGGTAATGGTAACAGACGGGCCGTCTGCCTCTCTGCTGAACTCATGCAATAAAAAATGTTTAAACGGAATAGATATTATTGAAACCTACTGTACAATGGCGATTTCAAGAATCGCGTCGCGTATCACTAAGCGATTGATCTAAGGCTGAATAACCTGTTATCGTGCACGTGGCGCAGGCGCACATCGTAGTATAAACAGACCGAATGCGGAGATCGCGATCTATCGAATGCCGACAGGAGATGCACAATATAGGGATGTCCTAACTTAATATAATTCCAATCAAACACTTTCAGTTTTTTCATCATAGGTTTTAAAGTTTTAGTTAGATATTACACTGTTCAAACTAATTTTATCAATTCGGTTGAACGGCACAGAACTGAAAGGATACAATAATATTCAATTACTGATGATTTTTATTTGGACCAGTTTTCAGTGGCCGTGATAACAGAGGGGATGGCTACTGAAAAGTGGTCGGAACGTTGAAACAAAAATCAAATAAAATATCGCGCTTAAAATAGTTACAAGGTAGTTTTAATTGTTTATGTACTAGTTGCGAAAACTTAAGAAAATACTGTCTCAATTTTTCTGTTAAATGAATCACTTTGGTTGCTTTTTTACTAATTAAAATACCTAAATAAGCCGTGTAATATCAGCATTATGTATTCCAACCAAAATCGCTTAATTGATACTTAGAGACAGCCCTAACAAATGCGCTTATATTAACGACAACAAACGGGTGGAACGCATTCAGCCCTGGAAGCAAATCCGCGTCCTGTATAAGGCATAGGTAAACAGATATTTCTATTATTTAAACTTTTACATATACACTTATACAGCCTGTTCCTATATCTTACTGTCAATTAGCTCTATTACTGGCTTAAATTTAACTTAAAATTTGACATAAAAATACTTTCAGTTCTCGTTTAATAGTATGATAAAATAATGGATTGTAAGACATTGGAACCCGGCTATACAGACTCAGATCTGAGTTAATATGAAAAATCTAACTTCTATTATTATTTTATTACTTATATATTGAGTAGAAATATTTATAATAACTATAGGGACGCGGTTGTAATGCCCTAATATTTGTATTTTTTATATGTATTTGTTATTTGTGCCGTGGAACGTAAAAATGCGGCCAGCATTTTGGGCACGCTCTCTGCCGACAGCGATCTGGAGTCTATTTTTTACTTATAGGTTATGTTATGTTTTAAGTATATTTATAGTATAGTTTAATTTTAGTTTATACTACATTAATTAGAAATTAATTTATTTTTAATACTTAATTGTATTTTTTTAAAGTTAGTTTAGTCTATATCTTATTTGGTAAACACGATTCAAACAGTAACGTTTCATCAATTACCTAGACAATTTTTCTACGATTTGCGTAATCGCGAAAATTATATTAATTACGTGAAAAAGGTGGTGTAATATCCAAAAATGAGAGAGTCACGACAATTAAATGTGTTTATTATGTTGTGAACTAGGGTATCGAATAGGAGTGCGGACATCCGTAAGAATAAATTCTAAATCTTTTACATGTAAAAAAACAGACGTTAAAATAACATTATTGCTGGAGGAAACTTCAACATTTGTAGGAAATGCGGTGTACAGTATAATGAATTTTATCATTAAAAATGTATGTATAAATATTTCTGCATCCATGTATTGTCGCTTTCCTAGCAAATAAATTATTTCTTTATTTCTAACTTTTAAAATATCATGATAAAAGTAATTTTAATTACTTTCCAAATAATAATTGATTAATGCACTGTTTGACACTTTTTACTTGTACCTACATAAGATTAAGTAGGCACGCTCGTACAAAATCTATGAAGCTGTGACGTTCTATAAGTGCATAAAAGTATATCAGTTAATTTCATGTCCGCTCCCCTTTTATAGTGGTTGGTGGGGGATCAAAATTTGAATGGCCTACTTTAATAGGCAGTGTAGCAACACTATTGACACTTCATTGAACATTTACTGCCACCTACTTAGCCTATTTATTGTATAGTTAAAAGTAGGATATGCCCGCGACTTCATCCACGATTGACTTAAAATTCTCGCGGGATTCTCGAGACAAAAAGTAGCGCAACGTTTAGAAAAAGGTATCGTTTTAGTGAAAACAATGTTGGAAGAAGCTAATTTTTATGCACCCGGACAACTACAAACCGCTCTGAGGAATATTCCCTCATGATTCCCGGGATAAAAAATATCACACGTTTTATAACATAAAATTTGTTATCGATCAGTGAATAAATCACATTGGAATTTCTTTTTTTTTATTTGGTAATTTTAAATCATTCCTAGAAAAAATCCCGAACACAAAAAGTAGCGTAGATTTGAAGTTTAAGAATTTGCTATCGATCAGCGAAAACCACATCGAAATCAGGGCATTCATTTTTACGTGAAACCCGAACAAACAGACAAGAAATCTAAAAACAATGCCTCGTGTTCTTCATCGTTTATATAGTGTATTCCGTTTGTTTTTTTTTTGACAGTTTCAATGTATAGACACGGCATGTTTAGAATTTTATAATATTATACATAAAATAAATATTGTAACTTACCAGAACATGTCTTGCACTATGAACATATTCAAGGTATTTAAGTAGGTACAACGACTACCGTTTGTATGAACATTGATCAATTTAAATTTTATAAAGGCAAAAGTTTTCCTAATCACGAAGATTTCCTTAACACGATGATCGCGTGCGCAACTGGCTAGTGCGGCTTTCGACTGTTATAAAAAGGGCCCAGTTAACACAAAAACATAAGCGAAACCTCTGAGAAAGTAAAAATGGTACATGTTACAATAGTTGAGGTTATGCACAGAGAGATTTTGGCGCTAACTTGATCGATTAGGTATGCATTGTTGTGCAGGTATATTTAAAAAGTATATAATGTTGCTTGAATAAGACCAGTAGCTTATTGTCAATTTTTAAGCAAGAATTATGTATAAATAATCTCAAATGTGCTTTTTCGATTTACCATAAATATATATAAATATAAAACTGTCCTTCGGAAATATTATTTATGAATATCAGTAACGCCATCCTGCGAAGGTAGAACTAACCACGAGAGCAATACACTAAATATCCAAACCTATTTGGACGTAAACCTTTTTTTATGTATTTTTTTTAATTTCAACGTTTTTTTTTCTTTTGCTCTACTCTTGTCAGTGTGAGATCTTAATAATAACAGGTACAGATTGCTAATCTCCAACCCCTTATCCCCTCGTTCCCCTGGTTTTTCCGTTTCCGCAACATCCCTAAAAAAATTTCTTCCATCATAATTCGTTTGCGTCTTGGCCATGTTTGTTCCCCCGTTTTTTTAGCAAAACTCAGGATTCGTGATAATTCTTTATGTGAGTGTGGTCTGGGCGAAGGTTCCATAGAACATATCTTTTTCTTTTGCCGTAAAATTTCTACTCCTCTTTATGATATTCTTCCTGCTAATTGCCCTCGTCCTGTTAATAGTAGTGTTCTTTTAACTTTATCGCATAAATCATTTGTATATATTCTTTGTAAATTCTTGACTGTGAATAAAATTATCTTATAATAGATTGTATAGTATATATATATATATATATATTAATTTTATTGTATATATATATTATACTTAGATTGGCTTGAAGTTAGTTATTATTTAGTTTTGTCCTTTGCTGTTATGGTTTGTTGTAAATATTATGTTTATTGTAGTTTATTAGATTGGCAGAATTTTCTTTTTCTTTTTAATTTACCGGCCAAAATTCCTTTTTATGTCACCTGACTTTTCTATTTACTCGACATTGGCAAAATCAATGCATAAATGGCATTGCAGCCATAACCTTAAAAAAAAAAAAAAAAAAACAGGTACAGATAAATTAGTTTCGAGATGTTTTTGCATTCGTAGTAGTATACTGACAGCACATAAATAAACTAATTTGTAGTTGATAGGTCCGTCGGGTCCATGGACAAAGGGTTACTTCAAGGAAATTTGTAAGAAACTCTGATACCACCCGTGATCAGAGGGCTGGTTCGTATTTCACGCAACGAATCAGCAATGCAGCCAGCCTTCTGGGCACTCTTCCTTCTGACAGCGATTTGTTACATACTTTATATTATTAATTAATTTATTCATTTTTAAGTTTTTAGTTTAATTTATAATTTAGTTTTATTTTATAATAACCTAATACTTTTTATAGGCAGGTAAACTTATAATATTAAAATATGAATACTTATTAAACATAATTTTTAATAGTAAATTTCAAGGAAATTTAAATTTCAAGTTTAGAAGGCCTGTAAATATAAAAATACTACTAGAAACGCAAAAACATTTCAAAGCTAATTTACCTGTATTACACGAAACATTTTCATTTTACTTTATATAATTTCCAACGTCAGTTTTTATACACTACAGTTATGCTGTCATTACCGTTGCCATGACGATGTAGTGGTGCCAATAAAACGCGATTGCAACATCCTCTTTTCAGCTATATTCGTTTGTCCCTCAGGAAAAATATTTTTTCTAGATGAGAGGTAATCTATATTCTTTTCTATCCTGAAAACGTGTATGCAAATTTTCGTGACGATCGGTTGAGTAGTTGAGGCGTGAAAGCATAACAAATAAACAAACTTGCATTCGCATTTATAATATAACAGTTTGTCCAGTAATTTATTTTCTTTTTGACAGATGGCTACAACCCCTGGTCTAGAGTTTGCCGCCACAACAACTCTGAGAGGTGTTTCGGCACGATGGCTAAGTTCCAGTTTCACCTTCGAGGCCGGCAACACATTGGAAGCACCTCTGGTATTGCTAATGTCCATAGGCGACGATAACCACTTTCCATCACAGTTGGACCGTAAGCCTGTCTGCTGTGCTTAAGCAATAAAAAAAAGATCTATTCTATTCTTCTTGGGAATAGCTCCAACGTCTTAGGCATTGATTTTGCCAATGTCAGAGTAAAAGCGACAAGTGTTAAATATAGGAAGCAAAAAAAGATAAATATAAGATGCGAGCACTGCGCAAAATCTGCGGAGTGACGCTCGCGGACCGCGTTCGTAATACCGAAGTAAGAAAGAGAGTTGGTCTGAAAGAGAGTGTCGGGGTGAAGGTAAGGAAAGAAATGCTCCGGTGGTTCGGGCATGTGGAAAGAATGCACGATGAAAGAATGACTAAACAGATATACAATGCAAGAGTGGATGGATGCAGAAGTCGTGGAAGGCCACGACACACCTTCCATGATCAAATTGATCCTGTACTAGCAGAAGGTGAGGTCAGCGTGCATGACAAGAGTTATGAATATCAAAGAAGCAAGTGAGGTGTGTAAGAATAAGCCTAAATGGCGCTCTGTTGTTCGTGCCTACCCCGCAAGGGAACTGGCGTGAAGTTATGTATGTATGTAAAAAAAGATAAATTTTGATGGTCGGTATTCTTGTTCTGGTTAAAAAAAAAGGATCGATCATAGGTAAATTCGTGAGGCCCTAAAGCATGACCAATTCGATTTTATATAAAAATTGAGTTTCTTTGTCAATACATTTTAATCAATTTGGTACACCCATATCATGTGCTAAAGCACTTTATTAGGTACATAAGCCATATAACCCGTTTGTTTATACTGAAAAGTGAAATGAAAGCAAAAATATGACTCTGAATAAATGCTGTTGTTTGCTTTTATTTAAAACATATCATTTCAAAACGATTAATTACGATTAAATTTAGATATGATGACTATAGTTTATTGTCTATGCATTAGATAACTCATAGAACGGTACTACTACGGCGCTTGGCACAATTAAGTATGACAACTGTGCCATGTACTGTCAAAAATGTGTGGAACTTGATGGGCGTGCAAACGTCAAAAAGAAAATAAATCGTTGGACACGGTATAGTCAGAATATTACTGAACAATTGGCGGCCTTCTCGCTCACAATTATTTCTTTCAGACACAAAAAGATTTTTAAAGACAAAATAGTAAATAAAATACATTTTATCTTTAAATTGTTAATCTTTGTATTGTTTATTTTGTTATTTTTTACACGATATCATAATATTAAATGAATAGAAATTACCTTCAAGCAATTTTATATTATTTATCGTCTAATATAAGGGAGGAAGATTGTCTCATCAAAAACAGTTTTATGGGTCCGAGAGTTCCTCGTGTTGGCACTTATTCATTCGACTCGGGACATCTAGTACTTGAACTCATTATTTTGAGTGTTGAAAGTAATGATGTCCATTAGGTCTATGACTCTATGATGTGGACAAGAATACAATCTAAACAAGATCTATATACAAATATAACTATTATGGTTATGAGTTCCTTTGAAAAGAATTTTCCTGTAATAAATAAAGATGAGTGGATGAACGAGTTATATAACGTTTATATATTTTACGTAGTATTTAGGAGTAATGTTAATTGCAAAACATATTAGACCTTAGAGCATCGTATTTAAGATTGATTTTAAATATGGCCATTAATGAAGAAATTTTATAGGGAGCAATATGGATAGTAAAATAAAACCCTTTTTTGCATATCTTTTGTCCAATGATGTTCATCATAATATAAAAAAGCCAACGTCACGCGGTGTTCCCAGGCGGTCACCCATCCAAGTACTGACCGCGCCCGACGTTGCTTAACTTCGGTGATCGGACGAGAACCGGTGTTTTCAACGTAGTATGGACGTTGGCGAGAATATATTTGAAAAATGGCTAATTATTATTTAAACATTAGGTCATATACACTAACTAATAACTAACTTATAATTTAAAATCGACCAAGTGTGTAACAACTCGTACACAATAAAATAGTCCCTGATAGTGAAGAACGCTCATTGTTTTTGTTATTTAACTATGAAATCGTTAAAAAATTGCTTAATACAAAAAACAACAGCCAAAACATAGTCAACCAATTTTGTTCGAATTAACTTTCGTTGAAATTTCTAATACTTACCTTTATTTCAGAATATTCCTATCAAACCCAGTTCAAAGGGTTAACGAGAAATAGGACAAACTTTCACAACATTGTAAGTAATTACAAATTAACTTACTACCTACAAAATGTACTTATTTAAAAAAGAGGACCATTGATTTTTACTTTTTTCATGATTTTACTACAGCGCAAGTCCACCCCAGAATTGTTGGTAGTATATTATGCATAACAAGCCAACTATCTTAGCTTCAAAATATACAATATGTGTTCGTCTGATGATTTTGTTTATTAAAAGGAATGCCATGCATTTTGAGTTTTTGAGAAAATAACTGCACCAGTGATTAAATTAATTAGGCAAGTGCGTGGCAGTTCACGGGGAACAGGGGCTCCATAGATGATACAAATATCCACTGTTTTCGTTATTTGGCCACGGAATCAAAAAATGTATTTAAACGAAAATACCCACATTTCGAAAACTATAAGACCTTGTTAAATTTAGAAAAAATAATACATAATCATATATTTCATGTGTCGCTATTGGAAGTTAGAATTCCGTGATATTTTTATCCGGACCACACAAGCAGTTACTGAAGATTACGCCAGACCACCCCTTAACCGACACGGCTCTATAATCTCTATCGGTTTCTTATTAAGATATTAACTACCGGTTGCAAATGCTGTATTAATTGTACTACGTCTACCGACTGATGATCGGTTTGACTGGTTTATATTTAAGGCAAAGTCGATTTCCACACTAAACTACTAATTTAAGAATCAAAACTAATAAATATTTGATTAGACGGTCCAAACGTCATAGGCTGCGTACGGTGTAACGTATATGACCGACGAATACTTATTGTTACGAATTTATGGGATTTTATTACGTATATTAATTTACATTGGCGTTGGAAATATCACAAACTTTATTAAAACTACACACATGTAATTCACAGTTCTTACAAACACAACACAACCGATTTTGTTGTTTATTGTATAGATCCGCGTTTGACCGACATTGCGCCTGATGTCAGGTGGAAATGCAGTCTAAGATGAAGCACGCTTAACTAGAACATTAGCGTTTCGTCCGCTTTATTGATATTTCCACCATATATCGGTGGCGTGAGCTTGTCTGCTTTTCCGGTGGTAAAAAGGTAAGGGAGGAATTAATTCGTGTAACTCCGTGGCACAATCGCCGAAGTGCATCATATAGAATATCAACAAACTAGCGACTCTATCGATCTAAGCTCTGAAGCGTCTCATCGAATAGCCGGTTATTACCTAGCCATCCCAAAGTTGAGAGTAGTACTCCATGATAGACCGTACTTGTTGTACCAAATACAACAAGTTCAAACCGTAAGGCAGAAAATCGTAATAACATAAAATACGCAGTCTGTAGATTTAGTACATTTTATAACCCCTCGATCACAGTTGAAAATTAACTAACTCTGTATTAACGGGCCGGCCTTATGTATTCGCAAAACAGACATAGACCCCCAGCAACATGCATACTATTCATTGGAATTCTCGAACTGATCAGGTTTAATCCGAAACACATCGTTTTTAAGAATTTTCAACGGAATTTTAACAATAAAACGGTTTATGCCATCTTGCTCGAAGACCGTCCGTTAACACAAAGAGTCGCTACTCTAGTCCCTAGCGGATTAACAATAGACGGTTGCTTTTCAATGCCTAGAAAATTATCGCGAACAAGTGACTGTGAATAATGAAGGCAACTATAAAAGGATTATCGATAATTTGTATACCAAGGGTATTAAAGGACCTGATTAGTTTGCAGCTTCTCGGGATATTCAATTCACTTGACTTCAATTGTAATATTATTATAAAAATGCATTAGAATTATTTCTCTCTCAAGCGCCTAAAGAAAACCTTTCCATTTTGTTAATAGAGTAGTTGACAGTGAAATCAATTAGGTAACATACTTTTTACCATCTTATAAATAACCGAAGTTTCCTAATTTATACGAGTGTAGCAAATTATGTCGTTATTATTAGTTAGTACTCTTGCGGGTTGCAAGAGTTAACTTGAGACTTCGCACGGATGACGTAAGTGCGAAGTACTGACGCGTCGATGGGGAGAGCGGTAAGAAGGCGGGTGTCGGGAGGGGAGCGCGCATTCCGCTCAGGTCTCAAGTTAACTCTTGCGGATAGACGATAGTACTTATTTCTCTAACAACACAAATAGCGTATTAATTTTTTTTTTATGAATTAAAGCTACTTTTATCTGGATATTTTAAAAGCATGATAATAACATGGTATTTTAATGACCGCTCTTTTATATTAAAATTGTTTTAAAATTGATTCTAAAATACGTTAACTACCCAATTGTGAACTGCATTTATTGAAATTTCTATTTATGGACGTGAACATTGGCTGCTTATGATTATTTTAAGACTATTTTTAACCGATTTAAAAAGAAGGAAGTTCTTAATTGGACGGCATGCTTTTATATGTTTGTTACGCTATTTCTCCAATTGTGGACCGATTTTATTTATTTTTTTATTTGAAAGAGTAAAAAGTCTCCTGAAGTGGTCCCATTGTCACCAAGTCAGGATCTGATGAGTGGATCCCAAGGAAATCGAGAGCAAGCCTCGAAAATAAGGCACGTGCGATGTGTTTCATAAAAAAGTATTTTATTCTAAAGCTATTTAAGTATTTGAACAACTAAAAGTAGAAAAAACCAACTTCAAAAGTAACTAAAAAGCAACAAATAAATATTTTCTACAATATCTTAAAGTCGGTGCCAATTAAAACATAAAAATTATAGTAATTTTTATATTTTACTTCGCATCGATTTCGCGATGTGGTAGAAATATTTATTTTTTGCTTTTTAGTTTCTTTTGATTTTTGTTTTTTGATGAAAAATTGTTATTTTACCTAGCACCCGTCGACTCGTCTGTGCGATTGTTTACTCTGTGTATCCACATACGAGTGAAGTATCCCGCTTACGATAAATCTAATGATAATAATCGAATGCAGCCGGCGCAGGCGCATCGTCCATCGATTTATAATAATTAACAACCATGGGAATGACGTGAGGCGTGCGATCTGGTGATTTACCATAATGTTAATGGTTTTTAATACAATACAATAAATCATTGAACATTACCGCGTTATCGGTAGCTGCATTTCTTTGCATGTTAATAAAATTTATTGCCACAAACAGGTAAGATGTCGTTGTATTATTTATATATTGTGACGAGCAATGGAAGTAAAATAAAAATAATAATTTTGATATGAAACTAAAAACGTGGATGTATTAAGTCACGCAGTGGGTCGAGTTCCAACTCGACCAGAGTCTCTCGAGTCGAGACCTAGACTCGACTCGAGAGGGATCAAAAGTATCCTATATGTTGACCAGGGATATAAGTTACCACCATACAAAATTTCATTTAAATCGGTCCAGTCGTTTCGGAGATTAGCCCGTACAAACAGACTGACAAACAGAGAAACAAAAAATTTGAAAAAAGTCTAAATTAGTTCTATTTCACTTTTTACATCCCCCTGACTCAACTTTTAGCATTTTTTTTCATTGTACAGAAATTCGACCTCTACAGTTTTATTATATGTATAGATTAATTGTATTTATTATAGATTAACTATACTTTATGTACCTATTCAATGATGTGTATATAAATTTACTAGCTGCGCCCGCGGTTTCATCCGTGTGATGATGGAAAATCGTTATATTTTTGATAATGCACACTATATCTTTATAAATAACATCCTATGTGTTATTCTTATGTGTAAGCTATATTACTGTAAAGTATCATCAAAGTCCATTCAGTAGTTTTTCGTGAAAGAGTAACAAACATACATCCATACATCCATTCTTACAAACTTTCGCGTTTATAATATTTATTATTATTATAGAGAAGAGATATAGAGATATGTAAATAATAATATTAATAGCTATTACGTAATATATTTTTTTAAGTATTGTGCAACCAAAGCCCTGCCCTAGTTGTGGCATATTACTCTTTCCATCCATAGGTTGTTTCATTTGTACCTAATTGTAAGCTGTTTTATGTTTTGTTTCATTATATAACTGTAAAATGTGTTCGAACTAGAACTATTCTGATTTAATAATTTAAAATATTCTGAACTGTTCAGAGCTTACTAGCCAAACAATCTCATATAGTATTTGTTAGAACTCCGGATATTTTAAAATAGGTATCACATTCTTTGAATTTTAAAGCTATAGAAGTTATTAGCATCGCAACTTCATACAAATTGTTTCATCTCAACACATTCCTTTGCATGAACCGAATTTATTTAAGTGACCATTCCGTGTGTTATGAAACTTTTATTACATACCGAGGATATTTCTGGTCGTTTTGTCCCCATTCTTATATACGGCTAGAGATGCTGTATGATGGATGGTATTTAGGAAACCATTTCGTATTGGTTTGATGTTTAAAATAACAAACATATTGCATTATAATTTCTACTAATTTATAGGGCCTCAAATTCACTGGCAAAAAGAACCCTTATAAAATCCTCGTATCCATCCACTACTTACCTATTCGTGCAGGAACGGAGAAAGAATACAAATTCCTGCGACCAGGCGACCTGTTGTAAGAGGCGACAAAACAACCCATAGCCAGGTGGTAAGGTATTTGCCCGTCTGCATAGCTACCACCCCTGGTCTAGAGTATGCCGCCATAACAACCTTAAGTTGTGTTCCGGTATTAGTGGCCAGGTTTCAGCCCAATCTACGAATCCGGCAGCACATTGGTAGCACCTTTACTGTTGCAAATGTTTATAGGCGACAGTAACCACTTTTCATCACAGTTGCGCCGTGTCTGCTGATAAATTTCCAGAAGTTTAAGTAGAGAAAATAATAAATGGTCTTGCCTTAGGACAGATTATAAAAGTTTGTGAATCATGTGGGTTTTGCAATATATCTAGGATATAGATGTAATAAAAAAAGTATATATATATACTTATATATATATATATATATATATATATATATATATATATATATATATATATATAATCAATTCATTTATGCAAGAATAAATATTTCATTTCATTTCATAATTTTGAAACGGAAAGTAAAATGTACATTTATAGGTACTACTACACTAATCTATTTAAAAAAAGGCTATATGTAATTACATCATTCGCTAGAAAGCTGTTTTCCATACGCCACTTGACAATGTGAAAAAAATTGCGAAAACACTATAAATTAGCGGTCAGTCGCCATACGTTAACTAAGGGATGGATGTAATGTATCTAATGTAAGAATAAGCCTTGTAAATTTATAAAGATATTTCCTAAAGGTTTTATTAGGCAGCCGACACATGTTACAATAAATTCTGTTTTAATCAATAAAAGAACAGGCGTTAAAATAACAATATTTTCTTAAGTTTTCGCGACTTGTATGCATACCTGACTAACACCTGTTTGGGATGCGATCATCAAAACTATTAAGACCCAAACCCAGCAAGAACTAACTGCCAGACCTCAAGACACTGTGAGCTCTTTCTGCGTGCACCGGAACACAAACCAACTTGATTGATAATTTCCTTTATTTTCCTTCCACCCATTTTAATATTATATAAAATTATTAGAGCTAGGCATATTTGCTGAAAAGATTCTTGCGACGCTTCTTCTCTTCAAGCCGTAACATGTTACGAAGCGGTGGTAAATTTGATTAGGCTCTCATAGAGTAAATAATAACCATAAATAATTAAAACGAACAAGTTGGCGGTAGGCTAAATAAAACTTTAACAATACTCATTGACACTTGACATCTTTGTCTCCCGTGATCACGGCCACTGAAAAGTGGCGGAAACGTCGGAATAACCAAAATCAAATAAATTACCGCGCCTAAAACCTTTAAAACGTAGTTTTATTATATTAAAATAACATTTTATTATAGAACTTTTAAAATATCGGGATAGAAATAATATTAATTACTTTTCAAAAAATTATTAATGTGCTATTTGACTCATTTTTCTTGTACCTTCTTACGACGTCATATGTATACCTACATATGAGGTCATAAGTAGGTACGCTTGTATAAATTCTACCATTCTACCACTGCACCACTTTCGGCGATTAGAACTACCAGGCTCTCTTGACACTTGGTAGTCGTCTACGATACATAGAACTCTCTCCTTCATACTATAGATGTGCAAGTTGTAGAATGAACTCCTTTCTTCGGTTTTTCCAAAGCATTATAATATGGTGCTCTTCAAAAAGTGCGTCAACAGATCCTGAAAATCAGACTCCCTTAGTATTTGTTACAAATGTCTATAAGTAGCGGCAACAACTTACCATCTGCCAATTTTCTTACCTCCAAACATGAAACTTGACACTTCTTCGTAGGAAATATTTTTGCCGTACAGGCTGTTCGACTGTGGAATTCTCCCTCCCCTTACTAATCAGACAAGTTAAATCAATGACTACATTTAAACGTATGGTCATTAACCATTATTGGTCTATTAAATTTGTCTAGATTTAAGTTTATGGTGAACAATAAAGAGTTTTTATTCATTCACTTCATTCATGAAAAAATATCTATGTATAATCACAATGTGTAAATCCTGCTTGTTCACCTAAACAACAATCACACGTACGGCGAATCTTTTCCCTGTAAATTAAAACCCAAAATTGTCTTGGTTTAACATATTAGTATGATTTTATACATAGTATTTATTACTTCTAACGACTAATCTGACTAAGACCGGACTTTCTAGTACGTTATAAGAAAACGTCTGCAATTCCAAGCCGCATGCTAGGTTATATAGTAACTCTATACTTTCCTCCCGGCGCTATTATAAATTGATCCTTTGCCCCGGAGTCATGTATCGATTATAGCCGATTATTAAATCTGATTTATTACATCGCAGACACGTTGGTCTTCGCCCATTACTCAAAGTGCCCATAAGCTTGTTTTAGTGGTTTGATGGGAACAGAAATGTTTAGTATATTCAAAGTTTACCTTCTAGCTTTTAAAAATAGAATAAACTGTCTATAATCTATAAATATTACTAAATTCTAATACATACTGTGTCTGTATAATGAAGCTATTAAAAAAATGGAATATACTATATCTATAAACGATGGTGAACAGGACGCAATTTAAAAAATATCTTGTCTGTATGTTCGCGATTCACGTAAAACTATTAGGCCGATTTCGATCGGTTTTCGCTGATCGACAGCAAATTCTTTATTAAGACTTAAAATCTGCGCTACTATAATATTTACCCTGTGAATCCCGCGACAATTTTTCTGGGAATTTTTTAAAATAATTATTTAAAATGGCCAAATTAAAAAAAATTGAATTCTAATGTCATACTTATTAAAAGTATGATGACATTGGAATTAAAATTTGCAAAATTCCAAAAAAAATGTGATATTTTTTATCCCGGGAATCCCGCGGGCATTTTCCCGGGAGCGGTTTTTCGTTGTTCGATTGCATAAAATTAGCTTATTCTGACACATTTTTCACTAAAACGATAGCTTACACTCTTTTTTAAATGCTACGGTACTTTTTATCCTAGGAATCCCGCGGGAATTTGAAGTCCCAGCGTGGATGAAGTCGCGGGCATATCCTAGTTATAATATAATTTAGCTTTTTAAAGATTATTAGAGTAAGCATAATTTTGGACCAAAACCTGTGTGTATTAACAATTTTCATTCCATTCATGGATTCCCGGGACACGAGGTATCTATCTATATAGCTATTGTATTAGTGAAAACTGTATCGGAATAAGCAAATTTTTATGCACCTGAACAACTACAAAGCGCTCCCTGGAAAATTCCGCCAAGATTTCTGGAATAAGAAGCAGCGCAGATTTTAAGTCTTAGAAATTGCTGTCGATCAGCGAAAACTGCATCGAATCGACTTTTTTATTATCTTTTTAAATATACAATTAGTAAGTAGTCTAGTAAACAGTAAACAAACACACTATACACATGCATACACATATTCTATATGCTCAAAGTAAGCGAGTTACGTCTGTGTTCTTCGAGCATTAATTTATCTAAGCCTATGTTATGGACAATATACAACAGACCGCCCTGAAACCGATCTCAGACTGACCATAATGGAAAATTCGTTTACAAACCACGTCAGCAATCGGACCTGGAGCCTTTACTTTGCAGAGAATTTGGCGGCAAAACCTTACACCACCCAAACACAGATAAACAAACATTCAAACAAAGTTCAATGCACATTTATTTAGTTTGAATATACTGTATATAGAGCCCTATAGTGGAATAAAGATCTATCCGGTCCATAGACAGCTAGTTACTCTGTCTGTTCTTTAAGAAAGGTTTCAAAGGCAGGCCACTCATTAACGTCGTGTTATGTTGACAAATGGGTTCACGCCTCGCCTGGCACAACTTAAAAGGTCTAACAGAGCCCTTAGGAATTCATTAGCTCCTTTATTAATTGGAAGGCGGTCACAGGTCCCTCCTTAATTGCTAGCTAGCGGTGTTACAGAAAACATTTCTAACAGCTTTTTCTGAAAATAATAATATTATATTAAGAATCCATTTTAATTTTTCTACTTCTTAAATTAATTCATTCGATGAAAATAAGGTTTACCGTAAAAAATATTTAGTAATTAATACTGATACTAGTCGCGCCATCTGTTATGAGAAAGTGAAAATTACAACGTACATGCATACATATTTGTCAAAACTATAATAAAATGTTAGTAGATTAGGCACAGAAATATTTGAAAAACCGAGAAAGAATTATTATTCTTTCTACATTTGTATGTAGGTATGATATGATTCATGATACCGACCCAGGTTTGTCGTTTAACATAAAGGCTGTTTTACATTGATCCAACTACTGACTTGGACATCAGACTAGCTTCAAAATATTCAATCGGCAATATTGACGTCATCCAAATACGATGCCAGTATGAAGCCAGCATCGGCTTCCTTCGAATTTTAAGTCAGTAGCTGGATCAATATAAATCAGCTTAATGTGCTGATGCCATCTCAATTGATATAATTTGGAAGTACGTAAACTTTTCTTCTCAATCCCTTACATTAATATTGTTACGAGTTGTAGGACTCGAATTAAAATGCCGTTGGAATTATTATACAGTTTATTAGAACTATACAAACACGTATAACACAGGTACAAATATAACCGAACGGAACAAGTCCAAACGTAATGCAGAAGATCATAATTCAATAACACGCGCAAAGTTCGTCAGTAAATAGATTAGCGAATTTACACAAGTCTTGCTTCGCTCGTGGTTATCGCTTGCCTCATATCTTCATTGGGGCATTGCTTTATACTGCACAGATGCATTATGTCTGCCCGGCCGCGTGGACCGAATTTCTTAGAATCAGTTTGTACTTTCAAATCCGAGACACCTGGCAGTGATCACAATACAACAATAGGCCTTAAAAGATTACAATACACAATGGGCTGTTTTATTATCACAAATTTTAAACAAAAGAAGTCCAAATGCCAAATAGGTAACAAAATGTGATTGTGCAGGTATGCAGGTGTGAATTTGTCTTTGTCGGCACCTATTTTTTTTTTTATTGCAGGAGTTCAGCAGACAGTCAGACGGCCCACTGGATGGAAAGGGGTTACCATCGCCTATGGACATTTGCAACACCAAAGGTGCTACAAATGCGCTGCTGTTCTCTTAAGGGAGACTGGAACCTGGTCACTAATGCCGAAACACAACTCAATGTTATTATGGCGGCATGCTCTAGACCAGGGGTGGTAGCCATCCAGTCGGGCAAATGCCCTACCACCTGGCTGTGGGTTGTTTAGTCGCCTCTTACGACAAGCCGCCCGGCCGCAGGAAATTGTATTCTTTCTCCATTCCTGCACGGATATAATGCCTAGGTCGTAACAATATCTTTATCTATCACGCCTTCGAGTTGGTTGTGTGCCTCACCTATGAAACTAAATATTATTAAACGGTCATAGGCGGCAATAACCATTTTCCATCAGCAAAGTTAGCGTTAATTTCGTCAATAATTTCTTTTTCTATGAGCAATGCGTTTGTTACTGTCCATTAACATTACCATAAAACATTATGAATGCAAGCTCGCATGCTCGATCATCATGAGAATATGTATAAAGCCTGTCTACGCCCCACACCAGCCAGGGTCCTGATGCTAGCTAATCCGTTTTCCCACGAGACTGACTTAGGATGATAGAAGAATTACCAAGATGTTTTCAATCTACTTTACTGTCTGTCTCCGAACAAAAGGTTGCGCAGAATGCACTTCCACCCCGCAACACAGAAAAAACGCTTAATGACCTTAAACAGTTTGAACCTTTCCCTGTAAAATAGGTCACAAGATATAAAAATTGTCACTGCAGTGTTTGGCCACTCCTGCAGAAGTCTAAAAGAATTTCAACATTCACTAAAGAATGAACACGATAAAAGTAATCTACCGAAGAAGTTTATCAGTCAGCGCTATCACAAATTTTACGCAAGATTGTAATCTTAAAACTGTCAATACGATTATGATACCGGCACAAGTGATCGAATTCTCTCATCTTATCTCAATTGGGAATACCTTGCACAAATACTCTAAAACTTTAGTTCTGAAGGTGACTGGATTCCATGTGACTGTGCGCTTAGATTATAAAGACCAGGGATATCGTGTAATTACGGTTCGTCAGGTCTATTCCGTAACAAAAAGAACGAAAATGGATAGACCGAGTACAAGCAAACAATCTATAGAGAAAGTTGAGATGTTTGAAGTACGGGAACATGTGCCATATCAAGCTGAAGTCACTCGAGCTCCAGCAGCTTATGATGAAGAAAGTGGAGATCTATACAACTCTACGTGGGATTCAGCATGGGCTGCCATCTGTCAGTTATTCAATCTTCTACATCATATGCAAGTCGCCATTGTAGTCTTCTGTTTGTGGCATTTCGCACTGACATCTGGACCAAATGGTGCAATTACCAACTTACAATTACACATCATATTTGCAGGCACTGGTGTAAGTTTTCGACAGTCACAGTTTCATCTATATATACTAATATTATAAATGCGAAAGTTTGGATGTTTGATGGACGTTTGTTACTCAAACACGCGGAAACGGCTGAAAGGGTCTGGATGAAATATGTCACAGAGATAGATTATATATAGTCTGAAATAGCACATAGGCTACTTTTTAACCCGAAAAAATGGTTCACGTGGGATAACATTAACGCGCGCGAAGCCTTGGGCAAAAGCTAGTATTCCATATTCTATAAATATATGCATTTGGAAACCAAGTTTTGAAATGGTAAACTTACTAATCTAGTCACATTAAAAATGTTTTCGAAATTTTAGGCCTGATGTTTTCGAATTTATAGACCTAGGTTAGAAAAAACGATAAAGTTAATGCGACATCTGCAAGAGGTACAAACTAACCCATAATAACGTAATTACCTATATCAACAACTAAGCTTAGTCTTCTCAAAGCCCATTTTATCAAAATTAAATAATCTGATTGACTGTCAATCAACACAGGCATCATTGTAGGTACTTATTTAATAACCTAATTATTTAATTAATCCAAACGAAACCGTGGTAGCTTAACGGCTTAGGCAACCGATTGTTTTCTAACTACCTATGTAATTATTGTTACGATTACTATTTTAAAAGAAAACATGATGTAGAAGTCTGTACTGTGTACGATCGTACAACCTCACCGATGTGCAAAACCTACTAATGCGATTTGGACGAGCGTGATGATATAGAATCTGTTCCTCACAAAATAAGTAGATCTGAAACCAGTAGTGGTAAATTATAATACAATATGATACCAATAAATATTTTTTTTACAGTCGATGTGAATGTCCACAACATTTTGTAAATTTGAACTTAATTGCGTATGCTTATCAAATTTCTAGTATCAGCTTTTCTTGGTTGAAGCAATACTGACAATACACCGCCACAACTCTTGGTCTTTTCACCTATCTAAAGACGGGAAGCGCATTGTCCATGGATGCCTTCAACTAATTGGCTCTATATTAGTGCTAGCTGGCACATTCCTAGCACTTGCAGAAGTCAATATGAAAATTTCTACAGCTCATGGCATCTGTGGTAAGTAATATATTTTTTTTTGTAAAGATCGCTTTAATAAATTTGAATGTTCTGACATATTTTTATAAGCTTTAGAATAAATATAGTCATTTACGGTATTTCGAAAATATTATAAAATGAAAGTTCACAGGAATTTTTAAAGAAAGTAAAGGAACCTAAGTGTAATTAACTCACAGCCACTTATTTTATTTGGTACTAGCCGTCTCGGTAGACGTGGTCCTATCTTGAAAAAAATAAAAATCTAGAACCCTATTCCAGCGCCACCTAATCCTAGGGTCTAATTGTGAATCTAAACCACCCCGGAACTCACTAAAACACACATAAAATTTCATCAATATCGTAGAACCCTATTCCAGCGCCCAGTATTTTGTTTAGATTGATGGGTTACATTACTGAAATTTTAGTAGGGATCCCTAATTTTTGTATAGCTTATATTTATCAGGGATAATGTAACATTCAAATGGTGAGATATTTAGAAAAAAAAATCGGTTACGTAGTTTTTGAGTTTATTCTTTCACATAAAAAATACAAGTCTTTCCCCTTTATAATATTAGTATAGATCAGTCAAAAACTGAAAATAAAGCTTTTTACTAATTTGTCTAAAAAATATGTTACAATAATAAAACGTCAGCAAACGAGAAAAGAATAGCCATTTTATTTTACATCTAATCACTATTATTCTAATAATTTTCTCTTCTTTATTGTATACTGTATGTGACCTTTGAGACAACAACTTTACAACAATACTGGAGTTTATTGTAGCACGATTTTGTACATTGTACTTACCTAACTCCAGATTACCGTAAGCATTTGTAAGATACTGTCAAACTTATCTTTTGTAAAGTATTTCAAACAGGTTAAAAACACAAGAAAATATAAGACATTCATAAACTATTTGAATTGTGACACGACCGTTTCAATGTTTTATGCAATTATTTTTAGATTGTTTCGCAATAGTTACTATTAACCTAGAAAAAAGGTCAATTGCTCTGTAAAAATTACCTCCAGTAAAAAAACTAAATCCTGCATGACTAGATGTCGCCGTTGGAAAGAAAAGACATGTTTTAATATTAAAACGTCAAAAAGTTTTTATCCGTGCAGGAACGGAGAAAGAATACAATTTCCTGCGGCCGGGCGGCCTGTCGTAAGAGGCGACTTAACAACCCACAGCCAGGTGGTAGGGCATTTGCCCGACTGGATGGCTACCACCCCTGGTCTAAAGTATGTCGCCATAACAACCTTCGAGTTGTGTTCCGGCATTAGTGACCAGGTTCCAGTTTCCCTTAAGAGAGCGGCAGCGTATTTGTAGCACCTTTGGTGTTGCAAATGTCCATAGGCGATGGTAACCGCTTTCCATCAAGTGGGCCATTTGCCTGTCTGCTGATCTCCTGCAATAAAAAATAAAAAAAGCGAGAGAAAAATGACACATAGTGCTAACTGTTATGTAGCAACACTAGAGTATAAAAACTTTATATTTATATATATAGAACATTGTTCTTCCTTATGTCTCTGATCCCTCTGGGATAATGTTAGTGTTAGTGATTATGGGTAAATGGCGCCTGTTTATAGAGTTAAAAATAACGTTCTTAATGATTAGCTACATTAGCGTAAATATATATACTTTATCTATCAATATTTGATATTATTAACAGTTAATAACAATGTCGCATCACAAATATCGTATTAAACCCATCGCTACATCTGCGTGAAACGGTCACTGACATTAACATTATACCAGATGTAGCAGAGGCATTAGAAGATCATTTTAGTACAACACACACGATTTTTGCAATCACACACTATTTAATCATGTTTAAATGCCTTGGTCAGCTTACGAAGCATCTAAAGCTAGATTGTTTTTATTTCAGGTGTAATTGCCTTAGCGTTCTCAGTAGTAAGTTTCGTCACGGGTATCTTGGCTTTGTTCTCATCCAAGGTCCGATTGATAGTCAAGAACGGTCCTGCAAAGATTCTTCACCTCGCTTGTGGTTTGTTTGCTATCTCAATGGGTCTTATTACAATGACGATTGGTTTCAATATGGATTACTTCGCAGCATCACAAGGCGGGTTATCAACAGCACTAATGATATTCACAATGATGATTCTAGTTTATGTTCTGGTACAACCTATATTTGATTTGGTTTCTACAACTAAAAAGGAAATGTGATTAATTGATGTAGCTGGCTCAACAGATGGGGAAAGTGTTACTTAGATTTAATATAAGTTTTAATGTACATACAGTATACATTGTATCGTTTATGAAATTAATATTTAATAGTCAAATTGTGTAATTGAAGTCACAACAAATTAAAAACTACGTTTTGTATCACAAGTGAACACTAAGTCGGTTTAGATCCGTTATACTCAACCTGCGGGATGCATGTGATCCACCGAGCTTTTATGAGTGGCTTACCTACCATTACCTGGCATACTACATAATTGTATTATATAGCGGATTTACCTTGGTAACACCTCTGGTGTTGCAAATGGCCATAGACGACATATCCACTTTTCATCAGGTGGGGCCCTCAGCTGATCTGCTATGTATTATAGTAGTAAAAAAACACCTAAATAGAATAATGTTGTACCTCATCTAACACGTCTATGTGACCCCTATAGAAAATATTGAATTATCATTGGTCTAGATAAACAAGTTATTAACTCATAACATATATTTTCAGGAAAGCTAATTGAAGCTCAAATTAATTGTTGATAAGTATTTCTACATACTATTTTATAAACTTGCCTTTTTATAATAAGTTTATACAACTATTTTCAATATAAATTACAAGTTTTAATAGAGCTACTGTATTTTTAGGTTAAAAATCGTATTTTTAAGATGATAAGCCAAAACAAGCTATTGGCTTCATGCATTTTAGGACTTATGTGGCATAACCGCACTTAAGCACAAAACGCATATTATTGTATCAGGAACATTACATCATTTTAGAAAATAGATATACTTATGTTAACAATATTGTGCTTTTTGTCCCTCATTCATAACTTTAGATTAGTTCGAGAAATCCAAATTCAACAAAGATTTGAGATTTTATCTAAATTGAACATAAACTTTGCGAATGTCGAATATTTGAATATTACGTGCGAATAAAATAATAGATTTTTATGCGTAACTAAAAGTTACGTATAAAAACCTCAATAATGAATGGTTGTTTAGGCTCACTTTGAGAAATGAACGAAAACATGTCCTAATTCCTAATTGTAAGTATATTATAAGTTTCAAAGTTAAGTTTTAACTATTTATTTGTTATCTATTTACATTAGTACTATTTATTTATATTTAAGCTATGTTTGTGTTATGTTAATAGTAAGTTCAGTTGCGTAGTACTTGTATTGTTATTAACAATAATAATATAAAGTAGGAGTGACCCTAATACATGTCTGTGTGATTTGATGAAATAAAAAGAATTTTTATATTCGAAGCGTTTTATTGTGGAGCTAAATTAAATCAAACAAATACTTACACGAGCACCTGATGGGAAGTAATTTACCCGAGTCCATAGAGCTTAGTCAGACTTTATAATAATTATATTAGCAACAACTTAATTAAATTAGTTCTGGGACTGATACTAAATACAGATTACTTAAGGCACTAGAAAAGTTACATTTTACTAAATAATTCATGTTATAGCATAGGTACAAATTAATGAACAATTTACAATAAAAGTAATGCTGCTATTTTTCTTTAAAAAAAGATATATTTCAAAAATTTTATCTGCTTTTTCATAAATTCCGATAATACTTCACCCACTAGGATATGCCCGCCACTACGTCCACGCTTGACTTGAAATTCTCCAGGAATTCTCGAGACACAAAATACCTATTTTGCGGCAGCATTTAAAAAAGGAATGTAACCTATCGTTTTAGTGGAAACTATGTCGGAATAAGCAAATTTTTATGCACCCGAACAACTACAAACTGCTCCTGGGAAATTCCCCACATCGAAATCGTCCCAGTAGTTATAGTGAACCCCGTACAAACAGACTAATAATCTTAAAAATTGCATCTAGTTCTCCGTCGTTTATATAGTCTATGGCAATTGCTTTTATTTAATGGCTTCGGAGTTTTTGGCGGGAACTGAAAGAAGATGTTGTGCTGTGCAGTTTTATTTTCTAAAAATGTGTAAAATTACTCTAAAATGAACAATAGTTGTAGGATATTGATAGTTTTTCAGTAGTAATTATGTGTTTTGTGAGAAATTTGAACTGTATAGTCAAATGTGGCCTTTTGAGTTGTCACAAGAACTCCGTTGAATGACACTAGCTGATTACCTACAGTGCAGCTGTGCTTCACATAGGCTTAAGAAAATGAAGAAACGATATTGTAAACTAAGATCTGGCTTGAAGACCTAACTGCCAAACCATAAACCTAAATAAAATAATAATTTAATGGCTTCCTGGCTTAAGGGCCTAGTTGCCAAGCCATAAATATAAAATAAATAAAAATAATGGTTTCAATCTACAGAGTACACACACGGCATGTTTACAATTTTATAAATAGACTAGCTGATGCCCGCGACTTGGTCCAGGTGGTGCGGTTTTTTTAACTGTCCCACTCTCGGGAACTCTTTAATTTTTCGGGATCAAAAGTATCCTATATGTTGACCAGGGATATAAGCTACCACCATACAAAAATTCATTTAAATCGGTCCAGTCGTTTCGAAGATTAGGCGGTACAAACAGACAGACAACTAGACAAACAGAAAAACAAAAAAATTGAAAAAAATCTAAAGTTCTATTTCACTTCTTACATCCCCCTGACTCGGTTTTTAGCATTTCGTTTCATTGTACAGAAATTTGACCTGTAAAATTTTATTATATATATAGATAATTTTTACATTAACGGGTAAACTACAGAGTACATTATTAGGGATATGGCTTAGTTATAAGCCGTGGTAAGTGTCATCTAGCAGTGAAAAGCTAAAACGTACTTATGTGTTTCTACTCTTCCTCTATTCAATGTTGACCTAACAAGGCTTAGGTACAAAATATATTTAATTACAATATATTATTTAATACAATATATTTAATTGCTATGTACTTTCATATTTCCATAAAAACTTAAAACTTTTTAATGATGTAGGCCTATTAGCCATATGTTATTAGAACATGTTAATAATGTAAATATATCTATGTGTGTAATGGTCCGCGATCATGACTTTCATGTCTTGCTGTCACTTTGATAACTTTAATTTGTGTCAGTTCATTTGTCAAACATTAACTTCGGCTTTAACTCCGGCTTCGCTCTCAATTATTGCAGAAAATTGTTTGAAATATACATATTAAATCTACTTGAATAATAAAAGTTAACTTTCTTTTATAGCTATGGTAAGCAACATTAAGATAATTCCAAAAAAGCGTGTTTTATTACGTGCCTTAGGTTATAAAGTTCTTGCTTGGTCATTCATAACAATACTTATATTGACAGGCTCGCCGCTATGATACCAGGACTACTATTTTCTCGCCAGAAGGTAAATTTGAATCATTATTCTGATACAATAAGCGTTTAGGTTTGTGAATTAATTGTAAAGTATTTATTTGCCAGGACGTTTATACCAAGTCGAATATGCTATGGAAGCAATATCACACGCTGGAACATCTCTAGGAATTTTGGCTACTGACGGGATCTTGCTTGCGGCTGAACGTAGAAACACGAACAAACTACTTGATGAAGTGTTTTTCTCAGAAAAAATCTACAAATTGAATGATGACATGGTTTGCTCGGTGGCTGGTATCACATCTGATGCTAATGTGCTAACAAATGAACTGAGATTGATAGCACAAAGGTATCTGCTTCAATATGGAGAATCTATTCCTTGTGAACAGCTGGTATCTTGGCTGTGTGATGTGAAGCAGGCATATACTCAGTATGGTGGTAAGATTTACATGTGAATGTTCTAGTTTATAAAATTAAATGGAATTCACAGAATGCCAATGCCTACATTAAAAAATATGTCCCTTAGATTTAACATAAATAATATATAATAACATTGACTAAATTACATAACTGTTGTTGTTTATTGATTCATAACCATATTTCATTCTGGTGATGTGTGTAAATCCTGACCATGCAGCATGCAAAACTTATGCAGTGTGTCTGACCTAGTGCATATTGTCATAAATACCAAGTGCTGAGGGTGAAAGAAAATCTGTGAGTAAACATGCACATAGGTACAGATTACTCAGGGCCTAAAGTAGTCACTTTTGGAGAATTGTCTAGTGAAATTGACATGTGTACTACTATACTTATAGTTGTGAGACATAGCATAAAACTCCACTTTATGTTGATACTGGCTATGTTCATCACGTCAATCTGTGGAAATGACCTCTTTAGGCCCAAGAATGTATAAAATTGTTTGTCTCCTTTGAGTCAAAACTATTATTTGTGTGATGCCTAACCATTAACCATTTTCAGGATTTTTGTCTTTGTAAGTTTGAATGTTTGTCTTAAATAGTCTCTGAAATTGATCCTTGAATTTCAGTGAAAGTTAAATAAATTTAAGGAATTTTATTTTACATTTTCAAATATCTTGTGTTGAAATTTTACAAGGTTCAGAACTCATAAATATAAAGTCCAAATCTCACATGAACAGTCATGTCTGACTTAGTTTTACATATATTTGTAAGAAATATGTTTTTTAAATTTTGCACTAATAAGAAATTCAAATACATTTTCCAGGTAAAAGGCCTTTTGGTGTATCTATTTTATATATGGGCTGGGATAAGCATTATGGATATCAGCTTTATCAATCTGATCCCAGTGGAAACTATGGTGGCTGGAAGGCAACCTGCATTGGTAATAACAGTGCTGTGAGTACTTATAAAAATTTAATGCTTCATTAAAACCATATTTAATGACTGGTAGTTTACATACATAGAGAGTTACTCTACAAAGTATTGGTTGTAGGAGTATTAAATACTTCACAATGTAGAATATTTAATAAATTATACATCATAATACAAAAAGTATCTTATGTCCTTTCCTATGATATAATCTAGTTTCCTTACCTAAATTTATTAAAATCCAGTCAATCATTTAGTTGTGAAAAGATAGTAAACAGACAAATATATTATTTCTTCAAATAATTTTTTTTCTTGCTTTAAGTAATGTGATTTTAAATTATTTTAACATACTTATAATTCTCTTATAACTATTATGAATAACTACTATATTACTATCTGTGCATTTCACTTGTTACTCAAACTGTTATTTTAGCCATTCCACATAGCGACCACAGTCATTGTGGTTGCTGTAAAAAAGTCACTAGTGATGTCATAATTTTAGCTCACACAGTGCTCAGAACGACCCATGTCAAGAAATGGGTCAAAGTGGGTGTTGACTACAGAAAATTATTTCTCTCTGTTAAGATGTTAACAAAAGCACGATTTTCAAATCAACCATACATCAACCAATGACATTTATGTATTACTGATGTCAATGCTCCATAATCCATTCCACTTAAGTGTACGATTGTAATGCTCACAAGTAAGGGGGAACTGGAAAATTGCAGTTGTGTGGACAATGGAATGCACCCTAAATAGTATATTTATTTATTTATTGAAAAAAAACCAACAGTGCATATCAATAATACAAATAACAACAAAAATTACTTATAATGTAAGTCTAATAACAGGTTTTTTTGAATTCATTTGTGAGCTAATGAGCGAACTAAAGTTTAAAATGCAATAAATATATACATAAGTGAAAATAAGTATATACTTACACATACATACATACATACATAATAATAAATAATTAAAATAAATCTAAATAAAGTACATAGATAGATACATATATATATATATATATATATATATATATATATATATATATATATATATATATATATATATATATATATTGTACATTAACATTCAATTATAATAAAAACATTTGATATTAAGTAAACATATTAGTTAGAGATATATTGTTATTTTTATATGTTGTGGTGGTATCTGTTCCAACAATTGTTTTGAAGATTACTTAAATACAGGCTTAAAGTGATGAAACAAGTCAATATCACTAAATTTAGTGTTGTAAGTCTTAACAATTCCAGTAAATATTCTATTGCTGGTATAATTCATTCCATGAGAAAGTATATGCAGTAGAGGAGTATGACGTGTACATCTAGTTGGTGTATTAAATCTAATTCTAGATAATATATCTCGACAATCTAACTACCCGTTTACAATATCATGTAAATGGGTCCAATATACTTCGTCTGTTTTCAAGAGTTAATAATCTGTATAATTTCACTAGGTTTTGTGTAGTTTTTATTTTGAAGTTGAATTAAACTAATCTAAATATGTACTCTACAGGCAGCAGTATCAAGTTTAAAGCAGGAGTACAAAGAAAATGGTACAACTCTAGCTGAAGCCCAAGCATTGGCCATTAAAGTTCTCAGCAAAACTCTGGATATGACCAAACTAACTCCAGAAAAAGGTGTGTATAATAATGAACTTATTTTTTAAATTTATGACCTGGATAGGGATTGATGCTGATGTTGTTCAATTAGTTAGAACAGAATGCCAAAGAACTAAATACATACAGCCTAGTCTGATGTATGAGTATAACTAACTATAAACTATTTATTATTTCTGTTCTTTTCTACATATCCATGTTTGGTTTATAATTCTGTATTATTTTGACTTTGAATCTATGGAAAAACTAAGATACTTTTTAATAAATAAAAAAATATATATATTGAGGGTTATGTTGTTTATGTCACCATTGAGCGGTGTATGTCCCTCTTCCATGTGGATGGGAATGAAACAGTACTTCAGTATTATACACTTAATCAGACACTATGTTTTATACATTTTTTTACAATAGTCAATCAGAAGGATACTGTGAAGGCAAGCAACTGGCATGAGAACCGAGTTTTGAGTGTACCACAAATTTATTGTGTATATTTAGTGTGCAATGAACTGCCCCGAACTCTCGTTCGGTATTTTGATTGTTGGTGTTTTCCCGCCAATAGAATACAGCGGGAACAATGCGCGCGCTGACATGACTGTGCGGTATTTTGAATGCTACATACATACATAACTTCACGCCAGTTCCCTTGCGGGGTAGGCACGAACAACAGAGCGCCATTTAGGCCCATTCTTACACACCTCACTTGCCTCTTTGACATTCATAACTCTTGTCATGCACACTCGTCTGTTCTTAAGGCTCCTGACATCACCCTCTGCTAGTACACGATCAATTTGATCATGGAAGGTGTGTCGTGGCCTTCCACGACTTCTGCATCCATCCACTTTTGCATTGTATATCTGTTTAGTCATTCTTTCCACATGCCCGTACCACCGGAGCATTCCTTTCCTTACCTTCACCCCGACACTCTCTTGCAGACGACTCTCTTTCTTACTTCGGTATTACATATTTTGAATGCTACTCAGATTAATATTGGCTTCACACTTGCGTGCTTACTTATAATGTTGGCATTAATGTTGCCACTATATTATCATTATCAATTCAACCAAATCCTAGGTTTTTGATAGATGCCATACACCAGAGTTCTAGTGGCATTTGGAGAACCCCATATTCAAATTATAATTATTAATGACCTAACAGTTGTAATTTCTTCTTTTTTGTTTTAGTTGAAATGGCAACATTGACGCGCAAAGACAATAAAACGATTATAAGAATTCTCACTAGTAATGAAGTGGAGAAATTGATTGCAGACTTTGAGAAAAGTGAAGCTGAAGCAGAAGCTGCCAAGAAGCAGCCAGCCAAGTCTTAATTTAATTATTGTAATATGTTCTCAAAGTCGGTATAATAAATGATTTTACACTACTCTATTTATTTTCTGTTTCACCTTGTTAAGTTTATTTATTTGTGGTTGCATAGGTCGAAACCCATTCATTATTTTGCAGGGAAGGCCGCGGTGGGCGGAGTGTGCAGGACTAGAATTATTTTGTTAGGTATTGCCCGACGCAATGGAGGCTGCAACAACATTCAAACTCCTACATTATACGGCGGACTGCTATGCGAGATAATGAATGGGCCCCATAAGAACATTGTACTCTTTTTAGAATCTGTTTTGTTATTTTCTTATTGCGAAGCTGGCAAATAGGTAGACAGCCTAGCTCATCGAAAGTCGATCGATCGCCTAAAGACCAGTGCAACACCAGGGGACGAAACCAACGAATTACCAGTCTTTAGAATGGGATGCGGGATGAGATAGACGCATCAGACAGGAAGAACGAAATAAGAAAAATTGGATAAGGGGAGAAGGAAGTTGGCCATCGGAACTCTCACTCACTGAATGAAAAATGATTAAGTGAAGGCTAATTGTTTCATGCTAATATTCTATGGGAGCATGGTTTCACACCGATCGGACCGCTCCAAAGTACTTGTAATCAACGTAAAGATGGATAGGTAACATGGTGCAACCGTGTAAATAAAGATGTGGGTCGAATAGCCGTTCCACTTGGGTTTACGATTCTAATGCCGGCATGCAAGTTAAACGGGAAAAATCGCGGTCGTGAACGTGGTCGTGAGTCCCAGTTGGAACGTAGCCGTAATTAACTCGCCAAATATTGACAAAATATAAAATTGTCAAACGTCAAAAATTCAAAAGCAAGGCAATAGCCGGAGCCTCATTATACGCAATATCTACGCGTGATTGGCATTGCGATTTGTATTGAAGTTTTTATTATAATTCTAAACTTTCTATCCAACACATATTTGTTATTTTAAGCTATCTATCTAACAGCTAACTGTTGGAATATTCAAATTTAATTTTGTAAATATCAGCATTACTTACGTTGAGCTGGTTTTTAAAATTCCATAGGAGTTTTTGGCGGGAACTGAAAGGGGACGTTGTGCTGTGCAGTTTTAGTTTCTAATAATGTGTAAAATTACTCTAAAATGAACAATAGTTGTAGGATATCGATAGTTTTTGAGTAGTAATTATGTGTTTCTGTGAGAAATGTGAACTGTATAGTCAAATGTGGCCTTTCGAGTTTTCACAAGAACTCCGTTGAATGGTGTGGATTGTAGCCTACAATACAACTGCGCCTGGCTTAAAGGCCTAGTTGCCAAGCCTTAAACTTAAAAAAAACATATTTATATTTATTACGTTTAACAGGTTTGTTTATATCGTAATATAGTGCCTAGATGTTTTTTGTTGTCGTTTAGGACAATAATAATACATATTACATACAATGGCTATTAATAAAATTAAACCTATCCCTGTAACTATTCCAAAAAAGTCCCGATTGGAAATGAATGTGAGACAGCTGTTAAATAAATGTGAACTCATCGCTAAAGAAGAACCTGTAGACGGAAACTGGAGATTAAAGAAATACGTCGAAAGCTTAAATGTTATGATCACTGAAATGAAAACGGACCCAGAGTAAGTAAACCTCAGATAAAACTATAAATGTTTGATGCGTGAATCTTAAGTAGCGGGGTAATGGGATGGGGAGGGGGAGGCATAGTTACCTCTACTTACAACCCCTATGGTCCAGAGATCTTCACTTTTTTTAAAATAAATATATCCTCACTTATTCTTTCACTATTATTACATTTTTAAAATTGAACAATCCTTTTAAAGACGACAAGAAAGCCAGTAATCAACAGAAAAAGAACTAAAAAATAGTGTAGGTCGTCAAAAAATGAAGAAAAACAACAGAGATAGAACATCTATTGGTGATATAGATTATACACAAATTTTAAGTAGTGTGGTGGTGGGGTGGGGAGGGGGGAGGCATACCTAGCCCTACTATAGCCCCTATGGTCCAGAGATCTTGAAATATTTTGTAATAAACATAACGTCACTTATTTTTTCACTAATATTGCACTTATATCATTGGTCCAAAGTTGAACACTCCTTTTAAACTCCTATACAAAGCCAGTAATCAACATAGAAAACCAAAATAACCAAAAACAGCATAAGTCATCAAAACAAAGAAAAACACAATAGAACACATTCACATGTACTACAAGAGTAACCATGAAAATATTCAAAGTGGTGCCCAATAAAGACAAAATTATAAATTGTTTTTTTTCACATCACATTTATTTTTAACTCATATTAAAAGAACTGGATTTCTTATAATTAATATACTGATTCATTCACATATTAAAAAAGCATCTCGCTAGTCGTCCACTAAACATCACTCCCATACATACCCCAGTTCCCCCTGCCCCTCAACACCCCCCTCCCCCATTCAGGGTGTAAAATTCTAAATTTTACCCAAATCCTTTGTAAGCAAGTCTGCAATCTCCAAAGAAATTGGTACCAGTTGAATGCCAAAACCCTCAAACTCAAAATCCGGTTTTAAATCCTTAATGCCACTCAACAAGGCAGTGTTACCTGCATACTCAGTTATGTTTCATTATTAACTAACTCTAATAATTTACCTATGAAAGCATTTTCCTACACAACATGTCAAGACCTATAATTATTTCATAATTTACTATGTGTTTGGTTCTTCTGTAATCTGGTAAAATAGGACTTAGAGAAAAACTATTTGATAATAAATATTGTTCATTCATATTTATTAGTAGTTTAGTCCATGTGATTTACTTTTGCAATGTGGTGAGCACCATATAACTATTATTATATATTTTTGTGAATTATATTTGAACCATGCTATGGCTAATTCTGTACAAATCTACACAATTTATTTCAGTGTGAATTAATTCACAAGTATATGCACCTATGTTTCCAAGTGTTAAAGAATGGCAGAAAAATGTTCATGATTATAATTTGCAGTACTGACTAGCCTCTGTTATTTTAAAACCATTATATTAAAAAAAATAGTACAGTGACAAACTTTGAATTTACATTGTATTTCTTTTTCTAGTAAACCAGCAGCAGATTTACTGTCTGACTATTCAAAAAGAACTGCTTTCCTTAATGGCTTGATTCAGACTGCTACATTGAATAGTCCTATTGAAAAAGTATGTACATCGAAGTTAAATTTATTGTATTTGATATTAGATTAAGGACTGATTACTATTATTGGATAAAAATTATTCAGAATAAATTATATCATTGTTTTCAACATTAAAAATGTCAATTGCATGATTTCACTTTTGAATTCACTTGGTCATAATTTGGGTTGTCTGGAAGAGATCACTTCTTAGCGATAAGACCACCCATTGTGCACATTTAGAATATTTTAAGCTATAAGTTTTTCTGTGTTTTCTGTAATGGTATACAATAAAGTGTTATCTATCTAATTTATTTCATTTATAATTTTTATCTGGAGATTGAAAAATCGGCCCTTCGGCTTATTTCAATTTAAAATATTTTGAGGGTTCTGTCTATAAAGTAATAGTACATTATGGTACTAGTGTGTAACATTGGTGATTACCACCGAGGCGCCATTGAGACTCGAGCTGTAGGCGAGGGTCTTAAGAGAGCCGAGGACGGTAATCATCAATACACACGTGTATCATACGACGTTTTTCAACACACTTGTGAATAAAATAACAACAAAAACTCATTTTATTTAGTAGATAAAAAAAGTTATATATGAGTGAGTTTTATTTATTAAACACGTACGAGTTAAAATTATCTATTTAAATAAGAAGTTGCATGAAATGAGCAAGCAATAGGAACATTAATTTATTTGTTCTATAGAACACGATCTTTTTTTTTTAATAAAAACTTTTTTAAGAACAAAGCAACTCAACCAATAAAATTTAAAAAAAAATCTATAACTCACTAGTGAGTTATAATGTTTTTTACTCACAGTTTGATAATGGGTGTCATTCTGTGCCTAATTGCGGTGACCATAGAGCCACTTTATGAGCAAGTGTGTTGAAAAGTATTTTTCAACACACTTGCTCATAAAGTGGCTCTATGGTCACCGCAATTAGGCAAAGAATGACACCCATTATCAAACTGTGAGTAAAAAACATTATAACTCACTAGTGAGTTATAGATTTTTTTTTTTAATTTTATTGGTTGAGTTGCTTTATTCTTAAAAAAGTTTTTATTCAAAAAAAAGATCGTGTTCTATAGAACAAATAAATTAATGTTCCTATTGCTCGCTCATTTCATGCAACTTCTTATTTAAATAGATAATTTTAACTCGTACGTGTTTAATAAATAAAACTTTCACTCATATATAACTTTTTTTTATCTACTAAATAAAATGAGTTTTTGTGGTTATTTTATTCACAAGTGTGTTGAAAAACGTCGTATGATACACGTGTGTATTGATGATTACCGTCCTCGGCTCTCTTAAGACCCTCGCCTACGGCTCGAGTCTCAATGGCGCCTCGGCGGTAATCACCAATGTTACACACTAGTACCATAATGTACTATTACACCACTATCTATTGGGGTAGTAAAATTGCAAAACACTGATAGCAGCTCTGATGCTTTTTCTAAAGTTTAGTTAATCAATAAAAAAAAACCTAGAGAACTAGTTGGCTATGAAATTATAAAACAATTGGGTGAGTTCTCTACAGGCTGTGCACCAGGAAGGATTCTGTAAAAGTTACAATCATACCTTGTTATTGTTATTTGACTGTAGAACTATTGAAAAAAACCAAAAATATGTCATATCTCAAAAAGTAGTGAAGGAATATTGTCGAGTGATTTTTGAAACTACCTACAACTTGATTTTAATTCTTATATTTTATTTTATTTTTATCTTAATTAAATATTATATTTTTTTAGTTGGAAGCTGTCCAACTTCTGTCACATGGTGCTGCCACCACATCAACTGATGCTGCAGCACAGGAGATCCATCAGAAAACTGTTGTTAAATATGGTGTAGAATTGCGATCAGAGCTTTTTGGATTAGGTTTGTATGTGTTTGTTAACATATATCTTAAATATTTTTTAGTTTTAATAACTGTCCTTAAGCATTTTGTTGCTAGGTTCATTTTAGGGAGATAGATGGTATCACATCTATACATAAAATATAGACTTGTCAACAAATCCAAACATTTGATTCACTAAAGATATTTGATGTTTGATTAAAATATGCCCTTTCTACATTCCGCCCATTATAGGCAGGGTGTTCTTTATATATTTGACAATAAAACAAGGGATTAATTAATTCTCGTTTTTTTTAAACAACAGATAATATACAATAGCCACATTTTACAGAAACTGCTAGTTACGTGGGGGAAAAATGTCTAACCGTGTTGCCTCTATGAGGTTCCATTTGAACACCCAAGAAATGCTGGTTTGATGTTGTGAAGGATAACATATGTCCACGACCATGATATGAGACCAATAATCTCAATGCACGGAATGCCCCGCATGAAGTGCAGAAGAAAAAGTCGGAAGTGGACCCTGGTCATTGTAGCGAACACTTTGAACAATCGGGACTTAACACTCTCATGATGATGATACAACGTGGTAGTTTAGTAGCCAATGCACCCTTTTTGTGATGTAGGGTATTTTCCTTTATATGTTTTTAGGGTTCATTGGTCAAATTACAAAAATCTTAAAACTGTTCACTGTATGATGATATGCAGTTGACCAGACTTTACCTATTAACATATTTACATAAAACTAACTAACTTAAATGATCAATTATAAAGATTTGGTGTAAGTTCTTTAGTTATGTTATATAAGTTTTTTCAATTATATTTCAGAAGACAGTGATGATGCACTCAGAAAACGCAACATTATCAAAGCGAGGAACTTCACAAGCAACAGCAGTAGCCAGGAGGACATTGACTCCATACTGAAATACCACCAAAACATGCAAGAGAAGGTTGCCGAGAATATGGTGCTACTCACCAAAAGCCTGAAAGAACAGTCGCAGATCGCCAGCACTATCATCAGGGGTGATACTGAGGTATTAGATTGACATTTAACGACATTTTACTGATTTTTGCATTAGTGTAAACATTATGATGTGGTTGAGCCATGCTGGAGTCATTATCTTGATTACAACACCCTGGGTTGACTTTACGGGTGTGATACCACACTAACAGAATACTGGCATGTAAAGGTTAGCTATTGAATCTAATAGTGTTTCATATGATGACTCATCCTCCTTATCTCATCCCCTATTCCAATCCCATACTCCCACGACCCGTATCTAGAGTTGCCAGATGACTGGCTTACCACCAGAGAGCCTGGTTTTGTTTATATTTGTCCGGTCAAGAAAATCTTGGTAAATCAGACAAAAGATTGTCCAGTTTTAAAGCAAATTCGTTCATTATCGAGTGAACTCGAAAGAATACTGGAAGGTTTCGTTCCATGCGCCGCAACATCGCATTGTGCGTTTTCTTTAATATAACTGCTAGTTGTGCTGAATAAAAGATACCATCTCAGGCAATAGAACTTTATTAAAAGCCGTGGCACGGGGTACTAAACACATGAAAAAGTAGAGTGGCTCATAATTTAGCATTCCATGCAAATTTATTATCTTAAAAAGTTAGTTTTCAGTAAATTTATATTTTAATAAAACTTGTCTGGTTTTATTTTTGAACACATCTGGTAACCCTACCTGTATGCTTAGTATGAGGTTTTTTACTACTCGATCAGGTTAATAAAATTTTGTATGGCACGATATAGGTTTCCCTTCACTGCACTAAACATTTCGTTATTTAGAAAATTGCGTTAACTAGAATGTGATTGAGTAGTAAAAAAATTCACACTAAGCCTTTTGTATTCTGTTCCTCCTGTCTAATCCCTGTGTATAACATCTCTATCCCATTGTCATTATCCTGTACTAAAGGCTGACAACGCGTGGGCTTCGCCCCTGATTTTGTAAATGTCTATAGCCTGTTGTAACCATTTTCCATTAGCTTGGTCGAAGAAAGGTCATCTGCCTGTTTACTAGTAGACTATAATTAATGCGTTATTTGATTGCTTTAAAGCCCTTCATATTACGATACTTGCAAGAGACGATACTTGAGTCGCGTGCCATTAGAATACCTGTTCGCTAATAATAATTGAGCTTCGTACATTATGCTACTAAAATCAAAGAAAATTTCATCATTTGCAGTGCACATCGTTAGGCCGTCTTTAATTATGTCGAGCGACAAAGAAGCGCTTGTAGTGTGTCTTTATTACAGAAATAGAAAGAAAGATTATAAAAGACTGAACTCATCCTTATATTACTAGAAACATAAATTGTAGACCTTTTATTGCTGCAAGAGGACTACAATAGGATGGTAGAAATGTTTGATCATTTTATAATCTTATGAGCATCTTGTTTCTGTGCCGCCGTCATTTTGCCGGATTCAGGAGACTCGAAGTGCGGTCGACCGACAAGGGGGGTATCGCAGACGAGACTAGTAACTTACGCGTACGATATGTATGATACTTATCGCACTCATCGTCTGTATGTTTCGTAATGTAAGAAGCGCCTTACTTGTACAGAACGATGACGTAATTTTTTTCGAGGGGGGAGGGGCAAACTTATAACTGCCGCCCGCGCTCGCCTATATTTTTACCTCAATTATCATCATCATTTCAGCCGTCAGACCCCCACTGATGGACATAGGCCTCCCGGAAAGAACGCCGCAATGGCCGGTCTAGCTCTGCTCTGTTTGTGTTAGCCAATTTTTTTTAAAACACTCTGGTTTTTAACCTGTGCCTACGCGCTCCACGAAAAGTAATTTATGTACTTAAGGTACTGGACGTCTTAGTGGTCAGTTGTGTTAATGATGAGTTGTGTATTTTAATTGATTTGACTATCATGTATAACTACCTACTGCGTGGCGGAGCGCAGTGTTGTCCATAAATGCTATATTGACTTAATTCATAAAAAACAAAAAAAATGTATGTGTGTGTACAGTTCACACATACTAGAACTGAAGCTTCAGAGAATATATAGGCGAACTTAATTATATCTACAACGCTTAGCATACAAGAGTAAGGAGGCTATGAAAACTACTATACTATAAAAACTACCAAAATGACGAAAATGGCAAATCATAAAAAAATATCTAGGAATTTAGTGTCGCTTTTTCGTTTCATCGAGTTACAATTCACGAAGATTCTAAAGAAGTTTCACTTCAAAATACGATTCAGTATTTAACTGTAATGTAAAATGAGTTCCAAAAGATATGCATTTCTAATAATACTGTACTGTGATCGTGCAGGCATTGAAAAAGTCGTCGGATCTCACGGACCGCAACTTGATGTCTCTGAAGAAAGAGTCCGGCAGACTGCAAGAGCACAGCCGCAGCGCATGGAAATGTTGGCTCTGGCTCATGCTGGCTGTGGTCATGGTTATATTTATAAGTATGTATATTCTTATATCTAATCGTGTTAATGTTATCCCACGGGAACCATACATTTTTACAAGCTTTTATTTAACTTGCTATGGATGTACCTATGTATGTATGTAAGTTCGGGTGGAATCTTGCAAGTTAAATTTGACCAACTTCCTGGCTTCCGATTGAGCTGAAATTCTGCACGCATATGTATATCGCGTGACAATACTATGGTACCATGGAGCTGATCTGATGATGGAGTTGGAAGGTGGCCATAGGAACTCCTGTACTAAACAAGATAGACCCGTCGTGTTTGGGCTCGTTTTACTTGTCTTGGCTATCACTCTGCGGGTACATGATATCCAGGATCTCAAAAGCTTGTATTAAAAAGTAAAATAAACAAGTAGCCTATATGCCATTCCAGACCATAATCTCTCTGTGCTAAATTTCTTCCTGGTCCGTTCAGCCGTTTTGGCGTGTTTGTCTAACAAACATCAATTCATACTTTCGTATTTGTAATAGTACTAGCTGCGCCCGCGGTTTCACCCGCGTGGTGATGGACAATTGTTATATTTTGAATAATTCACACTATATTTTATAAATTATAGCCTATGTGTTATTCTCATTTGTAAGCTATATTACTGTAAAGTTCAGTTCAGTTCATTCAGTAGTTTTTGCGTGAAAGAGTAACAAACAATCATCCATACATCTATACATCCATTCTTACAAACTTTCGCGTTTGTAATATTTATATAGATAGAGATAGATTTTACAGAAGAGCGCTATTTTACTACTTATAAATCTGCTACTTTTAGTATAATCTTAATTTTGGTATTATCGCAAATATGAGCCTAAGGATCTATGTATTATGATTTAAATTATTTTACATACATACATACATACATAACTTCACGCCAGTTCCCTTGCGGGGTAGGCACGAACAACAGAGCGCCATTTAGGTCCATTCTTACACACCTCACTTGCTAAATTATTTTAACTATATATTACAACAAAAAAAAAATACCTTAATTCTATCGCTTACGATGTTTTTCCATAACAAGCTCGATATGAAAAAAGGAGCAACGAATACACGTCTATTGTTCTTTACAGATATGGTGTTCTTCATGAAGGTTATGAAAAAAAGAAAATATGACGCGTAATTTATGACTACATTTTATAATTGTAAGTGTACAATCAAGATATTGTTAATGTTTCAATTCTATTCGTTTATTTATTATTCTGTGATGGTACCTAATTGCCGCTATAAGCAAAATAACTAAATATAATTTCTTCCAATATGATTCTGTTTGTTTAATTAAACCAAAGCATTTTGCAATTGTAGGAAAAATTGGTATTGTTGATATTAGGCGAATCAACGAAATTGATTCAATTTAGTTGAAAGGGACGTAACTGAAAGGACACGACTGGTATTCGCATTGAATTTTTCAAAGTTTAGATTGAAATATCTAAATTAAACGACAGAATTAATCTGTCTAATGTCGGCTTAACATATTGGGTAAGGCATCCAAGTATCAAGTCAAGGAGGTGAATTCGTTTTCTGAGGCAGTTTTCGCACTGAATGTGCTTCAGTGCCGTAAATAGGGTGGTGCCACCGGTTCCCAGTCATAGAGCGTAAACTCTGGGGGGCGGAAGAAAGGCCAGACCAGGCAGGGCTGTTATTTTTCCGGTTTGCTCCTGGTAAGTTCCCGCTGCGCCCCTAGTGCTCGATTCCAACACATACGTACCTACATGTCAGTGTCATCAAAAACGTCTGTTAAATTAGACAAAACATCACGCTCATTTTTTTGGCAGCGCAGGAGCGTATTTGTGTTCTAGTTCTTTAAAAAAATAGATTTTTCTTCCTTATTAGATAATTGGTCTACCTACACCAAGGTCCTTGTGCGTTATTTTATCACCCTGAATTAAATATAGTAGGCCTATACATAGCATTACGCTAGCTAGGGTACCTGTAATATTTAAAATAAAAACAAGGGCGCAGTTATAGAAGCTCGCATAGGGCGCATAAAAGGCTATTTACGGCACTGATGTGTTTATTGTTCAATTACTATGTGCTTGTGAAAGCCAACTTCGAATAACCAGTGGGATAACAGGCATGTGAAACTCACCTATCCGTCTTGGAAAAAACGCGACTTACCTATATACAGTCCATTCCCTTAAATGGATAGGTCGTTTAAAAGTTATAATGCACTACGATTGTCTATATTAGATTTAACCTTTCACAACTTAGGCTAGTGCGCATAGACATTGAACTGATACACTCTGTTGGCTCAGCGATCCAAAGTGGGTCTTGGCCTCCGAAACGAGAGCATGCCACTTTTCTCTGTCCTATGCGGTTTCTTGCCAATTATTGGCTCGTAGCTCCAACAGGTCAGCCTCCACTCTATCCTTCCAGCGATATTTGGGACGGCCGACCAGCGGGCGTCCTAAATAACCTTTTCTCACGCTGCGATCCTCTCCCGTCCGTTCTACGTGAATTTAACCAATGGTTAAAATAAAATAGTCGCTGAAACTATATCGCTAAACAGTGATTATTTTATTTTAATCGTCGGTTAAATGTCTATACATACCAGCTTAAGTCCGATATTGATAAATTGTAGTGCGCGTTTAACATTAGAAGCTTACGCGAGCTTATGCTTGCGTAAGCTTCTGGTTCTCGTAACTGTTGAGAATGTTTCACATAATTTTGATTTCATACACATTTCAATATATTAAACATCAGTTCTTGTGCAAATAAAATTTTATGTATAAAGCCTTGTCTTAATCAAAACTTCTTTTTGTTAAACATTCGTAATATTCTATTATTGTTGAAATACGTAGAATACAGACTCTTCGCAAGTAAATTCTATCAATTTATATCGTCAAAAATGTGGTAATGCCTAAGCGAGATAGCCTCCATTGTACTGAAGACTACATTATATTGCGAAAACTCCTGCTGTAGTGAGAAATAAAACGCTTTCGTTAAATAAATAAGGGTTTAATATAGGTATTTTAATTTAGTTACAATTTGTTCCTTTTGTCTGTTTTGAACAATTTATTAAGTAAGTAGCCATTTTACGTTATAAATAGTGTTGGTCCATTATTACAGAACATTGTGACTAGGTGGTAACCATTAAATTTTATAATATAGGTATATTTTTATTATATTTATGTAAAGTTTCGCATTTGGCTTTCATCATACCTTTTGTTAAGTAATAATATGGTCTAGGATGGAGTACTTTTACATAGACGCCTATTCAGAGGTGATTAATCAACACCCAATCTAGGTATACTGTTTCAAAAGCAAACGACTGTAGGGAGTTCCACTCGAAGTGCTTAACTAACTTTTTTTTACTCCGTTGGCTCGACGTTCCAAGGCGAGTCAAGCCTCCAAAACGCGAGTAGTTTTTCTCTATCCTGCGCAAATTCTTACCAATTGGTTATCTAACAAATTCTACATAATAAATTGTAAAACAATGTGAATCAAGCATGTCTTTAAATACCTTCCTATAATCTTAATTTGAAAAGGAGTCGGATAGGCTTTCACACATTGTTGGGCTCAGATTGCAAAAAGATGACAGTGATTTTAAGATTTTACACACATACATACATATATCACGCCTGTTTCCTATGGGGGTAGGCAGAGACTTTTTAAGATTTTGTTTTATTATATTGAAAATTTTATATTTATAATTCTAGTGGGTTTAATTATTTGGAACGAATCCAACGTGTAATGTGCTTTCATATTATTATTTGTTGAAATTTATTTACATCAATCGATAACTTACTTTGTGTGGTTTTTTATTTTTAAGATTTCTCATCTAGGTAGAATTTATAGCTGATATTTTCCATTTTGTAATGTAAAAATATAACGCTTTTTAAGCCATATCTCAACTCATTACATTTCTTTGACTCAAAAGTCCCCTTCTCCCCATCTCCTTTCATGATAGAAATAATTTAAATTATTGTTTAAACAATAAATAAACGTCATCATACACCGATATAAAATCAAGCATGCTGTGACGTATGTATGATGATAAAGTGTCCCAATTGGTTTAACTATCAAATACCCAATTGCAGGCATGAAACTCGCTTAGGCCAGCCTCCACTTTATCCTTCCAACGACTTTTAAGGCGTCCAACTAGTCGCCGACCGACTTATCAGGCCAAATATGCTTTGTTCACACTCCGATCCTCATTCTTCCGTTCTATGTGACCAATCCAGTGAACTCGGTGACTGATACCCCATAAAAGTGTATACCCAAAAACGTCTTCGTTGGATGCCATCCAAATGTCGAAAAAACTTGAGTCTTTTTGAAACAATAATAACAATGAGAAATAAATAAAATAGATCTGAATTTATTTCCTGTTGTTAAACCCATGATCACCAAGGTATTTGTCTGACACCAAACTATTGAAGTTCTTGTGATATTTTTCTCGTTCAAAACACAATTTCGATTCAAACATAATATTCTGTGACTATTGGTCATTTTTAGCCAACATTATACGTATATCTTTGTTTAAAAACAACTGCACAACAAATATTACTGTCATTGTGCCACCAACCTAATAACAAAATTAAGCCATGCCTATGAAGAAATATACATTTTGTTAAAATAGAAGCAAATGGAATGCTCTTCGTATTGTATTTAAAGTGTTACTCCCAAAAATATCATTGAATATATTTGGTGATTATTGTTACGTAGGGTGATACTTAACAGATACATCATTGAATATATTATAATATTAATATATTCGTTATTTTTTTAAGTATGTGTGCGTGATTTCGCTGGACCTTTAGTTCCAATTCCAATCAATCTACATATTTCTAAACACTACGAACCGCTACGGACTCCATCTAAATCGTTGTGATCTGTTATTAAATAATAACATGCAATAACTACTTTTATATGTGTATTTGTAGATATTTCAATTTTTTTAGACGAATACCTTATAAATATGTAACATGTTAATATAAAATTAAAAGAGCTGTAGTAACTGTAGCATACATGACTGTATTATGGAATTCTTTTGCATTACTAACTCTACCTTAACAGATCCCAAAATTACGCAAGTATCGTCTACAAAATTGCATTAGATATATTAAAGTACGATTTTAAATCGTTTTAATTGCAATGACGGGGGATTATATATTTTACAAGCCCTTGGAAGGAACGTTTTATATATTTTACGTACAAGATTACATATTTTATTAACTAAGTTTGACTTAAATACAATACATTATATGAATAACTTGAACAATTATATTTTTAAGTACACACTTGCCACAGCTTTCACCAATTTCCATAGAAATTTATATTACAAGTCTAATATATTTTTTCCTTCTTTACTACTTTTAATACTTTTTTCATATTCACTACGTATCAGCGAATTTAATTCGCGAATACATCGCTTCTCTCAGTTGTGACTTCTCACATTTTCTAATACCTACTTTTTATCGTATACGTCGGTTAAAACAAACTTCCAGATCTTGTTAGGCCCAATTTCTGATACGTAGAGATGTGAGCCATTTCTTGTTACAGCCACTGCATGTGGCTTTGTAAAACCCTGAAAATAAAGAATTTAAAAGCTTTTATATAAGTTTGAGGCACTGTCACTAGATCATAGAATGCATTCATATAATAGGAGACACAAATTATAAAGAAGTATTTAATCTGTGCTATATTAAGCACGCCTATAATTAGCGTAAAGAGTTTGAACTCGAAGGATTGTATTGATGTATTGCTGTCCGGTTTATTTTTGAATTTTTTATTTGCTGAAAATACAATAATAGTTGTAGGATATTTATTGTTTTGAATCCATAAATATGTATTTGTATATATCATTTTATATTAAAGGTCTTATTCATAAAGAGTTAGATAGAGTAAGTTTGTACGCTTCTTTAAGAAGTATAAAGAAGCGTTCAAACTTACTCTAACTCTCTATGAAAAAGTTTTGTGCCTGTACGTATGTGTTTATATCTTTCATAAATTGCCCAATTCTAGGGCGGGAGGGTTGTATAGATCAAACTCATGATACTGATGCTTATGTTGTTAAAGATTTATCTTAATTTTATTAATAAATTTGTTAATAATACTGGCTAGTTGAACAAATCGTTCGAAACAATATTTGAATGTAAAAAGTTGTTGAAATCTTTCTTGTATTATACTGCATATAATATAACAACATAGTGCTACTGATGTAAGATTGTTTTTTATTATTAGGAACATAGCCATAATTTTGGGGTGCATAATGATATCATAGAATTGGAAAAATATATAAAATGTTGTAAATGAAATGACAAATTTTTATAATTTTCTGAAGTTCCGAAAATCAAGAATATTTTTACATTACTTACGGTGCTAGCTTCCCAAGTATCCAAAATTTTTCCAGAAACAGCATTAACTGTAAATCCTCTTACAGCAACAGTTTCAGATGTGGGACCGTTTACCGCATAAATAGTGTCTCCATGCGATGTTACTGCGTACACTCTACCCAAAGTAGGATCCTTGATCAAAGCATAGGGTTCAGAACTGGTTAGAAATCTTTTTAAACCAGCTCTGAGGCAAACAATTCTCATATTTTCTCTATCAGCGACACAAACAATATCCAAATGTTCTAACAGAGTGACACTATGCGGTACGTTCAAGTTAAGTGAATCTTCGTACATAGTTAAAAGTTTGCCAGCAGCATTGAATTTTAAGATATGGCTATTGCAATAGCCATCAGTGACAAATATTTCTCCAGTAGTAGCAACTGCGACTGCAGTAGGCATGCAGAGTAATACGCGACCGTTGCCTGGTGCACCAGGTGTGAATGCTTCGCCGATGGTTAATATTGGGTACTCATGGTTCTGTGGAGTGTACTGTAAAGTAATTTAGAATAGTTATGAAGATACTAGAGAATTTTTTTAATACAGTAATATCAGCCCATTGAAGTCATACTGTTTGGTTTGATATTTCATGTTTTTTAAAGGACGGGTGTTTGACAAAAAAAGATTTAATGACATTACACCTCGATAATCTTGATTCGAAAGTTTCCTTACTATGTTCTTCACTTTCAGCACGTGAAGATTATAGGAATATACCAATAGCCCTGAATTGGGCATAGTGAATGCCTAAACTGTGCATGTCATTGAAATGAAACGCAAGTAGCTTAGATTCGAAGCTACGGCAACTCCGCAGGGCCGCACTCTGAGGGCAACGTAAATACAAGCAAAAGTTTTAATCTGGGCATCGTTCTTCGTAATGGCTGTCTATGTAATCCTGGACCATTATTAAATTGTAATAAAGTAGAATTAAACTGCAATTTAAATTTCAAGAATGAAGTAGTCCGGTACCTCTTTGTCGGATTACGTGATATGTTCAAGCCAACTAGGTACTTAATTTTATTGAAAAGCTGAATGGAATATCAAACTAGTGATACCTTATATATTTGATGTTTAGCAACATCGGTGAGCCAAACGTTGTCATGGTGATCCACAGTAAGGCCGTGTGGAATATAAAACGTATTTGCTCCCCAACTATGTAATACAGACCCAGTATGTGGATCTAAAACTAGCACTGTATCCTCAGAAATTGGTCCTTGATCTAAATATTGATAATAAAAAGAATCGTTGAATGAACTGAAAATAGAGAATAGGTAATTGATTACGTTAAGTGAAGTTTTTTGGAAACGAGTTTATATTGCTATTCCAAAATATTTACCCGTAAACCCATATTCGTTCCCCCCTATGAAATATCACAGGTTGTCCTAAAGAATTGATTGAAACTCCAGTTATTTGTCCAACTTTTAAAGATTCTTGGGGCCAATTCTTTACCTCTTGTGGTCTTAATACTATATCATCTTTTGGCTGTAAGGACATTAAAGATTATATTAAGAAGGACCTTAAGAAGGTTTAGAGAAATTCATCATCATTCTATCATTAAATGCCGGTTGCGTTTGGAGTGGAATGGTTGAGCATCCGTTTCCAGGGTTAGCTTTTCTTTTCCAATCCACATGGTCTTCGGAATACTTTATTGTGATACTGAGCGTACCATTGATGTGCAGCTAGTATTTTTTGGAGCTATATCTGGTAACGGGATTTATTGAAGGCGGCATGTCTAAAAATTCTACATAACTAGCCTGTTTTGGTAAAAAAGGGCCGTTAAAGGTGTATGGTTCTCTTATAGTCTATTTTTATTCTATGTTACGGATACGAAGGTTGCTACGGATGCGCAAATTCATGACACGGTCTTTCCGCGTGACTCCACACATCGACCGCAGTCTATTATCTTTACTAGTAAAAAATCATACGTAATGTTATAAGCCTTACCAGATGTTGATCGATGTAATCTTCAGCACCATCATTCAAATAGTCAAAGTTTTCTCTAACGCTTTCAGGTTCTCCATTAATTCCAGAAAATGCCAAGAATAGAATGATGATGATTTTCTTCAACATTTTATTGCATTTGTTGTTATCTGGCTACTGTTAGACTCGTTGTGCTGTATCCTGGGGCATTATTGATTTTTGCTTTCTGATTTAATTTGTACGCATGCGCATTTCAGTTAGTTGTCGTCAAGGTCATATTTAGGGAAAAAATACGAGTAATAAAACCCATTGTTTAATTAATAAACGTATATTTGTTTTGAGAAGAGATTGAACAAGTGTAACTTATACAAAAATTTTAGATTCAAGATCATATCTTATGGTTTTGTTTAATAATAACATTTTTCTATACACCATATATTCTAAAATACGAAAATAGAAGGTGACCTATTACTTTTCTATATAATGATCAGTCTCAAATTGAAATCGTTGTCTGGGTTAACCACGCCTTGAAAATTCAACAATAGCCGAGGCATCACAGGGTTCTACATAAAAACAGGTTATACCAACAATTTTAGGACTACTTTCAAAAGTGATATTGCCATAGTGTTATTGTCCACGCCATTCTGAATTTGGTTGGTCCCAAATGTACCCGGTCTTCGTCATGGAGCATACAGCATTGTAATATCGTCCTGGGCTACGGCAGTATGACCACGACGGACATTTACATCGGAATAATATTTGGAATTCTTCCTTACACACCTCGTTCCACCAGCAAGTTCTCTAAAATTTTATGAATTCTTAAAAATTAAATTACAGTGGCAATGATCGACATTGATTAGATTAATTTAATGCGTCGCAGTGATTCTTGTTCTTTCAAATTATCTGTGAGTGGTGATTAAATTGTCTTTATCAATATAGTGACTATCTACTGTAAGGACCCTGTATCATATTGATTTTTAGTGTTGAAAGAATACGTACCTCAGTGACGTAACCTCGTACTGACTGGTCGGAATAACTTCTTTTTGTTAACGCCACACTCTCGAGCATCATGTTTAACAGCAATGTTAGTACTAACATTACATATTGCACCTGTAGTATTAATATAATTTACACACATGTAGCTTAAACTACATTACTCTATTTGAAAAGACACTTCTTACCTTAATCATAGCCAGGTTTTTGGTCCTAATTCAAAATGTTCCGGTGGAATATAACCTTCTTATTTTACGCCCTCTGCCGGTGCTGTGTTATCGTCGTGTTCTGGCATTTTGACACACATTTGTGCGAGTATTGATTGTGTTTTATGAGAAAGGTAAAAGGTTAAATACCATGCTTTAGATAAAACTACCTGCACTCAGTGAATACTTAGTGCTTTTACTCAGCTTAATATCTCCGCTTCTTTGATTTATCAATAATGATAATCCAAACCATAAAGAATATGTTTCTTAATTTATTTAATTATGTATACCTAAGAGTATTAGTTCTGTTTTCTACTTTTACTATTTATCACATCTGCAACAGTAATATAATAAATCTTTTGATTTTGTATACAAAATCATGGGTTGGACATGCAATTTCTTGACCGCATGCTTAAAAAGGAAATTAAAAGGTTATTTACAAAATTATAGTTAAAGGACTGATCCCATAAAGACCGGTTCCAATATCTGACTACTTAGTCATTCATTTGCTTTACTAATAGTTAAAATACGGCATAAATTATCTAATGTAACAACTATACAAGTAATGTAAATTTTCGACCAATGTTAAGACAAATAAATGGGTAGTAAGATTTGGAATTAGCTATTCGGCACGTGAGACCACTATCAAATTTTCTGAAAGGTTCTAGCGTCATTTGTGTATATTTTGTTCCTAACGAAGGGGTAGATGAGAAAGAATAAATCAAGATATAAACAAAATATTTATATTACACTGAAATAGTTGTGTCTGCGTTAAGCAACGAGTAAGGCAATTGCTTCAAGCTGATTTGCAGACGTATTAAAACAGAGACTAACAAAATTACTAACTACGTAAATGAGATGACAATACCAAATAGGTAAAATGCAGCGAACTTATTGAAAGATATAGCTGTTTTCAATCAATACAATAAAATAACACATTACTTTTCACAGATATAGATAAATCCGTTTTACGTTTCCTTTCTGTTCTAATATCTACATGAGTATAAATATCACCGCTTTATAATTACATACATCATTTTATTGAAAAATTTAAACGCTTTCTTATAAATGTAGATTAACTCAGAACATAAAGCAAAACAGCAAAATAAACATTAAAAAATAAGATAATATTTTGACGTAATACTTTCAATATTAATGCAATTCTGACAAAACAACAAAAATTGATTATTTCGTGTCTCAAAAACTGTGATAATAGAAGAGTGGTGGAACATTTACGGCCTTACTTATAATAATCTCGTTAAGAAACGATTAGGCATCTCTTAAGTAAGAGAATCAGAATCAGACCCTAATCATTGAATATCTTTTTGTTTCACTTATAAACGTGTATTACCTGTTGTTTACCTAAGAGGAGCACAGATAAACGAAATTTGAATGATATTTTCTTAATGAATGAAATGAAATTTGAATGATTAACGTAAGTTGTACCCTAAATATTCGACTAAAGAGAAGTTTATGAGTAAAATTTTCACTAATCAGTTGCTGTGCAGATTCTTTAAATTTAAGAAACAATTATAAGTAAGGCCCTTAGATTCCGAGATAAAATTTAGAATGGAAAAAGATGTATTTAACAATTTAATAAATAACGAAATGGCACTTAGAAATATTATAAATAAATAATATTATAGTATTATAAGGACTAATTTACAGAAAACTTTGGTCGTAATCTACAACTACATGGGAAGCTCAATTGGCTTATGAAGCCAGTTCGAACGTCGTCGTCATTTGTTATTTACATAGCTCGTAATCCTTCTATTTCATTTTCTTCATCAATATCATGCTCTTGCCGTCTGTGTAAATCTTCTGCTTCTTTCCTGTAATGTTTGTTTTTATCTGTTTTATATTTTGCTAACAATTTTTATGCAGCCTAACTCGCGTGTACTTATCCCGTTTTTTACGATAAAACACATCATAAGTTTATCCCCTTAAGGTACTCCCTCACCGCGAGCATTCGCGTTTAATGTAACGTTACAGATCCGAGCATTAAATCAGTGAAGGAGGTGAACCGAGCATTACAGTGCGCAACCTGTAAAGTTACAGATTCGACCATTACATTGGTGAGAGTGAAGAACCAAGCATTACAGTGCGCAACTTGTAATGGTACAATTGATAATATCTTGATACAACTTGTAACACAATGGCCGCTTAGTCTGACAACGTGGATTCGGCTAAATGCTTAAAATCGAATCATAAATGTTTCTTTACAGGCGAATGCTCGCGGTGAGACAGCACCCTTATGGAAAGTAAATAGGCAAATTTACTCAAATATATATTTCGGCTCCCGGGGAAACTAATAAGAATTATGAGAATCTCGGTTGTATTCAAAGCAGTTGCATTCCTACTTCTTCTTCTCCACTTCGCGCATTTTTCAGCACGTTTATTAGGAGTCTAATAATTAGCACGCATATTATTATCATCTGTCACGACGTGAAACCAATGTCCCTTGGGCCTATCCTTATGGCGAAGGCGGTATAGCAAAATATTTGTTTATTTTTTCCTCACATAAACAGCCGGTTTTCTTAAAATGACTTGCAGTTTGTCTGCTATGTTAAAAAGAACAAAATTATGTACACTTACTAAAATGTACATATGTATACTAAATTTAATAATTGTCGGTTTATTCCATGAAGAAACATAGAAACTTACAACATATAAACGTGACTAGATTTATTTTTGAAGTAGGACAAAATAAAATTTTGATTATATTTTTATTGGATTTCTTCATGCACGATTACGACTTGCATGTGGCCACGTGTTTACATTTTTTTTTTATTATAATCTAAAACAATCCACTAAAACACTTATTCCATTCGTTTACAAAGAGATACTTATGCGGTTACATAAGTTACATAGTACGTTTATTACAAGTTTAACCAAGATTTTGGCACACAATGTAAATAAATTGCGTCTACAGAATAATGTCTGCAAGTTGATTTCTTGTTTTGTATGTGTCTAGAATATTTAATATTATTCGATGGAGTAACTGGATCGTGTTTTTATTCTAATTAATTGTTGCGAGTAAATGGACTTGGCATTAAATTATAGTTCGCAGTATAATAAACACTAATATTGAGCGAATACATAATAAATATTGTTTTTTTGTGCTCACTGGTCAAAAATAATCTGTTTCTTAACCTGATTTATTTAGGATTTTTTTAAAGGAAAAGTTCGAAATTAAAATGTATTTAATTATTTTTGAAGTATGAGTAAGACTAGGGCGACGAATCACATGAGGCTCACAACGACCACGCTTACGACCGCTATTTTTCCCGTTCTACTTGATGTTGATTGATGTCATTAACGACGAAATACACATTCAACATTCGATATAGAGAATTAATGCTCTGTGGCCAACTCCCACTTCGACCTGCCTCTTGACATGGATCGTTGTGAGCGCTGCGTGATCGAAAATTATGACATCATTAGTGGCGTTTTTACGGCGACAACTAAGACCGTGGTCACTATATAGAACGGCTGAAGGAGCATTTTGGGCGTTGTTAGCCATAAGTGGAAAATAGCCTACGTTAGCCAGAAGTATAGAAAGTGACGGTATGTATACCGTTCAGATTTGCCTAAGAAGAATCAACTTTTATAGATCAGTCCAAAATGCAGTTTTCAGCATGTCGTAATTGCAGCAATATACACATGTCACAAAATTACTTCACTGATGCAAGCTTTCTACCAGATTTCAAATCTACCTTATTGGAATAAGATGTGAATCATTTCTACTTAACAAAATGTAGGTACTTCATCATTTTATAGTTTAATTAATTACCATTTTACGTGTAGGTTTCACTTACGCATGTTGCTGTATGTTTGTATGACAAGTACCTCGATTTCATGCAAAATATTGATCGATTAGTTGGAATCTTACGGTATGTATTAATTAATTCTGAGTTTTATATTCGCGTTGATATTTACAGGTTATGTATGATTAATAGAATTTAGTATCATATCAGTAAATAATTATAGATAGATAACACTTTATTGCTAATTGTAATAAACAATGACAAAAATGTATATTTACAATACTTGTTGGCAAAATAATAGACTGTCTTTAAAACAAGCTGTTCCAGGAAACCTAAATAAGGATATTATCTTATTATTTTTCGTGAATTAAATACTTACGAGTATTTGTTCGTTGAAGGTAGAAAGATACTTTTAGGACACAATCGGTAGTATGGCCAACATTCGCCCTTGGATTCACCTGCTTTTTGAGCTTCTACATATTCATCCAACAAACTAGCATAGGGAGATTTACTCGGTCTAAATAAAACAGATAAAAGATTAATGTGCTGATTTTAAAATACATTTCAAACCACAGGTTGTTTATCTGCCGAATAGTACATTTTTTAACCAAACGATAACAAATGTGGAGAGAAAAATACAGTTTACATTATAAATAGCTGTTTTATTATTGATAGCATTTCTTTCAGATAGCACTGGCAGGGAAAGATAAAATGGTAAAAATTCAGGGCATTGTATTTTCTGTAAAATTGATATAATGACCTGTTAACAGAAATCTTAAGTAAATCATTACTATAGATATGATATACATCTCTAGTCAAGAATTAAATAAATTATTTTAGTGCAGCACATAGAAAAATGATTAATTTTCAACAACACATCTTTATTTAATGCTAGCTGATGCCCGCGACTTCGTCCGAGTGGTAAGTTTTTTTTAAATAATACCACGGGAACTCTTTAATTTTTCGGGATCAAAACTATCTTATATGTTGACCGGATATAAGCTACCACCCTACAAAATTTCATTTAAATCGGTCCAGTCGTTTCCGAGATGAGCCCGTACAAACACAAACAGAGAAACAAAAAAAAAATTAAAAAATCTAAATTAGTCCTATTTCACTTCTTACATCCCGCTGACTCGGTTTTTAGCATTTTTTTTCATTGTACAGAAATTCGTCCTCTACAGTTTTATTATAAGTATAATATGAAGGTTTACTAATAATTTATTAAACTTACGTTAAAAAAAGTTTCATGACTTCTCCAAAAAACCCAAAATTAGTCATCGGATGAGCTTGAACTTCACATATCGCTCTCAGCAGACATTCTTTTCCGGAAAGTCCGAAGTTAGCTAAGAGATCTTCCGCCGCTCCATACAACAGGGCTCTGCAAACAGAATAATCATATGTTGTATTTACGTATATAATAATAACTGCAATTACATCGTATACTTTCATGTCACACTAGGTATTAGGGTAATTTAAGAAACCTTACACTACATTGTGCGTAATAGTAAAACGATGGATGAATTTTAAGACACACTAGCTGGATATCTGCCTTAATATTATGAGAAGTTAAGTGAGTTTGAGTATTCTTAAATAATCGGAAGATAAAAATATTTGATCATTTATTGCAATAACGTTTCGGCAAATTTCGTAACACTAAGCGTCGGTTTTTTGAATCATTGAAAGCGTTCTAAGTAGTATTTAATATGTATACTTCCTGCAGCTGTCGCCAATCGTTCTTCGTGAACAGAATTCGTGATGATGCCTTTTATTGGTATGAAGGTGAAAGTAACTACCAATAACTTAACCAGTACTACTACCATGTGTTACTTCCATGATTCAAACTGCTACTGAAACACATGCTTGTACCGTTTGTGTGTGGTCACTTGTCTTAACTTGCTTATTATTTATATTTTACGTTCGACCTCGTTTCCGAGTCCTCATATTGTTAAGCTTATCGGTTCATTGTCTGAGCTGCGCTAGACGTTGAAGCACTTGATTTACATGACAAAAGTAGGTGTCCCATTAACGTTTAGAATTAATAGCTAAACTGTAATTAATATTAAAATTGGAAAGTGCCTCACCTTTCTCCTCCATGTAACCTATCCAGCACCGCCGTTTCAACTTCAGGTGCAATGTTTTCATTAACAGACCTTTTCCCTCGTCTTTTTGCCAAGTATTGTCCAACATAATCCGTCATCATGGACAATGCAGATCTACTCATTGACCTTGCTAGTATTGTAGGGAAGTCACCATATGGATTCTCATTATCCGTTAAACCCAATTTATCAAAATCAACTGCAAGAAGACAAAATGTGTTAATAATGTCTCATGAATCAAATGCAAGTTTGTTAATTACACTAAGTAAGTAGCTACTACATTCAAATCCAATTCTAAACTACTCATTACTAGTATAGAAAGTTTTTCTACCTAATAAAGCTACAGTTTCAGTTATTTTAGACGATGATCATAAATTTAAAATGAACAATTTTTGTTATATTTTTTTTTAAATATCAGTTATGTCATTACAAATGTTACATTAATCTAAATTAGTAATAGGTGTTACTTTAAGACTAAAAATAATAATTAACTGTACATTATTTTGTGTTTATCGTTAAATGTTTTATTCTACTACAGTTATTCTACTAATTCAACTTTCTACTTTGACACCTCAGTACTTTATTACTGACTTTGGAATTCCAGTTCGTATTTCAGCATACCTGTAAAGTGCCGACATTGTTTACATTTCTTAAATAATTCTATATTATTATTGACAATAAGATAATTATTTATCTACTTTTTATGATTTTCATTAATATGATGTATAATTTAAAATAAACCATACCTAAATATTTTGAATCGGTAATAATTTGTTTATCGCAATTTAATTTATTAATTAAATTGCCATAAACAAATTATTACCGATAAAGTAGTAATTTTTAAATTTAAAATCAAACTTACTTGAAAAAGGAAAGCTAACAGTCATATTAGATAGGAATCCTTTCGGCGGATGCCTCACAAAAGGCATTGATAGTGAAGGGGTGATTGCCATAGTCGTACCAGGCGGCAATGCAAGTCTACCGTCGTTGGTAATCCACAATATTCTCTTCTGTCGTGAATGCGGTATGTTCTCCTTAGCCACTGTATCTTGGTAATTAGGAGTTGCCATTGGAAGAAAGGCTGCTAATGCTATGCTTAATATTACGCGGGGTATGTTTGTATCCATTATTAATCTGTAAAAATAACATGAAAAGAAGATATTATTGAGATTATTTTGTTTTATTACCCATGCATTATGTTCTTCAGGTCATTCGCTTTTTCTTGTTGATAGAGCATAATAAGTTAGTGCAAAATGGCCATAGACCAGCAAACTAATTTAGGTAAATAACCAAGTTAGATTTACTTTTAATTGTTTAAAATGAAGTAAATTTAACCCTCCTTTCCTTCAATAATAATAAACTTATTGTTTGTTGTCAAACGTTGTCAACGAGTAAAAGACATTTGGAATTTATTTGATGTCCTATATTTTATACAAGCTGTGCTTTATTTAAATTTTAATTTAATATTTTTAATTTCGTTAAACATGAAGCTATCAAACTGCAAACTTATTCGCATTAGAGACAATAATAATTATAACATGGATGTGGATAAATTTATCAAGTCCGTGGAGGTGCAATATAAAATCGATTTTAGATCATTGCCTAACTGGAAACTTCTTATAAAAAGACTTCACGTAATGACTACAGACTGTAAACGGAGAATTCGTGATGCAAATATTCGAAAGTCCCAAATTATCGAGAAATTGTTCGTTGAGTGGAATAAACCGTTAACTTTTGATTTGACAGATAGCCTGACTAGGACTACTACTACTTGGCAAAAGAACTTAGAACGGAAGAAAAGACCTATGTTATTAAAATCAAAGCCACAACTTATACCTAAACTTAGTACATCGCCAGAGCTATCAGGGGAGAGGAGTGAAACAGCTCATCCTAATACAGAAATTGTTCTTTCAGAGAATATATTGCTGGATGAATATAGTAATACTATGATAGCCGTTCCAAATATACAAATTGAACAAAAAAAAAGTGAAATCCCAGATACTAATCTACCGATAGTTATTTGCACGAACCAACATAAATTACTGTCGTCTATTGGATCTCAATATAGCGCACTTAGCCATATAACGCTGCCAAACGAATTAAATACTACTTTACCTACCGAATACAAAGAATGGTTAACATTAAAAAATACTTCAGTTCTTAAATCTTCTCCTGACGAAATACGAATAACGAACAGAAGTCTCAACAAACAGACAGTACAATTTATGTTAACCAATTGTACAACCGAATACTTACTCATCAGATTTATGTGTCTAACAGATAAATGTTGGTTCAAGATGACACAACTTAAACCAATATATCCATTAAAATTATACCCAGGAATGTCAGCGCGCTATACGTTCACATTCAAATTATCTCAAACTGATGAAGATGTTATTAATACTTATTTATTTTTTAAGGTTTGTCGTAATGTATTAAATGAAGCCCCAACAGAAGTCTTGTTAATACCTATTGTTAGTCAGTTTCGTAAATACACTGTAACATGTACGGAAATTGTACGAATACCGCCTGCTTACGCGTGGCAGATAAAATATGGACATCCAGTTGGAGTTTTGAAAATCATTACTACTGATGATCGTTTCTACACACTACATGTTGTAAAACGTGATGTAGATTTAGCTAGAGATTCATCGAAATCATTATTATCATTGGAACCGGTCGCACCAAATTCTGAAAGCCTTGAAGAACGGATCAAAGATCAGGAAGTTGTGGTGCTGAGTAAAATATGGGCTTCTTCCAAAGGGGAATATTTAGATGATGACGTACAGTCTATAAAAACTATAGATGTTATCACATCTATTTTGCAAGAGATAGTTGAAATGTCCTTAGAAACATTTTTCTTTGACTCCACTTACTTAACAATAAAGCCCCATACTGAATATAAAATTCTAGTACACTTTCCCAAACCTGAACACGTGGGTTTTCATCAGTGTTCCTATGACCTAGAATTTTGTGAACCTTTAACCGAAAAAGGTTTAATAACCCAAACTATTAAGGTATTTGCAGAAGTTTTACCTCATCCGATACAAATATATCCACATTTATTAGACATGTCTAATTCTCCAGTGAATCATGGGTTTTATGAAGATCGAATAATTATAACTAATTCACACAAATTGTTTCCTGTCACTATTAAATTCAAATTGACAACAAAAATGAAAAGGCTGTTCACAATAACTCCAATGGAAACAGTAGTTCTCCCAAAGTCAAATATACGTTGCAGAATAATGCTATGTTCAAGAAAGGCTATATTAATGAAATGTCTAGACGAGTTGGTTCATTTTACAATCAAGATAATTATAATTGGGGACAAGACGGTTTATAACAAAGTACCACCATTCTTTTACGAAATAATTGCCCCTTGTGCTGCAAACTTCAAAAAGATATACAATGACAAGTATTTTAGAAATATAAGAAGACTCGATGACTCAAATATTGACGATATGTAACTTTATTATTCAAAATTGTCAGATAAATAATTAAATTTTATTATTGAAAATGTGATAATTTTAAGTAATAATCTTCCTAGTAACATATTTCTGTTGCTTCTTATAATTCTACTACGACACCCAGCGTCCGCTTTCATACGCCTTTAGGGTTCCGTAGTCAAATGACAAACAGAAACTTTATAAATTATTTATGTCTTTAGATCCGTTTTACAACCATTGTTTCGAAAATTATTGTTATACTCATACGGATATAATTTGCTATCAATATCTATTCTATAAATACGAGTATGATGGAGATTTTAGTAAACAAAAAAAACTTCGTTTAAAAAAACCGACTTCAAAAACTAAAAAACTTAAAAGTATAAAATAACTTATTTCTAAAGCTATTATTATTAATATATATTATCTAAAACATCTTAAAGTCGGTGCTTAGTAGTTTTTATGTTTTACTTTAACTTTTGTGAAATAAGTTATATTATACTTTTAAGTTTTTTAGTTTTTGAAGTCGGCTTTTTTAAACGAAGATTTTTTATTTTATTTGTTACTTTTTAGTGTCTAGCTATGTATGGGTACTACAAAAGGTGCCGCACTCCTTAAAAAATATAGGTCCCAAGAAACGGGAACAAAAAAATGTTCGTAAAATGAAAACTACTGGGCCAAACTATGTCAAATTTTTAGGGGACCAAATGGCAACTATTCCGCATCAAACTAAACAATAATCACGTAAATCGGATCATAAATCTCAGAGTAATCGGTGTACATATGGAACGGAATGGAATTTTTTTCATAAAATGTTCATAAAATGAAAACTACTGGGCCAAACTATGTCAAATTTTTAGGGGACCAAATGGCAGCTATTCCGCGTCGAACAAAAAAAGAATCACGTAAATCGGATCATAAATCTCGGCTTAATCGGTGAACATACATAAAAAAAAGATCCCGACGAATTGAGAACCTCCTCCTTTTTGAAGTCGGTTAATAAAAAGGGGACTATCGTATCCTACATGTAACTGACGAATGGAAGAAACAGTCAACATCGTAAGCTTATTAGGTGATATTAGATAGTTGAAAAATAATAACACGATGTAAAAATATTATTTTTTAACTGTCTGACGTCACCTAACACGCCTTCATAGGCGTGACACATACATTCGACATTCATATGTCGAATTTGTTTTCATTTCTCATATTCTGAAAGTATGCTTACAGTTGCCTAATCACAGGGATGAAAAAAGCACTTTTCGTCCCTGTGAAGCGATTCTCCCTGCTGTCAAAATTTTTTGAAAACTATATGAACCATAGCTAATACATGCGACTCATGTCAAGTCAAAGGAATGCCTTCCAATCTTCCTGTAACTTTTGGAGTATTATAAGGTTAAAACTTTAAAAAAATGCAGTGGAGCATAAAAATTGTTTTAACATGGATTGGTTTGAAAAGATTCATCGAAGTTTGAGTTTCACAAATAAAATTAATTGATTGAGATACGAATTATTTTCGAATATTTTTATAAGATTCCGTAATAAAACCTAGGTACATTGTGTGTCAGCTAACTCTTAGCCGATTGTTGCTTATTATGCATTTCATACCTTCATAATGATATAATGCTTTCGATGTCAAACCAGCTTCTTTTAGCATTAGCAAAGTACTTGTTTTTAACAGAACTAGTTATATTTATGTCTATCAGGAAAAAAATTAAAAATGATAAATTTGCGACGAGTGTGAACTATCCGGTTTTGATAGGTTGCACGGAAGACGTGTAAATTGAGTTTTCCAAGGAATGTTGTCAAGTAGTTTGCAAGGATCAAACCTGTTGACTCGGCCGACTTACAATATGTAATACGGGCCAACTGCCTTGATTGCCAGAACCCGCATAATATTCCAGACCAGATCTACAGGTCACGTTCAAACCGGTTAGATGTGACAATCGGATATAAATCAAACATACGCACTGATAGATGTTATTGTACTATAACTAGATTATTATGATCGAATACTCTATTACATTGAGTTGATTCAACTTGAACCGTAACTTAACAAAATTATAGCATCTTGTCCCATTTCCTTTTGCTACTTAAGGAACTACGCACTTCTTATTTATGTATATTTTGAATATACCTAGCGTTAGCGTTAAATTCATTATAGAATCTCTATGATTATGATAAAAGAGCTGGCGTTAAAATACATACTATATCTTACTTTTAAAGATCATAATTGAAACAATTTTAATATCTGTTTAAACAATAAATATAACGCTATTGGACTTATTTAAGTTATGAAGTCATAACTTGCTATTTTTGTACAAAATCTAGAAGGCTTCTTATAAGATGACAAGAATTGACTTGCCTGTTAACTACTCTATTTACTTAACGTTAACTAATTACTATCAATGATATAGTTAGTATTTTGCACTTTCATTATCATCATCATCTTAGCGTTAAATCCTCGTTGTGTTTGGAGCATCCGTCTCCAAGCTGGGGGTCTACTTTCTAACTTTTTTTTATTCATCATGCACAATTTTCGCTATCCCTTATTGTGAAACAATTGGCACACATGTTATTCTTCATGACGCCAATCCAGCACTTCTTTAGCTTACCCCTTCTGTCAGTTCCATGCGGAGGCGACATGCGTACAAATTTGTACAACATATTTGTTCTCTGCATTTTATGCACATTATATAATTATGCAGAGGTGTATCCATATGACACACACAACAAGGAAGTTTGTATGCCAACTAATATAATATGTATTCTCTATCCCGGAAAAATGTATATTTTGAAAAAAGATATGACACGTCCAGTACTGAAATATTAAATATACCAAATTCATATCATTTCATTCATATCAGTCGGACTTATGAAATGAAAATAATAAACCTAGTTAGTACATATAAAATAACAACCTACATATGTAATTATGTATTTGATTATCAAGAAGTTGTAGGTAATTACGTGTCTAGATTTAAGTTTTATGGTCAACCAATAAACAGTTGTCTGGCTTTCTATTTTTTTTAATGATTAGCTCGTATAGTTGCGGTAGCTTAGTGGCTAGCCGACCCATATCTCATTCCTAGGAAGTGAGTACGAATCCTGGTCGACAATGATGGTTTGTTTTTCTGAACTAATGCGAATATTGTTATAACTACCACACACTGACAAAAATATCGGAAGGAAACCTGGAGAAAACTGATATATAAAACCCGCCAATACATTTTGTTTTCTTCAAAGAAAGAGTTGAGAACGTTTAAGAGCTAAGTACACAATTTGTATAGTATATTATTAAGTATAGTCAGCCAAGAAAGTGCTTTACTGGTTTACCAGTTAGCAACAATTCGTAATTAGCGAACTTTTTAAGACCAAAGTTTGGATTTGAATTTTTTTTTAATCTTGTTATTGTCACATAGATTTCACAAGCGAAAACAGACTCAATCAGGAGACCTGTCAGCCGGTCTGCTGTAGTCGATTAATTTAAAAAAAATATGTCAAATTTTTGTTAAGACAACATTACAAGTCTGTTTGAAAATAAGGCGTAGTATAAGGAAGGCACAAGGCCACTGAAGACAAGCACCGTTGGAGGTTCATTCCGTCTTGCACATAAATTATACAAAGCTATTTAGTTTTCTAATCGATTCTTCCGTTAGTATCAATTCAATTATTTGCCATGCGTCAAGCGACTTCAATTAGTATTTGAAGTAGAGTCCGTCATTCCTATGCAGTGGTCTGCGAAAGACATCGATTATGTATCGATTTGCCGAGTGCCATCACGGAAAAATTTGCATTCATTTCGGAAGTAACTTTCGCGGCAGTGCTTTCATGAGTATTAATTTAATTTTGCACTTACGTATTGCCTGAAGTTTTGCGACTAGTGCGCGTAATTAAAACTAAATTTTAGCGGTTAACCGCAACATTTTATTTAACTTTAATTACGACGTGCTCTGAAAAGTGGCCGAAACGTGGAAATAAAAATTAAATAAAATGCCGCGTTTAAAACCGTTAAAACGTAGTTCTAATTTAACACTTATTTATTAGACAATATGATTGTACACAGATTAACAAAAAGCGCAGCTTTGTGAGCTCGGGAATTTTTTAACTTGCATTCCTATTGACATTGAAAGACGACAATGAACCCGTGTAATATCGACTAATCGCCGGTTCCTATATGTATCTTACCGATCGTTCTGCCTTACTATAGGTTAAAATTTGTTATAAGCTCCATACAAGTAATGTCAAAATTCAACCGATGGTAGGACAGGTGAATGAACAGTAAGATATAGAAACTGGCCATTAATCAAAACGTATTCAGCGATTTGTAAGTAAGCATTGTATTAACATCAATATTAACCCTGTATTTTCTAGCTCATGGCGTTAGTAGTGATAGGCTAGTTGATAAATATACATTGATGTATATTTATTAAATATTTATTTACAAACTGATATGTTAATGATAGATCTATCTATCGAGCATCTAAACAGGAATTTAAACTACCTACCATCTCAAGTCCCTCTTGATTTGTGATAGTTTTTTCATAGTATACCACAAACATACACGTTGTGGACTAGTGATGGGGTTCGCTATGCTAGCCCTAAAAACTGTCAAATAGTAGTGGTGTACAAAGGCGTAAGTAAGGCAAAAATGTAAGTAATCGTAAGTAATATAAACCTTTGCGTGTAACGACAGGGCGAAATTAAATGGGATGTTTTACCATTTCAATGTATAGATATGTGTACCTACAATATTAACATATTTACAATTTTTTATCAATATTAATTATAATAGAGTTTGATTAAGTTTTTTATAAAAGCTAGTGGTCTTCTGTGGTCGAAATTCCACATAATAAGTAATGTCAAAGACTATATAATTCTATAATCACAGATTTCGCCAAGGCTACACTGTTCATTTGACTTTAACAATAAACAAAAGAGTATGCGTGTGTGTGTGTCAAACACATGGTACTGTGTGTAATGTTTTTTTATTGATTTAATGTATTTTTTATGCATAATTTAAAAAAATGCATTCTGCACTTCTTTTCTATGTAAACTATAAGTGTGCGGAATTTCATACACCTCCGTCCGCGCAATTTTCATAAAAAGGGGCTATACATTTTTGCTATGTTTTATTCATCACGTCGTCTTCTATATATCACGTATTAATATATAGAAGACGACCAAATCTTGTTATGAATTAAGGTATGTAAGGAGTAACTAGGAATGATATCTCCCAGTGAATGGCGTAACTCCGAAAACTTAGATCCTACAGACTTAATGGCGCCATCGGTCAGTCTTCTTTTCCTATTTTACAATTTGTTATTTAAAAACTATATTTGTCTAAAATTTAAAGTCTGATTATATTTATTCTACGTTAATTTTATACATACATAGATAGCTTCACGCCAGTTCCCTTGCGGGGTAGGCACGAACAACAGAGCGCCATTCAGGCTTGTTCTTACACACCTCACTCGCTTCTTTGACATTCATAGCTCTTGTCATGCACGCTCGTCTGTTCTTAAGGCTCCTGACATCACCTCCTGCTAGTATACGATCAATTTGATCATGGAAGGTAATTTTAATTTTATGAAAACTTAAAATTCCTAACATAATCTTTAAGTCAATATAAACTTGACCAAATAATGATAACGCGCGCATGCCACTTTTAATTATATTTTACTAGGATTTGTCCGCGACTTCGTCCATGTTTAACAGGTAACGTATATTACAGTTATGTTGGCAGTATTCAAAATCAAAGAGTTTTTAGCATGAAAATACAAGACGGCCTCTGTGGTTGAGCGGGCTAAGCCTTTGCCGGCGTACCTCACTGCAACGCAGAGGCTCCGGGTTCGATTTCTGGTATAGTAAATTTCGGAAACGTATTTTCTCCGTTATTTACTATGCTCTGGGTGTCTGGGATCGGCCTCAGAGTACTCCGTTGTATGTTACCCATAACACAAGCGTAACTTGCTTAATTTGGGGATATACAATGTGTGTGTTTGTCTGCCGATTATTATATTATATTATTATAATTTCGAAGATTCCCGTAAAAACCCGGAATTTTACCAAATGCCTACAACCATACAAACTACATCTGTTTTATAAAAGATGTCTAATAAATATAGAAACTGTCATATCAAGCTAGATGTCCGGCACAATCACGTGGTTTCGAAGTTAGGAAATCCTGGGAAATATAAAATCCCGGATTATATTGTTTTGGTCTCAACCGGATCCGAATTAGCTATTTTTTTATGTATACTACCCACTTTGAAATACCCCCCGAAAATAAAATTCCCGCAATATTCTCGTTATATAAAGTATAGCCTCACTTGAAAAAGAGCTTAAGCTCTCGTTGTAGTAAAATGGTATAAAAATCACCTAATATTTAGGTAATCAAACAAATTTATACCATTCCCGGGAGAAATCCCGCGTTGATTACTAGGATGCTAAGTACCACGGCATTTCAAAAAGAACGTAAACTATTGTTCTAGTATAAGTCGTATCAAAATCAGCCAAAATTCCCGGGGGATTTCTCGGAAATAAAATATCGCAGCATTTAAAAAGTAATGCAAGATAAGTTTCGTTTTAGTGAAAATTGTGTTGAAATAAGCTAACTTTTATACGCCCTAACATCTTTAATACCACTCCCGAGATAGTTCCCTCGAATTCCTGGGATAAAAAATATCACACATTTTATTACATAAAATCACATTCAAATTCGATTTGTTTAATCTAGCCATTTTAAATCGGTCTCAGTAAAAATCCCGCGGGATTCGTAGGATAAAAAATGGCATAGATTTTAAATCTAACAATTTGCTGTCGATCCGCATTGAACCGCGACCGCGAAAGCCGCATCGAAATCGGCCCAGTGGTTTTTACCTGAACCTCGAACAAGCAGACAAAAAATCTAAAAACAATGCATCGTGTTGTCCATTGTTTATATAGTGTATTCCAGGTGATTTTTTTTAATAGCTTCAATGTACAGACACGGTATTTTTAGAATTTTATAATATTATAGAAGTAACACATTGTAGTTTTTATTTAAACATAAATAATGAATGAGCAATTTTATTTCTTGAAAACAGTTATCCAAGAAGCGAAATTTCAATTGCGGATTGACATGAATCTGATTGCCGCGAATGAAGAAAGACTTAATTCTCTATGTAATTAATTTAAAGCATCTGAAACGGTAAAATTGCTTCGCGGTGTTGTTATACAGATAAACGAAGGTATTTAAAGGTTTTATAACAAGTAAATATAAACAAGTAATATATAAAGCTTTTATTATAGTGTGTTCATTAAAGATATAATTACCCTGATCAACGTGACGGAACCAACAGTTACGGATGACAGAGATGGATATCAAAATAATTAAAGAAGTGGCAAGTAACGGTGTGTTAATGATGTAATTGTCATAATAAAGTTATAATTAAGGGGTTCCGTAAGGCAAATTATGAAAACGGAACATTTAGACTTTTGTTGCATCCTTCCGACCATATTTCCGTTTGACTATAGGTACGCGTGGAAGCTATTTTACTCGAAACTTTAAGTGAGGATTACTACTCTACCCAACGATATTTTGCAAAAACGCGTATGTATTTCTTTATTATTTTTTTTACCAAAAGCCTATATGTGGTGTTTTTATTTGAAGAATTTTGGATTATAAAAAGAAATTTTTATTTCCTTTTTGGATGGATGGAAATCAAAATTGCACGGATTTTTGAGAAAAACATTTCGAGAATATAATGTATTGTCTTTGTCTTTCATTATCATGTCTTGTATAGCCGCTGTGTCGTATAAAGGGAACAAACAGACAGAGTTACTTTCGTATTTATAATATTAGTATGGAATCCTCCTACGTAGTATTATAATTCCGTTAGGTACTTAGCAGACAACTGGCATATTATTATTTTTTTATATAAATCGACAGACAAACATACATGTATTTTGAGGCTAAGTTAGTTAGGCTTTTATTTATGGTTAACGAATTTTTTTTTTTACAGAATTAATCTTATCGAAAATCACACTTCGTTTACAATTTGCCTCGTGTTTAGTTTACCACTGCTTTACAGTTCCACTTTTAGACTCCTAATATTTTTGTAAAAAAAGAATGTAATTAATTATATTTAAAATATTTGTATTGTGTTTACTACGAACGCTTGCTTTAGGGCTTGCCTTCATCTTTACAAACCGTATTTTAAATTAAATTTTTTTTATGGCAGGAGCTCAGCAGACAGGCAGACGGCCCACTTGATGGAAAGCGGTTACCATCGCCTATGGACATTTGCAACACCAAAGGTGCTACAAATGCACTGCTGCTCTCTTAAGAATCGCTGGAACCTGGTCACTAATGCCGGAACACAACACAAGGTTGTTATGGCGGCATACTCTGGACCAGAGGTGGTCAATATTCAATCGAGCAAATACCCTACCACAAGCCTATGGGTTGTTTTGTCGCCTCTTACGACAGGCCGCCCGGCCGCAGGAATTTGTATTCTTTCTCCGTTCCTGCATGGATAACTAAAACTATCTTCATCTTCAATATTGAAGGGGGAACTATACCATTGTTGGTACCCCACTACAATGATTGGCAGGGTGTTTTTTTAAATTTATTTATTTTTGGTCGTTTTTTAACACCTTAAGTCATTGAAGACCACGATTCTTTTTTTGCTAGACGTGTTGCTGAGGAGTTTCTTGCGCTTCTTCTCCTTTAAACAGCGATAACGCGTTGCGAAGTGGTGTACATAGAATAGAAAGTGGTTTTAAATTTTGATTTATATGTACCTATGACATTCGTTAAGTGTTCACCAGTGGAACTTATTTTGAATAAAAACTTTGAATTTGAATTTATAACAATTATACAATGGGTTAATCTACTGTATCTATACTAATATTATAAAGAGGTAAAGTTTGTGAGTTTGTGATATTGTAGGAGTAATCTCTGGATTTACTAAACCGATTTTAAAAATTATTTTACTGTTGGAAAGCTACTTTAACAGGGAGTGTCATAGGCTATATAACATGACGCTGTATACCACGGGAGCGGGACAGAGCGCGAGTGAAACCGCGCCGGGCCGCTAGTAAGTTATAAATAATGAAGCATGGATACAAATCTCAAAAATGAGTTTGAACTACATTACAAACCTCTATATTTTTTTAAATTTTAAGGTTTGTGTGCATCCCTCCCTATTCAGTCTTTTAAATTACTAGGAACATTACTTAATAATTTTTCATTGTCAAATAGTGACACCGTATTATTTTATTAGAAATATTAAGAAACCTTAATTTTATTTTTGTTTTGTAGTCATACAATGACAATAATAATATTGTTCTATAGCTCCAAAATAAAACTATATTAAGATTTGTTAATATTTTGAATAGTCATTGATAAGTCAACAGTCAAATAATGGTACAGTATACCCCACAGAGTATACTATAGCATTATTAGCACCCCAACTATAACTATGTATAGTTATAAACCCAATACATAGAAATTGCTATACATCTAAACTACGTATTATGAGCATTAAATCGTGGTGTCTCAGATGCTAAGGATAACCTTCATTCCTGTGATCTAAGTTCGAATCGTGGATGGGAACAGGTACTTCTCGGGGAATTTTCTGATTCAATAGCTGTACAAACTTACCAGGAGCTGCTGGGGAAAGGAAGCTTAACAAGAAAATCTACATTTCAAAATTAGCGACGAAACCACGACGTAAAGCATGGTGGGTATACTGCGCCTTCTATGGGTACACTGTCCATTCCAGTTAATATAGTTATATTATTTATAACAAGTAATAAAAAAACCAAACAAGACAGATATGCTTTCATACATTCTTGGGCCCAGATTGTAAACAGATGATTTTTTAGGCCATTTTAAACCATTCCCAGAAAAAATCCGGAAGGAATTCCCAGGATAAAAAGTAGCGCAGACTAAGTCTAAGAATTTGCTGTCGATCAGAGGAAAACGTATCGAAATCGGCCTAGTAGTGTTTACGTATATCCCGAACAATTTTTTTTTATTGCAAGAATTGAGCAGACAGGCAAACGGCCCACTTGATGGAAAACGGTTACCATCGCCTATGGACATTTGCAACACCAAAGGTGCTACAAATGCGCTGCTGCTCTTTTAAGGGAGACTGGAACCTGGTCACTAATGCCGGAACACAACTCAAGGTTGTGGTTGGTTTTTTTTTTTTTTTATTGCAGGAGATCAGCAGACAGGCAAATGGCCCACTTGATGGAAAGCGGTTACCATCGCCTATGGACATTTGCAACACCAAAGGTGCTACAAATGCGCTGCTGCTCTCTTAAGGGAAACTGGAACCTGGTCACTAATGCCGGAACACAACTCGAAGGTTGTTATGGCGACATACTTTAGACCAGGGGTGGTAGCCATCCAGTCGGCCAAGTGCCCTACCACCTGGCTGTGGGTTGTTAAGTCGCCTCTTACGACAGGCCGCCCGGCCGCAGGAAATTGTATTCTTTCTCCGTTCCTGCACGGATAAAAACAGACAAGAAATATAAAAATAATTGCATCGTGTTCTCCATTGTATTTATAGTGTATTCCAGGTGGTTTTTTTTAATAGCTTCAATGTACAGACACGGAATGTTTAGAATTTTATAATATTATAGATGTATTAGATATCGTGCAAAAAATTAAGTGTCGTCTAAGACACTATCCAATCTACTGGAGATCGTTCTAAAATTCTATTTATCGCATTTAATAATACACGTATATTATAATTATCCGTCAAAATTGCAACGTGCCGTAGGCGGTTCTACTCCGGTTCAATGATAATATCGGTCTAACCCGATGTGGTACAAATCTAACATGTAATCTCCACCAAAATGTGTATTGTTTTAACGCAAAACTCCTTTATGACATCGGCATGACTCTTTATTACATATGGCACGACCTTATTTAGTGCCACTGTGGTTTGTACGATATAAAGCTCTCCGTCCAGCAATGCGGCTGCTGTAAAGCTACTAGTAGCTAATAGTTTGGAATTTATCTACGTATTTTATAAAGAAAAGCGTAACGGTTCTTTAATAGATCCTTCCTTAGCCATGTTGCTATCTTTAGCGTCACTTTGGTGGTCATCAGATCTAATAACATCGCATATACTTATATAAATGTCCTACTTTGGCTATACTGGATCGATAACAGTTCTTTTAAGCCCTTAAATGCATTTATACTATCATGCTTTAGGTAATGGAACTATATTTACGGTAACATTACGACTTGAATACCATGTTTGTTTTATCTAAATAACTTTAATAAAATTAGGAGACATTGTTCTACTAAACTAAAAGTGTATAATTTATTTCTTTTTAAATAGCATTTTATTAGTTTAGATCTCGACTAGTTTGACCTCGACAGTGAAGAATGTTAATTATTTTTGGATATGCTTCTAAAGGATACCGTTAATGAGTGCTTACATTAATAAAGCAATTTTTCTTCCAGAATATAAAAAAATGAAATTAGTCATATTGCGATAATCTTAATTATGTTAGACAAATAATAAAAAATGAGGACAAGACACATTACACTTAAAACAGGCATTTATCGAGGACGTATTTAAATCACTCGTAAATTTGCATCTCGAAAGCACTTGCTAATCGAAAGAGCTAATGCTAATGGTTGTCGCGATGTAATACAATATTGAACTCACCTCTAAATGTCTTGTATGTAGGAATAATAATTAAATTCATTCAGATGCACTACACAGGGTCCGTGTAAAATATTTGTCTTAAACAATCGTCCACAAGTAATCACACAGAGCAAGTATATCCTTCGCCGGCGTTCATCTCAAGATGTACCCACCGGACGTAGCCAAAGCACTTGCGCACGCGAATGTATTGTTGTGTTGTTGCCAAAATTTCGCTAACTTTCGGGTACTGTTACGCATAACAAACAATTTTCGACAAGTTGTCCTCTTTCAACATAATCCGTGACAAATTTCTTTTCGGTATCGACAATCCGTCAATAATGCGCGCGTGGCCGTCACGTTCGTCCTGGAGTCCTTAGGCGTCTGATTTCTTTAAGCGCCACAATAATGACGACGACTTTGTATTCACATGTCGCCGGAACTCTCTTCGTTGATTGTAATGCGTTGCGCGTGCGTCGCTTTCCGCTCCGCAGAACAATGGAGCACTGCACCCCTGGGTGATGGGCGGCCTAGGTGGTTGGAGCTCATCGCTTATGGCGTGCCCGCCGAACGGTTGCGTGTTCGCCGATGTCTCCAATAATGAGAGTCACTTAAGTATCTGTTTGCGAGCGTTGGCGCAGCGGTACCGGTACGGAATGGAGGCTCGCCGAGCGTAATCGTTCAAAGTCGCCTCGCCAGTTGGCCACTGGGTTAGCAGTGCTCCTTTTCCTGTTTCGCTTCTTTAATAGGTGAAACAAGTGGTCAAGTCATAAGTGAATCTGCCCAAACATGCTCATCCAAAGATAACACACGACTATATTAGCTGCGACAATAGTTTTTCTGTCTGCCAGTTATTAATTTGCTGCGACATTAGTACAATATTTTTTATATACATGTTATGCAGGTTTAATAAAAAATAATATTAATGCTAGTTAAAAAGTAACGGCAATTGTAACAATTTATTTATTGATTGTTTTATGCAAAAATTGTGTTTGTGTTGAAAATCTCAATTAGCGTAATATACCTTTTCGAGCTGCCCCAAGATGTCCATTAATCAATCAAAGATTCACAATTTCATTGAGGCAGAATTTTACAATAGAAACTTAAAAGAAATATTGATAAGACTGGTACATAAGAGCGATTCTCAAATTTCTTGACCATGATTTGAAAATTATTTTTTTGTTATTTGTTTTCCGATTATCCGATACTACGACATAGTAAAAAAAAAAGTAACGAACTCGTGGTGTAAAACCTCTACCAAACATTATATTTTATTGTAAAACGATACCTTTAAACTTTTAACGTACGTAATAAGTGCTTAAATAATGACAACGATTGAATTAAAAGTAGTGTGATATCTTAGGACAAGTAATTTTGCACACATTCCAATTTCCAGTGTATTTGTTTTTATTATTTCTTAATAAAATTCACTTACTCTTTGTGTTTTTATATTTTTTATGGATAATTTGATAAGTATTGAAGTTACCGAAATCAAATATAGACCTCTAGGCTGCCTATTAAGCCTATTATTTATTCTTTTGCAAAAATGTGGGACACTGTAAAATTATTTTTGTCAAAAAATTTCAGAAACGCTCAAAAGCCCTTTTACCGAGAATTGTAATTTATTCTAAAAACCATGCTAAATAAACTTTATGTTTTCTTAAATTTAAGTTTTAAGATAATTAAAGCTACATTATAACGGTTTTAAATGCAGCATTTTATTTGTAGTTTAATTATTATTTGTATATTTTCATTTCATCGTTTCGACTATTTCTCATTATCTGTGATCATGGAAGACAAATATATCAATGAGTAATGTAAAGGTTATTATTTAGCCTTCTTGTCTGCCGTGATCACTGTTACTGGAAAGTGGCTGAAACGTCCAAATAAAAATCAAATGAAACGCCGCGCTTAAACCGTTGACACGTACTAAATACACTTGTTGTAATTAGTGTCAATCGTCTGATTAATTCGTTATCGTGGAAATTATACAAGAATAATAATAATAATGAAAAAGATAGCGTCTGGAATAGTTTTATATCACAGTTTGAGTTCTTCGACGTTCTCATTTATTTTAACAATAGAATTTTGGTCGTAAATCGTGATATCCGTTACTAAGTAGTTAAGTACCTACTTCGATTGACTGATAACGTAAGTTATAAGGACATAGAAAGTGTTATTTTTATTACATCCACGTGGACCCTATTTCATGGCATATGAAAGCCAAAGGTAAAAATAATAAACCTGAACAAAAATATTATGTATTTAACGTTATTCTTTTTAATATATTTTTGATAAAAATGAAATTAGATGTTTATCGGCACCACATCAGACTTTTTTTATAACTGTTATTTTATCTTTCTAAGAATTAGCAAGCACTTGTTTTATCGAATTTAAATTTTAATTATCCTTTTTACATTCCTCATGGACAGTCATGGAAAACTAGGTATGATAGTCGTCGTTTTAATTTTTGGTGAAAAATAAAGTGTTTTCATTTTTACATACTTAGTCGTCCTTGAAATAGTTATTCTGATAAACTATATTTGACATGCCTTGATGGCGTCACAAATCTTTTTTCTCTTGGTTTTGACATTTTCAGATCGTTTTGGCTTCAGTATTTTTTCTTATAAAAGAAGTAGGTAACCGTCTCATTCTAATTATTGTTCTTTATTGGGTTTTTTTTATATTTTGTGCTTTTATTTTTAATATTTGATTGATCTAAAATACATATATGTTAAAAATAATAACTAATAACGTCAAAGGTGACAGAATAATAAACTGCAGCACCTTGTACTTAGTCATGTTTTAGCACCTTTTCATAACTCCTGGGGTTTACTTATAGTCCTGCCATAAAACGAAACACTGCGAGTTTTATTGGTATCCCCGACTCAGGTGATCATAGCTTTGTTCCCCGAGTGCTATCACCATCTTAAGGCTACCATAATCATCATCGTCATCTGTGCAGGAACGGAGAAAGAATACAATTTCCAGCGCCCGGGAGGCCTGTCGTAAGACGCGACAAAACAATCCATAGCCAGGTGGTAAAGCATTTGCCCGACTGGATTGCTACCACCATGGTCTAGAGTATGCCGCCATAACAACCTCGAGTTGTGTTCCGGCATCAGTGACCAGGTTCCAGTCTCCCTTAAGAGAGCAGCAGCGCATTTGTAGCAATTTTGGTGTTGCAAATGTCCATAGTCGATGGTAAACGCTTTCCATCAAGTGGGCCGTCTGCCTGTCTGCTGAACTTCTGCAATAAAAAAGAAACTCGCACAGATACAGTATTATTGGCAATAATTTACTTATTGTTCATAACATTGTTCGTTTGCGGGCAGTATTGCATTGCTTAGTACACGGTATGATTAAATTGTTCAATATTATTGTAACCCAGCATTGGCAATAATATTGTGTGTGCGGGTGGCGAATCCCACACGACCCAACGCGCTTCCCGTGCCATAGATAGCCTACAATCGGATTTTCCCTCGTTAGTTAAATTTTATTGTATTCATATAAGAAGAACTTATATGAATACAAATAAAAAAAACACCAATTTTTATTTTTAGACTAAATTTAATATAATAATTATAAAAATATCAATAAACAATTATTGCTGATATAAATCATATCTTATAATATATTAATCAATTTATCAGTCAAAACGTTCAATCGCTACTTGTCTTACGTGATTGTACTCATACATTGATTACGTATGTACTGTATGACTATATCCTATTATTTCGTAGTTAAGTTGTTTATCTTGTTTGCCTTCAAATTGTCGCCTCAACGCGTATGCGGAATTCTAATTATGTTTTATAACAATCTTATAGCTAGTCTACGAATTGATGTCATCGTTATATACATAAGTATATAGTGATCGATTAATGAATATCAAGCCAAGCTTCCTCCGTCAGGTCTCTGTCGAAGAGGAAGGCCCAAGAAATGCTGGATTGTCGTTGTGAAGGATGGCATGCGTACTAATGGTCTCAATACAATGGATACTGAAGACCGCGCGAAGTGAACAAAAAATAGTAAAGCGGACCCTGGGCGTTAAAGCGAACGCTTTGAACACAACTGGGATTTAAAACTCGGATGATGGTGATGATAGTAATACAATAATAAGTCGTAAAATATGTAATAGATAATAAAAAGGACAAAAATATTTATCATTTTTATCTGATTCAAAACCAAACAAAACTTAAAAATATTCAATATAATTGATATAATAGGTGTACCTACATTCATATAAGATCACACAATTTTCTAAGCCTAAGCTTACGAATACTTTTTAATTTTCCATTTTTATTCCAGCATCCTAATACAATATCTTCTGAAGCAGGATATCGTAAAGAAACATAGACAAAAACTTAATATAAAATTCGTAGGCTAAATAAAAACTTTAACATTACTCATCGACGCTAGACATCTTTGTCTTCCATGATCATCACGTCTACTGAAAAGTGGCCGAAATGTCGAAACAGAATAAAATGAAATACCGCTTTTAAAATCGTGAAAACGTAGTTTTATTGTCTACTAGTCGCAAATACTTAAAAAAATACTATAAAATTCCTGTTATAATGAATTACAAATTTACATTGAAATTTGTTCAGTCGTTTCGGAGGCTACTCGAGACAAACTGTCAGACCGACACTGAAAAAAATGTATAAACAGTCATTTATGAGTAGGTATCATATAAATAGCTCTTTTAGATCATATACATATACTCGTACTTATATTATAGTAACTGTTTGTGCAGATGAATAATAATTATGATTCGTGAACATCTTAAAAAGAGAGAGAAAGACTCAGAAAATGTTATTTAGCTTCTATCGTGGATTTTTTTTGGGACAGTTAGCCTTTGACCGAAACTTGCAATCAACATCAAAAAGTTCTTTCTTTATATTTAAGTAGTAATTACCAATGTAAACAAATGTCAATAGAAACCAGTGTTAGTAGTTAGCACCCTCGTTTATAAATAATGCATTTTACGACAGCATTGTTATGGTAATTAATTTGGCCTACATGACTCCAGGGTGAAACTTGTCTCCGATTTGTATGCGACCAGGGATCATTGCTCATGGTGGCATAGATTTCGCAAAAGCTATCTTGTAAGACATTTTCATGAACATACATGTAGGTCCCGTTAAAACAACTAGCTGTCGGTTGCCATTGTTTTGTGAATACAATCATCTTAGTAGAATAGCTGGTAAAGATCGATCTGCTATGTACTTAAACATGAATGTTTGCGTATTTGTTCCATATGCGTTCGGGCACTGCTCATACGATCGAATTGAAACTTTGTATACTGACACCTCAACTTACGATACCTTGATTTATAAATCTCGTTGATTCGTATATTATTTGAGCGTCACACAAATCTCGATTACTTGGTCCCCTGTAGTGTATTTATCTTTTTTTATCGCTGGAGTACATGAGACAGGCAGACGGCCCGACTGATGGAAAGCGGTTATCGTCGCCTATGGACGTTTGCAACACCAGAGGTGTTAATAACGCGCTGCCGGCCTCGAAAAAAATTTATGACGCCCTTTTTAAAAAACCTCATACTGTAACGCTGTGGATTCAAATCCCCACGGTGCGCAAGAGAAACGTTCTAGAGAACCGTTGCGTACAAGAGCGAAGCGGCTCATGGAAATAGGGATGAACGCCCAGCCGATGGCGTGCGGTGCGGTGGTAAAAAGAAGACGAAGGCAACATTCTGGACAATTTCTCGGAACACTCTCCTTTGTATAGTTGGTAGCATACGCCGAGAGACGTGAAGTCTCTCCGAAGGCCAAGCGTATCTAAACCGTCTGTGAGTATGGGATCGTCGACAATGCGAACGGCTCGACGTTGAATACTGTCCAGGGGATTTAGCTGGTAGGCGGGTGCCCCGGCCCACAAGTGTGAGCAATACTCCATATGCGGCCTCACTTGGGCTTTGTAAAGCATAAGGCGTTATCTATGTTATCGCTCAGTCTCAACTATCACGGAAGTTCGAGGTATTATAGTTGTTGACAATTGTGTGGAGTTTCTGACGACACGGTTCTAAAACTTTAGGAAAGGCATTGCACCCTGTGCTTGGTATTAACTAGTTGATTTATAAATATGATCTCTCTCTCTCTCTCTCTTGAATTGTCAGACCCTTTTTTTATGTTTATGATCCACTACATGGTAAGTGGTTACCACGGCCAATGGAAATTGCAGCATAATTACAATGCGGTATTTATCCCGTCGTGGAAAGTATATAGTATATACTTTATATATATATATATATATATATATATATATATGTATATATATATATATATATGTGTATATATATATATATGTATATATATATATATATATATAAAGTCGTGGAAGGCCACGACACACCTTCCATGATCAAATTGATCGTGTACTAGCGGAAGGTGATGGAGGAGCCTTCAGGAGCCTTAAGAACAGACGAGCGTGCATGATAAGACTCATGAATGTCAAAGAAGCAAGTGAGGTGTGTAAGAATAAGCCTGAATGGCGCTCTGTTGTTCGTGCCTACCCCGCAAAGGAACTGGCGTGAAGTTATGTATGTATGTATGTATTTATCTCATTGAAACTCTTAATAACATCTATTTCTGCCCATTATAGAGTTCTACATTGTAAGTTCTTGTTTCTTTTTATTGCAGGAGTTCAGCAGACAGGCAGACGGCCCACTTGATGGAAAGCGGTTACCATCGCCTATAGACATTTGCAACACCAAAGTTGCTACAAATGCGCTGCTGTTCTCTTAAGGGAGACTGGTACCTGGTCACTAATGCCGGAACACAACTTAAGGTTGTTATGGCGACATACTTTAGACCAGGGGTGGTAGCCATCCAGTCGGGCAAATGCCCTACCACATGGCTGTGGGTTGTTTTGTCGCTTCTTATGACTGGCCGCCCGGCCGCAGGAAATTGTATTCTTTATCCGTTCCTGCACGGATAAAATTAAAAATAAATATTTATTATTTACTATTTAGTTGCGGAAATACTACAATAGCTTTAGAAATAATATATTGTGGAAATTGCACAACTGGCACGCGTATACAAATTTGTCATCTAACTCTTCGGTGTATATGTTCTTCAACAAGGGTTGCTCTGGATTTCCTTGCGATCCACTAATCATATTTTGACTTGGTAACCATGGGACCGCCTCGAGAGCATACACACTGACGAATAAAGAAAACAATTACAACATCGATCCACAATTGACGGAGAAATCGCATAAAATGCTTAAAAAAAAAATTAAGGGCTTGTAGAAAATGTAGTACCTACACGCATATACAAGCTTTTTTCCAAGAATTTAGACACACGGCGTTCTTTAATAAGAGTTATGCTCAATATCTCTGGGATTCGATCCACTCATCAGATCCTGGCTTGGTGACAATGGAGCTACCTCGGGAATATACACTTACGAGTAAAGAAAACAATTTGAAAATTGATTTACAATTGGTTTAAATAAACAATTTAAAGTTGGTTAACAATTTTTGTGAGTATCTCTAATTGTTTGGAATCCACTCATCAGATCCTGACATGGTGACAATGGGACCAATTCAGGAGTACAAGTATATCGTCTCGATTAAAATATTTTTTTTTTAATCGGTCCACAATTGACGCAGAAATCGAGTAAGGAACATAGAAAAAGAACATACAGACGAATTCAGAACCTCCTTTTTGAAGTCGGTTAAAAATAACGATAGAGGCGTTATATATGTATGTAACGCCGTAACGCGTTATATATGTAATCTATGTAGATTTGGTTAAACACAAAGTGGATGTATCGTCTAAAGTTTTAAGAATTCTGTATCATCTTCATCATTATCGTAACTTATCTCATAAAAGAAAACTTTAAAAAAACATGTCAAAGAAAGATTACATATATTTTATTGACATTGTTCCACTCAGGCTTTACCGTCATCCCAAAATTTTTATTGTTCAATATATTGTTCGTGAAATCGCGAGGCACGCTAATATTATAATTTTTCTCCAAAAACGGAATATCTAATGAGATAATGTAGGTACACCTATATTTATTTGCGTGATCATTATAGATATGAATGTGTTACCGTTTAGAATCGAAACCTGGTTTCAAAACCTACCATTCAAAATGTTGTTCCGTAAATTATACACTTTCTGATACTAACATCAATAAAGTGTTCTAATGCATTTATTTCAGATTCTTTGATCGTAGCCAAAAGGCCAAGAAGCGATAAATGCATTTATTTCAGTAGGTGAGTATCAATCTAAAACACATCGAAAATCTAAAGAGGACATTGACCGTATCATTAATATTTTTTTATACTTATAAACTCGAATAGGTAGGAACGTGTCAGGGGCGTTTTATTACTGATAGAAACTACGAGTATACTTTTCCTACGGTTTCACTAACGTTATTTACAAACATGTTACCGCAGTATAAAGCAGTATCACACCAAGAAGCTCTTCGAGAGGATAGTAGACCCCTTGGATCTGGCAAAAGTGTACAGTCTCGGGTTTCGCCTGGAGCATGGTAATATGGACTCTATTTTTCCCCTAAGGATCATCATTGAGAAATACAGGATGAGGAATACGCCTCTACATTTTTTTCTGGGTTTACAGAAGGTCTTCGATTGTTTCGAGGTTTCTCGTGATGATCTGGTGGGCACTAAGGTCCCAAGGGGTGCCAGAAGATTCCGATTCCTTAGTTTGGACCGCTGTTAGCGACTCTACACTTTCCTATCACCGTCGGAGTAGACCAGGGATTTGTTCTTAGTTTATTTCTGTTCAAAGTGATATTAGACGTATTGTCGAACAACATTAGAAATACGCATGAGCAACTTCCGTGGTTGTTCGTGTATGTCGACTTTATTACGCTGGCAGATGCGAACAGAAGGCGCCTGGTGCGACGTTTGAATTCGTGGCAGAGGTCGCTTGGGAACGGCGGTTTGAAATTAAATGTGGCAAATACTAAATACTTGACCAACACACTGCAGATACCACATCTGGCGCATAGGCGAAGATACGATCGAGTACATGGATCAGACAGTAAGTAGGTAGGATCTGTACTATTTAGCGCGCCGGAGGACTTCGACCACGACTTCAAGGCTCATGTCTCAGTAATTTAGACTAAGTGATGTGAGAGTAATCGATATTCCCTCGCATCCCACTAGTGATGACTAGTGGGTCGCATTCTAATGAATGTAATTGTGAGTCTTCTTGTAACAAAAAATGATCTATACAATCAAACACACAAACTTATTTTCGTATTTACATTAGTAAGGATTAACATTTTTTGCACATAAATTATATATGTAGCTTCCATGAAATTATGTAGGTATAGTATAACGGAATTTAAATAAAAAATCGATATACATATTTTTATAAGATAGATAACAACCATAACACAGAACTATGTTCCGGTTATAATGCGAACCTACTTGATTAATGATAAAAAATATGAAATTAAAAAAATATATTAACTAGCTGTGGCCTGTGTATGTAAAATCACAGTTTTGACCCCTAACAGTTTCATTAAAATCCATTCAGCCGGTTTTGAGATTATTCGGCTAATTCTTGTCGATAGACTAAAATTTTAAAAACGGTTACTTATTACAGTTAATTTTTCCTGTGTTATTCTTTTTGGAAATCGAAAAGTACAAACGTGATACATTTAATGTTAATATTTAAAGCTTGTATTTTAATTAGAATATGTTCATATTAAAAAAGCTTTTACATTTGCTTCCGAGCAAAAGGAAATATTTTTTTATTACCCTAATATATGTAGATAAGTACATATACTGTGCACTACAGTGTATCTTCTATGCCGTCCAACCGATAACCATGAAAGTTAGTACAAATAATTACAATTATACATAAGTATTTTAATCTGTTTGTTTCTTTTTTACGACTTACTGTCTGAACGGACCGAAACAGCCAGGAGACATGAAAATTCAGCTTCCGTATGTTTATGCCCACAAAACTCAGAAACTAGTTGATGGATTGACTTGGAATATTGCGACAGAAGAGTATTTTATATAGATTAGATTAAATTAGATACCATTTTATTGCTAACTAAAATAAACAATTACAAAATGTATAATTACAATACTTCTTGGCAAAACAAGAGGCAGCCTATCGCTAAAAGCGATCTCTTCCAGGCATCCTGGATTAACTAATCTAGCGATGTAGGTGGAGCATAAAAAAGATAGGGACTGTACAATTAAAATATACATACTTATTTAAAATTAATACTTATATATATATATATATATATATATATATATATATATATATATATATATATATATATATATATAAATCCAGACACTTTACTTTTTATATATACTTTATATATACTTTATATTCTGTATATATTTAGGTTCTGTATATTTGTGTTCACAAAACTCAAAAAGTAGTCTATGAGTTGACTTTAAATTTCATCGTTTGTATAATCTAAGATTTCACACTACGCCACAGTGGAGCGTTGTCTCAGTTAATAGTAATTATACACATGTTAATCATATAAACTTAATATAGGTACCAAGATGCATCTAAATTTGCAAAACTGCCACTTTCCCTCAGAGATGCGTCATCAAAGTCATCATAATATGTATGTAGGTATGTAGCTCTGCAAGGATAATGCAATAACATGTTATTTACCTTTTAAAGTTTGTATTTTCCTAGTGCATTTACCTACTTGTGGAAACAGGAAAACTTTCTACTTATTACTTGGAAAGGTCTAAAGATAAATCTGATAATTCTTGTATTTATATTATAACACAATTAAGAACAAGTGGTCGTGTGCTAGTCCTACTCATATGAAAAATATAATTTTTTATATAAAAGTCTTATTTAACCCAATTTTAAATAATTAAAAATCTTATTGGGGTTGACCATTTTTTGGCAGAACAAAATAATTACACTTTACTTTGAATTGTAGAAAGAAAGATATCTCTGAATTCCATTTTAACCCATTGGTAACCCATAATGTCATAAATATTTTTGCAAATTAGACACCCAATATTTATAAAATTCTTATATGCACGTAAACCTGTATATGTAATGGTAATATCAGCCTTAAACGTCCCACTGCTGAGTTTAGACCATCCCATTGTTGGTGAAACAGAGAGTATGCCCGATACGCTTGTAAAGATTGATTGTCGGGATTCATATATTAATTATCGTGGTAGGCAGGTTTCCTTACAATTATCCTTCAAATGTTTAAATACGCACATTGCGTCAGAAACCTGGGTAGGTTTGATAGTGATACATCCTCTATACAGCTAGGATTCCAACCCAATTCATATAAATGTGATATGAATAATTTATCCACGAAACTATCAGGTCTTTGACTTTTGATCATGGCATCAAATGTAAGTAATTATACGCCAATAGATTTGATAGCGTAAACTATCTTCAGCTTTCTTACATGACGTAACAAATTACATTAAACTGATAGAGTTTTATTATTATAATTTTGTACAAATATCCTTTATTAAAATTACAGGTAAATGTACTGGGCTTGAAAATTAGGTTAATTATAAGTTACATTCTTAAAATGGCGTAAACATGAATAAACACTTGCGCCGTGTCTGGACGAAGCCGTATTACCTCCCCACTGACGTTAAACTTTAATTGGCAGCGCGAAGTTGCTCACCCTGATATGCCGGATGGGATTTCGAGTAACACGGTCACCTTAAGGCTAGTAGCAACGCCAACGTCCTTGAGGGATTTTCAGCACTGATTTTTTGGGCGATAGCGCAATTCCATAGACGCGGTCGTTTTTCAGATGCATTATTATTTTATTGTGAATAAAATAAACTAGTATTTTAAAAAACAAATATGTATCTGTCTTTTATAAAGATGTAGATTTTTGAAGTGAAACATCTTTAGAATCGTTGTGATTTGAAACTCGATGAAATGAAAAAGTGACACTAAAATGAGCTAAACATATACATCTATAGGATTAAGCCTGCCAGAGAATGAGATAGAATATTTAATAATTTAAACACTAAGCTCATTCAGATAGACGGAAATATTTTAAAGTTTTTCGTTAATACTTCAAATTGATAGAACACATTATAACTAATTTAAACACTATTCTCATACGGATAGAGTTGGAAATGTTTTTTTTTAACTTTAATATATTAATAGGATATATATAATATATGAAATGTGACGTCATGAAATTTACAATCCCTCCCACCCCTTGTGACACTGTTTTACTTCTAATGCGTATGAACTGCACTCACACACATTTTTTTATCTTGTTTTGATAAAGGTTGAAGTAATAAAATAGTTTCATATCAATAATTTGGAGATGATGTGGTGAATTTTTTTCTAACTTAAAATAACCCCACAAAAATTACGAAAAATCACGTTACGTCTCATATCATGAAGATTTATATATTATTTTTTTGGTTAATTATCACTACCAACGAACAGTTGTTTCGTTTGCACTCCACCTTCGCGACCTTTTGCAGCAGCAGGAACCTTAACACATCCCTATTGACCTTTTAATTTCTTTTTCACTTTCTTACTGCATTTACATCTATAACATTTAATTATGTGATTTTCAACTTATTCTACGTGTGATGATCGTTCGAATTTCGACTAGGTATAAAGTAGACGGCATAGTATAACAAACGGGAGTTACACCAGTGACTAGGTAATACGAAATGATCACTTTAACTGAATTACATTATTTTACAATTACATTAAACCTATGAATCCATTTCACGGGCTACGAGTAAGCAGAGAAGATATTCTGTACTTACTCGTAATTTCGTTATGTATATCACCCATAAATCTTGTCAACTAATTCAAAATGGTGTTCATTCGAGATAAAGCTTCTAAAAATATGAGCGATACCTCATTTGATTTCGAATGACATTTAGAAAAATGTATCGCGAGGATGTATTAAAAAATTGCAATAGTTATTAACAAATTAAGATGAAAAAAGGCGGCATATACTTTTTTGTTAATAACTTTAAAATTGTTGAATTGTATATTTTGTTATCAGTATAACACATAAAATAATATTTTATGGTATTAAATACCAATTTAAAAATTTGAAAAAATACGCTACTATCTAAACACTTGCAAAAAAAATAAAGTACCGTTAGAAATAAAATGTAAATTTGTCAAAATGTTATTTTTTTATTATTGCAGGAGTTCAACAAACAGGCAGACTGACTCATCTCTGACTGCCTTTTGTTAGGCCGTTATTTGTATCATATATTACTGTAAAGTAAATACAATTTTTCTATGTTTATCATATACTTAAAAAGTAGGTAGTTTAAGTATGTGTATTTAAATTATGTCCTATCTAATTCTCTGCACCACCTATATCGTCAGATTAGTTTAACATATTCTTTATATTAGGTTGCCTGGAAGAGATTGCTTTAAGCGATAAGGCTGCCTATTGTTTTTAATGACAATATTGTAATCGTATATTTTTTGTTTTTATTATTGTTTGTTTGGTGAGGAATAAAGTGTTGTCTATCTATACTTACTGAGTAAAAAATGGGGAAACACCACTTTGTTCGCATTTTATTTCATAATTAACAATGAGATTGATTGACACAAAAATAGATTTTTATAAAAGACTGGGAAAAAGTATTACGTTCGTTTATAATTGGTAGATAATACATTTGAAGGGAAGGAATATATGAACAAAGTCGTAGTTCATCTGCTGACATTAAGCCTAGAAATGTATGAGATTTAATATCTAATTTCCCAAATACATACATACCATGGTCTTTCAGCTTGTGCGTGAAGTAAGGGTGTAGTCATGCTAGCCAAGATTTCCTATAGCTAGCAGTTAGATATATTATTGTAGGAATATTCATATTAAAGATTGCAAGAGCCCGTATAACCCGAAGTACTATTTCATAGTATATAAAAATAGACTTAGTTCAAAATCTTAAAAAAGATTGACGTTTAAAAGACCCTGAACAGGATATACTACTTATTAAAAATTAGCACTCAATTCTAGATCTGATATAATTAAGCCGGTACTAGGAAACCTGTATGCGCTAGATGACCTACCCAAGGCTAGACCGGTCGCGGCTATCTAATGTGTTAGGAAACTGAGAAAAACGCAAAGATTGTTGAACTACAAAAATAGAATACCAAATCGGACATCATCAGTTCTAAAATGAAATTAAAGTATACAGGTTTTTAATAATGTCCCCGAATTCGATAAAGGAGCGTCAAGTCTTGAGCTTCACCTGTTTTTACCGTTACATTGCATCGACCTCCCCTAAAATATTGCAACCTCGAAGCCTACATTTATTTGTATGACTTTCTCAAAAATATCCACATGTACCTACACGCACTTGCATCAACTTGTACACAATTTATGCGTGAATTAATCCAAAAAGTACGAAAACTTTTTACTTTCTTCACAGCATGTTCGGTTTCGATTTCACATGACATTGTTTATTTTAGAACCAATTTTGCTTGAGCCGCAATTTTGATTCAATTAATTGTTTTATGCTATATCAATAAACAGTTGTTTATCGAAGGCTTAATGATTATCATATCGAAATATAGATTAAATCGCATTAATCTTTCGAAATTATCAGACAACGTAATCACAAGTTGAACTTATTTGTTGATAATTTAATTTAGTTTACCTATAATATTCGAACTGTGAAGTCTTTATGATGTCGGAGAAAGTAAAGAAAAAGCCGCCTTTTTTTAATTTCAAGCGTTGGAATAGTCATAAGATGAGTGAGGATTTGATGACGAGTACGCCTTCGCCAGCTTCGCCTAAAGTCGTAGCACAGGATGGTTTGCAAGTGTACAGGCCACCAAATGGATCAGTTTTGGCAAAAACTACAAGTTCCAACACAGAACCCAAGCCTAGGAAGTAAGTCCTTTTAGATAATTGTTTATTACAAATCGTTTATAGTCTTGTGGTAGTTAAAATTCTTATAAAAGTCCAGGACCGCACAATAATTATGTTCTAACTTTACTTTTCTATCAATTATTTAAATTGAAATTTGTTAGTTATTGTCATATTTTTTATATCCATATTGTTAAAGGTAGTTAGCAATTTTTTTAATAGATCAGCAGAGAACCTCGTACATTGTATATTCCCCTGTAAGCTATGCTTATGTTATAAGTAGTATAGACAACTCCGGGGCTCCCAGATACTCAGACAAGAGTGAATAATGGAAGGTTCCTTTATGAAATTTTAGTTTTCCACAAATAAAACTTCTACGTTTCAACTAGGCATTTGCTACTTTATACTGCTAAAGATAATTCCGCTTAACCTTATCGCGTTAATTGATTTACTTTGTTTTTTATCAATAATAATATTAACACCAATTTTAAATTTAATGACATAGGTTTGTTGCATTAAATGATTCATACTAGTAGGTACATAAAAACTATAGTACCTTTTCACTTAGTTAACAAATGTCTATGAAAATATATATACTCAAATAATAATTACGTTATAAGTACCTTCACAATAGAAAAAGAAGCTTACTAGATTTCAGTCTGTTATTATAAATTTCTTGTTTAATATTCATAATACAAAATTTGTAAAAGTATTTTAAATAGAAAAAGCTTCCGCTCAATAAACTTTGACTACGTATTGTTTGCAGAAATAGCATGCTTTTTTATAAATAGTGTGTGAATTATCTGGCTTGAACAATGACTATATTAAATTTAATAAAAATTAGACTTAAAATCCAGGAGGTGGACAGGAAAGAAACAGTCGAACAAACACGTTTTCTCAAAATTAGAACGATTTCAGCTTCAATATAAAAATTAATAACTGAATGTTGTTACGTCAATAGTATGGAAGTAGGTTTCCATGATTGGACTACGATGGAGTAATTGTTATATGAAGGAATCGTACATAAGATAAGAATTACACTTACGTGATTAAAAAAGATTCTTCAACAAAATTTAGTTTGATTAAAATTTTCTAATTCTACGGACTATAACTTAGCGTTACTTTATTATTACAGGTTTTCAGCAGGTGGAATCAAAGAACTCGTACAGTGTCCTTTGTGTTTGGAAATTCTTCATAATCCGAAGATGCTGCCATGCCAGCATACTTTTTGCATGGCTTGTCTCAGTGTGTATATCGAAGGTTGGCCTTTTTATTAAAATCGAAATTTTATAACTATTACCACTTTCGTAGTAATTGATCAACGCTTCATATAACATCAGCGACTTCTCTTCTAGTTTCATTGTTTATGAATTACCAGCGGCCCCTCCCGGCCATGCATGGGTGGTTTATGGCAATTTTTTTACATTATTAAAGTTTTAGAAGGGCTCCCTATTTTTTTCTAGTTATAAATATAGCGTATGTTACTCGGGAATAATGTAGCATTCTAATGGGAAAGAAGTTTTGAAATTAGTCGAGTCGTGTTTTTGAGTTTATTCGTTACAAAAATACAAATATTTCCTCTTTATAATATTACTATAGAAAAATGCATTAATATTACAAATATTTTTTTTCTATAAATAGAGCAACAACAAAATTATTTTATTTTGTTATGTCTCATTTTTATGAATTTACAAAGATATTTTAATAGAAAGAGACATCATTATTGTTTAGTCTATTGTTGTATTCGCTACTTTTATACAGGTACAATGACTGTCCACGATTATCGGATCACCGTTTCAGATTTAATTTATTTCATCATCACTTGCCGATTGCCTTTCTTTATCAATATTACTCGTAGATGTTATAGATAAATACAATTAATTTTATTGATCAGTATCAACTATCCGTTTTAAAAGCCATTTGAATAACTTCATAAATGGCGTGTAATAAAAATGTATTGCAATATATTTAAATATAGCAACTGTTTATCTGTAACAATCAAAGAATATTTGAAGCAATTATTGCAGTCATGAGTGTCATTAGAAGAGATATTAAATTTATTATAATAACTTTATTATTTCAGATCAAGTCGTGTTCGATTGTCCAATCTGTAGGACCAGAATCCAAGTGCAAGGCATGAATTTCATCGACGAATTGCCATCTAATCTTTATATAGATTCTTTGCTAAATTTGGTTGGAATCACGAACAACGCTCACGTCAAGACTTCTACTCCTCCCACAACACCTTTAGGGAGTAATACCAATATGCAGAGTGTTGACCTATTTGCTGCAGGAGTACGTTGTTCTCAATGCAAAACTATGTGTGACAATGCAGATGTCACAGCCTGTCAGCATTGTAAATCGGTAAAAAAAAACAACAGCAATAGATTATTATATTATAAACCATGGAGTACACGATGCATTTTTTTTACATTTCTTGTCTGTTTGTTCGGGACTCACGTAAAACTACTGGGTCGGTTTCGATGCGGTTTTCGTTGACAGTAAAATTCTTACACTTATAATCTGCGCTTCTTTTTATCCCGGGAATCCCGCGGGAATTTTTCTGGGAATGACTTAAAGTAGTCAGTTTGAAAAAAAAAACGAATTCGAATGCGATTTTTTCAGTGATCGATAGCAATGTTTATGTAATAATATGGAATATTTTTTCCCTGGGAATCCCGCCGAAATTTTCCCGGAAGCACTTTGTAGTTGTTTGGATGCATACAAGTTAGCTTATTCCGACACAGTTCTTACTAAAACGATAGCTTACATTCTTTTTTAAAAATCTGCGATACTTTGTGTCCCGGGAATCCCGAGGGAATTCCAAGTCAAGCGTGCATATCCTAGTTAACAATAAATTTTTTATCGCTTGATGGACATAAATAAGCAGACTACCCACGTGACGGGAAGTGGTTACCGTTGCCTACGGACGTTTCTAAGGGCCAGGCCTCCGCCAATTTGTTGCCGCCCCTGAAAAATGTTATGACGCTTTTCTTGAACAACCCCATGTCATAGCATTAATTCATGTGTGTAAAATCAAAACCAGCTTATTGCAGGTTTTTTTAATAAATTAATTAAAAACTTCGATTTCAAAAACATAACATAATTTGTTCCTGTTAATTTTGTATCCCCAAAATGTTTATACTAAATGAATACAGTGGGTAATAACTTTAAATAAGTATTTAAAACAGTAAAGCTGTATGATTCCATTATGATTGATTTAAAAAAGTTATGATTTTTTAATTATACTTAACTTAAATTTGGTTTTAATATAATTGAGTCAATTTATTATTACTGTTTGCTGCTTTAAAATGTTACTTCACTTTTCAATAAAAAATCGAAACAACACTGAAAGTACTATTCAGGCGGCATTTAAATAAAAGAGAGCATTAATAACATTTAAAAAAATCTAATATATAGGTAGCAGTATAGTCAACACAATGGTGTACCACAACATCAATTATGAATTTAAATTCTCATCCAATAAATGAAAGTGGAGATTGTTTTCAATGTGTATTCCGTCGGGAATTTTGTATTTAATCACTTTTGTCTTTTGCAATAATATCGTTTTTTTAATGCTTAATGGTTGTTAACTATCTGTGACATCCTATTAAAGGCACATTTTCCTAACAAATACGGATACCTCGCCCGCGGAAGCCGCTCAAGTCGTGGCGTTGCTGGATTCAGGGTATATATAGTTAGCGTGTTATGGCTGCACCACTACATCTTAGCCTCTCTGCTATCAATAATGTATCAGCGTTATCGGGAGACTGGTATGTTTACTCGCCGTCCAGGATCTAGTATATCTGAGCAAAATGACCAGTATATTGAGTCAGTTTATCTAAGAGATCGTCACTATAACTCTATACAACTGCATCAGCGGCTCCGTGAGATAAAAACAAAACACGATAGCTAACGAAATTTAATTTTAATGTGAAACATTAATATTCGTTAAACGATACCTTAAAAGAAATACAAAACTCGTTCAAAGCCAAACTTCAGAGGTGTTTCGATTTTTTTATAAGAAATGTATAACAATCAATACCGTCGCTTTTGATTATATTGTTCCCATCCTTTTAGTATAATCACTTTGTTATTTAATAGTACATTATGGTACTAGTGTGTAACATTGGTGATTACCGCCGAGGCGCCATTGAGACTCGAGCCGTAGGCGAGGGTCTTAAGAGAGCGGAGGACGGTAATCATCAATACACACGTGTATCATACGACGTTTTTCAACACACTTGTGAATAAAATAACAACAAAAACTCATTTTATTTAGTAGATAAAAAAAAGTTATATATGAGTGAAAGTTTTATTTATTAAACACGTACGAGTTAAAATTATCTATTTAAATAAGAAGTTTCATGAAATGAGCAAGCAATAGGAACATTAATTTATTTGTTCTATAGAACACGATTTTTTTTTTTGAATAAAAACTTTTTTAAGAACAAAGCAACTCAACCAATAAAATTAAAAAAAATATCTATAACTCACTAGTGAGTTATAATGTTTTTTACTCACAGTTTGATAATGGGTGTCATTCTGTGCCTAATTGCGGTGACCATAGAGCCACTTTATGAGCAAGTGTGTTGAAAATAATATAATTCGATTTACAGAAGTTCTGTCGGGTTTGCTGGCCACAGCATTTAGATGACATGAGAATTCAAATAGGAGGAATATTAAAGCAATTAGACTCTGCTGCTAGTCGCTTAGAACACAAAATTGAACATTATAAGGTTTGTTATTAAACTATCGTCGTACTTAGTATCTTGCTGAAGAATTTTGATGCTGTATTTGAATGTTCATTTTAATTTGTCCTTTTTGACACAACTCCTTGTTTCCGATTTTTACATAATCAAGTGTTGAAATTTTATTATATACCTAGTTACCCATTTCGGAAATACTTTTTTTTAAATACCGACATTATATACTCTATATATATATATACTCTAACAGCTTTTGATTACAATTGATAACTGAAAACAATAAGAGAACGTTACTAAATTTCTGATTACAGGATCGTTGTGAACGTATCATAGAACAAATAAATATAGCAGCAGATGACAAGATAAACGCAATTATCGAAACCAAAGACAACATGATACAGGAAGCTACACAATTGCAGAAATCTGGTGACCTATCAGCTCTAGCTTTAAAGAGTTCACTTGACGAAGCTAGAAATGTAGCATCGATAGCTATGGCCGCTACTGACGCCGTAAATGACCACAGCAGGGTTAGTAAAACGTCATTTTCAAATACTCTAAATGTCAATATTTTTTATTTATTTTATTTTATTTTAATATAATAATTTTAATATAATACAGTCTCCATTTTAGGTAGCTTAGTACTCGTGTCTTATTTTAATATCGTAATTTTATACTTTGGCCCTGGTGTGCACGGCTATTTTCTGGCCATTAGGCCAGATATATAGTAAGATAAATAGTAAGCATTAGCTTACTATGAGAAAATAAAAATTTAGAAAATACCTGCATACCAGATTGCTGATATGAAAAATTTGCCAATTTCTCTTAAGTAAGCTAAGTAATTTTCTCTAAAATACTGTATTTTTTAAAGTTTATGGCTTGGCAACTAGGCCTTTAAGCCAGACGCAGTTGTATTGTAGGCTACAATCCACACCATTTAACGGAATTCTTGTGGAAACTCGAAAGGCCACATTTGACTATACAGTTCACATTTCTCACAAAAACACATAATTACTACTTAAAAACTATCAATATCCTACAACTATTGTTCATTTTAAAGTAATTTTACACATTTTTAGAAAATAAAACTGCACAGCACAACGTCCCCTTTTGGTTCCCGCCAAAAACTCCCTAAAATACTGTATATGACTGGCGGCTACAGAGTCGTTTTATCTCTCACAAACTTCTGCCAGTAATAACTTCACAGACGGATAAAGAACACTCAAACCATTATTTATCTATGTAGAGCATGTACTAATGGTAACATGCTGAATGTATATTTTAAATTATTTTGTGTGTCGGTTCTTCAACAGTCATACGATTGTCACTTACGATGCAAGTTATTTCATCAATTGCAACGAATTCAAAAACTGAATACATACATAGGTACATCTAATTATTTATTTCTAATAAATTATGCTTGTTTTATAGTCTTACACTAATTAAATCACATCAATAATGCGATACGAATAAGAGGAAATTATCGCCAATACCAATATTTCTTTTTCAGATTGAAATTATGAACACAGTTCAATAAATTTATATGAATCTGTACATGAGTTCGTAATTTTAAAATACAGTAGGCAATGTGAACTTGAATCTTAGTTTATTAAGGAGTAGCTTACAAAAATATTTATCATTTTCAATAATAAGTTGATATATCTAATCATTTTCAATAAAGATATAATTATGGAAAAATCTTTGCTTGTGTTTATATCATAAATATGTTATACTACACATTTTCTACGTTGTTTTTATAATTCGTTTGGCGTTAATTAATTAATTAATACAGTGTCTCTACATTAAAATGTTGAAGAATATTGGGTTGGTCCCGGCCCATATGAATATTTTAAGAACATTCTGTTCGAACAAAATGAACTTGACTTTTAGGCACTTTACCCATAGAAAACGGTGACCTTGGATAGGTATTTTCTACTAATAGTCTTAGGGGATTATAGGTAGAGTAAATAATAATATTAATTAACTAGGATTAGTTAAAATTAAGTCTAGTTAGAAAACTAAATTTAATCTTAACTAATCCTAGTTAATTAATATTATTATTTATTTAACAATCTTATACTTTCACAGTATTATAAATCTAACAGTCAATCTTAGTACATCATAGAATCTGTGTACTAAGGATTAACTGCTAGAAAATAACTGAATCTTTTCCCAATATACAGGTGACAACTTTCATGAATCTACACCACAACGCCGTACAACTTATGTCGGACGTATCTAAATGGGATACAGAAAGCTTTGTTTTTGACAAAGAGAATTTTCGTATTGAAATAGACTCAACTACTCCGTTAGACGCGGAATCAGATGAACCCTTGCCTGAGGCAGCGAAACAGAACAACCCTTTGGAAAGCGAAGAAAGCTTAGCTTTATATTATAGGTACGTAGACACTCAGAATCGAATAATCTTAAATAACAGCCATTGAACTTCTCGATGAGTTTTTGGCTGAAATTTGAGACTCTTTTTGTTGTGTAGTTTTATTTACAAAAAGAAACATAATTAATGCGATTAAGTATTAAGATATTGTTAATGATTTTCAAGAATTGCGTGTTTATGTGGAAAACTTCAACAGGCGAAATATTATTTGAATTTGGAGAACTCCCGTTAGTTGACGGTAGACAAAAATCTATAAGTACTTAAATATGGCTGAGGCTACAATGGGGGTATTATGCCTTCTTGCTTTAAGATAAATTTAAAAATGTCATATCCATGTCTTGTATAGCTAATCGTATGAAAAAACCAATTTCTCGTTTTAGTCGTTTGAATTTAAGTCTAAATATAATTATCGCAGCAATGAGTAACAAAGTTAAAGATAATTTATGACCTTTACAAATTGCAATCAATTTTAGTTACGAAAATTACTCTCTCTACATTTTAAATCAATCATATTTAAAGCTTTTGAGTATGGAAGTAAATTCACATCAAGAGATTGAAACAAACTTCTTAGATTGTTTATTACTGTTGGTGCAATAACTATGTTATATCTGGATACTTATGTATTGTTGAAAGAGAAAATTGTAATGAAACTTGTAATACGGTACCTAGTACTGGTATGTGAGACCCGTTTATCTGCGTGAGATTCTGCCTTTAAATTCGAAGACTCGTGTTCAAAAATAGGAGATTTATAAATTAACATTATTTTTTAATAATTTAATTAATTAATTATTATCATGTTTTATTTATTCTATCGAAATAGCTTCTTTGTATTATGTAAATAAACAACGCCTGATGTTTCTATGCAGGCAAAGTAAGCGACAATTTGTTTAGACACAGTTACAGCAAAATTTCAGTTACATAATTATATTTGCTGTCTCTCTAATGTCCCTGCTCCATCTGGGATAATGTTAGTGTTAGTGACCATATCACGCAGATAAAGTTAAGGGTTTAGCGTTATATGTGGTGCGTCTTTGCTATTAATTGTTAATTACGTTGTACATTAACAGATAACGTATGTATGTAGCAAATCTACTAAAAAGCGGCAGCACATTGGTAGCACCTTTGGTGTTACAAATAACCATAGGCGATGGTAACCGCTTTCCATCAGGTGGCCAGTCTGCATATCTGCTGAAGTCATGCAATAAAAACAAAAGAACCTGGCCTGTTTACCCATTATACACCGCCTTACTTCTATTTAGAATGGGGGGCAGGCATAATGCCTGTAGGAATCAAGAGTTGGCTAGCATATAAATACCTGTTGTGTGAAAGAAAATCTAAAACAACACGTTTTCGAGTTATAGTCTCCCCAGCAACATATGTTTAGTTCATAATTATTATGTATATATATATTCGTGTTTTTATAATGCATTTTGAACTAATACTAGATTTAACAAAGTAATTTTTATGAATAATAATAATTAGTACTCAAAGAGCTTGGTTGCGATCTCATAGATGACAGGCAATTAGTTAGCTAAGATACTTAAAGTCCTTTATAAGAGAGAAATTGATGTTTTGTAAGTAACGTTTGCGATTTACACTTTGTTACTGACACTGATGTAAATGAGATAATAAAACAAGAAATTAAATTACAGCCGTTTAACATTAATTAGCAATTAACTGTCGCTTAGTATTTTAGCATCAATAACAGCTCTGTTCCTATCAGTCATAAATATTTTATTATCATAGGCGTCAAGACGTTTAGCAAATGTTTTTATTTGTTGCTCTACAGAATTTTAGTTATTTTTTTTTATATTAAATTATAATAAATATAACCAGGGCTCTCTCGTGGGGGCACGCAGGGGCACGTAGTGCCCTTAAAGCAAATTTCTAAAATATCGAAAAATTGCCATAACAACTGAAAAATGAAAAAAAAAAACAATTTTGGTAAACTTTACAAAAAAAAAGTCTTTTAAATAGGTTTTTTGGAGTGGAGCTACAAACAAAAAATTATAGACACAACTTTCGAGAATTAGGGTGCCCCCAAAAAAGAATTGACAAAAAAGGCCTGAATATAACTATGCAGTTATTTTAAGTGCGATTTAAATATGTTTTGTTTGTTGAAATTTCTAACACTTTTCAGTAGCCGTGATCACAGAATGATGAAATTATAAAATTAAAGAAATAATCATACTTAACCGATAGAAGCGGTTATAAAAAAACAGTAATTCTACTCACAGTTTAAGCATTAATATAATTCCATGACACTACCCACATTCCTTAATACATGTTTACATCACATTATTTCACTTATTCGCTTATTAGTCACGTGAAAGATTTCTATGAAAAACTCATGAGTTGTGCGTTCGATTATTCTCACAGCCAGCAGCGTTAACCTCGCGTGTTTCGTTCGAGACTGCCGATGCAATTTCAAGAATTTTCTTATAATTAATGTAACGAAATATATCACGCGCCTAATAAATAGAAAAGTTAACCGAAGTATTTAGGTATCTCTTTAATACTAGGTTTCTATATATTACTAATTATTCATTGTCAATTTTCTACCAATAGTAAGTTAAAGCAATGTATAGTAAGGTATAGAAACCGGTATAAGTCAATGCACAAACGCCTAAATAACTATTTCTACAGTTCTAGGAAGCTGTACTTTTACCGCTGTGTAACATCTCAATTAATGAGAAAACATGCATTATAAACTTTCTTCGAACAGTCTTTTTGATTTAGGCATATTATTATAATGATGTATGTAAATTAATTTTCGATATCAAGAATAAGAATGTTATTATAATACTTTTTATATAGGAAAAGGAGATAGTTTCTCATTCGAATTAGCATCCATTACTGGACGAAGTCCCAAATTTGTGCATTATATACACCGGTTCTCTGATTTTCCTCATCGAATTCTTATATGTGGGTCATGTCTTCGTTCCACCTTACTGGAACTGGGTGCGTAGTCTCTACTCAATCTTACTTACTATTATGCATGCGAAAGTTTGCATGGATGTTTGTGGTTCAATCACGCCAGAACAGCTGAAGGGATCTGAAAAAAAATTGGCAGAGAGAAATTATAGTCTGGAATAGCACATATCTACTCTTTATTTCTGAAAATGTGCGGTTCCTGTGGGATAGATTTGTTTTTCACAGAGGGCGTGTGGTACTCCCAACGGCCGTTCCTCCACTCTCGTCTATAAAATTTATATTAACGCGAGCGAAGCCACAGACAAAAACTAGTCGGTCATATTCCTGAGACAAAGTTCTGTCCTGTTAGTTAACCGCCCTATTGTCACTTCAATTTATAAATTAACCAGTTATAACGGTTAGATTGGATCTTTTCGTTTTGGAGAGAACACAGTAAAAATTACGTAAAATCCTTACAGGTCCCGCAATTTCGTCCCGCACCACGTGTGGCGTAAAACGTCTCGTCCTTCCGGTGTGGGTCTCAGTCCTTGGGACAACAATTTATACATCTGTGGCATGGACAGTCATAGCGTTCTGGTCGTGGAACGGACTCAGGCGAAGATAGTCACCAGGCTATCGTGCGACGACATGCTGTGTCCCGTACATATTGCTTTTATGAAGAGCATTGGAGAGATTTACGTTACAGGTGACTATTTTACTTTAAAAAATCGGCAACAGCACTTCCATGCACAGAAAAGTGTCTTGTTGAGATGATGAATGGAAACTTTTCAGTTTTTGTCATATCTACATGAAGCACGAAATCTTCCTCTCTCTCTCTCATCTCTTTGTATCGGCGGATTCTACTTGCCCATGCAAAACGTTTTGAAACAGACTTTTTGCTTCCAAAAGTCTATACGTTCCGTGCCGTATATTCGCTGGGACTGATGGCAGTATCAGCAAATGCCTAAGCCACGAAACGCATAACTCGAGGCCGGCAATCGCCATCCCGGAGGCAGAAGTAGCCCGGAGTACTTAAATTTATTCAGAATCATCCATCTCATACTTAAAAATATAGAGCAACACTTATGTAATAATTATTTATCGAATTTTTAGAGAGGGGGGACCTGGCGATCAGTCAAACAGGTTTATAACCTAAAAAAGACACTAGGGTTTTCCTTAATCAATTTGTTGGTTAACTTACTAAATTATTCTTTTACATTTTTTAGATAAGTGGAAGCATTGCATACATGTCTTCTCTAAGGACGGAGGCTACCTAAGATCCATTGGCCAGAAAGGTAGTCGGATTGGCATGTTCCGATCTCCTGAAGGCATCGCAACAGACAATGCCCAAAGTCACATTTATGTTGTGGATACTGGGAATGATAGGGTTCAGGTAATATTTTATAATCAAAATTATACGTTTGGTAAATAATTTACAAACTAATATTTACAAAGAAGAAACTAAACCTAATTAGTTACATTCTTTTCTACCTATTGATCTCTTGAGATTATAAGAATACTGGGTTTAGGTCACTATCTTTTATTGGTAAGGTGCCCACTAAGTTTCCTCGTTCGATCAACTTAGTAATTCGTTGTTCGAGGTAGCTTATGATCACTTAAAAAGTCAATTAGCGTTACAAGAAGTCTTTAGGACCATGGCTCCAGAAGCCGAAAGGACCAAAGCGTCTCCACAGCAAACGGTACAAACAGATAACTATGATGAAGGATTGAATATTTATGCAGTATATATTGCATATAGCTACAGAACACTAAAAATTAGTTTCGCTTGAAACTCTAATTGAAATTGACAACATTTTACTAATTTAATTACAGATTCTCCAACCTGACGGAAAAGTGGTCGACCAAATTGGTGTAGTAACAAAGCCGCAAGCAACCCATACCTCAACAGTCTGGGAATCCAAAGAAGTGACCTGCACTGAACTGAACGCACCAACTGCAGTAGCTCTCACAAATGACAGAGTTATTATCCTTGACAGTGGAAACCGAAGAGTTAAAATTTACAATAAGCAAGACAAAAGCAAGATCACAGAATTCGGCTCGTTAGGTCAAAGAAAAGGTCAATTCAGACAACCTGAAGTTTTAGCCGTTGATCCCCTGGGTTATATTTTAGTGGGTGATTCGGGTAATTGCAGAGTGCAAGTGTTCAAGCCTTCTGGGCAGTTGATAAGGGTTTTCGGGGGTCTGGGAACACAGCCTGGGAAATTCGGTTGGATTTCAGGTATACACGTCACTAAACAGTTGGATATTATTATCAGTGATACTAGGAATCATGCAGTAAATTTCTTCTAAAATTAAGTACAATATATCTCAAAAGTAACTCTTATGTCTGTGTCCGGTGTCTGTCTGTTTACGTATCACAGTTAGTTATTTCAAACAACTAATTGAGGGATACGAAATATGTTTTGAATAAGTAGGTTTTAGTAATTGCTCCAAGAGAAAATTGAAATTGAAAGGTTGAGCCTTATAATCAAGTAAGGTGGAAACCCAATTAAAAGGCTGTATTACATTTTTGTCTATTTTGACAATATAAGTTTTCCAATAATAAACCAATATGCACAAGCGATGACTGATCCATCAGAGCCGAAAAATTTGGACACACTTTCTACGTATTTCTTCTTTATTGTTATAAAATTAGTTTAAATATTTATAATTTACATTTTTAATCTTTACAAATTAGGTATTAGGTGATTAATAAAAAATGAAACTCTTCTAACATTGATAGCACAGCACAGAGCTGCCTATTCGTAATATATTTTATGCATGCATCCTCTAAATATGAGTCCGACTCGCCCACGGCCACTTGTATTATTTAAAACTGAACTAGTAGAAGCCTGAAGTATATTGTCTGAAACTTCTTTTAAATATAGGTTATAGATAAGGATATAATAGAAAATTACAGATACATTAGCTTCGAGACGTATTTGTGTTTGTAGTAGTGTACGGCCAGCACGTAAATAAATGAATCAATACTGTTTATATATTTTTACATGTAGGTTCTTAATACGGAAACGAATAATATTAAATGTTATTAAAATAATAAATATTAATATTAAACATAATTTATAATACTAAATTTCTTCAACTCCAGATATTTCCTACCCATCCTCATCCTCACTTTCATCTGCCGAATCATTTGTGTTAATTCTAATTCGTTCTGATATTATATCTAAAGGGATAGAAAAGTGTTTGTTTACATGCCATTGACTCTTCAATATAAAATAAATTTTAGGGCAGCTGATCCCAGCCCTAAAATTTCTTTTATTTACTGAAGAGTCAATAGCATGTAAACAAACACTTATCTATTCCTCTACAGTTATGTTATTAAATTTTTACCATTAGCAATGTAAATAGTTATTATTTATTTGACTTTCATCATTGACTTTTGATTGTAAATAAATATGTATATTTTTTTTTAATGTAACGAACCTTTTTTTGCCGATTTTACAAGGAAATTTAAATTTCAACTTTATAATTTCTGTAAATATAAAAATACTACTACAAAGGCAAAAACGTTTCGAAGCGACTTCATCTGTACTATTTCATTAAATAAAAATAGATAATTAATAACAATATTTTATTTCATTATGAAAACAATCCCGAAAACAGAATTATGTAAATTAAAATTAATAATTGTTATTATGATATAGCACTGGTTGCAATAAATATAATTGTAGTTCATACATGCGTATTTTATTTATTAAAATTTAAAAAAAGAATGTCAATATCACAATGAAAAGATACATGACTAATGTTATCAAATTCAAATACATTTTTTTTAATCATATCATCAAAAATTATTTACTTAAACTGTTCCAAGGAACATTGTTTCTTTGGATGGAGTTATAAGCAGTCAAGTAAATAAAACGTCAATAAGTCCTTGATATATGTATTACGAACATAATTACAGACAGAAGGAATCGTCGAATATGTATACTACTGTCACGGGTTCTTGTTTGATTTATTCCTGCCACGGGTTCTGTTCAGCCATTATTAGACTGATCATTTCTGTCTTTCAATTTGGATGAATCAACCAAAAGGATCATATAAACGTACACTTGAATTATTCGATGTCGTTGAAATATATCCTTTCATTTCTGTGTCTTTCAACCAAATTGAATCTATTCCGTTTAATATCAGCATAAGAGATCGCTTTTCAGAGATGAAATCATGCTTTGTGCAATAATAACCCGTAAGTTTTCTGTAATCGTGTACAATCAAGTTTTATCTATCTTTAAGAATTGTTGGACACGTTTAGGACAGAACTTGGAACGAGTTTTAATATGGAGTTTTGAATTTGCAACCCAAAGCAAAACACCGCCCTCTATTATCTAAATACAGTAGTTGACAGCCAAACCAACTCACCCATATTTTCAAAGCAAACTAATTTTTTTACGAGTGATATAACGAATAGTAGGCCAAATAATAATAATACGAAAATAACTTATTATTTTTGTATAAATAGTAATAATAGTACATTATGGTACTAGTGTGTAACATTGGTGATTACCGCCGAGGCGCCATTGAGACTCGAGCCGTAGGCGAGGGTCTTAAGAGAGCCGAGGACGGTAATCATCAATACACACGTGTATCATACGACGTTTTTCAACACACTTGTGAATAAAATAACAACAAAAACTCATTTTATTTAGTAGATAAAAAAAAGTTAGATATGAGTGAAAGTTTTATTTATTAAACACGTACGAGTTAAAATGATCTATTTAAATAAGAAGTTGCATGAAATGAGCAAGCAATAGGAAGGAACATTAATTTATTTGTTCTATAGAACACGATCTTTTTTTTTTGAATAAAAACTTTTTTAAGAACAAAGCAACTCAACCAATAAAATTTAAAAAAAAAATTTATAACTCACTAGTGAGTTATAATGTTTTTTACTCACAGTTTGATAATGGGTGTCATTCTGTGCCTAATTGCGGTGACCATAGAGCCACTTTATGAGCAAGTGTGTTGAAAAACATTTTATACTATTATTTTAAAATAAGATTATAAGGTGTTAAAGGACCATTTTTAGTCTAGAAATTATTATATTATAATATGCCTCATCCGTAATTATGTTTGTTACAATGGAATATATACACTGCAGATTATACATTAATAATGTTAATTTGATTCTATCAATAATAAATATTTACTGACAACAACACCATCTAATTAAAACAGATGTCCCTCGGTGTTCTTAATTTAAGAGATTCAATAAATAATCATAGGGTTAAACGAGTTAATGTAATTTAAAACAGAATATTCAAAGCATATTACAGTTTTGTGACAACATATTGCATTATTATTGTAATTACATAAACACGTACATCAAAATTCATTAAAATGAAAAACATATTTTTTTTTAATATCGACAGGTGAACATACATTGTATATTCCCAGTATAAACATGAGGAACAAATGTCTAGCCATGCCGCCTCCGCCAGGTCCCGGTCGAAGGAGAAGGCCCAAGAAATGTTGGCTTGACATTGTGAAGGATGACATGTGTACCAATGGTCTCAAAACGGGGGATGCTGATGACCGTGCGAAGTGGAGTAGAAAAAGTAGGATAGCGGACCCTGGGCGTCGGAGTGAACGTTCCGACCGCAACCGGGATGAAACAACTCAGGCTTGTTATGGGTAATTTACAACGGAAACCTTTATGGCCGATACCAATAACGCTCAGTCAGAAGCACATAATGGTAAATTCAAAGTTTTACAAGCTCCAAATCCTTGAGTCAAGCACACCACCGCCAGACCATTTACATTTAATCAACAATTATGTTTTCAATTAAATTATCTATTATTATATTTAAACATTCTGATTAAAATATTATTTTAATACTAATGTAAATAACGGATCTATATTTAATAGCTAAATTATTATTCTTAATGTAACAATATATTATACTTATTTATAGGACGAAATTTCTACTAATTTCATTCTATGAGTTTTCTCATCATTTAATCTTATTGCAATGTACACTTCTGTATATTAGTTATAGTTAAAGCTGCTGTTTTACAATTAACAAAGATAATTATAGACCGTGAATAACTTTATTGATACACTTTAGCTACCAACGGATGGCTACACAATATACTGTATTATAAACATGGCTTTACTCTTTCAAATGTTGCTTCATTACTCCTTCAATTATCAACAATACAGACATTATATCGTCTTAATTCCATGTAAAATTACAATCATTTCTTGTTGGTTTTCCTTTTACATCTAAACTCGGGGCATAAAATGGCCAGTTTTAGAGAATAGGGAAGCGGACTAACAAATCAACGTAGGGCCGAGTCACACCGGAATGGCAGCGGCCCGCGGCCCCCGGTTTCGCCGCTGGCGGCCTCGCGCGCCCTCCAGACTTCACGCGCCTAGTCTCATCTTAACTAGTTTAGTTTCTTCATTCGGCAATGAAACTCGTGTGTTTGGAGTGAACATGATGGAATTGGTTATTATAGCACTTATTGCGGAAGAAGAATAAGAAGAAAGAAACAAACAAAGGAAAAAAAAGGGATATATGCCGCGGGCAGAACCCCGACAAGACGCACGTGGCGCGCGGCTGTTCGCTTCACCGCGGGCGGGTGGCGGCGGCGTCGCGACCTTTTTAAGCGATACTGGTCTTTTAAGTATGTAGATAAAGTTTAAAATTATTTCACACTGAAAGTGCTCGCTGCGACGCCGCCGGCCGCTGCCATTTCGGTGTGACTCGGCCCTTAGATGTTTTTTATAAAATTACAGACTGTCGCAGCATTTTGTACGAGCATACCTACTTATAAATAAGTAGGTACAAGAAAAAGGAGTCGAAGTGCTGATTAATTATTTTTCGAAATGAAATTTTAAAAGTTAGATGGTAAAATGTTATTTTAACGCCTGTTGTTTTATATGTAACAATATTAGGATTTATTATACCACATGTGCGCTCCCCTATTGTATTATAAATTTGATACGCATCTAGATATACTGGTAGATCAAAGATATTAGATAACATTCCAAATTATTTGGCAACTTGTCACACATGTAATACTAATCAGCGAAACTGGTTATTTTAACTCACTTGGGGAATATAATATAAAGGTAGGTGCGGACAAACATATAAGTAAATATATAACACAATCTAATACACACAATGCACAACAATGCTAAAGATCAATATAGGCATAAAGCCATCACAACAACAAAAATAAATTTTGGTGTAATTTAATATTATCTTGGAAGTAATTTAATGTCTGTTTTAATCTCTACAGTAGTCCGCGCCATACCTACTAAAAGAATTGTTTGCGAAGCCATCTGATGTTTACTAAAAAAAAGTATTCTAGAACGATACTAATGCGCAAACTGGCGCTTGAGATGTTATGTCCAAATGAAACTGTACTAACTTGATCTTTTTTATTTTATGACCTGGTAAAAGAGCTTGACTTAGCTAAACGAAGGATTTTTGACAACTCGAAATGACACATTTCACTGAAACTTTCCATTTCACACGAATACAGTTTTCTTGCACAAAAATTGACAATATTTAAAAAATATTCTTTATTTTTACCTAGGTTTATATCTTTTTCGAGAACAAATAATCATCCGTCAATTCCCTTTGAAAACTATTCACCGAAAGTCATATGAGACCCAGCGAGACTTTAATCATAATAATAATTAATCATCTCAAGTATCTATTTGCACGCGAGTATTGTTCTAGAATTCTCTTCATTTTTCCAGTGACATTGATACAAAAATATTTACGCCTGTTTTTTAAATGAATCAGTATAAGAAAAATCACAAAAGTCGAGTTAGTTGACTTACTTTGAATACTTATTATATGGCTTAAATCAGTCTCGATAGGTGGTTATTTAATTACATTTATCTACATATATTTACATTTTCGAAACTGATTTAAAAATAATTTAAAACTAAAAAAAATAAATGACAATCTCTTAATAAACCTTATTGCAAACTTAAAGCCATTGAATTATTGATATGATAGATATATAGCTAAATAATTATAAATTATTATGTATATACGTTATCACGTAAGAGTATTATTATTTACAATTCGGGACGAACTCGACGACCACTATAGATTGGACACAGAAAGCTGTGCAATTACTGATTTTGTAGGAAAAATCGTCCATTGTTCAGCCATCTTTTGCTAACTACGAGTGGCCATATAATTTAGCTCGAACTATATACAGTGGAGCATTAATAACTCGAACCTCCTCAAATAAAAACTTTCAGTACGTTGAGCAGCAACGCATTTGTAGCACCTTTGATGTTCCAAATGTCCATAGGCGATGGTAACCGCTTTCCATCAAGTGGGCCGTTTGCCTGTCTGCAGAACTCACGCAATAAATAAAAAAAAAAAACAAAAAAAAGCTATCTCCTTCCCTTTAAGCACTAAATTTTCGATATTTTAAATTATTTTGCCCCGGTAACTTTGATAAAATTATTAACTTGTTATATAACAGCCTTGATAATTTGAAGTTTAAAATGCAAATTAGACAAGTCAAAGAGAGTAAAGTAATTACATCACACTGACTTTATAGTTAGAATCAATATACAGTTGACTTGCGGTAATCCGACAAACGTTCCGTGAAGCGGTGTCGGATTATCAAATTGTCGGACTACAGAGTACCGCGATTGACGCCCTTTATAGTCTAGAACTTTCGGAAAAAAGTCCTATATGCATTACAAAACCAACGATGTAGCATTTAGTAAAATAAACAAGACAATACCTAGACAGCGAAGTGTTTATAATAGAATTGACATTGAATTGTCATTAATATAATTATATATATATATATATATATATATATATATATATATATATATATATATATATATATATATATATGTATATGTATATATATGTATATAAACGGTGATAAACTTTCGGCAATCGGTGTTGGTAAAGTAAAAGTTAATTTAAAAACTGGTGAAAAGACGATAAGTCGTGTATTTTATGTACCTAGTTTAGTAGGAAGTCTGTTGTCCGTGAGTGCATTAACTAAGAAAGGTTTTAATGTTAAATTTAATAAGAAAGGCTGTATAATTCTTAGTGGTAGAACGGTCATTGCTACGGCTACCCATGTAAATAATGTCTATCAGCTTGATGTTTGTAATAATTTTACATGTAATGCTGCAACGGAAAGAGTCGTGCCTAAAGTTTCTGTTTTAGACACTCTATTGACTTCGCAGGTGACTGAAGTTGCGCAGTCGGATGCGTGCTCAAGCGATGCAAGTCAAGCATCATTGGCCGCTGACTCTGAGGCAAACGCACCTAGTGAGAAGACTTCGCGGGAAACGTGGCATAGACGACTTGCTCATCTCAATGCCAGAAGCATGTACATCATGAAGAATGGGATGGTAACAGGCATTAATTATGACGAAGGTTCCTACCTACCATGTGAGTCATGTGTACTGGGTAAGCAATGTCGATTACCTTTTCCTAAAAAGTCCAAACGTCAATCTAAGGAAATATTAGGCTTGGTGCATACAGACTTATGTGGGCCTATGCCACAAGCGTCTTTTGGAGGTTCTAGATATTTTTTAACTTTTATAGACGATTTTTCTCGGAAGATTTTTTGTTATTTTTTAAAAGGGAAGGATGAAGTTTTTACCTATTTTAAAACTTTTAAATCCTTGGTTGAAAACCAAACGGGCAAAACAATTAAGGTTCTAAGGAGCGATAACGGAACTGAATATGTTAATAAACAGTTTCAGAATTTTTTGAAAGAGCATGGGATAAAGCATGAAACTACTATTCCATATTCTCCTGAACAGAATGGGGTCAGTGAAAGAGCTAATAGGACAATTGTTGAAAAAGCCCGGTGTATGCTGCAGGATGCAGGTTTGGATAACCGCTTCTGGGCGGAGGCTGTCCAAACTGCAGTTTACATAAAGAATAGGTCGCCTACAAAGGCAGTGATGGGATCAACACCAGAAGAAAAGTGGACTAACGAAAAGGTTGATGTAAGTCATTTTCGGGTGTTTGGTTGTGTGGCCTATGCTTTATTGCATAACACAAAAAAGTTCGATCCCAAATCCAAAAGGTATATTTTTGTTGGATACTGCGAGGAAAGCAAAGGATATAGGTTGATGGATCCGGAAAATCTACCTACTTGTATAAAGGCTAGAAATGTAAACTTTTTCGAAAATAAATTTATTTCGAAAAATAATGTTACAGATGTGTCAAATACGTCATGTAATGAATTATTGACACCAAATATTATGAACATTATTTCTAATTCGGAAGTAAATAATATAAATGAAAATGGGAATGGAAATGACCAGGTTATCGTCAGGTCAGATGAGCGAGGAGATGAATCGTTTGAGCCTGATGCGACTGTGAGCTCAATCGTAAGTTGCGATGATTCTTCGGATGAAACATACGTTCCAGAGTCATCTTCTTTAAACGATACGGATTCTTCAAACGTCGTGAGCTTGAATAATACCACTGAATTGGCAAATATGGTGATGACATTATGCTGTGATAATGACGAGCCATTGACAGTGGAACAAGCATTGAATGGTAAGGATGCTGGTCGTTGGCGAGAGGCAATGCAGGAAGAATATGATTCGTTTGCAAAGAATAATTGTTGGACGTTGACAGATCTGAAAGATGGACAAAAACCGGTAAGATCCAAATGGGTTTTTAAGATTAAACGTGGTCTTAACGGAAATATATTAAAATATAAGGCGCGTTTAGTAGCAAAAGGTTTCACGCAAAAATATGGTATCGATTACCAGGAAACTTTTGCACCAGTTGTACGTCATTCGACAATTAGGATGTTGTTTGCCATTGCAGCCATAAAAGACCTTGACATTGACCAAATGGATGTCAAGACAGCATTCTTGAACGGAGATTTGAAAGAGAATGTTATAATGGAACAACCAGAAGGATTTGTTTTAAAGGGGGAGAATAAACACAAAGTTTATAAGTTAAACAAATCCATTTATGGTTTGAAACAAGCTGCAAAATGTTGGTACGATAAAATTAATACCGTATTAACAGCAAAAATGGGTTTTAAAAGGTCTAGTGTGGAGCCCTGCGTATACTTTAGAAATCTACAAGGTAGATTATCTATTTTAGCCCTTTATGTTGATGACATACTTTTATTTACTTCTTCAGATGCTGATAAACACGACATAAAGAAGCGTTTAAATGAAGAATTTGAAATAAAAGATTTAGGTCAGGTACATGAATTTTTGGGAATGCGAGTTTGCAGGCAGAAGAATAAAATCACACTCGACCAGGCTAGCTTTATAACTAGGATCTTGAACAGATTTAAGATGGCTGACTGCAAACCTGTTTCGACTCCAATGGAGGTTGGCTTGAAGCTTACCAAAGCTGAAGCAAAGCTTGAAAATTGTGAGTACAGAAATCTTATTGGCTGTTTAATGTATGTCGCTGTGTGTACTAGACCCGACATAGCGCATGCGGTTGGTTTCTTAAGTCAATTTAATGACTGTTATTCAGATATCCACTGGAAGGCAGCTAAACATGTTTTAAGATATCTGAAGGGTACTACCAATTATTGTTTGGTGTACGACAAAGGTAACTTTGAAGTATGTGGTTATGTAGACGCGGACTGGGCGTCATGTGAAATAGACCGGAAGTCATACACTGGCTATGTGTATAAAATCGGGAATTCAGTCATCAGCTGGGAAAGTCGTAAGCAGAAAACCGTCGCATTGTCTAGTACTGAGGCCGAATACATGGCTCTTTCCGATGCATGCAAAGAGGGTTTATTTATACGAACTTTTCTACAGGAATGTTTAAATTTAGATTGTGTTATTAACTTATTTAATGATAACCAGTCTGCACAAAAGCTGAGTAAGAATTCGATGTTGCATTCGCGAACTAAGCACATTGATGTCAGACACCATTTTATTCGTGACATTGTTAACAAAAAATTGATTAATATTAAGTTTATGTCAACTGATAAAATGTTAGCGGATATTCTGACAAAGCCTTTACCGCGAGTAAAGTTTTCAATGTTTTTAGGTCAGTTTAATTTGAGAGGATATTATTTACGCGAATGACAACATTTTTTAGGAGGTCTATGTTTAGTTTTTATTGTATATATAGTTATGTAATGCCACAAACGTGTTTATTGTTGCTTGTAGAGTTATAACATGAACTATGTATAATTATGTTTTGATTTGGAGAATAGTTCATACAATACTATGTTGAAATGATTTCAGTTTAAGGGGAAGTGTTGAAATAAACCTCGTCCTTTCAACAAGAACCTTTTTTCATAGGGTCTTCTATATTTAAAGTACATTATAATATAGTAACGTCACAGTGTCGGTTGTTTTTAAGGTCTCTAAGTATCCGCTATGCGTGTATAATTGTCTAGAATAAAAACTCTGCTGGTATTCACAATATGTGCCGTATTATTTCCCTGTTCAACAGGAACTAAGGAAGATCCGCCGTAATAAATCTGTATGTACAATGTACACATGTTATAGATATGTTGGATAACAATGGGGGGCCGGATTACTTACTGGGGGTCCATTGTTATTCTAAATTGCATCATATTCTCTGAAATATTTAATGTTCCATTTCCATTGAACTTTATACATGTTTAAACTTTTGACTTATTCCGTATTATGACTAAATAGTTTATAGTCAGCCAAAAACTTACGTCTTTGGCCAATGAAATTCAAGTTATCGAAGTTCCACCGTATTTGTTTTCGACATTATTCAACAATAAAAAACCGCGTGAACATAAATCTTAATGCTATTATAAAAACAAATTGTTATTACGACAATCGACTACTCACTACAGCAGTATGCTTCGCTTCATTAACTAAAAAATTAGCATCCGATGAAAATTTTACGCAGGAATTCACACCAGCGTTCTCATGCCGACTTAAGGCACATGAAAGTGAGATAATTAACCGCCGCATTCAAAGATCTTAAAATGATGATTAACATAAAGAGCTATTAAAATTTATTTTAGACTAGCTGACCCCGCAAACTTCGTACCGACTCAGAATCAATAAATAAAAAATCTGAATTATAATTGTAGAATTTTTCAACTTTAGTAAAAAATGTGGTCAAAACTTAACCGGAACGAACATCAAACGTTTGACATTCAAAACCAAAAAAATGAAGAACAAAACTTCACTTTTAAATGTAATTTGATTTCTGAACGATTTTTAAATTTAATTTATTTTTAAACGACGGGACGAACATCAAATATTTGTCAGGTAGGAATAGTTTGAAAGGAAATGCAAAATTGTTGTTTTTATTATATTCCAAGCAGTTTTTTCATATCTACCTTATTACCTTTTAAACCTTCCCTGGACTTCCACAAATAATTCAAAACCAAAATTAGCCAAATCAGTCCAGCTGTTCTCGAATTTTAGCGAGACTAACGAACAGCAATTGATTTATATATATATATATATATAGATAAGCTGTCCTCCAGACCTAAGTCCGCTTTTTATGATTTTAGTCCCTGTATAGACTAAAAATACGAAAAACATGACATTTGACTACTTGGGCTTTTTTTTAAACCTGCCTTATATAATTCATTTCCCTGAAATCTGAAAGCGCGTGCCCAACAATGGGACGCTTATGGGCTTATATTGTATAACTATTATAGTATATTTAAGAATCAAAAATGATTACTTATCAAGTGAGCACGGTTTTAACGGCCTTACTTATAATAACCTCGTTAAGAAACGATTAGGCATCTCTTAAGTAAGAGAATCAGAATCAGACTCTAATCAATGAATATTTTTTTTTTTTCACTTATAAACGTGTATTACCTGTTGTTTGCCTAAGAGGAGCACAGATAAACGAAATTTGAATGATTCAACGTTTGTTGTACCCAAAATATTCGATTAAAGAGGAGTTTATGGGTAAAATTTTCATTAATCAGTTGCTGAGCAATTTCTTTAAATTTAAGAAACGATTATATGTAAGGCCTTTAATGTTTTATTAAAATAATATTATTAACATGAAATTTAAAAATCTGTATTCCAAAAAAAAACTATTCTTGAGAAAAAATGAAATGTTAGTAAGATAGTTTGTCCACTTCTCATCCGATTTTTACACGAAAAACACGTAGTGTACTGTCAGCACATAAATAAACTAATATTTTTTATGGGCAGTTACATAATATGAAACTGATAATATTAAAATAATAAATATTAATATTAAACTTAATTTTTAATATTAACTTTTTTAGAAGTCCTGTAAATATACAAATACTACTACAAACGCAAAAACGTCTCGAAGCTAATTTATCTGTAAATCTGTTCAAATTAAAAAGTATTTTTGAATGTGCAAGGCGCCTTATGCTTGTGTGAAATTTCATATTCCAGTTTAAGTTTAATTAGCATTTTAGAATACAGATTTCTATGAGCAAAAGAACGAATGCCATTTCATAAAATTACCGTATGTAATTTTGTGACAAATCAAACTATTTACAACGCATTAATCCAGGGCCGTCTTAAGCGTATTGGCCGTCGGGGTGCGAAAAGCAGTTTGCGTCCGACCCCATCCGTCTATCTTGTATGTTTAATGTTAAAATCATTTTTCTGAGAATACTAGGTTTAAATGGATAAAATATGATATAGTCTGTACAATATGGCGATAAATTGGTTAAGTGTCGTTAGTCAGATCTTAACAATTCAAGATGTTCTTTATGGCCACCCGCCACACACACACACAGTGTCATTGGCAATAATTTACTTATTCTTAATAATATTGTTCGTTTGCGGGTAATATTGTATTGCTTAGTGTACGATATGATTATATTGTTCAATATTATTGCAACCTAGCATTGGCAATAATATTGTGTGTGCGGGTAGTCTATAATTTTTTATTGAAGTTTATTGGCTTGCGCCCTTTAGGTCCCTGCTCCCGGATGCAACGCACCCCTTGCATCCCCGAGAAAAGACGACCCTGTTTTAATCAACTTTCATCTAATTCTATCTACAAAATAAATACAGAATTCAATTTCACTAATAACGGCCTATGACGATCGGCAAGGTTGACATCTACCCACCGAGTGACTTTCTCCTAAGACAACTGAGTCTGACTCTGCTGGAGGACCTTCACTGCTGTCGTGCTGCCTCTAAAATGTATTAACAATTCAAAGTAAATTCCTTCCCAATGTTAATGGCAATAATTAGTTCAATTATAAAGAATTACTACTAAAACTTCCTTTCTTCTTACATCCTTTTATGATATAGTACCCTCAGATTGTGATCGTCTGACCCACCTGATCTGTGAATGTCCATTACCTACTAACTCTTATCCATACTAAATTTCTATATACTTACTTTATATGTTTTTTTTTAAACAATAATATTTATTGATAACATAGCTAGTTTAATATGATTAGTATTTTGTGTTCTCCTCAGGTTATCAGAAAATGTTTTTCTACCACTGTTCAAAAAGTTTCTGTTATAAATTAATTTCTCAATTTGCTATACCTGTCATTGTTACATAGCCACTCCGACATTGCAAAATCAATAGAAAATGAGTTGGGAGCCATCGCTTAACAAGAACAAAATAGACTACCACATATTTTATTATTAAAGACCATGAAGTGTTAAAGTAATTTTAAAGTTATTCAAAATCTCTCTATTCACCATTTCATTGGTTATATTAATTTTATAATATTACTTATATTCATATTAATATTTTATAATAATATTTTAATAAATAGAATTATATATATTCATATTTTAATAAATAAAAATTTCATTGTAACTCGTTGAGCCGTTTCAAAGTCTATTAGATGCCAAAGTTTCACACAGACTGGCAGCCAAAAGTCTAAAAATGCCCATTTAAATTTAAAATATTTATCTATGTTTATAAGAATAAATAATATTGAAATGTCTGTGATTTCAAAACAATTCAAAATTCTATTGAAAATTAATATTTATATAATGTCCAATCATAAAAAATGACAGGTTAAAAATTTGTCTCAAATAGTCTCTGAAACAGCTCAAAATGTATTAATTAAACCTTAAGGCATTAAAACAGAAATTTTATCTTAATTCATTACACAAATAGATAGATAGGTCCCGGCATACTTGATTAATGGCCGGTTCCTATATCTTACTATTCATTCCCTTGCTCTACGTCATTGAATTTTGACATTATATGTGTAGAGCTTATGTCAAATTATAGAGCAACTAAAATGAAAAATAAAAGTAGAAATTACTTTGATTTTGTTTTTTTTATTATTTGTTTTGTTATTTCAAGGTGTCCTTCCATTATTATTGTGCATTCAAATAAAAACCTAGAAGCATGTTGAAATTAACATTGAATGCCCTTCTTGATTATTCAGATTCTTGTACTTAAAATGCACTATCATTCCTAATATTTACTGTTGCAGAATAATGTCTGGCACACTCTATTTAAGGCTTTAGGGACATTTTCAGAGTTATGTTTTCACTAAGCAATTACAATCAACCTAGATTGCAAGTCGACCTATGTGTACAGTAGGAAATTTTATTCGAGAGATTGTCGCTAGAACTTAGAAGAATATAGCAATCAATAAAATGCAATGTTTACCTTAAGTTCTGTAGCCAAACTGCGGAATGTGTCTTCAACATTTGTGTTATCCTTAGCAGATGTCTCCATTACAAACATGATCTCGGGAACATATCTCCTGAAGGACTGTGGCTCATCGGGCTCAACTTCCCTTTGATCGGTCAAATCACACTTATTGCCAATGAGGGAAACTATGACATTGGATGACGTATACCTTCTCACTTCCTCCATCCATTTTTGTAGTGACAAAAATGTTGACCGTTTTGTGATGTCATATACTGAAAAAGATAAATCAATTGTGTTTATCCATAAAGTCTAATTCTTATTATGAGTACTTACTTAACATACTTGCAGATGTGGTAATTGATTGCTTCTTGGCCATTATGCAGAAGCGCTTTAGAGAGTATGTATTCAATCTCATGGCATTCAGAAGATATTATGTAACCAATAAAATTGTCCACTAGTATACCTTTGGACAAAGTTGTATATACCAAAGGTAAGATTTGAATTTTAAATATAAATTTTTCCTACATATTAATTTAGTTCAATATATGTAATTAATGAAATAACTACCATAAAATGTAAATGTTCACAATATAAATTAATTTTTACTAACATGTCCAATATGTTATTAACAATAATTATAAGATTATTCACATTATTAATCTACTGGTATGCTTATACAAATTATCTGGTTCAACAAGTAGGACATAAAACATGTGTGGTGAACTTTAGTAGATAGGATTCAAATTTATTATCATGTGTAGATAAATCAGCAATAAATTTATATACATTTACAGATTAGCTGAAATAAAGTTTTGTTTTACAAAAGGAGGCATGCACATATTTTTAGTCATGATTAAACAAAATTTTTAATGTGGTTTTGTCTATGTGTATTTCAGCTTTAGACCCAATGAAACTCTTAAATTTTACAAGACAAATATAATTATAATACAAAACAATTCATATGATTTATATATCTTATTATAATATAGAGGCCTGATACAGAATAATAACACTTCCAAGAACTGTTGTAACCCGTGCTCATTGGTATAGTACTACCAACTACATGAACTAAGTGGCTTATAAGCAATACTGTGAAAATATTATTTGTAGTCAACAAAATAACTTTCTTTGATTGCTTCTTGATCATTGTAATCTTTGCAACTGTAAGTCTTAAACCTAATCTTACTTTGATTGTTGGTACAACACACATACGGATGGTATATCACAAAGACTTATGGATAGAGTTGCATGACACTTCTTTCCAACACATATGTCATTGAACGCAGTATCATAATTTCTCTTAAGGAGTCAGAATTGTTATTGTTGTTTATCAGTACTATGATGTCAACATTACACTATTAAGTAATTAACATGTGTTGATTATTATATTATTTGATATATTTTGTATGATATTGAACTCCACTCTGTGTATTGTATAAGGGATGAAAGGCTAAAGTTATGTATGTGGTAGCCATGCTGGAGACAATATTTTGATTACAGTTCTTATGGCTAGCTCAATTAGTGTGATTATTGGTGTGAAATGGTTACCCTTAAGCTAATTGTGTTTCGTGCCATGAGTGAGAGTTCTGATAGGCCACTTCTCCCACCTCCTATTCAACTGTCCAATCCCCCTATTCCAATCCCAAATCTCACTCGTCCTGTGGGATTCGTCTATCTCATCCCCCTATCTCCTCTTTCATGTTGGTAATATATTGACTTCACTCCTCGTGTTGCAAATGTCTATAAGCAATAGTATCCACTTTTCATTAGCTGGGCTATCTGCTCATTTACCAGCTTCGCAATAAACAAATTATAAAGTTACAAATGAAATACTTTTTACAAATAAAAACTATGTAATGAGAGAAATATTCATACAGGAATGGAGAAAGAATGCAATTCCTTGTAAAGTAAAAGTAAAGTAGGTAGGGTATTTGCCCGACTGGATGGCTACCACCCCTATACTAAAGTATGTCGCCATAACAACTTTGAGTTGTATTCTGGCATTAGTGACCAGGTTCCAGTCTCCCTTAAGAGAGCAGCAGCGCATTTGTAGCACCTTTGGTGTTGCAAATGTCCATAGGCGATGGTAACTGCTTTCCACCAAGTGGGCCGTCTGCCTGTCTGCTGAACTCCTGCAATAAAAAAATAAAACAGAGAATGGATAGAGATAACATAAAAAGGCCCTGATATCTAGTTTTATAACACAACCCTATGTTGTGTTATGTATTTACTAAGGTTTCACAAATCAATTGCAGTTATTGATAGAAACTGTACTTTACTTGACATTCAGACAAATTAACTACTAGTCCTTAAGGGACGTTCAATAATTTATACTAAGTGCAATTAGACTGATGTAGTCCAATTAGGAAAATTAAAACTGGTTATAACTGTTGAATTACATAGATAATATGTGATGTATATGCACTGACTCACACTCATGTTTTAGTTTACCTTATGACTTTACTGGTTGTATCTACATGTAGTATGCATATTGGTGATTGGTAATATATAATGCATCTTACCTATAATAACCCCATTGGCTGAACGATAATAGCTCTGCGTGATAGTTCTGAAGCGTTCTTGCCCTGCTGTATCCCAAATTTGGAGCTGATGAAAAAAATGATAAGAAGCAGTTTTTGTACAGAATTATAGAGTAGGTGAAAATCTATTACATAATGCTACTAACCTTGACTTTCTTCCCATCAACTACCAACGTTTTCATTGAAAAATCTACGCCTATTGTGTTTCCGTGTCGTTCTATGAAATTCCCGGATTTTAAACGCTGCACAATGCATGTTTTTCCAGTACCACAGTCACCGATTAATACAATTTTAAATAGATAGTCAAATTGTTCATCTGGCACACTCATCAGAGTGTTGGGATTACGGCTGCTCATTTTTATAAAATTAAATAAAATTGCAAAAGTTTAAAGCACCCGTGTTTACGTTATTTACTTGACTTGTCAGTAGTGACACAAGTAACGAATTAACGAAGTAAACGAAATGACACATTTTCAGGGTCGCCAGATTGAATTTATGTAAGCCCATACATCCAAAAAACCCCAAAATGATACTATTTCAGAAACATTTTCTCATACATAGAATTGGATGAAAAAAATGGACAAGTGCGTGTTGGACCACGCACATTATGGATTTCTTAGAGCAGACAAATTTTCGTTATTTTTAACCGACTAAAAAAACGAAAAGGTTTTCATTTCCTTGTCTATTTTTTTGTAATGTTATTTGCAAAATTACAAATTTGCAAATCCGCGTTTTTTTGGTTTTATTCTTTAATCAAATCAATTGTTAATATTTTTATTACAGATTATCTTTCAAACATTAATAAAACACAATGGAATAACAAAAACTAAAGCCTAATTTTCATTTTCAAAATAGTGAGTGCATAACATAATTATGCAATATGTCATGAAAGCAAATCCAAGTTATTATCATATATCATTATGAGATAGATAAATCCAGTATGATAGTAACATGTAATCAATACTATTACAATTATTGTATGTACACATGTTTAGATTTAATTTTATTAGCAATTTCATCCTATGTCGCATATTTATGGCATTTGTAGTAAGGGTAGAGGGATAATTTCCTCAGCGCTGAAATTGTCGTCCTCAAGGAGTTCTTGTCCCAAAACTTCTTCAAGCGCAATAACCCCAAAATGGATAAAATTGCCCTGAATTATGTACAAGTCCCGAACTGGGAATCTGCACATTTTCGTCATTTTATAGTGTCACAACTAAAAAATCTGACTGAGAGTTTTTGGTGGGAACTGAAAGGGGATGCTGTGCTGTGCAGTTTTATTTTCAAACAATGTTTAAAATTACTTTTAAGTTGACAATGGTTGTAGCATATTGATAGTTTTTTTTTTTTTTTTTTTTTGCGCTGGATCGGCTGGGCGTAACTATGTTCTAAATCTCAGCCTTTCCAACACATTCAAAGCGCAGGGTCGTCAGGGAGGAGGGGGTTTTTAGTGGGTATTGGGGTTGCTCGCCCGTGCAGCAACGCTCGGAGTCTTCCACACTATTCTGTGACGTCGATCGCGGACGGAGCGCTGCCAAGAGCATACTATTGCTGCAGTGTTATCGCCCCCGACCGACGCGTGTCGTTCCCCTAGCAACGACCCAGTTTGTGCGTAAATCGGTTAAGCATTTTCCCTCGCCTCAAAAAAAAAAAAAAAAAAACATTGATAGTTTTTGAGTGGTATTTATGTGTTTTTGTTAAAAATGTGAACTGTATAATCAAATGTGATCTTTCTAATTTTCACAACAACTCCGTTGAATGGTGTTGGTTGTAGCTTATAGAACTCTGCTGCACCGGGCGCAGCGGGTTCTGGCCGTGAGGACCATTCGAGGGTACCGTACAGTGTCGTGGACGGCGTCGACACTTTTGGCAGGCGATCCGCCCTGGCCTCTCCAGGCGGACGTACTGGCGAAAGTGCGGCGCTCCCGACAGGATGCTCTCGCTCGCGGCCTGGTCTTCTGCCAGGTCGAAATCGAGGCGATCAGGAAGCGGGAAACCGCCTCCATGCTCGCCATCTGGTCTCAAGAGTTGGAAAACCCTGCGGCCGGCGGCTACACGGTGGAGGCAATCAGGCCGCAGCTGATGGAATGGGTCACCCGCGAAAGCGGAACCCTGACCTTCAGGATGACACAGATACTTACCGGACACGGGTGTTTCGATAAGTATCTGTGTCACATTGTGGGCTGCTTGCCTTCCCCGGAATGCCGCCAGTGCGGCGCACCCGACACGGCGTTTCACACGCTAGTCGAGTGCGCGGCATGGGCGCCGCAGCGTTTCGAACTCGAGACACAAGTAGGAGCGATCGACTCGCTCTGCAGTCTGGTGAAAGCCATGCTGCATAGCAGCGATACCTGGGGGGCTGCGGTTACTTTTTGTGAGACGGTAATGTCTCTCAAAGAGGCCGCCGAACGAGATAGGGAGAGGAGTATTATTGCGCGTACTAATGCGACTCGACGCTTTTTCAACATAAATGCGCTTTATACCGCTTTATTATTCATAACATGGATTTCTCTAAACTCAGCAGTTAAGGTAAATGTCTATAAAATGCTCTAAGATTACCTACTCATTTTACAAATGATCACTAATTTTACCTAAAAGCTGATTCAAAATGTATTATACTTAATTTCAGATTCCTGAGCAATTTCAGAAGTCTAACCATACAAATAATTGGGCTGTGTTAGTAGATACATCTCGTTTTTGGTTCAATTACCGACATGTAGCAAATGTTTTATCAATATATCGCAGTGTTAAGAGACTCGGTATTCCGGACAGCCAAATAATACTCATGATATCGGACGATATGGCTTGTAACCCACGGAATCCAAGGCCCGCAACAATATTCAACAATGCACATGAACAAATAAATGTTTATGGAGATGATGTTGAGGTGGACTATAGAGGCTATGAGTTAAGTCTTATCAGTCACTTGTTTTGAAGAGATTAGTTATGTTAAGGCCGTACCTGCAATAATGTTATAGTTATAGGCTATTTTACACATGTAATGTTTTATTTGTGATGCAACATTGTTTTTAATTATTAATGATGTTACATATTGACAGATTATAAATGTATATTCACTAATGTGGCTATTCATTGATGGCTTTATTTTTACATTTAGCTATCACACTTAGCTTAGCACTGTCACAGGTGCGGCCCCAGCATTTTAGTAATAGCCTTTTATGGATGTATATTTTTATTTATTACTGAGATGTTTGCATTTCACATAATATCATCATATATGAAATTAAATGATGAATTTAAATGTTGGTACTATAGTAATGTTTTTAGTTTTAACTTAGTACATAATTATTATTGTTATTTAATATATAATTTTAGTAAATATTATCCTGGTTGCGTTTACGAGTCTCTACTTCAGAGTCTGGAGTATACTTCTCCATTTTGTGCGGTCTTCACCATCTCTTATTATTATGATAGCATATAATTTTACTTTGATTTTTATTTATTATTATTATTTTTAGGTATCAGTGGAGAATTTTGTCCGTCTATTAACAGGCCGTGTCCCTCCAGACACACCGAGGTCAAAAAGGTTACTCACTGATGAAGGAAGCAACATTCTCATATATTTAACTGGACATGGTGGTGATGGATTCCTCAAGTTTCAGGATTCAGAAGAGATCACAAGCCAAGAGCTGGCTGATGCTTTGGAGCAGATGTGGCAGAAAAAAAGGTTTGTATCCATATTTGCTATGAGCTCCCAACCTTATTGCTCATTTCTTGAGAAAATGGAGGGCAACACCAAAATTGCCTTGCACAGTTTTTCATAAATTCTATGATATGGTGTGTATTCATAAAGTTGAAACCAGATGCTTTAATATTGCAGTTGTTATTATTATAGCTGACATTTAGTCGTTTGCTATAAATTTCTGAAAATATAAGTATGCAATTTTAAGTGCCTAAAGCACCTTTGTTTATAATTATATTCTTATAATGTGGGTATGAATTCTATCTAGTCAGGGTGCGTGAACAACTTATGGCCCATTCCTATATCTTATAAACAGTTTATTTGCCTTACTATATGCCAAAATTCAATCAATCGTAAAGCAAGTGAATTAATAATAATAAGATATAGGAACCCACCATAAATCTATTTTTCTGACCTAAATGCACATAATATTGTTATTTATTTCTTACAGTAAATAAATACAAATAAAAATGAACACAAAAGTTAATTTACTTTAAAATTTGTTGTCCTAACTAGATTTAAATTTCTCCATGTCTTTTATTTGCAGATACAATGAGATATTTTTCATAATAGACACTTGCCAAGCGTCATCGATGTATGAGAAATTCTATTCCCCAAATATTCTTGCAACTGCAAGCAGCTTGGTTGGTGAAGATTCATTATCTGTAAGTGATTTATTATAAACTTGCTATACCTTTCCGTCCATTGAAGGTTTTTTTTTAATTCAAGTTATGCATTATAAATAAGCAGTTACATTACTTACTGATGTATGTTAGTAGAATACTAAGTTCATTTAATTTTTGTATTAATTTGATGTCCACTTAATTAGGCAAAGATTTATAACTCTCTTCAATTAAGAAGAACTAATTTAATTTCATGTAATTTTTATCACATTACAAGTAATAAGGTTAGGTAAGGTTTACATGTTCCTAATTAAAATACATGACCATGCATATATATAAAGGCCTAATTTTATTTGACTTTTATGATATGGTTTTTATTAATTTCAGTCAGAATAGTGCAAGTAGCTATTTAACTTTTTCTTGCGTCTGATATAAACTGAATTTCAGCCGAATTCCGAAGTTTGGTCTAACCAAATGTAAAACAAATTTCAGCCCATCCCTAGTTGCTATATATATTACACATTCTTAAAATTAATTCAATTATGCTGATTCTGATGGAAGTTATTGTGAACAAACTTGCATGTCATGAATATTAATGTGTGAAATCCACATTGACCAATTTTGTGAAACAAAATTGCTTTTTCGCTTTATTCTTTAAGCTCTCTAAGTATAGAAAAATAAATTAAAATAGCCTTTATTGTTAATAATAAATTTCTAGAGTTAAATTTCGTAAGTACTAATTAAATTCTTAAAGATTAGCTTATCTTTTTGATACATAGGCTCTCTCCATGTCTCACTGTCCATGTATCATCTCTCTCCATGTATCGCTGTCCCTCGCTATCATTGACCATAAGGAACCTACAACTTCCTTAATATCGCTATCTCATATGCACTATTTCTATTTGTAAAGTACAAAAATTTAACACTTAATGAGGGTCAATTCATTAGTAAGATTAATAGAATATCCATTATCCAAATGTACTTATTAATTTCAGCATCATGTAGATTCAGCTATTGGTGTGTACATTATTGACAGATACACATACTATGTGTTGGAATTTTTGGAAAATGTTCATCCAAATAGTGACAAGACTATGTCAGAGTTTGTAAGTAATCTTTATAATTGTTTAGTAATAATATCTTTTAGTTAAACTGCTTGCAGAAATTTCTTGCAGTGGTTGTAGTGGGAAATTGAAAAAATATATTCTTTTTTCCCAGTTGTATTTTGAAAAATAAATTAGGGATGGCCACCATATATGTAACAGAAAAAAAAAAATATTTCAGTGTACATAGATAGATGTATACATCTATCTATGTAAACTGTAGGACACTATAGAGTGTCTTTGAGTTAGATAAATCCAATTCTCTTTTTTTTTGTAAAACTATATAAATTATAAAACAAATGTTCAGACATTATATATCAATATCTGAAAATCAATTAAATTAACCCTTGTATCCTTTGGGCAAATAATAAAAAACAGTGAATATTTTCCCCCATTACATAATCCTTCACTCCTTGTAGTGTGTACTTGGCGTATTTTGGTTTTCCTTCATTTATTTAAATATTATGAATTTAATTTATGTACTTATTGTTTTTCAGTTGGCAGTATGTCCAAAGAGCGCTTGTCTTTCTACGGTAGGTGTTCGACGCGATTTGTTCAACCGAGATCCAAACAAAGTGCCAATCACTGATTTCTTTGGCTCTATACGCCCTGTGATTATAACCACAGACCCTATAAATATATTGGAAATACCAAAGAGAAAAAGGAAGACTGAGTAAGTTTGAATCTTATTATTTGCAATGTTTGATCATATTAAACAAAGCTACCGCTAAATGCGTAAACTGAGTTAAATCATTATTCTTAGGAAGAAAAATTGATTTTAATAAGTGTTTACTCTTGTTTTAGGAAGAAAACCAAAATAGATGAGAAGAGGGCATACTTACCACAGTTTCCGATGCATCTAGTCCAAGCCACAGTGTAATTAAATTTTATTCAAGTATTATTTGTAAATAAACAATGAACTATATTCAGTCAGTATATTTTATTGCTAAAGCCTTTCATGCAATTGCTGGAATTGTAAGTCTATGATTTCATTAGCTAAATAACGTCAATATAATGTTGCAAGAAAACTAGTCCATATTTTCGAAGAAAATAACTTACTCTCTAATGAATAGATATCGGTGTTCCAAAGTATTAACACTTGGAGAAGTTCTTTACATATAGTAGATATTATATATTTTGATTAATGGAAACATTCTTTTATTTTTAAAAGCAAGTAAAACTGCATTATTAGATTTTCAAAAAGTAGCTTGCCTCATCTGGGAATATAATCAACCAAATGTCAAAAAAAGTTTATTTTGTGATGTAGATCGTAAGTATTAGTAAATAAAAAGTATATAATAAAAGGCCCACTGCTGGGCTCGGCCCTTTCACTATAGGAGAACGGACAGTATACCCGTCACGGTTGTACAAGGCGGCTTGGCAGGTTTGGCACATCGGTTATCTCGATGTGCATCACGATGTTTTTCTTAACCGTTGTTAGCGCGTGGTAATTATAACAATATGCACATTAGGTCAGAAAACTGCCTAAGTGGTGATTGGAAGGATTGGAACCCGCGCCCTTTGATAGTGACACGCATGCGCTAGCGCAGTAATGAGGGTTAATTCTGCCTATGTAATGTGGTTTCTTAAATTAAAGAAATAAGTATGGTATCTTAGCGTCTGATCTCACATACATATTATATATTAGAATTTGTTGTAACACGTCGAGTCTTTACCGCCATTTTATTGTCGTAAGCGACATTTGGGTCTAAGTATATTTTTTCGTTGCAAAAGATATTCTTAATTATTATTCTGTTTTATAACTTTCAGTTTTAGATTACACCTTGCTGAATCAAAAACTAAAAGTCTTAAAACAAAATAATACTTTAAAATATACTTAGGTCCAAATGTCGCTTACTATATATAAAATGATGACACGATGTGTTATCGACCAAATTCTTGCTTCCAAATAATCTAATATTATTTTTTTTTAACCGAAAATTATGTTCATTATGCAAGAACTATAGATTATTTATAAGAAATATTGATTGAAATTGCTCGCATGCACGTATTGAAAAAATGTGGAATAAATAAAACCAGGTAAATATTAAATAACGTATTTACTCATCTATAAGTACTAAGAATAATTTTCATTTGTTAACATTATGTAAACACAACCGACTCGATTACCGTTGTTGTCTATAACAATACCTAATTAGCAACAAGTCTGCAATGCATTCACGTCTCACATTCTGATATGAGATCAAAATCTATAGGACTATAGCACCAATACTGTTACGTTCGTAGGCCATATCATTTTTTGGTCTAATTAAACATCCCGTTATACTCGTAGTCTAATTTTGTTTTAATTATCTACAGTCCTTTTATACCATACCAGTATATGCCATATTGCTCAAAAGTAAACATATAATCTTATTTGTAGATAAGGATTCGCCAGCAACTTCGACCACGTTCAACGAAACAAGCTAATTTTTACGTGTCCTAAAAACTTGAAACCGCTCCCGGGAAAAATCCCGCGAGAATCCTTGACATAAAGTATCTGATTACATAGATAAAGCGAGGCCCTAAGAGCTGTAATCATAACAATGATTGCAGCATGCCCAGGGTCGCAAAAATTTGGCAAAAACGTAATACTTATGCAGTCGTCATGTCCGGCTGTCTGTCTTTATGCCATAGTCATTTTTCTTAGTTTAATGTGCATACATTCTCTACAATAAATAATTTCTGTATATATGCGTTGTTAGTCAGAATTTGAAAAATCATTATGTTCTTTAATGACTTTTTATTGAAAATAATCAGCTTAAGCCCTGTAGTCTTTGCGCCCGGGTGGAGGGCCTGTGAAGGAAGTCTTATTCAATAGGCAAAAAAATAGTAACTAGAATCTTGAAAAAATATTAAGAAGTAGGTATATTTATGAATTTCGGTTAAGATAGCTCCAGGCAGCTCGTAGCGAACACAGTTTCTAGATTCCGCTTCATTATTTATCGCACATAAATTTAGGTACCCTCGAAATATTCAGTATGTATACTATTATAGGGGATTATGAGTATGTTTACACCAGTGTTTCGTGTTCACCTTGCGTTTTTCTCGGACACATGCCTGTAATAACGCCTTACTACGTAAAATAGCGTATTTAATAATGGCCGGTTCCTATATTTTATTCACTTGTCCTCCTATCGGCAGAATCTTGACATAACATGTATGGAGCTTATGTCTAATTTTTACCGATAGGCAAATAAACGGTCGATAAGATATAGGAACCGGGCATAAAACTAGTTGAATGACAGCGTTGGATAGATGAGTAAACGTAAAAGTTTTGGTGTGGACATAATCTTTGAAACTTTCTTCATCTCTTTAAGCAATCCGTTCACATTTCATTTGTCATCCTTAATTTCTATAATAGTCATTATTATTCGAACTACACTTTATAGCTACTAAGTTTTTATTTATTAAAAATGTATAAATTAGACTCTTACTGGGCCATGTTGATACTATGGTGACTTCAATTTAAGCCTGTGAATCTAAGTCTCAACCCATATCGAGGGCTTCTATGTATGGGCGTATACGCAAAAATGCATTTTTTTTTGTTGTTTACTAAAATCTATGAATGTTACAATTTAGAAAGTCTTACCAATATGCAAGTGTATCTAAATAGAAGGGTATTCCAAATGTCAGCCTTATTCAATCAACTAGTTTTGTTTTATTCACAATTTTGTCCCTTGTGTAAAACTGCACTTTTGTCTGTACGCCCATTTGTTATGAAGCCCTCGATATATATCCTACGGCAATCTTTATATCTGCCTTTATTTAGTTTAATAACATAATTTTACTATTAGTTTTGAAAGACGAAAGAGAATGGCGCGAAACGTTTGACGGAGTTTTGTAAATAGCAGAAACATGTAGATACTTACAACATAAGTAAATATTAGTGTTAAGTTATAGGCTGACAAGTTTGTAATAATAGTGACACGTCGATGGTCCGCGGGAACATGAGTTGCGAAATAACGGGGTGAAGAGAAATCTGACGATAAGGACGATAGGTTGACGAGGTGGGTCAACTCTCAACTATTAACTACTCACACGCTAGCCATTATTTGGAAAATAGGTAAATAATATATTTTTTATAAAAAAGCACTTTTCAGTGAAATTCTTCATTAGGTTTATTTCAAACGATACGACAAATGGCAAAATTCGGTATTTTACCGTGGTACGATAGTTAAGCCCTAGACATTTGTCTGACTAAAGATGTCTCAACTGTTGAGACGTTGTGTTGTGTTGGTTGTGTGAGACGTGTCATTATGTTGAGACGCCGACAAATGCGGTTATTATAACATACGTATACATACCCTTTCTCTAAATCAGGGTGGTGTAATAGGAAAAAGTGAGCCGTAAACTATACCTAAGTCACACAAACCCTCTATACCGGATCATACATACAGTTTAATATAAGGGTTTAAGCGTCCCCGCGGCCACATACTTCTCTTCAAACGCAAATCATGGGTATAATAACAGCCCATAACGTGCCACAGTTGAGCTCAGGCCTCCCACTATAGGGGAACCATGGGTATGCCGTAATCAAACTTGCCAGACCACAATTAGCATTAACAAAAGGCCACTGAAAAGGTGTTATTGCTAGAATGCTATAACAAGACTACAAACTTTATAAAATAGAAAACGGATGATACAAAACCAACATCATACAATTGAATACAAATAGACAACAAAATAATTCTAACTAATCATACTCACTCACATAACTAACCATGAGCAGGGATGATTAGTTACGTGATTATAATAAATAAATAAATAAATGATTTTATTATATACTCACATAACTAATCATACTGAATAAAATACATTTAAATAATTTATTTACATACAGGGTAGCCAGAGCAGCGAGCTCAAAAGAAAAATTTAGTTAGTATACATAAAGTGTACCCGGATTACCCACCCTCGTGTAGAAATATTTTTTTCCACTTTCAAGTTTATATTTTGTAAGTTGCGTTGATGTTGGTGCTGATTATTTTAGGTGTAAAAGTAAATTTTATATGGACTTAGTTACATAAAAAACTCCCAAAAGAACATACCAAAAATAAAATACAAAATATTTAAAACCGATGCGCTAGATATTTGAAAAAAATCACAAAGATTAATAACTCAAAAATTTTGGTAAAACATATATGGAGGTAATTCGGGTACCCCTACATGTAAACTATCTAATTTTTTTTTAACTCACTTCTCTGGCTAACCTGTATAAACATGGTAACTAAGTTACTTCGAAAACTGAATTGAATTGAATAGCTTGCGCCGAATCCTGACGTTTCCAGAATTGCTGCTAAAGTCACTAAAGTCAGTGCAGTATACGAAATAATGTGTATTGCCTAACTATTAATTGCTAATTAAGAGCGGCTATGAAGTTTGGCGCGGACTATAAATAGACCAATTATAAACTTACTCGTACAACAACGTAACAATTTATTGTAGAATAATAAGGCTGGGCGTAAACGGGCCACCGACCAAAGCCACCGGTAGCCAACGAGAAGCAGTTTACACATTTCTTCAAACGACTTGTAGGGAACCGCCGCAACCGGCGGTTTGTGGCTAAGATCATGGAACAAAGATACTAAAAAGAACAATCAAACATAACTCTGAACATATTCATAGATGGCGCCACAGGTCAAACATTGATTTCTATCTCGATTTTTGTCGTTTTATTATTTAAAATAAAAGATTTTTCAAACCAGCTATATTCTACCTTTTTGTAAGGGACACATAAATGTTTTCGGATAAGATGCCGCGGGTCGCAACATTAATGTATTTAGGTTTTTATTTATATATTTGCTAGAATACAGCAAACAAACGTGCGGCCCACCTGATAGAAAGGAGTTACTGTTTTCTATGTATTTTTACAACATCAAAGGTTTTACCAATGTAAGTCCATTATATTATACTGTTATTAGAATGCCAGGTGGGCCACTCACAAAAGCTCGGCGGGCAGGTTGAGTATAGCAGATTTAGACCATATTAATCGAAAACTTATAATAAGTTTATTTTCAATCTCATATTTAAATGTATCAAAATTACAATAACAGTTAAATCAAAATCAGTGACATATAGCGAACAAAATGGAACTAATCATGAAGGCCACGTATTGAAATAGGCACTGGGATTGTCAACTTCAATATTTTTCTTCCATGTTTATTATTAACTGCAGAAAGTCGTACAGTAGCTAGTTTTGATAGAAATTTCGTCTACTTGGCAGCTATTTATTCTTAAATAAGATTGGCCCTGAAGTATGCCAAAATTGTAATTAATAAATACAATGTGTATTTATTCCCGAATACGACAGGCTACTTACATGTAAAATAGATTATGCAAAAATCAGTAATATCATTGCTTAAATATTTGACTGCCTTTAATAATAAATACTTTGTACTTTTTATTATGTCGATATTTACAACATACTAAAACTTAATTCTATATGGAATATATATGTATATTCATCATTTTAACAATAAAAGAATAAAAATCGTGACTTTGTTTTAATCAGTCCTTTTAAAATGAAAGACAGGGATAGATTTAATTGTCGCTATAATACATCATCATCGTTCGTAGTAGGCACTATTTTTTGTTAAAGCAAAAAGCATGTATATAATGTTATTTGTAAGTGTAATATTGTTTTTAGGTTAGCTTTCTAAGTTATGTTCATTGAACAGTATAGACTGCTTGCGGGGTTTGAAGATCCTAAGTTTTAGCCGGAACTTTGGCAGTTACTTCAAAAGAGCGAGGCTAAATAAACCCGCGCGAATCTTTGCACGTCGTATGCTTTATACCGAGCGATGAAATTCATTAGTCATTAGATCGTTACACTGCATACGGAGAATAACTATAGATGTCGTAACTATTTCATTTTTAACTTAAGATTCTTATTAATTGTTATCTTGCCTATGAAAAATCCTCGCATACAAAGATTCATATATCGGCCGGGGTAACGAACAATACAAAAGAACCCTTAAGTAATATCGTACTTTAAATTCTACAACTTGTGTTGTTGTAGTCCTGCCTACTGGTTTATATTGAAATAATTTAGTAAGTAAATACCTATAAATTATGACGCCTTACGCACCCATGTCCCAATCGAATAACGTAGGTTCAGATTGGTAGAGAGCAAGCACCGCTTAGGCAGTTTTCGAGCCCAATGTCTAAAGTGCTACCACGTGTTAAAGTTGCAGGAAAACATCGCAAGCCAACCAGCAATGAGACTAGATTGACAAATATTTTTAAAAACTACAATATATAAAAACTACGTATAGTACGCTCGTATATAATATATAGGTCAGCAAGTTCGTAATAGACAGGCATTTGTTACGCAGGTAACTCCTGAGAGTCGGGATAAAAATAAGTGTGCGGATGGCACGGATGTTTAAGTCCTTACTTACACTTCTTTTCACGTAGCTAGCCTATTACGCGTTTTCATTTCCCGTGAGTCATAGGAGTCGCGTTCAAGCTTGTCGATATCTTATAAAGAAAACAAAACCAATAGGCACATACCTAATGAAGCGTACTAATTTTACTTGATATCGTAGACTACGAATTTGATCAGTAATTACATATATAAAATTTTGATTATAATTATATATATCATTTATTTTTAAAATGTATTTACAATTAGGTACTTTTTAAAGGCATAATTTTCAATGCAGTTCAATAAATTTTTCAACAATTGAAATCATCGCGTAGGTAATATTTCCATAAATCTATATCTTATGGAAGCACTAAGGAATTTGTATTTCACGGTTTTTAAAACTAAAACATTATATTATTTACAAAACCTAAATCCCGTCTTTGTACACACACAAACATGAAAGTATTTATTTTTTCTCCACTATATGGAGCCATATTTAACATGAATTTTAGTATAAAGGTTACGTAGGTTTCGGAAAAATCATCCAAGTGCTATCTATGACATTTTCCACTATTTTGTTTATCATATTTATTAGTCGTCAATATTGCACCTAAATAGCTAACAACAACTCAAGTTATGACAGTACTCAAGTCCTTTGATTAAGTACGTTTCGCGCTGAACTTTATCGCTTGATTAGCTATATATAGAAGGCAGCGTTGTTTTTGATTACAAAAGCGTTTATTATGTGAAATTTTTTGCTATAGGTTAAATTTAAGCTGTTTTTCAACTTATATCTTCGTACTATTATGCTACGCAGAATAGTCTTATTATAAATTAATTTGAAAGTTATTATTCGTGACAATTTGATAACTGCTCGATGTTGGTTCAAATAGATAATAACTAGAGAATTATCTAACATCTGACGTTAGAGCGGCAGCCGATGGAGCAAGCGTATCCTGGAGTGGAGAGAGCGTCTGGTTAAACTTAGTGTAGGATGCCCTCCAGTTCAGTAGATCGACGACGTACATAATGACATCGGCAGGGGCTGGACGAGGAAGGCTGGAGACTGGGATATGTAGCGCAGAGTTGGGGAGGCCAACGTGTAGCACTGGACATTTATGAGTTTTAAAGAAGAATAAGGAAATGATGAAATACTGAATCGTATAGTTTTACTTATATTAAATTTATATTATACTTGTTGCTAGACGTTTCGCTAAACAGTTTTCCGTTTAATACTGGTTAACATTTATGATTCATTATTCTGTTTCTCCAGGTCATAGCGTGTATACCTACTATATATACATACTCTATATATAATCTATCTCAACAAATATGCTTTAACAAAAATGTTTGAAATCGGACTGAAATATCCTAAGATTATAAATTTCGTACATACCTATTATATACAGATACATACATAATTGGTATGTTTATTATATATAGATATACTTAGAAACTTTTTTATTTAATTATATTATTTTTTGTGTGTAAAGTTTATGCTTATATATTTATATTATGTTACTAAGTTGCATGTATTAAGTGTAAAGGAATTCAGATATAAATTCAAACGTTAGCTTTTTTGCTATAATAAATAACTATTCTTATTACCTTATACATAAGCAGCTCAACAATATCTAAAACTAATAAAGTAACAACTTGTTCGACTAATAATACAGGATTGTTTTAAAATAGTAATTATATCTTATAATTACAAACAATTGAAAGCTACAACAGTTCAATAATTTATTTACTGTACAATTATTTGGTTTTAATTTTAGAATTTAAACTCTTAAGGCAAAAATGTTTATTTCCGAGGTATCTGGACAAATCAGAATTACTTATTTCAATTCAACAAAACAAACCGACAGATTAACGTGACATCTTCGCCGAATCCTACAAGACACTACTGACAGATTTCAAAGTAACAAAAAAGAGGCAAAATCTTGTACCTCAGACATGTTTAAGTCACATAGTGGTCATTTTAAATCCACTGTGGCCGTAATGGTCACTTATGGCACGTTCCTAAATCTTATCAGCCGTTCAATATGCCTTGCTATCGGTTAAAATTGTTCATAAACTCCATATAAGTAATATCAAAATTCAACCGCTGGTAAGGCAACTGACTGAATAGTAAGATATAGGAACCGGCTATAAATGGAGCTTTTATACACGTCTAATTTTTACTGATCACATAATTGATTACGGAAATTTCACCTGATATCCTGACATCTGCAATATATTTCTGAATTTTACAGGACCAATTAAAAATGTACAGACATAGTAATTAACTCTTTCCCTTACTTAGTTTGAGATAGCTATATAAAAGATCAATTTAACAATAGATACAACATGATATCTTTGGTACATGGCTCCACAGCTACAAAGCCTTACTTAGTACGATGCAGAAAAATCATAAATTGAGTAGTTGTAGTGTTTACGATCAAAATCAAGTTTTCAAGTCTGCTCCGTCATGAACGAAGTCTTATGTAGTTTACGTAAATTTCATAATATAATCCCCGGCACGACTCTTGAGCTGTGACCTTGGACTATCCAAAAGTGGATCTTTTTCGAAGAATGAGATATTGTCCCTTTAGAGTGTAGTAACGAAACAATATTATTCATCTCGATGAATGGTCGCTATTCGCAAAGTCATACGTACTACATACATGTAGTTATTCCGGAGACTACTCAAGGTCCGTGCCGCAAACTATACCTACCTAGGTTATTTCTGGTCGGTTTACAATACCTTCATAACTGAAAGCTAGACAGTGCAGTGAGTATAATATTGAAACCAGTAAGCGATCTATCTAAATACCTGCAGTGTATGTTATTTTTTTTAACTATACGGCAATAAGTTGTCCTAAAATCTATTACATTCTAGACTAGTAAGAGTTTTAAAAGGATTACAAATGTGTAATTCAAATGATAATTTATAATATTGTCTTCCGACATTCCTGTCGATAGACAATGGAAGAAAAGGAAGCTAAGAATGGGTGCAAACGTGTCATCAACCACAGCCAAGCAGTTGATGCACTTTTTCATACATTTCGTAGGGACTCGCCGCACACGTGTGGCCAGCACCGGTGTCTGTCGTCAGTGGCCCGTTTGGGCGAAGCCTAAATTTGTTTTCGTTACTTTTACAAATTAATCATATTACAATTTCAACAAGTTCAACGCGTATTTAATTGTTTTTTAATGCTCATGTTTTATTACATATTGTAATAATTTTAATGTTCATTTAGTCGTTCTGTAAATACTAAAATATAAAATTTTAAAACTTCAGACTTAATAGAATTCTGTTTTTAATATAATTAAAGTATTATTCAAATGTATAGATACATTTTATTGTACTTATTTTGTAGATATATAAATCGGCAGTCTATGCCCTTATTACCTACTCCATTTAAATAAACCAAATATAATTATATTGGTTGTTGTTTCAAATGTTATCTACAAATATGTTTGTCTTGATTTTCAAACATTTAGGAATCAGGTTTGTTTTACAGTCCTATTACTGTTATGCAATAAAGTAGGTAATGATCAATATTGTAATCAATAAAATGGTTTTAATGACCGTGTTGTCATCCTTTATAGAATTTAAGCCAGCACTCACTCGTGTCTTTTCGGAATTGATATAAAGGTTATACAACAGATCGATAGAATTTCCATCAATCATTCTAGTATACAAAGTACGTTTAGATGATCAGTACAATATCGGCAATTAAACTGTCATTTTGGTTCGACCTACACGAGATTGATGTGAATTAATTGATCATTGTCATTTTATTTTCATGTATCAATTTAGAATATCTACGAATTCGTTATTTTTACAAGGCTAGTAGATAAAACTGTTTTAATAATATTATAACCGTGAAATATAATTATAATCCTAATGTTTATTATTTTACACTTCGAAGTCACGTTCTTGGCAACTTATTGTAATACTTTTTACCATCGCTTTTACATATCTTGTCCCTTTTTAATCCAGCTTTTTACAAATTCTTACAGTTACGCAGCTTGTACGTGTCATACGGTACAATACTTAATTTCGATGGCATATTGATAATGTGTTCATCCATGGTTACTAGTGTCGTCTTGAACTATTTCGTAGTAGTTATCTATGGTGTAGTTGAATAGTTGAAAGTCGTATCTGAAAAAATGTCTTGGTTAAATGGTTTGATGAAAGACTGAACGTATAATGTACTATAGTTAGTTATTTAGAAAAATAATAGGATCTTAACAGTGAACTCCCGATAATACGGCCCATTTCTAACCCGGCACCCTCTGTTAAGCGACATACCTATCACTCTACCCAAAATTCATTTCAGTTCAGTAACATAAATAAGTTTAGTTATTATATTTTGTAAGTTCTATATATAATCTATAGCATTAATGATGTTAGTTTTATAATAAAACGTAAGGTCTCTATTGTGCTGTTGAATTTACTAAATTCCACATCTATGTAGTATGATTTGTAATTCAGATATAAATTTATCACTTAGATTTGTAATTTGTACTCTTAAAAAAAAAACATCCGGTCTACAGGGGGTCTATGGCAATACTCTACAATCCGACAAATTCGATAGTCGACACAGGCCTGCAAAACATTTGTCGGATTACCGAAGCTCTACTATACTTAATACTCTATAGAGTATTAAGATCCTATTCTTTTCTGAATATATGCATTCATCGCACTGCTTGTGGCTTAATTGGATAAGCATGTTACTCAGACCAATAGACAAATTATTTAAGTTCCGTCTTTGCGTCTTTACGAGTGTGTGTTCTAATATTTAGGTCCTTACATATGAAGTTGGCGTTTTGTCGTACTGGCTACTTTGATATCAAATATCTCCTCTTTGGTTAGGAATTCCAATTTCATGTTTTGAAAACTGTAATTCATTTGTTTTTTCCTTTTTTGGTTTTTTCTTTGCGTCACTCAGTTTACAAAATGGAAAACTTGAAATATCATTTACGAGTACGAGTACCATCGTGGCACCAGTGCTGCCGAAACGGCTCGAAGGATTAATGATGTGTATGCCGGCGGTGTCGCAAAAGAAAACACAGTGCGTTTTTGGTTCCAACGTTTTCGTTATGGACATTTTGACCTGCAGAACAAACCTCGGATGGCCGGAGACCAAAGTTGATAATGCAGAATTGAAGGCTATTGTGGAACCTAATCCATCGCAAACCGACAAACGCGCGTCGACTGCTGCATTACATTACTCAACCAGCACAATAATGAAGGGATTTTAAATCGAATCATTACCTGTGATGAACAGTGGATCCTGTACGATAATCGAAAACGCTCATCGCAATGGCTGAACCCTGGCGAACCAGCCAAATTTTGCCCCAAGCGAAAATTGACTCAAAAAAAATTACTTGTGAGCGTTTGGTGGACTAGTGCCGGTGTCGTTCACTTCAGCTTTCTTAAATCTGGCCAGACGATTACGGCGGATGTCTATTGTCAGCAACTGTAAACCATGATGGAAAAGCTAGCTGCTAAACAACCGAGGCTGGTCAATCGCTCTAGGCCACTGCTGCTTCAGGACAACGCTAGACCCACACACTGCACAACCGACGTCTACCAAATTAGAGGAGCTTCAATTGGAATGTCTAAGACATTCACCGTACTCCCCGGACCTTGCTCCAACAGATTACCATTTTTTTCGAAATTTGGATAACTTCTTGCAAGGGAAAAAATTCAACTCCGATGGGGTAGTCCAAAGCGCCTTTAAAGATTGTATAGATTCCCGTCCGAATGTTTTTTTTTAGTAAAGGGATCAATGAAGTACCTATGAGATGGCAGAAGTGCATAGATAGCAATGGTACATACTTTGATTAAATAAATATATTATATTTAAAAAAAATCGACTTTATGTTTCTCCCTTACAAAACGCGAATTTCATATGTAAAGACCTAATATTATAATATATAAGTAGGATAAACTATCTATACTATTATTGCCACTCCACCCGATGATTGGCACCCAGTAAATTTATTTAAGATATAATAATATTTTTGAAGTGAAACTTCTTTAAAATCGTTGTGGTTTGAAACTCGATGAAACGAAAAAGCGACTCTAAAACAGTTAAACAGATAAAATTTGACGTTATTTAATTCGAAATAAACCACATTTCCTTTTACCGATTACTATTTATTTTGAAATTAAATAAAACTTAAAAGATTTCAAATGAATTTTATCTCTATCTTTATATACTTAAGGCAGATATTCTTTTATACGTAGATCAAGAGAAATTGTGTGTAACAGTGCATTGAATTTTAAACCTTATACTAGTGATACACAGTGTAATTTATATTGAATTTTTTGAATTATAATATGTCGATGGAAGGAATTATATTTATATCAATATAAAAGTTAAAGCAGAATTATCTGTGAGAAAGTGAGTAGAAGTGAAACTTCAGAGAACATATTCTCTGAAGTTTCACTTCTACTCACTTTCTACACACACAATTTTTATTTTGTAGCTATACAACAATATAATTATCATTGAATTAAGATTTCTCAATAGTTTGAATAAATTGACTAGTGCCAACCATTGGGTGCAGTGCCAACAATAATATAGTTTACCCTAATTTAATCATCTAACTTTATGGTAGATCAAAGGCTAAGTAAACGATTAGGATTAGGCACATACCTTACCCATAGCAGACGGTGACCTAAGCTCAGTATTCTACTTGAGGGACTATGGATAGAATACAATTAATATAAATAACATAAGTTTTCTTTTATTGTAATTAGTTTATAAAATCATTGTACTATTTAAAAAAAAACAGGAATCGATATTGTTTTTTAAGTATTCATGTTAAACTATCAAAGATTACTCACTTATATAACTTGTATAGGCCATCAAGTTGGGACTTCTGCAATCTTGAGTAAAGATGATTTATGTTGTGCAGCGTATTTGTCCCTTTGCCACTATTTTTCCATTCAGGCTTCACGACGTCCTGAAGGTGCGCTAGTTGTATTAAATACCTTTGATCCTCCTGGAATGGAAAACATCAAACTCTGATTTGTGATTGTTCATTAAAGGTATGCGCTAAATACATATTTTAGATTATTTATAATAATAATAACAGCCCATAATGGACGGATTGTGTGAAGGATGATATGATGATATGCGGTGTGAGAGAAGAGGTATGTCAGAATAGAAGAGTGTGGAAGGAAAAGACATATTGTGCCGACCCCAAGTAATTGGGATATGGCGAAAGAAAAGAGAGAATAACAGCCCATAAATGTCCCACTATAGGGGTCTATAGGGGAACGGTCAGTATTCCCGCCACACTTGTCCAAGGCAGCTTGGCAGGTTTGACACATCGGTTATTTCGATGTGCAGGTTGCATCACGATGTTTTCCTTCACCGTTGTCAGCACGTGGTAATTGTAACAATATGCACATTTGGTTAGAAAACTGCTTAAGTGGGTGCATGCGTTCCGGCCAGGATAGAACCCGCCCCGCACCCTTTGAGATTGGGACGCGTATTGTAAAAAAAAAAAACTTGCGCTAACCATTACGCTACCACGACTATCATAGTATTAGATTATCGTAGTTTTAGAGCATTTAATCACAGGAAAGTATCGTTTTCTACTCGTAGGTTACCATACGGAAAATAGAATCCTCATTTTATTATAAAGCTTCGTTTGCATACGTGCGAGTACCTAGTACAGCCCATGCAAATTCTAAAATGTTTCAATCATAAAAAGTTCGATATACCTTGTTTTTTTTACAAGATAAAATTTTATCTTAATTAAATTGTGTCTTTAGTCGATTAATATAAAACATTTTCTACTGTAATATCTAACTTTAGATGTTATTCTAGTTGTCTAAATGGAATTTATTTATATCCAAGGTTACATAAATATCTTGACGGCTACTACCCCTGTAGACCACGGTTAGTATGCCGGCAAAAACAACCTTGAGTTGTGTTCCGGCACTAGTAGTCAGGTTCTAGTTCGCCATTCGAGGTTCGCAGAACTTCGGTAGTAGTTTGACGTTAGCCACTCTCCATAACGTGGTCTGGTCTATCAGCCCATTTACTACACTCCAGTAGTATAAAAACATATAAACCCATATATATTTCAGTATCATTACCTAATTAATTTTGTTATAAAAAATTGATATGTCCTAAATTTATATCTATGATATTACAAAATTCTAAACATGCTGTATCTGTAATCTGAAGCTATTTAAAAAAATACACCTGGAATAGACTATATAAACATGGAGAACACGATGTACTTTTTTTTTACATTTCTTGTCCGTTTGTTTGGGATTCACGTAAAAACTACTTGACCGATTTCGATGCACTTTTCGCTGCTCGACAACAAATTCTTAGATTTAAAATCTGCGCTACTCTTTATCCTGAGAATCCCGCGGGAATTTTTCTGGGAATGATTTAAAATGGCCAGATAAAAAATCGAATTCTCATGTGATTTTTCAGTCACCGATAGCAAATTTAATGTAATAAAATGTGTGATAATTTTTATCCCGGGAACGGTTTGTAGTTGTTCGGGTGTATAAAAATTTGCTTATTCCGACACAGTTTTCCCTAAAAATGTAGCTTACATTCTTATTTAAATGCTGCGGTACTTAGTGTCCCGCGAATCCTGCGGGAATTTCAAGTCAAGCATGGACGAAGTCGCGGGCACATCCTAGTTTTCTATATTAAAAAATATATATTATATTGGAGATGTGCGAGTTAGGGCCTTCTAGTAAAAATGGAAAAATAAACGGTGCCTAAAAACCTTTATTCATATTATTAAAAGAAAAACTTGTTTCGGTGAATTGTATAATATAATATTGTCAACTTTTATAAAATGTTATAAGTAGGTACTTTGTTATTATGATGTCATATCTGTTATTATATTAATTCCTTAGAGACTTACCTACGGTTTGTTTTTTAGAATTATACAGGTAGCTTATTAACAAACGCAAGCCATTGAATAGCTGTTACAGTCGATTATATGTATGTTTTAGCACCCAACCCACTTCCTGCACTAAGAAACTTTATTTGCTGTAACGGTCGATACCAATTCAATGCAAAACGGATGACCAACCTCGTACATTGTTCAAACATGTATCCGGCCTTATTCATACAAACACGAGGTTCTAGCCGCAAACATTTTCCGCTCGCCTAAAAGCTTAAATTTCCTGAATGGCACCAATAATTTGACATCGAGGCAACCACAAAACGTTTCTTACAAATAGCTTTTTGCAATAAACACCAAAGAGAGGGGGCGTTTGTCGCACTGCGGTCCATTATAACGTAATTGCCAACTATTGTAGCCTGTTCGGAGCGTCCACTAATATGTTAGGAAATTTCAAATGCTATTTATGCAAAATGTGAGTGTTATAAAGATCCAACTATACCATCGTTTCCCAACTTGGGGGTCGGGAGCCTTGCCCCCACAAGGGTTTTCGCATTTGTTATTAACGGGGGTCGCAGCATGTTAAAACATAAAACCTATGTACAAATAAACTATTCAATAAATTATTATTATAAGTTTGTAGTGAAAGCATCGAAGGACTTTTTAATTAATATTTGATTTATTCGTGGGTCGCGACCTAAAAATCGTTGAGAAACAATGATCTATACTAATAAAAAAGAAATGTCTGTCTGCAATTTCAAAATTAATGGCAACATTTAAGACAAATCTGCTGGTACTATGACACAATCATATATGGTCATTTTCAAAAAATTGCCTGCCGGTCAGTCTGCAAATAGAGAATAGGTTTCGAGACGGATCAACAGATTTAAGTAAATATCATACGGATTAAAACCGATGTTTTATTTTAAATTATCGTATATTTTTTTATTTCTATATCTAGTGAGGCTCAGAAGATATAAAAGTTAAGTGCCACATGAACGAAGTGGCGGACACGGCTAGTATATAATGTGCCAAAACCTGTAATAAACTGAGATAACTGATTTGTGATATCTGTCACTTTATATAAGCATGGCGGGAACACCACCTGGTCTCCTAAAATGAGAAAAAATTAGTGCCCAGCTGTGGGCCGTTTGTAATAATGTAAATGATAGTCGGCAGACAAACATAGGTAGGAATATCCCCAAGCTACGCTTGTATAATATATAACGGACCACTTTAAGGCCGATTTCATGCACCCTGACCACAATATATAAAGAAAAGTTCGTTTACCATAAAGCGAATCCGAAACCTCCGCATTCTAATGAGCTGTGTCGGCAAAGGCTTAGCCTACTCACCCACAGAAGCCGTTGTACATAAGTACCAGTTGGATTTAAGAAAATACGTAAGATATAAAGGGCCATTCATTATTTACGCAAGGATGATTTTGACGATTTCTGACCCCCCTACCCCCATGTAAGGATACATAAGATTTCTTAAATCCCACCTTTCTCTTCTTACGTAAAATTAAATCTCGTTTTTCCGAATAGTAAAAGGTTGTTAGAAAAGGATAAGTTACACTTAAACTCACAATTTAACGTAAATCAAAGATTTACAGATAATTGAAGTTATACTCTTTCATTATTATCAGATACTAGCTGACCCGGCAAACTTCGTACTGCCTCAGAATCAATAAATAAAAAACATTGATTTCTAAACGACGAGACGAACATCAAACGTTTGACATTCAAAACCAAAAAAATAAAAAAATCTTCACTTTTAAATTTAATTTGATTTCTTAACGACGGGACACACATCAAATGTTTGACAGGTAGGAATAGTTTCTAAGGGAAAGCGAAATTGTTGTTTTTACTATATTCCAAGCATTTCTTTCATATTTACTCACCTTTTAAACCTTCCCTGGACTTCCACAAATAATTCAAAACCAAAATTAGCCAAATCAGTCCAGCCGTTCTCGAGTTTTAGCGAGACTAACGAACAGCAATTGATTTTTATATACATAGATAGATTATCTTCTACCCGTCAGGATCTTTAGGTAATTAATGAATGGCTCCTAATATTATAGCTATGTGGCAAATGGTTACTTACATCTAAGGTCTCGAACTTGAGTATAACATCAAAGTTGAACTTGCAAGGCGTACAGAAGTCTGTGTAAGGTGTCCAGTGCATGTCGAGACTACGTTTGACCTTCGCTTCTCCTAGAACGTAGGCAACAAATTCTTCGAACATGGGATACCGCTGTGTTGGAGTTTGACCTTTTGCTTGTTGCTGTAATCAATATTAATTTATTACATACATACATAAATACATAACTTTACGCCAGTTCCCTTGCGGGGTAGGCACGAACAACAGAGCGCCATTCAGGCTTATTCTTACACACCTCACTTGCTTCTTTGACAATCAAATATTAATTTATTAAACTATCATACCTTCCCAAAGAAGGCTTGTAATGTTTGTACTTTATAGAATGAAATCCATATCGTTGGATTTTAGATTCTTTAGTTTTCAGTGTGATGGGAGAGTTTTAACACCATCAACTAGATTAATTAGATTTTTATATATCGCAAGCGAAACCGCGGGCAAAAGTTAGTAGCCTTGAAAAAGGACGTAACTGATGGTGAAAACCGCTTAAAAATCTATTGCGTTGTTAGGAGTTAGCGGATATACTCGTACAGACAGACAGACCGCGGAACGCGACTTTTTTTTATACTATGTAAAGATGGGGGAATACGATTGGGGACTAACCGCCGCAGAGGAGACGCGGCAGCTTGTGAGATTCGCCGTGTTGGGGTGGCATTTGTACTCCCGAAGAAGTACATTGCCATGCGAGTTAAGGATACACACTAAAACCCCTCGGTATTCTTTCTTTCGCCTGGTGTCAGGGCTACGGGAATGGAGAAGATCGACCAATCCCGCTTGCACTAGCAGGTGGGAATCCCAAGGGCCACATCAAAACGTATGGTAATCAATAACTTCAATTTTGTTCAGTAATCGACGTATAATTTCTTGGAGAATATAAGTTGAGTAAGTGAGCTTAGTAATGACTAAAGTGCCCAGAATGTTATATTGGATAGCTATACTGATACATTGTCGGAGGTAAACGCCAGCCTTCTAATCACGCGCTGAGTCGATAAGGTGCTTTGAAAGCTCTTTATAAGGCTGTCCCTAAGCTCTGAGTATTTCAACAACAAACGGTACAAAGAAGTAGCTCTCGAGAAGAGTTACATTTCGAATCATATTGTAAATGTAAGTCTATATATGCCCACAACAGTGTTGCAACCTCAGACGAACAAAGTAGGTGGACGAAGCCCATCGGGGCTTAATAGTCAAGCCGGCTAAAGGAAGCCGACTTTGGAATAGCGAGCCGATCACGCCACAATGCGTTACGAAAACAATGATCTGTACTAAATTAAATAATCGAATTAGTACGGATAAAGGTGGAAATGTTCACTTGCTTCTTTGACATTCATAACTCTTGTCATGCACGCTCGTCTGTTCTTAAGGCTCCTGACATCACCTTCTGCTATTAATAATATAGTAAGTTGATAATTACTATTATACAAACTACTGTGCACGTTTGCTACATAAGTTTGTAAAAAAATGCTTCAATTCATGTCACGCTTTTGTTCGAGTAAGCTCCCTCTATTCTTTTATTCGTTTGAGGTTGCAACACAGAAAAGCTGAATATCGGAAGCAATAAAAATATTCTCACGAAAGTAGTCCGTGTTAAACCATATGGAGCAGCTCCAGATGGTGCAGTGCGATATTATTAACAGAACAAACTGCACTTTTATAATAATAGAAACCTCTTACCTTTCTGTACTTTTTAATAATTAGTCTACCCATCTTATCATGGAAAGACTTCGGCCATGCGTGTACAATTTTGTCGTTGTACGCCGACGCTAGCCTCTCTAAAGGATGTCTAACTATGAGGAATGTTATAGAATCAGCCTGGGCTTTCTGTATCATCTTGGAGGTTGGCCTGGCGTATTTTCTTCTCGCCAGAACTAGAGGCACTTCATTTGTTTTTTCTAGGAAAGCGGCTGAATAATTAGCCATAAGATTGAAGTTATACATCCATGACGTTGATGCGGCTTTGAAGATATTGCACCTGAAAATTTTATACTTATTTTAAACTAGCGATCTCGGTAGACGTTCTGCCCTGAAAAAATAAAAATCTGTAACCCGATTCCAGCGCCACCTACCGGGTCTAATTGTTAATCTAAACCACCCCGGGACCCAAGCAAACACACTTAGAATTTCATCAAAATCGTAGAACCCGATTCCAGCGCCAAGTATTTTGTTTTTCTTGATGGGTTACATTATTCAAGTTTTAGTAGGGGTCCCCAATATTTTACAGCCTATATTAGTCAGGGATAATGTAGCATTGGAATGGTGAAAGAATTTTTGAAATCGTTTCAGTAGTTTTTGAGTTTATTCGTTATGTAGATGATATCTTACTCTTATTATATTTAGCTGAACTTTACATTATGTGTACGGTGACTAATACTTAATAGTATTAAGTAATAGTAGTAGTAACAACAATTATAACAGATGCATGAAGACCTATGGCTTAGTTTTATGAAGGTAATGTACTAAGTCCTTAAAAGAAAATATTTAAGAAGTTCTTTAAAGATATTTGTAAGAAACTCTTTGACACTGCCTGTGATCAGAAGGTTGGATCATATTTTTCCTAGAGAATTATGATTACTATACAATTTAGCAATGTTGACAGCCTTTTGAGCACGCTTCCTTCTGGCAGTGATCTGGTACATAATTTATATAAGTTTAGGTTTAATTTATTTAAGTTACGTTTATATTTAAATATTTTATGTTTGTTATGCAGTTTAAAATAATTTAGTATTTATCACTTTCATACGTATTAAATAATCTCTCTCTAGTATTTAAAAGAAAATTGTTATTATATTTGAAAAAGAAGAGCCTGCTCTATTTTACAGAGCATGTTGGTTCTTTCTTAGGGCTATTATTTTGGCAAGTTAACGGCTCGATGAATCTTGTATCAGTACAAGAGGTAACGTTAGCTAGTTTTTTGGTATAAACTCCATATTAGTAAAATCAGTTTTAAATTATATTAGTACTAGAGAAAAAAATTCGTTAGTAGTGGAAACTCGGCATAATTGACCAAAAATTTTGGCAACAGTTCTGAACATTTCACACTATGCACGAAGGGGGTAAATTACAAATTTAAGTTGAAATGTTAGTGCTTATTCATCGGGTGGAACAGCTTCGATAATATTATTATATTATTAGTGTACCGATTGAATTCACAATTCTTCCTTTAACACGTATGCCGGGAAGGTAAAACGACTGATAAAGACCACTCCATCAATTAAAAAAGTTAACAAATTAAGTGCTTACCATATAACATGATACTGCCTATTAATTAGATATTCCCAGGCATTAGCTTTATTACTAGAGCCATCGAGACCGAACCTCGAGCATTCGTTATGAAGAAACTCTCTTCGTGCCTCCATCCTGGCGTGAACTTCCATGAATTTGTCCCTTGTAAGGAGGCCTTCGTCATGCGACGAGTTGTCGAACATATACTGAAACAAAACACATTAAACATAAAGAACCAGTCGATGTTGACTTACGGCATACTAGCAAAGTGCGTGTGGATAAAAGCTTTCAAAACCACAAGAGCTCCGAACACCATTTTAGTATAACATGCTACACAGTTATATTACTACTATTACAGTTATTCTTCCTAATTGATAGTTAATTATTAATATAATGGTTATTGTAAACTAAGAATACAATAAGAGAAAATTTTGCTGGTATATTATATTCTAATTGTAATCCCTCAAGACATAAATAGAATACAGAGTCTAGGTCATCGTCTTCTACGGGTAAGGTGCCCAGAAGGCTGGCTACGTTTCTTCGCTGGATTGTCAAATTAATCCGTTGTCCGAGGTAAACACCAGCCTTCTGATCACCTGAAGAGGTGACAAGTCGTTTTGATAACTCTTTGTGGAGGCTTATCGTCTCCGGAGTCCACGGTCCTAGCGTCTTTGCTTTACTTCGTGTGCTTTCATCAATCTCGTCATCCATGCACGTTTTTTTTCTAACCTCTCTTCAAAATATCTGCTTTTTGATGCAGATATTTTGAAACTTATATACATATAAGTTTTATCTTTGGCCCCGGTACTATCTTTGCCAAACAGACTGCTGTCATATAAATTTTCTTCAATCAACAGTCCACATATTTTTAACTGACTTCAAACAAAGGAGGAGGTTTTCAAATTGTCGTGCAATTTTTTTATGTTCAGGCATAACGGTTTTATTCGTTCTGAACCGATTTTGATATTCCTTTTTGCATTGGAATCAATATAGCTTCAGGATAGTTTCATTCAAAAATATAAAAAAAGACTAGCAAAAAATATACTGATGTCAAGAGTTACTAAAAGGTAAAAGTCTTGAAGTCGGTGCCAAGTAAAACATAAAAAAACAATAATATAACATTTTGAGCAAAGATCTACCAGTCAACGCGAATGCATGAAGAGATTTATATGAGTAGATGAAAGAAAAAGTGTATGCCAAGACGTTTCGAAATAATTCATCGTCTGTGCTTACCGCTATAGGAATAAGTGCGATAAAACATATGCATATACTTCCACAGTATGTACGTCAAAATTAAAAGCAGAGGAGTACCATAGTAACAATCCGGGCGAAACTTATCAATGACTACAATTTTTAACATTAAAAAAAAAATAAGAAAGGTGTTTTCGCTCTCTAATTATTTGTTTATTAACCTAAATAACATTACCTTATTAACCTAAATTTTAAAACTGAGGTTAGTCTAGAAGGCTATAATAACGGATGGAACGTTGTCTCTTCCTTTTGCGAGCACGTAATGCTCGCTAAGGAGGAAGTGGAGCGGGGGCGTTAGCGTACGAGCTTGCTCCGTTCCCGTCAAAGGAGGACGCGCTAGTGCTGAGGTCGAACTTCGAACATCGGCTGCCGTAATTAGTAAGGATTTTCATATGCCAATATACCGTCGAGAGGAGGGCGCGCCGTGCTCCGCGCGCTTATCTTTTCTCCCGTGAGGTGAGATATTTAGCCACCCCACGCTAGGAAGAAGGAAGACGCCGCAACGGGGGCTAGGCTTCCTCCCGGTAGAGGATGTAGCCCTAGATGCCCCGCTTGTCCGGGCACGCGGAATTGCTCGAGCTTCCATCTTCCTATAGTCCTGGCATAAGGCGAAGGAAGGAACACCGAGGGGTTTCAGTGCTTATCCCTAACTCGTGTTGGCAATAGTAGTTCTTCAGGTTTTCTAGAGCCATTCCAACATGGCGAATCCTAAATGTTCACGTAGTTCTCAATTGGAATTCCGTTAAAAACAAAAACTCTATAATACGGGATATATTGCGACGAATTCCGTGCATACGGCAACCCTATCCATATATTCTTATTCACTTGCATAATACATTTATTTTTTATCTCACGGTAATGCTACTGCAATTTTGAATAACAAAAGATTCATAAGACCTTGTAGCCAGAACCGTAAAACATCCTAAAATAATATATAAAAAGAATACCCCATTCAAGGATAATTCATTTTAAAATTACTAAAATTATTTGCATCTGCTCTTACGTTACATTAGAAGTTACTTATTTAAGTGTACTAGTTTGTTGTTGTACTACCACATACATTCATATAACCACAAAGTTAAGATAAATAAACTTTCACTTGTACTTTCCCTCTGAGCCTACAAAGCACTCTCCCTCGACCTCATTCCAGACAGACTGTCATCTTGCAGTGATGACACTTGGGAATCAACTACCTTTGTTTCACAATATAAATGCTCATAGAAGACAATTTTTTATAGCGTACTTTTTATATAGAAGAAAAGTTGGTAGATAGATATTCATCAGAATAAACAATTGCGAAATGAATAATCAGAATACTTTTACCGCGAAACAAAATGCGGCTTTATTGCTTAAAGTGATCTCTTCTAGGAAACTTAATTTATCACCGGTTCCTATATATTACCGACCGTTAATTTGCCTTATTATCAGTTAGCCTTAAGATATAAGCTCCATAAAAGTAATGTCAAAATTCAACTGATGGTAAAACAAGTGAATAAATAGTAAGATATATAAATAATTGGAGGATACTTTTAACAACTTATGTCTACGTATAATTAAATTAAAATGAAATAAAAATAAGTAAGAACAGCACAATGTGGGCAGTAAAAAGCAAAGTTAAGAAGAATAGAATAATATATACTTTATTGTAACTAACTGGTATTGTTTATTATTTAATGGTTTTTGAGTGACGGTAACACCATCCCTTGTTCATATTTAAGTACATATTCTTGATGCATACATATTTCCTTATCTTTTTGTATACTGGTACGTATGTATATTTGTCTCTGTCCCAAATTATGACTTATTTTACGAGGATGCCGCCATTGTGTCGTTGAATTCGTTTGTGGTGTTAAATAGAGAGACATGTAAGAATTAAGGTTTTTGGCAAGTGCAGTGAGTTGTTGAATCAAACTAAAGGGCGGCCGCCCTCAACAGTGATTTTTATTGTTTGAATGATTGATTGCGCTGGTTTCAAGACATGTTAAAGATATATACTTATGAAGCCAAGGTGGACGTTCTTAGTCGACGGGGTTTTGGGTGAGTCAATATAATAGTCTATTGTATTTATTTATTATAATTCAACAAACATTTACACAACAACTGAAAGCAACAAAATTATACTATTATCTTCAGTGATTTCGTGTGTACGGAATATCCGGAGCCTTCTTAACTTCGGATCCGCGCACATAGGTATTAATAGCAAGAAATATTAACTACCTGTTTATAGAAAGTGTTTCGCGGACAGTGGAGGTTAACCGGCTAGCTGGGCTAAGTTAAAGCGCAGACCGGAAAAGAGAAATGTATTTCATCTTTTTCTTTTGAAGACTTGTTTCTGTAGAACTACAGTGCCATAAGACTACGAGCATACATATATTAATACTCCTAAGGAAACGGTCTTAAAGATAGTGGACGCGGGGAAATACCAGTGTCAGATTAAAATATGCCGCTTCCGCTCCTCCGTTATGACATGAAGTGAAAGAGCAATTGAAATTGAATTGAAAGGAGAAATAATACAATTTCCTGCGGCCGGGCGGCCTGTCGTAAGAGGCGACCAAACAACCCACAGCCAGGTGGTAGGGCATTTGCCCGACTGGATGGCTACCACCCCAGGTCTAAAGTATGTCGCCATAACAACCTGGAGTTGTGTTCCGGCATTAGTGACCAGGTTCCAGTCTCCCTTAGGAGAGCAACAGTGCATTTGTAGCACCTTTGGTGTTGCAAATGTCTATAGGCGATGGTAACCGCTTTCCATCAAGTGGGCCGTCCGCCTGTCTGCTGTACTCCTATATAATAAAATAAAAAAATTAAACATGATTATACATAATGGAAGTAATAGAGTGATTTATCGCACGCCTAGTCGTATATCTTAAAGGAGTTGAGATATTGATAATGAAAGTTAATATTTTATTGTATGTAATAATTATTTAAAAATATTATGTCACGCATATTTAGTTAGCTTTTTTTAAACCGTTTTCCAGTTTGACACAGCAATTAATTTATTTCTGAAAACTTATTTGGATTGCTTATTGTCTGTGAGAGATCACTTTAAGTGATAAGACTGAGCATTGTTCATGTGTTTTTTGTATATATGTTATAGTCAAACATCGAAGCTCTGGCACTCCTAGATCTGACTAGTCAAACCTCAGGTCTGACATAAGGTCTTAGTCAAAGTCCAAATAAATGACGTTTTTCTGCCTTTGACTAACGAATTTTGTCTAACCTAGGAGATATAACAAGTGTAGTAAGAATCGACGTTTGACTGAGTATGCCTTAGTCGCTCTAGTAGTTCTAAGATCTACTAGGCAAAGTCCGAAACAGATTATTAACTGTCTTCAAAAAGGAAAAGGTTCTCAATTTGATAGGTATTTTTTTTATGTAAGTACACCGATTACGCTGAGATTTATGATCCGATTTACGTGATTCTTCTATAGATGGATGCGGAATAGTTGCCATTTGGTCCCTTAAAAATTTAACATAGTTTGGCCGCGTAGTTTTCATATTATGAAAATTTTTTTATGAAAATTTTCCGTTCCCGTTTCTTGGGTCCTATATTTTTTAAGGCGCACGGCACCTTTCGTAGGCCTACCCATAGCTTGACACTAAAAAGTATCAAATAAAAAAAACTTCGTATAAAGAAACTAAAAAGTATAAAATAACTTAATAAGGCACCAACTTCAAGATGTAGAAAATTTTATATTATTTTGTCTCTTAATAAACTAAATATATTAATAATCAAAAATCTTTATTAAGTTATTTTATACTTTTTAGTTTTTGAAGTCGGTTTTTTTATGTTCGACGTTTGACTAAAAATTGGGTACTTCTAGGTTTGCCTAAAAATACTTTACTCAAAGTCTGAAATTGGAATTTATTTCGGGTTTTGTCGAAAGGCTTTGGTCAAACCTAGGATAGACCAGTAATTTCGGGAAGAGACTGCACATCGACCTTTGACTATAACATATAATATAAATTATTAACTTACTGGTGTAAAAAGCTATATCTCTGTCTACGAATTACATTATTTGACTATGTAAATAAATTCTTTACTGATTCTATTATTCATAAAAGCTCACCTTCGTTTACTTTTATTAGACAACACCAAAGCGAACAGACAATACTAGAAAAAACCCTCATTTTTCGCAGGTGTTTGTCATCTCAAATATTACAAAACCCGTAGGCACACCGACTTTATGCATTGTATTGTACGCCCACATTCACAATTGCTACGATACTCATAAGTTCTTCAAATTGCACACATCTTGTATCAAAACCTGTTTGAAGAACGTACAACAAGCATTTGCCCTTGCCTTGTCTTTGAATTACTTAGTATAATGTTTAGGGTCGCGTATATATTTTGGAAAAATGGAGCCTTCCAAAATCGTCATGAACCTCTGATCATATAACGTGTAATAAAGATTTTTCTCAAAGTACCTACTTCAGTTATGTGTAGTTTTGTAACGAGTTTCGTGTCTTCTCCTTAAAACAGCAGTAAGTCAATGTAATTCGTGTGGGCCTTTCAGGGTGCGAACGGGTACTCAAAATACCACGGTACGTCACCAGGGGGCTTAGGTTTTTGTCACGCAGTTAACGTCCTCTAGGGACATCTCGCGCTTTTAACGACAAATATGAACCAAATAATTATTTATTTTACTTTCTGTGTGCAAAAAATGATTTAAAACCTTATTTATGAATTACTACGTGAAAACACGAGAGGGAGGTGTGGGGCATGGCATATACACCGGGTGGTCACAGAGGGGGATAAAAAAAAATTGATCATGTAGTACGGGTACGTTCCCTAATAGCTAATGCCAGGTGGTAGGGTATTTGCCCAACTGGATGGCTACCACCCCTGGTCTAGAGTATGCCGCCATAACAGCCTTGAGTTGTGTTCCAGCATTAGTGACCAGGTTCCAGTCTCCCTTAAGAGAGAAGCAGCGCATTCGCAGCACCTTTGGTGTTGCAAATGTCCATAGGCGATGGTAACCGCTTTCCATCAAGTGGGCCGTCTGCCTGTCTGCTGAACTCCTGCAATAAAAAAAAAAAATAACATGCTGCGAAGTCGTATACATAGAATAAGTAGTAGAATGAATTTTTAATTTATGTATAATATGAGCATCGAAAATGTCCTCAAGTGGAATTAAGGTCTGATTTACAGGTGCATTAGTTAAGTAGTAACTTGTAAGTAAATTATTATCATGGTTGCTGACCAGTTTTGTAAGTTTGTTAACTACTTAACAAATGTAAAGTAGGCTTGTAGTGGAACACTTAGCAGGCAATAGATGGCGCTGTGCAATAAATGAGGGCGCAAACGAGTCCCGACACATACAAAGAATATATACAAACGAACAATAACAGAAGAACTTTGGCCTGCGAGGAACAACAATAGCCTCGCTGGAAGATCTTCCTTTGAGACGGAGGAGCATTCCATTTCCATCTCGCTCCTCCACCCTATACGGGGCACTCTCTTCATGTCATCAGGGTTATCCCTAAATAGGCTTTTGTTTAGATTTCTATGGGATACATATTTGATACTCACAACAGTGAAGACAGGTGTATAAGCTCGTAGGTATATTACATACATACATAACTTCACGCCAGTTCCCTTGCGGGGTAGGCACGAACTACAGAGCGCCATTTAGGCTTATTCTTACACACCTCACTTGCTTCTTTGACATTCATAACTCTTGTCATGCACGCTCGTCTGTATATTACATATAATCAGGGTTGGGCAGTATTTGAAATACTTGTAATTGAAATACGTAATTGAAATACAAATACGTATTTTGTATTTGTATTTCAATTACTTCTTTAAAATGTAATTTGTAATTAGTATTTCAAATACCTGACGCTGAGGTATTTTGTAATTAGTATTTCAAATACTTATGGTTGTAGAATACATTTCACAAAATACATTTAGCTACCTTATTGATGGGTGTGTTCTTCAGAAAATAGCGCTCAATAGCTTTCATAAGTTTCATAAGAAAACGGTGACCGCTAAATATTAGGTAAGTTCTGCAGTACTGGCCATTTAAAAGAAATATTTTTGTTTCGCTAAGATATATAATTTCAAATTAATTTTACTTTGAAAACATGAAATTCTTTTTTTTAAATTAGTCATTTGTTTATTGATAAGTGTTATGTTTTCTTCGCATTTGAATCTTTTTCATCATCATGGATAGTTAAAAATTCGAGTAATTATGGAATAAGAGTACCGTCGTGGCAGCAACGCGGCAAGAGCGACAAGCAACATCAACAACCTTAATGAGCGAACACTACAATGAACGCACCACTTGTTATTGGTTTGCCCGCTTCCATTCTGGAAATTTCGACCTTTCTTTATAGCTGGAGTACAACAGACAGGCTGACGGCCCACCTGATGGAAAGCGGTTACTGTCGCTTATGGACATTTGTAACACCAGAGATTTCATCAACCCGCTGCCAGCCTCGAAGAAATTTTATGACACCCTTTTTGAAAAACTCCATATCGTAGCGCTGTGGAAAAACCTCGGCTGGGAGCTCATTCCAAATCCCCACGGTATGCAGGAAAAAGGTTCCACAGAACCGTTGCGTACATGAGCGAAGCGGCTTAAGGAAGTGGGGGTGAAATCCCAACACATGGTGAGGGGTTCGGTGGTAGAAAGAGAACGAATACACCATTCTATACAGTTCTTCCGAATACTCTCCGTTATACAGTCAGTAGAATACGTAGAGAGAGCGAAGTCTCTCATAAGGCCAAGCGTATCTAGACCATCTGTGAGGGGATCATCAACAACGTGAACGGCCCGACGGTGAATACAGTCTAGGGGATCGAGTTGGTAGCCAGGTGCTCCAGCCCAAAAGTGTGAGCAGTACTCCATATGCGGGCTCACCTGGGTTTTACAAAGCACAAAGCGTTGCCGCGGTGTGAAGTACTGCTTGGACCGGTTTAACATTCCCAGCTTCTTAGAGGCAAGTTTTGCCTTGCCTTCAAGATGGCCCCTGAACATCGTTCGCGATGTCAACACTGAGGATCCAAGAGTATTGACTCTTGGAGGTGGTAAGGGGAGTTCCTCAGAACTGAAGCGATTGCTCGAATGGAGTTTTTTTGGCAGATAATACGTAAACCTATGTCTTCTTGGGGTTGAAATGGACAAGGTTTTGTCTCCCCCATTCAGAGACTCTCTCTAAGGAATACTCTACTTCAGATACAAGTCTAACCCAACTTTCCTCCACAAATGATCGAGGGACGTTTGCACGACTACAGTACTGCGCATCGCCTGTGCTGTCATCCGCATTGGAATGAATGTTGCGAATAGACAACATATCAATGATATGTAAGATGAACAACGTTGGCGATAGCACACAACCCTGGGGCACACCAGCGTTGATGGGCTTGAAACTTGAGCAACAACCGTCGACAACGACTTGAATGCTGCGCTCATCAAAAGAGATGGATAGTCAGGTGCAAGGCCCTTCGGGTATTTCATACGACGGCCGCTCCGATAGAAGAGCCCTGTGCCAGACACGGTCGAAGGCCTTAGCAATATCTAGAATTCTAGACTAACTGCCAGTGCTTCCCCTTTGCTCTTAATGACTTCAGCCCAACGGTGGGTTAGGTAAACCAAGAGATCTTGAGCTGAGCGACTGTGGCGGAAGCCGTATTGCCGATCGTTTAGCAACTGGTAATCTTCGACGTAACACAGGAGCTGCGCGTTGATAATGCGCTCCATCACTATTGAGAACAAAAAGGTTATTGCTATAGGCCTATTCGACGTGTCTGTTACGTACCCTTTTTTGGGGACAAGGTGCACGTGGGCAATCTTCCACGAAGCGAGGACACAACCCTTGTAGTAAGAGAGAGTGAAAAGTCGGGCAAGGACTGGCTGGGGACAGCTCAGCTAAACACGTCTGCAGCACAATGGCAGGAATGCCATCAGGGCCAGAAGACTTTTTGACGTCGAAGGAGAGGAGAGCACATCGGACTGCTTTTCGAGTAAAGCGCACCTCCGACATTCTAGACTCACACAGGGATTGTAGGTGGAGTTTCTCCTATGTCTCAAGAGTTGAAAAGATTTCACCCAGAAGATTGACTTTATCTTTGGCGGCGTGTACCAGACGGTCGTTCACTGTGCGCAGAGGTGGAAGAGACGCCCGACAAAAATTTCCTTGGACAGCTTTGGTGCGGGCCCAAAAAGCTCTAGTCCCAGAAGAGTAGCTAGAGAGGCGCTCACCAATTATGTCGATGTGATCGAATTTTGCTCTGTTTTTTTAGGGACCTGGGGGCGGAATTGTACCTCTTTTTCAGGTCAGAGGAACTTGGATCCTGACGAACCCGCGCTGCGTCCAGGCTCGATAAGCCTGTTGCTTTAGCTTTACAGCCTCACTGCTGGACTTATCGAACCATGGTGGTTTACTCGTACCACCGATAGATACAGTTGAGTTTGGAATTAAACATTCTATTCCCTGGAGTATTACATCGGCGATCCAGTCTGTGCTCGGATCAGAATCTTCCGACGAGAAACATAACTGCCTCCATGGAGTCCATCCCAATCTGCTGACCTGTATCGCCACACCTTCCGTTGTCCAGCGGAACGAGTCCGATCAGGAATAGGAAGGGGCACCACCGAAGATACCAGACAATGGTCAGAGGTTCCCAGTGGAGCACTGATGGAGATCTAGTAGTTCTCCGGGTGTGTGGTCAGCAGAAGATCCAGCAAAGAAGGCTCATGATCCACTCTATCCGGTATTCGGGTAAACTCCGTAATCACCTGAGTGAATCCATGGGCGAGAGCAAAATCGTAGGCAGTAGTTCCTGACAGATCAATTCTCGAGGAACCCAACCACTCAACGTAATGAGCATTAAAATGAAGGCCGTGGAGATTAGAAATAAAAAAAATATAATAAAATTAGGTTAACTTATTTCAGAAAAAACGGCAATTTCATAGGCAAGGGACCTAATAATAATTATTATTTGATTTTTGTGAGTATTTTATTTACATAACCTAACACCTGACGGTATTTTGTAATTTGTATTTTGTATTTTAAATACATATAGTTGAAATGCTGTATTTTGTATTTTATATTTTAAATACCCGACTTAAAAGTATTTTGTATTTCGTATTTTAAATACATGCGAGACAGTATTTTGTAATTTGTATTTCAATTAAAGGAAACCATGTATTTTGCCCAGCCCTGCATATAATAAATAAAAAAGGAATGAAAGAAAAATATTTAAAGAAACATAAATTTTAGTCTTTTTTCTTCCTTTCTACATTAATCCAGCTAGGAGAACGCCTGATTTCAAAATATTTAATCGAGAGAATAATAAAGTTAGTCATATTTGGTAACACTGTACTGACTTCAAATCAATTTACACGATGCCAGTATAAAGGCAGCACTGGTTTCCTTTGAATTTGAAGTCAGTAGCTGGAGTGAAAATCAGCTTTAAGTTCTCACACGGTTTTAAGCAATATTTAAAACTAAGAGCTGCCATAAGTATACTTACTAGAGATCGTGTCATGGCTTATAGAGATATTAGTATTTATCTACAAATATGTGGATGAGATTTTGATAAGGAATAAGCAGTTATCTCGCTTGCTTACGAGATGCGACCAGTCAATGAACTTCGGTGCAGTGAAAGTGATTTCGAAAATCGGTCATGACTGTAAACACTAAAGTATGCGAAGTTGTTACGTATTTCTGCAATATTGTTTTTGTTTTATCTTATATGCATATGCAATGAGTGGAGATATAGTATGATTTTCGAGTTATGTCAAAAACATAGCAGTGTTTGTATTCAACAAATTATGAATAATTGAATAAGCTTTATTGTTTATACATACATACATATTATCACGCCTTTTTCCCATGGAGGTAGGCAGTGACTATAGATCTCCACTTGCGACGACCCTGACAAACAACTTTCGCTTCATCTACTTTCATTAATTTATTATTAACATTATTGTTTTATAAAAAAATACAATTACCAAAAATGACAAATTAACATGTTAGATCTTGAAATCGTAACTCGTAAGAGACTTATGGGTTTTACTTTTAATGCTACGACTGAGAAGGAGGTTACTTTAACTATATTTCTATGTATGTATATAACAAGAATAAGGATGAAGAGACTCGCTTTTGTGTATAAATTTGATGCGTCCTTCTTTAACCGTTTTATAGGGTTGGCCAAGTCTCATATGCATTTTAGTAAAGGTCGATTGCGAGTTCTAATGTAGCAAAAATGTAAATAGATATATACGATATAATGAGGATTCAAGACACTGGCATCGTTAGTTCTTTTATTCCTCGTAACACATGTCTGTCGCACAGCAAGAAGTTATGAGGAAATTGAATTATAATAAAAAAATCTCATTTCTAAACAAGCTAGGCAGCGTATGATAACAGGTAGGGGCTGTGTCAACAGAGCTTGCATCTATCTAAATGATATGTGGTCTAAAGCCGCTATTATACTCAACGTTCGGCCCTCCATGCTTTTCTAAGTGGCCCCCTTCTCATACTACATACATACATAGTCGTAGAATATAATAGATTTACACTGATAACGTGTCTGCTGTTACTTTTCATAGACGACGTAACTACCTTCCAACAGGCGAGTTGTCAGCTTTGCAGCTAAATATTTTAGTAGTAAATTAGACCTATATAAAATAATGTAGCGTCTATATCGTATAACATGTATATGTAACCTCTATAAAAAAAAGCTTGAGTGTAAGGTATAGAGATAGCGATAATTTTGTTAATATGGATAATAAGGATGTAAGTACTTAAATAGTTAAAATTGAAATAACTAGCCTAATTTTTAATATCGGCCAATTCATTCAATTGAGGTTGACGTCGGCTCAATAAAGACTAGTTATTTATGCAGTCAACGGTCAAACCAAATTTAGATACTTGCGGCTAATATTCCGTCGGAGTTAGTAGTTAATAAACAATCTTCGTGTTCAACAAACAACGTGTTTGCCCCATATATCAGAACTGGTCCTCCGCTCTCTTTATATAATTCCTACTGATGATCATACACAAGTCGCTTTGTATTACAAATACCTTTGGTGTTACAAATGTCCATAGGTGATGATAACTGCTTTTCATCAGGTGGGCGATGGGCCGTCTGTCTGTCTACTGAACTCATGCAATAAAAATAAATAAAAAAACACAATTTTTTAAGTTGTCTAAAATTATAAAAAATAGGTAGGTTTTTTTTGCTAAATCTTGCGAAATAATTGAGCGGTATTTACAAGAGATTTTTTTATTAAGTATAATATGAATGTATGAGTTTGTTTTGTGAAAATAAAATCGAATTTAAAAATGTTGTAATTATATGTATAATTTTTCAAACAAAGTCGAAAACAAGTATAGACTTTATATTAGTCGTTTATATTTCAGAGGTAATAGATATGTAATAATTTCCTAATATTATGTAGCTCGCGTGCCTGCTCCCCATTACCCTAGAAATCTAATAAACCTTCAGGTGGATAAAGCGGACTCGCCTCATTGACGGAAAGTAATTTCAACGAATGCATTTACTTGCTTGTAAGCATTTCGATAGCGTTGTTGTAAGTAATATACCTACTTTATATAGATATACATTACACAATAAATATATTTCTAATAATAATAAAAGTTGGGCAAGTGCATGCTGGAACGCAATTAAGGGTTCCCGCAAAGATGACACAAATGTCCGCTATTTTATCATAAGACACGGAATACTAAAAATGTACACGAAAGCAAAAAACGAAACGCTAAATATCTTTTTTATTTTTGTGCACTAGGAAAGTTACATGTTTATGTGCTTACTTTTAAAAAAGCCTGAGACAGACTAAAATGCAGTAAAATAATTTGTAGCTAGACGTGTTGCTGGGGAGTTTTTTGCCGTTTCTTCTTAAAACAGCAATAAAACGTTCCGAAACGGTGTACATAGAACAAAAAGGCGACTTAAATTTTAGGTTAAGATAAACATATATAATACTAGTGGTCCCGGCAGACTTAGTCCTGCCTTGAAAAAATAAAAACCTAGAACCCGATTTCAGCGCCACTTATCAGGTCTAATTTTGAATCTAAACCATCCCAGATCCCACTCAACCCACATAAAATTTTATCAAAATCCTAGAACCCGATTCCAGCGCCAAGTATTTTGTTTAGATTGACATTTTTAAATTCGTAATATCTTTTGAATAGAACGTCCGATTTGAATAATTCAAAATGTAAATGAAAATGTCTTGAATACGTATTAATACAAAGGTCTAATTTTGGTTGTCATTTCTATGAACGTTTAAAATGTGACACTATAACTTTTTTTTTAGTTATAGATAGTATTCTTTTTTCATGGTCATAGTGACATAACTACAATAGTTGGACATAATAATATGGTATCGCGAATTTTTTTTTAGATATTGATAAGTTCTTTACATTTTTTTTGTTCTATCATCAATAGTTTCTGCAGCGCATGCGACGAAGCCATTTTATGGCAAATTTTGTTCTAGGAATAAATATAGCCAATATAGGCTATATATTCTCTGAAATAATGTAACATTGGAAGGGTGAATTTTTGAAACCGGCCAGTAGCATTTGGGATATTCGTTAGTAACATATAAAAATGCAAATCTTTCCTTTTTATAATATTAGTATAGATGTATGACCATCAAAAACGTTCTGAATTTTGTAGTTAATTAAAATACCCATATATCGAAACTGGCAAACAGGTCTAGTTTGAAAGAAATTTTTGGTTGAAAATATTTTAGGCTAGCTTGTAGTTTTTTAAAGTAATCTACATAGTACATTGAACTTCATAAATTAGGAACTAAATTTTTCACGACTTTGGAAGCAAATGGTCCACCACCGATTGACTAAAACATCAAATTAATTTAGAAACATTACATTTTTATTGACGACATGCACAAGGCCGCCGGTAGCCGCTAGATGAGAAAGGCGGAGGACTGGGATGAGTGTCGCCGGCTTGGGGAGGCCTACGTCCAGCAGTGGAATGTGATTGGTTGACTACGACATTCTAACAAAATAAAGGTTTTTGTTTGATTTGAATTAAACTAAAGGTCTAAAGTAAGAAGCTCTGTTATATCTTTAAGGCAATATTTTCATTTGCTTATTAATAAATTCTAATGTATTGTTAAGTAATGACTAAATAAGTTACACTTTAAAAAAGAAAGCAGTCACAGTGAAAATCTTTGACTGAACACTTTTAGATGATAATTTTTACTTTCGAGTTTCTCGCTTTGATAGAAATGAGAGCGGCAAACATGTGACTTCTGGCACGACTGGCAACTATCTTTTCTAAGAAGCGTTACTGGAATAAATCTAAATATTTTATATTTCACATTCTTGAGATAGCGCGGACACTATAGCGTCCACTACACGTTATGGTAGTAGTATACGGGTTACGTTGCCCTAGAGTAGAAGGTAAATTGTCACCCCTTCGCAAATTCTGGATTCATCAATTTTGTTTTTTATTGCAGGAGCTCAGCAGACAGGCAGACGGCCCACTTGATGGAAAGCGGTTACCATCGCCTATAGACATTTGCAACACCAAAGGTGCTACAAATGCGCTGTTGCTCTCTTAAGGGAGACTGGAACCTGGTCACTAATGCCAGAACACAAATCAAGGTTGTTATGGCGACATACTTTAGACCAGGGGTGGTAGCCATCCAGTCGGGAAAATGCCCTACCACCTGGCTGTGGGTTGTGTTGTCGCCTCTTACGACAGGCCGCCCGGCCGCAGGAAATTGTATTCTTTCTCCATTCCTGCACGGATATATATCTATACTTACCAACAAACAAAATTGGAGTCTACATCTATGATTACAAAATAAAGGCCAGTATTTCAATACCAACCCATAATCCCAGTGCTGAGTTCGGGCACTGGGTGTAATAATACGCACATTGTGTCTAGGTGCAGTGAAGGGAAATGTGCATTCTCGTTATAAAAACATTTACTGTTCTAGAGGTTATCTGTGACGATAAATTAACTCCGTTGGCTCAGCGCCCCAAAGTGGGTCTTGGCTTCCGAAAAGACAGCTGGCCACTTTTCTTTGTCCTGCACGAACGATATCTTGCCAGTTATGGGCTTGAAGTTCGATTAGGTCAGCTATGTCCACTATGTCTTTCTGGCGATACATAGGATGGCCAACCTCCTCCTCCTCCGACCATTCTATGTGACCGAGCTAGCGGAGACGGTAAGCCTTTATTTCCCCAATTAAATTGAGCTCGGCCACGGGGTTTTCTATTTCGGAGTTAATTTGGACCCTCTAGCTACCATCTTCTCCTTTTGTGAGGCCTAAGATTTTACTGAAACCTCCCTGTGATAAACAATTGGTTCTCTTCTTTATATGTGACGATACCTAATCATAAATGGTTTTTAGAATTTTGTTTGCCTGGAAGTTTGATCGGATTGGTTCCAAAACGAATGCAATACATTTCAATGAAATGTTAGGGATTAAAAGAGCAATTTTATATTTAGATAATATTTTCCATTTCGTTGTCTCCAGGTTCAGATGTTATGTAGTTGCTGGTACAACTAAATAAATGCATATTTATGCTTTGTTTGGGAGGTAACATTCTGGAAGGTATTGCATTCCATTTTCGAATTTAAAGTTGCGTTCAATCGAATGACGTCCCATAAAAACAGGTCTCGGCATATAAATCGCGAACCCCTAATCTTGTTTTGTTTTTGTTACAATCACTTCAAATACCGCATGACCTCACTCAGCCTTTATACTGTTAGCTTACCTGCACGTTTATTTAAATGTTAAGGAAAATACATCAGTGCAAAGTACGTTTGCAGTTTACAAAAATACAAAAAGAAAAGTATGCTCAAACGTGCGTATAAGTGTAATGATTACATTCAGGTAATCTCAACTGGATTAAAAGCATTGATTGATAAAGAAATATTGCTGTTATTATACTTTTTGTTTCGTTATTGCGTCAAGTGTATGGTACGGTTTTTCCCACGAATTTATAGGCTGTAAGAATAGTTGCATGTACTGTTATAAACAGTTACTTCTCTTTACATACACATATAAGCCCTATTTCCCATAATGATAGGCAGAATAGGACTAAATACGAACCTGAAATCTAGTTGATTTTAAAGAGAAGCAAGTAAGAGAGGGGTGCTAGATGTGAACTAGCTATAGCCATAACCTATAATTATTGTGGTCGAGTTTAAATCAGTCCAAAGTGTAATTGTACATTTCTACTCTAAATTGGATATATAACTCTTAACTATACTATAATAAGCGAAGAGCCTTGATCGCCACCTTGAAAGGCTCTCGCTTGGTATCTGATTGAAGGGTCGGATGCAGAAGGCAGCTCTGTTGGACACGGCCCGTATTGTGAGGAGATTCCTGTGTCTGGAGCCTTAACCACCGGTAGCCTGGACCCTAGGCCCCACTGCCGGCGAAGATCAGTTTTTTAGATTCTTTTTATAAATAAATTTGTATTTTTTATAAGAAAAATGTAAAAAATTTGGAAATAAAATATATATGTAAATAATAATATTATAAAGGCAAAAGTTTGGATGGATGTGTATTGCTCAATTACGCCAGAACGGCTGAACCTATCTGGATAAAATTTGATACAAAGATAGATTATAGTCTGGAAAAGCACATGGGCTACTTTTTATCCCAGAAAAGTGTACGTTGCCCGTGGGATTACATCAACGACAGCGAAGCCGGCAGGAAAAGCTAGTGTTTACATATATCGTCAACCGTATACATATATCGTTGGTGAGATACATAATGTAGATTTTAACAGTACCATTTCACTTTTTGGAGTGAATTTATTACCTTTCAAAACCAGTTACAATAATAAATTAATAAATATTTAAGTTTGAATAAAAAATATTTATGCGATTTACATAAAAATTCATTTAATTTTTTTTCGACTGGTAAACATTAAAAGTAAGGAACTGGAGCGGGTGGTAACTTTTTTTACACGTTTTGATTACAACCCAAAAAAAGTTTAAAAAATTATAAATAAATAAAAACATTTCTGGTATTTAGTGTGTATGTGATAAAAACGCGCTTTTATTTGGATCTATGATGTTATACAACTTTTAAAATTAATTTTTCTCTTACTTTCTCGTTATAATATTGATAAAAAATATTTTTGAAATTTGGCACTCCATTTGGATTTTCTAATGTTTTGTGTGTCAAATTTTAAAATTCTTTTGCCATAATAATTACTGAGATAATCAAATATGACATACATTGAGCAAACAGAAAGACATATTAGTAAGTTTGTAAGGGTTCCTTATTATCTTCAATAATCGGAACCTAAAAAATGCAAATGTTTGTTTAAACATCATTATAAGACAAGTTTGTAAGATGCTTGCCTTGCTAGCATTTTACGTAAACGAGCATACAATGTTTACCTGCGCTATAAAAAAGCAATGAACCTAAAATACGATAAGACGCTTGTCTTAGAACTGGAATTCTGTGTCGCAAGCCAATTATTATGACACGAATATGCAATAATACTATAAGATCATAACATAATATGTATACTATAAATACTATCCACGATTCACGCGTTTAAATATGTTTATGCTATGTCTCTTTTCTTTCACCGTGATATAATGCTGTGTCGTTGTGTTATGTATTAATTACTCTAAAAGTAATTATACTGTTACAACCTAGGCGCCGACGAAAACGAATTCACACCTGCATATCTGTAAAAGCACATTTATTACCCGTCGGCATTTGAACCAATAACATTGAAACTATTGTAATTCTTTTATGATTGTCTTCTTTTGTCTACTTATTTATTGGCATACGGCCTATTGTTGTATTGTAATCGTTTACAGCCACCTGCGGCTGTAATCATTAGCCAGGTGTTACGGATTTTAAAGTACAAGCTGATTCTAGGAAATTCGGTTCACGTTGCCGCGCGGACATATTGCATTTGTGCAGTATAAAACAATGGTCCGATTGAAGGAGACGGAAGTCGAGCGAGAATTACGATCAAGGTGAGACGTGTGTACAATCGGGGACCACAGTGACGGACTTTGCGCGTTTTATTGAATTACAACCTTCTGCATTACGTTTGGATTTGTTGTGTTCGGTTATATTTGTACCTGTGTTATACGTGTTTGTATAGTTCTAATAAACTCTATAATAATTCTAACGGCATTTTAGTTCGAGTCTCGCGACTCGTAACAATACTTTCATTTGTTTTATATAATTGAGAGTTAAAGTAATTTTTGTAAAAATTAAAAAATAAATTAGAAACGAAACTTGATTACATACATGTATAATATAATAGCTGGGAAGGTATTATGAAATTTGCTTTACTGAAAGTTTTGATTTTCGAGTCGCTCGCGTGCTCGCATGATAATGATATAAAAATATATTACCAAAATAATTATAGATTTTGGGGTGGATGGAACTTTTACGTTACCTAGAACAAGTTTCGTTAATTTTCTTTAGTTTTTTGTTTAATAAGGCTTACCATCTTAAAGTATAACTGTTGCTAAAATATTAAATCGGGCCATTGATGTCATTTTATGCCTCTAACCGCTTGTTACTAAGCCGTAATCTGGCGATATTAAATGTGTTGCAAAGCTAATCCCTCGTTCGTATACGATCGTAATTTGAGAAGGAATTTATATCTTGGACGGTTTCTTGTCTCTTTCAATGGCGGCTGTAGCAAATTTTACGACTGCGGCTTTTATATTTGCTCTCATTATGTGGTTTCCATAACAACTTGGGATCATTAGGGCTATAAAAAGCAAATTGTTAAGCTAAGTTCAGTTATTGCTTTATTGGATAACCTTTGTCTACACGTATAATAGTATGATGAACGCATATTATTACAAAGCAAAGACTTATTAAAGGAATTAAGAAAGTAGATTTTAAATATTGCGATATGGTCATTATTAGACCATCACATTGATTATAAATCAAACTCGCGCGCAAATCTGTCGAACTCTCATTTGACATTTAGAATATCGCGCTCTATAAATCGATTGATACACTAACAAAGAATAATGCTAACCTTCTGATAGACTAACGCGAGCAGACAATTACAAGTAAAATCGTTTTATTAAAAAAAAAAACAATATTTTATTCAATTTCTATATCCCATCCATCCTATGCCATTCCTCCTGTCTGACCCCTATCCTATACTCCCAACCCATCCCAAAGGTTAGCAAAGCGTTGGAGTTGCCAACGCCTAAAGGCGAGGGTAATCTATGTAGATTTTTCTATAAAAAGTCGAAAGTTTAAAGGTAGTATTTATTCATTCCAGTAGGTTCAATATATGTCAAAGTATAACGGAAATGCAGTGTAACTGATCACCGAGAAATATGACGGAACCGCTTCCTGTGCATTGTTGCTCGTACGCTTAGTAAAGGCATGTATGCTAGTGACGTAATACTGCATGTTCAGAATCTAGGAATTGGTAGGCAATGTATATCTTTGTAAATGCATTGCCAACCAAGAGAACGCGTTCAGTCTGTTAGAAGCGTTCTCTCTTGATAACAATGTTGAGTAATGAATTAGAGTTCGCATTCAATTTTTATTATTTGCATGATGTTTAGCAGACAGGCAGACGGTCCACCTGAAGGAAAACAATACAATTGTAACACCAAAGGTGCTATCAGTCTGCGACCGGCCTCTAAAGGGAGACTGGAATCTGGTTACTGATGCCGGAACAAAACTCGAGGCTGTTATGGCGGCATACTCTAGACTAATGGGTGGTAACCATCCAGACGGACAAATGCTCTATGACGTGGCTGTGGCTTGTTTTTTCGCCACTTACGACAGGCCGCCCGGCCGCGGGAATTTCTATTCTTTCTCCGTTCCTGCATGGAAAAATAAAAATGTGGCCGTTTGTAATGTTCCTCTGTGACATCATAACTCAGGCAATCGACTAATCATGGTGGCCGGTATTTTTAAAAAATTCCCACTTAACAGACTGAAAATTTCCACATTGATAATGACAAGTACCTATGTACTACTTAAATAACATATAAAATTGGTAAACGTGACATAAATTCATTGTCATTTATAATAAATGTCGCCAAACCTGCAGCATATCAAAGTAAGTACTTCGTTGAAATTGAAAATATTCCAGGCATCAATAGAAAAATGTTCACGCACGCTAAAGAGAATGTTCGCAATTTATATACGTCGGAATAATTTTAAATCACTCGAGAAGAGTGGGTAGGGTTGTAAAACAATGAATCTTTGTAAGATAATGTTCCGTTTACACGGTAATTGGTTTAAACAGCCGGCGGTAAAAGTATTGTTTATCGGTAGTCATTTGGCAGCTACTTCGAGCCTTGAATTGAATTATTAAATGTCAAATTCTATTTGTGTCATGTAAGACACATGCAGCATAAAATAGAAGCATTCTCCTTTCTTTTTATTTGATTTTTTTTTGCCTAACTTTATAATTTGGGAAATACCCTCCTACATATTTCTTAAATGTCGGCGTCTCCATAATCTTTCGCCGCCACCCAAATATCGAGAGCCCTGTTGTGCCCTGGTAATATCCCGAATTTTACCATTGGTTACGTTTCATGTGATTTATAATGAAGAATTCAACTTAAAAGTGTTTTTTTGAAGTGAAACTTCTTTATAATCGACTTGAAACTCGATGAAACCAAAAAGCAACACTAAAAAGCGATAAATATATAGGACTAAGCTTGCGTGAGAATGAGATACCAGTTTTACATTGTCCAGCACAGATTAGAGGGTCAATAAGACCGATGATTAAACATAGGTCCAATTTGGACCGAACTAAAACTGATAACAATATTTTTTAGACTAAAACAGTGAAAAATTTAAACTGATATAGAATTTTATTTTGAAAATTATGTTGACGGATGTAGGCTAAAGTAATTATATTTATATTATAAAAGTTAGTGAAGAATTACCCGTGAGTATATTCTCTGAAATTTCACTTCTACTGCGTGTGAACTGCACACACAGACAATGTTTTGTTTACCTCAGTATATAGAGGAGTATGGAAGGAAATAAAGGTATTATGCCGAGACCAAATAATTAGGAGATGAAAGAAAAGAGGATAAGTTATATGTGGGACAACATGGTATTGATACCGTTTACACGCAATGATACCACTATAATTTGCTCCTCAAGCAAGAAATACACATTACGAATCTAGTTTACCTTGCTACTTGTAACACTTTGTGATATTCGACTCCGCTTTCATCCAATTACTAAACGGGGATAATGTTTTTAGCATACTCTTGTCGTACTGTGTTTGTTGGTTTATGTGGAATTTGATATTTGGAAATTTCATGAGACCATAATATTTTAATAAATATAGTCTTAGGGTTTCGTAGCTATTTAGACAAAAAATGGAAGCCATATAGTTGTCATGATCGTCTATAGGTCTGTCCGTCTTTCATTTTTTCACAGTTAGTTCTCTCAGAAACTACTGAGTATGTACAGTAGCGGTATGAAAATGTTCACCAGTTTACAAATTGATTCATTTAACGTTCACAAAAAATATGTTTTTTATTTTTTTTTATTGCAGGAGTTCAGCAGACAGGCAGACGGCCCACTGGATGGAAAGCGGTTACCATCGCCTATGGACATTTGTAACACCAAAGGTGCTACAAATGCGCTGCTGCTCTCTTAAGTGAGTCTGGAGCCTGGTCACTAATGCCGGAACACAACTCAAAGTTGTTATGGTGACATGCTCTAGACCAGGGGTGGTAGCCATCCAGTCGGGCAAATGCCCTCCCACCTGGCTATGGGTTGTTTAGTCGCCTCTTACGACAGGCCGCCTGGCCGCAGGAAATTGTATTCTTTCTCCGTTCCTGCACGGATAAATGGCTATACTTACCAACAAACAAAATTGGAGTCTACATCTTCTAATAATGCCAACGACCTTGACAGTTTGGGAGGAGTTTCTCTACTGTAATTGTGAGGCTTGGGGTGACTAGAAAGGGACGTTGGATGTTACCGGGCCAGATTGGGCTTATTCTTTATGTCATCTTGGTAATATATCTAAACGTGTTGCTATCAAAAGATTGAATAGCGGTATTCTTTCGCATGTTTCTGTGATTACGATATATGTGTTTATTGATTTATTATGCGAAGTTTCGATGAAGCTTACAATCTGTAGAGATATTTATAGCTCACAAAATTGTGTCTAACTTTGAACTACAAAGTTCTGAAAAAAAAACCCATCATTGTAGATTTAAAAAAATAGTTTAATAATGATAATTAGTTGAGTGGTTTTTAAGGTTGTATGTTATGTATCATATCTTCCAATTTTCACGAAATCATCGTCTTTAGATCTTCTAGAATTTTCTTATAACTTTCGTCTATTACATTATATAGGTAAATGTGTTTATATTCTGCAATTTCAATTTATTGTTCGCATCCTAACATGAATGAACCTACTTGGCCTTGATGGGCTCCCGTCGGCATGCCCACAGCAATTTATTTTCTGTCCTCTGAGAGATATTTCATACTTATTCAAATTGATATTTGATAACTAACTAGTGTCGTATGACTTAGGTTGAAGTTGCTGATATTTAGATTTAAAGCAAGTTTTTATTTTTCTGATCGAATACAAATCGTTTGAAAAATAAGCTTACTCATAATACGCTTACGTATGTGGTCCGTTTATTCTAATCTCAACACGTCGCATTATGGTAATTGCTATTTAATGTAGTCAGCTGGTAATTTTTATACAAATAATATATTATTTTTATTTAAGAAATAAATAATCACCCCCTCATACAATATTCGACTGCACCCGCTTTGCCGTTGACCGGTACAACGTTTCGAGCACCCTTAGAACAGACATCACACCGGATAATATATGTAAACTTAGCGTTAAATAAATAGTAAATAAAAACAGGTATCCTTAAGTTAGTAATAAAGAAAACGTGTGAATAAATAGCAATAAGAGAGAAGTGTGAAATACGTTAGACAGATAGACAGAAAAAAATATAAATATATGTAAGTAAAAGACAAAAACAGATCAATAGATAATAGAGAAAAAGGCAATAAAAGATTACCCCCCCACCCACCCCGCCCCGCCCCTTTCTTTATCCCTAGTAATTAAAAGAAAAGAAAAATGAAAATCTCCATTTTGACCTGTAGGTCAATTATAATGAAGGAGAAGGCGATAAAAAAAATAATCGGCAGACAAACACATATTGTACTACATATATCTCCAACTTAAGTAATTTACGCTTGTGTTATGGGTAATATACAATGGATCATACAAAACAACGGTGAAAATTCGTTTCCGAAATTTACCTTGCCAGGAGTAGAACCCGGAACCTGTGCGCTGCTGTGAGGTAAGCCGTCAAAGGTTTAGCCCGCTCTACCACAGAGGCCGTTGTAGTACTTAAATGTAAATTTTCATTACAGCCGGCTCGATCGGTGTAATACTACGCTCTCACGTAATATCGGCTTCAAACGGATAACCTTGGACTAACCGTGTTTTGTATACTTCTCTCTACCCATCTCCATTCCAGTCCTCTATCCCGTTGTTCTTGTGTGATCCCTTTATTCCATCCTTACCCGTCTTACCTACCATCTTAAAGGCTGGCAATGCTTTGGCTACGTCTCTGGTGTTGCAAACGTCTATAGACGACGGTACCCACTTTCCATCAGTTGAGCCACCTATTTATAGTTGTCAGTCTCGCAACAAAAAAAAACTACGTACCTACTGTCCAAAAACGAAGTGAAGGAGTGTATCTTTATGTAGAATTTTGGGATTACCAGTGATCGAATGTTTGAATTAGTAATATGGACCTCTACGTGTTGACCTTCCTATGGCCCCACGCAAGCCCTCCAAAAGTCCGGGCCATTTTTGTGGTCCGGGACATATGTTATATAATAAGCAATATAAAGGATATAAAGGCATTTAATAAAATTATTCACATGAGAGGTCAAAAGAATATATGAAAACGTGGTGTCAAAAAAAATATAACTTGATATCTGAGGTGCCAGTGCCAAGTTAAACAACCTCACTTTAACACTTACGTCAAGGAAGACTTATTAAATAGACTGTCATAGAAAATTAAAATCGTGCTGTAAATTGTTTAACTATCAATAGGTAATAAGAAGACGTATCGTGAATTTCTAACAAATATAAAATCACATACATTTTGTCGCATTGCGGCATGCGCGTTCGGCCTTCCAATAGCAGTGGATCATCGGTGAATGGTTGCGTGAAGTGGTATTCAGATAATTCATTACATCTAAACTACGACAGTATTGAAGCCATGCTTATTAAAAGTAATAGGAATGAAGATAACAACTTTTATTTATAACAAAATAAAATTGTCTACTTTTGACAATGCTTTAATTAGGTAGTAGTGACTAGTGAGTATTTTGATCATTATATTGAGACCAGAGTTGTATATTGTGCCATGGACTAAGTATATCAATGACCATTTCTTATTTCTTATTCATTCACTCCCTTACCATCGGCAGTAGTGGTACGGGATCGGTATTCTCGGTATAAGTGGTGCCGAAAGCTTAGCGAGCATATTGAACTCTTACTGCCATTTAATGGTAAGCGACATTTGGTCCCAAGTATATTTTATGTTACAAAAGCTATTTTAAACTATTATTATGTTTAAACACTTTAAGGTATAGTTAGAGCAAACCCTACTAAATAAAAAATTTAAAATTCTTAAAACATAATAATACTTTCAAAATTTTTGCAACGAAAAATTTGTAACGAAGTATCGTTCCAAATGTTGCTTACTACGAAATGGCGTTAAAAGCTCGATATCTCTATAAGTGTTCTCTGATTCACTCAGTGTGTGCCGCTCCCGTACCAATATCGAGAACTTTCAAGCTTTAAGCTTTCAGCGCCGCTTATACCGTGCACGCCGATTCCGTAACACTGCTGCAATGCCAAGTCAAAAAGCGGCCTAAGGATAATAATAACACACTAAAAGCTCCTAAATTCTTCTACATAATTAGACAGATTCTTCTCCCGCTTTTCAAAGTTCTTTTATATAGAAAGTTTTTTTTAGACTAAACTTCTCACAAATTTGAACAAAAAAATCATGTCAAATCTTTAAATTTTTCAAAACTAAAATCCGTTTTGAGTATTAAAACTTGGACCAAGAAAAGAAGTGAAGAGTTTAGACGCTCCAGAGTTTTGTTTTTATTGAGTGACTTTTTTTGCCTAAAGTTGGTAAATAAGCAAACTGCCCACTTCATGGAAAGTGGTTACCGCCGCCTATGAATGTTAGCAACACATGGAGCTCAACCAACGTGTTGCAGGCCGCCAAAGAATTTTTATAACGCTCTTCTTAAAAGAACCCCATGTCGTAGCGCAAGGGGAAAACCTCGGCGAGATGTACCCTCCTAGTCGTTTTTGTACACGGTCATTATCTGTCGTTAATATTCTAGAATACGTACGTGCCACATATAGTTTTATTGACCAAAAACCATCATAACACAAGGTCTTAAATACAAAAACATACATAAATATTGCAGAATGTACAATATTTATGGGCCATGTTTATAACATGTTATTTATGGCCGTAAAGATACTGATCTGACATCCCTTATGTTTATTGATATAAATATACGCTATGTTGAGTAGCCGTGAATTTTGTTTTTATTTGTAGAGCAGCCAAATGGCAAAGCCGGCCAAAATTGTCAATAGATATTGTCGCAATTATTGTTTCGTCTTCTTTATTGCTTTCTTGGTTGAGCTTCTTTACAATAAGAAAGGGCCCCATACAAGACTTTGCACTGACTTCAACTAGCAATACCGCAATTGCTTGAAAAGTCACATTTAAAAAAATCTGATATTTGATTACACCATAAAACATATTCGTATAAAGTCAGAAAAACTTAGGTAAAAACTATTTGATTAAATATGTAAATCCAATTTTAGAATTACAAAACTAAAATAAAAACTATAATACAGTTGTTTATTGGTCCGACCACAAATACTATTATACATACAGTTATGCGCGCAATGCATGTAAAGGGAACGACAGGAATACAAATGATTAAAACCAGTCTATGTGCTAAGAGGAATCTAAGACGGACCGTAACCATCACTAGCTTGTTTGATGTAAGTATTTAAAACCATAGTAAAATCTCTAAAATGCGCTATCTACTTCTACAAAGCATGTCTGTAAAGATTTAAATAAGTACATGTTTTGTTTACGAAATTTTCTTCTTTGAGCATTAGTTCAATGAACTGAGTCGTTTAGAGATTTCTTTATGATTACCCAAAATAATTCATTAAGGTAATAAATAACTTTTTCCTTCCAGATCAAACAATGCATGAAATTCCTTCATAATACCAGTAGAATGTTTGTTACACACTTTCTGCGCCATTGATCACAATAATATATACCCGTATGCAACTTTAAAACATGTCCTTACAATGCACACGGCATTGACTGCGTTTGACTCGACTATCAACAGAGTAACCCCGGATGCTTTTATCATAACTGTATTTTAATTACTAAGGACCGATTTTACAGTTATCTGATAAAAGTTATCAGTACGAATAAATTATAACCTGAAAGAATTCAAAATTGAAACAATTCAACTCTTATATTCATTTTTATTGTTTCCATGTCGTGTTTCATTCCATGAATAACTTTTATCTGGTGACTTAAAAATCGGCCCTAAAGGAAAGTTAATTTCATTTAAGTATTGCCATATACATATTAGGTATACATTATAAAAACAAACGTTTATTCTAAACTGTTGCCTAGTTCATAAGCTCACCAAATTTCAATTTTTATCTACTAAAGAAATATAGGACGACAAGAACATACATACATACATACATAACATGACGATGACTGTGGCGGTTGTTTTATATTTGTAGTGCCTCGATGATGTTTACCCTTTTATACCTAGGTTGACTCACCACTGGCGAGAGCCCATGGCTCAATCGCCGTGAGGGGAGCACAAAATATGACGACGAGTTGTTGTACTCTTGCAGTATACCTATTAATTTCTTAATTGTTCTTAATTTAACTTAGGCTATATACAGAAACTTTATCGTTTACGTGATGTGCACATCAGTATTCTAATCAATATTATATATTATATTAACACGATTATGAGATTGGCCATTTGGATGATCGGCAGCTCTAACAGTGAAATCTATTAACTGTATTTACATAGCATCACGTTCGTGTATTGACCATAGTCTTGCGCTAAATTATACATCAATAAATTGGTCTATAAAACGTGATGCTACATGATGATGCATAAAATAATCGAAATATGGAAATAATTTTGCATGTGTTTGGTATATAAACAATTTACAGTAGACTCAAAAAAAAAATCTCACTGATGACACATATAGAAACCAAGCCATTACAGGAGTTACTGGAACTATTTAAGGTGGTAGAAAAAAGCAGGCAGGCAGGAGACTCCACGACGTCACGCACGACCGAGCACAAACGTGCATAAGCGGTTTAATCTGTATCTAATACAATGAACTTAACCAAAACAATCATACGGTGTTCCCAAAGTTAGATTAAGTATTCACACAGGTTATATGAAATTATTTTTTTATTTAGGTGCTATTCGTCCCCGGAAATTTCCGATCCGACCTGTGCAATACGCCTATGCCATTTTGTGAAATAAAACGTATTCTATCTGCATACTTGGTATTGAAACTACATGTTAGCACCTTTAACCAGGGCTCTTCGGTTATATAAACAAATATTTTATATTCCAAAAGTTCTGCAAAATCTGTATTGTGGGACAGACGAGTTATTTTTGCATTTTAATATTAGTATGGATTTAAATTATAACAATTCATTGGTATAATAAAATAGTCTTTCTTTGTAATAAATATAGTGTTAACAAATACAATGAAGAAAACTCAACTTTAATTAAACTTAATCAATTAATTATATATCTACGTATAATCTCTTAAGACTCTAATTGTAAGTAGAATATTGAGCCTAGGTTACCGTCCTCTATGGGTAAGATATCCAGAAGTCTGACTACATTACTTCGTTAGATCACCGTAGTGACCTAATTTTTTCCAACTCTTTAATTACCTGAAGAGCCAAAGTCGAATATGCTCTTTGAAGGCTTTAAATTCAGTCTAAAAGACGTACGCAATTACGCATTATGTGTAGGACTTAAAATAGATGTAACAAATGCAATAAATATAATTATAATTTCAGACAGGAAGTGTTTAATCTAAAAAGTGTCACTGGATAATATGTATTTAGTTTTCCACTAATATACTAATTTCATCAATTTATATTCTGATACTACTTTTATTTAAAAAATGTAATCATATTTTAAGCTTAATAATTAATATTATTTTTCCGTGTTATAATTTTGTATATTCTTTTAAATATGCACGCTCATTGTGTATTGAATACCTACTGAACACTCGTCAATAAGTTTCTTGTCACGTATTCTTGTCGATATTGAACCTTTTTGCACTTGGTTGCCAAGTGCTTTAACTGGGGCGATGAACTAGAACACGCTTGACACTATGAATATTGTACTGAGGAGATTCTTCTTATATTTCATTGATAATTACCATAACTGCAATTTAAAAAAATTGCGTAATAAATACTTAGCTTGTTTTTAGAATAGTTTATCTAGATAATATATTTATCAAAAATTATAAACTTTAGGATTAGCTAATTAAAAATTAAGAATAGTTTTGTAAGAGCTTATTTGTCACGCCTTTGATATAGTGTCGATAAATAATTTTATAATAAATATGACGGAGCCTACCGCTTTGACTGAGCAATACCTTACATGCCCTTTGAAGTCTTTACTAAACGAAGTTTTACAGCTGTCATAAAAAGTACTCAAAGACTTTTACTATGTCAACTAATCTTTCACGAGTTCAAAAGATCGAGAGATATTAGCAATTTAAGGACCCATAAAATACAGAATATAACTGTTTGACTTTTCTAAGTAGTTCAATCACTTCTTTTTAACTCAGGGCGAATGTCTTTTCTTGCGACACACACACGGGACGTGGATACTGGGGAAGACAAAAAGCACCGTCTAATGCCGCGTGCTTCGTGTGTGTGTGTGTGTGTGCCAAACGGCAAACGATATCTCCTCCATTAAAGAAGGAGGTCGAACAAACTACCCACTAAACCTACCTGGGTCCCTATGAGAGCATATATCTAGAATGTCAGGGATGTCGAACGTAGTTAAGCTCAACTGATATCCTAGTGCGCCGATTTGGTACTAAGCCCCGGGAAGCAAGGCCGTACCACTTCGTATAAAAACTACTCTACTGTTCGTATAAGTATTCTGTACTTTTACAGTAGAGGTGATTCCACCGTAAACAGTGGCCCTCTAGTAGTTTAACCACTTGTACTAAGACTGCGTTACCTTGCCTTGCAACCAACAACTTTTGGTTCCGTATTGCCTGCTATCGGTGACATTTTCCATTAGAAACTTTTCTTGCTGTGGGTAAACACATACCAATAAATATAATGAAATGTTTGCCTGTCATATCAATATAAATGCTAAAGTATAAGTGAAAGCGATTTCTAATTGTGATTGACAGTTTTCAGAATGTTTGTTTGTCTGTCTGTCCGAAAGTTTATCTCGAAGAAGCTCTGAAACAGCACAAAGGATTTCAATGAAAAAATCAGCTATTGTAACAGGAATTTTATCTTAAACATTTATGTATGTTCCATTTCAATATCGCAAAGCGGAGATCATCAGGAGATATGAATATACTTGTAATGCCGCTCGAACGCAGTCTAAAATATTCTGACACAATTAAAATATTAGAAACACATTATCATGAAAAATTTCTAGCTAGAGACACAACTTGTAAACATCTAATGTAATTAAGTCTACATTATTTATTATTGAAGAAACTTGTAATCTTGTAAGATACAATTATTTATCATTTATGAAAACATAGATGTTTAAAATATAACCGCTTTTATTGAGCCATTCATTTGAGGACTATAATAGCATATTATTACTAGACACGTCGCCAAGTTTTAATTTATACTATTTAATGTCACATGTAATAGAATTAGCGTTTCATTCAGATATTGCTAATGTATCTAATAATAGATTGAAACACAAAAAGGCGCAAACAATTATTATTTAGTTTAATTATAGAGATTAAAATTATAAGTCAACCACACACGTACTTGCTGTCCCGCGATACAGGCTAGTCTTAGTGTGGGAACCTATGTAAGCATTGTTTCTATAACAATTTTGTTACAACAAATTGATTTTGATTTTTTGTTACTGAGTTGATCTCAGACCGCAGTAATAAAACTAATATTTTGGTGTTCGATTTTGACTGCTTGAAGAGAATATCTTAGAAATTTTCCAAAATAAACAATGTGTGTCATTTTGCCAAAGCGCGTAGCTATAACAATGTTTTTTTCCCGATTAGTATTTAAATATTTATGTAAAATTTTAACGAGTAATAAGGCACATGTACGGTCAGTAATTTATACGAACTAGCCAAAAACCGATTTCGGTTACAATAACCCCTAGAAGCTCTGATTGCAGATGCGAGTGTGCTCGCATGTATAACCCACAAATCTGCTATTATTTATTAGACACGTAAGAAAACCACGACAGTTAATGATGGGCTATGACTTATTACAAAGATACTCTGGCATTGTCATGATTATTCTAATCTCGTTCCTAATTGCCTCGGAGCGTCCACTTCTGAATCTAGGGTCCACTCTATAACTTTTGCTTTTTCACTTCGCATAGTTTCGATATCCCTTATCATGAAACCATTATTAGCACTTATATTATCTCTCATGACATTGAACCAGTATTTCTTGCGTCTATTTCTTCTTCTGGAACTTAGCGAAGACGGTATGACTAGACACTTGTTTCCCATGTAACTGGCCAGTTTCCCTAAAACGTTGCTGTATGAACGTGTGCGACTTTTGAAATTTGTCTACCTAGTCATGGACATAATGATCGTTAACTTGTTATATATGCAGGAGTATCTAAGGATGTGAGGTTCTTACATATGACTCCACACAACCATCACAGCATATTCATCTCCATGACTCGCAGCTCTTTCTTGTCCGTTTGTTTCACGAGCCACGCTGCACTGCTTATCAAAATTATTGGGAAAATTACTCTATACATAAAATCGGATCGTGTCTAGCATTAAACTCTTTTGTGGCTATCCTATATCTTATATTTCACTATTAATTCACTTGCCTTACCATCGGGTAAAATTTGATATAAGCTCCATAAAAGTAATGTGAAATTTGACCGATGGTAAGGCAAATGAACGATTGTTTAGATATACGAGCCGGGCATTATTCGGTAGATACCATGTAATCCTTGTTTGATACGGCGTCTTTGATAACAGCCTATAAACGACCCACTACTGGGCTTGGGGCCTGCCACTATAGGGGAGCGGACAGTTACCCGCCACACTTGTCCAAGGCGGCTGGGCAGGTTTGACACATCGGTTACCTCGACGTGCAGGTTTCATCACGATGTTTTCAACAATATGCATATTAGGTCAGAAAACTGCCTAAGTGGTGCCTGCGTTCCGGCCAAGATTCGAAACCGCGCCCTTTGAGTTTAGGACGCGTACGATAGCCATTACGCTACCACGACTTTTTCACGGCATCTTTAACCTATTCTAATGACGAACCTATTATGTATGGAGAGTGTGTATTGGAGCTTTTCAATCCTATCCTGCCATGTCATCGGACAACTAGACGCATTGGCACGCCGCACCGGTATTTGTATGGTGCACACACCACCTATACTACGAACAAAGCGCTTCGCGTTCCACCTTTATTATGCGCATCGCAAAGGAGTGGAACTCATTGCCGGAGTCTGTTTTCCCCAAATCTACAACCTGGGTGTCTTTAAGTCTCAAACTCAAATTAATTTTATTGCGAATATAGGTAAGATAAAAGGTGTTACAATATGTCGTTAGTCTATCTATGTTCTTAAATCTTAATGAAAATAATTTAATCTAGTACATCATGTCAAATAGTGTTATTAAAAACAAACAAAATAGAATAAAATGCATCGTAATATTAATAGAAATAACGAAGATAAAAGTCATAATGATAAGCAGGAAAATAATAATCTCGTGTAAATAGTTACCTTCTAGGTAGCGTGCTTTAGACCTTATTTCCTCTAAACATCGGGCGAGATAATTGTCAAACGCGAACATATCCCTACTGTAATTTTAAAAAATTGTGTGCGTGTGTATGTGCAGTTTACACACGGTGGAAGTGAAACTTCAGAGAATATACTCAAAGATAATTCTTGTATAATTTCTATTAATATAAATATAATTCCTTTAGCCTATATCCGTTAACATATTTATTTCAAAATAAACTTCTTAAGTAGGTATCACTTTCAATGTTTCACTGTTTTATTAAAAAAAATTATTATTATCAGTTTTATTTCGGTCCAAATTGGACGTACGTTTATCAATCACCGGTCTTATTGATTCTCTAATCTGTGCACAATGTAAAAGTCTTAACTCATTCTCTCGCAGGCTTAGTCGCTGTGAAAGTGTCGCTTTTTTGTTTCATCGGGTTTCAAATCACAACGATTCTAAAGATGGTTCACTTCAAAAATGTAAATATTTCATCACTAAGCATGGAAATTCTTGTATGCTGCTTGGTTAGTGATAAAATATTTATAACTTTCCTTGGTTGGGATGTAAACCCATTTACCCTTTCACCACCCCCATGTCCCCGATCGTTTCCATTTTCCCGTATCTTTTACCCCGTTTATCTCAAAACCATTCGATAGCTTTATTATATATTTACATGGTGTTGTAGATAACAATGGAGGACAATAGGTATTTTACACGATGTGTATCTATTCCTATTTCTCCCTAAATCCATATTCACAGTAACGTATTAAATGTGAAAGAAAGATTATTTTTCTTCGAGGTTCATTCATTTATTTTAATAAACATATTTCTAGGCCTAATACTTCTAAAACTTGTAATCAACACGTTTTAAATAGTCTTGGGAGTCGATTTTCTACATACACTTAAGACTAGCGGTCCCGGAGTTTGCCAGGATTGGATTTTTTTGAAATGAAAAGCTAGAACCCGATTCCAGCACCACCTACCGGGTCTAATTGTGAATCCACCAACCTGAGACCCACTCAATCACATATGAAATTTCATCAAAATCCTAAACCCGATTCCAGCGCCAAGATATTTTGTTTAGATTAACTTTTTTAAATTCATAATATCTTTTGAATGGACTGTCCGATTTGAATAAAAGTAATCTATCTACAGATATTGAAACAGTCTTGATTACAAAATAATTTATTTGGATAAGGATTAATACAAAAGGAATTTCAATCAACTTTTAAAATGTATAAAAGTAGTTATAGTGACATAACTACGATAGTTGGACATATGGTATCAAGTTTTTTGTAGATATTGATATGTTCTTTAATATTGTAGAACATTTTTTGTACTACCATCAATAGTTTCCGCACCGCATGCGACGAATGACATTTTATGGCTAATTTTTTTACACCTTGGGTTACATTAGTGAAGTTTTAGAGGGATCCCTAATTTTTTTCTGGTAATAAATATAGCCTATATTACTCAGGGATAATGTAGCACTCTAATGGTTAAATAGTTTTTGAAATCGGTCAAGTAGTTTTTGAGTTTATTCGTTACAAACATACAAAAATACAAATCTTTCCTCTTTATAATATTAATCAATACTCTTTATTCTTTATTGTGCAAAGAATAGTGGTGATGTACGAAGGCGAGCTTAACCCTAAAAGAGTTTTCTTCAAGCAAACCTGTGAGTCTAGCGAGAAGGGTAGAAGCAAAGGGCGGGGTTGTGTACACTAAGATATTTTATATATAATATTTAAAGCGTAATTTGTAACCAGAGCCGTCTGTACCCAGGTGCGGGTCACCCGGGCGCATAGACCTGGGAGGCGCAAGCCGATCATCTTATGTCTCTACCTGCACGTCATACATAATCTGCTACTTTTGAAAATTACCTAACATCATCTAAAATCGATCACTGAAAACAATGAATCGTCTATTGAAATTTACTGACTACATATAATGTTTTACTAATTTTATTTTTTGTTAATGGAAAGGGGAGGTGGGGGCAGGCTGATATTCGCATCCCGGCGCTCAATATGATTAAGGCGGCCCTGTTAGTAACAAGAAAATTGAGACTTCTGAGAAATATGTATTTACATTTACGTGAAGTAAACTAAAACGTCTAGTCTTATTATTTATAAATAACATTTTATAAATATCAGTAAAAAACATTATAATTATAAATGTCAAGAGTATTTTTATAGAATTCCATGAACCCACAAAGCTATATTACGAAAATGAGAAATACATAGAAGTGTGAATCGAGTTCACATGATGCTAATTCAGTACCGTTATGAGGTTAGTGTTTGAAGTAATGCCAATTGCCTAGTCACAAGAATGTCTTAAAATTTTCATTTCAAACTACGTTGTCTATACGACATTTTTACTACATTTAAATATTTTGACAAAATATATTTTACTCATCTATACCTATATATACGTGAAGCAAAAACTTTGTACCCCTTTTTACGAAAATTGCACGGTCGGAGGAGTATGAAATGTCGCACACTTATAGTTTATATATAGAAGAAGCGACGAATGCTAATACTTTTTTTTTATTGTGCATAAAAAGACATTAAATCAATAAAAACATTACACACACACACTACCATGTATTTGACACACACACGCATATATATACTCTTTTGTTTATTGTTCGAGTCAGATTAACAGTGTAGCCTTGGCAAAATTTGTGATTATAGAAGTATAGTTTTTGACATTAATTATTATGGTCAAATTTCGACCACGGGCGACAACTAGTCATAATAAATACCAATGATTGTGCGTATATTAGGTAGATTTTAATGTCGGACTGTGTATTCACCAAATTTAACTTACTGCTTGATTTCTTTGTGTCGCGATCTCTCTCGATTCTTTTTTCCTTATCCCAATCATTTGGGGTCCGTACTAGATGTCTTTTCGCCGCTGACAGGCCACCAGAAGCCACAAAATGGCCACCCAAAGCCCGAGATGGCCACCGAACGCCAACGAATGGTCAACTAAGCTGCAGACGAAGCCAATGCAAAGCCCGCGAAGGCCATCGGATGCCGCAGACTGGCCAACGAGAGCCGTTGAGAGACCACCGTTAGGAAGGCTCCAATGGCTCCAAACCCCGCCACCGACGGGTAGTTGTCCGTCGAGTAGAAGCCGGGCCAAAGAGGTTTCCCTCGAGGCACCAACCTCCTCGCCGCGTCAAATGGCCAAAAGGAAGAAGATCACCACACACATAGAAGTATTTTCGTTCCTTCCCCTGGATTGTGGTATTATATTATAATCTATTAAAGCTTTGATTGCAATTTTTTTTGTGTTTTAAATAAATTGGAAAACAAAATATAACTTGTTACTAGCGAATTTGGTTATTTACAAAGGAAATCAAAATTCACAAGTACAAAAAGAACCACACCCGTTTCTTACTTCATGCCTTACGATAAATTACATAAGTTGTAGATAAATTTTCAAAAAAGGAACATGAAATTGGCGTGGAAGCAATACATCTAGATATTGATGATTTGAAATTTAATTTATTCGCAAACTGTAGATATGCTATACAAAGAGAAACTAAAAATCTATAATATTATAAAATTCTAAACATGCCGTATCTGTACACTGAAGCTATTCAAAAATTCCAACTGGAAGAGACTATATAAACACCGGAGAACAGTATGCAATTTTTTTAGATTTCTTGTCTGTTTGTCGGTTTGTCTGTTTGTTCCGGATTCACGTAAAAACTACTGAGCCGATTTTTTGCGGTTATCGCTGATCGACAGCAAATTTTTAGATTTAAAATCTGCGCTACTTTTTATCCCGGCAATTCCGCGGGAATTTTTCTGGAAACGATTTTCAATTATTTGGCTAAAATTAAAAAAATCGAATTCCTATGTGAGTTTCTTAATAATCGATAGCAAAATTTATGTAATAGAGTGCGTAATATTTTTTATCCCGGGTATCCTGCGGGAAGTTTTCCGGGAGCGGTTTGAAGTTGTTCGGGTGTATAAAAAATAGCTTGTTCCGTTTATACACAGTTTTTACTAAAACGATAGCTTACATTCATATTTAAATGCTACGATACTGTGTGCCCCGGGATCCCGCAGGTATTTCAAGTCAAGCGTGGACGGGCATATCCTAGTAATACATAAGTATATATTTATTCCTCGGTGAAATATCAGAAAAAATCAAATAATTGCATGTATTGTCTAAAGCAGTGTTCCGCAAACTTCTTGTGTTCAAGGTACATCTAGGAAAACGAAAATTTATGGAGGTACACCACAAATAAGAATCATTTTTAAGTAATATTAATCAACATTTATTTATTAATCATCGAAACAATGTTTATTATTAATCAACAAACCTAAAGTTTAAATTACAGCATAACCTTATTTTTCCGTGGCACACCAATTAATGACCACGATACACCAGTATGCCGCGGTACATACTTTGCGGAACACTGGCCTAAAGGATGACATGGAGATTCGTAGAGCGACAGAGGACTTATGCTAGCTTAGCCGCAAAGCATACAGAAATGGCGTCTGGAACTGGCGTGGGGTCGGCATGATACGGACATGGCTATAGTATAGCGCGGAAATGACATGGCGCAAGCGCGCATTTCGAGTATCGATGTCATCACGCACTTTCCTTTTGATGCGCAGCATATCACCCATAAGCGTAACTTACTTAGTTTGGGGATGTACAACATGTGTGTTTGTCTGCCGATTATATAAAAAAATATAATCGAGAGAAACCACTTTCATAAAAGAAAACAAGAAAAATATTCCCATTAGATTGAACATGGATATCTATGTAATTTTCTTTTAAAAGTCAATTAAATAACGATATAGTCGAAAAACGTTATAAGCGTGTTGAAAGACAAATTTGGGAGGGCCCCAGGAGAAGTGAGTCATGAGAAATGTTTTTTATTTACAAGGCAAAAACCAATAAACAGTTACGAACGACCACAGACCATAAAGCTTCTTAGCGTTGAAATTCATGCTTCATCATCGAGATACTTGGGCAATTTAACTGTTTATAAGGTACCTACTTTTTGGATATTTTACAGTACACCAGTCCGATACAGAACTCAAATTCGACGCAGTTTTTTTATAATCCAAACACACGTATTATACCTATATTTTATTATACATGAGAATAGATCACGTTGTCACTTTAAATATTTTCAAACACAGACTAGTGAGATTTTTCCTACATATTTTCAATTCTTGCTTACCAACACTTAGGTAATTATCTTACCAAAAATATAATCGTTTTATATATTTATGATCACTATTCAATTTCTTATCAATAACTTCGCATCATATCGGTTTATTGATATAAATTCATAGGGCATAAAGTAGGCTCTTAAAATTCCAACCTACTCACTTTTCATTTACAAAAGCACTGATTTCTATTACAAAAAATAAGTGTGCCAGCTCTACCTCTACATGAAAGAAAAACTACAAAAAGAGACGATTATAGTATACAACTTTAATGAAATAATATATGCATACGACTCAACACGAATATAACTGTTGAATTAATGAATTGTATTTTATAAAAAATCTATTTTATCTTTTAAAATACTACTTTTTATTAACATGTTTCAAAGTCATTGTCTATCTTTTAGTTTAAATATTATCGGGAAAATATTTTACGTTTCGATGAATTAATAATAAGAAATATTATGTTTTAATTTTTTGGAACAAAGTTCCTTAACGCACATTATTCGGCGAATAGGAGCTAGACTGCTAGACGAAAAAAGTGTTGAGCGAATAGAAAAATGGTGACCGCTTTATACTATTATATACTTTCGAATTTTAATCCAATGAAATAAGATCTAAAATAATATTCATTAGTGTAATATAATTATGCGGTTTTGAGAATAGGTCTTGTAGCCGCCGTTGTTATTCGGCTATAATTGGATGCTGTCGCCGGTCACATGCACATGAATTTATATAATTTACTATTTTTAACCAACTTCCAAAAGGACGAGGTTTTCGTATGTCTTTAACTTCGAGTTAATTTAATTTCGAGTTCTTGCAATATTTACCATATTTTGATACAGTTTCTTTATTTATGTATTTCAATGCATACAGTTTTTGATACGTTTCGATACTTTTATATGGCCTTCGAGAACTTCGTTCCAACTAGGTGTCCCAAAAACAACTCATGAGATTTTTATATATAGGTATATAGGTTTATGACATATATTTATCCGTGCAGAAACGGAAAAAGAATACAATTTTTTGCGGCCGGGCGGCCTGTTGTAAGAGGCGACAAAACAACCCACAGCCAGGTGGTAGGGCATTTGCCCGACTGGATGGCTACCATCCCTGGTCGAGAGTATGCCGCCATAACAACCTTGAGTTGTGTTTCGGCCTTAGTGACCAGGTTCCAATCTCCCTTAAGAGAGCAGCAATGAATTTGGAGCACCTTTGGTGTTGCAATTGTCCATAGGCGATGGTAACCGCTTTCCATCAAGTGGGTCGTCTGCCTGTCTGCTGAACTCCTGCAATAAAATAAATAAACAAATAATAAATAATATTATAACTTTGTAGAATATATTACTTATATGACAAATTAAAATTTTAGACAATGAAGACGTGTAGAGAAGAGAACATTTTCAAATATTATTTCCTTTCCAGACGTTGGAACGTTGGAAGTTACCTCTGTTTAAATATTATTCTTGTAGCTTTTATATAGAGATCTAGATTGTTAAACATCAAAACGGTGGGATTGAATGAGCTCTTAAAAGAACTCAAACGTAGTCCGCATTAAATCTATCTTGTGTCAATTTCTCCACGTCTCATAATATAAAGGCATTCCGGAGTATTGTTTCGTTTTCCTAAATGGAGGACCGTTATGGCTCTGACCCAAAGTGGCACGTGCATACAGATTCGATTTTAGTTTGACTTTGTTCGTGACAGAAGATATTTTTATCGACGCGTGTCCTATTATTGACTACTTTGTAAAAAACACCAGGCACTTGAGTTACAACAAGCATTTGTTGTTGAGTTGTTGTGATGTTAGTGATATTTGTTTATACATGTTATATCATATTCTAAGCTCTATTATGGAAGATGAAACTAAGAATTATGATCTATTATTACTATAATAATCACAAAATAAAAAGCCCGATTTGACAGTTCTCAACATGTTTAGGGATTGAAAGCTCCAAATCGTTAACCAAGTTATCCGATTATCACGAGAAATCGATTTAAAATTATATGACTTTGTGATCGTTTGATTTATTGTAAGTGAACTATTTTTGTGTCACAAAATACCTCACAAAACAGATATGAAGCGCGAAAGTTTTGTCTCAAATCGCCTTTCGCGTACCACATGCATTTATCACGCACCACAATAAATTTATAGAATTTATTATGATTTCACCCATATAGTACTATGTATTTATTTAATCGATTTTGTTTTCAATACACACACACACATACACACACACAACTACATATATATATATATATATATATACACATATATACATACATACATACATACATAACTTCACGCCAGTTCCCTTGCGGGGTAGGCACGAACAAAAGAGTGCCATTTAGGCTTATTCTTACACACCTCACTTGCCTCTTTGACATTCATAACTCTTGTCATATATATATATATATATATATATATATATATATATATATATATATATATATATATATATATATATATATATATATAGTTTTATATTATATTGTTTTAGTATAAATAATATAAGGTTTTAGAATAAATATGTATATAGATTTTTCCTCAATCGAATTGAGTTAATGAACTGCTACAACCCTTTGGTATCAACGCTAAGATTAGAAACAAGACGCCTTAGAACGCAACTGTTATTGGGACTTCTTCATACATTAATAAGACATAACAGAATTATTAAAAATTTAATGTTATTTCGTTAATTGGAGAAAAAATGATTGAAATATATCTTGTAACATTATATAATGCACCAGTAAAAAAATTTATATTATCAACTAAATAATTTAATTATTATTGGATTTTAGTTTTGTTGGTTTCATTTAAAGTTACGTTCTATAGACAATCTTGTGTCAAATCGGACTTTTTGTTTTGTGATTATTATAGTGGCTATTACAGAATACGGATAAAAAGGCTTTTGGTTTTTCTAGCATTATACTGTACATTACGTCACATCGGTTTGCTCACCGCAGCATATGACTCGACGCCATGCGACGCTTTACAGGGTAAATAATACTATTTTGATTTTTCATAACCTATCTAATAATATTACTTACGTTATTGCAGATAGGTACACTGAAGAAAAACATTTTTTCAACACATTTCCTCATAAAATGTACTTATGAAGCCTGCATACATTGTTCGAAAGTTAAAAATTATGCACCACACAATGGAACTTGCGCTAATATAGGTACTTTCACCTAAGTACCTATTTTACCGCACTTCGTGTCGTAAAGTACTTAGGTGAAAAAAAATAAGAATTCCACTCACATTACGAAAAAATCAGCTGAATAATCGCACCTCCTTGGAAGCTCTTTTGATGAATATATTTCTTTCACTTCAATAATATAGGGAAAATGAGACGAAAGATGTTGTACTTTTAATTCTCATCATGCGCACGTGGCATTAGAAACATCAAAGATTGTTGCGACTTTCCGACGGATATTTATTTGTTTGTTTCACTACCTATTGTGCTGTTTTCTCGCAAATGTGTTGTTGGTTTTTACAAACTCGTGACTATATTTTATAAAAACCAACTTACCGCACTAGTATGATAAATAACTATTAATTTCTTAGTCACATGTATGTATGGGGATAACCCCTAATTTTTGTTATATCGTGATTTCACTACAGCGTCGTCTAGCGGCTAGTGTCTTATTCACAAAAGTAGCTGTGGCAGACAGATGATTGGAAGCACGTAAAGATTTTATAAAGGCATACCGCCTTTTTATTCAAATGGCTGCAATGTACAAAAGCATGCAGACTGAATTTTAATATTTCTCTTCTTTTATTAAATCAGTACAAATAAAGTTTTATAGTTTATGTATAATCTAAAAACAATAAAATAATACAAGGTAATTATTGTTTATTTAACTTCATAGCTTCGTGGTAAAACAGTAATAAAGTTTTATATTATATATTTATAACGTAATTATTATATTTTTACATGTAAGTGACTTTTTTGTAGCTTATTTAACTAACAAGTCTAATTGTGTAAGGCAATTTAATATAAGCATGTCTCACATAATATGAATATGTCTATTCATTGAATACGAATCAAAAGGATGGTAGTGACGTACAAATCAAAAGGATCATTCATTATAACGTAAGCAAACTTCAACTGCTGGATTAATTTAAACTTTTCCCAGCTTGTGTGAAACCATTTCTCTTGAGAAATATTTCTCATTAGAGTCCGTCCGTCTGTCAGTCTGCCTACGTAAATATGTCACAGCCATTTTTCTTGAAAATTACCTACTGGGTCTTCGTGGATAAAATTCCGCGCGTCGGAGGTGTAGGCACTATATACATGTACATAAGTCTTAATAAAAGACTAGGGGTGGTAGCCATCCAGGCGGGCAAATACCCTACCATCTGTCACATATGAAACCTTTTATTTCTCATATAAATACAAATTGAAAGACAGAAATGAAGCCGTCTAATTTCAGTTTAGGAAATTAAGCATAATTTATTAGAAAAGAAATAAATACATTTTTGTTATATAATCATTATAACTTTTTTATTTTTACCTGACTGTAATATAAGAATTACCTTTCAAGTTACTATATCGTAACATTAAACACATGTTTTAAACTTAATGCTGTAAAATATCCAAAGTGGTTGTTTAATAAGTTTGCACGCATTCAACCTCGGTCATTGATTTTCTGTTGTACCTAAGGCCGCTTTCTGATTTGTCGATGCAACAGCGATGCGGAAACGATATGCTTGCTATACGCAATATCGAAAGCTTACCGAGCGCCTATATTTATCTGCTTTCTGTTTTCTTAGAGCAGCAGCCACAGATCATAAAAACACAGTCTGTGGCAGCAGCAATGCAGAACGGTACTTATGCTCGATACCCACAGTGCTGAATCTTACCGAACGCATATATTTCTATGGCCACTTTCTGATTTGTTTGTACAGCAGTGGCGCGGATTTGGTACTGAACGAATCAGGAAACGCTCATAGAATTATAGGTGTTCGGTAAGCAATAACATGCCGATACCGAACCGCTGCTGCACCGATAAATCAGAAAGCGGCCTAATTTAATTTGCTAAGGAAGAAATATACGACACAATACTCACTTTACTTACACGTCAATATAGTGCTTTAATATTTACCCTATTCCAAACAAAATTGGTCTTTAATATAAAAATATTTGCTTTTGAACAATACTCTAAATTATTGGCAAAAATCCATTTCATATCATTCTTACATCAGTTTTATAACATTGGCGTTAATTTTTTATGGAATGGAATAATATACCAAAAATGACGATCAGTGGAGTCATAACAGCATTATAATCAATGCTTTTCATACAAAATCAATCATTCCAGTGATATTATGACGCCGGTGATCGACATTTTTGACATTATAATAGCACACTTAGAGTCCTGGAATTTCACCTTTAGAACATTAACAAGCGTTTGTTAGAACCACTTTACTCATCAGATGTCACTAGAATTCATTCAGCGCATATAAAATTACGTAATTTCTCTGGAAACAATTCTTTTTTCTGATACTATATTTGTATAAAATATGAAGTAGAGATAAAAGTTATTAAGAATTATTTTTTGACTGATTTAAAATAATAAAACGTTGGTTGAAAGTTTTAATGGTGTTTTTCAAATCAAAAAGCGAGAGATGATTGACCTTTGGCGCCACCTGACTAACAGTAGAAATGTAGTATCAGTTACATATTTTACTACACAATTGTCACTCCTCGTATTTTTGTTTCATTCCCCTTCTAATCAATTGGGTTTGATAAAATATGTCTTTTCCTTCCATACTCTTCTATTCTGGCATACGTCCTATGTCACAACACAAACCATCATGTCATCTTTCACAAAGTCCATCCATCTCTTTTTTGGTCTAGCTTTACATTTGTACCATCAATCTTCTGGTTTAATATTCGGTTTCTCACGTGACATTCATCATTGCTCATTGCATGTCTATACCACCTTAGTTTTCTTCCTCTCAACTTTTCCGTCACGAGCGCAACTTTTAAGGATCCCTTAAGTCTTTATTTCATACTTTATCTACTCTTGTAACACCACACATCCATCTTAATATTCTCATCCCAGCTAATAGCCCGTTCTTATATCTTATCAACCGTTCATTTGGTTAAAATTTGACAAAAGCTCCATATATTTTCTTTTTATAATATTATATATCCATATTTTTATTTTTTATCTTGTATTTATAAAAAAAAATAATATTTAACTTTATTGATGAAAAATACAATATAAACTTAAAAAAGTGCCTAATTATGAAATATGCGCAATGTGTACAATTTTTTTTTAATTAGCAATTTTGGAAAGAAAATTTTTAATTTTGCAATCCACGAAAGATGCGTAAGAGTTATTAAAAATAGGGCACCCTGGGAGAGTTAGATTACTTTCAGTAACAATTTTCAAATTTAGAACTTAACTTTGAAACTTAGATATTATGCTGTCAACATTGTTTAGCTTGTAAAAGAAATAAATATCGCATTTAGACAAATTTTGAGTTTGGCCAATTTTACCGAATTCTTCAATGAAAAACTGTATGTCATTTTTTATTGATTTCCATGTTTCCGTCCCCCTAGGGTGCCATCGTCTATGTTTATTATTTAATGCAGAACAATGGTTTTGAGCCATGGTAACCCTATTTCTTGTTAATGCTTCAGTACATATTCTTGATGATGAATATTTCCTTGTCTTTTATAAACTGTTACGTATGTATATTTATCTCTGTCCCCTCCCCCCCCCCGCCAAACTATGGATTACTTCATGAAGATGCCGCCATTTTGTCGTCGGATTTCGTTTGCAGTGTTAAATAAACAGACATGTAAAAAATAATAAGATTTTTGGCAAGTGCAGTGAGTTGTTGAAACAAACTAAACGGGGGCCGCCCTGGAAAGCGATTGTTATTGTTTAAATGATTGACGGAGCTAGTTTCAAGATATGTGCAAGATATATACTTCTGAAGCCAAAGGTGGACATAGCGTTTGAATATAAGTTCGGGTAAGCCTATGTAATTTGTATCTACTTATTTAATGTCATATAACAAACATTTACACAATAACTGAAGGCAACAAAATTATACTATTAGCGTCAGCGGTTACGTGTGTACGGAATGTCCGGGGTTTGTTTTTTTAACTTCGGATCCGCGCACTAAGTCTAAATATCATGCATTAAAGTTTAAATTTAGTTTGTTAATAATGATTGGATGCATTGCAAGGTAAAATAGGTCCGGCCCGAGAGGGTCATGCTGCTCACGGCAATATATTCGAAAATCTCTTTATAACTTTATCATGTACTTTCTCAAAAGTCATGTTTCATATGAAGCTTTATATAAACTTGCAAAGAACCCTTGAGATTTTCTCACGCCTCAGAAGGACACTTGTGATATAAATGTGTTTTTCCGTCACTTTCATCTGGTGTTACGGTCAAACAGCGTTTCCAGAGTACAAACATGTCAAGTGGACTCTTATACTCGTAAAACTGATCCCCTTTGATGTAGAAAACTCTCTTAACACGAACAGCAACAATCGAAAACCAGAAATTCTTTCTGGCGCAATGGGGAATATGATTGCAATTCTAATTATCGTTTATTACTTCTAAATATTTTTAATTGAAATCTTTATTATTAATATTATTTAGTATCACACATACCTATAGCGTAGACAAGGATAAAGATAATTTATTCCTGAGACATAAGTGTTTATATATCAGAGTGTGCATGATGGTATAAATGTCATCATCATGTTTGCCCAGTTAGGCATAGAAAAATTACAATAATTATAAATAGAATTATAATAGTAACCCAAAAATAATGTCATATTTTTTTTTAAATAACTGTTAACTACAATTATTGTTTTATTAATATATTAATACCAGATTAATATATAAAAATTTAAAAAAGGTCCAGTAATTCATAATAGCATTTGTTTGAAAAAATATCCTTATTTTTGTCGTGCGTTAAATCTCTGGAGCCTATTGTTAACTTATTGTAATTCTTTATTTGTTTGCTTTTTAGTTATGGTATTGAATTAATAAAATAAGTGTTAGACCTACGCGGTATCTAAATTGAAAATTACAAAGTACGCTAGTTGAATCATGACCTCACCACCCATGTTTATAGGTGGTCAACAATGGTGAATTTAACTGGAGTTTTTTATAGTGTACAAAATGACATGCGTACCAATGGTTTCAAAACGGGGGATGCTGAAGACCGCGCGAAGTGTAGAAGAAAAAGTTATTCATATTCGCATTCAGAACACAATTATGAAAACAATTTATACTCTTTTTGTAACGAGACTATAAACCTCATGTAACTGTTATGAATAAGCGTAAATATTTAAGAATACGTAAATATGATTTCGATTTTTTTGTTTTTACATAAGAGTAGGGTACTTTAAAAGAATGTTTGAAATATTTTAACGAAGGTTATTGCTCGTGCTGCAGTAACGAGTCAAGACCAAATTGTTGGAATATTTAATACCACGTTTCATTCGTGCACAGTCGTCATTAGACCTTTGTTAGTATGTCAGTAAATTTTATTAGTGAAGCATGGGTGCAGTGTTAGCTTCAGATTAGGTGTTGGGTGACATTTAAACAACACACGTCGTTTACCTGAGTCCTTAATAAAGTAGGGGTTGTTATCGTGTACGCGGGCGCATAATACGTCCCGTTTATTTTATAGAAGTCGCTCTGTAAAAAAAGAAATTTCACCTCAATACGGATTTTGTGTTGATAACTTTTTAACTTTCATCTCACATAGTTTCGACTTCCAGCATTGCGGGATTTAAAATATTTCAAATAATTGACAATTTATTGGATTTTGTAAGCACACTTATCATGTTGTAATGCCAATGCTACGTTTGGGATGATGTTAGTGTTAGTGACCGTTTCACTCAGATATAGCGATGGCTTTAACGCGTTATTTGTGATGCGTCATTGTTACTAATTGTTAATGACGTTAAGCATTGATAGATAACATAATTATACAATATACACTAATGCAATTATTGACAGGGTTTTTTTATCGCTATAAACAAGACGCATTTGGCCGCAGTTACTAAAGCGCAATACACACCAAAGCCACCGACCCGCCTACCTATGTCGGCAACTTTTTGTCAGCGGGCGGCATGTTGGCGGTTCGAGATAGGAACAAAAATACAGCACGTCACTACACTTTGGCTGTCATCGGGACTAGCGCTTGCATACGCAAGCCGCCGACATGACGCATATATGTCGGCAGGCAACACGTGCGGGCGCATGTTACCGACATAATTTTTTTTCATATAGGCCGCTGAGTAGTGTCGGCGGCGACTTTGGTGGGTATTGCGCTTAACACTAACATTATTCCAGATGGAGCAATATAATACTAATGCATAAATACACATGGTTTAAGCTCTCCACTAAAACCTTTATTACACATTTAGGTACTCGATATAGAGCAGTCGGACATGGTTTAGCTAAAAAATTTAACTCTCTTTTGTATTATATCACCTTGATGTGTCCTTAAAATAAGCGTAGTGTATGAAAGTTTTTTATTTAACGGATTTATTTTAAATATATATGAACGTTTTGCATGTTTTGAAAGAGCGTTGCGTATACCAAGTGCAACGCGTTCAATACATTTCATAATTAGGAATGTTCGTGACTGTAGGGGGAGTGGCTATCGCGCTGCAGCTCAATAAAAATTTAAATTAATGGTTGGTTCCTATGTTATATTACTATTCGGTTACTTGCCCTACCTTCGGTTGAATTTTGACATTACTCATATGGAGTTTAACCCAAATTTTAAACGATAGTAAGGCAAATGAACTGTCGGTAAGATATAGGAACCGGCCATAAAACGATTTGATAGATAACTACAATTAGATGGCGCTGTGGTAAATAAATTGTCATTTTTTTAAAGTTACGATTTAAAATGAATTTTGAGATAGTTTTTAAACTTGCAATGTTTCGACCAGAAACTGAAGTGCAGTTTTAAAAAGTACCTTTATATATGAAAAAAGATTATGTATTAAATAAAATAAACGCTGTTTAACCATATAGTTTAAGCGATTATTTTGTTTAACCATTGTTTAAATGTCTATGCACACCAGCCTTAGTGTAATTTGTTGCAACAACGCGCCTGTCAATTCCTTTAAAATTTTAAATCATGTTCAATATAATTTATTTACATAGGAGGCCTTAAAAATATTGCAAATCAGACATCAACGCCATCTAGTTAAAGTAAACATAGTCAAATCCTCTTAAATGTCTGAGTGTAAGAATAATATAATAATTAATCGTTATTGTGTGTGTATTAAGATTTTTAAAGTCAATTTTATTCATTTAACCTATTTAAAAAAAATAAGCTTTCGTCCACATCTGTATTATTTGGACAATCCGACCATAGTTATGTTGCATATTCACATGTTTTAGAACACGTTATTCAGATCATTCCCCATTAGACAGAACGGATAATGTATGTAGGTGCTACGCAACAATGGTCACATCGTCCACAATGATAGAGATGTGAACGTAGCATAATAATACTTCTTACCTCTTGATAGAACACCCTCTTAGAGTTGTAGGTGATGTTATACTGCTGATCAGCTACCATCAAGAGAATGGTAAAAGGCAACAGGAAAGCAGCAGCTGCTAGAAACGCGACACATCTTCCCAAACGCATCATGCTCACATTTCTACGTCCCATGCCCATTTTATAGCACTGATATCAAACTTGCACTGTTATTTGTTTTCGTCCACTGCATTGGTTTTACACTGATGAAAATGTTTCATTGTATTTATCTCAACAGTTTAAGAATAAATTCCAATATTGTATAATTGTATTTGTTACCTTGCCTTCAGATCAAAATTAAGATGAGATAAGATACGATAAGATAACTTTTTATTGTGCACCAAAACATAGTTAATAAACAGCAATAGAAAAATACAACTGATATTACAACTCTTGGCAGGTATTGATAGGTTTTTTGATGGTGGGGTAGTTTATAAATAATTATGAATGTTAAGTATGCACAATACATTAAATTACAAATATATATCAATATATAAAATTAGATATTAAAATCTACATAGATTATGACGTGCACCATCTCACTGCTGGGCACACCTCACCCCAATTTTTATGGGAAATGGATAGTATACCTGCCAAGCTTTCCAAGAAAAATTTATAGGTTTTATACGACGGTAATCATCAGGCTTCTTTAAAAAGATTTTACAAAATTTATTAACAGTATATTCATGCGTTTTAATATTTAAATCAACGTACTTTAATATTAGACATTGGTACAAACATTTAAGGAATAAGTGGTATATAGAAAGAACTATGATAGTTTCAGCATGGAAAAATATAGTATTTTTCTTCCACGATTTCAAGAATGTACAATGGACATGAAGTATTATGAAGGCGATCATCTGCTTTAGGTATTATAAGTCAGCAAATATCTCTCAAAATTTGTTTGTATTTAAGATAACAATCATCAGAAGCTGATCCTGTACATTGACCATGTCATTTTTTTTTATTGCAGGAGATCAGCAGACAGGCAGGCGGCCCACTTGATGGAAAGCGGTTACCATCGCCTATGGACATTTGCAACACCAAAGTTGCTACAAATGCGCTGCTGCTCTCGTAAAGGAGACTGGAACCTGGTCACTAATGCCGGAACACAACTCAAGGTTGTTATGGCGACATACTTTAGACCAGGGGTGGTAGCCATCCAGTTGGGCAAATGCCATGCCATGGCTGTGGGTTGTTAAGTCGCCTCTAACGACAGGCCGCCCGGTCGCAGTAAATTGTATTCTTTCTCCGTTCCTGCACGGATAAAAGTTAAGTAATATGTACTTATAACGTAAAAGAAATAAAAATACTTTATTGAAGAAATAACTACGTATGTATAGCTATTTATAGATCATATATAAATCGAGAGAATTACATTTTTACTACTCCATTGCGATTATAAGTATTCTTCTTCCATTGTGTAGGTTATATTACAAAATGGACTATTATTTTATACTACATATTAACACGCCTGTTTCTCATTGGGGTAAGCAGAGACCTTGAATCTCCACTGGCGACGATTTCAACAAATACTTTTCGCTTCATCTACTTTCATTACCCAATCTCTGCATACATACATGTTTACCTATTTGCGGAGTTTTCTTGATCTTTGTTCAAAATATCTTGATATGATCATGGTGAATACGTAGCGGTTTATTGGAACCTCTCTGCGATTCATATTGCTGTCTTATACTTGTTTTGTGATTCAGCTTTTATCTGTTTTCTCTAGATGTCCAAACAACTTTAACATTCCTTTTTCAACTTTTGTCACTTTCTCTCTGAATCAGTGATATGAAATTCAATCCAATATTCATTTATTTATGTTCTTTGTCATCAATCGAATGAACAAAGTAGTAAGCCAATGCTTGTTAATTTATTATTATAATGGATGTATAGAAAATTGCCCTTGGCTCGTTACACACACGCGACAGAAAAAATGGTTTCTATTCTAAAATTAGATAATCATGACGGATGTTGTTGATTGAATGCGGCAATTTTCATTACGCCCAGTATATCGTACGTGCCTATTACCGGCTCAGTTGCGGCTGATAAGGTGTTTAGTTGTCGTACTATTTGTTACTTTAAATTATTAGTCACAGCAATTTATTAAAGAATTATTTTATTATACTTTATTAAGGTTCTAGTGGTTTTGATTCGTTTGATATTAGAGATATCGTGGTCGTTAAAGGAAGCCAAGGTTGAATGTCATCTTTTTCGTTAGTTAATTGTAGACCACTGCTGGACGTAGGCAAGTTAGTGCCATTTACCCCGGTCTTCCGCTTTCCTTATCCAACCTCTACTGGCGACCTTGTGCAGCTCACCGGTCCATCAGGCCGGAAGGTGTCCCACATTAGGTTTGCCAAATCGTAGTCTCCACTCCAGGACACGGTCCTGGAATGGAGACCACGGCCATCGGTCCTGCGATAGATGTGGCCAGCTCACTGCCACTTCAGCTTGCCATTTTTATTAGCTATGTCGGTCAGTCTGGCTCTTTTACCGATGCTCACATTTCTGATTTTATTCCTCCAAGAGACATCTAACATATTTTTATAAGTAGCACACTGAGCGATTTTTAAGTGGATTAGACCCACCGTCACTGCCCAAGTCTCAATAGCGTACGTCATTACCGGTAAGACGCATGACTCGAAGACTTTCGTCTTCAAGCACTGCACTGCACAGTACATTTAACAAGATACGCTCTCACACCAGGACTTATCTGCTTCATCGGCCATCAAACTTGACTTAGCCACCCTGCTGCTACTTTATTTTGCAAATTTTGCGAGCAAGTAACCTATAAGTCATAAATAACGGATAGTACGCACTGCTCGAAGACTCATATTATTATGTTAAATGTATTGAATCATAGTAACTAACAATAATTAGGACTTTGCATATTTGCATGATTAAAACGGCCCATATTGCAGGTACCTATTATAAATCTGTCAAGTGTTATGTTCTACTTTTAAGACTCGTATTCTAGAACCAGTTGGGATTATTGCGATTATGTGCTAGAATATTGACTAAATGATCTGAGTGCTTAGTGCGAGTTTTTTTACTACTCTATCACGTTCAAATTAATGCAATGTATGGCACGAGTTATGTCTCCCTTCACGCTCACGAGATGGCGCTAAGTCATTCCCACACAAAATTGCGTTAACTCGAACGTAATCGAGTAGTAAAAACTCTCGCACTAAGCATACTGAACGGACATGGTAGAGCTATGCTGCAATGTTGATTTCAGATCTTAGTGCCGGTTTGATCAGTGTGATTCTATGCTCTCACAGAATATCGATGTGAAACTGTTAGTCTTGAGCTAATTATATTTCGTACGATGAGTGAGTGTGCCAATGGCCCAATTTACACTGCAGTCCCATCTTCCATATTTTTTTCCCTATCTTTGCTATTCCATCGTCCCTATTTGATTACCCTATCTCATCCTCCTATGTCATCGTTTTTACCCCATCCCTCCTATCACATATCCTCTACCGCATCTGAAAGGCTGGCCACGCATTGGCTTCGCCTCTGATGTTGCAAACGTAGGTGACGGTAACCACATTCAAGAAGAGAGACATATAATATTTACCGTATTCGCATTAAAAATACAACAATAAAAAAGCGAGAGAAAAATAACCTGCGTCGCTAAGTTATGTTGAATTTTGGATCGTTCAGATTTACTTTTTTATTGTCATTTGTAGTAGGTTTTTTTCGTTCATATTCATATTACAATTTCATGAATAGCTATCAAACTATACAGTTGTTTCTTATACAAAATCTCGTGCTAACTGAATAGCAAGGTCTTGGGTGGTGAGGTAATTTCGCATACAATCGCCAAAGTCCCATACGAACTCAAGTATTTGAAACTCATTAACAACCGTGATTAAGCAATAAAGTTTTGTAACCACACCGAGAATTACTTATTTCAATCATTATCGTGTGACTCATCAAGTTTTTTTCACAAGTAATTTAAAAATAGAGACAATACATTCATAAGACATGTAGATAAAGCTTGGACGGTGGAGTCTTGAGGCTTTGAGCCTGTATCAAGACTCTCTTCAAGTAATTCTAGAGTTGTTTGCCTATTTCGATATCGTATTCAGCGCGGTAATTTTACAAGACTGCTGAGCATAATACCATAAAAGATAATATATGCCATCGTTTCTCAACCTGAGGTTCGCGACCTTTGTGGAGGTCGCGTTTGTTACTAAAAAGGATTGTAGTTTGTTAAATAATAAGATCTATATACAAAAGATTCAATTCATTCAAACTTATAAATAAAAACCTAAAAGAGTAAAAGTTTATGTATAATTAATAGTAACCTCTCGCCATTTAAATGAAATAACCAGACACCGCGAATGAAGCCCATGAGACTGGAGAGCGAAGAAAAAGTAATTTAATTTTTAAGAGATTATCCTCTTCGCTCCAGAAAATTGGTTTTACCGATTTGAATCCATTTCGACTTGGAGCATTCTTCCAATTTGTAAGGAGTTGCCAAAATAAGTTGCTATAAATAATAGAACATCATTTTAAAATATTTTCTTCTAAGGGCCGATTTTTCAATCAACCGAAGAAAGTTATTATACAACATGGCAAAATTAAAAATGACAGTTGCATAAATAAAACAATTGGATTGTTTCACTTTTGAATTTAGTCAGGTTATATAATTCATTCGGCTGATAACTTTTATCTGATGATGGAAAAATCGGCCCTAAATATAATTTCACTTATGTCTACATCTCTTTTTGAAGTGAAGCTTCTTTAGAATCGTTGTGATTTGAAAACTCAATGAAACGAAAAGCGACTCTAAAAAGATATAAACATATAAATATATAGGACTATCCTGCGAGAGAATGAGATATAATACAGTATATTTAATAATTTAAACACTATGCTTATACAAATAGATTTGGAAATGTTTTGAAGTTTTTCGTTAATACTTCAAATTTCGTGTTTTAAAGCTTATATATATTATAACGATATAATATATGAAATGTAACCTCAAGAAATTTAGAATTCCTCCCACCCTTTGTCACACTTGTTTTACTTCTACTGCGTGTGAACTAATTGTACGCACACACACATTTTTTTTAAATTGGCAATTTAATCATTAAAATTCTCTTTTGAGTTAGACCCTGCAACTATTGGAAAATATATCTAATTAAGAGGTCTTGAACATAAAATATCTTGTATTCCGTATATCTTGTATTATGTAGTAGGATTTATGTCTCTCAATTTCAAGATCACACGGTATACTTACCACATTTAACTAAGATAAATAGACAGGTTTTACACAGCAATATCCTTGTTAAGCAAGTTTCTTCATTATAGTTTCCTTCAAAGTTTATTAGATATTATCATATTATCATAGTAGTATATAAACCGATTTCTGTTTAAGTAACTATTATTATTGTAAACAATAGAACTTTAATTTTATATAGCTTAAATAGTATAATTACTTTGGCCATACCCTCTCTTATACCACTAATTTTAAGAGGTTCAAATAAATAACGAGTATCAAAATTTTAAACTTAACTTATAAGCAGCTATTATGATATTAATGTTCAATTTATTATTATATAACCAGATATCATTAATACAGTTTCATTGTAAGTAACTCTATAATAAGGATGTTCTCCTAAGTCCAATTAAGACATATATCTTGACAAAGAAGGAATAGAAGCGCTCACCTCCATTATTATTTTGTTCATTTATTTTAACGTTGTCGAGAAGCCAGATTGAATGACCTCCGCATTCTTTGAAAATTACTTCGAGATTGCAATTTGATTTTGTAAATAATAAAGTGTAATATATTAATTTTATAATTAACATATTGATAACATTGTTTTCTGAACCTGTCAGGAGCCTTAAGAACAGACGAGCGTGCATGACAAGAGTTATGAATGTCAAAGAAGCAAGTGAGGTGGGTAAGAATAAGCCTGAATGGCACTCTGTTGCTCGTGCCTACCCCGCAAGGGAACTGGCGTGAAGTTATGTATGTATGTATTCTGAACCATTTAAACTTATTAATAATACATATTCTTTATTGTACACAAAAAGTTACATACAAAATTATGGAATAGTGGTGATGTACAAAGGCTAGCTTAACCCTAAAAGAGTTTTGTTCCAGGAAACCTATGAGTCTAGCGAGAAGGGGAGAAGCAAAGGGCATATACATATTTAGTGAGTTTATTAATTAATCGCTTTCATCTTAAGACTATCACAAGATGTCACTTGAAACCAATAGTTTTTCAGCCCTCGATATTTAGAAGTTTTTCAAATATTTATTTATTTATATTTTATTTACACGAGGCTTGAATTCGCCATACTAATATTTAACGCATAAAATTCTAAGGTGTGATCCGCGCACTTAAGATTTCTAGCCACACTTCTAAATGCGTCAGCAAATTCAGTTTACAATGATTATAGTGCTGCAATAAAAATTACTATTGAGTGTATACTCTGAAATAACACAGGCACTATAATTCAATTCCTATCTGTAATAACAGGTGTTAGCAACTAGCGAAATAGTAACTGCTCTGACTGACATATGTATCATGCTATTCAAGTTGGATGAATAGCAAAGCATATAAATAAGAATATCAGGACCAATAGTTATTAGAACACACAGTATATTGCTTTTATATAAGACCGCCTATTGTTTTTTATAGTTAAACTTCTTTAATTGTATCTCAATGTTATGCAATAAAGTATATTCTATTCTATATTATTATTTTTGTATTAAAACACCATATTTTATATTTTGTCTTATATTGGCTGACAAAGTAATTCAAACCACGTTCTGAAGGATTCCCATAGCATTTTCAGGAATTGTACCTATGTTATACAGAATAGTCTGACTGGTTCCTAATTACATAGTTAGTTGGGCAAGACACAAGCATCATGAAAATCAGCCTTTATATTGTTACTGGTTGTTTTCATATTTGGGTGATAATTACAGAAATCATTTGACGTAGGTCTCGAGTGATGTTTTTACCTAATTCAACTGATCATTTTACTTAAGGGACTTTTGTTCTACATAACTACATATTCATGGTTATTGGTCCCCAAATTCAGCGTAAATAAAACAACAAGTCAAAGCCACAATGTAAACCAGTCTTTACTTTCTTATTAATTATTTTCACATACATTCAGTGATAATTTACAGGTAGCTTTGACGTGAGTTTCGTGTAGTTATTTGTTTAAGTGCCGATTTCTCATTCATAAAATAACACTGTTATCAGTGGCACAAATTATAACGTAACTGAATATAAAAGTAAAACATTTCAACTGTTTTATTCATAGAACTGTCACTTTAAAGTTTCAATGTTATATTTTATTCTATGAATATGATAAATTTTATATGATGATTCAAAAATCGGCCCTAATTCAAGTAATTATTTCATCTGGCGGATTTGTTGGTTGTAGACATAACCAGTGACTGGCTTCCAAATTCAAAATCATTATCACAAATTGCACCCATAGTATAAACCGACCTTTACTTACTCGGCGATTGTTTTCACATACATTCACTTATAATTACAGGAAACGTTTGACGTGGGTCTCACGTGATGTTCCTTACCTAATTTAACCAATTATTTCGTCTATCATAAATAAATAACACTGTTTTGTAAAATAGCTATTTGTAGCAATTATACCATTACATGGATTGTTACTTTGGTATTTAGTCTAATGGATATTGTGGGTATAGTTTTAATTGAATACAACACTAGCATAATTTTTTACGGTATTCGTAAAGTTGTAGATTGGAATCTACGTTCTGTCTGGTTCTTTCATTTAGTTTTTTGTGTTATGATAAATAGGTTCGCGTTTGACTACGATCACGCCTAATGTCGGAAATGATGATGCGGTTGAAGTTGGAGCACGCTTACCTAGATAGTACCTATTCATACGAGACTTGAAGATGTCCGGATTGTACTTTTCGGGAAACACGGACTCTGGTAGTGCATTCCACAACTCTGCCGTACGTAGAAGGAATGTGGAGGCGAAACGTTTCGTCCACCCTGGTGGCGGTTCCACTGCGAAACAATGGCGTAGACCAGAGAGCCTTGTCGTCCGAACATTTTGTTTTTAAAAATAACTACCATAATTGAAGTGGGATAATGACTAGATCATTAGCAGTAATTGAACTTCTTGTTAATCCTTTTTTACCTTGGTTTTTCTTATTTGTTTGGTTTATATTTCCCAATTCTGAGAACTGGAATGTGTTTAAGTCCTGTATGAAGAGGTACCTTCTAGGTTAGTTTTAGGTAAGTAACACCTTCGCTTAACATCAACGAATTCGTGGTCAATTGCAAACCTAAAAGGAAAAATGACAATTTTTGTTTTGGAGTATATAGTTATAATACGAACAATTATAAATTGATTCGATAAGTATCTGATTATGGAATGTTATAGTAAATGAGTAAAATCTATCACAATCTATACAAATATTATAAAGAACTAAAAATAACGTGTTATTAATGGTTTATTTTCTTCCACACAATAATATGTAGGCGGTATTCACGCCATCAATAAAACAAGTTCCACTTTAAGAGACTTACGTAATTTCGCTTCAATTAGCAATAAACTAAGCAAATTTTCTTAGGTAAAATTATAAACAAGACATCATTCAAATATTACGTATATATAACATTAATCTGGGCATGCTTCCCTCTGGGAGCTACATAGTCTTCATACATACATACATACATAACTTCACGCCAGTTCCCTTGCGGGGTAGGATAGTCTTCAGTCAGCTCATAATATTTTTTTTTGCATCTTTCATTTGCTTTAGTTAGCTAGTTTATTATATACATTGCTACACCAACAATATAATGAAATATAATACTAATTACTTAAATTCAAAATATAAATAACTTTATTGTTCACTAATGAATTACTAAATAAACTTGTACCTAATAAAAATAGGTGGTGGCAGTTTTATAGTTCGAAGCGCTCTCTTACGATCAACAAGTTATCTATCTATGCTATAATAAATCTGTAAATATTTCGAGTTTGTACATTGCGTTTAAAAATGTGAAAAAATTAGGGGGGCTAATTCGGACCAGGAGATTCCGAAAATGCAATTTTTAGAATTTTTGTTTGTCTCTCTGTTAGAGAGTCACGTGAAAACTACTGAAAGGATTTAAATGAAACTTGATACAGAGTTAGCTTATATCCCGGGTCATAACTTAGGTTACTTTTTATCCCGATAAATGACATAGTTTCTGTGGGCGAAAATAGTGAAAGAGATGGCGCTGCGATCGTAATTTTTTTGGAAACTACTAAACGTATATGATAAGAACTCGACATAGTGCTAGCTTATACTTAGTTTAGCTTACCCGAGTTAATACTTAGGATACTTTTATCCCGATAAATAATGTCGTCTTTATGGAATAAACGTATTAGCAAAATAGGTGGCGCTGCAATCACGTTTTTATTCGCTAACAAATACCTACGTTATCATAAACAACATCTCATTCATTGTATTACTTCAAATCAGGTTGGCTGCGATTCCCCTCTATGTTTCGCAGTACAGTTGTGTAGACTACATGGAATTGGTTTTTTTGTTATTGTAGTGAACTTAGTAACAAGAAAACGTAAAGTAAGGTAAAACACCCAATTAAATTTACATATACGTAACATACAGCAAAAGGGAAAGTTTTAGTAGTTTATTAATTTATATAAACTAAAACTTAAACAAATTAATTAACTAAAAGCTATAATTTTAAAAGAATGATAATTAACATTTCGATTAAATATAGATATCCACTTAGCTTGGTTTATAATAAGGGTGAGAGAATTCTATTAGATAGCATCACGGACGACGGTAAGAGTCAAGAAGAAAGAGTAGGTATGTATGGGTATTGTAAGGAGCTACTAGTAACTAGAATGCAAATCATTATCCTCCCTGATTAATAGATCCCTGATCAATCAATCAATGAAACTCTGGGGCCATCGGGTCCAGAAGCCCACCGCCTTTATCGAGACCTATCTAAACGTAGATACTCGTAAACGTTTCACGCGACCACAAGGCTGGCCAGTATTGGGCAACGCATAAACGTTGCTTGAGAACGTTCTTTGTTTGTTTGTAAATTATATTATCAGCAGGCCTTTTTTTGTTACTTCTTTTTTGGGAGCACGCTAATTCTCGAAAATTGTAAGTCCATATTTTTTTTTGTTGTTTCATTTTTTAGGTTTTTATGGCAATTTTTCAATATTTTAGAAAATTCCTTTAAGGGCACTGCGTGCCCCCACGTGTTCCTACAGAAAAATCCCTGATTATTGATCTAGGTAAATTTTAGTTTTAATTTTGTTTAATGATTTTAAATGATAATTCTACATATAAACTGACTCAAAAAATGTATTAAAATAAAAAAATTAAGGAAGATTGTATATTCCTGTCTTTAAATCAGGTATTCAAAAAAGGCATAAGTATACATTTGGCGCTATCTGTACTATGCAGCAGTTTCTTAACATATTTCACAAAAAATAATTAAATTATTTTTTAAAATTTCACTGTGCATCATAACCTAACGATTGTATTCTACATGACTCCCTGCGGTACGACTAAAGCCACGAGGTTTCTGTCCCACAGTCGAATATGTTTTTATATAATAATATACGAATGTAAGCATGTTAGAAAAAAGTAAAAGTCACATTAGCGAACATAAAAACTTGATTAGACTATTTTCGTTATAATTAAAGATGACTAAAATTAATTCTTATCGTGTATTGTCGATCTATTTCTAAGTCACGGTTTTACATTTACCTTGACCTTGGCTTGACCGTAACCTGTCGAATATAACAAGAGGTTTCGCAAGTCTTATACAGCTAGAATTTTTTTACAGAAATTAGCGTTTAGTTTGCAAATCTATTTAATTGTATTTATTTATAGAGTCTAATTGTATTAAATTTGATATATATGTATATGTATATATATATATATATATGCGTGTGTGTGTGTGTGTGCGTGTGTGTTTGTGTTTGTATGTATTTAATTTATAAAGTAATTTAAGTATGTTTATTTATGATAAACCTAATAATCTGCACCACCTACATCGCCAGATTAGGTTAAACTATTTCTTAAGTTAGGTTGCCTGGAAGAGATTGCTTTAAGCCAGTTTAAGCGATAAGGCTGCCTATTGTTTCTACCATGACAATATCGTAATAGTGTATTATTGAAATTGTATATGTGGTGAGCAATAAAGTGTTATCTATCTATCTAAATTTGAATAATACTGAATAATTTTAAAAATCATCTACCTAAATCCGATCGCGCTTCGCTATGATTATTTCTGTTATTCAAATAATATTTACTTACTTAAATAATTTCGCAAAACTAGAATTTCTCGGCCGTGGGAACTTTGGAATAAAAAGTAGGTATACAAAAACAGTCTTCTATTAAAGTTCATCTTATTATATATATTTAGGTATGCACATTTAAGATCAATCCATCGACTCCTTTTCGAGTTTTATGGACACAAGTGTACGGAAGTAGAATATTTATACATACATACATAACCTCACGCCAATTCCCTTGCGGGGTAGGCACGAACAACAGAGTGCCATTTAGGCTTATTCTTACACACCTCACTTGCCTCTTTGACATTCATAACTCTTGTCATGCAAGCTCGTCTGTTCTTAAGGCTCCTGACATCACCTTCTGCTAGTACACGATCAATTTATACTTTTAGAATATTTATACTTAAAAAAATTACATTTACTATAATTTCTGAATAAATATTTAAAATAAAATTACAAGCTTATTGCAAACCTATGTTTATGTACCACATCGCTGCCAGAGGGAAAGGTGCCCAGAAGGCTGGCTGGATGGTAATGCTAAACAAAAATAAGGATCTGTAGGCAATTTTGCTAAATGTTCCGTTAGTTATAACTATATAGCTAATTTTAACGCATGAAGTGAAATATCCTAAAAAAATCAACATGAGGATACGTGAAAATACGCAAAAATTAGTTTGCACACTGATCCATTAGAGTATTTCATCATATCTGCGACGAGTAACTAAATAAAATAACTTATTCATTAAATTTCAAAACTTGTTACTAAATGTTCAATGTTAGAATGTTAGAACGTGTACTCTGTACACTGCGCATAATAATAACTACGTACTATTAATAATAATTTATGATACATTGTTTTCAACGGGTCACCTAAAATTTTCAAGACATACCTAAATGGATGCCGTGGCTTTAATACCTGACTCTGCGTCTCAGTGTTCGATTTGCGACGAGAATGTAGCGTAATGAGTGCCTACTAAGGTAAGGTACTTTAAAATTTTATATCTTTACATAAGAGGTACAATGCAAGGTGGTAGGGCATTTGCCCTACCGGATGGCTACCACCTCTGGTCTAAAGTATGTCGCCGTAACAACCTTGAGTTGTGTTTCGACATTAGTGACCAGGTTCCAGTCTCCCTTAAGAGAGCAGCAGCGCGTTTGTAGCACCTTTGGTGTTGCAAATGTCCATAGGCGATGATAACCGCTTTCCAATAAGTGGGCAGTCTGCCTGGCTGCTAAACTCCTGCAATAAAAAATATTTTAAAAAAACCAGTTGCTTTTCGCGTCTGTCTGTCTGTATATCCGCTAACTCCTCCTAAACTACGCACGGATTTTTAAACGGTTTTCACCAACAGTTAGATAATTTTTCAAGGAAGGTTCATATATTATATATTAACTTTTGATCGCGGCTTCGGTCGCGATATATAAAAACCGGATTCAGTTTTTATGGAAGTAAAATAGAGCTACTTAATAGGGTTCCACCTGCGGCAAAGTCACAGGGAAAAGTCTAGTATTATATAAAACTTGAGGTCCCAACAGATGTTGTACTGCCCTGAAAACATTTAAAATCTGGGACCCGATCCCAGCACCACCTACCGGTTCCAATTGTAAATCTAAACCATCCGGGGAACCCACTCAACACACACAAAAAAATCATCAAAATCCATTCAGGAGATTGGGAGGATCCTCGACCCAGCGCCATCTACCAGTTCCAATTGTAAATTAAAGTAATCCGAAAACTTCATCAAAATCGGTAAAATCGTGCTCAAGTTATGCACGTATACAATAAAATTTACGAATCATTTTAATTTATATAGATAAGGCACATCCATATACATATATACATAATTTGAAAGACAATCAGTTAGTTTTTTGTTTGTTCCTTCTTTGTGCGTTTAAATATAAACCAATCATACATACATATATGGGAACTGCATAAGAAATTGGGTATATATTAATTTTGATAAAGAATCTCTAAACTTAAGAATGAACCTTATTTTTTTCTTAAAAAGACAGTTCTTGCGCGGAATATTCTTCGAAATTTTTGCTAGCCGGACAAGAAACCATCTAGTGCACGTTTTATGTGGTGTAAATTTGAGTTTCATTTGTCTAATGGTATATATATTAAGCCTGATGGATGACATATATTTGTCTAAGATGTGCCCATTCACACGTGATAGACACTTAAATTGTTAGCCTCTGAATGTAGAGACTCCGGAAAAAGTTACACACTCCTTTCCGGTGTACGTGATGAAAGTAGTTGCTAAGTGCATCATTCGTTAAGGTATAAACCACCAATAACCACTATAAACCAGTGCGGCACGCCACTGATTATGGTTTTTCTATTTTTTTTTAATTGCATAAGTTCAGCAGACAGGCAGAGACGGTCCACCAAATGGAAAGCGGTTTCCACGCCTATGGAAATTTGTTACACCAAAAGTGCTATCGAAGTGCTGCCGCTCTCTAAACGGAGACTGGAACTTGGTTACTAATGCTGGAACACAACTCAAGGTTGATTTGGCAGCATACTTTAGACCAGGGGTGGTAGCCATCCAGTTCAGTTGCCCTTTCCTAAGCGTGTCCGATGAAATATGAGAAAATAAATAAAATTATTTTCAATAATTAGACGGGTCAATCATATTGAATCAATTTGGTTCAGAGACACAGAACTGAAAGAACACGATTCAATGACATTGAATGGTTTATGTTTATACGGATCACTTTGGTTGACTCATCCCAATTAAAAGACAGTAATGAATCGTCTAATGTCGGTTTAACTCAATCAAGATTATTTAAAGAATTCAAGTCATCGCAACGCGCTCAGTTTGCCTTAACAATTCAGTCAATTGTTTTTTGTACCACAAAATAAGCGTGGCAAAGTTTTTCATTTCTGACTCATACCTTCATTAAATGCCATTATAAAACTTTTTATTCCAATGTTCTAAATTGTCAGGTGTCATTACCAGCGAAATGATAGGTGAATGACTTCTTTACTTTTAATAGTTAGAATCTTTTGTAATAAATAGTAATGGGGTATAATTGACATAAAATATTTTTCAACAAACTCCAAAAACAATTTATTTATAAAAGAGCGGGAGTTTAAATAATACGTGATTAGCTGAAATGTGTAATAAATTTTAAATAGTATTTAAGCAGTTGCAGTTGACTCATCTCACTATAAATTCTAAAACACTGTTCATATAAAAGAGCTGGCGTTAAAATATGTTACTATCATACTTTTAAACCTATCACGAATAATTTTAATTCATATTTAAACAATAATTAATACTATATTTGATCTTTTTTAAGAAATGACGTCATAACTTGCTTGCTACGCCCATAAAATACCTAGGCGGCTTCGTCGCTTTATCAAATGATAAAAAGTATCTATCTCGGTTGATTTGACTGACTTTTAACTACCCTATTTTGGCGTTATAACGTACTAACATAGATACACGTAGAAGCTTTATACTATTCTCATAAAATAACTGTAAAAAAATTGTATCTGTGGATTTATTATAAATAACCCCTTTTGCCCTAACATAGGATATATTTATTCTGGAAAATGTGATAGTTTTTGCGGCACAAAGTCCCGTTTACGCAAGAGAAGTTGCGTTCAGCTCTAAATAAAAATAAATAAATAGCTCTTGTAACGGAATAATGTTAAAAGGAAGACAAGGCCACACTGAAACAATTATGTAGTTATTTACTATTTGTATTATCAACTTAAAGTCTGGGAAAAAATTAATGGTAATTCGCTAACTGGTTTGTATTAAAAATAAAACAAAAGTCTACTGAACGATTTGACCTGTTTTGATAAACGTAATTTAAGACGAGATTCTCGAATCTTCTGAAGTATTTAAATAAATAATATCAGCTTATAAACATTCTACTACTGAACTTGCCTTGGTTTTTTTTAATATGACCACGCACATTTGTGGATATAGCCACAGTTAGGTAATTATGGATATTTAAGTTTAAGAATAATCTTAAAACAAATAAAAGCTAAACGAAAACTGAATACTTATTACAATACCTACTCACTCCACCCTCAGTATAGTTACAAGTACTTAACTGAAGCCAAACAATGGATCTTGTTAGGCTTTCCACACAAAGACAATCCTTGGTGAAAAAGAAAGAGTCAATAAATATCTTACAACTATTGTTCATTTTCACACCGTGCACGCACCACGAATATCTCCCGAATTCTGTAACATGAACTCCATCAAACTCCAACGCGTGCACTGCGGAATAAAATCCGCACCGGATTTCAATTCGGCCGTCACGCTTACAAATATTTCGGTGAGACTTTCTACCAGCAAAAACAGTTGCGACGTCTGGAACTCTGTTTTAAATTCTGCAGATTGCTACAGATTTGCTGAGCGTTAAGTCTTAATCAAAGGTACCATTTCTTGAAAAAAAAATTACAAAGCAAAACTCTGGCCTTAAAGACTCCATCAAACACTTAATGAACTTGAAAAGTATTTTTGGACAGAAATACATAATTAGATTCAATTATATTTACAATACATTGTTATACCAAAAAATGATTAGGTATTAGTCGTTTTAGTAACATCAAGAACCCACGCATCTATTTACAGAACATTGTCTTGTTCATGGAAACATATTGTTATTATAGCAATTTGTTAGACATCATTATGTGGCAAATAACAATACCATTATTTAGAAAGTTATTTCACTCATGACTCATGTTGGGGAGACTAATTATCAAAATGTCACTGCAGATGACTGGCGGCAATGGCAGAATAAACATATTTGGCAACGGGCCAAGGTCACTAAAATTTTTGTGTTTCGAGCAGAAATGATATAATATACCTACTGAAATCTCCCAATTGTATTGTGTCATGAGTCATTTGTTTTTAAATATTGAGACTGCAAATATTTATGGTACATTACAGTCTGTACGATGTCTGATAAAAAGTTTCGGTAGCCAACTATTACGCATGTATGAACAAGCCTAATAAACTTGACGTGACTCTAAAAAATTGTGTTAAGGATTCTGTTGCCGCAGAAGATCAAAAGTGAGGTGCAAACGAAACAAATTTTCGTTGATAATTACTAATTTATGATTTACTAAAAAAAAAATATCATAATCTTCACGATATGAGACGCATCGTGGTTTTTTCGTAATTTTTCTATAGTTATTTTAAGTAAAGAAAAAGTTCACCAAATCACCTCCAAATTATTGACATGAAAGCACTTTACTCCTTCAATTTTTATCAAAACAGGATAAAATAATATCTACATATTTATAAAAGAGAGATAAATAATTTGATTTAATATACTTTTTTTAAATACTACTTTATTTTATTTACAATAAAGTAAGGATGCATCTAAAAAACGACTGCATCTATGACTCTATGGAATGCCCGCTATCTCGCCCGAAATTTCAGTACCGACAAATCCTCAAGAACGTTGGCGTTGCTACAAGTCTTAAAGCATTCACAACAGGCTAATGCGAACATACATTGCTACGCCTGTTCCCATGGGGGTAGGCAGAGGAGATTGATCCCCACTTGTGACAATCCTGACAAACAACTTTCGCTTCATTTACTTTCTCTAATCTCTTCATATATGCACATTTATTTGAGGTGCATTTCATCTGAAGTTTCTTTAACACTTCTGCTATTTGATCTTGGTGTCTACGCCCTGGTCTATAGGCACGTGAAGATAATAAAATATATGCAAGCGGTTTTATTAGATTAACTGAAGAAAACAATAATAACGGATATACCTCACAAATCTAAACTGAAATTACTGTTATCTCGTGTTTCTTTACTGGAGCAGACGAATCCTGGAGTGGAAAAGAAACCGCGTCTCGGTAAAGTAAAGAACTTGCAGCCTGACTAAAGTACCACGCAGTACGTACGAGTGGAGCTGGCTGACGGAAACAGCAGATTGTGATATGAGAAAGCACAACATGGATACATTTGCATTAGACGTTTTAGTTAAAATCATAAACATTAATCTACGATCAACAAAATTAAATGAAAAAAGGAACGTTTATGGTATAAAATATTAAGAATAGAATTCTTTTCTCTCTGATTTATATTGAACTAATTCAGGTCTTTAGTTATTGAAACACAAATTAGTACAGTCATTAGTTGAGTCGGTCAGCCCTCTGCAATGCTTTAAATATGCAAAAGCTGCTCGTTATCCTCATAAACAAATCAGCTTCGTCAACATTGATATTTGTAGAACTTCCTACAGAGCGATTTTGTTTGTTACCGTTCTTGCCTTAAGCAGTGCCTTAAGTTACTTAATTATTTTCTCAAACCGTTATTATTTTTACATTTTATACTAATATGTATTTTGTGTTGTTATTTTAATTTACGGAAGTTAATACATCACTTTGTTTTGTTTTGGAAGGTTTAACTAGGAGATGGACCAAGAAGCTAATATAAAATTCCCTAGGTTGACCTTATTTGAACGAAAATTATAATTTTTATGATGGTTTTGCCCCAAACAACACATAAAGATCATTTTAAGTGTGCTTTTAATTGCCTAACTTTATAACATAAATTATGTAATAATAATTATTATTGTTATGTCTTATATGTTTAGTACGCTAGAATTATACTACCGTGATTATGCGTTTATATACAGTAATATATTAAAGTACTAGGGTACACCTGGGACTTTGTTCACGCTTGACTTGAAATTCCCGCGGGATTCCCGGGGAAACGCAAGGAATATCGCAGCATTTTATCCGTGCAGGAACGGAGAAAGAATACAATTTCCTGCGACCTGACGGCCTGTCGTAAGAGGCGACTAAACAACCCACAGCCAGGTGGTAGGGTATTTGCTCTACTGGATGGCGACCACCCCTGGTCTAGAGTATGCCGCCATAACAACCTTGTGTTGTGTTCCGGCATTAGTGACCAGGTTCCAGTCTCCTTTAAGAGAGCAGCAGCGCATTTGTAGCACCTTTGGTGTTGCTAATGTCCATAGACGATGGTAACCGCTTTACATCAAGTGGGCCGTCTGCCTGCCTGCTGAACTCCTGCAATAAAAAAATACATAAAAAAAAGCATTTAAAAAAAGAGCTATCGTAAAAATCACACATTTTAATACATTAAATTTGCTATCGATCAGTGAAAAAATCACAGTAAAATTCGTTTTTTTTTAATCTGGCCATTTTAAATTATTCCCAATAAAATTCCCGCCGGTTTCCCGGGATAAAAAGTAGTGTAGATTTTAAGTCTAAGAATTAGCTGTCGACCAGAGAAAACCACATTGAAATCGGCCCAGTAGTTTTTATGTGAACCCCAACATACAGTTCCTTGAAGTTAAGCGTCTGTATAGAGTGAAAGTTATTTTAAGTATCTTTTTTTGATGACGCAGAAGGAATGTCTTTTCTTGGGACACCGTCCTCGGGCCTGGAACGAACTTTCGCTGAGGGATGTGTATGATCGGCCGTCAAACTACCCACTAAACCTAACCTGCACCCCTAGCTAACACGCTTTTATGGGGCGCCACAGAAACTAGACCAATAGATACTGCATCTATTACGCCCTAACGCTTGTCGATGAACTCAAGGTGTCCTGCGGGGGAGGACGGAGGAGACTTTGTGCGTAATGACGCCTCCGACCCCGGAGCCGCTTTCTGCGGATGGGGTCCGCATACGCATTCTCCTCCCTTTGCCTCCTTCTTGGTCATGAGCGACTCACAGAAGAAGGCATCCTCAGACCAACACCTTTTGCTGGAGAGCATGGCTTTCACCATGCCCTCCAGCGACCTCACCGGACCAATGACGCTTTCCATTTGGGACCTCTGTAGGCCCCAGGCGGCGCACTCCACTAGTATGCGTCCAGCAGCCTCATGGGGTACGGGGCACCCCTTGTGACCGAAGTGCCTCCCTTATCGTCTTGTGCAGGGGGCCGTTGAAGGCGTTCGATATGTCTATTCGACACTGACAGAACAGACTCCTTGATCTGCGCCTTTTTCGTGAAGCCTCTCAGTTTCTCCAGGGCGTCGAGCGTCAAACGCCCCGCCCTGAAGCCGAACTGGGCCTCCGGGAGTCCAGGCCTCTCAATGCTGAGTGTTTATATAGGTAGAGTGAAAGTTATTTTAAGCACCTACACGAAAGTACTTCAAGTACCTATATTAGATCTTTCGAATGTGTACCAAGAATGGTATTAGATATTGTATGTTTACTTTTTAAAGTAAAATGTTTTTGAACAGGTACTCTATTTATTGTGATTTTTTCAGTTATAAATAGCTGATATCTTTGGGAATATTGAAGAGGAAAGTTTTTATGAGACTCATAATTGCCAAGGGGTCATATTTAATATAAACGAGTTTTTTTACTGCTAATAGTTTTTTGTTACAACGCATCGATAAAAAATGATGACTATTGTAATCAGCTCTACTTGATTGCTCTTCTAGTAGCGGCCATGAGTTTTTAAGGTCAATGTTAAGCGAAAGGCATTTATAAGATATTCATAATATATATTCATTTATCATCATTTTATGTTATTTTGCTTTTAGTAAAGTTCTCAAAAGTTATAGAGTCTGGACTACACTGACATTAGGGATGATAGGTCCTAGATTTTTATTTTTTTAGGGCAGGATAACGTCTGCCAGGACCTCTTGTAAAATATAAGATTAAAGAATATAATTGTCCCAATCACACATATATATAGTTATACACAACGCGCACTAGTGTATACACGCACGTACGTACACACACATATACATTTAATATTCATATATATCTGGTTATAGATGGCCAGGGTCATATAAGACAAGTATACGTTTCTTAAAAAAAGTCTTCTATATTGTAATATACAAAATTGCACGTCTTAATTTGAAATACACAATATAAAGAACTACATTAAGTGTTGACAGCTGATAAAAAGTACCTTTATATGACAAGCTGCCTACCTATCTAGGTCCTATTCTGATAAGAAAATAAAATTATCCCTGCAGGAACGGAGAAAGAATATAATTTCCTGCGGCCGGGCGGCCTGTCGTAAGAGGCAACAAAACAGCCCATAGCCATGTAGTAGAGTATTTGCCCGTCTGGATGACTACCACTCCCGGTCTAGAGTATGCCGCCATAAGAACCTTGAGTTGTTTTCTGGCATTAGTGGCAAGGTTCCAGTCTTCACATAGTGTTACAAATGTCCATAGGCAATGGCAACCGCTTTCGCTTTGTTAAAAAAAATATATACTTTTTACTTGAGCAGATACTTCAACAGCTTTAGAAAGAATATATTAAGCACCTGTAGAAATTGTGCAACTGGACGGCGTAAACAAATTTACCATCTCACTCTTCGGTGTATATGCTCAACAAGGGTTGCTCTCAATTTCTCTGAAATCCCCTCGTCAGATCCTGACTTGGTGACCATGGAATCACCTCGGGAGTATACATACTTACGAATAAAGAAAAATAAATGAAAATTGATCCACAAATGATGGAGAAATCGCGATTTTTCAGTCATTTGCGAAGTTAAAATATTAAGCGCCTGTAGAAAATGTAATAGCTACACGCGTATACAACTTTTTTTTCCAAGAATGTAGACACGGCGTTCTTTAATATATAATAGTTACTCCGATTTTCCTGTAATCCACTCACCAGATCCTGAATTGGTGACCATGGCACCGCCTCGGGCGTATAGACTTAAGAGTAAAGAAAAAAATTTAAAAACCGGTTTAAAATTGACGGTGATATCGTGTTACGAAGAAGTCTGTAATAATTTTTCGTGAGTTTCTGTAATTCCTAAGAATCTGCTCATCAGATCCTGATATGGTGATAATGGAACCAATTTGGGAGTATAACCTTACGATTAAAAGAAAAATTTTGAAAATCGGTTCACAATTGACGGAGGACTGAGAAATCAAGTAATGAACATACAAAAAAACAACATAAAGATGAATTGAGAATCTTCTCCTTTTTGAGTTGGTTAAAAAACATATTGTAAAACAATGTACAAGTCAAATAGCAATTTATGTAACCTTGATTAAACAGCGGGAGCAGAGTCAACTGCAAATTACATACAGGCCTAGCCTACAGATCGATTCGCTATTACATGCTATTACAATGGGTATGCCAGACATTTGCTGAGATGGCCAAGATTAATAGACTCTATATATACGTACACTAACGCCGTCTGTGCCAATTTCTGATAAATGATGCATTGAGGGTCGAACTGAGACGAGGCGATGGCACATTAAACATGAGTGGAGAAGTTTATTGTCCTTCCTACATCGTCAACGGATGAGTATTGCAAATCCAACGAGATAACTATTTTTGAACTTTATTTTTTACTAAGATGTGCCCACGTCTTCATCCACGCTTGAGTTGAAATTCCCGCGGGATTCCCGGGACACAAAGTATCACAGCATTTATAAAAGCATGTAAGCTCTCGTTCTAGTGGAAACTGTGCCGGGATAAGCTATTTTTTATGCACCCGAACAACTTCAAACCGCACTCGGGATAATTCCCGCGGAATTCCCGGAAAAAATCACACATTTTATAACATAAAATTTGTTATCGATCGGTGACAAATCGCATTGGGATTCAATATTTTTTTCATTCTGGCCATTTTAAATAATTCCCAGAAAAATTGTCGCGCGATATCCGGGTTAAAAAGTAGCGCAGATTTGCTGTCGATCAACGAAAACTGCATCAATATAGGCCCAGTAGTTTTTACGTGAATCCCAACAAACAGACAAACAGACCAGAAATCTAAAAAAGATTGTATCGTGTTCTCCATTATTTAAATAGCTTCAATGTACAGACACGGCATGTTTAGAGTTCTATAATATTATAGATAATCGACGAGACAAAAACATATAATAGTCGGGTTGTCTAGAAGAGATCGCTTTTTAGCGATAAGACCGCCCTTTGTACCCAACTAGACTAATACTAGTTCGTAAGTTTTTCTGTAATGGTGTACAATAAAGTGTTATCTATCTATCTATTGTATAATCCCAAGCTAAGCAAGTTATGCTTGTGTTATGGGCAATGTACAAGGGACCACTCTGGGACGCTGCGAGACACCCATACCACCGTAAACATCGTTAACATAACATTATTAGGCTTATGATGGTGACCTAAGCCATGACAAAAAGAATACTACAAGTGACGATCTCTCAGTAAAAAACGTAACGCTGCAAGCTAATAAACCCTACACAATTAGATGGCGCCAGTCGTAAGTTTTCTCTCGTTTTGATGTTTTATTATTTAACTAGTATTTTTAGACAACATTAGTCATCTATCTATATACTTCTAGAATAACATCTTAACTGATTAATTAATTTAGTCTTGCTACCAGTAATTTCACAGCTGTCCGTCTTTCGAGAACACAACGAAACTGTTTAAAGTACTCAAATATTAGGTCCGCGTAGTCCATTGACAAAGGGTTTCTTCATAGAAATTTGCAAGAAACTGTTTGATGCCACCCGTAATCAGAAGGCTGACTTATGTTTCGCCCAGCGTGGCAATGCCACCAACCTTGTGGGCAGGTTTCCCTCTTGCAGCGACTTGTTACATAGTATATATTAATTTATATTTAACACAATTTATTTTCATGTCAGAAGCGTGCTCGTCGCGATCCCCGCTGGCCCAGAGGGCCACAATTCTGACCAGGATTCACCCGAGTGCAGTGCACGATAAGGCGTCCCCCGCAGGCGACGCTCACCGATGCGCCCCCGTCGGTGTGGATTCTCGCGCATGCGGCGAAGGGGGCCGCCACCCTTCACGCAGCGCCAAACCTGGCGGGTCGAGAGGAGCAGAGTGCCGTATAGGCACGTGGAATGTGAGAGGTGGAATGAAAGATAAGATGGACGAAATGATTGATATAATGAATGAGAGAAGCCTGGATGCCTTATGTCTGACAGAGACAAAGCGGAAGGGGTGCGACGTCGATGACCTCCCCGGTGGCATGCTTGCTCTGTGGTCCGGCGTGGACCTGGACGAGCGTGCAAGTGGGGGGGTAGGCGTCTTACTCTCATCCCGCTTTGTGTCTGGAGTAAAAGCTTATTGTCTGGTGAACCCGAGACTTCTCTGGGTCCGCCTAAAACTGGGGATCACGCGAGTTTTTCTGGTCGCAGCTTATGCTCCCGTAAGCTCAGCGGATCCCCAAGAACTCGAGAAGTTTTGGGAGTCTGTAAGAGAAATTCTGGATCTGGCTGAAGGGAACGAAAGACTAATTATGTGTGGTGATCTTAATGGCTGGGTGGGGACCAAACGAGACGGCCTTGAGGCTGTCCTTGGACCCTATGGTGACAAGAGAGTGAACGATGCTGGTAGGCCAATCATAGACGTATGCATGGAAAGAAACTTGCTTGTGTCGAACACCCTATTCCATCATAAGGATATTCACATGTATACATGGAGAATGAATGATCAGAAAAGTATGATTGATCTGATTTTAATTGATAGTCGCCTCCGAAACACAATAATGGATACAAGAGCCTACAGAGGCCCCACTCTTGAAACGGACCACTACCTGGTGATAAGCCGGTTTGTGGGCCTTTTCAAGAAGTGGAGACACTGGCGAGTGCGTACCAATTTCGGGGAGCTTGAAAGAATAAAGTGTGAAAAATTGGAAGATGTTAGTGTAAGGAGTATGTATGCGCGCCTAGTCGAAGAAAGGCTTGCAAAAGCGGACTTCTCCGACTTAGATGTGGATAATGACTGGGATAGTATGAAAGAAAGTATAGTGGAAAGCGCAAAAGAAGCATGTGGATGCGCGAAGAGGCACATAACAACGAAAGGTGATGAATGGTGGGACGCGGATGTTAAATCCAGCGTAGAGAGAAAGAGAAAAGCCTGGCTGGATTATGTTGCTTCCTTGCAACAGAATGACAGTATGAAAGAGATGAAGAAAGAAATTTATCGCCTCTGCAAGAATGAAACCAAAGCTTTAGTGAAAGAGAAGCGTGAAAGAATAAAATTGAAAGAAGAAGAGAAGCTGACGGAGAACTTCGAGGCGAATACCAAACTCTTTTGGAGAGAGGTTAAGAAGTCTCGGGGTTGTTCGTCAGCTTCCAGAATGGAAAGAATAAAATCTAAAGCAGGGGACGTTCTTGCTAACCCACAAGAGGTATTAGCGCGATGGAGTGAATATTTTAGAGAAATGTATGATAATATCCCGGATGCTGGCACCACGACTGAGTCTGTGACCGACTCCGAGGAGTCAGCATCCGAGATCACTTTGGAAGAGATCGAATGGTCGATAAGAAGTCTGAAAAATGGAAAGGCAGTAGGAATCGATAGTGTGTCTGCTGAGATGATCAAATATGGTGGAACCTGCGTCCGGGACGCTTTCCTGTCCTTATGCAACTTGTGCTGGAGGACGGGAAAGGTTCCCAAGGACTGGAGGCGCGCTGTCATCGTGCCCTTGTATAAAGGCAAGGGGTCACGTATGGAGTGCGCCAGCTACAGGGCCATCAGTTTGATCAGCACAGCATCTAAAGTGTATGCGAAGATTATTGAAAAGAGAATGAGAGTTGTATCCGATGGATTACTGTGGGATGCACAAGGTGGTTTCAGAAATGGAAGGGGATGTATGGATCAAGTTTTCTCTCTCCGCAATATCGTAGAGAAGCAGCTGGCTATGGGCCGGAAGGTTTTCTGCGGTTTTGTGGATCTAGAGAAAGCATTTGACAGGGTTGTGCGGAAGGACCTCTGGGACATATTGCCCGGATATGGGATTAATGGCCAATTGATGCGTGCTGTGCAGTCCACTTATGAGGGCTGTATGGCATGCGTGCGAGTGGAAGGCAGCCTGTCGCCCTGGTTTGACGTCAATATTGGCGTCCGCCAGGGCTGCGTGCTGTCGGCTTTGCTGTTCATCCTATATCTGGACGATTGTCTCCAGAGAATAAGATTGATGGATGTTGGGGTGCGGATGAGTGATCTAGTTGTAAGCACCTTGCTTTATGCGGATGATGCCGTGCTTTTAGCCGAATCGCCATCAGAACTGCAAACACTAGTCACAATGATGAAAGATGACTGTCAGGCAACGAATGCAAGGGTAATGGTCGATGATGTTATGCTGGAGCAAGTGAATGAGTTTGTATATCTTGGATGTGCTTTTAGCAGGGATGGAAGGTGCACCACTGATGTAGAAAGAAGAGTGAATTTGGGGAATAGTGTGAATGGAGCGTTAGGTAAACTTCTAGGCGCTAAGAACCTCAGCCAGAAGGCCCAGCTCGCCGTACACAACGCGGTGCTGGTACCTACGCTCACGTATGGAAGCGAGAGTTGGGTATGGAAGAAAGAGCATGAAAGTAGAGTAAACGCGGTCGAGATGCGAGCACTGCGCAAAATCTGCGGAGTGACGCTCGCGGACCGCGTTCGTAATACCGAAGTAAGAAAGAGAGTTGGTCTGAAAGAGAGTGTCGGGGTGAAGGTAAGGAAAGGAATGCTCCGGTGGTTCTAGCATGTGGAAAGAATACATGATGAAAGAATGACTAAACAGATATACAATGCAAAAGTGGATGGATGCAGAAGTCGTGGAAGGCCACGACACACCTTCCATGATCAAATTGATCGTGTACTAGCAGAAGGTGATGTCAGGAGCCTTAAGAACAGACGAGCTTGCATGACAAGAGTTATGAATGTCAAAGAGGCAAGTGAGGTGTGTAAGAATAAGCCTAAATGGCACTCTGTTGTTCGTGCCTACCCCGCGAGGGAACTGGCGTGAAGTTATGTATGTATGTATGTATGTACAATTTATTTTTAGTAATTAATTATATTTTTTAAGTTAGTGTACTTTATCAAATTTATTGTTTACTAGCGGCCAGACGCGGTTTCACCCGCGCTCTGTTCCGCCCCCGTGGTATATAGCGTCATGTCATATATAGCCTATGACACTCCCTGTTAACGTAGCTTACTAACAGTATAAGAATTTTTAAAATCGGTTAAGTAAATACAGAGATTACCCCCTACAACGTCACAAACTCACAAACTTTACCTCTTTATAATATTAAGTACAGATGAAATACCAAATAAAAATTAATAAGTATGTATTCAAACTGTTCTTGAATATTCAATAATAATTTTAAATTTGTTTGTTGTATGTAATATAAAATAGTTGGAGTAGTACGTACTGACTGGTATTTAAGGTCGTAACACCCATATTATATCGGAATGAAAAGGACCTTGAAAATTGCTAATTATGTAAACTCTGTTCAGTTAGTTATCGTATTAATTATAACCGTCCTCCATTGTAACAATATGCAATAGGTACTCTATTCTTGCTTTTTAACACACTTAATATTATAAAGTGAATAGTTTGCTAAAAAAACTCCTGCAGTTTTACTTCGGCCTGGATAGTCTTAGTTTTTTGTATTTACATTATTTTACTAGGATTTGCCCGTGACGTCGTCCACGCTTGACGGGTAACAAACATTGCATAACAATCCTATTCCAAATGAATATCTCCTAAAAAACAGTTTGAATAAAAATATAGGCAGAACTTGAGTTTAAAAACTCATTTAGTAAATTAACTCGCTACGAAAGTGAAACTACAAACAATCTCACGTTTGCCTCGACAGCATCACTGACATAGTTGACGTAACTGCAATAAAAAATTGCATAATTGCATATTAAATGAGAAATCTCGTGTGTCTAATAATAAACATATTTGTTATATGACACCCAGGTAGGTCTAATGTAATCACAGAACCCACAAGCAGGTTAAGTAGGTAAATTTCTGTGACGGAATCGCGTGAAGAAGAAATACAAATATGTCAATACCTTATTTCTTATAAGATAAATTGTTGAATAACTTTTTTGACAAATCATATGTTTAGATAATTAATTTCAAATACTTTCTACATCATTTATCTCGCCAGTCATAGCGATAAAATACGCGTTTTACATATTGAACAAATTGATTGAGTGCCAATCATCGCATGGAGTGCCAACATTGATATAATTTACCCTAACTTCCAAAAATAAGAATCAAGTCAATAGTTTTAAAATATGAAAAATTACTATCAAATTCGTCTGAGATTAAATCATTGTGGTATTCCCTTCTTATTACAACAAACGAGATATCTAAAGATAAAGCTAAATAAAATGGACGATGATCTTGACATATTTCTGGTACAGATGTACGTCAAATCTATCGAATCTTCAATACGATAACGTTATCTGACAGAAAATATGTAATTTCCCGCTGCAGGATATCTATAAATTGATTCAATAGTTTTTTCTCCAATTCCTTTAAACCCGTGTTCGTCTATTTTAGGTATATGATAATTTGCCTGGAAGTCTGACTACTTACCATTGTCTTTTTAAGGATCCGTAGCAAAGTGGTAAGAATGCGCTTATAATTTTGTCTTGTCCGTCTGTTTATGTATCATAACATCACGGGCATTTTTCTAGAGGAATATCAGCTCTATTTGGAGAGATGTCTTTAATAGCCGCTATATAATGGTTTACATCATTGGTAGCGTAGTAGCTAATCGCGTTGTCGTTGTAGTTGGTCCTGTAACATGAATTTCTCTTACCGATCGTGGCGAAGCCCAAAGGGATGATAGTGAGTGAGAGATTTATCAATTGAAATAAAAAAAAATTAAAAACATCGTTCATCACAAGGGTCTTCTTGCCTTCTCTTCTAGTTTGAGGCAGGGTAGGGTTTGGAGCGAAAGCTCTTTACCTTCGTTTCCATTCGGTAACGGGTCCCTAACACCGCTGGACCTACGTCCATAATCATTCTTATCATTTTGAAAGACTTTACTGAAACCATACACGCTTCATTTCTTATGACAAAGCTTAATTTCTGTATTTTATTTGATTGAGTGTTTCGCACACATCATTTGTTTATTTAAAGCTTTTAAATAATATCACAAGAATACACAGTAAACAACATTTTGAGAATATTCAAAGGTGAACTGCGTTATGTCGATATCTATATGAACATAATATGAGATGACACCGGTTCACCTCGTACAAACGTGATTCATTCTACTCAACAAATTATAAAGCCTCTATACACGGAATACGGAATTAAGGAACATTTTTCACATCATTATTAAGCAATAAAACCTGATTATTTTTCATACAAGTAGATACTTTTACATGTGTCCTATATACATGTATTTACTTTGCACACCACCGTTATACACTTTCAACTCCTTTCACCAAATCCACAAATCCACAGCCTCGTGTTGTCTGGAAGAGATCGCTTTAGAGCGAGAAGGTGGCCCCTTGTACGTTGCCTTTCCATGAAATGACTGTAAATAATTTACTATATGTGTATATTAGACTAGGGTAGATCATTTTTGAAACAAAAAAATATAGTAGGATGAAACCAGAGAATATAACAAAAATGAAAAGAAAAAATAATTTACGGGCGATCTGAGGTCGGGAAGTGGAAGGGGATGAGTTTTAAGGGTGAAGAAAGGTTTATCTCGATTACCGGCAAAACTAGAAGTCCTATGGAAAAAAGGTAAACATCAAGTCGTAGATAATAAAAAGATCTATAACTTTTGTATTTACACTTTTTCACATAGCCTCAAAATTTATGTGAAAAATTCAAATAACCAAGTTTTTGGTTTTTTATTTTTATCTTTTACAATTTTTTTTTTTCACGAAATTTTGTGAAAACTTACCTTTTTATGTCCCAAACGCACTGTAATTTTTTTGATTTAAAATATTTATTTTTCACCTTATTTTGACTTAATATCGACAAAAGCACCCCAATTTTCAATCGAAAATTCTCGCATCAAAATTTCAGATTTTTAAAAAAAGTCGGTGGGCTTTTTGTTCGTTGAAATCTCTACTTGGTGTAAAAAAATATAAAAGTTCTCATAAAATGCAAATAAATAACAAACCCTCCTAGCCACTTCTCTTTGAAATACCTTTTGATGGGCTAAAATTTTCCGTAGGTCACTCAGGTATATAAGTTATCTTAAAATAGCAATAAATAGAAACAAAATAAATAATAATAAAATTTTAGCTCATTGGTTTTTCGATATTAAGTCAAAATAAGGTGAAAAAATAAATATTTAAAATAAAAAAAATACAGAGTGTTTGTGACATAAAAAGGTAAGTTTTCACCAAATTTGTGATTTTTTTGTTGTAAATAATAAAAATAAAAACCAAAAACTTGGTTATTTGAATTTTTCACATAAATTTTGAGCTTATGTGAAAAAAGTGTAAATACAAAAGTTGTAGATCTTTTTATTACCTACAACTTTGCCATTTAACTTTTTTCCATAGGACTTGTAGTTTTGCCGGAAATCGAGATAAACCATTTTTTACCCTTAAAAACTCACCCCCTTCCACTTTCCGACCTCAGGTCGCCCGTAAATTATTTTTCCTTTCATTTTTGTGACTACTCTAATACTATTTGATTTAACATTATTTGATGATTATAATTAATTTGATTAGGTTTTACTAACTTGGTAAAACGTTATTAAAAATGAAAGCAACCAAACCCGTATGATAAAGAAAACTTACCAAAGACCCGCTCATTTGCGTCAAGTTTTGAAATAAAAGCTTTCGTCACGCAAATCTTACACGTTTGTTATGCATAAGCCGGTAAAAATTTCGTACACTAATTACTCGAGTTCAAAATACTAATTCCTTTCACGGCACTTATTTCTTTTGAATTTGTTATTGTATGGCAATAGTTGTCAACTATTTTCTAACAATCTTACTAATGAGTAATAACCTCATCTTATTAACATAAGATTGTAAATATGATAAGATACTTAAAACCTCAGAAAAAAGTTACCGTTGAGCTTAAAGCTCAAGAAATACCTGCAGATTTACTTTTAATTCTGTCGCAAATATTTCCCAAAGGTTGTAACGAGCTATCATTTAAGATCAAAAGTTTGGTTTTCTCATTAAGAGTGTGATATGATCAATAATGTTTCTGTAGTATAAGCAAAAAATGATTAACATTATAAATACTAACAATCTTAAAGATCTAGAACGAAACAAAGCACGTAATGTATTTACCTAAGTACTTATAATGATTAAGATTTATAAGAAAAAGTAAAAAATCAGCACAAGCACTGAGAAAGATTTTACAGAGACGACTAACACCCACTTTTTATATAATTAGGTTACGAAAGTCTGAAAAAGTATTTAATAAAAAAAAAACCCGTAACTTAAAAAATGTGATTGCAGAGTGTGGTTACTAGATAATTGTCATTTTTCATGATTGTAGTATCATATATTATAGTTACTTGTAAATTGGAGGACTTAACATCGTGAGAAAATATTAGAATCTACATGTATTTGCTTCTTAAAATCCGAAAAAATCATAAGAGCACGTTTTAATAAATAAAAAAAATGAACATTGATATGCAAGACACAACTACCGGATATTGTTTATAAAAATGTTAAACCAGATTTTTTCAGATGTTTCATAAAACATATCAGAATGATTAGGTCTAATGAGACGTGTGATATAGGGAGCACTCATAAATTGTGCTCTTGGCTATTTAGTACTTCATTCAAACCCATAATGTTTGTTTTATTGTCTCGAGCGCCTTTGTTCTTCTATCTGTGTCGTAATCGTGCACGAGTGGTTAATTTGATTTACAACTGTCCTACCATGTACGAGTCATTATTATGTGATGTAAAGCAATGCTATGCTTGCTATGCTATGCTAATATCGTCGTTGTCCTTGTTAGAATACTTCATTGCATCTTAGATTCTAACTATATGACTTCTAGCTAGCTAGAGTTTTCTGTGTAGTTCTACTCGCATAAATTTCGAATATTCATCATGTAGTATCACATTTTTTGAAATAAAATGAATCGCATAAACATTATTGGACATGTCTGAAACACCCGTATACGAAATATCAAAATAATCGATTTATTTCGATTTGCTCCGGTGAAATATACGGGACAAAAAGTATCACATGTTCATTACATTACTTAAAGTATGTAATGCATCAAATGTCATAAAAATCGCTTAAATGTCAAGGCGATTAAGATGGTTCAAATTTATACCTGCTTAAGTTTGTTTTCGCGAAATAAGGATTCAAACTTCCTTCCATCGAATATCAATGAACGTGATATTACTGATGAATATATTAATTACTGTTGAACGTACAAATAATATCAGTTTCATATTTATGTTTATTAGTATAGAAAACCTCTTATACCTAACATTTGTGTAATAAAAAGAACCTTTACAATTTAGTCTTAGGTCTTCTCTTGGGAGTTTACAATTGTTAAAGATTTTGTAATGACCTTTTTTGCCTTCTTTTATTGAAAAGTAAACATGTTTGGGTAACTCTATTTAACTCTGTGCTATCTGTTATAAATGGCATTAATATTTGCTAAGAAGTCTGGTCGACGTTATGGATTTCCAAATTAGTCGGTAGAGATATAGCGGTCTATCACACTGGGAATCAAGAGTTTGCGATCGTGAGGAAACTAGCATATCGAGACTACCTATGTAAAATTCTCTTTTCCACCAGTAGCTTAGTCCTTAGCACCATAAGTAAAATTTGCCTACATGCGTTCCTTGTCTAGAATTTGTTAACAATGTTAATAAGCACACCTAACCTACGCCTGTTGCGGCGTACAAATTTTAAAAATTGCTATTTTTCATTCTTTCTACATTATAATTATGTAAGTAATGTAAGGGGTTGACTTTGGAATTTCTCACCCTGAATCGGAGGTGTACGGGAGTCACCCTTTGTCAGGCCCTGAGGGGATTTGGTATTAATTTCATAGTACCTCGCCTTGTTAAGGTAGGATTAAGTGTTGAGGGGTCACCCTCCCCCATTTCCGGCTGCCGGAGATACATGGACTTTTTCATTTAAAAAAATAAAGGGATCTTGGCCTCTTATGGGCTACCCTTAGGCGGGAGCTACACTTTTACAGCAGATCTGAAATCTACCCTTATAGGTTAGCTCTCGTGGTTATTTTTTTGACCACCCACAAATCAATGCACTTACCCCCCTTTTAGAAAAAAAAAATATGCATCTCCGGCTACCGGAAATGGTGGGGGATGACTCACTTACACTCTCCCCCTTTCCACTGAAAACCTCCCTCCCCCCGATTCAGGATGTGATATTATAAAGTTTACTAAATGTAAGTAGGTACGTTGTTATTTCTTCAAATAAAGTTTTTTCTTTCTTTCTTCTGTTGCGACCATAAAATGTATTATTATAAATAGAGTAGCCTTGCATCTCTTCTTCACAGTCATTATTTTTTTCATTTATTCGATATCAATGAAAACATGAATGAGCATGTTATAAATAAATGTCGGCTCAGATCATATACATACTTTGTACCCCTAAACATTAATTAATTATTTTCTCGTATATATACAACTCAATATAGCACGAATAAATGTAATAACGCTAATATTTACTTCAGCCGGCAAAACCAACATTTAATAATTAACCATTAAGTATATTCAGGAAATTATTAGCACGGAACACAAGTGGTGAAATTTTCAAGTATTAGTAATTTCCAAATGTTTTATTCTAATGCATTTTACGTAAAATATCTAAAACTGATGATCGCTTCTTCAGCTTATATCACTCATGTGAGCAATATTTACTATATTTTCACTCTAAAAAATGTATACACATAAGACTTACGAAATATTTTAAAAGACGATGATCTGTATTTTATTATTTAATATTTATGTAACATCCACTGTCATCACGTGCGCTTTCACGCCAAAAATTATTCAGTAATTTCGCGTTTTGCCTGTTCACTTCCTACAATAGTCTTAGATGCATCCGAGCATTATTTTATGAATGAAATTTATATCGAATTATGTTTAAATTAGCACTTGATAACAATTTGTTTATAAATAAAAGCTTCACTCCCGATACGAATTGGCTGCGCAGCGCTCAGTAATATAGGAGCATAACAACGTAAACGTCAGGACAACCGCGCACAACAGAAGGCGCGGCAACACTGGCGATGTATCGACCTTTCATGACAATGAATGGTGGACCAGCACCGCAGTCTATCGCTGCAAGCTCTCTACTGCACTGCAGCTTTATTTCTGGCAACCACCCCAATACTTAACCAAAGAAAATGACGAGTTGGTTGGTATTTTTTCTAGCGGTTTGCCAACAGTATGAGTCCGTGACATGAGAACAACACAACCGCTGACCCCGTTCCAAGCACGGAATCCATAGTGTTATTCATTGCTGTAAGTATTCCACGTCGTGATAGATGTTTCTTTAAATCCACCAAATTGTTTTCTGGCGCGCATGCGTATTTTTGACTCAAATCAGCTGCATCAGCTGATTCTGCGACCTTGCTCCGGTATAATAAGATTGTAATATATATGACAGAACGTGACTAAAACAGATTTGATGCAAAATATTAGCTATTCTCATTTTATGAACGCTGCCCTTTTTTAATGAATGTAAAGATTTAAATTAAATAAATATTACTGTAAGTATAATTTAATTTGTTCGCATATTAGTGGAACTAACATAATAGTATTTATTATGATGTAAGCAACTTTAAGGCGCGACTGTATTTCTGTAAAGGCAACGTATGCAAATTTTTTTCCCTTACTTCATACAATTTTGCATCATATTTCCCTAGAGCTTAGAGAAAAACTTTGCTAAAGCAAAAGATGTATACCTATTATATTTATTTTTATTAATTTAATAACAAAAATATTTTGTGTCTGAATATAAATAAGTACTGGACGCGGTGGCATCATATGGTTAGGATGCCTGTCGTGATACTAATTCAACACATCTTCTATCCTGAGCTGGTTAAAGACAAAAGGAAAAGCGACTTAAATTGAATGGGCTGAAAAGGCATATAAAAAAATGTAACATATATTTATAGAATTGGAATCAATAGGTTAAATAACAAAGACACGCAAAAAAAAGAGCTTGATATTTTTGCACTTGACATAATAAACGATCACCTATTTTTGTTGAGGAAGGATGAAATTCATTTGCAGACTTTCCATCGTGTAGGAGGTATGTGAAACTCGCCGGTTATTTTTACCGGAATACCCACTAAGATACCTTCGTGTTCCTTCCTGCCTTTCATGCCAGGGTTACGGGTAAAAAGCATGACCACTCCGCGGACCCTGGCAAGCGCCGGTACAAGGCCAAGGACCTCATTAGTGAATGGCCAGTGGCCAGGAGGAAGCCGAGCCTCCGTTATCTATATTTCTGCATTGTACTTGCACGGAGTATGAAAGGCTTACTCCACGAGAGGTGAGATGAGCGTGTATAAAACCAACGCGCCCTCATCTCGGGGTGGGAATCCTTTCCCAAGGGTGTATAATGCTCTCCGGTGCCAGCGCATCCTTAGCAAGCACATGACAGTCTCGCAGAAGGAGGAGATGGCGTTCTATCCCGATATCTACCACCTACGCCTTAACCTATAATCTATATATTAATACGTGAAGCAAAAACTTTGTTCCCCTTTTAACGAAAGTGGCGCGGACGGAGGAGTATGAAATTTCGCACACTTATAGTTTATATAGAGAAGCGACGATGCTAATATATAATAATAAATTATAATAACAGCCCATAAATGTCCCACTGCTGGGCTCGGGCATCCAACAAAATGCTAATATTTTTAAAAAAATATGCATAAAAAATACATTAAATCAATAAAAAAAACATTACACACATTACCATGTATTTAGCACACACAGACATATACAATACTCTTTTATTTATTCTTCAAGTCAAATTAACAGTGTAGCCTTGGCGAAATCTGTGATTATAGAAGTATAGTCTTTGACATTAATTATTATGGTCGAATTTCGACTACGGGCGATCACTAGTTAAAATTATTATAGTAAGTTTTGACCTGCTCAAAGTTCGTTCAACAAAACCTGACAAAAATAAGCTATATGAGCCACATGCGTGCACAAAATGGACACCAATGTTCATATTCAGAAGAACGAATAAAACTATAGACGGAGCCTACGCGAACAAAAGTATGAGTAATCTGAATCTAACTTACCGCACAAAACACGATAAGCACAAGGCTAACTGTAACACGCCGATATTCCTTAAGAGCGTGGTATCAGACCGATCGAGCCGGCTCTTTAATCAAGATAATGATTCCAGAATGACTCTACAACGTGAATTATTACTCATATTACATAGCCTTCATTTTAACCAAAATCGATTTTGTCGTTATTCCAAAAATTTAAGATTTGCCGTGGACTATAAGCCCGAGGGAAGCGGATGAAGCTACGGTAAAGTAAAATAAATTACTTGTAACTCTAGTCTTGCTTCATCACCTGCGACGATATAGTGGTACGTGACAGGATTGTAAAGTTCAGTGTTCGGAGATCGCTAGAAACGATCATTAGGTACGTTGGGTACATTCACAATGAATTGATTGTATTATCGACTGTCAACTTCCTGCGGTTTTCTGAATAAGAATGAATCACTAATTGAGGGACTAGTCGTTTCATTGGTTAAACTTGGCAGGTTTATTAGACTGGCACCCAAAGCGATGCCGTTATTTTAATATCTTAGTTTGATAATATTTTCTTAAGTTTTCGCGACTTGTATACATAATAAAACTACGTTTTAACGGTTTTAAGCGCGGTAATTTATTTGATTTTGGTTATTCCGACGTTAAAAGAACACATTGCTGACATGAAACACATAAGGTCTACGAAGTCTGCGATCAGTGAACACACGCTGGATAAACCCAAGCACTACATCAGATTCCATAACCCACAAATCTTCACGAAAGAGAATCGTTTCATACCTAGAATGATGCGTGAGGCTATTGAAATCAAAAAACACCCAAATTTCAATAGAGAAGATGGTTGGCCAGTACCACCTGTTTGGGATCCGATCATCAAAACTATTAAGACCCAAACCCAGCAAAAACCAACTGCCAGACCTCAAGACACTGTGAGCTCTTTCTGCGTGCACCGGAACACAAACCAACTTGACTGATAATTTCTTTTATTTTCCTTCCACCCATTTTAATTTTATATAAAATTATTAGAGCTAGCTGGTATGTTTGTTGAAGAGTTTCTTGCGCCGCTTCTTCTTTTCAAGCCATAACATGTTGCGAAGCGGTGGTAAATTAGATTAGGCTCCGATATAGTAAATAATAACCATAAACAAAATTTAAACTAAATAATTAAAATAATGACCAAGTTGGCGGTAGGCTAAATAAAACTTTAACAATACTCGTTGGCAATTGACATCTTTGTCTTCCGTGATCACGGCCACTGAAAAGTGGCCGAAACGTCGGAATAACCAAAATCAAATAAATTACCGCGCTTAAAATCATTTAAACGTAGTTTTATTATCTTAATTTGAGGTTAATTTTGAGTCTTAATTTCCAATATTTTGGTAGGTTGATCAGTTTAAAGCTGGATAAGCTGGTTATGGAGCGGAAAAAGGCACCTGTGCACTTATCTGATTATTTTGATTGATATTTCAATAAACATAAATAAATTCTAATTTTATATATGTATTCTATGCTCCTGCGTCTGCCACACCTGTGCCGTAATGGTTTAACAACATAATGTATTAGCCGAAAAGTTAGGTAGTCGTGGACTTCACTGATGTGGCTACATCAGTGAAGTCCAAAATAAATCGATAAGGATCAGCTGATCCTTAACGACTTATTTTTAACACTATTAATAAGTCGCATTTGGACACTGTTAATTTGGACGCTAACATTAACCCAGATGAAGCAGGGGTAATAAATAATCCTGTAAAACAATATACAAATACATACATGGACCTCTCACGCGACCAAAAGGCTGGCGTCTATTTTGCTCAAAGGGTAAGCATTGCTATTCAGCGTGGTAACGCCGCCAGCCTTTTGGGAACGTTCCCGGTAAGTGACAGTGGTTTGGGACCAATATTTTATCTATAATTTTGCTCTCCTTTTTTTTTATTTAGTTTTAGTATTTAATTTTAGGTTTCTATTTTATAGTTTAGTTTAATTTTTAAAATAATTTTGGTTGTTACAATAAACACCTACGATACCATACATGGATATTGGCAATATTAAACTGTATGATTTTGAGCGGACTAAAAACTCGTCATGTGAAATTTGTTGAATGGCGCCTAGGATAAATATGCAGGTTGGCAACCTCCTGGTGTTGGCGCTATAGAAAGGCCACCACTAAGTACATCAAAAAATATATTTCGTTACGTATGTTGTCGTATATTTCAGATACATATTTACGTGGTAGAGCCATGCTGGAATTATTATCTTGATTACAGCTCTTAGGGCCGGCGCGGTCGGTATGATACCACGATACCGCGCTCTTATGGAATATCGAAATGAAAACATTAGCCTGGAGCTATTAGTGTAGTACGAGGGTGAAAGTTCCGATGGCACTCTATCCCATTCCATGTAGGTAACCCCTTCCTTCAGTCCCTCTATGTTATCCGTTTTATCCTATCCCTCCTATTCTATCTACCTTCTATCCTATCCATTGTATCCCTCTGTGGTGTGTGGACGGCCTCTGTGATTGAGCAGGCCAAGCCTTTACCAGCCGACCTCACTACACTGTAGAGGCGCCGGGTTCGATTCCTGACATGGTAATTTCGTAAACGAATTTTTGGTTATTTACTATGGTCTGGGTATCTGGGATCGGCACCAGAGTGGTCTGCTATATATTACCCATATCACAAGCATAACTTGTTTAACTTAGGGATATACAATGCGTGTGTTTGTTGGCCGATGAAAAAAAACCCATCCCTGCTATCCCATTCCTATCGTTAAGGTTGGCAAAAAATTGGCTTCGCCCCTACCCCCTGCCTCTTCGTTGCATATATTCATAATCCAGGGTAATCATTTTCAATTAGGTGGGACTTCAGCCCGTTTACCAGCTTCGCAGTAAAAAAACCAGAAAAAAAATTTCATGAGATTAATAATCTATTTTTCGAAATGCCATATAGACGTAATAAACAAACATACAAAATTAAATGTTTTACCAAAGTAACTGCCACGTTAAAAATAATTACAAAGTTTTGGATTCAAATAATCATTAATTTATTTTCAAAGCTAAAATGTTCCAGAAATAAAAACTTTGCGTAAAGGAAACCGGAGTTCCAAGTATTTTAAATCTCTAACGCAATAACCGTATCCGGATACTATTAGATGGGTTCCGAGTTTCGGGATTACGAGTGACATGGGGTATTTATATGCTTAATTTTTAGTTCACTAACTAAACGATTGACCCCTTTATTCATAACAGCTATACGAGGTTTGTCGGCTCGTTAAAGAAACTGTTTATCATCATATAATCGTATTGTTAATATGATTATGGAATCATTCGTTATGTTTCATTTTATCGAGCCAATAAATTTCGTATAGCTATTATGAATAAGGGGAAAAGAATTTAAATTAAACAGTACCTAAAATAAAACTACTCACAACTCAATATCATCTAACTACCTACCAATATATCAAGAAATCTTAGGCAGCCACGATGAAGTATTATGTACTTAATACGTACGTGCATACAGCTCAATCCGTAACTACGGTAATTACCTAATTTAAAAAGTGTGAATAAACATAAAAATTAAGGATTAAAGTATGAAATTGCAGTATACCTTGAAACTTTGAAAACACACTAAATATTATATTCCAGACGTTTCTATGCAAGATTGTAAAGACATCTCGAATGAATATCAATGATAACATCGTCAAAGGAAGTGCAATTTAAGACTGATTCTATTTTAAACTTGTGTAGCTCACGGTCGTCTGCAAATGTAGCAGGAACAAGCTCTTTATGCTGGTTTTAAAATCAATGTAGCATAAATTATAATATAACAGTTCACGTAGTAATGAACTAAGTCCATATTATTGATTACTTACTACTGACTATCGCTCAGTAAAAAAAACATCGAAATTTCGGTCAATATAAATTCAAGACAAATTTCGGTCGTAACATCGAAAAGCTCGTAAATATGTCCTACGCACGTAACTAAATAGGGACGCAAGCCATTTTTTCTAAAAACCGTTTTATCATAAAGGTATAAAACATTTATAATATGAACTAAGCGTTTTACTTTTGACTAAAAATGTTAAAGAAACGATTTTAGATGTTTAAGTGAAAATACTTTAGAAATAATAAAATGTCTAAAAGCGAGCGAGAAAATAAACTGTGCCGTCAATTATAATTATAGTTTGTGTGTAGAATTTATAAAATTTTCAGAGTTAGGTACGTTTTTATTTTCGATTGACATTACCCCGTAAAAAATTTTAGTAAAAAAATTTTTCTGTACCAACTACCAACTTGACAGTATCAGACAATGGTATCAGATAAGTACTATTCAACTTGAGATACAGCTGGCCTTAAAGGGGTTCACACATTACGAGAGGCGTCTATCAGTTGAGGCTAACGGACGCCTCCGAAAATGTGCACACCAAAACCGTAACACACTGCTTTAGGACGTCCAAACGCTTAAGGTCACGACTTGTGTACACCTCAGTGGACTTTCCTTACTTAGGTACGTTGTAAGCCACGCCCCTCAACGTGAGTTATAATATGCACACACCTTGATAATATGAACACAACTTAAATCTTATCAAACGTTCACTTGCCTTACTATCGGTTAAAATTTGACATAAGCTCCATATAAGTAATGTCAAAATTCAACTGATGATAAGGCAAGTAAATGAATAATAAGATATAGGAACCGGCTAATAATAATGACACAAAAAATAAATAGTTTAATACAATCTAAGCATGTAAGTTTAAAATCGATAAAAATATCGACATATGTCATCAGCTTTAAGTACCTATCAATGATAACAAAATGCTTCATTTTGATGTTTTGTGAATTTAAAAATTAGTATATAAATAATAGATAAATACTTTTAACTAAATACTTTTTTATTCGTGATATTATAATATGTCAAAGCACACTAACAATATAACTGAAACCTAATACTGATGAAATAATTTTGTTTATTTTAATTTACATCTAATGCATTATGCACAACCCATTAACTTTAACACACCTTTTATCCCATCACAAGTCACATAAGAAGGTACAAAAATAATTTATCCTAATACACACATTACAGCCCATTGAGTAGTCAAGCAGTATGTGACGTCTGTACAATGAACTGGCTGTTGATAATCCCATCTTAAATATATGTTATGCTAAAACTAGGGTATTTAATAATATTATTAGATTACTAAATACCCCAGTGTTAGCATTATGAAATAAGTAATAAATTTTAAACGACGAATGGAGCAAGTCTCTATTTAATATGGAGTTTCGATTTGTGACGGCACCCAGACTTCCTTAGTTCACTTTATCGACGAAATGAATAAAAGGTTATTTTTTTTATGTTTAAGGCTTGGCAATTAGGCCTTTAAGCCAGGCGCAGTTGTATTGTAGGCTACAATCCACATCATTCAACGGAGTTTTTGTGAAAACTCGAAAGGCCACATTTTATTTATTTATTTATTTATATTAATTCATTAACAAAAAATATTTCTGACTGAAATATAATACGTATTTGACTATACAGTTCACATTTCTCACAAAAACACATAATTACTACTCAAAAACTATCAATATCCTACAACTATTGTTCATTTTAGAGAGATTTTACACATTTTTAGAAAATAAAACTGCACAGCACAACGTCCCCTCTCAGTTCTCGCCAAAAACTCTCCTAACTTCTTAAATTTAAATGTAAAAAAAGGGTATGGAACTAGACTCCGTAGTGTAGTTGTTAATTCAAAAAAAAAATATATGTATATCATAATATTTTCTTAAGTTTTCGGGACTTGTATACATAATAAAACTACGTTTTAACGATTTTAAGCGCGCTTGAAACCGTTAAAACCTAGTTTTATTAAATATGTATAATATATTATTGATAAGTTATTATCGATATTATGGGATTTGTTAAATACCGCTAAAATACAGTATTGGTAGAATAAAATGCTCAACGCTACTCAAAGTACCTAAAAATAATAAAATCAAAAATATAAAGGCTGTATGGACTAAGTCCATTGCCTATCTTTGTAGTAAAGTTGTTTTGTAATACGTAGTATCCATAGTAGTTTGTGGTAATGTATTTGTCCCTAGGAGTTTTTGGCGGGAACTGAAAGGAGATGTTGTGCTGTGCAGTTTTATTTTCTAAAAATGTGTAAAATTACTCTAAAATGAAAAATAGTTGTAGGATATTGATAATTTTTGAGTAGTAATTATGTGTTTTGTGAGAAATGTGAACTGTAAAGTTAAATTTGGCCTTTTAAGTTATCACAAGAACTCCGTTGAATGGCACTAGCTGATAACCTACACTTCAGCTGTGCTACACATAGGTTTAAGAAAATGAAGAAACTATATTGATTCTAAGATCTGGCTTAAAGGCCTAGCTGCCAAGCCATAAAATCCAAAAAAAAAAAATTTGTCCCTATTAGCTTTTTAACAATAACAATCAAAAATAACATTCAGAAACCTGTTCTTCAGGTTCCTAATGAAGAGATTTCGTATCATAGTAGTCTGGAATCTGGATAATGAAGAAATAAGAACAAAAATACTATTACTAATATTCAGACAAATTTGTATTTAACAACCTTGTTCAAGTTTTTAATTTTGTCCATGTTGTGAAAGAAAATAATGGTACAGTATGCTATAATAGTTCATAAAGAGGAGGTTATGAAATTAGTGCCTGCTTCTTCAATAGACGATGTTGCTTGTTTTGCACTATACGATAATCATCCCAGAGATCAAAGATATGTCGATATTTCAGTATGTACAAAGAAGGCCGAAGTTATTGAGTTTTATCAAAGAAATAAATTAGCCTCAATTACGTTAAATTGTCCAACAACACCAGAAGAAATAACATTATTTCGAAACAGTGCAGGAAGACTCTTCTACTTAATTTTCTTACTTACTCCGTTGGCTCAGCGACCCAAAGTGGGTCTTGGCCTCCGAAACGAGAACATGCCACTTTTCTCGGTCCTGTGCGGTTTCTTGCCAATTACTGGCTCCTAGCTCCGACAGGTCTGCCTCTACTCTGTCCTTCCAGCGATATTTAGGACGGCCGACCGGACGCCGACCTACCGGCCGTCCCAAATATGCTTTCCTCACGCTGCGATCCTCTCCCATCCGTTCTACGTGACCGAGCCAGCGGAGGCGGTGAGCTTTTATTTCTCCTATTATGTTAGGCTCGGCCACGAGATTCTCAATTTCGAGGTTACTTCGGACCCTCCAGCTACCATCCTCTCTTTTTGTTGGACCCAGAATCTTACGGAGAACCTTCCTTTCCGCTACTAAAAGCTGGTTCTCCTCCTTGAGGGTAAGCGTCCAAGCTTCGCACCCATACATCAGGATGGGCCGTATGACGGTTTTATAGAACTGCCCGCAAAAACACTTTACCCAGCACAAATGTTTGACATATTTAATGAATTACAAAGTTTTGTTGTTTACCTTAAATAGTAATAATAATGGCGACTACACCTAATAACAGCTACTTCACAATAAATATATTGTGAAGTAGCTGTTATTAGGTCTATTGGTTCTAATGCAATACTGTACCACATACACCATCTTTTGTAAAACACTATAAATTAATTCCAACTTCTAATACTTTCCAGTTTAGTTAGAGAAAAGTTTTTATATGAACAATAGTATATTCTCAAATAACCAATTCCCTGTACAGCTCCAGCTTACTATTTTAGTGGAAAAGAATCTCATGTTTCAAGTTTCTGATTGTGTAAAGTTTATAGTATTTTCCCTTACTGTCAACAATTGGTAAATAAAACTACATATTTTAAACTGGTATGTGATGCTGTTATGGTTTGGAACCAAGTTTTTGTAGTGTATGTAGTAGTATTGATAGTAGCCTGTTCGTAGCATCTTTGATTTTGCAAATGCCCATAGGCGATGGTAACCTCTTTTCATCATGTGGGCCATTACACTGTCTGCCATACTCTAGCAAAAGAAATATATTTACAAGACAAATCAAGAACCTCTATTTTAAGTCAGATAAAAAAGTGAAACATGGGTATGTAGTCAATGGTATACCCTAATCTGTGACATAGGCTAATATAGTATTTTCTTAAGTTTCCATGTCTAGTGTACATTATTAAAACTTTCTCCCATGATCATGGCTACTGAAAAGTGACCAATACATTAAATAAAATGCTAGGCTTAAAACCGTTAAAACATAGTTTTAATTATATAAGCTGATATACTTATTTTTTGGTTCTTGTGTTTTCCAGATTGCTTCATCATTAAAGATTAAGACACAAGTACCATGGGTGAAATCATGTAATCAGAAACTAATCATTGTACTCAATATATTGAATGAAGATATTGTGTAAGTAGCTTGGATTATTTTGCTGGCTAAAAATAATTGTATAAAATGTATGAAAAGTGTACAATTTGCGAAATTACACATCAAGTCAAGGCACAGCATTTAATCATTGTTTTTTAATACTTAGGTTATAGATGTTGCATGTTTTGTGTTTGTAGTGGACTGACAATACTAACATAAAAATTCTAACATTTTGACTTGATTTCATCCACATACTTAAATTAAAAAAAGCCTATAACAATCTCTTCCAATACATTTTAAAGTCAGTTACAACAAATGAAAACATGTACCCTACAAGCTTTCCATTCAAGAAATTATGTGCAAGCTTTAGATACTCTGCTGATTCTATAAAAAGGTGTTTAATACACTTATAATTTTTCTTGAATATATGTTGAATCCGTAGTGTAACATTTATTTAGTAATTTAAACTAAAAGAAGCATTTTTTATTTCAAATATTAATTTAATAATTCATTTAATTTCATTCATTAATTTCAAACATTAATTAAAATAATTAAAGATTACAATGCTTAATTGAACCTTGTTATGAATGTGTGTGTGTGTGTGTGTGCGCGCGTGTGTGCATGGGTGCACATGTATTTTTTAATGACGCCCAGCGAAGTGGGCACATATCAGCTAGTTTGAAATATATACACAAATAGAAATAATTTTCATTACAGGCCCTTAAAAGATGTCAATATTTTGCTTAGAAACACATCGCAATCTCTAGTATATTCAACTAAGTTATTTGAAAAGATTAGCAAACCTCCTTTGTGGACTGAATCACCAACTCAAAAAGTAAAACCTGATCTAGAGACAGCTGTAATTGGTGTGATTAATATAGAACAATTAAAAAATAATATACTCAGCAGAATTGAATTTAAAGGAACAATTTGTTGTAAGAAAGAGGGAAATGATTGTTTCTTGCCTTTTAATGATGTAACTATATCTAGTTTAGATACTATGGGAGAGGATTTTGATGTTTTGTCCTCTAAGAAATTTGGTAAGTAATTTAATAACCATAACTAAGGTGCTTAATTGTCATGATAGCCAAGTTGCCTTGACCATGGGGCCAAAGAGGCCACTATTGCAGATTCATATTATACAAATATGATAAGTATAAAAACAAAGAGGAACTTTGTGTTATATCTTAGACCTAGCAGCTTGTCTAGATATATGTCAATATCACAAAATAATTTACTAAAAGTGGCCACTTTGTTCACCCTGGTCCTAGTAAAAGTATTATATCTGAAAAATGCTGGTTTGCTGTTCGGGATATGATTTGTGTACCAACAGTCTAACAATAAGATAAACCAAATCAAGTGCTTTGAATACAATTATTATATCATTGTAATTTCATATCTGTCTGTCCATGTATAATAGACCTGTTTTACATGGAACTACTGAGCCTATATTATATAATCTCTCTAACTTTTGAACTATAGAATGGCAAATTCTGAATAAATTCAAGATGTTAATTCAAAAGTTACCTATAATGAGTAAATTCATAGATTACTAAATACATAGAGTTCATTTGCCAAATGGTAAAAAAACAGTGGATGTGCTTAAACTCTTGCTGTTTATAGACTTTTTTTGATACATGTCTAAGAATCTCCCAGATGGCCATCAATGGAAATTTTTCATACCTTGTGCCTAGGGACCAACCATAATGTGTCATGTCATGCTAAATTTTACCTTTTTGGACCCTTCCACTTTCTGACGTCGTGACACACTTTATGGGAGTTCCCTAAGGTCACGTCACAGAAACTAGAACACCCCTTTTTTCGCTGATTCGAACTAGGAAGTCACATTTCTTTGGACCCCTGTCCCCCTGTCGTATTTTGTTACCCCAAGCAGTACCTCTTATCCAGTTTATGAACATACTTTATGGATGGTTGCTTACCCATAATTTCGATGTCTCACAAGTACACTAACTGCACCATTGTATAGCAACATATAAAAGACATCTTCATTGCAAATTTTATTCACATAAAAACAGATAGCTTTTGATTAACAAGGTTTGCAAATATGTACCTACAGACAGACTTGACGAATATGTAAATGTGAATATGTATTCAATTTGACTATGAAACCTCAAAAACGAATAGCGTTATAACTATCCTAAAATATATCAATTATATTATTAATATTAAAAATCTATACTTTCCAGATGAAAATGACATGTTAGCCGTTTTATCAACAACTGAAAAGCTAGATCTGATTTTAAAACCCATTATAAATGTGGAAGGTTCAAAAGCTTTAAATATATTAGAAACATTTTGCACATATTTAGACATGGAAATGATTTTTAGCAATATTATAATACATAGGAAATCTCCATATCATATACTAAATGGCCTGATGATGGTTTGTCATGATTATGATGATTTTCACAATCGTGCATCGTATTTAGTTTCTGTTTATGCAAGGTATGTATAAAATTTTAAGTAAGTATTAATCCGTAGTGGTTACTGCTAGATTTTTTATTTTATAACTATGTGTGTAATTCTTAAAATCGTTATTCAAAAGGGTTGCAAATGTGGTATTTTGTGTCCCAAAAAATGGCATAGTGTACATATTTCTGAAGTTGATGCTTGTGCAATGGGATGCAATTCTAAGTTCACACTAGGGAATGGAATACGATTTTAAAGTTGGTTAGTAAACCGGGATATGATTCTAAAGTTGACACTATTGAAATGGGATACTATTCTGTTAAGTTAAAGCTAGCGAAAGAGGATATGATTCTAAAGCTTTTGTTGGAGAAGCGAGATATGCTGCTGAAGTTGACGCTAGCGAAGCTGGAGACGATTTTAGAATTTACGCTAGCAAAACCGAATAAAATGCTTTATTAAAATATTTTTTTTTATATTTCAGAGCATCATCTCAAATACTGGCTTTACTACATCACATATATGACAGAATACCTTTTAGAATCATTATCAATGTTGCCAATAATAAAAATGAAACATATAGCACTGATGAAGGAGATAATCTACATCCTGTATCAAAGAAAATGAGCATGATTTTAGAATATTTAGACAATTTGATGGTTGAAAAGAGTGAAATTAAGGAGTCAATGGTACAAAACAGAATTCCTTCTGGGAGCTTTAAGAATTTTTTAGCAAAGGAGGATGAGGACCAATTAGAAAGAGTTGGGTTTGATGATAGAAAGGCTTCAAGAAGATTAGAAAGTATGGTAATTGATTAATTTAAAAAAATCAAGAAAATTTTACATTTTAGATCATGGATACAAATTGTTGTGCTGTTAACATTTTTAGGGCTCAGTAGTCATCTAGGCAAGAAGGAACCTTTATAAAACATGTTTTAATACTCGTTTTGTTATTATTATTAATAATAAGGTATAAATAAAACATGTACAATAAGTATTATATTTTTTTATTAAACATTATTATATTAAAATTATTTTGAAAAAATCAATTTAACTAAGAACATTAACTTACATGTAGCTATAAAGACTACATTTTGATACTGGCAATAACATTACATGTTCTTTTAGCCCCTTTTCAATATATTTTATTCAGTATTAATAAATAAAATTTAAAACTAAACAAAAGTATGCAACAAACTACAGTACATATATTTTATCTATTGTTCTAATACGCTAAAATTAATTTCTAATGTATGTGTTCTTATCATTGATTGATTGGATAATATTTTACGGTTCTGGCTACAAGGTATTTTGAAACAATCTTAACAATATTTGATTTGTATTTAATTTGTTAAACCCAGTCTTAGGTAAATTGTTAAATCCAAATGTAAGTATTCTTGTGGGAACTCGAAATCTCATTTTCCACACCAAAAATATTCTTGATTAAAAACAACTAATATGCAAAAATGTTGATAATTTAAACCGAAATCATGGAAAATTACTACTAAGAATGGCGATCGCAACTCTGATAAACTTAATTTCATACCACTGGCACCTTACGCGATTTATGTCTAAAGTATGTTTTAAATTAATAAAACGTCACAAAGCTGAAGGAGATTGACCCGTAGCGCCATCTAGTTACATAAAATTTATATAATTTTTACTGGACGACTGAAATTACTAGTATACTGCGTCCTTACCAATATTTACGTTTTTAAAATAAGTAAAAGCTACGTAATATTATTTACTCACTCCTCCTATAAATGCGAGACCCGAGGCCAGCAGTGGGAGGTTATGGGCTGTTATCATTATTAAATGTCTCTCAAGACCACGGGCCATGAAAATGACCCGGAGTTTTGGAGGGCTTGCGTAGGGTCATAGGAAAGCCAACGCGTAAAGGCCTCTTAGACAAATTTAATGTAAATGTGACGTGGCACTGACCGCCGATTATCTCTGTCTACATCATATAACCGGTAGTACCGGGCTACTGGGATGAACAGCTAGTGGAACTAGGGTCTGGGATCATGGGGACCATGGCCTCTGCACGTCGAAATGTTCGAGGAACATGGAAAAATGGGAAGGCGGTGACTTGCTATTCCCTAATTATAATTAATATTATTTACATATTTACTAAATTATTCCTTATTCGTTATTATCAGTCGTGGCAGTTTTATACCTGTATCGACTACATGTAAATTATAACAGAGAACATTGTCTTAACAACTATACTTTTTAAAAATAAAAATTTTCGTATCTTCGCCTTACTTTCTCAGACTATTATATCTTGGAGAAATAATTGGTTTTATAACTCTTTTACGCCGGTAAGCCTTTTTTATATACAAAAAACTGAGTCGTTTTATTTATCTTACCTATAGTTATACCCACAGATCATTTCTATTATCTGTGGTTACACCTTAAATACATTTTGAGAAATCTAGTAGGTAATCAAATTAAAATAAAAGTAAGTTTTGGTTCTCCTGAAAAATCAAGTTTTTAAAATAATGAATTTTAAAAAGTAAGACGTCGATATTGTTCATATAGTTTTTATTATATAATTATATGAAAAATAAACTATTTTACTTGTTAACTGTTCGGAATTATATTCCTGTATCTAATGTACCCGGTTTCCCCTATTGCGTTTCGATAGCACCATTAAGTCAGCTAGTTATTGCGTATCTATAGTACATAATATATATATAAAAATATGTAAACTTAATATAAACCCACAACCGAAAACTCCTGACCGTTGGTAACAAGCAATCCATTACAAAAATACGTCAAATAGCGCTTTTATTTAGTTTTCTCTATTTCTTAGAGACTGTTTAATAAAATTGTTAAAAATATTGAGAAGCCGTGGTTGCTTAGTGGATAATGTTCTCACGTCTTCCACTACAGCCGTTTGAACAATGATTTATTTCTAAAATATGCTTTGTACTGTTAAGCATTCATGAATGTTCAAGCAAATATCGCGATTTTCCACCAAAGCGCATATATAGCTGGCGTGGATGCTCCATGGCGAAAAAAACCAACTTTGCTACTGAGCAGGTTGTATGAAATCAGCAACAGCTTCATGAAGGGAATAAGCTGATAAATTTAATTGCACATTAATTTGGTCATTAATGACCAAATCAGTGTTATTAATTGATTATCAAGGTAATAAATACTACTAATATTAGGATATTTAATATTGTATGTGTTTCTTTGTGTATTACAACAGTATATTGGACTGTTAAAACGAGGTCAGGTAAAAAGCATATCAAATAAGCGTGCATGTATGAAGAGGCTAATAAAGTAAATGAAGCGAAAGTTGTTTGTCAGGATCGTCGCAAGTGGAGATCTATAGTCTGCCTACCCCCATGGGAAAAAGGCGTGATAATATGTATGTATGTATATTGGTCTGTGTTGTAAAATATGCATTACAAGAAAACTTTACTTGATTGACTGACGCCTATGGTACGCGACGACTTTCCACAAGGAGAGCGGTCAGCTTGTGTTCTATACTCTAGTTATAAAGAAATATTAACTAAGATAGGATTGCCTGTTCCCAACTGTTTTAAAACCCCACAACCAAATGTGCTCTTTACAGAGAGAGCATAAAATTAGTGCACTCTCTCCGGAGCACCTTAATGTTTGTCAGGTACTTGGAAGCTAACATTCGCCGCCTGACTCATATTTAATATTTACATTATTATAAACAATATTCTAAAATAAAATTTACTAATTAAGCTTACATAAATCACTTTACATATTCATTTGGAAACAAAATGTTCTAAGTCTTGACAACTTATTCATTAATCTATTATTGCATTGCACATCCGGCCATTTTTCTATTAAGTCTAAATATATGCTATTACTAATATATATAAACATATTGGTCTATTATTACATATTAATATGTCATTAATTTTTTCTTAATTAAAATACTAAATAAAATGTTAAAGTATTGCACAAACTATTGCACAAAATTATCAAGGATTATTGCACAATACTTAATTAGGAATCAGTTATAATTTATTATCAGTCCGTTTCTTTAACGTGTTATTATTATTTTCAGTATTTTGTAGCAATCTAAAGTTATTGAAAAACACCGAATGTGTCTCAACGCTCTCAGCACCTGATTCACTCCTAGCTTCATTGTCAGTATCATCACTCTCACTATTAACTATTTTAGGAAGAACAGTCCGTCTCGGCAATGGCTTAGAACTGGTAGAATCACTGCTTAAGTACCCTGAATCTTGTACAATTGGGCCTTTCTTTCGTCTAAAACGTGGTTTGTTCACTTTTGTAAATGTGTCTGTATTTATTCCAGGTCCACTGACACTTCTACCTTGAAATTTACCACTATAGTTCCTGCATAGATCACCCGTTATTCTTAAAACTCTAACAGGATCAACATTTTCATATTCCGAGGATTGCGAATTAACAGAAGCTCTCATTGGACTGCAGGAAGGTCCATAATGTGATTCAGACGTCAATGAGTTGTCACATGTTTCAGCTGTTGTACTTGTCAAAGTCCTCGGACTGAGACTTCTGCCACTCACGTTTTTTTGATGCATTGGTGCATTATCTAGTTCTACTCTTCTAGGAGGAAAAGTTGGCTGCTCATAAATTGGATCATCATCAGAATGTGGCAAGGGAGGTAATATATCAGGTCTCGCCAAACTTTTGATTTGTTTTATAGTTGGAGGAGTACTTTGACGTTGTCTTTTAGAATGTCTCAGTTCTAACGTCAAAACACGAGCATCTTCAGTGTTCCACTCCTCAAAATCATCCCAAGTATCATCTATTGGTTCTTCTAGACTCTTTGATTCACTGTACACACCAGCTACGCATTTTGAATTCTCATGTATACTTTTATTTTGATCATAATCGTTTCTTAGACTATGGAATTTCGGAGAATATTCTACTTTATCACTTATCTTTTTGAATGTACCGCTACTCCTAAGTTCAATACGCTGACTACCTCGTGTAGTCTCTTTTTCAACGCTTCCAATAAAATTTGCTCTACTGAATGGCACTATTTTATCTATTTCTTTATGTTTTAGATGCTTACGATCTAATGTATCTGGTTCAAAGCCGTCAGACTCATGAATTTTTATATAATTCTCTGGATTATCTTTTACTTCAATCGTCAGACAACCTGGTTTTTCTGGTTTTTCATCAATTTTCTTATTTAATTTTCTACTGCCTATAGAACACTCAGAGCCACTGGGTGAAGTAGGCGCGCTTCCAAAATTATAATTGTTGTTAACGTATACTTCGCTGACTAAGCTGTAATCAGATGATTGCTCTGTGTGTGTTTGTGTTTTTATGGAATTTGGTTGACTATTAACTTTTGAAACACCAATAGCCTCATAGAGATTTTGCTCTTTTTGTATATCTCGATGTGGGGATGGAGTGTTGCTATTGCTGCTTGAAGCTGTTTTATAAACAGCATTTCTCATGGTTAATTCTTCTTCAAGCGGTAAAGCATTGCTAAGACTAGGGCTAGCTTGAGATGATGGAACTTCTGGATATTCAGATGGAGTGAATAACCCTTTTTTATTAGAATTTCTTTCTAAACTATCAGTCTCATAGTCATTTCCGTGCGGACTTTCTGATGTACGCCGAATATATGTACTCGGTATTATATTACCATGATTATTGTCGCTAAAACGTTCATCGTCAGAACTATTTTGGTTGTAAACTTTGGAACAATTATCCAGAGCAATAGCTTCATTGACCATGTCAGGTAATACATTGTTATGCTTTATTGATTTCTCTCGTTCTCGTACAATATTTCGCATACTTCTTGATCGGTAATCATTAAATTCTACTGGTGCAAGACTTTGATAAAAGTTATAATTGTTTTCTACATAGTCACCATCGTCGAATTCTGATGGCGTAAAATTGTAATTTCGGCGACTTGGCTCAGATCTAACAGACATTGTAGACAACCTTTTTGGTACTGAGAAATTATCTGAATGGTACATGGAGCTTGATGCAGTAAAACTATGTTGTGGTCTTAATTTACTACGTCTACCTTCCGTAGCTGGTTGAGTTACAATGCTTTTCTGATTTGTGTTTAATAAAAATTCATTATATGGTTGTTGTTTTCCTAGAGGTATATTTTCTAACCATTTTCTAATACTGCTTTGTTTATCTCCTTTGTTACTTAGACAGTTAGAGCAAGTAGGAATGTTATGTTTTATGAATTGTGGCATGTCATCTGATTTACAGCCTGGGCAGCCAATACAGTTCTTTTTTCTGCTGTTTTCCCTTTTAAGACTTGCTAAGCTACTTCTTTGACTGCCTCTGGCTGAGTATAAGTCTATACTATTACCATTAGACGCGTAAGTTTCTTCTTCTGGTATTTGGTTTAGAACAGGTTGAAATCTTTTTGCGGCCATTTTATGTTTTGCGATTGCTATCACCTCTCTAATTTTTACTAAGAACTCCAAAGCTGCAGGCGGAGGTTCCTGAAATTTTAAATTATAAATACATTATTATAATAGAACATTTAAACGTGTCGTGGACGTTTAGGGTTCAGCTAGATATCTTTATTTAGAAATTTCATTCAAATTTAAATCTTGTCTTGAAGAATAAATATTTAAAGAATGACTTTATTTGTCTAATATGCTTTACTTTCCTGACCAGTGGACCTTGCATGGTCCGTGATTTATAGTGTTTTATTTATACTTATTTACATGGGTGCTATGATTTATTTGGTTTTTATATATTAAAATAGTTGACGTTCTTACCGCCATTAACTGTGGTTCAAAATAAGCTGGATTAAAATAAAGCTTTCGACGTGTGGTTCCAACAGGTCTTGCGATTTCTCTGTCATCTGTTGTCTCTACAATTGAAACATGTTCATCTGGTAGACGTTCAATTCCAGACTCATCTCGGTGGCAAATATCAGAGTTCTCATGTTTTAATTTTAGTTCTCGATGCTGATGAATTAAAGCTGACGTAATTTGATTCTGAAAATTAGACAGTTTTCTTGCATGTTTCATATTCATAGTCATTGGCCTATATACGTTTTAATGTTATACACTTTTCTTGGCGATGAAATAGCAGTTTACTAACGCATACAGTTTGTGTAACTATCACAGATTACTTCAATACACTAGTATCACCGGGAAGTATGCCTGGCCAACCAAGCTGGTAGCTTTGAATGGCATTTGTCATGCAAACTGTAACTCCAAAATGTACATTTTACGGGAGAGTAGACTAAAGGTAATTTTGTAGGATTCTCTAGGTTCACGGTGTTGTGAAATGAAATTAAAAACAGTTTAATAGTCTCATATAAATACATTTACCTATGAATTACATTAAAATGCTTTTCAAGTACCTACAGATAATTGAACTAGCCCTTTAGTTATAGATGGCATCAAAAGTTGCATATATGGATTTCAATTACTTTCTTACAATTTTGAATATTTTTAAGAATTTTACAAACTCAATTTTGATCTTCATCTTAGAGAAATAAATAAAAGTTTTGTTTTATTAATTCCATGTTATGCCATATTACAATAAGCAAAAATTATTTGAACTCACATTATAAAGATTATCGTCACTGCGAGCGCTGCTATCAGCAAAGTCCTCCGAATCAGAAATATTACTGCCAGAATCACTAGGAAAGTTCTTGATTTCATGATATTGTCTACTTATTCCTAATAATGGATTTTTTTTAATGATACCATCATCACGTATTATAATCGTTTGCATTAGTTCATTATTAACACGAACAATATCTCTTTCGGTTATTGAAGCACCATCTTTATTTTTTGGACCTCTGACTTTTCTGATTTCACTTCCCTCAGAAGCAGTTTGTCGTCGTTTTCTTATATGTAGGAATAGAAAAACCGAGGCAACATAAATAAGACCAAGAAGAAGTGAACTAAATCCGATAGCAACATATTCCGCTACTGAAAGGCCCGTAGTGCTGCCTGTGTCTGAAGTTTGCGCATTTGGTGCGAATTGGACTTCTGTTACATCTGGAATAAAGAATCACGAAAGAGATATTAGACAAAGATTACGCTTTCGTTTCGTATCTGGTCATTGTTTAGTTTTTAACCGACTTCCATCCAAAAGAAGATTCTCAATTCGTACGTATGTTTTTTAATAGAGTTTGATTTAAGTGGGATTTGTTCGTTCTTCGTATATTTCAGAAGCAAATCATTTATTAGGGCCGCTTGCATAACGATCGCCTTTAAATAAAATTAGTTAATCATATTAAACTGCCTAAATACGTTTTACACAAAACGTATTGACAGTTCTTTAAACATATTTATCGGCAAATTTTGCGTTGTGCAAGACGCTAATTGTATTTAACGGTGTTAAATACGTTTTGTGTTTCTTAAATAAATTTAAGCCACCTTATGAAAGCGCCCCTAATCAGACAACCAACCCACACTAATATTATAAATTCTAAATTAACCATTTGTTACCTTATCATGAGTAGGACTAGCAATGATAACCATTTAGAATGTTATTAAATACAAGAAGATACTAGTTAGTTATTATATTGTAATATAATATTAATTAACTATAATACCAGTTAGAAGTTTATACTGCTGAAACTGAAGGGCATGTCGTGATAAATTTTAAATACAGGATGTGTTGAATTTGTAAGCATCGAATGACGACCGTCCTGGAGTCCGACCGACTAGCTTCTGGAGTCTAGATCAATAACTATAATATATTAATAATAATCGATACACTAATTATAAACTTACTGTTCAATGGTTTCGGTGGTGTTCCTTGTACCCTGAAAGCTACGCATGGTGTAAAAACCCCTCGCAAATCAAGCGGCGAAGTGGGAGCCGCAGAGACATCCCTACATAGCAGTCTTACCACCATCACACGACCAGACATGCGTGTACGCACATCGTCCTCGCCACTCCACTAAAGATTAAAACAAGTTTTCGTTATGTAAATTAAAACTAAAAAATAATTTTTAATCAATCTATCTATGGCAAAAATTCATAATATGGTGCCTCCCGAAGAACAGCAGAATTATTTTCCTCAGCTCTTAGATTATCATACTTGTACTATGTACGTACATACGTATGTGTTGAGTTCTATTGCGGAGTTTGGGCTGTTTTGGGGAAGGCATGATATACTTGCTAAGCTTGTGACACACCTCACGATGTTTTCCTTCAAATCAGCATGTGGCAATATATGCGGAGGTCTATTTCTACTTTTGTCTAAAAGACCATCGAGTATAGAGTGATAATAACCTACATTGCGTGGTTGTTATAAATACCAAGGACGCAAAGCAAATCCAGACAGGAAACAGAATATTATCAGTACATAGGTACTTTGTTTCAAGAGGCGATTACACAGACATGTTGTAAGGCTATGGTCTCTACTTTATCCTCACTCCATTACTCTATCATACAATCTATTGTCTCTATTTTTTTAATTTTAGAGCAGATTATATGCTTGTATTTAAAACTGTATAAATATCTTTGTTAAATAACGCACAAAGTCGTTTTACCTGGAGAAACGTTCGTCCCTCATCTCTAAATAGATTGAAAGGCACATCTGCGTCGAGCGTGTTTCGAAGGTCCAAAAATCCTTTGCGTGTAAGAAACTGTGCGCCTGACACTGCGCATATAGGCGTTTTTACATCTGCAAATGCGGTTTTAATAGAAAAATGAAATAAATTATTTGAATATTTGCAAATTTTAGTCAAAAATCTATCAACATACTTTGAAACGTAATCTCTCTAGATGGATGAATTATTTGGCCTTTCAGTGGTAAATAAACAAACGGTATCCTTTGAATAGCAGTGCCGGTTCCAAAAGTGGCTAAAGAACATTCTGTAAAAAAAATATTTACGTATTTAATATCAAATGTAAGTATAATAATCATAAAAATGTCTCGGTAGGGACAGTAAAGTCTTGAATACAAATATTTGTCAAATGGAATTCACCATAAACTGTTCACGGTCAACCGCTTGTAATATTTTATTGGATGTCTCATTTGTAACGGAATTGAGATTAACACGACGTGCAGATTTTTAGGGTTTTGATGCCTGATGGTTATACGAAAGCCCCCGCCCCATGGTCTGATTTCGGTGTCTATCGTCTTCCGGATCTATCATGTCTGTGGATGTCTCCAAGAGACATATTTACAAATATGTTAAGAAAGAGACTTAGGATTAAGGTGGCCTACGCACTGCAATTAAACGTGAACCGGTTGCAACCGCAAATAATGATTTGCGGTTGCAACCGCACTGTTACATTTAACATATTACTATCTATACAAGTGCACGCATTAGCGATTTTTTTCAGTGGCTGATTTTAAAAATGTGATTTGTTACATTTGTATAGCGGGTAAAAAACGCGCGATTTTTCTTTGTGTCATAGTATGGTGGCGCACGTAGGGCGGCTAACCGCGTTCGGTTTTCATATTCATTGTTTACCGGGCGAGCGCAGAGGCTAGATACAACACATGCTGCTCGCCAGAAAACGACTGTGGTAATGAAATAAAATTAAGCAAGAACACCAAGCGCAGTGTGTGTTCGTAAGCGTTTTTGCATTTTCAGCTATTCCTTAACCGCTCCGTTTAATCGCAGTGCGTTCTAAGCCTTATAGACTAGTTACAAATCATAAGAAAACCACTAAAGAATTTGTTCGCTGCACTTTAAGCAACCAATATTTGTTATGAGGTAGTTTTATAGTTACACTATTAGTGTGATACTATGCACATTCTTATTATTATTATTATTCTTAGTTCTACTAATATTTACAATCTAGTTTGAATATTGAATTACATATAATTTTGTTGACGAAAACACAATTTTAGCATTCACTTGTCAGGACGTTTAGATGACAATTTAAACCATCTTTTTGAGCAAATCAGGATTTGATTTGATCTGCTGTTGTGTCGTCCAGATAAATAAAAATAATTCATTCTTTTCAAAGTTAGACACTGTCATATGGATTTGCTAAATTTACGCGTTGTATATGACTTTTGCGAATAGCGTATTGCTACTGAATCTTCCATGTATAAATTCGACTTGAACAGGATCATTTATTAAGTACATACATTTATTTCTGACAGTTATATTATTAGCAACCCAATTTGGATACACGTTTTGGCATCAGCTTCCGCAGCCGCAGTAAGCTCTCGAAGGTGTCGTAAAATACGCTGTATTCGATATTATAGCACTTTTTTTTAATATTCCTCGCTCATTACAAGTGTTGTGTTGACAATAGGATGTACTTAATTTGAATGCAGTTACTGAAATTGATCATTTTCACGCGACGAAACGTGATAATATAAAAATGTGGTATTTTGTGCAATAACAATAATTACAACTTTACAACTTGTATTACTTGTTACTAATGTATAAATCAACCTACTTGTTACCAAGCTACATATATATTTTTTAAATAAATAAATCAAGTATAATGGGTACCTAGTGGAAATTCTGAGACAATAATCAAACTTTTATTAGGTATAAGTGAATAATGCATGGTCTAAATGTATTTCTTTTACCGAAACTCACCAAGTGATGAAAACAAGGACGTTTATGACCCCTTTTTTTGATAATGCATGGAGAATACGGAATACGTTTCTGCACTGTGTCCAGGCCTGGGGGGAAGACACCGGAGGGTATATGGGATTCGTAGTGGCCGGTCTTCCACGTTATCTTCTGAAGTGTAGAAGTAGAAGTCGCGAGGAACCGTCCGTCAGAGTACCCAATAAACCTAAACCTGAGCACCTAATCCGCGCTTTTATGAAGTGCCACGGGACCTAGTGCCGTGGACACTACACCATGATGCCTCTAAGCATTGCTATCTTAGGGTACCTTAGAGGATGGGAGGAATTTCGCAGAGTTAAATGTTTGTCAACCCTACCGTAACCTTCAGTTTTTAAAGTGCCACGCACTAGCCAGATTGAAAATGATAGAACAGCAAAATAATCACTCTTCAAGTTCCCGTTAAAAACATCCATAAACAACAGCTTGATAATAATTAATAAGGAGCTATATATAGCCTTCATATTATTTTGCCGTGTCTTTTATATGATTACGAACGAGATAGGATGAGTGGGTGAACAAATATTTACTATGTAGAATCTTAAGACTTAGCGTAGATCAGTCCTAAAATCCTAATAATCTCTTTCGCACTGCTCCGTTTTATCGTTGATGTATTTTCTAGTATTACCGTCAAAGATTTTCAAAGGTAAATGTTGTAGATGACGTGATTTCGAATTATTATCTTCGCATATTTACTTAAGCTTTTCCTAATACAAGACCATTTACCAAATCCGTTCTACAAATTCTATTCGTTTATCGAAATAGAAGTGCTGTGTTCTGAAGTGCTGTGAAGATACCAATTATTTTTTTATACTAAATTCAAAACTCAAAACCGAACAACTTTTTGTGAACGTAAGGAAAATTAGATATTACACAAGTGTTTGACACATTATGTCTTTTCGATTGTGCTGTTTATAATGTTTTTCACATGTACGAAACTCCTTACTGCACTGTTTTATTCTCAAGTAATAATCATTGCTTTTTACTACCTGGCAAATCGTCAACACACAGTTCTCTATCTTCTCTAAACAGGGGCGCGCGCTGCGGGCAAGCGCATGCGCACGCGCCGGGCGCCTCGTTTGCGTCGTTTGTTCTCGCGCCTGCACCGTGTTCTGCACATTGTGCTGCGCTACATTCACCACCTGAAAAGAGTATAAATAGGAACGTGTAAAGAAAGAAATTAGAAAAGACTATTTGAAGAATTATCATCGTAGTTACACTGCTTAGATCGAGTGCCGATGTAAGATATAATTTTTTACCTACCTAAAGGAAATTTATAAACGCATGGAGATTATTATTGTTACGGCTCCAATCGTTAATTTGTACTTAGTTGATGACAGCACAGACTAGGGGGCTGGCCTTGGTGATGGCTGGTGGAGCGTAAATCCTAACAGCACACTCGCCTTTAATGAAAGAAAATGAATGATCCATGGAGAAACTGAGAAAGAAAACTAATTATTGCAACCAGGCTGCCCGTCATAAGAGGAGACACATAACCAGGTAGTATTTACTGCATTTGCCCGTCTGGATAGCTAACACCCCTTGTCTAGAGCATGCCGCCTTAACAACCTTCAGTTGTGTTCCGGCATTAGTGGCCTGGTTCCTGTTCCATCTACGGATCTGGCAGGACCTTTAGTGTTGCAAATGTTCATAGGTGACGGTAACCACTTTCCATCACAGTTGGGCCGTCGGCCTGCTTACTATACCTACTCCAGTAATAAATGAAATCAGCAAAAGATGTATACTAATATACTCAAGTATGAGTAGAGACCTAATATAAAATATTATCCAATTTGCAAAATGCTAAGTCTGGTGCGCTAGCTAGTACACTTGGATTGGATCACTAACTGCCTTCACACTATCCAATTTTAGCACTTGAGCTCACCTAACGCTCTGCAAATTGGATAATGTAATGTACTCGGTTATGTGGTTTAATTATCAATTATATTTAATTTGATAAATTATCAAGTAGATGCGTATTACCGATGATAGTAAATATGTCGCCGGTGTCGCGCCTCGCCAGGTCGCCGAGCCGTGCGCCGGCGGCGGCCGTCGCCAGCAGCAGCAGCAACGTGCCGGCCATGCTACCCCCCGCCGCCCGCGCCCCCGCACTCGCCCGCCACCCGCATCGCTCTCAGCACCTGCACAAACATTCACACTCAAACTACTGCATATTGGAAACACTTATCAAAACACTCACAATCTGTGTTTCACTAGACCATCGTTTCTGAACCTGGGGTAGCGACCCTTAGGAGGGTCGTTGTGACCGTGTTGAAATGTATATTGTTTGATTTTTTATTATGTCATGTCTTTAAAGACCAGGGGCCATAAAAATGGCCCGGACTCTTAGAGGACTTGCGTGGGGCCATGAAAAGGGCAACATGTAGAGGCCTCTAGACAAATTTAATGTAAATGTGGCGTGACACTGACCAGGGATTATCCCAGTCAACACCATATAATAATGCACCCAAGGACAAGCTCCGGCCAGTGTAGGACTATTGTGGGAAATGAGAACAAAAAGTACCGGGCTGTTGCGGTGAACTGCTAGTGGCTCTAGGGGTCTGGGAATATGGGGACTATGGCACCTGCCCGTGGCAATGTTCGGGGAACATGGAAAAATGGGCAGATGGCGACTCGCCACATCCTGCATGGGCACCAAAATATGCCATAGAAGACAGGGGCAACATGTGTGTGAGGATGCCTAAGGGTTGAAGAGGGGTGGGCTGCAGGTTCACCGAAGCTACTTCCGACGTTAGGCCATTTATCACTTCTACTCCTGGAGGTTGAGTCTTAAGCTCTAGCAATCTCCATTCCGTGCCGACTGGCTAAGGCAAGCACGGATTCGAGAGCCTTGCTTTGGCCCCCGGAGTCAGGTCCGAGGTGTCGCTTCTCACCTAAGGCCACAGAGCCTTAAAGCGTTTTTTATTTATTGCATGAGTTCAACCTGTTATTCGTAAACCAACGATACGGTCACGGGCAGGAGAGAGAGAGCGGTAGACGTAAAACGTCAAAGCGCGCTGTTGTCGCATGACATTTGGTCATTTGACAGTGAGTCCCTTCAGCGAAGGGGTGCTGAAGCGAAGGCCATTCCAACAGCATGGCTTCCTGCAAGGATTCGAACCAGCACCCTTTGCGTTTCGGACGTCATTGGGCTAATCACTAAAGGCCGATTCCTATATCTTACACACCGTTCATTTGATTTACTATCGGTTAAAATTTGACATAAGCACCATACGAGTTATGTCAAAATTCAACAGGTGGTAGGGCAATTGAATGTATAGTAAGATATAGGAACCGGCCATATGCTACTGCCATGACTGTGCTCAATTTTAGTTTCATAGTAGTTTTTACTAAAGTAGGTACTGTACATGACATACACAGTAGTACACACATGACAAGCGACATTAAAACGAAAGCATGTCTGTAGCTTGTAGAGAAAATGTTAATAGAATTATAGTTCAGTGAAAGCTTGCTCATCACTGCAAAATCTTTTGCTATTGTATGATTCGATTTCACTCATTTCACATGATACCTTTAACGTTTAATTGTTAATATGAATTTCTTTTTCAATAGTGATTGGTTAAGTTAACACGGTGCGGTATTGATATTTTGTTTTTATGATCTAATAATATTTGATTGGCTTACAGCAATTTGACGTTTTAGAAAGCTTAATTATAATCATTCTTAGCAAAAAGGGATCGCTTTTAGTCAAGTATGTATATAATTTAAAAACATGTGCAGCTGTAATATTTTTTAAATGTAATGCGTAATTCTAAACAAACATTTATTCCAATGACCTCGTATGTATGTAGCGTATATGTATGTAAATACCTACATTTTATTCAAAACAATTATTATTTAATAAACTATTTAAGTTCTACCACTATGTTTTTTTTCCAAATTATTTCAATACTTATAACACACTAATTCTATTTGAAAACAAAAATTTCACAGTCATTCACGTACATTCATTTAGTTTAGGCAAGAGAAAACCCTAATAACATGTTTATGATTTTTCAATAATTGTTTAACGATACCCCCTAACACTGCCAATAAGGGTTCCCTTTTCACCAGAACTGCTATGGACCTGGAAAAAATACATACATACATACATACATAACTTCACGCCAGTTCCCTTGCGGGGTAGGCACGAACAACAGAGTGCCATTTAGGCTTATTCTTACACACCTCGCTTGCCTCTTTGACATTCATAACTCTTGTCATGCAAGCTCGTCTGTTCTTAAGGCTCCTGACATCACCTTCTGCTAGTACACGATCAATTTGATCATGGAAGGTGTGTCGTGGCCTTCCACGACTTCTGCATCCATCCACTTTTGCATTGTATATCTGTTTAGTCATTCTTTCATCATGCATTCTTTCCACATGCCCGAACCACCGGAGCATTCCTTTCCTTACCTTCACCCCGACACTCTCTTTCAGACCAACTCTCTCTCTTACTTACCTGGAAAAAATATTTGTCGAAAACAATGTAGTCGAATTTATTTAGCAGGTATTTGTTAAAAACAATGTGCCCTGGACTTGAAAATCAAAATAAAAATGCAATATACCAAAGTAAGTATAATACGACAAGTGTAAAACCCTAAAAGAAACAGCCTCTCTTAAGCACGTACAAGTTATTAATAAAAAAAACCAAAGTGTTTGAACATAAGCACTCGTTGGTAAGTAAAGAAAGTATTACCTATTCGACATGCGTAAACCAAATAATATCTACATAAAAACTGTCGCAATGATTCAACAAATACTTTAAAATCGGTACACATTTAACTGCGCCTGTTGGCATGGTTGGGTCACTTATGTAAATTTTTCATAATTCCATGTTCGTCGCAGGTTGCTCTTAAACTATGTTTACTTAACTGTCACCTAAAAATCGCACTTTAAAAACTAAGAACGGTATTCAGAAATATTGTCGATGTGACAAATTTAGATATGGACAATGACACTGACAAAATGTTTTACGGTAGACCTCACAAACATTTCGATTAGGGTACTAAATATAAATAAATATAAAATATCTTATGTGAGTCTTTGTGTCCGGGGAGGGGGGTGTGGGGGTATTATAGACTACACTTTCCCCGTAGGATAAAATTATATCTTTGCTTCAATAAAGTGTTATCTTTGAAATCAAAATTTTAGAAAAGAGTTTTTTAATCGTCAATAAATTACTGTACAGAATATACACCTTTTTTTCTGTAAATCTATAATGTATTTTACAATATACCACGTTATGCGTTTCAATAGAATCCCTATTAATATTATAAATGCGAAAGTAACTCTGTCTGTCTGTCTGTCTGTCTGTCTGTCTGTCTGTCTGTCTGTCTGTCTGTCTGTCTGTCTGTTCCGTTTTCACGGGAAAACTACTGGACTGATTTAGCTGAAACTCAGTATATATATATATATTTTCGATGCCGAGAATGAACATAGGATATTTATTATCCCGAAAAATGGGATAGTTTCCGGGATAAAAATATATTTGTCTTTTTGTTTGTTATCCTTTTATGGAAAGACTATTGGACCGATTTGGCTGAAACTCGGTACATATATAATTTGAATTCCGAGAGTGGCCAAGGGATACTTTTTATCCCGGATAATGGGATACATTTTGGGATAGATTTATGTGAAGTTTATCCCGGAAACTAGGACTGGTTTTGTGATTGTGTCCATTTCGTCCACTGGGTTTACTGGGTCCACTGGGTCCACTGGGTCCACTTGGTTCACTAGGTCCACTTGGACCACTGTGTCCACTTGGTCCCCTTGGTCAACTGGGTCCACTGGGTCCACTGGGTCCACTAAGTCCGTTGGGTCCACTGGGTCCACTTTGTCCACTTGAACCACTGGGTCTACTTGGTCCACTGGACTCACTGGGTCCACTGGACCCACTAGGTTCACTTGGTCCACTAGGTCCGTTGGGTCCACTGGGTCCACTTTGTCCACTGAATCCACTGAGTCCAGTTGGTCCACTTGGTCCATTTGGTCCACTGGGTCCACTTGCTCCACTGAGTTTACTGGGTCCACTGGGTCCATTTGGAACACTTAGCCTACGGGTCCACTTGGTCCACTGAGTTTACTGGGTCCACTGGGTCCATTTGGAACACTTAGCCTACGGGATCAACTGGGTCCACTTAGACTACTGGGTCCACTGGGCCCACTGGGTCCACTGGGTCCACTTGAACCACTGGGCCCACTGGGTCTACTTAGTTCACTGGATCCAGTTGGTCCACTGGGTCCACTGGGTCCACTTGGTCCACTGGGTCCACTTGGTCCACTTGGTCCACTTGGTCCATGTTATCTATTTTGTCATTTTTGTCAAGTTTTGTCATTTATGTAGTTTACATATAGACGGGGGTGGTATAGTTTGCGATATAAAATGAAGTGAATCTTTCGGGGGCAAATACATAAAAATTTAATACAATGTAACCTGTACTATTTGCTCTTTAAAGAAGAGACACGCACTAGAGGTTGATTCGCGGCGCAGCCGCGGGGTAAACTCTAGTTATTTTATATAAGTAAAAAAACTCTTCTAAAATTGAAAATTTTAATATAACACATGAATAATAAAATAATGAAGCAAAGAGGCGATATGTTACTTATAGACAATAATACAACTCGTAGTTTCAAAGTAGACTTAATAATTATAAATGAAGGAAAAATTTAAAAAGAATACTTTCTTTTTAAATTATTGACAATGTTTTAATGGTGAGCGCTCTTATAGACACACTTTTGAAATTTAGCTAAGAGAATTTAGCGGCATATCTTATTGCTAAATTCCATGCATACAGACTCGGTATCTAGATGAAAAATGACGGACATGAACATCTTATAAGCGTTCCAGTATACGGGTGTCACAGGACCATGCACCGTTTCAATGTTACATGTTCATCTCATGTATCGATTTACACATAAGCTTAAAATTATAGGGTAGTGTAAAAAATAGAGAATGACTTCGGCGTTCATAAAGCGAACCACAGATAACACAGAGTTTTACTACTTACCTGACTATTGACCTATGGTAAAGCTTTTTCACTTGAGCAAAAGACAATTTTGTGGTAGACAATGAATAGTTTGAGAGCAAGTATTGATTCAAGCTAAGCATACAACACCATCACTACTGCGGTAGAGAATTAGTAATAAAATACAAGATTTAGTTTGACAGAACATTGTTTTAAACCTGTTCGAATAAAATTTGAGAGGTATCAGAGAGCTTACTCTCAAACGTCTTTCGTCGCTCGTGTTAGTTTTCGAACTTCTTTTGCTTGTTTTTTTTCCCTTTTTTTATATATAGATATTTAAGTACAGTTTCCATTGTACGTTAAATTTATTTTTGTGTTTTATATAGTTTATTATTGTAGTTTTCAAGAAATCATTTTTCTTTCTTCGATCTAAAATTTCATTGACTCTTTCGGGCTGATCGGACGAAAAAGAACGACGAAAGATTTTTGAGAGTAGGGCTAGGGTTGCCAATCATACTTTATAATAACGTATCCTACTTTATTTTTGGTAAATTACTTTACACTTTTGCATAAAAATGAAGTATGTATAAATACTCTATTTTCAATATTTACTCTGATGCGTAAAATGAAAAACTTATATGGATAATTACTGAACTATTATCGATCCAGCGTTCACTGAAATAGTTTATTCAGTAATGAATCTAAAATGGCGAGAAGAAAGGAACGACATCTATAAATTTAATAAAAAATGAATTGTTTGTTTATTTAAATTTAAATTGGGAATGTAAAGATAGCTTCCAAAAATTTAAGGATAATGAAAAGTTGTCAGTGTATGCTAGAAGCACACAAAAATGGTGTCACCAAGAGATGAAATAAATAAAATGAAAAAAAAACTTTTTTCTTCCAAATACTTTATTTATTCCCTTTTATACTTAGAAAATGTAATACGTTATTTTTATCAAAAATAGTTGGCAACCCTAAGTAGGGCCCAGGTACGCTTAGACCAAAGCGTCAAAGGCGGCAGTCGCTGTTTGCATATACTCGTAAGTATCGAAATGTGATTACCCTTTGTTCACATTATGCGCACTTTTGCGAGGAATCTGGGCAGCGCGAGCGCGCTTATATGTTAACGTGTTGCTCTCCCGCTCACTTGCCGCTGAACATTTGGAGTGTACTTTAGTGAAGTTTTGGAAAATTTCCCAATTCGATTAATTATGTTAGAAATAATAATAGATTCATGCCGTCGTTATTATTAGATATGTTTCAGTTTTGTGTGAATTTTTACATCATAGATATACAATTTTATACCTACCCTCAATTTTTTTTTAAATCGAAACATGAATTTACTGTATGATATATTCACTAATACTCATTCTACGAAACACGATTGATTTTTTATATTCAATTCAATAAATTCAATGAATATAGTAAAAGTTTTCATTTACACTAAGTTCTACCGGAGAACATTTATGAAGTTCATATACTTATATAAATTAAAATTATTACTTATATTAGATTTTTTTACACAATGCTGTACGTGGTAGAGCTATGATGCAATCAAAATCTTGATTACACCTTGTTGGGCTAGCTCGTTCGGTGTGTTACCACGCTGTCACAGAATATCGATGTAAAACTGTTAACGTTGAGCTAATCTTGTATCGTGCGATGAGTGAGAGTTCCAATGGCCCCCTTATCCCATTCCTGCCTCTGATCCCTCTATCGCACCACTTCAATCCCATCCCTCCTATGCCATCCCATCCCAAAGGCTGGCAACGCGTTGCCTTGACCCCTGGTTTTGCAAACGGCCGTAGGCGACGATACCACTTTCCATTAGATGAACCGTCCTGTTTAAGAGCTTCGCATTAAAAAAAATGTATATCATTATGTAGTTTCACTTTGTAGTGGAACACTTACAAGCCAATAGATGGCGTTGTGCAATAATAATCGCAAACGATTCCCGACAGCATAAAGAATATTTACAACAATAACAGACGGGCCTCGGCCTGCAAGACATGACTACAGATATAACTTATAGGTATGACAATAATATAGTCTCGCTGGAATATTATTTACCTTTGAGACGGAGGAGCTTTCTCTACCCATTAGGACCATGCCTGAAGTACTATTCTTCTTGCTTTCTTGCAAATTTTTAATGTTATAAGCAACTGACTGGTTTAAATAAATAATACTTAGGTACTTGAATATGCTGAATAAGAAAATCTAGATGGTAATAATAGTTTATTTGAACGAACGACCGCGAATTCTCTGTAAGTATACCATCATTACCTGCGTTTGTACAAATATTTCTAACTCTCTCCTTAATAATTATACAGATATAAGATTCGCCATGAAGTTGTGATTATTTCTCCCACTGTTATCTTGTGGCGAGCAAATAGCCTTTGTTGATTGGTGTTTCTCCTACAAATGTTAGTACTTTCGTTATAGATGCAAATAGGGTTACCTCGTCAAGGGAGGAGATGGTCAGAAGTATCTTAAGACAGGGTATTCCTCAATTTGGACTCTTGTCCTTGTGCTACATTTATGTTATTTATTTTATTGAATACTAAAGATGTACATTCATTTGTTCTTCTATCCAACATACGGTCTCTGTGGTTGAGCGGGCTCAGCCTGTACCGGCCAAGCTCACTGCAATGTAGAATCTCCGGGTTCATTTCCGACATGGTAAATTTCGTTAACGAATTTTCCGTTAATTACTACGTCCTGGGTATTTGGGATCGGCCCCAGAGTGGTCCGTTGTATATTACCTATAACACAAGCGTACCTACCTTGCTTAGATTAGGGTATACAATGTGTTTGTCTGCCGACTTAAAAAAATGTTATATTTTTTGAAGAAAATATAATGGATTATACGAGTATACGTTATATATAATCATTTTACGAGGTTTGTTGACGTTTTACGCGACATTTATCAAAAGTGTTATTCATAATGGGAATAAAAATGCGAATATAATAAAACTTCTTTAATGAGCCTGTAAATTTTGTATAACTATTATGAATAACGGGGATAAGTATATGTTTATTATTTAAAAAAAAAAAACAAGTTATTCCGGTTATATGAATGTGATACACCTGACCTTTCCTGGTTAGTTACAGAAATCTGGTTCTGTATGAAAACTTATTTATCGTGGAGTGTATGTTGTTATCGATGGCCTTTACTCATAATATAACATGCATGTATTTGAGCGCCATATATTATGTAATTACCTACATTCGGGGCGGTCCTTACCCGGGGGTGCAAGTGAAACGAGACACCCAGGCGGACAGACCTAAAGGGAGCAAGCTGATCCAATTGAATAAAAAGTCACAAGGAACATGGGGATTATTGAAGACCTGACTAAAGACACTTAACTAATTTGTGGGCGCCATATGTATGTTACATCTTCCTGTCAATTTCCATGAATATCACAATTCAGGTGTCTGAGAAAAATGACTTTGGTATACAGACGGATGGAAAGACACGGCAAATGCATAAGGATCCTTCAAAATAAAATATAAACATTAAATGCTATTTTAAATTGTGGATTTGCAAAAACTGACCCCCCGGCGTCTAATGCCCTTAAGACGACGTCTGTAAAGCTAGAAAGGTCAAGTCGGCAGAATCATTCGTTTTATATATCAAAATTTAGTGCTCATTTAGTGTTAATTTAGTGCTGATAACAGACATTTAGTGCTGTGATAGGTGGACTAAAAACGAGAACACTGTTAGCTTTTAATTAAGCTAGCAGTGTACTATTCGTGACCTTCGTGACTGTCGGCAGAATCACTCGTTTTATATATAAAAATTTAGTGCTCATTTAGTGCTAATTTAGTGCTGACAACAGATATTTGGTGCTGTGATAGGTGGACTAAAAATGAGAACACTGCTAACTTTTAATTAAGCTAGCAGTGTACTATCCGTGACCGTCGGCAGAATCACTCGTTTTATATATCAAAATTTAGTGCTCATTTAGTGCTAATTTAGTGCTGATAACAGACATTTAGTGCTGTGATAGGTGGACTAAAAACGAGAACACTGCTAGCTTTTAATTAAGCTAGCAGTTTACTATTCGTGACCGTCGTGACTGTCGGCAGAATCACTCGTTTTATATATCAAAATTTAGTGCTCATTTAGTGCTAATTTAGTGCTGACAACAGATATTTGTGGCAATCGGCCAGATCATATGGTCCTTCTTTCGAGCCGGATATTCCAACTGGCGACCTATTTATACAGTCTGCAACAACCGTATTTTGCCATTTTATGGTTAATTCAAACCAAATTGTAAATTTTCGCATACCTAAAAAGTTAAATAAACAATCATTATCAATCTGCCCATTTACCCGTTTTCTGCCCTTGTTTTTTCTTTTTTGTTTTCTTATAAACATATTACTTCTGCCCTTATATATTTGAATACCCATTCCACATTCCTCAGATAATTACGCAAATTGCTACACGATAACTATTTTTTGGTACGTAGGTAGGTTAATATAACCTCGAGTACGTATTCTGTACTTTATTCAGCACACCTATTCTCGAATACTTGCACTAAACGTGATATCGGATCGATATAATAATATTGAATATTATATTCGTTTCACTCGGTGTGGTTAGCTTGCCGTGCAACTTTTATAGCTTATATATAGCTTCGTGTTTATTAAGACTCAGCGCACACGACAGTTTGATATATATTTTTTTTCCTAATCATTTTTATTTATTTCGTATTTCTTACGTTTCTCTGGCTGCTTTCTTGCGTGTTCTTTATTAGCATTAGTAAAAAAAAAAAAAAAAAAAAAAAAAAAAATTTTTTTTTTTTTTTTTCGTTTGCTTTTCCTTTTCTTATTGTGCACTTCTCATCGTCATGCCTACCAAATCGCAATCTGCCATCTTTATGCAAACCCATAAGTACATAACTTTCCTATTAGAGATAGCTAACCTTATATTAAAAGGAGACAAAAAGTATAGTGTAAACGATTTCATAGGGCGCTTTACAAAATTGGACGATATAAAGGGCAAGTTGGATACAGTATATTATGAGATCTTGGACTCTAAAGACCTTGACGACAAAGTGGAAAAATGGTACTTTGACTACTACACCTCGGCTATAGAAGCATATGAAAAAATTTTGGTGGCAAACATCACCATCAGCTCAAGCATCAAACCAAGCTCGCCCACATTCTCCACGTCTACTGTTCTGCCCAAAATAGATCTACCCAAATTTTCTTCCAAGCTTGAGGATTGGCCATCTTTCATAACAATTTTCAAAAGCCTTACGGACACTGCCGGTAATTTGTCAGGTGCAGTTAAATTACACTATTTATTTTCTTGCCTCTCCGGAGAAGCTCTCAGTATGGTATCACACCTCAAGGTTACCGATGAGAACTACGATGTAGCGATGACAACACTTGCCAATCGCTACGAAAATCGCCGAGTTCTCATTGATAGGTTTATAGATATGATACTAGAGTTACCCCACATCACCACCCGCTCACAAATCAGACAGTTATTTTTAGCCCCTCTTATTTCAACCCAATCGGCGCTTAAAAACCTAAACTTACCACTACATGACTCAGACTACGTCCTAGTGTCAATAGTAGTGCGGAAGTTAAAGGGCGAGCTTCGCACATTATTTGAACGAACGCATGGGTCTTCAGACACTCTGCCCACCTTAAAGGATGTAATCACATTCTTAGAAGACCATGCACGTTGCACAGAAACTGAGACATATAACCCACCCCCCCCTCCCCTCAGCCCGACATACAGACAAACTGAACGTGCTTCTCCCTCAGCACGGTACCAACCACGCGCTTCTGCACCCAGACCAGAAATTCGGCACGTTCGTTTTCAGCCCACTACTTCCGTCCGCCCACCTTTAACGCGCCCTGCATATCCTCTACAAAGTCAAGCGTACCCTGTACAGTACGCTCAAGGATACCCACAGTCTACACAATATTTCGAGCCCATAGCACAAGATTCCGCCCACCCACCAGCACCGACCAATAATTATTACTGCCCTTGGTGTCACGTTAGAGGACACAGGTTGCTGAACTGCGGTGAATACCTAAGACAGCCTACGCAAGGGCGCTGGGATTTTATCCAAGCTCATGAACGGTGCCGTAAGTGTCTAGGACCCCATTACTCTGACGAGTGCAGATCCACAGGACGGTGTAGAGAATGTGATAGCGAGAAACACCATACCACCTTACATCGCAGTGGCTTTGAATCACCCACATATGACAATTCTCACCTCTTGCCCCCACAACTAAGAGGACAAGAACACACCCGCCCAACCACGGAATCAAGAAACTCTTCTCGTCGTAATTCACCTATTAATTCACAACAATGACTACCTGCTACTCACTTACACAATACTACACTACACCCACCCATACCATCGCTACAATATACACCATCCACTACATCACGTAAACAAAATAAATCCCAGTTTCATACTCAGCACTATGATAATAAAGTTTATCATAATAATCACTTGCCCGGCAGCCCTGTTACTTCCTCTGATAAAGCTAACCAAAATGACAGTCATATTTCAGCACATACTCAGCACATTACAGTACACGATCCACCAGTTTTATTACCCACTGTGTCCCTAGAACTAGCAGACAACGCTGGAGTATTTCATAAGGCAAGAGCATTATTAGACAGCGGTTCCATGCTAACCTTGTTAACTAAAACTATGACACAAAAATTACGTTTGCCTGTCGAGCACACAGAACTAAAAATTACAGGAGTCGGTAATCAACAGACTCAAAACTCTAGTTCTTCAACTACCATCACATTCCGCCCTATTCACACCGAAGTCCCAGTAATTAGCGCAAAGGCATACATTCTACCAGATTTGACAGGTCTTTTACCATTAACAATGTTACCTGACGTTGTTCCACTCCTCGACTCGACACAGCTTCCCCTAGCAGACTCGTCTTATCGTTTTCCAGCCGCTATTGACTTGATTTTAGGTTCTGATGTCTTGGGCCAAATTTTGGATGGTAACAAAATTTTTTTGGGCCCCGGCAGGCCAATAGCCTTCGGCACGATCTTCAATTTCGCTCTTTTAGGTCCTATCAATCCAAACTACACAAAGCCTGAGCCTCAAGTTAATTCAGCACTAGTAAATATTGACTGTTTACAACCCCAACACTCAAATAAAGAAATACACTCCGCTCTGGAGAGATTCTGGGAAGTCGAAGAAGTGCAATCAAAGGACAACTCAACCTCTGACGAGTGTGAGGAGAACTTTCGTTCTACCACCACACGTGATCCCACAGGGCGATACATAGTATCCCTTCCCTTTCTTACAAAGGCACCTAAGCTCGGTGCAACCCACGCTATTGCACTACGACGATTCCTTAATTTGGAGCGCAAACTCCAAAGAGATCCTACCCTCCGCTCAAAATATATCGACTTCATGAAGGAATACATTGACATGGGCCACATGGCTCTTTGTCACCCCAGCACATTCAAAGGAAAAGACCATTTTTACGTCCCGCATCATGGCATCTTCAAAGCCAACTCTGAAAAACTTCGCACGGTTTTTGATGGCAGCTGTAAGAGCTCTAATGGTGTCAGTCTTAATGACTGTCTGCACACTGGCCCACCGCTCCAACGTGATATTACTGACATCATTCTAAATTTTCGTACTCACAAAGTGGTCTTTAGTACAGACATCCAGATGATGTTTAGAAATATACTAGTTCACCCAGACCACAGACGGTTCCAACTCATTCTATGGCGCTCTTCTCCAGATCAACCTCTGCTCACTTACGCCCTGTCCACTGTCACGTATGGCCTACGACCCAGCCCCTTCCTCGCCAATCGATCTATTATACAGCTGGTCACTGATGAAGGTCACCGTTTTCCCCAGGCTGCACAGGTTCTTACGCACTCCATATTCGTGGATGACATTCTGACTGGGCATGATTCAGTTGACAAGGCAATAGCTCTGCAGACTGAACTCATTGAGTTACTAGCCCTAGGGGGATTTCATTTGCGAAAGTGGACCTCAAACTCTCGTCAGCTTTTAGAACGCTTCCCGGATGATCAATGTGACATACCCAAGGATTTTGATGTTGTACCCGACTCCAATGCAATCAAGGTACTTGGTATGCAATGGATACCACAAACGGACGAATTTACATATCACATTTCGGTACCTACACTGGAAAAATTTACCAAAAGGTCAATACTCAGTACCATCGCTCGTTTATACGATCCTAGTGGATGGATCAGCCCAGTTATTTTCCGCGCAAAACTGCTCATTCAGCACCTATGGACTCTAAAGTTAGACTGGGATGAATCGGCTCCCAATGATGTCACATTTCAATTTCAGCACATTTTTGAAGACTTACCTCTACTCTCTGCTCTTCGACTCCCCAGAACAATTTGCACCAGCAAAGATTCCACCTACACCCTACACGGTTTTGCCGATGCATCCGAATCCGGATATGCAGCCGCAGTCTATCTTCATGAAACGAATATCACGGGTCAGGTACACGTCAGACTACTTGTTTCTAAATCCAAGGTAGCCCCCATTAAAACCCGACAGACTATACCAAAGCTGGAACTTTCAGCTGCACACCTCACTTCGCTGCTCATTTCTCGCGTCTCTGTTCAACTTTCTGCCCACATTACCATTCAGCAACACTTTTGTTGGTCAGACAGTACTATCGTACTCGCCTGGCTTAAAACTCCTTCTCAATCCCTACAGGTCTTTGAGGCCAATCGAGTCTCTGCCATTGCAGCCAATCCATGTAACCCTACTTGGAGACATGTACCCTCAGCTCTTAACCCTGCCGACTGTGCTAGCAGGGGAATATCAGCACAGGAACTCTTAGCCTATGACCTATGGTGGTCGCCTACTTGGCTCAAGGCCCCACCTGATACCTGGCCCACGATGCCCCCTGCTTTGGGTCATCACGTACTGCCTGGTCTAAAACCAAGAAAAATGGTAGCTCACATCGCGGTTCCTGATCTAGACACGGATTTACTCACGAGATTCAGCTCCTTAGACACACTTGTAGGCGTAACCGCATGTATTAAACGTTTTGCACACAATTGCTTGGTATCTTCTCACTCTCGCATCGTTGGTCCCATTACCGTAGACGAACGTAAGAAAGCGCTCTTACACTGGGTACGCTCAGTCCAACAAAATATGTTCGCTGAAGACATCCACCGACTGCAAACTAACAAATTATGTACAGTGCGAATACAACGCCTCTCGCCCTTTCTCAAGGATGGTCTTCTTAGAGTAGGAGGGCGCTTGTCCAACTCAGCCCTTAGATATGACACACAACATCCCCTCATCTTACCCAGTTCAAGCCCCCTTGTGGACCTAATTATAGATCATTTCCACACTATACACTGCCACCCGGGCGCAGATACACTACACGCACTACTCCGTCAACAATACTGGATTTTATCTGGAAGGCGAGTCATTCGTCACCGTGTCTTTAAATGTGTACGCTGTTTTAGGCATCGAGCTCAGCCGAATCCCCCTTTTATGGCCGACCTACCGGCTGATCGAGTCAGCCCACAACCGGTGTTTAGTCAAGTGTCCACGGATTTTGCCGGACCATTCCTAATTAAATCAAGTACTCTACGCAATGCCAAACTTCTCAAAGGCTACTTTTGTGTTTTCGTTTGTCTCGCCACCAAGGCAGTGCACTTAGAGGCTGTCTCGGAACTTTCTACGGACGCCTTTTTTGCGGCATTGCAAAGGTTCGTTAGTCGGCGCGGAATCCCTACCCTAATTCGCTCTGATTGCGGTACAAACTATGTCGGCGCAAGAAATCAGCTCATAGAAGTACAAAACTTCTTAAAGGCCAATGATGATAGAATTACGCACAAGCTAGCCACACAGCAGATCACATGGTTGCTCAATCCGCCCTCAGCTCCTTCTTTTGGCGGTCTGCACGAGGCAGCCGTGAAATCTACTAAGCAATTACTCTATCGCGTATTAGGTGAGCAGCATCTGACCTTTGAAGAATTTTCTACACTCTTAGCCCGTATTGAGGCCGTTCTCAACTCTCGACCACTCTGCCCTCTGTCTTCAGACCCTACAGACTTCGAAGTCCTAACCGCTGGTCATTTCCTTATAGGTCGCCCACTTACCGCATTACCCGAACATTCCCATGAATCCTCTCCTCCATCAACCCTACGACGTTTTCGCTTAGTGCAAGCGTTGGCTCAGCGATTTTGGACCTTGTGGTCGAAATCCTACCTGCACACTCTCCAATCCCGATCTAAATGGACTACGGAAACCAGTCGACCCAAGATTGGTGAGCTGGTACTCATAAAGGAGGATAATCTTCCCAGACTCCAGTGGAAGATGGGAAGAATAAAGAAGATTCTGCCCGGAAAGGATGACGTCGTCCGAGTCGTAGAACTCAGCACCAAGGATGGCAGCTTAACGAGACCAGTCACAAAGATTGCTCGTCTTCCCCTCGACGACAACAGCACTTAGTCAGCACTATAAATGGGAGCCGTCACCTTTTCCCCGGGCCCCAGGATGTTCACGCCACCGCGTAACGAACGATGATTCCCCGAAAAAGTAATTTACCCCGCACTTCCGCGTCTCAACGATCAGTCTGAATCGATCCGTCGTAAAGACATTACATTAACTTTCCAATTTTCGAAAATCTTCGAGTTTCTTAGAGAGATTTTTTTTTTAATCCTTTGCTACAACAACAGCACTAATTGAGCACTGAATAGTGACGTCTTTAAATTCCATTAGTTTCCGTTTTAAAGTCTTCTTCTAGCTCTTCCGACTGCTGGCGTCGTTATACTAGCAGTAGTAGATTTAAAAAAATAAAAATAAAAATTTTTTTCAAAAATGTTTTGCTGTACTTGCAGCACTAATTTAGCACTAATTAGTAACTCTATTCAATTTCACCAATATCGATTTTAAAGTCATCTAGCTCTATGATTGCTCGTGTCGTTATGTCAGCAGTAATCTATACTTTACAGAAAAATCTGCGGAGTGACGCTTGCGGACCGCGTTCGTAATACCGAAGTAAGAAAGAGCGTTGGTCTGAAAGAGAGTGTCGGGGTGAAGGTAAGGAAAGGAATGCTCCGGTGGTTCGGACATGTAGAAAGAATGCATGATGAAAGAATGAATAAACAGATATACAATGCAAAAGTGGATGGATGCAGAAGTCGTGGAAGGCCACGACACACCTTCCATGATCAAATTGATCGTGTACTAGCAGAAGGTGATGTTAGGAGCCTTAAGAACGGACGAGCGTGCATGACAAGAGTTATGAATGTCAAAGAAGCAAGTGAGGTGTGTAAGAATAAGCCTAAATGGCGCTCTGTTGTTCGTGCCTACCCCGCAAGGGAACTGGCGTGAAGTTATGTATGTATGTATGTATGTAATCTATACTTAAAAATTGAAAAAAACAAAATTTCGATGAATCTGTTTGCTTGTACGGGCAGCACTAATTGAGCACTAAATTATTAGCTGATGTGCCTCTCTCTCCAACTGTCTCATAGCGCGGTCACGAATAGTACACTGCTAGCTTAATTAAAAGTTAACAGTGTTCTCATTTTTAGTCCACCTATCACAGCACCAAATATCTGTTATCAGCACTAAATTAGCACTAAATGAGCACTAAATTTTGATATATAAAACGAGTGATTCTGCCGACAGTCACGACGGTCACGAATAGTACACTGCTAGCTTAAATAAAAGCTAGCAGTGTTCTCGTTTTTAGTCCACCTATCACAGCACTAAATGTCTGTTATCAGCACTAAATTAGCACTAAATGAGCACTAAATTTTGATATATAAAACGAGTGATTCTGCCGACTTGACCTTTCTAGCTTTACAGACGTCTTAAGACGGGGCCTTACCTATATTAATTAAATAAAAAAATAATACTTACTTAATTATATTATGTACCTAGGTATGTTTAAAACTTACAAGCGAGTTAATTCTAGTAGGTTTTTAATAAGAATATTAAATTGAATTGTTATTTATTTCTTTTTAACCTTAATTGTTGAAATTCGGTTACTTTAGAATCCCTTCGCTTGCCAGACCAATATATTCATATACCGAATATAAAAGCAATATTTAAGATGTATGGCAACCCTAATGACAGTGTATCTGAAGGGACGCATGGACATGATCAGTTATATGTTTATTCAATAGCTTCCTTTGATTTTTCTAAATAATGACTGCAATGTCGTTTATGCATTGATTTTGCCAATGTTGTGTACAGAAAAGCCAGATGATATAAATAAGAAATAGAAGGTAAACGAGCAATTTGGCCGGTAGTTACTAAAAAGTCTGCCATTCTAAAATACTATACATTTGTACATATTTAAACAGAATTTCATAAACAACTAGATCCTTTGAATTTAATAGCAAAACTTTTTATTTTTTAAACTCTTGTGTAAGTGTTGTGAATACTTAAAGTAATATTGTAGGAATCAGAGTAAATATTTATTTGTAAATAAATATTATATGCTTATCAATTTGTTATATATCTTATACCGGAATCTACCATTTTCAGGAGGGGTAGATTTCTGCCCGATCATAATATTATGGAATATAAACTTTATTAATTGTTATGGTGTTTTTCTGTGCTGTTCTTCAATAATCGATATTATAAAATTCTAAACATGCTGTATACAGATACTGTAATGTAATGTACAGACATTGAAGCTATTTAAAAAAAACTACTCGAATAGTCTATACAAACGACGGAGATAAGGATGCATTTTTTTAGATTTTTTCTCTGTTTTTTTTTTTATTTTTTATTGCAGAAGATCAGCAGACAGGCAGACGGCCCACTTGATGGAAAGCGGTTACCATCGCCTATGGACATTTGCAACACCAAAGTTGCTACAAATGCGCTGCTGCTCTCTTAAGGGAGACTGGAACCTGGTCACTAATGCCGGAACACAACTCAAGGTTGTTATGGCGACATACTTTAGACCAGGGGTGGTAGCCATCCAGTCGGGCAAATGCCCTACCACCTGGCTGTGGGTTGTTAAGTCGCCTCTTACGACAGGCCGCCTGGCCGCAGGAAATTGTATTCTTTCTCCGTTCCTGCACGGATAACAGGAATTTGTTCGGGATTCACGTAAAAACTAGGACTCATTTTGATGTATTTTCGCTGATCGACAGCAAATTCTTAGACTTAAAATTTGCGTTACCTTTTATACTGGAAATCACGCGGAAATTTTTCTGGGAATAATTTAAAATGGCCAGTTAAAAGAATCGAATTCCAATGTGATTTTTTCATCCATCTCTAGCAAATTTTATGTAATAAAATGTGTGATATCTATTATCCCAGGAATCTCGCAGGAACTTTCTCGGGTTTACAGTTATACGGGTGCATAAAAATTAGCTTATTCCGACACAGATTTCACTAAAACGAAAGCTTACGTTCTTTTTAAATGCTGCAGTACTTTGTGTCTCGGGAATCCCGCGGGAATTTTAAGTCAAGCGTGGACAAAGTAGCGAGCACATCTTAGTAATTATATAAAATGTACAAAATAATGGTTAGAAATGAGTAAAAGTTTTTAACAAGCATTGTTTGTGTGAAAAACCTTAACTGATTTTTTAAACTACAACAAGAACTCCTTCGTAGAAGTTTAGGTGAAGACGTAATTAAGCTTAAGTTAGGTTTAAGAACTCGAATTGTAAAATATTTAAAACCGATTTAAAAACCTTTAACCAGAACCATAAAGCGTTCTTAGATGGCCTTTGTGGTTGAGTGAGCTAAGCCTTAGCTGACCAACCTCACTCTAACAAAGAGGTTCCGGGTTCGATTTCTGGCATGGTAAATCTAAATGATTTTTCTGTTATTTATTACAGTCTGGGTGTCTGGGATCGGCCCCAGAGTGATCCTCTCTATACTCCTAACACAAGCGTAACTTGCTTAGCTTGAGGATATACAATGTATTTGTCTGCTGTTATTTATATTTATTTATTCTTAGAATTAATTAAGTAGCTACTTAATTGTTATATAATCTGTCTTTGTAACATGACTATTGTTCCTATTACACTGTACTAATAGTATAATTTATTACTGCTAGGCAAATAAGATATGTAAATATATTGTTCAGTATGTCAGTTTTCTCATATTATTTTAATTAAGGTTTAAATGAGAAAACCTTAATAGACTTACTTACATGTTGTAGATTAAATAATGCTTTACAAAATAATGGTTCTTTGGTGTCTAGTGTTAATTATTTCTCAAGATAATCATTAACTTGTTTAATTTAATATCAATCTTAAACGAAGTATTTAAGTAGCGGAGTTTTTTAAATTTTGAATGGTAGTTCCTATATTAAAATTAGCATAAATAAGCGCATTCTGGTATAAGCTTATACCAGGAAGCGTTTATATGCATCAATCAAGTGATGAATTAGGTATGCACGTTGATTTTTATTTATTATTTTATCACAAAGAACTTGGATATGTATTTGTAAACCCTAAAATTATACTAATGCTTAAGAACTAAGAGAAAGGGTCTTTTAAGTAAGTAAAACTTTCGAACATAGTTTTTTATGTTAGATTCCCGTTTCATTTTTTTAAATGTTTAAAACTTTAATAACATTAACAAAAACAACATATAAAGTTAATTCAGAAGATACATTTGTATGTACCTACATATTACGCATAGCTCAGCTGAAGTTCATAGTTTATATATGAATTATAAAGATTTCTATAATGTTAATACCGGAATTGTAGCACAATGACATTTAAATGAAGCGAATAAATAAATGAATATTATCTATACATACTTCATCTTGTAACTGCTTTAGTCCTAACTCATAATTTTAAAACGGAACTTTTAAACCAAAACACCTTATACCGTTCATAGAAGCCCAAGCACATGGTGTTTAGTTCTATTTTCGCATAAAATACAACTTTAATTTTAATACAACTAAGTAGGACGAACCTTAACCACTCAAATTAGAGCCCTAATAATACCCCATCTTGGTAATATGAACGATAGTTTCTTAACTATGCTGCAGCTCTAATTATGTCGTTTACTAAATAATATGCTTATTTGCCAAGGTATATAAACTGCATTTGCATAGCAGCTCATTCCAGCCTTTTATACTATCTTCTGTGTAACGTGTTGTTTCGTCAAACATGTTATGAATTTATGGAGTTTCACTGTGAATTTTTAAATTCAAATTCAAAATTTCAAAACTTTTTATTCAAAATAAGTTCCACTGGAGAACACTTTTTGAAGGTCATGTATATAGGTTAAAATTTAATTTTACTTCCTAGTCTATGTACACCGCTTCGCAACGTGTTATTGCTGTTAAGCGGCAAGAAACTCCCCAGCAACACATTTTCTAAAAATTGTTTTTCTTATTCTATTTATATCTCAAATTCTTTTTTTTATAAGTTTTATACAAAAGCATGTTACAGAATGACTTTTGAAGAATTAATGGAGTTTAGTATGTGTTGTCATTATCACGAGGCAATTTTTTTTGTTGTGCATTCTTTGTTACAACTTCATTAATTCTTCGAAAAGTTGCTGTATATTCCTGTACAAAAAAGAAACTGGGATAAATATTTTTTTAGCTACACGCGAGAAAGAGGAGTTTCTTCTTCATCTTCTTCTTCTCTTCTCCTTAAGCATCGATAACATGTTGCGAAACGGTGTACGTAGAATAAGAAGAGTAGCCTCATTTTTAACTTATACGTATGTAATTATTCCAAAAATGTTCTCTAGTAGTACATATTTTTCAATTTAAAAATAATGCATACTGAACTTGTCGTGGACTAAACAACCGGGCTGGATACTAAAATAACTCCAAGCTTGCTTTCATTTTCATATATAATTTGATATTGTATTAAAGTCACGTAAACTGTTTAAAGCTCTAGTCCAATTTACACAATCCCTTATTAGTCTTCCATTACTATTTACTTAATTAAAGTTCTTTACAGCTGGCGCCACACTTTATTGCTGCTTTTAGTGCATAACAAGTGATAACATTATAGAGAAATAGACGGTTGCCTAACAGACAGTTTTTATAAAACAAACATATTCAGCGCGACCTTCTTCAAATAATCTGCAGAGACTATTTTTACATAAAATAATAATCACCTTGTTAGTAGAAAACGTAAGGCTACATTCACAAGGAGTCAAGTTTTTCTGGATGTATCTTTTACCGTATAGGGCAGAATCGGATGCTGTGTTCACATAATATTCGGTTTTGCCGGTACCATGTGTATATGCCATTCGATTTTTTCTAGGAAAACGCTCAGTCACCTACTAACATTTGCAAGTATCCTACTGTCCCACTGCGTCCGCCCACTACTCAACTTGCCGTACCTCATATTTTGCGGCATTCGGAAAAAAAACCGCATCTACGCTCATGTGAACGCATTTATTAAAATGCTATTACTACTAAACCGTATTCGATTTTTAAATATCTTACTTTAATTAACATCAAATACATACAGAGGTCTCAGCAGAAGTCCTGCCCTGAGAAAGGAAAAATCTAGAATCCAGTTACAGCGCCACCTACCAGATCTTATTGTGAATCTAAATCACGCCGGGAGTCACTCAAACATACATAAAATTTCATCAAAATTGTAGAACCTTTTAAAGGTTACATTATTGAAGTTTTAGTAGGTATTGCTAATTTTTATATAGCATATATATATATATATATATATTAATATGGGATAATTTAGCATTATAATGATGAAAAAATTTTTGAAATCGGTCCGGTAGTTTTTGAGTTTATTCGTTACAAACATACATAAATACAAATCTTTCATCTTTATAATATTACTATATATTAATTAAAAATATTTTATATTTATTTAATTACTATATATTAGATTTTTCAAATCTATACATATAATAAAATTGTAGAAGTCAAATTTCTGTACAATGAAAAAAAAATGCTAGAAACCGATTCAAGGGGATGTAAGAAGTAAAATAGAATTAATTTAGATTTTTTCAAATTTTTTGTTTCTGTGTTTGTCTGTCTGTTTGTACCGGCTAATCTCCGAAACGACTGAACCGATTTAAATTAAAATTTGTATGGTGGTAGCTTATATCCCTGGTCAACATATAGAATACTTTTGATCTCGAAAAATTAAAGAGTTCCCGTAGGATAGTTAAAAAACCGCACCATGCGGACGAAGTCGCGGGCATCAGCTAGTATTTAATAATATTTATAAACGTCTTCCGCTTTGTGTAAAGAATCAAACAAAAGTTAAATGAAATTAACTTTATATCATTGTCGCATTCCCATAAATATAGTACGTATCTATTTATTTCTTTCTGCTTGATATCAGCTTTAATTGGTTTTTTCTTGTCAGATTTTCCTTTTCCTTGAGGTTTTGCCCTTGGTGGGTGCCTTAAAGCCTTAGTTTTGATGCTATAGGCATGTAGTTATTAAATTTCACTAATTTGTTACGCTGAAGCTAAGCGATCGAAATAATTCTGCTTTTGCAGTTACAAGGCTGACTCGAGGCAACCATCTATTTAACTGACAGTTAAGAAAAAGTACAGATCAATAGGTAGTCGTCCATTTAGCCTCGGTTTACCCATCAATAATTACAATGCGTATCAGTATACAGGAAAGCATTGCATATCGATTAAGGAATCTCTTCTGTGTATTAGTTAAAATCAAGAATATTATTGTATAGTTTTAAAGTAATTAATACTTTGTCACATTTTGCAATATATCCAAGCCGAAACAATTAATTAATATATCGTGGGTTTACTCCGAGAACTCATTAACTTTTATATATAAGGTACCTCTAATATGACAGTTAATGACTTCTTATCGTAAACCGACGATATACTCCTATAATATGTATGTAGATTGATCTTTAAGAATCTCAACTAATAAATATTCATATGTCTATGTGTATCTAAATAAAATAACCCATGTTTTAGGAAGTCTGATTCCTATCAAGCTTTACAGTTGATCTATTTTAACAACTGATAGGTCATACAATTGATAGGTTTCATATCAAATCAGTTACTGCGCAGCGCTCTGAAACTAACATAGATGTCAATCCTGCCTTGACTCACTGGTGTTATTTATTATTAGTTCTAAAACTATAATCGGGCGGGCCTACGAGAAAACTTTTATAAAATTCAATGACAATAACTGATGATACATACTGTCAGTCTATGCATCGAATATGTAAGCCTCAAGAGAATAACTAAAACTACAAAACTCCGGCTCTTTTAGTGTTTCAGAATTATAGCATATCATATTAGGTATTATATTAATCACTTACCGACGGAACATCTATTCCAGTTCATTAGCTTACCTGAAAACATAAAAAAATATTATAGAAAAATTAGCAAACGAAGAATTGGTACAATTATTTTATGTGAACACGTTACACATTTATACTTGTGCTACCTGCTATCAAGTTTTTACGTGACTAATCAGATTAACGTGCGATATATCACTCACACCGTCATATTAGTTAGCAGTCATAGCAATCTATCAACGGCTACTGGCCACCCAGGCAATCATCGAGTCATTAGTTGCGCACTGGGAGACTAGTGTACAACAAATCTATGGTTTATATTCTATATTAGGTAGTAATCTATAATTATATTAATACGTGAAGCAAAAATTTTGTACTCTTTTTTACGAAAATTGCGCGGGCGGAGGAGTATGAAATTTCGCACACTTATAGTTTATGTAAAGAAGCGACTATTGCTAATATTTAAAAAAAATTATGCATAAAAAATCCATTAAATCAATTAAAAAAATATTACACATACTACCATGTATTTGACACACACGCGCATAATATCTATCTATTCTTTTGTTTATTGTTCAAGTCAAATTAACAGTGTAGCTTTGGCGAAACCTGTAATTATAGAAATATAGTCTTTGATATTAATTATTATGGTCGAATTTCGATATTTGACATTATAATCAGGTTAAATTGAAAATAATTTCCGAATGCACAATAGGTTATACAGCCGAAGAAAAATTGACTTATACCAGGTATCATCACAATTAATTAATTAAAAAAAATTCTAAATTCATAAATACTAGATTTTAGAATTTGTTAAATTGGGTTAAACGTTCTTTGCTGGAGTGTGTAATTTCGCAATGTTTATATCCTAAGTGTTTTATGTCTCATGTTATTTGATATCTTCTAAGTAAGCATGCTCTCAAAATAAGTTAAACATCAAGCGACATTGCGATCAAACGTAAATCTATAAAAAAAAATCGAAAACACTTTTAAATTAACACAGAAAACTAATAGTTTTCGATAAGCAACAAGTTACTCAGTGCGTATTCCACTTATGAGGTGACGATATAATCACCTTTTGATTAAAGATATACCGCGAAACGATTTATTATTCAAGTTAGTACCGTACTGGATCGAAGAGGTCAAAAGGTGGAATAGTCAGAACATTACTGATCGACATAGATGTAAAATTGATTGAGCTTTAATGACTTCGACTTAAAAATTCGAAGCAAGCTTTGATGGATAGACCGTAATTTAATGAATAGAAAGATTTAGAGTACATACTTGACTTTTTTTACAATTTCATTGAACTCTTACTGAAGTTATTTTTTCTAAATTTTTTTTTAAATGTGTATTTCATTATTATTTTTTTTATACTATTGAGATATTTTCTTTGGGAAATATGATTTAATACGATAAAAGAACAGTAAAAGATAATAATATATTTAATTATACTACCATATCCGGCCAAACCGAATAGGAAACCGTAGTGGGTACTAGGTGGGTGTACCTAGTACCCAGTTTGGTACGTTTGGTCTCCTCGAAAAACAGAAAAATAGAATTGTCATAATTAGTCACTTACAATTCTTCTCTTCTCTAATAATTCTTACTCTGATAAATTAGGATCTATTGGAATATCGTGTATTCAAATATCCACTTTTTAATTTTCATACATTTCAAGCATGACAGAAATCAAGCATACTAAATGGGGCTGGGACTTTAATTTTTTTGAGATTAAAATAACTATTTTTATGTTTTTCCAAAATAAGAAATCAGAAATCAGAAATTTTTGAGTCATGGTAACTCTATCTCTTGTTCATACTTCAGTACAAATTCATGTTGCATGCATATTTCCTTCTCTTTTTGTATACTAGTATGCGTAGACAGAGAAGTATGTATGTATGTCTATCTCTGTCCCATCCCAATTATGACTGACTTCACGAAGATGCCGCCATTGTGTCGTTGAATTCGTTTGCTGTGTTAAATAGACACACATGTAAGAAAACATAAATTTTGGGCAAGTGCAGTGAGTTGTTGAATCAAATTAAATGGCGGCCGCCTTCAACAGCGATTTTTATTGTTTAAATGATTGATTGAGCTGGCTTGAAGATATGTGCAAGATATATACTTATGAAGCCAAGGTGGACGTTTTTAGTCGACATGGTTTCGGGTGAGCTTATATAATAGTCTATTGTATTTATTTATTATAATTCAACAAACATTTACACAACAACTAAAGACCACAAAATTATACTATTACCTTCAGCGGTTTCGTGTGTACGGAATATCCGGGTTTTTTTTTAGCTTCAGATCCGCGCACACAGTCATAATATGAAATGGGAGGTTTGTTGAATCTGAGGTTAGGTTATCTTTAGACCAAAGCCCACGAGCCGAGCGAGCGAAGCGAGCGGTAGCGGCCGGCGAGAGTCGGTCTACGGCTCATAGAAATGCAAATATTGACCAGTCATTGTAAGGGCCGACTACCGTATGTCTGGCATAAAGTATTTGTATTTGTAGATACGTATAGGCGTCTCACATTGTCACTGATACTGTTAGAATCAACCTCTGTAAATAGTTTACTTTTTATCATTTTACACTTTTTTTTAATTTAATAATTTACTTTTTATTCAGTAAAAACATGTAAAAGTAACAGAGTATAGAAGACAATAATCATTTTACACTGTCGCACTTCTTTTATTTTTATCTGGTCCTTGAAGCCAGATGTACGATTAAGATACACTAAGTAATTGTCGTGCCGGATGGTGACCGCACTTGGCCAGGCAGTATTCTCCGAGGAGGATCGGGGTCCCTTCAGTGCCCCGCACCAGCTCATCATACAACCTGCGGTGGAGGGCAATGGCATACATCACATGTTTTTCCTCTTCTTCGCAGATGCATTAGCAGTTCCTTAGACTTCCATTGAGCTCACAGCTGGGGTTTTCCCACAGCGCTACGATATGGAGTTTTTCAAAAAGTGTGTCATAAAATTTCTTCCAGGTCGTTGATAACATCTCTCGTGTTGCAAACGTTCATAGACGACGGTAATCGCCTTCCATCAGGTGAGTCGTCAGCTTGTCTGCTGTACACCAGCTAAAAAAACTAATTATTCCGATTTATGTTCACTAATGAAATAGGTTTGACATTCTTGTCTTCACTTAAATTGAATCTTCAGTTAAACCTAAATGCTTCTAAAACACTTTGCAATGTCTACTCGAAGTATAAAACCAGCTTGTAAGTCTTTAAAAACCGCACTTTGTTCGTTTGCATGTTTATGCAAATTTTACTTGAATTAACAAATAATCGGTTGAAGTCATTTCTATTGTTTAGATAATAATTTACTGACGAAATTAAGTCGACATCCATTATGAATTTTTATTTGTTAACTACTTGTCTTTAATTAATCTATACAGATAAATGAAATTGAAGTGTCTGTTTGTAATGTCAAACTAACAGCTTTTTACTAAATGCATATGAAAATATGTACGGTATACATATCAAAGAATCATTTTTTTAAATGACTGTCGGTCTGTCTGGATGTTCTAGTTAATCTCTGAAATGGCTGGATCGATTTTGACGGGAATTTCACTGGCAGATAGACCCGGTGATTATATAAATTGAATTTTTTGAATTTTTGTATGTCTGTCTGTTAGAGCATCACGTATAAACTACTGAACGAATTTAGATGAAGCTCGACATAGAGCTATCTTACATCCCGGGGCGTAACTTAGGATACTTCTTATCCTGATAAATGACCTGGTTTCCGTGTGATAGACGATAATAGCGAAAAAGACGGAGCTGCGACCGCATCTTTTTTGGAAACTACTGAACGTATATGAATGAAGCTCGACATAGTGCTGGTTTATAAGCTGAATTAAGACTTAGGATACATTTTATCCCGAGAAAAGACGTCGGTTACTTGGAATAGACGGATTAGCAAAATAGATGACGTTAAAATCGCGTTTTTTCAATTCACTAACTAATACCTACGTACTCAAAAACAACACGTCATTCATTGTATTACTTCAAATCGGGTTGGCTTCGGCTTGACTATATTATTTGCTGGCCAGTTGTTTAAACTATATAGACTTAGATTCTTTATTACTGTAGTGAATTTAACAAGAAAGAGTAAATTTTTAGGTGTAAAAAATTACAGAATATAACCTTCTTTAACGAAATATGTTATTTATAGTAAGTAATAATATCCCATCAGAAATTATTCTTCATATTTCATAAGTTTTGTTTTAGTTTACCATCCATAGGCACTTAGTTCCTTAGCCTGCTATTATACATTCTTTAAAAGATAAAAATGATAAATATTGACAAATAACGTATGTGTATATATATAATAATTTAGCTATGATTTTTAAGCGAATTTCACCATCGGTTATATGAATTATTATTGAAGGTTTAAATATATAAAAAACCTAATTATTTTTTATGTAAGCATCTAGGATTTTTTACGCATCGTAGCCGCGGGGAAAACTCTAGTTTTATAGAAATACAGACAACTGTAAAAACAAAGGCTAAATTCACACATCTTATCCTCAAGTTAAATATTAGAACGCAGAGAATAAAAAATATTATGCAAACGACTATCAAGAGCAGAGCTTTTAAATGTCAAAATTATTCCATAATACAACAATAATTTGCATAATGGACCTTTTATCCGTTTTCATTATGCATCCATACTTTCCATAGTTTTAAACCCTAATAGTTCGGATCGTTTTGGTCCGTAATTCCTATAATAGTCCTGTACTGACCGAGGTTTGTCCTTGGATAAAGTATACAGGGATAATCTTCTATCAGTATCACTCTACATTCATGAATTGTCTCTGATACAGCTAGTCAGCTGTTATTTATATTTACTTTTTGTTTTCGGATAAAAAATAGATTATAATCTTTATGTTGCTGCTATATCTTGGATAATATTTAAATAAATATTTTATGTTTTAATTAAATATTTTTACCTTTATTACTTTAGTAACATCATTTAGTTTTTTTTGTAAATCATAAATATAGGTAGGTACATAAAATAGCAAAAGACGATGATTACAAGTTAACGATACCTGAGGGCTTATATCTAGACAAGGAAACAAAGGAGCTTATGGGTACGCGTGCATAAGCAATGCATGCGCACCTATTTCTACATCCTGTAGTGGCATTTTAACTTATCCGAAGTGCGATCGCGTCTGTCCAAAATAGGCTAAATCTGTAAGCTATAAATGTGAGCAAATTTTTGAAATTTAAGATTTAAGCTCAGAATACGTAGTGGTCGCTGTATCCTTTAAATTTTTTTGACATTACTGCTATATTACTAGACTAGAATAAAGACGTTTGAATGAAAATACTACTTTGATTTATATTGTGTTATTATTGTAAGTCCTGTTTTTTATCATTATCTTTTAAGAAAAATAAATGTAAATAAATAAATGTTAGTGTCAGTGACCATATCGCGCAGATGCAGCTATGGGTTTAATGCGATATTGTTATTAATTGTTAATGAAGTTAAATATTGACATTGATAACGTATGTACAGTCGCGGTATGAACAGGTCCGCCAATTTTCAAATCGATTCATTTAACGTTCGGCAATCACACGTTACCTTTTCGAACTAAATTACAGAACAGACTATTCAACAAAACAACTATTTTTTAACTGTTTGAAAACAAAGTTTAAAATTACTTAGATCAAAGTTGTTTAATTTTCTATCTTGTCTAAAAATATTGTTTGGAGATGTAAAACCTTTATATTGGTTTTAATACTTATGATAAGCGTAATCATCATATACTCTTTATTTCTGATGATTAAGACTATTGTTAATCTCAGTGTCTGCCATTTTCAATATTGCACGTTTCTATATTTTATAAATGTAACAAAACGTAATTATTATTCAAATGTTGTTACTATTTCTTGTACTTGTGCAAGTAAAAGTCGACTTTAAGGTGACGAACCTTTTCATACCGGGACTGTACATAAACTAATCTAGCGACAGCCACAAACTATATAGAACCTTATCCCACATGGAACAGTGACATTATAATAAAACGTTTTCGATTTAATTCAGTTAAATTTATTAATTGTATTACATTATATTCTATAGGTATATTGTAATTAATGACTATGTAAATCTCAAATTTAGATTTAGTCACTTGACAAAAATGGCCATGAATCATTCATTACACCTGTATTGACTATCCAACTTTTCGGAAACTCTTATTTATATAGCTCCGTTTTTGTTAAAGTTCTTAAACCATCTCAAGTGCACTTTACTTGCTTCACGGCAATGGTAAGTATTTACTTAGACACTGTCGCTATTTGTCAGAAATTAGTTTGTATTTGATCAAATATAAAAAAAAACGTCCAGTGATACTTACTACAGTTTTATAACTAGATATGCTTTACCGCTATCGTGGATGTTTCATTAAAAGTGTTGCCTTCATTATAATTTTGCATGTCCTTTTCAGGTCATCTCTAAACATGAAAACGGTTTCTGTTATGTGAAAATGTTGAGATTTTGAAGATAACTTTAAGTTTATCGATCTTACAGTTATGAGGAAGAGATGTTGGCGCTCTAAGTGTGTTCTACTGTTTGTACAAGGGTACGTACTATGTTACCCATTTTTTTACAATGTTTAACCCCAAATCGTACCCGTATATCTGTAGTATATGCCAAGACCTGTATACCCGTAGTATATGCTCCTCTAGTTTAATTACAGTCGTGCTAAACGCTGCGTGCCATATTCGAATATAGTTCGAAAAAACGCGATATTTACCTAGAAGATATTGACTACGTGACGAAAACTTAAGTCCCTAGCTCCGACCCTGTGACCAAGCATGATATTTTAAAGACCTTCCTCCTCCGCCTGAAAGAGTCACGTAGTAGGGGTACGTACCCTAACGGCTCTTATTAAAGAACGTAAACAGATTTAGTCTCAAACGAAGTAGACAACGGTTCGGCTCCCTTATGTTACCATCATATTGCTGATTTGCATACAAGGTTTTGCCAGGTGGTAGGGTATTTGCTCGACTGGAGGGCAACCACCCCTGGTCTAGAGTATGCCGCCATAACAACCTTGTGTTGTGTTCCGGCATTAGTTGACCAGGTTCCAGTCTCCTTTAAGAGAGCAGCAGCGCATTTGTAGCACCTTTGGTGTTGCAAATGTCCATAGGCGATGGTAACCGCTTTCCATCAAGTGGGCCATCTGCATGTCTGCTGAACTCCTGCAATAAAAAAAAATAAAAAAAGTAATTTTTTTATTGCATACGCCATTCGCTAAAGAGATACTGGAACGTGGCCACTACTGCTGGAACACAACTCAAAATTTTTATGGCGGCATACCATAAACCAGGGGTGGTAGCTATCCAGGCGGGCTAATACCCTACCACCTGGCTGTAGGTTGTTTTTGTCGTCTCTTACGATAGGCCGCCCGGCCGCAAGAAACTAGTCTTTCTCCGTTCCTGCACGGATAAATGTAAGCAAACAAAAAATATTCTATTACATACATACATACATAACTTCACGCCAGTTCCCTTGCGGGGTAGGCACGAACAACAGAGCGCCATTTAGGCCCATTCTTACACACCTCTCTTGTTTCTTTGACATTCATAACTCTTGTCATGCACATGCATATTCTATTACGTATAATTATAATATAGAATTATACCTTCTTTTCTTTCTAGCTTTCCGTTCTGTGTCTTATAAATTTTATCGGTACACAAACGAATGTTTTATACTCGTATAATCCCAAGCTAAGCAAGTTACATTTGTGTTATAGATGTAAATAAAATCTAAAATCTTCTATATAATCTTTTAAATATAATCAACTAGCGATTTCGGCAGACGTTGTCCTGCCCTGAAAAAATAAAAATCTAAAACCCGATTCAGCACCACCAACCGGGTCTAATTGTGAATCTAAACCATTCCGGACCTACTCAAACACTAATTTTATTACACTTTGGGTTACATTATTGAAGTTTAAAAAAAATTGTTAGCTTGTCTATTAAACATTGATATATTGAATTTAATACGGACTATAAGAGTACATGTTACGTAATATATATTTAAATGAAATGACAAGAGACTAAAAATAACCACATTTTTCAAAATATTCTGAGTGCAAAAAGTTAAAACAATAATACCAAAAATATTCTAAAGAATTACAACCTTAGTCCCTACAATTTCTCGGATTTCATAACACACTAATAATAATTAAATGTTACTGTTATACATATGATATTTTTTGTGGGCCAATTTCGTTCGCGAGTCCTTAGTAGCCTATAAAATGGCGATGAAATAAAATGGTGCGGGCCAATAAAGTTTATCGACGATACCATATTTGATATGGGACGAGAGGCTGTAGATTGGGCAAGCGTTAAAAGCCTTCTCCTGCCCCAAACGTGATGTTCAACGCAATTTAGAAATATTAAAAATATTTAACGCGGCAACAAGAGCGTGAATGTATAAAAAGTTACAGTTTAAAATGTGGGCTTATTCTGAACTTTCAACATTGTAGTTTTTATCATTATATTAATACGTGAAGCAAACACTTTGTAACCCTTTTTATAAAGTTCCGCGGGCACAGGAGTATGAAATTTCACACACTTACAGTTTAAATAGAGAATAGGAATGCAGAATGCTAATATTTTTTTTAATTATTCATAATAAATACATTAAATCAATAAAAAAAAACATTACACACACTACAATGTACTTGACACACACACACACGCATATATACTCTTTTATTTATTGTTAAAGTCAAATTAACAGTGTACATACATACATAACTTCACGCCAGTTCCCTTGCGGGGTAGGTACGAACAACAGAGCGCCATTTAGGCCCATTCTTACACACCTCACTTGCTTCTTTGACATTCATAACTCTTGTCATGCACACTCGTCTGTTCTTAAGGCTCCTGACATCACCCTCCGCTAGTACACGATCAATTTGATCATGGAAGGTGTGTCGTGGCCTTCCACGACTTTTGCATCCATCCACTTTTGCATTGTATATCTGTTTAGTCATTCTTTCATCATGCATTCTTTCCACATGCCCGAACCACCGGAGCATTCCTTTCCAGTGTAGCCTTGGCGAAATCTGTAATCACAGATAATATAATCATAAAACTTAGTCTTTGACAACAGAACCTTAATAATGTTCAAACTTATAATTTAAATTAATTATGGTCTAATTTCGACCATTGGGTGACCACTAGTTTTATTAAATATATCAACTCTACGAACTCTAGTTCCGTACCTTTTTTTACTTTTGCATTTAATTGGAATATTTGTTGTTACACGTTTTTGTTTTGTTGTATTGAAAAGTGTGACATTTATTATTTACTAGTTGACCCGGCAAACTTCGTACCGCCTCAGAATTAATAAATAAAAAACGTTGATTTCCAAATGACGGGACGAACATCGAAAGTTTGACATTCAAAACCAAAAAAATGAAAAAAATAATCACTTTTAAATTTAATTTCATTTCTGAACGACTTTTAAATTTAATTCATTTCTAAACGACGGGACGAACATCAAATGTTTGACAGGTAGGAATAGTTTCTAAGGGCAATTGTTATTTTTACTATATTCCAAGTATTTTTTCATATTTACTTACCTTCTAAACCTTCCCTGGACTTCCACAAATAATTCAAAACCAAAATTAGCCACAGCCGTTCTCGAGTTTTAGCGAGACTAACGAACAGTTATTGCTTTATATATATATATATATATATATATATATATATATATATATATATATATATATATATATATATATATATATATATATATATATAAGTAGATTTGTGTGCATTGTGCTGTTCCTAAAATTTAAACTGCTTATTTTACTTTACTTATTCTATTGTGAAGTGTAATTGTGGAGAAGTGGGGAGAGACGTAAATTATGAAGACGCGAAGTCTTCTGTTTTCGCTACGACATGGTAACATAATGTAGGTGTTTTAGATATATACATTACCAAGATTCAGAACTTTGAATATTGAATTTCATTGTATAGAATTAAATCACGCTTATCGTGAGGAACCGGGGCTCAGGATACTAGAGTTTTCTGAGTTTGTCTCGTATAAATTTCCGCTACATATATCGCTACAGTTCTGGCATTTGTCAAGATATAGAGAAGCTCATTTTCATTCCCGTTATAAGAAGAGTGTTTTATTAAGAAATTTTATGATAATCTATTCATTCTCAAGGTTGTGAAAGAACGTAAGTTCACATACACAGTTATATCTATAGGTATATGTGCATGATAATGTTATCAGAGTATCAAAAGTCTCTAAGACTTACGAGACCTCTTTCTACCGTTTTTAGACGTTTTATTACTTAAACCATAATTTTTACATCAAATCAGTAAAAAAACTTATTACATTTTTAACTGAGCTGATCAATAACTATGTGGGTGTATGAATTCGAAATTCCCAGAAAAGAACTAAACCCAAAAAATACTGTCCATACGTCGTGGAGGATGATGTGTGCCACGATCTCACGATAAGGGACGCAAACGATCTAACAAAATAGAGGATAAAGGGGACAAAGAAGTGTAGGAAAGCGTATCCTGTGCTTAGAAGCTAACGCTCCAAATGCAACCAGAGTTTAGCGTTGGTTTCGAAAATACTGATAAATTGGAAAGTAAAAGTAAATGATACATGACAGTAAATGATTATAATCAATCATGATGAAGGTGGTAGAAAAGTACATAGCAAAATTTTCTTTATTGTATAAAGTCGCGAAGCCTCTATAGCGGAGTTGCAAAAGGTTGGGAAAGCTACTGCGGTAAAAAAAACACAACAAAGTTTAAAAAGCTTTATTAAGAAAAATGTTAACTAAAGGATATAATCATTTGTATCAAATAAACAAAAAATAACTTATGAGATCTCTTCCATCTTAAACATTTGTATCAAATTAACAAAAAATTAAAAAAAAACTTATGAGAACTCTTAATGCGAAGGTTGCCCTTGTTTCTCATTAACCAGTTTCTCCCCTCGTGGATCCGTTTTTGCGACATTGAGAATTAAATGGTTTTCCAAATTTAAGCGATTTCTTTCTTAACTTTTTATTTGGGCTATTGATGAAAATATTAACTCGCGCAAGTACGAGGTGGCAAATGGAACCAAACACTTCAAAGCCTCTATTCTTATTTCTGACTATTCTGATTTCCTTTTTAACCAAAAGGTATCCAAATTGACAGACTTAATTTTCAACTGCAGCAACCCATCGGCAGATAAATCCAGCAGATTTTCTTTGAGCTTGGTTACCAAATTTGCCTAATTTATAGCTGCATTTAAAAACGGATTTAAGATCCACCTTTCTCCAGTAATCTTTGATATCTCTTGCATGGAGCAGTAATGACACAGTTCTTCTTTCTAATACCATTTTCATACCAAATTCCTTAATGTTTATGTCACATCCAACTTCTTCAATAAAAAACTGGGTCGAAGAAAATGAATCGAAGTAGTTTTGATTTAGAGACGATGACCACAAGTCAATTTTGTTTGTAAAGCCATGAATTTTGTCTTTGGCAATGATAGACATTTAATGAAAAAAAAGCAACGTGTAGGAGGGGGGGGTCGCAAAATATTTCTTCATACTAAAGGGGCTGGTGTCATGAAAAAGGTTGAAAAACACTGGTATAACGTATTATGAGTTTACGTCGGGTGCACTGTGATCGGCAATCAGAATAACTAACAATCAATCAAATGCAGACGTCTCATTAAAGATGCTTAACGGGTATTTATTGATAGTTAATAGTGAATTACTTCTAATTAAATATTTTCAACCCGTTAATACAATTAATTGAAACGGTGTGGGAAATAGCTGAGTCAACGTGGTTGATGCTTGCGGCTTAATATCGTATTACAAGTTATTACAACTAACAGTATTTATTTTTATATCGATTCAGTATAAAATTTTATGAGATTTACATAAATATCAAAAAGAATACAAAAGTAATACATGTATACTTTTTATATTTTATAATAATAAATTTTAAGTTCGGAGATTAGAGGCCAATGGCATGTTTCCTGTCCCCTATTGTTAACTATCGATATAATTAAGATATTTATTAGGTATTAATTAATTAAAACTTATTACTAATTAATTAACTAACGTTTCGAATTTCTGTACATATCTAGCTCCTATAATTTGCGCCTCTCAAAAATAAATACAGAATAATCACACCTTACATACGTATTACTTTTACAATAAATCTTTTACCGTCCAGCGCGTCTTTGAAATGAGCAACCTATTGTAATAAGACTAACCAAATGTTTAGAGTTTTTTGAAAATCAAGTCCGGAAGCATTACGTCTCTATTGTGTGTAATAATTTCTAATACTGTTATATATGTATGTTTGTATTGTCATATGCATATATACGTGTGTGTATATACATATGTATCTATATTTATAATGTTTTTGTACTTATATATATTGTGTATACTTATCATTTATCATTATTTATAAAAGGCACCACCATCGGTATTAAAAATCTATCAATCCCTGGCAAGGGTTGCTTGGAAGAGATCGCTATTTAGCGATAAGCCCGCTCGTTGTACTATTTCTTGTATTTTTCTATTTCTGTTTATCTATGGTTTAGTGTACAATAAACAGTTATATATCTATCTATTAAAGCTACAAAGACTTGAAAAGTATAATTGCAAAATTTGAAGAGACATAAAGACGTAATAGCGTTGTAAAATAACTTTTTATTAGGTAATTATTATCTGTCTAGAGACAGTGTAGTTTATGTGTTTGTATTATGTTCTGTTAGGCCGGCCGTAGACCGATGCCACACGCCACATAAACAATACATATTAATGTTTAAAACAAATAATTCACAACACATTGCATCATACATTGCACCAATAAGTCGCATGTAATAATGCAACTCAAACTCTGTTAATCTCTTTTTATTGATTTTTAAGGTTTTGATACGTAAAACTAACAAAGAAACAATTGTGGTCTAACTCCCGTGTCTATCTGTGCATCACAGCTGGTTATCTTGATTTTCGAAATCCAAAATTTAAGTAACACTAGCATTTTCCCCTTAGCTACGCCGCGCGAATGACCATGCGTAGTAGCTTTATGCTATTCACATAAAATTAAATTAGGTTTTTTAAATATATATTAGACCTAAAATTATTACTATTTCTAGTTCAATTCACTACTATAACAAAGAAACGAATTACATATATTATAGTCTACACAACTGCCCAGCAAAAGCCCTGCCGAGTCGAAGTCAACCTGATTTGAAGTATTTATTAGTGAATTGAAGAACGCGATTGCAGCGCCATCTATTTTGCTAATCCGTCTATTCTAAGGAAACGACTTTATTTATCGGGATAAGATGTACCCTAAGTGTTAACTCGGGTTATAAGCCAGCACTATGTCGAGTTTCATTTATATACGTTCAGTAGTTTTCACGTGATGCTGTAAAAGATAGACAGACAAAGATTCTAAAAATTTCATTTTCGGACTCTCCTGGTCCAAATTCCTCTCTGACTTTTTTACATTTTTAAACGCATTATACAATCTTGAACCATTTACAGATTTATTATAGTATAGATTATCACGTACGGTACTAAATTAATGGGTGTCATTCTAAGCACATTTCGAAAGGTTTTTATTTAGTGTGTAAATTTTTGAGTTACAATAAAAGAAGTGGAATTATGATCATTTGTTTCTCCCTTCTCCTCCCCTTATATCCAAAGTTTAGTTGCCTGAAAATTTGTAAAATCTTAATGTATTCCTACTTAATCTATCTATCTTCATAATTTTTGAGTTGCGTTTCATATCAACATGTATGTAATTATTTTGTGCGTTCGCGATGATACAAATGTAGCGCCACATATCTATTACCGGTGTGCGACTCCCTTATAAACATTTGTTACCGTGTGAATGTATTTCTCATCGTGATGTATGACGTCAGGCCAATTGTCGATCGCTTGTTATTGTGTTGGGTCCAGGCTGTAGACGAGATTCCCATGGTAGCGCCAAGTTTTCGCACACACACGTGACCCGACAACTTGCTAGAATCGCTACCGATGGGCTGTTTGATGAGAACATCATGAAAGTATCGGCACGGTTTAGTACAACCTGGAGTTGTCATACTTATCTTGTTTTAACATTTTAACATTATGTTTATTTACATGTCATTACCAATTTGGGACACATTGCTTCAAGCAACAGGACTGCCGTTTGTACTATTTTGTAATTCTGAAAGTCTATATTTTTTATATTACAGGTTAAAAAACGATTTGACGGATTGTCAGGACCATTGAAGACGTTGATGAGTTGCCGGTTATGAAGGAATTTGAAAAAAAGAACTAATTGACAACTTATAATTACGAATTTACTTTTAGATAATGTTCAAACTAAACTAAATAAAATAAATGCCAAAAGTTCCGTTCCTAAACACGTCACTGACTGGATACACAAACCGCGCTAAGCCAACATTTATCCGAAGAAAAGGATTTCGCACTTTATAATAGATTTGATTATACATAATAAATGTACTAAAAATACACATTAATACTCATCTGTGAACAAGAGGCGGTTAAAAATTTCGCCGTTCCGCCGTATTATTTTTATGTAAAATGGCGCCAACAGTTTAGGAGAATTAATACCTGCATTTGTTATTTTTTTAAGCAAATACTATTCTTGTTATAGTGCGGCTTCATCTGGGATAATGTTATAGATATAGGCCATTTCACGTAGATATGGCGATGGATTTAATTCGTTACTTGAGATGTGGCATTGTTAATGACACTAAATATTGACAGATAATGATTAGTAGCGTTATTTTTTAACGCTTTAAATAAGACACATTCGGCTACAGTCTAAATCTTTAACACTAACGCACATGAAGTCGCACCATTAAAATACATGCTGCCCAGTAATAATATATATATGTATATTACGGTTATTTTCATAACGTTATGTGGAATATAGCCATCATATGAATGGTATACAAACTGTTCACCAATTTCAAGAAAGAATTCAACATAGCGGCCGTTTTGTGGGTCAGCGCGCATTTACAATGTTTAATTTTCTTTTCGTAAATTCAAAATGCTGTTGAAATTTAAAAACACTCATTCTCTGCGATAAAATTATATACATAAGCTTTTTACAAATTCTTAGACTGGAGATGTTTAATAATAAGAAATTGTGTTTATCTTTTCAAATGAATTAATGACTCATTGTAAAGTTTATAAGACGCGGTTTTAATTTTAATATCAAATTATAGCATTGCAAAGAGAATTATCGAAATTTGTCCTCGCTTAAGTTAATTTAGTATTTTTCTTATTCGAAACCGGCGGTTGCGATTGCTAAGCTTCTCGTGACCAAAGACTTCACGGATCAACATATGTTATTTAACTGTGATATAATCCTTTAATACTTCAATATTTATATATTTAAGCCTATTTAAGATCTTATAACTGTCTGTTCTGGAAATGGTTTTATAATTCATATGACTATAACCTTACACGCTACTTAACAGTACGCTATGAAAGCACTTTTATAAGGTGACATTGTATTGTAAAAATATGTTATAGAACTTGAATTTTTTAGGGTTCGTCATATCTGTTGGTCTACCTGTCTGTCGATGTATGTTACAAACAATTTTGCTTAGAAACATTGGATCTAAGTAGATTAAATATTATTAAATATTCTTTATGGTGGGTGGGTCTCATAGTTACAATACAACATGTAACTATAGGATGAAATAATAATTACGTATCGTTAGACAAGTCTTCACAGAACATAGATATTATTTAGTACCTAATTACATTTCTTTGCGTTTTTATGTCTATAGGTGAGTTCGGTTACAAAGTCGTATTATATTCATCTTTCTCTGATTTTTGAAATAAAGAGTGAACAATTTTCTATGTATTGAACAATTGTCTATGTAATATATAAAATTACTGCATATATATATATATATATATATATATATATATATATATATATATATATATATATATATATGTCATTTATGTATATTATATTATACATTATTAAAATGTAAGTAGTTCGTACTATATGTTACGTATACCACCATCGCCATTATCATCTCAATTCATTCCTGGGGTTGTCTGGAAGAGATCGCTTTTTAGCGATAAGACCGCCCTTTGTACATAACTAGATATAATTTTAGTCTAAATTCATGTTTGTATTGATGTACAATAACGTGTTATCTATCTATCTATCTAATTTTGTATAATTTCGTAGTAGTAGAGTTAGAAAATTGTTTTTAAGGAAAATTGCTTTTTATGGTTTCGTAGCTAAATTAGATAATTTTTTTAAAATAATATGGCATTTGTTGGGCCCCATTCAGGGAGCGGCGAGTCACCTAGTCTCCTCATTTTTCTATGTTCACCCCAATAGCCCGGTACTTTTTGTTCTCATTTCCCACAATACTCCTAATCTGGCCGGGGCTTGTCCTTGAGTTAATTCTTATATGGTGTAGAAAGGGATAATCGCCGGTCAGGGTCATGCCACATTTACATTAATTTTGTCAAGGGACCTCTACGTGTTTGTTGGTCTTTCCATGGCCTCACGCAAGCCCTCCAAAAGTCCGGGCCATTTTTATGGCCCGTGGTCTTCAAAGACATACATTATAACAATAATTTATTGTAAAAAGCCAGATACAATGACATCAACTACATGATATATATATAAATTGACAATGTCATTTCCCTAACCCCCCAATTTAGGTTTGCACCTGTCTTGGAGGTTAGTTGTAGGTTCTCATGGATGTTTATTACAAAAGGTAATTAGGTAAAACTTATGAGCAGATAAGTGTTCAATCAAGATCCAACTTTACACAGCACATATGCAGTTTCATCCCTACCATTCCACAATGAACATATTTAACACGTTTTGTGGATTTAATCACTCTCAAATATCCATAAACATTCATTGGACAGCGAAAGATCCTAAATAATGACTTATTTGATATTGTAGATTGCATTTCAAAGTGATGAATAAATATCGCGTAATTTAATTCAAACATAGATTTCTTAAACGGGTACCAATGAAAATGAAATAAACTCTTTATGAATTGTTGTATAATAAATACCAAAGTTATATCAAAGATAATAAATTGATCTTTAGTATATCGTAAATATACAAACAAGGTTTTGCAAGTGAAGCCGCGTAGAACGCTCTAGTATTGTAAATAAAAACCTGTTGTTCGGTTTGAATGAAGAAGTGTTAATTACAAACTGTTTATCACATACATTAAAATGTATGAAACGTCTCAAGAATCGCGTGCGCAGATTCATTCCGACACCGTTCGGTTCCTCCCTCGTTCATTTAAGTAAGTGTCGATTTACTGTAAATACTGTTAAATCGACGAGCCGAAGATCTGGCTGAATGGCATCTCTTGGGAAAGGCCTACATACATCTGTTGATTTCAATAATCCGAAGATAATAATAATTGTTAGAGAGGCCGCAGACCGTTCAATATTACTTATGTGCTACAATTAGTAATATGATAATAACAGCCCATAAACGTCCCACTGCTGGGCTCGGGTCCCCCACTATAGAGGAACGGACAGTATACCCGCTACGCTTGTCCAAGGCGGCTTGGCAGGTTTGACACATATAGCTACGACAATTACGCTACCGCAAATGTCAGATAAAAATATTGAAATACCTAATTTTAATTGAAACTTTAATTTGAAAAATAAACACAGATTCGATCAATAGGAATATAATTTTTCAAACTTTTAGGCAGTAAGTGCCTAGTTTTAAATTGCACTTTTTTATTGCATGACTTCAGCAGACAGGCAAACGGACCACCTGATGGAAAGCGGTTACCATCGCTTATGGACATTTGTAACACCAAAGGTGCTACCAATGTCCTGTCGCTCTCTAAAGGGGGACATGAACCTGGCCACTAATGCTGGAATACAACTCAAGGTTGTTATGGCAGCATACTTTAGACTAGGGGTTTTTTATCGCCTGGTACAAGAGGCCGCGCGGCCACAGTAAATTGTATTCTTTCTCCATTCTAGCACAGATAACCTCTTTTCATTATAACTCAATCATTAAATTATCTAAAAATTTTAAAACTTATATTTTGCCCTTTTTCTGTTTCTTATCCTAGTACTACACTGAATAATATTGACTAGAGCTAACACAAAAGAAAATTCAAAACGAAAGTTTTTAAATTCGTTTGTAGTTTCAATATCCAAAACAGATTTCGACCATTTTCCACTATAGGTCTATTCATGAATATACCTACTTCTCGTTCATATATTTCTTGTTTCACATTTGACTTGGTGTACATAATTAAAAACTGATCATTATGTCAGGGCCGTTTTAAGTATATTGGGCGCTGGGGTGCGGAAATCAGTTCGCAAAAATGGAATTATTATGCATTCGTCATGTATGTCTCTTGGTTTTTATGTCACAGTCATTTTCTCAAAAGCTACTAGGTATATATAAATAAAATTTGACAGGACGATGTAATCTATATGGCGCTGTACATAAGTGTAGTATTTTTATTTGAGTATCGTGTGTCAGCCTCTTGAACAATCATGATACTCTTTTATTGAAATAAATCGGCCTGCGCCAGGGCCGCGCCGCCCCTATGTGCAAAGTGTGCGGCATATACAGGCGCCAAGGCAACAGGGGCGCCGCCATCGAAATTATTTTAGTTACACTTACACAACAACATATTCTTTGTAGATAAGTAAGTAGGTATAATAGGCGCCACATATGCCTTGTAAATAACAAAACATATATTGCGCTTATACAAGTCTCCTAAGATAATATTCACGTTTGTGTTTTCATTTTACGCTTTGAGTTTTAGTTATAGTTAGTTTTAGTTTACATTAATTACGAGCTCAGCGTTCAAATCAAAAGAACCGCCATGAGTTTGTTTGAATGAGTTTATGAACGCAACCCGATGCGATGCGTGTGCCGCAAACGGGGTGGGGTCACGGGAATTCCCCGATCCCCGACTTTAAGGAACGAGAGAGCCAAAACAATTGAACAATCATTCAATCAAAAGTGTGTGCAAGGTGCCGATTGATTTTTTATAATAAGAATAAGTTCTAGCATTAAAAACAATATATAGTTTGTGTGTTACTGACTGTTTTAACGTGTGTTCACGATGAGTAATTAAGATAAAAAAAAGAAATTATCTGGTTACCAGAAATTAATAAGGAAAAGAAAACGTGATAAAAATCTATCTCAATAAAATACAACTAAAATAAGTAAATATTTTACGGCTCTACCATCCACTTCCAAAGAATCATTAGAGACGGATACCAGTTTTACCTATTTAGAAAAATATTATCTAAGTATATAAAACTGGAGAACATTCATTTCGGTCAAATTTAACAAATAAAAAAGAAATTAGTTGAAACATGAAGAAAGAGGCGCTTCATAGGTTTCGCACACAGGCGCTGTGGGGGGTCGGCGCGGTCCTGGCTTGCGCCTATTGGTACCTGTATACGGATGCCACGCACACCTTGCACCCCCGGATAAAGACGGCCCTGCATTATGTCCTTCTCTTTCAACGAGAACACGGCGTAATTTTTAATATAATAATAATTTTCCTACTCATTTTCCGTTAGTCCTACAACAACAAATTTTATCTGCAGAGCAATTTTATTGAACTGATTTTCTTTATAAAATCCTTAAGTAGTGCATAATATTTAATGATTGTCTTGATCTTACACTAATAAAAACTTGTTTGGCGGATAAAGTTTATTTTAGAAATCAAAAATAACCCGCGTCCCAACTCCTGTGACAGCGTTAAATTTACCTCTTAATTACTTTTTAATACTTTGTTATATTGGTCGTTAAATTTAAGATGAAATGTATAAAACCAAATTATAAGTAGCTTTTTAAAATACATTTTTATTGAGTTACTGATACGCCACAACAAGGAAAACTCTTTTACAATTTTGTAAATTTCGGTAAAGATGTTTTATACTAAGCTAGTATTATCCCTATATTAAAATATACATACATTGTAAATTTTTTCTTTTTTTTTATTGCAGGAGTTTACCAGACAGGCAGACGGCCCACTAGATGGTAAGCGGTTACCATCGCCTATGGACATTGCAACAACAAAGGTGCTACAAATGCGCTTCTGCTCTCTTAAGGGAGACTGGAACCTGGTCACTAATGCCGGAACACAACACAAGGTTGTTATGGCGGCATACTCTAGACCAGGGGTGGTCGCCATCCAGTCGAGCAAATACTCTACCACCTGGCTGTGGGATGTTTAGTCGCCTCTTACGACAGGCCGCCGGGCCGCAGGAAATTGTATTCTTTCTCCGTTCCTGCACGGATAAGATACTATATTGAAGTAAACATAATCAATTAAAGCCCATTAGTTAAAACGAATTATAGGTAGAATACAATAGTATTCTAGCTATAATCCCTTTTTCCAACTCATAAATAAAATTTTTAGAATTTTTGTCTATCTGTTAGAGCATCACATGAAAACTACTGAACGGATTTAAATGAAACTCGACATAAAGCTATCTTACATCCCGGGCATAACTTAAGATACTTTTTACATTTAGAACATTAGAACAAATGAAAGTTTGTTCTACAGTATTTTTAGATGATTTAGATTTTTGATAAGGTCTGGTACGAAGGTCTTAATTTCAAGTTAACAAAAATGCTACCTAAACAGTATTAAGAATTGTTAGCCTCATATATCTCAAATAGAATGTTCAGGGTCCGACAAGAAGACTGCTTTTCGGATCTTAAAAAAAATTAAAGTTGGAGTACCACAAGGTACTGTGTTAGGCCCGGTCCTGCACCTAATATACACAAGTGATATTCCAGAACTAGAAAATAATACCATAGCCACTTTCGCGGATGACACAGCTATCATGGTTACAAGAGTTACCCACGAAGAAGCTGTGGAAAATGTCCAAAAAGCAGTTAATACAATCTACAACTGGACAAAAAAATGGCGTATGAATGAAGCCAAGTCGATCCACATTGACTTCACTAACAAAATGGCAAATTATCACCCAATATACATAAATAACACCGTACTACCGTATGAAAATACCGCAAAGTACTTAGGTATGACACTTGACGCTAAACTGCGCTGGAAAGCTCACGTCAAAAAGAAACTCGAGGAACTGGAGGCTCGCTACAGATTATGTACTGGCTACTTGGAAAACATTCAAAATTGTCCGTACCTAACAAACTACTACTTTATAAACAAGTCCTGATGCCAGTTTGGACCTACGGTGTACAGTTGTGGGGCTATACCAAACTAAGCAATGTAGAAATCGTACAACGCTTCAATAATAAAGTACTGAAAGGAGTTGTAAACGCGCCATGGTACGGTTAGATCGAGCAACCTCCATCGGGACCTGAAAGTGGAGTTTGTCAACAGCATTATTAGGAAGTACGCGGAAGCCCACGAGCATCGGCTTCATCATCACGTGAATGTCGAGGCGATCCAGCTCCTCGACAACACGGACATAACGAGAAGGCTCAAAAGGACAAAACCATTTGAACTAGTGCTATAAACAAAACAAAAGTGTAGTGTAATGTGTTAGCTATTAATAAAGAATACATGAACAAAGTGTTTTCGCCTTAATAGAGACAATAAGAAATGTGTTAATGGACGCTTTCTTATTGAGAATACTTTTAGTTAATTTAGGTTATATTTAAATGACTTATTAATCTTTTTAGATTTGATGGTATTATTAATAAGGTATTTCTTTTTAAATAACTTACTTATAGAAAAAAATATTTATATGTTTTTTTTATAGACAGATAGGCAGGCGGACATGATGAAAATGTAAGGATTTCATATTTGCCAAAATCGCTAAAGAACTCAAAAAATATTAATCATTATGACACGTGCGGGTACGGGGGTATGTAATTAAACAACCGTTTGCGTCGACGTTCCATTTAAAACTACTGTCTAAACATTAAATACTCACACCACATAACTTAAAGTGTGAACAAAGAGACTGAAAATACTAGCTATATACCTATTCTAGGCGATCAGTGAGTGTCTCCGACAAGCAGTGGACAAATACTAGGCGTTAGGTATTGCCGTGCAGTATTTATTTTGGCCCGATGACCCACGAAACTATTAGTTTTTGTATGATTTTTAGACCGCACTGAGGTCATGTAAATTTAATAACTGTATACTCAACTTGAGTTCTTCGCTGAATGTGCTGCTACTCGAAGATCGAATCTATTCTAACTAATATTTAATGTTTGTCTATGGTTTCAAGATAAATAACAAAGATATGGGGAAACTGCTGTTTATACGATGCCTAATCGTAAAGGACAGTTTTTAATTTCTTTTATCTCAGGCTGTCTGAAAGTTCAACCATCATAGGCCCCGAAATGTTATCAATTTCAATGAAACTTTTAGGGATTAAAATATGAATTTTATCTTAAATCTTCGCGTCGTATATGTTTAATTTCGATATATTACAGGTATTCGATATAAGTTCATTTTTGTATCGTTGTAAGTAAAATAAAGAGTTACTGATTGATTATTATAATACTCTGTAGAACTTACTTAAAATATATTTAATTTTTTTATGTGTATATGTCACTGAAATCTTCCAAAACTGGTGGACCGATCTTGATGAAATTTTTTGTGTGTGTTTGAGTAGGCCCTGATAGATGGGTTAGATTTACAGTTGAACTCGGTAGGCGGTGTTGCAATTGGGTTTTAGGTTTTCATATTGTTTCATAGCAGGACAACGTCTGCCGGGCCTGTTAGTATATTATGTATTCTTAGTAAAGTAAAGTAAGTAAAATTTTATATGTACAGATCCCAGTGACGGAGCAAGACCTAAATTTCACGTGGGTAATTGCCCAACTAGATGACTCTGGTATAGAGTATGCGCCATAACAACTTTGAGTTGTGTTCCAGCATCAGTGGCCAGGTTCCAGTTTCTCTATCGAAGCCGGCAGCACATTGACAGCACCTCTGGTATTGCTAATGTCCATAGGCGACGGTAACCACTTTCTATCACAGTCGGGCCATCAGCCTGTCTGCTGTGCTACAGTAATAAAAACATGTGGGCAACTTACATTTTGAGAGGCCCTCTGGTACCGAAAAGGATGGATTTGAAAAATAATTGAAACTGACTACTGGCACCAGCCGGCGGTGGTTCCCAGTAATAGTTGCCGCGAATGTCGAAGCCGAAATAAAAAAGAGTTTGGTATGAGTAAGAACTATTGTTTTATGGTGCATAAAGTTTTTCGACATTCTAAAAGCGACAAAAAAATTTACTCGTCCTGTCTTCGAGGTGCGAGGTCTCTAGGAGTGCGAGGCCGTAGGTGATGGATCACGTTGCCCACACTTTACAGACTGACAGACACAATAGTTTCCGAGATAAATATCTGTGACATACAGACAGCGATACGGACGGATATCGCAAAAAGATAACTGTTCCCCCCTTTTACCAAGGAATCCTAATAAGTTATTTATACCACAGTACCATTGAACTCAATCCATATACCACCACTGTGAAGCCTATTGCCGCACGTATTCGCGATCTCAGAATCGCATTTCTAATCGAATGGTCCATTTGGCTAATCTTTAAATCCGGATGGAGTGTGCGTTCAAAATTGAAGTATTAGTTTCGCTCTTGAATTTGGTTACGTGTTGTTATTAACGTAGACGTAACGGACGCGCGTGAGTCCACAACGGAATATAACATCATGTACAGCAACATATACGGGATTTGGATATTTGGGTAGAATTATTTTGTTCACGGAAAACGGACTCCGAAACATTTTTAAATTGACAGCAATATAAAAGTTGCTGCTTCACGTCATAGATAGAGGGATTACGAAGGAAAAAAATAGTTGCGAATTGTTAAAATACAATGGACTTATATGCCTTATTATATCATTACTTTCAAAGAAATGCCTTAAGTATATATTTACCCATTTATACATAGTAGTGATATGAATATTTGACTGTAGATACACTAGCTATAGCATAGCTGGCTTATGATAGAGAGAGAGAGAGAAAGACATAGATAACACTTTATTGCTTTATTGACTTTGTTGTTCACAAAAAAATACAGAAATGCACAAGACAATAGTTACTTGGTAAAACAAAAGGCGGCCTTATCGCTAAAAGCGAACTCTTCCAAAAAGGATAAAAATGACATACATAGACAGCAGATTACAGTCTAGAGTATATATAGTAAACTAGCACATACAATATTGCGTAAGACTAACATGATGTTTCCTGAGTGAGTTTTTAAATATGGCAAAGGATTTAGCTTATCTGACGTCAGTTAGCAAAAAGTTCCAAAGAAAGACAGCCTGCATGGCTAAGGCGTTGGAATAAAATGTTGAAGAGTGTGCAGGTGCCATTATAATGTTCTTTTATAATGTTTTAAAATAATATTTATAAATTTATAGAGTTTTGTTATTGCATAACCTGTGTGTACCCTACAGGATCGTAGGTGCACTACAGGTCATATGCTGTTTATTACGCTACCGTCTATAAAATTTATTACATCATAAATTCAATTTATTGGGGTTGATTGTTGTTTTGCTGCTTAATTTGTGTTCAAATGGTTATTTTATGATATTAAGGCAATGTCAGTATTAGAAAATGTTACACTGCAATACGTGTCTTCACTGTTCTCGTAGTACTTACAAAATTCCTGATGGGAGTTGGAGTTCTACGTCCTTTATTACTGCAAATTTAATTAGAAAATAAACTATTTAATTGAAAATGTTTGCAAATATGCATACGTTAAAGAAAACAGTCAATTACAAGCTTGTACTGAACTTTAAAAGCTTTGCTATCCATATTAATTCATACTATCAAGACGAATACTATCAACTTCATGCTATCAACACAATCGCTCACATAAGATGACAAGATGAAGGCACCTTTTGCTTAATTCACTTCTCGTTTTTTTTACTTTTTTTTTATTTAAAAGCAGTGTCAGTGAAATTCCGTCGCGTTGTGATGGCAACGACGTATTTATATTAATGAGCTAGAAGTCTCGGCAGACGTTGTCCTGCCCTAAACAAATAAAAATCTAGGATCTGATCCCAACGCCACCCACTGGTTCCAATTGTCAATATATACCATTCGGGGATCCACTCCAATAAACACAAAAAAATACCAAAATCGGTGTAAAGTCGTTCTCAAGTTTCTATGGTAGTAATAGTAATCGGCAGACAAACACCTAAAACATAACCCCAAATTAAACAAGTTGGGTAATATATAACGGACCACTCTGGGGCCGATCCCAGACACCCAGACCGTAGCAAATAACGGAGAAAATTCATTTCCGAAAGTTACCATACTAGGAATCGAACCCGAAGCCTCGACGTTACAGTGAGGTAAGCCGGCAAAGGCTTAGCCCACTCAACCATAGAGGCCGTCAAATTTTATGATTCATTTTTATTTATATAGGTAGATGATTACAACGGTGACAACAAAAAACGCGACCGTAGCACCAACTGTTTTGCTATATTCATCGATCCTACGAAAACGATGTCATTTATCAGGATAAAATGTATCCTAAGAGTTGAACTGGGATATAAGGTAGCTCGGTATAGAGTGCATTAAAATTTATAACCCGTAAATGCTAGCTTGTCTTCTTGACGTATGATATGCTGTCCAATGGTTTAACAATAAGGGATGCCGAATACGGCATAAAGTAGAAATCAAATACTACTAACCCCTCACTCCGAAGTGGACGCGCCAAAAATAATGAGCAACATTTATTTCAAAATAGAAAGCACGAACAACTCTGTCATGTATTAATTAGGATTCCTAATGTAACGACATGTTTCAAGAGAGATAATTGATCTTTCTTTGTATATAATAATATGCAATTGATGTTTCCAAGACCTTTTAGAGAAGATAATTACTTGATACGAGATTTAATACCACCTAATAAAGTTGAATTAGCTTACTTTATTGATATGACTATGTATGATAATGCTTCTTTAATGTTTATGCATCATGCATATTTCATGTGCGACAGTCGAACATACACTATTATCGATTATTAAGACCGTATTATAGAAACAGGGTAACGGGAGAACTGTAATAAGAGACTAAAACAGACCACTAATAATTTTAATTTAATTTAATTATTGAACGCATTATATTATTTCATATTGATAATTCCGGCACAGCAATAAGCTGAGTATAACCAAGGTTTATATAATATATATAAACCTTGTTTGCTGAAAATGACTAGTATAAATTTTAAAAATTTGCTATTTTTTACATTACTTTCTACATTATAATATACATGTACATATTATGTAAGCAATGTACATCAGTATTTCTTAAAATAAAGATGACGTACGCTCTGCCTGATGGTAAGTGGTTACTGTCACCCATGGATATCTGCAACACCAATAATATTAATGAATTCTTTTAGTCTATGACATGCTATGATATCTTTCTTCTCAATTAGTATTACCATGAATTCGTATTCCGTACTATAAACGAGTGGTCAAAAAGCAAAATCACCTTTGTTAAAAATATCTTAACAAACTTCGCACAAAAATTAAAAGAGCAAAAAAATATCCAAAATTTTGGCTGATTTTCAACAAGCTGTAACTTGAATCTTTTGATTTTTATCTATCGGTGGTTTTCTCAAAATGACTCGATAAAAATTCGAAAATTTGAAGTTCAAATCCAAAAACTAGAAGACACTTGGAGCTAAAGCTTTTTTTTAACTTTGCTATATTACCGTTTTTCTTCAAGTTACAACATATCACCCAAAAACTTTGTTATTTTTGCTCCCTTAATTATTGTGCGAAGTTTATAATTAACCTCAGCTAAGCTATGGACTCAAGTCTCAAGCTAATCTAATAATCTCTTTGAGTTATCGTTCTTAAAGGTTTCTGAGGATAGTCGTAATTTTTTTTAATCTTGTCTTTTAAACGTTCTATAAAGAAATACGTGAATACGTTTTGGCACAATAACAGTTTGAGTATTTAATTTGTAGAATATATGATTGACATATTACGTACGTGATTTCGTAAATAGTAATATCATACCACAGTCTTACTACCATATAGTTGAACAACATATTTATTTTCGAGGGATGCCTTTTTTGCAATCCTATGGATGATATTTGTGGAATGTATAATTTTCTTTTACTGTACAAATATTGGCTTAAATTATTATTAGGTATCTGTTAAAGATCTCTAAAATAAACATATTGCCTTCCACACGAAATTAAGTAGATGTCATACCCAAATGTATCATTCAATATTGAACTTTGAATCGTTTATGCTGTCATATGCTATAAACTTATCATCAAGGAACAATATATTCATACTATTTAGGTATATAAATATAAGTGTCTATGTTTTAACGTTTGCATATTTATTTACAACCATGGTAATGAAATAACTGATTATCATAAAATTTGTCGTAATTGTAGATATATCTGGAATAATTTTTATATTATTACAATACAAAAACCCTAATAATCTGGGTTGTGTGATGATACAAAGATGAAAAATTCTATACAAGAGTATCATTATAAAATTTATAAGAGATCTTGTAAAAAAATATTAAAATATGTAAAACAAGTCAGCTAGCTACTTTTTAAAACATAATTATAAACAACTAGCTAGAGTAACACCTTTATCGCTTGATACCTGACATAATCTATCTTGCAAAGCCTTCGCGGACATTCTGTGCAGCCTAAGTATTACATGGTTTTACTGTATCA